>LR999964.1:44407642-49207642 GCA_905220375.1 Tachina fera | reverse complement strand
AGCGATGCCAACTTGGTGCTTTCGGCACTATTTTTAGTGCTTTTTGAAATCTCAAAACGCCAAATTTTGAGCGTTACTGCCAAACTAAGAAAAAACACTAATTAGTGCTTTTTTGAAATTTGTGTATTTACCGTAAGTTAATTTAATAAAAACTTGGTGTATTTATTTTTTCAGTGTAAAGCGTACCCTTTTCGTCTGCTATATTTCATTAAAGATGATAATATTGCCGAAATAGAGAATAGATTAGAAAATATTAAACTTCACTCGTTTGAATATTCAGTTGTTTTTCACGTTAGTGCTTTTTACGCTTTTTAGATGTCATAATTACGCTTTTTGTGCTTTTTTTAAATTTTGATGTGCTTTTAGAGTCAAAAAAAGTTAGCATCACTGCTACAATGACACTATAGAAAACTTTGGAATTACAAAATATTCGAAGTACTTACTACGAGTACTAACGGTTTTGAAAAACGAAATTTTGGGGGGATTCAAACGGTAGTCTTAAGTGTTTTTGTTTTTGATTTTTCTTTCAAAAAAAATTTAAATACTCCAATTATATAATTTAACACAAATTGTATTATGTGCTATAAGCACAATAAAATTAAAAAAAAAACAAGTTTACGGCGAAAAAGGCGTTCATCATTAAAAATTACAGCTGATTTAACAATCGAAATAAACTGGGTTTCAAATTGTTAAAAAAAATAATTCGACTACCCATAGTCCCAGGAATTAAAAATATTATACGATTTTTATAATCTTAAACTAAATATGTACACATAATTTAAAATTTTATTGCATCAATTTTGTTATTCTTGCTGTGGGTGTAGCAAGCAAGAAATAAATTAAAATTTATTAATTCACTTGCGTCAAAAGGGAGTGCCTGCCGTGCAAACATAATCGTTAAGTTACTTTTGTTATTTAAAGTCTGAATGTAGTTAAATGATTTGTTAAAAAATTCAAAATAGTTGATAGTTTTTCTAGTTTTGCAAAGTGTGCAAATGAGTGCAAAAATGCACACAACACAATAAAGGTATTCACGTCAACTCGTGCAACTGTACATAATGCATAATTCCATTTTCTGACATGAGCAGCCTATTTTGTTTAGTTGTTATTTAGTTTAATTGTATGTTTCTTGATTGTTAATTTTTTGTTTGTTAAAATAGCAAAACAAAGCGTCAAAATTTCGGTGGCTAATTCGGTAATTAATTTAATAATAATAATAGTAATAATAAGTAATTACATGTTATATACATATACATATATGCCCAGAGGCATCAATTTGGTATTCTTTACCATTGAACTATAGAAGAGACCCTATTCAGGAAAAAATTATTTTACTTTACAAAACGTTTAACAAACATAGTTCCAACCAAAATTATTTCTTCTGAATATGACAGAATGTCTTTTAAAAATTACAAAATCGAATTTGGAAATTTCTTTGCAGTTTTAGATTTTGACAAGTTGAAAGCTTTTATATATTTTTTAATTAATTTGTTTTTTAAGGAACCCAAATTTATCCACTTGTTTATTTTATTCAAGAAAACGTTAAGCACACATTTCTGTCTGATGTAGAGTTGATTTTATAAGTAATTTTTGTAAATTTTTTTGGATTGGCAATGCCATAAAAAGAGGCACAACTTTGTGAAATTTTTGATATGAGTAATCTTGCACTTGCGCTCAAATAATTTTCTATTTGGTTGTTTTTACATTTCCGCAACAGTGCAATTTCTGATACCTTTAATATTTCATATTTGAAATTTGCTTCAAATTTTAAAATTTCCATCGACAGCTGGGAAGATTTTTATAATAAGAGCATTTTTCGCACGCTTTTTTTTACCGTTAAATGAAACTCTTTCCAAAAATATTTGTAAAAATTCACTAAAAAATTAATCTCTACTTTTAATTTTTTTTTTGACTTGCTTTAGTCAAAATATATCATATCAAAATTATTACTATGATTTAATAGTCTACTTTTATATGTACTCATATTCACTTTCTTAAAACAGGTCATACAAGCTTAAAGATAAAAGTAATTACTTATCGCTTTAAAAAAATATATAAATAAATATTACTTAATAAAACTGATATGAGCATTTAAAGTTAATTAATGAACAAAATTACTACATAAAAAATTCGCGACTGACTGTTTGAATATTGTCAATTGCTATTATTTTATTAAGCACTTGCTAATCAAATTGAAAATTTATTACTCGTACATTTCGGTTTAACTTATCTAACGCACATATTAAAAATTTTATTAATTGATCAAATTTTAAATTTCAGAGTGTCCCGCACATACATACATACATATGCACACATAAAGTGAACACACGTGTACATGCAAACATACTATACATACTCCTCATGTACGCCACACTCAAAAGTATACTCCCACGTAGCATTCCGAAGATTGTTTTGGCGCAAAAGTCGCCTAAATGAGTCTACTTTGATTAAACTGATTAGACGCTTGACTGCTTAAAAATACATCTCCGATAATGATTCATACTTGCATTTAAAAAGTGATTTATTGAAAATCTAATAAGAGGTGGGTCAAAAATTAGTCAAAACTTATCTGAAAATCGAATGATAAAGGAATAAAAGACGCATTGAGGAGAATCGCACGTAACTTCCCAGCAAAATAATTTTTAAAAAGGTAATCGGGTTTGGAATTAAGCATTTTTGGTGGAAGCACTTCTCTACTGGATTACCAACTTAATGATTTTGACAAGGAGTGAGACTAAAATAATCGATTCTTGAGAAGTATTTACTTTTTTTATTTTTTAACTTGTTCACGTAATCTATTTAATGTAAAAAAATCATTCTCCTCTTTTAGAAAGTTGTACAGCATTTTTTAAATTTTAGGTAATGTAATTTGTAAGCGACTAATAAAATTTGGTAATCAGAAAAGTAAGTCATTATATGGCAAGTAGTTCTGATGGTAATGTGTAAGTTTTTGCTTCGTTTCTACTGTCAAAAGTATATTTTATGATCAAAAAGAAATTTGCGCATTTCTGATTGTTTTAATCGCTTAGATGAGTCAAAAAAGACTCGAATATGACTTTAAAAAAATTTATAAAATGTTTAATGTGCGTAGTATTATAGTATAGTATAGTAAGTATTGTGTATTATTGCCAGTTTTTAACATGTGTAGATATATTCATACTTTCCTTCATTGACAGGATTGCGTAGGCAGCGTGTAGGAATAATTTTTTAAAGCATTGAAAAATTTAGACTATTTTCGAAATTATTTCTTTCTTTTTTCTGCGATTTGTCAGATGAGTCCCCAGTGTTTTTTTCTTTCACCGAGAAAAAAAAATTATACGCAATGACAGCAAAAATATACCATTAGGGAATTCACGATGAGTGTATGAAAATTTAATGTGACAACATTGTGCCATCTTGAAACTTTCATTGTGAGCTGGCAACGATATAATAAAACACAGTATATTGCAGTATTAAAATAACAAATTTTTTTAAATTAGAAATTATTGTTGTATAAATTTATTAAAATAACTTTTGTTCTAAATACAAATATTTTAGCATCAACTACAGCTGCAACAAACTTGCTAGCCCACATTAAAGTATTAAAATTGAAACGTTGCAATGTTAGGGCATATTTTAAAACGCATATTGAGAACTCCTTAAATATTTTTTTTTTTCATTTGAAAATTACATTTGAAAGTGTATAAACAAACAAAGCATGTACTGTTCATGGTGTCGTTCAAATAACACTTGAAATTTCGAAATAGTTTAATCAATAACAAAACAAATATTAAACATACATATATCTCGTTTATAAGCAAATCTTATTTGCAAATAAAACTCACCGTTTATACGTAGATAGCATAAATTACTATCTGTGAATTATACGGCAACGCTTTCGACTTTTATTTGCAAACAAGAAATGCATATAAACGGGTTAATAGATTCAAAGCAAGTTGACTTGTTTAATGAAATATTGGCTCAATTCACAACATATTGTAGGAGTCGTAGTTCGTACAAACTTTATTGGTATTCGTATTTTCTATGTAAACATTTCGAGCATTTATTTCGATTTTATCGTAAGCGACATGTTATCGAAAATAGAATTTTTTATTGAAATTAAAATTTTAAAATTATCAAAATGGCAAAATTGTTGACAACTTATGATATAAACACAACGGGTACGAACGACGAATTCGTCAATAAGCATTCGCCACGTAAATTCGTCGTGTGTAGCACAATATCGACGAATTTGCTCACCGAATTCCTCTCTCATATTTGATAAAGTTGGTTGTTGTGTGCAGTGTCACCAGATTAGGGGATTTGTCCCCAATATGGGGATTTGGGCTCTCATTTAGTGACAGCATTTCGTGGGGAGGGATTTGGGGACTTTTAATTTTGAGCTGTAACATCACTTTTTCTTATATTTTATCTTAATACAAAATTTACGTTTTATGGGTTTTCTTATAATTTTACAAATTATTTTAAAATAGTATTAGTACTTAATGAGTTTGATTTGCATGTCTCAGGGTAAAAATTAATCGTGGATTTTGACAACATTTCTGTTTTTAAATAAATATCTTTTAGAGTAGTGGTGCAATGGAACTATTTAATGAAGATGGTAATACCACCAAAATAAATATTTACATAGACAACACCGTCTTCACAGCTGTAGCGTGTTTTAAGTTTAAAGTATTAAACACACTCAACACATATCGCTCATTTACTTCAATAGTGACATATGTAGCTCAAAAAATGGGTTTTTTGAGTTAATAATGCAGAAAGATGCGGCATTTCGTATTTTATCTTGTGTAAAAATTTCATACAAATAGCTTGTACCATCACCTCCTGAGAGAAGATTTTTTTTTCATTTCTGCATTGAGTTGTATGCAAATTGAAAACTTAAAACGCGTTTTCTGCAAAACTGGTTTTTTTGAGTTGTGCCACTATTGAAGTACATAAATGAGCGATTTGTATATTTATATGAGAAGGGTTATTTTGACGGCAACAGGCTCAAGGTTGCTGTCCGTGATACATTTCTCGTTGTAGCCAAATAAAACTTATTTATATTTTTGATGGCTACAAATCAACAGTGTTGACAACATTTTCGTAACCGAAAATTCGTCGTTTATCCCAGTTATGTTTATAGCATTACGTACAAAAACACATTTGAATATTACAAAAAAAACTCTTAAAAAATTTAATTTTTGTCGCTTACGATTACATCGAAAGTAAGGCTCGATTTGTTTATAAACATTAAGGGTTTTCATGAGAATGTTCAAATGCCTCGCAAACTTTGCAATTGTGCATTTTGTAAACCACAACTTCTTGCTTTTTGGGCTTTCTTTAGGCATTTTTAGACACACACACACACTTTTTTATTTTTATAGAAATACATGAATGTTTTTAAATTAAAGATTGGTCGCATTCATAAGACGTAACAGTTGCGCAACCGTTGAGTGTTTGTCTTAGAAACGCATAGTTGAGTATCTCCGCTCCTCTCAACAGTTGAGTAATTTTCCATCATAAAATTTTTTCGCTACCTACAGTCAAAACGTTGTGCTCAGCCTGAACAGCTGGTCAAATAAAGCTATTTCTTTTATATGGTTTGTTAGGTGGCAGCAACAAATATTTCTTAAGTTTTACATTAAAAATGCGATGAAGTAACGAAATAAAGATATACAACTACATTATATACATCAAGCCGTTTCTAAGAAGTAGCTGTTGGGGCCAACAGTTGCCAGCAGTTTCACAACTGTTGAGCTCAACAGCTACTTCTTATGAATGCGCCCATTGCTTGAAATTTTCTTTTGACGTTTCTTTCATATTTACATAAACTGTTTGCGCAAAAGTTCAAAAGGCGCTTCATGAAACAAGTCTCGCAAGTTTGACAAAATGGCACAAATGGCAATTTTAAGAGTTCTCATGAAAATCCTTAATGTTTTTATTGAAATTGAATTTACTTACTATGTACGAAGTATGACTCCCACAATAGGTTGTGAATTGAGCAATTGTAAACAAATATCACATGATGAACGGTTTAGCTAATGCGTGTGTCTAGTTACCACACAAAAATAAGCAGCATTAGTGGTGGGTTATTTATTAGCTATCGATAGAGCAAAAATACATCGATTATTTTCAAATCGATCCGACAATCGTAATTTACCAGATTAGACCTCCTCCTCTTTTTGAAGTCGGTTAAAAATTCATTATTTACGACAATATTTAGATTTAAGATTTAAATACTTTATTATTGTTAGATCATTTTTAAAAGATACAATAAATAAATATATAGGTTTAAAAAAATATATACGACAAACTTCAGTATTCTAAAAAATAATTTGGGTTTTAATGTTTAATGTTTAAACAAAATTAGTACTATCCATATTTTAGTATCTCTGAGGGTTTTCTGATACAAAATTAGCATATAAATCAGTATATATGAGAAAAATTTTGTGATGTGGATTTATTTCGTATGGGTCTGTTTCGAAATCGGGTTTTTAAGGATCATTATTTGTTTTGTAGTCAACGCGATATCTACTTCAGTCAACGGCACACTTAAAATAAGATAAGCTAGTGCCAAATTATCGATAGTAGACAGTATATTCAATCGGCTGATCAGTATTTTTGTCATTCGTATGCTACGAGTATTACCAAAATTAAACTGATTTTGCAACAAAATTATATTTTTTTCGCACTTAAGGAGTATCGATCGGTAAAATGTTTGGTAGGTTTCTCGAATCTTTATTTATTCTACAGATTGAGCACCCAGTGACTTTTTGTTTTCCTAGATGTCAAAAGAAAATGATCGATCGACAACGTATACCGAAAATAAATACTACTTTTCATACTAAATTTTCCATTTTCAAAATAAATTGATGAAAAAACTTTTTGTTCAACATCGTGGTCCAAATTAAATTGTTTTCTTAGAAAAGTTGATAATTCGGCAATGGATGTCATTTAAAAAAAAACTTGAAATAAATTGAAATGGGTTACATACATACATACATACATACATATTAAATGACCTTTATTTTTTTCTATTATTACAATTTTGTGATAAATACTCGTCTACGTCGGATACCGTCTACTTTTGTTAGTGATGCCAATTAAGTGCCTTTCGTACTAGATTTAGTGCTTTTTGAGTTATAACTTGGTGATTTTTTAAGTGCACTTTCCGCTTTTTTGCAAGTCTGAACTTAAACACAAACATGCATATTGAAGACAGATCTAGCAAGTTGACTGCATTTGCATCTCTAGCTGTCAGCTGATTCGTTTCCAACTGTCAAACTTCATATGGATAAAAGATAAAGAGCTGATTCAATCACGTTTTTTTCAGTTTGAGATTATGACATTTGATATCGAATCATATTATTACGTTGTTCTATAGCGAATGAAAGCGACGATTAGACACCAGAACAACAATCCTCAGTCGAAGCAAATCCATACAAATGCACATTCATATACATACATACATACATACATTCTTATGTACATCATTGTGTTAGTAAGTTAAAAAACGATTTCTTTCGTTTCGAATTGCTTGTGTATCGAGCAAAATTTCAAAACGTTTCCAACTAAATTTCATTCAGCTGTTTTTATAATTCGTTGATACCGAATGATTTAAGTTGTGCAAGAGTACAAATCAAATTTGAATTTAAATCTACATATGTATGTGTAATATACGAGTACATACATATACATTTTATATCCTGTACATACAAACATACTGCATTTAGTGGTTTTTTTAATGCTGTACCGTTGCTTTAAAAAAGTTGGCATCACTGACTTTTGGTTGTGGAAAATTTGTAGTGGCAACGACTTTCTTTTGTAACCCAATTGATCAATTGAAATTATAATGAAGTCTTTCTTTTCTTTCTTCTTTGATTTTCATTGTATTACTTAGTATTTTGAGTAGTTTTTGTTTGCTTTGTGTTATATTCTGTTCCAAAGTTAAAGAAATTTTAATTTATACTATGTCTGGCATAAGGCTGTTTTTGAAGTTACCATATTTTCAGCAGCTTTAAGTTCTTAAAGGTCTCTTTAAAACAGAACAAATGATTTATAATTCGGAGCAGAGAAACAAGACGATCGGCTCACAGCCGACCCAAGAGCCGCCGCTGACTTTTAATGTAACTTCAAACCGCCGCCGATGTATGCGGCTAGCATCTGCTTAAAATTGCAGTCGGCAAATTGTTTTTTGTAGTTGCAAATGTGTACTATAGATTACATATTATATGGAAGACATCAGGTGTTTGAATTTTTTTTTATAGAAATGTTTTAAGAAAACTTATAAAAAGCGGTTGTCAATATTAGCCAGCTCAAGCTGGCTTATGAGCCGCCGCCGACTATTTTTTCCTAAGCCGCCGCCGCCGCCGCCAACTTTTTAAAACGGCTTGTTTCTCTGACTGGCAGAATTAAAAAAATAATCATTAAGATCATATTGTGAGAATGTTCTAAAGTTTTTACTTGAAATAAAAACAAAAGCAAAAACAAATAGTCTAGGGTGCTGATGAAGTGCGTGGCTGCACAGAAAAGTATCGGTATTTCCCCCAGCTTAAAGTCTAAGTTTAATTTTTCTTCTATTCTTTAGAAACTCACATTAATTAATAAAAAATATTTCATTCAATAAGAATTGAAATTACTGAACTTAAGCCTGACTTAAAATTATTTCTGATTAAAAAACAATTATAGTTAAATGATTTACAACATTATGACAATATGACTATCTTTTAAATTCCCCAAAATATTCATAATGAAAATAAATTTAATGAATAAAATTAATTTAGGGCCTGTTTATCTAAATGCGAACGATAGCTTGGATAGAAAATTTATATTAGAAACACAAATAAAACATTTAAATTTGTTTTTGTTTTCAATATAAATATTCGATGGAAGCTATCGTTCGCATTTAAATGAACAGGCCCTTAAATTTTGCACATTTTGCTTTCAGGTATTGGTAGACTCGCTTTAGATGCTACATAATTCGTACGGAGTTGCCACTAGTTTGAAAATTAAATAATAGTTTTGGGTTGTGGTATGTACGTACATATAATTTTTTATCAGGGGTCTAATCGTCGCTTTCGATAGCGAGCTGATTTGATCACGTTGTTTCAGTTTGAGTTTATGGCATTCGATATCGAACCATATTATTATATTTTTCGATAGGGAATGTCATAATCTCAAACAGAAAAATGTGCTCAAATCAGCTCGTTATCGAAAGCGACGATTAGACCCCAGATCACTTATAATTAGCAGAAACAACTTTCCTTAATATTCTACTTATTACATTTTTTCCAATTTAATTATATGTGTTCATCTCATAAACATTTTTAAGCTATTACAAATAAAATTAGTTTTAATTGGCTTTTCGCTTGAAAAAATAACATTTCGTAAATTTCAATTTTAGTTTCTGCTAATAAAAACACACAGTTTATGCATATGTATACATACGAGTATTTTTTTTAGAATTATTAGTAAATTCGGTTGAGAACATCTTCCAGATGATATAATTAATTTAATTTTTTACAATCGCATGTGTAAGTCGGTGCAGGCTGATTAATGTAACAAAAATATGTGTTTTTAAAAAAGAGTGTTGAAAATAATTAATGTTAGTTTTATTTAAAAGACAAAACAAAATTTTAAGGTTAATAACATCTGCTCCATGGTACAGCAAAAATTCAAATTTACATCGTGATTTAAATATGCCACCAGTGAATGAAGAAATTGCAAGATATGCAGGCAAATACAAAACTAAACTCGAGTCAAATCATAATCCCCTTGCTCGTAACATCTTGAATTTTACTGGACACATCCGCCTAAAAAAGAGGGACACAAGGGCTCTTATACTCAACACTCCAGATGGGACTGCTTAATAATACTTTTTTTTCTCTTTTGATTATCACTACTTATGTATTATTTATAACTATACCTAAGTCCGGCCTAATAATTATGTTTTAGATTAGATTTGAACACTTATGGTTAGTTCATTTTTAAAGATACAATTAATAAAAACATGTACTAAAAATAAAATTTTTATTTATATTATTTGCAAAAAGACTTACAGCGGAGCTAGAATTTTTTAATTTGGAGCGATAGTACAATTTTTAATAAGAAATAACAAATTCTTTCCAGTTAGGGGCCATTCACATATTACGTAACGCCGCTTTCGGACTTTTTATACCACGCCCCCGCCCCCGCCTTTTACCACTTTTTACAAAATTGTCTAAACCGTAATAAATCCTTAACCTCCGCCTACATCCCACCATCTGCACCATTACCTAAAATGTGAGCAGCCACTTATTTGTAAAAGTTTCTCCAGAATCGGAGTCCTTATTAAGTAATTTAAAAATATTTAAAAAATAATAATATGTATGTAAAATGAATTTTGACAAAAAAAAGCGTAAGCGACGATAAAATTGTATAGCCCGTATGTTAAAAGTTATCAACAATTTTGGCATTCTGATAATTCTAAACTATGGGTAGGCCCATAAAATATTAATTTCAATAAAAAAGTATATTTTCGATAACATGTCGCTTATAATACAATCGAAAAAAAAACGATATATCGATATATATAAAAGTAACATCCTGTGAAATCTTTTAACGACATGACTTAAAAGAAATCATTTTCTAGTTTCTCCAATATAATTTTTATTTACATCTCTATCATCATTATTTCACAATCGAACCACGATGCAAGAGTTTCTTTTTTTTTCAAGTTATACTACTTCTTTGTACTCGTAATATGCATAAAAAACACATATTTTTTTAAGAGTCTGTTTTATTATTATTTGAACTTATTTTAAATGTTTATTTGAACAGCTGCATCTCATAAAAAGAAAAGTATATTATTAATTGTTTAATAATCCGTTAAGAAAATTGTTGATTTACGCCATAAATTTTATGGCCTGAAGTAAAAAAAAATTGCCATTTTAATACTGACAATAAATAATATTATACGTAAAAGAAGCAATGTAGCGTTGTCAACTTTTATATTTCAAAATGTACTGAAACCAAGGAAAAACTTGTTATTTCCACACACAAAAAGTATTAATAATAAACTTTAATATGTAAAGGGTGATATTTTTTAAGCCAATGGAACTTTAGATTATAGAAAATAATAAAAAAAATTTGCTTGCTTGTTTGTTTTCCATAATCTCCAAAATAGCTTAAGCGACATATTTTTTTAACCTTGTTTTTTTATGAAAGTTGATTAGTTAAGATTGCAGATAATTTTCATCAAAAAATTAAGTTCGTAAATTATGTCGCTTAAGCTTTTTTAGCAGTTATGGCATATTATGCCAGTGACTTCACCGCAAAACATACAGAGGTGACCCGAGACGGAAGATAAGTGTGTCCTTTTATTTGTCTCAGTTTCCTCAAATTTTTTCTGCGATTTTGTATTGACTCTTCTTTTTTGCGCAATATATAAAATTTAAACTTTTTTTTGTTGTCTTAATTGGTAAGTTATAATGCACAATAATATCAGACACTTAGGGAATTCACAATGAGTATCTTGAAATTTTAATGTGGCAACATTGTGTCATCTTAAGAATTTGTAATGCTTGCTTCTTCATACATATATACATTCATCAGAGCTGGCCACCGAGAGAAACACGAGAGAAATGTTTTCACGCATGTGCATTCATTTGTATAAGAAGCCGATTGATGTTCGGCACTCTAGTGCCAGTTTGAACATCCTGGACATACATACATACGCAGATACAAATGCACACATGCATTGGCACTAGTTGTGTGCGCTTGCTTTAAAAATAATAGCTTACCATCTACATCTTACACACACACTCAAACGTACAATATGCAAAATAACAAGCATACGCGCATTAACACTACTTCTTTTGATTGTTTATTACAAACAAGAAGTCTTCGAGACATCTCTTGGTAAAACCCATATACACGAACACCAATGCATCCATCGTGCTGCGCTGACAATACCACAATATTTATTATTGGTTTAGTATAATACATGCCACGAGAATACATTTAAAAACAAGAGTTATTTACATTTCAAGACTGTTTACGCAGGGCTCTAGTACATGCTAGCATGGTTGTCAGATTTTAGGATTTATCGTCATTGTGACGATTTTGGGTTGCAAAAATAGCATTTTGACGACTGGATGATTTTCGCCTTCAATTTGACGATTTTAAAATAATTATAATTTTAAACCATTTATTAGAACTTTAAAACAATTTTGAGCTTGACCAAGAACTTGGCAGCTTTTGAAACAATATGCAATAAAAGTAAATAGTAAAAGGCAATAAATTTTGCAAAAATAGCATTTTGACGACTAGATGATTTTCGCCGTCGATTTGACGGGTTTAAAATAATTATAATTTTAAACCATTTATTAGAACTTTAAAACAATTTTGAGCTTGACCAAGTACTTGGCAGCTTTTGAAACAATATGCAATAGAACTAAAGAGTAAAAGGCAATCAATTTTAATTTTTGTATTAATAATTTTGGAATTAAATGTTTTCTAAGCCGGTTATTGTACAGAACTTATCAACTAAAACAACAGAAACGCACAGAAAATTTATACGGTCAAATGCAAAAACTATATAAAAAAGTAATGAGTAATTTTTTAAAAACCGATTTGCTTGAGTGTGATAATTTTTATTTGGGGATTATAAAGATGAAAATAATTGTTTAGACATTGTTGAAATTTATTTAGGAATATTATTATTTGCTGATGTTAAAATTAATCAAATTAAAAAAATGTGAAACATTAAAATTTTTCATATGCAACCGTGTGGTAAAATTTTAATAATATTAGACGTCGAAGATAAATTAAGTCTAATTTTATTATAGAAAACAAAAGTTCTTTCTACGATATTTTTAAAAAAGAGTTTTTTTCACATTATTAAAGAGTGTGAAGGTCAGGAAAATATATATGAATTCAGGCAATTAAAGTTATTAAAATTGAAAAATTTTTTCCATGATACATACTTGAAACTTTAACTTTTGTCGAAAAAATTTCCAAAAGGAAAAAATGAACTCTAGACTTTTAATTGCCACCATAACTAATTTTATCCAAAAAATTTCCCTTCAGCTAATAAAGTCTAGTTTAATTTTTTCTACGGTTCTTTAGTAACTCACATTAATTAATAAAAATATTTCATTTGATAAGAATTGAAAATACTAAGCTTCAACAAACGTAGCAAGAGTATTTAGTCGAGTTAACTTAAACAAAAGCAAAGTAAGGCTGAGTTTACATCTGGCATTTCTTGTGTGTCATTTGCCCAAAAAAACGTAACCAACTAATTACTAATGGAAAACTGTTTTATTCAGACATATATTTATTGATTTTAACAGTTGCAATCATTTTGGATTCTATAAAATTGTCTATTAATTATGTATGAAACTGTTGAACTTAATAAATACATGTCTGAATCAAATAGCTTTTCATTAGTAATTAGTTGGTTACGCTTTTTTTACGCTTGTGTGGCATTTGGCACACAAGACATGCAATTATTTGTTTTTTAAACAATTGATGCCTTTTTTGATGATAGTTAAGCTTATTTTATGCAAAAACTATGAATTTATTTGTAGTGCTGTGTTTTCGTTTGATAAAAGTGTTTGTTTTGTTTTTGACGAATTTTGGACGTTTCCGGATAATCATTTTGACGATTTTGACTATTTTTTGTTCGAAATTTTACGAATTCACACCTATTTCATCTGGCAACTATGCATGCTAGTGATGCATGAATATTCGTATTCATATTCGAATTGTCGAATATTCGGCAATTTTCAGGCGGATACGAATGTATTCGTATTCGGTTAATTCAGGCGGATGCGAATACGAATATTTTTCCAAAAAAAATTAAACAAATAAATGCATAAATTCTAAAGAAAATTTAAATAAATGGCTAAAAATAAATTTTCATTAAATTTTTTATAGAAATTTAATTTGGGTAGTTTTTATTAACTTTAAAGTACGCCAAGGAGTATGAAGTTATTTTTTATAATAATTTTTTCATATTTCATTTTGCAGGCGTAAATAGAACCCCAATTTTATGTCTATAAATTTCACAATAATATTCGCATTCGCGAATATCGTCTCAAATATTCGTTTTCGTATTTGCGAATATGAAAATTTGATATTCGTTACATCACTAGCACATACATACATACATATGTACATGGATATAACATCTAAAATAGATTTTCAAGTAACATATTTTTAACTAAAGAGAAATTACAAAGCATACATATGTACATATATACATACATAAATAAGTACATAATTAAACTAAAACCAACCTTAGACATTATTTGCAACAGATTTAAATAATCTTAAGGCCAGTGTTGTGTTGTTGAGTTGGGTAATGTCACAATACACAATTTAATTAGCAAAAAAAAAATTAAATCAAAGTACTCTTACACTAATGGATGAATAAATAAATGGCAACAGTATGCAATTTAACACTTATGTTAAAACTAATATAATTAAATGCTGTTGCTTTTGTGACACTATAAATGGATTTCTAATTTAGCGCCAACAACAAGAACTATGTATGTATGAACAGGTAATTTTATTAACGTTTTTTTTTTGTCTCAAAATTCTATAGTTAATCCAATTATGTTTTAATGCACTATTATATAAATGCGTTGAATTGATTTTTTTTTTGTTCAACACGTTAATTTTTTCACATAAAGTAATTTTTGTTTTATTTAAAATTTTGTTTTATTTTTAATATTTTTTTTAAATCGCTTTAGCACTTGAGAACCAATGACAGAATCAATGTCACAGAAAGTGTTTTTGTGCTTGACTAAATTTTGTTCAAATGTGTAGAAGAGAAGAAGAGAAAATACAAAAGTATTTATTTTTTTTAATTTAATTTTTTTATTTTTTATTTTTGGTCACTTGTATAAGAATTATTAAAAATAATTTGTGCTAAATATTTACACATACACAACACATTCACATTTTCATATTTGTTGAGATCTAAATATTTATATATACATAAGTACATACATATATTTTTTTAGATACAATAAATTGTGGTGTCTTTTTTTCGATTTCAGTTTGAACCAAAGCACAGTGGGACTTGACGTAAATAAATACATATATTTTTTTATTATAAAAATAAGTTGGCGTAAAAAAGTAATCATTTGAAATGATAATCAAAGTTAAAAGTTCTTAGTTCGCTACATTTACCGTTATAAGAAGGACAAGGGGTATTCTATTAAATTATCATACGGCTGTTAGATTTGAAAATTCCTTTCTAATTTGTGCTCAGAATATACCGGAATACCGGAATTGTCCTTAGTAATTGTGAAAATTGATTCGAACATAGTAGTCCAGTTGGTTAATGTAACCGTGCGTTGCAGCCATTTTAGGCGGTCGACGAAATTCGATTACACAGGTCAACGCGATTTCTAAGGTCGGTACTTTGATAGTAAATTTTCGTGCATATGATACTGAGCTCTAATGCCTATAAATTACTTTTTTTGAATTAACTCTGTATCTCGAGATTTTCCGTTATTAAGAAAAAAGAGGATGCTGCATCACATAATTAGTGTTTACTTAAGAACCAGTTCTTTGATCAAACAAAAAAATACACAGAAGGCTAGAAAACAAATTGACCTCTAAATTACGTGCTTATTTATTTTTCAACAGTCGTATAGTTTCAGAGATATTCGGAAAGTTTTATACAAAAAAAATAATTTTTTTCGAAAAAATTGAGAAAATCGTTTTTTAAGACTCATTACAATTTTAAATTGAAGAATATATTATATTTTATTATTAATTGTGATACCTTCATATGTTATAAATAAAATGAGCCACATTTATTAAAAATCATTGCATTAATTCTGAATTTATTCACAATTAAGTGGTAGCATTATTATTATAGTATTACAGTATTTTTAAAATTTTTTTTTTCAATTTAAAATAAACAATAATTTATTATTGAAATTTTCATGTGAAAATAATATCGAAATTTGTATATGTACACTGTCATTATATTTAACTTTTCAAATATATAAATCCCAATAAAGTTGAAGAGGTGAGAAAATATTGAGTTTTTCCATTTACGAAGCACAGAATAATATAAAAAGACCGTCAAAAAATTAGAATATTTTTTTTTATATATTTCATTGGCCATTTTGATGTTTTGCAAAATAGGTATTAAAAGTTATTTGCCTACTGTATAAGTATGTATTGAAATCATCACCAGTTATATGTCAGTGTTTTATATTTATTGTTATTAAGTTTATGTTTTAATTTTTTATCATCTATTTATACATATTTTGTTATTAAAAATTTTAAATTTTTTTTTCAAGCCCACTGTGTTAACATATAAAATTCATTGACATTTTTCAAACACAAAATGTAGTATTTCCACCCGGCACACGTACAATTTTAAATGGCAAAATTTTGCGTTTCTATCTTCTGACTCGATTTTCGCATTAAAAAGAATAATTTCCTTTTCAATATATTTTTATTATTATCAATTTGTACGAGTAGCTAAAATGAATTATCGAATTATTCGCAAAAACTAATTCTTTAATTAAAAAGTTTCTTTAGATAAAATAAAAAAAATATATTAAAAAATATTGTATACGAGTATAATTAATTAATGGCACTTTTTGCTTTTAATTTTGAGCTACCGTTACGTTTCGTTATGATTGCCAAACTGTGAGCACAACAATAGCATACAGTAAGTAGTACGAGAACGACTGATTCTGTCGTGTAGTCGCCGCCATTGTTGTCGTTGTTGTTTCAACTGGAAATGTATGTATGTAATCGTGTATTTGATTTTAATTACCACCGCTACTTTTGCGCTGCATTTGTTTGTGTATTGTTTTTGTTTTGCTGTTCTTATTTATGTTTACTTAACGAATAAACATGTTTGAGTATTTGTACATGTGATTCGATTCTTTTACAAATACAAATACATAAGTACTTCATACATATAAACATAAGTGCAAAATCAGTGTTGCCGCTTCAATAATCTTGGGTTAAAATTTTTATTTTTCTTACTTGATTACTTGAGTAAAAATTTATATTTTGTTCAGTTCGCTAAGTGTTTATTCACATTATGCCTTTTTAGCCTGCCTTGTTTTGACAATTTTCTTCTAAACCACATACCAAAAGTCACGCACACTTACATATGTATATGTATTAAGAATTTTTGTTTTATGACTTTTTGACGTTTATATACTCGCTTACTGCTAAGAGTACAAAAAACAAAGAGAAATGTCAAAAATCAACTCGAATTTTCATTTCGTGCCTTTTGTTTTATGCCTGCAAAGGCAAGCAGAAAAGGCACTGCGTCTAAGGCGGATATTCCGTGTGGCATATTAAGACACTATTGCGATTTGTGACAGTTTATTTTTTCAGAACAGAATTCTTGTGTGGAAATACGAAGATTAGAAAGAAAGAGTAATTTTATTGGAGATAAATGCAAAATAAAAATAATATAGTTTAAATTTTAATACAGTGGCAATACTGAATTAAACTAAATAAACTGCAAGTGATTAAAACGTAATGAGTACATTGTCTTATCCAACAGGGCCGGCAGTTAAGTATGATATTTATTATGGTTGATATTGTCAATGAGCAAAGAGTTACCAAGCATTATTGTTTTTAAAAATCAATTTTTACTTTAATAATACACCAACATAAATCTGCACTTATGTATCTTATTTAATGTATTATGGTTGAGGAAAAAAATTTATATAAACGTTGCTTATCTTGTTTAATACATGAAATATAAAAAATGGATATAAGAACGCTAGATTGGCTTAAAAATGGCAGCAAAAGTGATATTACTCAGAAAAAAACAAACAAAGCAGCCAACTTCACTTTTTTTTTTTGACACACACGCTGCAACCAATAATTAAACCAATTCATTTTGGGCCTTATTTTGTAAAAAGCAAATTTAAGCGTTGACAAATTTTTTACTTAGATATTTTTTTTGCAATTTTAATTGTGTGCATAAAAAATTTCTCAACGCTTAGCGTTGCGTTTTACAAAATAAGACCCTTGATTTTTTTCTGCTGTTTACAAAATCATACGTATTCGCAGATTGCTTGTTTTCAATGAACTAAACAAATAAAACAATAAACAGCGATCCACCAATATCAATGCCACCAGAAAATAATAATATATTTACATATGTATGTATTTCAACCCTCGGATGCAACCATAAACACGATACACTATACAACCAACAACGAAAATTCCTGGATTCTTAAACATGTTGCAAAGTGTGCACCTAGCATTATATCACATCCTCTTATGCATTTGTAGATAAAATGTTATGAGTTTTTTATGACCACTGTATATCGTTTTTTTGCCAAAGGTGAATATTGCGAAATTTTGAGATGGCCCCCTTAAATGCAAACAAGTGCGATATGTATTAATTAAAAATTTTAATCACATTCGATCCTCTTTTTTTAATGATTGTAATCGTAATCATAATATACATTACGAAAACAAATATATCCTCTGAAGAAGTCAACAAACAAGTGGCGAAAAATGGTAATTTATTAACATTAAAACAATTTAGGTCTTATTAGTTTAAAAAACTTCAAATAATTTCAATGCTTCAATGCTTCAATGTTATTTCATATATTTCACGAGTAATGTGAGATAAATATTTCCAAGTGTTACTACCGCAATGGACAGCTTAGCACACATACATATACATTTCTTCTGAAGTGTTTGCTGAGTGTAGTACAAAAACAAATATAACACACGCTGGGAAAATATTGTCACACCCTCACGCATTGTACATACGTATACGTGTGAAAAATAAACTTAATTAATAATACACATACGCAACCATACTCGTATACAGTATAATTGAAAATTAAGTATACGCCTGAAATGTAATAATAATACTTGGCTAAAACTACATACACATAACAAGAGATAATTTCAACGAACAAAAACAATTTTAATTTTGATTAAAAAATAAACTTTTTACGAACGCATAAAATTAAAAATGGAATATTAAGATTGGGTTGTATACCGTCAGTTGAAATGCAAAATCGCTTAACAACATTTTTTAATTTTATAGAAGAAAAAAAACCAAACAAAATTATTCAAATGACTGAAGTAAATTTTTTTTATTTTTGATTTAGTTCGGCGGATTTGTGTGAGATAAAAGATTTTAATGAATTAAAAATGCAATTTTTTGTTAGTTACTCTGTTTTGCAGCTGATGATACACAAGATGTTATTAGAATAAGAGAACAATATCAACTACGCATTTTATATATAAAACAAAATCTTTCGGCTTTATAAAGGGTTTATAAGATACATTTTGTATAGAAATCTCTTTTACATCACCTTTCAAAAGAAGTAATATTTTTATATATGTATATATTATTATTATTATTTTGAGGGTTAACCCCATTCACACAGTGCATTGTGTTAAAACTAGGAAAATTGCTTATGGGAGGGACGATAGAGGGAATGGTGTTAGTGGATTTTCGTTTTTTATTTTCTCACATTGGCTGCGACAGGAAAAACCTCTCCCCATACAAACGGTTCGGTTAAAGAATGAGTTATACGATTAACTGGCAAATCTGCCACAAATTGGTGTGCTCTTAATGAAGCGCATGTTGTTCGCAAAAAAGACAGATGTTTCAGAAATAAGTTCTGTGATTTTATTATCAAGGACGGCATCGAGAATTTTGAAATTTTTCGTACCAAAAACTTAAAAAATTTTTACTTTTTTTACCTTCATTGTACTAAAAGATTTTTTAATTCAAATTACATATATTTATTTGTTTTTATTGAAATAATCGATTTTGTTCTGACTACCGAATCATATTCGTAAATTTGCTTGTAAGTTCACATTTTTTTATTTCTCGCTGTGTTTTGCTTTTACAAGACTGTTTTCATGTGAGAAGAATATGAGTTTCATGGTTAAAAAATTAAAGTTGACATATACCTGATTTACATTAAGCATTTTTTCATGAAATTTCATGAATGTTGTTGCACGCCACTTTTGCTTGCTAATTTGCTAAATGCAGCGATATAAAAGAGAATGTTATATAAAGAAGGACGTAGAATGTAAATCTGGTGCATTTTTGGCAAATCTTTTGATACAAGTTTCTCTTCCAAGCCTCCTATCGAAAAATAAAATATTTTCATGCAACTAATTGCATGAAAAAAATGCTTAATGTAAATCAGGTAATATGCAATCATTAGAAAAGAAATACGGAGTAAGTCTGCAGAGTTTCCTTAAACGTACTAAATTAGTTACTGGTGTACTATTGTACTTTCCGAGTTTGAATAGTACCAAAAAGGTAAAATTTTACCAACCAACGACACACATCCCACGTCCAGGGTTGTTGTCAGATTTTTCCCAACATATTGCGCCAAATTGATTTTAAGAATCGCCAAAAATTCGCCAAAATCAATTTTATGTATTCTTTCTTAAATATATTTGATAATAAATTTGTTTTTATATAACACTTATATAAACTTTTATATAAAATAATCGTATAAAAATTTAGCAGAAAATGGCCAAAAGTAGAAATAAAATCTCTAAAAATTATTTCTTGTAAACTTTTCTCATCTAAATTCATTAATAACTTTTATTTATTTATTTCTTTATTAATATTAAATTTTTTTTGTAAATTAATATAAGAAAAATCATTAAAATGAAATTATTTTAATTTCTTGCAGACGTGTTTTGGTAGGATTTTTATTTTTGAAGCTACGCCTGCAACAAACAAATTTTCCTGAATTAAAAAATTCTGAAGTTCAATTTTTGTGAAAAAATTAGCAATAGAAATCGCCAACAAATTTATTTATCGCGAGAAAAATCACCATGTCACAAAATTAAAAATATCTGACAACTCTGCCACGTTGCACCGGTGCTCCAGAGAGACAATACAGTTCGCTACTCAACTCTCACTTCAAAACTATATACCGTAATATTAAGTACCGTAAGTAAAGTAAATTGTGACATCACTTTTAACAAGTTTGATTATTTGAAGTTTAAAAAAATAAAAACACCAAAGTCAATTCCTGACAATAGAAAACATTGGCAAATCGTGGAATTTTATTAAAAATAAGAAAGGCAAAACAAACACCAGCCTACTTTATTAATTATGAAGAGTCTTCGCTCTTTATGGAGGGTTTGTTGTTTGCTTAAAATGTTAACATATTTTTAATAACTAAAAATATAAACATAAAGGAGACTCGGAATTAACACTTCAACACACTAGGGCGGTAATGATTATAGTAAATCGATTTATATTTTTAATTATTTTCGTTTTTTTTTTTGTAACAGCTGTTCAGTGAACACATTCAAATAATTTGGGAGTACATTAATAGTAACACATCAATCAATTTCAAATTTTTAAGTGATGGAAATGTAATTCTTCCGTTATTACTTCATTACAGCTTGCTACTGAATACGCAGCGTGTGATTTATTTAAGTGTTTTCTTTTTTTAATTTGCTGCATTAATTCGTACTTAAAGAGATTTAAATGGACTTGTTCATGTAATTATTTTAAAAATTCACGTAATATACATATGTATAAGTATATAAGACGTGATAAGTAAACTTGACTAAATTACCAGAATTTTTTATTTTTATGTTATGAGAATCATCAATCAGCATTTGTTAGGAATTCATGGGCATATTTTGAAATTTTAATATTTATACGGCAAAGTTAAATCAAAGTAATGTATTAAAAATGTATTTTAGATTAAGTATCAAGTCCTGTGTTTTTATGTAGAGATTTTAATGAAATTTGACAGCAGCTCATACTGGCTTATGGATTTATAGTAGGCTGGATAGGTACGAGTAAAAGATATGTAGTAGACCAAACCTGGCCAAAGTGGCACCAGAGTGCCGAACTTCAATTGGTTTCTTATGCAAATGAATACACGAACACATTTCTCTCGTTGATTAGCACTCTAGTAGACCGAGTAAACGGAGTTTGAAGAACCGCCTGTATCGGAGTTTGCAGGTTGTTTACGCACTAGTCCTTTGGAAGCTCTGACTACTATACTAAAGATGATTAGACCTGCATGCAATGGCTATATCTACTAGCAGTGATACAGTATTTGCGACATCTGACTGGTAGAGATTACACGCATAGGGATATGTAAAAAAATTTAAGCCGGCAGCCCAAAAGGCAGAAATTAATTTAAAGAAATTTTAAGATCTAAATACGCAGTTCGATACACAAAAAAACTTTACACCACATTGTAAATTTTGCAGAATTCAAGTTGCGATTTGTAGCTCTAAGACACTGCTAAAGTCAGTTAAGGCAAGTTAAGAAAATTACATGAGTTTTTCTTTTTTTTTTCGGTCTGATCAGGTTTATATGATATTTTTTGTGGCTGAATGATTTTATGAAAAGCAATTTTTAGTATTAAAAGAAAAAAATATCTCGAATATTAATGTTGAAACAAATCGCTTAAAAATTAAAAAGAAAAATTTATACTTTTTTTGCAAAAAAAAAACCAAAAAAAACTAGAAAAAGGTTTTTAAAAGTGAATGTAGTTACATTTAGAATTATGTTTTATACCACAATAAAATTTAAAATTTCTAATTTTAGACACAAGAAAAAAGTTTGCGCAATTCTTGTGAGTTTTTTTAAAATTTCACCTTTTTTCTGTTTTTGCTCATCTTGCATGGATGAATATGAGTTAGAAAAATTTTTGTCCGTAATGAAATGTTTTGCTTTGAGGAAGAGATATACCACCCTGCCCATAAAAGCTTAATTTTTATGATATTAAGGCATAAGTAGAACATTTTTTTTTAATATTTACGGTTTCCTGGATCCAATTTTATGGTTTTGAACTTTTTCCGACGTTAAAAGTTGAATTTGCTAAGCAAAAGTATGAAAAAAGTTAAGAAAAAGAAATAATTTTTGAGAGGTGGGTTTAGTTCCTCTGAGGGGAACTTTTTCCCCTCTGTCCGATTTTTGTTATTTTCAAGGTTTACCAGACATATTTCTGCCAAGTTTCATTTATCACATGCAATATTAACTAAAAAACAGTATTGGCTAACTTTTTGGTACCACAAGAAAAATATGAGGGTCTTCCAAAGCGAGCAACGATCCTAATGTAATAAATTTTCAGAAACACATCAATTAACATTGAAGTTTAAAAAATCGAAACTAAAAGGTATTTTCGAAACGAAAACTCGTCAAAATAAAAAAGCGCTTAAATAAAAATTATTACCAAAAATAAAATAGATAGCTAAAATGCAAAAATAATCACCCAAAGTACCAAAAAGTACGACAAAAAACAAAAAAATCGCCAAAAACCGAAAAAACGGCAAAACGAACAAAAAATCGCCAAAAACGAAAAAAGCGCAGAAAAAAAATCAATAACACTAAAGAATAGTCAAAAAAAATCGCAAAAAAACGAACAAAAATCGCCAAACTAAAAAATCACTAAAACTGAAAAATCGCTAAAACCTGAAAAAATCGGCAAAACGATTTTTTTTTAATTTCTACATCAGATAATATTTTCGAATATATAGGCTAAAGTTCGTATAGTATTACATATGTATCGTTCATTACCTTAATATAGAAAGGCCGTAACTCATAATTTTTTTTAAATCGAGGTTTTTGCATTTTTTTAGGGCCTTTCTGTATTAAGGTAAGGATATGTAGTGTCCGAAGGGTACCCTTTGTGTGAATTTATTTTTAATCCGTTTAAAAATTTAAATATTTTTCTCTAATGTCTTTTAATTATTCAGGCCCAGATTCAGAGTCCTTAGTTATATACTGACCATAACTTAACTAGTCAAGTTTCATGCGCATATCATTAGCTAAGAACAATGTATTTAACTATTTCAAATTGAATTGTTGCTTTGACTCATGCCAAGTAATACGCTCGAAGAAACCAGCCTCTTATTTTCTGTCATTTATCACTAAAAATATTTACGTCGTTATGTCCAACTTAGAGGGTAATTTAATTATTTAGTGAATAAATTTATTTTGTACACGTGCTTTAGTACACAATGGCTCAGGCATTTTCATCATACACAAAATGCAATTCAAATTCAAATTTAATAATTCAGGCAATTGGCATAAAGTAATGCCATTCTTCAAAGTTGTTCAAATAATTTGAAAGTATAAAATCGTATAAGGCTTTTAATTAAATAAATTTCAATAAAGTAAATATCTAATACAAAATTAAATACGTAATTTGTTGTGACTTTGAAAAAAATTTAATAATTAAGTTTTGAGAGCATAATTTATAAATATATATTATTGATTTTTAAAGGATGTAAAGACAAATTTTCTATTGAAATTAGTACTATAAACTCTTTATCACTTATAAAACCTCTATAAAACATAAAAATGTTTTATGAAAAAAGCTCAATGTAAATAAAATATAAAATCACTTTTGCATAAAAGGGACATTTCAAGCGAAAGTAAGAACCGAATTAGGTTTACATGCTTTTTCGAAATTTAATTTTGGAAGTAGGAATTTACATCAAATAATTGTTAGAAAGTTAATCAAGCCACACTTCATACTAAAATAAAAAGTTCTATAAAATGGTTTCACAAAAAAAACAATGCAGCAGTTGAAAAGCTTTTGGCAACAACAATTTTAATCTTTGTTTTCTGTACAGAAGAAAATATCAAAATAAAACATTATGCAAGCCACACACTGTGCGAACGTTGTTACAACACGTGTGTTTACCAAATTGTGTGTTTTGTGCACAAACTACATAACACTGTGTATACAACATTAGTACCCAACTTCATTATATAAAGAAAATGATTTTAGTAAAGATGATCGGGTATTATTGCGTGTATTATAATCGATGAATTTTTTTAGTGCAAGAAGAACGTAAAAAAGGACCGAAGAATAACCCAGTAAAAAAAAGAGACTCCAAAAAAGTTATGAAAATGTAGAGTTTGCGATCTGGAAGTAGTGAAAATTTCGATCCGATCTAATGATTTTTACATAGGGTTGTCATTGCAAGAAGTTCTCTTTTTCGATGCCTGGTCACTGAATTGGAAGCGATATTAAGAAAAATGATAAGTAGTTACCTATTTTAACAATTCGTTTCGTTTTATACGAATTTAAGCCCGAAACAGTGTTTTCATGTAACTTTAAGGAAATAACTTTTAAATTTTAGACTAAAATTAGTTCATAAATTTCTTTAAAAAAATAAATTTTTATTTAGTTCTAGTAAGTATTTTCTAACACTATGGAGGAGTTGCAAGGTTTTGTATGACTAAAATAAGCTTCTACATGGTTTTTTGCTTACTCTCAGCAAATTAAAAATATCGATTTTTTGGAAGCAATGAAAATATACTTCCGCTAGAATGACTTCCATTTTTTTCAGTGGGAAATAATGATTTGTGTATTAATAATTCTGCCCAAAAGAACTGACTTCAGTGCAAAGATATGATGGAAGAAGATATATAAAATGATACATAAAACGAAATTTTTATGGGCATGCCTCCGCCCATTATGTAAATGCAAGATTGTGTGTTTTTCAGAGCTCAGGGTGCGTGTTAAGTCTTCTAATAATCGGAAAAATAGAACAACTAAAAAAAATATATTAAATTTTAGTGGACGTGATTCCACCCATTTTTAATGGGCGTAACCCCGCGCTCATTGTTTCAACTTTCAAATTGTGTAATTACAAGAACCAAAAGTATTTGATACGTTTCACAGCAATCAAATAAGTGGAATATCATAAAATTAAATTTAAAAAAAAATTGTGGGCGTGTCCCACCCACTTTTTTGCAATAGAATCAATTGGAAGCTATACCCTCTCATAAAAAATATAATAATTTTTACAATCGGTCTAAAATGTACCGAGTTATGAAGTAACACCGCCAAAAACAACAAATACAGACGAATTGATTGATAACCTCGTCCATTTTCTGAAGTCGGTTAAACCCGAAACTTATGCGATTTTTGAAATTGAGTGGTCGAAAAATATATGTATGTTTTGACACCAAAATCCCACTGTGCAACGTTCTACAAAAGTCCTAGCGTAACAAGTGAACCTTATAGCTACTGTTATAAACTTTGACCAACTTCTCTCGGCCATAATAGCAAATACGAATGACGGGAAATAAATCGCAAAGGAAAAATTCTACACATATCGCACTTGCTCCCTTGAAGGGTCACCTCAAAATAATGAAATTTTTACTTGTTGCAAGAAAACGATTAACACGTCTACTATGCCCATGTCTAGAGAAACGTACAACAAAATTTGTCTGCCTTAATATTAAATGAATTTGTTGAACACTCTGTCCCTGAAGCGTTAAAATGTCGAGCGATGCAAACAAAAATATGCAACACACAATAAAACGAAAACCTCAGCAATATAATTCTTCAACCTTACAATAAAAAATAAGCCGGAAATCAAAAGTCTATGTATAATAACACTGTGCTAGTTCAAAAATGTAACAAGCGAGTTCGGTGGTTAAACCTAATACGCTGAATTCAGTGGTGCTAACTATTTTTTTAGGTTAGCTCTTGTTTAAAAGTACCTAAAAACCGCAATTTTTCCTAGTTTTCTACTATTCATTTATTTTTATATCAATTAAAACGACATATTATGGATTAACATGCGTTCTTAAAACATTTTTGATAAAAAAAAATTTAAAAAAAATAAAATAAAAAAATTTGTCCCAATCCATAAAAATGCCCCGAAAAAATTGACGCAACAAATTCGAAAAAAAAAATTTTTTTTTTTCAAAGTATTCTCAGGACACAAGTTCATCAATACATGTCTTTTCTTGCGATATATATCGGCATTTATCGGTTGATAAATGGTAATTATTTTATAAACAAGAGCTAACCTAAAAAAATACTCTATTCAGGCTTCCAAGGTCATTCAAATTGATTTAAATGCAAATAAAAGACAATTTCATTTCATTTATTCATATCCAACGTTTCGTTGGGATTTTCCAACATCTTCAGGGATACTATTTTTATTGAAATCTGGTAACATTAACAAATAAAAGAACAATTTTAATGCAATAACAACAATAATAATAAAACAATTAATATTTTCCCAGCTAAAAAAATATGTATGGAGCATATATGATATCCCATATATGGTTCGGATCCGAAAAATGAGGGTATATGGGCATATATGATTATATATATTCATACATTTTCATACATGTATGTGCAAAATTCATATTCATACACTCTTGATTCACAAAAGGCACTGCTGTGCAATAAATTAAATTATTAAAATTAAATTTCTTTAGACTTGAGAGAGCGGTTGTATTTAATGAAACATTTCTTTGGACAAATAATTCAAAACGAACTAAAAGTCATTTCATTCATCAAAGGGTGAATCAATTATTTTAAAAACACATAAATCATATTCGTACATAACATTTAGCTTAAGAAATTAGTTTAAAAACTAATGCAATTAATTATAAAAGAAAAAATAATCCGTCTAACAATAGTTTTCAATACAGTAATATGAACGTTGTTTCTTATCTAGAGAATTTTGTTATTTCTATAAAATTAATGACTGGATTATCCTTTTGATTATTTGATATATTAAATGGGGCCACAATGTATAAAATCATACAAGAATGGGTTTTTTAACAAGAAGTTTTTCTATTTTAAACGTTGAGGGTACGCATATAAACTTTGCAAACCGTATGTATTTTCTAATGGATTTCCAATTCAACAGTGATAAAATTCCAAGCTTTTTTGATTGCAAAAACTACCTTATGTGAGATATCATGTATGTATACATTCTTATATGGCTCCATATATAAAACCTTATATTTATATATGGATCCACATATGAAGAGCTTCATAATTAAATTTTCATATATGAGCTCATATGTTATAATACATTTCATATATTAGTCTATATATTAGTTCATATATAATAGTTTTGCCATGTATAATCCCATATATTTAAATACATGAATTCATACATATTCATATATAGTTATATACATTCATATATTAAAAATATATGGACCATATATAATTTTTTTAGCTGGGTTGCTTTAACTTACATATACTATCTTCTAATAAAATTTGCATTTAAGTTTTAAAAATGTTATTTTACGCGACGTGATAACATAAGAACATAAAACACATAATTTAAAAATAATTGCAAAAATAATCAAAAATTTTAAATATCACAGCATAAAGCTTTTCTTAACGTTCTAATATCACAGCTGGAGTTACACTAAAACTTAAATTAATACAATGCTATAAGTGGAATTAGTTTTGTCTTTGTCAGTCTTGTTGTTCATTGCTATGTCCATTTTTTGTTGAATACTTAAGGTTTCGAAAGTGTATCTTTTGTTGTATTTCCTCTCTTTGTGTAGTATTTTCATATTTTCCAGATCAGCTGTGTGAGAATAATCCAAACAATGTTCAGCTAATGCAGTAGATTGTCGTCCTTTTTTAATATCAGTTTCATGTTCAGCTACTCTTACGCCCAAATTCCTTTTTGTTGTCCCGATGTAAACTTGTTTACAGCTTTCGTTTACGTTGTCATTACATTTGATTTCATATACTACATTGCTTTGATCTTTTTTATTTATTTTGGTTTTTAGATTTGTGAACAGTGTTTTTGTTGTTTTGTTTGGTTTGTGTGTAAATAATTATGTAATACCTTCTTCATTAATTATCTCTCTTATTTTATTGTTCTCAGTGAGCTTTGGAATATAC
This sequence comes from Tachina fera, assembly GCA_905220375.1. Lineage (NCBI taxonomy): Eukaryota > Metazoa > Arthropoda > Insecta > Diptera > Tachinidae > Tachina > Tachina fera. The sequence goes on along the minus strand of LR999964.1, from coordinate 49,179,017 downwards.
GATATGCTTACATATTTAGTGTTGCCAGATGTTTTTGTGTTATTGTTTTTTGTTTCATTATGTATTGAATTTTCTATAAGGCTATTGATTAAGTATGTCGGATAATTACTGTTCCTACGTATTTCTGTGATTATTTTAATATTTTTATATTTGAATTTGTTATGACTTATATGTAACACTTTATTAATAAAGTTTGAAATTGTATTTATCTTATGTTTAATGGGCTGTGTTGAATTATAATTTATTATTCTGCCTGAAGATATTTGTTTCATGTACCAATCTGTTATAATTCTGTTCTTGTGTCTAATTATTCTCATATCGAGGTAAGGCAGCGAATTGTTTATTTCCTTTTCAATTGTAATTGTAAATTTTATTTTGCTGTGGTAATTGTTAAAAGCCTCCATTATGATTTTTTCGTCCTTTCTTTTTACAATGGCAAATAAGTCATCGACATATTTTGTTAATAGTTTAATTTCTATATTTTTATCCCTTAGTTCATTTGTTGTTTTATCTAAAAGAGTGTCTAACACAATGTTGGCGATGGTTGGAGATAGCGGGTTTCCCATTGGCATTCCATATGTTTGATTGTATATTGTGCATTGATATATGAAATAATTGTTTTCGTTTCAACAAATTAGGCTTACCCACTGGGTCTCCGGCTTGTTACAAAAAAAAGTTTCAAATTCGAGCACAGTGTAATTTTTATAAATCAGTTTCAGTCTAAAGAATATAAATATCGCTTTTATTGCTATAAAAAAAGGGCCAACTAAAATTATATAAATTTTCAGAAGAGGCAAATTACTACTCTTATTTTCATATACTCTTGTATTTTTTTTTTTTTTTTCAAAGATGCTTATAGAGAATATGAATAATTTTCTTGCAAAAAGTTAAAATTGCAAAATTTTTAAATGACGGACCTCCTTCAGAGCAACACGTGCGATATGTAAATTGTAGAAAAACCAAACAAACAAAAAACTGCCTCAATCAACATCCAACAGAAACGAGGATAAATTTTAATTGAGTTTTCTAACAACACTTTAGCACGAATTTATCATAAAAGGCACACTCGTGGCTGAGACAGGCAAACGACATCCTCATGTACATAAATACAAATGCACCTTTTTTTTGTCCTTTTTGTGTCCGACAATTCATCAGTAGATAAGTAAATGGAAAGAGGAAAAAAAATAGTCAAGTCAGGTGAGTATAACAACATCTCTTTTTCATTTAATAACTAATATGAATGTTACATGAATTATATTTTAAATTGATTTGAGCATTTTATTTACAACACGTTTATTTTATTTTACGATACTTGTCAATATGTTCGTTGGTGCGTTCATCTATGTATTTGTCTGCTTGTCAAGTGTTTAAGAATAATGTATTGTTCGTTGTGAAATGTTTTCGATTTGGAAATTTTAACTGACTTGAGAACTCAATTACATTAGGACAAAGTTTAATTGTATTGAAATTGAACATGTTTTTCTCATTGCTTTTGAGACTACGAAGTCTTTGTATGAAGGATTATATAAAAAAGTGTTAACATATTTTTAAAAGTGTGCATAAAAAATGCAGTTGTCTCACATTAATAATGTTTTATTTGAAATTATTTTATTTACTTAAGTGATAATGTTTAAAACGTAATTTCTTAAAAGCTACTTTCTTTAAATATACTCTTCTGAAATGTACTTTTTTAAATGAAGCTTTTTGTAAGTACTTTTTTAGAATATACTGTTCTTAAGCCTACAGTACATGGCATGTAAAAATCCACAATCGCATGTGAATATGACGTTTAGAGAATTTTCAGCATGTTTGTTGCATTTTTTTAAAAATTATTTGTAGTTGCTACATGTCGTAAAATATTGATAGTATTTTTGATCCAAAATCTATATATGATAAATTTAGCCGAGTCGGACACATTTCCAGAGACAGACAGCACATGAGTAGTGATGTAAACTTCTCAATTTATATGTTTTGCTATTACACGTCATGTGGCCAATGTATCACGTCAGAGCCACATGTGCATGTGTATTTTTACATGCCGTGTACTGTAGGCTTTAGAAGTTAATTTTTCTGCGAGATAATTTTTTTAAGAGAAACTGTGTAAAAAGTACTATTTCAAAAATTACTTCGTTTAAAATGTGTTTTTTAAAGTTGTTTGTTTTTGTAAATTGACAATTTTTTGCAATTTCTTTTATTTTTATTTTTTAAAATTGACTTTTTTAAAAGATATATGCAAAAGGTAATTTTTGCAAAAAAAAAATACTTTCTGAAAAAGTACTTTTTGTAAAATATAATTTTGGTTAAAGGTACTTTTGCTAAAATATACTTTCAGTAACAGGTACTTCTGGTTAAAGGTAATTTTGGTTAAAAGTACTTTTGGTAAAGATACTTTTAGTAAAAAGTAGTTTTGGGTTAAAAGTAGTTTTTTGAAAACATACTTTTTGTAAAAGGTATTTTTGGTATAAGGTTCTTTCGGTAAAAGGTACTTCTGGTAAAAATTACTTTTTGTAAAAGGTAGTTTTTGTTAAAAGTACATTTTTGGAAACGTACTTTTTGTAAAGGGTACTTTTTGTAAAACTTACGTTTTGTAAAAGGTAATTTTTGTAAAAGGTAATTTTTGTAAAAGGTAGTTTTGGTGAAGGGTACTTTTGGTAAAATTTACTTCTGGTAAAAGGTACTTCTGGTGAAAGGTACTTTTGGTAAAAGGTACTTTTGGTAAAAAGTACTTTTGATAAAAGGTGCTATTAATAAAATGTACTTTTGGTAAAAAGTACTCTTGGTAAAAGGTACTTTTAGTACAAGGTACTTTTGGTAAAAGGTACTTTTGGTAAAAGGTACTGTTGGTAAAAGGTACTGTTGGCAAAAGGTACTGTTGGTAAAAGGTACTGTTGGCAAAAGGTACTGTTGATAAAGGTAATTTTGGTAAAAGATACTTTTGGTGAATGGTACTTTGTATAAAAGATACTATTGATATAAGCTACATTTGGTAAAACTTACTTTCGGTAAAAGGTATGTTTAGAAAAAGGTATTTTTAATAGGAGGTACTTTTTAAATATAGTATTTTTTAAACGGAACTTGTTCCCAGTAAAAAAATTTCATTTCACATGTAATTTGGCTTAAAAAGCGATACGAACTGTCGCCCGTTCAAATCATAAATATAGTAAAAAATTTCATGTTTTTTGAAGCAATAAAGCAATAAAGCGCACTATACTTCGCTTTAAAATACGAGCTTGTTTGAAAGCAGTGCACGTATATGAAGCAAACTATAGGAAAAAAGTTATTTAATACTGAGCAAAAATGTAGTGCTCCAAACCGAGAAATCAATCAATCAATTACAAAAATCAGCAGTGATATCAGCAGGTTTGTCAGTGCTACTTTTATTTTATAATAGTAAAAAACTTGCTTTTTTGAAGCAAAGTTTTTGCTGGGTTGTAAAATTATTTTTTAATTATTTTTTTTTTTCTTGAAAGGTAACTTTTTAGAAGCACTTCATCTTAAATCTAATTTTTAAAGGTACGTTAAAATTTTTAGCAAAGTCCCTTTAACGAGGTACTTTCTGATAAAATTAATTTTTACGCAGCACTTTTTGAAAATATACTTAAAAAAATTCTTTTTATAACATAATTTTTTAGTACAATCTTTATGTGATTGGTTCCGGATGGTACACGCAAAGAAAAAATATGGTTGAGGTAACCATAATCAAACAGCAACATACTATGATTGAATTATATGGTTGTAGTTAAATCATATTATTGTCAATAGGAAAGCAAAATTTTAATAATATTATTATCTGAGTTAATAATAATATTAATATTAATAAACAAAGACAATGACCTTTGTTACACCTAATCTTGTTATTTTAAATATGACAACACTATTGTCAAAAATATAATTGAGACTCACCATACCATGTTCTTATATTATTATTACGACAACAGTATAATAATAGTATAATAATAGTATTTTGTTTTTCAATCATATATTTATTGGTGGATCTCTTGTTTAAAAAAGCTGTGCGTTAAATCCGAAATAAAAATAAATTAATATTGTTAAAATTAAATTTATATATAGAAACGTATACTTACATATGTGTGTATACTCAAAATACAGACACGTCTGTAAAAAAATCTGAGTCCAATATAATTAAAAATTTCTAAACATTAAATCGAAAGTTTTTACATACAAATTTGGAGGTTTAATTATTGTCTGAGGATTTTTGATAGATTTGCTGTTAACCTTGATATTTAATATTAATTATTATTATTTGATTAATTTTATTTATTTTTTCGCATGAAGATTTAGGTTACCAAGCAATCAAGCTTGTAATTTAGAGCCGTGCTGTTCGATTTGTATCTATTTTTTACTAAATGTAGAGCTAACTACTTTTTAAAGCAATATCCAAAAAGAATATAGATCATACGTTTTGCCTTAAAAAACAAGCTTGCTTTGTCACCGACTAAACTAACGTGAAAGTGGACTTTTCTGTGGAAATGCCCATATATGATTTTTTATGATCATGCCTACTTTTTCGTTATAATCATATAAGTTTGCATTATGTTGAATAAAATCTTTTTGTAAAAGTGTGTCGTCAGAGACTAGAAGTAAATAAATATTATTATTATTCATTAAATAAATATCCTTGAAAATTAAAACAAGATTCCAATAAATTTCCTCATTGAAAAATATCTAACGAGCTTTAGAAATTGACATTTATTTTCAACACTGATTCAGTTTTAATACAAAATTCATCTAATGTGCACTTTACATAATTGAAATACAATTTCCGTTCCTGCTAATGGCAACTTTTTCCAATAATCTTAACGTACAGCAAAACAATATCAACAGTAATTGAAAAATTTGTCACAACAAAATGTCAGCGTAAGTAAATGGATTTAATTTTTTTGTTATTTATTATTATTGTTTCTTATATTTTTAACGAAAAAAAAAGTCATGTGAATGTATAAATATGTGTTTGTAAAACATTCGCACAAGTTAAATAGAATTTGATTGAAAGTACATTTATCGTTTGCACTTTATTCATGATTATTTTCCCAAAAAAAATCCAAATCAAGGGATATTATACACAAAATAATTGCTTAATATTTACATACATATGTATGTATATAAAGTTCTGAATATTTATGTCTTTAAATTCTGTTTCGGATTCTAGTAAATGTTCGTCTTGCTTTTGTTTTTTTTTTCTTTTTTTAATTTGACGTTAAATTAATTCGTACTTTGCTTTAGTATATATTGCGCGAAAAGGAAATTTATATAACACAATATTATTTTTAACCTTGCCACGCAATATTTAACACTCACTAAACATTTAAAAGAATAAATAAAAATAAAAAATTTTAAAATTATTATTATTATTAAAGCCTCTTCTTTACATGTAAAAAACATTATCAAACACTCTCTTGGTAGAGCTCTTTTACATCGTGTTCTCTACCGGAAATTGTAAAAGCTGTTTAATTTTTAGGGTTCCGTATACCAAAGGTGAAAAAAGGAACCCTATTGTTTTCGCTACGCTGTCCGTCACACGCTATTTTCTCAGGAACCGTAAGAGCTACGGACCTGAAATTTTGACAGATTATGTAGAACGGTGTTCCAAAACGAACAATGAAAAATGTTAAAATCCCATGTACAATTGTATGTACATAATTACATTATTGACACTTGAATTTTGTAAAATTAGTGTTTTTTATACAGACTACAAAAATTAACACTAATATTTAAAAAATTAAAATTAAAGGGTGTTATATCAGTTAATGTAATTTGCAACTTGCTGTACAACAACTTGCTGTATCTTGGAAACCGTAAGAGGCAAAGTCTTGAAATTTTCAAAAACAGTATAACTAAAAAATCCCAAAATTATAAAATCGCCAAACCGAAAAGAAATCGCCAAAAAATTTTAAAAAAATCGCCAAAATTAAAAATATATATTTCTAACACTAGAATAAATCGCCAAATTCGAAAAAATCGTCCAAATGAAAAAAAATCGCCAAAATAAAAAAACGCCCAAGACCGAAAAAAATCGCCAAAAAGTGAAAAAAGCTCAAAACTAAAAAAATTTTTATATAAAAAAAATCGCTACATCTAAAAAAAATCGCCAAAATTAACAAACGATAAAAACCGAAAAAAATTGCCAAAAAGAGAAAAAACTGTCAAAACTAGAAAAAGTGCCTAAATGAAAAAAATCGCCAAAATGATAAAACGCCTAAAACCGAAAAATCAACAGAACTAAAAAAAATCAACTATATGAAAAAAATCGACAAACTTAAGAAAAAAATCGCCAAAATAAAAAAATCGCCAAAACGAGAAAAAAAAGTGTCAAAATTAAAAAAAAATTGCTAAAATTAAGAAATGCTAAAAACCGAAAAATTGCCACAACTAAAAAAAATCGTCTATATGAAAAAACGCAAAAAAAAAAATAAAAAAAATTGCCGAAATAAAAAAGTCGCCAAACCGAGAAAAAAGTGCCAAAAAAACGCCAAAACTTAAAAAATAATGCCAAAACTATATTTTATATATGTATATAGGCTAAAGTTCGTATTGAATTACATGCATATCTAGTGTCCGTATGGAACCCTTCGTGTGCGGGTCAAAGTCGCACTTCACTGAATTTATTTTATTTCCTATTGCGAGTAACAAAATTTTGATGCTTATGTAAAACAAATTTTTTGGATTTTTTTTTTAATTTTGGAAATATTAAAGTCTTTATTGATAAAAAAAATTTTTATTTATAAAAATTGCCATAAAAAACCTAGGTTATTTTTTTTTTTTGAATAAAGCCAGAATCCCAATATCGGCACAATGTACCGATTTTCGCCGGCCCACTGCAATAATATTATAAGTAATAAGCCAAAATAGCCTAATTTCTCAATTAATTCCAGGATAAGTCTATATGGCTATATTACCAATGCAGTGTGGTGCAGTTATGTCCTTATATGTATGTATCTAAATCAGTTGAAAAATAAGTACAATTTAGCTTATTACTTATGACTTTATTTCAGTGATCCGTCGAAAATCGGTACATTGTGACGATAGTGGTATCTCGGCTTAAGGAAGATGTTGTAGTTCGTGCATGAGTTGTGGATAATTTTAATAAAACATTGTTTATAAACAAACGTTTATATAGAAAATACCAACAACAGTAGTACAATCTAGGACTCTTACAATAGGCTGTGAATTGAGCAAGTGAAATACAATTACTTTATTACATTCTTTAATGTTAAGCTTAATTTTGTAGGATTTGTTTTCGTTTATTAACTTATAGGTCGGTTATGTAGAACTAACGTTGAGTTTTCTTAGCACAAACGAAAAATTGATATGTAGTTAACTTACTAATTACTTCAGTCATCATATCATATGTCATTAGAAAAATTTATTTATTTTTATTTTATGGCTCGATTATGGATGCCAACCGAACTTCAGTTGCCGGGTTAACTAGCAACGCAACTGAAATTTAAATTGGTATTATGAATGGCAACTTCCTTCAGTTGCCAAAATGTTATCGAAAATACGATTATGACAGATTGGGAACTCAAAATAATGTAAAGAAAATTTAAAAATATAAGAAATACAAGTACTAAATAGAAAATTATTAAGTAAAACTTTTACTGTCAAATTTCTTAAAACATTACTGATCATAAAAATGATTAGTTAAGTGGAACTAAGTTTTGATGAAGAGAAGGGAAGTACAAAATTTTGAATGCCATAGACGACACTTTAGAATTACATACCGCCCCACAGTGAGTATATGTTATTGCCTAAAATAAGTTTTGACAATCCTTTTTTAGTTGTAAAGAAGACGAAATTCAAAAATAAAAATAATATTGCAATTACTTTTTAATTTTTCCAATTTTTTGCTTTTAAAACTATGCAACAACTACAAACTTGTGGTTGTCAAAATAGGAACTGAAATTACCAGCTCTTAGTTGCCAGTTGCCATCGGTACCATTACCATTTCGCAACTAAAGTTCGGTTGCCATCCCTAATCGAGCCATTAAACTGTAAGGTATTCAAAATTCGTTTTGCCAGATCACACTTTTTCACCGCCACTTAATAAAAATATTTATTAAGTTAAAAAAAACTTTTGAGAAAATAATATCAAAAAGAAGAAAAGCGAAATTAAAAAGAACAACAAGAGAATTATTGAAATGATTTAAAATAACAATAAAGAATAAACATTCAAACTGTAAATAGAATTTATCAAAGACATAATTTAAGAGTGTATGTAACTATGTATGTATCTAAACAATATCCACACAAACGTCTTGCACCCAGTAAATGTTTCGCCACAAAATGTTTGTACATATGTATGTACATATGTATGTATGTATGTATACACAAAGAGCTACAGATAATAGCGGTCGAAAAAAATATATTTTATTATACAAATATTTATAAATACTTATAGCAGATATGTACATTAGGGATATAACTTTGTAACAATTTTTTAAAATATAAAAATTGGCATAGCAAAGTCCGATAGAGCATAGAAAACTATAAGGGAACGCATATTTATTATTTCGCTAAGGTCAAAAAAGTTCACACACACACACAAATTATATTTTTGTTAGTTCAAGGTCGTACCGCCTTAAGGGTTCCAAAATGTCTTTCAAGAATATTTTCCAATCAGTTGCAAAAAAATTCAACAATCTAGAAAAACCACTTAAGTATATTCAAAAACAGTTTAGAAATGCCGCGTAAAGTCCAAAACATTGATTTTGCACTAAATCATTTCAGTAAAATGCCTACCAAGAAAATAATAATTGGCAGATATAATGGCTTAGCTCAATCCCACAAGTTCAAAAGTATTAATAGAATTAAAACAAATACACACACAAAAAAGTAATATGAATGATTTTGTAATATTAATTAAAATATTTGTAGTATCAATTAAAAAATTAATTAAATTTTCACCTATAAACAATTTGATAATATCAATTAAGTTTTTCCAGTCAAATTAATTAATACAACTAAAAATTTAATCAATATAATTAAATTCTTAATTGAAAATATTAATTGGTGAACACTTTTTTCTGTGCAAATGAAATAATATGATTTATGGAAAAATGTGAATCTACCAACGGTATCCGTGAGATCAGTAAACAGAAAAATTGAAAAACTCATATCATTATGCACCACAAAAGTATTAAAAGCAGGGACCGTAACTTTCATGACTTTTATCGAAAAAGTCAGGAAAAAAAAGTTATTTCTTAACTTAAATTTTTTAAGGCAGAAATAAAAGTTATTTCTTAACTTTTATTTTTTAAGGCAAAAACTAAAAGTTATTTTTGACTTTTATTATTTTAATCAAAAAATAAAAGTTATTTTTTAACTTTTAATATTTTAAGGCAAAAATAAAAGTCTTGAATTAAGTATTGCTTTACGCTAGTTTTATTGCCTCCAATTTATAGGTAATAAAAATTGATGTATATAACAGAAGTCTATAAAAATTATTAATATTATTACTATTATTATATTTGTTCAGCTGTTTAATTTTACCATCAGAATTGATTCTAATTGATTCCCGCAAAATCAATTTAAGTGCTGAAAATTACCTTTTTACACTGACTTGAGTTGCAGGTATAGAATGTACAATAAGTGCGTGTTACTATGCAAGAATATAAGATATGTTTAATATATAGAAAAAAGGAAAAATTTGATTTCGTAAGTTACTTTTGTATAAGAAAAAAGTTAAAGTTTTCCAACCCTGGAAACGTCTTTATATTTTTTTTTTAATTTGAAATTCCAATTTTATTCGTACTGAAGTATAAAATAAGTTTATTTAATAAAAATATTAAAAATTAGTTAGACATAGTTACTTTTATATATCACAAAAAGTGTAAGTTTCCCAACTCTGGAATCATCCTTTTTTGATTTTTCTGATTTCTTACACCAATCTCTTTCTTTTAAGAATATAAGATATGTTTATGTGATAGAGAAAAAGGAAAAATTTGTTTTACTAAGTTACTTTTGAATAAGAAAAAAAGTTAAAGTTTTCCAACCCTGGACACGACTTTTAGATATTTTTAATTTTTTATTTATTTTTAATACCAATTTCATTCGTACTAAAGTATAAAATAATTTTATTTACTAAAAAAATAAAAATTAATTTTCGCAGTTACTTTTATATGGCAAAATAAAGGTTAAGTTTTCCAGCTCTGAAACCGTCTGCTCGATTTTGCTGATTTTCAATACGAATCTAAGTTAGACTACTTCTGATACACCAGTATAATACCGAAGTCTCTAGCTCTTCTGGGAGCTTCGGAAAACCGATTTCACGTACATCAGACGGACGAACGGTCTTCCCTATACATGAGGACCCAGAATATATAAACTTTATGGGTCGCATAATCATATTGTGGAAATTACACATGGAATGACAAACCTATATACATATACCCTTTTCCATTTTTGGTAAAGGGTTTAAAAACGAAAATTTTACATTAAAATGGTAATGCAGTAAAATGGTAATGCAGTAAAATGGTAATGCAGTGCTAGGATAATGCGGTCCCTTTTCAAAGTAATATGTATTTGAGTTTTTGTGTGTCATTTTAAAACGAACCGAACTGCTGACTTCGTAAATTCGATATTCCCTCTCACGTTTAAATAATTTAGAATAGGCAGATTTTGTTATCAGAAAAAATTAATAGACTGGTACTGTTCCGGGCTGAATAAGAAAACGTAACAATTTCTAACCGCATCCACGCTGCATTGAAAATTACACATTTTTAAATTAAAGGTTGGAATAACAGTTGCCAAGTATATTCTAACCTAATTTATCGTAGGCTTGTTACATTACCTGCAATCTTTGCACTGATGGTCTACTACACAATCAACTGGTCTGCAGGAGCACCTGATTTAACATTATTCTAACACCTAAAAGAATAACATTTCATATTTCTTTACTTTTTTCAATTATGCATACATACATAAATGCATGTATGCATGCATGTTGCTGTAATCTCAGCCATTCCAACTCAATGGCCATATGATTTAATTTAATTAACTCAAAAAAGGGGGTCCTTATGTTATTTTATCATTGTAATTTGTGTCACTTTAAGTGTCTCTTTGCGTGTGAAAAATGTTACAGTTTGGACATACAAAAGGTTATTTAGTTTTTAATAATTTATTTATAAAACATGCAGTGTACTATAACTTTACCCTAGTGTTGAGTGACAGTAGTTGGATATAAACTTTTTTGTTTAAAGTTTTATGAAACTGTGTCTTGAGGTGAAACTATTCTTGTATTCTTGAGAATAAATTAAGAGAATAAATTAAGCAATTGTTCTGCAAGGGTTCATACAATTTATGTTGTTGAGCCAGGAAGAGTTAGCCATATTTTCTAAGTAGGTTGAAGTGCATAAATTTTACAAAGCGGTTTCGACTGACTCTTCTGACAGCACTTGCGGTTGACTGTTCCCACAGCGACTGCCGTTTACTGTTTTCACAGCGATTTTGATTCACTGTTCTCACAGCAACTCCGGTTGACTGATCTCACAGCGGCTTCAGCTGAATGTTCTCACAGCAGCTGCGGCTGAGTGTTTCCTTAGGCTAAGCAATCATTGTACGTATTTATACTAGAAATTAGGTATTTTACTAACCCGACGTAGACTTGGCCATACCATGCCTGATAACCTAATCTAACCTACAAGCCTGCGTAAGCCGAATCTAACTTTATCTACGATTTCAAGGTCTAGGTAACCAACGAACCTGTTTAAACCGAACAACAGCCTGCTAGCCAACGAATCATCACATCATCGAGCCGCAATGAACCGTGAAACTGTTTTGTTTTGGTGACGTTTTTTTGCCTCTGCACGAATAAAGACTATAAAATTTCTAGAGAAAAGATGAGATCTTAAAAAGAATTAATTGCACGTGCTGTTTTTGTTGTCATAGTTGTGTTCCAATTGATTAATTTAGCGAACGAATTTTTGTCGAAGAATTAGTCGTGCTGAGTCATTTATAACATTTCGAAAAAAATACATTCTTTCTGTGGCAATAAGATTGAAGCTTACAGGAGTGATATTAAGTCAAAGGTATCTTATCTTTAATTAAGGGCTTTTTCTTTTTTGCTGCAGATTTGTTAGAATAGCAAATTATATAAATTTTTCATTAACTTAAATTATAATTAAATATTTCCCAAAGCAAACTTTTAGATTACAAGAACCCAGCAAAAAATTACACATTACCAACAGAACTACTTGCTATATAATGACTTACTTTTCTGATTACCAAATTTCGTTACACACTTAGAAATTACATTGCCTAAAATTTAAAAAAATGATGTACAAGTTGCTAAATGAGGAGAATGATTTTTTAGATTAAATAGATTACGTAAACAAGTTGCCAAATGAAGAAAAGTAAGTACTTCTCAAGAATCGATTATTTTAGTCTCACGCCTTGTTAAAATCATTAAGTTAATAATCCAGTAGGGAAGAGCTTCCACCAAAAATTCCAAACTCGATTACCTTTTTTGAAATTTTTCGCTGGGAATATTTGTAAGGAGAAAAAAACCTATTTTATTAAAATTGCTTAACATAAATGTAAAATTTAATTGCAAGTCCAGCTCAGCAAATGAGTTCTCTCCAAAGGAATTACTAATTATAAATAATTTAAACAATTAGGTGTATGTATTATTTCAAGAAAATAAACAATAATAATAAAAAAGAAATTAAAACCAAATAGCCATTCTGGCTTTATCTTAAAGCTATATTTATGCCATTGCATATCTCTACTTCGCTGACAATGGTTCAGACCATCATTACTGCGTTATTACAGCAATGGCGTCAAGTTCGTGGTTGATACTATAAGCTTAAGGACTGAACATATCCCTAGAAAAAATAATCCAAGGTAGTCAACTCTCATGATACTGGCAACTAATTGAATAAACTCCCGCCATGAATTCACCCGACCGGAAATTTTTTTCTCTTCACAACATTGAAATTTTAAATAATCATAAATAGAAATAATATTCTATGTTATTTTCTAATATATTAAACAAAATGTACAGTAGCAATGTAATTGCAAAAGAAAATTGTGATATCGTTCGTTTGTATTTGGTAGCATATTTCAAAACAAATCGTCGTCATTATTTTTATTGTATTGTATCATGTCTACCATGAGAACTCTTAAAGTTGCCATTTGTGCAATTGGGCAAATATGCGAGCCCATTTTCAACTTTTGCGCAAACAGTTAAGTAAATTTGAATGAAATGTCAAAAAATTCATTTAATAATAATAAAAAAATAAATTTTAATTTAAGTATACATTTTCATATTTCTCTAAAAATATAAAGTGTGTGTGTGTGTGTATCTAAAAATGCCTCAAAGAAGCAAAAAACCCAAGAAGTTATTGTTTACAAAATGCACAATTGCACAGCTTAAGTTTACGAGTGAAAACTGTTGGGCAAATTCAACAGGTTTGTGTAAATAAATTTCAATAAAATTTTTGACATTTTATTTACGAGAGTGTAAAAATGCACAATTGCACAGTTTGCGAAACTTATGAACATTGTCATTAAAACCCTTAATAATTAAAATAACACTTGAAAAAGCTTTTGGGCCTGACATTCGTTATACCGAGATTTTCCTGTAATTTCAAAACGACAACCGATCCTGTTCTAGTTTAAGTATCGTTTTAAAACGTCACAAAAAACGCAAATTGTTAATTGAAAATACACCGTATTACCTCTGTACCGTATTATCGTTTACATGTAAAATTTTTGTTTTACATGTTGTTGTAAAACGTTAAGCTATGTACAGACGGTTGTCAGATCTTACAATATTGCCAGTAAAATGTTCTCAAAATTTTTTAACACCGTGTGAACTGACAATTTTTGTCAGACGTTGTTGCCAGAAAAAGCATTGTCAGTAAATTGCAAGACTAGCAGATGACAACAAATTGTCAGACATCTTACAATCTTGTGAACACATTGTAAAATTATTGCCAGATATTTGTCAGACATTTTAATATTGTCAGATGTGCGAAGTTTATGCATCTGACAATGGCGTCATTGTAAGATAATTCTTTCTATGGGCAACACTGCACACGCTTGATTTTAAAGAAAAAATTTATAATAAAATATATGCACACAAAATCATTGCAATTGCTTCTTTATGGTCCATAATAATTTATACTTTCACTTTTTACATTGAACACAAACACAAACGATTGATATTTAACAATTTCTAACAAACGCTTTGAGTCTGGTAACGCATAACAACAGATCTGACAATTTTTGCAAATGACAACCGTGTGAACTGACAATTTTTCGACTCTCGATTTTGTCAGATGAATTTATTGCCATACAACCATCTGGCAATAAATTGTAAGATTTTCTTACAACCGTGTGAACTGACAAGGAATATTGTACTGGCAATTTTCGATTGCCAGTACATTGCCAGCACATTGACAGATCTGACAATCGTCTGTACATAGCTTTACTCAACGAGGATAGTAGGCTCGAATGTTTCATTGTAAAGGTAATACGGTACTGGGATAACACCGTATCTTTGCAAAGTAAAACTTTTGTTTTTAGGTATCATTCTAAAACGATTCTTAAAAGAGAATAGGCCCCAATATTTATGTGTATATGCCAAAACTATTTGTTACCCATATTTTGTAAAATGTTTGCTACATGTGATCGCAGCTTAAGAGTTATTCAATTAAACGGCTTAAAATTTTTTAAACTTTATATGCATTGTGTTGTTATTTATTCGCCACGTTCACGATTTTTGCTTATGAGAATGCATAATTTTGACTTAATCGTTTAAAATCAATGGACTTTCAGTTTTCACATGAACAGTACGTGACTTGCATAGAAAAGCAAAACGATAACAAATTCAATTGTATATCTACACATGTATGTACATACATATGTATGTATGTACAAGGATTTGAAACTTCTTTTTTTTTTGTATTTTTGCCAATAGCAAATTTACCGTACAATAGTTGATTGAGACATTAAGAATAAAAAAAGAAAGAATGTTTGAATGTTTGAAATATGTAAATATTTCAATACTTTTTTTTTGACGCCAGAAAAAACTATTAGAGTTTCTGTAATTCTGTATATAAGATACTATAGACATGTATAAAGAGTTTAATGTTGGTAACCGTATTTTCATTTTATTATGGAGCCAAATTATTTAACGTATCACAGAAAAAACTAATTTTCCATTTCAAACACAAAATTCTCTGAATCAAATACTAATTTTTTCAATTTAGGTCCTACAAAGAAATTTGTAAATTCAAATGCAAAATCTTGTAATAATTTGTTTGGAGAAAAACCCCGATTTTTTCAATCAACAGATTGTCTGACTCAACAAATTTTTTTAATGGAAATAAAAAGTAAATTAAATAAATAACTGTTGTGTACAGTATGCAATTTCTATATTGGAACAGAAATGTTCTCTTAACAATTTTGTTACAAGTATTACTTTATATTAATTGTATCAACGAGAATTTTTCACTCTATATTGTTTTTTGTTTTACTTAAAACAAAATTGGATCAAACTATTTACTAGAATAGTAAAAAATATTTACTGAATCAAAATTGTATTTCAAACAAACTTTTGTTTGAAAATTTTTTGGGAATAATTTTTTCTGTGTAGACAATTTTGTATCCATTTCAAAAATACTTTTTTTACAATCACAGAAGGGAATCCAAGCTTAGATAAAGTGACATTGCAATTGCAACTATAGCAATGCATTGATATAGTGAATCGGCATAGGAAACAGTTTTATGCTAGGTATGGAAGATCAAAGAAGATGACACTTCGACCGCTAAGGGAATGTGGCTGTTTTCTTCTGGTTAAAGGCAGGCATAAGCTTTCATGCACCCATTTACATATAATGGTATCCTGAACTCCAACAGGAATAATTGACGTCTTGTTTCTGGTTTTCTTTCTGGTCACTTTGGACTGAACTATCCTCTGTGGAAAAGTAAACAAGTTCGTTCATCTTTGTGTCGCTTGTGCTTGGAAGATGACAAGACGACGAGACGACACACATTCTTTGTGAGTGTATCGTATTGTGTGACAGTAGAAGGCGCGTTTTTCATTCTGAGTTTCTGTGTTCAGATGATATTAGGCGGGCTTTTCGAATATCTGTACTGACTTTCATAAGGAGAGTCATACGGAGATTGATTTAATCTAATTCACAGATCTATGGTACAAAAGATCCACTAGTTGTCGCAGTGCCGGTCTTTTGGGCCAGATATTCCCCCTATTCTATTCAGCTCTTTCATGTAAAATGTTGCGAGGAACATATTACCCCTTTAAATCTTCTCCGTATATAACGCACAGTGGGATGTTTTCAAGCATTTTTGCAAGAAAAAACTCCTGGTCCTCAGATCTCAGAAAGTTGGCAGTGAGCATTATATATTGAATAAATTAGGAAAGAAAAAAATGAATATCATCAAAAACGTCTACGTCAATCGATCACAAAACACAAAAAAAAAAATTTTTCTCGTCCTATCACATTTGGAGCATAAAGTATTAAAGAAAAAAAAGACGCATGCCGTGTTTCATCAAAATCGGCCACATCCACCACCCATCAAACCCATACAAAATATACGTAATAATTTTTTGTTAATATTTCTCTTAACATTTTACAAAAATTTTTATTTATTATTTATCTATAGTTTCCTTGAATACATACATTATCACATTTGAAATACTATTTGGATGGCTGATGTCTTAAGGGTCTGATGAAACCAGCAAGTGACGGAAAATATCAATGTTTGTCGAAAGTTTATGGCATTTCTTAGTCCCGGTCCAGACTTGCAATTTATGTTGCAGCAATTCTTGAAGATATGTGAGAGTGTTAAATAGAACTATATACATTTCGTATTCCACTCTCGCTCTTTTGCAATAAAAAATAAAAAGTTGCTGCAACAAAAATTGCAAGTCTGGACCGTCACTTAGAAAACAATAACCCTACGAGAATAGTATCAGTCAATTGACTGGTTATTTTATCGGTAGTCATGCAGGATATATATTCATAATAGCGTAAATGTGATGGAAACTTTTGTGTATGTGTGATGTTGTATCTTTATATATGTAACTAATGAATTTCGTCGATTATATAACATATGTATATTCCAACTGCTGACTCTAATCAATGATAGCCTAAATATTAGTCAAGTTTGACTGATCATAATTGACTAATATATCCCCCACAATTGAGCAATCACGCATAGTTGATATACTGAAAAGAAATATACCAGCGTTTAAAAACTTCCCATTTGTGTATTTTCTTTTGCTTCTGCTCATTCATACTACTGCTTCTGAAAATTCAAGTGTCGTTGTAGAATGTAACAAAACGAAGAGCTTCAACTTTCGACTTGTTGAAAAAGTTTTTTAACATGCACGCTGAAGTTATCGTAGTAGAGATGTTGTGTATTTTTTCTTTTCTTTTGATTTGATTTTGCAGTTTCAATTGCGTATTTAATTTCTTGCTGGAAGAATTGTTGTTGTTGTTGTCTTACTATTATATTTGTACATATAGGAAAAAAACACTCATACACACACAAAACACACATTCAAACACATACACACAAACATTTCTGCTTCGTTATTTTCGTATTTATTTAAAGCAGCCCTATCGGAAAATGTTTAGTTGACCACAATAATAGTTAACTTATAGTTAACTTTTCTTAGACTGTCTAAAAGCTAACTGCAATATCATCCAGAACAAAACCAAAATTAATTCTTAAGTTGAGTACGTAGTCGAATTTGATGAGAGCCAACAAACTTATTATCAGCTACTTTGATAGACATTTCAGTTTTATGTTAACATTTTGCTGTTGTTATTTTAGATGGTACCTTAGCTTTTTTTTAATTTTAATTTTTTAATTTACTGACTAAAAGTTGGTTTAAAAAAGTCAACTTTAAGTTAGCTGAAAGTAATGCAGAGTGAGCCAATTGACTACCGCCTGGGACATCGCAATGTTAAAGTAGTCAGTTGATTACACTGCGAAGTAATCCAAGTGTAGTCAGTACTACTTGCGAAATAGTTAGCTTAAAGTTAGTTTAAAGTTAGCCAAATTTCCGACAGGCAGCCGCCACTCAAACCGAAAACTTTTCGAATATGTCGAGAGCTGAAGCTCTTCGTTTTGTATAGTAATTCAACTACGACACTATGAGCAACAGGTTGTGATTGGGCAGTTAAAAAATAGTAAGGTTGATGATGAAGCACAATTTTACGACTTTTGCTATTTCGACTGCAGTTTTTTAAAAGCTGAAATATACTTTTTAAATTATTTGAATTGTTTTTTATTAAAAAATGTTACATAAAACTATAGAAATAAAGAAATTATTAATAAACTCAAAAAACAAGCACAAAATATCCCAGCAAAAAATTACACATTAGCATCAGAACTACTTGTCATATAATGACTTACTTTTCTGATTACCAAATTTCATTACTCGCTTTCAAATCATATTACCTAAATTTTTTAAAAATTATGTACAAGTTGCTAAATGAGAAAATCATTAAGTGTGTAATTCAGTAGCGAAGAGATTCCACCAAAAATGCTTAATTTCAAACCCGACTACCTTTTTTGAAATTTTTTGCTGGGAACCTAAGCGGTATCTAGTCTTCTTCAATTTGAAAAAGAAATATATTTTACAATAAAAAAGTTTACAACTTAAAAGTTTTGTCATATGTACTAAAGTCCTGCGCAAGACCATTTATAAGACCTTTCAAGACATGAGAGATTTTTCAAACAAACGCTAAACAACACTGTTGGAAAAACATTTGTTTCAGTTGTGTGTCTTGCCAACAGTGTTGTTTAGCGTTTGTTTTAGAATATTTCGGTCTAGTAAAGCATTTGAAAAATATCTCATGTCGTGAAAGGTCTTATAAACGGCCTTGTGCAGAACATTAATATGTACATTAGATGTTTCACTCTAGCATATACCGAGGGTTTATATTCAAAAAGTGCTATCTGCAATTCTTGAATATTTTAGAGTAGACAAAATAAAACTGTTATTTTTTCTAAGTCCAAGAGCAATAACTATATTTGATATTAAATTAGTAGAATTAAGATGTCTTCTGTAAATGGTACTATTCATCAAAATTTAGTTATTAGCCCTTGCACTTTGAGAAAATAACAGTTTTTTGCGCTCTTCTAAAATTTTCAAGCCTTGCAGATAGCACTTTTCGAATATAAACCCTCGATATGTTAGATTAGAGCAACTATAATCGATAAATGTATCCCTCATTACTACCGTTCAAACTACCTCATTACTTACAGTCAATGACTAGTCTACTGCTGAATTCAATGTAAAATTATTGGAAATGTGTTATTAAAAAATGTTGTTTGTGTTAGTTTCAGTCATTGATTTCTTCTAGGGAACCTATACTTCGAAAAACTTCCGAGAACTATTTTTTATTGAAAGAACAACTTGGCGGAAAGTAAAGGTAATACATTTTTTTTTTTTGAAAACAGGAGGCTTATTCTGAATTGCGATGCGAAAATCAATGCGATGCGCAATTGAAATGCGATGCGAGAGAAAATTGGTATTCTGTTAGACTTTCGCAATCGCATTCGCAATTTATTTCAAATCGTGGCAACGCTGCTTAAATAAACGTCAGTGTCAACAAATGTCAAATTAAAAATAAATAAATTGTTTGTGTTTGGCTGTGAAAATTATTTATAAAATTATTTATTTAGGAAATTCTGTAAGAAAAAAAATTATAAAAATGGATTCTGTGGCACTGTGGTTCGACGACGAAGAAGGGCATGAGCAAAATGAAAGGATACAGAGAAGATTAAAGTTGAATTCAAATATTTTTGAACTGGTTTATATATTTCATACTTTGTTCCATCCTGCAGCTTCTCTAATAGGTGGTCCATTGATATTTAGTTCTTCATTTAACGTTAACTACAAAGTATTTGCCGACTGACGTGCATTTGGTGTTTTCAAATGGCCTCTTGCCAATTGGATGTGCTTATTCATAAATTCTATCATACAAAAAGCGAAAATTTAATAATTTTTAAATTCTTATCGATTTGGGCATATTTTCTTAAAGGTTTATGATATCCCTATATTTTTTTTAATTTATGAATAAATTATATACTTTCCAGAATATTTGAATTATAATTTCTTGCTTAACATTCTTTTTTCAATTAAAAAATATTAAATTTTTCTAAAAAAAAATACCATAAATCAATCCACATTCCAAATTTAAAAATGTTTCTACAAAACTGCATCACTCGGTTTGTGAAACTGAGTGCTAGCCCAATAAGCACCCAAAAAATTAAAATTCAAGCACTTGAAATTTAACTGGAAACAAAGTTGAATTCAAACATTTTTCCAAGTAATATTCAAGTTTAAATATAATAATATTTTGAAATAAAAACTCAAACAACATACAACATCTTCAAACCTTGTCAAATAAATTATTTATTTTTTAATAAAATTGAAATTCTGGTGAAAAATATCAAAGATAATTAAAAATATGATTTTTTAAAAAACAAAACAATAGTGAAGGTAAAAACAATAGTGAAGGTAAATATGCATAAAATTATTATAAGAAAACTTGTCGATTGCATTTGTCTTTCTATTTTAAAAGCATTATTTTTGAAGCTTGAAATACACTTGAATTCAACTGTAATACAAAGTTGAATTACAGTATAATTGAAGGCTTGAATTGAATGAACTGTAATACAATTGAAATGTTCGAATTGAATTCAAGTACCCATTTCACTGGAGAATGCTATTGAAATAAAGTATAAATCAAGCATAATTCAACCCTTCACAATTGAATATGTGACTTGAATAACAATATTTTTACACTTGATTTCAAGCAAAATTGCTTATTGGGAGAAAACTAGGGTTCCTGGCACCTGTGTAATGTGTTGAAATGCTCTACATAAATATTCGCCATGAAATTCTACTATGTTTATCTGTTTCTATAAAACGAAACAAATTTTTCTTTCGACAATTTACATGAACCAAAAAAAGTAGTAGCTCATTAATCCAAACTTGCCAAATCAAACTTGCCTTGATAAATTTGCTGCGAATATATATTTTTTTAATATTCCTTTGCAAAAATCATGTCCTGTCATTTGTAGAAAAAACAGATAAGCTTTAGCAATTCTTTTTTTTATATGTATTTATAAGCAAAAATGCACCTCAAATCAAATATTCATTAAACATTAATTTCCGCTGTTTTGTTTATGTTTTAGCATTTACTCGTAATTGATGTCTTGCAATTCGTAAATAATTTCCGTCAACGGCAGTAGCAAATGGTTTAAAAATTATTAGGGCAGTTAGAAAATTATTCAAAATCAAGTACTAAACACTTCATGGTGAATTCTTTCAATCAATTTGCTTAACATTGCTGCCGTTTAACTAGAAAATAATAAATGAACTTTGAGAAAAGCTATAAATAAAAAATAAAAACAGTACATATTTATTTTTTATATCACCTTTAGATCTAATAATTAGCGCAAGTTCATTTCTATATTTGATTTTAAATAAATCGGTACAGTAATTAAACAATGTATATTTAAAAGCATAAGATGAGCGTTTAAACTAGGGTTTGCCAAAAATCCGTGGAAATTAAAAAACCACGGTTTCGGGTTTTAAACTATTAAAACCGGTCGATTAGGTATGTATGCTGGAAAGATAAATGATGATTTAAAAATAATCACCCCTATCGTGAAAAACAAGTGGAATTTTTCTTCACTTGAAATTTTCATTACCCTCGAAGGGAAAAATACTATCTTGAACATCCCGTGAAAATTTTTCCCGCTTTCAGTCTACGTGAATGTAAATAAGGGAAGGATATTTGTAGAGCTTATAAATTAATTGAAAATCGGAAAAATTTAAGTTTAATTAAAAAAATCACACAAATTTTAGGTTCTAAATTAAATTTATTTATCTTTAAAAGAGAAATATTGATGTGGCAACACTGGTTCTGTAATGTTCACATAAAACATGCATTTTCATTATACATTTTCTCTTTCTCACACTGGTTCTGTGATTTTTGTCATTCAACAAGTGCCGACGAACGCGAACGTGAACATTACAGAACCAGTGTTGCCACATCAATATTTCTCTTTTAGTGCAGTAGAAAAATATCAGATAGTTCGGCTTGTGAGTTTCAATGTTTTCTCCAAATAATGTTGTGCATATCTGGAGCAAATTTTTGAAATTCATACATTTACCTAAACGCATGCATCGATTTTCATGATCTATCCCTTTTTTTGCTCATGAGTTATGTGACTTTACGCGAAAGTAATTAGTTTTGGCACTTTTTTCCATTTTGGATTTTTTATGAATTTAAAAAAAAAATATTTAAATTTTTAGGCAAAAAATACTTCTTTCCCTTCATACATTAATTTTTAACTTCGAAAGTGTTGCACATATAGGAAAACGGTATAGAAACTCTATAGAAATAGAGAAATTGTAATTCTTAATTTATTTCATCAAAATCGGACAAGTGGTTCTCGAGTTATGTTAAACTACATTTTTACCAAAATGTTACAACTAAGCGAAAAAACATTAAGATAAGGAAAAAATTTAAAAGGTCATAAAAAAACTGGCACATACGAACGCCAAACCCTTTGAGGGTTTCACTATACTGACCTAGTACCATCACCCTGACTTGGAATTTCCCACCCCCCCCCCCAGATTGGCTGTTGTACTGTGTTATCTGTCGCTTACCCTACATTTACACATGAAAGTACTTTCTTGAAATTTCTGTATACGTATTATGGATAAAAATTCTAATGAAATAAATGAATTTCATGAAAATTTCTTGTTCGTTTTCACAGGAAAGTGAAAGTTCATTTTAAAAATTACGTCGAAAAGTAATGTTGTAAAAATTTTGTTTGTTTGCTACTTAATTAGAGTTCCCAAGAATATTCACATACACAAAATTATAGGGCAATAAGTTTGGAATAAGTATTATTGTTAATATTTTAATAATATGATTGTTTTAAAAAAGCATGAATTGTGTTCTTCATGTATATTTGAAAATATCATATTATAGTTCTTTAAATATGTAAACAAAATAAGCAGAATTTATAATAACTATTTACCACAATCCCGTATATTTGTAAAAAATCTTTAAACGGGGTAACACTGTTAACCTTTTTTCATTTTACTTTCTGAAAACATCAAAAATTTCCTTTCTTGAAAAAATCGTTGAAAACTGACTGGAAATCTAAAAAAAATGTGAGTGTGGTAGTAAAAAATTTTTATTGTATTGCTGCTTTCTTGCAATTAGTTTCATGTGTAAGTTATATTCAAAACAAAAACAAATTTGCTTATTTTGTTATTGTTTTCCATATAACTAAGCGACAGATATTTTCTTGTCGACATCGTGGGCCAGGCCATTAATATATAATTCGAAGAAAAATATCGAAACTATTCGATATAATAATCAAGTTCGCCTGCAAAAATAAGGTGGACAAAACCAAGGGAAAGTGAAAAAATTCACGTGAAAAATATTCGGCCCTGTTCTGTAAACCAATCGATTTGAAATCGCGGGATTTTAGAAAACTAACTCCGACAACAGAAATATTTTTTTGGATTTTTTTTAAATTTTTTTATTATATAGATTCTCAAATACCATATCTGGAAGAAAATTATCGTGTATGATTTTAAACACGTCTGCAGGACCACTATTAATTTTTTTGTAAACGAGATATTTTCTCGCATTCGGTTTACAGAATAGGGTCAATTATTCATGATAATCAAAGAATCAAAGAAGGGAAAACATTTCTGGGAAACATTTTTCGAGGGTAAAAATTTTTACTATAGGGGTGATAAAGTTTCTCTGGTTTGTATTAAATTCAGGTACTTTTATTAGAAAAGGAACATTTGGTAATGACCAGGGAAACCACAAATATGCAATTGCATGTTTTTTCTTGTGTGATATATCAATGGGGAATTAAGATATTTATCCGTTTCAGAACTTTTTATGAGTTTTGGCATCGATTTGTTAGTGCATATTTTCGCATATTTTACCCTTTAAGGCATGTTTTTGCATATTTTAGTCTAACACGCATATTTTGAGCATTTTTCGAATTTTCAGAGCATATTTGGCGTTTTTAGGGCATATTTTGGTACTTTAAAAAATTTTTGGTTTCATATTTAAAAAAAAATTTTGGAAAAGAAAAACGAAAAAAGATAATTAAAAAATATTTAAATCCTCCATTTTGAATTTTTTTCTACTAAATTTTAATGCTGGAACAAATACTATTTATTTGCATTTTCCAAATTGCAACTTAAACAGGTGTAACATGTTTTTAACATTCTGACTGAACGTTAATTTCAATAAAAATTTGGTTTGGTAATTGTGACGAACGCAGCACCGATTACATCAATTGGTGTTCAAAAAGAACATTTTCAATGTATGTGTAAAAGTTTCTTTAGATGCGGCGATCTTTATTTAAAAAGCTAAGTGAATAGTTTTTGTTTATTGTAATAACAATTATAAATAAAATACTTGTCTTTCTCTTCAAAATACAGTTGAAAAGTTTTAATTCTGATATCGTGATCGCTTTTGAAGTAAAAGTGCAAGTTTTGATCTTAATTAATTTTTTATAGTTTCCTTCTTCTATTTTTTTTATTTTTGTCTTATTTTATATGCAAATTTTATTGAATTGCTGAATTAAAATTAGATTTTCATATCCTAATAATCCAATTTATATTATTTATAAGAGCATATTTTTTGAGTTTTTAGTGCATATTTCGAAGTTTTTAGTGCATATTGAATGCGCATAAAACACTTTTTTTGGAGCATATTTATGGTTCCCTGGTAATGACTATGTGTATAAAAAGCTTAAGAATAAAAAATGTAGATTTAATTATCCAAGTACATAATAGAATTTCAGAAACGTTAAAGCATTCAATAAGAAGTCGTTTAAACGAAATCTTATTTTTATACAGAAGTTACCAGCGACAGAAAACACTCTTTCACTTTCAGTTGAAGAGGGCTTTATTGTGTTATTGCCTTATGAAGCAGACATATGTTGGTTGTCTTGTTGTTCGTTTTTTTATAAAGTATAAATTCTTGTCGAAGAACGTTGAAATTATCGCATTTTTTGCTTTACATCCGTTAGGGGTTTTCTTTTAACAGATTACAATTCTTTCTGCAAAGAATTGTTATAATTTTTTTTTAAATTTTACAAGTTTCTTACCAACGTTTAGTAATGTATAGAAAGAAGTCTTCAATGTAAAGCATATTTGCTGTATTTTTATACAAGATAATAATGTTAAACTAAGACTTAAAATCCGACGTTTTTTTCGGTTTCGGTTTGGGTTTTTATGAGTTAAAAACCGAACGGCAATCCCTACTCTAAGCTATCAAATTAGTTGTAAGGCCAGTATGTATTTCCAACTCAAAGATCTGAATCTCTCTAAAAAAAACCATTCTTTAATATCACAGTTACAAATGTTTTGACCTGTAAATGACGTCTGAAAATGTTAATGAAAATTAATGCAAAAAATAATAATAAATATATGTAAATTTTTCTTTCTATTTTTTAATATTAACACATTTGTGCACACCTTTTCCGTGGTCATTTCAAATGACGATGACGATGGTGCTGATAATGATAGCGTTGCTTTTTTAGTTGTAATTTTGCGCCAAAAACAAACAACAATGTAAACAAGTAGGTAGTCCAGTCGGTGTTAACTGTCGTCAAGTTTTATTGCTGCTGTTAAAGTGTCAGCAAACAGCAAAACAAATACAGGTTATGGAAAACACCTTTTTTATCCGCTTTTTCCTCTCTCTCTCTCTATATTTTTTTTTCAAACAAACACGATTTACACTTAGAACATCAACAGTCACAAGGAATATAGTATATGAATATTATTATTGTACATTATAATTATTATATGATTGTTATTGCCATGACCGTTTTAGCATAAACAAATAAATAATAGATTTTAGCGGAAAACAAACACCGACACGTTATGAAATTTATGGGAACACAATCGCAAACAATAAACAAAGTTTTTTTTATTATAGAACGAATATTAATATGCACTAAGTGGACACGTAGAAGAGATAAAAACGATTAAAATACTCGTACTACAATTACCACTGAGCAAACATGCATTAAACATTTATGTGTTTGAAATCTAGGCAAAATTGTTCAATTAATCACAAATAAAGCCTTAAAGGTATTCCTGTGCAGCCACAAAAAGTGTAATTAATTTTTGCTTTTATTTTGTTTTTTGTTCTGTTAATTGCACTCCTTCCTGTACTATTAAAACGTAGTTGCAAATGAATTACACGCACTTGTACACATGCACGCCAACACGCACGAACGTACGTATTCGAGATATTTTTCAGTCAATAAATGAATTGAATACAAATACTACAAAACAACGTAAAATGTCAGTCAACGCGTAAGAGATGATTTTTTTTTTGTAGGGAACAGAATGAAAACACAAGTGTTAGTGTTGAGAATTGATTGCCAACTGAACTTGGTTTGCAAAGTTACATGTAACACAAACACCATGTATAAGCAAACTTTTCATGCCCACACACATAATACACCAACACTTAGGGAAATGATGCCAAAATAGACACTAAGAAGTCGGTGTTGCCATATGTTTGACTTGACACATTTTACATCTTAAATATGGGGGAGATTACACAGTGCAACAAATAATGGTTTATCGAATGCTGCCTGAATGATTTCAACATAATATTAAAGTAGACGCTTAGAAAAACCAAATTGCCAAAGGGTTTGATAAAGTTAGTGCAAATCAAATCAAAATTAAGGCTTCTCAAATTTTGTCATTTCGTTTACTACGATGGCTATTGTGCAAAACACGTCGAAGAAATAAGTAAATCATTTCAAAAATACGCTTTCGTTTGCCATACATTTCAAAAATTAAATAAGCGTGAGAATTTCAAAGCGTTTCTCTCATCTCTCTTAAAAGCGGCGAATTTTGTATAATAAACAAAACAATTTTTTTACATTTATTAATTTTGTTTTGGTTTTTTATGTAACTTTCACGTTTTACCAGAATAGACATATGCAAGTAATAATTTTTTTTATGGGCTTCGATTGCTTAAAAAGATGACTTTTTTTAATTTTTGCAAAACAAAATGGTTAAAAAAAATTATTAAAATATTAAAATTTTTTTCTTCTTTTTAACTGACTTCAAAAAAAAAAGGAGGTTATCAATTTGTCACTATTTTATTTGGCAGTTACTTCATAAGTCGGTTCATATTAGACCGATGTTAAAAATTTTATATTGTGTGAGAGGGTATATCGGGCGAAAACACTCGGGGACACGCCCACAAACTATTTTATTTTATTTTATGGTATTCTACTTATTTGATTGCTGCGAAACCTAGGAAATACCTTTGGTTCTGGTAAATACACAATTTTAAAGTTGAAAAAATGGTTGAGCTACGCCCATTAAAATCTACTATTTTATTTCACGTGGTTCTACTTAATCGATTTTTACGACACCCACCACATACCTTGAACTCAAAAATAGACACAATCTTCAATTTGAAAAAATAGGCGAGTCACTCCAATTAAAATTTAATATTTTATTTTAAGTCGTTCTGCTGTACCGAATTTTATAAAACTTAGCAAACACCCTGAGCTCTGAAAAACCCAGATGGAAATGTGATTAATTTTTCATTCACCATCATGCTCGCTCAGGGACTTATTTCTCTTACAAGTAAAATAGTTGTGAAAATATATTTTTCATATGAAAAAAACTTCCATGAATCATGCATGCATCATCACGTCTAAGTAATTGTGTGTGAAATTGTAAGTATCTGAAAAATGTTTTGAAAATTCATTATTTTTTGAAATTATTGAAAACCCTGTTTGCAAAGTACATAACACAATAGTTCGTGCATATTTCGATATCGTGATTTGCACTGGTGCACAGTGGGACTTTTGCAAAATAAATGGTAACAAATCTGTAACTTTTAAACTACTGATTGGATTTATATGAAATTGAATTCTGTCTTTGAATTTAAAATCCAACAATAAACTAAAAAGTTATAGGTGAAATACTAAAAAAAGTCAAGGCAAAAAAATTTTTTTTGTCTAAAGTCAAATATGTTTTAAGTTATGAGGGATATGACAACACATCGAAGGACAATATTTCGAAAAAATTTTAAGCTTATCTCAAAACGCTTTATCCCACAATAATCCCATAATTCTTCTAAAAGTTACAAGCCTCAGAAGTTTTTTAGTCTCATGTGGTCAATTTACATCCACTGAAACTCCTGTCCAGCTTACGCCAGAAGGCTGAAAATACATGTGTTATAAAGCCTAAGTCCTCCTCTACGGATGTTTATATAAATCCACTCAGTAGTTTAAAAGTTCCAGATTTATTACCATTTATTTTGCAAAAGTCCCCACTGTGTGGCGTGAGTATGCATGAACGTGCATGAGTGTACATGGAGAAATTTATTTGTAACCTGGGGACTGTTTCTCAAAACTTGTTGTAATACAAGTAAAATAGTTGTGAGAATATATTTTTTTTATATGAAAAAAAATATTTCAAAATTATCTTTTAAAAAGATATCGCTTATCTAGCAACGGCGTAACTCAAAATACTTAATTTTTGAGTTAATAATGCCGAAGTTATTTATGTAAAACTTTCATACATGAGAGAAAAATTAAATTTTCTTTTGCCATTAAGTTGTGTTTAAATTGAAAATTTTAAACTTGTTTTCTGTAAGAATATTTTTTTTTTAGTTTTGACGTTGTTCAATTAAATGAGCAACATGTGCAACCATTATTGGGAATCCAATTTAATATACACGTCTGGCTACACCGTTTAAATACTAAAATAATGCCCTTTCTTTTACATAAATTCTGTTTGAACGTTTAAGCTGTATGCAAAATAAATATAGAGAGAAAATTGTTGAAAGAAGAAGCAAAAAATAAGACAGTGCAATTTATAAATAATAACAGAAAATACTCTCACTTAAAAAAACAAGAAAAAACTCAGTAGATTTATGGGTAGTGATGTGTAATGGAATGTTTTATTTTGCGTAAAGGTTTATACATAGCAAATATCATTAAAGCTTTTTATCAACAGAAGCATCACACACGTATACACATAAATAGAGGAAGACTTTGTGACGTCGCAATGACCTTCATAATCATTCAAGTTTGTGACTTCTATTTGGCAAAATCACAACAAATGAAAAAGAGACATTATTCTACGTAGGTGAGAGTGTGTAAGTGAGAAACCTATTACACGCTTGTGTATTTCAGTAATTTTTTATCCTGAGCTTTTATTTTCGTCATTAAAATAAAATGTATGTATTCTTTATGGGGAAGTGGAAAATTCCAACAACCACAATTTGGGGAAGTTTTGTAAGTTGTTTTTTCCAAGTTAATTTTTTTTATATTAAAGCACATGCAATTTAGCTTTCGACTAGTAAAATTTATTTGCAAACAATCCAATAAAGTTTGTAAAAATATTATTTTATCACTTGTTTATTTTTATTCACATTACTTTAATTTATTTTTTATTTGTACACAATATTCATAAAATATAAATTAAAATATTATTGAACGCTCTTGTTTTGATTATATAAGTACATTCATTACACAAAGTACTCGCACATTTCTAACGAAACGAATGTAGTTTTAAAGGAAAACAGTAATAACATGCTGTTGCTACGCGACAATTTTATTGCATTATTTTTCGTTGTTCAATATGCTTGTATTAATTTTTATGTAAATTTTACTAAGTTTAAAAAATCGCTTGAAG
Source organism: Tachina fera (assembly GCA_905220375.1). Taxonomy (NCBI): domain Eukaryota; kingdom Metazoa; phylum Arthropoda; class Insecta; order Diptera; family Tachinidae; genus Tachina; species Tachina fera. Next base: position 49,149,274 of record LR999964.1, on the reverse strand, counting down.
TATGTACTTGAAACTTACAAATTGGCACTATTTTAATTTATAAACACGTAAAACAAACAGAAAATTACATACGTAATCATAAGCGAAAGAAAGTGGAACTAAAATATATTATAATTCGAGCGACTAGGTTTCTTTCGCAGAGTTTTTCTTTCGACATAGTAGAAGCAGCACTACATCAAATACAATTGAATTAAAGAAAATAAGAGAAAATAAAATTAAAATAAAATAAGAGAACTAAATAATATAAAATAAAATAAAATGAATCAATACACGATAATATAAAATAAAATAAAATAATATAAAATAACATATAATATACTAAAATTAAATTAAATAAAATAATATAAAATAACATATAATATACTAAAATTAAATTAAATAAAATAATGTTTATTAAAAATACATTGAAATTAATTATGGAGGGGTTTAGCTGGATCCTATGCGCATTTTACTGTTGCTAATGCAGATAATCATAGAACCATTACTCAAAAATTTCTAAGAACAACTAAAGTTATTAGCTAAACTCAATTTCAATGTATTTTTAATAAACAAAAAAATACTTTACTGAATAACTAAAATAATAATTAAGATTATTAGTGCATTAACAAATGTTAAACTTAGATTCCCATAAAAATAAAAAAGGCACTAAAAATTAAATAAAATCAAATAAAATAAAATAAAATTATATAAAACAAAATAAAATAACATAAAGTAGAAAAAAAATAAAATAAAATAAAATAAAACAAAATAAAATAAATAAAATAAAATAAAATAAAATAAAATAAAATAAAATAAAATAAAATAAAATAAAATAAAATAAAATAAAATAAAATAAAATAAAATAAAATAAAATTAAATTAAATAAAAATAAATAAAATAAAATAAAATAAAATAAAATAAAATAAAATAAAATAAAATAAAATAAAATAACATAAAATAAAATAAACTAAAATAAAATAAAATAAAATAACATAAAATAAAATAAAATAAAATAAAATAAAATAAAATAAACTAAAATAAAATAAAATAAAATAAAATAAAATAAAATAAAATAAAATAAAATAAAATAAAATAAAATAAAATAAAATAAAATAAAATAAAATAAAATAAAATAAAATAAAATAAAATAAAATAAAATAAAATAGAATAAAATAAAAAATTAAATAGGATAAAATTAAATAAAACAAAACAAATAATATAAAATTAAATTAAATTAAATTAAATAAAATAATATAAAATAAAATAAAATAAAATAAAATAAAATAACAAAATAAAATAAAACAAATAAAATAAAACAAAATGAAATAAAATAAAATTAAATTAAATAGATTAAATAAAGTAAAATAAAATAAAATTGATTTAAATTAAATTAAACTAAAAAGAAAAAATAGAATAAAACAGAGTTAATGTTAAGAGTCCAACCTAAATTAGAGCGTCAAGCGTTGCGTTAGCAGCAGGTTACGTATTTTCAGTACATTCAAATTATATTTTATGCGTTTAAATACATAAAATAGTATAAGGTGAAATAAAATTAAATAAATTGGAATAAAATAAAATAAAATAAAATAAATAAGCGAAACATAATAAAAGATTCTATTTCGAAAAATGAAATGTCCCTAGTATTCCAAGTGTTTTTGGCAACCCCTTTTAAGAAACATTAAACAATTTTCAAGTGCAAAAATGCAGTTTATTTAAGTGTGAAAGCTTTCTTTTTTTGTTTTATACTAAACAATTCAAAATGATTTTAAGAGAGCGAGAGAAACAACGAGGAAAAAGCTTTCAAAAATTTTAAGCTGACCAGACGATGCCTATAATTGTTTTACTTCAGTAAAATGTGTATTAATGTGTTTGAAAAAATAGTTAATAGTTTTTTTCACTTCGTAGCAGCAAAGATTTTGATGTTATATAAAATGTTCGAATTCTTTTATTTAATTGTGTTTTTTTAAATTACAACCATAACATATAGTAGAAAGGTATTGTTCATAAAAAATATTTTTGACTTATAGGAGGTTTATAAAATATTCAAGTTACAAGCCCTTTCTAAACTTTAAAAAATTAAAAAATTTGGTGCTTTAAACACATTCACCACAGCAAGCTACCGACTACAAAATGTCAAGGTTAGAATGCACATTAGTGCAGGTCGATATTTTTTTGCAAAAATCGTATAGCAAAAACGTACTCTACACGAAATTGTCTGAAAATTCTCCAAAGAAACCACGTGTCTAAAATTAATCCCTATGCGCGGTATAATTACAATTTTTTCAAATAAAAAAATGCCCAATGAGCAATTTTGCTTGAAATCAAGTGTAAAACAATTGTTATTCAAGTCCCATATTCAATTGTCAATTATGCTTGCTTTACACTTTATTTCAATAGCATTATCCAGTGAAATGGGTACTTGCATTCAATTCGAACATTTCGATTGTATTACACTTCAATTCAAGCCTTGAATTAATGTGTGTGAAGTTAAAGTTTAAAATTTATAACCCTTGACACATACCTTGTGCTTTAACAGAACTCTGTTAAGCTATAAAAATTCGACTAATGCCTTTCCAAAGGACTTTTCCATTAAATGATGCAACCGAGACGGAAAAAAAATAAAGCAAATTTATAGATAAGGTCTTCCTTTATTAAAGCCCATGAACCTATTACTGAAAAACATGAATTTGAACCAAATATCGTCAAGTTTTCAACTTGGAATTTTCTAAGGGTTACAAGGTCACCTCCTATGGACCACATAGTACTCTAAAAACGTGCATACTCAGAATTTCGGGAAGTTCGCGTTTTCAGGAGATTTTCGAAAAACTTAAAATTTGTCCAACTATATTAAAATTTTCCACGATGTGACCAATTTTTTTTTTTGGCAAGTTGTGGTATATACTGATTTTGTCTGTGTAGTCTAATTGAACTAAACAATTAATACAATAAATCACAACAATTCACATATTCCATTTGCAATAAAATTTGCTTATACTCGTATACATAAACTGACACCACACTAGGGTTGTGCTCAGAAAGAACGAACTAGTTCAATTGAACTATTCCCATAAGTGAACGATGGGAACTAGTTCAGACTAGTTGTTCCTTTTTGTTCTTTTGGTCTTTCTTGTTATTTTGGTCTTTCTTGTTCTCTTGGTATTACTTGATATTTTGGTCTTTCTTATTCGTTTTTTGTTCGTTCGATAATTTTTGGTCTTTGTTTTGTTTTTTTTTATCTTACTCTCTGTTCCTGACCAATACACATACAAAAGATTTCAAGTAAAATATTATAGTTTCTCGTTTACATACTGTTAAAAAGATACAAATGTAGTGTGCCTATTAAATTTTTAGCACAATAATCAAAACAAACAAAAGAAAATGTATACTTAGTGAAACATACAAGAGATTTTTACAAAATTAATGGATAATAATAGAGTGCCGCTGTAGCTGAGTGGTAGCGATGCTATCCTCTCAGTCCAGAGGGGTTCGATTCCCACCGTACACTCTGGCTGTTTTCTGCAGACAAGCTAATCGCTTTGCGGGTTGTGTTTGCTCTTAAAAAAAAGCTGTTTTGATTAATCTGCAAATTTGTGCAATTTTTCCGTTCGCGTACTAAATAATTTGTAGTATTGAACTAAAAAACAGATTGTGAAAAGGATTGTTAGAATTAAAAAAGTGATTATAATTTGTTTTAAACTGTGCCTCGATTCTGTAAGGAATGTGAGAACTTTTCAAGTCGAAAAAATTGTTATCATCCTGTGAAACACAGGGTGAGTAAGAAAAAAACTGTATTTGTTGATATGTTTTGTAAGTTTATATAAGTTTTTATGTGAGTAACCCTATGTAAAATAGGACAACCAATATAATTATTTGATTTTTCTCGATGCGAGAACTTCTCACAAGTAACAGAAATGGGGTACTGTGCCCCATTCTCCAATTCCTCACATTCCTTACAGAAGCGAGGCACTGATTATGGATTTCATTTTAAAAATTTCAAATATATTAATTTTTACCTTTTACTTACTAAAAGCATACAACAAATAAGACTGCATTTTCAATAAAAAAAATTTAATTAAATAAGGATATTAAGAATGAAATGAAATTAATTTAGAATATTAACACACGAATAAAACATTGAAGAGGATTCAATGTATAATCTCTGTTTTGTTTTTCACTGAACAACTGACCGAAAAGAACAACTGAACGAAAAGAACGAACTAGTTCATTTTGTTGTTGGGAACAAAAAGGAACAATCCGCAAAAGGACCAACTATGCCCAACTCTACACCACACACAGTGGACCAAACACAATAATAATTAAAAATTAACTAAAAGTAATTTCTATTTTTGATGGCTACAAAATAAAAACAGTGTTGCCTTTCCAAAGGACTTTTCCATTAGATGATGCAACCGAGACGGAAAAAAATAAAGCAAATTTATATATAAGGTCTTCCTTTATTAAAGCCCATGAACCTATTACTGAAAAACATGAATTTGAACCAAATATCGTCAAGTTTTCAACTTGGAATTTTCTAAGGGTTACGCACTTTTTGTTGGGAAGGAGGCGATGTGGGCGGACAAACAAGGTCACCTCCTATGGACCACATAGTACTCTAAAAACGTGCGTATTCAGAATTTCTGGAAGTTCGAGTTTTCAGGAGATTTTCGAAAAACTTTAAATTTGTCCAACTATATTAAAATTTTCCAAGATGTGACCAATTTTTTTTAGAAAGTAAGCGATGTGGGCGGACAAACAAGGTCACCTCCTATGGACCACATAGTACTCTAAAAATGTGCATACTCAGAATTTCGGGAAGTTCGCGTTTTCAGGAGATTTTCGAAAAACTTAAAATTTGTCCAACTATATTAAAATTTTCCACAATGTGACCAATTTTTTTTTATTTGGCTGGTTGTGGTATATACTGATTTTGTCTGTGTAGTTTAATTGAACTAAACAATTAATACAATAAATCACAACAATTCACATATTCTATTTGCAATAAAATTTGCTTATACTCGTATACATAAACTGACACCACACTAGGGTTGTGCTCAAAAAGAACGAACTAGTTCAATTGAACTATTCCCATAAGTGAACCATGTGAACTAGTTCAGACTAGTTGTTCCTTTTTGTTCTTTTGGTCTTTCTTGTTATTTTGGTCTTTCTTGTTCTCTTGGTATTAATTGATATTTTGGTCTTTCTTATTCGTTTTTTGTTCGTTCGATAATTTTTGGTCTTTGTTTTGTTTTTTTTTTATCTTACTCTCTGTTCCTGACCAATACACATACAAAAGATTTCAAGTAAAATATTATAGTTTCTCGTTTACATACTGTTAAAAAGATACAAATGTAGTGTGCCTATTAAATTTTTAGCACAATAATCAAAACAAACAAAAGAAAATGTATACTTAGTGAAATATACAAGAGATTTTTACAAAATTAATAGAAATAATTTGTAGTATTGAACTAAAAAACAGATTGAGAAAAAGATTGTTAGAATTAAAAAAGTGATTATAATTTGTTTTAAACTGTGCTTCATTTCTGTAAGAAATGTTTCTTACATTTCAAGTCGAAAAAATTGTTATCATCCTGTGAAACACAGGGTGAGTAAGAAAATAACTGTATTTGTTGATATGTTTTGTAAGTTTATATAAGTTTTTATGTGAGTAACCCTATGTAAAATAGGACAACCAATATAATTATTTAATTTTTCTCAATGCGAGAACTTCTCACAAGTTACAGAAACGGGGTACTGTGCCCCATTCCCCAATTCCTCACATTCCTTACAGAAACGAGGCACTGATTACGGATTTCATTTTAAAAATTTCAAATATATTAATTTTTACCTTTTACTTACTAAAAGCATACAACAAATAAGACTGCATTTTCAATAAAAAAAATTTAATTAAATAAGGATATTAAGAATGAAATGAAATTAATTTAGAATATTAACACACGAATAAAACATTGAAGAGGATAATCTCTGTTTTGTTTTTCACTGAACAACTGACCGAAAAGAACAACAGAACGAAAAGAATGAACTAGTTCATTTTGTTGTTGGGAACAAAAAGGAACAATCCGCAAAAGGAGCAACTATGCCCAACTCTACACCACACACAGTGGACCAAACACAATAATAATTAAAAATTAACTAAAAGTAATTTCTATTTTTGATGGCTACAAAATAAAAATAGTGTTGACAATATAGCAAAATATGTTAAACAAATTAGTGCTTAGAAATATTTTTTATTACAAAATAAAAAATAAAGTTCCAAATTTTGTATGTCTATTACAAAAGTAATTGTACTTTTATAAAGCGAAAATCACGATAATTCGCGTAAGGTTGCAAACTCTAAAGAATACAAAAATATTGATAAAAACAGCGAAAATTCGTAAAAACTTACTAACTGCGATGATGATAACAAAGTCTTATATTGTTTAAAAATCGCAAAACTGTTAGGAAGCTGAAAATATGCAAAAAACGCATTTAATGCAAAATTTTGCAAAAATTTGCGATAAGTTAAAAAATTTAAAGCCATTAAAAAATGTTGAATAAAACTCGAATGAAAGAAATCAGTAAACCTGTAAATATTAAAGTTCACAAAAAAAAATCAACTGATTTGTTTTTATATTTTTGCATAAACTATTTTATTTTTATAAATGTTAAATATTTGAAAGCGGCAATACTGAAATATATACATATGTATTTAGACTTGAAAATCGGCGCTTTGAAATAAAACTCAAGGAAATAACCCACAAATAAGAAATTATATAACCCCAATCTCAAGCTTAATACACAAAATAAATGAAATAAAGCCGAATTAAAATAATAGCCAGGGGCCTGTGGCAAAAATTAAATAAATATATGTACTTAATAGTAACAAACCAAAAAAGTTTGTCTTAAGTAGAACAAAAAATAAGCAAATTAACTAACATGTGCATAATTAGTAAAGAATAAACGGCAATGGTAAGTCTGTTGTAAATTAGAGATGGTAAATTTGGGCTTTCAATTACAAAACATGTTTCAGTAAAATTGAAATACGATGAATCAAAACAATTCACTTATTCGATTTGCAAGAATGTTTCGTATATAAGGCAGAAATCTACATCAACTGACACCGCACACAGTGGACCAACACAGAAGGGCGCTGATGATGAAGGTTTAGTGGCCCAAAAAAATAATTAGAAAACGAAATAAGGCCCAATAAAATTAAACGATGAAACAGAATAAAGTCTGCAACTTCAGGAAAATCGCTGACAAATTAATAAAGGCCATAATAACATCGCCGGCAGTAACTTCAAATGCGCTCTGATTTTTGCTTTATTTTCGTTTGTGCTTATTTTTCTTTGTAGTTTTGTTCACAAAATATATGAAATTTATTGAAATTATGGTATCATTTTTGTGAGAATCACTATTGATATGTGAGAGCATAAGAAAAATAAAATAGATTCTATATCACGACTGGTTTCTGGGGCTATTTTTTCTGTCAATTTGAGTGGAAAATGTGTTTATGCCGGTATTCTGTTTAATCATTAAAGAATTTTTAATTGGGCTTTATTTCATTTATTTTAGGCTTTAATTCATCTTGAGTTAGGTTGGGCATTATTTCATTTTTTGGGGCTTTATTTCCAGTGATGCCAACTTTTTTGGCTCTAAAAGCACATCAAAATTTAAAAAAAGCACAAAAAGCGCAATTTTGATATCTAAAAAGCGTAAAAAGCACATAAGTGAAAAACGAGTGAAGACCTAAACTAGCGAATTTTAAAAATGTTTAATATTTTCTAAGTTGTTCTCTATTTCGGCAATAGTATAAATATCTTTGATGAAATATATCAGACGAAAAAGGTATAATTTTCACTAAAAAAATAAATATACCAAGTTTTTATTAAAGTAATTTTAAGAAATAAAAAATTTATTACAAGCACTACTTAGTGGTTTTTCTCGGGGTTTTTTTTTTTTTTTCTTGGGTTTTTTCATAAATTTGCTCTTGGGGCTTATTTCATTTATTATTTGGACGTTATTTCCTTGGGCCTTATTACATAGCGCCATGTGGAAGTTATGTCTATGGGGCTTATTTTATAGCGCCTTCAAAACAAAAAATTTGTTTTTTTCAAAAAAAAAAATCCGTACCACATATAGAAAAACCGGATCCGAAACGGATAAAAAATATCCAATAATTTTCGCTTTGAAAGAATTTTCATAATCGATTTAGCTGTTTGTGCGTGAAATCGTAATAAACAAATAATCAAAAAAAAATAAACAAAAAAAATTAGCCGATGGCCTTGGCAGCCAGTGCTATCAATGTACTACATATTGATGTTATATTTTATATAATTTAAATATAAAGTAAATAAATAAATAAATAACAAAAAAAAATAATAAAGAAAGAAACAAACAAACTCACTTCACATTTATGTATAATATAACAGCCTGTTTGCAGAACAGGACTCGTCGGTAATAAGCGCTAACGTGTTAAAGTTTTTGGTTTTTAGATGGCGAATATTGACGATTTTAATTAAAAAACATAACAACTGTCAATTTATTTTGGTTGGTATAACACGGTTTAGCTCATTTATAAACGTCAAGATGTACGATTAAAAAATTCTAATCGTGTACAAAAAAAGTGCACCAAAACAAATACGTGTAAAATACTGACAATACACATACACTTACGTTCATATTTTACATATTTTCATAAAAATCACAATTTCTGTTCTTCAAACAACAACAGCAATTTGAATGAACACCAACTAATTTTTATATAAAATATAATAAAAACATTCTGTTAGTAAGTCCCTGTCCAGACTTGCAATTTTTGTTGCAGCAATTCTTGAACTTGTGTGAGAATGTTGAAATAGAAAGATATACTTTTTGTATTCCTCTCTCGCTTTTTGAACTAAAAATTAAAAAGTTGCTGCAGTAGTAACATCATTGGCTTATAAATGTCACTTAACAACGTTATGACATTTCATATTTGCAACCATTTACATTATTTTCAAATAAAAAAATATCACAGCTGTTTCGTTAGAGCACATGGACGTTCGGCTAATTATCCCTTTATTCTTAATTTCTTATTAATACAATTATGCATTTTTGTAGAAAAAAAATTGGGGGAAGATTATAATTGTTCATTATGTGGGAGCCTCTTTTACTATTTCTCTTGAAAAACAAACATACATTATTTTTCAAAACAAAGAGAGAATGGAGGAAGTAGATAACAACTATGTTAATACCATGGTATAGCGTATAAGTATTATACTACTTAAATAACATAATACTCATACGCCATAATAGGCAAACGAATTGCGTGGCCAATTACTTTTTTGGCGAAAAATATACATGTATATGTATGCATATATGTATGTATTTATTTTAAGCTGTTTTTGTTATCAATACAAATAGAAAGTTTTCTGAAAAAATGTTTCCAAAACAGTTATACCAATTGATACAAGGAATTTGTTTACTAAGTCCTGTTTACGGCTATATTTAAAAAAAAATTTATTTTTATTGCAAGTGGGTGCCAAACACTCCAATATTCATCTTCAATATATTCATGTGTTTGTGTGGGGTTTTTTTTATTAAAAATAGTCAAATACATATATAGACAATCAAAAATTCTCGTTTTCCTGTTTGGATTGAAAACAAAAATAAAGCACTCAAATTTGTTTTTGTTTTCAATTTAAATAGGAAGACGAGAATTTTTTATTATCTTCGATAAACAGGCAGCAAGTAAAAATAAAATAAAATTATTAGATTAGAGATTATTTAAAAATTAATACAATCTTTTTTAACAATTAATTTTGATTTACAAAAGATTTACGTAACGAATTTTGCGTTTCGTAAACGAGAATTAATTTTTATAAAAAAGATAACGAAAACATTCTTCGAAAAAAAATTACCTGGGGGCAGATTACAGCTTTTGTAATGCCGTAATTTATCCACCTTACTTCAAAAATAGTCTCTAATATACGTATTAAAATAATTTAGTTCGGTTGTATAAATAAACAAAAATTTTAAATTTAAAAAACTTCCGAATATATCCGATATCAAAATCAAAATCGATCCAGCAGTTTGGTCTTTATGTGGACTTGGACAGACACACAGATACACCGACACACACTACAAACTTATAAGAACCATTTTTTCGTGTTTTCGGATTCGGTGTTCAGCGGGTTATAAGCTTGTACTATATTTGCATATCAGAGATCTGCATGATTATGAATCAAACTGCATAATTTTGCATTTTTTGAAATAATTAATATTTATCAAGCAATTAACATTAAAAAATTGAGAGTTTCTAATGCATGATTCATATTCAAAAGACTATTGTTAATAAATGCATGCCATTGCTTGCAAGTTCTGTTTATTTATATGATTCATAAAAGCAGTGAATCAGTATGATTGTTTTGAAAACTTCTTGAAAAACCTTATTCTTATTATTTCTAAATTCATTATGTTAAATTTTCTTAAGACACTTTTCAAAAGTTCTTTAAATTTATTTTAAAAATGTATGAAAATAGATACGCACTGTTTTATTAACTTAAGACTTCATCTGTCCAACGTGCTTTTGTGAGTAATTTGATTCTTATACAAAACAATCAAACAACAGTAAGAAGTTTTTATTTACTTTTGCAATCAGTACTTAAAAACAAGATTTATGATCTTATGCAAAAACGATTGTTAAAGTTAAAGCATGCATTAAAACCGGTTTTGTCATACAAAATTCGTTCGTTAAAGTAGGTTTTAAATTTACCAAGTTGTTACGAGAATGAACGCCGCAAGCAACATCATTAGTATATAATGACGTTAAAAACAAAACAGAAGCATTCATTGTATATGTGAGTGGGCAGCAAAAGTGAATCAACTCATCCAGTTCTCAGTTGCATATTTCTGCGTTTAATAACAAAGACCCTTGGTACCGACTTCAACAGAATTTAAAAATTAAATTAAAAATATATGTAAGATTTCTTTAAAAATACAAAATTACCTAAAAGCGATATACAGTGAACTCGGGATAACGTCAATTAATTAAATCCCCGAGTGTTGACGTTTATGAATGTACAAATTTAAGAACAAAATACTATTGATACTGTATTTTAAAGCACTTTTATTTATATACACATTTATGAGAGAGTACGTTACTCACTGGATGACATATCATCGCAGTGATGCCAACCAAAAATCTTTCTTAGAGGTAGATTTGATGTGAAAAAGAGGTAGCTTCGAACAAATTCTACTTTAAAAAGAGGTAGATCTACAACACGTATGTTTTGTGGTATTTTAAACGCCTTAGAAAAATAAGTTTTTACTTCAATTAACATTTCGTTGATTTTATGACAATCTTAATTGCGGATGGTTAATATTCAAAATTTGAATATAAAAAACAACTAAAAAATATAAGAATTCAATGCTCATCGTTATTTAATTACAGCCTTATTTATACAAATTATTAAGGCTTTACAAAGGCTTAATAAGAAAAAGTTTGTATGAAAATTTGATGTAAAAACCCTTTATAAAGCCTTAATAATTTTTATAAATAAGGCCACTAATTTTTAAATTTTTATTATTCTCCTATTTACAGGAATGAATATTTTCATTAAATAATTTCTAATGCTACTCTGTAGTTGCAGGTTGCCCAGCGCTAGCGCTGATATATCGTGCAGCTTTCCTTGCAGAATATCATTTTCTACAATTGTTTCTACAAATGCTTTTTAACAAATTAACTTTCAACATTCGAACTGTGTATGAAATTTTTTTTTTAAAGAGAAGTAACACTCAGGCAATTAATGCCTACTACTATTACTAGGTGTTACATTCCTTAGGAAAGGGATAGTGATAGAAGACAGGTGGTGAAGAATGTTATAGAAGAAAGCTTCATTCTTTTACAACTCTGCTTTTTGCACGCTTTTTTAATCATGCAGTGTTGTAGCGCCTTCTGGTGTCAGATGAGGCGTATTTTTTTAAGGTGTGTTTAGTAACCATTTTATAAGTTATTTTACTTCGCTGATGATTCTGCTACACAATGCCGACGAAGGAGGGCGCTCTGATATTACATTAGGATTAGCATCTGCTGAAGTCGGTATAGTTCAGTGACCAGTGACTATGCCTTCATCACTTGAACTTTCCTACAACAACTGATGCAAAGGGACACTACTGCACATCAGAAAAATGTGTGGTGTTGTTATTTTTTAATGATTGTCGGATACAAGGGATTGAACCCAGGATCCTTGGTTTTGTAGTCAACGTGCTAACTACTTCAGCCAACGCCACCCTCACCTGTCGGTCTTAGTTTCTTCCAGAGGAGAGGTTGTTCACATTCCTTAACTGTGAATTAAAACAAAATTTAATTATCTAATTTTCTCACAAACTGGCCCAGTAAGGAAAAGAGGTAGATCTATCACAAAAGTGGTAGAGTTGGCATCGCTGTATCATCGCCCAGCCCAAAAGACTATGTAAAGATTCCGATGTAAAGATTCACTAAGAAGGGATTCCTGGGAATTCAAACGCGAAAGGAGGGAGTGAAAAGTGTAAAATCTGTATTTGTATCTCAGATTAAAAGGTGGTATAAACTGAATTTTGGTTTTGGTTTGGTTGCGGAAGTTATACTCACATAATGAATGCCTATAACGTTTTATCTTCTTTAGGAAAGGAATAGTGATAAAGAAAAGACAGATGGTGAAGGAAGATATAGAGGCAAGCCTCATTCTTTTACAACTCTGCTTTTTTCACGTTTTTAATAATGCAATGTTGCAGCGCCTCTGGTGTCAATTAAGCGCATTAAATTTTCGAAGCCGTGTTTCGAAGCCATTTTATTGGTTATTTTACTGCACCAATGATTCTGCTAAGAAATACCGACGAAAGAGGTTGCTCTGATGTTAAGCTTTAATTAGACGCGACATAACCGTAACCATACAAAACAGGTGTTCGAACCAAGCTTATGGCTATGGCACGTCTAATTTAAGGTTTACATTAAGATTAGTATCTGCTGAAGCCGGTGTAGTTCAGTGACTACTGTCTATGCCTTCATCACTGGAACTTTTCTTTTTTTATACGCGATACTTTTACCAGAGCATTTCGACACACGAGAGATTTTTCAAATGCTTTACTACAGCGAAACATTCTAAAACAAGCGCTTAACAACACTGTTGGCAAGACATTTTTTTCAGTTGTCTGTCTTGCCAACAGTGTTGTTTAGCGTTTGTTTAGAATATTTCGCTGTAGTAAAGCTTTTGAGAAATCTCTCATGTCTTGAAAGGTCTTATAAATGGTATTGTGCAGGACATTAACTCAACCCGAAGAAAGCTCCAGGTATTGATGGAATTAGTAACAAGATGCTGATGAATCTGCCTCTCACTCCAACTAGAATCCTGCTATTTATTTGTAATGACATTTTACGACTGGAGTATTATCCATACAGCTGGAAACTTTCCAAGATCAAAATGATTCCAAAACCGGGCAAAGATCTTACCAAGACTGAGTCATATAGGCCTATAAGCTTACTATCACCAATGTCAAAGCTTTTCGAAAAGTTTCTCACGACTAAATTTTACGAAATTTAAGCTAATAATGGATGCATCCCGGACCAACAATTTGGTTTTAGAAGTCAGCATAGTACCATTGAACAAACGCATAGATTGGTCCAAGTTGTAAGAAGAACATTTGAAGAAAGGAAGTATTGTTCTGCTCATTTTATTGATGTTTCTCAGGCATTTGATTAAGTATGACACGAAGGCCTATTTTTAATAATACAAACACTTTGGGAAAGATATATTATTGATAGGAAGTTCAATGTTGTGGAAGGAGACTTCATATGAGTGTGCCCGAATCTATATCTTCCGGTGTGCCACAGGGTAGTGTTCTAGATCCAGTCTTGTATTTAATATATACTTGTGATATGCGTATGAGCAATAATAAACACACCTCTCTCTACATTTGCCGATGATACAGCCTGTATGAGGCATCCCGCAATCTCCAGCAACATATTACCCAGCTGGAAATATAGTTGAACTTATGGAGAATTAAAGTAAATGAACAAAAGTGTGTCCATATAACGTTTACCCTAAGAAGAGATACTTGTTCCCGCATTCGAATCAACAATCAAAATATTCCTCAACATTTACAAGTAAAATACCTTGGTATACACCTTGATCCAAGGCTTACATGGAAACATCATATTTACTCTAAGCTAACTCAGATGAAACTTAAGTTAAATCAAATACATTAGTTGATTTGCAGAAATTCAACACTCAGCCTAGACTGCAAACTTTTGCTATACAAGTCGCTTTTGAAGCCAATATGGGGCACTGCTTCAGCTTCCAATTTAGAGAGAATACAACGAAGGCAAAACAAAATTTTAAGGTTAATAACATCTGCTCCATGGTACAGCAAAAATTCTAATTTACATCGTGATTTAAATATGCCGCTAGTGATTAAAGAAATTGCAAAATACGCAGGCAAATATTTAACAAAACTCGAGCCCCACCTAATCCCCTCGCTCGTAATATCTTGAATTTTACTGGATACATCCACTTAAAAAAGAGGAACACTACGTCTCTAATACGCAACACTCCAGATGAAACTTCTTGAAAATATTTTTGTGCTTAATACGACATTTATTATTAATTTTAATCACTAAGTTTACTTCCGACACTGGTCGGGCCTAATTAATTATATTTATACTTAAGATTTGAATACTTATTGTTAGTTCATTTTTGAAGATACAATAAATAATTATAAGCAAAAAAAAATTAATAAATATAAACATTTCTTTTGCTTTCTTTATTCGATGTTTTAAAAAAAATTTAGCAGGGAGATGTATTTGACTTAACAAACAAGAATCAGTAAAAAACTGATTTTGCTTCTTTTAACCGACTTCAAAAAAAGGAGGAGGTTAACAATTCGTCTCAATTTTTTTTCAAAAAAAATGTGCGAGCTGCATTTTTGATTACGATATACTTAACATATTTGTATGTATATGTGACAGCGCGTAGAAAAAGGGACCTAAGGGTAAAAAAATAAATTTTCACTTTTTGTTTTTTATGTGGACAACATCTGAGCATCCAATGAGATCCATGCCCCAAAAGTGTTCCCTCCCAGAGATATGCGCGTTTTATGAAATTGAAGTACACCAAAGATACACGTATTTAAATCTTTAAAATGGCTCTCCTGAACAAAACCAGTTTTTACCCTTAGGTCCCTTTCTAATTTGCGCGTCACATATATCGTTACTTTAATAAAGAAAGGCCCTAACTCATTATTCTTTTAAATCGAGATTTGAAATTTTTCGACACATTAGATGTTCTTCTATCGAAATATACAAAAAAATCGATTTAAAAACATTAATTTAACGATATCGAGCCTTATTTCCGGTTTTATCGTAAACGACCAAAATTAAAATTTACAGGAGAAAGTTTTTTTAATATTCAAATATTGAGCCTTTTTCTCTATTTAATCCTAAGCGAGAACGTTTTTTTAATATCCAAATATTGAGCCTTTTTCTCCATTTAATCCTAAGCGACAAAAATTAAATTTTTCAGGCGAACGTTTTTTTAATATTCAAATATTAGTTTAGTGTCGCTTACGATAAAATTTTACATCCCGTATCTTAAAAGTTATCAACAATTTTGACATTTAGATAATTATAAACTAAGGGCAGGCCCATAAAATTTTAAATTTAATAAAAAAGTGTAATATTTTCGATAAAATGTCGCTTACGATAAAATCGAAAATATACATGTATATACATATAACAAATGTTTTATTTATAGAACGTTTCATTGGTATTCATTTGCTTAATTTTTTATAGTCTTAAATTTTTAATCAATTTATTTGCTCAAAGAAAGATAAGCACACTGGCCTTTAAATAATTTTTATAAAATAAAAAGTTATTTAAAAGCCATTTTATCTTAACAACACTGTAATTAGAGGGCTATTTTTAACTTTTATCTATATTTTATTGAGTTATTGATTTTATTGTTAAGACTTTTTTCTATGAGTAGTTGTTAATTTGAAACTACAAACTCTTCAACAAAAAAAGTAAACATGTGGCTGCAATGCAATTTAGTCTAAATGTGTGCTTGTGTAGTATGTCGAATAGAAAACCAGAGTAATAAGGAAGGAGTCTGTCACTTTGATTGCTGTAACTAACCACATACATTCATACATACATATGTACATACATAAATATGTGTCTATGTGTATAAGTATTTACACAAGCACATGCATTTTAAGCACGACATACATAAGTACATATGCATATGTATGAATTATTAAGTACACTTGGCAAAGATTCAAAACACACACACACACACATTTACAAACTTACAATCTCCTCTTCCGGTATGGTGGTACAAGATGTACGTGTATAACGCGTTCTCTGTGTAACATCAAAGCTATAACGATGCTCTTCCAGTGGTGGCACATGATCATCATGATTGTGAATATTGAGACTGTGGCGTTGTACTACACGAGCGGCCAGTTGAGCACCACCATCCGAAAAAGAACGTATTCGTAATACTCCATTATCCGTTGTTAACGAGATCGCCTTGAAGCGGTCAACAACAGCCGTTTGGATTTGACTAACATTCATGGAATTACCCATGTTGTTTTGTGGGTTTATATTTTCTGTTTTCCTTTTGTCACTTCAGCAAATGCCACAGCTGCAGCGGACTTTATTTATTTGAATGTTTGAACTTTTGATTAAATTTATGTTGAATACATACAAACAAAAAGGACACTCACAAAGGTGCATGCGTTAAGCTTTTGGCGAATTTCGTTAATGAAATGAATAGTTACAGTTAAGCATAAAATGTAAATAAATAGAAAGCATGAAAAGAACAACACTTCCGCACTTGGCCAGGATAAAAAGTAAACTAAACCTCATCTCGGGCTATAACTTTGCATGACCAGCAAAACAACAATAGCAATAACACGAAGAAGAAGAAAAAAAGAAATAACAACAACAGCACTTTGCATACAATGTTCTAGACAGGAGTTTGATTTGTATTTGTGTGTGTTTGTGTTCTAGTGTGTTTTGTGTTGGCAATCAACAGGCTGTTTATTACCCAGAACCCAGCAAACGCGAGAATTGATTGCGAATGGTCAAGCGTATGAAGTATTAGTATTAAAAAGAAAGAAAATTTTTAATTTGAAAAATGTTGTTACTCGCCGGCCCCAATCGTTTTGCTTTGATATTTCGTAGAAATTAGTGCGCTTATGGAGAACTCCGGTTGTAGCGAATTTTTAATTTATATCGAACTATTTTTGAAGTCCTGTGAACAAAACTGCAAGGAAAGCTATACAGTAATAACACTGGAGCAGTGGTCGGCATCATATACCATTACATTTTACGTTTGTGTCCTTTATACTCTCATCACGAACCGATATTACTAGTGAAATTTCGACTCATTTCCCTAATTTTGAATCTCCAAAGGCAAACTTGATGGTATAATGGTCAGAAAAGAAACACTCAAGTTTTGTTTATAAAGAAAGGAATCTTTTGTTGTTGCTACATCAATGTAATGGTGAGTAAAAAGATGGTTTTGTAGAAATATTTCTTAAAATAATTTAAATATGTATATACTTGAAAATGCCTTTACATGTCACGTTTTTTCATGCATGACATCGCATGTTGACACACAAAGGTGTATTTAAACAGGTGGCAGCGCTACTTCAGCTGATAATTTTTTGCTCTATGACCTTTGTAGCTGTAGAATGTCAAAAACTTCGTTTTGTTTTGATTTTGGTACAAACATTTTTGTGCTTTTGACATTCTTCGGTTCTTTACACAGCTATGGTTGCCGTATTATTGTATAACAAATTCTTAAGCAGAAACAATCTGAAAATAAAAAATTTTCTTATTTTTTGGAAAATTGTATGTCTCTGGTAACGCTGAATCTTGACAGTATGTCCTGATTCGCACACGTCAGGTCTGACTCGTCAAGTCTTGTGTTTTTAGGAGAGAGAGGTAAAGAGAATGGAGAAGAGCACAGACTTGACCGTACCAGTCCAATTTGCTTTTTCGTTTTCTTTTGTCATTCGTAATACTCTACTACAACGCAAATTGATGAGACTTGATGACTTGACTTGACGGTGTGTATGAACGCAAATGCAGGTTCAAAAGAAAATTTAACAAAAACTGATCAGTTAAACCTGATGTGTGTGAATCAGGACTATGCGATATACACAACTTACACACACATACGTAATAGACCCCTGCACCACATCCCTTACAAGAACCTTTAAGAAATGGGGGATTTTTCAATTGGCTTACTGCAGCGAAATCTTCTAAAACAAACGCTAAACAACACTGTTTGCAAGAAATTTGTTTCAGGTGTTGCAGGCAGTGATGCTAACTTTTTTGACTCTTAAGGCACATCAAAATTAAAAAAAAAAAACAAAATTACACACAAGCGTAATTTTGAGATCTAAAAAGCGTAAAAAGCACTAAGGTGAAAAAACAAGTGAAGTTTAATAGTGTTTAATATTTTTTTAGCTATTCTTTATTTCGGCAATAGTATCATCTTTATTAAAAATATAATAGACGAAAAGGGTATGGCTTACGCTGAAAAAATAAATCATGTTTTTTTTCAATAATGTTGTGAACACAGCCAATTATTCAAAAACTACGGCAACGAAAGCAAGAGAAAGAGAATCAAAAATTGAGAGAATAAGAAAGTCCGCAATGGAAATAAAATAGATTTTAATTTTATTCCGCTCCGCAATCCGGTTTTTCACTTCAAAATCGTATGGAAAATCGAACCGCAATAAATAATCGTTGCATTGTGTTCAGACTCTTAGACTCATACTGAGAAAGTGAAGAGGACGCAAATTAGAGATGGGCGCATGTTCAATTTTTCCACCACGCACAAAATCAGATCTCTTGTTCAGTCGGGCGTGTTGGTGTCATGAACAAAACACGACATACATATGTACATTAGTGTGATTTTTATTGGTACCGCAGCATTTTTTGACAGCTTATTTTTTAATAGTTTTTTTTTGCTTGAGAAAAACGTTGAGTATACACAACTGCTTTTTAGTAGTTGGGTCTGTGGTTGGAAATATTTGTTATGCTTAATAACAAAAAATGTTTCTTTGTTTCTGCCGAAAATAACTAAAAAACTTTCAAAAATTATTTTTTTAATGAATTCGTTCCCTATTTTGAATATTCCTTACATTGCATTGGGCAGTTCAAGAGGGTTGGAGTCAGCACAAATTTTTCTTCTGATACGTAGCAAGTCTATAATTGTGACTTCGTTCTCATCGTCATTAAATAAATCTACACACATGTATTTGTATCCATTTGTTAGGATTTCTTTGAACTAAAACACTAAAAGCAATAATTGCGTTCTTGTACTCAAAAGTTTTTAAAAATTTTTACTGAACTTTTTATATTCTTTAATTGAACTGTAGTGAATTTTTAATCAGAAATAATTCATAGTCAGGCTCAAGTTCAGTAATTTCAATTCTTATTGAATGAAACATTTTTATTAATTAATGTGAGTTTCTGATTAAAAATTTTTACTGAACTTTACTGCATTTTACTAAAATGGGTTCGCGTACCTAAAATGCAGTAAATGAGAACACAAATTGAGAGAGTAAAGTGACAGTTCTCGACTCAATGTTTTGCAAATTTTTACTGCAGAAATTTGTCGTAGTAAAGTTTAGTAAGATAAAAACATATGATCCAAAATGTAAAAAAGTGAAAAGTAAGCAAACGAAAAGTGTAAAATTTTGAGAAAAGGTTAAATGAAAATTGTGAAAGTCATTAAAAAATAATTAATTTACAAAGCATAACAAGAATAAATGTAAATATACATATTTTGCTGTTTATTTTATAAATGCTTTTGTTTCGCAAATTATTCAAATTCTCAGAGTTGTAAAACTGTAAAGTATCTGGTTACCTAGTATTGCACTTGCTTTTAATCAGTAACATCAACAAATATATTCATGTAGTTTTTATTAATTTAACCAACATCAAAACAAGGAAACCCAAAAGAAATTAATTACAAATATTGCATGAAATAAATTACAAAATTTATTCTTAGATTGTTCGTGTTATAAAAATATTGTACCGAGTACCAATAATTAAAAGAGTTGAATAGTCAAAAGTTTATATAGTATAGTTTATAGCTTATAGGAGTCAGCTGTTTCATTAATCTTACTAATTTTTACTATTTTTCCGTTCGCGTACTTTTTTCAGTAACAGCTCTTTTTGAGAGTAAATTTTAAAATTTTTGCAGTAACTACTCATTTACTGCATTGTACTGCAAAAGTAAAAAAAAACACACTTAATACTTTTTCTCAAAAACTTTGTGTTTTTTCCCTGTCAAACTTGATAATAAAAGTTGGCAACGCGATAACTAAAAAATAGTTGTAGTTCATAATACTTAAACACAGTTTGGTCGTGTGTAAGTTTGGTCTACTCTTAGACGACCAAGCTAAATTTAGTTGAGAACAGTGATAGGGGCATAAGTTTAATAACACTAGTTTATACCGAAAATGTACACTTGATGAGAGGTGATTTTATTTATTTATTTTCTTCCGCTGAATTCGAATATCAAGGTTAAATTTTTTATGGGACAGTTTTCGAGATATTGTAATTTGTTAATTTTTTCGACCTTTTTTCACTTGACAGATAATATTTCGATCTTAAATGTCCGATTGAGTCATTCTTGGTATTCAAAGGCAAGGTATTAAGATGACCAATAAATATGTATAATCGAATCTTTAATTGGTAAAGCGGTTCAAGATATATCGATGAAAATAGGGCACATTTGCAAATTTATTTTACATTGATTCAATGCCGACAGAAAAGTACAAATTGTTGAAAAAAACGTCTGGTTTCTGTCCATGTACGTAAAGATGATACTTTTACGTAAGAAATAAGACCAACCAGAAGTAAATCGGCCGAAAATTATAAAGTTATAAGTAATTTAGTGAGTAAATAATACATAGTAATAATGAAGTCAAAATACATTCAAAATAGTCATTGCAATATATTTGCGTGTCAGCTAGAGATGATCGAAACTGTGATTTTTTAAGAATGTTTTTCCTAGTGAACGTGATTTCTAAATCGCTGTTGTTTTAAACTGTGACTGTGATCACAGTTTAGCAGTATTTTCTTTGTAGCAGTTCTGTTATTTTGAGAAAAAACTAATAAGAAGAGCAGCAGTGAAATTAAACAGTGACAACAACTGTTTAACACATTTCAGCTCTTCTGCTGCAAAATTCTGTACTAATATTAGTGTTTTGAATTACTAATAATAAGAATAGCGACAAGAACAAACAATTAGCAATCAACCCCATCAAAATATTGAGAATTGTCGTATAAGAGGCAGTGAGACAATAAAATTGCAAAGACAAAAAAGTGAGAGCTGTACATAGTTACCAGAAAAGGTGATTTGGCGATTTTTTCTTGACAAAAGATGAAGGTATAAAAAAATTAATGTGGTAGCTTTATTTACTGTAAAGTAAGCATACAAGCACAATCACAGTTTGTATGAAAGAACTATATTTTCAAAACCTGTTACTTGATAAATTCAGTCACAGTTGTGATTAGTGATTTTTCAATCGCTGTGAAAAAGTAACAGGTTTCAAAATATCGCTCAACTCTAGTGTGAGCAACTGAACTCATAAATTGTCGAAAAAAATCGAATATTCGGAAAAAATGGAATTGTATTTATTCACTCAATTGCTTATAACTTTGTAATTTTTCACTGTATTAGTTGGTCTTATTTCTTACATAAAAGTATCATCTTTACGTACACGTACAAAAACCAGACGTTTTTTTAACGATTTGTACTTTTCTGTCGGCACTGAATCACTGTAAAATAAATTTTTTTGAAAATGTGCTCTATTTTCATCGATATATCTTGAACCGCTTTATCTATCAAAAATCCGATTATACATATTTATTCGTCATCTTAAACCTTGCATTTGAATACCGAGAATGACCCAATCGGACATTCTAGCTCGATATACATATGATCTGCCAAGTGAAAAAAGGTCGAAAAAATTAAAAAATTACAATATCTCGAAAACTGTTCCATTAAAAAAATTAACCTTTATTTTCAAATTCATCGGAAGAAAATACATCAGGAAAATCACCTCTCATCAAATATACATGAAAAAATATACACACACATTTTAGAATCTAAATAAAATTTATTTAACTTTATGGTTGTGTTTTTAAATATTCTAGGTGCAGTGGAAAAAATTCTTTAGTATACCACCGTGGTGTACCAGCATGAAATTTATTGTGTGTGAACCAAAGAGATTCATACTTTATTTGTAGTGAATTACTGTTAACAATCGTAAGCTTTACTTACGAATCTTGTCCTAAAAATAAATATTTATATCTTTTATTATGTACATACATATATGTATAATTCGAAGAAAAATATCGAATTTATTCGATGTAATAATTCAGTTCGTGTGCAAAAATAAAGTGAAAAATACGAGCATTATTCATGATAAGGGGAATCAAAAAATAGAAAACAATTGTGGGAAAAATTTTGTTGAATAATACAATTTCAGAAACGTTAAACATTTCAATGAAGTGTCGTTTAAACGAAATCTTTTTTTTATAACTAGCGACAGAAAACTCTCTTACGCTTTCAGTTGAAGAGGGCTTTATTGTATTATTGCCTTGTGAAGCAATAATATATTGGATGTCTTGTTGTTAATTTTTTTATAACGTATAAATACTTGTCAAAGAACGTTAAAATTATCGCCTTATTGTTTTAAACCCGTTAGAGCTTTCTCGATAACAGATTACAATTCTTCCTGCAAATAATTGTTGTAATTTTCTTAAAATTTTAAAATTTTCTTGCCTGTCATTGTTACAGACTGCTTAGTAGTGTATAAAAGTCTTCAATGTAAAGTGCATTTTCTGTATTTTTAAAAAAGATAAAAATATCAAAGTAAAAGATAAGAAGCGACTATTTTTTGTCGGTTTTCGGTTTCGGTTTTTATGGGTTAAAAACCGTGGTTGAAACCGAACGGCAATCCCTAAAACCAGCTAACTTCAAACATTAGAAATTTTCTTCCCCCTATTGTTTATGGGGAAAAATTAATTCCCAGGAATTAATCTCTTATAACGAACTCTTTTTTATGTTTTATTAACAAAACTGCTGCCAAGTTTATACCAAACTATGTATTGATTCCGGTTATAACAAACAAAATTTAAATACGGGAGCTATACGCGTTCCGAAAGACTCATTGAATGTAACCAATCTGTTTATTGAGGACGGTATAAAAAAATTAGATTTGTTGCATATTTTGTACGTTTCCGCATTATAACGGTTGCTTAATTCCTTGACTGATTGGATAAGTAGGATGCTAGAAATGTTTCATTATTTATACATATGTATGTATGTATGCATACACATGCTCGCCAAAGAGATTTGCTTAAAACGGGGATGCTTTAGAGTTCCATACATTTTTATTTTTAACAAATAAAACACAAACAAGCAAGCACACATACTCCTATAAATTTATTAATACCCTGAAGGAAACGTGGGGTTAAGTGTATCCATGTCAATAATTTTGTCAACAATTATGGTGTCTTTTTGGTGACACTGTCAACAAATTGTTTTTTTTTTGCTTTTGTTTTTGATAGGTAGAGAAAATTATTGACGGTTAAAAACAAATCATCAAGCTGATGGGCTTAAAATCGATGGGTAGCTGACGGCAATTGTTGTTATTGACGTCGGCTACAATTGGCTGAAAGACTCAGTTGGGGAATTTTTATTTTACAGACATACATGTATATCATTGTTGCATTCAACTTACAAAAACTTCTGCTAGATGCTTTCTGGCAGAATTTGTTGAAAATAAAAAATTGTAATTTGTTAAAAAAAATTTCTGTATATAGGATTTTTCTCATAAATGTACATGTATTTGAAGCTAAAGGTTCTCTGATGATACGTACACGCAACAGTGAAATGCGCATAGGATCCAGCTAACCCTTCAACAATCAATTTCAATGTATTTTTAACAAAAACAAAAATATTTTACTGAATAATTAAATTACATACATATTAAAATAATATTTTGGGATTATAGTGCGTAAAAAAATTTAAAAAGTATCTTGCATTTTTAGAGAAGTTAAGGCAGTAAAAACTTTTGTTTGCAAATATTTGTTTCAAAATACATTTTCTGTCGCCGCCGACATTTCTTTTTATGAGCCGGCGCCGACGCCAATTAAATAACATCGGCTTGTTGCTTGCTTTTGTTAATTACTTCATTTTGTTTTTTAAATTTAGTTGTGGCCGCAAGCTAAATATTTGGTTTTATATAAAAAATAATAAAAAGTGATATTAAAAGGTAAGTAAAAAGTACAAAACTTATTAAATACATATGTATGTATGTATTTTATTATTTTTGTTTAAATAAGTGTATACATAGTTACATACATATAATGAGCAAAAGAAATAGCAGAAGATTGGCGAAAAAGCAAAAAAAATTTTATAGAAATAGAAATTGTGAAGAAGCATCAATTTCTATTGAGAGTGAAAATTTTCCAGGACCTGTAGAGCCTAATAATGATGCATCAATTTCTATTGAAAGTGGGAATTTTCCAGAAAGTGAAGGGCCTTATAATGATTTTGTGCACCATTTTGAGGATTTGTCTTACTCAAAGCTGTCGCTGCGTGAGAAATTAAAAAATTGGTACATTGAAACGGCGCCTTCTAGAAAATGTACAGGGAAGATTTTTAAAATTTTACAGGAGGAAGGTCTAGATGTACCACTATCAGAGCAATTAAAGCAGTTAAACGTTATTTTAGCTACACAAGGCGACCCATACGTAAGTATACTTAGATAATATATTATGACTCGGTTATGGAAGGCAATACAATTATTGTCGCGTTGTCAGTTGTCAAAATAATAATCCCCCTTATTGTAAATTTTAGTGACTTCTAGCAACCTAACTAAAATTGAATTGCTATCCACAATTGAGCCAATAAATTTTGCCGTGGAACAACTTAGGTAGATACAAAATAAAAATACCGAATTTATATCTTATAGATACGACAAATCAAGTTACTTTTCGCTGGTAATGTTTAACGCAATTTGCATTTAGTTCTTGGACAAAGTATTATAATGGATTACAATGTAGATGGATCTTTCGGAAAAAAAGGATTACGCATCTTCGGCAATGTTCTAAAGGCTATGATCGGTAAAAATAACGCTTTGAATAAGAATTTCATGAACGTATACATCTGCATGTATTTCCATTTTTTTTATTTTTAGATGCTATATCAAGTTTCAGTGAAAATCCTGATAAAACATTAAGGTCAGCTTTTCAGCGCCAAAAGAAAAAGTTTTTCAAACAATCAAGCCGCACCAGAACCAAAAATAAGGAACAAATTTTAATAGATGACGATTCCTCTGACTAATATACATTAATAAACCATAAACATATGTATCTAAAAGGTTCAGACAGCCACGAAGAAGTGAGGTTATAAATGTATATAATTTTTTTTAATATAAAACGAAACGAAGTTGCTTTTATTTAATTCAACAATAAGATATGTTAACTTAAAAAATACTATACAATATTTTGTACCTTATTTTGCTTTTAATTTCTTTAATTACATTACTTAAATAAATATTTGTACCTGTTTGAACTAAATTAAAATAGTATTAATGATATCGTCAATAGTAAGTCAGTACAATCTTACTATTGACATTTTCGCCACATGGTCCAACAAGAACTACTTATTCAGTACTGACGTAGTCTACTGGTAGATTTCGTAGGACAAGCCTGTGTTAAATGTCAAAAGTAGATAGCATTAGTTGGGGTATAATTTGTCAGTAGTACTGGTGACATAGTCAATAGATAATCAGTATAATTTTACTATTGACATTTCCTGCAGGGTATGCATTTACACATACATATGTACATACACACATATACATAAATACATATGAATGTATTAATAAACACATAATATGTACTAGTTTTCAGTAGAAGTATTAGCTGTTAGCCAAATATGCTTATAACCATAGTGGGAGTTTGACTGGATGCCAATCAATATGCGTTTAACAGGAAAGATTCATAAATATAAATTGTTTATCTTTATACCTTTTTAAAATATTGAGGTATTTATTCTAAATTCCCGCTTTCACAAAAAAGGAAATTACTGATTTCCTGAAATACAGTTTTCATCAGATGTCAACATTTCGAGGTTTAAGTAATCCATTCTGACTATTTTTATAATCACATCCTTATGCCTGTCTTTGTATGTATGTGTGTAATCCTTCTAACTTCTGGCAGCTGAATAAAGCCGCGTGATATAATGAAATTATTTATTTAAAGTTATTTAGTAAAACAGCAAAGCAACAACAACAGCATAAAATAAACTGCGAAATATTAAAAACTTGCTTTGATATATATTTTACAAATAAAATTTTAGCTTTCATTTTAATCAAAGATTACAAAGTTTTTCAATTCATTGAAATAAATTCGTATAAGCGTAAAGAAATTTTTTGTATTTTTTTTTTAATTATTTTTTTTATAAATTTAAGTAATTTTTTTTAACAAAAATGCCATCGCGTCGCTTAAAACCCCATGCCGCTAAATCGAATGTTTCTAAATCAACGAGAAAGTGTATGAGACCAGGACCCGTCAGCCGAAATCCATATTTAAATTTTTTGCGCGAATTCCGAAAAAAATGTTGCGGCATGACACCAGTTAAAACAGTGCAACAGGGAGCGAAAGCTTGGCATACTTTGAGTAGAGAGGAAAGGCTTCCCTACATAGAGGAGGTTAGTAAATTGATATTAATTTTTTTAACTATGTATACAATTTCATTGCTTGAATTTTATTTGAAGGCATTTTATGCTAAACCAAGAAGGAGACGCACTTTAAGGAGTATGTCTAGACGAGCAGGTCGCATATCTAGAACAAGATCAGTGAGACGCGCGTCTAGAAGTAGGCCAGGGCGTCACACATCTAGTAAGAGGAGATCAACAAGACGCGCACATAGAACTAAATCAGCGGTTGGTCGTATGTCGCCCCATCGCCAAAGTGAGAAAAAAGAAAAAAGGTCCGGTGATTTCTGTAATTTGTGAATAATAGTTTGCTTTTTAATACGAAAAAAATAATGTTTAAATGTAAATTTGTTTGTTGAAAAAATTGTTTTGGGCACAAAAGCTAAATACATATGTATAGGTATATAAAAATGATCTACATATATCTCGAAGACTGAGATTATAATAAAAAAATTTTTTGCTTACCAAGTCAAACTTTAGTTAAGGGAAAACAATTTGTAAAACAGGGAATTTCACTATTTCATGAATAGCAAGCGTTACCAGGGGTTATACGGGATTTCAAAAGTAAACTATTAAAAGCTCACTTGATAGAGGTTTTTATTACGTTTTAATTTTTTTTATATATAATAGAATATTTTCTTCCAACTTCCAAAGCTATAAATCGTGGCATTTTATAAAAGCAATAATTTAGCTTTTATTAATTTTTTGAAATCACCGTGATTTTTCATGTCGTGATTTGCAGAACAGGCCCGATACTCTGCAATTTATTAACACACAAATTACTTTCGAATTTTGTGTGTTAATTACTTGCGAATTCGAAAGCATTTCCTTTCGTTTCGAATTACAGAGTAAAAATCGTACGATTTTCAACAAAAAAAAACGATTTAGACACAAAACAAATTTTTGTTTGCTATCTGTAGTCGTTTTGTAAATTGTTTTAAATTCTGTTTTTAATCACCCTTATTACAGTTGTCGTCATCGACGTCACGTTAACACAATGGGGTACGTCCTGCTGACGTTTTTAAAATCATATAGGTACGATAAATTTCTTTCATAAATGATATTTGATGCTCTATACAATAAAAAAATTTAAATAAAGAGTGAAAAAATATTTGCATGACCACCATTACTTTGTGATTTGAAAAATGTGATTTTCAGAACATGCCTGAATACCAAAAAATTGGTGCTTGTTTACTCGCTCTTGAGAAAAATTTTGCGCAAGTGACAATCTTTTTCCGTCCATAAGGAGTCAGTTGTTTTTGACAACGGATATACGAGCACCAATTTTTTGGTGTTGTGTTAAAGTGACGTCGATGTCGACAACTGGAATAATGGTGAATATTTTTGCAATAATTTTTGATATATTTCTTTTACATCCCTACTAGAGATGGGCAAATGAAAAAAATTTATCGATACATTTCTTATCGATATTTTTGAACAGTATCGATACATATTTTTTTAAAGCATCCACATTTCTATACATCGATATTTCTGTGGCAAAAAGGAAGAAGTCGAAATAAGCTGATTTTGGGTTAATGGTAACTCCGTAATCTGATTATTCGAAAGTACCCCTGGCCAAAATTTCAATTAATTTCTGTGATTTTTCACGACGTTATAGCACTATGACTTGCGACTTCTCTTTTTTAGACTTCTACTATCATTTGGAATAATAGCTTAATTAAGATTATACTTTTTTATATTTCTACTTAAATGTACTACTTAAAGTGCGTGGAACGATGTTTACTTAATAAAAAATTAGGTTAACAGAGAATTTCCCAAAACAGTAAAATATGACTTAAGCACTTTTTCCTTATTGCCTCAGATTGTTTGCCTACAAATGTTGCCAAAAATTCCAAATCTAAAATAAATACACATACGTACTAACATATCGTCTCATAACCGCCAAAAAAGTTTAACCAATATAAATTTTAAATAATTATTGAGACTTCATAAAGGGTTTTTTTCCATAACAAGTTTTGATGTGATGAAATATTTGCATTCAAAACTAGTTCGATACTAATTAAAAAAAAATAAAGAAAACTAAATTTTCCTTGCTAGTCTCTATCTAAGTAGTTTAGTTATTTACCTCTCCTGTAAAAAACAGTTAACGGGACTAGTCTGGTTTTGTTCGCCAGGTCTACATTAAGAAAGCTCTTAAAAATATCGAAACCCGATACTCCTAAATAAAAGTTGATGTATCGATACATCGGTTTTTGAAATATCGACGATATACTCATATATCGATATTTATTTTCGCAAATATCGATATTTCGATACATCGATACTGTTTTGCCCATCTCTAATCCCTACTATAGTATTTATGTACATATATTTTCTTCTATGTAGTGCCACTTAAAAATGATACCTGAAATTGATCGACCCGAATTCATCAACCTTTTCAAAATGACCGGTTTTAAATCTTTTTGAAAACGATCGTTTTCCATCACATGACTAAATGATCCCGCAGACGTGTTTAAAATCATATACGATCATTTTCTTCCAGATATGATATTTGAGGCTTTACAGAACAGGGTCCAATATTTATATTGGGCGCATATCAAATGATCGTACCTGCGGTGTACCTGAATTAGAAAGTGCCCGAAATATCAGGTTCATACTCAACGTGACCAGATGGTTTTTGTAAAAAGCGGTACATGATCGATCAAAATGAAGAATATACCGCCAAAAAGCGAGATTGAAAAACAAATATCGTTTAGAAAGCGGGATGTGTAATATCGTTACCTCAATATAGGAAGGCCTTAACTTATTAATTTTTTGTAATCGAGTTTTTTGTTTATATACACATTTCGATAAAAGAACATCTAATGTATCGAAAAATGCAAAAATCTCAATTTCAAAAAAATAATGAGTTAGGGATTTTCTATATTAAGGTAGCGATATGCATATACGCAATTTCGTATGTACTTAAAGCTGTGATACACTATCATGCACAGTCATTCGATCTGTGTGTATGCTCAAAAAATATGATAGTGTGGATTAAAATTTGACATGTGTAACAGATTTTTTGACAAGTCTGTCCGATTTCCAAAAGTTTATGAATATTTTCATAAAATGATAATTTCTATTAGATCAAAGATGTATTTTGTAAGGCAGTTGATGAGAAAACAGCAAATACTGCTTCATTAATTTAAAGATAGAGAGATAAATTTTGAAAGGTACATTTTGCGTTATTATTTCTTTAGAAATGCAAAATAATTAAACATAAAGATTATTTTAAATGTTTTTGCATCTTTTTTGTGGAATAGTGTGGCACCTATAAGAGATTTTATTGCGATTTTTTTGGAGTGTGACAGAATTCAATCCGATTTTCCAGTGAATGAATCGTACGACTGTGTATGATAGTGTATCACGGCCTTTAGCAAACACAGTTTTTACTGGGTCGGCATTCGGCGTTTGATGCAAATGGTTTTGCGTCAGTGTAAATGCAAAAAACATTAGATAACTTCAGTAGGCTTCAACCACACACACAAAGCTCTTATCGTATACACAGGCTTTCAAAAACTATTCGAGAATTCACAAATAATAATATTTTTGAAAATCACAAAAGAAAAATAAGAGGTTTTTGACTGTTCCAAATGTGTGGTTGAAGTCGACTGATGGTTTGTTACAGCAACAATGAAATGCATATAGACAACGCTGAAACAATAGCAAATAAATTTCAAATTAAGATAAACTTCTTGCAATGTGTCGAATAATAAATTACTTAATTAGATAACTCCAGAAACTCGAATTTTAAGATATTCTTAATATGCACTTTTTTAGAGTACAATCTGGTCCATAACATTTGACTACTATTGCACGCCCGAATCAACTCGTTCTCAGGAACGAGTAGGCAAATTTAAAGGGCAAAATTTAAAGTTTTTCGAAAAACTCCTGAAAACTCAAACTTCAAGAAATTCTGATTATGCACGTTTTTAGAGGGCTACTTGGACATCAATGCATGACCAATGTTGTCCCCCCGAATTGAGTGATTATCCCTCAGAAAATGCCAAGCTCAAAACTTGAAACACCTTGTCTATAAATTTGCATTACTTTTGTCCATCTCGGTTGCCTCATTTACTGGAAAAATCCTTTTGAAATGCAATAATCAAATATTTATAGCCTAACAGAGTTCTGTTAAAACTCTAAAAAAGTTCTATTAAAGCACAAGGTTTGTGCCAATCAAGCAGTGTTCCCAGTTTAGGGATTTGTCCCCAAATTGGTGATTTTTCTTCGGGATTGGTGATGAAAATTTCATATTGGGGATCTGGGGATTTGTTGGGGATAGTAACCAAATTTTAGGGGATTTTTTGGGGATTTTTATATAACTGATGGTAACAAGAATGATTTTGGAACTAAGAAATGTGCGTCTGGCAAGTCTAAAAATGTGTTTTACTATTCATAGTGAATCATTTCTAATAAAGAATTATCAAAGCAGATTAACCAATAAAATTTTAAAAATAATTCAATTTGTTATGACAAATTTAATCCTTCTGCTTAAATGCTTAACCCGCTTATTCATATAAATATAAAACAAATTTGAAATCCATTTTAGGAAAATTTTGTATGAAAAATTTGAAATAAAATAAATTTCAAATTCATTTTAAATTTTATGAACATGGGGGTAAAGCTTTTTAATATATGTAAATACTATGTACAACAAATTTTCTGAGGCTGATGAATCAGAAGATTTCAATTCTGAAGTTTTTGCAATAGTAAGCTTTGGTTAACAATTTTTTTATACTTGTGTATATTAAATAAAGTATGTGTAATTTTCTTCTTTAAAAGTTTTATAAGTACAAATTAGATTAATATGAACGTAAATATAGCTAGCGATATAAATCTTATTTAATAAATATCTCATTTTTGGCATTATTGTTTAAATAACATTAAAAAAATTAAATTTTTTCAAAAAAGAAAAATTTGAATCAAAAAAACTCAATTTGGGGATTTTTGGGGATGACAAATCAAAAATTTGGGATAACTTCTAGAAAAAAACTGGCAACCCTGAGCGTGGCACTTCTAATATAGCGAAGCTAATTTGGCTAGTTAAGCAATAACAACACTTAAAAAATATTTGGAGTGAATTTTTATCAATTACATTTTAATAAAAATCTAATAAGAAATTGAAAATCTCAAAACTTTATAAAGCGGGATAAAGGGGAATAGAAATGCGAATCCTGCCTAAAGCATAATAATTGGTAAGGTTATTTATACTGTAATCTTCAGTCGTTAAGGAGCTCTGGGTCGGGGAACATCTCTCGCGTCATCGTAACTATTTCTTAAGTGCGGTCAGGCTTGTGTGTGTTGTTTGGCCTTCGATAGTTTTTCGTCTCGCTCGCACTGGTTGACTGATCTCACACGGATAACCGTATAATCTTGCGGTTTTTTGGTGGAATTTCTTTAACAACCACGTTGCCTACTTCCTATGTGAAGGCATAGGTCGTGTACAGTCAGTCACAAAACCTTATAAAATACTACGTTACTCCGCCCATATTTGTGCAACACCATATTATGCAAATTTACTTTGCATTAATATGTTTAATAAATAAATAAATAATACTGTAATCTTTTTTTTTCATAGATAAAATAACGTTTTTTGTTTTTATGAAACTTTTTGTGATTTTTTTATTTATTTTTAGTTCTCAGCTTCTTTAGTCCACTTCATGCAAAATGATTGTTTACTCAAAATGTTTTTTCATATTCAAAAGATTTGATAATTCAAGCATCATTCAGATACTTTACTTTTTATATCCACTAGAGAAATGAAAATAGCATTTTAGGATTTTAATTGAACGAGAAGTAAGCAAAAAATAATAATTTCGCGGAAAAACACGAAATCTGTTTTATATACAGAATAACTGATAATAAATAAATAAAATGAAATTATTCGAACAACAGCTTCGTGCTGCTTTTCCATCGAAAAAAATTTCACACAAATATCAGATTTCAGTAAATCCAGGTTGATGACTATCAAGCATACAAATAAATAAACTTGATGAATAATCAGTTATGTACTTGTGATTTTAATAATTTTTTTAATACCAACGAGGATTGCTTAGAAACTCTTATCAAAAACAATCGAAAAAATTTTATTTAGTGTGGTTAAAAATTTTTGTTAAGAAAAAAATTTAATTAATTAATTAATAAATATATATATATAAATTTACTTTTGGTCGATTTAATCTCTAAGTAGCAAAAATTGGCACTTTACAATCAATTTTTGAAAAACCACAAACAATTAAAATAGATCAAGCGGCTAAAATGAATATAACGAAAACGAATCAATGTTCACCAATTTCTAAATTAACTCGAATGGCACGCAAAGATCATAGAACTTTCACCCAAAGTTTATGTGGAGCGTCTCAACATACCCCCAATCAGCAAATAACACCGGCAAAAACAACAACTACAACGAAGGAGATGAAGCGATGTATTAGCCCTGGGCCTGCGCAACGCAATCCCTATTTGAACTTTTTACGTGAATATAGAAAAAATAATTGCGGCTTGTCAGCCGTTGAAACTGTTAAACAAGCAGCGAAAGCCTGGAAATCATTATCAGTAGCAGAAAAAACAAAATATATTGTAGAGGTTAGATATTAATAGCTAATTTTTTGTTGTGTTTGCAGCAATTTTTATTTTTTTTTTATTATTTAGGCATTTTATGTTCGCAAGAAGCCAAGAAGAAGGAGACGTTCGATAAATCGATCTAAAGGAGTTGTCCGGCGGACATTAGGATTGTCTAGAACTGCTAGTGCAAAAAGAAGGGCACATAGGGCTCGGGCATCTTAGCTGGGGGGTGATACTTTTAAGATCTTAAATATTGTTTGTGATTGTGAAATTTAATTATGTGAAATAAAATTCCTTGTTTTTAAATATTTTGCAACGAAATATTATCGCAAAATTAGTTAAAAGTTGAATTTTGTCAGACTCGTAGGAAGTTTTTCTTTATTGCAACTTAAGATAAACTTTCAAGTAAAATTGTAATAATGATGGTAATAGAAATTTCTACTAATTAAGTAATAGGTAAAACAAAAAATTCTAATTGTAAAAGGGAGAAATTTCTCGCGGAATTTTGTACATGATTGCCCCTTTTATACGCACGATAAAATCCTATTCTTTATTATGATGGTCAATGATTACCGACTTTTTGGCCAGAATTAAATTCTATGGACAGCAACCACACGTGGTTTCAACAGGGCGATATATGCAGCCTTATCATGAATTCCACATGAGAAAATTCCCGCAAAAATTGTTCGTTCAAATGGATTTTAATTTCGTATCGTCAGTTCATATTTCCAATTATACCGACAGACAAATCCTTGTGAATAATTTTTTTTTAAATCGTCAAACTATTTCGCATTCGCATGAATATTTTTAAAGCAAACAAATTCACAAGCAATTTTTTCGAAGTTTAAAAGTGTAAAATTTCGGAAACTTTCACCACATTTTATTAATGATACCAACTGTTTACACGATCGGAAATTTCTATTTGGAATTTTATTTATGATAAGCCTGGTGGTTTTACGTGGAGGTGAAGTGAACTGGATACCGGTTTTGTGAGACTTCATTTCTTGTGGGGTTTTCTGAAGTCGCAGTTTTATGCGGATATGCTACTGCGGATCTCAAGGCGAATATAACCCATGTAATCGGTCAAGTTCAGCGTAATTTATGCGCCAGTCCTGGAAATATTGAATGCGCCCAAGTCATCTATAGATCTTTCGAACGAATACAAGTAAACGCTTAATGAAATACAATACATTTATATTAAGCATAAATGAAATAAATAAATAAAAATAAGTTTAAAATTTCCATATCCTTGGCGACGAGATGAAAATCGAAATGAAAATGTTAATGTAAACTGAAATTGAAAAACTACGTTAATATCTAAGATAGCCCACTATTATTTGCAAAGGAATTAAACTTAGCGATCTTATTAACTCTACCTAGCTTGAAATTAATAAATAAACCACATCAATTGCTTTGTAATAAAAAATTGTTTTTTGAAAGCCGGGCGTTTTTTTCAACCAAAAACCGTAGAATATGAAAGTCTAATACGTCTTAAAGTCAAATTTTAAGGTTGGACCAGAGAGCTGTACTATCGGATAAAGTTAGTAAGAAAAAGAATGGAAGGCTTACCTTTTCTAATTTTTGAAAATATTGCCTTAAAAATTGTATAGGATCTTCCGGACGACTTACGCACAGTTGAACGATGCAATCCTTAAGAACACGTTGTATACCATGAGATTGTATATAATTTTCGCATTCGCGTAAACTTTGCTGTTCTTCCAAAGTGCTGGCCATATTGGAAAACATGCGCGACACTTAAAACTTTTCAACTCCCGGTAACAAGCACAAGCCAGCAAGCAATGTCGAATTGCAAAAACTTAAAACTGTTTTTACAATTGAAAGTCTTCTTTTGGTGTATGATGTATTTCAGGCAGTTGGAGTGACTAGTCTTATTCGTGGTTTTGTTTTTTCCTTCAAAGGTTCAGCAAACCAAAACCTACGCACAATCACTCTTGAATAATTTTATAAATCTGCTGGTCCAATCTTTAAAAACACAATGACGCACTTTGTATAACAATTTAACTGAAATTTAATATAAGCTACTTTGAAATTTCAAATTTAATATAATTATATTAAAATATTTCCTATAATGTTTCGTATTTTATCACTTTGCACTGCACCTTTATCACCTTTTACACAATTTTTTCTTATATTTTGACGGTCTTCTTTATAAGTGTTCTTTTTATGGATTTGCGTAAAATCTCGTTTTCACTAGCAATTTAAAGCCAAACGTGTTGATTTTTTTTTAGTTTTTTTCTAATTTCATATTACAAAAGTTTTTAAAGTTTGGTATTTTGTTTATTAAGCAAATATCTAAATAATTTACACACTTGTTATACTTTATTAAATGTGTTAAAAGTTTTTTTCACTGTGTTTTATTTTTTCTCTCTTTGTTTGATTTTGTCCTTAATGATTTTCTGGTAATTTTTTAGTAATGTAAAAAGGGGGACGAGAATAAGTGTCAAATGGGATTGTTAATAGTGGTTGATTTTTATACTATTCAGGATGAACTAATAGCTTGTTATGACGGCTCTAAAGCCTTAACTTATGGCCTATTTCCCACCTGCGAAAGAAAACGTTCGACTTACAATTTATATTGAAAACAAAAACAAATTTTCATATTTTATTGTTGTTTTCAATATAAATTGTAAGTCGAACGTTTTCTTTCGCATGTGAGAAATAGGCCATTATATTGAAAAATAATATTTCTTATATTAGCTTTTTTCTATATGGAATTTGACTTTTGTCAAACCGACGATAAATTGCGTTATAAACTTTTAGAAAAAGTCAAACTTTATATTGAAAAATAATTTTTTTATATAAGCTCTTGTTTTCTATATGGAATTTGACTTTTGTCAAACCGACGATAAATTGCGTTATGTATAAGCTTTTAGAAAAAAATCAGCTGATGAGCTGCTTGAAAAGCCTGGATACTTAAGTATAAAGCTTAATTAACTTGAAGGCTACGCGTTAAATTTTTGCTTCAATTTTTGTTTCAAAGTTCAATACATTTACACTTTTTTACTACCACACTCATACATTTGGGAATTGAATATCAGGTGGGGCTTCAATTTTTCTTTCAACGCTGCATTCAATTTTTCTTTCAATTTAACAGCTATTTTAAAATAATTTTAGTGTTTCTAAAAAATTGAAGACAGAAGTAATTTTCTTTGCTGAAATAAAATGTTTGAGGCAAAAATTCTTAATTAATTCCTCGACGACGGCATTTTGAACACAAGATTAGAAATCAAATTGCCTGCAGCCTACTTCACAACTTTAATTTTAGCATTTTTTGACAAACCATATGTGTGAAAAAATTTAAAGCAATATATTGAACATGTAACCGCAAGGTAAGCTATTAGGAAGTGTTCGGTTTAAGAATTGTTCCTCTTATTCTCTGTACAGCGGTTGATTACAGACATGAGGCTTTGCTTAACAACTCTGTGTTAACAATAACTCTAGTAATTTGCAATTGTCGCCATTTTCTTTGACGGTATACAGACAATTCTAGTCGCTGAAAAATAAAGTGAGATTAAAATTATTTAACTTTGGAAATAATAAAAATAATTTAAAGCATAAAAATTTAAAAAAAGTCCCCAAGTACAGAAAAATATAAAAAGGTAAGTTTATTAAAACAATGCAAAACGTTTGCAAATAAGTATGAATTGATATGATAAATCACCATATTGATTTTCTGAAACGTGACCAGGAAAAGTAATTTTCTGTTCGGTTATATGTGGTCGTTAATCAAATTTTTCACAAATTTTAATGTTTTTTTTACTTTTTGAAGTGAATTTATTTAAAATAATGTTTGGAACTCCCTGTCCTAGTGTTCAGTTATTACAATTTCAACTTGCCGGCATAAGTATCTGGTGAGTTGTGCACTTGCAGTGATCGACGAAAGTCTACCTACATACAGTGCTCATATATACCCCCTAACAGTTTTCAAACAGAAAAAAACTTTATTTCATTTAATTCCTCGATTATAATTAATTTTTTTTTTAAATTTAATGGGTCCATTTTTTTTAAATGCCTCCCTCGTTATAAGAATAACAATGTTACACATATTTTACTAATTAGGGGGTTATCCATAATTCTCCCGAACTCCTTTTTTTCCTGAGTGTACTTTTTAAGGAATTTTTTACTTTACCCTTGCTTGAGAAGTATTTATTAAAAACAAGGCTAAAAAGGGAAACAATTGGTATTGGATTTCAGCTTGTCTTATGAATAACACTGTCGATGAGGGTTGTGGTATTATTTGAAGGCGTTGAATTATTAGGTTAGGTTAGCAGGCAGCTAGGGATGAAACGATACCACCAAGGTATCCATACTTTTGCTTGATACGGCATCGGTTCAGATGTGTCGATACATACTCAGTATCGAATAAAAAGCA
Organism: Tachina fera; assembly: GCA_905220375.1. Lineage (NCBI taxonomy): Eukaryota > Metazoa > Arthropoda > Insecta > Diptera > Tachinidae > Tachina > Tachina fera. The sequence continues at coordinate 49,111,554 of LR999964.1, read as the reverse complement.
TCGATACTTACATTTATCGGTCAAGCTTTTCACATGATTTAAAGTTGTGGAAACAAAACTAAATACCCACCAGCCGGCTCTCCAATTATCCAAATATCAAGAGAAAATTGCAAAACCAAAGAAAATTTATTTGAGGCCACAAAAATAGCCTGGGAAGCAATAACACCTGATATAATTAATATTTTTTAATATCCTCTATGGCTGAAAGATGTGCATGTGCCATCCAGAATAAAGGATTCGCAAAGAAATATTGATTTCAATAGTTTTTTTTTGCACCTTAAATTGGGGGTGCTTTAGTTTAGTCCGCTTATAATTGCGACTTAAAATGTTTTTTGAATTTTAATTTTTTTTAAATTAAATTCTGAATTCCTTAAGTTTGTGTTTTTCAATAATAAAGATATAAGTAAATAAAAAAATAAAAATAAAAATTTTAATAATTTTTTTTTCTTAAAAAAATTATCATTTTAAAAAGAAGTAATGAGGGGGTGCTTAGGTTTTGGCCGATACTGTACATATATTCTAAATATAAATTTACATTTAAGACGAACATATAAAAGTGTGTTAAACTCTGTTAAACTGGTTAAACATGTTCAACTTTTTTGTAGCCAATAAGAAATGAGTATATTTGACCGATACGAGTACTTTTTACCGAAAATGGCAAAATTGAGATAGTAAATAGTTTTAAGCGAGAGTTTACAATCTTTATTTTATGAACAAATAACGACACTAACCAACAAAGAAAGTTTACTTAGTCCTCGTCCATACAGTGAAACATTTGCTGCAAAACATTTGAGTTTATAGTCGAGAGGGGAAAGAGGAATGGCAAAGGGTAGTTTTATCATGTACACGAAGCTCATTCTCATGAAAAATATATGAGAAAATGTATTAACCTGCAAAACAAAAACTTCACAGTGTGGACACGAATGCAGTTTCAAAAGAGAAATTCAAAATATTTCGCAGCAAAAGTTTCACTGTATGGACGACGACTTGAAGTCCTAAAGTTGAACTTTAAATAATTTTGGGTTCTCAGTTGATGAGGAATTACTTTTTGGTGAATACTTGTGCTATAAATCTTTTTTTCATAAAAATAACGAAAACTGTAAGCTTAATAATAAGTTTTCAAATTTTTAAATGATATTGGAAGTGATATTTCCTTGAATTTATGTACAAAAATATTCTCAAATGTGTAGGTAGCTACAATTTAAAAACATCGATGGTTTAGTTAAAAATATCCAATATTCTAAGGTAAATGCTGCGAGATTGACTCTTTTTCCGCAACACTTTTGTTACTTGGTTATAAATGCTTTTACCCAACGAAAAGCTTAAATTTTGATACCTCCTGGCAGGAGCTAGGTTTGGATTTTAGAATCTAAAATCTAAATTTTAGACCAATAGTTTCTTAGGGTAATTTCCTTAGAATTTTATGTATATTTAATTTTTGTTAGATGCCTTTTGCTTTTTTCTCACACGAAAAAATTTACCTAAATTGAAATTGAAAAATAAATAAGCAAGTAGATATAATAATTCTGCAAAAAAAAAAGTGACTTCATTGCAAAGATTTCATAGAACATTTTCGAAAACAATTTATTAGACCGCAAAAGTTTTGAAAATCTGTTGGTTAAGAAGAAGTACGTAAAATATAAAATTAAATTTTAATTTGAGTACCTCCGACCATTTTTATTTTAAATACAAGTTTGTTTGTTTTTCAGAGGTCAGTGTGAAGTGTTAAATTTTGTAAAAATCCTTGAAGTAGAACCAATTAAAATATAATATTAATTTTTTTTAAATGGAAGATTGTGTCTATTTTATAGCTTAATGATGGGTAGTATGAATAAAAAAAAGTAGTTGCTTTTTACTTAAAAATTTGTTTTAAAACCCTAAATATGTACATATGTGCTTTTTGTTTTTTTAAACAAATTTTTCAGTAAAAAGCAAATACTTTTTTTATTCATATGACCCAATGTGTGAGGTAAGTTTAATTAAAATCGGTTAAGTAGAACTACGTGATAATAAATAATGTAATAATAAATTTTAATGGGCGTAACCCTGCCCATTTTTTTAACACTAAAATATTGTGTAGCAAGAACCAAAGTTATTTTTAGGTATCGCAGCAATCAAATAAGTAGAATATCATTAAATCAAATTAAAAAAAATTGGGGCGTGTCCCCGCCCACTTTTTAACAATGTGACTCTATCTCTTACAATAATAAAAACCGGTTTAAATGAAACCGATTTTGGATTCGCAAAAAAAAATCATCTCGTGCACAGACTTACGACGATCACTGTATTCATTTAATATTATTCGATAAATCCAATTATAGAAATATGTTAATATTCGCATTCTATTAATTACGTAACGTTTGTCTTTGCAACGTCTCATAAATAATATCTGTGGCAATAAGGAAACTGCCTAAGTCTTATTTAGCAGTTCTTCTGGACAGCGCATTTAAATTTGAATTAATTTTTTTTAATGTTCTTATAAATAATAAAATATAATACTTAGTGCTTAATCATGTCTATTAACGAAATGGATAAAAATATGAAATTAACCTTTTCGAAAAATTTTGATAAATTTACTTCTTTTTTTACTTTTGATCACTTCTTTTTTTACTTTTGATGTGGACAACTGATACTCATTTTAATGAGTATCAGTTGTCAAAATCGCGCATCATTTTTATTTTGTAGGCAAACATATGTATGAGTTGCATAGCGACGTTCCTAAATGCCGATAAAATGCAAAAAGTGCCTCCGCAACGCAAGTTTGCTCTTAATACATGCTAAGCATTGCACACGCATTTTATTAAATTGTGCATTGCAACTTGCGTTTAGGAATTCGGCCTTACTATTATGATTGACAGATTGTAAAAGACGTTAAACTTTAATATATGTTTTAATTTAATTTTTTTTAAATACCAATGGACATAGTTACATAATATGTACATACATATGTATAACAAAAAACAATTACTTTTTTATTTCTTAAGAAAATGACACGAGGTTATACTAGAGGTTACGGCAATCGCGGAGGTGGCAGTTCTTCGCATCGTGGTTCATCTTATCGTTCTTCAAATTACAATAGTGGTGGCCGCATTCATAATTCCGGACGTTCTTCCGATCGTTATGGCGGAGGCAGTGGACGCTACATGTCTGGTGGACACGGAGCCAGTGGCAGCAGTCACTATGATTCGCGCAACCGAGATCGCTTCAATAGTGCAAGCGGCAGTCGTCATGATTCAAGTCATAAGCGAAGTTATAGGGTAATTTTCGGGAATAAATTATAAAACCTAATAAATGATTATATTATATTTTTTTTTAATATTATTTTTATCAGGACTCGTCGCGTGATCGTTCTTCCGACATTAAAAGGTCTCGTCCAGACGTAAGTACACAAATCTCAAAACCAACATTAATTAATAATCTCATAACTTTTAAAAGTTAAAAGAAAAGTAAATATATCCATTACAAGTAAATTACATTTTGAAAACATTTAAAATTGATAAACTAAGTTTTTATTAACAAAACTACTTAATCGTGATAATAATTTTGTTATTTTATGTATATTTGTAATCGAAAAATTCATAGAGTTTTATTTAGAATGAGCACAAAAATATGAAACAGTATGTAGAAAAAGCTGTTTATTTAAAAACATGAAAAATGTGATCAAACAAATGGATATTATTGAGTTTATGAAAGTATAAAATATATTACACACCAAGTTGATGCTCTCCATAATGAATGATAAAACCGCAAGAGAGCTCATTGGGGTTGATTCGCTGTTAAAGCAATTATTTGCGGGCTTAAAATATCCTCCAAATCAAATCAGATTATGACAACAAACAATCTACTACCTTGCTACCTCTATCTACTCTACCTAATTATTACATATCTACTGCTACCGAATATACTATGTATTGTTGATTATTATTTATGACAATCTTTAGAAAAATTTAGCTCTACTGCATAGAGAAATAATAAGATTGTTTGCGCCGAGAACACAAGCAAACAAAATATGTTTTTTATTTTGTTTTTTCAAAGCTGAAGCGATATGTGAATGCAGATTTTTCTATAATAACGCCACTGTAAACATTGCTATAAATGTATATATATATATATTTAATAAACAAGCGCAAGTCAAGGATAGGAGTGCATTCGAATGAACATCATGAATCGTATAACGAAACAATTTTTAATGTAGAAAGAAGCACAAACTCATTAAGTTGTTGAAAACAATGGTAAAATTTGGTTTGATTAATCAATCTACTCCTTAAAATAGAAATGTAAAATTAAATAAAAATTAAAACTAAATACAAAAAGGCTTAATGAAGCTCCTAATACACCCTCTTATGTTGTTATCAAAATATGTATGTACAAAAACCAGCCAACTGCTACTAGTACTACTACTACCACCTCCCCCATTGTGAGCAAATCAATCACGAACCATAAACGAACCTGTTGTAATGATAAGAGTATAGCATTACTGACAATCTATCAATCAATCAATCATTCAAAATCACAAAGTAAATAGAAAAAGACTAAATTGTATTATTTATGTTGTTATAAAAACCATCTCTAGAAATTTGACTGCAAAAGTTCTTAAGAAAAATAATGTTCTTGTTCTTGTTAAAAAAAAACGATGCAAATAAACTGGTCTACTACTACAAATCTATTCTAATCATCGTATAAATCTAGGATTATAGACGTACATCTTCAACGGTGAGAGGAAATCGTACCCCACCACCACCACCACCCCCAACAGTTTCATCCAGTTCACGTGGAATTAATACATCAAGACACAGCGATCGTGATAAGTCAAGACATCGTTCGCCTATGGGCCCACCTAAAAGACCGCCCATACGCAGTGGTTTTGTTTCTCGCATTCGTGGTTCCAGCACTCGTGGTGGTGTTCGTCCAGGCCGTGGAGGTTCTGGTCGCATTGTGCGACGCGAATCGAATGATATAAGAATTATGAGGCGTAAGCTAATGTATGCCCAACAGAAAGATCGTGCACGAGTTCTAAAAATTGCACGATTAACGAGGTAAATACTCTCTCTCTCTCTCTATTTATGTATATAAACAAAATTTGAACATGAGTTGAGTTGAAAATTGAAGATTTTAAGACTGAAAAAAAATCTAGGAAGTTAAATTGGGAATTGATAAAGAGCAAAAAGTCTTTCAATGAAATGGTAAAAAAAAGACTTGCTTTTTGTACAATTTATCTAAAAGAATTATGTATTTCATATTTTAAGACAACTCTCCTGTAGTCTCAATATATTTTCCTACAAAATAGACACAAATATCACACCTTGAAATCTTAAAACTCTTCCTTACAAAACGGCTGACTGTTGATTGACCTTGTACAAAACAGCCACCTGTATGTAACTCTACAAATTTAGAGTATGTTTTATGTTGCTAAACGAAAAACAATTAAACATTCATCTTAAAAATTTTCGCTCCCCTTGATAAACAAACATTCGTACGTCTATTAACACAAACCCAAAAAATCCAATAATACTCTTTAGCTCTCTTAGACGTCGTCGTCTTGATAGAAATTCCTCAAAGAGTCCCCGAAGATCGTCGAGGAGTACGAAGAGAAATGCTTCGTCCAGCGATAATGATGAGGATAGTGAGAAGAAGAAATCTAAGCGCAAATCCAGCGACAATGAGGATGACGAAGATGATGACGAAGGCAAAGCCGATAAAGATAAGGGTAAAGATGGTGGGGACACGAAAAAGCGTGTTAAATCGAAACGTTCCAAATCATCGGAGAAGTCCAACGCAGAAGATGATGAAGACGAGGCTGATACTTCGGCCGCCAAAGATGGGGCTGACAATGAGGAACATGAAGACGACGACGGTGTTGAGGACGAAGATAATGATGATGATGACAACAAGTCACAGGCCGATAAGGATAAAGAACATACAGAGGGTGAAGAGGGAGTTGATAAAACAGATGATGCTGACGACAACGATGCAGATAAAAAGGCAACTCAAGGAGATGCTGAGAAGGCCGAAAAGAAAGAAGGTAAGAAGAAGGATTCAGCAGAGAGCAGTTCAGCGAAGAAGGACAAATCATCAAGTGCTAAGAAATCATCTTCGAGCTCGAAGAAAAAAGACGATAAGGATAAGGACGGCAAGGAGAGGAAGAGTAGAAAGTCAAATCGTAGTGATGATGAAGATGACGGTAAGGAACGTAAATCTCGCACCTCGAGACGTGATGAACGCAGCAGTCCCTCAAGGCGTAGCGGTAACTCCCGTTTTATTAAATTGACCTGTATTCATTGTAACATGAAGTGTGTTACATTTAAGGTATGTTGCAGAGAGAAACCAAGATTTGTATTAACATGTATTTAATAAATAATAACACAATTTTTAGGAATATTCATATCACTTAAGTTCTCGCACACACAAGATGGCATTAAGACAAATTGCGATGCGCCAAAAGGCACATCTCTTAAGGCTGCGAGCTCGTCAAAGGGCAGCCCAAAAGGAACTAGAAGAAAAATCGAAAGAAAGTTATGAATCAAAATTCTGTCATCTATGTCGTTTGCACTATCGACAACCGAAAGCTAAACATCAGTTATCGGAACATCATAAAATTATGAAAAAATTCCTTATGCCATACTGTTCCACCTGTCATTTGGCTTTTAAGAGTCCCATTTTGTATGAAACACATCGTTGTTCTTTGGAACATATCAAAGTGAGTAAAAAAAGGTTTAAGCACAAAAAAGTGAAATTGCATTGAAATTTTTATTTATAATTTATTTTTTTTTAATAAAGAATAAGGCTCGCAAACAGGATTCGGATACAGAAAACAGCGGAGATGAAGAAATGCGTGAAATAGATTTAAATAAATTTATGACTGTCGATTCGGTGGGTGAAATCGATGAAGACATTGATGCCGACATGGAGGAGTTGCTAAACGAATCCCACACAAATGAAGAAAACAGTGAAGAGGGGGAAGATAAGGAAAAAACACCCGTAGGAGCGGAATTCGTTAAAGAAATTACTGCATTCTATTGTGAAATATGTGAACATTATTCAGCTGACAAGGTCAACTTGGAGACATATACCAAGAAACATTGCTTACAACGATCCCATCTAAAGGCCTATTTGCGCCATAAGGAGGAAGAGAAACTTGCTAAGAAACGTAAAGAAGCTAGAGACAGGAAAAAATCAGAATCAGACAAGAAAGATGAAACTGATAAGAAGGAAAAGTCAGAGGAAGAAAACAACGATGAAGATGAGGTAGAAGTTAAGGAAGAGCATGATGAAGTAGAGATCGAGGAGAACGAGACACATGAAAACAATGGTGGCGAGGATGAAGAAGAAGAAGAAGAAGCAGAGCATGACGAAGAAGAGGAACAAGAAGAGGAACATGAAGGTGAAAAGACAGGGAAAGAAGACGAACTGTGGGAAGATGTTGATAAAGATTTAGGCGACTTGCTACGCGAGGTAGAACCTCATGAACGTGATGAGGATGAAGAGGAAAATGATTCTGTTTTAAATATAGACATTGAAAGGTAATTACGAATTAAAAGCGAATTAAAATATAAACAAACAAAAAAAAAACCAGGGACCGTAACGGTTATAATTTTTATTTTAAAAATTACTTTTAAATCGTTATTTCATGATTTTTATTTATTCCTTACAAAATGACAGTTACCTTTTGATTTTTATTTTTTTTTTGCTCAATTTTTAAAATTTTGAACGCATAATTTTTGCGTTAAAATTAATATTACCCGTTTTAAAATTGAATTTATCGCCAGAGTTTAAATTAATTAAATTTACTTTTTTATAGTATATTCATTTTAAAAATTAAAACTTTTTGAGCAAAAAAATAAAAATCAGAAAGTAACTGTTATTTTGTGAGGAATAAATAAAAGTTACAAAATAAGAGTTTTTTTGTGAGGAATAAATAAAAGTCACAATATAACTCTTATATTGTGAGGAATAAATAAAAATCAAAAAAATAAAAATCATTGGATCTATTGGTAGTCCATGTAACATGGAGTACCTTGGTATATTCCTTTTGCACGTAGGACTTCTCTATTAGTGTGATTTTTTAAGTTTAAATTTGGAAAATAATCGGTTATTTGCGATCCCTGAAAAAAACTAATGATCTATCAACATAATGATTTTCTTATGCAGTGAAAAACATAAAACAAAGGAAGTTAATGGCAAAAAAGACGATGTTAATGAGGAGCCTGAACAGCAGAATGGTGATGACAAAAGTAAGAAGGTCGAGCAGGTTGTTAAAAAAGAAAAGGTCGTTGCTGCAGCTACACCGGCAAAACCCAAACCCAAACGTACTCCGAAAACCCCGGCATCATCGACAAATAATTCGACGAAGCAAGCAGCTGAAGTTAAGTAAATCATTTGATGTTTGCACCAAGTCTTTCTTTTATTATTCCGTTTACAATTCTCATATTTTCTTTCTCGTAAGAGAATCTTTCTTTGCAACTTCATTATTAGGTATTTTAAACTACCTAACTACTACAATATTTGTTTTTCATTTCAACTAATCTTTATATATTAATTTCCTTTCTTAAATAAAAGCAAGCAAGCAAACAAACAAGTCGATCTACATATATATGTACGTACATATTTGTCAATGAATAAGCAATTTTTGTTTCCAATTTAATGATACTTACATATAAATAAACAATAAAACATAAGCAACATTACAAGCCAACATTGTTTTTCAATTTATTTCAGCTTAATTATTTTCACTTTCTCCCATTTTATTATTGTAGCTTTGAAGTGGTTGTTTAGCGGCATTTAAAGTTCAATTGCATTAAACATTTATTTAAAATGTACCTTAAAATATTTCAGGGCATTGGAAGACCATAACAACTGTATCTTTTGTGTTGTTCCACTTCTTTCAGTCTTCTCAAACTTGCGCTTGCATTCTTAACGAAATTATATAAATATCGCACACTAAATCCATAAAGAGTCGCAACTCAAAATGATCGAAGTGGTTTTGTTTTTTTTTTTTTTACAAAAATCTCTAACGACCGCAACAATTTCTTTTGTAATACAGTATTCTTGAAGAACTTAAAATATCATTACGCTTGTTTTTATGTTACATACTTGCGTCGTTTGTACAGTATCAACTGTTGTTTGCCACTACTCAGCATCTGGAATTTTTTGAGTTGTGACTGTTTATGATTTGGTGTGCGATATGTATTAAATATTTATTTTGGATGCCTAATACATATTTGGCTTGTTGTAATTACATTTAAACTTAAAAAGTACCATACATTTTCCTTAGTACTGTCTATAATACAAAGTAAAAGGTTGGCTATTTTTTTTATATAAAAAGCCTTCACTTTTAGTAGCTTAAGTTCATAGAGTTGGTTGGTATACGCCTTCCTACATTTATATAAGTGTGTACTATATGCATTCTTCGTTGTTTTTTGGAAGCAATTTTTCGTATGGACGATTTACACTTTTTAAACTGCTGATTTCAAAATATGTTTATGCGTTCATGGGCTACAACCGCCTAAATGAACTTAATAATGATCCAAGTTATACAGTGTTTTCACACTGACAACGTTTTAAACACGGATATAAAATTTTAAAGTTAACGTTAAAAAATGATTTTATTGAAAACATTTTTGAGTTGCTATAATGAAATGCAACATTGTTTTCGGCGTGTTAAATTCAGTGCTGCCAAGTTAAAATAACCGGAAGCAGCTGATCATCTTAATGCCAGTGAATAAAATTGAAACATTCTCAACTGCAAAATTTATACAGCCGCAACAATAATCAAAAACTTTAGAGAAAAAGAATATTTTGGATGGAAATCAACGAAAATATTTACACTGACCTCTGGAAAGGGAAAATAGATTAGAGGTTTGGTTTATAATGTATTTGTGCATCTTTTACATACATATAATAACTTTATTTCCAAGGACTTCACTTTGTATAAGCAGCTCCATAATATTTAAATTTTCATTTACAAAATATCAAATACATACTACATACATATGTACATTTTAGAGCGCATTGTAAAATTTCTGAGTTTTTCATACAAACAATTGTACACATTTTGTACATATTTCTCTAGGAGATTATATCATTTTGAACAAATTTATTAGACAACCAGTTGCTTAAAACTAACCTGGGGGAAAATCGCTGCTAACGAGTAGCAAACGAAATTACCAAATATTTGAATAGAGTTTATATGGAAATATTTCGTAATTTCATTCGATAACGAGTGCCGCGATTTGCCCCCTGAATTTATCAAACTTGCTGTTTATGCTTTTAACGTTAAAACCAGATTTTAACTTTAGGTGTGAAAAAACAATCTCCATTATCGGAAAAAAGCGAACAGAGTGTTCACAGGAAATTTAGCTATTGTCTATACAAAATACCGAAGTAGTGAACAGACTGTTCGCTTTTTATTCCCGATGAGGGCCGCAAATATTTACCTGAAATACCCATAACTCTAATGACGTGCGTTAAATGTACACACATACATAGATACATACATATCGCTTATTTACTCAATCGACGTCATACTCAAAAAAATCCAGTTTGCAAGAAAATGAGTTTGAAGTTTCCAATTTACATACCAAAAGAAAAAATTTTATTTTGCTTTCAAGAGTTTAATGAACAAGATATTTGTACACAATTTTTACTCTATGTGAAGAACAATATGCATCATTAGCTAGAAAATTCCATATTTTGAGTTGGCGTTATTTGTGTATTAATAAAATGATATTGACGCAATTAAGTGCATTAAATTTACAATGAGCACAGAAACATCGTGTATGTCCTGTATTCCACGTGCAATTAAATCGTTCAGAATAGCCATATCATTGCTATTTTAAATAAATACATACATGGAATGAACACGCCTTTTTTCTTAGCATCATGTCAACCTTAACTACTTACGATTCGAATTACAAAGTGATACCCAATGCCTAGTTTCTGTAAGGAATGAGGATTTTTCGAGTCGAAAAAAGAGTTATCATCCTGTGAAACACAGGGTGAGCTTGAAAATATCTATATATCGTCACCTTAAAGACGAAATAACCTATCTGCAGTTTTCAAAAGTTTCTAGCGTGTTTTACACAGGTTATAAAATTGGAACTATTTGCAATATTGAAACGAATATTGTATGTTTTGATTAAATTGAAACCAAAAGTATATATCGATTGAGAAAATTTTGTTTTTCTAAACACACTTAGGTTATTTGGAATTGTAAAAATATGAAACTAAATAACCTATTGTCATTGTTTAAAAAACTGAAATGATTTTCATTTCATTACATTTTGCTTCTGCTTTCGATTTTGAAAAATATAACAGTTTCAGTCAAAGCAAAAAGCAGTACTTTCAGCAGTTGAAGATTTGAAAATTTTGAATTTGATTTGCTTTTGCTTTTGGTTAATATCGCAAGTAAAAGCAGAAGTAATCTCTTTGCTTTTGAAATTCAAATAGTTGCACTCGAAGAAAGAACGACTCTCTTGCTTTTGCAACTTGTAAGCAATAGCAATTAGTTGATTTTTGTATTTGCTTCTAATTTCATTTACTACCTATAGGTACATATCTATGTATGTATATATGTACTATGTATGCTACATACATAAAATAAAAACTTTGTTCCTTTTACTATTTTTGTGTTTTTATGGAATAAATAAAAAAATACTTATCGTCTAAGTACTCGTATTTATGTATGTATGTATAAAATTATCAAAAAAGGGTGACAAAAAAATCCTAAATGAAGAGTTTTTGATTCTTCGACTGTAACTGTTGCGACTTTCAAAAGCAAAGAGACTACTTCTGTTTTTACTTGCGGTAGTAACCAAAAGCAACAGCAACAGCAAATCAGACTCAAATTCTTTAATTATTCGACTGTTGAAAGTACTGTGCAATTGTTTATAAATCAATTTCTGCTTCTGCTTCGACTGCTACTTTTGTTTATATTCAAGCATAAGCAAAAGTATTAGTTCATTTGAACAGTTGGAAAAAACTCAAATCAGCGACTTAAGTTTTTTAAACACTGATCAGCAGTACTAACTGGTATGAATAAATAACAATTTCATTATACATATGAATATTCAGGGCTGTCATGAATAAAATTCCGCGTGAAATTTCTCCCCTTTCCAATTAGAATTTTTTGTTTTCCCTATTTTTTGTTATTAGTTGGAATTGTTCCCAGGGAAAATTTTAACGCGGAATTTTATTCATGATAGCCCTGATTATATATATATATATATATATATTAAACGGACCGTCTAGGTAAAAAAACTGTAGTAACTTGGTCATCTGTAATATTAGATATTCAAAAATTTGCAAACATATGCGTTATGATATAGGGAATAATAATCCATAAAAAACTCAATATTGAAATTTTTCAGTTAGGTTGTTAGTATTTGAAGATGACGATATGTTGATATTTTTTGTAAATTAATTCAAGTTTTTATATGAATCCTACATCCTATACCGCTGACCTTTCAATGTATCAATAAGTTCTTATATTGCACATTTGCCCTTTGTTTTCAGATCGTCTACTTTAAGTGAAGCTTGCAACAATTTGCAACAGGTAATGGAGAATAATAAAAACGGGTTTAAAGTTTTTTATTGCTGAACACGACTTTTGAAACGGACAAATTTCGTTAAAATAATGATCGGAATTACCATTAACATTGATTTGGTATCCGTCACGGACTAGAACTTGAATCTTTTACGGTATAACAATCGCGTTTACGCACCTGTATCTTATGATTTAGCACCACTTCATTTATTACTTCCTGCATAAGAAGTTTATTTAAAATTCTATCAATAAGTAATGGATTTAACACTGTAGCAATGAAATGCACTCTCATAAATATGTATGTATATGCAAAATCATCATGTAAAATATACATAAATATATCTGCCAGCAAAACCCATTGAACTAATTTTTCAGGTGAGTGAGTTATTACTATATATTATAATAAAAACACAATTTACTTATATGTATACCTTAAGCTCAAATGGAAAACCATGTGCACAGATAAATTCCTAATTTTATGGTGCGTTTACATCTCAGCAAAATCTAGTAATGAAATCTGCTTAAAACCTAGTTGTACTGAGTGATGTAATTATGTTATTTTTTCAAAATTTTGCTAAAAAGTAAAATCCATGGTGTAATTATACAGGTGACTGCGTAAGGATTTGTTATACAAAAATACGGCAACGATACCTACATATGTAAAGAACCGGAGAGTGTCAAAAGCACATGTTTTAGACTCGGCAGTTATTCTTGAAGCAAGTCTGAGTTTATAGGAGAAAGAGGAAAGATAAAAGAAGAGGGGTACTGAATTGCTTGTACAGAAAAGTTACTTCAATTATCTTTTGTTGTTTCATATGCAGCATTGAAACAATAGGAACATTGAACAAGAAACCGTCTGAGTGTAAACAAACCAGCAGTTTTAAAAGAGAATTGAAAAGAACTGCTCCAAGAAAAACTGCCAAGTCTAAAACATGACATTGTACCAAAACCAAAACAAAATCAAAGTTTTTGACATTCTTCAGCTACAAATCACATAGAGCAAAAAATTAACGCTGCCACCTGGTTAGACACACCTTGGTAAAACCCTTATTCAGAATAAAAATATTTTAGGTTTACTAAACGTTTAACAAAGAAATTTCCATGCAAATTTTTTTTCGTAAGCCTTTTGTAAACCTAAATTATTTTTTCTGAATGCGGCAGTAAAGTAAGCTTTTTTTTGCTTAAATTAAAAAAACTTTCTCATATACAAACACACGCATTAATTTTAAACGGAATACATATAATTTTAAATATCTAGCAACTATATTTAAGGCCATGACTCACTATCCTACACAATCACGCGATCTAAGAAAAAATTCAACCCTGATCTGATGAATTGTTTTTGCCTTTCGAAAAATTTTCATAGACTTCATCATACCAGGGCTGTATTTTCCCAAAAATCGCATGATTGTGTGGGCTGGTGTATCACGGCCTTTATACACATTTTTTAAATTACGTAGCACAAACAACTATAACTAAAATGTATAGCATGAGCATAAAAATACTCTAACTATTAATCGGCTACTCATGCGTAAATACAAAGCACATCCACATCATGTTTCAATCAACCATACACCTACCCACACATTTTCCATTCCATTTTATACACATAAGTGTATGTATACGGTGGCGAATGATGAATAAATATCCCGAGTATCAGCGTATTTTTTTCTCCGATTAAATACCCATAATATGTGTATAAACATACTCTGACTGTGATAGAGATAGAGACTGTGATAGAGAGGGGGTCAATGCGTTTGATATGCATGTGCCTTTTTTAGTTGTAGCGTATTTTAGTTCAAAAACGAAGTACGTACGAGAATGTTGTTGCTTGCGAGAAAATATGTAAGCGTACAAATTGTTTGCGCTGCAATTATGATTGTACGCAGTTATTAAAATTAAGACTATTTACTTATGTATATTTATTTTTAGTACTCATTGTCTCATTCTCTGCTCTGTGCTTAAAAATGTGTATTAATTAGCTATACGAAATCTTGATAAATGTCAAAAAAAAACTTGTTATAAACGGTATAGATTTTGATAAATATTTTAATTGAAGACTGGTGGATTACGTGCAAAATTTTTCAAGAAATAGCCAAGGCTGTGCTGGAAATCTACCGTTTTAAAAACGACCAATTTTTTGTAATAAACTCTTTAAAAATGCTTCTTAATTGTTAAATTTATATACAGCGAAATTCTAAATAGAAATAGTTCCTACGGAATTAATTATTTTCTAAATATAATATCTACCTTTCCTAAGTTAGGTTTTGTTTCCGTTTGATTTATTTTGAGTAAATGCTTGCAAATGGCAATTTAAAATGGGGGGAACAATGAATAGGGAAGAAACTCCCGGAGACGCCTAAAATAATTTTTTGCCAACTAAACTAACGCGCAAAATAGTCCAATCAATATGACACTACTTTAGAATGTGGAAGTCGCACATTTTCTTTTTGAAAACGTTTTTGTATACATAATACATCTTTAGTCACATGGTTCTTTATTTAAGCTAACGATATAACGTGTGCTTCATGTAATTTTCAAAACTTAAATGAATTCCGCCAAGTATTTTCTTCCATGCAACCTATCCCTTCCAACATTTGAAAGTTTCTCTCATCGTCCATCGTAAAAGGCGTTACGTCGTACTCACTTCCAGACATTAATTGGAATATAGTTTGAATTTCACAATAACAATTTACATTGCAGTCGTCTTTTAATCATCCAGACGACGTTTGGAAGATAGTTTGTTGTTTACAACACCAGCCGAAAATGACATGTGCCGTTATGGATAAAATAAACAAAAACAACACTATGCACTTCTTGGAAAATCGCAGTGACTGCGAAATAAATATTTTTTGCATAAGTGAGTAAGTTTTTATTTGGCTTAAATACTTTTGTAGATGCTGAGTCTAGTACGTATCCAGAAATTGAAAAAAATAGTACATACCCTATAGGAACTCAAACCCATTTGAAAGTAACTTCCAACTGGTTTTTTAATAACCACAACTGGTTGATTAAGTGATTTTTTCCTTGTCGCCGACTCACTATTTTAACATAGGCATGTCATAGGCGGTAGTCAATTGGCCATCTCTGCATGACTTTTAAATTGACTACTAACTACTTATTTTTCAACTAATTTGTAGTTAATTAATATTAAAGTAAAAAAAGATATATTCATATTTATATTACATATATTATATATATACATACATATGTATATGTGTATATTTATATATTTCTATTGCTTAATTCACAACAATCTTTATCGTGCATTTGTGTATCAAATACACTTTTTGTTTTTTAATTGTGAACACCCTCTGTGTAGTGTATTAATGTATTTTGTGTTTAAAATGAAAAAAGAAGAACAAGATACATACAAATTCTCTCAGAGAGCCTCTCTGAATACAACATTTTAAAAACATGAAATAAAAGTGTAATAGTGTATTTCATTTTTATAAGAAAATTTCATACAACAAATGTTAAACTCTTGTATTTAATATGATAATACAATCGATACAGAGATACAAGAGGTTTTGTGAATTAAGCCTATGTAAATATATAAATACATATACATATGTATGTACATATATATAAATATTTATTATTATTTTATTCACTAAAAACAAAAATACGAACCGCTCATAGAAAATATTGTACATATTAAAAATTTTAATTATTTAGTTATTTTTTTCAACACAAACATTTGTCATTTGATTTCATGACATGCTTCTTTTGATTTTGTTTTATTTTCTTTTCATTTACTTATTTTGCTTTTATTTATTTCCTACGTGTGCTTCTATTCAATATGTTTGGTTGATATCTGCATGAGATTTAAACCAATTTGTAGCCACTTGCAAAATAATTAATTTATAAGTTAGTGTTTTTTTGTAAATTGATTATTTTATTTACTACAGGGTACAGTCTTAAGCACCACTGCATAACAAACGTTCATTCATATAAAATTAACACATACAAATATTTTTCATATTCCCAATTAAACATTTACAAGAGCGATTTTTTTCAGTGGAACAGAACTAAACATGTATTAGTGCCGTTCTGCTTTTAAGAATTTTATCATTTTGGTGACCACGGATACATATATACACACATGTATTTATATATATTAACAGTGTTTTAAAAAGTTTTGTGACTGACTGTCCACGACCTATGCCTTCACATAGGAAGTAGCAACGTGGTTGTTAAATAAATTCCACAAAATACCGCAAGATTATACGGTAATCCGTGAGACGAAAAACTCTCGAAGGCCAAACACAAGCCTGACCGCACTTAAAAAATAATTACCATGACGCGAGAGATGTTCCCCAACCCAGAGCTGCTTAACGACTGACAAAAAAAAAATATAGTGTACTCCGTATAAGGAATTTTGTAATAAATTGCCCAGAAGAAATTTAAATATGAGAAAACAAATGCAAACAGAGATTTTGTTTTCGATATCTAATGCTTGAATGAGAAGAAAGTCAAAAAGTACTTTCTGTTATAAGGCGAATCCATAATCCATACTAGGTGGTATGGGATCAGGTGACTATTTTAACCGCTTATACCTATATTATTATTTTTCAGTACATTTTATTGACATTTACGGCCTGGCCCACGATGTCGACAAGAAATGATCTGTCACTTAGTTATATTGAAAACAAAAACAAATTTTCTTATTTTGTTTTTGTTTTCAATATAACTAAGCAACAGATAATTTCTTGTCGAAAGAAGGAAATTTGTTTTTGTTTTCAATATAACTAAGTGACAAATAATTTCTTGTCGACATCGTGGGCCAGGCCGTTAAGGTATAAATTACTGAAAGCGGATTGAGCTAGCTGAGTATACCTTATATGAATTTGCTTTGTTCTGTTACAAACATTTTTAATTTCGTGTGTTGCGGTATTTTTGTATATTTTTCATATAAATATAATGGGTGTTTTTTATTGAGGTATAGAACTTTAAGTTGGCATCACTTTTTTAACTGGCGGCCATTTTGTCAGCTGTCAAGTGATTAATATTTAGTTTGGTTTGCCATTTCATCATGAACAGGTTGACAAAAGAACAAGGCTTGCAAATCGTGCAAATTTATTTCGAAAATAATGGTTCAGTTCGCGAAGTTTACCGCAAGCTCCGTCCATTTTATGGTCAACATAATCGTCCATCGGAGCAATTAATTCAGTTAACCATGGATCGCTTTCGCACTACGTTTACTCTATGTGATAATACGCATCCGCAGAGACGTCGAACAGTGCGCACCGAAGAAATAATTGCCGCTGTAGAGCAAAGTGTTGAAGAGGACCCGAATGAATCGAGACTGGTATAGAGCTATGATAACCGACTATTTTGTTCCCGAATTGGATGGCATGAATGTGGATGAGTTGTGGTTCCAACAAGACGGCGCTACATGCCACACAGCGTACGTCACAATCGATTTATTGAAGGAAACATTCGATGAGCGCATAATTTCGCGGAATGGACCTGTCAATTGGCCACCAAGATCGTGTGATTTGA
The DNA here is from genome assembly GCA_905220375.1 of Tachina fera. Classification (NCBI taxonomy): domain Eukaryota; kingdom Metazoa; phylum Arthropoda; class Insecta; order Diptera; family Tachinidae; genus Tachina; species Tachina fera. Next base: position 49,093,508 of record LR999964.1, on the reverse strand, counting down.
CACCATTGGATTATTTTCTTTGGGGATATGTGAAGTCGCTCGTCTACGCCAACAAACCAGAAACGTTAGGGGACTTGGAAGCCAACATTCGTGGCGTTATTGCCAACATACGGCCCCATATGCTCGAAAAAGTGGTTGAAAATTGGACCTGTAGAATTGGCTTTATTCGAGCCAGCCGCGGCGGCCACATGCCCGAAATCATATTTAAACATTAATGGCATAAAATTATCCTTCCAATAAAGCCAAATTGATGGACATTAAAACGATTTTCTTGTGTTTTATTTCAATTCGAAGTTCTATACCTCTAAAAAAAACACCCTATATAAGTATTCGCTTGATTTGTAAACCTTTTGTCTACTGTACGAAAATAAAAAATATGTATATGGGCACTTCCACAAAAAAAGTCCACCATGACGAAAAAATTTAAAGTTCAACAGATTTGTTCTCTTGTATTATAAATGGGAAATATTTAATATTAATTAAATTTAAGAGTTCGAAGCTTTCCTTAGTTTGGTTTCGAAATAACGGGATTCAAAGTTAGGGTTCTCGTTTTGGAAAGTTTTACTTAATTTCAGGAGCATTTCCTCTTTACATTTTTATACTTCTAGGAGCAATTGCACAATAATAATTTTATTGCAAAACTATTGCTACAATAACAACTAATCATAGACAAATGAAAAGAAAACCATTACGATTATACATCAATAAACGGTAAAATTTAGTTTTTCTTAAAATGATATTTCAATGTAACGTAACGCCAGGAAAAGTAGCATTTATTTTCATTATCGTCACCGTAGAGATAATGAAAATAAATGCTACAATTGCGTGAAATTTTGCATGTTAACAAAGTGTTATTAGCTTATGTGATAATAATAAAAAAACGTTTATAAAACAAATATTTAATATAATATTAATATTAAAAAGTGTGTAATGTAACGCCAAATTGTGAGTATTTTTTTGCATGGTGCAATTTTGTTTAAAATTTACTTGAAACTTTGGTTTTGAGTTTGTTCGTTTGTTTTATTCGCTTTCACGAACAAACCGCTAAACCGATTTCTAAATTATTTCACCAATGGAAAGAAACATTACCAGCGTCAAACAAAGCATGTTTTTTGTATCCGGTTCGGCTCCGGTTTTTTTGTATATGGCACGGATTTTTTCCGAAAAATACATTTCTAGGCTGGTAAGGGTAATTTTCGGTTTGGATTGTTTAACCAGTCTTAAAACCGGTTTTTATTCTAATAATAGAAAAAAAGAGGAAAAGATTTTTTAATCTAGATGCTTGGAAAATAAATGTATATCAATCCAAGTCCTAACAAAAGAAGGTTTGTCTAAAAAGAATTGCCCGGTTCGCAGAATTAAGCAATTTTGTTAGTCAAGTCAAAATATCGCTAAAGTAGACAAGAAAATAGCTAGAAAATAGCTAAGTTTTAAAATGACTTGAAAATTTAGCGATAAATAGCTAAAAAAATACATTTATTTTTAGGTTGTTTAAAAAATTTTACGGTAACTTGTTAACTTCTTTCGTACTTCACAAATTTTCCTAAAAATTTTATAAAATACCAAATAAAAGTATTGTAATACGTTAATAAAAGGGTTATTTTATTAAAAAAGATATACATGTTATAGGCCTGCACAGATATACCTATTTGCACCAGTTTTGTTTGTGTCGGTTCTGGTATGTACAGAAACATATGTAATTCACCATTTCTGTTACTTCGGGACTTCCCTAGTTAAAAATCTTTTCAAATTATAGAGTAAAAGTAGTTCTGAAAAACCTGCTGGTTTTTGCATTGTGAGTTCCCGTTTTGGAGTATTACATTTTTTAAGTCTAATAAAACATGGAAACATAACAGTTATCTAAAGCTCTATTCAAAGGATTAATAATATAATCGTATTTACTTATGTATAAAAGCACTTATCAAGACGGTGTTAGGCTGGACATTATATTAGCTCACCTTTAAACCTGCACAATTGTGGCGCTAATCAATCATATTTTTTTTGTATAGTTTGCTTCATATATGTACGTTCACCCCTTCTAAACCAGCTCACATTTTAAAGCGAATTATGATCGACAAAAAATCGCTAGAATTCCCGCTAATAGCTAAATCATAATTTTTCCCGCAAAATGTATTTAAAAATCGCTAAATTTGACGAGAAAACAACTGAATTGGCAACAGTGCCCCACTATCTGTTTTTTGTAACGTAACGCCAGGTCATATTTTGCGTATTTCTTGAAATCCTTGGGTTTGATTGTCATAATATTTTCACTGAATATAGAGCTATTTAATTGCTTCTCAGATGTAAGAAAAAAACTTTTTTCAAGCATGATTTTAATTTTTTTTCAACATTTTGGCGTACAAATGTCACGTAACGCCAGAATGGAATCACCCATATTTTCTTATTAAGAATGAAAGTAAAGGAAAAAAGTGGGAAAGTGAATTTTTCGATTTATCTAATAGGCCTCTAACATTATACATATCATTCGGTAAACCGGGATACCACTGTATTATTAATTCATCAATGTCAAAATATGCATTAATTGATCGCTATCCATTCCACTTTTATTTGGTTAAAATCCAATCTGTGCTGCGTATACGCACTTGAAAAACACACAAATACATGTATGTATGCACTTATAAAAAATGATGACTGGGCGTTTGAAAATGTTTTAACTATTTCCCATACAGAATATTAAATAATACTTGTTACTGTCGACAATATAAATTATAAAATACAATAACTTAATTGTTAAACAATGTGTATGTTTTACCTAATTTAGTATATGATTTTTTTCCATTGTTACTGCTTCTTTGTCTTTGATTATGCCCGTAAATTTTAATCACATGCCACCATCAACAACTGCTGTTTTTCATCTGCGAGATTTTTAATAATTTTAATTTTCTCATAATGAAAGTCACACGCCCAAACTAAAAGACAAAAAAAATGTTGAGTGAAAATTTCAAAAATCTTGATATGTAATTGCAATCTATGTGTACTAAATATAATGTATTTTTAGAAGCTTAAAATGAAAAATATATTTAATAGCGCTAGCTATTCTTTGAAAATAATATTAATTACTGTGTCCTGCCAAATTAAATAATTAGTAGTTGCCATTAAGAAATAAATATCTAATAATCCCCCTTATCGTGATTGGCGTATTTTGACTTCGACTACAGCGTTTTTGTAATAGATTAAACATTTTTTCTTTATCTGGGACCAAAATGTAGTCGAAGTAGCCAAACACGATGAGTCCCATTCTCTGCATACTCGGGTAACACCACCGTGTTCAACAACCACTTCATAGCGTATGATGTACAAAATTGAATACATACACAATAGATTCCCTCGGAATTTATTTCTCACGGAAAATAATTTTCTCGAGAAAACAATCCTCCAATCATAAATTTCTTTGGGAACAAAAAAGAGTAATACGTGGCATCACCGCATTACGAACCTCGTTGTTTTGCTTGTTTGTTGACATTTGGTTTCTCCGTTTTTTTTTGAGTGAGAGAGTAAACAAAATTACTAAAATTCAACTTGGAAAAATATATTAAAAAAAGTTTATAAATAATTTATTTGTGCATTATTTGTGTTTTTTTGCATACAAGATCTATAAAATACAAGTTGATGTATATAAATTGTGTTTTAATTCTGTATTAAATATGTTTTTATGTAAACTCCCTTCTGTTTTGCAAAAGAAAGATTTTTTAGTGAAAAAAGCAAGTTCAACGGCGTTCATAATACCTACCCGGGGAGTTTTTTATTCCCGCATTTGGCAAAAAAGGGGAAAAAACAAATTCATGATTGGAGAAAAGGGAAAAGTGAAAAAACTCGCACGGAATTGTTATTCATGATTGGGCTGACAATTCAAAATAAATATTCAAATAAATTTTTATTTTATTAAATAACTTTTTATTATCTTGAAATAAAGCAATCTAATTTAAAAAAAAATTTAGCTTCTGACATGGTAGGAAAACAGGTAAACATTTCTATGAAGTAAAAGTAAAAAAATATGATTAACAAAGAAAAATTATCACAATTTCTTTTATTCGAATGAAATGAGTATTTAAAATATACAGCATTTTTCGATTCGTTTGTATATAATTTTTTTAATATTTTTTAGGGATTTTCTATGTATGTATGTCGAATCAGTTGGATAATTAACAGAAATATTAAATTTGTTGTACTTTCATTTCCATATGTAACATTAATCAATATGCGCTATATTAACAAAAACAATTGAAAAATACAAAATATACATTTTGAAAATATCAACTTAAACTCAACTTAGTCTTAACAAACGTGGATGCCTACTTTAGAATTTTGATATAATAATTTTTTTAGTATACAACTTCACTCAAAATTGTTTGGCAAAGTTGTTTTAAGTTTTTTTTTTGCATACGACCCTTAATATTCGAAAACTTCAAGAAAGTGATGTGAAGAAAAAACATACTGAAAGTATTTAATAATTTAACCAAATCTATTGAACACTATAGAATTACTGGACTACGAATATTTCGGGAAAAAACGTGAACGGAACAACATGCTATTTTCGAAAGGCACGCGCCATACCTTCATCATAAGCGTTCTTGTGCTTGGTCTACTATGTGTAGAGTCAATTAATGTAAACTTCAGTTCTATAAACATATTTTTCACAGCAAATGGAATATGTGAATTGTTTCTATTAATCGTAATCCAATTTGTCGAAAGCTTTTTATGAACGAAAGCTCTAATTTACAACAGTCTTGCCATTATGTTGTTTGTTGTTCGCTAATCATGCACATGTATTTTAATTTGCTTGTTTTTGTTCCACTTAATACACTTTTTTGGCTTGTACTTGTAAGTATATTTGTTTAAGTGTGCTACACGCCTATATCTATCAATTTTAGTTAGTTTTTATTGGTACGTAAGTTCCTTATGGCGCGCCATGCATCTAAAAGAAAAATATTTTGAAAATTAAAAAAATTCTGGTGAATACTCGTTAAAAATACTGGTATAATGGTGCTGCCACTGCGAATGTTTTAGATATTCAGTGTTGACGTAATTTTCCGAGGATGTGTTGGGTATTTACTTTTATTTTTGGGGATTTTTAGCTTAGTTCTTGGGAATCTGCTGAATAGATCGTCACTTGTATAAGTGGCTCGTGGCAGTGATAGCTGAAGGTGTCTCTGCTAACTAATATTATAAACTTTAACGGCTAAACTACGGAACCGATTTTTAAGAAATTTAGAAAATAGATAGATCTAAGTCTACATGAACACATAGATTATATGGTTTTGAAAAACTGTGAGCACGAAGGAAGGTGGGGGGGGGGGGGGAATTTCTGCCTCTCAGAAACTATCTAACCGATTTTGATGAAATTCAAAACATAGTCCTGAGCCCAAAAAAACACAGGCTATACATAATTATTTTAAAAAATACCACCACGCGGAGAGGTAGGGGGCAATATCTGCCGATTTTGATGAAATTCAAAACCGGTTTTGTTGAAATTCAAAACATGGATAGATCTGAGTCTGGAAGGACACAAACGCTTTATATTTTAAAAAAAATAAGCCCATTGAGGAGTAAGGGGTAATTTTTAAGAGAAGTAAAACGTAAGGAAATACGTTCCTTCCCGGTTTCTGATACGATTAGGCTACAGTTCTTACCGCTCTGTATTTTTCAGGGACAAATTGCCGCGATCTATACCACTTTTCCACACACAAAGTTTACTGTGCAAAGTCTTGATTTTGTTGCGGAGAAGGGAAGATAGAATGAGAGCTCTACGTTCACGTCCATGGAACGAACTAACGGCCTGTGCACATTATTTTGTTTTTGGAACAATTTAATATATTTTTTAAATTTTTTTTCTTTATTGGTAAACGTTCACCCTCTGCTGCTGCGCTGAGTAAATTTTTTCAAAATTCAATTATTTTAGTTCGTGGTTCAGTAGTGTGTGCCTTGCATTTTCAGCCCAATCATGAATAAAAATTCCGCGCGAGTTTTTTCACTTTTCCCTTTTCTCCTATTATGAATTTGTTTTTTCCATGTTTTTACCAAATGCGGGTTATAAAAAACTCCCCGGGGAAAAAAGTAGGCATTATGAACGCAATTGAACTTTATTTTTTCAGTAAAAATCTTTCCCTTGGAAAATAGAAGCAAGTTTACATAAAAACATATTTAATTAATACTCCATTAAAACAAAATTTATATACATACCCCCTTATGCAAAAAAATATTTTACTATAGCTTTAAAGTTCATATTAGTTGCCAAGCACTTTAAGGCTAACATTGCTTTATTAAGAAATTGTATGCAAAACACAACTTTAATTATTTTGTTATTTAATAATAAATACTGGTAACACCACCGCGTTCAACAACCACTTCACAGCTTATGATGTACAAAATTTAATAAAATTTCATTCGGGTATTCAAATATTTTTTTATTTTATTAAATAAATTTTTATATTCTTGAAGTAAAGCAACCTAATTTAAACAATATGAGCTTCTGACATAGTAGTAAAACAGATAAACATTTCTATGAAGTATACGTAAAAAAATAGGAGGAGGAAAGAAGTATTATCACAATTTCTTTTATTCGAATGAAATGAGTATTTGAATACCCAGCTTTTTTTGATTTGTTTTGATTGTATGTACATCACTAAGAGCTAACACTTCCAGCTTCATTTTCAGATGTAACATGAATCAATATGTATTATATTAACAAAAATATTTGAGGTACAAAATACACATTTTGAAAATATCAACTTAAAGTAGTCTTAACAAACGTGGGGACCTACTTTAGAAAATTGATATAATAATTTTTTTAGAATACAACTTTACTTAACATTGCTTTGCAAGGCTTTGTTAAGTTTTTTTGCATAAGACCCATAAACTTGTAGTTTATAGTTCTTTTATGTGGAAAAACACAAATAATGCCCAAATAAATAATTTATAAACTTATTTTTACATATTTTTTCAAGTTGGTGAATTTTAATAATTTTGGTTACTCTCTTGCATTAAACACATTCACCACAGCAGGCTACACGAACACACGACTTCAAATGCCGTTAGCTGCATTTGTCGCCTCGTAGCCAGCTCCTTAATTATATTGGAGACAGCAGCAGCACCATCTGCACCTCATATTTAAGTATAAATACATAATTCAGTATTGCCACCTTCAAATATTTCACATTTATAAAAATTAAATTACTCTTTCGAAATGTACTTATGTGACGTAAAAGTACGAAGATGAATCAATTTATGGTTTACATCAATTTTTGGATATTGTTTGTGTTAAATAATATGAAATAATTGTACGATATCATACATTCAACATTTTGTATTATACTGGCAACACTGATTTTTCTTATTGCAGCCAAAGAAATAGAAATTAGTTTAATTGGACTACAACGACAAAATCAGCTTAGACAACAACCTGCCGCCATGTTGTCTTGCCGTCTTCAAAAGAATCATTCTCATATAAGCATGCGTATTCTATCCTTGACATTTGGCCATCGGTAGCTTGCTATGTGAATGTGTTTAATCCAGCTCACTCAAAAAAAAAGTAGAAACAAAATGTCAACAAACAAGCAAAACAACGAGCTTTTTTCCCAAAGAATTTATGATTAGAGGAATGTTTTCTCGAGAAAATTATTTTCCGTGAGAAATAAATTCCGAGGGAATATCCATGATTGGGCTGTATGTTTACTATGTCTGGGCCAGAGAACGATATGGTATGAGAACGATATTATGCAAATGAACTTGTTTATTTTATTTGATAAGATTTTTGTTATACATTCATATGTATGTATATATGTATATGAGTCAAATCTACACATTTAATTACATTGTACATACATACATACACTCATACGTAGATATGTATATTTATAAAATATTCGTGTTTTTCCTTTTAAAAAATAAATTCTCACCACAAGCAGCACTCATCTCGATCAAATTGAGCGCAAATTACTATAAAAACATTCTAAGATTCATCTTTTATTTTTAAATTCTTCCATAAAATTAATATAATGAAGCCAGATGGCTACTAATACTTGTACAATAAATATACATATATATTTTTTTAGCATTGCACGAGTATTAAATATTCTTTTGTCTTGCAACATAAAAAATTGTCATAAAATTAAGTTTGATTTTTTTTTATAAATTGCTTTATACTTGTCTAATTGTCAAATTCTCGGTTAAATGTTAACAATTTTGTCTTCTTAACAAAAAAAATAAATTTAAGAAATAAATAAAATAAATGTCTTTATTTTAACTCTTCATCACAATGAAGTCACTTGCAAGTTGCAACTGTAACAGACTATCAGTTTTATTTATTTTTTTGTAACATACACCAGAACAAAAACTATAATAAACTAGAAGATTTTACAAATATTTTGAAGCACAATTGTAGTGTAAATTGTTGTTTTTTCTCTCCGCATAACAAACTTGCAATTCGAATAAAATAAATTTTACGACAAGTCTTTGAATTGAGAAAAAAATTAAATCTTTAGACGATTTTATTTATGTATGTATGTATGTATGTTCTATTCAGCCATTGAACGTATTAAGTGAAAACGTTTGAACGAATCGTAGATATCATGCATTAATGAACGATAAATCACCTTTAAATATAATTTCATGTTTGTATTGACCATGTCAGCTTCGTAAAATATCCATGCGAAAAACACATGACACGCTTTATTTTGCTTTACAAGGTTGCAATTCATACCTTATAATCAATGTGGACAGTAAGTTTGAGTAACAAATATAGTTTTCCTGCTCAATGTTTCGAAACGCGCCTTTTTGCATGCTAATCAGCCTGGGTTATTAACACAGTCACCCTTATTCCACTTGTCGACATCGACGTCACTTTAACACAATACCAAAAAATTGGGGCTTATATAGTCGATATCGAAAAAAAAACTGAACGGAATTAGATTGTGAGAAGCACAAAATTGTTCTCGAGCGCGAGTAAACAACCCCTAATTTCCTGGTATTGTGTTAAAGTGACGTCGATGTAGACAACAATCAAATTGTTTTTTTGTTCACTGAAAAAAAAATTTTAAATTCCTTGTATTGATTATTTTTATTTTTCCGACACACTTATTTTTCGCTACAATACAATTTGGAAAAAATATTTAATTTTGAAAAAGTAAATCGCTTAAATTTACCTTGGCATTTATGTATGTTTCTAGATGAAACCAATTAAAATGAAAATCAATTACCGAAACCGAAATAACTTTGATTTTGTAAATTAGAGCAATAATTTAACAAGGGAATTCATAATTCAAAATATTCATTAGTAAATAAATACATACATATGTGTTGCATGTGGATAAAATGAAAAAAAAAAAAATGGAGCGCAAAAAAAAAAACTTTTTTGAATTGTTTTTCTAACGTAATTGAATTTTGCCTTCTTTCTATTAATTTTAAATATCAAAGATTCAAACGAAAGGTAAACCGGCTTGTTTTTCTAAGTCAAGAGATGAGAACAAAGCATAATAAATCTTGGAAAATTAAATTTTTGTGCTTGATTTTTTGTTTGTTTTGTTTGCACTTTTTAAAACCCAAACAGATTGTTTACATACCCCGTAGGAAATGTCCACTGGACTGATGTACTATTGATTATAAAAAAGAGAAGTAACACTCGGGCAATGCATACCTATTACTATTACTATTACTAGGTGTTACCTTCTTCAGAAAAGGGATAGTGATAGAGAAGATAGGTGGTGATGGAAGAGATAGAGGAAGGCTTCATTCTTTTACAACTCTGCTTTTTTTTCCTTTTTTCACGTTTTTAAAAACGCAGTGTTGCAGCGCCTCTGGTGTTAATTAGTCGTGTTCAATTTTTTAAGCTTTGCTTAAGGTACCAATACACTGCATGTTTTTGCTTGTGTTTTTTCAAGATTACAATTCATATGTTTTTTTTGTGTCTGTCAAACTCGATTAATTTACATACGGTTTTTAATTTTTGGTCACCAACTTGTATGTACAATTACACGTGACATCGGCCATGATTGTTTACGACAGCCGCTGAAAATTTCTTTGGTAGCGTTGCTGAAGTGCCGTCGTCATTGAAGTACCGGCGTCACAAATATTTATTTAAGTTTTTTTCTTTTTAATCTGCAAAATATGGAGCTGGTGTCAACACTTGTTATATACTTTATATCATTGTTATTAAAATTTTAAAATGAGATAAAAATAGTTAATTTATCACTAATACAAATACTTTAAACGGACGAATTATTATATCGGAGACATTCAACCGTCGATAAAGTTTTCACATGGCATAGACATTTGAAAACACATATGTGAACATAAGAAAATAGAACATGCTCTAATTGAAAATTTGTCTTATGTTTTTGCTTGTGTATTTTACACAAGCAAAGTTTTTGAGGTCATCTACTACATGTTTTTACCGAATTATCTAAAATTTGACAGGAGCAATGTAAAAAACATGTAGTGTATAGGCACCTTTAGTAGCCATTTTACTTTATTTCGCCAATGATTCTTTTTTAAAATGAAAAATGAGATATTGTAAAGATAGATTTATGGATCAACGAAGATTAATGTAACAAAACTTGTCGATCAGTACTTTATTTTTATGCTCGCGTTAATAAGGTCATAGAAAACTTTATCGTTAAAAAATCTTGATGTCGATTCTTCAGTTTTGATTTCCCAACATTATAAAATGAGTAAAAGGGCAAGTCTTGGTCTGCGACTCCTCATATGGTTAATAACACTGTGCTCGAATTCGAAACTTTTTTGTAACATGCCGGCGACGCAGTGCGTAAACCTAATTCGAGTACGCTGATCCCAATGATGCCAACCATTTTTTTAGGTTAGCTCTTGTTAAAAAATAATTAAGATTGAAAACTTGGTTAAAAGCACCCAAAAATCGCAATTTTTCCTAGTTTTCTACCATTTATTAACCTTTTTGTCGATATATATTGCCTGAAAAAACATGTATTGATGAAGTTGCGTCCTGAAAAAAATTTAATTTTTTTTCCAATTTTTTTAATAAATTTTTTTGGGGAAATTTTTTTTTCTTTGCATTTTTTTTTTCAAAAATTTCTTTAGGACACATGATGATCCATAATATGTTCTTTTTATTGACATAAAAATGAACGAATAGTAGAAATCTGGGGGGAAAAATGCGGTTTTTAGGTGCTTTTAACTAGGGATGTAACGGTACGCCGTTTTGCGATACGATATATATACCGATACTCAAAAAGAAATATCGCCGATACCGATTCCCATACCGATACGCATATTGAAACTGAACTCAAGTTAAAATTAAAAAAACCTTTTATTATAAAAATTTATAGTGTAAGAGATTATTAATATTTAAAATTGATATTTGAATTCATTCTGAAATTAACAAGAAACAAATTATTTTTTTTTTAATACATATATGATTTAGCATTGAGAGAACATTTCACTACTACGGTGTAAAGCAAAACAAGAGAACCGTTTAATTTTTCTGTTTAGACTTTATGTTCTGCTTTTAATATGTCATTTCTCTTAGTTTTTATGCAAAAAAAAATCGTTGAAAATTGAATTGTTTGTTCAAAACAGCTCTAAAAAAATTTAAGAAGTATTGCCGATATCGATATATCGGCAAATCAGAAATATCGAAGATATATCGGTATCGGTATTCGTTACATCCCTACTTTAAACCAAGTTTTCAATCTGAAATATTTTTTAAACGAGAGCTAACCTAACCATTGTATTCAGCGTACACGAATTAGGTTTACCCATCAGGTCCCCCGTTTGTTACATTTTTGAACTAGCACAGTGTAATTGTAATCTAGCCTATTGGTACTTTTACGAAATTTGCACACTGTTTGGCATGTTCTATTTATTACTGGTGTAATGACGACTTGTGCATTGAGTTCTTCATTAAATTTAATTAATGGGTTAACTGTGTTTGGGCTAACTATTGGAACATGCACAACGATTTTCCAAACAATATCTGGTATGTGGGCATTGTGTGTAAGTCATGGCAAGGGGGTAAATTTTGAACTTGAATTAGGTAGTGAAAGCATCGTCATTTTCAATATGGCAATGTCGTAATGTTAAACTAACTATTTTGATGATTTTATCAAACAATAATTTCTAATTTAAAAAATTTTATTTTAATACATCAATATACAGTGTTTTATATCGTTGCCTGCTCACAGTGAAAATTTTTAGATGGCGCAGTATTGCCACATTAAAATTTTAGATATTCATCGTGAATTCAGAAATTGTTTGAGTTTTCTAATAAAGGGTTACGAAATCTCGATTGCACTTGCATCTCCATATATTAGGCAGTCTAAATCTTATACGATCATCGTATAATTTTACAGAAAATATCATTTATGTTTTGCCAAGCTATCTTTTGTAAAAGAGAACCTTGTGTTATTAGTTAATTACATCAATTTGATTCCTCTGGATCAGAATTTTCCAACTTATTGATTTCTATCCTCACCACGTCCCCAAATTTATTAACATTTATTTATTCAGTTGTATTATTTCGAATTACATATATATGTACATATTATAGCATTGCACAGATACAACTGTTTGCACCAGTTTTGCTTGTTTTTGGTTCTGGTATGAACAAATATGTTATTTAGCGTTTCTGTTACTAGTTGTTAATGTTGATTTTTTAAGCAATTATTGTATGCTTGGGCAATGAGCAAATGAGAACAACACATTTGTTTATATTTGTTTTCCTAAAACAAATAAGATACATAAAATTGCTTTAACCATAAGTACGTTATGGTGTGTTGAGAAAAAATGTACGCGGCTGATGAATGAATGAATAAAAGTAAAATTTCACATACATACATACAATGCTGCCCACAGAGAGAAAACCGAGAGAAATGTATAAGCGTATGTGTATTTATTTGTATAAAAAACCGATTGATGTTCGGCACTCTGGCGCTTCTCTGATACATGAAACACATGAGCTGCAAATACAAAAACAAAATTACACACAATACGAATCAAGGCAAATCAAACAGGTACACGTATCAGGCATATTGCTCATCCGCTGATTCTTTGTTTACAAGTTTATAACGAAGAATTCATTTGACAAATACAATTGTGTCTTGTTTGATGCATACAAATTTTTGACAATTACCATGTAAAGCTATGTGAGAAGCAGAGAGTTGCCAGAGAGTTAGCAGATAGTTGCCAGAGAGTTTTGCCTAATGCATGTACCTGTATTAAATGTGCCTTGATACGAATGTGTGCCTTGTTTGCACCACACAAAACTTTAAGAACGTGCGCACGAACATCTGCTTATCATGTATTTGTTTCAACAGTGGTTTTTTCATATATTTGAGTTACAACTAGTATTCTTGAGCAAAAACATATACAAACAGTTCCTCAGCAGCAATACAATAAGCAATTCTTATTTGTTTTTAATTGTATTGTAATTTGAAAAAGCACGAACACACAATAACTGTTATACTAGTTCTGTCGATCACACTACAATTATATGGTACATACCATGGTATCTATGGTTTGGCTATACAAACAAGTAAACAAATGCAACCCTTTAGTGCATAAGTATGTATGTACGTACATATGTGGTATAATTATAAATCACTTAGCTTTGCTTTTGTTTTTTGTTTGCAAAGGCCTAAAAATAAATACGAATACATAAGTATTATATATACACACATCACTTTCATGCAAAACGCATATTATACATCATGTAACAACTTGACATTGTAAAAAAAGTCGAAAGTAAGAGTACTTTTTTTTCAAACACTTAAATCATATGGACGAGTATTTAATGTTGTGAAGAATCATAATAATATTAGCTTGGCAGAAAAACAACCTGCATTTCTTTTTCATGTAAGTACAGTGTACTTCAGCTATAACGAACAAAGTTTATATCGCATTATAGCGTGGCAAAAGTTTTCCAGTGTTATATGAAACAAATTAACACGCTTAACGCAAACACCGGTTATAGTGAAATTTCACTTATAACAAACTCCTTGCTTAGGTCCTATAAACAAAACTGCATGGGAATTTAAGAGCTTACAACGATCAAAAAAAATTGCAAGTTATTGCCTTGGTGTTTGGATAAAAAAAAATATATTTACTAGGGTTTTATCTAATTAAATAGCATAGATGGGGGTATTGCAATAAAAATCAGGTTTGCAATAGCAATCAATAAAATGTGCAAAACTTTTTATTGCAATATTTTTTCATCAAATTTATTGATAAAAAATATTGCAATATCAATAAAAAGAATTCTTTAGTATTGACAGTTTATGCAATATCAGTAAACAAATTTCCAATCAATGAAATTATTGAAAAATTTTAAGGTGCAATCAATATTCAAACCAGCTGTCATGAAACGATTGAAATGAAAATGGAAAAATAAACATATTTATAATATATCGTCTGCAAATACGTAATATCATGTAACTTAATCAATATTAGGCAGACGTATAAAATGAATTAATAAAACAGTTCAAGAATTTAAATTTTCTTAAATAAATTTTTGACAATTTAAAATATATATATATATTCATACATATGTTCCGACTGTTAAGGAAAATATACTTACATACATATGTACATACGAATTTTAATAAATATAATGGGCATGCATTTAAACATTTAAGCATCTCTTATTTTATGATTAATTAAATTCTGTATACTTGCCTGTAATATACATCTTTATGATTTTTCGGTAAAATCGATAATAAGTAAATACAAATTTTTTCAAAATAAATAATTTCACAATAGTTTTGATGTAAGGATCCTCGAAACTTATACGAAACGGCGGTATACGCACGGTATATATATGTTTTTATTGGATCCTGACACAAATTTGTGTTATCTTAACAAATACCCGCTAATAAGGCAAATGTTTTTAAAATTTAACACTCCTTTACATTCTTCTGCCGGATGGTAGAAGCAGAAGCGCGATAATAATTTTTAAATGCTTGTTTTGCTAAAAAAATAATAATACTACCTAATTTTTCACATTGATTTCTTTGTAATTTTTAGTCAGCGTTTATTTAATTTCTTTAATCTTTTAAATAAAGTTATTATTTATTAATTCGTTATTATTTGTTATGAAGTATTACTTTCAAGTTTTAGTATAAAAATGAATTTAAAATCATTTAATCATATTGTAAAAATTCTATATTGATTGGAAGAAAAAAAATTCCAATATATTAAATATTGCGTTTTTTCTACTCCAATAGATAATTTTTTAAAGCAATACCAATAATGTTGATTTTTAATTGCAATTTTACAATCGCCAATCAAAATCCAAAAAATTATTGTAATCATATTGAAATATCAATCAGTAAATATTGCAGATTGCACAATATTGCAAATCCCCCATCTATGCTAAACAGCCACGTCTCTCCTTCGGATTTGGTTATAACCGAACTCCACTGTATTTAAGAGTTTTTATGCAGATTTTTGTCTACTTTTTACTTAAATCAGTTTCGACTTAATAGCTGTTGTTAATGAAAGTTGTATGGAAGTATGCATTGTACATAGTCGTACAATGTGCATTTAGACGCTTGGCTGATTGTGATGCAATAATTAAAAGCAGACTTCAATGACAATGAAAATGCCCAAAAAAATGCACCATACAATATGAAACAATACTAAATTAGCTAGTATGCATTTTTAACAAAAGAAAACCATTTTACATATTATCAAAAACAAACGTAAAACAATAATAATAATTATGTAATGTACAACTTAATTTAAAATTTAAAAAAAAAAAAAAATTTACTCGTTTATTCGTTGTCCCAATTGACCGTTTCTATTTTCAGATGTAATTGTTGCCATCATCATGCACACAATTTTTCACTATTAAATTTGACGTTCTCAAAAGTTTTATCACTTTATGTGGTTTTTCCTTTTCTTAACGAAATGTAGTTTGTGATTTTGCGCCAAAAATTTAGTAGATATGAAAGCTTTCATGGCGACTAAAAACATGTTCTACTACCATTATATAGTTACACAACCTTCAGTAAAGCATCCATAACGAGGAAAGTTAAATTAAATACAAAAAAAAACAAGCAAAACAAATTTATCATCAATTTTATACCTAATTTTTTTTTTGGCTCAATCATTTATCTTTGTGAGTATAAAACACCTGAATATTTATAAACCTTCTTGAAATTGTCAAAGAAAAATTAAAATATTAACTCATTAAACAGATTGAAATTTCTCGCATTTGAGTGAAAATTTGAATTGACACTCATACATATATCTTGGACGCAATATTAAATTTCAAAGGGTTGATCACAATAATTTCTTCACTTCTCAATTTACATCTCCTCAAAGGCTATATAGCTTCAAATTGTTAAATTTTCTTCTTGGTGCCATCTCCATTGGGTAATGTAACAAATAATTGTTTTTTTATTATACTTTTTTTTTATAATTTCATTTCAAATAATTCATTTTTATAATTTAAAATTCATTGTAATTCTTTTAAATGCAGATTTGGCACCATTATACATACATACATACATGTACATGCAAAACCATATGATTAACAAAGTGCTGTATGTTAAATTGAGAACTTCATCAAATTATCATCTCTTAATATTAACATTGTTCATTTGGACACCTAAATTCAATACAAGCAAATTGCTAATCTTCAGTTTGAGTAAGGCTTTGGACAATATAACTAAAGTGCAAAAGTAATTCCCTGTCTACATTTGCAATTTTGTTGCATGCAATTCTGCTGCGGAATTGCGTAAGTGTCCACATTAGAAAAATCGAGTACTGCAATTCTTGTATTTGTTATGCCTTCTTCAACCCTACCAAACTTCAAGTTGAATAGAGAAAATTGCAAAGCAAAAGAGAATTGCCGAGAACATGAAACACTGTACCCCTCCCCAAGCTTCTTACCTCTCTCTCCTAAAACAACCAAGAATTGCTGCAACAAAATTGCAAGTGTGGACACTGAGTAAGAAGCAAAGCAAAAAAGAATTGAATTTTAAAACAGAATTTACAGAAGAACAAATGGTGAAATATAAAATAAGTCTGTAAGTTAATACAAAAGTGAAAAAAATTATATAGGATCGTATGTAAAAGAAATTTTTTTAGCGTCAGAAAATCTTTATAAAATGAAGAAGTTACTGCAATAATAAGGGCATAACGATATAAGCGGTTTTGTTAAATATACATATAATTTTTTTTATAAAATTTTATGAATAACATATTTTAAAGAAATGTGATACAGTGAAAAAAAAAAGAAAAAAAAATTAACCGTTGCAATTGTTAAATATTCGTTTTAAAATTTTTTGTTTTAAAAGAAAGAAAAAGAGAAGAAAAAAAGAATTAAAGTCAAAGTATTTTACATATTTTTTTTTGGTACCGTATACTTCAACATAGAGCAAAATTAATTTGATTTTGTGAGAGTTTTATGTTCTAAAATTTTTTTTTTTGTTTTGAATCTGTTAGTTAACATTTTTACATGGTAAAAATATCACAAATGTCTGTTACTGCTGATTATTACATTGTAAATGTTTATATACAAATGCAAGCAACACAACTTATTACAGCGTCAGCAACACCAACAAAGATCTTTGGATGGATGATTAGAGCTGGAAAAGAGTGAGTTGATTAATTTTTCGTAACTAATAAATTCATTTGTTTACTTTATTATAATAATTTATTTTTTATTTTCGTTATATTATTGCAATTTCTTTTTCCTTTGTTTTTATTTGTTAGTATATAACTTGTTGATGATTTTTTATAATTAATTTTTATTTTGCTTTATTATCTACACTCTATCATTTATTATTTTTAACTTAAATTTAAATTTTTCTATATACATATACTTAAATTATTAATTCATTTAATTTTGCATATTTATATTTATCTAAATATTTCAAACTGTTTCAAAACATTTAATTTCAATTTTTATTTTAACATTTTTTATTTATTTTTTTTTCTTAATTTGGTTATAATAAATTAAATATGTATCACTAAACTACTTTTAGTCTGTTTGTTTGTTGAATCCAGGAAATACAGTCATTGTAAATGTTAGTGATCATAAATTGTAGATATCTCAATGCAATATTATGGTCAAATCGATTTCCATCCGTCTTAGCACAATGTGACTTTGTCAACTATAATCTGAATAACAATCTGCATATGTAAATATGTCCTTTTTTTCTGAGCACGCATAATTAAAAATATAGTGTATAATATGTTATTATGGCATTTGGGTTGATGAAGATTTGAACCCCCCCATACTTTAGACGAGCTATAAGGCTGGTGTAAAAGCGTGCCACTTCATTAATACCCTACATACTATCAGCCATTTCTCACAAATAGACATAACATATATTACATTATATGGCGCCCAACGTGGGGCCCGAGCATATAAAAATTTTTTTTATTTTACATCTAATATTTCAACTTAATTTGTTGTCACTTATATGCTTGGCTCCTTCATTCATATTCGTGGAGTTTTGATATAGTGTTTGGAATTTGTTAATGATAACATGCTGAAGTAAATCTCGTTTTCAACCTTACACTTTTCAAGGCATAATTTTTTTTGTGGTGAAACCAAGCTACCTTTTGATCTGGAAAACTTAATTTGGATTGTCTGTCTGAATAAGTCCGCAGGAATTATTAGCTAAATTCGCCTTTCAATCTATTAAAGATGTGGAAGTATAGCTATTTAGATATGAGCTATCCACAGCAATAAAACTTTTCGTTTACATATGCAGTTAATTTTTACTGAAAGATATTTTGAATAAGGTCATTTTTTTAATACTGTTTTCCTGGATGATAACGACAAACAGATTCCTATGCTTAATTTAGAAAAGAACAATTATAAAAAAAAAAAGAGTGGAATATTATTTAATATTTTACATTAGTTTACAGAATTTTATATACAATTTATTACCAGTTGTACTTACCTATATTTTATATAAGCTTTTAGTTTCTACTGTATTATTATATCTGCATCAGGTTAGTAGTGTTTCCATAAAAAAAAAGAAAAAGAAAAAAAAATTACGAAAAATGGCAAGCCAGGAACAGGGTAGTGAAGTTCCTGAGACAGTTGTAATGCCTGACAAATCTTTAATTTGTTATGCTTGTCAAAACACCATTACCAGTAGAGGACAATTACATATTACCGTTTGTAACCATTCATTTCATATTGCTTGCTTATCGAAAATAGTTAAAGTAAGACCTTTTTGCCCTGAGTGTAATGCTAGGATAATAAATGATAATACTCAATCGACTACAAGATCTCAAAATAAGATACACTTGGATGAGCAGTCCACTACAACAGCAAGTAGTGAAAGTGCCGGTAGGGCTGAGGCCAATATAAATAATTCTCCTGCATTACCTGTAGGGATCACTTCTGATTCGCTGCAAGAAATGATAGCTAGTTTAGTTTCGTCCCAGCAAGCACAGTTGCTCACGAGTCTTAGCAGTCAAATCTCACGATTGGTCGAAACAAATGTTCAAGCTGGTCTTGCTCGTTGTAACATTGTAAATGCTGGCATTCCAAGAACAATAAATTCCCAACAGGATATGCGAAGAATTCAGTCACAAGATATGCCAAATATTCCTAGTGTAGATGAACATACTCTTAGAGAGCTTATAGGTAGTAATGTTGATGAAAGTATCCCAGGCCAATCAGGTATAACACCTAATATTCCGGGGCTTAACCCTCCCCAATCGAACATAAGTTATCAGTCCGATTTCGCATGTCGTCCTGATAAAGTCTTACAGATTATATCAAATTGGAAGATTAAGTTCTGTGGGGAATCCAATAGTTTGTCTGTTGAAAGCTTTATATATAGAATAGAAGCTTTAACTGCCCAAACTCTACATGGGAATTATGATTTGCTTTGCCGAAATGCGAGTTCACTCTTTGATGGAAAGGCAAGTGACTGGTTCTGGCGATTTCATAGGTCGGTGCCCAATATAACTTGGCCTGGATTATGCAAAGCATTAAGACAGCAGTATAAAGACACGAGAACCGATGTAGACATCCGTGAATTAATACGAGATCGCAAACAAAAACAGACTGAGACATTTGATACTTTTTACGATTCAATAGTACATTTGACTGATAGACTTAACGAAGCACTTTCTGATAAAACATTGGTGGAAATTTTGCGGCGCAACTTGCTTCCGGAAATCCAGCACGAGATTCTCAATATGCAAATTGATACGGTGGAGCAATTGCGTGACACCTGTAGACGTCGGGAGTTTTTTATACAAGATATGCGTAGGAAACAAAATTCGTATGTCCCACGCCCATTTTCCAATCAGAGACGTATTGCAGAATTAGAGGAAAGTTTTGGCGAAGAGTCCCCATATGATCCGGTCTTAGAAAATGTAGATATTTCAGCAATTAACTTCACATGTTGGAATTGCAGGAAGTCAGGCCACCGTTATCAGGACTGCTTGGCTGAACGGACGACTTTTTGTTATGGGTGTGGCTTAGCTGACACCTATAAGCCAAATTGTATGAAATGTAATTCAAAAAACTCGAAAGCGAATGCAACACGAAGTGCGCAGAAGTCCCCGAATCAATCCATATCGGAAATAACTTAAAAATTTATAAAAATAGCAATAGTACGTTACCAACGCAAAAAAAATATAAAATTGAAACCAAATGTGACAACATTCATAATGGACATAACATAGACACAAATAAGATCATAGCAAAATATATCCATACACGTGAGCCTTTCTGTAATAGTACTGAAATTTCAAATCATAGCTTTCCTCACAAGAAAAATTGTGGTAGTGGCAATGTTACTAAAACTCGTTCAGCGAAACGCATGAAATCATTTTGGGAAAAGGTAAAAAGTTCAAGAAGAAAAATTGTCTGTTCAGTTTTGAATAAACCTGGAGATATAAGACCTTATGCCGAGGTAGAACTATTTGGCGATAAAATCTTGGGTTTAATGGATACAGGAGCCTCAATAAGTTGCATTGGATCAAAATTTGCAGAAAAGTTTTTAAAGTCAGGCTTTCGTTATAAAAAATTGAAGTCAACTGTTAAAACAGCTGATGGGAATTGTCAAAATATTGTAGGAGTAATAGAAACAAAAATTTCTTTCAGAGGCAATGAAAAACCTATTAGTATTTACATAATCCCCGGCCTTGAGAAAGATTTATTTCTTGGAATTGATTTTTGGGAAATTTTTGAACTGCTGCCATTAGGTATTACGAGTTCTCAGGCTTTTCAATCTTCTGATGAGATAAATAATCTAGAAAGACAAATTACTCTTTCTCCGCTCCAGAAAGGCCATCTCAAGAAAGTTATTGATATGTTTCCTTCGTTTTTAAAAGAAGGTTTAGGCAGAACTAAAATACTATGTCATGTAATTGATACTGGAACAGCCAAACCGATTAAGCAACGCCATTTTCCGGTATCTCCGGCAGTCGAGAAACTAATCTTCGATGAGCTGGATCGAATGATAGCCCTGGGTGTAATTGAGGAATCCAACAGCGCTTGGTCCTCTCCTGTAGTACTTCACCGAAAGCCAGGAAAAAATCGTTTATGCTTAGATAGTAGAAAGCTTAATGCAGTGACTGTAGGTGATGCCTATCCATTGCCACATATAGATGGCATTTTAAGCCGATTGCCAAAGGCCGAGTTTATAACAGGGCTAGACCTCAAGGATGCCTTTTGGCAGATTCCTTTAGAATTACAATCTAGAGAGAAGACAGCATTTACTGTTCCTGGGAGACCGTTGTATCACTACACTGTCATGCCTTTCGGGCTATGTAATGCTCCACAAACGATGTCACGGCTGATGGATAAGGTGATACCTCCATCTCTCAGAGCAGAAGTGTTTGTCTATCTCGATGACTTACTGATTATATCTGAAACTTTTGAGAGGCACCTTGAGGTTTTAAGCACAATAGCTAAAAAAATTAGAGAGGCCGGACTAACAATTAACGTTGAGAAAAGTAAATTTTGTGTCCCTGAAATAAAGTATTTAGGATATATCGTTGGCAATGGAGTTATCCGAACGGATCCAGAGAAAATTTCCGCAATTACAGATTTTCCAATTCCAAGGTCCATTAAACAAGTGCGTAGATTCCTGGGCATGACAGGTTGGTACCGAAAGTTTATCCGAAACTATGCAGCTGTTACTACTCCTATTACTGATATACTAAAAGAAAAGAAAAAGTTTTTATGGACAGAAGAATCGCAGAAAGCCTTTGAAATTTTAAAAGTCCAGTTGAGTACAGCCCCAGTTTTACATAGCCCGGATTTTTCACAACCATTTTTCACAACCAATGCAAGTAAAACTGGGATAGGAAGTGTCTTGGTGCAAAAAACTGCGGAGGGTGAAGAGGTTCCCATTGCTTTTATGTCAAAGAAACTCAACAAAGCCCAACGCAACTACTCAGTCACCGAACAAGAATGCTTGGCTGCCATGTTGAGCATAAAAAAATTTAGAGCGTATGTTGAGGGTCATGAGTTTACTATAGTCACTGATCATGCGTCTTTGAAGTGGCTCATGTCCCAAACAGATCTTAGTACAAGATTAGCTCGATGGGCCTTGAAACTGCAAGGTTTCAAGTTTAGCATTCAGCATAGGCGAGGCGCACAGAATATAGTTCCGGATACTCTTTCAAGGGCTAATACTGAAGATTTGTCCTCAGTAGAAATTCACAGTGTGAGCAATTATGAAAATGATAGTGGATTGTTTGTGGATCTTAATTCTAGCTGTTTCCAGTCAGACGAGTATAAAAGTTTGTTAGATAAAATTATGAAGAAAATTGATCAAACTCCAGACCTTCAAATTAAAGACGGATATTTGTACAGACGAACGATGCAATCAGGTGATGAAAACGTACATGATGAATTTCCCTGGAAACTCTGGATTCCTCGCGAAATGGTTCCCGAACTTTTAAAGAAGGCCCATGATAATCCTTTATCATCTCATGGGGGAATAAATAAGACCATTGAAAGAATTCGTAGATTGTACTACTGGCCCAATTTAGCTGTTGATGTTAAAGATTATGTTAACAAATGCGACGTGTGTAAATCATCAAAACATCCGAATAAAGCTTTGAGACCACAAATGGGAAAAATTATGAATACACCTAGATTTTTTCAGAAATTGTACATAGATTTCTTAGGTCCCTATCCTAGGTCACGCTCTGGAAATATTGGTATATTTATAGTCCTGGATCATTTTTCTAAGTTTCCTTTTGTAAAGCCATTAAAAAAGTTATCCGCAAATTTATCTATTAAATATTTGGAATGTGAACTGTTTCATACATTCGGAGTCCCTGAAGCAATTGTTACTGATAATGGATCGCAATTTAAATCAGACGAATTCAATAAATTGCTATCAAGGTATGGGGTTGACCACATATATACGGCAGTCCATTCACCTCAAGCTAACGCATCAGAAAGGGTAAACCGATCTATATTGTCGGCAATAAAGTCTTATGTGCGAACTGACCAAAAGAACTGGGATGAACAAATTAGCAGCATTTCCTGTGCCTTACGTTCCGCAGTTCATTCAGCAGTTGGTACATCCCCTTATTATCTTGCTTTTGGGCAGCATATGGTAACAAATGGATCAACTTATAGGTTATTGCGGCAATTGAAAATGATAGACGATCGAGGAGTAAATTTCAGTAGAGAAGACTCTATAGGAATTATGGCAAAAAGAGCTGCGACTATAGCTAACAAACAATTTGAGAGAAATGAAAAAACTTATAACCTCAGATCTACAGTAATTTCATATGCTGTTGGACAAGAAGTATTTCGTAGAAATTTTAAGCAGAGTAACTTTGAGCACGGATATAACTCCAAATTGGCCCCAGTTTTTGTGAAAGCTCGCGTCAGGCGAAAGCTAGGAAATAGTTATTATGAATTGGAAGATATGAAAGGAACGTTAGTGGGAAAATATCACGCCAAGGATATACGACAATGACTGGGATAGAAATGTCATCGCAAGTTCAGTGTAATCTGACTTTTAATGGGCTTACTAACCATTAAGTCAGATTCCGGCGGGGGAGATTTGTAATGTACAACTTAATTTAAAATTTAAAAAAAAAAAAAATTTACTCGTTTATTCGTTGTCCCAATTGACCGTTTCTATTTTCAGATGTAATTGTTGCCATCATCATGCACACAATTTTTCACTATTAAATTTGACGTTCTCAAAAGTTTTATCACTTTATGTGGTTTTTCCTTTTCTTAACGAAATGTAGTTTGTGATTTTGCGCCAAAAATTTAGTAGATATGAAAGCTTTCATGGCGACTAAAAACATGTTCTACTACCATTATATAGTTACACAACCTTCAGTAAAGCATCCATAACGAGGAAAGTTAAATTAAATACAAAAAAAACAAGCAAAACAAATTTATCATCAATTTTATACCTAATTTTTTTTTTGGCTCAATCATTTATCTTTGTGAGTATAAAACACCTGAATATTTATAAACCTTCTTGAAATTGTCAAAGAAAAATTAAAATATTAACTCATTAAACAGATTGAAATTTCTCGCATTTGAGTGAAAATTTGAATTGACACTCATACATATATCTTGGACGCAATATTAAATTTCAAAGGGTTGATCACAATAATTTCTTCACTTCTCAATTTACATCTCCTCAAAGGCTATATAGCTTCAAATTGTTAAATTTTCTTCTTGGTGCCATCTCCATTGGGTAATGTAACAAATAATTGTTTTTTTATTATACTTTTTTTTTATAATTTCATTTCAAATAATTCATTTTTATAATTTAAAATTCATTGTAATTCTTTTAGATGCAGATTTGGCACCATTATACATACATACATACATGTACATGCAAAACCATATGATTAACAAAGTGCTGTATGTTAAATTGAGAACTTCATCAAATTATCATCTCTTAATATTAACATTGTTCATTTGGACACCTAAATTCAATACAAGCAAATTGCTAATCTTCAGTTTGAGTAAGGCTTTGGACAATATAACTAAAGTGCAAAAGTAAGAAGCAAAGCAAAAAAGAATTGAATTTTAAAACAGAATTTACAGAAGAACAAATGGTGAAATATAAAATAAGTCTGTAAGTTAATACAAAAGTGAAAAAAATTATATAGGATCGTATGTAAAAGAAATTTTTTTAGCGTCAGAAAATCTTTATAAAATGAAGAAGTTACTGCAATAATAAGGGCATAACGATATAAGCGGTTTTGTTAAATATACATATAATTTTTTTTATAAAATTTTATGAATAACATATTTTAAAGAAATGTGATACAGTGAACAAAAAGAAAAAAAAATTAACCGTTGCAATTGTTAAATATTCGTTTTAAAATTTTTTGTTTTAAAAGAAAGAAAAAGAGAAGAAAAAAAGAATTAAAGTCAAAGTATTTTACATATTTTTTTTTGGTACCGTATACTTCAACATAGAGCAAAATTAATTTGATTTTGTGAGAGTTTTATGTTCTAAAATTTTTTTTTTTGTTTTGAATCTGTTAGTTAACATTTTTACATGGTAAAAATATCACAAATGTCTGTTACTGCTGATTATTACATTGTAAATGTTTATATACAAATGCAAGCAACACAACTTATTACAGCGTCAGCAACACCAACAAAGATCTTTGGATGGATGATTAGAGCTGGAAAAGAGTGAGTTGATTAATTTTTCGTAACTAATAAATTCATTTGTTTACTTTATTATAATAATTTATTTTTTATTTTCGTTATATTATTGCAATTTCTTTTTCCTTTGTTTTTATTTGTTAGTATATAACTTGTTGATGATTTTTTATAATTAATTTTTATTTTGCTTTATTATCTACACTCTATCATTTATTATTTTTAACTTAAATTTAAATTTTTCTATATACATATACTTAAATTATTAATTCATTTAATTTTGCATATTTATATTTATCTAAATATTTCAAACTGTTTCAAAACATTTAATTTCAATTTTTATTTTAACATTTTTTATTTATTTTTTTTTCTTAATTTGGTTATAATAAATTAAATATGTATCACTAAACTACTTTTAGTCTGTTTGTTTGTTGAATCCAGGAAATACAGTCATTGTAAATGTTAGTGATCATAAATTGTAGATATCTCAATGCAATATTATGGTCAAATCGATTTCCATCCGTCTTAGCACAATGTGACTTTGTCAACTATAATCTGAATAACAATCTGCATATGTAAATATGTCCTTTTTTTCTGAGCACGCATAATTAAAAATATAGTGTATAATATGTTATTATGGCATTTGGGTTGATGAAGATTTGAACCCCCCCATACTTTAGACGAGCTATAAGGCTGGTGTAAAAGCGTGCCACTTCATTAATACCCTACATACTATCAGCCATTTCTCACAAATAGACATAACATATATTACATTATATGGCGCCCAACGTGGGGCCCGAGCATATAAAAATTTTTTTTATTTTACATCTAATATTTCAACTTAATTTGTTGTCACTTATATGCTTGGCTCCTTCATTCATATTCGTGGAGTTTTGATATAGTGTTTGGAATTTGTTAATGATAACATGCTGAAGTAAATCTCGTTTTCAACCTTACACTTTTCAAGGCATAATTTTTTTTGTGGTGAAACCAAGCTACCTTTTGATCTGGAAAACTTAATTTGGATTGTCTGTCTGAATAAGTCCGCAGGAATTATTAGCTAAATTCGCCTTTCAATCTATTAAAGATGTGGAAGTATAGCTATTTAGATATGAGCTATCCACAGCAATAAAACTTTTCGTTTACATATGCAGTTAATTTTTACTGAAAGATATTTTGAATAAGGTCATTTTTTTAATACTGTTTTCCTGGATGATAACGACAAACAGATTCCTATGCTTAATTTAGAAAAGAACAATTATAAAAAAAAAAAGAGTGGAATATTATTTAATATTTTACATTAGTTTACAGAATTTTATATACAATTTATTACCAGTTGTACTTACCTATATTTTATATAAGCTTTTAGTTTCTACTGTATTATTATATCTGCATCAGGTTAGTAGTGTTTCCATAAAAAAAAAGAAAAAGAAAAAAAAATTACGAAAAATGGCAAGCCAGGAACAGGGTAGTGAAGTTCCTGAGACAGTTGTAATGCCTGACAAATCTTTAATTTGTTATGCTTGTCAAAACACCATTACCAGTAGAGGACAATTACATATTACCGTTTGTAACCATTCATTTCATATTGCTTGCTTATCGAAAATAGTTAAAGTAAGACCTTTTTGCCCTGAGTGTAATGCTAGGATAATAAATGATAATACTCAATCGACTACAAGATCTCAAAATAAGATACACTTGGATGAGCAGTCCACTACAACAGCAAGTAGTGAAAGTGCCGGTAGGGCTGAGGCCAATATAAATAATTCTCCTGCATTACCTGTAGGGATCACTTCTGATTCGCTGCAAGAAATGATAGCTAGTTTAGTTTCGTCCCAGCAAGCACAGTTGCTCACGAGTCTTAGCAGTCAAATCTCACGATTGGTCGAAACAAATGTTCAAGCTGGTCTTGCTCGTTGTAACATTGTAAATGCTGGCATTCCAAGAACAATAAATTCCCAACAGGATATGCGAAGAATTCAGTCACAAGATATGCCAAATATTCCTAGTGTAGATGAACATACTCTTAGAGAGCTTATAGGTAGTAATGTTGATGAAAGTATCCCAGGCCAATCAGGTATAACACCTAATATTCCGGGGCTTAACCCTCCCCAATCGAACATAAGTTATCAGTCCGATTTCGCATGTCGTCCTGATAAAGTCTTACAGATTATATCAAATTGGAAGATTAAGTTCTGTGGGGAATCCAATAGTTTGTCTGTTGAAAGCTTTATATATAGAATAGAAGCTTTAACTGCCCAAACTCTACATGGGAATTATGATTTGCTTTGCCGAAATGCGAGTTCACTCTTTGATGGAAAGGCAAGTGACTGGTTCTGGCGATTTCATAGGTCGGTGCCCAATATAACTTGGCCTGGATTATGCAAAGCATTAAGACAGCAGTATAAAGACACGAGAACCGATGTAGACATCCGTGAATTAATACGAGATCGCAAACAAAAACAGACTGAGACATTTGATACTTTTTACGATTCAATAGTACATTTGACTGATAGACTTAACGAAGCACTTTCTGATAAAACATTGGTGGAAATTTTGCGGCGCAACTTGCTTCCGGAAATCCAGCACGAGATTCTCAATATGCAAATTGATACGGTGGAGCAATTGCGTGACACCTGTAGACGTCGGGAGTTTTTTATACAAGATATGCGTAGGAAACAAAATTCGTATGTCCCACGCCCATTTTCCAATCAGAGACGTATTGCAGAATTAGAGGAAAGTTTTGGCGAAGAGTCCCCATATGATCCGGTCTTAGAAAATGTAGATATTTCAGCAATTAACTTCACATGTTGGAATTGCAGGAAGTCAGGCCACCGTTATCAGGACTGCTTGGCTGAACGGACGACTTTTTGTTATGGGTGTGGCTTAGCTGACACCTATAAGCCAAATTGTATGAAATGTAATTCAAAAAACTCGAAAGCGAATGCAACACGAAGTGCGCAGAAGTCCCCGAATCAATCCATATCGGAAATAACTTAAAAATTTATAAAAATAGCAATAGTACGTTACCAACGCAAAAAAAATATAAAATTGAAACCAAATGTGACAACATTCATAATGGACATAACATAGACACAAATAAGATCATAGCAAAATATATCCATACACGTGAGCCTTTCTGTAATAGTACTGAAATTTCAAATCATAGCTTTCCTCACAAGAAAAATTGTGGTAGTGGCAATGTTACTAAAACTCGTTCAGCGAAACGCATGAAATCATTTTGGGAAAAGGTAAAAAGTTCAAGAAGAAAAATTGTCTGTTCAGTTTTGAATAAACCTGGAGATATAAGACCTTATGCCGAGGTAGAACTATTTGGCGATAAAATCTTGGGTTTAATGGATACAGGAGCCTCAATAAGTTGCATTGGATCAAAATTTGCAGAAAAGTTTTTAAAGTCAGGCTTTCGTTATAAAAAATTGAAGTCAACTGTTAAAACAGCTGATGGGAATTGTCAAAATATTGTAGGAGTAATAGAAACAAAAATTTCTTTCAGAGGCAATGAAAAACCTATTAGTATTTACATAATCCCCGGCCTTGAGAAAGATTTATTTCTTGGAATTGATTTTTGGGAAATTTTTGAACTGCTGCCATTAGGTATTACGAGTTCTCAGGCTTTTCAATCTTCTGATGAGATAAATAATCTAGAAAGACAAATTACTCTTTCTCCGCTCCAGAAAGGCCATCTCAAGAAAGTTATTGATATGTTTCCTTCGTTTTTAAAAGAAGGTTTAGGCAGAACTAAAATACTATGTCATGTAATTGATACTGGAACAGCCAAACCGATTAAGCAACGCCATTTTCCGGTATCTCCGGCAGTCGAGAAACTAATCTTCGATGAGCTGGATCGAATGATAGCCCTGGGTGTAATTGAGGAATCCAACAGCGCTTGGTCCTCTCCTGTAGTACTTCACCGAAAGCCAGGAAAAAATCGTTTATGCTTAGATAGTAGAAAGCTTAATGCAGTGACTGTAGGTGATGCCTATCCATTGCCACATATAGATGGCATTTTAAGCCGATTGCCAAAGGCCGAGTTTATAACAGGGCTAGACCTCAAGGATGCCTTTTGGCAGATTCCTTTAGAATTACAATCTAGAGAGAAGACAGCATTTACTGTTCCTGGGAGACCGTTGTATCACTACACTGTCATGCCTTTCGGGCTATGTAATGCTCCACAAACGATGTCACGGCTGATGGATAAGGTGATACCTCCATCTCTCAGAGCAGAAGTGTTTGTCTATCTCGATGACTTACTGATTATATCTGAAACTTTTGAGAGGCACCTTGAGGTTTTAAGCACAATAGCTAAAAAAATTAGAGAGGCCGGACTAACAATTAACGTTGAGAAAAGTAAATTTTGTGTCCCTGAAATAAAGTATTTAGGATATATCGTTGGCAATGGAGTTATCCGAACGGATCCAGAGAAAATTTCCGCAATTACAGATTTTCCAATTCCAAGGTCCATTAAACAAGTGCGTAGATTCCTGGGCATGACAGGTTGGTACCGAAAGTTTATCCGAAACTATGCAGCTGTTACTACTCCTATTACTGATATACTAAAAGAAAAGAAAAAGTTTTTATGGACAGAAGAATCGCAGAAAGCCTTTGAAATTTTAAAAGTCCAGTTGAGTACAGCCCCAGTTTTACATAGCCCGGATTTTTCACA
This sequence comes from Tachina fera, assembly GCA_905220375.1. Taxonomy (NCBI): domain Eukaryota; kingdom Metazoa; phylum Arthropoda; class Insecta; order Diptera; family Tachinidae; genus Tachina; species Tachina fera. Next base: position 49,063,242 of record LR999964.1, on the reverse strand, counting down.
ACCATTTTTCACAACCAATGCAAGTAAAACTGGGATAGGAAGTGTCTTGGTGCAAAAAACTGCGGAGGGTGAAGAGGTTCCCATTGCTTTTATGTCAAAGAAACTCAACAAAGCCCAACGCAACTACTCAGTCACCGAACAAGAATGCTTGGCTGCCATGTTGAGCATAAAAAAATTTAGAGCGTATGTTGAGGGTCATGAGTTTACTATAGTCACTGATCATGCGTCTTTGAAGTGGCTCATGTCCCAAACAGATCTTAGTACAAGATTAGCTCGATGGGCCTTGAAACTGCAAGGTTTCAAGTTTAGCATTCAGCATAGGCGAGGCGCACAGAATATAGTTCCGGATACTCTTTCAAGGGCTAATACTGAAGATTTGTCCTCAGTAGAAATTCACAGTGTGAGCAATTATGAAAATGATAGTGGATTGTTTGTGGATCTTAATTCTAGCTGTTTCCAGTCAGACGAGTATAAAAGTTTGTTAGATAAAATTATGAAGAAAATTGATCAAACTCCAGACCTTCAAATTAAAGACGGATATTTGTACAGACGAACGATGCAATCAGGTGATGAAAACGTACATGATGAATTTCCCTGGAAACTCTGGATTCCTCGCGAAATGGTTCCCGAACTTTTAAAGAAGGCCCATGATAATCCTTTATCATCTCATGGGGGAATAAATAAGACCATTGAAAGAATTCGTAGATTGTACTACTGGCCCAATTTAGCTGTTGATGTTAAAGATTATGTTAACAAATGCGACGTGTGTAAATCATCAAAACATCCGAATAAAGCTTTGAGACCACAAATGGGAAAAATTATGAATACACCTAGATTTTTTCAGAAATTGTACATAGATTTCTTAGGTCCCTATCCTAGGTCACGCTCTGGAAATATTGGTATATTTATAGTCCTGGATCATTTTTCTAAGTTTCCTTTTGTAAAGCCATTAAAAAAGTTATCCGCAAATTTATCTATTAAATATTTGGAATGTGAACTGTTTCATACATTCGGAGTCCCTGAAGCAATTGTTACTGATAATGGATCGCAATTTAAATCAGACGAATTCAATAAATTGCTATCAAGGTATGGGGTTGACCACATATATACGGCAGTCCATTCACCTCAAGCTAACGCATCAGAAAGGGTAAACCGATCTATATTGTCGGCAATAAAGTCTTATGTGCGAACTGACCAAAAGAACTGGGATGAACAAATTAGCAGCATTTCCTGTGCCTTACGTTCCGCAGTTCATTCAGCAGTTGGTACATCCCCTTATTATCTTGCTTTTGGGCAGCATATGGTAACAAATGGATCAACTTATAGGTTATTGCGGCAATTGAAAATGATAGACGATCGAGGAGTAAATTTCAGTAGAGAAGACTCTATAGGAATTATGGCAAAAAGAGCTGCGACTATAGCTAACAAACAATTTGAGAGAAATGAAAAAACTTATAACCTCAGATCTACAGTAATTTCATATGCTGTTGGACAAGAAGTATTTCGTAGAAATTTTAAGCAGAGTAACTTTGAGCACGGATATAACTCCAAATTGGCCCCAGTTTTTGTGAAAGCTCGCGTCAGGCGAAAGCTAGGAAATAGTTATTATGAATTGGAAGATATGAAAGGAACGTTAGTGGGAAAATATCACGCCAAGGATATACGACAATGACTGGGATAGAAATGTCATCGCAAGTTCAGTGTAATCTGACTTTTAATGGGCTTACTAACCATTAAGTCAGATTCCGGCGGGGGAGATTTGTAATGTACAACTTAATTTAAAATTTAAAAAAAAAAAAAATTTACTCGTTTATTCGTTGTCCCAATTGACCGTTTCTATTTTCAGATGTAATTGTTGCCATCATCATGCACACAATTTTTCACTATTAAATTTGACGTTCTCAAAAGTTTTATCACTTTATGTGGTTTTTCCTTTTCTTAACGAAATGTAGTTTGTGATTTTGCGCCAAAAATTTAGTAGATATGAAAGCTTTCATGGCGACTAAAAACATGTTCTACTACCATTATATAGTTACACAACCTTCAGTAAAGCATCCATAACGAGGAAAGTTAAATTAAATACAAAAAAAACAAGCAAAACAAATTTATCATCAATTTTATACCTAATTTTTTTTTTGGCTCAATCATTTATCTTTGTGAGTATAAAACACCTGAATATTTATAAACCTTCTTGAAATTGTCAAAGAAAAATTAAAATATTAACTCATTAAACAGATTGAAATTTCTCGCATTTGAGTGAAAATTTGAATTGACACTCATACATATATCTTGGACGCAATATTAAATTTCAAAGGGTTGATCACAATAATTTCTTCACTTCTCAATTTACATCTCCTCAAAGGCTATATAGCTTCAAATTGTTAAATTTTCTTCTTGGTGCCATCTCCATTGGGTAATGTAACAAATAATTGTTTTTTTATTATACTTTTTTTTTATAATTTCATTTCAAATAATTCATTTTTATAATTTAAAATTCATTGTAATTCTTTTAGATGCAGATTTGGCACCATTATACATACATACATACATGTACATGCAAAACCATATGATTAACAAAGTGCTGTATGTTAAATTGAGAACTTCATCAAATTATCATCTCTTAATATTAACATTGTTCATTTGGACACCTAAATTCAATACAAGCAAATTGCTAATCTTCAGTTTGAGTAAGGCTTTGGACAATATAACTAAAGTGCAAAAGTAAGAAGCAAAGCAAAAAAGAATTGAATTTTAAAACAGAATTTACAGAAGAACAAATGGTGAAATATAAAATAAGTCTGTAAGTTAATACAAAAGTGAAAAAAATTATATAGGATCGTATGTAAAAGAAATTTTTTTAGCGTCAGAAAATCTTTATAAAATGAAGAAGTTACTGCAATAATAAGGGCATAACGATATAAGCGGTTTTGTTAAATATACATATAATTTTTTTTATAAAATTTTATGAATAACATATTTTAAAGAAATGTGATACAGTGAACAAAAAGAAAAAAAAATTAACCGTTGCAATTGTTAAATATTCGTTTTAAAATTTTTTGTTTTAAAAGAAAGAAAAAGAGAAGAAAAAAAGAATTAAAGTCAAAGTATTTTACATATTTTTTTTTGGTACCGTATACTTCAACATAGAGCAAAATTAATTTGATTTTGTGAGAGTTTTATGTTCTAAAATTTTTTTTTTGTTTTGAATCTGTTAGTTAACATTTTTACATGGTAAAAATATCACAAATGTCTGTTACTGCTGATTATTACATTGTAAATGTTTATATACAAATGCAAGCAACACAACTTATTACAGCGTCAGCAACACCAACAAAGATCTTTGGATGGATGATTAGAGCTGGAAAAGAGTGAGTTGATTAATTTTTCGTAACTAATAAATTCATTTGTTTACTTTATTATAATAATTTATTTTTTATTTTCGTTATATTATTGCAATTTCTTTTTCCTTTGTTTTTATTTGTTAGTATATAACTTGTTGATGATTTTTTATAATTAATTTTTATTTTGCTTTATTATCTACACTCTATCATTTATTATTTTTAACTTAAATTTAAATTTTTCTATATACATATACTTAAATTATTAATTCATTTAATTTTGCATATTTATATTTATCTAAATATTTCAAACTGTTTCAAAACATTTAATTTCAATTTTTATTTTAACATTTTTTATTTATTTTTTTTTTCTTAATTTGGTTATAATAAATTAAATATGTATCACTAAACTACTTTTAGTCTGTTTGTTTGTTGAATCCAGGAAATACAGTCATTGTAAATGTTAGTGATCATAAATTGTAGATATCTCAATGCAATATTATGGTCAAATCGATTTCCATCCGTCTTAGCACAATGTGACTTTGTCAACTATAATCTGAATAACAATCTGCATATGTAAATATGTCCTTTTTTTCTGAGCACGCATAATTAAAAATATAGTGTATAATATGTTATTATGGCATTTGGGTTGATGAAGATTTGAACCCCCCCATACTTTAGACGAGCTATAAGGCTGGTGTAAAAGCGTGCCACTTCATTAATACCCTACATACTATCAGCCATTTCTCACAAATAGACATAACATATATTACAATTATTATAAAAAATAAGCGTTATTATGCAATAACCAAACTTCTCATATATGTACATACTACTGATGCACGAATATTCGTATTCGTATTCGAATTGTCGAATATTCGGCAATTTTCAGGCGAATACGAATGTATTCGTATTCGCTAAATTCGATCGGATGAGAATACGAATATTTTTCCAAAGAAATTAAATAAATAAATGCATAAATCCTAAACGAAATTTAAATAAATTACTAAAAATTTTAGTTTGTAGAAATACATTAATTTTGTTTATAGAAATTTTGTGCTTTGTATCATTTTCAAATATTATTCTATGACGATCGTTAAAATTTTGGGTATACTTTTTATTAACTTTAAAGTATGCCAACAAGAGTGTGAAGTCCTTTTTCATAACAATTGTTTAATATTTCATATTACATATAATATTCGTATTCGTATTCGCGAATATCTTTCGAAATATTCGTATTCGTAATCGCGAATATCAAAAATTGGCATTCGTTACATCACTAATACATACAGACATATGAACATACATATGTATGTACATGCAGACATACATATCTACATATACATATGTACATAGATAAATTTTGAATATCTATGGCTTAATATAAGAAAGGCGGAACTCGAATTTTCAATATTTTATAGGAGAAGCAAATAACTGAAGAAAAATTAAAGCATTTATGTACATACATATGTACATGCAGAAATAGTTTTTTAAGTTGCCATAAATCCTTGATTTTGAACTTCAACATACTAAGATCTTCAAGGAGGATGCAATTATACGTTGTCACAAACAAAACGTTAAAAACCCGATTTCGAAAAAAATTTAGATACGCTCTTTTTATATTAAGCCATCGATATTTACAATTTCATGTACATATTTACATACTTACATATGTACATACATCCATGTGTAAATATGATTAGTGATTATGATGGGATGGGGCTGCTGGTAATGTGTTTGTGATGTCTTCCAGGCTAAGAAAAAAGAGACATCCTAACCGCAAATAGACGTGCTGTTGGTGAAAGTTCATTTAATTTACTGTTTTGTTTGTGTTTAGAGGAACAAATAGGAAATATATTAAACTTTTGTTTCTATAAATAATGGAAATTTCAATTGTTTCCCCTTTAATTAAATAAAACGGAAACATAATTTTTATTCAAATTATTATTAAAATTTTATAAATGCAAATATGTACATACATACATACATGTACATATGTATGTATAAACATGCATTAGTTTGCTGTTTCAGAAGTAATTGGTTAAGATTGATAAATAAATGGAAATAAGATTGGCATAAAATATAAATTTACAAAATGTCTATAAATATTTATACTCTTTCAATAATGAACTTATGCGGTTGTTCATGAAAATTGCACGGTTTTAGATTTATTTAACGCTAGAACATTCATAAATTTTTGAAATGGCCAACACTAATCGAATCGACTAAGATGAACATAACGTCAGCTAAAATGCAAAACCACGTAACTACACAGAGAAAAAACTGCCTCATAGAATCAATATGATTTTCTCTATGAAACGTTTTTAGGCTAAGGGGTAGGGTACCCCAGCAGAAAGAAGCGAAGATTTTTTCATAGAGATTCCTTATTGTTTTTATGTGGTAAATCTTATTAATTTTAGCAAGAAGAAAACCACATAAAATCAAGAAGAAATTTTATTATTCACAACTTTTTTTACTCAATTTCCGTTATTTTTGGCACCAAAAAAACAATCCATACAGAAAATCTTCTTGATTTTATTAGGTTTTCTTAGAAATTGTAAACTATAGGGTTTTCTTATTGATTTTATTAGGCTGCCTTATTGATTTTTTTAAAAAGGGTTTCTTTTCGATTTTATTAGGTTCCTATATGATTATGTGTAAAGCATCTTATTAATTTTTTCAATAAGGAAATCTTGATTTTATGAGGTGTCTTGTTATTTCATGTCTATAAATAGACATACAGAAAATTTTTTCATGATCTTTTTCGTTTTTGTATAAGCATGTTTTCACAATTATTTCATTGGTTATTCAGACTGTTTGTTAGCATATTGGTTAACGTGTTTGTCTATCAGTCAGAAGTTTGCTGGTTCAATACTTGTCTCCTTTCAAGTAATAATATGAATGTATGGTGAGTTAGTTAATTAAGGTCCGTTCAGACTATTATACAAGTATTAATACTTTTGTGGAAAATGCAGCTCTGACATGTTGAGTTGTTAATGTTTTTTTTAATTTTTTAAATAAATATAAGACCAGGGATGCATTTTCGTCAAAAGTATTAATACTATTATTATAGTCTGAGTGGCCCTTTAAGAATACAATATAATATGTTTGTATGTATGTATGTATGTAAGTATGTTTAAATAAATAACATCTACATATACTATATACATACATACATAAGTATGTGGTATAGAATTTAAATGAAAATACATAAGGAAAACACAAAGAATAAAGACATATTTTTTTATAAGGTTGCCTCATAAAATCAAGAAGAAAACCTTTCTCTATGAAATTAATAAGATTTCCTTTTTGAAAAAAAAACCCATAGAGATTTCTTATTAATTTTGTTCTATTTTATAATGTATTTATTAGGCACTGTTTTCTCTGTGTAAAAAATATTCCAAATTGCATTTTTAATTAATTAATTATTGCGTATTACATCGAATTACATGTCCTTAAAAATGTTCAAACCTTTATCATAACCAGGGAAACCACAAATATGCAATTGCATGTTTTTTCTTGTCTGATATATCAATGCGGAATTAAGATATTTATCCATTTCAAAACTTTTTATGAATTCTGGCATCGATTTCTTAGTGCATATTTTTGCATATTTTACCCTTTAAAGCATGTTTTTGCATACTTCAGTCTAACACGCATATTTTGAGAATTTTTCGAATTTTTAGAGCATATTTGATGTTTTAGGGCATATTTTGGTACTTTTCAAATAATTTTATTTTAATATTTAAAAAAAAAATTTTTTATAAAAATTTCTACTTTTTTTCCGTCAAAATTTCATTTTGTAGTGAAAGAAACAGTAGTATGGGGAAGCAATATTTTGCTACCATTATGAAGTTAAACTTTAAAAAAGAACATTGTGTATGTTCTGTTCTGGCTTCCGAATTGATTTCACACGTTTTCTTGTGAGTTCTGATGTTAAAACACATGCTACACGTGTTTAAATTGAAATTTAGACTATACTAATTATTAGTATGTGTTCTAACAACCAAATTTAGAAGAAAAAAAAATTAAAATTAACGATTTAAAATTTTTTAATTTTCACTCATTTGTATGTGAACAGCCTTGTGAAAGAAAAACAAAACAAGAAAATTAAAAAATTTTAAATCGTCCATATCCAATTTTTTTCTGCTAAATTTTAATGCTGGAACAAGTACTTCTGATTTGTATATTCCAAATTTCAACTTAAACAGGTGCAACATGTGTTTTAACATCCTCACTGGACGTTAATTTCAATAAAATTGTGACGAATACTTCCCCGATTACATTAGTTGAGGTTGAAAGAGAACATTTTCAATGTACCTATAAAAGTTTATTTAGATGTGACCGGCGGCGATTTTTATTTAAAAAGCTAAGTGAATAGTTTTTGTTTATTGCAATAACAATTATAAATAAAAAAATTGTCTTACTGCCAGTTCATAGAAGCCATGCATGAGTGCTTTGTTTTTGTTTTCAATATAAATAGAGAGCCAAGAATTTTTACATGGCGTCTATGAACTGGCAGTTATTCTTCAAAATACAGTTCCAGTTTTAAATCTGTTGTCGTGATCGCTTTTGAAATAGAAGTTAAATTTTTGTTGTTAATTAATTTTTTTATTTTTTCCTTCTTCTGTTTATTTTATTTTTGTCTTATTTTATATGCAAAATTTATTGAATTTGCTGATTTGAAATTACATTTTCATTTCCAAAATTTATGTTATTTTTGAGAGCATATTTTTTGAGTTTTTAGTGCATATTTCGAAGTTTTTAGTGCATATTGAATGCGCATGAAACACTTTTTTGGAGCATATTTCTGGTTTCCCTGATCATAACAATCAGTCGAATTAAAAATGGAAATAAATGCTTTACTTTAATCTTTTGAATAATTTTATTTAGTCTATTCACTCTTCTATAAAGTTTAAAAAAGTGTATATACGTGATTTTGCATTTCAGCTGACGATATATAAAACCGATTCTTAACATAGGTTAGGTTAGGTAAGGTCAGCAGGCTGCTGGTAAGGAAGGGTGAAATTTAGAGTCCAGCTCATTTGGGTCCAATAGAAGAGAAGAGAAGATAGTGAGGGAGGGTGATAGGGAAGGGATAGTGATAGAGAAGACAGGTTTTTTGAAGGAAGATATAGGGGAAAGCTTCATTCTTTTACAACTCTGACCTTTGCACGTTTTTTTTGATAATGCAGGGTTGCAGAGCCTTCTGGTGTCAAATGAGGCGAATTAAATTTTGAAACCTTTTATTGGTTATTTTACTTCGCCGATGATTCTGCTACACAACGAAGAAGGGCGCTCTGATGTTACATTAGGATTAGTATCTGATGAAGTCTGTATAGTTTTTAGTGACCAGTGCCTTATGCCTGCATCACTAGAACTTTATCCGCAACAAATAATACAAAAAGCACTAATGCACATCAGAAAAGTGCGTGGTGTTATTTTTTTTAATGACTGTCGGAGACCGGGATCAAACCCAGGACCTTCGGTTTTGTAGTCAACGTGCTAACTACTTCAGCCAACGCCACCCTCGATAGATGATTCTTAACATATTCCAAACACAAATCACAAAAGAAGTTTTTAAAAACTATGTTTTGATAACATTGGGTGAAGGTTGGCTACTAAAACAAAACTTATGAAATAAATTTTACTGTTGGCAAAAATAATATAGCGTGGACTTAAAATACACAGCATAAGAAACTGGTCAGTAAATAAATAATTCAGCCAAAAAAAACCGACTTCAATGCAAAGATCTGATAGAACAGTTTGACAAAAAATATATGGGACCAAAATGGAAGTACTCTTTAAATTTTTTTTTTAAAATCTGTTGGTTAGGAAGTACGTGAAACATAAAATTTTATTTTAATGGGCGTGCATCTGCCCATTTTTTAAATGCAACATTGTGGGTGCTTTCAGAGCTCAGGGGTGTGGTAAGTTTCATAAAAATCTGTTAAGTAGATCCACGTGAAAAATAATAATAAGTTTTTGCTAGGTTTGGCAACAATCAAATAAGTAAAATATCATAAAATCAAATAAAAATATTTTACAATGGGACCTTACTATACCCTATACCCTCAGATAGGGGTGGAAAACTACAGATGGCACTATCGATAGTTAATTTTTTTTTTGACTATCGATGTTTTAATTTTGCCATCGATTAATACTTAAAAACAATCGATATTTTTTAGTCACTATCGATAGTAAATGATACACCACTAAAACCAAAAAACTAAAATATGTTGCTTTTCATAAACAAAAATAACTGAATGACGGGAACATTTCTATTGCTGATCTTACTTATTTTTCATACAATTATATTATTTTCGTTATTTATTGAACTGGCAAATAAAATTCTATTAAATTTAGTTTAGTTTTGTGAAAAATTATTTTATTTCGAGTTTTTAGTATAAATAAATATGTATGTATGCACATTATACGAGAACCATACAACTTCGATAACATCACGATAGTATCGTCGATATATCCATAGTTTTTCTAACTTTCGATAGTCTTGAATCGATATATCAATAAAGTTTTTTAAACTATCGAAAACTTTCGATAGTGATACTATCGATAGTTTTCCACCTCTACCCTCAGGCAAAAAAATAATTTTTTAATCGGTCTAAAATGTACCGAGTTATGAAGCAACAATGTAAAAAAAAGAAGACATGTGTCTTAGGACACCCGGTTAGAGCTATGGTGCCCAGCTATATAAAACAAATTTTATGTGTTCAAAAACAATGCAATAAAATTATATTATATGATGATGTCAAAATTGCCGCAAATAGTTCAAAACCCTTCCATTTATTTCCCATTATTTTCTTCTCTAGCTGTGTACGATTAAAATTTAATCATTTGGAGATCTAACATTTAAAATTAGGGAAATGAGGCAAAATTTCATTAGCAACGCCGGATCGTGGTGAGAATATAACTCACACAATCGTAACATGTAATGGTATAGGTTGCCGACTACTGGATTAAATTAATGTATTTAATTTAATTTGTGCTCATGAGCAAAAATAAATTGAGCAATCGTTCTCATTGTTTTTGTTTCGCTCACTTCAAAGAATGAAACAAAACAGAATGAAACATTTTACTTCGTTTATTTTCGTACTCTACATTTGAGTACAAAGAAATCAAAACAAAAATAAATTTATAACTGCAATAGTGTCGATTATTTTTGTTATGAAAATCACGTCCTAGCTCCTGCGTCGTGGTATAAAGAGCATAGCTCTAAAAAGTTGACTAAAATCAGTTCAATATAATAAAAATATTATCGATAAGATTTGAGAATTGATTTATTAGTACTTTTAAAATAAATTTGAAATATCAAAATTTTTCAATAGATTTTTTTCGAATAATTGAAGTTAAAATTAAGATCTTGCAAAACCTTGTTTTCTTTTGAATTTAACTTGTTGTTGTATTAAGTAAATTATTAAATTTTATATTTAGAATTATTTTCTATTTAAATTTTTACTGCCTTATTCATGAATATATATTTCTGAGGTTTATGAAAAAAAATTTCAATGGAAAATTGATAAAAAAAATTGATTTTATAAAATCAAAATATTTTTTATGAATTCGGCCCTTATTCCATAAATAAATTACAATAGCTTCGTGGCTATCTAGGTCAATATAATATTTTTCTTAACAATAATTGATTTGTAAATTGTAGATACTCGTACAATACAAACCATATTAAATAATAAATATGTAAAGCAGCAGTCATAGTATTTTTTTTTCTAAAAGTTGATAAAACGTAAATCAAACAGCCGATGAAACAAAGTAAAAATATCATGTCTTTATCATATTTACCTAGATTTTAATTACGATATACAAACAATATCAAAATGTTTTCTACATTCAACGGCAATGACAACATTTTAACCATTTATTGTAATATTTTTTTATATTTTTGAAATCTCGGGTGCAACAACAAGAAACAACGTGAAACGTTACACGTTTCTAAAAATCCACCAATATTTGTATAGCATTTTAATTTTGTTTCTTTTTATCATTGCATGTCAATATGACCATGATTTTTTTTATTAAGCTTTTTTTTTCTCTTATTATATTTGTTCCGTTTCTCTAGGTTTTTGTATAACAATAATTATGACCAAATCAATCTACTACAGTTTTAATTCATGCTTTATTAACACGACTGACTCCAAGCGGGTGTCTTATTAATGTGCTGCCACACACATACATACATAGTGTTGTAGTTAATGCAGCGACATACATACATACATACATACATACATAAAAACAATTGAAGAAATCCGTTTTGGCTGTATTACATATTTTATAATTTTTTTATTTCAAAAGAAATTGTAACAATAAAAAAAAGAATAACTAAAACTTCCTGGACCATAATTTACTTTTTTCAAGTTTAATGATAATTATGTCAGTGATGCCAACTTAGCGCGTTTCGCGCTAGACTTAGCGCGTTTTAACTATGCCAAACACGCTTTTTTCGTCTTAGCGCTTTAATAAAAAAACGCGCTAAATTAGCGCGTTTTGAATAAAGTCGATAGCATCATTTCAGTTCAATATTTTTTTACTTTTTTTATATCCATTTTCTAGTATCCAAAACTCTGATAAAATGTTTTAATTTGTTATCTATTCAGCGGTCCCAAATAAAATTCCCTCGACTGTGGTTAAAATTAAAAACGCATTTCAATACTATAAATGGGAAACGTTTTTGAAATATTACAACTAACAATATGTACTAGTGGCGGCCAAATGGCAGAAATCATATTTAAACATTAATTTCATACAATTTTCTTTCTGATTATGTATTAAATGATTTTAGTTATTTAGGATATAATTTCGAAGAAGCAATATTGCAAAATCTGAAAAAGGGTTACTAGGAAAATTGTATGTATTTACTAATAGTGCATCGTACATCGACTTTTATTAAAATTTAATTTATCGCGCAGGAAAATAGCTCGTTTTGGTTTTAAAAAGTTGAACATGCTGTAACTTAGCGCGTTCTTAGAAGGGAATAGCGGGTTTAGGTTGTAAATATTTGACATCGCTGAATTATGTAGTTAAAAAAATAAATGTAAAATCATAAATCCATAAATTGAATTGCATCACATTTTTATGTGCATAAAACAGTGATGCCAACTTTTTTGACTCTAGAAGCACATCAAAATTTAAATAAATTCAGTGAAGTACGACTTTGACCCGCGCACGAAGTGTTCCGTACGGACACGAGATATGTAATTCAATACGAACTTTAGCCTATATAAGATATAGTTTAAAGTGTTTTTTTAGTTTTGGGGTTTTTTGCGTTTATTGGCGTTTTTTTAGTTTTGGCACTTTTCTCGTTTTGGCGATTTTTTTTTGGTTTTTGACGTTTTTTTAATTTTGGCGATTTTTTTATTTTAGCGATTTTTCTAATTTTGGAAATTTTTTTTTTTGGTTTTTGGCGGTTTCTTCATTTTGGGGAATTTTTTTAGTTTGACACTTTTTTCTCGTTTTGGCGATTTATTTCGGGTTTTCCGTTTTATTTTAAATTTTTGGCGATTTTTTTCCTTATGGCGATTTTTTTCATTTAGGCGATTTTTTTTAATTATGCCGATTTTTTCGGTTTTTGGCGTTTTTTCATTTTGGCGACTTTTTTCATTTAGATTTTTTTTAGTTTTGACACTTTTTTTCTCACTTTGGCGTTTTTTCAATTTGGCTCTTTTTTCATTTTGGCGTTTGTTTCCTTTTGGTGATTTTTTTTAATACAAACAATTATTTTGGTTTTGGCGCCTTTTTCGCGTTTTGGCGATTTTTTTCGGTTTTTGGCGTTTTTTTAATTTTGATGATTTTTTTCATTTGGGTGATTTTTTTCGAATTTGGCGATTTATTGTAGTGTTAGAATTTTTTTTTTAATTTTGGCGATTTTTTTCAATTTTGGCGATTTTTTTTTGGTTTGGCGATTTATTTTAGTTTTATCGTTTTTGATAATTTCAAGAGTTTACCTCTTACGGTTTCCAAGATATAGCAAGTTTTTAAAATTACAAAGTCAAAATTGCATTAACTGATGGACCACCCTTTAATATAAATTTTTTTAAATTTTAGTGTTAATTGTTGTAGTCTATATACATATACACTAATTTTACAAATTTCAACTGTCAATATACATATTTACATACAATTGAATGTATATTACATGGGATTTTAAAATTTTTCGTTGCTCGTTTTGGAACACCCTTTAATTTTTAATTCTCATGTATTTGTTACGTAGCTCTTACGGTTCCTCAGAAAATAGCGTGTGACGGACACCTTTCACCTCTTTGGTGTACGGAACCCTAAAAAGCACAAAAAAGGCGTAATTTTGAGATCTAAAAAGAGTAAAAAGCACTAATATTTTCTCTATTTCTGAAATAGTATCATCTTTAATGAAATACATATATCAGACGAAAAGTGTATGCTTTACACTGAAAAAATAAATACACCAAGTTTTTATTAAAGTAATTTTAAGAAATACACAAAATTTCTTGGCACTAACGCACAAAACTTGGCGTTTTGAGTCTTCAAAAAGCACTAAAAATAGTGCCAAAAGCACCAAGTTGGCACGGCTGGTATTAAACACAGAGCTTAATGATGAATCTGCAACATTTTTAAAATACTTGCACCCAAAAAATAGACAAATACTTCTTACACTCGTAACATTTATTTCTGCATTGTTATTATAAATTATATTTGTTTGAATTTTTGTTTTTGCAAAAGTTTTCTTTGGGAATGATTATTAAGTAATAATTCATAACATGCTATTTCCCTTAATAAATATTTAAGATTTTAATAATATTTATTAACATTTGCGTTAAAATATTAAATATGATTTTTCGATATGTTGAAATTAATTAAACTTCATGAATTTTTTACCAAAAGTTAAACATGTTTTTATATATATCATGCACTAAACATTTATTTTAGAAATGTTATATTATATTTTTTATTTGAGAATAAAATTCTACTTTATTTTTTTAGGTTGCTCGATTTATCAGTGAAACTATTAAAATATTGCTTACTCTACAAAAATAAGTGCAAAATTTACTTAAATCGAAAATTAAATGTGAATAATAATAACTTTTAAAATTTTAAAAATGAAATGGTTGCACGCCAAAAATTATTATACCAAAAAAAAAATAAGAAAAGTTGCATAGAAATTAATAAAATCCAAATTTTGCTTCGAAGTATGCAAATTTGGGTTAATTCCAATTCATTATTATTATATTATTATTATTATTATTATTATTATTATTATTATTATTATTATTATGTTAGTCTTGTGCTTGTATAAAATTCTCTATTTTATGCAATCCAATACATTGGATTAGGAGTCATAAAAAATTTCTGCTGAGGATACTAATTTTAGTTAGATAAAATCCTTAATTTTTTATTGTTAACCGATCGCTAATTTGTTTTTACTTAATGAAAGAGCAAAAATATTTCCCATTTTTAATTTAGTATGTGTGAAATCCTTCAATTGAAAAATAGTGAAATTGAATTAAGCAATATGTATGTATGTATACTTTGTTTGAATACTTAATTATAGATGAAAACCCAAACATAATAAATGAACAAAACATTTATTTATGTATGCTAATGTACAATTACAGTCATGGCCAAAATGTAATTTTTATATATTTGTAAAGAAAAATACTTCCCATCACCTTCATTACGCTGTGAAAGAATATAACGCATTAGAAAACTTTATATACACGTATTATTAGATACGACAAATGTTTATACATGCATATATACATATCGTTATCTTGATATAGAAAGGCCGTAAATCATTATTTTTTTTGAAATCGAGATATTTGTATTTTTCGATACATTAGATATTCTTCTATCGAAATATAAAAAAAACTCGATTTCAAAAAAATAATGATGTTATGTGATTTGATTAATGATTTCAGTGATTTTATTTAATTATTTTATATAAGGATTACTTACGTTCTATTAAACACTAGCGGGCCCGTTGCCTGCTTCGCACGGCAAAACAAAATAAGAAAAGAAACACACTTGTTTTTAATAAAGTTGGTTTTGTTCCCTATTATTCAACTTTTAGTTCTAGTTTCTTACAATCTTAGACTATGTATCACTTAAGATAGCTCTTTCGTAGACAACATTTTTGGTTTTACCATGAGTTGTTGTGTAGATAAAGAGAACTGAAGGCTTGCCAACACGTGAGCACGAAACATATAACTGGCCGTGTGAAAAGCAAGGATATTCTAAATCAATTCCACTTGCGATTGATTGTCCCTTTCGTTTGATCTATTTTGCGTTCTACGCGACCGACGTCCAATGTCAGCTCTTGCTCTTCGTGGCATTTTTAGAAGAAACTAAACTAAAGATAATAAGGAACTTCAGTAATAAATTGATGAAATCCAGCAAATTCTGGACTCGAAAAGCACCAAAAAGTCACGAAAAGACACGAAAATGTGTCAAAATTCAATTAAAAATTTGCCAAAAAATCGAAATAATTTTTGTCTTACCGTTCGGAAGCGCAAATGAAACGTTCGAGATCGTCTGCACTCGAAAGGCACCAAAAAGTGACGAAAAGACACGAAAATATGCTGAAAATGTGAGAAAATTCAATTAAAAAATCCAAGTAATTTTTAGCTCACTGATCGGACATTAAACAAAAAAAATTCACTAAATTTTTTAATTTTTTTTCACAAAATATCAAATTTGAGATTATGTCACAAAATCATATGATGCACTTGTAACAATCAGAACACTTGTTTAGCAAAACAATCGATTTTTATATCATTAATCATTGTTTTTTTTAATTTTTTTTTAACAAAATATTCAAATTAAAACGATGATTAGAACGAAAATTAATTTATTTTTATCAAAATACTCACCAAAAAATGCGAAGAAATTAATATTTTCAAAAATCAAATTTCAATGACGTCCAAAGAGAAAAGAGAAATGATAACAAATTGCTATTTGCATCACTTCGTGCAATGCTCTCCAATACACAAACGACCAAAATGTATTCAATACTAATGAATGCTGTATTATGCGGTACAAAAAATGCCTGCGGCAAAAACACACTCACTTCACATACTTCTTCAACCAAACTTCATATAAACCATATATGGGCCACTGCCTACGTAGTGTATAAATTTGGTTGAAATCGCACGACGCGTTTATGATTAGTTCGGCGACGTACATATACGGACTTATTTTTATATATATATATAGATTCCTTTAGCAGTTTTTAAGCTAAAGTGCGCGTATTTAGGGTTGAGCTCAAGCCATAGGTAATCGGTTTTTCCCCAAGTATTTTTTTATGAATAAAAATATATAAAAAGTGAAATATATATACGAGTAGTGTGTGCATAAGCATATTTTTGGTGTACTTAACTAAGAACAGTTAACGCGAACTCCGGACACAGCCACGAACAGACGGTCATACCAATGACTATTTTGGGCCAAAATTAAGAATTGGCAAAAAACGTTATTTTTATAAAGAAAAGCTTAAATACAAAGAAAGTAAAACCACATTAATTTCAAGTGTAAAATTTTTTATTAGTACATATATATTTTTTTATTAATTAAATTTTTCTTATGCTGATTAAATTGTAATAAAAAAACTGTATTTTTTTTATCAACTTCCATTTTATCATTTTTGGATTTCATAACTTAATAACATGTCAGTAATTCCCTGAAAGAATGTCCAGCTATTAAAAATAGTTTTTCTTTTAAATCATTATATTTAATAAATCATAATGTATGCAAATTATTGCTTTATTAGAAAACTTCTGTTTGTTTAAAGGCTCAGTTAGCCGACTGTGATGTAAAGTAACTGCAATAGTAGGAAACAGTGTCTTTATATACGAGTAATTGTATGTATGTATGTATGTATATTACATGGGATTTTAAAAATTTGCGTTGCTCGTTTTGGAACACCCTATAATTGTTAACTGTCATATGTTTGCTGTTGTAGCGGCTAAAGCTCTATATGTTCTATGAAAATTTCAGGTCCGCAGCTCTTACGGTTCTCGAGAAAAGAGTCTGTGACGGACAGACTATTTGAGTTAGTGTCTTTCTATTTGAGACCAACGATATCTTGCAATATTTTTTTTTTTTTTAACTGGTGCCAAAATGAATACGTATTTAAACAATTTTTTTTTATAAAAAATATATTTAGTTTAGATTTGGTTATGTTGACGAGAGGAGCCAATACGCTCATGTTTGGGGATATACAAACACATACATATGGGTGATTCCATTCTGGCGTTACGTGACATTTGTACGACGAAATTTTGAAAAAAAAATTTGAAAATCATGTTTGAAAAAGTTTTTTCTTACATTTGAGAAGCGTTTAAATAGCTTTATATTCATTAAAAAAATGATAGAAATCAAACCAAAGGATTTCATGATATACCCACAATATGACCTGGCGTTACGTTACAAAAAAAAAAGAAGTGGGACTTGACTTGACTAACAATATTGCTTGATTCTGCGAGCTGGGCAAGTCTTTTTAGACAAAACTTGGATTGATATACATTTATTTTCCAAACATCTAGATTAAAAAATCTTTTCCCCTGTTTTTCTATTAGCCTTAGTATTTGGCATTACGTTATATGACGTTTCATTACTTAAATTCCCACTTGATATTATTTTGGTTAAAAATTAAGAAAAAGATACACAAAAGTGTAGTGAAACTATATTTGTTATTCTTATTAGGTTTATCCGCAGCTCCGCTCACGTTGTATTTTGAAAAATATAACAAAAATTTATGAATGTAATTGTAATTAATTGTTAGTCGCTGATAAATGCGATAAAATAAAATAAAAAGAACAGAATAAAAACCGATTTTAAGACTTTGTAAACAATCCAAACCGAATCGAAAATTATCCTTACCAGCCCAAAAATTTATTTTTCGAAAAAAATCCGTACCATATACAAAAACACCGGTCCCGAACCAGATACAAAAATATCGGGTTTTGACGCTGGTAATGTAGCTTTCCGTTGGTGAAATAATTTAAAAATCGGTTTAGCGGGTTGGTTGTGAAAGCGAAGAAAACAAACGAACAAACTCAAAACAAAAATTTCAAGTACATAAATTTTAAACAAACATTGTTCCATGCAAAAAAATACTCACAATCTGGCGTTACATTACACACTTTTTAATATTAATATTATATTAAATATTTGTTTTATAAACGATTTTTTTATTATTATCACATAAGCTAATAACACTTTGTTAATATGCAAAATTTCACGCACTTGTAGCTAGGGACGCCAAACGGGAAATCCCGAATCCCGAAATTCCGGGATTTGGCAAATCCCGATTCCCGGGATTTGTAAAATTCAAGCCCGGGATTTTAATTTCGGCATTTCTTAGCAATTTTTATATGAGAACCATTTATAAATTGAATTTTTCGTTGATTTTATGGTATTTTTTTTATAAAATATAAAAGTCCCATAAAATTTTTTACCTGCAGTTTTAACAATTTAATGACTATTCGTGGCATATTTCTTATTAATTAACAACAAGAGCAAAATAAATTAACCACTTTTTTACTATTATTTTCATCAAAGGGGCTACAATATACAACTAAGAATTATTTTGAAAACAAAAAGAAGCATATGAGCTTTGGAAGGGAAATAACATTTGACAGATTTATTCCATTTTATTCTATATTATGAGGGCAATTATGAATAAAAGCCCACGAGAATTTTTCCCCGGGGAATAGTTTCAAGCAGTAGCAAATAATTAAAGAAAAGCAAAAAATCTATTTTGAAAAGGGAGAAATTTCTTGCGGAAATTTATTCATTGCATGTCGACTACTCAATGCTATAAAAAATTTGCGCTTATCTACTTTTCGGTAACAATTGAGTACTATTGACAGCTCCTTACAATTGAAGTAGAATCCAATACAAGGCACGTGCAAACTTTTTGTTGTCGGGTTGACGTAAACGTAAACGGGATTTACAAAATCCTGAATCCCGGGATTTCCAAAAATCGATCCCGATTGGCATCCCTACGTGTAGCATTTATTTTCATTATCTCTACGCTGACGATATTGAAAATAAATGCTACTTTTCCTAGCGTTACGTTACATTGAAATATCATTTTAAGAAAAACTAAATTTTAGGGTTAATTGATATATAATAGCTTTCTCCTCATATGTCTATGATTAGTTGTTGTTCTAGCAATAGTTTTGCAATAAAAGTATTACTGTGCAATTGCTCCTAGAAGTACAAAAAGTAAAGAGAAAATGCTCCTGAAATTAAGTAAAACTTACCAAAGCGAGAACCCTAACTTTGAACCCCGTTATTTCGCAACCAAACTAAGGAAAGCTTCGAACTCTTAAATTTAATTAATATTAAATATTTCTCATTTATAATACAAGAAAACAAATCTGTTGCTAAACCTTAATTTTTTTTCGGCATGGTGGACTTTTTTCTGGAAGTGGTCTAAGTTATATGCATTTTTGCTTCGAAATATCAAATAAATACTAAAAAAAAAACTTCGATAAATATTTAATAAATGTTAAATAAATTTATATTACTCGATATTTTTTGATTTGTTCAAATATAATCTACGAAATAATCCTACGTATCTAGATCAAAGAAAACCATGACTTAGACCACTTTCACAATTCAGGGCACATACATATGTATGTAAGCCAGTATAGGCCTATAGCGCCATCTGCCAAAAAGGTAAGTAAGTCAATTCAAATTATGACATTACTTTTGCGACAAAGGAATTAAAAAAAAACGAATGCCTACAACTAAAATTTGTGAGCATTACAAATTAAATAGCAATATGTAATTGTTTTCTTCATCAATTTTAATTGCTTTTTAAAAATAAAACAACTTGTACATGCACAATAAATAGTAAATTATTAAAACTGGAAACGTAAATATTTAAGATGTCGTACGTGACATTTTTGATTTGAAGAAAAAAATAAAATAAAGAAAGATGATTTTTCTTTTGATCAAATTGTACCGAATAAAATGTGATTGCGGTAACTGTTACGAAATCTTGAAATAAAAAATACATATATATTTTTCTTCTATTTTTTATTTCCAAATAAGTAATGAAATTAATTCATTAAAAAGTTGTATTTTCTGTGCTGCAATTTTTGAAAAATTTTATAGATACATAGATTTTTTAATCTAAATAATAGTTGATTAAAATATCTTTATTTCATTTGTTGTTACAATTTAACACTTCATGGTCATTATTTCCACGATGGCCATTACCAACAGCTGTAAAAAGAGAAAAGAAGAACAAAAGAGTAACAAATAACAAGTAACAAATGCATAATATTAATAATTGCTATTATTATCATGAGGAAAATTATCACATTTTCAACAAGCACTCTTTTTAAAGTAATTTCTTCTTTTGTATTTAAGTTTTTTTTTTGTAAGTTCAGATAAAGCAAAAAAATATTCCGCATACTAAATAGGGTTGCCATGCACTAAAATGGTTGTAGTGAAACCTGAAAGGATAATACGGATCTTGTGGACGTTTATTATGAGTAACTTCCGATCCTCAATTCTAGTTGAAAGAACTGAACGAAGGAATTTTTATTTGTTGAAAAATATTTACATTTTTATACATTTTTTTCCGCAATAAATATAATGTCGAAAGCAAGTCAACACTTATACAAAAAGATATTTTATTTCCATAAATTTTCTTAAACGAAATAATTAAACAAAATTTGGGCAGGGGGAGGGGGGAAACAAACGAAACGAAGGAAGAACTTTCCGAGTACAAGAAAGTCTGTACTCCCCAGCCATTTTTCTTTCCCTTCTATTCTACACACTCCCGACTGTAATATTGTGTGTGTGTGTGTGTGTGTGTGTGTGTAAATTCACCTCAAAACCCTATTCGATAAATAACGAAAATTTTGATAGTCCTAACTGCTCATAATACGAAAACTTAACGTTAACGTTAATGCGAAAACTTAACGCTGTTTTGTGTAGCCAAATCTTGTGTAAGTAAATCTTTCAAAGAAAAAATGTGACTAGTAGTCAATATAACACGATGCGACGTCAAATTCATAAACAATAGCAAGCAGATGGTTTAGATCAGTGCTGGCTAAACAGAGAAATGTATTTGTGTATGTGTATTAAAGTCCTGCACAAGACCACTAACAAGAACTTTTAAGAAATGAGGAATTTTTCAAATGCTTTACTACAACGGAATCTTTTAAAAGAAATGCTAAACAACACTGTTTTCAAGATATTTGTTTCAGTTATTGCAGGTATAGGAGTAAAGAAGAAAATGCTTCGTGACTGAAAATTTTGTTATGCTTGCTTCTTCATACGCATGGGCGCGTATTAGAGTTTCTAATTTGCCGGAATTTTCCAATTCCCGGGAATCGAGAAGTCAAATGTCTTATTCCATAAATTTAAATAAATGACCTCAATTAAAAACATAATTTAATCAAAAAACACACAACATTTAAATTAATAACAAAAATTAAAAATTTTAAGAACCTCCGACGTACAGACCAAATGGCTGGGCCAAAAGAAGATATAAGATAAAGTCACCTTTCAAACGAAAACAGATTATAATCGGGTCTCGCCGTTTAGGAGCTATAGCGTCATAGACACACACATTTAACATAATATATCTAGAGAAGATGTGATATCTTCTAAGCGGCTAAACCGTTTTTCGCAAAACATAGCTAAGAACACCAATATTAAACAAAAACAAAACAAAATCAAATAAATTCTTTTGCTTTGAGTTATTGCATGGATGGAAATTCCATCTACATCTGCCAATCTAGATACTATTTCCTATAAAAGACTTTTTTTGTTGAAAATATTTCGTAACGCTTGAAGTTGTTGTAGTCACCGCGGAAATCTCTATTACATCTGCTTCCATGCTTATATTATGCATCGTTATAGAGTTGTATTTTTAAGTAGAAAAACAAAGAACAGCAATGTAAAAAAACCAAATTCCAAGAACGTAAATATTAAATTCCCGAAAGGTTCCGTTGAAAATTTCCCGGGATTTGTAAAAAAATGATTCCCGGGAATTCACGGGATTTTTTCCCGCGTACACAGAAAAAACTAATTTTCCATTTCAAACACCAAATGCTATGAATCAAATAATAATTTTTTCAATTTAGGTTCTACAAAGAAATTTGTAAATTCAAATTCAAAATTTTGTAATAATTTGTTTGGAGATTTTTTCAATCAACAGATTGTCTGATTCAACAAAATTTTTTAATGAAAATACAAATTAAATAAAATAAATAACTGTTGTGTATAGTATGCAATTTCTATATTGGAACAGAAATGTTCTCTTAACAATTTTGTTACAAGTATTACTTTATACATACTAATTGTATCAACTGGAATTTTTCACTTCATATTGTTTTTTGTTTTGCATAAAACAAAATTGGATCAAACTATTTACTGGAATATTAAAAAATATTTACTGAATCAAAATTTTATTTCAAACAATCTTTTGTTTGAAAAATTTTAGGGAATAATTTTTTTTGCGTAGAAACTTTAGCGCGTATATAAACGTCATGCATGTACATACGAACACACTTTGTGTATGATCTTTAATTTTTTTGAGCACATACCCACGCACACATGCATTGACATTAGTTAGGTGCGCTTGCTTTATAAAACCTTCCTTAAAGCGTAGACAGACGACAGCGTTAATTTGCATTAACTGTCTTAATTCAAATTAACTTGTGAATTATCCCCATTCCAATGCGTATTAGATTTAACGTAAATGAAACTGAATTAATACTGAATTTTACTATATGATAACACCGCCCTCTTATGGTAACACGGTAACACTGTCAACCATCAATCAAACTGTGGCAAATTGTTTTCGTTTTCAAAATTAAAATGGATTCAAAGTCAGGAAATTTAAGTTATTTTAATTGTTTTTAGAAAAAGAAAAAAGGAATATTAAAATCGAGACTTATTTTTTCTATTTTAAGATTTCCAAAGGAAATAATCGAAGTGTGTATTACGAAAGGGATGCACAGATTTTGCTAACTGTTTACTTAATGCAAATAACAGTCGTCTGTCAGGGTAAATTTTTAATTCACATAAGTGAGCTCTTAATGCAAATTAACGCTGTCGTCTGTCTACGGTATTAAACACACAATAGCTTACCATCTACATCCTACACACACACACACACACACACAAGACGTATTTATATTTTAAGACTTTTTACGCAGGCCTCTAATGTGTATTCATTTGTATAATAAGCCGATTGAAGTTCGGCAATCTGGTGCCACTTTGCCCAGCTTTGCTTTAGATGACAAAACTTTAGTTAAATTGCTCAGTGTTGCTGGACCTTCGACTCAACTCGTGCAATATAATTTAAACAAAACGAAGTTATTCAAATTCAGAAATTCAAATACCATTTATTTATTGGAAGTGATACCTCCGAAGACGTAATTTACACTGTTGTGCTTTTTCTGCTTGCTTGTGGAGGCAGGCTTTTTTGGTTTAATGGCGAGAGGGGGTGTAGAACAAAAGACACGAAACGAAAATTCGAGGGGATTTATGACATTTCTCTCTGCCTTTTTCGTACTCACAGCATTAAACGTGTATATAAATGCCAAAAGGGCATGAATAAAAAAGGCTTAATCAAGGCGAATTCGTATCAGGTGACCTTATCGCTACAACAATACAACAAAACTAAAAACAACATGCAATTCGTCTGGCTTTAAAAAAACCCAATCTGTCAAAAACTGTTGACTAATATACCAATACATACATACATATTTATAAAACACATACACTTTTCACTTTAAATGTAAACAAGCATTAGATAAAAGAAGAGATTTTGACAGTCGGGGTGCAAAGCAGTTCAATTAGGCTTTGAACACCTGATAATCATCTGGACTGTTAAGGTCACCTGTTATCGATTCGCTTTGGGCTTAATGTAATGTGTGTGATTTTTCGTAGTAGGTTCAAAAGAAAATTGTCAATACAAGGCAGGCTAAAAAGGCATAGTGTGAATAGCGACTATAACCCAATTCGGAATTAAATTTATTTCGTTGCAATTGGCAACTCTAGAGAAGATTACGCAGATTGTTGCTACGTTTATAAACACGGATATACAACAATAAACAATTAAGGCCTCAACAAACAAGACGCATTATAAGCTGCTTTCTTTTTAAACAAAGATCACGTTTGTCTTGTTGTTAGATGACAGACAACAGACAACATGTAGACACAAGCGTTGTAAAAGGCTTGCTTCAGATTTAATGTTTTGTAATAAATAGAAAGCAAAAACAAAACAAAATTGCCAGCCTGTAAATATTTCCTAGAGGTTGGTTGCATCTTTTGTGTGGCATCAAGTGATTTTCAAAAGTTTAAACAACTCATTTAATTGCATTTATCGATAATTAATGCATTTAAGGATAAATAAAAATTTTGCAAATCTTGTTTCTTTTTCTACACCTAAGAGATGGCAAAAAAATGTCACCTGTCCGTTTTGTTTTTCCTTCTTCTTTATAAAGTTGGCAAAAATAATTGAATGAATTGAATGCATTAAAAACGCATTGCATTTGTAATAATAAAACAAGTGGCGTAATCCAGTGGCAATCGTGGCATTATCTATATAGCCAATCATCCATTCGAAACCAACTTGCATTGCAAAAAGACAACGGAATCAAAACAAATTATTGTCATCACCAACCAACAAACCAACCTGTGTGTCGAGTATATAAAGTAGTTTTACATTGTGTTGTGCAAGAATTACATTCCAAAGTGTTTTAAATCTAAAAAGATCGTTAGAAGAAAAAACAAAATACAATATCTCAAATAGTACAGAGAAGACTCTTTATAGACAAAATGTGTAGATTTAGTACATAAGCACATACATATGTATAAATTTATAACGGCTATGGGGCATATAGAAAAAGAAGTATCACATCATTTGAATCTGTTGAATACCTTTTTCTATAATGTTCCACAATATGACGACGATAAACTGTTGCAACTGCAACAATAATGTCTGTTGCTATTGTTGTTTGCAAACTAAGTACGACGAAGTGGTGCTCATCGTTTGTTTATTTTAGTTTCTGTATGAATTTTTATGTTTATACTATTTTATTTATGTGTATCTTAAGGCAATCATCCGGTTTTTTGTAGATCAATAGTGTTTCTATAAAATGCACCCCGCCATTACCACAAACCAATAAACCATGTCATCAGCTGAATATTATTTGTCTGCATGAATCTTTGATATTTTAAATATTTTTTAACCCATTTGAAGAATTTTTTTATTTTTTTTGGTTATGAATTAATTTTTTTTACTATAATAAAGTAATTGTGTTTCTCATGATCTAAATATAGTCAGGTCATTTGGGAAATGTTGTTGTTGATCTTGCGCGAGTATATGCATTTCGTTTCTGCTTAAGAAGCTCATCAGTAGACTTCAACTAAACTATTCTTGAAGAAGCTAAAAGACTTGATATGTTTATGAAAAAACTCTCAAAATGTTAATTAGAATTACGTACAGAAACGTAATAAGTCAAAAAGCCTCAAACGAAAGCTTTAAATTCATAAAAAAAACATTCTTAATCGATACTGAAACTGTGTTTTTAGTTTGTGTAACTTGTGAGTACACTGAAAGAATTTTGTTCATAAATTCTATGAATTTCGACATTAATCCAATGAAAAAATTCATTAAAATTCAACCAACGTCACGCTTTATTGTATTAATGAAACCAGTTTCGTTAAAAAATTTTTAATGAAAACTACGTCAAATGTATTAAATAGTGTCATCAATGCAATGAAAGAACTTCATCGAAACAACGAAATAATTTCATTAAACCATGAAATAATTTAATTAAAATAACGAAATAATTTAATTAAACCAATGAAATAACTTCACAAAAACAATGAAATAACTTTATTATAACAACGAAATAACTTAATTGAAACTGTATGTGTAAATAAGCATACAAAGAGCACAAGAACAATCATAAAGAACTACTTTTGATGCAAGCTTTTGGTTGACAACTGTTGAAATAAGTTTAGTTTGTCAGCCTTTCATATCAACAATGAAATTTTCATATGGACAACGAATACATTTCATAGCTATAATGAGATTCTAAATTAATGTATATTTTATTATATTTTTTAGTTTCAAAGAATCTAATCTTTAACTTAATTGCTTTAGGGTATGTACTTATCCATATATGTTTATTTCAAGCAACAACTGTAAGTGTTTCTTAAATATAAAGGGGGTTGTTTCTTAAGGGCCACTCAGACTTTATACATGTATAAAGACTTTTGTGGAAAATGCAGCTCTGACATGTTGAGTTGTTATTGTTTTTTTGAAATTTTTGAAACAAATATAAGAGCAGGGATGAATTTTCGTCAAAAGTATTAATACTTGTATTATCGTCTGGAATAGCCTTTAATAATTAGAAAATATTGTTGTCATAAATGTAATGAAATATTGTTACGAAGCTAGAATACCAACGAAGCAATTCCAATGAAATTCTTTCACAATATTCGTGAAATTCTTTTGTGAAACTATCTTTAGATTTGTGAAAAAATCTAATGAAATTGTTTCGTTGGATTTATGAAGCAAAATTCTTTCGGTGTAGTTTTCGCATCGAAAAAATTTCATGATTTTTGGGGTAACTATCCGGGAAAGGTATTAAAGCGAAGACGTTTTTATGGGTAATTATGAGAATACGCTTAAATACCTTCAGAAATGCATTTATCCGAACTCACTGGGGTATGTAGTACATACCCTGCAGGAGGTCGACCTAGTGTCCAATTGTATTTTACTAGTACAGAAACCACCACCACTAGTTCCCAACTGTAAACTGTCCTATAACATCTTAATGCTCAAATCAGCATTGAGTGTGCTTAGAAAATTACTAGTGCCATTGGTACTTAGGAATAGGAATAGTTCATAACCAGTTCTTTTGTAAAGAAAAATTCTAAAAAATTGGTGGTTTTACTCCTTTGTTACCCAAATGCGCAATTATTTATCGAAATTCAAAAATACAAAAGGTTAGTTATAATTATTTGATTATAATTATTTTTAGGTGAACCTAAAACTTTAATAATTGTACAATAATAATTTTCATAGCCTGCAAGGGGTCTGTTAGACAGTCAAAATTTATTTTACATCTGGTGCCTAGGAACAACTTCATATACTAGTACTCATCAGAACTAGTAATTTTATACAACAACTTTAACCCTTTTCGCACTAGTTCTTGCTGTTCTAGTATTTATACTAGTATCTTTTAGACAATTGACACCTACACAGAAAAAATTATTCCCGAAAAATTTTCAAACAAAAGTTTGTTTGAAATAAAATTTTGATTCAGTAAATATTTTTTACTATTCCAGTAAATAGTTTGATCCAATTTTGTTTTATTAAGCAAAATAAAAAACAATATGAAGTGAAAAATTCCAGTTGATACAATTAGTATGTATAAAGTAATACTTGTAACAAAATTGTTAAGAGAACATTTCTGTTCCAATATAGAAATTGCATACTGTACACAACAGTTATTTATTTTATTTAATTTTTATTGCCATTAAAAAAATTTGTTGAGTCAGACAATCTGTTGATTGAAAAAATCGGGGTTTTTCTCCAAACAAATTATTACAAGATTTTGCATTTGAATTTACAAATTTCTTTGTAGGACCTAAATTGAAAAAATTATTATTTGATTCAGAGAATTTGGTGTTTGAAATGGAAAATTAGTTTTTTCTGTGTAATCTCCTGCAGGGTAATTACTTGAAATAAAATACATATATGTACATACATACATATGTATTTCTTCAAATAAAATATTTTATTATATAACAAACACAACTCATATTACAAAAAATAAATATATAAGCTGCATATCGTTAACTTAATACGAAAAGGCCCTAACTAATATTTTTAATAGTTTGAAGGAGGAGGAAAAAATTAAATACAAAAAGATGCAATATTGGTACAAAATTGTATTAAACGCAATTTTTATTAAAAACACTTTTCAAATTTAGTGTTATATTCATTTAATTTTTTTGGAGGAGGTGTATCTAGGAATGGTCTATGGAAAGATTTAAAAATATCGACTTAGAAAAATTATGAGTTGGGTCCTTTTCGTATTAAGTTAACGATATATTCTATTGCAGAGTTACATAAATATGTACTTGGGTAGTTTTTGGCAAATAAACGAGGCGATTTTAGGGGAAATTTCATTTTGGGGTAAAATATTTCTGGGTAACTATGCACATTGGATAATTAAACCAAAGTTAACTAAGCGTGGACTTTTGTGTGGAAATAAGTTTGAACAAGTAAAAGTGCCATATTCGGCTGTGCCGAATCTTATATAGCCTTTACCGAAGCACGTATGTTTATGTAGTATACAGATACATATATAAGCACATACATACATCCAGGCTGCCCAGAGAAGCGCCAGAGTGCCAAACATCAATCAGCTTTTTATACAAATGAATAACATACGCTTATACATTTCTATCGGTTCTCTCTCTGGGCAGTCTGGACATACATATACATATATGTATTTGTTTTGTAAAAGAATTTACAATGTTTCTGAGCTTACATCTGGCATTTCTTGTGTGACATTTGCCTAAAAGAGTGTAACCAAGTAATTACTAATGAAAAGCTGTTTGATTCAAGCATGTATTTATTAAGTTAATACCTTTTAGATTTTTTTTAAATTTAATATACTTGCAAGGTTATGTGTTGGTCAAAATTTTTATTTTTCGCCACCTAAGTCTCATTTCCAATCTTCCATGTATTGTATAAAATTTTTCTTATACACAGAAAAAATTATTCCCAAAAATTTTTCAAACAAAAGTTTGTTTGAAATAAAATTTTGATTCAGTAAATATTTTTTACTATTCCAGTAAATAGTTTGATCCAATTTTGTTTAAAACAAAACAAAAAACAATATGGAATGAAAAATTATAGTTTATACAATTAATATAAAGTAATATTTGTAACAAAATTGTTAAGAGAACATTTCTGTTCCAATATAGAAATTGCATACTGTACACAACCGTTATTTATTTTATTTGCTTTTTATTTTCATTAAAAAATTTTGTTGAATCAGACAATCTGTTGATTGAAAAAATCTAGGTTTTTTCCAAACAAGTTATTACAAAATTTTACATTTGAATTTACAAATTTCTTTGTAGGACCTAAATTGAAAAAATTAGTATTTGATTCAGAGAATTTTGTGTTTGAAATGGAAAATTAGTTTTTTCTGTGTACATATATTACGCAGTTATTACGGACGTTAGTGTCAATAAAAAATCGATTTTGCTATTTGTGACGCACTCTAAAAATTTAGGTCAATATTTTTTTCTTTATTTATCCAAAGTTTTAATTCTGATCTCGTGATCGCTTTTGAAATAGAAGTTAAATTCTTGCGAGAGTGAGTATTACAAAAAAAATAATAATTTGTATTATTTGCTTTAGTCAAAATTTGTACGGCAATTTTGTTTTAACGTTTATATATTTATTTTTTTGGTTTTAAATGCTTAATTTAGCTACTGGCTAAAAAAGCATCAACATTATTTCAATTCTTCGTAAATCGTCAAACTTAACATTTATTTGACCATATATGTATGTACATATATACATACGTACCGTAATGCATAAGTACGTTCACAAAACCATTCAATAGCTGTGTCCGAATATTTCAAATTTATTAACTTGTGTATACGAAATGAAAAAATAAATGTTCATTGAAAACGTCTCTTAAAGGTTTCTGTAACACATTAACTGGAGCAGTTTTTCCGTTTTCTTTTGCCAACAAGAAGAGCGAAAAAAAAAATTAAAAAATTATTCTTTTTGTTCAAACTATCAATTAAAATAGTAATTAGTGATTTGGTTATTGGAATTAGTTATTGCATTTCTGTGAAAAACAAAAACAAAAGAGAGAGAAAAACTATGGACATTTTTAAGACCAGCCTAAGTGTTAGACAGGTGGCTGGCTAATATCATTTGTAATCAAAATTATTTCATTTGAAATTATTGTAGCAAATCGTAAAAAAATGTTTTAAAGATCAATTTTACAAACATCTGGTGGAAATAAGTATAAATAAGACCATTAAATGTATTATTAGTTTTCTTAATAGCTTTATTTGTCTGTAGTAGTTAATGTGTTTGCATGTTTGTAGGCTATAATATCCGAAATGACTCAATCAATATAAAATATTCAACAATATATTGTAGAACGAGATTTCCGGATAGGTCATGCCAGGGATGGCAAAGTTGGTACAATTGTACATTTGAGGAATCTCCACAGTTTCACTCAGTATTTCTTTTCAAACGATTGGATATGTCAATTTTCATATTTGATCAATGAAACTCATATTCTTCTCCTTGAAAAAGTCTTGTAAAAGCAAAACGCAGCAAAAAAATCAACAAAAAAATCTGAACCATTCCATTTCCAAATCATCGGATACTGGAGCACATGCTATTCCTATGTATATTTTAAATTTCAACTTAAACAGTTGTAACTTACACGAAAATTTGTGAAAACGATTCGCTGGTCATAACAATGTCGATTATTTTAATAAAAAATAATAAAAATATGTAATTTGAACTTAAGAAATATTTTAGTACAATTAAGTCCAAAAAAGAAAAATTTTTTAAAGTTGTTGGTACAATTTTAAAATTCTCAATGCCTTCCCTGGGTCATGCTACTATTTCAATACAATTTTTGTGATAAAGACGGGGAGGAAGAATTAATTCTACTCTATGATACTTTTTCTATTATACTATAGATCAGTGTTGCCAGAAAATGATGATGAGAGAATGCTAAAAGACGAAAAAAAGTATAATGCCAGATTTATATTTAAAAAAAATATTGAAATACCCCCACATGCAAAAAAATTATCGTGCGCTTGAAATATACGTTAAAATAAAATTTCCATACAAAAACCGGTTTTAACATACACTTGAAGCACACGTTAAAATTTTTTTGCATATGAGGGTTAGTTTTTAATTTCGTGTATTTTTATAACACATACATATCGAGCCTTATTTTCGATTTTATCGTAAACGACAAAAATTAAATTGTTCTGGAGAAGCTTTTTTTTAAATATTCCAATTTTTGGTTTTTGTACACCCAGAGAAAAAACAGCTTAAAATCAATGAAAACCATATTAAATTAATAAGAAACATTAATGAAAGTCTAGCCATGTTGGAATTTCTCATTTCAATATAGTAAAATATTAATTTATTAATTTTGTGTATTTTTAAGTATCTTAATATACATTTTCTACTATATTGATAATTATTGAATTAATGTGATGCGTTCTTATTTTTAAGTTGCAGCTTTTCCCTGAGTGTACGTAAATTTACTGTTTAAAAGATAAAATGTCAAAAATGTTATAGAAATTTATTTACACAAACCTGTTAAGTTTGCCCAATAATTTTGACTCGTAAACTTAAGCTGTGCAATTGTGCATTTTGTTAACATCAACTTCTTGCTTTTTTGGACTTCTTTAGGCACTTTTAGACACACACACACCACACACTTTTTTATTTTTAGAAATATGTTTTTTAATTAAAATTTGTTGTAAATTTTATTATTTTATTTTTATTTAATTAATTTTTGGACGTTTGTTTCAAATTTACATTAGTTGTTTGCACAAAACGTTAAAAGGGGCGTCATGAAAAAAGTCTCGCAAGTTTGCCCAAAATCCTTATTATATTTTTATTATTAATCAAATACGTACCAACTTGAATCCAAATTCCAAATCCAAAATTTTTTAATATTGTAATTTTTAGTTAGTTTAGTTCTTTTTATGTTAATTTCTTTAAATTTTAATAAAATAGACACATCCCCTGAAGAAGTGAACATAAAATTCACGAAACGTCGGGATAAATATGTAATAAAAATTTAATTTTTATTGACATAAAACGCGATAGACCTCACCAGCTAAATAATAAGAGATTAATTCACGAACCCAAATAGTTGTCCATTTGTTTTGTGCTTCAGAAGCATGGAACAGTTCGTGGAGCCGGTAATTTTTTATTCTATTTTGAAATTAGCTGCATTTACAGGAACATAGTTTTTCGATAAACTTGTAAAATATTATTATCAGTGGTACTGAATATTTGGTCAATATTTGAATCATTTATTTAACTTTAAATACATTTAATATTTTGTCTCTTTTATAATCCACTTTTTTAAACTTTTCAAAATTAATTTACAAGAATATTTTCTTTATAATGACACTAATTATAAGGAACCACAATATGAAATAAAGCATTCGTCAGACAAGCTTAACTGTTTTTTTTTTGGATGAAATTAAGAAATTTCTTTACTTCTATGATGTGTATTTATTTAATTTAAATGAAATAAAATTGTTAAACTTAACGAAATTTCTTCAATTCTACAGTCTATTTTTAAATTATACGTACTATTAATTATTTAAAAAATTTTTATTCAATTCTAATATATTAAATTAGTTGAATTTTAGGAAAATTTTTCAAATCTACAATAATTTAGTTCATTAAGTATTCTTCTTGTTTTAACGAAATTTTAATAGAGAAATATTCAAAACAACACTTTTTTGTGGGCGTTAAATTATTCTAATTTACTTCCTTTAAAGACGTTAATTTAACTATTTTAGGTGTGGTTTTGATTACCATGTGATTCTACTATTTTACCACTGTTTTAACTAAAATTTAGTTTATTTAACGGAGTTTTATATATTATTTAACAAATTTTTAATCAAACCAACATATTGTATTTCACTACATTTTTAATAAAAATCTATTACTTCTTTTAGATTTGAATAAAAATCCAGTATATTTAACGATTTTTATTCGTTAAGGGTCTACTAAATTTTTTCGTTAATATTACCTACGACATTTGGTTCAGTGTAGGGCGCCTAGACATTGCCAATTATTGTTAACAAAAATTTAGGGGTTCCTTTTAAGCTATTGTGGAAAAAAATACAAAAAAAAATGTTTCCTTAATTTTTGCACAAGAAACATGCACGAAGAAATAATATTTTTGGCATAAGATGTTGGCAAGATATGCTCGGTAGACTCTTAAGGTAGGATCACACGATTGCCGCAATGCACCAATTATTGATCCATTTTTTATGCCCATCGTGTGATTTCACAATTTATTGTCCCATACGACAATCGAAAACAATATTCTAATGATTTGCCGCAATCAAATGCAACTTTGGTACGGCAATCGTGTGAACGGTCGATAGGCAACCATGACCCAATAAAAATGTTAAAAATTCGCCATTATTTATTATCTTCTCGAGCAGCAATCAAAGTAGTCAATACGCGACAATTTCTTAAATTAATTTATTTTTTCGTGTGTGAGCCAATCTTTAACCCATATATTTAGTTTTTATTCGTTCAAAAGAACGAAAATTGCCTCTGCTTTGGCAATTTTATGTCTTTTACAAAATAAAATAGAAAAAAACGATTTCTGAAAAAAACTATGTGTACGTAAAAAAAAACAAAACAACCACAACAGCTGCTTGTTTGCATTGCGCAAGTTAGAACAATCGTATGACTGGGCTGCGGCAATTATGGTCCCAAATTCATTCTTCACCAATCTGCGTCAATAAAATTTTGATAAAATGGGACAATCATGAGACTGCAAAGTATTTGATTGGGATAATTTAGTTATTGTGCATCAATTCAGTACAATAAAAATTGGATCAGATTGGTGTATTTGCGGCAATCGTGTGATCCTACCATTAGCTACATTATTGCTATACATAGCTAAGCGCTGTCACTAGGTCTAAATTAGGTGTTGGCCAAAAACTGATGAGCCCATTTTTTGAAATCTTTGTAGGCACATGAAAAAAAATTGGTCACCAAAATCGCCAAACTGGATATAGGGTCTTACTATCCTTTAGTAGTACTATCAAAGCTATACTGTCACGACCGTGTGCTTTTCCAAAAGTCCCAATTTGTTGCCAAGATTTTAGATAACTTTTAAAATACAGGCTGTAAAATTTTATCGTAAGCGACAATTTATGTATGTAAAACATATTTGAATATTATAAAAAAAATTTCTCCTGAAAACTTTTATTTTGTCGCTTACGATTGAATGGAAAATAGGCCTCGATATATAGTGTCGAATTCAGAAAAATTAATTTAGGTTTACAAAAAATTTCCATACAAAATTTGTTTTGTAGACCTATTGTAAGCCAAAAATTATGTTTTATGAATACGGCAGAGACAATTTAATTTTTTTATCCGACTGCGCAACCAGTGATGTCAACTTTTTTACTCTAAAAGCACATCAAAGTTAAAAAAAAGTACAAAAAGCGTAATTTTGCGATCTAAAAAGCACTAACGTGAAAAACAGGTGAAGATTCAAACGAAGGAAGTTTGATAATGTTTAATATTTTCTAAGCTATTCTATATTTCCGCACTAGTATCATCTTTAATGAAATATATCAGACAAAAATGGTATAATTTACACCAAGTTTTTATTAAAGTAATTTTAAGAAATACACAAATTTCTTAAAAGCACTATTTAGTGCTTTTTCTTAGTTTGGCACTAACGCTAAAAATTTGGCGTTTTGAGTCTTCAAAAAGCACTAAAAATAGTGCCAAAAGCACCAAGTTGGCATCACTGTGCGCAACGCAAAGAAGGATATTGTGTTTATCAGTCTGTGTATGTATGTATCTATGTGTGTATGTTCTTGTGTTCCAATGCGCCACTATATAAGCCGAACACTTGGACCTATTTTTATCATTCTTACGTCAATCGATTTGTCTTAATCCCAGGAGTGTCAGTTGTCAAAATTCAATATGGCTGCCAACATGCGCTGTTTTGTTAAAACAAAAAAAAAAAGAGACGGTGAACTATATCAAAATGGATATCAGTCGACAGTTATTTTAAAGTCATCTTTAGGTTTCTTTCATGATTTTTCATTTCGAGTGACCATTTACGATATTTAACGGTTCAAAGTTGGTCGCAGTCGGTTTTTTTTATTTTTTTTTGTTTTTGTATAAATACTTGTTTATATTTTGATTTTTTAAAAGTCTGGCATTCCCTTGAGCTTTAATTTCTAAAATATGCACCTTTCTAGAACGAGTCTCAAAGCTCTTAACTTCAATCGCTTGCAGAATCGCAGTCTAAAATCTGAAATTTTTCTTTTAAATTAAAATTAAAAGTTAATCTATTTATGAAAAAATCATAATTTGTTTTTGCAATTTGTAAAACATCTCCACTACATAGTGCTCGTAGCAATGGAAAACGACATTAAATCACGTAATTAAAAAAAAAATTAAAAGCGAGATAAAATTAACATTTTATGCAAAACTCCAATTTTATTAAAATAAATGCACAATAAAATATTTATTTCAAATAAAATTAAAATAATGTCCATGGTCAGCTATTACACAATATTTTTTTAGCAACTATTAAATTTGTTTCAATGGAAAATTAATTAGTGCATTCATTTTTTGATCGGAAAATTGTTAAAAGACAATAATAAAATGTCAACAACATTTGTGTTAATATTAAAAACCAAGAAGTAAAATGCAATAAATTTTAATGTCGCCACAAAAAGTAAATTGAAAACATAACACAACAAACTTTTATTCATTCATAATGCAACAGTAACACATACACACACAAATGCATATGTACATCCGCACATGCACACAAGCACTTGAATCTCATATTTAAAACTAAAACGAAAGACTTAAGACAGCAGCTCGATATGAGTATAAAAATTTTTTTATTGAGAAAAAAAAATAACAAATCGTTTTTTTTTTCTTAAATTGTTTGTTTTATGATACATTTGAATTTAAATGACACATCCGCATTTGCGGATCTGGGCTAAATTATTTAAGAACTATTAAAAGTTTATTACAAAAGATCAATAGCGTTAAAAAAACATTACATGAGATTACAGAAAAAAGCTGAAGCTGTATAATTTGAAAGTTTGTTTAGGAAATGTAAGCTTGAAAAATACTACTTTAAAAATGTATTTAAACTGTTATAAAATATTAAATCAGAGACTGGTAGGCCTCAAGGTTTTTGATATTTTTAATAATATTTACAAACATATCTTTCTTTTTACATTAATTAGTCTTATCTGTTCAAAATTGCATTTATTGCATTTTGAGTTGCTTAAAGGCAAATTAGAAAGATAATATACATTATACATGCATACAACACAATTTCATTTAGTTGTAATTTTTATGTAAATTAAAATATTTCAAGTAGTAGTATTGTATTTAACATAATAAAGATATACATCTGCTTAAATAATTGAATTTGAATGAAAATTTGAAGGTCGAATCGAATGATTTTTTTTATAAAAAATGTAAGTCGTTTGGATGTTTCTAAATCAAACACTGAAATTTGAATTTTCTTCACAGATAGTTAATATTTTATAGGATGAATTAGATAAGTGAGCAATGTCACACTCTTTCTAATTTAATAGCGTTTTCCTCACTTAAAATAAGGAAAGGAAGAGAAGGAATTAAGGACTGTTCTCTGAAGTTTCGACCGAACATTAATATTGGAAACAAGAATAATAATATATCGTTCGCATTTATAGGAAAAGGCTTCTAATTTCATGCTCATTTCGAAGCGAAACTTTATTAAGAACTATCATCTCTATATATATGTATATATATGTATACTTGTATGTTTGAAATAAATATGTAAAAGGATCATATGTACTTCTCATGAAACTTTAAAACAAAAAGTTCTACCGCTTTCTTTATAATATGAACAACTTTTTATATACATATATTATTAATGTGTAAAAAGATCATATTTGTTATGATACTTGAAAAAAAAATTATCTACAGTTTTCTTTTACATGTGTTATGAACAATGTTAAGTTCTTGCTCTGCCTTACTAAAAGGTTATCAGCAGCCATTTACGATTTATAAGGCTGATTACAGAGTGGCCGCTCTGACCACCATCTGTGGTTTCT
The DNA here is from genome assembly GCA_905220375.1 of Tachina fera. Taxonomy (NCBI): domain Eukaryota; kingdom Metazoa; phylum Arthropoda; class Insecta; order Diptera; family Tachinidae; genus Tachina; species Tachina fera. The sequence goes on along the minus strand of LR999964.1, from coordinate 49,025,995 downwards.
AATGTGATTGCTCAAAAGATGTCAGACTGCGAGTTAGGTTAGATTGTGTGCTACAAAGCAGGTTGTGTAATGGTTTCTGCCAGCAAAAAATTTCAAAAAAGGCAATCGAGCTTGGAATTAAGCATTTTTGGTGGAAGCACTTCCCTACTGGATTACCAACTTAATGATTTTAACAAGGCGTGAGACTAAAATAATCGATTCTTGAGAAGTGCTTACTTTTTTTATTTGGCAACTTATTCACGTAATATATTTAATCTAAAAAAATCATTCTCCTCATTTAGCAATTTGTATATCATTTTTTAAATTTTAGATGATGTGATTTGTAAGCGATTAATGAAATTTGGTAATCAGAAAAGTAAGTCATTATATGGCAAGTAGTTCTGTTGGTAATGTGTAATCTTTTGCTGGGCTAGCACGTTGTATCTTATTCCCTTTTGTTATTGTTTTTCTGTCATGGAAGTTATATTTTTTTAAGGTTCCGTACAGCAAAGCTGAAAAAGAATCCTATTGATTTGGCTACGCTGTCCGTCTGTCTGTATGTCCGTTACAGGCTATTTTCTCGAGAACTGTAAAATCTACGGACATGAAATTTGGACAGAGTTTTGAAAACCTTGGTTGCTACAACAACAAATACATAAGAGTTAAAAATTAGAGGGTGTTCCAAAATGAGCACGGAAAATTTTTTCAAATTCCATGTAATATACATACAATTATATGTACAGGCTGTCCGCCAGTACTCGCAGTAATTCCATTGTAATCCTGGCTGTATGCGATGTGGCACCGTCTTGTTGATACCACATGTTAATCAATCACAGTTACGGCTACGCCGTTTTAATTTTCAAAGAAGTAAGATCCAATGAACTGCACACCAGACTGACACTTTTAATGGATGCAAAGATGACTGATGAATTATTTGAGGGTTTTACATTGCCCAGAACTGATTATTCTGTTTATTCACATATCCATTGAAATGAAAATGTGCCTCTTCACTCATTATGGTTTTTCATGCGAATCGGGGTTGTCATGGGCGAGCTGTTTTAACGATTAAAACACATTGGTTTATCGAATATTTTTCCATAATAAATTTGCACGTGTGTACTTTACGACTGCAAAATATGAACTGTCAAGACTAATGTTTACCAAAATGGCGGCAAAACAAAGTAGTATATAGAGACTACAACAATTCACACTAAAATTTAAAAAAATCTAAATTAAAGGGTGTTCTATTAGTCAATGTAACTTTGACTATGTAATTTTGGACGACTTGCTGTATCTTGGAAGCCCTAAGAGGCAAACTATTGAAATTTTCCAAATCGGTGAAACAAAAAAAAATTCCAAAATTGTAAAATTGCCAAAAGTAAAATAAATCGTCAAGATCCGAAAAAATCGCCAAAATGAAAAAAAATTGCCGAAACTATAAAAAAATCATCACATTGAAAAAAACGTCAAAAACCGAAAAGATCGCCAAAACAAACAAAAAATCGCCAAAAGTAAAAAAATCTCCAAAACCGAAAAAACGCCAAAATCCGAAAAAACGCCAAAAACTAAAAAACGTTCAAAACGGGAAAAAATCCCAAAAACGAAAAAATTTCAAAACGATAAATATATTATATAGGCTAAAGTTCGTAAAGTATTATATCTGACAGCCCATAGAGAAAGGGACCTAAGGGTAAAAAAAAATCAATTTTCACTTTTTTTTGATGTGGACAACATCTGAGCATCGAATGAGACCGATCCCATGCCACAAAAGTGTTCCCTCCCAGAGATATGTGCGTTTTATGAAATTGAAGTACACCAAAGATACACGTATTTAAATCTTTAAAATGGCTCTCCTGAACAAAACCGATTTTTACCCTTAGGTCCGTTTCTGTTTTGGGCGTCACATATAAGAATGTCAAAAAATTTACATTCTTATATACACCGAAAGAATTTTGCTTCATAAATCCAACGAAACAATTTCATTAGACTTTTTTTCACAAATCTAATGAAAATTTTACAAATCTAATGAAAATTTCACGAATATTGTCAAAAAATTTCATTGGAATTGCTTCGTTGGTATTCTAGTTTCGTAACAATATTTCATTGGATTTATGACAACAATATTTTCTAATTATTAAGAAACCCCTCTATATTTAAGAAACATTTACAGTTGTTGCTTAAAATAAACATATATAGATAAGTACATTCCTTAAAGCAATTAAGTTAAAGATTAAATTCTTTAAAACTAAAAAAAAAATAATAAAATATACACCAATTTAGAATTTCATTATAGCTTTGAAATGTATTCGTTGTCCCAATGAAAATTTCATTGTAGTCATGAAAGTCTGATAAATTAAATGTATTTCAACAGTTGTCAACCAAAAGCTTGCATCAAAGATATTTTTGTATGATTGTTCTTGTACTCTTTGTATGCTTACTTACACATACAGTTTCAATTAAGTTATTCCGTTGTAATAATAAAGTTATTTCATTATTTTAATGAAATTATTTCATTGTTTTAATGAAATTATTTCATTATTTTAATGAAATTATTTCGTAGGAAACTATCTCGTTTTAATGCAACTATTTCGTGGTTTTAATGAAATTATTTCGTTGTTTCGATGAAGTTCTTTCATTGCGTTAATGACACTGTTTAATACATTTGACGTAGTTTTCATTAAAATAATTTTAACGAATTTTTAATATTATTTCGTTGGAAATTATCTCGTTATTTTAATGAAACTATTTCGTGGTTTTAATGAAATTATTTCATCGTTTTAATGAAATTATTTCGTTGTTTCGATGAAGTTCTTTCATTGCGTTGATGACACTGTTTAAAACATTTGACGTAGTTTTCATTTCATTAATTTTAATGAATTTTTTCATTAGATTAATGTCAAAATTCATAGAACTTATGAAAAAAATTCTTTCAGTGTAGATATGTATATAATTAAAGAAATTTTCAGGATACTTTTTAAGATTGTTGTAAATATCGTGGAACTCGCTAATTTCTGATCGATTTCTATTTATTTGATGTACTCTTTCTTCTACACAAAAATATAGTGAAAGTAGGTATGGATTAATCAATTTTTCATACAAAAGTGCTTATAAAACGCAAACAAATTAATATAATATATCAAAAGAAATCGCAATATAGCGTTCACTCTGGGACCTCTAGCATTATATAGTACTAACAATTATCGCTTCTATCTTTCCTTCGCTTCTAGCGGCCACTCTGTCATCAGCCTAAGAGGTTAAACAGACTATTATAAAAAAAATAACTAAAAATTAATAAGTTAACAGGGTACAAATTAAAAAAAAAAATTTTTCTTGGAAATCTGGATATTGCTTAATATGGTCGAAAACTTATAGGACTTACATATGATCAACTTTTTATTTTATACTAACAAACAGCTCTACATATTTTTTTCTTTCTTTTATATTAGTTTAATATAATTTATTAAATAAAAAGTGAACCCAATTTTTCTATTCTATTATAAAAGAAATATTTCGGCCCTTATGAACTTGTAAGCAGGATATGGCAAATACATATATATATATATATATATATATATATATATATATATATGCTGTTTTTCTAACTCTGTTATTGAGAAAAGCGCATTGTGTTTTTATGTCTGACTTTAGAGTTAATATGCTAAAATCTAAACTAGAGATAGATTAACTGAAGCAAATGTTAAACTTTGCAACGACTTATACAAAAGAAAAAACCAAAAACAGATCGTTGACGTTGGCAGAGCAATAATTTATTTTAGTAGAAAAAGGCGACATACTATCACTTTAAACGCCAACTGGCTATTGGCATCAATGCTGCTTCTGACTCTGCTTATTAAGTTTGACTGTGTATGCTTATAAACAATATAAGTATTTACTTATTTGCTGCACAGCAACTGCAACATCAGCAACAAGACTGTTAAGGCAATTGCAAGATTCAACAGAAAGGTCTCACATTATCTTTAATAAAGTTACTGAATGGTTGGTTGTTTGTTGTTTGTTGTTCACTATCTGTCGGTTTGTCTGTCTGCTCGTCTTGATAATGCTGCTTAAAATTTTCGTGTATTTTTTGTTTTACGTTGAAGTTTTCTTTAACTGCAAAACTTTTATAAATGCCAGTGTCGTTAAACAATTGAAATAAGTCGTTATTCGAACGTTAAACAAACAACTTGTGTAGTGTATTAATTTTGTGCTTCTTACTTGTATTTCATTAAAACCAAAAATATATAACTTCCGTTAAATTTTTAAATAATTTAAAAAAAACATAAAACTGATCATTCGTATAAAACATACTTTGCCAGGATTAAAAGTATGATTTTATAAAGTTTGATAATATGACTGAAATCAAAATTTTTTTTGGAAAATTAATCTAAAATGCTCAGCAAAACTTTAAGATTGCATAAAAAATCATAAAAATTAATTAATTAAATTAAAGGAAATAAATAAATAAGAAAATAGTGTCATTAACTAGTCTTCAGCTAAAAAAGAAACAAATAATAAAATTATAGAAAATTAAGCGGCTTGCTAATGCTGTGTCTCACAATGAAGACATTTTTTATATTATTAATTTGTTTTACAATTGGTAAGTGTTTGTTGAAACTGAATACATATTAAATTTAAAGTGGAAAAACTGAAAAGAAAATTTTTTTATATTTTAACGATTGTGTCATAGGACTAGTAATAAAATAAAAATACAAAATGTCTTACAAATATGTACATATGATGAAAAAAGTTATTTGATACACTTTGAAATTGAAAACTGTATGTATGTATGTATGCATGTTGATATCAAAATGTCAATTAAACACATTTGAAATACAACAAACACAAGTAACATACATAAATAAATATATAGTGCTTTTTTCGAAATGCTTAAACTTAGAAGAAAAATATGTTCCATAACTTTGTGTCGAATATTCAAATAGTTTTTCATTGTAAAGATTTTTTGCCAAATGATGAAATTTCAATCAAAATTTCATATAATGCCTTACTTTTCTGATTACCAAATTTCATTACTCGCTTACAATTCACATTACCTAAAATTTAGAAAAATTATGTACAAATCGCTAAATGAGGAGAATGATTTTTTTAGATTAAATATATTACGTGAATAAGTTGCCAAATAAAAAAAAATAAGTACTTCTCAAGAATCGATTATTTTAGTCTCACACCTTGTTAAAATCATTAAGTTGGTAAACCAGTAGGGAAGAGCTTCCACCAAAAATTTTTAATTCCAAACCCACATATACACATTGTTGCCTTAATATAGAAAGGCCTTAACACATCGTTTTTTTATCGAGTTTTTTTAGTTTTTCGATACATTAGATGTTCTTCTATCAAAACATACAAAAAAAAACTCGATTTAAAAAAATTATGATTTGGGGCCTTTCTGTATTAAGGTAATATGTATATTAGGTATGGCATAGTGGACGGCTTTTCTATTCCGACATCCAAGGACCCCTTATTTTGTGAGGTTCGGAAAAAAATGTTGAGCCAAAAAATGGTGGCGGTCAGATGGGGGTAAAGGTCGCCTCTTCGTGCTCAAAGTTGAGGGTAAAAGCAAAAAAATTTGGAAAAAATCATATAACTTTCACAGGGCCATCGCTATAAGGGTCAAATCTATGACCATCCCCCATTAATTTTCTCCGCCCAACATCTTTTCTAAGCACACCGAATGCCCAACTCCTCTCCTTTAGGGGGCTCCCATAGAAAAGGAAAATTTTTATAAAATGTACTCGCAGGGCTCTAACTGCTCCTAGGGCGTACCTGTCGAGGTCAAATGTATGACCAACTTTCAATATTTTTTCAATACAAAGATTTTCTCTAAACATACTTATCGTCTATCTTCAACCATTAAGGAGGTTGCGATACAAAAAATAATTTGTTTAATAATTTTTTTGTAAGAAAGCCGCTTGTTCCGCTTTTATGGTGCCTCCCAGGGAGGTAAAATGTAAGACCGATCCACAGTAATTTTTCATCTCCAACATTTCCTCCGAACATACCTACATATATGCCCTATATCGATTCCTTAAGAGGGTTCCCATATAAAGTTGAAATGTTTATAAAATTTACTTGCAGGGCTCTAACTGCCCCTAGGGCGTGCCTATCGAAGTCAAATGTATGACCGAACTTCAATATTTTTTCAATACAAAGATTTTCTGTAAACATACTTGTCATCTATCTTCATCCATTTAGGAGGTCCCGATAAGAAAGGTTGTTCCGCTTCTATGATGCCTCCCAAGGGGGTAAAATCTAAGACCGACCCACAGTAATTTTTTATCTCCAACGTTTCCTCCGAATACACCTATGCGCCATCTCAGCTCCTTAAGGGATCTCCCATACAAAGGCAAAACTTTTATAAAATTTACTCACAGGGCTCTAATTGCCCCTAGGGCGTACCTATCGAAGTCAAATGTATGATCGACCCAATACGAAAATTTACTCTGAACATACTAAACATGTAAGGTTGTCCCCATACAAAAAAATAATTCTTTGTTAAATCATTAATTTATTTTTGGCATGTGTTGGATATATCTTTTTTTCTTAAAATTTTTCGCCTCTTTCTGCAGCGTTGTAGACAACTTGGAGTTTTTGCATTACCTCTAGCGCTTGGTTGTAGTCTTCACATTGTCCCAGGTTTCCAGGATAGCTATTTAAAAAAATTATTGCTAATCCAAAGCGTGAAAAAAAGTTTGCTTTCCCAGGTGTTGCGTAGTGGCTCAAATCCTTCATTATTTCTGGGTGTACTTCTGTGGGAGCTGAGGTAATTCATTTCACACCTGTGAAGCCAATGAATGGTCGAGAACGACCTTCCTCTTCACTGGCGCCGATATTTATTTTGTCGTCTTCTGCCTCATTATCATCTAACCCGTCGCTGTCTTCATTTGATACTGTCATGCTCGTTAGATGGCGAAAGCGATATACTGCCATAAAATATTCTTATTTAAAGAAAATCTTGATTTAACCAAAAATTAATTTGATGGAATCCGCCATGTTACCTGTTTGACTAATTTATCAGGATTCCTTCAATGTTTGTAAGGACAAAGAAGAGCTTTGTAGGGCCTGATACTCCGTGCTTCACTAAGCACAGGTATAGACTTTTTGGAAATTTTCCAGAAGGAATGCTGGACAGTGACACAAGTAGTATTCAAGAGATTCATCATCGTCCTCTTGGCAAGCTCTACATGTCGTATCGTCAGCAACACTCATGCGAGCCAGGTGACCTCTTAACTCTGTATGTCCTGTTATTATGCTAACCAAGTTCCGAAGTGTTGGCATTTTTAAGCTTAACATTTTTATAGTCTTTCCACTAATTGGGTTTCCCCCGGAGAATTTTGGTCACTCTTCCAACAGTAGTGTTTTTCTATAGCCCATTGTTTCAATTCATTTTCAAATTCTTGAAATGGTTTGGCGTTTTCTAGTGTGATGTTATTCAATATTGATTCCATCTTTGCAAGCCTATGCGCCTCTTCTTTTTCAGAGACACCCTGATGTCCTGGAATCCAAATTATCTCGATTTCTCTACAATACCTTTACTAGTTTATCTCATTAATGTATTGAAGGACGCTTCGAGATTGAACTGTATGGTTTCTTAAGGTTTCGATAACTTTTCTACTATCCGTAAGGATACGAATAGGCAGTTGGTTGTCAATTTCTTTTAGATATTTAATGTCTTCCGTTATAGTCGTGATCTCAGTCTGAAAGTGTGTATTGTGATTCGGCAAGCGAAAGAATTTACGTATATTGCGACTTATGTCGTAAAGTAATTTTCAGAATATTCTTCAGAGATTCATATTCGCCACCACTGACTAAAATTAAAATTTAAAAAATTAATAATTAAATTATGATTATACTTTTATTAAAAAATCACACATGATACGTACATACATACATACAAGCATGAATATATTCATAAAAATTAAAATACATGCAGTACATATTTGCAATAATAATAAATTTCCAAATCAATATTTTTAAAAGCAAAATTATGGTTTCTTTTCATTTTTTTCCATCATCATGTTAATAAAATTAAATTATCCTGCTCTCATAATTTTCTTCTACATCTGCTTTTGTATGTATATCTCTTAACAAATTTAGCAGGCTTTTTAAATGTCTGTGCCAGTGAAATAAATAAACCCAGCAAACTAACGACAACAAAACAAATTGCTGATGACACAACAGCAAATGCAGCAACAGCAGCAGCAGAATCTGCACCAGTTGCAGCAATTACATTAACAAATGACGCTACCAAAGATAAAAGACAAACAAAAGACACAAAAGTTGCAGGCAGTGACTATGCAAATCATCGATCCGACACCGCTTCAGCCATTGTCAATAGAAACTCCAACACAAATTCCGATGATCCCGAAGATCCACAAGAAACAGTTTACGGAACGAATGCCAGGCAATTTTTAATAAGACCTCACCAACAACAACAACAACAGCAACAGCAGCATCTGTCGCAACAGCCAAACGAAGAGGAACCACTGCCACCACAATTGAGAAATTACCCAGCTACCATAAGGCCTCACAATACCCAGCTACTGGAACAAAGTCAGGAGGTGAGTACTAAATTTAAAACTAGTTGTTTGATTTCATGCGAAGCTGTGTTAAGCTTAAGCTTGTTTTGTGTGCATTAGCTAGCTGCAGGCTTAGACAATATTTTGTCTATTGTGAGACTTTTTTTTGTTTGCAACATGGAATCGATTATAGAGTCAGTTAGACTGGCTTTCTGTCAATAAATGTTTAGTTAGAAAATATCAAAAGGTTAATGAGATAATTAAGGTGAAGAAAACAAAGCAAACATCAATGCAAAAAAAAATACAATAACAATAATAACATTACAAAAAAAATAACAAGATGGAAATTGTATTCACGGTAGCTAAAAGCTATTACATATTGTTAAACGTTTAAGGCTGGGAATGTCCAAATACGAAACGATTTATTTTAATACCAACAAAATTTATGATTTCTGCAGAAAAAAAAATCTTTGAAGTGAAACTCTTTCTATTCCGGCACTACAATTATGAATAATTTGAGTACCACCAAGTTAGATGCATTTAATTAAAGAGAATAAGTATTTTTTGCAGAAGTATTTAGCGCATTATATAGTCCTAGTTAAAGAGTGGCAGATAGAGTAGAGAAAGGTGCAAACTTGCAATTATATTTTTCTTTAATAGTTTGTAGCTGCATAACTAAGGTAGGCCCCAAAAATTTACTTCTCAATTAAGTGTCATTTATCTTTAAGTGCTACTTAAGTACCGAATTAATTTTTTCAGTACAAAGTTGAGTGACATTTAAATGCCCAACCTTGTGTACTTAAATGATACTTAAGTTTTACGAGTATACCATATGTTATTGTGCTTGTGTGTGTTTATTGAAAACATGTACATAAACAGGACTGTCACAGGACAGGAACAGGACTGTCACAGGACAGGAACAGGACTGTCACAGAAATCGATCGAAATTGTTTTGGTTACGAATTTTCATTTCGTTCGATTTTGTTTTCTCTTCACCAGATTCCGATAGATTTGCTCATTCCCAAAAAGCGTCAATTCGATTGTTTTCAATTTAAATGTGGCAATATTGGGCAACACAAAACAAAAATCACTTGGTTACTCGTATTAGAAGAGCAAAAATTTACTAAAGGATCAATTTTTTTTTATTGAAGTGCACCAAATTTAAAAAATTATACATGAAATGTCTGTAATTGCAATAACTGCAGTTTTGGACTTCCAGAGCGGTCAAAATTTTGCTGGATACATTTTCATATCCAAACGTAGTGTATGTGTTAAAGTTTTATTTAATTTGATGTGACAGAAATTAATATTTCACTTCTTATCATGATGCATTTTTTCTTAAAGACTTGAGAAAATATCTTAAATATGTAAAAAAAATTAAATAATACAAACATATTTTAAATAAATGGTTTTTCTTTATGGAAATAAAGTTGTTTCAAACTGACTTTTGTACTTTCACATGGAGAAAATTAGAATTCCGAGCACTAAAATTAAAGTGGTTTCATTTCGAGCAAATTCTTCGTTTTTCGTTTTCTGAAGAACCTAATTACTGAATTGAAATCATTTCGATCGAATTTGATTTCTGTGCCTGATAATGTGGTGGCATTAAAACGAATTTCGTTTAATTTTCATAAATACATAACATATAAATTATATAGTTTTGTATCAATGAAAAATAAATAGAAAAATTAATTCTGATGCTCTTTTTGTTTCATAAAATGTATTTTTATGCAATTTTAGTTTTCTTAATTTTGATAACCTTTACACCACCGACGAGCCACGATTGTACGATTTTTTTTTAACAAAAGCTCAATATATAAAAAAAAATTATGTGACAGCTTATTTGCTTTAAAGTAAACATACAAGAGTATTCTCTATTTGTATGAAAAACCCATATTTCATGTAGCTGTTACTTGATAAATTCAGTCGCAGTAGTGAATGGGGATTTTTCAATCACTGTGAAATAGTAACAGGTACGGAAGTATCGCTTATCTCTACTAAAACACTGTGTGCTTAGACCTCATGTTTTGCCCACCTCAGCACATTACAGATTAGAATTCCATGTTATTTTTCAATAATCAACTAAAAAGAAGACATTATCTGAAATAATGCTGTTGTTTTTTTTGTCGTGACATTGTAAATATGGAATACTTTTGATTAGTTTTGTTTAATTTTATATTTGTTTTGTTTTTACAATTACATTTGAGTAAGTTGTTGTTGTGTTTTTGTGCTTGTATTACATTTCAAAGGAGATTCATCCGTTGATTGTATTCATATATACCCTGCAGAAAATTTGGTGACAATTGATTGATGACTTGAGAAAATGTGGGTGTTATCAAAAGTGCGCAGTAGTGCATAGTGAAAAAAAGACATATCGTGTAAATGGTGACATATTCACCATTATCGCGATGTATCGTCTTTATCTTGAGCCAATTTAACTGGGACTCGGTTTAATAATGTAGTAAACGGCTTTGAACATGTTTGATGTGGTTAAAAACATGGACCTATCAAATAGTGTAAATATAATTTTATTGCTCCCTCTAATGTGACTGGAACCAGTCCCGTAACTATAGTTAGATACGAACCTAAGCTTAACTGGTATTTATACTTTTGAAATATGAGTGGCGCTGTGGTTGATTGGGTAGTGTGCAAGCCATGCACGAGATAAAAAATAAAATGTCATTGCATTTGTAGCAATAAATGTTCATTGCCACAGTTAAATGTAGGAATGACATTTATATATAATATATATTATTCTTCACCGAATAGGTCCCTATGGGATAGTTCAGTGACACTTCTAATTTAAAAAATGTTTCTTTTCATCTCAAAACGAAGTTAGCGAAGCACACAGGTGTTTGGATAGTTATGCAATAACTACACTTAAAAAATATTTGAATAATATTGAATTTTATCAGTTACATTTTAATAAAAATAAAGGCTGGGGCACAATGAATCCGTCATACGTTAAACTTGGCCTTTTTAAACTGAAAGCTAAGTACAAAATTTGTTCAACTTTTAACTTTTTGCGAACGTTGAGTAGTTTGACAGATATTGGTTGGTTTTTTTGGTATGTTCTGATTTAGGTTTTTGTGCTTTGTGGCAGAAAAAATAAAATTAAACAAAAGAAATAAACGAAATAAATAAAAAAAGTTGAATTTAATAAATAAAATGGAGAATCAACCTTTTGAAGCTGTTCAATTACTTCCGTCAATAAAGTACTCATTGCGCCAACCTTCTCCGTCGTTGTGTTAATGACAGTTGAAAAACGCGGAGTTTAACGTATGACGGATTCATTGTGCCCCGGCCTTAAGAGATTGAAATGTTCAAAAGCAGGATGTCTAGTCAGGTTAACCGTAGCTGAATTCCGTAACACCGTAGAGGTTTCAAAAGTATATTAAGAGTTTACAATCTAAACTGAGAATTGAATTTCTACCAATCAGCCATTGTATCTGACTTAATTTAAGTTTCATTTGTGTTAGCTTATAGCATAGACAGACGACAGCGTTAATTTGCATTAGCACACTGAAACAAAAATTTACCTAAATACTGTAAAATCGGGTGTAGAATTGAAGAAATGTAGGTTATTATACAGCTAACAAATTCGTTATTCAAGTCTACGGATTTTTTTCGTTAAAGAAAATAATTTTCGTAAATAGTTAAATGGAAGAAATTTCTTCATTTTGACTCTTATTGTTTCGTTATTTAGTGAGTGGTAAATATTACTAAATTTTAATCGAATTGAGTAAAAATTCTTAATTGTAATAACTAATTAATGTAGTTAATTTGAATATTATTTTATTTACTGTGAAGAAAATTTGTTCAAATGAAGTAATGCATTTAGTCTGTATGAATAATATTTTTATTCATAATGAAGAATTGTTATTTACTTTAACTACCCTATTTTATTCAATTACTAAGCCCCTGTAGGAACATTTTCTTCCACCATTTAAGAAATTTTTATCTAAATTGTAAGCGGTAAACTACTTTACAAATCGTATAAGCAGTTGTGTGTTTGTTTACTGTTTACAAATTATATAAAATTGTCTTAGTTAGTGAAAGATAATGCTATTAACGATACAAAATTTAATAAAGTTATATTGTAATTATAATAAAAACCATACAAATTACAAAAGAAGGAATTTATTATACAAAATGCAAGTATGTATTGAAATTCATTAATAATAAATATGTACATACTTAAATATATAAGTATATGTAAGGGTAATAACTAATTACATGTTTTGTTAATATGCAAGTCCAAGTTTGGTAGATTTGCTATTCTCTTCAAACACGGAGTGAATTTTTAAGCCGAACGTTTCAAAATTTTCACGAAAGCACTCTGGTTTTGGATATATGCATATATATATATATATATATATCTACCTAGAAAAGTGCAATGAATTTCTTAAAAATTTGATTTTATTTTTATTATTAATCAAATACGTACCAACTTGAAACCAAATAGCTTTGTTTAATGTGTCTATTTGTTTAGTACCTCAGAAGCATGGGACAGTTCGTGGAGCCGGTAATTTTTGATTATATCTTGAAATTAGCAGCATTTGCAGGAAAATAGTAAAATATTATTATCACTGGTACTGAAAATTTGGTCAATATTTGGATCATTTATTGAACATTAAACACATTTACTATCTTGTCTCTTTATAATCCACTTTTTTTAACTTTTAAAAATTAATTTACAACAATATTTTTTTTATAATGACACTACTTATAAGGAACCACAGTATGAAATAAAGTATTCGCCAGACAAGCTTAACTGTTTTTTTGTACGAAATGAAGAAATTTCTTCATTTTTATGTGTATTTATTTAATGTAAATGAAATAAAATTGTTAAACCTAACGAAATGTCTTCAATTCTACAGCCAATTTTTCAATTTTACGTATTTTTAGTTATTTAAAAATTTGTTATTCAATTCTAATATATTAAATTAGTTGAATTTTACGAAATTTGTTTAAATCTACAACGTTTTAATTCATTAAGTTTTCTTCTTGTTTTAACGAAATTTTAACAGATTAATATTCAAAACAACACTCTTTGGGAGTTAAATTAACAAAATTTATTAAAATAAACGATACATTATTCTAATTTACTTCCTTTAAAGACGTTAGTTTAACTATTTTAGGTGTAGTTTTGATTACCATGCGATTCTACTATTTTACCACTGTTTTAACTAAAATTTAGTTTATTTAACAGAGTTTTAGATATTATTTTAACTAATTTTTATTCAAGCCAACAGATTGTGTTTTACTAGATTTTTAACAAAAATCTATTATTTGTTTTGAAGAAATTTTGTTTATACATATTAATAAATTTTCTTTAGATTTGAATAAAAAGACAGTATATTTAACGATTTTTTCGTTAACGTACGACATTTGGTTCAGTGCAGTCTTAAGTCAAATTAACTTGTTGAGTTATGCCCATGCCAATGCGCATTAGATTTACCGTAAACGCACTAAATGAAAGTGAATTTAGCTTTTTCAATATGGTAACACCGTCAACAGTCAATCAAAATTAAATTGATTTTTAATTTTCAAAATTAAAATGGATTCAAAGTCTGGAAATATAAGTTATTTAATTGTTTTTAGAAAAAGAAAAAAAATATTAAAATCGAAACACATTTTTTCTATTTTAAGATTTCCAAAGAAAATAATCAAAGTGCGTGGTACGAAAGGGATGCACAGATTTTGCAAATAACAGTCGTCTGTCAGGGTAAATTTTTAATTCACATTAGTGAGCTCTTAATGCAAATTAACTCTGTCGTCTGTCTACGCTATTAGATTCAATGTGGTGTTTCCATGTAAGCCGTCGATGAAAGTGTATGTTGAGGAACAAGTTGATTGTTGATTCAAATGGGGAACAAGTATATCTTCATAGGGTAAATGTTACCTGAACACACTTTTGTTCATTCACTTTTGTTCTCCATTAGTTCATCCATAGTTCAATAGAGTACTATTACGAATATTGCACGTGGATGTATTACGAATATTTTTGTTGTTTTTTTTTGTTGTTTTGTACATATATATAAGAAGGACTCCGCTGGGACATGTACATATTATGTATTACAAATATTTTTTTGTTTGTTTAGTATGTATATATAAGAAAGACATCGTTGGAACATCTGTTCACTATGAAGGTTAAACAATGAATCGATAAAAAAATAGACCGCCAAGTTATTCTGAAAGAAGTCCCGTAACTATACTTAAATACTAACCTAAGCTTAACTGGTGGTACACATGTTTTTATACTTCTGAAATGTGAGTGCCGCTGTGGTCGATTGGGTAATGTGGAAGCCTGTCATGCCGGAGGTTAATAGTTCGAATCAAGGCACATTTATTTCCAGGTAATATCAGGATTACAAAAACAATGAAAAATTACAACAATGATTTGCTTTTAGTTCTTCCAAAATATCAAAAATAGAATTAGTTGTAACATAATAATAACAGAAATTATTCACAAAAAGTTGAAAAAATTTCTCCATGGCAGCTATCACTAACAAATTTTGCAACGCCTAGCACTTTTCACAATTTTTTAATAGTTTTTTCATATTTTTAAATTTGTTTTCAAAGAATTTTTTTTAATAAAATAATTTTTATATTGAAAATTTTTTAACATTTTATTTTAATTTGTCTTTCGTAAACAATTTTTGAAGTTTCGGATAAACTTTATTTGAAAAAAAAATAGCTCAGCTGCATTTCCGCTACTACCTGGTGAATGTGCCTTAAGTTCGAATATAAAAAAATTTACTGAAAAATAAAAGTAATAAAAAAAGTTCACGTTTTCGTTGTTACAGTTACACAAATGTCGGAATGACATTTATATATAATTTATGTTATACTAACCGGAATAGGTTCCGGTGACAAGTCACAAGGTGCATACAACTGATCAATTAGCCCCATCCTAGGACATCCCCATGTAAAAGTGATTGATCCGCTTTATAGGAAGTGTTAGAACTCGTACTGGTCCCTGTCACTGGGGGACCTGTCACGTGACTAGTCTTGTGACAGTTCGATTTCCTGCGAGGTAATTACTAACTTATTTACTTAGCAGGATTCTACAAGTGATGCGATTACTTTAAATGCTTTAAGACATGTTTTTAATATTTCATTGTTGTACATAGTACTTTTAAGTTATTGTTGTTGTTGTTGTCATTTTTGCTACTACAGTTACAAGTTGCAACAACGCTGTGGTTAATCTGCTCATGAAGACTTACTTTGTCGTGACTAGTTTCTCATACACGATTCTTGGTATAAATACGAGTATTTAGTAACATATTTTTTCATCTCAGTTACTTTACAATTACAACTTTTACAAATGTTTAATTTTTTGTTTTTAGTTTGCAATGCATAAATTTTGCTTTACAACTACAACTGATATTAATTTAGAATATTATAGAACTGCAGCAATTTCCAGAATTGTAAAGTTTTTACTGAAATTATGTAAAAAGGTTATTGAATTCAAAAGAATTTTTGAAACAAGGATGTTTATTATGAAATAATCATTACATTTTGAAATCATTTGCCATATAAAGCATGAAACAAAAGACTTAAGAGCAATGCGTGTTGCAGTATGTACATACATACATACGTATGTAAGAGTGTATGGATGTATGTGTGTGTGTGGCTTTATAGAAAATTAATTCCATAATGGCATTTGTTGTTTAGTTACGGTTCGCAATTTTGCTTGCTATGATTGCGTTAGATAGAGATTGTAGCCGCTTTAAAATGTTTGTGTCTCGAGTCTTTTGTTTTAATCTGCCGCAAACTTTTGCTGTTTCTTTTAACATTGTATCAATCTCTAAATTTATAAACGCTAAATTAATTGTATCATGTGTATCATATTGTACATACATACATACATAGATACATATTTAGACATATAATGTATTGAAAACTGCCTGGCTGGCAGTCAGTCAGTCATTAAATAGCCGTTAATGAAACAATTATTGGCTGACAGCATAACAACTGTTCCTGCAATTACAAACCAAATAACATTTTTCTCACAGCTTTAAACTTAAGTTAAATCATTTGTGCACAACTCAACTACAACTGTTCCGAAACTTTAAATTAAAATAAAAAACAATAATAATAATAATTGCAAATGTTTAACATGAACAAGACCTCTACGAAAAAAAAACATAAAAAAAACAAACAAACATAAAAGATGATTATTGTTATATAAAAAAAACATAAATATAAATATTTAATGTTGGCGGACTATTAACATTTCCAAAAATAATATACGAAAATGTACAGACATACATATCGTTGCCTTAATGTATAAAGGCCCTAACTCATTCAGAGCTATCGTGAATAAAATTCCACGTGAAATTTTTGCTTGGAACTATTTCCAAATAATAGCAAGTAGTAGGGAAAACAAAAAATTCTAAGTGGAAAGGGGAAAAATTTCACGTGGAATATTATCCATGATAGCCCTGATTATATTTATGGAATCGAGATTTTTGCCTTTTTCGATACATTAGCTGTTCTTCTATCGAAATGTACAAAAAATTCGATTTCAAAACAATAACGAGTTAAGGCCTTTCTTTATTAAAGTAACGATATGTATATACATATATGTATGAATTTAAATAGCACTTGATTGCAATTTCATAAGCATTAAAATATAGCACGCATTTGATATAGGAATGCGTTTAAGCTTCTGTCAAAAAATCGCACATAGTGTTTTTTTTAATAAAACCGAGTGCACAAAGTTTAAGCGCGTGTGCAACTCGAGCAACTTGTCATACATTGTTTGTAAAATATGACAGCTGTCAACTCAAATCAAGTTTGTAGAAAATACATAATTTTAATAAATAATTAAGCAGAAAGAAAAAAGAAAAATCAGCGAGCTTTGTTTTAGTCAGAGACTTTTAGTGGAAAAAATTTTTTTTTGTGAAACATGTTGGTTGGCTTATTTTAAATTATTTACTTAAGTTCTTTGTACGAAAGGGAGGCTTAGAGTGTTTCACAGATATGTTTCCCATAGGATATTTTTATAGATTTTAATTAATAATAAAACAGGAAGTGAATTTTAAATAAAAAATTAACAGATTATATACACATAAATTATTTAAATATAAACTGTTTAACGTTTTTTATATATATAAAATTGACCTCATGCCTCATTCATTAAAATATATAAAAACGTGTGTACGTAATACAAAAAATATCGAATAAAAACGATTCTCGATAAAAAAAATGTCATAGGATTTTAAAAAAATTTGTTTAACACATTCTATAGGTATGTTTTATTTAAACTTTATATAAATATTCAGAATAAATTCAAGTGTGTATAAACTTATTAAGTAGCTACAGGTATAGCTGCTTAAAAATTAAATAGGTATATGTTTCGAATAAAACATATGTACCTTATATCTAAAATTCAGGTTAGAGTAAGTGCGAAATTAACTGTTAAGCTTATTTCAGTTTTATATAATTTCTTGCAGCAAAATGTTTAAATATTTCCATATAAACTCTATTGAAATATTTTAAAATTTCGTTCGATTTCGTGATTTTCTGTATTCAGAGAATCGTAGACGAATTTCATGGCAAATATATTGATAGAACATTCTTAGTTATTATATACTCTTTAAGGACACCTTTTTCGCTCCCATACGAAGAAGAGTTGAAATTTTGAAATGTTGAAATGTGTGTGTGTGCTATTGTGTATAAAAGCTCTTTTGTAAAAGTTTGCACAATGTAAATATGGCTGGGACGTAGCTGCTCTAAAGTTATTTTTAAAATATTTTCAAATTATTAATTTAATTTAAGTAATTTTAAGTGAAATAAAAGAACTGGAAAAAATAGTTGACTTTTAAAATTCTAAATTCTCTCTCACCTTTTATTTTTCTCGCCGTCTGTTTAGAATAGACGGACTTTATTCTCGAAAAATTTAGTACCCTAGGGACTATTTTCTGAGGAATATTTTGGAATATGGCTTGTGCCTATGTTTTAACTTCTTTTTACGAAACATGAAACAAGAATTTGTTCTTTTTTTACAAAGTGCTTAGACTGCGTTTAGACACGAAAACATTTGAAAGCGAAACATTTATTTTGGCAGCAATTTACGGCTGGGGAAGAGAGAATAGTTTTTGTGTTCGGTAATCGGCGACACGCTTTGTTTTCATATTCTTTGCTACATATACAAACATACATGTACAAGTATGTTTCCTTTTATCCAATAATATTGGAATGTCGCCGGCAACATTTTCATCTGTATGACCGCCAAGGAAACAACACAAGAGAATTCAAGATGTTTTCCTTAAAAAACTTTCACCCGTCTAAACTACGACTGCTGACATGACAATAGTAACCCATGTAAACTTTTTACCAATACATGCACACTTATTTAATTGCCCGCATGACTAACTTCCATATTTTGAAGACAGTAAAAATAAAAAATTCAAAAAGGAAATCTTTGAAATAAACGTAAAGAAGACTAATTTTGAAAATGTACTGAAAATTGTGTGTCAACAACTGAGGCAAGACAAGTTCAGATAAGGTATACTCGGCTCAATCCGCTTTGAGATATCTGTACTTATAATTTAAAAAAAAAAATACTGAAAAATTTATGTTGACATCAAACGTACTTGTATATTCAAATTCCAAGCGGCGAAAATAGTCATCTGATCGATTTCGTCCACCTAGTATGAATTCGCCTTGAGCTTAAGCATATTCATATTACAAGCGGCGAAAATAAGCGTGTATTCGCCTTGATTTGGTTCTCATCAAGGCGAACCCACACCAAGTGGTCTCAACTGCCCAGATTATTATTTTCGCCTCTTGTAATTTGATTATACCCAAGACAAATTCATATAAGCTATACTCAGCTCAGTTCGCTTTGAGAAATGTATACTTTAAATGTTAAAAAAATGTACTGAAAAATGTGTGTTGACATTAAACGTATATTGAAATTGCAAGCGGCGAAAATAGTCACCTGATCCCTTGCGACCACCTAGTATGAATTCGCCTTGATTATACCTGAGGCATCAATACATTTTTCACAAGGCAAATTAATATAATATATATTAATATACTCAGCTCAATTCGCTTTAAGAAATTTATACTTGAAATGTCAAGAAAATGTACTGAAAAATGTGTCTTGACAACCCAGGTATATTCAAATTATAAGCGGCGAAAATAGTCACCTGATCCCTTGCGATCATACTAGGTGGTCGCCTTGATGGCAAGTGTGAATTTTTCAAAGTCTATCTTATATGAAAAGGTGTTGGTTATCTTGTATCACTTAATTAAATGCATTTCAATTTAGATTTCAATTTGATAGTCGAGTTGAACACAGCTGCTCACAAAAATATACATATTTAATTAATTTTCATTCTGCGGCGACAAACCAATGCAGAGAATTTCTTAATTAATTGATTTATTTCTATGTGTAATTTCACTGAAGCGAGCATTTTGAGTTGTTTCCTTGGAGAAAGTGTAATTGACTATCAAGTTGCGTGAAAAGCAAAATTAATTGTCATAATTATTGCTGGAAGCCAACTACAAGAGGTTTTGACAACTAGTACGCATTCTCTATGGGCTTGACTTCATTATTAGTTGCAAGCCAAGTTTTAATATGTATTTAATTATGTATTTATGTGTGAGTTTCTGACTTATGCAATTTTATTTTAACAAACCAAATACGTATCGCTCATTTACTTCAATAGTGTCATAACTTATATTGCAGAATAGTTCGGCATTTCCTATTTTATCTTGTGTAAATATTTCATATAAATAGCTTTTACTATCCACCAGCTGCTGAAAGAAGAATGTCTTTTTTTACGTCTGCATTGAGTTGTGACACTATTGAAGTAACTGAGCGATTTGTAAAAATACATACACCTGTATTATTATATAATGGGACTGGTATTAAAAATTGTTGTTGCTAATTTTTTTTTGTCCTAACACTGTTATGTTTTATAATTTCTGTTAGGACTTATTTCATTGAAATTTATGTATTATGAAAGTTATCTCGTAATATCTCATCTCTAATACTTTCACATTTTTATTTTGCAAATGATAACTGTTGTCGGTCGGTTGGTTGTTTCTCCCAAATATTTTTATACAGCCATAAAATTGTTTTAAACAAAAGAATTTTAATCAATTGATTATGTATGATTTTCTTGTGAAAATCATAAAAAAATTTCTTCAAATTTGCATTACTATAGTTTAGCAAAGGCAAAACAAAAATAAAAAATGCATAATAAAAATGAATGAAACAAAAATCCAACAAATAAAAAGATTTAATAATACTGCAAGACATATTTAGGTTATTATTTGTTCATATCTTTATATTCACATAATTATTTGTAATAATAAAATTGAAATGAATTAGTGGCGCGACATGAGTTACACCCATACTCTAGCACTGGGAGTAAAACATACAAATCGTTCGCTGAAATGTAAAATCATGTAACTACACTTTTTTTAATTTTAGAGGAGAGAGAAAAAACTAAACATAATTATTCAAGTGACAGAAGTAAAGTTGCTTTATATTCATTTTTAAATTCAGCTGATTGTTGTGAAAAAGGTTTGAAAATTTGTAGGGACTTTGATTATTTTTAGTTACGTGGTTTTGCATTTCACCTGACGAAATATAAAACCTCTTGCATATGTACATGCTATTTAAACAAAAGGGCCAAACAAAATTAATAAACAAATAAATATGTACATACCCTGCAGGAAATGCGAATGGTGAAATTGTAGCGATTTACTAGTGACATTGTCAGTAGTAGTACTCTACAATTATTCCCCATACAATACTTTGTGCTATAGACATTTAGCCTGTGCTTGTCATTGAAAATCTACTAGTAACACTAAAATAATTGACTAGGTAGTGACTACATAGTTCTTATGGGAACATGGAGACATACCAACCAGACATTTACTGGTACATTTCTATACATCAAGTACATACAAATTTACTTATATTGACAAGTTCTTGAAAACTCTACTAGAAATACACCACATCTGTTTTCTCTCTCTCTCTCTCTCTCATTTATACCGACGAATAGAAGAGAAATTGTAGGCAATAAAACTACTACTAGAGTTTTAGTGTTGACATGGAGACTTTTTTCCCCAGTCTGACTGCAGGGTATGTATGTTGAATTGTATGAGTTGTCAATTCGCACAAAGACATAAAAATTGCACATACAACAAATTATGCATAAAACAAAGATTAGGCAATGGGTAACTAGGTATTACGTACAAAAACTCGAAACTTTCTTCCCACGTGCTCTTTTTCTTTTACAATTAAGCTTTCGCAATAGCTTTTGTTTTTTTTTTCTCTTGGTATTGTTTATTTGTTGTTAAATTGTTCTTCTAATTAAATTATTATGCCCAAAGTAAATACATACATAGAGATGTAGCTGCTCACAGACTAATGCCAGCCAAAGGGTTATAATTAAATGTTGTTTTGAAATTTGTATGTAATGATATTACTTTATTTATAATAAAGAAAATTTTAAACATCTTACGTATGTGTGCTGCATGTACTTTTAAACGGACATATTTTTTTCTTATTTAGTCACAGTCATTATTTTCACAGCTAAATTTTATTTATTGGTATTTTATTGTTGAACAAACGTTGTTGAAATATGAATTCGGTCAAGGTTTTTTGAAAATCTTCAAATTTAATTTTCATCGTTTTTTGTTGTTGTTATTGTTGTTAATTACTGAAGTCAATGGCATGAAATGTGTAGAAGAAGTTATCAAAAACAGATGTTAATGATTTAATAGCACGCACTTTAAAAGATTTTGAATTTTTTTTTTGTTAAGTATTCAAAACCGAAAATAAATAAAAAGTTAATATGCATAAACATAAATTTACAATAAATGCTGTGTTTCTCAAATCTATTCTTGATTGGATTCACTCACTGTTATTCGATTGCGTAACACATACAAAGGATGGGGCAAATTTGAGATTAGGAAGTAAATTGGCTGTCAAATGATGAAATGTCATGAAATGAACTATTGTACACACAGAAAAATTTCAACTTAAAATCTACTTAAACAAGATTTTGCTTCATATGTGTTTCATGTTAATTTAACATGATTTATAGTAATTGTAAAAGAAAATTTTTCCTTTAGAAATAACTTTATTTTACGTTGCATTAACATTTACGTACTGTTAAAATCAAAATGAAGAATCATGTTGAATCAAAGTTATTTCAAGTTAGATCAACATGAATTTAATTTAATGTAGTAATTGTATTTTATTAATTATTTAACTTACGTCTGGTTGACATAGACATCAGAAAAATTTTTTATATATAAATTAAATTGGTTTCTCCGGCCAAGATTTGAACTCGGAACTCATCGCGAGGTAGTCAACGTGCTTACCACTGCAGCCACAACAATTTTAAATATTCTTAAGATACACACTAAATATGTACCATCTTGAATTAAATTATAATTTAACAATCTTTATCGTGTATTTGTGTATCAAATACACTTTTTGTTTTTTAATTGTGAACACCCTCCTGTAGTGTATTAATGTATTTAGCAGGGATGAGAAATAAGATTTACAAATTGTACTAATTTTCAAGAAAAATTTTCCTTTTTTCAGTACGATTGTACTAATTTTTATGTTTTTAATATTAAAGGTATTCATTTAAGATTTTTTCCTCGTTGGAAAAATGGAAAAATTTAATTTTTGACAACAAACACAGAAAAAAATTTTTTAATATTTTTGAATTTTCTTTTCCTGTGTTTGTTGTCAAAAAAATTACATTTTTCCATTTTTGCAACGAGAAAAACCTGAAATGAATACCTTTATTGTTTGTCAATAATTGTTTAAAATGAACTAAAAACTTACGTAATATTCGTTTGTACGTATATGTACACATGTATGTATGTATGTATGTATGTGTGTAAAAGCTTAACCCTTTAACCGGGTAGATCGTTAAAATTATCGGATGAAGCCAAAAATTTTTTAGTGGATATAGTCAAAAGAACCGTAAGCTTTAATTTACCTGTGAAAAAACATTAGAAACGAACGCGAAATCAAGAATAGTGAAGACCGTCTATATACGGTCTTTCGGATTTGCATGTAATGAAAATTCACAGGTAAAATGTATTTATAAAATGTTTTAATCTGGAATCTGTAAAAGCGATTCTTCTTCGGATATACATATTATTGGAAACATCGACCTTTTTGCCGTGTCGTTGTCTACGCAACAATGTTTTAGGTAGTCCATTGACAGCTGTTTACTAAACAGCGAAAATTAATACTTTTCAAATAAGTCAAATAGAATCATGTATGCAGGATTTGGTTTAACTGATGGTCCTATAGCTTCAGCTGCTGGCAATAGAGATCGGGCTGTTTTGCGTTTAAAGGATGCTATTGTTGTGGTTGTACTTGATGTTGACGTCTCTTGTTTCGAAACGGTTTCAACTACTGCACTTACAACGAAAGTTGAATACACCGATGGTATGACCATTGTGCTAAAGTTCGGAAATTTGCCATCTCTATAAATGTATCCATTGTGTCAGCTACAGCCGCCATACTTTGAAGGCATTTTGCTATGGTCTGTTTTGTATTATCTGGTAATATTTTGGTATCGATGCTTTCGAAAACATGAGTATGATCCTCAAGACTGTCATCGCTTTCCAAACTTTCATCTGTGCTCTCTATAGAACTTTCTACAGGAACGATGAATTCGAGGAATTCTTCATCAGATTGTAATTTATATATTTCTTATTATTAAAATCCATCTTTTATATAATTATAAAAAAGAGGAATGAAAATAATACAGCAATAAGCCAACAATAAATAGCGTTTTCAGATATACTATATCGAAGGTGAACAATGATTTTGTACACACAAATTGGCAACACCGTATTGAGACGGTCTTAACTATTCCGTTTCAAAAGCAGTTTTTAATTTTTTTTACTTCAAAAACATAACAAAACTAAAATATAATATATAGCTACTTACAGTAAAATGTTGATGTCGGTCGCTTTGTTCTAAATGTGTGTGTTTTTTTAATACTCGTAGTTGTAAAAAATTTAATTTTCGCAATAATTTTTGGTGACTGGTCATAACTGACAAACGATTTGTCACGAAATGATGAGGGAATAAAATAAATGTGAAAAAGTTAAGTCTAATGACAATGAATGAATGAAGCGAAAACCTTTGTAATGTGCCACTTTAGCTCTAAAACCGAAGTTCATCTTAAGAAGGACTTACCGGTTATATTAAAAAAAGCACTTTGAAATTCAATTATTATGTTATTGATTAATATTAATGTTGGATATACTTTTCCATCCTTTGTTTTGATTAGATTAAAAAAAATTCGAAGTAAATAGTATGTGTCTATCTTTGGTACGAAAATACCTTTTTCAGCTTTGAGATGAATTTACAAGCGATAATGTTTCTCTAGCAATTCTAGAAATATCGGAACATATCGCTTCATTTACTTAATTGTTTTATTTCCAATACCTTCGAGCAAGAGGTGCATATTTTGTCGTTTCTGAAGGACTTAACAACTTCTACATCAACGAACGCTCGAAACTTGTTACTTATAGGTTAAATATTTTTGCGCAATTTTTGGCATGTAATATAATAGAAAAAAATTTCAATAGTGCTAAATTGGTCACTGGGGTGCTAGGGTACTTTTGACATTCAAAAAGTGCTGAAAAAAGTAGAATTGTACCAACTTTTCCATCCCTGGTATTTAATAGTTTTAATGAAAAAAGAAGAACAAGCTACATCTCAGAGAGCCTCTCTCTGAATACAACACTTTAAAAACATATGTATGAAATGAAAATGTAATAGTAGGTCTGTCTGCGTACTTTTCCAGTACCAAATACTCAGTAAACTTTTTTGGGAGAGTAAGACCAAGTTTACTCTGTCGGCTGAAAATATCTTAAAAAGTACGCAGACAGTATCCAGCGAAATCTTGCAAGAAAACAGCTGATCGGTGTGTAAACAATTGAAATAACAAAGCAAAAGAATTTTAGCCAGAAAAATTGCATTATTGGAATCATTGGTTCTGCTTTTACGCCACGGCCGCACTGTATATTTGGACGTTTCTAGCATGAAAGAAAATGTTTTGTTTACTATGTATGATTTATTATAAACGTTAAAAATCAACACAATTGTAACTATTTACCTCTGCCATTTTTAAATTTCAATTTTTATTTTCATTTCCCAAAAATATTTATCATTAAAAAAGTAATAAGAACAGATGTTCAAACTAGTTGCAAAATCGTGCAAGCGGAAATTTCTCCAGCAACATTTTGCAAGTTCTCTAACTTCCAACTGTCAAAAAATTCTCCTTTTGGCTGTCTCGCTGCAAGAGATTTGGAGTACGCAGACAATATTTTGCACAAAATTATGTAAAATATGTGTACGCAGACAAACCTAGTGTATTTAATTTTTATATGAAAGTTTCATACAACAAATGTTACACTCTTGTATTTAATATGATAACACAATCGATATAGATATACAAGAGGTTTTGTGAATTAAGCAATTATTACTTATCGTTTAACTTACAATTTATTTGAAAAGTTTTAGTTTTATTAAAAAAAAAAAACAATATCGTTTGTTTGACTTGAAAAGTTTTAGTTAAAAAAATACAAAATACTTTGATTTTACTCCAGGATTAGAACCTGCGATGCTCTGAATGCAAGACTAGTACACTGCCTACTAGCCAGCAGCAGTTTGTCGGCTGTTTACAAACATAAAAAAGCAACAACAATACAAAAGCAACCTACACAGCTATAAACAAAGCAAATAAACACCAACACACTCAAACAACATATTTCTGGCAAATTTAATGTGATTTGAATGAATTTTAATCAACCTTTTGGCATGGTGATTTTACATTGGTATTTTTTTCTGTGTGCAGCTCAAGATCTCACTACTCCAATGGAAATGGAGAAGTTTGTCACTCCGATTTCAATAATAATAAAATACAGACCGTTGCATAAATTTTGCAGGCCTTTCAAATCAACAAAGAACTTCTTTAATACAAAAAATTCACAGCTGGTTTCAATTCATTTCAAGATTATTACGTCTCTATTGGAAAGCCTTTGCCGAGCGATGAATATTAATTCTTCTTCTTTTAGATACAAAAGACTTAAGACACATGCGTTGACAGAAATTTTGAAAAAGAAGAAAAGAGTTTTGCTTTTTTTACATAAAGACAATAAAAGATGGTTATTTCTTCAATTTCATACTCGTAACTAAATTTCACTTTCATGTGAGTGCTAAAAATGTAAAAAAAAACAAATATATTGAAAAGTTTCCAAAATTTTAATAAACAATATGTTTAGTATTGAGTGAAAGTATTCGTTATTCAGCAGAAATGTTATAAAAATTTGTGTTAAAATTTCGAAATGAATGAATGATCTTACTGGTCCTATGACTTGTGAAAAAAAGATCAAACAAATTTATTCATTAGCGAACATTAAAGTGGAAATTTTAATGAATTACTTATACCCACAAAAATGTTTTTTTTTTTAACCACAATTATTTGTCTGCTTGTTAAGCTTTTAAAGAGAAGCAAGATGTTTAGTTTAAATTTTATTATTCGAAATTTGTTTTGTAAAGAAAAGAGTTTTCCTTTTATAGATGAGAACATATTTTACCCAGTTAACTTTAACTGAATAAGTGCATCAAATATAAGTTGAAGATATATCACAGGGTATTGAACTCTTCAATTGACAACGCACAGTGGTATGAAATTGAAGAAAAAAGTGGTAAAAAGTTCAAAATTTTTAAACTGCTTCTAAACGATTTCGATGAAACAAAAAGGACAAGATAGTTGCGGGTGTTTAAATTATTTCAGAGCTTGAAATTTTTGTAAATATTAACCGATCTTAATGATTTTTTTGTCTCTTATAGTCAAATCACCCAAATGGACAACTGCCCAATGTTTTTGGTCTATTTTTTATAATGAAAAAAGACCCAAACAAAGTGCAAATCGCCCAAAATTTTGTGAATAATCCCCCAAATCACAAAGGGAACTATCGCCCATCTCTTTGGATTATTGATCTTTATGTTAAATCAAACAAAGTTTTTATGTTGACTATGGTTTCTTAAGGGTCACTCAGACTATAATACAAGTATTAATGCTTTTGACGAAAATGCATCCCTGGTCTTATATTTGTTTCCAAAATTTCAAAAAAACAATAACAACTCAACATGTCAGAGCTGCATTTTCCACAAAAGTATTAATACTTGCATAATAGTCTGAACGGGGCTTTACAGAACTGTTCGAAATTAGAGAAAGCATTTCGATATATATAGCTTCGTTTTCGCAATATCACTCTTTATCGATGCCCGTGTTGTTGAAGAACCTCATGAAGACTTTCTGACTTGTAAAGTTTTGCTGCCTAATAACGTTTTCCTGCATTGAAGGCCTTCCGCCGGTTATAAACATTTTCTCCATCAGAGTATTTCCTGAAACGGTAGAGCATTATAAAGATTCCCTGTCCAATAACGTTTTCTAGACTGCCGGCATTCGGCCGGACTTAAGAATTTTCTCCACGATGGTGTTCTCCGTAACGTTGGAACATAATAAAGATTTTATGTCGTTGCAAAGTTTCCCTGCCTAAAAACCTAGAAAGCTGCCAGTCTTGGGCCGGGCTTAAGGATTTTCTCCGCCATGGTATTTCCCAAAACGGGGCACCCTAACGAAGATTTTCTGCCTTCCAAAGTAGTCGAAAGACCCAAATTAATGAACGATCACAGAATATTTTTTTTTAATTTTTTTTGGGTGTTTGTTCATTTATGTGGTTTAGGCGATTTTTTCAGAGGCGATTGTTCATCATACACTTTGGTGATTTGACTTAATGAATAATTACCCAATTTAATGGGCGTTCGTTCAGTTTTGTGTTTCATTATGAATAAAAGCCCATAAACATTGGGCAATTGCTCATTTTGGTACTATGGACGATTGCAACCGTAGAAAATTCCCATCAGATTGAATAGTAAGAGCATTTTAAATTATTTAATAGTAAAAAACATAGAATAGCAGTCAGAAAATTAAAATTTCTAAACACCCATTTTTTATTATTCATTTGATTATCCCCTTACACATATATCTTACAATTTTCTTTTTTTATCTTCATTTTTAATTTTTCGCAGATACAACATTTCGCTTACCTCGAAGACTTAAGCCAAAATCAACAGAAATTACAAAATCAAGGCAAAGCACAAGCTGCCCAAAGTAAAAAACATGCAACTGTAAGTTTACATGACCAATCGCAAAACGGTCAAGTCGAAGGAACCGAACAACGTTTTGCCGTAGCAGTAGAGCAACCAATACCACAGCTTCCAAGAGGCCATTTTTATCGACAACAAAATCCGTATCCTTTGACTGGGCCACAACAGCAGCACCACCAACAACAACAGCAACAACAACAACAAGCAGCAGCAGAACAGCAAAACTCTAACCAGGCGCGGTATCAAATTATACCAGAAGAACAGTTTCTGAAAATACTCGAAGAAGAACTACAAGCCAGAGCTTATCATGACGATCAAATAAGAAGACATCATCAGGTAGTACAGAAACAAAGTCCCCAAAGGCAACATAAAAATCAGCAACAGCAATCAGCTGCTGCTGCTGCAGCGGCTGCCTCCCAAAAGGTGGCTTTACAAGCACAAGGCTTAGGAAATTACCGACAGCCGCTGGAAGCTGAGGGTGATGCTCAACAAGAGTACGTTCAATTGTTGCAAAGACCTAGAGGGGGTCCAAAATATTTACCATTATCTCAAGGAGTAGAACAAGAGGAACCAGCTGAACAAGAATTGAGATCTCCTGCTCAACCCTCGCCACAGTTGCCTCCCCAAATTGCCTACTATCAGCCTCAAATAAGCTATAAAACTTTGCCGAATCATCCTTTGGCCAAATCATCACTAGAAAAAGAAATCGAAATGCTTTTTGCTTCAAATAAACCAAATGTTGCACCTGTGCAAATTGTTGACAATTCTAATGAACCTTCAGCATTAATAAACCATCATCAACGTGCGCCACCACCCCCGCCAGCACCGCCTCTACCTTCAGTCAGATCTCCGAAAGCATACATTACCAGTTCTGAGGCTCCCAATAGCCAGTTTGATGGCAATAACCAACGTTTTGTACCATCCTCCTTATATCGTTTTGGTAACTACCTACAACCCACTCAAAACTACCCACAACCCACTCAAAACTACCCACCACCGGTGTCTCAACAAGTAATTGACGCTAAAAAACTTGGACCCGTAGTTTATCCCCCGCAGGCGCAAGCCCCCATTCCCTCCCACCAACCACCTCTTCAAGCCTCACAGTTTTACTACAAGGAAACTGATCCTGCTCCCTCCCCTCCATCTCCGAGACCAAAAGCTTATCGCTCTAAATACGGCACCAAATTTGCTACAACACCCACACCACTCAGAACTAGGCAAAATGAGCTCAACTATCCTTTGCACAACAAATTCAGCCAACCTTTGTACGACTCACCAGCACATTTTTATCCTAATCAAGCTGACCCCCATAGAAATATACCTCCCACAGCACAACCTACACCAGCAGTGAACGCCAAATACACTGCTCCCCCTAACGACTTCCGCCAATTCGCCTTACCCGGCCCTTCGCCCTCGCAATCAAGTATTTATGTGTCACAAGGAACTGGCATAGCTACACCATCTCACCCTGTAAGTATGGTCAAACCAAAAACAATGGAAGACCTGAAGCAACTGAATCTGCCCCGGCCTGATGGTAAGCCTTTAACGCAGGCTGAATTTCAAGCTTTAGTTGACGCTGGATATCCCGTAACCGCCGTACCCGTTCCAGTTCCCGTACCCTATGAACAATACGTTAAAGATCATCCCGAATATCGCAATCAACCGCCACCACAACCTCCTTCATTACCCGTCAATTATGAACATCTCATGCGTTTTGCACAATTGCAACAACACCATCAAGTTCCTCACTACGGCCCACACCGGCCCTCACATCCGCGCGCTTTACTTAGGCGACCATCAGAGCCGTCGGTAAAAATTATATCCTCTGCATCAGAACCCCAAACAACCACGGCAATGGGTGGCGGTAGTGTCACGTATTTGCGTGCGATACCCGAAAACCAAAAACGACGTCCTCGAGATGAAACTGAAACGAAAGTATTAGGAGCTAAAGAAGAACCGAAGCACGACGTAGAATCGAAGCAAGTCCAAGAGAAGACGAACAAGTAGTTAATAAGCTTATAAGCACACATAGTAATATAAACAATTCTTCTTATTGTGGTTGGCGTATTTGTATTCAAAGTAAAGCGTTTTTAAAATGTGCTATTGAGGTTGGCAGAAAAGTCAATAAAGTTTCCTCATTACGATTGTCTCATTTTTCGATTCGACTTCGAGAGTTTGCACCAGATTAAAGAAAAACTTCGACAACCGAAATGAGGCCCAATATTTATAAGATCTTTCGCCAATAATTATGAAAGCGCCCGACTTTCGACACAAATACCTCAAACGTCATAAGAGTGATTTTTTTCACTTTATTACTTACTTATTTTATTAAATTAAAAAAGTATTAAATTTTAGTTTAGTATTTTTTTTCCAATAAATTATGTATTTTTCTTTAATTCCTAAGAATCAATTTAAATAAATTTTTAAAGAAAGACGTACGAGAAGAATAATATAAATAATGCAATTATTTTTATAATTTTATTTCTTTCGTTTCCACCTCAACACTGATTTAAAAGAAGTTGACTATTTATCGATAATTTTATGGAAGCACTTAGAAATTATTTTTGATGTTTTTCTACATCTCGTAAGGCTATGTTTTATTGATATATTCGTCAATAATTTTGTCTGCTCACTACCAAAGGCAGCAAGTACTACTGACAATTGCAATCCATATATTTTTGGGAACTACAAGTTTTCTGATCTAGGCGCACGGCAGTGCACCAGGCCAAGTTCCGGCCAATGCACGCAGTGTGTATATTTACAGGAAGCCATTCGAGCTCACAACTTTGTTCCCCGCAATCGTAAAATTATAAAATTTAAATCATAATTAGAATAAATTCATGTGACCTCATATGAGAAGCTCGAAAGTTTTACAATGAAAGGTTCCGGAGATATGGAGGTGCAAAAAGTGCATATTTTAAGACATACTCACTGACTCACTGGCCTACTGACTCACTCATCAATATTATGAAGCACTTCCGCTATAGCTAGAGATCTGAAATTTGGTATACAAGTAGATCTAGATGAGCGATGAACTAGAAAAATCTGAAAACCCGAAAATTGTAACCAGGAGGGCGTGGCTACGCCCATAAAAATTAAACTTTGTGGTAGTGAGCTGAAATTTGATACACAGTAGAACTATGTGTGTAATCACCTCGAAAAATCTGAAAACCCGAAAATTTTTACCAAGGGTCTGGGGCTACGCCCATAATGCTCAGAATTAAAACACATATCTAAAGCGTTTAACTCCAGCGATTTTATTGAAATTTGGCACACAATACCAGGCTCTAAATTTAAAAAAAAAAAAAGTGGGCGTTAACACGCCCATACAATTTAAACCTCCTATTTTATGTACTTCCGGTCAGGACATTTAAATGTACTATTTGTGTAACTATTAATATCCGATTCCAAAGAACCTAAAGAGGAAAGATAAACACTAGCCAAAAA
Source organism: Tachina fera (assembly GCA_905220375.1). Taxonomy (NCBI): domain Eukaryota; kingdom Metazoa; phylum Arthropoda; class Insecta; order Diptera; family Tachinidae; genus Tachina; species Tachina fera. The sequence continues at coordinate 48,993,838 of LR999964.1, read as the reverse complement.
AAATTTTGGATTAAAAAAAGTAGGCGGAAACACGCCCATAATAATAAAAAATTAAAATTTGCTGTAGTGAGCTGAAATTTGATAAACGTGTTATAGTGTTATAGTTATAGACTAGAAAATTACTAGAAAAATGTGAAAACTCAAAAATTTTACCAAGGTGGGCGGGGCTGCGCCCAGAAACTAAAACACAAATCTAAGGCCTTTAACTGAAGCGATTTTATTGAAATTTGGCATACATGTTGCAATAATGCAAGGCTATTAATCTACGTTGAAAAAAGTGGGCGTTAACACGCCTATATATTTTAAGCCTACTATTTCATATACATTTAAATATACTACATATTTATAAATTTATTACTATCCGTTTTCAACGAAACTTGACAAGAAAGATAACTACTGGCCAAAGAAAATCTTGAGATTGAAAAAGTGGGTGGTATCACGCCCATTAGAATTAAAATTTGCGTTAGTAAGCTGAAATTCGATAAAGAAGTAGGTCTGGATTAGGAACTAGCTAAAAATATCTGAAAACCTGAAAACTATAGCCAGGAAGGAAGGAAGGGCTACGTCCACAAAGCTCAGAATTAAAAAAACAAATCCAATGCGTTTAAATCAAGCGATTTTATTGTAATTTGGGTTACATGTTACATGGCAATAATAGCCAGTAGGTCAAGATGAGAAACCAACTAGAAAAATCTAAAAAGCCAAATATTTAAACTGAAACTTTAACTTAAAACTATCATCCTTAAAAGAGAACGTTAATAATTGAGCGCTGCTCATAACAAAATTTTGAGTTTAAGAAAGTGATGGAGAGAGGGGGTAATAGCCATAACGTTTAAAGGTAGAATTTGAAGTAGAGAGTTTAAATTCGATACCTCTTAAGTTAAGGGGTGAGTTTCGTACAGGAAAAATCCAAGACCACTGGATGTTACATTAGGGATGTGGGTCATGTTTATAAAAACTTAGCGCAATGTTATACGGCAGAGAACTGAAATTTGGAAAAAAATTACTTAGGTAAGTTACCAACACAAACTACTCTATTGAAACTTTACATGCACATTTCACTCATGCTAGCCTTTAATTTTGCATTTTCAAAAGTACTTCGTCTAAGCGAGGTTACTTCGTCTAGGCGGGGTCACTTCTACTAAAATGTACACTATATTTTACATATTTCTACTCTGATGATTCTTAAAAAATTAAGTACATCAGTCGGTCGGTTGTAATGACGCAATGGTGCACATATCACACTCTAACCCCTTATTGTATGTAGGTCTGCCCTTTAAAACTGACGCAGTCATTATGAATAGAACTATAACATACTAGAAATTTAAAGTTTAATAAGCTTTATTAAGAAAACCTTTCAAAAAGTAGTCAGATCCTCACAAAAACATAAATGTGAAAAAAGGCCAAGTTCCTTTCCAAAATATCGGCTATTAAAAGTAGTGAGATACAAATTTTGACCAAGTTCTTGTTTGGCACAATACCTATCACTGTAATATGCTATGCATTATATAAATTTTTTAATCGTAAGAGTGTCATAAAATTTCCAGATAATTTGCTTACTTGGCAATAGTTTAAATTTTTACACAATGGGCCTAATTACAAGTGTCGTATTTCGACTACGACTACTACGATTTCGTACTAAATTAAACAAAAAATGTTTCAACGTTCTTTAGTCTTCTACAAAATACGACCCTCGTAATAAGGCCCAATATTTCTCGTGCTTCTACTTGACCGACTTTTATGAAATTTGGAACACATCCTGAACTCTGAAAAAAACACTCAATCTTGCATTTAAAAAACTGGGCGGAGTCACGCCCATGACAGGTTACTATTAAATTATATGTACTTCTACTTATCCGATTCCCATGAAACAAATAGTTTTAACTCTTATGTCGAGTACAAACTATGGCATTTTGTGACATCGCAGTAATGTGTAATGGTGGCAATGTATGTGCTTGCACACATTTTGAGAAAATTACACCACAAAATGACAAAACAAGAAATGCCAGATATGTACTCAGCATTAAAATAAAATTGGAAATTTATTTGCTGGTGGTTTAGCTTGGTCTATATACGTATTTCATTGGCGCTTGAACCAAATCATCAGTAGACTTCAACCACAAATTTTGAACAGTCACAAAAAATTTGTGGTTGAAGTCTACTGATGATTTGGTTCAAGCGCCAATGAAATACGTATATAGACCAAGCTAAACCACCAGCAAATAAATTTCAAATTAAAATATAATTATGACAATATGTCGAATAATAAATTTCTTAAAAATTAAAATTAAATAATTTAGTGTTTAAATAAATAGATGGTGCCACGCCCATTAAGTATTAGTATGTATTATATTTCACATTCTTCTACTTGACTTATTATTACGAAAACTTGGCACACACTTTGAGCTCTGAAAGTAACGCGATGCTGAATATAAAAAAATTCAGTGAAGTGCGACTTTGACCCGCGCATGAAGGGTTCCGTACGGGCACGAGATATGTAATTCAATACGAAGAATATAAACTACAGTTTTGGCATTTTTTTCGTTTTTGGGTTTTTTCGGTTTTAAGCGTTTTTTTAGTTTGGGGGTTTTTTGAATTTATTGGTGCTTTCTGAGTTTTGGCACTTTTTTTCACGTTTTGGCGATTTTTTTTTTGGTTTTTGAAGTTTTTTAATTTTGGCGATTTTTATTATTTTGGCGTTATTTTTTTATTTTTGCGATTTTTTTAGTTTTGGCCAATTTGTTTAGTTTTCCACTTTTTTTTCGTTTTGAGGATTTTATTCAGTTTTTTGTCGTTTATTTTAAATTTTGGCGATTTTTTTCGTTTTAGCTATTTTTTTTAAATTTGGCGATTTTTTTTTTTAATTTTGGCGATTTTTTTCATATTTGCGATTTTTTTCACATAAACAATTATTTTGGTTTTGGCGCATTTTTCGCGTTTTGGCGATTTTTTGCGGTTTTTGGCGTTTTTTCATATTGGCGATTTTTTTTCATTTAAACGATTTTTTCGAATTTGGCGATTTATTTTAGTGCTAGAATTTTTTTTTAATTTTGTCGATTTTTTTAGTTTTGGCGATTTTTTTTTAATTTTTGGCGATTTTTTTCAGGTTTTGGCGATTTTTTTCGGTTTGGCGATTTTATAATTTTCGGATTTTTTAGTTTTACCGTTTTTGAAAATTTCAAGAGTTTACCTCTTACGGTCTCCAAGATATAGCAAGTTGTTAAAATTACATAGTCAAAATTGCATTAACTGATGGACCACCCTTTAATTTAAATTTTTTAATATTTTAATGTTTATTGTTGTAGTCTATATAAAAATACACTAATTTTACAAATTTCAGGTGTCAATATACACATGTACATACATACAATTGTATGTATATTACATGGGATTTTAACATTTTTCGTCGCTCGTTTTGGAGCACCCTTTAATTTATAATTCTCATGTATTTGTTGTTGTAGTGACCAAGGTTCTACATACTCTGACAGCGTAGGGAAAACAATAGGATTCCTTTTTTCACCTTTGGTGTACGGAACCCTAAAAATGGGCGCACATAAATACAGGGTGTTTTTTTTAGAGGTATAGAACTTCGAATTGAAATAAAACACAAGAAAATCGTTTTCATGTCCATCAATTTGGCTTTATTGGAAGGATAATTTTATGCCATTAATGTTTAAATATGATTTCGGGCATGTGGCCGCCGCGGCTGGCTCGAATAAAGCCAATTCTACAGGTCCAATTTTCAACCACTTTTTCGAGCATATGGGGCCGTATGTTGGCCTAACGTTTCTGGTTTGTTGGCGTAGACGAGCAACTTCACATATCCCCAAAGAAAATAATCCAATGGTGTCAAATCACACGATCTTAGTGGCCAATTGACAGGTCTATTCCGCGAAATTATGCGCTCATCGAATGTTTCCTTCAATAAATCGATTGTGACGTGCGCTGTGTGGCATGTAGCGCCGTCTTGTTGGAACCACAACTCATCCACATTCATGCCATCCAATTCGGGAACAAAATAGTCGGTTATCATGGCTCTATACCGATCTCCGGTGGCGAATCGATTCATTCGGGTCCTCTTCAACACTTTGCTCTACAGTGGCAATTGTTTCTTCGGTGCGCACTGTTCGACGTCTCTGCGGATGCGTATTATCACATACAGTAAACGTAGTGCGAAAACGATCCATGGTTAACCGAATTAATTGTTCTGATGGACGATTATGTCCACCATAAAATGGACGGAGCTTGCGGTAAACTTCGCGAACTGAACCATTATTTTCGAAATAAATTTGCACGATTTGCAAGCGTTGTTCTTTTGTCAACCTGTTCATAGACTACTAAATTAGACACGACACCGGCGAATTGAAGATAATTCGCTTTATCTGAATTTTGCGGTAGAGATAGCAAATATGAGCAATTTGTATGCCTTTCTCTGTCAGATAATTCAAATAAAATGACATTTAGTTATTTACCAAATAAAAATTTTCTTGGCAGGAATTGGCGCAAATTGGATAAAAAATGATTTTGCGCCAAAATCCTTGCCAAAGTTGGTAATTTGTGGACAAAATTTGGTAGACTATCTTGTCTACAAATTACCAACAGTGTTAAAAGTGAAAAAGCAAATGTGATGACGACAAAATAAGGGATTATTCTGGATGTTGCAAGCAAAATGTAAGTATGGAAATACATAAATTTTTATTTTAGTTTTTATTATAATATTATGTTCTTTTACAGGAGCCGAAGATGTATTATGGGTTGTCCTGCTGGAGAGAAGCTACATTTGTTCCCGAAAGAGCCGATTCGGTAAGTGTGTCGTCTTATTTTTACTAAAAAAGTGTTGTACATTGGATGCGACAATAATGTTCTTGTCCAATGTACAAATACGTAGGTTAAGATTAAAAGTGAACATTGTGCATTGGAAGGAGCAATTATGTTCCTGGCCAATGCAATAGGAGCTTCAGAAACGCGTCGCGGAAAAAAATTGTGAACATTGTGCATTGGAAGGGGCAATTATGTTCCTGTCCAATGCAATAGGAGCTTCAGAAACGCGTCGCGGAAAAAAGTGTGAACATTGTGCATTGGAAGGGACAATTATGTTCCTGTCCAATGCAATAGTAGCTACAGAAACGCGTCGGGGAAAAAAATTGTGAACATTGTGCATTGGAAGGGGCAATTATGTTCCTGTCCAATGCAATAGGAGCTTCAGAAACGCGTCGCGGAAAAAAGTGTGAACATTGTGCATTGGAAGGGACAATTATGTTCCTGTCCAATGCAATAGTAGCTACAGAAACGCGTCGCGGAAAAAAGTGTGAACATTGTGCATTGGAAGGGGCAATTATGTTCCTGTCCAATGCAATAGTAGCTTCAGAAACGCGTCGCAGAAAAAAATGTGAACATTGTGCATTGGAAGGGGCAATTATGTTCCTGAAAAAATTAATACAAAAACTAATAAAAAGCCCTTTTCAGGGCTACATAATATTTTCTAAAAGAGATAAAATTTTGTCTTTACTACTAAATATACAATTTTAACAATAAAAAAATTCCATTTTTTTATTTACATGAATGAACTCCAACAACTCCAATCTAAACTGGAAAGAAATGCATCCAAGAAGGAAGAAAGTTCGCAAAGAAAACAACTTTAGACTTGATGGCATAAGTAAATAAATTATATTTAATTTTTATTGTAATTATTAAATATCAAAAGTTATGTGAGACATTTTTAGATTTAATTGAAATGTACTGAATTTTAATCAGAAATAATTTCTTAAGCTTAAAAATATTTCATTCAATAAGAATTGAAATTACTGAACTAAAGCCCGATTAAGAAATTATTTGATTCAAAAATCAAGTTATTTAAAAAATGTTAATTAATTATATTAGTAAATATTTTAAATTTGTTTTGTTTTTGTAACAATTTAAGATGATTTAAAAATATACATACATTTATACAATACTAAAAAATTAAAAATATGAATACAATTTCAAAATTGGACATACTTCTTTTAAGATTGTATTACTACAAATTGGGGTGAGTATACGGTTAGTAAAGAAATAACTTGTTTCAACAATTTAATTTGTATGGTAAAAACTGCACATAAATTGGTTTACTTAAATTATGTTGTATTTTGTGTTGATACTCTTTTGTTAAGGCTTCATAAAGACTTACTACCAATTGATAGAAGACAAGTATACATCATCATCTGCCTCTTCGTTTTATTAAGGTTTTATTTAAAAAAAATTCGTATGAAAATCTGTTTTTTAAACCTTTTTTGTTTTTATAAAGCCTTTTTTGTTTTTATAAAGCCTTTTTAGTTTTTATAAATAATGCTTTAAATATTTCGACCAAACATATACATATGAATTAAGGTACGGCTAATCATTTGCTCAAAAAGGCGTAACCAACAAACGTTAATGAAAAATTCTTCAATTCTGACAAAAGTTTGTCTAGTTTCCATGTCACCATCGGAAGTATCGGCATTGGCCACATTGTTAGCTAAGTTGTGTGTTAGCATTTGTTTTTAGCATTATTAATATTTTGCGTTTATTTTCGATTTACGCTGGAAAAGAAAGTTTTAATTATAGTATTTTGTTGCCAGTCATTGTGATTTCACTTACATCATCCATAGGTGTTTTACGTATCGATTTTATCAGTACCTTCTGAGTAGCTTCAATGCCATAACCATCCAAACGTCCCAAAGAGTATTCAGCTTTTAAAGTAGTCAAGAAATCTAGGCAAAAATGGATGCATATGTCTGATCTTTTGTTTCTGATCTCGTTGCATTTACAAACAAAGAGGCGTAACGATTTTCTGGAATAAATAAATGGTGAGAACAATTAATATTTCAAATACTGAAATATTATTCAAATAAAACTTACCATTTTTATCCATTTGCGCAACAAGCTGACTTGCTGGTACCTTCTGTTGTCGTGCATTTTTATTTGTTAGCACGCTGTTCAGCAGCACAACCTGTCAAAGGTGGCCCGGCCAAATTAATATAAGGTGCTGGAATAGTTTGCTGCCCAGCGTAGAGTATTTATCTTTTTTGCATGTACTTACGGATATAAAACAATTTTGGCCGGGTCCCAATTTAGGCATGATAGCTCGCGTACATTTTTAGTTGTTAGTACGCTCAGAAGCAACAGGCGGCCTGGCCAAAGAAATATAATGTGCTGGGATATTTTGCTGGCCAGTTATATCACAAGCAGCCCCTCGTGGTGTTATACTCACTTGTGTAGGCACTTGCAGATCAAAAAAAAGTTGTCGGGCCCCTATTTTAGGCACGAAGAAGCATCCACCAGCATTATGTTGTAATACTTGGCCAAATTGTTGCATATATCGTATAACGCCCACGTGATGAACATATTGTGAGTCCCGATGAGCTTTACGAAATTATTTTCGCTGAGCTGGTGCCGACTTTCTGGTGTTGTTCCAACAATATTCAACAACATGCACAACTTGAACAATTGTTTCACCTTCCGAAATGTGCAAAAACGCTTTCTTTAGACGAGTCTTCATCATAGGTAGTAACTTTGTACCTAGATATGTCCAAATGTTCCAAATGCCGGGAAGGTATCACAATGCCCTTAAAGATTTTTTTCAAACACTTTGTAAATACTTAAACATCTCACATTATTTGGGCCACAATTAACAGTACTGGCCTTCGATTACACACTTTAATAAGTTAAAAAAACATCTATTTTTTACAAATATTTAATTTTTATTAAACATTTTTCACTTTTCAACAATTTTTGTTAATTTTATTTTCCAATTTTTTACGAACATATGTTTGCAATTGCAGTATATAGCTATTGCTTTTTATACATATAGAAAGCAATTTTTTCTCTCCCTTAAATAATTCAGATAACGCTGCGAATTCAACACAAACCAGCTGTTATCACTATTTCCCTTAACTCAGAACTGGGAATTCTGGTTCATATTCTGTGAACCTGTTCATGATGAAATGGCAAACCAAACTAAATATTAATCACTTGACAGCTGACAAAATGGCCGCCAGTTAAAAAAGTGATGCCAACTTAAAGTTCTATACCTCAATAAAAAACACCCAATATAAACAAAATTGGGCGTTAACACGCCCCATTAAATACCCTTAATAATATTGTGCCTAATTACGAGTGTCCCATTTCGAATACGATTACGACGATTTTGTACTAGATTAAAGAAAAAAATGTTATTAATGTTCTTTAGTATAGTACAAAATCGTCGAAGTCGTAATACAACAATCGTAATAAGGCCGATTATAAATGTGAAAGCGAGTTTGTTTGTTTGCTACGCTTTCACGCCCAAACCGCTACACCGATTTTGAAAATTCTTTCACCAATGGAAAGCTACATTAGCAGCGTCAAATATAGGGCACTTTTTATCCGGTTCGGAACCGGTTTTATATATTTGGTACGGCTTTTTTCCGATTTTTTTCGGGTTTGATTGTTTAACCAGTTTTAAACCGGTTCTTATGTACTTTTTAAACAGGTGAACACAAGCGGAGCCGCTGGTAAAAGCTAGTATAATATAAAATTATTACTACACAAATAAGCGACATAAAAAATAAGCATTAAAAAATTAAAAATAATATAGATTGAGTTAAATAAAACATTTTTATTTCTATATTTATAATTTGAACGGGCTAAAGTTCGTATCGCTTTTTAAGCCAAATTACATGTGATAATTATTAATGAACAAATAACATCAAAGTTAGTTGTAAATATTCTGACAACACAAAGTTGAACGTAACAGCCAGCCGTTTTCGAAGGCCACTAATCCTTCATCATCAGCGTTCTTCTGTGTTGGTCCACTGTGTGTGGTGTCAGTTGATGTAGATTTCTGCCTTATATACGAAACTTTCTTGCAAAAATGGAATATGTGAATTGTTTTGATTCATCGTATTTCAATTTGCTGAAACGTGTTTTGTAATGAAAGCCCAAATTTACCATCTCTAATTTACAACAGACTTACCATTGTCGTTTTTTCTTTACTAATTATGCACATGTTAGTTAATTTGCTTAGTTTTGTTCTACTTAAGACAAACTTTTTTGGTTTGATACTATTAAGTATATTTATTTAATTTTTGTCACAGGCCCATGGCTATTAATTTTAATTATTATTTTTCGCACTTAATTTGTTTCTATATTTATGATTTGAACGGGCTAAAGTTCGTAACGCTTTTTAAGCCAAATTACATGTGATAATTATTAATGAACAAATAACATCAAAGTTAGTTGTAAATATTCTGACAACACATATTTGAACGGAACAGCCAGCCGTTTTAACATTTTTATGTTTGTTACCTACCTTTTATTAAAACAATTTCAATTTCAAAAATCCAACTAAAAATGCATTATTTGTAAAGAAGAGTTTCCCAAAAAAGAAGATCCAAAAATTTCTGTGCTAGTTTTCTTCATATTATTGACTTTATTTTACTGCTACTGTAAAATTATAAAATGTTACAATCTTTCATATTTTAGGTGACGATATTCTATATAAGTATTATTTTATTAATGATTTTAACTTATTTTAAACATTACGACATTAATATGTGAATATATTTATACACATTTTCTCGAGTTAAAACTTTATACATTTTAAAATTTAATATTAAATATTAAGTTGCAATATGCCCCAAAGGAGCAAAATAAAACATCTGACCATTAAATGTACAATTTATAAATACACTATTTATGTATGCTTGTATGGGGTGGGGCATGTAAAAAAAATATAAATTTGCTTGTTAAAAAATATACTCGTATACATATAATGTAAATTGTTTGAATCCTGTTTATGGAACAGACATTATGCTAAATAACAATTATTACTTTTTTGTTAAAAACGATTCAAACTTAATGGAGTGATTTAGAAACCTGTGCTATGGTTGGAAGCTAAATGGTGGATTACTATTGCTGTTGCTGCTATCGGCAGAACTTAAGGTTTCCGGTGTTGCCTCTTTGGCTTGCAGACGAGAAATATTGGGATCCTTTTTATCTTTGCGATCACGCTCTTTGTCCTTTTCTTTATTGTGCTTGTGTTTATGTTTGTGTTTATGTTTCTTTTTGTCCTTCTTTTTCTTTTTCTGCAATTGAAATGAAAATTAGGTAATTTTAAAATATTGTATATGTAACTACATATGTATGTATTTAAGAACTTATTTATAAAAATCATTAAGACTTTATTATAGAGACGGCTGCCTACTACGCGCAGTCATTCAATTAGAATCTAGATGATTCCTTTCATAACCCTTCATAAAGCCTTAATAATTTTTATAAATAAGGCTGTTAATTTTTATCTACAAATGTACTATGCAACTCACCTTAGAGGTACTCTCCATTTTATGCTTGAACTCACTGTCAGCTTTTGCCGAATCAAAACTACTATCCATACGCATCATCGTCGACTCCGATACATCTATAATGGAGATAGAATTTTCGTCTTCATCGTATGCTTCACTTTTAAGTTTTTTGCTCTCGGGGGCAAAACTTTCTGTCGTCTCACTTTCGATTACCGTCGAGGTGACTTCTACCTTTGACACTTCTGTAGCCTCAGCTTCAAAACTTTCATCTTTAATTATTTCATTAACAACTTGTATTTCCTCCTGCGTCTCAATTTTAATAATTTCATCTGCTACTGCAAAAGCTTCTGATGCCGTTCTCTTTAGACTGTTCGTTGGAGAAGGCTTTTGCTCTAAAACCTCATCATTTTCATCATTTCTAGGCGCTTCAGGCTTTACCTCGGGCGGCGGTGGTGTTTTAGTTACACTTGTTACGGACTTTTTCATTGTACCCTCTCGTACAAAATCCTTGTACATACTATTCATTTCTGCAGACTGCAAGCATAAGGGACGTTTTGTGCCGTAAAGGGCATAGTATAAGTCGACCATATCACAGCGAAGTTTTGTATCAAACGCCAATTTATTGCTGTGTGAATTTTTTGATGTGTAAATATGTGTTAGTTTTCAGATCAACCAAAAATAGGATATATGTATGTAATAAAAAATTAAAATACACTTTAAAGAGGTGTAAAATATACTGTAACAAATCGATGCAGAGATTTTTAGAAAGTTCTTAATCGGATAAGAACAGCAAATTAAAATATTTGTGCGTATTTTTGGTTGCCCTGGTTTTATTATAATTTTTGTGTCTTTAATTTGCAGCTCTAGTGTTTAAATCAGTGTTCCCAGTTTAGGGGATTTGTCCCCAAATTGGGTATTTTTTTCGCGATTGGGGATGAAAATTTCGTATTGGGGATCTGGGGATTTGTTGGGGATGTAACCAAATTTGAGGGGATTTTCGGGGGATTTTTTGTATAACTGATGGTCAAACAAGAATGATTTTTGAACTAAGAAATATGCGTCTGGCAAATCTAAAAACCTGTTTTACTAGTGTATGGTTTCTAATAAAGAAGAAGTATCAAGGCAGATTAACGAATAATGAACGCTACCAAAACAAAAATACGCAACAAAATGCAATACAACCTTTTGAAAGCACTTCTTAGAATAAACACACACTTTAAAAATAATTCAATTTCTTGTGACAAATTAAATCCTTCTGCTGAAATGCTAAAACTTTTTAATACAAGTACTATGTACAACAAAGTTTCTGAGGCTGGTGAATCAGAAGATATCGATTCTGAAGTTTTTGAAATGGTAAACTTTGGTTAAAAATTTTTTTTATACTGGTGTATATTAAACTATGTGTAATTTTTTCTTTACAAGTTTTTCACAAGTGCAAATTAAATTTATATGAACGTAAATATACTCGTATCTATCGATAGAAATGAATTTTATTGAATAAAAATTTGTTATTTTGTCATTATTTTTCAAATAAAATAAAAATATTTAAAAAAAAAATTTTTTTTCACAGAAGAAAAAATTTTTATAAAAAAAATATCAATTTGGGGGATTTTTGGGGATGAGAAATCAAAAATTGGGGATAAGTTCTAGAAAAAAACTGGTAACACTGGTTTAAATGCTAAAAATTATATTGGGTAGAAAAAAAACAAGAGCACTCACTTCATATTCTTCCACAATCTTTCCACCAATTCCGGACGATCTAAGCGACTTGATCGTGATTCCCTCGTAAACGGTGGGTTGTCAATTAAGAGCTGAGCCAGCGCATGACGGGCTGCTGGATCAGGATCTGTTTCTAACAGCGTTATTAGATGATCTAAATCTTCCCACCTGCCATCGACTTTAACAAAGTCCACCAAACATTCCATGGCAGCAATACGTAAATCTATATATTGACCATAGGCAGCGTAACAGCGATAGATTTTAGGCAATGACGGTAAATGGCCACATTTTTGTAATTTACGTATGACTTTTAAACATGACACTGACACCATGTACTTATATGAGGGCAAATGTTTTTCTAAATTCAATAAACGTGTGACCTCCTCCAGCACTAATCTATTATTTAAAATTAATGTTTAAAGTTATAACACATTTTGAATCAATGGCTTAATAAACATACTTGGCATCCGCTGATAAACTATCTGAAGTAATGGGAGTGCCTCTTAATGATACCGATACAACAGGTGTTATTGAATTGCCCAATGCATCTACCAAAGCAGATCTATAGTAAACATCACTGTAATGATTACGAGTATTATCATTGTATTTGAAAAGATCAAACAGAAAACGTATTACTTCAGGCGGACAAATGCCATGAGAGGTGCGAAGACCTAAGTGTACAAAATGATAATTTTTATTTAAAAAAAAAAAAGTATACAAAATTAAGAAAGACAATAAATAGTTTACCTGCCATGGCTACTGGTATGACTTTCTGCAGAAAATACAATTGAAAATTTGCAAAATTATTTTGCTTAATAATATGAGGTGCGCTAAATGAACCAAAAAATTTGCGAAAGATATTTAACATGGCCGGTGGGCCACTCCATTGCGTTACCATTTGGTTAGCCACCTGTAATGTAGATAATTGCAAATGTTACATTACGGCTTGCATACATATTTATAAAAAAAAATAATTTTTTTACTTTAGTCAAACAATCCGCTGCCTCACATCTCACTTTATAAAAACAATGTTCACTTTCAATGGCGTCTGTTAGAGCTGAACGTGTAGCATTTGTGGGATATTTTTCTAAAGCTTTAATCGCTTCAAACTGTGCGGTGACATCACGTTCATGTCGCAATTGAAACTGCCACTGAAAATCGGGTTGTTCTATATTTAGATCACGTATCAAAATCATTTCGGGATCAAGACGTATCCACAGAACAGGCGAGTCACTAAAAAATAATAATTCATTTAATATTTTTCATTAAAATTTAACAAAAAAAAAACTTACTCCATAGGCGATAAATCCATATCGACTTCCTCTCCCGTACACAAAGGAATTTTCTTTTTCTTATTACGTCTACTTTTCGAATGACAAGTTATATCGGCCTTTACCACTGTATTTTCTATCTGTAACATATGCTTAAAGGTGCCATCCAATTCTTGTAGTTGCACTAATAGAGGTCCATTGTATTTGCGCACGCCACGTTGATTGACAAAGTCTTGTCTTATTTCCAATTCAATTGTATTACGTTTACGATTGAAAACTGATGTAAGGGAAAATTTTGCATGGCCACCTGTTCTTACCCATTGATCCATAAAAACCGACATATCTTTACCGGTTACAGTAAATATTGCCTTAATAAAAATATTTGTAGAAATGAGAAGATGATGCCATAATCCCGAACCGATTTTCGTAGAAGCTGCATTAGTGGCTAAAGCCAATTGTTTATTAAATACCTGGAAAAAATTAATTCGATCAAGCTTCGATTAGATTTACTCATCATATATTATTGCCAAAATTTCTATTTATCAAGTTAAGTTTAAAGTTTAATATAATCTACTATAATCTTCTACTGTAGTATAAATTTATTTATTTTTATAAATTCTTTATTAATTTCAATGTCAATGTTTTCATACATTTAAGATTCCGTGAGAACTATGGGCCTTATTACGAGTGTCGATGATTTTGTATTAGACTAAGAACATAGCTACATTTTCTCTTTAATCTAGTACAAAATCGTCGTAGGCTTAGACGAAATACGACAGTCGTAATTTGGTTCCATATTTTATTAGGGCGCTGCAAAATAAATTATATAATTAATCCTAATGTAACATCAGAGCGCCCTCCTTCGTCAGTATAGTATAGATAACACCAAGACAAAAAAAAAGTCGTTGTGGAAGTTGAAATACGCCAACCACGATAAGACTAATTATTTCCCAAAGATTAACCACAATTGCGAAAAAAAAATATAAACGGATTCGGAATCTTGTAAATACGTTTGTTGTAAAGTTTTTGTTTGAAGCTTTTTAACTTATGTTAGTGAGAGAACTTTTTTTATGAACATTCGAATTTTTTTAGCTTTTCTCAACAATATTTTTTATCGAACTTGACTGATAAATTTCTTAAGTAAAAACGAAATGCATAAAGACTAAAGTCCTGCACAAGACTATTTATAAGAAATTTCAAGACATAAGAGATTTTTCAAATGCTTTACTACAGCGAAATATTCTAAAACAAACGCTACCAACACTGTTGGAAAGACATTTTTTCCAGTTGTTTGTCTTGCCAACAGAGTTTTTTAGGGTTTGCTTTAGAATATTTCGCTGTAGTAAAACATTTTAAAAATCTCTCATGTCTTGTGCAGGTCACTAATATAGACGTTGCTTAACAAGCAACAAACAAAAATTCTTCAATGGTGGCTATTCTGGAAAACGCGTCGAAGAAGTGAAACTTTACATTAAAACAAAAACAAATTTTCAAAAATTGTTTTTGTTTGCTATACATTTCTAAAATAAAATAAACGCCAGAATTTCAACGCATTTCTCTCTCTCTTTAAAAAACGGTTTATTTTGTATGAGAAACAAAAACAAATTTGTTACATTTACACATTTTTGTTTTCTATGTAACTTTCTCCAAGTCGACGCGTATTTCAGAATAGACACCAATATTTCCAAAATAAAAGTGACTAATTCATTACTTTTTAACATATAAGTAATCTTACCTGTATCAACAGCTCTTGACCAATACGATGCTCTAACATCCTGATTACCAAATGAGCCTTTCGTCGCATTGCTTCAACATATTTCGGTGAGACAGTGTGCAAACTTTTTATGGGAAAGTAGTGAACTATTTCCTGCTGTTTAGCAGCGGCTGCCGAAGGATTTGTACCACTTACGGGTAAGGGTGCAGGCGGCTGGCTACAATCCAATATAATTCCTCCATATTGTTCTTCATATTTTACCACACGTGCCAATTCCTTCTGTATCCATTCACGATATTCATTATTGCCAAAACATTTACGCGAATAAAGACCACACAAATATTCGGCGATACCCTTGGCCAGCCAAGTGTCAGACCAATGGTGTGAAGTTATGAAGCAACCGAAAAATTGTTCAGCTACTGCACGCGACATAAGTGTGCGGGAAACATAAGTCTGATCTATTATTGCAATACTATGTAAGAGATGTACAGAAGCTATACTCATAGTGGCGTAAGCACTAATGTCGGCATCTGCTTCATCTACAAAAACCTGTTTGTAGCATGAGAACGGATAGCGGGTAGACAACGTTTCCTCTAAAAATTCAAAAGCTTCGTGCAAATAACGCACGGTATTTTTCAACAAAGGTAGTAACTGAGGCAAACAGAAATGTGTTACTTCATGCATATGAGGATCGACATAAATTTCAAATGGTCCCACGGCTAAAGCAATATTTGGAGCACAGACAGGTACTGTTAACGAATAATGATAAGTTTTCCTTCTCAAGTCCGGTGTCATAACCACCTCCATTAATTCACCACATGACACTGCTGTTAAATGCTTATCGACAGTAAACTCCAATTTCCACGTACAGGGATCAGCAAAACTGTCCACACAAGGAAACCATAGGCGTGTAGAGTTCTCGTAGGCATATGTAAACATGTGGGCACTATTAGGTTGTGTTTCATCTTCACTTGTGGGTGGTATAACAAAATGTATGCCACCTTGCAGACTTTCCAAAGAAAATTCTATGCCTATACGTAAACCTCGACCTTCCTGTATCATATGGTAGCCTTCAGGAGGTATTTGTATGAGAAGCTCTCCAGAATTAACATCGGGGTCGGTTTTTTGGGCAGCAGTTAAATGATTTTTAGACAATGTTTCCAAAGAACGCCTATAAGCAAAAAATTTAATTTAAGAACTTCATAGAATATAAAATGTCTTACGTTTTTGCATCTCCTTGACAAATATCCAAAAAAGGATCAAAGTAAACGAAATCAGCCTCACAAACATCATTGAGTAGCACTCTATATATGCGACACTGTTTTGCATTCAATCTTATAATTCTCAAATTTTCTTTCGTTGGTACAATAGTCAGTTCCACAGCACCCTGCAAGTAAAAGTAAATTATTTTCCACACATTTTTACATTTGCTTACTACTTACAATGATGCTTTTCCTTTCGAAACTAATGCCGGTCAAACTAACAATTTGATGAGCTGTGCTGGTTGATATGCAAAAACAAAGCTTTTATAAATATTAAATCAATTTTTATTTATTTCAAAATACTTATAATTTAAATGGTCTAAGCGGCTGTTCTTTTTGTTGATTTTCGCTAGTCGTTTCCATTTTTGTTAACTTTACCACAGTAAATTAAGAAATTTCCACCAATTAATGCATTTTTCACAAAACTATGTTGTTTGCTGCTGCAATGTTTACATTAAAATTTTACTTTCACACATTGTTGTAAAAGTAGTAGTAGAAAATAGACTATTTTATCAAGCAAGTTAATGGGCCGATAAGGCAGTACCCAAGTGCACATTTAAACTAACTGTAAACAAAGAAATTGTAATCCGTTAGAGGTAAGGGCGCTTTTGTAATGACGCGTTCAAGTTGAACATTGTGAGAAAAATGTTAAAAAATAAGCAGAAAAAACAAAAATCTTAGTTAAATCCTATTAATTTTGAAAAAGTAAAAAATCTAACCATGAAACCCATCAAGTTCAGTATTTATTCAAATGTTTTGCTCCAATTTGCTACCAAAATTAATTGTAAAAATGTTCATATTAGATGTGCAGAAAAAATGGATTCTCTCAGTTGAAGTGGACATAGAGTTACTACCAGTTACTACTTGGGGTACAATTAAGCAGCGTTTTTAATTTTATTTTAAAGATTGAACAATTGAGCGTTATTGGAGAAAATTTTATGTTGCGCATCGTGCGCCTCAGAAGTTGTGTGCGAATTATTAGTAGCCTTTACGCGTTGAGTTTATCAATAATAAGTTACATATGTTAACATTTTCATTGCTATTGTTTTTGGCAGCCGTCTTGTTCAAGATTGTTTGTCTGTAAATTTTTTAAACAAAAGCAACACCATCGCTCAACACCTGAACTATTCAGAATTTTTCCTGTTCCTGAAAATTAAAAAGTAAAGGTGAGTGAGTTCGAGGTTCTATCAAACAAGTACCATTCTAATTGATTCATAGGTGGTACAGAGGTATTACTTTTTTACATAAACATTGTTCGAAAAGAATAGTGGATTTCGCGTAAGTTATTTGAGAAAGTTAAAAATGTTTTGTAGTGCAGTGTTATCGTTATGACAACCAGTATTGTATTATGTATTTATATACATACATACATATGTATATCATATATGTACATACATATTTAATTTCATAAATTTCTTACATTATGGCCGATGATGAAGATAAACCGAAAAAACTCACTTTAGAATCACTTTTCCATATTTACGCTAATTACAACGTTGTATCATTCGATTTAGATAATGTGGACTATGATTCTATATTATTGTCTCAAATTGATTATTGGTTGGATCAAGCAAAACTTTTAAGAACAACATTTACCTTAACTGAAACTGGCTTAACGTATATGAAGTTTAGGTAAAATTCGGTTTAAAATTAAATGCATTTGAATGAAAAAAATAAATATTTTTTAAGGAAATGGCGTTTGGATTATGAAGACTTTCAGGAGTTTTTAAAATTAATATGTGCCGAAAAAAACATTACAGTGGATGATGTTAAGCTACTGCTATTGGAAGCAGGTGTACCAGGAGCTGCAGCTGATACGGTGGTGATAATAAAATAAAAGTATACATAAGGAATATTTTAAAATAATCTTCATCAGAATCTTCATAATACATGAAAAATCGAAAACATAGTAGCAAATTGTGGCTACGATCTGTTACGTTTGTTTTTTCTTTGAATGTTTTTTTTTTCAAGTGTTTTTTCACTGCATGTACATATGTACATATGTCCGCATTGTTCTAGGTACAAGAGAGTGTTGCAAGGAGACAATCTCTAATTCTCTGAAACTTAGGAGCCATTTTCATTTAATTTAAAACATAGATACATACATATATCTTTTTTTAAACTAAAACTAGTTGGTAAGGACGATTTCTGTTAAACCAATTTTTTGACAGAACGAAGTCTGTCGGGATTCATCATTATAAGTAAAAAAAAAGCTTAAGCGACATAATTTTCGAACTTAATTTTTTGACGAAAATCGATTATCTACAGCCGTAAATAATTCACCAATTTATTCCACTTGTCGTCATCGACGTCACTTTAACACAATACCTTGGGAAACGGAAATAGATTGTCAGTTTCACAAAATTGTAGACGAGAGCGAGTAAACAAGACCCAATTTTTTGGTATTGTGTTAAAGTGCCGTCAATGTCGACAATAAATAAGGAAGTAGAAAATACATATACATATACAGCTTAAGCTTTTTTGGCGGTTATGGCTCGATATAGTATACATACATATGTATGTACAATCTTTTTGAATCTTCTACCAATAAAAATTACAGAAGTTGGATTTCTCTTTAATTTTATTTTTCTTTATTTACAATAAATGGTATCGTAGTATAATAATAATCGATCTATATATTTAATTTTAATGTATAATAATTGTGTTTTTCACAAATATTTTTTTTGTATTTTATTAGCAAATTTTCCTTTTTTAACTGCATTAAAAATGATTACCATTTTATTTGTTGCATTCGCTTATTTTTCGTTTTCAACTGAGTGAGAAAAAAAAATTAATACATAATTAAAAAATACAAGTAAATAATAATATATGGATGCATTAGATTATGTATACGTATATATGTTTGTATGTATGTATATTTATGTGTATAAAAATGCTAAAATTAAATATATGTATGTGTATGTGTTTAAGCATAGAAAAATAGATGAAAAATTATTTGAGAAAAACAAAGATAATTTAATATAAATAAATTCCATAAGGTAGAATTTTGCGTATTTTAACAAGATAAACAAGCTGACGTTTTATCAACTTTCTCATACATACATGCATAAAGTATTCTAAATTAAAAAAAAAAATACCCATAAAGAGAAACAAACAATAATCCATTAAGAGATACAAGCACACAAGTAGAAAATATATACATATACATATGTATATATTTTTTTATTTAAAAAAAAAACATTAATAAAAAGCGATTATAAAACAACTCTCTAAACCATCCATTTAAAATATAGTGCATAGATAAGCTTAATTTCTTTAAGACTTCTAGGTAACCAGAATATTTAATATTGCTTTCTTAATTTGCTAAAAGCACAGAAACGAAGCTTATTATATTTATTATGGATGAATGGTTTGATTAATTGAAATATGAAGTTTGGCTAAACAAACATTACTTATTGAAAATTTGTATAAAAAACTTTTAGCTGTAAAAGTTTCACACAAATTGTACATACAAGGTTTTGTTTGAATCAAGCTTTAAGCGCTTTTTCTAATAATATGTATAACTAAATTTGAATCAGTAATTTTCCAACTCCGCAAAAGAACTTTAATAATTAAAGTAGATAAGAGATTATTAGCATGTATTATCGAAAGGCATTTTGTTATAATTGTTCTTTAACATTTTATTTCTTTTTTAAATGTTATTTATTAATATGTGCTTAAAATCTAAAAGGGTGAAGAAAAAAATATAAAAAAAAATACTAAAAACATTTAATAAATGTTAGTCTAATGTGACAAACATTTAATTAAATGGTTTCTTTATTTCACATAAACTAATTACATACTTTTATTATTTATGTGTGTGTTTAGCACGTGAATTACAGATTTGATGATTAGTAGAGAAGAATTTTTTGTAACATCAAATTATTTATTTATATTTGCTTCAAATTATAAAAAAGTGTATTTGAATGAATGAAAAATTTTGCATATATCATTGTGTTCACTCATTTATATATTTTTAAGTTTAATCAGCTCATTTTGCTGGTTGTTAATGGTTTTTAGGGCTTTAAAGTTTCTTCTAGATTATTTATGATTTCTAATTAGAAATACGCTTTTGTTGTTCATCACCTTATCTATTTGTTTTTATTATTATTGTATATGTAGACAATTTCAAAACGTTGTGTTTTCTTCTTTTGTTTGTTTCAAAGTAAAAAATAAAATATTTTTCATTCAAATAAGATAATTTTTGTTTAATATCGAAAGGAATGTAATAACGTTTTAAATACATTCTTACATAGGGCCATCAACATGGCTCACTTTTAAACGGAAATAATAAAGCGAGCGCGCACATAAGAAAAAGCTTACTAAAAATATTCCAATATATGCCACATAAATTCCCGCATGATCCTGTAAAAGTAAAGTGATATTTTTTAATAAAAATGTTTATGCTATTGATAAAATTGTTGTTGATAAAATTGTTTATTATGTTCAATAAAAACAAGTGGTTTTTGTTTTTTTAATATTCTTTATAAAATGTTAAAAAAAAAACAAAAAATTAAAAAAGTAACAAACGGCAACGGCAAGACTGTTGTAAATTTAGAGATGGTAAAATTGAGCTTTCATTCATGATTGTCAGATTTTTTCCTCCAAAAGTCGCCAAAAATCAGTTTTATGTAGGTTTTCTTAGTATATATTTGATAATAAATTTGTTTTTATATAACACTTTTTTAACATACATTTTTATAAAATCGTCGTATCAGAGTTTATCAGAATCGCAAAAATTTGAAAAAAATCGCCAAAAATTATTTCTTGTAAATTTTTCTCATCCAAATTCAAAATGCATTAATGACTATAATTAATATAAGAAAAATCACTAAATTCAAATTGTTTTAATTTCTTCCAAGCGAGTTTTGGTAGGATTATTATTTTTATTATTATTTTGAAATTACTACTTCAACAAACTAATTTTCCTGAATTAGAAAAATGTTGAAGTTCAATTTTGTTAAAAAATAGCCATAATCATAAGAAGAATCAAAACAATTCACATATCGTCGGTTGGTTATTGGTTTGCGGCACAGTATATTCAAAATACATTTGGAGTATTCACAATGGTGTCTTAAGTGTCTTAATTGTCACAATGTCTTAACATTTTAGCAAAGTTTAAAAAAATGGTTGTGGCTCAAACAAAAATGTCTTAAATTTATAAGACTTTCTCAGCTATGACATAACTACATGTATGAGAGTTTACCAAAGGAATAGAGAGAGAGAGAGAGAGTAAGCAATGTACCAAATTACAAATAAGTACAATATTTATAAATCTAAATTATAAGGGGTTGCTCACAGCAGTCATATTTTTTCGTTTTATTACTTTAAAACATTTTAATTTATGAGTACTATATGAATACCCCAATTACGTCTGCAGCAAACCAATAACCAACCGACGTTATCCCATTTGCACTGAAAAGCTGAGTATCTAAAACAGAAAAGAATTGACACTACACACAAAGAACGCTGATGATGAAGGTGTGGTGACTTTCGAAAACAGTTAGTTTTTCGGTCCTGCTAGAGTTTGTCAGAAATTGGTTTATTTTTACTTGTTCCTTAAAAATTATCACATGTAATTTGGCTTGCAGGGCGATACAAGCTTTTTAGCCTAATCAAATCATAAATATAGAAACAAATAAAGTTCGAACAATAATAATTAAATTAACTAAAATACTTCACATTTATATATAAAATAAACTAATAACAAAAATTAAAAGTTTTAAAAACACCCCGATATATCTAGAAAAGATGTGATATCTTCTAAACGGCTGGATTTTCTTAAGACATAGCTAAGAACCTTCTCGATCAAGTCACCTTTCAAACAGAAAAAACTAAATCAAAATCCGTCTAGTCGTTTGGCCTGTACATGGACACGGACAGACACAGACACAGACACACACTACAAACTTATAACACCCCTATTTTTGGTTGGGAGTTAAAAATAAATTAATACGAATTTATAAAATTTATTTGTTGATGGTTTAGCATTTCGTTAAAGCTAAGCGTCAGTTGACTTGAACCAGAATTCAAAAAAAGTTACAAAATCCAAATTTTTATAGATAAACTCTCATTAAATATAAAATAAATATATGTATTTGCGTAATTCACAAAAAGTTGTACCAAAAACATTTTCTATTTTTTAATTGTGAACACCCTATGTGTAATTTATTGATAGGTCTGTTCCAGAAGCATAACGAAACAGTCCAAACTTGTGCAAAGTTATCCAAAAGCGTTGTAGATAAAAAATTTTGTGCAATTTTTAGAGCGATTGAGAGTAATTTTTTCATTTCCTATACAAACTTGTAGGAACTGTTTCTTTGGGTAAGTTCGGACAAGAATTAAATAATCAGCTGTTTTTTGTTTACATATAAAACTGAAATATTAATCAGAAAATTTTTCAATAAGGAAAACATTTTTTATTTAAAAATACAGGTTTTTGCCAATTGTTCACATTTTTATTTTGTGTGATGTTATGCGTTTTAAGCGATTAAAATCACTTAATTTAAATTTAATTTAAAAAGGCATTAGTATTCTTATATGTACAATTATGTTTTTTTGCGTTCTAGCAATTTTGGATAACTTTGACACATTCAGAGAGTAATTTTCGTTTTACTCTCATTATTCCGAACTTGTACGAAATCGTGTGGACAGCGATGCCAATTTAGCGCGTTTCGCGCTAGATTTAGCGCGTTTTGAATAAAGTCGATAACATCATTTCGATTCAATATTTTTTTACTTTTTTTTTATAAATTTAACAATTTTCTAGTATCCAAAACCCTGATAAAAAATTTCAAGTTAGTTATTGATTTAGCTGTCGCAAATTCCCTTGACTGTGGTTAGAATTAAAAACGTATTTTGATATTGTAAACGGCAAATGTTTTTGAAATTTCACAACTAAAAATATGTATTAATGACCCAAAAAGTTTACATATGTAACTTATTAAGCATCTATTCTAGATAAATTACATAAAGCAAAACTATTCCACAACTTATTTGTTGTTCCAAAGTTTGACAAATAAAAACTAAGGATTTCGATTATTTGGAAGGCGATTCTGATTGTGTATTAAATGATTTTAGTTATTTAGAATATAATTTTGAAGAAGCAATATTGCAAAATCTGAAAGAGGGTTACTAAAAAAAATTTTATTTACTGATACATGCATTGACTTTTATTAAAATTTAATTTAGCGCGTAGGAAAATAACACGTTTTGGCTATAAACAGTCGACAATGTTGTAACTAAGCGCGTTTTGAGAAGGGCAATAGCGCGTTTGGGTAGTAAATAGTTGGCATTGCTGCTTGTGGAACCCTCCTAATATATTTTGTATTTTTAATGAAAAAAGAATAAGCTACATATAAATTCTCTCTCTATCTCTCTAAATACATAATTTTAAAAACATATGAAATAAAAGTGAAATAGAGCATTTAATATTTATATGAAAATTTCCAACAAAAAGTTTTAAACTATTGTATTTAATATGATAATAATATCAAGATACAAAATGTTTTGTGAATTAGTGTTCTGCGCAAGACCATTTATAAGCCCTTTCAAGATACGAGAGATTTTTCAAATGCTTTAATACAGCGAAATATTCTAAAACAAACATTAAACAACACTGTTGGCAAGACATTTGTTTTAGTTGTTTGTATTGCCAACAGCATTTGTTTTAGAATATTTCGCTGTAATAAAGCATTTGAAAAATCTCTCATGTCTTGAAAGGTCTTGCGCAGGACACTATTGTGAATTAAGCAATTACTATACATATATTTTTTTGTAACAAAATTTAAATTTCTTTTATTTTGATACTCTACTCGATATGTTTGGTTAATTTTTTTATTTACGTATTAAAATTTCGCTTTAGAAATCCGCCATTCTATCAAAGTCTTGGATTTTAAGGACACATTTTACCACCATCATCATCATAGGCGCTATGAAATAAGGCCTAAAAAATAAGCAATTTTTAATTAAGCTTTATTTAATTTATTTTGGGCCTTATTTCATCTTGAAATTGGTTCGGCTTTATTTCACCTTGAGTTTGGTTCCATGGGACTCTATTTCACTTAAATTTGGTGTTGTTTTTCTAAAATTTTCACTTGGGCCTTATTTAATTTTTTTGAGTTTTATTTTATTGGGGTTTATTTCATTTCTTATTTCACAGCGTCTCATTATTTAAGGGAATAATGCTACTCACCTCGGCATAACGATGTGTACCAGCTGTTATGCCAATACCAGCAAATAATACGAGTAAGCCTACAATGACAAAAATTATGCCACGGCCACAGGCAAAACGGGAGCCCACTGATGACACTTTCCTACAATGAGGGCAACGAGCCAGAGAGTTGTGAAATGTATTAAACTGTAAAAAGAAGAAGGAAATAAATAAATGATGTAAACCAGACTTTGCCAATCAGATCCGTATTAAAGAAACAAACCAAAAATGTGTCCGAACAGTGACCGCATGTTACACGACACATACCCGGCATGGTGGGCACAGGTGGCGTTACTGGGCTGGGTGCTAAATTAATAATACGCTTACAATTAGGCCTTGGACAAGCGATACGTTGGGATGAGCTTTTGCATATAAGCAAACAGTTGCAAGGGCAACGTACATACTTTTTGCCAGGTGGAGCGTTGCGTATTGGCTATAAATTGAAATATTGCATGCAATCGTGATAAGTAAAAATCAAAAACAAAGAACAAAAAAAAAATTAAGTGATTAAAAACTTACTGTTGCTTCATTACACTGAGGGCATTTAACAACGTGTTGGTCGCGTTTTGAGGTAATGTCTATCATACCTTGACAGACGCGACAAGTAACCATGGGCACACCACCAGCTGAGCCCTGCTGATAAGGTGGTGGAACTTCATCAGGACCAATAAACGGTACATTCGATTGTGCGACACCACCTAAATTAAGAGTACAAATTTTTTAAATTTATGACAAAAACACAAAACTTATTTTTTTTAATAAATGCGATACTTCTGATTATCTACATTTAATACATATTCATTTGTAAGTCACAAATTTTAGTTTACCAAATGAATATGGTTCTTCTATCATTTTAACGAAGACAGTTCTATGTATGTTTGATAGTTCAACAATGATTTCTTTTATTAGATTCTTCGTATTAAAAATTAATAAATTTATTTAATTGCAAAATAATGCCAATGTTAATTTAACAATGTGAGTATGAAATGTTGAAATGAATGAACTAAATTTATAAAATGTGAAAACAGTTGATGATTTCATTATCAACAAATAAAAACAGAAGAAAGAAATTATCAGTTCTTGAAAAGAAACTCCATCAAAACAGTTTCGTTCTTATTGCATTTTTTTATTTTTTTTTGTCTACGGAATAATACAATGTGACATCGACAATAATAAATGTACGTATGTACATATGTATATTTTTTATACAAAAACATCTGTTCAAAATTAACTTTACATTAGGTTAAGATAGACAGACCACCGGTTAGTAGGCTTGGGTCGAACTAGTGAACGATTTCGACCCTAGTCTACCGGTTAGTATCAAGTCCCTTTATAATGGAATATGATACTATTCCTTCCAGTTTTGAACTACATATCTGTAGTTTTTATGAATAACAACTTACATGTGTAAAATTTTTCTTATTTCGAGATTATGATGTAAAATTGTTATATATTCAATGCTTTTAAAAAGGGTATACATTTTTTTTAATACTAACAAATATTGTTTTTATCTAAAACAACAACACAATTTTTTCCTTTTTCGAAGAGAACTACTTTCAAAAATAATTCTTTTTGGCTCTTCTGAAAAATTTGGACCACTGCTGGTCACCGAGACAAATGCATTCGTGTATTATACATACAGTTGTAATTATAAGAAGCCGGTTGAAGTTTGGCACTCTGGTGCCACTTTGGTCAACTACGATTTGGACACACACTGTAATTCATGAAAACCACAGATATAGCTATACATACATATGTATTCAAAAGTAATCTATAATTTGATTGCACCAATAAAAGACAATTTTTTAAATCTAATTTTCCCATCATATAGATCAAACCCATCTAATTTAGGGATGTAACGATACGCCGTTTTGCCGATCCGATACCTATACTCTAAAAGAAATATCGACGATACCGATTCCAATACCGATACGCATATTGAACTTAAGTTGAAATTAACAAAACCTTTTATTATGCAAAATTATAGTGTAAGAGATTATTAATATTTAAAATTGATATTTGAATTCATTCTTAACAAAAAAACAAATTATTTTTTTTAATACATACATGATTTAGCATTGAGAGAACATTTCACTACTATGGTGCAAAGCAAAACCAAAGAAACCTTTTATTTTTCTGCTTAGACTTTATGTACTGCTTTTAATATCTTATTTCACTTAGTTTTTATGCAAAAAAAATGGTTAAAAATTTAATTGTTTGTTCGAAACAGCTCTAAAAAAATTAAAGAAGTATTGCCGTATCGACAGTAAAATATCGCCGATATCGATATATCGGCAAATCAGAAATATCGCCGATATATCGGAATCGGTATTCGTATTCGTTACGTCCCTAATTCTAATGTTCGAAAACTACAGCTGATCAAAAAAATTCAGCAAGTAGATTTGGTTTCAGTGTCCTAAATAAACAAAACATTAAAACTGCCTAATTGGTCAGTAGGCATTGCAAAAGTCTAGTAGTCGGAGGGTCGCAGATTCGATTCCTGCCGGTTACTGTTCTCAGATGTTTAGTTTTTAAGAATTATACGGGCCTGTTAAATCACGGTGATTTCAAACCACGTGATTTCAAAAGTAATCTACTAATACTTGACTTGATAGTGGGGTTTTATAATATTTTAAGTTTTTGTCATTTATAATAGAATATTTTCTTTCAACTTCCAACGCTAAAAATCGTGTAATTCAAAAAAGCAATGATTTAGTTTTCATTAATTCTATGAAAACACCGTGATTTGACATGTCGTGATTTGTAGAACATGCCCGATAGTCAGATTTCCACAATACAGACCGTCGACTCGTCTAGAAAACTTATATGAAAATCAATCAAAATAAAAATTGGTGCTTTTCATATAAATTTTCTACTCAAGACGTCCACCTATCTGGGTTGTGGAAAGAAACAGTGGGTAATTTTATATTTTTGAACTATTAAAACGAATTATTATTATTTTTGGAAAAGCATGCATCGTTTTGTTACCTACTGTTTTTGTTTATATATATATATGTACATATGTATATAATTATTTGCAAAACATGAAGATATTTTATTTTAATGTTATCATAGAATTTACTTTTATACGAGTACGTATAGATGTACTTATGTATGTATATACACTTAATATATTTATAAAATGCGAGATTAAATTATTTTTTATATTTTTCTCATTAATGATTATTCCAATTTCCAATAATATAAAACACATACTTTTATTCCATTCCTGAAGCTTTAAGAAGTAAGAACATACAAACTATGTATATATATATGTATATATACATATATATATATATATATATATATATGTACTATGAATTTTTAAAAAATTTTATTAAAACGTGATGAGTGTTTGACCAGTATATACTATAGTTTTCAAAACAAACAAAAAAGTTCAGAAATTAAAAAAAAAGGATTTTTAAAGTCGTCTCTGCTTCTTAAAATTTTTTACAATAGAATCGTGAAAGAAAGATAGTATTATTAATTTATTGCAAGTACCATTAAACACAATTCATAAGAATAAGGTTTTTAAGTGAAAAGCAATTAAATAAAATTACAATCTGTTCAGAAATAACAATGTGTTTTCATATGTGTATTAACAAATTTTAAAGCGAGCAAATACACAATGTATTTAGTCCCAGTTCACACTAGTCAAGTCTTATTGCTAAACTTATATCTTTTTCTTCTTTGAACTTTCATCGGCGTTCATACAATGCAAGTCTTATTTTTTAGCTCATAGTTTTTATACAGAGATTTGATGTGTGGTAAGATAAATTTAAATTTAAACAACAGAGAAAAAAACCAAAAAATTTTACAGTACTCATTTTGCAGTTAACAGAGCACTGTTAAGCACTTAACAGTCCTAGTACAATAAAGGAACATTATTTCGGTGGCGAAATCCAGGAAAAGGGACTGACGCTATAGTCAAGGCGAATCCATATTAGGTTGTCGCAACTGCTCAGGTGACTATTTTCGCTTTGTTGCTGCATTGAAAACAAAAACCAAGGATTCAAGTTAAATAGAGAGATGAGAATTTTTACTTTTTTTAAAATATGAAAAACAGATGTTCGACTGTTGGAGAAGCCTGCATGCTTATATTTCCAGTTGTTAAAGTTAGATAGATAGATATGTTGAAGTAAGATATTTATGTTAAAAGTTAAATACATCGAAAACAACAGCATGTATAACTGCTTTGTACAACTGCTTGTAAAAGCGTTATTTTTACTCTATTGCAATAAATTTTTGAGACAAGCTGAATTTGTGTGAAATGTATTAGAATCACTGAAAAACTCAATTTCGTGAAAATAGAGAGAGAGATAAGTGAAGATAAGTGTTGAATGGTGAGAAATAATTTTTACTTCTTCTTTTTCTATAAACTGGCAGTTAACTTCCTCAAAATCTGTTAGACAATTTTTTGATAGCACGAGTTATTTATTGATGAATTTAATTGAACACAATTTTATTTTCTGATAAAATTCATTTTATTTAAATTTTTCAAGTAATATTTTTTTTGCAAAAATAAGTATGCAAAAAAAATTAAAAATATCATACCTATGTATATACACGTTATTTAAATAAATATCTTCCCCTCTCCGCGATTCCCACAATTAAGAAGAGATGGAACACTAACAAAAATTTTGCGTTTCAAGATATGTATTTCAAATAACCAACTGATTTTTAACATCTTAAGCATTTCGTAGAGAGAATGAGAACAAAACAAAAAAGAATATTCTCAAAAAACTAAGAGGCACAAATCTCTAAAGAATTACTATGCATTAATTATTTCATTAAATTTCCAAAAAAAAAGAGTTCATCGCGATAAGAGAAATCTTTTTAGTCGAGACAAATGAAAAAATCCAGTAAAAATATTTAAAAAGCATTGGATAGTAATAAATACTAAGTGGTAGAAAGAAAGTAAATTATTGTTTGGGGTGGGATTAATATCAAAAATAAATATGTAAACATATGCAACCATACATGAGATACTTTTTTTTTTGAGTCGCTAATACTTGTGTACATACATACATATGTATATAATATTACATACATACATACTTAACGTGATAACTTATGAAATGAGTCACAGCCAGAGTAACGTTACAGAGTACTTTGATATGACACCAAAAAATCGTAAACAAAAGTCACACAAAAATAAACTAAGTGTCGTTAAAAATATAAAATATTCACCTAAAGTTATCATACACACACAATATTCAAACTATAATAAATAAAAACTTTCTAAAAGTTATCAGTTACCAGTTATTTACATTAAAATAAGTTTCTTTAAGGAAAAACAATACAATTTCTTATTTTTATTTTTTTAATTTCAATCAAAACAACTGAAAATAACAGGTTAATTTCTTTGCGACTTATGCATCAAGAAAAACTGGAATGAAGTAAGTATAATTGAAAAAATTGAACTAGGTGTTAAGAACGTGTTCCTCCAATGCAATTTTTTCAAAATTAGAGAGCGCATAATGTGATTTTAAACCACTACTAAATCCTAGCGTAATTTTTAATGTAAAATTTTATGGCGAAACTCCTTAAGACCATCCTTAATTTTGGCTGTTTATTTTTAACGAATATTTTCAAACTCGCCGTCCAGGCTTGTAATTTTAATTTAATTTAATTTATTAATTTCGCTAATTTACTTCAATAGTGTCACAACTCAAAAAAAAAACCAGTTTTGCAGAAAACGTGTTTTAAGTTTTCAATTTGCATACAACTCAATGAAGACATGAAAAAAAAATATTCTTCTCTCAGGAGATGGTACAAGCTATTTACATATGTATATGAAATTTTTACACAAGATAGAATACGAAATACGCGTTATTCTACATTATTAACCCAAAAAAACTTGTTTGTTTTGTTGATACTATTGAAGTTAATGGGCGATTTTATCAAAGTAATACAAGGCCGTCAAGGCCAAAAATATTACCCCATATTACATATGTAGTAACAAAAAATCCTGAGTTCTTAAATACTAATTTGCACAAATGGACTTTAATACATATATTGTAATATTTATAAAGTACAGCTACAGTAGTTGGTTTGGCTCCCCAGCCACGAAGAGATATAAAAAAATAGCAAAATACAAAAGTAACATAGTCCCAATTAGTAATAAAAAAATTTATTGATTAGTAAAACACAGGCAGAGTAAATTCAAATGGCTAAGAGGACTGATAAGGAACAGGCTATATAATATTCATAAATGCATAATGCATAAAGAACATCCATACATATCTGTATATAAGGGTGAAAACAAATAATCGGATTACAAAATACACGAATCTTACTTTTTTACCATATACATATGTATGTGTGGTCCTCGTATCATATAAATAAGCTCCTAGTATTATTTTCTAAACTTTTTGTTATAAAAATGCATACCTATCTGTTGCAGAGTATACACATAAGCTGAATCACCCAGAACGTAGAAATACACCAATTTTTATTGTTGCAATTTTTTAAAACTATAAAAATTTAACAAGTATGAACCTTTTTTAAAGATTTTATTACCAGAAATCTAACGTTTTGAATTTGTGCTTTTTTCAACACACACCCCAATACTCTTCATTATACAATTATCTTACAACATAGGCTAATTGATTACAACATAGGCTAACTAATAAGAACATTTGTTTTTGTTTTCAAGATAAATAAGCGATTGAAAATTTCTTGTCGACATCGTGAGCCAGGCAGTAAAAGTCGATGATATTTTTAAATATATACAGATATGTACATATATGACTACTTAGCTGCTGCGACCGCTTAATCTCTACCGAAAAAATGTCTATATTTATTTAAAAAAAAATTTTAGGGCTTTATTTTTCTGAGTTATTTCTGGTACTGCATCTAGTAGCTGTCCATGTTACTTGCAACTAGTCGTATTATAAAAAATCGAAGTAACTAGACACATTGCATGAAATTCTAAACCCATTCACACTCTTGAAAATTTCTATAAAACCGAACGCTGTTTTCCTTAAAAATCTTGAATTTTTATAACTAATTAATAAAAAATCAAATACAGTTATTAACAGTACCATTGCAACATAATTGTACAAACACACTTGTCGGGTTTCCAACCACATTCGACCAAAAACAATTGCAGCATTAACAAACAAATAAAGACTATTAGTAGCAGCAGTAATAGAATATGATTTACATATTTGTGAAACGCCTGCTATGCAAACAAATGTTTATGTACATATGTATGTATGCATGTGAAAATGCAAATAATTATGTTGCAGTCGACAGCTAACATGAAGTATTTATGTTATCCAAATTATAGTTTATTGAACTTACCTTCCGTTGATGGCGGCTGCGATGGCTGCTGTTGATCAGATACTCCATCGTCTTGAGACATGGGTGCGATGACAGCAACGCCCACACCTGTAGAGGCGGAGGTGTACATGGAAGTATCCTCATTTTTCAATAGACTTTGTCTTTCCGAATCAGCCATTGCTTACGTTACAAAAACTTGACACAATATTAATTAAATTTAATTAAATCTATTCGATTACTAATTTGTTATTCTTAATTGTTTTGTTTTCACTTTCTTCTATTGTTATATTATTTATTCACTTTTGCTTGGATATTTGCCTTGTTTTTATTACACTTTATTTAATTCTTTTTTCCTTTGGCTTTGCTACTTCTTGTGGAGAGAAGACCTGCAATAATAAAGAGAAGACTCAAGTTATTATTTTAAATTTTTCTTCACTATATCATCCTAGAAAATCACATTTTTCGTTCTTTGTGTTTCTACAAATTGGGATTAACTGTGGAAAAAATAATCTTTTATTTGGAAACTTCTTTTAAAGTGGCTCAAAAGTATAAAGTATGGCAATTTACTGCATTTGAATAGAATTAACTAATTTTATTATATTTATAATTAATTTTTTGCTTAGACTGCAATCTATCACTCATTGCGTTTTGTTCTTCACTTTTCTGGACCATCATACAATAATTCTTTTGTACAAAAAAGTTCAAATGTTTAGCCAATCAATTATATTTTATTTATTTATTTCGTTAGTTAACCTTTCTGCTTTAAATCATTTGCGAAATATTTTTGCGTTGATTTTTATTAAAACTGCAAAATTGGTTGATTCTTCCCGAAGAATGAATAGAAAAACTCAGCGAACTCAATAAATCGGCATAATGGCAATATTATTGGTTTCGTTATTCAGAGTTGTTACTCGTGGCCGGTTTTACATAACATGTATTACAGTGCATTTTAGACCATATCAAAAACCGTAAGATGCAACTCATTAGTTAGCGAAGAAAAGCACCAATTCAATGCAATATTTAGAACTCAAAGTTTAATTATTAAACAGAGTCCATTGGGCTTATTTCGGAAATAATGCTATTTGGCTCTCTTGGATTCAATTAATTGGGTCCTTATGTGCTATTAATTAAGTCCGTTTGTGTTGGGTGTTCGAGACCATAAGTTTCAAAAGTAAAATTGACATATCTTAAAAAATAGTATCGAGTGTATTAACAATTTGTTTTGTTTGATATATCAATATTTATATAAACTATATGTTTAAATTAAATACATCTATGACATATGTGTTCTCTCCGATCAGTTGTTTCAGATTTGGCCTTGGGCATGACATTTAATAACCTTTTTTGAGCTGAGGACAATTATCTGGTTGGACTTTAAACACCACGAACTAACTATGCGATATAAATATCAATAGAAAATTAGACATTTGAATAAATTTTGACACCCATAAAAGTTTTTAGAGAAAGAAGCATGGGAGGAAAAAATTATTAAATGATAAAAAGGGGCAAGAAATTCGGAATAAATCTCTAATAGAAAAACGTACATAATCGGAATAATATTTATGTATAAAAACTTATTTGAACAGATATCGGCTTGAAATAGTGAAGCAATGGCAGCACTTAGTACGACAGTTTGCAACCGTGAATATTTACATTAAACGCATAATTTGTTTCGTTCTAATTTTATTTTGCAAACTTTTTCCAAAGGAATATTAAAATACATATATAAATAGTAAGTGTTAATAATAACGAAGTATTTGTATATAAATATTCAAACTATAAAAAATATATCTGTTAAATGTATAAGAAAGTAAGCAGAAAGGCGATGATTTCATTTTGCCTTGGAAAAGAATAAGCAAAAGAGGATGGAAAAAAACTCCACTGGTTATTTTTTATGTGCCTTGTACTGCTTGTGTTGTTGCTTCCGTACTTCGATGTAACGTGACAAGTTTTTGTCTCTACTGAGAAGAAGTAAAGCGACAGCGGGAGTGAAACAACAAAAAGAAAAAATCCTATTGTAAAAATAAAAATTATAGTTGAAAAACGTAGAAAAAGTTGCTTGGAATAAATAGATGAAGAAATGAAAAAAGAGAAAATTCGGCAGTGTTTGATTTTCTTAAGACAAACACTTGTTAATAAATTGATTTTTCGCATCCAACTAGAAATTTTGTTTCATAAAATATTGAATTTATTAGCATGTTTTTAACGTTTCTTATTATTCTTTAATTGTAGAAAAAAAGAATTGTGAAAATTAAAAGAAAAACGAAAAACAAGAACGACATTACGACGGCATAAACAAGAAAAAAGCACAGAAAACAAAGTCAAACAAAAGTTATTTTTTTCAACTTTTACAAAAAGTAATACAATAAATTAATTTTAGAGACTTTCCTTGGATATCTTTTTTAAATACCTATAAAACAAAGATTACACAACAAAAAACAGGAGGAGAAGTGTGCTGTTTCTCTTGGCTTTGAACGAAACTTTTGCTCACTGAACTCTTTCAAAGAATATTAACGAACTTCCTAATAGAAGAAGGATTTAACAGAACACACAACAACAGAAAATTAAAATGATTGAGTCACCTCCGATGTTCAATAGTGTCGAAGATGAATGCCGTTATTGGAAAGAAAGGGCTAAACTTTATCATAAAGAGTAAGTAGTGGTGCCTCCTTTAATTCTTATAAAATATATCCAGGTGGGACTTATTTCCTTTTATTTATTTTACTTACATATTTGCAGGTGGACAGATGTTAAGCAGGAGTATGACGAATACGTTGAACAATCGCGTGAAATGGAAGCCGAAATGGATGCTACATTAGATCAAAAACAGGCCACAATTAAAGATCTCAGATTTAAACTATCTTCAGTGGAAAAAGAAAATGAATCACTTAAGGTCAGTAGAAACAAAATCATTAAACAGTTTTTATAATTTTTGTGCAAGATTTTATTTTATGTTATACATATTATTGATTTATTGTCGTTATTGATTTTAGTGTTGCTTGATAAAAGATCTTTTGTAACACTGCCAAAAACAACTTACATCCCTGACATACATGCATACCTATATACATATATGTATATGTACATAGAAACATACATATAGTGCTTTTTTAAAGGTTTAATATATGTATATATATATATATTCTTTTATGTTTTAATCTCTGAAACAACCGTATAAACTACATCGTTATCTACTTAGCACTGCTTTCGAATTGCTAAATATTTTCAGACAACCGATATTAAATATTCCAGAAAAAAGAAAAAGTTCTTAGGTCATATTTTACTTTTAAGCCTTCAAGTCGATTTTCAGAAATTTGTTTCTTTTTATAGTTAAATTGGGCAAATCTGTAATGACCTTTATTTTTCTAAGCAAACATCGTTCTACACACTATAATTACATATATGTATGTATAACTTAAGTTAAGTTATACATACATATAAGTTTAAATATACCAAAGTGTAACCTAAATTAATCCAAATAAGATTAGAAGTCTTAAAAAGATAAGTCGCAAGTTATAGTGCTATAACTTCTGAAAAATCACATAAATTTATTGAAATTTTGATTAAAAGTACTTTCAAATATGCAGATTATGGAGGTACATTTAACTCAAAATCAGCTTAACTCAACTTAAGAAATTTTTCCTTATGCCACAGAATCTTTTATGTTAGTAAATTTGCAAAAAATTTAAATCTGATTTCAAATAAGAAAACTTCATACATGCATAATCAATTAATCTAAGTTATAATATAATTTTTGTGTGTAATAAAATCAAATCCTCTTCAGTGAGTTACGACGTTCTTTGAGTAAATGAGCGATGTGTATGAATAAACTTATCCACTCGCATAGTACCTATTTGATCGAAAAATCGAAAAATTTTAGTCAAATAATCTTTATTGTGTAACTATCTGTCGGCGGCAATACAATACTAAAAAGTTGGTGGTTGTCTACTCATTCTAGAAAATAGCTGAGTAATTTACGTCGATTGATCGAATAAGCATCGTAAAAGAGAATCATTTACATTTAAACGTGAAAAATGTTCATTCTAGTAGTTGTTAATTTCTTATAAATAATATAAAAGCTACCGAAAAGGAAAGTAAGATCGTATGCATTTGTATCTATGAAGTGGAATGTAAAATGTGCTTTGGCTGTTTGAGAACATTAATCAGATAATTAGGATGCAAAATTTAGAATAAATATAATCTTTAATCGACTGATATTATTACTGAAGTGAAGTGTGTATTTCTTGTAGATATTTAATTAGATATGTTTTTAGCACAGTCCAGAATTATTAAGTTGTTCGTTTCATGTCTCTAATGCACAATTAATTAATAATTCACTTTTCTGGCAGCACTAATGCTTTCAGTGTGTCTAAATAAAATACTCGGTTATACAATAATGTGTAGCCGAATAAATACTCACAGTATTTTTATACTTGTGCTTACAAACATGTATGAACACAACCTTTTTTCATGTTCTCATTTTAGATCAAGCTCGAATCACATAGTATGGAATTAAACAGCATTGAAAACCAATTAGAAAATATGAAAAAGGAAAGAGATTCAATGAAAGACTACCTGCGACAGTTG
This sequence comes from Tachina fera, assembly GCA_905220375.1. NCBI lineage: Eukaryota > Metazoa > Arthropoda > Insecta > Diptera > Tachinidae > Tachina > Tachina fera. The sequence goes on along the minus strand of LR999964.1, from coordinate 48,957,488 downwards.
GAACAAAAAAATGATGATTTAGAACGAGCACATCGTATACTAAATGAAAGTATTGTAGATTTTGAAAGAATGTTAGATAAAGCATATGAAAAGAACGCATTACTTGAAATGGAAGTAGATGAAAAAGAAGTTTTACAAGAAAAACTACAAAGGTTAATGGATGAAACGAGAGGTAAGATATTTTTTAAACATAAACCATTATCAGTAGATATATAAAAATGCATTATTATTATTATTTTTATGATTATTATAATTATTACTAGATCTTAAACAAGAACTCAATGTAAAAACACGTTATACATCAACAAATGGTATGCAGAATGGTGGTCTAGCAGTCTCGGGCTCTGAAGTTACCGCACCCAATGGCATTAATGGTGATATAATTTTGCAGCCACATGACAACACAACAACAAATACAAATTGTACAGCAACAAATATTAATGATTATCAATCCCAGCAACGTTCATTAAAAAGTAAGATCACTCGTTCGTTGAAAAAAACCACAAATATTTTAAAATTTAGCAAAAAAAAATCGTAAAAAAGATTAAATAATTGTTAAGGGGTATTTCAAACACAAACACTAAAAGCACATCGAATATATGTATGTACATATGTGTATCATCGTTTTGTTTTATGTATTAACATTTATACATGTTTTATAATATCATAATATTTTTTTTAATTATATAAAAATTCATTTAAGTTCTTTTATCAGCTTTTATATGAATCATTTCCATTGAATTAATGCATTACATTTTCATTATATTATGTAAATACTTTAAACTTACTTTTTATGTCCTAAGTTTTTCTTAATATCATATCATAATGTATGTATACTTCATTTAAACTATGTAACTAATATTAAGAGGAAAATGCTCATTAAATTAGCTAATATTATTAGAAATTCGGTTTTAAGAATGACTCAATTTACCGAGAATATGCCTTTGTAATATAATTGAGTACAATTGCTTATATGAAGTTGCCTTTCGAAATTTTTTCCACTTAAATATATTCATTACATTCAATATATTGTATGCTAAGTTATTTTGCTATGATAACAATATTGTTTAAATCTTATTAAACTTAAAATAAAATTTTAATATTTGCAATTAAAATTTTCAATAACAAAATCATCAATGTCTATCATTTCATATACCAATAATTTTACTCTTTTTTTTTTTTTTTTTTTTTTGTCTCAGTTGTATTAAATGTGCGCTTACTGTGTTTGTCCCCTGTAAAACTAGTTTTCTTTCTTACTTTCCTTGTTAGTCTTTAGTTTAATATTTCCCCCTCTTAATATCTAATATAATTTGAAGTAATTTATGTTTTTTGTTTTCGCTATTATATAGGAAAAACCTTTCCCGATCCGGATAATTTACTTAATGGTAACGCAATGACTGCTAGTTCGCGTACAACAGCATTTAACATTGTCACTGATATGCTCAGAAAATTAAATGTGAGTAGTTGTTTATTTACGTTAACAATGTTTCATATCCATATATACATATATTTACATATTAAAAAAAGAATGGTGTGGGATTTTTGTATAAATATGAATTAAATTAACACTGTTTGTTTATGCTGACGCATGCTTATTTTCTTTTGTTTGTGCTAACGAAAAAAAAATCAATGAAATGGTGTTTTATCCTCATAGAAATTTAATTAATGAAAAGAAAATGCAGATATGTAATTTGAAAAACTCAATTTTTCTCTAGCTAAAAAAGAAATGCCTGCGAAAATTTCTACACATTTTCGAAACAATGAAGCAAAAAGCAACAAAGTGAAAGTGTTCTATCCTTACGAAAATAATTTATTACAGAAGAAAAGCAGAAAATAATATTTAATAAGAAGGTTCCTTTTACCGAACAAATAATACTGTCTATTTCCACTAAGTAACTTAAAAACAAATAAACAAAACAAAGAAGGTTCCATCGAACGCTGTGTTAATGCCAGTAGATTTTTATATTAAGGGCCGGTTTATCGATGTCGAAAATTTTTGTTTGTTTTGAACGTAAGTGTGTGACAAGTCGAAATTTGCTAACATCGATGATCCGGTCCTAAAAACCTACTAATACTAACAAAAATGTCCTTCAATTTGAAAAATTTCGCTTATAAAATTTCTTTACCTTAGTCATTGAAATTTAAGAAAACATTTTTTTATATTTATTTTAAATTTTTGGTTGGCAGTTGCGGTGTTATTAGCTGATACAATCAATTCATCGTGATATATAGGTTGGGTTAGGTTAAAGCTTTGCATACTTTTTTTGGTAGAACTCAAACTCGAAAAATACAATAGTACACCAAGTACATACATTTAAGGAATCTCAAAAGTGAAAATTATGTACATATGTATATTCAGCCTTATTTTTAAATATTCAAATTTGTTTTTTTATGTAAATTGTCGCTTACGATAAAATTGTACATCCTATATCAAGGCAAATTCATATTAGGTGGTCGCAAGGGATCAGGTGACTATTTTCACCCCTTGTAAATTGAATATACTTTGGTTGTCAACACACATTTTTCAGTAAATTTTTTTGACATTTAAAGTAAAAATTTCTCAAAGCGAATTGAGCTGAGTATACCTTATTTGAATTTGCCTTGGGCCTATATCTTAAAATTTATCAACAATTTTGGCATTTTGATAATTCTAAACTATGTATGGGTAGGCCCATAAAATTTTAATTTCAATAAAAAAGTCTATATTCGATAACATGTCGCTTACGATAAAATCAAAAAAAAGACTCGATATTATTCCCATTTGAAAACAGTAAAGGTATTCACGTCAACTCTTGCAACAGTGCAAAAAAGCATAATTGCACTTTCTGACGTGAGCAACCCATTTTGTTTAGTTGTTTATCAAGCAACACAATATGTGCAATGATATATTGTACTCGTATGTTTCTTAATTGTTAAAAGAGTTTGTTTAAGTGCTGAATTATTCTGTAATTATTTCACTAATACAAATATCAATATTAATAGTATTGGTATTATTTAACAAAATTGTAATAACGATCGTTTGAAAATAACAGAATAATGTACTTGTTATCTTAAAATCGAATTTGAAGATTTCTTAATAATTTCTAGCTAAGAATTTTTATTTCATAATTTTTTAATTAATTAATTTGGTCCAAAAATATCTTCCACTTGTTTTTTCATTTAAAAGAAAAACATTTAGGTATTTCTGCGTTGTAATTTGCTGTATGGTTGATTTTTTAAGTACTTTTTGTCCATTTTTTTGGATTGGCAATGCCATAAAAAGTTGCACAACTTTGCAAAATTTACCCTGATAATCTTGCACTTACTCAGACCCTGACAATTTTGCATCATTTGTGCAAAATAGTTTTCTATGTGGTTGTTGTTCTATTTTTTGAAAATTTTGCAATTTTGCTATTTCGCACCAGTCCAACTTTTGACGTGTATACCTTTAGTGTTGTGAAAAAATAAAAAAAATTTAACTCGTTCCTTTCTAAATTCGAATGCTAGAACACATGCTACGATATTAATTTTTATATTCTAAATTTCAACTTAAACAGCTGTAGCATATGCTTTAACGTCCGAACTCACAAAGAAGTTTATGAAGACGATTCGGTAGCGTTTTTTCTGGCTACCGACGATTATTTTAATAAAAATAATTTCAACTAAGAATATTTTAATACAATTAATTTAAAAAAAGTAAAATATTTGAAAGTTGGTACAATTTTAAAATTCTTAATACCATCTACCTGATTTACAAATATTATTTATTATGCATTACGGAATATTTTTCTGCAAAGCTTATGGAATTTCGAAGTGTTCCTTGCGATTTTGTCATCGTTGTCTAAAAACCCTCTTGTGCCATCTTGCAAAAATGTTCAATTTATGGATTTGAGAATATTCACTGTTTTATTTTTCGGAAACTGTAATAGTGTCGATTATTTTTGTTACGAAAATCACGTCCTAGCTCCTGTGTCGTGACATAAATAGCATAGCTATAAAAAATTCATGTTCAGAACTGCTAATGATGAAACAAAACTTCCAAGTACATGAAAGCATATACTACATTCCACTCTTCTGTCCTCTCTCACCAACAAACACACACTTTCTGAAATAAATATTTGATAGTGTGAACCAGGGAAGGCAATGAGAGTTTTAAAATTGTTAAGATTGTACCAACAACTTTAAAAAATTGTACTTTTTTGACCTTGATTGTACTAAAATATTTTTTTAGTTCAAACTACATATTTTTATTTATTTTTATTAAAATAATTGACTTTTTGTGGCCAGCGAATCGTTTTTACAAATTTGCTTGCAAGTTACACCTGTTTAAGTTGAAATTCAAAATACACAAATTAATAGCATGTGCTCCAGGATCCGATGATTTGGAAATGGAATAGTTAAATTTTTTATTTGATTTTATTGCTGCGTTTTGCTTTCACAAGACTGTTTTTATTGTTCAAAAGTGAAAATTGACGTTTTAAAAGAAATACGAGTCATGTTTTAGACTTGGCTGTTTTGCTTGCAGCAGTTCTCTTCAATTCTCTTTTAAAACTGCTCGATTGTTTACACACGGACGGTTTCTTGTTCAATTTTCATATTATTTTAATGCAGCGAATCAAATAACAAAAGAGAATTGAAGTAACTTTTCTGTACAAGCAAGTCAGTACCCCTCTTCTTTCCCCTCTCTACCTAAAACTCAGACTTGCTTCAAGAAAAACTGCCGAGTCTAAATATGAGTTATTTTTAGAGCAGCTTAAACCATTTATGTTTTAATGTTCATAGGAATGGAATTCCTTTGAGTTTTTTTTTATTGAAGTTAGTTTTCGCATAATACTAAAATTGGTTTGATTTTCCGATTACGAGTAAAAGGCTGTAGTTGTGCTCATATGTATGTTCTTTTGAACTTCTCATCCATACTTTACACTTTCAAACATGTACTATACTTCTTACTAAAAACTTACAAAAAACTAACTCCTCCAATTTCCAACATTTCTTCTATCGTTCAATCATTCCTTTCAAACTAGAGGTCCCGTGATGAATTTTTAAATATTTAACTTCAATGCATTTCCCTAAAGCTGACTTTACAATATCTAAGTTATTTCCGTTTCTATATTAATTTTTAGTATTGTTCATCTGAATATGAATTTTAATTGTCAAGTTCTTAAGAGTTAGCTTTTGTAAAGACAGCTTAATATCTATATAATTAACTACATTCGATTTCATTTATAGTTTTAATTTTATGATAATTCTAACCCCCGGTCTAACATTTATTTAATAAAAAAAATATATACAAGCAAAGCAACCTCAACCATTCTGTTCTGTACAAATTATCTTTCAGTTGGATAGAGCACTTTTATGTCAGCAATGTGATCGATTTAGTTGTATATGTGAGCGTACAAAATCCAACTCCACCTGCTCCGGCAACACAGCGGTAGCAAATAAGCAAACAAATAATGCTACTGCTGCTGCTTCAGCTACTGCTAACAAATGTGTGTCGGATGATGCCACTGATACAAATAATGTTTTACTGCGTCATACGGCCAGTCGTAGTAATACAAGTTTAAATTTTGGCACCAATATTTTTAAACGTTTCGCTGAACGCATGAGTTCAAATAGTAACATTTTCTCAACGAGAAACTCTACTGCCAGCAATGAAATATCCAAAGAAAATATATAAATTAACCTGAACTTTAATTGTGAATGAATGACCTGCAAAAAAAAAAGACATTGAGATTAAATCTCATACTTTTTTTATAACAACTTAAAAGGACTGATAAAATATACAAAGCACCACAGTAAAAGCGGGCGAGTAGTAGATTTAATTTTTTTTTTTTTAAATATGTCAACGACAATTCACAGTGATCATCAACTTTTATATGAATCGTATTGTGAACGTTCATTTTGTAGTAAATAATTTGTTATATACATATATGTATTGTACATTATGTACTTACATACTTCACTCTTATTTAATAAGTATGTATTTTATTTATTTAGCTATAGTTACTTATAATTTGTTTTATTTGTGTATTTAAAGTGCAATTCGTTCTTCCAGCGAACAACAGAAACACAACTTATATTTTTAATTAACCCTTTTTTAATATTTTATATACGGCCCCACCATTATATGTACATGTATTATGTTTTTTAATATACTTAAGTTTGCTATAATGAAATTTCAATAGCAAATTGAAAATTTTTCGTGCATTTAATTTAAAAAATGTTTGAGATATGTTTATCAGACATTAATATATACATACAGTGTCGCAAAAAATAATAGGGACGCAAACCATTTTCTCTCTGTTCTGAAATTGTTTTTTTATTTTCTTTATAAAAGTGCAAAAAATAAAAATTACAGGTTTGATGTATTCGAAAAATTAATCGAATTAAAAATAATGACTGGAAAAAATAGGGACATTCCATATATTATAGAAAACAAATAGTTTTTGATATCGAATCGAATCCTCGAATCGTTTTTTCATTGAACCTACAAGATTGGCACAATTATCCGGGGAAATTGAATACCAAGCTTCCAGAATTTTATCCCACATTATTTTCTTATTTGTACATTTATACATTCCAGCCGTGACTTTTTTTAGAACACCCCAGAGGTGCTCTATGGGATTCAAGTCTGGCGATTGGGATGGCCACTCCATAACGGGTACTTGATTTTGTTCAAACCACGATTTCACACTTAGGGCGAAGTGCTTAGGATCTTCATCTTGCATAAACTTCCATTTTAACGGCATTTCTTCCTCCACAAATGAAAGCATTTTATTCCGCAGTATATCCAGATAATCTAGAGCTGTCATTTTTCCTTGTATCCAGAAAATTGGACCGACGCCAGACGCAGAAAAACAACCCCAAATCAGCAGTGATCCGTCGCCGTGTTTCACGGTCTTTTTTGTGTACTTTGCTTCAAACTCACTATTGGCAGGGCGACGTACAAACAATTTTCCGTCTGATCCAAACAAATTGGTCTTTGTTTCGTCTGACCACAGTACATTATTTCAATTTCGACTGTCGAGATGTTGTCTAGCAAATTGCAATCTTTTTTGGACATTTTTCTTTTGCTAAGAAGAGATACTTTTCTTGCACTTCGAGCACATAACTTATTTTTAAGGTCATTTGCTGAATCGAAGGGGTTCTTTTTTGAGTACCGAATTAATTGCCAACGCGTTCTAATGTTTTACGCTTCCTGCCTCTGGTTTCTATGGTTTTTTTTGAGTGAATTGCTTTAAACACTTTGTTTATTGGGCAATTCATTTTATGAGCAATTTGTTTTATGGAAAACCCTTCAGATTTTAATTTGAGAATCACATTTTTTTCACAGGCAGTAGTATGAGCGCAATAAATTCAACTTAAAAATATATTTTATTTTATTTAAATTATTAACGTTTGCAACCTTTATGAATTGTTTGTGAAAATTTTAAAGACTGAATTTTAACACGCTTTTAAGACATTTGTCCCAATTAATATTTCCGTATTCATTTACTTCTGTTGTTAGCTTTTTCTAAAATGCAAAAAATTTCAAAAGACATTGTTTAAAACCAGACTGATATTGAAATCCCGTTATGTCTGAAAGACTTTGACAGTGAGTTGCATCAATAAAAAGTCAGCACAATAAAATTTCTGGTGTGTTATTCGGAATGCAGGTACCGTCCCTATTATTTTTTCCAACACTGTACATGCGTACATATATTAAACATTATCATATTGAGAAACTTTTTATTTTTGGTACTGATATTTCTAAATTTTATAGCATAAACAATATTACAAATAAGCTTAGGCTAGATTAGGTTAGCAGGTTGCTGAGAATAGAATGTAAGTTTTCAGCTACTTGGGTTCAAATGACAGGTCCCTTTGTGTTACTTAAGACTAGGAAAGGGATTGTGCAAGTACATATGGTGAAGTGACATAGAGAGAGAAGAGAAACTTAATTATTTTTTCATTTTAACAACTCTGCTATTGTGTGTTTTTATTAATTTTTTTAGCATCTTTGCAGCGCCTCTGGTGTTAATTAAATAAGCGTAGTAATTTAAAATATGTAGCCGTATTATGCATTGCTACAAATATCGTCGACAATGTGCTTTGAAGATAGAAAAATTTATCAACACCAAAACTGTTGCCATTCTTGCCGACATTTTGACGATTTTGAGTGGCAAAAATTTTTTTTTTTACTTTCCTAAGTGCCTTGGAGACTATCAAACAAACTCATCAATCATAGTTGTGTGCGTGCGGTCGTGTTTTTTCGGCTAGACGTCTGCAAGGATTGATGAAAATCAAAGTTTTTTATTTTTTTATTTGACGACTGAATATTTATTTAACCGCTTCCAACTCTGAATGCTAAAAAAATAATATCATTTGCACTGTGACGTCGTTTTTTTTTTATAAAAATTTTCTTGCGCAAGTGTAAATGCAAAATATTATTGTCGCATAAAAATTGAGATTTTGTCCAGGGCAATTTTAAATATCAAAATCACAGGGCTGCAATTAACTTAAAATCGGCTTATCTCGACTTAAATAATTTTCCTTTTTGCCACAGAATTGTTATCCTAGAATTTTGAGTGAATTTACACAGACTTATGCTCTAATTCAGTAAGAAGATTTAGGACGCTTTTATTTGAAAATACTTTCGAATTTTTGATATTTTATAGGAGAAGCAAAAAAACGAAAGAAAAACTAAAGCATTTATATGCAGAAATAATTGTTTCATTGGCCATAAGTCCATGATTTTGAACTGTAACGTACTACGATCTTGAAGGGGGATGCAATTATACGTTGTCTGCCAGATAACGTTAAAAACGCGATTTCGAAAAAAATTGAGATACGCCCTTTTTATATTAAGCCATCGATATGTAGTTGCATGATTTTTCTTATTTGCCAGTAGAAGTCGTAGAGAAGCAAATCAGTTCAAAAAAGTTACAAGTTACTTATTTATACCACCCTCGTATTAAAAGATGTATGTATCGAAAGAAAAAAATCGTGCAAAAGTAACACCCCTTTTAGACACTGAAAGCTTACTTTGCAAAGTCTTAATACCTCCCACTGTGTTTCAGACAGCTGAATTAAAACTTTGCAAAGTAAACTTTGCGTGTCTAAAAGAGGTCTTATTAACAGAAAAAATCCGCGCAAAAGTAAAATTGAAAATTTACACATCTTTTTTCAAACAGAAATAAAATGAAATATACAAAATATTTTGAGCATACTTTTTTTAAGTGCAGCCAGATTAAAAGCCTGTAACACGATGTCGTCAATACCCCTTTTAGACACGGAAAGTTTACTTTGCAAAGTCTAAATTCAGCTGGGAGAAATACAGAAAGAGATAGTATTCCTCACTCGTGTCTTTCACACAGATGAATTAAGACTTTTCAAAGTCAACTTTGCATGTCTAAAAGGGGTAAACATTCGAGCGACAAGTTGTATTGCAAACAACAATAACATTAGAAAATTTGTTGTTGTTTTCAATATATGTAAGTATTCGATCGAACGATTTCTGGGTGACATCGTGGGTCAGGCCGTATACTCTAGTTAATCAGAATAATTAATATTTTTCCTTGCCTCTATATGTTCCCTGAAAATTACTACATGTCAAATAAATTGATTTTTAACGATGCGAATCGTTAGTATAATTTAACTGCCATTTACAGAAATCAAGACAAGAAAAACTGGCAGTAAATAGGAAAAACAAAATAAAAATTAAAATTTAATTGTTGATTGCTTCTACTTTTTCCACTTTTTGTCATATAGAAATTCTTAATTATTGTTGCGAAATTTGAATTTATTTCAGGCAATAGAAACAAAGTTGAAAACCTACCGAGAACAAGGACCGGCTATGCCGCCGCGACAATGACAACAAACTCCCAGTTGCTGTGCAGCAACACAATTTTCATTAACCAACACCGAAATAGATGACAATTATGATGTGAATAATGTAAATGTTGATGATACAGAAGACGATAGCATACTGCAACAAGCAACTACAAATTTGATTGCAGCCGCCACCATAGCACCGCTAACAACAATTTGAAAAGGAACACCAGAGAAAAAAGAGAAGTATTACAAAAAAAAATTTAATTATTTTCCATAATTTTTCTTTGTTTAATCCTGTGATGCATAATTAATTTAAAACGATGACTTAACATGAAAAAAAAATTAAAGAACTACTACTACTCATTTGTTAAACAATTTATATACAACATACATATTTATTTATTAAAAAAAAATCATTGTACTTTGTACATAACAAGAAAATCTTAAATCTCAAAAAAATTACATACATATAAATTAATTATATAAATAATAGCAAAAAACTCCCTTTTACAAAAAGCGTACAAAAACATAAAAAAAAACAAAAACATGAAATGAGAATTTGATCTTTGTTTAAAAAGAAAAATTTTAAATTTCGGTTGAATTTTGTGTAGAGGAATTTTGAAACAAAAATGCCCATAATTGATAAATGATTGCAACCAATTAAGAAAATACGTATTGAATACAATAATTAAACAAAGATAGATTTCCTTTGTTTTTTTTTAGATTTACACTAATAATTCAATTGAAAATATTAACTGCCTGTCCCACACGATGTCACCAGCAAACGTTCGATCGACAACTTATATTGAAAACAAGAAAAAATTTTCTAATGTTATTGTTGTTTGCAATACAAATTGTCGATCGAACGTTTGCTGGTGACATCGTGTGGGACAGGCAGTAAATATTTCATATATATGTATATAATCCCTATAAGGAAGTTTGGCAAATAAAAATTAATTACTTTATTTTGTATGAGTAGTGTCTGCTTGTTTTTGTTATACGCTCTTCAATAAATGGCAGAAGTTATGCTTTAACTAAATTTTTTCAGCAAATGGATGCATACATTCATATGCATGCATATTCATATGTATGAATTTAGGTTTGGAAAAATCAAGCTAAGCAAACTGACTATTAATATAAGAAAACTTTCTGAAGTAAATGACAAGACATCAGCAATAATTCCCATCTTCAAAGGGCACCATAAAAGTGTTAATTTTAGCTGCAATGTGACGGAGCAAAAATTTTAAATTGTGCTGTGATAAATCTGAAAATATCTGACAAGATTTTAATTTTACAAGCCAGCTTTTAATGTGGACTTTTCGTTGCATCTGATCTGGTGCTCATTTTCGCGTATCTTATGTTATCTATTATTATTAACTGTCGATGTCAGGTAACTTGGTATGTATTTGAAAAAAAGTTGTTTATGAAGTTGCATATAAACATCTCTTTTTTGTAATCACCCTTATTCATTCCAGTTGTCAACATCGACGTCATGTCAACACAATACCAAAATATTTGGGGCTGCCTACCCATTGTCTAAAATAATGGACTGCTCATGCTATTTTCTAGACTTTAAGGAACAGAAACAGACTGTCTATAGCACAACATTGTTCTCGAGAGTGAGTAGACAAGCCATAATTTGTTTTGGTATTGTATTGATGTGACTTCAATGTTAACAACTGAAATAAGGGTGTATATTTACTTTTAAATTTTTTTTTAGAAAACTTATGTTTTTAATCTAACTTTTGAATTTCAAATTTCAAGATACAAACAACTTCATTTAGTATTCACATTGCCGATATTTTGTGAGTTGAAATAATAAATTTCTTTGCTATTCAAAACTCGAGCGTACATACAAATTTGTGACTTCACATCGTAATCGATAACATGCACATCGGCAAATAATATCATTCAGTAATTTTTAAGGACGATAGTAATCGTGACTGACAAATTTGTATTACGAATTCATAATGCTGCTGTTACTGTAAACTCTACATACGTAATATCGAACAAATAGTTCATATGTTAACATAGGAAAAAATGTTTTCGAATCACAGAACATGCATGGGTTCGATACCCGAATAAATTCCCGCACAAACACATGCTCTCCAATGACATGATTATGTAAAAATCATACATGATCCGCTGAATCGAACTTGAACCCATTTTTATCATGTTTTTTTTCCTGGGAATATTTTGAAAACTTCATAAAGAAAAATCTTTAGTTTCGCTGCATTAAAAGAGCCGGAGCAAGTAACTCAATATTTCTGAAAAACGTTCATTGTTTAAATTTGTACCATGCTGTCTAAGTATGTATCATTAAATATAGCAAAAAGAAACCCCTATGAAGGGTGATAATTTGTCAATTTTATTTCTATTGATTTATGTAAAGTTACTGTAATTTTAAAATATCTTCATCTTAGAAATTTCGATACATGTACTCTTTAAAAGCCTTAAATTAAATTAAATTAAATTAATACATAATTAATATTTAAGATGACTATTATACATATATGTACACATACATAATTTTACTTACACATTTCACAAATAATTTGTTTTATTTAACATTAACATTCAACATTCATTTTTTTTCTTCTTATATTTAATTTCCATTATGTACTTGCCATTGTTAAAAGGGTTCATTACAACCTTGTTCTTATCTATTTGTCGCCTATTTTGAATCTCATATTTTATTTCTTTTAAAGAAATCCAAATAATTGTGATTTTAAAGAAGGAGTTTTAGTAAACTGAATATAAAGTTAGTTGCTTGAGTGATGGTGTTCGACAGAAAAAGATTTTATGAACCTTCAGTTATCGATAACCATCTCAACATACACTAGTTTTTAAATTGTAAAAAACTAAGCTTCTTGTAATTTTGATTAGTACGAAAGCTAAAAAATTTAAATCGAACGAACTTATTTTACATACACATACGAAATTACTAAAAATGAGGAATATCATTTTGTATAAACCATACATACATAAATAGTTTTATTTAAAAATGAGACCGTATATTTTTAACAAAATGAAATGTTTTCTTTTTAATTAACTGTATAAATATATTGAAAAAAAAACAAATTTAAATATTAAATACTGAATAAATGTTTGAAACAATACTTTATTTTTTTACATAAAAAAACAACAAACCAGTATAAATTTATTTAAAAGAAAACCTACTGTAATTGCCTTTTTTGCTAAATGTTTATAACAAAGTAATGCAACAAACAAAATAATTATTTTAGCTATTTTTTATATACATACATCTTATTTAGAATATTTTTTTCTCTCAACAATATTTCAGACAACATCCTTAAACATTAAGATATTGAAATACCCCCAAAAAGTAAAAAAAATCTTCTTTTATATTAAAAACAAATATAAAAAATTTAAAAAATAAAAATAGTAAAAGACAAAAATTAACTGCCTTATTTATAAAAATTATTAAAGCTTTATAAAGGCATGTTGTATGAAAATTTGTTTTAAAAACCCTTTATAAGGCCTTAATACGTTTTATAAATAAGGCTGTAGAAATATAACACTCAATGTACTAGAAATAAATACGTACATACATACATACATACATACATACATTAAACAGTATGTATTATATTTAAATATTAGAGTATACATAAACTAAATGATTCATTACAAAAAAGAAATACATTTAGTAAAACCCTAAGGAGAAATAGAATTAAAACGGAATATATATTGTTGAATTAACTGAAATATTTGCAATAAAGATTGACATGACTCTGATCAAAAACATTGATGTTAAATTTTAAAGAGAACGGCTAACGCGAAAAAAAACTGCAAGAGTTATTAAAAAACACTTTTCTAGAATGTCAGGTGGTTCTAGCGCTACGTAAGCTTCAAAATCAAGCAGAACTTATTAAATTGTGTTGCATGCGCAGATATGGTAAGCATATACATATGTATGTACATTAGAGTGGGTAAATTTTTTTCGAACAAGCGGCTCTCAAAATCATAATCTCCTTCAAATTCTAAGAAGGCTTGCCCCAAGGAAAATCTAAAATTAATATTAAGCTTCAAGGCGGACGCAATTATACGCTGTCTCCCAAAAAACGTTAAAAACTCGATTTATAAAAAAATAGAGATATGCCCTTTTTAAATTAAGCCATCGATATGTATGTATATCTGAAAATGTCTGCAAAAAATCATTCCTATCAGGCGGTCGAAATATGTAGCACATTGCTTAGTGGAATTTCATCATCATAATTAACGGATTTTTTTTTGGAATTTTGTTTTCAATTTAACCGATGGTCTCGCGCCATGCTATTGAAACAACAAACAAACATAATTACTCTTTCAGAGTTATATTCCACAATATATGTATATGCCCACCGTCAGTGCTGACAACTGTAGCATGCATACAAGCGTGTTACACAAACATAACAAAAAGAAATTAACAGCAGGTTCAAACATCAAAATAATTTCAATTTGTAATATTGAAAAATTGAGTGTTTTTTAATTAAAAAAGACTTGTTGCATAAAAAAAATTTACTATTTCGGTTAAATTTGTGATTGCATTTAATTAGCAACAAGTCATTGTGTTGCCCACTAGTCTATTGTGTTGTCTACAAAATTTGGTTGATGATTATTTTCCATTCTAATGATGCTCTTTTTCTACATTTTTGTAGAATTAGACTTACAATTTATATTGAAAACAGGTGGGAAATAGGACATTAGTTTAAAATCAGCTTTATTTGTTGTTAAATAATACACATACTTAAATTATGTTAATAATGGTTGTAAATAGTAATATCCAATAATCTACATATCGTCACCAAAAATATTTTTATGTACTCGTATTTTTTTTTTGTATGGAACTAGAGATGTGTTTTTAAGAATTTCCCTGTTACGTTATCAAAAGCCAAATAAATAAATCAGCTGGCGGAAACTACCTCTAATAAGTTGCACATTATTATGTTAAAAAAGCATCTATTCTTTTTCCTGCCAGACTTTTTTAACATAGAAAACAGCCTTGAAGTTTTACTTTCTAATTAATCTGGCAGTCTTGCTTGGTAGCCACCATCTTTTAAATTCTTTATTTTACAGTTATCCATTGTGAAAATTTTTTCAAGGTGATGTCTTGCTCAAAGTGTAAATTGTTAAAATAAATTCAGTGAAGTGCGACTTTGACCCGCGCACGAAGGGTTCCGTACGGGCACGAGATATGTATTTCAATACGAAGAATATAAACTATAGTTTTGGGATTTTTTTCGTTTTTGGGTTTTTTTAGTTTTAGGTTTTTTTTAGTTCGGGGGTTTTTTGAATTTATTGACGCTTTCTGAGTTTTGGCACTTTTTTCACGTTTTGGCGATTTTTTTTTTGGTTTTTGAAGTTTTTTTTAATTTTGGGAATTTTTATTATTTTGGCGTTTTTTTTATTTTGGCGATTTTTTTATTTTGGCGATTTTTTTTTTAATTTTGGCGTTTTTTTCATATAGGTGATTTTTTTTTTTGGTTTTGGCGATTTTTTTTAGTTTTGACACTTTTTTTCGTTTTGAAGACTTTTTTCGGTTTTTGGCGTTTATTTTAAATTTTGGCGATTTTTTCGTTTTGGCGATTTTTTTTTAAATTTGGCGATTTTTTTTTAATTTTTGGAGATTTTTTTTTCATTTTGGCGATTTTTTTTCACATAAACAATTATTTTGGTTTTGGTGCATTTTTCGCGTTTTGGCGATTTTTTTTCGGTTTTTTGGCGCTTTTTTCATATTGGCGATTTTTTTTCATTTAAACGTTTTTTCGAATTTGGCGATTTATTTTAGTGCTAGAATTTTTTTTTTAATTTTCTCGATTTTTTTCGATTTGGCGATTTTTTTTAAATTTTTGGCGATTTTTTTCAGGTTTTGGCGATTTTTTTTCGGTTTGGCGATTTTATAATTTTCGGATTTTTTAGTTTTACCGTTTTTGAAAATTTCAAGAGTTTAACTCTTACGGTTTCCAAAATATAGCAATTTCTCAAAATTACAGTCAAAATTGCATTAACTGATGGACCACCCTTTAATTTAAATTTTTTAATATTTTAATGTTTATTGTTTTAGTCTATATAAAAATACACTAATTTTACAAATTTCAATTGGCAATATACAATTGTATGTATATTACATGAGATTTTAACATTTTTCGTCGCTCGTTTTGGAGCACCCTTTAATTTCTAATTCTCATGTATTTGTTGTTGTAGTGGCCAAGGTTCTACGTACTCTGTCCAAATTTCAGGTCCGTAGCTCTTACGGTTCCTGAGAAAATACCGTGTGACGGACAGACGGACAGCGTAGCGAAAACAATAGGGTTCCATTTTTCACCTTTGGTGAACGGAACCCTAAAAAAGGAAATACATATGTACTTACATAATTGTTAAATAATTTTAAAGAGATATACTAAATACAAGTGTGTTTATGTAGACATTTATGGTAGTGAAAGTGGAAATAGTTATGAAAACTAAACAGTTCAAAGTTGTCCATAAGATTGACAATAGCGATTAAGACTTGCTGAAAGAGTTTTTCGCAGAATGTTAAAGAGTGTTATGGTATTTTGGAATCTTTACTACAATATTCTGCATATTCGTCTACCGTTTTGGTTCAAAGGATCACTTACAGTTTTATTAGGGTAAGTATTTATTTATTTATTTATTTACATACATAAACATAATGAACAATTTATCACATACATACATACTTATGTATGTAAATACTTATGTACAAGCGGATGTTTTGCTACCATAAAGGAAGCATGACCACTCCAATACCACAAAGAACTCAACTAGTCCACACGCGCATGTAATGTGTAATCCATTAAAGAAAATAAACTACTCCAAATATTCATATGAAGACCAGTGGATCATTGAACATTATGAGATCATTTGGGGAGGATCTCTATTGTGTTGTAGGCATTGGAGTAACATAAAAATTATTTGTTTAAGAAGAACGACCACACTTGTGAGAAAATCACATAGTCAACTGATACATATGTACATTACATACGGCTCATAACTATAACTCGATTTAACTGGAAAGTATAACGTAATCGAATAATTTTTGTAGGGAGTTACAAATATTTCTGATATTTTTATGTCAAAAGGAAGCGTATGCATTTTTTTGTAAATAAAATATCTAACGTATGTACTTATATCCCAGTTTATTGTCTGTATCGCTTCCAATATTAAGAGTGTAGAAATTTAATAATAAATATCAAAAGTGTATTATAAAATAATAAATAAAAAATAATATATAAATCAGCAGCTTATATTTGTATTTATTAATTTACAAAAATGCTTACAGACCTGTACTTTATTCTCGATTGTTATGAGAGCCTTCCTTAAGTTATTTGTGATGCAAATCGAACACATGGAAGTTATTTTCGTTCGAAGAGCAAGTGTTTGTTATTTTTCAAAGCGTTTGGTTTGTCACAATGAGATTGCAGGTGCATATATATGTACTATACATGTATGTAGTTCTACATTAATATACATACATAAATGTACATATATGTAAATATGCATATGCAAGTAGTTGCGGTCAGCCGAGGTAATACAAAGTTTTGCAGGGTTCTGAAGTAGAGTAAATATTTACTTAGAAATTTCTTTAAAAAAATTGTACTGTAAAAATGTATGTACATATGTACATATGTATGTATGTAGTACATAATGCGAAATAATAAAAAAAATACTTTCGAATTTGTATGTTAATTCCATGCAAATTTTAAAGCATTTTCTTTCGTTTCGAATTACATAGTAGACCCCCAGTGGTGTTTCGGTTTAACGAATTTACTGCGACTTAAAAAAAAACAAAACATCCTAGTACTATTAGGGACTGTAATTGTTATGAACTCTATAATAAAAATCAAAAGATAATAGTATTTTTTAGATTTTTTTGATTTTTTCATATTTTTTTTAAATCTATCGTATTTCATCAAATAATGATGTTCGAATAAACTTTGAATATTGTGCTCAATGTTTCAGTAATCTTAAACTATAATTTTCTTACTTTGAATGGCATTACATACGCAAATTAAAATCGTGAGTGAATCTTGATACTCCCTTTAAGGAGTTTTTTTATTGATTTATTATTTATTTATTTATTTGGATTGAGCTAAATTCATCCATTCACAGAGAAAAAACTGCCTAATAGAATCAATAAGATTTTCTCTATGAAACGTTTTTAGGCTAAGGGGTAGGGTATCCCAGCAGAAAGAAGCGAATATTTTTTCATTGAGATTCCTTATTGTTTTTATGTGGTAAATCTTATTAATTTTATCAAGAAGAAAACCACATAAAATCAAGAAGAAATCTTATTATTCACAACTTTTTTTACTCAATTTCCGTTATTTTTGGCACCAAAAAAACAATCCATAGAATAAATCTTCTTGATTATATTAGGTTTTTTTATACATTGTAAACTATAAAGATTTCTTATTGATTTCATTAGGTTCCTATATTATTATGTGTAAAGCATCTTATTAATTTTTTTTAATAAGGAAATCTTGTTTTTATTAGGTTTCTTGTTATTACATATCTATAAATAAATATAGAGACAATTTTTTCATAATCTTTTTCGTTCTTGTATAAGCATATTTGTACAATAATTTCAGTGCGAATTCAGACTGCTTATTAGCATATTGGTTAGAGTTCTTGTCTATCAGTCTGAAGGTTGCTGGTTCAATACTTGTCTCCTCCCAAGTAATAAATATGTATGTATGGTGAGTTAGTTAATTAAGAATATAATATAATATGTATGTATGTATGTATGTATAAATAAATAACATCTAAATATACTACATGCATACATACATATATCGTACAGAATTTAAATGAAAATACATAAGTACATTTTTTTTATTTTTTATTAGGTTGCCTAATAAAATCAAGATGGAAACCTTTTTGAAAAAATCAATAAGATAACCTAATAAAAACTACAAGATTTCTTCCTGATTTTATCAAAAAGGTCTTCTCTATGAAATTAATAAGATTTCCTTATTGAAAAAAAACCATAGAGATATCTTATTAATTTTGTTCTATTTTATTAGGTATTTATTAGGCACTGTTTTCTCTGTGTTTATTCCGGTTAAGAATTTTTGTGCGGATAGTTTTTTTTTATTAATTGTATGTATTTTGACATCCACCTTGGTAATGGTAGAATTAGTCGATTCGTATCGTGTTACTTTTGAAGTGGTCGTATCGTTCAATTCTTGATGTTAGTTAGTAAAAACCGGCAGTTACCAGCGAACGTGTCAGCTGTTATTGTATTTCTCTTTGCTTTATACATGTGTGTGTATGTATGTAAGAGAGAGAAGTTGACGTAGAAATCTATTTTCTGTAGATTTCTACCTCACGTACGTTACGATACAATATTAAATAAACAGTAACATGTTTTATTAATGTTACAGATTTTGTTAGCTGATCCGTCAACTCACGATACGAATCTACTAATTCTACCATAAGAGAGATGTTAGAGAGAAACTGCGTACAAAAAATATTTTGCCATTAAAGTGCTTTAAATTTTTCAAGTGTCGTCGTCGTCGTCATCATCTTTTAAAATGCCCAATCGTCTAGCCACTTCTTTAACATTTGCTATGAATTCCTCTTGAACCAAATTAAAACTCATGGCTAAAAGTGCTATACCGAACAATAAATATAAGGAGCAGTACGCTATAGATTGTTCCGATTCATCCTTTACACCTTTGGCGGGCACAAAGTCGCCAAAACCTAAAAGAAAAAAAGAAATAAAATAAGAAAAAACAAAACAAAAACTTCTTTAGCAATGGCTGGAAGAATTTGATTTTACTTCTTCTGACTCACACACCTATTGTGGTTAGTGTTATAAAACAAAAGTAGGCTGAGTCCAAGAATGACCATTCCTCCCAGTAGGCAAATAAAGCTGCTCCACCCAAAATATAACTGATGACTAGGAAAACACACAGCCATATGGGTACCGGCCGATCTTTGGGAGATATGTCACCATAAAAATCACTCCATTCATCGCCATATAGAGAGTCGTCATCGTAATCATAACTGGGACGTCTTCGTATCTGCCTCTTGACGGCAAAGCCCATTGGCGACATAATGCGCGGTGATGGGGGCAAACGTTCTTAAAATAATATGAAATGGAATTTGTTGCGTTTTATTTGTTTTAAAAATCTCTAGTTTAATTACCTTGTTTTTCTTTCCTGGGACTTTTCTTTCTATGGTTTGAAGATCTCGGCGAGCGGTGATTCACATCATCATATTTCCTAAAGCTTCTGCGGGACATATGTATATGCTCTTCCGGTTCTTCCAAAAAAGTTTCATCGTAATCATCGTCATGTAAATCATAATGTCTAGGGGAAACCCCTCTTTTTATTCGTTGTCTATGGTAATTACCAGCTTCGGGTAATTCCAAATGCTGACCATATCTGGAATTGGTTAGAGGCGGTCCTAATGGGGTCTGTCTGCCTAGACTAGCTCGTCTAAGTTGCTGATGACGTTGATTGCTCGCATGATTTGGCAAATCGTCTTCATAATGTCTTGGAGGCAAATGATTTAAGTTGTTTTTATGGAAGGCCGATCTGGGCATAGATTGACTTCTTAAATGTGATTTATTTCTTGATTCACGGTCTTCCATTTCGACAATGGCATATGGATTGTATATGATTGGAGTTTTGCGTACCACTTCCTCATCTACCTCTTCAAATAAAGCTCCTGGTAAGCGTGGGTCAACAGATTTTGACCTGGCTCGGGCATGTGAAGTTGGCATTGATTTCCCCCGAAACATATTATTATGATGCGAATTAAGTCTATTAAGCTCTCTAGACTCGCGATATTCCTTAGAAATTTCATCTTTTTTAGTATTCGATGTCCTCATCGAGCGAACACTCATCGCTCTTTTGGTTTGTGGTAAATTGTCTAAGTCATCCATTGAGTCAAAATTTTGCTTAGATCTACTTAAGTGACGTTCTCTTTCTACCGTATGGCGATCACGCATGCGATCTCGGTTTCTCTGTCGAGTACTGAAACGTGTTCCTCTATTGAGGGTCTGAGTGTAGGAAGGCCCATTTTCAGAAAAATAGTAAGGATCGTCGTATGGCGGCATATGACGAGAGCTGTTTTTTGGTGGTGGTACCATGTTCATTAAATTATCACGTCTACGGTCTCCAGCTCCACGGCCATTGGGACGATGCGTGCGACGATCAGTTTGACGGTTGTAATCGAAATCACGTTCGTAATCTTTTTTCCCTATAGTTCTCAACTCGGGATCGGAATAAGCATGTTGCAATCCCCTGTCCATATAAATGCCATGCTCGGATCTCTGAGACATCCTAGTTGATCTGCGCAGTGGGGGTGGCTGAGAGCGTGAGGAATAACGATGACCCCTAACAGAACGTTGACGCGATCGGGCCCGGGATTTCTTGGCAGTACGAGTGCAAACATAACAGCAGACGCGCCAATAAATAAACCTTAAAAATGTTATATAAATTTTTTCATTCACCTACATACATACATATATATATATATATATATACATATGTACATACATATGTTCAGCATAATTTTTCTTAACAGTGAGATTACACAAGACATAAGTTTGAAAATTTTTGTGTTGGCAATTGTCAAATTATGTTGCTAACACAAAAAATTACTGTGTAAACCGTAAATGTTAGTGTTCGAACACATGTTTGGAAATAATTGCTCGAACACAAGTCTGAGCAATTATGTTAGAACACAAGGTGTCAAATTTACCTTTTTCGTAGAAAATATTGGCGGGAAACTAGAAATAACAAGTTTATTATAAAAAAAATCAAGCAGAAGCATAAAATATATGTTCTATGGCAGAATTATTAAAAAATCAAGACTTAAAACGCGCATTTTGTATGCATACGACAAGCCAAATTTTGATTTTTAACATTATACGTCTAGCCAGCCTTTAAAATAAGTTTGAACACAAACTTTTTTCTGACGACATTCTGCCGACATTATTTCTTATGTTGAGAAATAAAAATTGCTCGTCTATTCGTACTGTAAGGCATTAGAAAATGGTAAATAATAAAAGGAAATTTTATGAAAATTTCAGCTAGCGAAAGAACTCCAAACCATCAACCTAACTCCGCCCGTCTGGTAAAAAGCATGAGCATTGGACCACAGACGATTTTAAGTAGGAGTTTTTCTGGAGCATGCCTCATGTGTATTTTCAAAAACCATTGGGAAACAAACTGTAAAACATAGTAGAAGTAGTTTGATGTTTTCGGATTGTTTCACTTGGAGGCATTCAAGAACAATTGCAAGAATTGATGGAATTGTGGAGGAGGAAGATTACCTTCAAATTATTCAAACTCATAAGATGAAATTATTTTCCAACAGAAGGTGAACCCAAACCACATCAAATGTCCATAATTGGATGTCTGTGCAAAAATTTCAGATAATGAAATGACCTGTAGAAAGTCGAGACTTCGAATCTATAGGAAATTTGTGATCTATATTGAAAAGGCCACTGAGACTAACAGCCAAGACGTGTGAAAAACATCTTTGAGAACAAAGGGTTATGGATCCCTTACTGAAATTAATTATTAGTGATTGCATAAGAGAAACGTTCGAAACTGAGTGAATATCGTTGCCATAAGTTTTTGTACTAAACTTTGCTGTTTTTGTACTGGTGCGATTTTATTAACTAGCGGTATCCACCAGCCATGAACTTGGTGTGAACATCATGTCGGACATCCCAAATGGCTAGTGGCGACCGCTCATGTCCATGTTTCGTCCATGGACAATTAGATTAGATTTGCCGCCCGCAACCATTTGCAATAGAAACAAAAGAGACAGAATAAAATCGGTAAATATTCTGTCTCTATTGCGCTACCGCAAAATACTTTGATATTCCTGAACATGGAGATCGTGCGTGTTCACCACAACAAGGAAGTTGCTGAATTTTTCACAGTTGCTCTGCCGGCGTCATGTTCATGTCATGTCCAAGTTGATGGCTCGTGGAGACGTGTTAAATTTTTTGTAAACACAATAAAGAATAATTGCTGCAATTCTCATAAATTTTTCTTTATTAATCACCATTTTCTGATGCCTTAAATAAAGTTTTACTGAACATGCGTTCAAATTCTTCAAATTAAAAATCGCAATAATTTTTTGCCTCATTCGAGTACGATATTGTTTGTAATCTTTAATAATTTTCTTATATTCTACTGATTCTTACCGAAACGATGTGGCCATAACATCGCCAATGTTCGAAAGGCATAGAAGCATAAGCGGAATACCAACGATGGCGTAAAATATTGTCGTAACTTTACCCCAATCCGTACGTGGTGAAATGTGTCCATAACCTGAAAAAAGTTAATAATAAATTTGATTAGTCAAATAAAACTTTTATGCGAAAGTATGCAGTATATAATATCGTCCCTGCCACTTCAAACTATCCAATATGCAAATTAGTACTTTTCAGGAGAGCGGTCAGCAGTGAATTTAAAGTCGGCGCATTCCTAAAAGTGCCAGGCTTAAAATATTTCTTATTGAGTTATCTATCGTCTATGATAGATACATATATATGATTAGTACATCAAGATAACCAACTAAGAAACGAAATTTGAGTATTGGATGGTTGGACATGGTAGGGACGATATATACTATACATATGTAGGGCATGTACCACGATATCAGCAATAAAAATTTGTACTCGTAGTGCGTTTCCACTATGAGCAAAACAAGTTTATTTTTCTCAAAACACTTCGAAGTGCTTCCATTATACTCTTTTGTGTTTAGGGTATACGAATTTTCGAAATTAATTTCATTTGGCTGAAGTACTTGCACGTTGACTACAAAACCGAAAGTTTTGGGTTCGACCCCGGTCTCCAATAGTCATTAAATAACAACACCACGCATTTTTCTGATGTGCATTAGTCTCAATTTGTATCAGTTGTTGTAGGAAAGTTCAAGTGATGAAGGCATATATAATAGTCACTGAACTACACCGGCTTCAGCGGACACTAAACCTAATGTAATATCAGAGCGTCCTCCTTCGTCGGATTGTGTAGCAAAATTATCGGTGAAGTAAAACAACCAATAAAATGGCTAGTAAGCACAGCCCCAATAATTTAATACATGCCAAAAAAAATCGGAATTGTAATAGAATGAAGATTTCTTCTAACTCCACCTTTCCTCTATATCAGAGAAGAGCAATGAGTAGTGAAAAAGTGAGTAGAGTTAAATCATAACTTATAATTTCTTGTACTTATGCGCACTCATACTTATTGCAAATGTTGTCTATGAGCCAGATTCACTCGAAAGTTTGAAGTGCGTATCGAACTCATACTTAGAAAAATTTATGACGTTGTTGATCTCGACTCTCCTTAACTCAATGCCTATGGACGATGCAAAATAAGTACGAATCACAACGCAAACTTCGCATACGAACATTAAAGTTCTCATTATGAGCTTATGTGTTTCTCTGTTGCTTTTTTTTTTGTTTTTAACCGACTTCAAAAAGGAATAGGGGGTTAAAAATTCGACTTAATTTTTTTTGTAGGTGTGTAGCTTCATAACTCGGTACATTTTAGATCGATTGTGAAAATTTTTTTGTTGTCTGAGAGGGTATAGCTTTCCATTGGTCCCATTGTAAAAAAGTGGGTGGGGATACGCCCTCAGTTTTTTAATATAATTTTATGATATTATACTTATTTCATTGCTGTGAAACCTATAAAACACCTTTGATTCTTTTAATTATAAAGTTTAAAAATAGGCGGGGTTACGCTCATTAAAATTTATTATAATATTTCACACGGTTCTTAACCTATTTTAATGAAACTTACCACACAAATTGAGCTCCAAAACAGACAATATTTTTTATTTAGAAAATGGGCGGAATCACGGCCATTAAAATTTAATATTTTATTTTACGTGGTTCTACTTTACCAAATTTTTAGAAAACTTAACACACACTCTGAGCTCTGAAAAGCACAAAATCTTATCTTCTTCTATCAGATCTTTGCATTGAAGTCGTTTTTTTTTTTTGGCAGAAAGAATTATTTTTGCAGGAATTGAAAAACAACCATATTTACTACTTTTGTATACAACTTACAAACTGTTAATGATTAACCTTTTAAATAAACATATGTACATGCATGAGTTAAGTGAGTTGAATCAATATGAGTAACTAGTATAAGTATTTTCCTGAAATTAGAAATCAAACTGAGGTGATTTATGAGTGTGAGTGTTGTATGAATATGAATGTCCACGTCGCACTCATATTTATTGCAAGCTTTACTTATAAATAGATCAATCTTATTGTGAGTGTGCGTACATCAGAGTAGTTGAGTTTAAACGATGTCTACTCATTTATATTTAAAATTTCATGAGTCAGTATGAATAGCGAAAAAACGATTGATTGCAGATCACTGCTCTATATCCACCTGTCTTCTCTGTCACTATCCCTTTCCTAAAGAAGTTAACTCCTAGTAATAGTAGTATGCATTATTATTAGTTGCCTTAGTATTACTTCTCTTTAAAAAAAATCTACTGACGGACTAGATTTAATTGTATGCATAAAATCTTGCAAGTACTATATTTTGCTTAGATGTAAACGCACTATTAGCTTATAACTTGAGAACGGCTTCAATGAATAATTAAACAAATTCTAAATATATCTGTGTTTATTTTAAATGAAGGTCATATAAGATTCGACATAGCCGAATTCAGATCTCTTAAATGTTTCTAATTTAAAGTCGGTTTAAACTTTAGAAATTAGAAGAAAATTTACATGTTATACTTAATTACAATGCATACAACAACATTAGTTTGATATCAAACGCTTTATACACGATATATGCATGTACACATACTACGGCTTAATGAAGGCTGAATAAATTTGTCGAATTGCATGTTAAAACAAACAAAAATGTAATCTCTTTGTTAGACGACACAAATGTAATTAATTTAAGCAAAAAGACACATTCAAATAAATTAAAATAGACATGACTACATTCATTTGATATTTCACTACAGAAAATTGTATTATGTGTACGAGTATATATGTATATATGCGAAGTTATACGATAAATATAATTACTTAGTGTAGGGTACTTAGTCCAAACTGTAATGATTTTGGGAATCGTTTTGTGAGAATTTTTTTTAGTTACGTACAACCTTGATTTCTTTTGTTTTCTTTCACAATTGAATTTTGGGTATTTCATAAATTTTTTTTTGTAATTGCAACTTAAGCCATTAAACCAAAAGTTTACCAACGTTTTAGAGGTCAAGCTCAAAAGTTTTCAGTTTAGTATTTGGAAAACTATAATTTTTGCATAAAGTTAAATTTACCTGACACATGCATATCGTTGGTCACAAGTAGAAAGGCCCTAACTCAACTAACTGTAAAACATAATAATAAACTGTAGAAGCAAGTTCTTGTAAAAGCGTTTCTTTTTGCACTATTGCAATACATTTTTGTGACGAGGTGTATTTGTGTGAAATGTATTGAAATCATTGAAAACTCAATTTCGCAAAAAATACCAGTTAGGGCATTTCTACTTGTGACCATCGGTACATACATATATATTTATGTATGTATGTAGGTGTATCTACTATGTAGTGAAAATTCTTTCAATTATAGTGGGTTTAAACACGGCAACTTTAGTGGAGCAAAGCTTTTGAGATTGTATTGGAGAGAGAGAGAGAGGAGAAGATAATAAATAGAATAATCTTATTTTCCTCTCTCGCCAATGAATTAAAAAGTAGCTCAACTAAAATTGCCGTATGTGAACCGGGACTTATTATTTTTTTCTTTTAAAAACAATACAAAAAGGTTTTGTGGAGAGAAAAGGTTTGTTCATTTACTAAAAGTTGTTACGAATTTGTAACAATTGTTACTGGAAAATGTTCATTAACTCAAAAAGTTTTCAAGGAGAGAGCGTCAAAAGGGAGTGAAAAATTGAGAGACAAAAAAATTCTTACAAATTATTAGAGCCCATTTAGATGAAGGGTGGATTCGCTGCGACAACGCTTACGTTCTCTTTTGGAGTCCCTTCTTAAATCCACGTGAAGACTGGCAACACTGCCCATACATAACAAAAAAAAACAAAAATACGAGAGAAAGAAATATGTGAGAAAGGAGAGACGAAATTGTCGCTTCAATTCCCAGTATCTGCGACTTTTTCTACCCCGCAAGCTTCTCTTCACTTCTCGCCTACAAACTCGACTCGCAGGCGACGTTCTGTCGCAGCGAGGCCACCCTTCATCTAAACGTCCTCTTACTAGTAACATTTTTTCTTGCAAGAATTATCAAACCACCTGTTGTGTGTTTTGTTATCGAATTAATTATTTCAAAAATATCTGAAAAAGGAAAACTGAAAAATTTGAATTTCTTTGTTAAAAAAAACATGTATATGTATGTAAAAAGAAAGCATGTTTTCTTAATTTATAGTGATTCTTTCATTAGAGTCTGAACACAATATGACGATTATTTGTTGCAGTGCGGGACGGAATAAAATTAAAATCTATTTTATTTTCATTGCGGACTTTCTTATTCTCTCAATTTTTGATACTCTTTCTCTTGCTAACGTTGCCGTAGTTTTTGAATAATTGGCTGTGTTTTCAACATTATTGTAAAAAAACATGATTTTGAAGTTCAAACATTTTTGTCATATATTATAAAAGTTTAAAAAACATATTAAAATATTATCAAACAAAATACATCAGAAAAAGTAAAATTGTATCATGATTTCCATCCATGGTTCTGATATCTATATATAATTAATAAGCAAACATGTTTTTTGTAATCCCTTTTACGCTGGTACTGCTGCACCGATTTTAAAAAGATTTATATGGTTTTAAAGGTTTTTCGGTACAGATGTGCAGAATCTATATTTTTATTGAAATCAGTTTAGTATTTTGGGAGCTATAAGCGTTTAATGTTGCTACTACTACATGCACACATATTACACACGCATTTATTAGCTTATAAGTAAAAAACCCTGTCGGAAATTTGGCTAACTTTAAACTAACTTTAAGTTAACTATTTCTCAAGTAGTACTGACTACACTTGGATTACTTCGCATTGTAATCAACTGACTACTTTAACATTTTGATGTCCTAGGCGGTAGTCAATTGACACACTCTGCATTACTTTCAGCTAACTTAAAGTTGACTTTTTTAAACCAATTTGTAGTCAGTAAATTAAAAAAAAAATTTCTGGGGTTCGAACATGTATCATCACAATTTGTGTACTCAACGCGCTACCACTCAGCTAAAATACTATCTAAAATAACAACAACAAAGTATTATTATAAAACTGAAATGATTTTGAAAGAAGCTGAGATTAAATTTGTTGGGTCTCATCAAATTCGACTACGTACTCAACTTAAGAATTAATTTTGGGTTTGTTCTGGATGACATTGCAGTTAGCTTTTAGTCAGTCTAAGAAAAGTTAAGAAGAAACAAAACATGAGATTATGTGTGTGTTTGAAGTATTTCTCTTGATCTAAAAATTTTTTTTCTCTTATTTGTCATTGTATGAAAGCCATAATACTTAAAGGAAGAGATTTCAATAAATTGAATTAGCTTACTTAAAGGGATTTACATTTTCTTTGAATATTAATAAAATTATTTACATTTAGATTCTAGAATACGGATGATTGTGTCGTCCGTCTCTATTTTTTTGGTGGTGTTACTTCATAACTGGATTCATATTAGACCGATTTAAAAAATTCTTTTATTATCTGACAGGGTATAGCTTTCCATGGGTCCCATTGTAAAAAAAAATGGGGTGGGGACACGCCCACAATTTTTTTTGATTTTATGATAATCTACTTATGTGATTGCTGCGAAACCTAGCAAACATTTTGGTTCTTGTAATTACACAATTTTAGAGTTGTAAAAATGGGTGAGGCTACGCCTATTAAAATTTATTCTTATATTTCACGTGGTCCTACTTAACCGATTTTTATGAAACTTACCACACACATTAAGCTCAAAAGTAGACACAATCTTCCATTTGAAAGAATGGGCGGAGTCATGCCCATTGACATTTAATATTTTATTTTAAGTGGTACTACTGTACCAATTTTTACAAAACTTACACCCACCCTGAGCTCTGAAAAATACAAAATCTTGCATTAAAAATATGGGCGGAGGTACGCCTATTAAAATTTAATTTTATATCGCATAAATTTTTTTTCAAAAATGTTCTATCAGGTCACTCTTTTTTTTTTGGTAGAATTATTTAGTAATACATATGTACATACTTACTAGTTTAATTCGAGGATACAAATGCTTTTTTGCATATTATTTTATTTTTATTAAACCACGAGTCTATATGAATACGAGTTCAAATAGTTTGTTTGTTGTGGGTTAAGCACGTCTGAGTGCATTTTGTTGCTGCTCAGGCAACTCATCACCAAAATTCCGAAAATCTTACAAAACTTCAATATTTATACATGTGTATGCATGTATTTGTAATATTTAAAACATGCATTTACAAAGTAAAACAAAAGTTCTTACTGCCTTCAAATATGGAGCTTGCTGATTTCATGTTAAATCAAGTGAACTCGTATCTCTACAACACACCCTGTGGCCATGAGTATTAATTATTCTAAGAAAAGATAAAAATTCATCATGACAAAAACTACATACACTGACTGAGAATGCACGTTTGCTTATAATTTATCGGTTTATTTGTAATAACAATAATCTTTTTTTTTCGCAATTAGAAAATTTACGTGATTAACGAGATCACGTTTGCATAAATATTACGTGATCATTAAACTCATTCAATCACAATCATTCAAGTGTAACGTCTTTTCTGTAGTCTTCTTACAAAATAAAAAGGAACTTAACGATTTGTAATTACCCAAAAACTCTGAAATAAAAATGAATCAACTCTGGCTTGAGGTCTATAGCTTCTGTATGTGGCCGCTAAAGAGAGGGTGAATACCTTAAACGATTATAGCCAATTTGTTGTGATACCAACGAAAAAAAAACAAAAACTGAATGTTCAAGCTAGAGATGGACGTGCAGCAAGCATAAGCCACGCACCATAGCGAGGAAATATTTGCGACCAAAATAATGTACATAAGATATTTACACAATTATAGTCACTGCCAAAGTTCATCTGCAGGTTCAGTGACTTCAATATACAAGGGTGAACGCACGCAGTGATAGCAACTTTACGCTTCACGATATATGCTGAATCTATAAATCTACCGTAAAAAGATTTTAAGAGCTAGTTTTTAACATGAATATAAACTCTACTTGTCAGTTAACTGTAGTTTAAACTTCAAATTTTGTTTTTCAAATAAAGATTATCTAGTTAATAAACTAGGTTTAATAGAGCAATATTGTTCAGTTAAACTTTAGTAAAAAATATATGAAATAAATATTACGCAATTTAAAAAAAACAGTTGTACTAAAAAGTATAATAAATACATATATTCATACATAAATAAAATGGATGCTTGTTAAGACGACGAAGATTTTAGAGATTATTAAACCAGAATAACTTGTATAGGATAATTAAGAGAAAAATAAGAGAGATTAAAATCACGTCTAAATAATTTTTATGCTTATATTGAATTAGAGTTCTTGCAAAGATTTCTTTTAGCATATAGGCCTGTGTATGATGATTTTAGAACAAATTGGAAAAAAAGTCTATTTCGTTGGATTTAAAATTCAGGGGTCATAGAATTTTTTTTTTTGGTTTTATTTTTGGAGCGTCACTAATTTTTAAGTTCATATTATTTATTTTTTTTTATTTTCCAAAAATTCAAAATTCAGTTAAATAAATAAATTTACAGAATCGTCATATCACTTTTTAAGTGTTGCCCCATTTACGTAAAATATTTTCAAGAATGTCACATCTATATTGAAAACAAAGTATGGCATTTCTAACTAAATTGACAACTGTTAATCGATCACTTAAATACATCATGGGCGGTTAAACCCCATTTAAATTTGTTTCTTGGTTAACTCAAACGTATGTTAAACTGAATAAATGTCAAAAAACAGCTGTTTTGCAGAAGGCTATCAATTCTTTGCACAATCAAAAAGGCAAAAATCATAAAAAATTTTATTTAAAGGTCGCTAAATTCTACTTAGAAAGGAACTATAGTTACGCTTGGCGAAGTAGAATAGTATTAAAGAATAATAGAAAAAAGTGCTCCTTTAATGCAAAACATGTGGTCTGTAAGTAACAAAACCATATGGTCTATATTGGTAGTATAAACGCCCAATTTTATGTGCTTACAGATGGTTTAATATTATATTGATTTATAGGTTTACTAGTGTAAAAAATTTTAAACCAAAAATAGAGATTTATTAGCCCCAAGTTTTCCAGTCAATACATCTAAGGTGGGTAATGACCGTTGAGGTGTCATCCCAAAAAAAACAAGATCTTGGCTGGGTAAAAGCTGAAAAATGATAAAGAAAGTGCTCCATTGTGTCAATTTCCTCCATGCATGCCCTGCATTCATTGTTATCTGTGGCTCCAATCCGCTACAAGTGCCGTCCTAAATTACGAGTGCTCCGTTAAGACTCCGGTCAACTTTGCTAGCTCAGGCTTGTTTTGTTTTAAACTAGAGATATTAATCACCCGTATTACAGTTTTGGACATCGATGTCACTTTAACACAATACATACCATGCAATTTGGGCTCTTTTACTCGCTCTCGAGAACAATTTTGTGATACTGACATTCTATTTCCGTTCCCTAAGATCTAGAAAATAGCATAAACCTGCCAGCAGGAGGAGCCAGTTGTTTTCGACAAAGGGTACGCAAGCCCCAATTTTTTGGTATTGTATTAAAGCGACGTCGATGTCGACAACTGGAATAAGGGTTAGGTTAGGTTAGCAGGATGCTGATAAGGAAGGGTGAAATTTAGAGTCCAGCTGACTTGGGTCCAATACAATGATGCCTTTGTGCTACCTATTAGTTGAAGAGAATATAGTGAGAGAAGGTGATAGGGAAAAGAAAAGATAGAAAAGATAGGTAATGAAGGAAGAGATAGAGGAAAGCTTCGTTCTCTTACAACTCTGCTCTTTGCACGTTTTTCGATAATGCAGTGTTACAGCGCCTTCTGGTGTCAAATGAGGCGTATTAAATTTTGAAGCTGTGTTTAGTAGTCATTTTATTGGTTATATTACTTACGTAGATATGCCAAATAGTGAAAAGACAAAAGAGATTCGGAGGCCAACACTTTGGAATTTAGTTAACATAATAACAGAACATACAAAGTTGACAATACAACATGTAGAGCTTGTCTGGAGAATTATGAAACTCTCGAACACTACTTGTATCACTGTACAGCATTCAGTCAAATTAGACGAAATATCTTAGGGATTCAGACTGGAAAAATGTAAGAAAGTATAGTGAGAGGACTAAGTTCCTAACCTACTAAGTTTGAGAGGTTTTTATTGCGTATCCCTCCAATATCTCTTATTAAGAGCGCACAACATGCTATAAAAGTATAACGTATGATTAACGTCCCTTTTCACAATGTATGGTTAAGAGTTAACTTGAACTTTAACTGACAGTTCTTCATACAAAACTTGCCGTTAAAGTCCCTGTTATCTTTTAACCATACATTGTGAAAAGGTACATAAGAGTTAACGCGAACTTTAACTGACAGTTCTTCATACAAAACTTGCCGTTAAAGTCCCTGTTAGCTTTTAATTGTACATTGTGAAAAGGGCCGTAAGTGTAATCCATAACGGATTGGGTCAATATTGATTGCCCTTCTTTTCAACCTAACATAACCTAATCTTTTATTCCGGTGAGTCTGCTTCATTGTACCTAAACCGATTTGGAATGATGCGGGTTTTTCTATTCCTCTTACCTCTATTTTCTATATAGTCAAGAGCAACTAAAATTGCTGTGTGTAAGCCCAGTTCAACTGAGATGTTGATGACTTAAATATTTAAGGTCAAAAAATGTTTTAATATGTTTCCACTAAGGCTTATCTATCCAGAGCATATTCTGAAGGACTGCGAAGCGTTATGCCACAGAAGATATAACCAATTGGGCTAGCACATATTGTAAACTGCCAACTCTAGACCCACTGGCAATCGTGAGATTCATCAGAAGAGTAGGTCTAGATGGCAAGGGATACAATAGATATACTTTAGTCGTAGTGTCCTGTGTGTTTCCCGTTCAGTCATTCATTCATTCAAGACTTATCTAACTAGAAGGTGACGCTTTTCCATCTGATAATTTTTTTCTTTAGATTATTTTCGGTGCACAAGCTGCACTTGCTGATCTACTTAAGGCAAAACGTTTGGGACAGCCTATTTGTTGTTCCTTCCAGTTGAGGGTTTTCCATGTTTTTAGTTGCATTAAAACAGGTTGTGTATGCTTGATTGTGGCTGTAAGGCTACTCACCATCCCATCTCAAATGTGAGTACATACAAACAATTAACCGCATCTTGCCGCCAACACAGTAATACAAGTACTCTGTCATTGCCCATTGTCTTTTGTCTGCATTGATATGCGGACACACTTGGGTGATTTTATTATTTTTGTGTTAACAAAAACATAAATTTAAACTCATAAATTTTATAAAAGTCAACGAAAAACAAAGTAAACAAATTATTCTTAAAATACCCACGCACGAGAACGCATTAAAAAAAGATTTGTACGAAATTAAATTTGCAAAATTATTTCAAAGGATTTTCATTGTGTGTGGCCAAAAGTTAAAATAAAATGCATAAACTGAACTATATTCTAATATTTGTTGTGGTTACAGCAAATGTGTGTGAGGCCCAGAAATGGGTCTGGTCCAACACGAAAGCGAATCAAAAAGCAAGCGGTTATTATCCTTCAGCGGAACAACAATATGCTAGATCCGGTCGTGATCGAGAGCCAACAACGAAGCGCCCCCTACCGGGCCAGCCGCAAAATGATGATATT
Organism: Tachina fera; assembly: GCA_905220375.1. Taxonomy (NCBI): domain Eukaryota; kingdom Metazoa; phylum Arthropoda; class Insecta; order Diptera; family Tachinidae; genus Tachina; species Tachina fera. Next base: position 48,923,810 of record LR999964.1, on the reverse strand, counting down.
GATGACTATACAGATGCAAATGATCAAGACACTAAACAACATAATCCTTATATACCCCCAGGGCAAGTTGGACATCCTTTTACTCCAGGAAATTTTAATGGCTTTGGGAACTTTCCGCATTTTACTGGATTTCTGGGTAACACTCCAAACGGCATATTAGTGGGGCCTGGGGGATCTACGGGCATTATAGGTAGACCACTTGCTCAGTATCCAGCCACTTCGTTTCCCGCTATTCAGGGTGGTTATCCGCTCGGCTATCCAGCAACGCAAAATTTTGCAGCCACTAGTGTCAATAATAACCCCGGCTTTCCCGCATTTAATCGTTTCAACAGCCTCATAGGTCAATATCCTTATGCGAATCCCAACAATAATCAACAATTCGCTGGTGCTCAATATCATCAGCAACCACAATACCCAGAAGGATATGGCTTGGCCAATCCCAATCAAGGTTTCAATGTTAATCCACACTTCAACGGCAATTTCAATCCCAACTATGGTTTCGGCTTTGATGAATATCCAGCGCAAGTGGAGGGTAAAAGCGAAAGTGTTAAAACGATCGATAGTAAAGTGGATGATAAGGTTGCGAAAAACTTAAAGAAACTATAATTGCCTACAGTTTACATTTCATATTAACTAAATTCATCTATAATTAGCGCATCACTAGTTACATACATAAGTTATATAAGTATTTAAAATATTTTTTGGTATACATACAAACATATAAATATATTTGTAAATACATAAATAGTAGTGGTTGGAGATACTTTTTCGAAATAATTCAAAACTAACTTCAGGTACAAATTAGATATTTCACTGGGATGGAAAATTTTGCTCGCATTCCTCAGGTTGCTCACCTTTAGTCTAAAGCGTAGGCGACCAAAGTGGCACCAGAGTGCCGAACATCAATCGGCTTCTTATATAAATTAATACACATATCTACGCGAATACATTTCTCTCGGAGGCCAGCACTTTTTTGTTAAAAGAATTAAGACTCAGGCAATGAATGCCTACTACTATTACTAGGTATTACCTTCTTTAGGAAAGTGATAGTGATAGGGAAGACAGGTGATGAAGGAAGAGATAGAGGAAAGCTTTATTCCTTTACAACTCTGCTTTTTTGCACGTTTTTGATAATGCAGTGTTGCAGCGAATCTGGTGTCAAATAAGTCTCATTAAATTTTTCAAAGCTACTTATGTTTAGTAGCCGTTTTTATTGGTTATTTTACTTTGCCAATGACTCTGCTATATATAACCGACGAGTGATGTTACATTAGGATTAATATCCCTTGAAGTCGGTGTAGTTCAATGACCATTGTTTTTGCCTTCATCACTTGAAGTGAAGTTTCCTACAACAACTGATTCAAAGAGTCTCTAATACACATCAGAAAAATGTGTGGTGTTGTTATTTAATGACTGTCAGAATCGCGCTCGAGCCCAGGACCCTCGGTTTGTAGATAGCGTGCTAAGTACTTCAGCCAACGCCAGCCTCTAAAGTAATGTTCTGCAGCCTTGCCATTACTTTGAATCACTTCAAAAAAGGAGAGAGTTCTTTCTCAATTCATTTGATATTATTTTTTAATCCCCGACTAAAAAAGGGGGTGTTATAAGTTTCTAGTGTGTGTCTGTCCGTGTCCACGTGTAGGCCAAACGGCTGGATCGTTTTTTTGAGTATTTTCTGTTTAAAAGGTGACTTGATCGAGAGGGTTCTTAGCGATGTTTGAAGAAAATCGGTCCATCCGTTTAGAAGATATCGCATCTTTTCTAGATATGTTCGGGGGTTTTTAAAATTTTTAATTTTTGTTATTAACTTTTTCAATTTTGAATTTATGCACTTTAGTAACCTTTTGAAGGATCTTAAAACAATTTGGAAGCTTTTGCTTGTTTTAATAGATTTTTTCATTTCAGTTTCAATTTAGTATTTTTCAGCAATTATTCTTTGCAGTTTTGAAAGTTGTTCTCAATTTAAACAATTTTATAGGATTATGATAAATCTTCAACTCGATCCATTTTTACTGTGGATTTCGTTGATTTTTGTAACGTAATAAGTTTAAAAAAAATTTCTAAATTTCTGTTTATACTGCATTTTCATTCACCCTTATTCCAGTTGTCGACATCGACGTCACTTTAGCACAATACCAAAAATTGGGGCTTGTGTACCCGTTGTCGAAAACAACTAACTCCTCTTGTCAGGTTTATGCTATTTTCTGGACTTTAAGGAACGGATATAGATTGTCGGTAGCACAAAATTGTTCTCGAGAGAGAGTAAAGAAGCCCCGCTTTTTAAAGTGAGATCGATGTCGACAACTGGAATAAGGGTGATTGTCTCGAAATCTAGTATTTACGAGACTTTTTATTAGATTCCCCATACAAAACTAAATCTACTTTCTCAGTATATTTGTGCGAAGTCTATTCAAAATCTAATATTTTTATTTTTTTACTAACCTGTACTACATTTTCATTTAAAGGGTGAGTGAATTAGCTACTCTCTAAAAAAATTTCTATTGAAGGTGTGTGAATAAGCTAAAAGGGTTTGAGATAAATTTCTGACAAAGGATTTTGTTTTGGAGAAGAAATTGTGAAAAATGTCATAAAAGCTGAGTGCAAATGATATACACTGAGAGAAAACCCTTCGTAAATGCAACGATTTTCGACATTATATTTACGATTTTTAAATGAAAAATGTAATCATTGCGATGAAAATTTTTAGTTTATACAATGAAGTGACACTAGTTTTACTTTTTTTTACGAACTATTTCATTGAGTAAACGACATTTGTCATGTAAATTATGACATTATTTCATTACTGAGACGTAACATATAATGTTTTGATGATATCGTATCATTGTGTTAACAACATAAGTCATTATTGTAATGACTGATGCATTTGTTTAACTATCATTGTATCTTATAAATTATTCATTATTATTCAACTTACGTGTGTATATTGTCACAGGCATCAGAAAAACGTTTGTATGATATAATTGCCTTCCCCGGCCATGATTTGAACTTGGAACTCATCGCGTGGTAGTTAGCGCGCTTACCACTGCAGCCACAACAACCTCAAATATTATTTAGATACACACTAAATTCATACATGCCATCATTAATGAAATTTTGATTCAAAGTTATTTAATTGATCTAATTGATTCAACATTATTTAATTTATTTGAAAAGTTATAACTTATAAATAAATATTTATAAATATATATATTAAAAAAAATTTGATTTATTTCCACGATTCGAACCTGTGATTACAAGAGTAGCACACTGCCTACTAGCCAGCAGCAGGATGTTTTCTTCATTGTAGTTACGAAAATATTTCATTAAAGTTGCAAACAACTATAATTTCCATAACTATAGAATAATTACAATTGTTTTGGATACTTTGATACAATTTGATACTTTGAAATTCTTTTGTGTCACCTAATCAATTTAAAATATTTTTTTGTATAAATTCCCGAATGAAAATTATTTTGTAATATAAATGATAATTAAAAATTGTAAAATATTAAGCACTAGATTGGTTTCATTCCATTAATGAAATTTGCATCAATATAATGTAATGTTTCATTTTATTAATGAAATTTGTCGTTTGATTAATGAAAGGGGTTCAACGAAATGGTTTCATTCCCTTCACGAAGTGTTTTTCTTTCAGTGTAGATTTCGATAAATGTTTCAAATAAAATCTACTAAATTAGTTTCTGCTAAATAAATTTAGCCTCTATTATGTTTCGGGGTTATGAAATAAGGCCCAAGGAAATATCCCCCAAATGAAATAAACCCCAATAAAATAAAACCCAAAAAAATTAAATAAGGCTCAAGAGAAAATTTGTGAAAAAACACCCAATATGTATAAATGAAATAAAGCCCAATGAAATCAATCTCAAGATAAAATAAAGCCCACAATAAATGAAATAAAGCCTCATTTCATTTTCTTATTTCGACGTTATTTCCTTGGGCGCCTTATGGTTCTCAACTCAACTCAGTTTGGTTGTCTGAAAATCAACCTAACTACCATGGTACCATGGTAGTACCATGCACAACTTAAATAATAGCTGAGTTAGTAGTTGTGTTGTGCCATAACATTTTGACGTAAAAATTAGTTGTGATTCACAATACCAAAAAAAATTGGGATATTTCAAATTTGGGTTGAGTCAACCCAATAACCAAACTATTGTTTGGTCCACTATTGCATCAGCTGACACCACACAGAGTGCAACAAAAACCACAAGAACACTGATGATGAAGACAGTATGCTGCGCCATTCTGCCAGGGTTTATTAAAAAAATATTTACAATTATCTTTGGTCTTATTTGTCCCTTAAAATTATCACATGTAATTTGATTTCGAAAAAATATGAATTTAGCCTAATCAAAACCCAAAAAAAATATATTTTTTTATGTTTATCTAAACATATTTTATAACTTACCAATAGTTGTTATAACTATAATCGAATAAAACAATGATCCAGCAAATGTCCATTGCGATTTTGATGTATCTTCATCACCATCCCATCCATTTGTTTTAATCGCTGTCAGTATTTGCTTCTCAAACAGCTGCAAATCATCTTTCACCACATTCGTCCATGTTAGTTCGTTCAGTACGCTCAGATTGTCAGAATGGATCCAGATTTTATCGGTTAGATTCAAACGTAAATTGTGAATTCCTTTTTTAACCTAAAAATTTTAAAACATTTTATTCGTTTTATAATCGATTTGTAATAAGGAATTAGTATTTTGGAATCTAATACGGCAATGTTCTGTAAACCATTTTTTTTTGAAATTGCAAACTTTCAAAAACGGAAAACAGTGTTATCTTTATCAGATAATTTAGTGCATTCGAAATTAAGTTTGGATAAAATATCTCAAGCGCATGAAATCTTAAAACCAAATAAAAAACTACAATAAGTGAGCTTTCTTGTTGATTTTCTCCTGAAATTAGTTCGTTTCAAAACGAAATGGTTTTCAGAACCTGGCCGTTAGTGTCAACAGTAAAAGAAGACATCAGTATAAAAAAAATCAAACTACTCATTTCAGGAATTCAAGCACCTTTTATAGGACATTTACAAGTTTTTTTAAAGAAGAAGCAACACTCAAGCAATGAATGCCTATTACTATTACTAGGTGTAACCTTCTCTTAGGAAAGGGATAGTGATAGAGAAGTCAGGTGGTGAAGGAAGAAATAGAGGAGAGCCCGTTTTTAATAACTCAGAGTTGCAGCGCCTCTGGTGTCAATGAGAGGTATTAAATCTTCAAAGCTGTACTTAGTTATTTTATTTCGCCAATGATTCTGCTACACAATACCAACGAAGTAGGGCTCTTTATGTTACTTTAGGATTAGCATTTGCTGAAGCCTGTATAGTTCAGTGAGCAGTGCATGTGCCTTCATCACTGAAACTTTTCTACAACAACTTATAAACGTCAGAATAATGCGTGGTGCTCTTATTTAATGACTATCGGAGATCGGGCTTGAACTCAGAACCTTCGGTTTTGTAGTCAACGTGCTAACTACCTCAGCCAACGCCATGGCTCGCCACCCTCACTGCACGAAATCTTGCAGATTTCAATTAAAATCTTGATAAAAATCAATACCTTTTACACCAAGTCTTTTTTTACATTTCTCAAGATTTCGTATCCAAAACAAAAACCATTGAGTGAAATTTTTTCCAAACATGTGCAATATAACTAATTCACACACTTTTTTAAGTGTATAGGTTTTTTTTTATATAAAGAGAAGTAACACTCAGGCAATGAATACCTACTACTACTTATAGGTGTTACCTTCTCTTAGGAAAGGGATAGCGATAGAGAAGACAGGTGGTGCAGGAAGAGATATGGGAAAGTTTCTTTTCGTTTACAACTCTACGTTTTGCACGTTATAATGCAGAGTTGCAGCGCCTCTGGTTTAAATTTTTTTAAGCAGTGTTTAGTAGCCATTTGTATTCGTTATTTTACTTCGCTGATGGTGCTGCTACACAATACCGCTCTGATGTTACATTAGGATTAGTATCTGCTGAAGTCGGTATAGTTCAGTGACCACTGAGTATGCCTTCATCATTTGAACATTCCTACAACAACTGACACAAAAGGACACTAATGCACATCAGAAAAATGCGTAGTATTGCATCATTAAGTTCTACCCAATTTTAAGTAGATTTCTACAAAATCTATTGAAGTATGGTAAATATACTAGATTTTAATCAGATGTAAACTTAAATTTCCGCTTAGGCCAGCTATGTACAAACACATATACTCTGATATTTCATTTCATTTTAGGTAAAAAGCTTTAAAAGCTCTTAAATTTGTTCTTGTTTCTTTGCAAAGTAAGAGCAAGCAGCACTAGTTAGTGTGCTCTCGTCGGTGTGAAAACACAAAAGCTCTTTTGTAAAAGTTTGCACATTGCGCATATGGCTTGGACGTAGCTGGTCTGGACAATTTAAAATTGATGCTTAGGACTCCTCAGCTAGAGTATAGTCCAAGATTTGACCTTAAAACCACGCATGAAAGAAAAAGAACTTGATGCAATAAACTAAAGCAAATAAAATGACCTTACCTCAATTTCGTGGGGCCGCTCCAAATGTTGAAACAAATAAGCACCGCCAACACAATAGGAAACCACCAACAACACCAATGTCACGTGCGACACAATACAAGTGATCACCTTCCACGAAAAACAAATGGCTGTGATGCATCGACCACGCTCTGGTTTAACCGGTTCGAGCATATGGGGTGGCAGCGATTGAGTACGACGGCCTGACATCGATTACGGTGTTAATAATGTCGTTGAAGGCGATGATGACAAATGTGATGACGAAAAACGATTTAAACATCCAGACATTCAAACACTTGTGGCAAAAGTAGATTACGCACGAAGAAACATACACTTTTTGTTGGAGGCGAGATGAATGATCGATTTTTTTGATTTCAATCAACAGAATTTCATGCAAACTTGCCAAAACCTATACAAACGTGATATGAATAGAAATTAATTGAAAAGCACTTGTTTTGTACGATTTGTTTTTATACATAGGTACATACATTTATATTTAAATTTAGTGTCTTATTCCATACAAGTATTTATATTTGATTTATCAATAAATATAAATAATTTAAAGCAATACATTTTAGAGGTATGTTTCCTTCGTCAAAGTTTCTTATTTTGATCCCTAGAACACGATTGAGCGATTTTTTTGCCTCCATACAAATCAACCCGCCCTATTGTACATGTTAGTAAAAATAAAATAAAATAAAAAAAATATTCGATATTGAGTATATTACGTACAAATCTACTGACATTAGATTTCGTATAAAAAGCCACTATATTTATCTCGAAATCTCGTAAGTACTAGATTTCGAGATTTCTTTTATAAAAATAAGAGCAACATTGTTTATGTGTGTGAAGATAAATAGATTCGAATTTAATTAGCAGAGACTGAAACCAGAATTTCTAACATAGCATGTTTTGCACATAACAGAGCACTGTTAGTTAGTTAACAGTAGTTGCTAAAAGCATTAGGTGTGCAAAACTTTGGAACTGGAAAGAGTTCAACAAGAATAGTATAAAATTCGCTCTAAGAGGTATTTAATAAAATTAAAATAGTGATATATTGAAAATACGTACGTCTGCTGGAGCCAATAAATTAGATAAAAAAAAACATTTTCTTAAAGATTTTAATTAAATATGGAATTGCACATGAACTACACTGTATAGGTGTGATATACCGAATGGTGCTAAATGTGACCTAATTGGTAACTTTTCTGAAATAATTTTGAAAATTGAAATTTATTTATTGGCAGCACATAAGCCATAAGTCAATTTCTTAAACACTGGTATACTTTGTGATTAGCAACGATTGCTCAAGAATTTAAGATCATACATATAATGTTTTTAAAAGTTTTTTGTTAGAAAAGAAAACACCATTAATCAACCTTCAGTATCAATCCCCCCAATTGGATACCAAATATTTCAAAAAAAAATTTTAAAATTATGAAAAAAAGAAACAAAAACCATATTAAAATACATAATTGCTTAATTCACAAAACCTCTTGTATCTCTGTATCGATTGTATTATCATATTAAATACAAGAGTGTAACATTTGTTGTATGAAATTTTCATATAAAAATTAAATACACAATTACACTTTTGATTCATATGTTTTTAAAATGTTTTTATTCAGAGAGAGGCTTTCTGAGAGAATTTGTATGCAGCTTGTTCTTCTTTTTTCATTAAAAAAACAAAATACATTAATACACTATACAAGGGGTGTTCACAATTAAAAAACAAAAAGTGTATTTGATACACAAATACACGATTCAAATTGTTGTGAATATATGTGCGGTTTCCACAATTCAGGCAGACGACTCGTCTAGAAAATTTGTGCGAAAATCACTCAGAAAAGTGAGTGCTTTCCATACAAATTTTTAACTCAAGCCGACCGCCTGCGTTGTAGAAACAGGGGGTAAGCAAATATTGTTTTTGTCTTTATGTATTATTTGTATATATTTTTGGAATAGTACACATTCAACAACAAAACAAAATACAATGAAAAAACATTATTTGAAATATTGAACTTAATTTTGTTTAATTTTTATTTTATTAACAAATATCTTTTGGGTTTTTAATTTTCAAGAATTTTAATTACAAATAAATAATTTATTTAAAAATATATCTACATACATATTTGCTGACACACATACATATGTACATACCGTTACTTTAATATAGAAAGGCCCTGACACATAATTTTTTTGTAAGCGAGTTTTCTTTGGAAATTTCAATAGAAGAATATCTTGCACAAATATCGATTTAAAAAAAATGAGTTATGGCTTTTATATATTAAGGTAACGATATGTATGTATACAGAAATCAAATTGATGATATTTTATTTGGCCACAAAATACACGCGTACTTAAAATTTTAATTTTGGAAATCATTTGGATTTTTCTAAATTATCTATGCATGTAGTTTTTTATTTAATTTCAATATAACCACAAATTATGAATGAACAAACATTTATTATTTTTCTTTCCTCAATTTAAAATATTAATAACTTTTTATATTAGAACTATTTATTTCAAAATACTATTTGCTTACTTATGTATATAGAAATGTTTCCAAATATTTATCTTACAGAAAAATACACTTTAAATATAGTTCAATGCTCTATTTTTCTGCTTGTTTTCTTGAAAAAAAAAAATTCCGCACAAATTTTCAAAATTGATCTATACAGCAGATCTGCCGAGCGTAAACTAAGGAAAACTTTAAGAGTTTTCTTGCCGGAAATTGTATTTCTTGTGCTTTTGTTGCTTGCATAAAGTTTTCAGGAGAGTTCCATATTTTTACTCTGCTGCTGGCAGATAAAATTAAATTTTTTGTTTTAAATTTTAAACACTCATATGATTCCTACATACATACATACATATGTACGTAACGCAATTGCACCCAAGGAGAGTTTTCTGGTTTTATTAGTGTTAATATTCTTATAACTATGTTTAATGCAAATAACTGTTGGACTAAATTAAAATAATTTAAAATATCTTACGAAACGATTAAGATATGTACATACATACATATCTTTCATTTACTCCAATAACATCATAACTCAAAAAATGCGTTTATTGAAATAATAATCATCATTGTTCATATTGTACAAACATTTCATGCAAATATCTTGTATACTCAACTCTTGAGGAAAAATTAAATACTATTTTTCCATTAAGTTGTGTGTAAATTGAAAACTTTAAACTCTTTTTCTGTAAAATTAGTTTTTTTAGTTATGACGTTGTTTTCAAATCGAAAACGCTAATTTTAAGTGAATTGCGTTTTTCAGAACATGGACGATAATAAAAATAGTTGAGAAATGTAATTTTTAGTAAATTTTCGAAGGAGTGGAAACACACAACAAATTCTAGTTATTAAGTGCCTTAATTTTTGAAAGCTATAGCTTATAAAATAAATTCAGTGAAGTGCGTCTTTGAACCGCGCACGAAGGGTTCCGTACGGACACGAGATATTTAATTAAATACAAACCTATATAAAATATTGTTTTGGCACTTTTTTTTGTTTTTGAGGTTTTTTTTAATTTTTGTTTTTTTTTTTGGCTATATTTTTAGTTTTGGTGATTTTTTTCAACTAGGCGATTTTTTTTGTTTTGGCGATTTTTTCGGTTTTTAGAGTTTTTTTTCATTTTGGAGCGTTTCTTCATTTTGCGACTTTTTTTCATTTAGGCGCTTTTTTTAGTTAGACACTTTTTTTCTCATTTTCATTTTTTTTCAATATGGCGCCTTTTTCGCGTTTTGACGATTTTTTTTTTGTTTTTAGTGATTTTTTTCATTTGGACGATTTTTTCGAATTTTGCGACTTATTTTAGTGTTAAAAATTTTTTTTTTTAGTTCTTGTGATTTTTTCGTTTTGGTGATTTTTTTCAATTTTAGGCGATTTTTTTTTGGTTTAACGAAAAATCGTTAAAATCGTTTAAAATCGCCAAAACGAAAAAAATCCCTAAAATTTAAAAAAAAAATTCTAATACGTAAATAAGTCGCAAAATTTGAAAAAATCGTCCAAATGAAAAAAATCGCCAAAATGAAAAAAGCGCCAAAAACAGAAAAAAATCGCCAAACGCGAAAAAGGCTCCAGTAACAAAATAATTGTTAATATGAAAAAAAAAATCGCCAAAAATTAAAAAAAAATCACCAAATTGAAAAATCACCAAAATTTAAAAAAAATAGCCAAAATAAGAAAAAAAGTGTCAAAACTACAAAAAAGCGCCTAAATGAATAAAGTCGCCAAAATAAAGAAACGCAAAAAACCGAAAATCGCAAAAATTTAAAAAAATCGCCAAAACGCAAAAATCGCAAAAAAAAACAAAAACCGAAAAAAAAATCGCCAAAACGAGAAAAATATGTTAAACTAAAAAAGTGGTCAAAATGGAAAAAAAATCCAAAAACCGAAAAAATCGCCAAAACAAAAAAAAATCGGCAAAATTAAAAAAATTCCCAAATTAAAAAAACGTCAAAAACTAAAAAAATTCCAAAACTATATTTTATATAGGCTACTAAAGTTCGTATTTAATTACATATCTCGTGTCCGTACGGAGCCCTTCGTCCGTGGGTCAAAGTCGCACTTTACTAAATTTATTTCACCTTTGATGTACGGAACCCTAAAAACAGAGTACAGTGACAGACTTCTGCAGGGAATATTCCAACTTTTCGAGTCGAATGAATTGTTATCATCCTGAAAAATACAGGGCGAGTGAGAAAAGAACTAAAAGAAACAACTTTCAGTTCTCGGCAACGACAAAATTAATCGTATGTAAAGTAAAGTTTTCATCATGGTAGAATAATATTATTCTATCATAAAAAAATTATGTAGCCCCACTGTTCTTTCGATAAAATGTAATATGGGAATATCTTCTTTCGCTTAAAAAGCGTGTCCGATTTTGATGAAACTAGAAATATATTTATTTTTAACCGACTTCACGTCTCTATTTTTTTCATGGTTACTTCATAACTCGGTTCATATTACATCGATTGTAAACATTATTTTATGGTTTGAAAGGGTATAGCTTCCCTTGGTACCGTTGTAAAAAATCGGGCAGGAACACACCAACAATGTTTTTATTTTATTTTACGATATTGTACTTATTTGATTGCTGCGAAACCCAGCAAACACTTTTGGTTCTTGTAATTGCACAATTTTAAAGTGGAACAAATGGGCGGGACTATGCCCATTGGTTCTAATTAACCGATTTTTACGTAATTTACCAAACACCTTGACACGATCTTCCATTTGAAAACATGGGCGGAGCCACGCCCACCGAATTTTACAAAGCTTAACACGCACCCTGAAAAAAAATTTGGTATTTAAAAAATGGGCCAAAAATTATATTTTATATCCCATAAATTTTTTTCGATAATTTTCTATCAGATCAAATTGTTGTGAATATATGTGCGGCATAATTATTAATTCTAGAAGGTGTATGTACCAAATTTGCAGATTTCTGCTTGGATAGAAAATATTTGAGAAAAAAATCTACTGTCGTCGTTGTGCGTGGCCAATTTTTATGAAATTCCTATGATTTCTTAATTTAGTCAATGCAAAGTCAATATTTTTAACAGCAGAAAAAGTGCCTCTATCATTCAGGCCAATTCAAAATTTCTGGAATTAATTTTGTTTTTCTAAAAATAAAATCCACAGATTTAACTAAAAATTTAAATTTGATGGAGAACTTCGAAGTTAGCTATTTTGTTTCCAGTTCTTTTATTTTAACTGAAAGCTTCTCAATGACTTTTTAAAAGCGGGTAACAATAAATTGGGAATAAAATCCCGGGGATATGTTATTCAGATTAAGGCTTCATTCTTAATTTTGGAGTGTTTTTTTTATAAAATAACTAAAAGAAATAATTCATTTTAGTTATGATTTGAACGGGCTAAAGTTCGTATCGATTATTAATGAACAAATAACATCAAAGTTAGTTGTAAATATTCTGACAACAACACATAGTTGAACGGAAATAATTTCTTATTTGGGCTTAAGTTCAGAAATTTGTATTGAATGAAATATTTTTATGCATTAATACAAGTTTCTAAGGAAGAGAAGAAAAATTAAAAACTTACGTTAAATAGATGATGTTAATAATAACAATCTTTACCCAAGTAGATATACTAGGGTGCTGATGGAGTGCGTGGCTGCACAGAAAAATATCGGTATATCACCCAGCTAATAAGTCTAGTTTAATTTTTCTCCTCTTCTTTAGAAACTCACATTAATTAATAAAAATATTTCATTCAACAAGAATTGAAATTACTGAAATTAAGCCCGAATAAAAAATTATTTCTGATTAAATTTCACTACAGTTCAATTAAAGCTAAAAATTTCTCATTTAAAATAACGAATTGTAGTCGCAAAAATAACCAAGTGATTTTCAGAACATGCCTGATATGCTCAAAATTTCATTAAAATTTGTTGGGTGGTTTCTTCGGAGAATAACGAACCCTCTATTTCTATTTATTAAACCCGGACCAAGAAAAGAGGTCTTATAAGTTTGAAGTGTGTGTCTGTGTATCTGTACGAGTCCACGTACAGACTAGTGTCCTGCACAAGACCATTTATTTATAAGAACTTTCAAGTCATGAGAGAGTTTTCAAATGCTTTACTACAGCGAAATATTCTAACACAAACGCTAAACAACACTGTTGGCAAGACATTTGTTTCAGTTGTTTGTCTTGCCAACAGTGTTGTTTAGCGTTTGTTTTAGAATATTTCGCTGTAGTAAAACATTTGAAAAATCTCTCATGTATTGAAATGTCTTATAAATGGTCTTGTGCAGGACTTTAGTACAGACCAAATGGCTGGCTGTTTTAATAAAATCAGTCCAGCCGATTAGAAGATATCTTTTCTAGAAATATTCGGGGGTTTTTAAAATTTTTAATTTTTGTTGTGTACATACATACCTACATATATATTTTGATAAAAGAGCATCTAATGTATCGTATAATGCAAAAAAAAATGAGTTAGTGCCATTCTATATTAAGGCAGCGATATGTATTTATATTTGGAAAATATACAATTGGTGTACTCAAAGTCCATAGTATCATGTTTTAAAATTGTTTGTTTGTAAGAAATATCAATTAAGAAAAAAAAACATTATGAAAATATGACCTTTTGAATCCTGCAATTGTATATTTTTATTTCACGCTTGATTTCGAATTCATTTCCAAAAGATTTAAGCATATTTTGACTATAAATTATTTTTTTTATTATTGAAATGAAGACCTAGATGTATTTTATTAAAAATTTACAGAGATAAAATAACGAAATATGATCAAACAAAAAGTTATAATAATAAATTGAAATGAATTTAAACATGAAATCGAAATGGAAACATTTCTTTTGCATGACACCAAACGCTCGTATTATTTAAATGCCTTGCTTACAAATTTCATCCTTTAAAAGGAAAATAGGAGAATTTATACGTGATCATACAAGAATTTAAAGCAAATATAATACGAAAATCAAATTAAATAGCAATTATTATTTAATAATAATTGTTAAATAAGCAACATACTGCAGATAGTTGAAATAAGTGAATGTTTGAATTGGAGGACGATGATTAGCTCCAATTGTAAACAGCAACTTTTTGCACCATCGCAAAGACCAATTAACTTATTGATATCTGGTTAGAGTTGGCAGTGGAGCAAAGCCACCCTTATAGGAAGAACGCTTGGTAAATCCACCAGCAGATCTATAAAAATGCAATAAAATTATCATTTTTTCTTGCCATAAACATAAAAACTCAGATATACCTCCAGAACATGGAACTGCCACGTTTAAGCTCATTTCGAGACTGCAAATCATTGAAACAAGTTATCCAGTTATTATATATGGGCATTATCGGTGGCTGTCCTGCCATCAGTCGAGATCCTGTAACTGTCATACAAGTCGCTACTACATTGAAAGGATATAAAAGGCTGGCAAAAGCAAACTGTGAAATGGTATTTTCCATTAAATTTTAGAATCTTTTTAAAATTATAATTATCGACATACTTGTGTAAAGCCGGCACTGTATTGTCTGCCCATTTTGTCCTTAATAACATATTTGTTAAGCAAAAACATCGTGGAACTGGTTAGTACCAAACAGGCAACTTCAGACAACATTTTTGGAACAAGTCCGCCAAAGAATCCCAATATACCTTCCGTATTATAGATTTCAGCAAAGGATCCCAATATAGATTTATATAGATTTTCGCGTCCAATAAACTGTGCCATCATGCGGACTGAAATCACATGGAATGGTTGTGCAATAATTATACCCGATACAGTTAGTGCAAAATCACGTTTTAAGTTGACCTTGAATTGAAGATAACTATAGGCGGATATAAGGGAAACAATAAATTAATCGAAGAATTAAGAAATCAAGAAATGCTTATCAAATGTATGTAACTTTAATAGCAGATAGCATAGTAAAATCTAAGGCGTGGTATACATAAACACAGTAAGTGACAGATCTTATACAAATGAAAAAATTATGTACAAAACTTGAACCTCTAACCGTTGCGTAAATAATTATAACATTAATAGAAATGTGGTCTGGTGGATCATATAACAAGTGAATATTTATTTTTTGTTCTAAACAACTTTTAACAATGACTATGCGTTAAATAGACAGAAATTTCTTTTCGAGTATTGAGCATATTGTAAACAAGACCACTTTTTATATTTGAATTTATCGGAAATAGCTTTCTTGTAATTTGAAATTTATTAGCTGGTGGTTTAGCTTGGTCTATATGCATTTCATTGTTGCTGTAACAAATCATCAGTAGACTTCAACCACACATTTTGAATAGTCACAAACCTCAAAATGTGTGGTTGTAGTATACTGATGATTTGTTACAGCAACAATGAAATGCATATAGACCAAGCTGAACCACCAGCAAATAAATTTCAAATTAAAATATAATTATGACAATATGTCGAATAATAGATTTCTTAAAGGTTTCTTGTAATTTAAAGAAAATGCTTTTTCCATTGGTAGAGAAATTTTCACAAAAAACACTCGATGAAATTAACTTAATTAACAAAGTTCCAACTTTTAAAAACGAACAGTAATATTATTTTGCAAATAAATGAATGATTGAACGATTTTACATTTTTCGATTGATTGGGCATAATTTTTGGGAATGAGTAAAAATACTCAAGAGAAAATTAAAGAATATTTAAGTTAAACTATTTAACTGCCATTAGAAGATTACAATTATTGCGTAATTTATGGACTCTTATGATCAATAAACCATGTACCAAAGCAAGCTTCATCAGTGTTCGCATAAGCCTGCATATCTAATAACTTAAAAATTTCTATTTTTATATACGTTATTTTAAAAACTTACAGCTCCTCGTTAGTTAACACTTCTTCATCCTTTTTATCTTCCATTGCCTTCAATCCCAAACGGTCGGCAACTTTTTCACTTACAACCATGCTACAGATGGAACCCACTAATTTGGGAGTCAAACCACGATAACATCCATAAAAACCATCCAATTTGCGTATATGACCGACTAAAAATTTAGTGGGTTAGCAAAGCGATTCAAAATCAACTCAACCACTCACCGTATTGAAATACATTGGGTAATACCATTATTGATCTACCCAAAATGGAACGCCCAGGCACGGCTGGTATAGGTTCATAGCCCAATTGTATCAGCACTTTAGAATATTCAAGTGGGTGCAATGCTGCACTTACGCCCAACCGCATTGCGAAGCGTGTCCATTCCGAAACTTCTCCCTCATCATCGTCGTAGAAGGACATGGTTCTTAATTTATTACTGCCGGTTAATCGCTTTGCTAGCAAGTTTTGTATTAATTGCTTTAACTTCACTTCCAAGTTCCCTTTACAATTGTTTGTTGGAATGAGGGAGTTTTTTTCTTATTACGGAACCGGCCCAAAAGACTTGCAAGCGATAACAAAATTATTTTTATATGACGGGTAAAAAAAATAAAGTTGACAGCTGTTCTGTGCTATCAGTTCGGTTTACTTTATTAAACTATTACATGGTTGTATGTTAAAGACACTGTAACCGTTATTACTTAATAGTACTCAGAAGACAGCCGAACTTCCGAAAATTTTTGCCAATGCAGAAAATATTCTTTGAATTCCTCCAAAAATTCAAAATCTGCGGAAAATGGTGTTTTAACTGATTCCTAGCTGAAGTTTTAATGTTAAATTGTGAGGAAAAAATTTCTTTATGTTTATTAATATATTTAATTCCAAATTAGTCATGACATCAACACAGTTTACAAATATATTTGAATTTATTGTTTAAATGCAACGTCCGCCTTCTAAAGTTCTTTAAACACGGATACACATTATTTTTATTTCATTTATTTATTACAAAACAAAAACATAACAATAAAATGCACACTGCGCTAGAGCAAGTTCAAGTTTTTACACCTCATAGGTGGTAAAGTGATCAAAAATATTGCTATACTATATGCCAAATTTCGTATCGGTATTGTGCCAAACAAGAACTTGATTTAAATTTTGATCTCATTGTTGTGCAAGATTATCAAGTTACGAAGAATAATATAAGTATGCATATAACTAAATATATACTTACATACATATGTATGCATATTAATTTATCGCTTAATAAAGCATTCACTTAAATTTTCAAAATTATTAAGGGGCCCACAGACACATACTGCTTGCAGGTACTGCCGATGAACCCTTGGTATACGTGTGTAATTGATATTTTACCACAAACTTATTAATCATCATTTAAAATAAAAATTTATAAAATGAACATGCGTTTGAGAACAAAAACAGTTATTGGTAGAATTCAAGAAATTAAGAAAAAACGTATTTTCTTTGCACATTTTGTTTCAAAACTTATTTTTTGTTTGTTTTGCTTTCTTTTTACCTTTAAAGCGTTAAATTAAAAAAAAATACATATCAGAAAAATAAATAAACTCATTTGTTGTTCATTTGAAAAACTGTCAGCAGTTCATTTCACAATCAAAGCTATTTTGACTTTTCATACAGCATTGTCTGTGTGGCAAATACATTAACAAAAATTTAAAATTTATCAACACATGCTTATTGCATGAGCATGCGCAGTATGTGTCTATGGGCACCTTCAGTAAAAGTAAAAAAATATTGTTTTAATTTACATTATAGGTGTTTCTGTGAAAATGTAAATTTAAATTATAAATTTTATTAAGAGAAGGGGAAACCCACACTAAAATCCTTGAGTGGATATGCGTAGATGAATTCTGACAGTCGATTTTTCATACAAAGCTGGGATAGTCTAATGTGAACACGAATTTCGTAATTCAACAGTCAACCACAGAATATTTTGTGGGTGAGTGACATATGGCCACTAATATTGGATTTTGACTGTTAGTGTATAGCGAAAAGTGTCATTCAAGAGATATTTTTATAGCTTTTGAAGGCGAAAAACTATTTTTATACTAATTTGTGTGAGATATGATGACAAGTTGTTAAAACAAAATTGTATGGGGAGTTATTAAATGGTAACAAAAATTAAAAAATTCATTATAAAAAATGATCAATAGTCTGAATATTTAACATTATCATATAAAATTTATTAAAGTTTGACTGTCACTCATGTTCTATAGAGTGTATCCTATTTACTTATTAAAAAATCGTAACTTTCCAGGAAAAAAAATCGCCAAATCGTCATATAGCTTTTTTCGGCTCCAAAAATCGTCGGAAAATAGATAAATCGTCCAATCTGGTAGCCGTTTATAAAGAAATGATTGATCAGCTGCGTATTGTTTATACCGTTAGTCGGCTGCAACTTAAGTAAACTTAATTGCACATGGTATATATTCTTCAATGAAATGCATCGCTATTTATTGGAAATATCCTATATAGGCACGAGATTTCGGTGAGTTTTTCATATATTTTCAATAACTATAATACAATTTAATTTATTTATAGAGGTATACAAAAAACAGTTAATAAATTGCAAGAAGCTCGTTTAGATACTACAACCATACAAGGGTGTATAGAGCTGGCTTTGCGCGTCTTTAGGCCGACAAATGAAATAAAAACGGTGTTATCAAGTAGGTAAGTTAAAAAAAAATATAGTTTCATCAATATTTATTGTTTGTATATCCTACAGAACTGATGCCGGGGTACATGCCTTGCATTCCACTCTGCATGTAGATTTGGAACGGTATGATGGTAATCCATACAGTGTTACATCTATGATTGCTGTTATGAATCGTACTCTAGATAAGCAAAGTTTGCCTATACGTGTTTTGAATATCAGAATTGTTCCAACCGATTTTCATTGCCGTTATCATGCATTGGGCAGAACTTATCTGTATCGCATAGCTGTGGCCAAAAAAGCAATCAATGAAACAGATACTTTAAGAAATAAAAGTTTTGAAGCCTTCTTACCAGTAGAAGAACTGGATCGCTGCTTTTTTTTACAGTAAGTAGGTACAAATTCATTATATCGCATGTCTACAGATGATAAAAATGTAATTAGAGCCTCTAATTAGAGCCTCTAATTTAGAGGAATACGCATAAAGCCTTGCTGCTAAATTTAGACAATAATTACATAATTGCATACATATGTACATAATTACATAACAAAAACAAATTGATCACATTCTCGAGCTAATCAAACCACCACCATTAAGAACGCAATTAACCCTAAAACCCCCGAAGTAAATGTTTCTAGTAAAGTATTTACAGACCAACAGCATTCCCTACAAGAACACTACCAGTCAATTGACTGCTCATTTGATCATGCAGGCTATATTCATCATTGCGTAGAACAAAGTTTCTATCAAATTATTAAAGGCAAAATGAAAAATGTGTTGGAAACTTTTGTTTACGTGTGAAGTTGCATCACACTTCCAATCAAATGACTAGTCAATTGACTGTCATTATTGAATTGAATGTAAAATTATTTTAAATGTGTTAGTGAAAAAATTTGTTTGTGTTAGTTTCAATCATTCATTTCTTGTAGGGTGATTAGCGACTGAACATTGCTTTTGATAATAATGTCACTATTAAAATTTTTGTCGAAATCAAACCAGAAGTTTCACTTATTTCCATGTTGTTTGGTAGAAAATGTCATGATGCGCTTTTGCGAACTAGAGATTCTGGGAATCAAACGTACCAAGAGGTATAATTGTTAGTATAGCTTGTAACTTCTCACGGCTTATAACTAGGTTTTATTGAAATTTGCCCCATTCGAATTATACGAAATCCACTCTTAAAAACAACGTAATAATCTTATTATCCTGGATTTCAAGTACTCATTTTCTTTAGCTTTATACTTCGTTAAGTTTATTAGATAAATTGTAAACAATGCATTCGCGTAAAATTCATTATTCAATACATATATATACATAAATATATACTTATAAATACATGTTATGTACATATAACTCTTTTCAAAACCCAAGAATATTTTCAAAATATTTAAATATTTATATTTTCTTTAATTTTCATTCAGTTAAAAGTACAATTTTATCAGACTTATAAAAAGTTGTTCACTACAAATTTAATTTAACTTAACTGGCCTAACCTTGTCTTAAAAGTTAAAGTAAAATTGTACTAATAAACAATTTTTTTATACTTCCGATAATAAACTACATTTAACTAATAATGGTCTCTTAATGTCACAAATATTTATAATCATGAACTAAGAGTTGTGATGTACATATTATTAATTGCTAATATTTATTACTCCATGATTAATCTTTAGTTTCTTCTTGAAAGTTCTCATACCTGAATGTTGTATTTTCATATATGTAAGCTTTATGATGTATTAATAGAAGAAACCCTTATGCTCCGGGGTTAGAGATGAGTTGAGGCTTGATGTACGATCGATTTGAGCAGTTTTGAGTTTTGTAGCTGTCATTTTTCCTCGATATAGCGGGGACCATTTTAAGCGTTGTTTATGATGAATTTCCCAGTAGTGTACGTGGGTAGGCAATTTTAACTAACTTATCAGCGCAAACGGTTATGATGAATAAATCTTTATATTCCGCATATTTATCCTCGATAATATGGAATTGTAGCTGCTCCGATTCAATCTTTGGGTCTTTGTTAACGCTCACAAATGTAGTGAAATCTTCGCTTCTTTGATGTACTTATGTACATATGTATATGTATGAAAGATCGTTTGCATATCAGCTCTATAAGTGATGTATAGTAGCGACCTTAATGTTCTAGCTTATAATACAATCAGGTGGCTCACTTCGAATAGAAGGAAATTGATCTTTAGATTTCGCTTTGAACTTTCTAACGGTCAAGTAGCTTTTACCCTCATACCTAAATAAGAGCGGCAAGAGTTGCGTTAACAGCAGGGTACGTATTTTCAGTACAATAAAATAATATTTTCACATTTCAATGTACTGAAAATGCGTACCCTGCTGCAAACGCGACGCTCTCCCTTCTTATTTAGGTATGAGGGTTAGGTAGCTTGCGAGTATTTTCCGGATGTCATCGTAAAATTTTAATCAGTAAAATGTTGTGACAAACTTTATCACACGCCTGAGATATGTCTATGTCGGAAGATTATCTAAATAATTGCCGATTTTAAATCACTTGCTTATTTTGTGAATACTTTGTTTTTATTTTGTAATAATTTTTTCGTTTTTCATTATTTAGTATTTAAAAGCCTGCCCCACGATGTCACCAGAAATCGTTTGATCGAATACTTACATTGAAAACAACAACAAATTTTCTAATGTTATTGTTGTTTGCAATACAAGTTGTCGATCGAACGATTTCTGGTGACATCGTGGGACAGGCCGTTAATTTCTTAATTTTATTTATGCAAACATAACTTTAATTATTTTTTGCTGCCGATATATTTACATACCTACATATATATATACATACACACATACATATTTTGGTGCATGATGATTCTCAAATTCATACATTACATACATATCCCCAGTGTCTTAAGTTTAAATTGCACATTTCGAAGATTAAACACAAAATTCACAATAAAATAAATCATATTAAGCACGACATCCAATGTACATACAAATGTATATACATAATTCAAGTTCCTAAATTCATTCATAATAACAAACTTTCAACATTAAAATAATGTCATCGTCCAGATCAAGATCTAAAACAATCAATAAACTTAATTTAATTTCCAGAAAATCATCTTTTGATATTGAGCGCATGAGAAAAGCATCACAGATGCTTTTAGGTCGGCATGATTTCCGCACATTTATGTCGACAAGCCGTCAGAAAAGTCCATCTCGTGACCATCCCATGTTCACAGTACGCAAAATCGATGAAATAAATATTAAACCAGGACAAACTGCAGCTATTGGTCCGAGTGCAAAATTAGCTTTAGATAATTATGATTATTGGGACATTGAAATTAAAGCCAAATCATTTCTCTACAAACAAGTGAGACGTATGGTAGGAGCTCTTATGGCAGTCGCCTCAAACCGCATTGATGAAAAGTGCATGTATGAAATGTTAACTATACCCTCTAAGAATATTTGGGATCACCGCGTCTTATTAGCGCCAGCTTTTGGCCTGTACTTGTGTCGCATACACTACAACGAAAACGATTTTAAATTTGAAGAATAATATATTCAAACAAAATACGCATTAAAATACTTTTAACAAAATGAGTTTCCTTGAAGAATTAAAACATAAAAGAAATAAACTTAAGGCGTGTGATACTGTTATTACCACTGCCACTGGAGAACGTTATCTTGAAAAATTTTCAACCCATGAGCTACAGAAACTAAATACTGCTCACGACAGCTACGGCTTCGTAGTGGATACAAAACCTGATTGTAAACCAGCGGAAATTTTGTCAAACTTTCTTTATTTGGGATCCCAAGATGCTGTAACTCTAGATAATATTAAAAACTATCGCTTAACACATATTTTAAGCATTGGCATTGAGTGTCCTTTACAAGATTTACCCACCAACATAACCCAACGCCATGTCGCTTGCTTAGACTTACCAGAGATTTCTTTAAGGGAGAATGGTATTTTTGAAAAATCATTTGATTTTATTGAAATGGCTCGTTCAAGTAATGGAAGCATTCTAATACATTGCAATGCCGGAGTTTCCAGATCTGCCAGTATAGTTGTCGCCTATTTAATGCAATATAAAAATATGGACTTTGACACAGCTTACAAGTGTGTAAAAACACAAAGAGAGTGTATACAGCCAAATGCAGGTTTTTTAAAACAATTGAAGCAGTTTAGAAATTAAGTTAGATTAAAAAATAGTTGCTAAGAAAATTGAGCAGAATATGTTAATGAATGTTAAGAATTTTGTAATAGTTTTAGAGCAATGATAACGATAGTTCTTAATCACACGTATTGCGTATGCCGTATCGAATATTTTTCTAGGAGAATTTTTTTTTGCTAGATTAGAGGAAACGTGAGCAGGGGGTCTACTCTGTAATTTGTATGTTTGTAACATGTAAATTCGAAAGCATTTTCTTTCGAATCGAATTACAGAGTAGACACCCAGGTTCTCTTTATTGTAGGAAAAAATTCTCGTAGAAGAATATGTATTCGACTCGACATACGCAATACTCGTACAGGTAAATGTTTCAATATACATATCGTGCCATAACCGTTAGAAAAGCTTGAGCGTCATGATTTTCGAACATAATTTTTTTTTTACCATAATCGATTATTATTCGTGATCGTTAATAAGTCGTAATTTACACTATACAAGTCTTATTGCTAAGCTGATTAGTTTGTGGAGGAGAGAGACGAGGTGAACATAAACGTTTCTTTCCCCTCGTCTCTCTCTCTCTCTCTCTCTCTCTTCTAAAAAACTAATCAGCTTAGCAATAAGAATTGCATAGTGTAAATTACGACTAATTGATTTTTGTAAAAAATAGGCCCAAAAAATGTGTCGATTAGAGTCTAAACACTATGTTTGCGGTGCGGTGCGATTTCTCGTTGCGGGAGAGAAAAATAAACATAATACAACGGAAGACGGCGCCGGCAATACTTGTTATTGTTTGTTTAAATTTTTATTAATTTTTTTGTGCATACATTTTTATAACTTCAAACAAAAAATTATTAACATTTAATAAATTCACATATATATTTGATATGTTTTTTAAACTTTTATAATCTATGACAAAAATATTTGAACTTCAAACTCATGGTTTTTTTTACAATAATGTTGAGAACACAGCCAATTATTAAAAAACTACGGCAACGTCAGGAAGAGAAAATTGAGAGAATAAGAAAGTCCGCAATGAAAATAAAATAGATTTTAATTTTACTCCGTCCCGCACTGTGGATTTTTACTTCAAAATCGTATGGAAAACCGCACCGCAATAAATAATCGTTACATTGTGTTTAGACTATAAGCTGTTTTTTTTGGCGTTTATTGCATTATATGTCCATACCAGACTTGGGGTAATTTCAATTACCTTAATTTTGATTACAATTACATGTAATTGTAATTGAAAAAGTTTTGAATACAATTACAAAATGTAATTGCATTTGAAATAATTCATTTACAAATTACAGCTGATTGTTAACTTTTTTGCAATTACAATTACATATGTACATACATGTAGTTGTAATTATAATTAAACAGATAATAATTCAACGGGTAACTTTTTTAAAATTTTGGTAGATCAAAAACTACACAGTGAAAAAAATGGAAGTCATTCTAGCGGAAGTACATTTTCATTGCTTCCAAAAAATCGATATTTTTAATTTGCCGAGAGTGAGCAAAAAACAATGTAGAAGCTTATTTTAGTCACACAAAACCTTGTAACTCCTCCATAGTGTTAGAAAATACTCACCAGAATTTAAAAAAAAATTATTTTTTTTTAAAAAATTTATGAACTATTTTTAGTCTAAAATTTAAAAGTTATTTGCTTAAATTTACATGAAAACACTGTTTCGGGCTTAAATTCGTATAAAAAGAAACGAATTGTTAAAAAAGGCAACTATTTACCATTTTTCCTATATGAAAATATTATCATAGAACACAAAAAAGGGAATTTTTCTTAATATCGCTTCCAATTCAGTGACCAGGCATCGAAAAAGAGAACTTCTTGCAATGACAACCCTATGTAAAAATCATTAGATCGGATCGAAATTTGCACTACTTCCGCATCGTAAACTCTACATTTTCATGACTTTTTTGGAGTCTCTTTTTTTACTGGATATTTTGTACATGTAAATATGTATGTATGTATGTATGTAAAATGTACTTAATAGAAATGCCAGCTGTTCAAGTTATTTTGGTGAATCACAAATGGCACGCGAATTATGTTTAACAAAAATAACGTTTGCCCTTTTTTTAAAAAAAGTGCGTGTTTATTTGTTTAAATGAATCTTAAGACTAAGGGCAAATAAATCAGTCAATGATTATATGTATTTTATTTTTAAATCTGATTTAAACACAAAATTTTGTTTTTCACCACAAAATTAAATGAATTTTAAATAGCCAACAACATTGTGGATTTAAGCGTTGTTTAAGTTTTGCAAACATACCATATGTTTTGTGCATGTGTGTGTTTTTTGAATGCATGTACATGAACATCATGTGGCCGTTTTAAAATGAAGTACGTTTAATATTCGAAAATATATGACAAATGTAACACATATTTTCATATAATGAAATATATAAATAGAAAAATGCATTCTGATGCTCTTTTTGTATCATAAAATGTGTTTTTCGCTATTTCATTTTTCTGCAAATTGATAAATCAACTTTCTTATTTATATTGAACAGCTGCTCTTTGGAAAGCTTTCCATAATATTTGGAAATATTGTAGTGCTACCATACTTTCAACGTAATTTGATATTAACTTTAATTAGCCACTGAAAAAATTAAAGTGTATTTAAATCAATTTTAATTTTTTGTGAAAATTAACTTAAACTATTTTTAAACATTCAGTGATTTATTAGCTATAAGCCTACAATAATTTCTTAATTCTAACTTAAGCTGAGCAACGACAGTCTTTTATGCTGACGTTGCTGTCTGGCAAAATGTGGGAACCAAAACTAAAATGTAAATTAAAACTTATATGTACGTTCTCTTACACTTTGCCAGCCGATATAATTGGTGAGGTGGTTTGTACGTAACTCGCGTGAGCATTATTTTGTAATAGAATTTTGCGTGAGCTGGTGTAAAATGGGTGCACTGAGAGTTAATATTTTAACACCCAAGCGGCAGCCTTTAACAGATGAAAATTTAAATGATGGTTTAATTTTTTTTTGCGTTTTCTTCAACGATATGATGTAACACATTATATAATTATGCAAATAGGCTTGTCATTAAGTTTTAAAGTTTATTATTAATTTAATTGAATATAACTAATTAATAAAAAAAGTAATTATTGCATGCATTTTCTATAACTACTTTCTTAAGGAATTATTTTTCTAATTATAATTTGTAAGTGTTTTTTCGATTACAATTACATGTAATTGTATCTGTTTTTTTTCAATTACAATTATATGTAATCGGGCAAACTGTGTTTTATTTAAGAACATGCTTATTTTTCTCAAAACATAATGAGACAAAATTAAAAATGTTTATAGTATGGTAATCAGGATTGTTAAAGAGATCTACTGAGATGTAATGTAGGTTTAATGTTTAGAAGTGTAAGGAAATATACGTTCATGCTAGACGAATGAAAATTGCCACTTAAAATCCGAGGTTGCAGCAGATAAACCTTAAGTTGTTTTGTAATGTTTTTTTTTGTAATTTGATTGGTAAACATATTGATTTCTTCTATGAGCCATCTTGAGTGTTCTCTTGAATTAATACTCGCTTGCTTAAATTTGAAATGGCACCCTGACCATGACAAACTAAAATCCATAGCACATACGATCCGAACACGCACGAAATTAGATTTTCTGTCACGAACACTTTGTGTTGAGTCGTGCGTGTTCGTGTTTGGCTGGAAATAACTATGAGTATAATATAATGCAAAATTTATATGGGTGTAACCCCGCTTTCTACGAAACGATTAATAAGAAATACGTATGTATGTAATAGATTAAAATCTGCTAAGTCGAAGTACATGAAACAGAAATTTAAAATGTTATAGGTGTGGTCACGCCCACTTTTAAAAACTAGTTTATAACCTTGCAAAGTTCTCATAGAATCGTATCGAATGCCGTGATTTGCCCCCAGGCTTCAGATTTATCTACGCTTACTTGTGTATCAAATTTCAGTTCTCTAGCTATAGCGGAAACACCTCATAATATTGATGAGTTCGGTAGTGAGTCAATCAGCCAGTATGTCCTACAGTATGCACTTTTTGCACCTCGATATTTTGGGAAGCTTTCATTATAAAACTTTTAAACTTCGCATATGAAGTTACCACGATAAAGGTTCCTTGTTTAAATTTGAGGGGAAGAAAGTTATGAGGGGAGTAAAAACAGTTCGAATGGCTTAGTGTAAATATACACGAGTATCAAGAACTTTGTTATAATTGTGGTATATACGTAAGATTGGCTAATTAATTAAATACCAAAGTTATAGTATTTCCAAAGCCTGTTTTATATAAATATATCAAAAATTTTGCTCATTTAGCAACACTTAATAAAATTCATTTTCTATGAATTCAAAAATATGAAAATCATCATATTTTGAAAATAGAAAGAAAGTAATTTAAAGAATATAAATCAAGGACTTGAAATAAATATTTTTTTTTAATCTAAAACAGAATGCCACGATATAAAAAAATTGCAGAAAATGAACCGGCGAAGAAGTCGAAAAGATCCTCTTCCGAGAGTCAAGATAAAAACAAAAAGCTCAAAGAGACATTTTTCGGTCGTATATTTCGCAAAATCATAGAAAGCGGCATACCAATTAAAAAAGCTTTAAATTTCATCTTTATGGGTTACATCTGTGGCATTATTTTAACCATAATTTGGTACAATTTTGTTACAAATGTGAAACTGAATATAGTTTGTTGGACTTGTCTTGTAATTATAGGACTAGCAATGCTAATTTTATTGTATAGCAAAGAAATAAGGTAAGAAGATTTACAGCCTGTCCCACGATATCAACAGAAAACTTTCGATCAATTACTTATGTACATACATATATTGAAAAAAGAAACAATTTATTATTTTATTGTTGTTTTCAATACAAGTTATCGATCGAACGTTCGTTAACATCGTCAGCCAGCCCAGCCTGGTAATGTTATTTTATATAGCGTTTGCTTTTTGTCGACTTACGATGATAAGCATCGCGATAAATGGACTTTGTAATTTGCATACATATTTGTATGTATTAGGGAAGTAACGAATGTTCGCATTCGCTTTCGCATTCGCAAATTATTCGCTTACTTTTGCTATTTGCATTCGCTTTTGCATTCACTAAAATAAATGCGAATATTTCAAGCGAATACTTAACCCAAAAAAAAATTTGTACTTTTACGAAAATAGTTTTACGAATAACTTTTTTTAGCCATCATGAAAAAGATACAAATACTTAAAAGTAACTGGGGTTTGAACCCCAAAAACAGCACTGTTTGCAACTAATTTTATGTTTTTGAAAAAGAAAAGTCAGTGTTTGATTTGCGCGAAAATATATTATATTAAAGGATAGTCTGTTCAAACTTTTGAAAAACGTTGCGCACCATTCATTACTTCGTACAAAAAATTTTAAATGCAAAAAGTATTAACTGGTACTTGTCTGTTGTAAATTCCACGGTGAACATGTGCAACTCATATTATTCCGCACGAAAACTTAAAATATTGAAGAAATATTTCATATGTTTTTCCCACGATGAACAGAGTACTACTTCTGCAACTTTTTTTATGAACAATTCATTCCAATTTTTCTTAATATGTATTTTGAAGTGTTGAACTTAGTACAAGGTTTTAAGGTCAAAGTACGAATGGGTTGATTGCCTATTATCTATGCCTACTTTAATATGATTTCATATATCTTTAAGAATTTTTAATTTTAATAAATTAATAAATACCTATTTGCTGAATTCAAAACTCAAGTAGATCTATGTATACAACACAACTTCACGTTCTTATACAAATTTATTTTCATGTGATTTTTTACCGTATTATAATATTTGCATTTGCTTCCGCATTCGCATTCGCTTACCCAGAAATTAAAATGTATTATTCGTTTTCGCATTCGCTAAACTGGTATTCGTTACTCCCTAGTATGTATGTATGTATATAAATACATAAATACATATGGTTACCTTAATATAGAAAGGCCCTAACTTATTAATTTTTTGAAATCGATTTTTTTGTGTATTTCGTTTTGAAAAATTCAAAAATCTCTATAAAAAAAAATGAGTTAGGGCCTTTCTATAGTAAGGTAACGATATGTACATTAGCTATGGCTGGCATAGTGTTATATGATATGTGTTTTCGTCGGATTGACTACTTCATCATCTTCTATGCCAGGAATATACATACATACATATCGTTAACTTAATACGAAAATGCCCTAACTCATGTTTTTCATAGTTTACAGGAGGAGGAAAAAATTAAATAAAAAAATGCAATAATGATACAAAATGTTTTTAAACGCAATTTTTATTAGGCTATAACTTCGGTTTTTTTTTTTTGAATTCATCTGATTTTTTTGGAGAAGGTGTATCTAGTAATGGTCTATCGAAATATGTAAAAATATCGATTTTGCAAAATTATGAGTTGGGGCCTTTTCGTATTAAGTTAACTATAAGTACATACATATGTATGGTGCGAGTTTAATATTTTTCCATTGATCTTTCAAACGTTCAAATAATGGCAAATATGTTGAGGATAGAAAATTACTGTGGGTTGGTCATTTTATAACCCCCCCACAACCCCAGCCAATTGGCACCATAAAAGCGGAACAAGCGGGTTTATTTATTTATTAAAAAAATTCTTTTCTTTGTATGGGGCCAACCTCAATAGTTGAAGAGAGCCGATAAGTATGTTTAGAGAACATTTTTGCATTCAAAAAATTTTGGAGGTTGGTCATACATGTGACTTCGATAGGTACGCTCTAGGGTCCGTTAGAGCCCTGCGAGTAAGTTTTATAAAATTTCCCCTTTGCAAGGGAGTCCCGTTAAGGAGTCGAGATAGGTATGTTCGGAGAAAATGTTGGGATTGGAAAATTACTGTGGGTTGGTCTTGCATTTTACCCTCCATAAAAGCGGAACAAGCGGGTTTCTTAAAAAAAAATTATTAAAAAAAATTATTTTTTTTTTGTTTGGGGACCACCTTAATGATTGAAAATAGACGATAAATATGTTTAAAGAAAATCTTCGTATTGAAAAAATATTGGAGGTCGGTCATACATTTGACTTCGATAGGTACGCCCTAGGGTCCGTTAGAGACCTGCGAGTAAATTTAATAAAAATGTTCCCCCTTTGTATGGGAGCCCCCGTAAGGAGTCGAGGTAGTGCATGGGTATGTTCGGAGAAAATGTTGGGGTTGGAAAATGATTGTGGGTTGGTCCTGCATTTACCGTTCTGGAAGGCACCATAAAAGCGGAACAAGCGGGTTTCTTAAAAAAAATATTAAAAAAATTCTTTTTTTTGTATGGGGACCACCTTAATGATTGAAGATAGACGACAAGTATGTTTAAAGAAAATCTTCGTGTTGAAAAAATATTGGAGATCGGTAGAGTTTTACCCTAAACTTTGAGCACGATGAGGCGACCTTTGGCCCCATCTGACCGCCACCATTTTTTGGTTCAAATATTTTTTTCGAACCTCACAAAATGAAGAGTCTTTGCAGGACGAAATCGAAAAGCAGTCCATTATGCCATAGCTAATGTACGTATGTACATATGTATGTATGGACATTAAGGCGACTAAACTTGTTTTAAAATAAATTAAAAGACGGCCTTAATTTTAAATTTGATGATCGGTTGGCTTTATAACGTTTCTAAAATCAATTTGGTGGTCCATATAGATCTGAATTGTTTTATTTTATTTATTGTGTTTTTATTAGCAAAACCGTTATCCGATATCCGAGTGCATCTTGCAAATTCTTTGGCTACGCCGCATTTGGCATTTTTTCTAATTATTTTCATCCATTTTTAACAGATGCACCGCTACCGTTGCTATTCCTATTTTATGTAGCGCCAAAGGTCGTTCGGTAATTATAGCTTTGGCATTTTTTGTAGCCGCTACAGGTCCTACGGTCAATATATTTAATAATATTGATGTATTGGTCTCAAGTCTTACTTGTGGTCAGATGCAATTGAAGCAAGCTCTAAGTGATATGTTGGACACGCTCAAGAAGCCTATTGTGGCGATTAAGGAAGCCATACACAATGTTATAAATGAACTGAGAAACGTTCTTAAAAAAGTACAAGTTGTCTTATTAAGAATCAAGGAATTGGTGATATTAATTCGTAAGTCTTATGCGCACGTATGCAAAGTACGAGACACTTTATTAATTTTTGCTTTAAATTTTAGTTGCGGGTATAAAAAATGCTTTTAACTGGCTGAAGAATATAGTTAAGATGTGCAATACCGAGTTTGGCACACCTTACGAACGTTGCATGAATATTTCAAACGTTGCTATGCAAGATTGTCTGGACAAAATGGGTCCTGTTAAGGGCCTGTGTCGCTTAACTCATGTCTTTTCTATGCTTTGCTATACAGCAAAAATAGTGGATGCCTTTTGTGTTCTAGTTGACTTTGTTAATGAGGACATAATTGCAACTGTGTTAGCCAGTAAGAAATTTAGACGACATAAAGTGAAATATATTACTATATACATTTGTATGTACGTATGTCCGAAATTTCAGAATTGGAGCAATTCGTGAATGAAATAAAAAATTTGTTTGATGTTTCCATTTCATTTGAACATGATTTTTATTTTAAAACCACCACTTCCAAGGAACTGGAACAAGTTAAAGCAGACATAATGGCGGACATCCATGGAAAAATGAACACGCTTATGTTAATATTTGGCTGGTTAGATTTTATGACTCTCTTTTTACTGATAGTGATTGTGTTCAAGTAAGAAAATAATTTGTCATACGTAACTTCATTTTATAGCGAATGTCCGAATTTGTTTCCGAATTTTTATGTTGTTAACATTAAAATTCGAAAGCACTTGCTTTCGTTTCGAAATACAAAGTAGACGCCAAGGTTATCTTTTCTAATTTTTGCAACGCACGTCAGTCGACTCGTCTAGAGGATTAGTATGGAAATCACTAAAAATATTGAGGGCTTTTCATATAAACTTTCCACTCAAATCGATCGTCTGGGTTGCATAAACAGGGGATAATCCCTGTTTGTGTAAGACGTTTGAGTTAGAAATCTTGGCGTTTTTGTAATAGGCTAAAGGAAACTTGTACAACTTGTCTTTAATCTATTACAGAAACGCCAAGATTTCTAACTCAAGTGTCTTGCACAAAAACAGGGGATTAGTTTTAATATGAATAATTATTTTCTATCGCACTTAGAGCCATTTATTTTCGCCTTAAATATATCCATAATCACGAATATCAAAATTATTATATCACTAATGATTTTATTGAAATTGACGAGAAGAGAAAAGCCTTCCAAATGGAAACCGTTTTACCCTTAACCTTTATTGAAAGATCAAAATATCCAGGGGTATGTGTTAGAGATCCAACTTCTTAATTATTACTCGCTGTTATAAATATTTAAATTTGTTCCAGCTGACAGATTGTCGACTTACCAAACAAGAGTGGTTGGGCATTGCACGTTCTAGCGTATTTGTTATTATATCAAGTGTTCAGTTATTCTGCATTTGTTTTGCGGACTATTGCTTGTATTGGATTTTGTCAATAATTTCGCTTTATGGACACCAGGAGCTGGGACAAGAGAGTAAGTTTGTGGTATAAGCTACGTACATATGTGTAAATCTTTTTCGGTGAAGATTTTAACTGAAAGTAATCGCAACATATCTGAACAAAATTAAAAATTATTTTAAGGGCTGTGATAGAGGAAGAAATAACTCACCTTCTGTGCGTTTGCCCTGCACTGCAAAATCAACGTTTCAGCGCTTTAGGATGGGAATTATATTCAAAATTATAAGCGGTTGACCTTAAAGACCTGCTTTGCTTTATTAAGAACAGTGGATGTTTCAAACGCTAACTCCAGCTGCAAAACTTTCAGCAGTGGACCTTTTCTCTAAATCTTCCTCTCTGAAACTACTCCTGTTTTTTTTTTCTTTTTTATCTATACTGCCTATGTGAATGTGGAAATCGCACATTTCCAAAAAGGGACTTATTCGAGCACACCCCGATAATCACATTTGTATGGAGGTATGTATGTACCAGAGCTGTAAATGAATCATTATTTTTTTTATATTTTAATTCGAAACGAATTGGCTAAATTTTTAATTAATACTTTTCCTAACAAAAAAGAATTGAATGAAATTTGAATAAATTCAAATGAATTAAGCGGAAATGAATTTCAATTCGTTTCCAATTCAAAGGATTTTGTAGAATGAGTTTCAATTTGTTTTCAATTCAAATGAATATGTTATCGTTTGAATTGAATTGATTTTGAATTAGAATGAATGAATTGGAACAATGAATCAATTCAATTCCAATGAGCTGGTAATGAATTGCTTATTATTTTTTCTAATTCATTTGAATTAATTCAAAACCAATTCAATTCAAATGAATTGCAATTCACTTTGACAGATTCATTTGAATTAGAAACGAATTGCAATTAATTTTTACCAAATTCATTTGAATTGACTCAAATTTCATCAGTTGAAAAGAATTAATAAAACAATTGCTAATTCAGTGCATGAATCATTTGCGAATTAATTAAAAAATGAATGATTCACTTACAGCTCTAGTATGTACATATGTCCATAAATATGTATTCGTATACGAAAATAAATCAGAAAATAAGGTCAAGGTTAAAGGCTGGCGTTGGCTGAAATAATTAGCACGTTGACTACAAAACCGAAGGTCCTGGGTTCGAGCCCGGTCTCCGACAGTCATTAATTGACAATAACAAAAATTTTTCTGATGTGCCTTAGTATACCTTTGTATCAGTTGTTGGTGGAAAAGTTCTAGTGATGAAGGCATCAGCGAATGCTAATCTAATATAACATCAGAGCGCCCTCCTTCCTCGATAGTGTGTAGCAGAATCATCGGCGAAGTCAAATAACCAATAAAATGGCTGCTACACACAGCTTAAAATTTTAATGCGCTTCATTGACACCAGGGGCGCTGCAATCACTGCAATATTAAAAAGTGCAAAAAGCAGAGTGGGAAAAGAATTAAGTTTTTCCCTATCTCTTCCTTCACCACCTGTCATCTCTATCGCTATCCCTCCCCTATCACCCTCTCTCACTAACTTCTTTTCAACTCACAGATAGCACAAAGGGATATTTGTATTGGATCCAAGTGAGTTGGACTGAGTTGTTAGCAGCCTGCTAGCCTAACAAAAAGGTCAAGGTTCTTAACCAAAACTTTCAGTCACAGTTTTCACAAGTCAGGCAGTCGACTCGACTCGTATAAAAAATGTGTATGAAAATCTCTCAAACTAATGAGTGCTAAAGTCGACCGTCCGCGTTGTAGAAACGGGGTAGGTTTTTGCTTGGCGCAATATCTTTCCTTTAAGTTTTCTTTTTGTAAGCATCAGGTGGCAAATCACGGCATCCGATACGAATCGTAATTTAAAAATATTTCCTTATAAACTCTATTAAAATATTTCTAAATTACGAGTAGTATCGGATGCCGTAATTTGCATCCAGCCATCTAATTTGTATACAGCCTGCTTACTAGAAAACATTTTTCTCCATTAATTCTTTTCGATATTAAAAAGCTCAATACCCATAGCTCTTTCCCATTTATGTATAAGGGGGCAAAAAAAATATCTACAGTCAAGTTTTTTCAATTTGAGATTATAGAATTCGCTATCGAGCAATGTAATAGCATGACGAGATATCGATTTTCTTAGTTGCTTACTCACCTCGATCTAGTTGTATGCCAAAACAACGTTTTCGCTTTTCTAATATTAATAGTACCCCCCTACATGACGGTTGAGGTCACCGGTGGCGGTTTTGTGGGTGAAATATTTCGTGGCATTGTGCATGCGTTTGAACCAATATCACAGAATTATACCATCGACGCGGAAACTTGTTTGCCTAATCCAAGACCACCAAAATTCTTTGACTACTATATAATAGCAATGATTGCGCTACTCACGTGGATATTCTTATTTTGTCAACCATACGGACTGCGTTTAAGGCATATAATTATGCGTTTATACTATCCGGAAGTGGCACAACAAAGAGCTGTTTATCTACATAATAAAATTCTGTTGTCAAGAAGTGAGTTTAGAGTTTACAGTGAAATTGGAACAATACCAACAAACATCTAATGAAATTAACATTTTCAAGTCTCATTCTTTAAGTTGGCTCGTCGCAAGGCTCGTTTATTGTTCAAAAATAGTTCTCCAGCTGATAACTTTTCTTACTTGGATTGGCTAAGAGTTCGAACGGATCAGTGAGTTGGAATTTTAGAAGTTTTGTAAATTCTTTAAGAACTCATCCTTACTGTTTCAAAGGTTTTGGATTTTTCGAGTTATTTTGGGCCAAAGATCTAAGGACAAATGCATATTGTGTGCTAGACCTCTAGATAAGTAATTAAAAATCTCTTTTGAAATTTTCTAAATTTATCGGCGCTAACTTTTCTTTATTTATTGTCTCAAGTGATGAACGTCTAAAATGTGAAACTTTGGGTTGTTCGGCTGTTTATTGCAAGTTTTGTTTTAAAGAATCCTTCGAAATGTGTTGCCTTTGTAATAATCCAGTGGAATATGGGGACTTCAGTGATTTGTCAGAAGTTGAGTAAGTTTCAAATTTCCTTCGTTGTTGCTAATTTTATTCTTGTAAATGAATTCATTTAGGGATTCTTCGGACGATCCTGATGCTGTACATGTGGACGAAACTGAGAAATATTGTGTTTAATTTTTACATGCATGAATTTTTAATAAAATATTTCAAAAATATTTTAAAATTTCGAATTTGAATTTTCGTCGTGTAGTTTACTGCATGTCTGTCCAATTTTTGACAATTCTTTCAACTCATTAACCCCGGACTAAAAAGGGGTGTTATAAGTTTGTAGTGTGTCTCTGTTTATCTGTGTGTCTGTCCCCACGTACAAACCAAACTGCTGAACCGATTTTGATTTAGTTTTTTCTGTTTAAAAGGTGACTTGATCGAGAGGGTTCTTAGCCATGTTTTAAGAAAGTCGGACCAGCCGTTTAGAAGATATCGCATCTTCTCTAGATATATTCGGGGGTTTTTAAAATTTTAATTTTTTTTTATTCTTCTTGACGTTTTTGTTGACCGTTCGAAAATTAAATAAAATTTTTAAAAATCTATTCAAAAAGTAGTTTTTCATAAAAGCACCTCACAAAAAGTACTTTTTCCAGAAAGTATTATTTCCAAAAGTATATTTTTCAACAAGTACGTTTTTCGAATAAGTACTTTTTTCAAAAAGTACCTTTCAAAAAGTATCTTTTTCAAAAAGTATTTTTACAAACTAAAAAAAAAGTACTTTTTTAAACTACTTTTTTTTTAAACTGCGGGATGCGGTTCAAAAAGGCTTTCAGAATTATGTAAATTTTTACAGAAAGAAAATGCGACAAAATGATGAAAATTACAGAGAAACAGACTTTAAAATGGGGTCCTTCATGAAATAAATCTAATGAAATTTCCATTAGTTGTGTAAAATATAAAACTGATTCATATAATATTATGTGTATGTAGCAGGTATGTACTTATGTATGTTTAATAGCCCAGTAAAAAAAGAGACTCCAAAAAAGTCATGAAAATGTAGAGTTTGCGATGCGGAAGTAGTGAAAATTTCGATCCGATCTAATGAGTTTTACATTGGGTTGTCATTGCAAGAAGTTCTCTTTTTCGATGCCTGGTCACTGAATTGGAAGCGACATTAAGAAAAATTCCCTTTTTTGTGTTCTATGATGATATTTTCATCTAGGAAAAATTGTAAATAGTTACCTATTTTAACAATCCGTTTCTTTTTATACGAATTTAAGCCCTAAACAGTGTTTTCATGTAAATTGAAGCAAATAACTTTTAAGTTTTAGACTAAAATTAGTTCATAAATTTCTTTAAAAAAAAACTTTTTTTTTTAATTCTGGTGAGTATTTTCCAACACTATGGAGGAATTACAAGGTTTTGTATGACTAAAGTAAGCTTCTACATGGTTTTTTTGCTCACTCTCGGCAAATTAAAAATATCGATTTTTTAGAAGCAATGAAAATGTAGTTCCACTAGAATGACTTCCATTTTTTTTCACTGAGAGATAAAGCCTGGATCACACTATGCGCACAATATACCGATTTTCGTCGGCTCACTGAAATAAAAGTCTTAAGTAACAAGCTTAATTGGCCTTATTTATAAACTAATTGAAGTATAGGGACAAAATTGCACCACACTGTATTGGTAATAAAGTCATATATGGGCATTTCTTGGTGTCACGAACGTACGTTCGTACGCTTTTGATGTACAAAAAATACATAAAACAAAACTTTTGCAAGAATTTTTTTCCGATTTCCTCCTTTCCCATTTTCGAACTTTTTTTTGTTTTCCTTACACTTTTCTCTTCTTAGTATTTGGTAATAGAGAGATTTTGAAGAAAGACTGCAAACATACATATTTTTTGCATGTAAAATAATTGTACTTATGTATATAAAAATGTCTTTACGAGTAGCTTAAAAAGAAAATATAAAATTTTCCAGCTTCCAGCCCGATTTCCTCATGCTACTAAACAATTCTATTATATAAACATAGACTTTTTTTATAATTATAAACAATAAAACACGATGATAATCAACATTCAATTTTTCCATCCTGGTAGACCATTCGGGGGAAATGCCCATATACTTATTCCAGAATTAATTGATTAATAATGCTATTTTGCCTTATTGCCTATGACTTTATTGCAGTGAGCCGACGAAAATCGGTACATTGTGCTCATAGTGTGATTTAAGCTTAGATAACACTTCAATGTTCCCTTTTGCAAGTTATAACAATTGTTGCAATTGTTTCGCACACACGTTAACATGTACATACATATGTGTGAATGTATGCAGTGACCTTAACGTTTCTCGCAACATTTAACCACGTCTTTTAATTTAATATTCATCTTCAAAACCAATAATAGAAATTTTCCATTATGCTGCCACTAATGCTGATGATACGTTTGCAATCTTTGCCTTTTCAAATGTTTACTTCAAAAGGGAAAACACAGCTGCCTGTTTGAATAAAATAAGGAAATGCAAAGTGTTATAATTGGAACACAATATAGTTGTTAATATTTGTCAAGCACACACAATTAAAGCAAGAGATGAAACCATAAAAGCAGTAGAATGAAGATTATATTACACCATTTCCTAGTGTAAACATAAAATGGCATAAGTGCCAGAGAAGAGCAATGAGTAGTGAAAAAGTGTGTAGAGTTAAATCATGTCTCATAATTTCTTGTATTTATGTGCACTCCCACTTATGCAATGTTTTCTTTGAGTCAGCTTCACTCGAAAGTTTGAAGTGCTAATCGAACTCATACATAGCAATATTTGTGACATTGTTGTATACTACTTGCAAACTGTTTAATGACTAAACTTTTAAATAAACATACATACATATGTACATGAGCTAAATGAACTAAATCAATGCGAGTAGTATAAGTACTTTCCTGAAATAAGAAAACAAACTGAGGTGCTTTGTAGATGTTAGTGTGGTATAGATATGAATGTCAACGTCGCCTTCATATTTATTTCAACTTATTTATAAATCAATGTCATTGCGAGTGTACGTAGATCAGAGTAGTTGAGTTCAAACGATGTCAACGCATTTTTATTTAAAATTTTATGAATCAGCATGAATAGCAAATACACGATTCACGGGGGACTTGTGAATTTTGACAGTTGTTGTCAAATTGGCTCACATTTATTCAGTCTTTTTTTTTGCCAAATCATACATAATGGCATTTAAAAGCAGCGATGCCAACTTGGTGCTTTTGGCGCAATTTTTAGTGCTTTTTGAAGACCGAAAACGCCTTCCAAAATAATACAATTTTTCGATAATATTCCATTTACATGCCGCTCCTTTATGTGTGGCAATTTTTTTTCCCTGTGTTTGTTGTCAAAAAAATTACATTTTTCCATTTTTCCAACGAGAAAACCCTGAAATGAATACCTGTAATATATTTGCATTTTAAAATTGTCCCACCCGTGACGAAAAATTTTTTAATGCCAGATTTATCAAAGAAATCGTTCGTTTGTTGAAAAATAAGGTCGCAAATTTGAATTTATTGAAAATATTCTCAGATGGCGCTGCATCTCAGTCTAAAAATAAGTACACGCTCTCCAAACTTTGCTTTATGCAAAGGGATTTCGGGATTACTGCGGAATGGTTTTTTTTCGCAACTGCACATGACAAGGGTGCCGTGGATAGTATAGGTACTGTGGTAAAAAAAAATCTGTGAGATATCAGGTCATGCAACGTAGATGCAGTATAAATACTGAAAAGATTTCGTTTCAGCTGCCAAGAATTGTTTTAAAAAATATAAATATTTTGTATTTATCATGGAAAACTTTGAGCTACTTAATAAAAGGTGATAATAAAGGTATTTGTTGCTTATTTGAACACTAATGCTAAAATGCTGCAATACAAAACCAAATACTTAAAAAAAATATTGGTTACAAAAAAAAAACAGTAAAGATGTTTGTTTTTTAAATTTATATACATTTTCAAACGTTCGAACTTTACTCCTGTTTTTGGATAGAGTTTTCAAACTATATATTTGAGGTTACTAGATCCGTTTCTATGTCCCACCCGTAACGCTAAAAAAATTAAATTTTCGTGCAAAATATAAACTTGTTCTTGTTCTTTACTTTTAGTGAAGGACAACTTGATACCTCTGTTGCAGTCATAGATTTGTTACATTTTGATAAACTGTATAAATTCGCATAGTTTTGTGTATGTGTCCTAGGTACTCGAAACGCATTTCTTTTTCATGTCCCACCCGTGACGAGCCTAATGTGTACTAAATTTTGCATTAGAAAATCTGTTTCAGTGTAGTATCTTTGAAAGACAAGTCTGAAATTTTATTTTATAATAAAGAAATGTAAAACATAGTTAAGCATTTTCTTATTTTTTAAAACTAAGCACTTAAACTACGTCTAAATATCCCACCCGTGACGATGAAATCAGCCTTTTGCAAAAAAAATCTGTGTTTCATTTAAAAAGTCGCGGACTTATTGTTCCACCCTCCTATTAACCAATATTAAAGGATTGCACAATTTAAACGATGCGTAAAAAATACATTCCATTCGAAAGTGACCAAAAAGTTTGAGTTAGTAACAACATGGGAAAAACCAAAATCGGTTGGCGAACAAGATCATCAAGAAGATCATCATCAGGCTGTTTCCCTATAAATACTAGAATGATTTTTTTGCAAGAGTTACCCCCGGTTTGTGTAAAACGCTTGAGTTAGAAATCTTGGCGTTTCTGTAATAGATTAAAGAAAAGTTGTACAAGTTTCCTTTAATCTGTTACAAAAACGCCATGATTTCTAACTTAAACGTCTTACACAAACAGGGGGTTAAACTTCCCAGGCTGCCATTCAGCGGCTTGACTTTACTGGAATATGTATCTCCAGAAGCACCTCTTCATAATTTGGCCCTCAATGCTGTCCAGATTGAACCCCAATGGACCTTTTGCTGTGAGGTCAGCTCAAATCTAAAGTACCCTGCATAAATTGCTTAGTTGCTTTTTAATCGATCCACTAAATATAAATTTTCTTTTCCATATAAAGAGTAAGATTTTGCTTTCTAAGTTTGTAACGATAAATATTTTTTTCTAAACTTAATTTTAATTGCTAATATAAAATTGCTCACACATTTCATTCAAATCTATTTCATATGAAAATCGAGTTATCATATACATATATCCATATCGTCACTAGACTCAGAGCTTTAATTCACTTCCTACATACCGTGAACTTTCAGGCACGGGATTTTGGATCTCTGGTTTCTTGAAAAATGTTTCTGGGAATTTTGTGTACATCTTCGTTTTGCTATGCGATTTTTTATTTATGCTTTTAATTTTTCATCTACAAAATCTTACACAACCTAATGGAATGTAATTAGAAATAAATTCAGTGAAGAGCGACTTTAACCCACGCACGAAGGGTTCAGTACAGACTCGAGATATGTAATTAAATACGAACTTTAGCCTATATAAAATATATTTTTTGCATTTTGTTTTCGTTTTTCACGTTTTTTTCATTTATTATTTTTTTATATTTCGCGATTTTTTTAATTTTGGCGATTTTTTTCATATAGGTGATTTTTTTTTTGTTTTGGCGATTTTTTCGGTTTTTGGGGTTTTTTTTAATTTTGGAATTTTTTTTTTAGTTTTGACACTTTTTTCTAGTTTTCGCGATTTTTTTTCGATTTTTGGCGTTTTTTTTATTTTATGGCGATTTTTTTAGGTTTGGCGATTTTCGGTTTTTGGCGTTTCTTCATTTTGGCGACTTTTTTCATTTAGGCACTTTTTTAGTTTTGACACCTTTTCGGTTTTTGGCGTTTTTTAAATTCGGCGATTTTTTTTAAATTTTTGCGATTTTTTTCATATAACAAATTATTTTGTTATTGGCGCCTTTTTCGCATTTTGGCGATTTATTTCGGTTTTTGGCGTTTTTTTCATTTTGTCGATTTTTTTCATTTAGACGATTTTTTCGAATTTTGCGACTTATTTTAGTGTTGGCATTTTTTTTTTAATTTTGGCGATATTTTTCGTTTTGGCATTTTTTTTTTAATTTTTGGCGATTTTTTTATGGTTCTTGCTATTTTATAATTTTTGTTTTGGAACACCCTTTAATTTTTAATTCTCATATATTTGTTGTTGTAGCGGCCAAAGTTCTACATACTCTGTCCAAATTTCAGGTCCGTAGCTCTTACGGTTCCTGAGAAAATAGCGTGTAACGGACAGACGGACAGACAGACGGACAGCGTAGCGAAAACAATAGGGTTCCTTTTTTCACATTTGGTGTACGGAACCCTAAAAAGGAAATTGTGGGCCTCATCATGGTTGGAAAATTTCTAGAAGAAAAAATGTTGCGGAGTATTTAATACAAAAATTGTCAATTATTCCAGCGAAGGAATAACTTTACAAACGAGACCACCGCTAAAGAAATGTCGAGTTGATATAAAACAGATGGATATGGTGTAATACTTTAAAGTTTAAACACTGATTTAAATATTTATTTTAGCAATTGCCACAGCAAGACAAATAACAGCTGCCTGCATTTCTACAGAAAGGCCATTAATTTGTTTTGAAGAAGTTGTTTTTTTTTTGTTGCATAAAACTAACATATAAGTTAATTCTAGAGGCAAAAATACCGAACTGTAATTAGTAGATTCATTTTCGAATATCCTGCTATTTTCCTCGTAATATTTTATATAAAAGTGCTAAATACATCGTTGTATCTAAAATGGAAATGTTTCTCGCAGGCAGGGGAAAGGGAGTGAGCAGGATTTGCTTGAACATCAAGCACATCCATCATGTTTTTTTTACATTGACAGTGAACTTGATGGGAAATTAAATCGATATCGATTTAAAGCGAAACCATGTCGATCACATTGGACCCAACTGGGTCTCCGATGGGAGGCGCTTTACAGCACCTCCCTTCATAACCTAAAGCGTAACCATAGATTTTAAATCGAAAATGATTTACACCACATACGTATTAATCTTATTTTCTGTGTTATACATTGTTTTGAGCGACCATTTATTATATTTTCAATGAATCATTTCAAATATTTGACTATAAAATTTATTAAAATCCAATAAAAATTAAATACTCGAAAAAGAAAACAGAGTAGGCAAAAGACAATGAAGATCAAAAGAAATTTATGTGGAGGGGAAACATTTCGATCTTGAAACGAACAATACTAACAAGAACAATGAGAAAGAGTTCTTTCTTTTTTTTTAAGTGCAAACACATGCCTGTAAAGAAATGTTTTTATTTTTTATTTTATTTTAGTTAAAAGGTTCATTAATATTGATTCCATTCATTGTTAGAACTTTATGATGGTCATAAATTTCCTATTCTAAATTGTATGATAAAATAGTGTGCCCTTATAAAAAATAACAAGATGGGAGGGAATACTTCTGTCAAGTATGAAAACTAGAAAAAGGACCACCCCATTTTCAGTGTTTAAGCAACTAAACAATGTCATTAAAAATATTTATTATAGAAAAACATTTATAAGTTTTTTTTTTACTTTTTCGAAAATAACCATAGTCGAAAGGTTTTTGAGGTTATTTTGAAATATGAATGGAGACATGCATACGCTCATCTTTTTTTATGAGCAGAACGCAATCGCGGTAAAAAAACATAAATGTCGTAATGAAATGTTTAAATACCGGCATGAAGTCGACATAAATGGTTTATTAGGGGAAGTTACATATGTATTTTAATATTTTTGGTAGCCTCAATTCAAAAATTTCTGGAAAACACCTAACAAAAAAAAATTGAAAAACAGAATGTGTTACTACATGCAGCGTTGCCGTTTTGGTTACTTTTAACCAAAACTGGTTACTTTTTTTTCAATGTGTACTTGTGTACTTTTTTTCCATTTTGGTTACTTTTTCTTAACGCAAAAATAACCATTTTTATATGGTATTTAAATTTGAATATTGTGATGCACTACCACATTTTGAAATGAATTTCGTATGTAAAAAACAAATGTGTACATGATAAAGAAGAAGAAATTGTATCCCAATAGCAATTTCTCAGATTTTCCCAATTGGAAATAAAAATATTGATATGGATATGTTTTCAGACAAAGTTTCGAAACATATAAATGAATTGATTGTCACACAGCTCATCGTCTTATGAAAGAATATTTTCGTAGCTAAG
Source organism: Tachina fera (assembly GCA_905220375.1). Lineage (NCBI taxonomy): Eukaryota > Metazoa > Arthropoda > Insecta > Diptera > Tachinidae > Tachina > Tachina fera. The sequence goes on along the minus strand of LR999964.1, from coordinate 48,880,410 downwards.
TTTAATCAAAACTTAATGCAGTAACCTGGATTTTAATACCAGCTCTATACTGCATAAGTACAGGGTGGCCCAGAAAGACCGAAGTGGTGTAAATTCCTTATAACTTTTTATTTAAGACATATTTTTTTAATTTTTTGTTTTTTAAATACAGTAAATTTATAGGGAATATTTTTAGATTAGTTGTTAAAAATGATATCCCGCAAGTGGAGGCCATTTTCTGCATCGCACAAATGATCTCTTTTCAACACATTTTCCATGACCTTTCGCAAAACTTCCGGTGTTATGTTGTTAATTTCGTCTGGAATATTGGTTTTTAATTCCTCAATAGTCCTAGGCTTATTAACATAAACTTTCCCTTTTAAATAACTCCAAAGGAAACAGTCTGGAGCGGTTAAATCCGGGGAACGCGGAGGCCAATTAAAATTGCTTCTACGCGAATTTATTCTTTCCCCAAAGATGTCGCGTAAAATATCCATTGTGGCCCTCGGAGTGTGCGCTGTGGCTCCATCCTGTTGGAACCATATTTGCGGATGGTATTCCACGGCTGGCCTTACAAAATTTTCCAACATGGCCCGATATCGATCACCATTGATGGAAATGGCGACATCTCTTTCATTTTCCAAAAAATATAGGCCAATGATCCTTTCTGAAGAAACACCGCACCAAACAGTACACTTAACTGGGTGTAATTGTCGTTGATGAAGTACTCTCGGGTTTTCCTTAGCCCATATCCTAAAGTTTTGCTTGTTAACAAACCCATTTAATTGGAAATGGGCTTCGTCACTCATAAATAAGTTATGAATAATGGAAATGGAAAGAGCACATTTGTGCGAAGCAGAAAATGGCCACCACTTGCGGGATACAATTTTTAATAACTAATCTAAAAATATTCCCTATAAATTTACTGTATTTAAAAAACAAAAAATTAAAAAAATATGTCTTAAATAAAAAGTTATAAGGAATTCACACCACTTCGGTCTTTCTGGGCCACCCTGTACATATACTTTAATAGTTTATCTATACATTCATGTGTTTGGATAAGGAATGTAAAAAAATACATTTTATTTTTATTACAAAGAACTTCTTTTGTTATTGTTTATTATTTGATAGGTAATTATAACACATATAGAGCCGTATTTTCGATTTAATCCTAAGCGACAAAAATTAGAGTTTTCAGGAGAAAGTGTTTCTTACAATATTCAAATTTGTTTAACATACGTAAATTGTCGCTTATGACAAAATTTTACAGCCCGTATGTTAAAAGTTATCAAAATTGATAATTCGAAACTGTGGGTAGACGCATATAATTTTAATTTCAATAAAAAAAAATCGAAAATAAGTGTCAATACAATTATGTAACTGAATCACAAATTTAAATGTAAAAGTTTATTTATACTATGTGATTTTATAATGATTATATATGAGGCAGTATGGAATAATTGCTTGAGTATGCTTAAGCAAATTAAGCTTTATTACGCTATATTACGCCTCAGTTGAAAGTTGAAGTAGTTACAAGGCCCACATGTGCAAAGAAAAGATCACATAGGAGTATAATCTTGCGTTGGAGGCTTTGCATCCCTTAGCGTGAAAACGTCCGAAAAACAATTCTTTGATTAGGAGCACTTAAGCGATTATTTCATACTGTCGCAGATATATTTCTCATCTGAATTAGAAATAAGTCACTATATTAAATACATAAAAATTTTTGTTACTTTTTTCGCCTTTGGTTACTTTTTTCATAATTTGGTTAAAAAAATATTTTGTTTGTGGCAACGCTGGTTACAAGTAGAGATGGGTGCGTGACGTGTATGGCACAAAATATGATTTCATGCGTGTATTGAGCAAAATTGACCCAAAAAACCACAAAACGATTTGTACGAGTATGTATGTACATACATACATATGTACATAGTTATATATGCATGAATTTCCAACAAAGAAACATTTTATATTTATTATTGTCAAACACGCAACAACAACAAATTTGTTGACAGTGTATGGGTCTCTTATTAAAATTAAAGTTCTGGAATGAAACAAAAATATGCGTGTTTCTTACGTGTTGGAAATCTTGGTGTTCGCGTTGTGCCGTGTTGGAAAAATTCAACACGCGCTCATCTCTAGCTGCAAGTCAATATTATAACAATAGGCAGGCGTAGGTATGTCAGGGTACAAAGAAGAATGAGTATCGATAGGTACAGGTATGCAATAAAGTACGCAGGTGTATACGCAACTATGAAAATGAATGGGTATGAATATGTACATGTATTCGTATAAAAAATATTCCATATGTTACAGTGCAGTTACGTTCAAACATTTGAGGTAAACAGGTTTCAAAGCTCTTTCAATTTGCTCTTCTTTCTTTGCAAAGAAATCACAAGCATTGTTTCCCAGCAAAAAATTTCGAACAAGGTAATCGGGTTTGGAATTAAGTATTTTTGGTGGAAGCACTTCCCTACTGGATTACCAACTTAATGATTTTAACAAGGCGTAAGACTACAATAATCGATTCTTGAGAAGAACTTACATTTTTTTATCTGTCAACATATTCACGTCATCTATTAAATAATCATTCTTCTCATTATTCAACTTGTACAGCATTTTTTTAAGTTTAATGTAATGTGATTTGTAAGCGTGTAATGAAATTTGGTAATCAGAAAAGTAAGGCATTATATGGCAAGTAGTTCTGATGGTAATGTGTATTTTCCTCAATATTAATTTTTGAATTTCATCTTTTTGTACCGTCATGTTTTTTGTAAAGTTGTAGAAATGTTTTTTATTTCTTTGTGAAGTAAAACTTTTTGAATGAGCTTGTGTATGGAGTGTTATGCTGTCGTTACACAATTTGCGTTTTCGTTTCACTTCAAACGCCTCACTTATCACCGTGTGAAACCGAACACCAAAAGTATCGAAATTAGTAATTACAATCGGTCATTTGAGATTATACCACCTGACCATAGACCGCATCATACACTCAATATCTTTTAATGTAAATGATTTTTCTTGGAATGTGTACTTTTTGATTTTGATTATAAATTTTCCCAATTAAAATTTCTTTCTTACGAGTGTAGTGTTTGTTTGTCTAGGGGAAATTTCCCAAGTTTATACTAAATAAATGGCAAAGGAAGACAGTTTAATCATTGGCATTTCATGTTTTGACATTTTTATACCCTTTTTATGTGACTGCAATATAAATATGTAATTTAAAATTTTTCATTCGATATTGAATGCCATAATTTGGCTCCTGATTATTATAAATTCAAAATTCTTAGGAGTTAATTTAAATTCGACGTGTCTTGTTGATGTAAAATTTTATTGTTTTGTTGTTAAGTGTTGGTTTTCCCAAAATGCTGTTCGTTTGATTTTTTCTTAATTCAACACACATTTTTCTTTTAAATAAAATTTATTTTATATTCGTGCTGCATTGAAATTCGATGATGCGTGGAAAGTGTTGTTTTTCTTTTGATAAGTATTAGTTATTGTGGCTTCAACATGTGTAATCGGTACCTTTGTATTTTAATGTTAATGTCTCTAGGTTATAGAAATTTCAATTCATTCACATGTAGAATTAAGCAATAATACGAGAATAATACGAGAATAGTAGAATAAGCTCTTTAAGAACCTCCGACGTAAAGACCAAACGACTGAACCGATTCACCTTTAAAACGAAAAAAAACCGTCAGGGAGCTAGGTCGTCAAAGACACAGATATTCACTAAAATACACCTTTCCCAGCAAAAAATTACACATTACCATCAGAACTACTTGCCATATAATGACTTTTCTGATTACCAAATTTCATTACTCGCTTACAAATCACATTACCTAAAATTTAAGAAAATGACGTACAAGTTTCTAAATGAGGAGAATGAGTTTTTATACTAAAGAAAAAAGTAAGTACTTCTCAAGAATCGATTACTTTAGTCTCACGACTTGTTAAAATCATTAAGTTGGTAATGCAGTAGGGAATGGCTTCCACCAAAAATGCTTAATTCCAAACCCGATTACCTTTTTTAAAATTTTTTGCTGGATTTTTTGGTCGCGGTTTAAAAATCGAGCGTGATCGAAAATTTTGCTCAAAACGAAAATGTTTTAGCAAAATAAAATGAATTAATTCTTTGTAGTAAAATGAAAAATTTACTTAATAACGGTTGTTTTTTTTCTGGCCCTAGATCTGTAAATTAATTATGTATTAAAACATAATAGATTAATTTCTATTAATTTTGTTCGTTCCAATTTTTTTAATACGATTGCTTCGCTCGGATGACGTTGATTTGGGAAGTTAAATTTTCGTCAGTATTTTACGTGTTGTATTCTAAGGTGTCTGTGTTTTATCGGCATATACCACAAACATCAAAAAGCTTCAAAATAAACAACCCAGTGGAGTTATGATCCTATTGCCGTTCTCAACTCAACTCATTTTGGTTGTCTGAGAAAAGTTATATGGATAATGGATAATACGGTCTTAATATAATTGTTTTTAAAAATTTTTGTGTATTACATGTGATTAAACCTTAGAAATTATATGATAACAAATTTTTGGATTAAATATTTTTAACTGCTTATCATTAGTAAGTTTTTTTTTTAAAGAGAAGTAACACTCAGGCAATGAATGCCTACTACTACTTATAGGTGTTACCTTGTTTTAGGAAAGGGATATTGATAGAGAGGACAGGTGATGAAGGCAGAGATAGAGGAAAGCTTCTTTCTTTTACAACTCCTTTTTTTGCACGTTATAATGCAGAGTTGCAGCGCCTCTGGTTGCAATGAGGAGCATTAAATTTTTTGAAGCTGTGTTTAGTAGCCATTTTTATTCGTTATTTTACTTCGCCGATGATTCTGCTACACAAAACCGACGAAGGACGGCACTCTGATATTACATTAGGATAAGCATCTGCTGAAGTCGGTATAGTTCAGTGACTATGCCTTGATCACTTGAACTTTTATTGGTTGGTGCAATTTTAATCATAAAAATTGGTTAGGATTGCATAAAAATAATACTTGCTCCGCTCTACTTTATGAACATCTCTATAGTAGCAGAATGCCATCCCTAAAAGCTTGAAAAAATGTTACTGCAGGTAGAAGATATTTTGAATTTCATATGAATTTCTGTAAAACTCAAGAACTTGTGAGTTACGCAGTTTATTCAGAGAAATTAGGTCTTCGTATTCCAAAGGACTTTCTGGCAACTGATTGCCGTTAATTCCAACAAAACGATGTTAGTTGTTCTTTTCTAGGAACTTTAAAATATTTTATTTCCAACTCATTACCCTAAACAATACGGAGATAAAAGTGTTAACACTGTAAAATATTTCGGCGTCATTATGAACTCTTTTTAAGTTGAATTTTTATATAAATATTTTAGAGAGGGTAAAGTAAGCAATGACTGCATTTTATCAATGTAAAAAAAAATCTATTGGAGAAAGTTTGGATTTTACTCAAAACATCTTTTATTGGATCTATACGGCCATAACACGTTCAATTCTCATGTATGAAGTCGTTGTGTGGCGGCCTCACTGTACATAATTAACGCTCTCAGCACTACTCCTACGAATGCATTGGGTATGATTCCACTCTTGCTACCATTGGACTTAATAGACAAATAAATAACTCTAACTTCTGCAAACCGTCTTGATTGCTTTTCTCTGTAAAGAATACCAAACTCGCCAGCTTGGAGATAATTGACTAAATTACTTCATAAACGTCTCTAGAGTGCCTGTGAGATGTCATACCGATAAGTGTGGAGGAATGGAATCTCAGATAGAAGAAGGGAAATTGCAGGAATTGAAGAAGCTGCGGCTTACGGGGTGATCCTTGCTATCAAGGAAGTTGCCGATTGATTGAGTGAATAGTACTTCAACAACCATAACTAATATTTACACTGACAGTTGCCCCGCTTTCATGACCTTAAAATTCCCGGTTCTGAGAACAACAACAGACCTCGACCACCGATCATCTCTAAACGAGATGGAAGAGCGGTTTTTATATTAGGATCATCTAGAACCCGGGGCATAGAGGCTTTACGGCAAAATCTATGAGTTTACAAGGACTGAGACAACCTTGCAGGTTCAAGTGGACATGGAATAGCTATAGTACAAATTCAAAAGGAAGGAGAAGTAATTGCATGATCACCAGTCAGTTAGTCGGAATTTACACTATGCAAGTCTTATTGCTAAGCTGATTATTTTGTTAGGAGAGAGAGAGAGACGAGAGGAAAAGAAACGCTTATGTTCCCCTCGTCTCTCTCTTCTCAGCTTAGCAATAAGACTTGCATAGTGTAAATTAGGACTTATAAACTTACCTAAATAAGACAAATACGGATTCTTAGATTTCAGGAAATGGGGGGAAAAAATACTCAGTCTTCTTGTCTGTGTTTACCGAGCGTGTTTATCAGGCAGAAATTGTTCTACATTTTTTGTGTCATTGTCCTGGATTAGCAAGAAAGAGAGTGGCCACCATGGGCGCTCTTGAGTTTAGGGGATTTTCTGACGTTGCCAAGGTTGAACTGCACGGTGTTAGTAGCTTTATATTTTGATCTGGTTGCTTGTACGGCAGAGACTCGGCTCCTTGGTATTAATATGGACCAAAAGAATTGAAAGTGAGTCCGGGATTGTGACTGCCTGTCCCACTTACCTAACATAACGTAATCTAAATATAACAGTTCTTCTATACGAATACGTGGTGTAAAATTTTATTTTCGGCTAAAGAAATATTTCTCTTCCATCTGAAATGCATTGGTTAATAAATAAAAAATATCAACTTGAAATAGAAAAAAAAAATTAATAAAATTGAACTTAAATTTTCATTTTACCCTCGTTATCACAAAATCCTAAAAAAATAATAAAATATTTCGTGTGTATCATATTTGTTGGTTGGTTGGTCGTCCGTCACATTCCTTCATGTGGATGACACCATACAGACATGTTGACAAATATTTCGAATGCACTACAACACAATGTTAAATATTAAAACAAAAATATCAGCAATTTTAAAATTTAATCCATAAGATTATAGAAAAAAACACGCAACGACGACATTAAAGGAAATCCTCAGAAAAATTCAGTGGAAAAATAATAGACAAGACAAAAAGAAACACACGTTTGTCTAACAATCAAGAATCTATTATCGTTGGTTTGCAACCAACTCCCGCAGAATAAACAAACAAAAAACATTAGCAGCAACTAACTGCAGTAAAACTTATAACACTCGAATCAAAATCCTAAATTAAAAACCTTTCCACAGTCAATAGTGAGTAGTGAATAAAATAAAAAGAAAAACTCCCAAATATCTTTGTATATCTTCTAATTCTTCAAATAAAAAAATTAAAAGCAAAGAATTTTTACAACTTTGCATAACATGTGAATACACTCAAAGAAACTCAAAGAATTTAAATGTGAAACTTCTGTTGAATTCTAGACCAGTAGCCATGTCCTGTAACTCTCGTCACGAGAAATTTTTAACTGGGAACATGTTAAATGAAACAAAAATGCCATAAATTGAAACAAACAGCTGTTTTTCTCACTCAACTGTGTCTGTAACTTCTTTTGGCGAGTAATAGCTATCACGTAAAAAAATTACTCGACAATTTTCAGAAAAAGTGTGTCTGTTCTCTAAAATTTTCGTAAGAAACGTTTCCGCTTTGTACTGTCAAATATACTCACAAATAACATCGGGGTGAGATACAATTTTAGCCAAAAAATACATGTTCAAAATGCAAAATGCAATTAATAATAACTCAAAAAAATTTAAACATTTCACTCTGAAGTGATACTTTCATTCTTAAATTATTTTAACAACATGTTTTATTTATTTTTTCAGCAATTTTGTAAACAGCAATCATCAAAGTTGCACTATACAATATTTATTATAGTATAGACGATTGAATTTTCGCCGCCGTCGTTGAAAGTTTTAGAGTTTTAGTGAATTTTGGTCGCCGTCAAAGACATTTTTGATAAGCATTCACAAAGTCTGCGAATTTAAATCGGCTTTGAGTTGTATATTATGACATTTCTAACGTAATGACGTAATCACTGCTGATACTTTTCGACATGAGTTACAGACACACTTTTTTCTCACTTTTCGCGAAACGATGGAATATTTTGTTTCACATCTTTCCGTCGCAAAAAGTTCTCACAAAAGTTACAGAACATGGATATGTCTCTTTTCACCATACACTACTCCCTACTTTTGTTAACACAACCCCCATTTTCTCAAGTCAAAAGACGAGTACGTTGGGATCAATTGCCACCAAATTTTCTGCAGGGTTATAACACCCCTTTTTTATGTAAACTTCAGTCATATTAGTTTTTCTTTAAGTGTATGTTGTGAATACTATTAGACTGAGTCGTCCGTCGCATATCGTCGGCAAAGCGAACACCTTCTTGTTGTACTATTGTTGTACATATTTTCATTAACAATAATTTATATGATAATTGCACAATTATACAAATTTGAACAAACTTTAAAGCGTACTTACCAGCTCCATAAACAAGTTTAATGAAAATAATAATTATGTATGTATGTTTTTATAATGTATAGTGTGAAATGCTTGTAGAATAATAATAATAATAATTCCAATACATATTAAATATGAATAATAATGCAAATATTAAATATTTATTATTAATATTGAAATGCAAAAACAAGTGTACAAAGTCGGCCATTATATTGTTGCTATTTTTAAGTAGAAATCCTAAGCAAACGCTTGAAGTGTGAAAAGATCAGTAAATGATTATTATTTGGTATAAGTTATTATACAAAATTTTTCCATAGCTAAGCTGTGCGTGCACAGTACAATATTATTGAACAATTATTATTATTATTATTATTGATTTCATTGCGGTTTTTGTTCTTTTTTGTGGGATCTCGACGTTTTGTGTAGGAAACAGTTGATCGATATTTTTATATGAAAAGTAGTTTACGTTACATTACACCTCTATAACCATTTTTATTACTTTTCACATAACAATATCGATCACCTGTTTCCAACAGTTACAGTTACATTACATTACAGTCGACTAACTGAGCCTTAAGTATGGATGTTAGTTATTAAAAACGTGATGCTGCCAGCGAATGTGTAACAGCTGTTCTTGTGTGACTCTGTGTGTGTATTTTCTATTTTCTGTAGATTTTTACGTAGCAAACGTTGCCAACACATTGTCAATAAGCGTCAGCTGATGCGCAACAGCACAATACGATTTCAGCAATTCTACCATTACGGAACATATGGAAGGCCAAAACTTAACACAATCAGCAAAAACCAGCCAAACTCAAGATTGCGCATTTATATTCTTACAAATTCCCATGTGGGAATTTAACCTCTTGCTTTCCTTGTGAGAATATAAATGGAAAATTTTGCAATAAATGAGACATTAAGTACTTTTACTGATTTATTGCATCTTAAATTTTTATGATATGCATTTGCGTCGAATATATTGCATAATTGCATTTTTTACCATATTATGGAATCAATGTTGGCACCATTTGCTTTTATAAATATGAAGTGCATATGAGCATTTCCACAGAAAGTTCACTCTTTGTCACGTTACGTTACTTTGCGATGTATCTTGTTTTGCAAAGAAAAGCTAATGTTTTATATTATTTTTTTGCATGTCGGTGTAGAGCGCAATTAGGTCTACATTCGGTAAAAACTAGAAAGCAATCGAACAGCAAAGCTCTAAAATACAAGCTAAATTGCATGGTGACATAACGTGACAAAAAGTGGACTTTTCTGGTGGAAATACCCATATACGAACAGAATAATTTTCAGATTGATAGCGAAATTCCAAAAAATTGGTGAACATTTCTTTCTAACCGAATATACAGGGTGTTTTTTTTAGAGGTATAGAACTTCGAATTGAAATAAAACACAAGAAAATCGTTTTAATGTCCATCAATTTGGCTTTATTGGAAGGATAATTTTATGCCATTAATGTTTAAATATGATTTCGGGCATGTGGCCGCCGCTGCTGGCTCGAATAAAGCCAATTCTACAGGTCCAATTTTCAACCACTTTTTCGAGCATATAGGGCCGTCCCCTAACGTTTCTGGTTTGTTGGCGTAGACGAGCGACTTCACATATCCCCAAAGAAAATAATCCAATGGTGTCAAATCACACGATCTTGGTGGCCAATTGACAGGTCCATTCCGCGAAATTATGCGCTCATCGAATGTTTCCTTCAATAAATCGATTGTGACGTGCGCTGTGTGGCATGTAGCGCCGTCTTGTTGGAACCACAACTCATCCACATTCATGCCATCCAATTCGGGAACAAAATAGTCGGTTATCATGGCTCTATACCGGTCTCCGGTGGCGAATCGATTCATTCGGGTCCTCTTCAACACTTTGCTCTACAGCGGCAATTGTTTCTTCGGTGCGCACTGTTCGACGTCTCTGCGGATGCGTATTATCACATAGAGTAAACGTAGTGCGAAAACGATCCATGGTTAACCGAATTAATTGCTCTGATGGACGATTATGTCGACCATAACATGGACGGAGCTTGCGGTAAACTTCGCGAACTGAACCATTATTTTCGAAATAAATTTGCACGATTTGCAAGCGTTGTTCTTTTGTCAAGCTGTTCATGATGAAATGGCAAACCAAACTAAATATTAATCACTTGACAGCTGACAAAATGGCCGCCAGTTAAAAAAGTGATGCCAACTTAAAGTTCTATACCTCAATAAAAAACACCCAATACTAATAAATTCATATGTGATATGGTATTCGCTTAGTTAAGTTGACAAATTAAATTAAATTGTAGGATTTGAAGAAGACATCATTCAAGTGGACTACTTGTAAGATATTCACGAGTATTTGACCTTTACTGAATGAGAGTAGGGGGGATTAAACAGTTCTAAGTTTTTGGAAGGAAAACTTTAGCAATCATGTTTGCCATCATTGTGGTTCACTCCCCAATCGCAAGCATGTCGGAACATGTGCATAGGTTTTTCCAAAAGCGATTACTTCACAGGACGAAGAAGAAATAAAAGCACCAATCCAATAGATTTCCTGTAATTAATTCAATTAAATTTTTAATTGCATTTACTAATTTGAGTGGAAAAACTTAATTAATATTATCGAATCGCTTATAGGTGAAAATTTAATTAATTTTTTAATTGATATTATAAATATTTTAATTGATATTACAAAATCATTATATTACTTTTTTGTGTGTTGTGTCTGACTAAAAAATTACGATCGGTACATTCTGTGCCTATGATATCTCATCCTGTTGGAATTTTTAATAGTTATCTGTGAAATTCCAATAAGAATTGACACCAGCTGTGAATTCGGCAGTAGAAATTGTACTGTTTCTGCACACTGAAAAAGTGTTTCTTCTGTCAACAACTTTAATAATTTATAATTTAATAAGACTAATTTTAATGAAAGATTTATTTTGGTTAATTACACCACAATCAATTAAAAATTATTTTGAATTTTTTTGGTTGTTACGGTTTTTTGGATTTTAGGTGACGATATGTTAGATTAATATATACAAATCTTTTAACAATCTCATAACTACCACCAGAAAATAAATTAAAATTTTCAAAGTATTTTAACCAAAACTGGTTATAGCGAAAAACTTATTATAATTTTGCATCAAATTAAAGTTCCCATACCTGTTGAAATGTCATGCATTCATGTGAAACGTACATACATATGTATGTATGTAAATTTCAATTACTGACTTTTAAAAATAAAAGAAAATAAAGCTGCAAGGAAATTCATACTTGACATCCAAGCTATTTGAAATTACAAGCGGCAAAAATAGTCACCTGATCCCTTGCGACCACCTAGTATGGATTCGCCTTTCATACAACGTATTTGACATAAGCGGCGAAAATAGTCAGCTGATCCCTTGCGACCACCTAGTATCAATTCGCCTTGATAAAGATATAAAAAAAATTCGTCTGCTTGCAAAAGCACATTTAAGAAAATTTTGTAAGAATAATTTTAAATAAAATAAATTTCAAAATAAATCTCATGAATATGGGGATTAAAGTTTAAAAGTCCTCTCTCAAACAATTACAAAATCAGGTCTCTATTTCACTGTAGCCCGAAGATCAAACTCTACTTTTAACTAAACTTTGTTTACAGCACAGAGGATATACAGAGATGTCACGAGACGGAAGATAATATGTGTTTTCAGAGGTCTCGTTCTCGCAGTCACTGCGCATTCTTTAACCTTCTTTCGTGGTGGCATTTTTTAGCTTAATTTTATTTTACGCTTTGTAACCTCATTCGCTTGGCAATTTTTGCAAATAAATGGTAAAAATTTATATTTTTAAATGAAAATGCTTCAAATAACATATACAATCATTTTAAAACATATTTTAATTGCTTTTTTAATAGTAATAAGCTATTTGGCACCTTGTTTTTTGATTCAACACAACAAATTCTTTCATTTAATTTTGTAAAATTGTGTACTTCGTTTACTTGTTCAAATGTATTTTCAGTTTATGCTTTGTGATCTCATTTGCTGTGTGATTTTTGTAAACAAAAGGTAAAAATTAAAATTGTTCAATGAAAATGCTTAAAGTTAAATCAGTAATCATTTGTAAACAAATTTAAATCACTTATTAATACCATTAATCTATTTCACATTCTATTTTTTAATTCAATTCAACAAATTCTTTAATTTAATTTTGTAAATGTGTATGTATGTATGTATGTATATACACGTGTTCGTTTAACAAAGTACATATTTTCTCTTGTTTGTTTTGATTATTTTGTTAACATTTTAATAACAAATATACTACAGTTGTCCCTTTCTCGCAGTGACTGCACCACAAATGATTTTAGCTTTTTGCATACGTCAGTTATTACAACTCTGGTCTACTTTGTGGTTTACAGTGAAGTAATACATACTCGCATCTAACGTTATTCGCTAAAACAGCCTGAATGATGCTTTTTATTTTTTTTTTTGCAGAAATATTTAAAATGTTCGAAATACATAAATGTCTTGTACAATTGTTTCAAACATACAAGTACGATCATTAAAAAAATTATGTAAAAAACTTTCGCATGGCTTTTTAAAATTCTATTGAAAAGTTGAAAAGCTTTTCTAGCGGTCAAACCTCACACGAATCTTCTGTGTACTTTCAATTGTTGTTGGTACAATTTGTACCTACCGGCTACAGCTATTAAAAAATCATGTGTTTGTGGAGATTGTTCAAACATTTAAGTTTAATGTTCGCGTTTAGCGCAAGTGGACAGATGGACAACAAAAAGTTCATTTGTCTAATAAACCTTTTGAGTATTAAAGTACAAAAAAAAATAGAAGCAAAACCGGCAATAAAAACTAGATTGGTTTAATTTTGAAAGTATGAATAGCGAAGAGTAGTAGTGATTGACGATGATGATGATGATGAGAATGACGCTTTGTGTTGTACTTGTTGTGTCGTGGACATACATATGTACTATGTATGTACATATGTAATTGTAGATCGTATACTTAAGATATAGTATGACTGATAAGTACATTTTACATGTAAATTTTTTTGTAAACTCACTAGGCATTCGTCGTCTAAAGATTTGTTGAAGTGATATGCACTTTCAGAAATTTTATTTTGCAAGCTGTTGATTGATTTTCTTCTGCCAAATGCAGCAACAAAAATATTTGCTTAAGAATATTTAACAGAAATTTATATGTATACGATAATTCTGCAAAAACAATCAGACTTCTTCAATGCAAAGATCTGATAGAAGAAGATAAGAAGTACGTGAAATATAAAATTAAATTTTAATAGGCGTGCCTCCGTCCATTTTTTAAATGCAAGTTGTGTGTTTTTCAGAGCTCAGACTTGAAAAAATCGGCAAAGTACAACCACATAAAATAAAATATTAAATTTTAATAGGCGTGAGTCCGCCCATATTTTTAAATGGAGGATTGCGTCTATTTTAGAGCTCAATGTGTGTGGTAAGTTCCGTAAAAAATGGTTAAGTAGAACCGCGTTAAATATTATAATAAATTTTAATGGGCGTAACCCCGCCCATTTATTCAACTTTCAAATTGTGTAATTACAAGAACCAAAGGTGATTGATAGGTTTCGCAGCAATTAAATATGTAGAATATCATAGAATTAAATTAAAAAAATAATTGTGGGCGTATCCCGCCCAATTTGTTTATAATGGGGCCAATGGGAAGCTATACTCTCTCAGACAAAAAAATAATTTTTACAATCGGTCCTAATCGATCCATAACCTCCTCCTTTTTTTGAAATCGGTTAAAAATATGAAATTTTCTCGACTCTTCCCAGACAAAAGCTTAATGTGATTCTGTACGTAACCTGTGGCCCTACTCTGCAATTCGAAAAGGAAGGAAATGCTTTTGGATTTGTATATATTTTTAAAACTTGTAAATTCGAAATCCTTTTTTTTCGTTTCGGATTACAGATCATACGCCAGCCCTGTTATATAGTACAGGAAGTTCCAATAGATGTTTCATTTTGCAGAGTGGTAGATGAGAAGTAAAAACTTCGCCATTAATAAAAAATGGACCAATATACACTTCAAAAACGCATTTAAATTCACCAAAAAAAATTTTGAAATTTTCGCACAGTTCGCAAAAGTAAAACACTTGGTCCGTTGTAAATCACCTTTTCGGCCAGCAATTGCGAAACTGCTGGAAAAGTTCGAGCTTTTGGACAAGTTAGTTATGTGAACAATCGAACTACTGCACTTCGCTCAAGAACAACTGAGAATATTGCTGTTGTAGAACATAGTGTTGAGGAAACCCCAGGTTTTTGAATTTCTCGTCGATCTTTTGAATTAAAAGGAATGTTCGAACGACATTACAGCGTATTTTGCATAAAGGCTTAAGTCTTACAGCCTGTTTCACAATGTCGAATAAACATGTTCATTCGCATTCTAAGCGAACGAAAACCGAATTCTGTTTCTTTATCTTATCGTTCTGCGACTAGTCACTCGAACGACAATGCGAATGAAAACGTAAGTGTTTTCATACAGATTTGGGTTTCATAATATCGAACGTGTCGTCAACATTGCGAACGCAAATATCAAAATCACTCACTTGTTGTTTTGCATTCGCAGAGTAAAAAAGTTTTTAAATTATTTTAAAAAAATGTTCTTAAAAAATAAAAAGTGACAAATTAATGCACAAACACATCTTAGAACAAAAATTATTACTTAAAATAATTTATTGGCTTCATGATTTTAAAATTCAGTTAACACAAGAACTCACGTCCATGACCATCAACAACAGCGTGTCTTTGTTAATTGGGTCCTTGAAAAGCACCAAACTGATCTGAAATTGATGAGGTCCATTTTCGGAAGCTGCGTTATCAAGCAAGCACAATTTTGGCATTTGAAGAGCGGAAAACCGAAGAGTTATTGCTGAAAAGCCTTTCCATCCTCAATGTGGGACTGTTTGGTGCGATTTTCGTAAATGAGGATAGAGCAACTGTTACGGTGCATGGGTTGTGTTATCGAACGTAGACAAATTATTTTGTATGATTGGAATTGGAAGATATTGATGAGGACGACGTTTACTTTTAACAAGAAGGCGCTACGTGCCACGCAGGTAATAATGCTCTTTTGCGTAAAAAATGTCTTCACCGTGTGGTTACTGGAAGAGGCGATCACAATAGGCCACCGAGAGAGAGCCTGTGATTTAAAAACTTTTCTACGTGAAAGATGAGATCTATGCTTATAGCCTTCAATCGATTCAAATTTCGAATTCCTGAAGTTATTGAGGACTTACAGTCGTACATACATATGTATGTATGTGCAAATTGGTGATGGAAAATTTAATGAAAAGAATATGGTCCTTTTCGGCCTTTTGACTGACATTGTTTATTTATTATTAAATAAACATTCGATGAAATCGTTTGAAATTATCCGTATCAAAATGAAACCTTTAAGAAAACCCATTTCGTTTTAAGACACTGCAGCTTACCAGAAAATAATATGCTCAGAATTCTAGCCGTACATTTCATTATATGTCTCCGTGTCTTTTCACTTTCCCTTTAATAAGACAAACTCGTTCTCGCGTAGATGTCAGAACCCGATAAATCCTCTTAGCATTTCCTTATCTTTTCATATTCACCTGCACGTTTTTTCTCTAAGTGTAGATTTTTTATTGCGCTAAAATTTTTAATTATGGTTAAACTGTGATTGTGTTGTAGTGTAAAACTAGTTTAAATAATTTCTTGTTGGCTAAATGTTCATATGAATCTACAACTAATATCTCTCTAGAAAAGGGCAAAAACCTTGTTGAAAATAAATTTATATATGCGTAGTATACACATAAATGTGCACAAAAATACAAAGAAAAAGCTAAAGAGAAATCTATGAAATTCTTTAGAAAATCTACAAATTAAATTAAAATCTCTCATTGTAAAAGTGCGAGTAATGAAAATACTTAATATATATTCTTATTCAAAGTCAATTACTACTGCTCGCATTTCTTGAGAGGCGAAAACATAATTTCAGCGATTAACGACGAATTACATATTATTGGTGGTTTCTTTTTTTTTTCTTCTTCAATTTAATGGATGTAGTAGTTGCTCGCATTTTATGTTGTTTTTAACATCTCGTAATTTTTTCTTCTCGTTTTCTTGCTGCTGTTAAATGGCCATAAAACATGTCTTTATTGGCCACTGTTTTTACTTAAACACTTTGCGCAAAGGAAGACTTATATGTAGCTGGAATTACAGTGTTGTTCTTCTTAAAAGTATGTTGTTTGAACACAAATAGTGCTGACGAATGCTGGTTGCAGTATCCCAACAAACCAATCGATAGGCGACTAAAACTAAGAGTAGGGGTATCTTGCATATGCTTGGACTGCTTGGGAAGTCAATGAATTAATCCGAACATATCGTTCCCTACCACGTCAAACTATCCAATATGCAAATTTTAAATTTTTAGAAAAGCGCAAAGGCCCGTCAATTATGAAAATTTAAAGTCAGCGTATTCCTTGCCGTTAAAAATTTCGAAAAAGTATCATTAAAAAGGGTATTTGAGAAAAAATTGTGGAAAAAGGGTATTTTAAAGTAAAATAGGGTTAAGTTTTTTGTAAACAAAATAAATAACATTTACCTTAATTAAAAAAAAAGTAAACAAACACGAATTTTAACAATAGACTAAAATAAAAGATTAGCCTAGGGAAAGCCTCACCAATACTTAAACAACACATTGGTCAAACAACAATATAAACACATACATAAAAAAAATTAACTAACATCCCTGAAGGAAATGTCGATAGTGAAAATGTACTGAGTCGCTTTTGACTTTGTCGCCAGTACTACTCTACAATTATTTCCCATACAATACTTTGTGCTATAGACATTTAGCATGTGCTTGTTATTGAAAATCTACAAGTAACACTAAAACAATTGACTAGGTAGTGACTAACTACATAGTTCCTATGGCAATATGGAAACATACCAACCAGACATTTACTGGTACATTTCTATACCTTAAGTATATACAAATTTACTTATATTGACAAGTTGTTGCAAAATCTACCAGAAATACACATCTATTTTCTATTTTTCTTTTATACTGACGAATAGAAGAAAAATTGTAGACAATGGGTAAAGTGAATAAAAAATAAGCATTTGCTTTTTACTTTAAAGTTTGTTTTAAAACTTAAAAAATGCATGTGTTTTTTGTTTTTTTAAACAAATTTTCAAGTAAAAAGCAAATACTTATTTGTTATTCACTTTATCCAATGGAATTTTAGTGTTCACATAAACACATTTGGCCCCAGTCTGACTGTAGGGATACTTTAATTATAAATCAATGTTAACCCTCGATCGTAAAAATGATCGAATGAAGCTAATCATTTTTTTAAAGTGGATATAATCAAAATAACCGTCAATTTTATTTTATAGGTTAAAAATAACATTAAAAACGAACGCCAAGTAAAGAATAGTGAAGACCGTTTGTAGACAGACTTGCCGGTTTGCATGTAATGAAAAATTACATTTAAATTTTATTTCTGAAAAGTTTTATTAAGATTAAAGATGAAAGTATGTTAGAATACATATTTTTTTTAATTGTGATCCTCCCAGAAATAATTTGCATTTGGAATCAGGGATTTGGGTGTAAGATTTTTTTGCAACACTTACACCATTTATTGGCTTTTCTATCGACCAAAACAGTAAAATGATCGACAACATCGAAGTCGACATCACCGACTGTACGAACAGCTCTTTTTCAATACCTGATATGCTATACTATGCTGTGTCCAATTTTTGAGCACATGATTGCCCTACGGCATACATTTACAAAGGGATAAATTAAAAAAGGGTCACAAAAAGTGTCGTTGGCACGAAAGTGTTACTTTAGTGCCACAACGGCAACGCTGGTGCCAGGCTTAAAGTATTTCTTTTTAAGTTACCTATCTTCCGTGAGAATTTCAGCATTTCAAAAAGAGGCATATCGTAAAAATTAGGGTACCAAGATAACGAATCTAAAAAACCAATTTTGCATATTGGATATTTTGACGTGGTACGGGCGATATAAGCAAATATATTTTAAGAGACATAAATTTAATAAAAGTTGGAAATTTTTTGAAATATAAATTTTAAATAAACCAGGAGGCTTATTCTGAAATGAAATGCGATGCGAAAGAAAATTGGTATTTTGTTAGGCTAGCGCAATCGCATTCGCAATTTATTTATAATAGTGGCAACGCTGCTCATATAAACGTCAGTGTCAACAAACGTCAAGTTAAAAATAAATAAATTGTTTGTGTTTGGCTGTGAAAATTGTTTATAAAATTTATTTAGGAAATTCTGTAAGAAAAAAATAATAAAAATGGTTTCTGTGGCACTGTGGTTCAACGACGAAGAGTGGCATGAGCAAAACGAAAGGATACAGAGAAGATTGCTCAGAAGCAAATCCGATATTCTAAGCTCCAATGAAAAAGCAGTTGTTAGTGCTAATTTACACTTTACACATGTCGGTTTTATTTCGTCTAAGCTTCTGTTTGGTGTGTACTTTAAAATCTGCATAAAACTACTAAAATTAAAGTTGAAGTGAAATATTTTATTTAGTTTATATATATTATACTTTTTCCATCCTGCAGCATCTCTAATGGGTGGTGTATTGATATTTACTTCTTTAGTTAACGTTTGCCACAAAGTATTTGCCAACTGACGTGCATTTGGAGTTTTCAAATGGCCTCTTGCCAATTGGCTGTGCTTATTCATAAATTCTATCATTATTTCAAATTGAAGCGGTTTGGTGGTAATATTGCTTGCTTCCCTGAATTACATAATAAATATATGATAAATAAATTATTATCTTTCACTTACATGTTTGTACTTTCCGAATGCTATTTTGTTTTCGAATAAATTTTGCGAATTGGACATTTGTTTTCGCAATGTAGAATACCGATTTGCGATTAAAAAAGAACTTTGCGAATATCGCAATACAGAATTGATTTCGCATTGATTTTCGCATCGAAATTCAGAATAAACCTCAAGATAAAAATTGAACCTAACCTACTCGTATTATTCCAAATGCTGTAGCATTTTTCTGATTTCAAGAAAAAACAAATTGTGCTTTACAATCGCCCTTGTAGGGCATTTACATTGTCTCAAAATTTAGTACCTACGAGATTTCGTGCTAAATCTAGTTGCTTTTTACCAGATTACCCATACAAAAACAAAATCTAGTTTGTGAGTAGATTTGTGAGCAATCTACTCAAAATCTAATATTTTTATTTTATTTTTACTACCCTGTACAACATATTATATAAAAGATGATTGAATTAACTACGGTCTGCCTAAAAATGTGTGTGAATCGGCTACATGGAAGTTTTTTGGTTGTAGCTTTGGAAATTTTTCAGTTAATGGGGTTTGTTTTGGATAAAAAACTCTGGATAAATGTCAAAAAAACCTGTTGTAAACAGTACAGATTTTTATAAAGGTTTTAATTAAAATCTGCTGGATTTTCTGCAGATGTAAATGCCCTATTAAAAATTTTGGTACTTGAGAAATTATTGTGATCATCCTCAATTTGAAAACAAGCCCAATGTGTTTGCTGGGAAATAACCAATCAATGTTCTGACATCCTTTGCACTCGATACTTACTGCAAGTTCGCACAAACGAGTATGCACATTTGTCCAAGATGGGTGTCCAAGTAAATTAGTTGGAATTTTTATTTATAAATAAATATCATATTTCTCTTGTACATTAAATTAAAGTAGACATATTTTGTAGAAAGTTTTTTTTAATTTCTTTTTGAAGAGCATGGAAATTTTTTGAGACATCAGCTTACATTCTTTATGTATGTATTAATTTAATATGTTTCTAAAGCCCAATTACATACTTGTAATTATTTCTTAATGATATGTATGTATAAAGTGAGATGTCTTTACAGTTGGGAGTTTCTGACAGTTCTTTTGGAATATTTGTCAAGGTTAAATGAAAAGAGTGCTTGACCTTGGCCCAAAATTTCCAAAATGCTGCGTTTCGAATATTGATTTAATTTTGTATGCTGGGAAAATAGTAATGCCATGTTTCCACGACAGTCACTTGCTTCGCTCTCTAAAATATGATTCCTAGTCCATATCAGTTGTATCACTAGGCAAAATGGCTTTTCTCACCGCTGGTAATTTTAATAGCCCTTGCGTGAAATTTTCACAATGTATGATTAAGAGTTAACATGAACTTTAACTGCAAGTTCTTCATACAAAACTTGCCGTTAAAGCTCCTGTACGCTTTTCATTGTACATTGTGAAAAGTGCCGTTAGATGTTAACACACAAATTTTCAGTAAATTTTTCTGTCATCCGAAGTATGAATTTTTCAAAGCGATGTTAGTCTAACTCATATGAATATGCCTTGATTGCGTATCATACAATTTACTTGACAAGTTTGCGTTCTTCCATTTGACACTATTTATTATAAATTGTTTCATTACATTTTATTCACAATTAAGTTATATGTATATATTACGTTTCTTTGGAAAAGTTTTACAAAAAAATTATGTAAATGTATAAAGTGACAAATAATCATTGGTTTTCATTGTCATTATTTGATCCTATCAATGATTTTTTTGTACAATATTTATCAATTTACTATTTTTTATTAGCAAACATTTGTAAGTGTGGCAACCTCTAGCATTTTATTTGCAAATATTGTGTTAATCGTGAATAGTTTTCCGAATTAGTAAGTCGCAATAAAACAACAAATATGGCAACAATTTACAGTTTTATTTTCAAATGAGCAGTGCGTATAAACGTAGTAATAGAATAGAATGGAAATACCTTCTATTTTTATACCATGTTTACGAGTCTGTGTATTTGATCAAACTTTTGTGTGTTTCGTAATTTTTTAACGGAAATATTCAAGGTATTTGTTTTACTCTTTCGGCTTGTTGAAATTGTCTGACACGACAGACAAATTCTGTCAATTGAGAATTAGCGATAACTTTATTTAATGAAGCCTACAGAATGGTGATGAGACAAAGCTGTGATTTGTCTGCTGTTTCTGTTCCTGAAGTTCTCAGTCATCTGTCAATTTGTTGTTTCTTTCAAAACAAATATCGAATGCGTTGCGTTACGAATATTTTAGCATTTCGTTAAATTGCTCTCTTACACTACACATGACTCAATCGCATTTTCAATCTTGATAATGATCAAACTTACCAAGCAGGCATGCAGTATTTTTTTTTTTTGCTGCCACAGCTGCATTTAAATCCGCGTAACATTTATTTAAGTTCTTTTATTTTTAATGCATTTGATGAGGAGTTTTTATTTTTGTTTTTTGGATCATTTATTTTTCCGTCTCCTTTTCCTATTGAAATGAAATATTAAAAATCAATTTAAAAGGCTGACATTAATTTGGGTTTTAAATGAAACGCAAAGAAAGCAAGAAAAAAATTAATAAATATCGATTGGATTAAATAATGTGTCCATAAGGATTTGGTCGTTAATTAAGAGTCCAAGGCTGCCGAAAAAGAAACAGTTAAGTGAAGTGATGAGGTGATGACTGTTTTGTATGAAATCTTAATCTTAAGCCGCAAAGGCTGCTGGGGATATTTTCTTTGGTAATAAGCATCTTAGGGAGATGGTATTGTGCGTCACTTAAGCTCACGTGGAGAAAAAGTTATATCTTACGTGGAGGTCAGTGAAAGTACTAAACAATATTGGTAAAATAAGATAAAAATAAATAGTAAAATAAATAGTCGGTGGGAAAAAATTCCTATAAAATATTGGGCCTTATTTTGGTTCATGTGCACTCGTTCTCAAGAAAGGAATGCGCGAGTCAGCTGTTTTCGACAGGTAGACAAGCCACAATTTTTTGGTATATTAATAACGTGTTGTAGATGTTGACAGCTGGAATAAAAGTGAATGTTGCGATGTAGTAATCTATTATAATTTAATCTATTATATTTAATCTATTATATATAAAAACGTCGCAGTTGAAGTCGAAATACGCTAAACACGATGATGAGAAATAAGTTAGTCAGAAAACTAAATTAAAATTAAAAAATTAATTATGTCAGTCAATAATAGTTCTTCACTCTTAAATTAAAAAAAAAAAAAAAATAAAAAAATGAGACGAACAAAGAAAATCACTTATAACGAAGTCCGTTCAATGAGTCCTTGACCTTTGAAGTTCTCGCCTCTTAACTAAAAAGGCAACACCGCCCCTGTCAACAATTGAACAAACTGTGTGTTTTAGTTTGTATTTTGATAGTCATTGAGAGCAGACTGCAGCGTAATTTGAGGAAAAAATAAGAAAAGCGAATTTCGTGCTCATTAAGCAATTTTGTGGAAAAAATAGATGTATAACACAATCCAAGGCTAAAGTTTGATAAATACAATGGGAACTCCTCAATATAAATTTTAATATTAGAAAGTGGTTTACTGAATTTGTTGTTTCCGTACAAGCACGGCAAATGCCGAAAATCCTAGACGCCCAGTTGAGTTATCTAAACCTGGAACAATTGATCAAGTTCACAATGTGTTGTTGGCCGATCGGACATTGAAGGCGAGACATATTGTGGAAGGCATAGGCATCTCATATGTTTCAGTGGATTCGATAATGAAGGATCACTTAGGTATTAGAAATTGCAATCGCTTCGCAGGAACTGTGGCTTTGTTCATCCACAATATGGATACGAATTTATGCCGTTTTATAACGGTGGACGAAACGTAGATCCATCATAACACAAGAGATCAAATAGCAGCAAAAATAATTCGTTTCGGGGGGTAAATCCTCAACAAGAAAGATCCAGGTGGGCCTGCCATCCAATAAAGTTATGCCGAAGGTTTTTTTGGCATGCAAACGGTATAATTCACATTCACTATCTTCAAAAGAGTAAAACAATTAATAGTAAATATTATGCCTACTTATTGGGTCGTTTTAATGAGGATTTCAAAAAAATAAACACGACATTTAGTCAAGTTCGTTCGTTCGTTTTGACCAGGACAACAGTGCAAGGGTGCATACATGTGCAGTTTCTATGGCAAAAATCCAAAAATCGGGGTATGAATTGCTCCCTAATGCGTCCTATTCTCCGGATTTAGTACCGAGTTACTGTTTATAGTTTCCAAACCTGATGAAATGGCTAGGAGGATATAGCTTTGATTCCAACGATAAAATAATCCCACAAACTAATATCCATTTCTATTGAACTTGGGCCGAACTCTTTCAGTCAGCCATTATAGACACAAACCTATGATCAAACCCCTTTGAATTACATGAGTTTGATCATAGGTTTGTGTGTAAAATATCCAACTGAACGAGTTCGGCCCAAGTCTAATTTTGATGACCTCAACTTTGAATCTTAATTTTTTGGAGAGCTTAAAAAAATTAGAGAAACGGGAAGAGGAAAAGCTACTCACGAGATTACGTGAATGGTGGCCAACTCACTTAAGTAAAATATACATACATACTAATGGGTTGCATTTGTATAACTGTTTGTATAGCCAAAACAAATATACCATGGTATGTACCATATAATTGCAGTGTGAGCGACAGAACTAGTATAAGAGTTATTTTGTGTGCGTGCTTTTCCAAATTACAATACAATTAAAAACAAATAACAATTGCTTATTGTATTGCTGCTGAGGAACTGTTTGTATCTGTTACTAGTTGTAACACAAATATATGAAAAAACCACTGTTGGAACCAATACATGATAAGCAGATGTTCGTGCGCACGTTCGTAACGTTTTTTTGTGGCGCAGACAAGGCACACATTCGTATTGTGTGTAATTTTTTTTTGTATTTGCAGCTCGTGTGTTTCGTGTATCATTTAGCTACATACATTTGTATGTATGTATGTGAAATTTTACTTTTATTCATTCCCTATCGGAGAATGTGTGGTTGACTACAAAAATAGTTAACTTATAGTTAACTTTTCTTAGACTGACTAAAAGCTAACCGCAATATCATCCAGAACAAACCCAAAATTAATTCTTAAGTTGAGTACGTAGTCGAATTTGATGAGAGCCAACAAATTTATTCTCAGCTACTTTGAAACTCATTTCAGTTTTATGTTAACATTTTGCTGTTGTTATTTTAGATGGTACTTTAGCTGAGTGGTAGCGCGTTGAGTACACAAATTGTGATGATACGTGTTCGAACCCCAGAAAATATTTTTTTAATTTACTGACTACAAGGTGGTTTAAAAAAGTCAACTTTAAGTTAGCTGAAAGTAATGCAGAGTGAGCCAATTGACTACCGCCTAGGACATCGCAATGTTAAAGTAGTCAGTTGATTACATTGCGAAGTAATCCAGTGTCAGTCAGTACTACTTGCGAAATAGTTAGCTAAAAGTTAGTTTAAAGTTAGCCAAATTTTCGACAGGGTTCATTCGTCAGCCACGTAAATTTTTTCTCAACACACCATAATGTACTTATGGTAGAAGCAGTTTTATGTATCTTATTTATATTACAAACAAATGTGTTGTTCTCATTTGCTCTTTGATCAACCATACAATAATTGCTTGAAAAAAATCAACATTAACAACTAGTAACAGAAACGCTAAATAACATATTTGTTCATACCAGAACCAAAAACACGCAAAACTGGTGCAAACAGTTCTATCTGTGCAATCCTATAATACATACATATGTATGTATATGACACTTATTCAATTTGCATTAAGAAAACTTAGTGTTTATCAGTAAAAGACGCTTTAAATCAAGTGGGATTTTGGGTCATCTTCATTGGAGACATTTAAAATTAACACTTTATTTGTTATCATTTTTGAGGGCGACCAAGCAGAAAGTGAAATGTCAATTTTATAAAAATAAAAAAAATCGGTTAAAAAGATTTTTTAATTACTACAAAAGGGGTTACTCTCAATTGCGATGCGAAAGAAATGCGTTTGCGCATTTGCTTTTCGCATCTATTTTTTTTCATTCGCAAGAAGCGATAGTGAGAAAGGTAACTTATTTGCTGAGCATTTACAAATCTGTATTATATCCCAATTCGTGTACACGCGCTGCTGATTTACCAAGTGTAGTTTCTCTAACCCCTCGGCCCTTAAAGTTTAAGATGCGTGAAGTACAAAAAGTAATTGCTGAACTCAACCCGTAGAAAGCTCCAGGTATTGATGGCATTAGTAAAAAAAATGGTAAGAATCCACAATGCATCCGTCATACGTTAAACTTCGCATTTTTCAACTGACAGTGCGTGTCCGTCAACGCAAAGTACAAAAATTGTTCAACTTTTAACTTTTTGCGTACGTTGAATAGTTTGACAGATATTGGCTGGTTTTTTTGGTATGTTTTTTGGCATGTGTTTGTGTTTTGTGGTTGTAAACATAAAGTTAAACAAAAGAAATAAACGAAATAAATAAAAAAGTTGAATTTAATAAATAAAATGGAGAATCAACCTACAAATGCTTGCGCACATAAAGTACTCATTGTGCCAACCTTCTCCGTCGCTGCGCTAATGTCAGTTGAAAAAGGCGAAGTTTGACGTATGACGGATTCATTGTGCCCCGGCCTTTAGAAACAATTCTCTTGCTGAGTTCACCGCGTGTGGTGAATTTCGGCCGGCACCGAGGTTCTTTGTGTTGCCATATCAACAAATATGTTTTGCCTTATTCGCGGCCACAAATTCGTCCTTGTTTACAGTTGTGTTCCTTTCATACAGTTCAAGTGTTATACGCTGATGCTAGATGCTCTAAAGAAGTCCATAGGGCAAACTCTCGAAATACCGATATACGCATATATGTATTTTTTTATCTCCTCTGCTTCTATTTTAGAAACATTCTAGTTTTGTTGTGCTGTGAGTGAATAAAAAGAATTTAAAAAACTTTGAAGTGCTATTAATAGAAAAAGAAATGTATAAATATTTTCATGTGCAAGGTCCAGTTTAAAGAATTTTATTTATACTTTTAACTAAAAAAATAAATTCTATGCATCATTACAAGAAAGAAAAATAAGAAGAATTATAATTCTTTCTTAAAATTGCCTTCATGGCTTTGCCTTTGTAGTATTCTTAAACATTTTAAATAATCAGGCACGTACATCTGTTCACACTCAACTACAAGTGTTTCTTTTCAGTTTATTTTTTTAATATTTTCATTTTTCAACTAAAATTATCATGCAACTCTTAACGTGAAATAAATTTAAAGAACACAAAATAAAAATAGTAAACAAGACATTTAAATTCTACAAAAGTCATAAAGATATGAAAACATAATTATCATCAGCATAAACATCAACATCACCGTCATCGTCATTATAATCATTGCCAACATCATAATCGTGTGCGACGTAGGCTTAGATTTAGAAACTGTCTGACTGGCTACTGCTTGGCTAAAGGCAACTCCTTGGAAAACGATTCATACAACGACATAAAAACAGTTACAGACACGATAAAACCATAAACTGAACTGATAACTTTTACACATTTCAGGGGCAGAAGCAGAAGAACTTAAGAAATTATCATAAATTCTTTTTCAAAATTATTTCGTAATAAATTCCATTATGAGAAAAAGGGGAGATAAAATAAGACATTACGACCTTTTTATCTTTGTAATTGATTTTTTATTGAATAGTGAATGCCAGATGATAATAATGATTTTCTATTTTTTATTTTTTATTTTTTTGGTCTTTGGGACAAGACTTGCACTTGTACTTGCACCATGAATGCATTAAATTTGTTGTATCATTTTCTTTTATTTGCTAAAAGCAGCGAGAGCGAAGAGAGTGGATTCAAAAAAGGGCAGCAGCATGACTGAATTTTTAGAGGACTTTTGGCATTTTTTTTTTGCTTTTAGTAAATGCAAAGTTTCTGTCAATCACTTTCATGAACGCTTTTCATTTACTAGAGGCTCAGTTAGCCGACTGTAATATAAAGTAACTGCAACAGTAGGAAACAGCTGATCGATATTGTTATGTGAAAAGTAATGAAAATGGTTATAGAGATGCAATGTAAGTAATGTAACCAAATTTTAAGGCGTGCGAACAATGCCAAAGAAAAGCGCAACACCTGGTTTGTCGACCTACGCCGGCCAAAAGCCGACTAACTTCGGCTAAGAAATAAAAACTACGGCGGCAGCTTAATCGGCTAAAAGGCACGTTTTATTTATCATTAATTTCTTTTGAGCAAATAAAATTTATAAATTTTCTTGCTGTTATTTTATTTAAGTTGAAATGCCTAAGCGATTATTCCTTTTAATATAAAACTACCGGCTCAGCCGGTGTCGTCGCATCCTGTTCAACATTTATCGGCGGCGGCTCGAAGCCGGCTTCGTTCCTTGAATACGATTACCGTAATTTTTAAACCGACTTCAATTCAATTCGTTTGATTTTTTTTTATGTGAGAGGGCATAAGTTTTATTTGGTCTCATCGTTAAAAAAAGTGGGCGTGCATGCAATTATATTTTTTCCGTTTTATTTTATGCTGCGAACGCTACGAAACTTAGCACACATATTGGGCTTCCGTAATGATATAATTTCGAACTGTAAAAAATGGGAGGAGACACGCTCACTACATTTTATTTATTTTCACAAGGCTTTCGATGCTGATTCAGTACAACAATTTGTTAAAGAAAGGGCCCTTTAAAAAAGACCCGTACAAGTAAATATTTTTGGTGTCCTGTGTCCTTTCTATTTCTGTGTTGTATAGTGTACGAGGAATTTACGAGATAAAAACTAATCTTGACAAGTTTTTCTTATTGATTATTTTTAATTAATTTATTTATTTTTTTTTCCTCCACCATATAAAAAGTTACTTGTCTTTAATTTTCGCTTTACTTTTAATTTCCAATACATATAACTTTTTGTTTCTTTGAATGTTTCTTTTTTTTGTACAAATTAAACAGAAAGAAATACTTGCTATTAAAACAACTTTCGAAAATGAAAATGGTTTGAAAAAATAAAAGAAATTATCACGTAGTGAAATATGATAAAACATAATTTCAAATGTCATGCAGATTTTATTATATAAAATTTATTTTTTTAAGCCATTTAAGTAGTTAATTTTGATAAAATATTTATATAAATATTTACTTGTCTCTTTTGCTACAAAAAAAATAGCAGAACGCCTGAAGCTACGCTATTAAACAAAGATAAATAATTACCTCAAAACAAGCATAAAATTATATATAAAAAATTTATAAAAAAAATAAAAATTATCAGCAGAAGTTATTAATTTTAAAAAAAATTTAATGATAAAAACTACTTGAACAAAAGTGTGGAAACAAAAATTAAAAAATGACGTCGTCATCATCGTAAAAGGAAATATGTAAAAAGACATACTAAAAAGAGCAATTAAATGCAGTTGGCAAACTTTTTACAATGAAAAACTAATCAGACATTTTTTAGTTAATTTTAATTATTATTTTTCGAACTTCATTTGTTTCTATATTTATCATTTGAATGGGCTAAAGTTCGTATCGCTTTTTAAGCCAAATTACATGTGATAATTATTAATGAACAAAAAATAAAAATAATAACTAATCAAAGTTAGTTGTAAATATTCTGACAAACAAATAGTTGAACGGAACAACTAGCTGTTTTCGAAGGCCACTAAACCTTCATCATCAGCGTTCTTCTGTGTTTGGTCCACTGTGTGTGGTATCAGTTGATGTAGATTCCTGCCTCATATACAAAACTTTTTTGCAAATGGAATATGTGAATTATTTTGTTTCATCGTATTTAAATTTGCTGAAAGGTGTTTTGTAATGAAAGCTGAAATTTACCATCTTAGAAGTTAAGAAAAGGCTGTGATATTTTATTTTTATTTTATTTATATTTGCAATTATTTTTTACGTTATGTGTTTTATGTTGTACATGTTATGTCTCTTTAAAATACATCCTAAAAACTTAAAAGTAAATTGGAATACAAGATAAAATATATTTCAATAAAAATAATTATCCCTGAAGATGTTGGAAAATCCCAACGAAACGTCGGATACATTAAGAATGGAATAGAAAACGTCTTTTATTTACATGTTTGAAGAAGTTGAATGACCTTGAAAGCCTGAATAGATACAATATCTATAAAACTACATTAATTGAAAAAAAAAATCGCCAAAATGAAAAAAATCGCCAAAATGAAAAAACCGAAAATAATGTCAAAACGAGAAAAAGTGTAAAAAACGCTAAAATAAAAGAAATCGCCAAAACGAGAAAAACAGTGTCAACTAAAAAAAATCGCCGAACTGAACAAAACCTACAAAATCGCCAAAACAAAAAAAAAATACTCCAATATGAAAAAAATCGCCAAAACTAAAAAACTAAAAATCTATATTTATGATTTGAACGGGCTAAAGTTCGTAACGCTTTTTAAGCCAAATTACATGTGATAATTATTAATGAACAAATAACATCAAAGTTAGTTGTAAATATTCTGACAACAACACATGAACGGAACAGCCAGCCATTTTCGAAGACCACTAAACCTTCATCATCAGCGTTCTTCTGTGTTTGGTCCACTCTGTGTGGTGTCAGTTGATGTAGATTCCTGCCTCATATACGAAACATTCTTGCAAATGGAAGACGTGAATTGTTTTGATTCATCGTATTTCAATTTTGCCGAAACGTGTTTTGTAATGAAAGCCCAAATTTACCATCTCTAATTTACAACAGACTTATCATTGTCGTTTATTCTTATTTAATTATGACAAAATAAAAAAATTGCCAAAATGAAGAAAACGAGAAAAAAGTGCCAAAAAACCCCAAAACTTAAAAAATCGTCAAAACAAAAAAAAGGAAAAAAAACGCCAAAACCAAAATAAATGTCAAAACGATATTTTATACACATAGGCCACAGTTCGTATTGAATTACACACATATCTAGTGTCCGTACGGAACCCTTCATGCGCGAGTCAAAGTCGCACTTCACTGAATTTATTTATATTATTGTTAATTTATGAAATTTCTTTCACTTTTATTATTGTAAAATATGTGCAAACATAAATTTAAAGTTTATACTTTGTGAATATCCCAAATATATAAATAAATTGAATAAAAAAAGAGTTTAATACAAAAATAAAACAAAAAAATTAGGACTCTATTTTAATTATTTACAAATTTATGATTTTTGTCGTCCTAAATTCTTAAATCGAACACTGTGCGCCGGCGTGGCCTATTTTTTTTGCAATTCCATTGTTTAAAAAATTAAAGCTTTTTCCATATAAAACTAGATTTAAAATTAAAAAAATTTGCCTTTCTGCGCAACATTTGCTTCAGCAGACCGCGATCTTACGGTTTACGTTTCTGCGCCGCTAAAAATATCTCCCTTACCTTCACATGAACGTGTTTGATTTCAAGATCCTGGCTAAAAAATGCATTTTTTAACGCTATCTAAAAGTAACGTATAATTTTGTTTCTATTCTAAAATTAACCAAATATATTTAACTAGACAGCAACATTTAAAAATTAAGAAAAAATTAGTGACAAAACGTGATTTTTTTGCAAATGCAAATGAATATCTTCAAACTGATACTCGTACTTAATTTAAAAACATAAAAAATCAATTTATCTTATTTAAAAAGCCATTAAATCAATTTGAAATAAATACAATAACAAAACTAGAAACCCACTAACTGACGGCAAAATTTGGTTTTTGGTGTCAGTTTGTTTGTCTGTCAACGAACTATTTGTCCATGAAGTAGAAAAAAAAAATACAAAATAAAAAAACCAACTTTAAATACAGAGGCGCCTGCTGCAATTATAGAAATCTTAAACTCAATATTTATTTATGTCTCTACTTTTTCTTTGCCCATCAAACAAATAATTTTAATAAACAATTAATTATTTGTAATGACGCACGAGAAAAAGGACTATAAAATTTATTTATTGTTATAATAAATACTTATTAAAAAAAATCAAAGTCTGCCTCAGTTGGAGTTTCAACTTTATTTACAAGTATTTATGTACATAGAAATGTATAAATTAGGGAAGTAACGAATACGAATACCGATTCCGATATATCGGCGATATTTCTGATTTTCCGATGTATCGATATCGGCGCACAGTGGCACATTTGAAGAGATGGCGACCAAAACTCTTCAAAAAATTTTTTTTTGTGTCATCGTTTTAAGTTTTTTTATACTATATATAAAAGTAAACACATAGGAACCTCGAAATCCAGAAATTTAAGTTTTTATTTCGATTATTTCTCTTCGAATAGGGTGATCAAGGACGCGTTTTTTTTTAAGAGAAGCTGAAATTCAAAATATTTTAGAAAATTTTTCAACTTCAAGTGGGCATAACTTTTTTGTTTTATATATTTTTGGAAAAAAATTTTTTCGTCACACAATATCATTTCTTAACTTATAAAATAGTTTAAAAAAATCGTGCCTTATTTTGCTCGAGTCCCAGATTTGGGCATTGCAATAAAGGTCTAAAATATACCCAAATCTCGATGTAACTTTTTTTCTGCAAAAAACTTCCTAAAATGACTTATAAAGTGTTATAGTATGTACTTTAAGCAGCTATTATATGTTAATTTTTTAAATTTATATTTGCGTCTCTAGGAACTACAATGACTTTACTGCTTGAATGTCGGATATTTTAGGTATGGGAGTGCGGTATATCTACATGTGTTTGTGTGTGTATTGTGTGTATGTTTTTCTTTTTTTTTCGAAGAAGCTTTATTAATGATAAGGTTATAAAAGACTCTTATTATAATACATTAAATGCATTTTTGTAATTTAGGCCATTAAAAAATGTATATTTACGTATAAGCGGGGGGTAGGTACATGAGTTGTTGTATTTGGACTGATATATTCGACCTTTTGTTATAACTTTATTGTGTACCCAGGTAGCTGCTGCTCATATAAAGGTTAAAATACGATGGACACATCAGGTTTTCTTCAAGCAGGTCTCCTTAATTCTCTTTTAAACCTGCCCGGCTGTTTAGACACAGACAGTTTGTGTTCAAGTTTTTAATGAGTTTTCAATATGAGAATGAAATAACAAAAGAGAATTGAACCAATGAAGACCTCTTTAATATTTTACTGTGCATTTCTGATTCATATATCTCCAGAATTCGACAAAAATGGAATTCCACACCCATGGAATTGGACAAATAGGCAGCTCCTTGAAGATGAACAGGAGACATACTCAGATGAAATTTTCACTAAGACAGTTAAATGAAAAATGTATTCTATGCAAATTAACATAAGCACAATAAATATTGAAAATTTATAAAAAAAAATTTATTTCATTTGGAATAAAAAGATTTTCTTAGAATTTATGGTAAAACCTTTTTCGGATATGGATCTCCTACATATCTGTTATGGATTCACGTTTAAAATATATTTAAATTGTTCATATAATAATAACATTTAAAGCTGTCGAACTTACATTTTTTAGTGAATTATGATCACCAAGGCTATTTTACGAAATTTTACTTAACAGGGCCCTATGAGTAAATGTGGACCGATTGTCCTAAAATTTCACAAGGATATCAACAACTAAAATAAAATTAGTTTTGCTAAATATTATATCAATATTAATATATTTAAAAGAATTATGAGATTCACACTTTAGTAAGGCCGTATTATAGAGTTAATAAAAAAATAAATAAAATTTCATAAAAAAATTTCAACCCAGTCAAAAGTTATAGAATTTTGACCGCCAACTCACAAAATGTGCCACTGTGAGGCGATACTTCATAAATTTGTTTAGAGCTGTTTTGAACAAACTATTAAATTTTCATCGATTTTTAAGAGATACAGTTGTCAAAGATAGACTGTGTATTTGAACTGTGTACTTATTGTTGCGGTGTATCGCTGCAGTTGTCTGCTTTGCACCATAGTAGTGAAATGTTCTCTAAATGCTAAATCATGTATGTATGTATTGTTTTTTTTGTTAAGAATGAATTCAAATATCAATTTTAAATATTAATAATCTCTTACACTATAATTTGGTATTATAAAAGGTTTTGTTACATAATTTAACTTAAGTTCAATATGCGTATCGGTATCGGAATCGGTATCGTCGATATTTCTTTTTGAGTATTTGTATCGGTATCGGATCGGCAAAACGGCGTATCGTTACATCCCTAGTATAAATGATAAATATATGATTTTAACGAATTGCATTGAACATTTGTCAAACCCTTTAAATAAACCTTTGTAACATTTATCTAAACACTCTTACATTTTCATTGAACGTTCATTTGATTTTAATCATAATCTTTTAAATTAAAAAAGTCTCAATGATAAATCATTTGTTGAAATCTCAAAAAAAAAAAGAGTGCAACAAAAAGAGTTAAACTGCCTTATTTGGAGTTTGACATTCCTGTTTATAATTGGGAAAGAATGCCAATTAAATCGTTTTTAACACAATAAATTCACTATTCATTTATTTTTTTTATCCAAATTTATCTATTTTCGCATATTTATATTTTATATCGGTCTCTCCTCGTTTCTCTGCAATATTAAATTTTGGTCTTG
This sequence comes from Tachina fera, assembly GCA_905220375.1. Taxonomy (NCBI): domain Eukaryota; kingdom Metazoa; phylum Arthropoda; class Insecta; order Diptera; family Tachinidae; genus Tachina; species Tachina fera. The sequence continues at coordinate 48,846,553 of LR999964.1, read as the reverse complement.
GTTATTGTTTCATCATCTATAATAAGGCAGCAGTTGAATTTTTTGAAAATGTTGTCTTGGAGGCTGCTATTCTGACTGATTAAATGCTTTGCCAGATTAACAGTAATTATGTTTGGAAAGACAATGGTGTCTATTCTGAAATACGCGTCGACTTGGTGATACTTACATGGAAAACAAAAACAAACCTGTGTAAATGTGAAAAATTTGTTTTTGTTTCTCATACAAAATTAACCGTTTTTGAAAGAAAGAGAAACGCGTTGATATTCTCACGTTTATTTCATTTATGAAATGCATGACAAACAAAAACAATTTTTGAAAATTTGTTTTTGTTTGAATGTAAAGTTTCACTTCTTCGACGCGTTTTCCAGAATAGCCCCCAATATTAAAGAAAATAATTAAAGTGTTGCCACTAGATTCTTGCGTAAAGACTTGGCGATGTGGCCGGATTTTATGTGAAAAATGCTTTAAGTATAATCAAAACTTTAGATTTAAATTTACGAACTTAAATCATGAAATTTATATAAATTTTGAAATCACAATCGTATCGTATATATAATTAGGGCATTCAAACCGTGGTCGTCATAAAGGTCATATCGTCATAGACTGAAAGGAAAATCATTCATTCAGAGAATGAAACGGTTTCACTAAATGTTCTGCATTATATTAATGAAACTTTTCATTTATACAATGAACAATTACATTGTATACATGAAATCTTTCAATCTCTGCTCTTCATGTGTTCTTCATAGTTCATTGTATTAATGAAAATCGTTACATTGTTTAAACGAATTTTCTTTTTAGCAAATTTCAGGCAAACATAAGTAAGTTCCACAAATTTTATCTACTTACTGTATACAGTTTGTCAAACATAAATAAATCAAGTTATTTTGCTAAAAAATATTTTCTATTTCTTACTTTTCTAAACCCTTTTAATTTCAAAGCAGTATGGTCGTCATAAATGCAATGAAATCATTTCATTTACACAATGTAATATTCTTCATTGTATAGCAGATATCTCTCTTTCTCTTTTTATATATAGGTTTGTCATTCCGTGTGTAATTTCCACAATATCAATATGCCACCCATAAAGTATATATATTCTGGGTCCTTATGAATAGGGAAGACGAATAAGCGATGTCCGTCCGTCCTTCTGATGTACGTGAAATCGGTTTTCCGAAGCTCCCAGAAGAGACTTCGGTCTTGGACTGTTGTATCAGAAGTGGACCAACTTAGATTGGTATTGAAAATCAGCAAAATCGAGCACTCAGTTTCAGAGCTGGAAAACTTAAACTTTATTTTACCATATAAAAGTAACTACCGAAAATTAATTTTGGTTTTTTTAATAAATAAAATAATTTTATGCTTTATATATATATATATATATATATATATATATATATATATATATATATATACATATATATATATATATAAATGTAAATGTATAAATGTAAATGTATGTATATAAATGTAATATAAATATACATACATATATCTTTTTTTCACTATAATATTAATTAACTACAAATTAGTTGACAAATAAGTAGTTAGTAGTCAATTTAAAAGTCATGCAGAGATGACCAATTGACTACCGCCTATGACATGCCTATGTTAAAATAGTGAGTCGGCGACAAGAAAAAGGCAATTAATCAACCAGTTGTGATTATTAAAAAACAAGTTTGAAGGTACTTACAAATGGGTTTGAGTTCCTATAGGGTTATTTTAATAATTTAATATAATAAATTAATGTTTTTTAACAAATCAGAGTACCATACATGTACATATTTAATTCACTTATATTATTTCAATATTTTCAACTGCTATAGTCCCGACAACTCGTTAATCCGACCGAGCCTAAAACTATATGTGTCCGGATTGTCGAAGTTGTTGTTGTTGTATGTTATTTTTTCATTGTTCTTGCAATCCTGATATTACCTGGAAATAAATGTGCCTTGGACCCAACTACCAAAAAGCAGTTGTGTATACTCAACGTTTTTCTCAACCAAACTTGCGCAGAGTTGTAAATGAGAATGCAAAATACAAGTGAAAAGTGGAGAATGGCAATGCAAATTTATCAATCACAATCAAACTATTTTAAAACTTGAAAACCGTGGTAAAAAAATTAATGCCCCAATTTATTTCAAGATCGCATTTAAGATTGTAATCTTGAATAAAATCTCATTTTAAGATCGTTTCTAAAATCACATTCTCAAAAATTTAAGAATATAATCTTAAAATTAAGATTACGTTCTTGATTTTAAGAATGCGTTCTTAAAGCTTAACAGCCTTATTAAGGCTTTCAAAAGGGTTTTTAAGACACATTTTCATAAAAAAAAATTCCTAAAAAGCCTTAAAAAAATAATTTGAAATTTATTAGCTGGTGGTTCAGCTTTGTCTATATGCATTTCATTGTTGCTGTAACAAATCATCAGTAGACTTCAACCACACATTTTGAATAGTCAGAAACCTCTTATCTTATTGAAAGTCTGTAAATAAGATAAGAAGTTTGTGACTATTCAAAATGTGTGGTTGAAGTCTACTGATGATTTGTTACAGCAACAATGAAATGCATGTAGACAAAGCTGAACCACCAGCAAATAAATTTCAAATTATAATATAATATATATAATAATAATATATTCTTAAAAGCCCTAATAAGTTTTATAAACAAGGCTGTAAGAAGTTATGTTTAAAAGTGAGAACGTCAATCTTACTAACCAAATTTCAGGATTGAAAGCTGAATATTTCTGCAATCCAAATACAAGAATTTTTTTCTTAATACATACATAATTAATTTTAATTAATTTTTTACCAGCCTACGAATGTTTTAACTTGGCATACCTTCCCATTCATGAAGGCTGATAAGATCCCTCAAACAAATCAAGCAAAAATCATTTAAAATCTTAACAAATGCATTTGTCATTTAATTTTTTTTTCAAAATAAAAATAAAAAAGAAAAAGCAACGAACTAAAAAAACTTCAAGTTTGCCCTGAGATAAAAATAGTTTTAATTAATTATATTTTATACGGGCCCTATTTTTTGCTTCCTGTTGTTTTTGTCATTACTTTAAGGTTTTGTTTTTCCTATTAACCATTTAATAAATAGCCTTTATCTGTCAATGTCATGTTAATTTTTTTTTACTTTTCTAAAAAAAAAAGAAAAAATATAAAAACTAAAATCATTCTCCTGATGTCCTTAAGGAGCCAAGTGTGTGAGTGTTTATCTGTGGCGGGATTTATTTTTTTTTTCTTTTCCTTTTTTTTTGTATTTTACAATTTCACAATTAATCGATTAAGATCTAAGTATGCAGTATAGACATTCCTAATTTGGTTTTGTGGTCAACTGTTTATGCGAGCAACAGATGTAAAGAGGAAATTGAAAATGATCTTTATCAGAGTAATAATAACATGAACATACTTATTTTATTTATTTATTTTTTTTGTTGTACATGACAATATTTATGTGGTCATAAAAAATTATGAGAAACTTGAAAGTGACTTATGAAAACTGTAGTCTAATTAAAAATAAATGCATACTTACTTACATATGTATACATATATGTAAGTAATACACAGAAAAAAACATATACATAGATAAATTAAAAAAATTTCGAAAATAAATGGCTTGATTATGAATGGTAACTGGACGTCAGTTGCGTTGTCAACTGGCAACATGACTAGAAAAAAACTAAAAACAATTCAAATTCATTAGAATTCCCCCCTCTACTGTGTGTAAATGTTATTGCTTTAAAATAATTTTTAACCAAAACTGAGATCCCACTATCAGCATAAATGGTACAATCTCTGATGATTTTTATCGTGCTATATTTATATTTAAAAACATTTCTAAATTTATTATTGGGTGGTCTCTTTATCGTCGCTCATTGTGACAACTTCTTTCGGTTCATGTTAGCCAAAACCACTACATTATCGCGCTTTGAGTCTGGTACTCTGTTCGAAGTTGTGAACAATTTTCAGTACCATTGATTATTTCGCGTGAACAATTTGACATGTACTAAATGTAGCCCATCTCGCGGTTTTTTATTATAAATTTCTCGCTTTTATTGCTAAAAAAGTATGCCACATTGTTAAAATTTCGTGCGAAAAAAGCACTGCTCATGTTGTTTCGGAGCTAAACTAAAATGATGCCACATTAATTTTGCATGGAAAAACATGCTGCCAGATAGATTTTACTTGTTTTTTTGCAACAAAAATAGAATACTACTTTTGCAAATTTATTTCGCAAATATTTCACGCCAGATTCTTTTATATGTAGTTTGAAAGCATTTCGCACGAAATTGTGAAAAGAGTACCTGGCTTTATTGTGCAAATTAAATCATATGATTTTGTTTATTCGCTTGTTGGCAGACGGAGTTTTACTTTCGAAATGGATTACTCTCAAAAACAGAAAAAAGCTGTGGCCATATACATATATTGAGGCGTCTCAATATTTAAAAACACAGAACAAATAAAAAATAAAATAACACTTAAAAAAGAAGAGAGATGTCTCTGGATCAGACAACAGATTGAATGCCTGCCTTATTTTGTTGTTTTCAATGCAATCACAAAAAAAACTGCATATTGTTGTCAGTCCACAACATTTCAAATAAACAACGCATGACACAATCGAAAGAGATGAGTGCGTCGAATTTTATTGCGTGCATTGCTTGTTTTATATAAATGTTCAGTGGTCTTGTCAAATGCAACGAATACTCAGCGATTGGTGCGAATACTTTTTACGTAGTCGTTGTATTTTGTGCTTGTATAAATAAAACTCTTACATTAGTATTCATAAAACACGATACAGATTTGAAATGTATTATATGTCAAATTTTATATGAAACAGTTATTTGTAATACATTTCAGATCTATTTTACTCCTTCCAAATTTTACTTATTGCATTTTCTTTTATTTTTCTAACCGTATACATATATCGGCATTTATTTTTTCTAAAATTTCCTCCCTCACACTGCATTTTTTTATTATTTATAAACATTAAAATCACTTAAAATAATCTTGTTATTTAAACGTGATATACAAAAGCTCAGCGAATACTGAGTGAATGGTATGAAAGAAATCCATTCCTTCATTTTGCATCATTTCATTTCACTGCTTGTGTTATAGCGGCATTGCAATAATAGAATGCGTATGGGCAATCAACAAATCGCAATGAATTGTGTCATAGCAATTACATTTGTTATTGTTGTCGAATAAATGCATGGCAATAGCAACGAATTTATGAATTGTTAGCAAATGCGAGTGGTCTCATTCTGTTCTCTGCTCTGGATACCCTTGTTAAGAGCTATGCTGCTTAGCTATAATATTATATGATGATATCAAATTCGCCGCAAACATTTCAAAACGGTTCCATTTATTTCCCATTACATATTTTCTGTTCTAGCTGCGTACGATTAAATTAATGTATTGTATTATGCTCATGAGCTGTTTTACTATAAAAATAAATTGAGCAATCTTTCTCATTGTTTTTATTTCACTTACTTCAAAGAACGAAACAAGTCAAAATCAAACATTTTGTTTCTCTTATTTTCGTACTCTGCTTTTAGGTACAAAGAAATCATGATTTATTTAAATTTATAAGGATTATTTTTGCTACGAAAATCACGTCACGTGTAGGAGCCTCATGTGTCATGCGATAAAGAGCATAGCTCTAGAAACGTGTAATTTTTGGTAGAAAAGTGAATTGAATGCCTATTAGAGCAATTTACGCAAATTTCGGGAAGACGACAGTGAAAATTTTCTTTTCAAAATCTGTGTGCGAATGAATGTAAGAAATTTCCTCGAATCGGTGGATAGTAAACAGATGTTTTCAAAGCAGGGATGGCAAAATCGGTACAACTGCAATGTTTTGGTAAAAGCGACTTGTCTTATTTTTGAACTCTACAAATGTACTATTTAGTTTTTTAATATACTACGTAAAAAAATTTATTTTTGCTGCAAAGCTCAAAGAAGTAAATATTAAATAAGCCAGTTGATACAATTTCAAAATTAGTTTTACCCTGCCATGTATCGGCGCTGATTGGCGACTATAATGGGTGCACAAGTGGTCGATAAAAATCGTTGCATATTTTACAATGTGATTGCTTGGCATTGCTTAAAAGAGTGTTCACATTATCGGCTCAAAAATAGTTACCACGATTTTGGCGTATATTGTCGCATTAAAAAAAGTGTAAGCATTCACACTATCGGCACATGAAATGCAATGAATATCTGTACATTGCGTCGAAAGTGGAAATTTAGTTTAACAATTTTTTTTATGGCGACATTTCTTTTGGAATACATGCGGTAAAGTTCACATAGAACACCTTCTAAAGTGTAAAACGCCCAATGACGAATATAATGAAAAATTTTTTGATCGATTTAATTAGAATTTGACGATCGCATTTGGCCAAGAGAACAACTTCGTTTCAGCCAGGACAATGCAAGGGAGCTCACATGTGCAGTTTACATGGCAAAAGTCCAGGAATAGGACTTCAAAATGGTTCCCCCATCGGCCTTATTCTCCGAATTTATTATTTTCCGAGAGACTATTTTTCCCCCAAACCTAAAGAAATGGTTCGGTGGAAAGAGATTTTACTTTTTTGAGGAAATCATCTCACAAACAATTAACTTCCTTGATGAACTCGACAAATCTTAAAGAAAATTAAGTAATGTTCGAAAAAGTATGTATTCTAGTCCCAAGTTTCCGTTTTGTTGTTCCTATATATACTTTGTTACACCTAGGAACAACAAAACGGAAACTTGGGACTAGAATATCCGAACATGAAGCAGATATAAATAAAGGAAAGGAGACAACAGCTCTAGCCCAACACGCGAAAAAAACGAAACAAAATAGATTTTAAAAGAGTGAAAATACTAGACAGAGAAAAGAAAACGAACAAAAGGTATACACTAGAAAGCCTACGGATACAACAACGCATAAAGAAATCTATAAACACCAAAGAAGACAAAGACAACACTAAACTACAATATGCCATTGCAATAACCTGACAAGTTAAGTTCTGTGATATTAGTTTTTAAGTTCGCCTGTGATATTTTCTTTTATTTATTATTATTTAAATTATACACTTAATTGTTCGTGATGTCCAGTTTTATAATTTATTTAGTAATGTAACCGAAGAATCGTGAGTACAGCATAAAAACTAATATAACATACATAAAACTATAAATAACAAACATTTTGTAATTTGTTGATAGAGCTTAATAAAAAACATTCTCCTGAAGACGTCGGAAAAAAGCCGACGAAACGTTGAGAAAAAAGATGAAGTAGATTTGTTTTATTTGCATCTTGATAACTAAGAAAACTGACCAAAAATAGCCTACGCAAAAATAAATATATTCACTAACGAAATTGGTCACAAAATATAAACAAAATAAATTAAATATAATTGTCTATTTATCAATAAGAACAATTTATTGTCTGGTGTTAATTATCACACATGTCCTTAAAAAAATGTTTACAAACTAATCTAACAAACAGAATATTTCCAGACCTGGCATTTTATATTAAAATTGTCAACAGCAAAATACAATATTGTATAATTCGACTATTAGACAACGCATACGACGTTAATGCGAGCTTGTGAATTGAGCAAATATAAAGAAATAATACATATGAAAAATTTTATCGAAAACCCTGTGCAAAAGTTAAGTTTTTTCATGGGGGAGTTGCTGATCCAGCTCTGCAGAGTTTCATAATTGAAACAGTATTCACAGTAGCCCAATTCACAAACTTGTGTAAATGGTCTTGCATCGTAGCATGTGCAAAATGGTAAAGTATATTGATACTCACCGCATAACAATTCTTAGTGGTGAGTATCAATAAACTATATAGTGTTGCCAGTTTAGGGGATTTGTCCCCAAATTTGGGATTATTTTTCGCGATTGGGTTGATAAACAACAATTAGAAACTTTTTGGGAATTTTTTACAACTGATGGTAACAAGAATGATTTTTGAATTAAGAAATATGCGTCTGGCAAGTCTAAAAATGTGTGTTACTATTCATAGGGAATGGTTTCTAATAAAGAAGAAGTATCAAGGCAGATTAACTTATAATGAACACTACCAAAACAAAAATACGTAACAAAATGAAATATGTCTTGTTGGAAGCACTTTTATAATAAACAGACACTTTAAAAATAATTAAATTTTTTGTAACAAATTTAAATCTTTTGCTAAATGCTAAAGCTTTTTAATACAACTACTATGTACAACGAAGTTTCTGAGCCTGATTAATCAGATGATTTCGATTCCGAAGTTTTTGAAATGGTACACACAGAAAAAGAACAATGTAGAATCGTTAAAAATAGGGTTAATTTTAAATTTTTTGGCAATGATTTTGCTTCATGTTTGTTTCATGTTAATTTAATATGATTTATAGCAATTGTCAAATAATATTTTTTCTTTTGAAATAACTTTATTTCACGTTGAATTAACATTTACGTACTGTTAAAATCAAAATGAAGAATCATGTTGAATCAAAGTTATTTCAAGTTAGATCAACATGAATTTAATTTAATGTAGTAATTCTATTTTATTAACTTTTTAACTTACGTGTGGTTTACATAGACATAAGAAAAATTTTTGTATATAAATTAAATTTGCTTCCCTTCCCCGGCCAAGATTTGAAATCGTAACTCATCGCGTGGTAGTCAACGTGCTTACCCCTGCAGCCACAACAACTTTAAATATTCTTAAGATATACACTAAATATGTACCATCTTGAATTAAATTTTAATTTAACATTATTTCTATACATTTTACATAAAATTTGTTTGAAACATTTTAGTTTTAGTTAAAAAATAAAATGCTTTGACTTCAAAAGTTTTAGTAAAAAAAAAATACGAAATAGTTTGTTGACTCCAGGATGCGAACCTGCGATCCTCCGAATGCAAGACCAGTACACTGGTTATCAGCCAGCAGCAGTTTGTTGGCGGTTTAAAAAATGTTTTATTGGTTTGTTGAAAATAAAAAATGGCGTCATGCAAAATTTAAGTGTTTATAAAAATTAGTTTAAGAAATCAAATTAAAAAGTTAATACCTATAGTTGTATTGAACAACTCATATTCATATTGTATAAAAATAAAAAATGTGAAAATTAAAAAATTTTTAGTGAAATTGCCAATTATGGAAATATTTTTTGATTCTGTGGAAAATTTTGTGCCATCAGTTAAGGATTTGTCACACTTTCTGAACCATACTTAAGTGCTTGAATTTACTAATTCAGCGAAACATACAATTTTAATAAATCAGTACAATTTTACGACGGAAATTTCAGACAGTGTGGTGATATCGTTAATAGTAAGTTAGTACAATCTTGCTATTGACGTTTTCGCCATATAGTTCCACAAGAACTATCTAGTCAGTATTGACGCAGTCTAGTTGTAGATTTCGTAGGACAAGCCGGTGTTAAATGTCAATAGTAGATAGCATTAGTTGGGGTGTAATTTGTCAGTAGTACTGGTGAGATTGTCAGTAGATAATCAGTATAATTTTACTATTGGCATTTCCTGCAGGGTATGACCAAAGCAAATAATCACCAACACACTCAAACAACATATTATTTCTTTCAAATTTAATGTGATTTGAATGAATTTGAATCAACCTTTTGGGATGTTGATTTTACATTGGTATTTTTTTCCGTGTGTAAACTTTGGTTTAAATTTTTTTCTTCAGAAGCTTTATAAGTACAAATTAAATAAATATTAATATAAATATAGCTATCGATATAAATAAATTTTACTGAATAAATGTTATTTTTGTTATTATTTTTTTAAATAAAATTAAAAAACTTAATTTTTTTCACAAAAGAAAAAATTTAAATCAAAAAAACTCAATTTGGGGATTTTTGGGGATTAAAAATCAAAAATTGGGGAGGAGATCTATAAAAAATAAACTGGCAACATTGCACATGTTACGATGAAAGACCATTGGCACAAGACTGTGCATTGGACTAGTGACTCAAAAGCGCCTGATTAAAGACTCACCCTGATAATTACATACTTTTGAATAAAACCAGCAATTATTTTGATAAAGTATAATTTATATATTACTTTATACATGCGCTTTATTTGTTTCTTCATTGTTTTTGTAATTTGTCTGTATAACTTTTTTTTTTTGGATATATAGCAAGTAAATTAAGTAAATTATGCTGTTTATATTTTAATTATTTATAATAGCAATAATTACCTTTTTTTATATTTTATAATATACAATAGATAATTAGTTAAATATACATACATAAAATAAATTTGAAACACAAATAATTTGTTTGATTTTTATGTTTTTCTCTTCTTAATTCCAGAAAAATCTTAAAGATTCTTCAGCTACAAAAAATCCAAAAATAATGAAACTTAAAATTAATCCTAAGCAACAGAAATTGTTTTATATAAAGTCGTTCGTAATTCAACTAAAACAAATATTAAAAGGGGTAAGTAACAAATTTTTAATTAATATTTCAAGCAATACATAAATTTTTATTTCTAATTAATTAAGTACTTAAGACTTTTTATCTATTTTTTTTACTTTAAATTATAAAGTAATTTATGATAACTATAAGTTTAATGCTTAAATAATATATGTATTTTATTATTGATGACTACAAATTAGGACAAAAAAAAACTAAACAACTTATATTAATTTGGTTTTATATATTTACAAAATATTAAAATCTAGGGGATTTTTAAATTAAATTACAATTATTAAGAAATAGAAACTATTTCAATTTAATTTTCTAAAAGTTTTGAATTCAAGATTTGTTTGTATTTACAAAAGTTGGAAAATGAAAAGAAGTCTTGGAATCAAGGACAATGTAGGCGTAAAAGCAGCAATTTCCGCAAAAATTTTTGTGCTAATAAGGTCCGCCGCACATAAAAAATATTGTTTTTAAAAAAACACTTTTTATTAAAAAAAAAAATACAAACGTGTAATTAAAAGTTTGATTGAGTCAATTAAACTTTATTTTAAAAACTTAGTTGATCAAAAATTTAATTAAAAATTTAAACGAGTCACGAGTCAGTTATGTTTAAGAATTTAATTAATAAAAAAGTTTAATTGTATCAATTAAATTTTTAATATATTTTTTTTAAAGAACAAACACAACCCCCGCAAAGCGATTAGCTTGTCTGCGGAAAACACCCAGGGTCTATGGTGAAAATCGAACCCAAGACCTCTGACTGAGAGGCAAGCATCGCTACCACTCAGCGACACCCATTTTTGTATTTCTTTTAAATTAAATGTGTTAAGTTGAAATTAAATTTGTTAAATTGAAAGAAAAAAATTCTGTGTGTATTATAAAAAATTTTCATAATTTCAAACATTGTAAAGTGAATTTTTAAATTTTTTTATGCAGATACACACAAGTATGAAATTTTTTTGTAATATTAATTAAATTTATGTGATATCAACAGTAAATAATTTTATTAATATCAATTAAGTTTTTCCACTTGAATTAATTACAGCAACGAAAAATTTAATTGAAAATATTAACTGGTGAATAATTTTTTCGAATACACAGACATACATTAACAATTTAAAGAAATATTACAACAGTCTGCACAAATGGTTGTGAAGAATTTCTTTCGACTAAAAAAACGAATTTATTGCACACAGAGAAAAATATAATAAAATATTTCTTGCAATATCACTAAAAAATTAATTGAAAAGAAATAAGAAGAAAGAAATAAATAAATAAAATTTTAATTAAAAGAAGCGAAAATATTTTTAACTGTGTACTTTATTCATTCTGTTTTCTTTTAAAACAAATTTACCAATCAATTCGAAAAACGAAACCTTTCGAAAGCGATTTACGATTTGAAAAGAAAATGGTACTGTAAAGCGTGTTTTTTTAGTGTCACAACTTTGAGTTGGCAACACTGCTTTGTTTGAGCACCCATTTAACAGCTGATAGTTGCTTTTTGTTAGGTTTACTTTGAAATTTCATTATGAATCGACTTACAGCAGAGTAACGCGTGCAAGTTGTTGAAATTTTTACTCAAAATAATTGTTCTATTCGTCAAACTCATCGTGCATTCCCCCATTTTATGACGTACATAATCGATTAAGCACATTTCTGGTTGAATGTGTACGTAAATAAGCAGAACTGTCGTATTTGGAGTGAGGAGACTCTACAAACTTTTGTCGAAACACCATTACATCCACAGAAAATTGATGTTTACTCCGCTTTATGGGCTGGCGGAGTCATTGACCCATATGTCTCAAAAAAAGATGATGATCAGAATGTTACTGATTCGAAATTTTTTTCGTACCTCAATCACGTGGCATTAATCTTGCTGATATGTGCTTTCAACAGGATGGATCCACATGCCACACAGCTGGCACTACAATTTATTTACTCAAAGAAACTTTTGATGAAAAAATTATTTTAATTAATTGGCCACCAAGATCATGTGATTTAACCCCATTTAATTATTTTCATTAGAGTTATGTTAAGTCACTTGTCTACGTCGATAAACTACAAACAATTGAACACCTGGAAGTCAACATTCGAAGATTTAATGCTGCGAAAAGTTGTTGACATTTGGTGCTCCAGATTGCGCCTTCTACGCGCTAGCCGTGGCGGCCACATGGCAGAAATCATATTTAAACATTAATTTCATAAAATTTTCTTTCCAATAAAGCCCGTTACATTGATATTAAAAATATATTTACTTGTTTTATTATGATTTAGACTTGTGTCACTCTATAAAAAACACCCTTTATAATTCCATTCTTAAACTATACAGAGTTGTATATAAGGGTCTTACGATTTCCATATTTTTGAACTAGGTTCTCAGTTAGAAGAACGTAACACTCAGGCAATGAATGCCTACTACTTATAGGTATTACCTTCTTTTAGGAAAGAAGCTGTGAATTTCGAATTTTCCAACTGTAAAACCATATTAATAACTTTTGGAAATTTTTCCAATCGCATAAATTATGATTCTCAGATGCACTCAATTGTGAATTGGGCTATTGTAAATTTGGTAAACGTTTTTATATTTATTTCGCATAAAATTCGTTTCTTTTATGTAACGACATAACTCAAAACAACTAGTTGTAAATAAAACGAAAATAATATTTGTGATTATACTAAAGTTCGCTCGTGTTTTTAGAAAGCCAAATTACACATAATAATTTTTAAGAAAAGAATAACACCAAAACTATTTGTAAACATTTTAACAAACACTATTAGAACGAAACAATATGCTCATCAGCGTTCTTTTTTCATCATCAGCGTTCTTGTGTGTGGTGTCAGTTAATGCAAATTGAAAATTAAAATTTTCCATCTCTGATTTGCAACAGTATTGCCATTGATGTTTTTTCTTTACTAATTATGCTACTTACGACCATATGCACCACAATGTGGAAGCTTTTAAAAAAGAGCTTTGTGCCTTCACACCGACCAGAGCATAACAGCCAATCCGATCTCGGCCTAAACAATGCTTGTTCTTACTTTGCAAGGAATTGTAAAACTTGTAAGAGCTTTCAAAGCTGTTTACCTCAAATGCAATTATCAGAATATTGGTAGAATTAGTGAATTCCTATCGCGTTACTTTTGAAGTGGCCGTATCGTTTAAATCTGGATGTAAAGGATCAGTTACCCGACTGTAATGTCGTAATGTAACTGCAACGTAGGAAACAGCTGATCAATATTTTTATATGAAAAATAGGTTACATTACTTTACATCTCTATAACCATTTTCATTACTTTTCACACGACAATATCGATCAGCTGCTTCCTAATGTTGCAGTTACTTTACATTACCGTCGGCTAACTGAGCCTTTACATACTGAGCCTTTACGTACATACACATAGTATGTATGTATGCAAAAGATAAGTTGACGTAAAAATCTACTTTCTGTAGATTTCTATACCTCACATACATATATATGTACGTTACGATACACATCTATTAAATAAACTGCAACATGTTTTACTTATGTTACAGATTTTGTCAGCTGATCCGTCAACTCACGATACGAATCGACTAATTCTACCATATGTGTGTTTGGACGTAGCTGAACTATGCACATGACTGTTGTTTTGCTCTTTTATGTTCTACTTGAGACAAACTTTTTGGTTTGTTACTTCTGGGTATATTTATTTATTTCGCTTTAATGTCAAAAGCTGAGTTTGATTCTACATTATAAATTAAAAAATTTTATTTTTTGAAGTTGTAAACGAATTTTAGTAAAATTTCCTTTTTCAACTTGTACGTTAAGCCGAACTTTTTCCTACTTCCTTGATACCATTGAGCCTTTTTCTTTTTCTTTGAAAAAAAAAACTTAATTTCGTAATAATAATAATAAGAAAACGTATTAATTTCCCTCTTCATATCCGCGCTGTCTTAAAAATATCACAATACACAATTAAATAAATATTTAATGATATATTTTTTTTAACTTTAAATTAATGATATTTTTGTAGTTATTTTTAGAAATATTTTTTCTTTTACTTTATAGTATAAATATGCTTGTATTACTTTCAATATTGTTTTATTTTATAAGGAACGATACGCTGATGTCAGACTATAATGAATAAATTGTATTTTATTGGTTGTATGAGAACCAAGTACGCGAAAGGGTCCTTGAAAATAATGACCCCGTAAAGATTTAACTTTTTGATAAAGATCTGCCTGTAATGTATGTTTAATTAATATGTATTAGAAAAAAAAGAAAATGTTTATTTTTTGTGTGTGTAATAGTAAAAAGTTCGTTGCGCAAAATATAACAAAAAAAACGGCAGAAAAAAGCTTTCTTTTTTTTAGGTTTTTTGTTTGTTTACTTATTGTTAATTTCTGGAAGACTTCTAAAGTCTCTTTAACTCTTCTTGTTTAAATGGTCAATTGCACGGCATGTAACATGACTGTTTTCAAATCGGACGCTAAATGACTGATATCGACCACAGAGTCCACCATTTCCTGGACAGCTGTGACACTGGGAAAGTGGGCAGCTGCTTGTTTGGATTTTAGAACACAGGTTTTTAATGCCTCCGCCAGGTTGTTGGTGCAGCGTAGAATTTTCTCCCTCAAATCGTGCTTCGAAACATTGCGGTGCACTATGTCGCCTATGGTCACCAAGTTATGGGCACTGACCACCACGAACTTGCCATAGGCTATGAAAAATTTGGGCGGCTGATTTTTTTCTACAGTCTCGAGAAAAGAATCTATGGCTTGCCGCAGGTTGCCCATGTGGGTGGAAATCTGTACGGCATAATAGCGCACCAGCATTTTGTCCTTATCTGTCAATTCGAGTTGTGTTTTTTTGCCATTTGTTGCGCCTGGCACGTTGTTGGCGGTGGTTATGACTGTGTTCTCGACTGCCTTTAGCGCATTATCGAATTTGTTTTTCAGATTTTCTGGTATGGCTTCACGTAGAGCGGAGTTTTTACGTGCTGCAGCATCTTTCGATTCAAACGAAACGTAATCATAGTCCTCCAACCATTCAGAGGAATTACGTTCTACTGCGGTGGGTGTGTGCGGTACTGAGGGTGTTTGTGGCGTTATTGTTTCCTCGGCTACTTCAGCCAGCTGTCTCTTGAAGAGCAACGAGGCATTGCCTTGTATAAAAGAGGTTGTTGAGCGTACATCTTCGGTGAGGGTTTGAGCACAGGCTATTAAACGATCCAAACTATCAGGCGGCTTGCACAAAGACTTATCATCGGTGCGCGACAAATGATCTAAAGACCAACCGCCATTGGCCTCTAGCACTTCACACGAGTCATGCACCAGTTTATTGGCATCTCTTAAAGCTCTTATAATCGGCTTGAGCTTTTGTGCAAGTGTCCGATCTTCGGATTTGGAAGCATTTCCCAGAGCACCTTCTCCGAATTCGGCGAGATCATGTAAAGCTGTGCGCAAACGTACGGCAGCTAGTTTTACTTCCATCAGCACGGGTTCCAATTTGTCACGGCTGCGCCAATCGGGTGAAACAAATGCTAAAAGTCTGAAAAGGAAGCATAAAAGAAAGAAATAAACTTGTTTTAATAGTGACATAAAAAAATCAGTGTAACGATATCAAGCGTGTATGGGCATTTATGTACATCGAAAGGTCCACCGACACCAAAAAGCTACAAATTCATGAATAGACTGTGTTTTATTATTTTCATAGAGAAATAATTAAATTTTGTATTGTGCTCACACTTAAGTATGTGTTAAAGCAAGTGTTTTAAAAAACTAAACACCACCGTTCACATTACGTTTGAGATGTTTAGATTATTGTATTTGTGAAAAATTACGAGCATTTATGCCCTTTATTGGCTAATTATTTTCAAACAATAAGTGTTTTTGTAAATAATTGAGTATTTTTTAACTAATTACTTGTTAATCAAATAATTTTTCTCGTGCCGCTATTTAATAATACAAAGTTGCCAGAGTTATTAAAAAACGCACTGAACATATTCCATTTACGTATGTAACGAAGTTTTTAAATCTAAAACAACTCAATTGAGATATTTAACAAAACAAGTCAATCTATGATAAAACATCTCAAAATCATCGTGTTTAAGATTTTAAACACCAACGAGACGTTAAACACTTAAGTGTGAACATAGATACGTAAGTAATGTGAAAAAATTTTGTATTTATGCACAAACCATTTCGAGGTATTTGAACTGAAAATCAGAAAAGAAAAACTCTTCATTTGAATTTTTTCTTTCTATTTTTTGATAAACGTTCTTAAAGAGAACCGTTGACTTTTGCTCTCTAACATTTTTCTGGGTGTACAAAGAGTCAACAAAGAATGCGTAAGAAACTGTACGACTGCGAATTACAAATTTTGCATGTTACGATGTCACGTGCGACATTGATAAAGAGCATCATCTCTGATAGATGACCAAAAAGGTTGAAAAAAGAAAGTTGAAAGCGACGGAAAAAATTTAAGGAAGATGAAATAGTTATTATTAGAAAACCATAAATAAAAAAACAAGGAAATAATGCAAAATGCTAGGAAAAAATTTTCAAGTGTTGGTTGAAGAATAAAATGAAATAATTGAAGAGAAAATGAATCTTGACCGCAAAATTCCGAACGAGCTCAAAACGAGGTTTACAAACGCTAGAAAATGTTTGCAAAAGCTGTAAAAAGTGGAGAATGCTTTTCACCTTTTGCTGAACTAATAGTTGAAGTGTGAAGCTTGACAGGTATAGCCCAGTTCTTTGCTGCTGTGGTCAAGAAGTAAAAGTAGCTAGAACTACCTATTCTGAAAAAAACTGTGGTATTCCTGATACTATTTTTATTTAAATTTGTTTTAATTTATCACTCATACTCTTTATTTTAATTTTTTAAGTTTGTTATTATGTTAAAATAAATACATTGAGAATACTTCTGCTAATTTGAAAACAATTCTACAAACCTTGTTTATTTATAATTTCTTAAAAAGAGCAACAAAAACAATTATAAATAACGTGATGAAAAAAAATTTCACGTGCGACTGGGTAAAATTAAAACCTTTTTAACCCTACGGTCAATAGCCAAAATAATATACGTTGATCAATGACCGGGTACCCGGGTACCCTTGTGCACTTTTTATGGTTTTTTTTAATTGACAATAAGTTCAATTGATGCTAAAATCATTTGATTTAAATATGTACATTTGTTTGGTTTAACAAGTGTTGTTATATAGTCTACAGGTAGGTCAAAATTGTGTGTCAAGGGGATTGGGTTAGTACTAACAGATTATGGTCATTGATACGTTTTATACGCTTCAACAAAGCAAACACTAGAAAAAAGGTCTCAGTTACCCCGACTGTAATGGAATGTAACTGCAACGTAAGAAACAGCTGATCGATATTTTTATGTGAAAAGTAGGTTACGTAATATTATATCTCTATTGTAATAGTATGGGGTACCGGGCGTACTGGGGTAGTGAATATCGGGGTCTGGGGGTACCGCGGTACCCGGTCATTAGCTCTCGTAGGTGTCAAATTTGTTACCATTTTAAACATAGACCAAGTTAACATTATTAACATTGTCTTTTTCTGTAATGTTTATAAACGTCTAAATCGCGACGATCTTGACTTTTATCGCCATATAATCATTATTACAGAATTGCGAGCAATTTTAAATTGAAAAAGGTACCCGGGTACCCGGTCATTGACCGTAGGGTTAAAGAGACATCAGTGCACAACATTCTAAAATTAGCCACATTAAAATATAAGCTTCAGGTTTTGCTAAATTCAGCGTTTAATCGTAAGGCCGCAAAAACAACTTATAATTTTATCACATGCGAATGAATTGGTTTTTTTTTAATTATCTTGTAAACGAAAAATTTCTCGAAATCAGACTTGTCACTAACTATGTTGCTAATTGACAGCTTTAAGTTGTAACCTTTTTCACTTTAAATGTATATGGCTTTCACGTTCGACATCATGGAAATGCCCATATGTTATCTCAAAAATTTGCATTGCACTTTTTTATTTGATAATTGTTTTCAATATAAATTTAAAATCGAACATTCTCAGGGAACTTATTCCTCCCTTTATTAATTTTGCGAATTCTGCGATTTGAAATCGTCTCCATTTACAGAACAGGGCCGATAAACTTTCTCTTGAGATGTCGTGTATTTGAACTTGAGATTCCTTCTAAATTTTCCTAATATATAAATAACGCTAGAAATACAAGCAGTATCCGATCTAAGCCAAATATTTGGCCTTATCGTGCTTGGCGTATTTCCACTTCGACTACGACGATTCGGTCATACGACTTGTTTAAAAAATAACTGTTGAAGTGTTTCTTACGGCCCTTTTCACAATGTATTATTACGAGTTAACGTCAACATTTAGACCAAGCTGAACCACCAGCAAATAAATTTCAAGTTAACGTCAACTTTAACTGACAGGGGTTCATACATAACTTGCCGTTAAAGTCCCTGTTAGCTTTTAATTGCGCATTGTGAAAAGGGCCATTAATCTATTACAAAAATTTTGTAGTCGAAGTCGAAATATGCCAACCACGATAAAGGGGATTATTAAACGGTGTCCAAATCGGCGATTTGATCCGCAAAAACTTCTGCTTGTATCACATTTGAAATGCAGTGGTTTTTTAAATTGTTTAGAAAACGAAAAATTGCTCAAAATCAAACTTAGCACTAATTGTAGTGCTAATTTAGAGCTTTAAGTTACGAGTGTTGTAAAAATAAAAATACGTTTTATTTTGACCTTCATTCACTTTAAATGTGTACGGCGGTCACGTTCGACATCATGAAAATAACCATATGTTATCTCAAAAATTTGCATTGACGACATAAACAAACTTTTTTTATTTCATAATTGTTTTCAATATAAATTTAAAATCGAATATTGTTTCCGCCATTATTAATATCGGAAATCTAACGATTTCAAATCGTCTCCATTATGTATATTACGATAGATAAACAAGTATTCTCTGATCGAATCCGATATCGGCCAAACATTATTAACTGGTTAGGGGTCCGAATCGGTGAACGCAGATTACTCGTATAAAGAAGGACGTTTATTTTAAAAACTTTTTGCCCAAATATATACATATACATAGATCTAGTTTACCTCGTTATAGCAGTTGTTGTCTCCGACTGCAACTTGGCCAGCGTTTCCAATGCAGATGTCAATTCTAAGGGCAATTCTTTGGTAGCGATAATATTTTGATTTAGATTAATTCCATTACCGTTCGGCGGCAGAGGGAAGTCGTACGCTGTACAATTCCCGTTAACGGAAGCTCTCGATGAAGGTCTAGTTTGTTGTTGTTGTTGCTGCTGCAACACAGCCCTTACCGGCAAGGGATTACGTCTTGGTATATCATAATCTGGCATATTAGCCAGTGATGAGCGATTTGAGGAAGAGAAAGACAATGACAAACTGTCACTTGTCAGCAGCGATGAATTCGAACTACTCGGTGTTAGAGTGTGCTGATGCTGTAGCAAGGAGGTTAAAGGTCTCGGAACATCATAGTTTTCTTCTTGTATGGGTGTGGAACAATTCTTCATAGTTCCAGCTGATGTCGCCTGCAAATTGGACATATTACGTAGCACGTTGCGTGGAGAATCGTAGTTGATGGGAACGGCTGGTTTTGGTATATCGTATGTTTCAAATTCGTTATTTATTGCGGAAATCCCTGGAAGATTTTGATAGATTTGTAGATGATGATGCTGCTGCTGGTAAGCTGGTGCCGATAAATGTTGTTGCGAGTGTGACTGTTGATTTTGTTGTGGTAAATTATAGATATAGACATCACCATGTCTTTGGGGCGTTATGACCTAAAAGAAAAGATAAAAGAATAGGGTTTGTTATTTTAACAGTTTAATGTTTGAAGAAATTTGAAGACATACAAATAATAAAAATTTGGCACATATTATGTAATTCGATATCGATCGTTCTATTTCGTCATAAATAATAACAAGTTATTGCTAAAGGGAATATTTTTTTCCGCATGGACGATTTTTTACTTCTTTCT
This sequence comes from Tachina fera, assembly GCA_905220375.1. Taxonomy (NCBI): domain Eukaryota; kingdom Metazoa; phylum Arthropoda; class Insecta; order Diptera; family Tachinidae; genus Tachina; species Tachina fera. The sequence goes on along the minus strand of LR999964.1, from coordinate 48,826,110 downwards.
GGCGTTTCCGTTTCAGCGATTTTGTCGTGTTATAGAATTGTCAAGTTTTAATGATTTGTTTTTCTGTGTATATAGATTTTTTGTTTTTTACTTACGAGGATTTTTTTACGTTTTGACGATTTCTAATTTTTACGAAATTTTTCTCCTTAACGATTTTTTTCTGTCTAAGCTTTTACTTGTGTTTTTATTTATTTTTAACGTTTGGTAACTTTTATTTGTTTACCGCCCACTGTCCGCGTATGAGTACAGCTATTCAAAGGCTGGCAACTCTGAATTAAACAGTTATATTACTTAACGTTACTTCTTTATGCTCAATTTATACATACAAATTTACCCAGCAAAAAATTTCAAAAAAGGTAATCGAGTTTGGAATTAAGCATTTTTGCTGGAAGCTCTTCCCTACTGAATTACCAACTTAATGATTTTAACAAGGCGTGAGACTAAAATAATCGATTCTTGAGAACAACTAACATTTTTTATTTGGCAACTTGTTCACGTAATCTATTTAATCTAAATAAATCATTCTCTTCATTTAGCAACTTGTACATCATTTTTTTAAATTTTAGGTAATGTGATTTGTTAGCGAGTAATGAAATTTGGTAATTAGAAAAGTAAGTCATTATATGGCAAGTAGTTCTGATGGTAATGTGTAGTTTTTTGCTGGGTACATATTTGTTTAAACGTATTTAAGGCAAGTTTTTTTAAAAAGCAAAAAACACAACTGTTCACATTACATTGGAGATGTTTCAGGTTGACGTTTTGTCAGTAAATAATTCCCCCTTATTGTGATTGGTGATTTTGCGGCGAAAGTCAGGCGTATTGTACTAGATTAAAGAAAAATGTAGCTTGTTTTCTTTAATCAACTACCAATAGTCGAATTTGAAGTCGAAAAACGCCAATCACGATAAGGCCCATTGTATTTGTAAAAAATTTCGCACAATTATGTTTTTTATTTGGTTTATTATTATTAAACAGCAAATGTTTTTGTAAATAATTTAATATTTTTTGAACCAAATAATTTTTCCACGTGACGCCATTTAATAACAACACAATGTTGCCAGAGTTATCAAAAACGCACTGAACATACTCCATTTATGTAAATCTAAAACATCTCAATTGTGATGTTTAACAAAACAAACATCTCAAAATCGTAGTGTTTAAACTTTTAAACACGAATGAGATGTTAAACAAGTAAGTGTAAACATAGTATAAGTCTATAGTCGGAGTTACGTGTTACTTAATAAAAAAGTAAGTTCAATTTTTAGTTTTTAATTAATTAATGGGTTAAGTGATTTTTATACCCTTTACCAAAAATGGTAAAGGGTATATATGTTTGTCATTCTGTGTGTAATTTTCATAATATTCATATGCGACCCATAAAATATATATATATTCTGAGTCCTTATGAATAGGGAAGACGTCTTGCCGTCCGTCCGGCTGGTGTACGTGAAATCGCTTTTCCGAAGCTCCAAGCAAACCTAGAGACTTTGGACTTGAACTGGTGTATGAGAAATGGTCCAAAATAGATTGGTATTGAAACCCAGCGAAATCGAGCAGATGGTTTTAGAGCTGGAAAACTTAAACTTGATTTAACCACATAAAAGTAACTAGATAAAACATATTTTTTGATTTGTTTGTTTATTAAACTTATTTTATATTTCAATACGAATAAAATTTGTATTTAAAACATAAAAAAAAAATCAAAAAGACGTTTTCAGGGTTGGGAACTTTAACTTTTTTGTTATAGAAAAATAACCTACTAAAATTTTTTATATATACATTTAAAATATCTTACATTTTTAAAAGAAAAATATTGGTGTAAGATATCAGAAAAATTTAAAATTATGATTCCAGGGTTGGGAAACTTACACTTTTTGTAATATACAAAATTGACTAGGTCTAATAATTTTCTTTTTATATATTAATTTATATATATATATATATATTTTATGTTTTGGAAAGAAAAGTTGGGTATAGAAAATTAACGACCCTATGTTTAAGCAAAAATTGGCATGAAGTTAGGATAAGTGCCAAAATTCAACATGATCTTAAAGAGTTTTGCCATGACACTTCACATTGAAAATGATGCTAGGACTTACAGGTGGATCAAGATTAGGTAATGCGACCATTTTTAATGTCAAATTGTATGGAGGAACTCCATCGTCACTTATGCTAACTTCATGCAAATTTTTGCTTATACATAGGGCCGTAAAAAATAAAAACCACAGCTACACAGCTAGAAAATTTGATATTTGATTTTGATATTAAAGTAACTAAATAAAACTAGTATTTTCCTTATTTCTTTTTTTTTCTTTGTTCACTTAACATATTTTATATACTTCTTAAAGAAAAAATCTAAAAGGACGATTCCAGGGTTGGGAAAACTACAATCATTTGGATATATAAAACTAATTAAATAAAGCTAGTTATTTTTTTGGTAATAATTGAAGATATAAGTTAGCTCTCGTATTAAAACCAAAAAAATTTTAAGTATTGTTCCAGGGTTGGAAATTGAAAAAAATTTGCTTAAAAAATAATCAAAAATAATTTTTTTTTCAGTTAAACATATTTCATGTTTTAGGAAGATCTCAACTCAAGCAAATTCTTACCGAGAGGCCACTTACTAAAAATTACACTTTAAAAAAAAATACAAAAAAATTTCATACCGATAAGTTGTGTTTTAGGGGGTGCGTCCGGCCCTCAAAGTTGGCCCTCAAGCCCATAAATTACATTGAAAAATGGGCCAACTTTCACGGCCGGACGCACCCCCTAAAACGCAACTTATCGGTATGAAATTTTTTTGTATTTTTTTTACATAAAACTGAACCGATTTGGGAGGTGAGAGTAGAAGAAATCAAAAAACAAAAAGTCTTCATACAATTAACGGCCACTCAAACGTACATACATATGTATGTACTTATGTATGTGCAGCCACGCACTTCATCATTACCCACGTCAGAGCACTTCATTACAGTTTTAAACATCTTTTAGCATAAAGTTTTAATTTATACTCAAATGCTTGTAATAAAATAAAATATTTGATTTAGAAAGTTAACATACTATTTATTGGAAAATTTATATAATTTTACCCCTTCGCAAATAGTACAACTCTGTTTCGCATAAAAGTTGTTAACTCCCTCATGAACATCTATATATTTGCTGTAGGATACCAACTGCTTGTATCTAAATTTTTTCCCCAAGTGCCCCCTGAAGATTTTTAAATGCAACAAACACGTCTTCTATTTAAACTTGTGAAATTTTTAAATTCTTTGATTTTACATCTATGATTTTCACAGTACATCAAACAAAATGTATATGTTATTTAAATACTCGTACACACACCTTTTGCGACGCACTCACCTACAAACACACACACAGATACATTATCGTTATACCACCTTTTACTGTCTAGCCCCAGGATTGCACACAAGGATGTGGATGGAGCCTTCTAAACTATTGATTTTATTTTATTTTTTTTCAAAAAACTATTTGCTTTTGTAGTAGAAAATTTTGCAAAACCACAAGTACATTTTTTATATAATTTTTTAATTTTATTCCCGTAGAACTACATTTTTCTTTTCTTCATTTTTTTTAATAGTTTTTATTTAACACTTTTTTTTCTTAAGAAAATAAACTTTTGTTATAAAAAATATACTTTTCGAGTTGTTTAACGTTAACTAGTAAAATTACTACTAGTTTTGATTCAGCTTTTCCATTACAGGCAAACGCTCATTTATCCTTTTTTTTTTTGCACAAACACTCAGGGACTCTCGCTCCAGTTACTCATTTCTCATTTCCCTTACAAGTTTTCTTGTTTTGACTTTGTGATGTTTTGACTGCGCATGTCGTTGGCTGTTGCTGTCATTGTTGATTCTGTTTACTTTGCGGGTGGTTTTATTTATTTACAGAGGGCGCTGGTGACAATAAGTATGCATATGTGTATTCCAAGAACTTTAAGAAGTTCAATAGCATTTTACTAATATTGCTGCATGAAAGTGCAAAGATATCCCCACAAGCATTCAGATTTGCCGTCCATTTGAAATTAAATTGAAATCGAGTGAGAGGGTTTTGAAAATGAATTCCTAACCAGTTAGAACGAATCAACAAGCTAATCAGATCTTATAATTAACAAGTAGTAATTAAAAAAATATGTATTTTTAAAATTCTGTTGATTGATACTCGTATCATAATTTTGGTAACAGGTGAGAATTTAATATTTTTTTTATTGATTTAATCAATTTGATGATTGTTTCAAAACTGTTCCTGAAATGTTTGTTGGGATGTTGCCGTAAAATGTTTTTCTCAATTCGCTGTTTAAAGGCTAAAAGAGCGACCGACATTAACAATTATTTGCTATTTAAAGTGCATGTACTCGTTTGAACAAATACTCAAACATGCAATGTCAAGGTTTTGGCTTGTGTGCTGGGACCAAGTTTCTTTTATTCGTGTGTTTTATAAACTAAAATTTAAAACATTTAAAATAATTATTTTAAAAAGATTAATTCTTAAACAATTCGTACTAAACTTAAAAAAAACAACTTTGACAAAATATATTACTTTCCTGCACAAGAAAAAATATTTCTTTAATGGAACGGCTTTAAATGAAATTAAAAAAAAAACACAAAAATCAATTAAGAAGTTAATTGTATCAATTAAACTTTTTCATTAATTAAATTTTAAACAAAAGTTTAATTGGCCCGTTTCGACATTTAATTAAGCTTTTAACCAATTAAGCTCTTTAACAAAAGTTCAATTGACTCAACTAAATTTTTAATTCAAAGTTGTACTTTTTTATACCCTTTACCAAAAAATGGAAAAGGATATATACCCTTTTGTCATTCCGTGTATAATTTCCCCAATATGAATATGCGACCCATAAAGTATATATATTCTGGATCCTTATGCATAAGGGAAGACGAATAAGCGATGTCCGTCTGTCCGTCTGCTATTCTTATTATTCACATATCCATTCAAATGAAAATGTGTCTCGTCACTCATTATGATTATTTCATGAAAAACAGGGTTAACCTAGGCGAGCTGTTTTAACGATTAAAACACTTTAGTTTACCGAATATTTCTCCATAATAAATTTACCACATCTATACTTTACGACTGCCAAATATAAACTGTAAAGACTAATGTTTACCAAAATGGCGGCAAAACAAAGTATGTAGTATACCTTCCCGGCGGACACCCTGTATAAGGCTGTAAATTTCTATTAGTGCATACTATTACATTTACAAAGTATTTGCCGGCTGGAAACTCAACTAATGAAGATGTTATTTAACTGTCTGCAATATTTCAAAAGCAATACATTGCAACCCGCCATGAAAACAAAGAGGAGCCGGCCTTGGCAATTCTTTAATTATTTAATGCTCTCAAATATTTAATTTTAAAATTAATACAAACTCTTGTTCTATAATTTATGCATGTTCAAGCGAATGAGAGCAATTTTGACACGGGTCATAAGTTGCAAAGTTATAATTTGAAAATAAACAAAAAAGCAAAAAGTAAACCTAACAATGCACGAATTATGAACAGACCCTTCTTAAATTAAAAATATTTTGCTGGATTGTTCTCATAAAACAATAGGAGACTTCACAACATCTGCAAATATGTTTGTACATATGTGCACAAATATTTTCAGGTAGTCAATTAACGGCCACATTGAAGAGGGGCGTAACTAGAAGCGTTAGTTTAGTCATAAAAAAATAAACTCCCAAAGTTTTCAATACCACGACTATAATGACGAGCAGAAGTAGAAAATTTTGTTTTGTTCAATATCCGGTAATGAATGACTCAGTTCAGTTATTTTTTTGAAACGTGTCAACACACTCGCGCAATAATCGCACATGATATTGAACATTTCATTATTATTTTATTTTTTATTTGCTTTCATGTGTGAAAACAATAATGATTGGAGGAACCCAATTTTAATTTTCATTCGTCATGTTTCATTTTAATATTTTGTTGTTATTTTGCATTTTGGTTTAAAATTACCGCAAAACTGTTTTTTCCGCGGTGCAATTATCAAAATGATAAAACATTTTCATGACGGATTAAGCATAACCCAGCAATGATTTCAGTTAAAAGTCAAAGTTAATTTATATTTACGCATGATGGAGGAACGATTACATACAAATCTCTTTGGCTGTACTGAATACTGTTTGGACGCACTGATAACAAATTTCGCTTGCCAATGTCGCACGTGACATCGAAATATGGGATTTTGTAAATCTTTGTACCTTCAGAAAAATTTTAAAGAAAATTAAACAAAACGTGCAAAAAAATATCTAAACGAAAAAAGTACATTGAAATTGATTATTGAGGGGCTTAGCTAATGCAAATAATTAAGGAACCTTTATCCAAAAATTTCTTAAAACAACTAGAGTTATTATGTTAAACTTTCATTTAAACAAATGGGAAGGAAGCTCAACAAATATGAAAGTTGAAACAAGAACTCAATAAGCAACATGATTTTAATTTTCTTACTTTACCATTGTTGCATTGTCTGACTTTTTTCAGCTCGAATTGCAGTTGTAAGAATTATGTAAAGAATTTAAATGTAAATAACAACAACAGCTATTTATGAATAGAGTGTTGCCACACAAGTATTTTTGACCAGGTGCAGTCAAGAGAAAATAGTTTTACTTGTGTGACTTTGCATTCGAATGTTTCGAAATGGGTTATGTATACAAAATGCAAAACTTTTTTAAAATAGTTAAATTTTATAGTTTCTCTATGAAAATATGATAAAACAGTTTTTTTTCAAGAACTTTTAATTTTTTTTTTGGTGTCGGTGGAACTTTCGTTGGAAATGCCTATATGAAAAAATTTTGTTTAAGAAAAATTTCGAACGAATCAAATGGGTGAACTCAGCATAAATTAATTTACTCAAAGTCCAGCAATACAATGGAGTCAAGACATTCAGATAGAAGCAATTGCCCAAATGCTAGATTTGGTCCTCCTGGCTTGTTTTTGTTACCGGTTGTGGAAAAGTGTTCATTGGCTTCTGCCTGGATCATTGCATTTAAAAAACTGCTCGCTCTGCTTCTTAGAAAGTGTAAGAAATTGAATCGGTTTCCAGCGGTCACATGAACTGTTTTCCTTCAGGTCCCTTCACTTTATTATGCTAAGCATTAGCTTGGAAGGGTTCCTCTTCCTACTCACTCAGCATCGCTGCGATGAAGTCTCATAGTGAGCACTTACAATTTCTCAACGTCTGTAATATTTTGTTTCATATTCGAAGCAAACAAAAAAGTGGCATGTGTTAAGAAATTTTAAATTGCCCGCTCACCGTGCTTTGAATACTCTTCAGGGCAATTATGAATAAAATACCGCGAGAAATTTCTCCCTTTTTCAATTCGAATTTTTTGTTTTCCCTATCATTTGCTATTAAGTGGAATTGTTCGCCGGGAACAATTTCCCACGGAGTTTTAATCATAATTGCCCTCAATATTTCTGCAATAAAACTCTTCAATTGAAAAAAAAAACAAAAATCAATGAATCAACAAAAAATCAAATCAAAATGGCTTTAGCGCCGCAACACGCTTTACTGAAAAAAAAATCGGATTACTGAAAGCGATACACATCTTCATACTTTTTATTTACTTCGGTTTAGCGAAACATCGCTTTACTGAAAATATCGTATTATTGAAAACCAAAAAAAAGCAAGCTCACAACTACGTTTTGTATGAAACTTACTTCGCTTTAGTGAAAAAATAAATAATGACAAACTTAATTATTAGAAATCGGTTGCATAACTTAAGGCTAAAAGTTTTTTTGTGTGTTTTGTCCGTTAAAAAATTAAATGGCAAAATTTATTTGTCCTTTTCGCTCTTGAGGCTGGTACTCTGTTCAAATTTGTGAAAAATGTTTATCAACATTGATTAATTCGTACGAAAAATTTGGCATGTAAGCAATATTAACTTCTGCCTGAAACTATGCTGCAATTTCTTATGTTTGTAGAAACACGCCATGTGTTTGTTGTAAATTCAATACGAAACAAGTGGCACTCTACTTATTTCGTATGAAAACTTAAAATGTTGAAGATACATTTAAAATGTTTTTCCAAGATAAACAGAGTACTATTTTTGCAACAATGTTTCTTAAGCAATTCGTGTCAATTTTTTTATATGTACTTTGGCAGCATTTCGCGTGAAATGTTGAACAGAGTACCAGGCTTTACGTACTTCATTGTATTTTTCTATTATATTTTACTGATTTTAAGCAGTACGCTTAACTGTAACAAATTTCAGTAATCCGAACTATGATTTAGAGGAAAATCAGATAAATGAAAAAGATTGGGTTTTGGTTATTTCCAGTAAAGCGGAGTCGACTAAAAGTAAAAATGTAATTATGCCAAAGAAACTTTTTAATTAATTAAATCTTTAAACAAAAATTTAATTGACTCAATTAAATTTTCAATTGAATTACAATAAATAAAATTTTTAAACAAATTTTAATAGACACAATAAAATTTTTAATTCAGCTTTTAATCAATTAAACTTTCAAAAAAAATTTTAATTGATTCAATTGAATTTTTAATTGATTATTTGTATTTTTTAAAATTAAAGGTGTGAATTGTAGAAAATTTTTTCTGTTACACATTTTTTAAATTTAATTTCAATCGCACCACACCGACCCTTTAGAAACGGCTGATATGTTCTCAAAATATTTGGCTTTGCCCGCACAGTATGTGACAAGGATGGAAATCATGGTACAATTGTACTTTTTATAGTACATTTTTGAACTTGTTGGTACCGTGGTACGACCGCGAGTTACTTGGTACAATTTAAAAATGTCAATCTTTCGGATCTACGAATGTATTTTTACGAATGTAATATTTAATATATTTTTATGTTATTTTTTATGGTATACTGAATTTTTATATACATTTTTATTGAGTTCCTCTTTTTATTATTAAATATTAAATAACAAAACCTAAAAATTTTAAAAACCGCCGAATATTTCTAGAAAAGATGCGATATCTTTTAAACGGCTGGACCGATTTTCTTAAGAACCCTCTCGATTAAGTCACCTTTTAAACAGAAAAAACTAAATCAAAATCGGTCCAGACGTTTGGTCTGTACGTGGACACGGACAGACACACAGACACGCACTGCAAACTTATAACACTCCTTTTTTTAGTCGGGGGTTAAAAAATAGTACCGTCATGGTCAAAAAAGTACATTTTATTTTCATAGTTGGTACAAAATCCATGAAGTCATTTTCCTTACCTGGTATGTGATGATTTTTCTTCTCGGCTTCTTCATTGCAATAGAAAATTCATTGGTGGGTAATAGTGATGGTAAGTAATGCCAAGAATTTTCCATCGACTAACTCTGCCCGAGAAGACCAGCTGGTTCTATCACGTTTTTTAGTTTTAGATTATGGCATTCGCTATCAAATAAATCAATTAAATGGTATGATATCGAATGCCATATTCTCAAACTGAAAAAACGTGATCGGATCTGCTCGTTATCGAGAGCGATGATTAGACACCAGAGAAAGAAAAATGTAAGTATACCGGCGTTTTGAAAGCGTACATCATGGTAGTTGAGACTTCCCTCTTGTGCACATATGTAGTTGTGATGAATCGACTGCGGGAAAGTATATCTCTTATATTTAAGGCAAACGACGTGTTCAGCATTTCTGCTTAAAATCTTATGAGGATCATATTAATGAAACATTTTAATCCTATAACTTTATGTCAGGGGCAAAAAAGTACCCTTAAGCGGACACACGATATACATATATAGTCGTAACCAAGAGAACATCTCCTTAGATTTGGAAAAAATTTCAGTTTCTAGTGTTTCAGATAAATAATTTTGTTTGCTGGGCTTTAGGCAAAATAATTTAATTTTATTATTGAGCACAGCTGTGTAATTTTTTATTTGCGCCAATACAATGTGAATTAATTTATGATAACAAAACCATATTTCAGTGGCACGCAGCCAAACAGTAGCCAAGGTGTTAACCAGTGGTAAGTAACCGATTCCTGTCAAATCCTGACCTAAATTTTAATAAATTTCAACATACTCTACTACACATAAATACTATAAATATTTCCTTTTTACAACTTTTTTTGTTGTTGTTGAAGGGGTGGGCATTTGTGTGGTAGATTTGACATGTAATCCCAATAAAGCTGTTATAACACTTTGTATTTTTGTTTTCTATTCGAATTTTATCTATGTATCTACTTATGTGTTTGCATAAATGTTATTAACTTTTTGGCCGAAGGAGTGGTATCCCCAAGCAGGTAATGCCTGCCTGCCGCCTAATAATGTGAGAGCTAGAATAACTTGCATGACTTTAAACAAAGTTTTTTATTATTATTGTGGTATAAAAATTAAATTATTTATTTGGCAAATATGTTTGTACACAAACAAACTAACAAATTATTAAAATTGCTTTATGGAAATTATGAAAATTAAAACAATTTTGAATGTTTTCTTAAGATGATAGATGTAAATATTGTGTGAATAAGGTGTGGATCTTTTTACCTTTAGAAATTTTGGTTATAAAAAGCAGAAAACTAAATATTTGGTTTATTGAAGTGGAGGTTTCATTTTGATGTGTAAAAAAAGCGAAATCATTGGATGTTTATTGAAATGTAAAGAGGAGGGTATTCCATTAATAATGGCAAACAATATTACTAAAATGTAGGGGGATATTCTTCTTGTGAAACCAATTTGGTCTATCCTCGATTTGTGTAGAATAAAAACAAAATAATGCTACTACTTGACACCAGAGGCGCTCCAACGATGCTATGCTTGCTTTTTTTAGTTTTGACACTTTTTTTCTCATATTGGCGATTTTTTTAATTTTGGGGATTTTTTTCATACTAAAAACTATTTTGTTACTAGAGCATTTTTCGCGTTTGACGATTTATTTCGGTTTTTGGCGCTTTTTTCATTTTGGCAATTTTTTTCATTTGGACGATTTTTTCGAAATTTGCGACTTATTTTAGTGTTATATTTTTTTTAATTTTTGCGATTTTTTTCGTTTTGGCGATTTTTTGGAATTTTTGGCGATTTTATAATTTTCAGATTTTTTAGTTTTACCGTTTTTGAAAATTTCAAGAGTTTACCTCTTACGGTTTGCAAGATATAGCAAGTTGTCAAAATTACATTAACTGATGGACCACCCTTTAATTTAATTTTTTTAAATTTTAGTGTTAATTGTTGTAGCCTATATAAAAATACAATAATTTTACGAGTTTCAAGTGTCAATATACATATGTGCCCTTAATTATGAAAGTGGTCTAGGTTATATGTATTTTTGCGCTTAATAAACCTGAAATATTTTTTATGAATAAGGCAGTTAATATATATTAAATATATTTATATTAATCGTGACTAGATCAACTCTAAATTAAAATATTGCATATCAATAAAATATTTTTTCATTTGTTCATATGTAATCTACTAAATATCTCAAAAAGAGAAATATGTATATGACTTAGACCACTTTCATAATTAAGGGCACATGTGTATGTACATACAATTGTATGTATATTAGATGGGATTTTAGCATTTTTCGTTGGTCGTTTTGGAAGACCCTTTAATTTTTAATTCTCGTGTACTTATTGTTGTAGCGGCCAAGGTTCTACATACTCTGTCCAAATTTCAAGTCCGTATCTCTTACGGTTATTGAGAAAATAGCTTGTGACGGACAGACGGACAGCGTAGCGAAAACAATTGCTTAATTCACAACAATTTGAATCGTGTACTTTGTGTATCAAATACACTTTTTGCTTTTTAATTGTGAACATCCCCTGTGTAGTGTATTAATGTATTTTGTATTTTTAATGAAAAAAGAAGAACAAGCTACATACAAATTCTCTCAGAGAGCCTCTCTTTGAATACAACATTTTAAAAACGTATGAAATAAAATTGTAATAGTGAATTTCATTTTTATACGAAAATTTCATACAATAAATGTTACACTCTTGTATTTAATATGATAATACAATCGATACAGAGATACAAGAGGTTTTGTGAATTAAGCAAATAGGGTTCCTTTTTTCATTTTTGGTGTACGGAACCCTAAAAAAAAATTCAAAGACATACATTTAGGCTCAAATTTACAGTCATTAATTAACTAATAGCAATAGTTTAACCAATAATATTTGATTCGCAGCTCTTTGTTTACCATTAGTTAAACCGCTAACTGTCATTGGTTAACAAATAGTTAGACAACAGCTGATTCATTATAAACTTTATTAGTATTGTTGTGTTGTGAAAGCTTTTATGCTCATTTTACACATGCGTTATAAAGCATCTTCTTTGTATTTAGCTGTAACACATTCTTTTTAATTTATTTCCTATTATAGTTTGGTTTTTCCGAACCAATTTCAGCACTAATTCAATATTTTGCACGGTAAACTTAGATGAGTGCGCACTGTTTTATCCATTTTTAAGAAATAATACAGCAAATGTAAACAACAACCATATGCTATAGCAGAGCTGTCGATAGTGAAACTTACTTGTTTGATAGGGTTACCATTCTTTGCTCTTATCATATCATCTTTAGTTAAACAGTGCACTGTGAATATGAAGTATTAGTTAAACAATAGTTATCATTTTACAGCCTTATTTATAAAAATTATGAAGGCTTTATAAAGGTTTTTTAAGAAACTTTTATATGAAAATTTATCTTAAAAAGCCTTTACAAAGCCTTAATAAGTTTTATAAATAAGGCTGTTAGTTTATTAATAATTAACTAATGACTGTGAATTCGGCCCTTAAAGAGAAGTGAAGGCAATTAACGTCTATAATTAAACTTAGTATAAAACATAAAATAAAAGTAGTGAGCAGTATAAAATATGGCGCCGTCTTGCTGAAAACTAGGGTCAATGATGTGGCCCATTGTTGCCAAAAAAATCTATTACAATGTTTTGGTAGCGCAGAGAATTCACGGTGACGGCGTTTCCTTGCTCATTTTCGCAAATATATGGTCACTTTCTTTGGATGTAATGGTTTTTAGCTGATTTTGTGAGCCCCATATGCGAAAATTTTATTTGTTTACAGAACCGTCTAATTGAACTAAAGATGATTTTGTTGAAAATTTCGTTGTTTACGTTCAGTTTTTTTATGTAAATTTTCACAATTAAAATTCTTTGTTCAAGAGTGAAGCGTTCCATGGTTAAAATGTCTCAACTTTTTACTAAATAAATGTCGAAGTATGACAGCTCAATTCTTGACATTTTATCATTTGACAGCCAATTTTATTCCTAACTTAAAATTAACCCACCATTTGGGAATACATGCCAGGATATTAAATCTTCCGTATAATGATTTCTGTAGAAGTTGTCGCGACCCTATATGCCACTTTCCCGATATTTTTCATAAAAGGGCATTTTTCATAGGCTAAATAAATAAATTTATTAGCATAAATCTAAAGTTGGATTAGTACCGAACATTTGCCATGATAAAGGAAAATCAGAAATAATTCTGAAATATTTTTATTAGTTAATTTGAGTTTCTAAAGAAGAGAAGAAAAATTAATTTAGACTTTAAGCTGGGGGAAATACTGATACTTTTCTGTGCAGCCACGCACTTCATCAGCACCCTAGTCTTTCTACTTGGGTAGAGATTCTTATTAACATCAGCTATTTAACTTAAATTTTCTATGAAACGGAATATGAGAAATAATGTTTGTGTATATAATTGATTTACCTTTGGTAATCACATTTATAAGTATCACTATTTAATTAAATAATCTAAAAATGTCTCAGATAAAAGAACATTTTATCATACTCTGCGAGTGGCATAACTGGACTAATCAATTAGAACCCAAGTGAAACTGGCAGCCTGTGTAACCCAACCTAACCTGACCCAGAGCTGCCTTGTACTCTGTAAAATTCTTTTAGTTTAACGCTTTTTTATTAGCCGATTCATATACGAATATGTCTGTCTCTAAGATCCGTTAGAGTGATGTCGTATATAACTTGAAAGGTAAACTTCTTTGTTTTGAAATGGTATTAAGTTTTCCAAACAATAAAGTCTGTCTATTTTATAAAAATCATTTTGTTAAAAATAACCACGCTTTTGCAAGAACTAATATTTTTGATACAGCCTGCGTTGGTATTATTTAAATTCATAAAAATTCTATAATTGACACAAAATTAAATGTTAAATAAACAAAAGTTCCAGTAAATGCAGCAGAACTCAGATACAAATTTAAACAATTTAACCGCCACAAACGTTGCGAAATTTTTCGCTAAACAAATACATGCAACCAATTCACACACAAACACATGCAGGCAAAAACTGTATTGAAAATATCATTTTACAATGAAAATGAGACACAAAAAACAAAAAATGTTTATGCTAACGTTTGCATATTTGAAAATTAAAACATTTTGTGTTATTGTGGTATATAAAATGAGTTTCGCGTCATTTTTGGTCAATACGAACGAGTATCATAAAATTGGAATAATAACTACCAAAAGACCAACTTAATGACATATTTTAGTCACTCACTGTTCCGCAGCAGCAACATTTTTTGTTTCCTCAGATGTTTTGTTGAAATGATGAAAAAGACATAAAAGGACAGACGTTTAACAGAAAATCGTATCAAATACTCATACTGAACAAACCGACCGAGTCTTTACTCTTTAGACAGACAATTAAAGTCACATCTTGAGCCCAGGTAAGAAACTAAAATCAAATCTGTAAATTTGTTTTGTTTGTGTTGCAGTTTTTCATTTCTTTTATTATCAAAGAAGAAGTGGTCTTGCCAAAAATTTCAAACAACAACTAATCAAAAAATTTTAAACAGTCTGGAAGGAAAAAAGAAGGAAAGAAGAGAAAAAGATTGTCTACTACTGGCACTTTTGCGTATACATGTCTCTCTGGCTATTGACCATATGTAGGCTCAAGGAACCTATGTCTGTCTTTCTGTCTGTCTGTCTGCCTACTGTGGCTCTAGTATTTGTTTTTTTTTTGTACAAAACATATTTTCAATTCAATCTTAGAAAACTTGTTACAAAATTCTTAGGAAATCAACAAGTCAACAAGGCAGGCTGTAAGTGGCTAAAACGAATTTTAAATGCTGTTTTGTCTAGAGTACTTGAAGTGAATTTGCCTTTTTCATTTGAAATGCTTTTTTTTTTAGTTTCTCAAACATTTGTTAAATCCAGCCTTCGCAAAAATAGTATAAGTATAAAAACGGTTATTTAAACGGAATAAAATTCCCAAAAAAAAATGTGACGGCTGCAAAAAGCAATAATTTTAAAATATGTTCGTATTTCTTGACATGTTTTAATAAGGAGGATACAATCATAAATTGTAGTTATTACCTGCTGCGAATTAGGATCCTTAAAATGTCCCCTAATGTAACAAGGACACCTTGTGTGTGGTCATCGGGGCGACACAAAGAAAAAATTATGTTGAAATTTGCAAAAGTGCCAAAAATATATAAATTCTGTTAATTATTAAAATTCGACTTAAGAATCGCAATTCAATTATGGTCCTTCAAACCGGAATGGGCTTATATTTCAATGAAATTAAAGTAAAAAAAAAATTAAAAAAAGCCCGACTTCGCAAAACAACTAAACAGAAATGAATTCAGTAAAGTGAGACTTTGACTCGAACACGAATAGTTCCGTATGGACACTACGAGGGCAGTTATGAATAAAATTCCGCGAGGAATTTTTCTCAGGAAACAATTCCAACTAATAGCAAATAATAGGGAAAACAAAAAATTTTAATTGGAAAAGGGTGAAATTTCTCGCGGAATTTTATTCTTAATTGCCCTTTACATATCGCTCATTTACTCAAACAACGTCATAACCCAAAAAAAAAACTAGTTTGCCTGAAAATGAATTTAAATTTTTCAATTTACACACAGACTTAATACAAGGTGGCTGATGAATTTTGCTACTTTAAGAAACTGGAATATTTTTTTGTAATTTATTCAATCTTTTGTCATTTCAAAGCCCATTGAATTGTATTAAAAGTAATTGAATTACTTTTAAAGATAATTGAATTTAAATGTCCGCCCTGCTCGTTGATGCAGGTGGGCATGATGCCCCACCAGTTGTAACCACTTGATATGCGACAATTTTGTTAGTTTAGATCGAAATGAGCCTCATCAGGCATGAAAATACAATTCAAGTTTCTCTTTCTACTAGCAGCCACCCTGTAGAAAAATAATATTTTATTTTGCTTTCAAGAGCTGAATAAACAAGATATTTGTGTGAAAAGTAAAAATTACAGTCGGCCCTGTTCTGTAAACCGAATCCGAGTAAATTTCTCGGTTTCAAAAAATTAACAATGGTCCTGCTGACGTGTTTAAAATCACACACGATAATTTTCTTTCAGATATGATATTTGAGAATCTTTATAACAAAAAAAATTTGAAAAAATCTAAAAAAATATTTCTATTGTTGGAGCTAGTTTTCTAAAATCGTGCGATTTCAAATCGATCGGTTTACAGAACAGGGCCGATTAACTAATAGAATACCCTTTAATTTTTAGCGCAGTCTGCATGAAAAACACTAACTTTGCAAATTTCAAGTATCTATATATAATTGACCACATATATTTATATCATATAAGGATTTAAAAATTTTGCGTTGGTCGCTTTAGAACACCCTTAATTTTTTTTAACTGTTATATATTTGTAGCGCCCAAAGTTTTACATATTCTGTGATAATTTCCGGTCCGAACAGGCAGACATCGTAGCGAAAACAATAGGGGTCCTTTTCACCTTTGGGTATTGGGCTGTAGTATCCACTTTTTCAACCTGGAACCATTCTTGCAAAGTTCTGAAGCTTAGTTTTTTAATGCCTGCCGACTGTGAAATTTGCTATGTTCCGCACTACTGAACTAGTTTTTTTCTTCTTTTTTATTTTTCGTGCACAGTTTGTTTAATATTAAATTTTTTTGCTCAAAATTCACTTTTTACACAATTGGATTTTTTTTGGCTGCCAACCAACTGTTAAAGATCCTAAATAATCAGTAGAAATTAAAAAATGCGAAGAAAAATATATTATTTTCAAATACCTTTCCAATTATGCCCAATTTAATTTAGTTCGCAGACATTTTATTTGTTTTCTTTGCAACAAAATGCAGTCTTATCTATTCGTCGCCATATTGAGTTTCGTCTATTTTTAGTGAAGGGTGTTGCTACTTCTGCCACAAAAATATGTTTTGCCTCTGCTAATTCATTAGTTAAACTTCTCAACTGGAGTTTTAGAACTGCTTTCTTAGGAGACAGTTGTTTTTGAAGCTGCGGCAGATTAGCTACACTTTCGTCTAACAGGCTAAAAGTAAAGTGCTTTGGTTTTGATTTGGCTAAACCTTGTGTCGGTCTGAAAGCGAAATTAAGGAACAAATAACAGCAGAACGAAACAATATGGTCAGCGTTCTTGTGCTTGCTCCACTGTGTGTGGTGTGGATTGATGCAAATTTCAGCTTTATGTACTCATTTTCAATGCAAATGGAATATGTGAATTGTTTTGATTCATCGTATACATATTACAATTTGTCGAAAGCTTTTTTTGCAATGAAAGCTCAAATTTGTCATCTCTAATTTACAACATGGCAATAAGTCCTAAACTTATCGGAGGGCCAAGCTAATCTAAACAGCCCAATTATGAATAGCAATTCTCCGGAAGTTTCTTCCATCTTCCCATTCCTCTTATTATGAATTAAAATTTCCCCGGGAAAAAACTCCTCGGGGAAAAAGTGGGTATTCTAAGTATGAGGGAGAGGGAGAACGAACTCCCCGAGAAAAAGTAGGTATTCTAAATATGAGGGAGAGTGAGAATATTTTGAGAGTTTTCTCTCCAAAACATTTTGAAGGGAACTAATGCACAAATTTAAAAGTCAAATTAAAAAATGTTATACAACAATGGTGTGTATGAGCATTTATTTAGAACAAAAAGTTTAAATAAGCACCGGAATGTTATATTTTTTCCTTGTTTTAACTAAATTTTATTCAAGCCCTGCGCACACCAACATCAAAAACATGAACTACTTCTGCCTTAAAAAACTGGAGTCGAAATAGCAAAAGTCGTAAAATTGTGCTTTTTCTTCGACTTTTCTATTGTTTGACTGCCCAATCACAACCTGTTGCTCATAGTTCTTCTACTGAATTTCAAAGTGCCGCAGTTGAAGTTAACACAATAAACGAATCAACTCTTGACGTGTTCGAAAAGTTTTCGGCTTGAGTGACGGCTGCTTTAAATAAATACGAAGTTAACGAAGCAAAAATGTTGTGTGTGTATGTGCTTGAATGTGTGTTTTGTGTGTGTATGAGTGTTTTTTCCTATATGTACAAATATAATAGTAAGACAACAACAACAACAACAATTCTTCCAGCAAGCAATTAAATACGCAATTAAAACTGCGAAATCAAAAGAAAAGAAAAAACACACAACATCTCTACTACGATAACTTCAGAATTTATATATTTTCGAACATGTCGAAAGCCGAAGCTCTTCGTTTTGTATAACTTTTCGTTTATTGTGTTAAATTCTACAACGACACTTGAATTTTCAGAAGCAGTAGTATGAGCAGAAGCAAAAGAAAATGCACAAATGGAAGTGCTTAAACGCTGCCTGCAGTTAGTTAAACAATTGTATTGCCAACAGTGTTGTTTAAGGTCGCTTCAGACTGTAATACAAGTACCTATTAATACTTTTGTGGAAAATGCAGCTCGGACATGTTGAGTGTTTATTGTTTTTTTTTTTTTTTAACAAATATAAGACCAGGCATGCATTTTCTTCAAAAGTATTAATACTTGTATTATAGTCTGAAACAGCCTTTAGCGCTTGTTTTAGAACATTTCGCTGTAGTAAAACGTTTGAAAAATCCCTCATGTCTAAGTTCTTATAAGAGGTCTTGTGCAGGTGTTTAGTTTGTATTTATGAAAAACAGAGTGCAAACATTTTACAATTTTTTTTATTTAAAGCAAACAAACAAAATTGCATATTTGTGTCAAAAACAAATTCATTTATTTTTTTCTTGCATTTCTAATAACAAACAAATGCATATACCAAATTTGTCTTCTATTTTTTTTACAGAAAAAATATAAGTACATAAATAATACATACTTTTATTGTGGGTTGTAATTACGATAACAAAGTTTGTTTTTCGTTTGAGTTTTACAAAAAAAAAATTAAAAATTTAACACCATTTACATTTCCGCTCTAAATTCTAAGAAACTGTTTATCTAAGACTCGAAAAAAGGAACAAATTTTCAACACAAAAAACACGTTTGATTCATGCAGTTTCTTGGTTTTTATTCATTCATTCATTCATTCATTCATTTAACGTTCGATACGTTTATTTGATTTCGTATGGTTTTGTTCTTTTTTTTTACTTCTTTGATTTAATCATGCATGTATTTAGACATGCAGTCTTAGTTAGATACAAGGAGGTGAAAAAACAACAGCGAGCAATATATTCATTCATAAAAATTTAAACAACTAGCAAAACAATCAAATCAAGTCGTAGTAATAGACTTCTAATCTCAAATCCATTCGAAATCGAAATTCATTGACGTTAAAACT
This sequence comes from Tachina fera, assembly GCA_905220375.1. Classification (NCBI taxonomy): domain Eukaryota; kingdom Metazoa; phylum Arthropoda; class Insecta; order Diptera; family Tachinidae; genus Tachina; species Tachina fera. The sequence goes on along the minus strand of LR999964.1, from coordinate 48,806,582 downwards.
CATGTAGGTGTCGCCGCCGGTGCTTGCGGTGCGTGTTTACAAACGCCAGTTAGTGATTAGACTTGTTTTCCTTTTCATTTTTTTTTTTCGGCAATATTTCTTTATTCATATAAATTATATAATACTTTAATGTGTTTAATATTTTTTTTTTTAATTTTCGCCTGTCCAAAATGCAAAGATTTTATTGAGGTTCACTCAGTGTGGGCTTTTTGCAGACAATTTTTAATTTTTTTTCTTTTTTTAGTTTAAGTTTAAAGTGTACTGCTGTACAGAAGTGCAAGTGTTTGCAAGTTACGAATAAGTTTTTTTTTTCTAATTTGCATTTCATAAAGAGGCGGTGGTATTTTTTTTTCAAATACTTATATCCAGTTTCTAATGTATGCCAAATAATTTAAATTAAATATTTATAAAATAAACATTTTTTGTATATTTCGTTTCTATAAAAATCCTAAAAAATAATTGGAAATTAATAAATATCTAAACTAACAAGCTTCAAAAGAAAAAATTGCAGCACTTTGACACGCGTCGTTGGATTGAATCAATTAATATTTTTTAGTTAGTTCTTAATTTCTGTGCGAACTTACTTTTTTCAATCTGAAATATTATTTAGTCTTGCTTAAGTTCAGTAATTTCAATTATTATTGAATGAAGTATTTTTATTAATTAATGTGAGTTTTTAAAGAAGAGAAGAAAAATTAAACTTAGACTTTAAGCTGGGGGAAATACCGATACTTTTCTGTGCAGCCACGCACTTCATCAGCACCCTAGTCTATCTACTTGGGTAGAGATTCTTATTAACATCAGCTATTTAACTTAAATTTTCAATGAAACGGAATATGAGAAACGATTGTTGTGTAAACAATTGATTTACCTTTGGTAAACACATATACATATACATAAGTATCACTATTAATTTACTGATTTTCCATTTTTTTAATTTTTCTATTTAGGTTAGCACGAAATTATATTACTCTACCTATGTATGTTTCATTATTCTTGCTTCTCTTTTACGATCATCACATTAATTATTTTTACTTATTCGATGTACCATCGGTACATGTATGTATTATTGTAGTGGCTTTGATTGCCAAGTGAACAGTGATTGCCAAGTGAACATATTTTTTCACGTGCCCATGATTAATTAAGTGAAACATTTGTAAATTTTAATTGAACTTTAGTGATTTTTAATCAGAAATAGTTTTTAGTCAGGCTTAAGTTCAGTAATTTAAATTCTTATTGAATTTCTTTGGGCTAAATGAAATAACATCCAAAGTAAATAATCTCAATGAAATAGGACATAAAAAATTAAATGAATTTAAAAAAAATAAATAATGAAATAAGTCCCCAAAACTGAAAATGAAATGAAACCCAAATATAATACTGCCAGGGTAAAAAATTAAATAATTCCCAATGAAATAAAATCCAAATGCAGAAATCCTTTGTAAATCGAAGCTGATTTTGGACATAACGGGTTAGCCATCAGAGAACAGATTGAATGCCTTGTTTTGTTGTTTTAAATTCAACAACAAAGAAAAACTGCATATTGTTGTCAATCCACAACATTTCAAATAAACAACGCATGACACAATCAATTGCTTGTTTTATGTAAATGTTCAGTGGTCTTGTCAAAAGCAACAAATACTCAGTGAATGGTGCGAATGCTTTTTACTGTGATTGACCACAAAGTAGTCTTTGTACTTTGTGATTGTGTAAAACTCCTACATTATTTGTATTCATAAAACACGATATAGATTTGAAATATATTTTATGTAAAATTTTATATGAAACAGTTATTTGAAATACATTTCAGATCTATTTTACATTTTCCAAATTTCACTTTTTATATTTAATTTTTTTCTAACACCGTATATATCGGCATTTACTTTTTCTGAAGTTTCCCCACTCACACTGCATTTTTTATTATTTATAAACATTAAAATCACTTAAAATAAACTTGTTATTTAAAAGTGATATACAAAAGATCAGCGAATACTGAGTGAATGGTTTAAAAAAAACCATTCTTTCATGCTGCATCATTTGATTTCACTGCTTGTGTTATAGCGGCATTGTAATAATAGAGTGCATATGACCAATCAACAAATCGCAATGAATTGTATCATAGCAATTACATTTGTTATTGTTGTCGAGTGAATGCATGCCAATAGCAACGAATTTATGAATTGTTAGCAAATGCGAATGGTCTCATTCTGTTCTCTGTTAGCCATTTAGTGGTTGCCAAACCTCCAGTCTGGCAAGGCTGGCAGCTGTTAAATATCTGTCATCTGAAGTGTCATTAATTTAGTATAAGCTTTGCAATTTACGACTATATATATAGGGAATTCACGCCTTAAGTTAAAACCTGGTTTTAACGTTAAAGTTATAAACAGCTGATTTTGTATTCATACTGCAAGTTTGATGAATTCAGATTTTTAGCCACAGGTTGTCTAATAAATTTATTCAAAATAAAATAAATCGCTTTTAGAAATGCATGTATTTCTTGCTGAAATTTTCTTTGCTTTTTATAACACTTATTTGACAAAATGTACAATAATTGTACATTGCAACATTTTAAAATTATTCAACTACTACTTATACTGGGTTCGAGCCCTGTCTCCGACAGTCATTAAAAATTACAACACCACTCATTTTTCTGATGTGCATTAGTATCCTTTGTATCAGTAGTTGTGGGAAAAGTTCTAGTGATGCAGGCAGTGATGCAGGCACTGGTCACTAGAAACTATACCGACTTCATCAGATACTAATCCTAATGTAACATCAGAGCGCCCTCCTTCGTTGTGTAGCAGAATCATCGGCGAAGTAAAATAATCAATAAAAGGCTACTAAACATAGCATCAAAATTTAATACGCCTCATTTGACACCAGAAGGCGCTGCAGCACTGCACTTAAAAAAAAGCGTGCAAAGAGCAGAGTTGTAAAAGAATGAAGCTTTCCTCTTCCTGTCTTCTCTATCAGTATCTCTTCCCTATCACCCTATCTTACTACCTTCTCTTCAACTAACACCCAAGTAAGCTGGACCCTAAATTTCACTCTTCCTTACCAGTAGCCTGCTAACCTTATCTAACCTATACAAAGTGAAGAAGTGCTTTTAAATCCAACTTATTATATATAAAAAATGCACAAATACATTATAAGCCAAACCTTTTCCTTTTATCGGCAGATAGTTGTTAGTCATATCGTCTATCTCCTCTTCTCATCTGGTCATTGATAATATTTTCGTTGTTTTCCGTTCAAAAGATTCTTTCCTCTGCAATTTTTTGATTATTGTTGCGGCTGCATTAATTTTTAAGTTGATACTGTTTCATATGGTATCTATTCTTAAGCTTACATTAGACCTTGCCATAACCATAACCATACAAAACAGCTGTACTAACCAAACTTATGTGCAACACTATGATTGATTGTAGGTAACGCCATAGCCATAACCAAATAAACCAATTGAATTTTGGTTATCGCTATGGCAATATTATATGGCACGTCTTATTTAAGCTTTATTCACTGGCATAAACATTATCACCTGCTTCAGGTCATTTTAATTTGGCAGCACTGAATTTATCACAGCGAAAACAATGTTGCATTTCATAAAACCTACTTAAAAAGTTTTGAGTTGATTTTAACAATATTACTTTGTATGATGCTACCAGATTTTAAGAGCTGGTTTTAACGTTAAAACCAACTTTTATTAAAAAAAACCGTGCTGGTGTGAAAACAACGAAGAACGCGTAAAAATAGTTAAAACTTTAATTTAGAAAAAGTAGAAATCACGGGGTGATTATGATCGCCATAATCGACCTACTGTGCAAGGCATTGAAAACAGTGCTACAAATGTGGTCAAGCCTGTGCATCATGGCAATGTGCGCATTGCGAAAATATTGCTTCTCTTATTGAAAGTTTGGCGGATAATCCGAATTTGTCGTATGACCGTATGATAACCTACTTTTCTCTCCCTGTAATTGAAGATGCTGGACTGGACGATATGTGGCTTCAAAAAGACGGTGTCACGACACAACACTACCAATTTTGGTTTTGTTGCATGGGAAAGTTGCCAGTAGGCGTAATTTTACGTTTTAACGACGTTAATTCGTTACCAAGATAGTGCGATTGACGCCGTTACACTACTTCTGTGGGGTTATGTCGCTACAGAGCATTTCAAAACCAACATTCTTTAAGTTATTTTCGAGATACCTCCCGAAAAGGCGCCCTACTTCGTCGGTATTGTGTAGCAGAATCATCGGCAAATTAAAATAAGCAATAAAATTACTTCTAAACATAGCTTTGAAAATTTAATACGCCTCATTGCTACCAGAGGCGCTGCAACATTGCATTATTAAAAATCTGGAAAAAGCAGAATTGTATAAAAATAAAGCTTTTCTCTATATCTTCATTTACCACCTGTCTTCCCTATCACTATCTCTTTCCTAAAAGAAAGTAAGACCTAGTAATAGTACTAGACATTGTGATACTTCTCCTTTTCAAAAAAAAAACAAAAAAAAATTGTTAGGCTGTCGCAACCAATCTAGAAGCGTACATATTTCGTACATAATGGCAAGGTCCAAGTATTAGATTGAAACAAAAGCTTCATCGGAATCAAAGCTTTATGTGTGTGTTATTTAACTTTACTTTTGAAACCGAAAAATGGATAACCCGTTTCCTCTGATGAAAAAATCTATGAGCACCGCAGGAAGTTTTCCCTGCATTCCCTCTTTTTATTTATTTATTTTTTATTTTTTTTGCAGACAAAATAAAACAACTGGAAACAAAATACGAGTAGCTGACTTCGAAAATTATTTCCCGTTGACCATTTAGAATTAAGCTGAACATTTTTAGTAAATCTTGGTGCCTGAAATATTGGGTGATTTTTTAAAAGCTTTCGTATTTTGTTTATAAAAAACATAAAATTTATAGCGATTTCTTTTCTGACAAATATGTTGCATATATGTTACATGTTTTACATTTCTGTGTTCGTTTGTACAAAAAATGCAAATGTGGAAAAATTTTCAATTCCTTTTCAGAATATGTTGCATGAAAAACATGTAAATATATTACATATCTTACCCTCACTTTATTCAAGGTGTACATACTGCCATTTTTCCAACTGTGCTAACAAAGGTTTTGTTTTGCATGCAGTGTTGCCAGAATTTCTAAGGCTAAAATCTGCAAAATTTAACAATTTTTCACGAAAAAATCTTCAAGATCTGCATTTTATTTTTAAAATCTTCAAAAAATCTTCAAAAACAACTTTTTTATATATTATTAAAAAGTTTACATAAATATGGATGTACATGTACATGTGTAATATAAATATTTTTTCATTAACCCATATTCATAAAATTTAAACTCGGCTTAAAATATATTTTATTTAAGTTTTTTAGAATTTTTTTTAAATAACTTTCAATCACATTTTTTTATGAATAGAAGCCTTGAATGTTCGAAGAATGTGCATTTCGTTTCTGCTTAAGAAACTCATCAGCAGACTTCAACTAAAAAATTTTTGAAATAAGGCAAAAAACTTCATATGTTTATTAAGAATGTGTTATTAAGAATCACGTACACATATATAAAAGGTAATATTCACAATAATTATTTTGGTTTTCAAAACGTTTAACAAACAAATTTCCATACAAAGTTTCTTTTGAAAACCTTTTGTAAATCAAAAGTATTTTTTATGAATACAGGAGAAGAACCTTAAAAGCTTCAAGTGATTTAATTTGTTACATAAATATCCAAAGCACTTCGAAGTTTTGTGTTATTCAAGTTCACTTGACTCAAAATTCTTTCGACATTTGCAAATGAATGTGGTAAAGACATTTCATTTTAATTTAACTTAGGGCTGCAAAATCATATTCAGAATAAGCTCGTTTTATATCAGATATTCTATTCCAGAAGCTTGCCAAAGTTACTACTTCTTTTTCTTTAATGATGTCTTCTAAGTTCAAAAATTGTAACTCTCTAAACTATGAGTCGTTCACACATAAAAGAAACAAAAAGTAATAACAGTAATAGCAAAAATGTAACAAAAATTGACTATCATTGGAGTTGAAAAATCTGCGTTTTTAGGCCAAAAATCTTCAAATCTGGATTTCGTCTTTTTGGAAGGTAAAAATCTGCAAAATCCAGATAAATCTGCATTTCTGGCAACCGTGTTTGCATGTCATGCTTATAATTTCGAGAGAAGGTTTCTTAAATAATAAATAATAAAAACTATTATTACAAAAATTAATATAAATAAATATTTATTTAAATATTGTGACTGTTTTGGTTTTTTTTTAAACATAATTAGTGATGTCAATGTATACTTAAAAATCATAATAGTGTGCGGAAAACCTCTCAAATAGCCTTAAAAATCGCTAATGAAGTACATTAATGATAAAATGTAACCGTTGTACAGAAAAGCAGCTTATATTGTTCGATTGTAGTAACATAATATGGAACACTTTGAGTGATTCTAGGTAACATTTAAATATGTATGTTACACATTTGTAGTGTAACATATTTTCTTCAGAAAAGAAATCGCCATTATAGAAATGTATTTAATTTTCATTTGAGTAGGTAGAACGATTTATGTATACATATATAATTCAATGTTACGTCAACCGTTGCGGGCTTGTCACTATAGACATGAGCCTTAAGATAGCCCCACAAAAAATTGTCTAAATGCGTTAAATCGCACAGTCTAGGCGGTCAATTGACCGGGCTCAAACGTATAAGTGCGACATACAAATGCCGTTTTCTTTTCAAAAAATTTTTCTTTTTAAATTTAAAAATATTTTAACGGTTTTATGATCTTAAATTCTTGAGTACTCTTTCATGAATGTTATTATTATAATGAACCTGAAATTTATTTATTTCTCTTTGGGAAGGCAAAAAGTTTTTAATAAATAATTATATATGTTGTATATTATATAAATTTTATTTATATTTAAATTTTTTTCGTGGATGTGGTTTATCGTTATAGTGATTAAATTTGTCTATGAACCCGACATCTTGCATCAGTAAAGTTATTCTCCGTGGTTTGAAATGTTAATGAGAAAAAATTTACTAAATATACCTTCTCTCATCTCTATGATCGCTGCTTCTCTTAAAACGAATGTTCCAAGAGATAATAATGTACCACACCAGTTTCATTTTCCATATATTTTCAAAGCCCTTGGATAGGCTTTCTTGGAAATCTAACAGCCTCTTGTTTGGATATGATAAAACAATGTTGCAATAAACACTGAAGAAAAACTCTTAATACTACAAATACATACATATGTGGATATTTTTACAGATTTGCATTAATTTTTACCATTGAAAGCCTCCTTCATTTTTTACCAACAAAAATAATAAAAAAAAAACATCTTCTGCACAAAGTGCTGGTTATTTGAAGAGATAGAAAGGCATTACTCATATTATGCACATGATTTCATATTTAAGAAATTGATTTTTTCCCTGCTGCAGGTCATAAAACAATTTATGAAATAAGCTTTTGCAGGGAAAAAACAACATTCATGCCAATAAGGCAATTTTTGTTTTAGGAAAAATGAGATTTAATTATAAAATTATGGGGTAAAAACTCAAGAAAAGTTAAAATACGAGGACGGTTGAATAATTCGGTGTACTTCATCTTAACTGAAAAAGCAACAAAGGAAGAGCTCCTGTCAACAGACAACTGTCACTCCTGTCAACTGCGTCATTCAACTACTAACGTCATCCACGCATAATGTGTCTTCTATTTTTCTATCAACTACCACCGTAAATTATTTTCTTATTAAAAACTCAACAACACCTTGGATCATAGTTGTATTTTTAAGTAGGTCAGGGATGTCAAAGTTGCTACAATTGTACTTTTTTTGTTACTATTTCAACTGGGAAAGTTGAATAATACACCAATGACTAATTTAGAACATTTAAGGAATCTCACCAGTTTCGCTTCGCTTTTCTTTTCAATTCTCACTTTTGAACAACTCATATTCTTCTCACTTGAAAACAATCCCAATTTGTGAAAACGATTCGGTAGCCAGAACAAAGTTGATTATTTTAATAAAAACAAATAAAAATATATAATTTGAACTAAAAAAATCTTTTAGTAAAATTAAGGTAAAAAAAGTAAATTTGTTTAAAATTATTGGTACAATTTTAAAATTGTCAATGCCGTCCCTGATGCCTAGTTTTCAGGTGGTACAAGTGTTTGCAAACAAATCGAGCAATTTTTTCGATTTTATCGTAAGTGACATCTTATCGAAAATATACTTTTTTATTGAATCTAAAATTTTATGGGCCTACCCATAGTTTATAATTATCAAAATGCCAAAGTTTTTGACAACTTTTAACATACAGACTGTACAATTTTATCGTAAGCGACAATTTACAATTTACAATTTAAAAAAAAAAATTTGTTTTAAAAAAACTTTTCCACAAGGGAATCCACAGACAAGGTGGACTGGCTTATGCACGCATCTGACAAATTCAAACGGAAGAATGTAAAGTGCGGAAAAACTGAGATGAAATCCAAAAAATTTTTAAGGCACCCAAGTGCTCTTAAAGGCCATAGCTCACTATCCTACACAATTGCATGATCTACGAAAAAATACAACCCTGGAGGCTTATTCTGAATTGCGATGCGAAAATCAATGCGATGCGCCAATGAAATGCGATGCGAAAGAAAATTGGGATTCTGTTAGACTTTCGCAATCGCATTCGCAAGATATTTCAAATAGTGGCAACGCTGCTCAAATAAACGTCAGTGTCAACAAACGTAAAATTAAAAATAAATAAATTGTTTGTGTTTGAAAATTGTTTATAAAATTTATTTAGGAAATTCTGTAAGAAAAAAAAAATAAAAATGGATTCTGTGGAACTGTGGTTCGATGACGAAGAAGGGCATGAGCAAAATAAAAGGATACAGAGAAGATTGCTTAGAAGCAAGTCCGATATTTTAAGCTTGAATGACATGTCTTCACCATTCTTTTCAAGATTGGAAGCAGTTGTTGCCGCGAAGGAAAGTGCGCCCGGTAATCCATTTACGGAATCCGTCATATTTAACAATTTCACCACTTGCTCCTGTAAGGGAGATTGGATTATATCTTGATGGGCCAAAGCCAGTGCCGCCAATATCGGTTTTATTTCGCCTAAGCTTCTGTTTGGCCCAAATCTATTAAAATTATAGTTGGAGTCAAATATTTTTGAACTGGGTTATATATTTCATACTTTCTTCCATCCTTAAGTTAACGTTTGCCACAAAGTATTTGCCGACTGACGTGCATTTGGTGTTTTCAAATGGACTCTTGCCAATTGGCTGTGCCAATTGCTTGCTTCCCTGAATTAAATAATAAATATTTGATGAATAAATAAATAAAATATCTTTCACTTACATGTTTGTACTTTGCGAATGCTATTTTGTTGTAGAATAAATTTTTGTGAATTTGACATGTGTTTGACATTTGTTTTCGCAATGTAGAATACCGACTTGCCACCTTTTCGCATTTGAAATGCGATTAAAAAAGAACTTTACGAATATCGCTATACAGAAGAGCAATTGTTCGCATTTATATATTTTCGCATCGCATTGATTATCGCATCGCAATTCAGAATAAGCCTCCTGATCTGATAAATTGTTATTGCTTTTTGAAAATTTTCATAGACTCCATCATACCAGGGTTGTATTTTCTCAAAAATTGCACGATTGTGTAGGATAGTGCATCACGGCCTTAATAGGAGCGACGGGAATATGTATACATATGTATGTATGTACGGCTAAGGTAGAATCATTATTTAGGCAATTTATTCTCCCTTCTTTCTCCTTCCTTATTTATGGTTGTATAAATAAATCTGTTGTATGTCCTATAGGATGTTATTATATTATATTATTATATATTATAATATTTCTATCTTTTAAAACTTCACGCTCTAATTCATATTCTTTATTATGTCAATCATTCAACACTCCAGCTCCTCCTCGATAACGGGAGTTTATCGTTAAAGGCACATGTGTAGCTTTTATTTACTTTTTTCCATATGTTTGAATTCCTTTTTTTTCAATTTCAATTTATTGAGCACACAGGCATAAAATTACGATAAGCCCGACCGTCGTCAACCATTGCATTTATTTCACATAAATTTAGGTTCATGTTGTATTTATTTTAGTTTTGTTGCATGCCCCATAGCTGTTGCACTAATCATAATTGCAACTATGAGCAGCGAAATAAATGACATTTAAATTGCACAAGATAAACGATTTCAAGTGCAAAATCATTGAATTTGAAAAATATGAAAATTTTTTTTTGCTTATTTACATTAAATATAATTTTGTTATAAGCGTAGATGTTTTTTTTATTTTGTAAGTGTGTACATTTAGCTAAAAGGCGAAAAATTTAAAGAAAAACATCATAGGAAAAGTCTCCTTTCACTTGTTATTGTAGTTTTTTTGCAAAAAAAAAATGCATGTTGCATTTGTGGAATTGCAACAAGTAAAATAAATAGGCAAACGCATGAAAAAGGCGCCACAATTTAAATCTTCAAGGTGTTTGTTAATGAGCCAACAATCGTATTGTATGGGCACAGGCTGTCTTTATGGCAGGGGCAGCAACAACACCATGTGTCGAGGCGTCAGTAAGACAGTCTTCAAAACAAGTTCGTATGTGACCAAAATGAAAATGTTGTGAAAGAAAAACTTAATAAAAGGAAATTGCTTATGTTAAAGGGGGTTTTATTGAGAGATCTTCCGTTGGGATTGAAAGCTGAGAAAATAGAAGGATACACATTTACTCATTTACTACAACAAAGTAATAACTCAAAAAATTGGATTTTTGTCGTGAAGAAGTTTCATACAAAAATATCTTTGTCTACTCGACTCGTGAGAGAAGAATAAAATTTTCTGTTTTGTATTGTGTGTAAAGTTAAAACTTTAAAATAATTGTCTGTCAAATTAGTTTTTTAGGCGATTGAAATGTTACCAACTTCAGGTTGGCAACACTGGCAACTTGAGAATGCCAGCCAAGGTGTATTTAAACAGGTGGCAGCGCTACTTCAGCTGATAATTTTTTGCTCTATGTGCTTAGTAGCTGTAGAATGTCAAAACCTTCGTTTTGTTTTGGTTTTGGTACAAAAATTTTTGTGCTTTTGACATTCTTCGGTTCTTTACACAGCTTTGGTTGCCGTATTATTGTATAACAAATCCTTACGCAGTCACCTGTATAATTACACCATGATGTCAGCTATGGCAAATTCATATCAATGACACCTGTTTACATTAGCCCAATTCACAATCTTGTGCAAATGGTCTTGCATTGCAGCAAGTACAAAATGGTATAGTATATTAATGGTTAGGTTAGGTTAGCAGGTTGCTGGTAAGGATAGAAAGTTAGAGTCCAGCTCACTTGGGTCCAATATGATGATCCCTTTGTGCTGCCTGTAAGTTGAGAGCGGTGAGAGAAAGAATACAAGGGGAGGGTGAGAAGGTTACAATTAGAAGAGATTGATAAAAGATTGTGCAGGAGGGGTGTGAGTTGAGAGTGGGTCAAGAAATTTGGTTAGGCAGGGGGGGGGGATGGGGGTCAGTGATTATACTAACCACTATTCCTAATAAAGAGGCTTAGATTTTTGAGCCCAATTTCCGATAACTCGGATAAGCTTCCGAAGGATATACTGCCAAAGAGGTGCAGAGGGAGATCCTCCATGGCGCGACAAAGAAATAGGAGATACTCACCACTTAACAATTCCTAGTGGTTAGTATCAATATACCTTTTTTACAAGAGTGTGAATTGGAATATTGTTTAACAGTAGCTCGCTTCTGTATTTCTCGCATCGTAAAATTTCCCGCATGAAACGAAGGAATCGTAACAAAAACAGTGTAAATCAATGTTGTGAGATGTGGCGATATCTCGCCAAACGTGGCGATGAAAATTTTGAAATGGCGATTGGCAACTTTCTTGGCGATATTTGTACTCCTTGGCGATATATTTGGCTATATTTTACTATTTCAATAAAATAAAATAATATTAAGAATATGAAATTTTTTAATGCATTTTTTTTTCTACAACATGAAATATTTCGTGCAAAAATTCTAAATATTTGTGACTCTTTATCTCAAATTTTTTTTCCCGAAATTCAATTTGGACTACAAAATCTCATTTGGTGCTTATGAAACACATTGGCGAAAACTTTCTTTTATAAGTTAGAAACAACTTTTTTTAACAAAATTTTTTTAAGTACCAAAAAGCCTGCACGAGTTCTCATCTAGAGCGTATAAATACGAAGATGCTGCTGGTACTTACCACTTTAAGGATATGATATGTGTACTTAAATACACATGTAAGTAAATGTTAATTCAGTTGTATCACAAGATTTAAATAATAATTTTTATCTTGGTGCTCAAGTTCAATTTATCCTATTTAGATTAACCTTTTGGAATAGGTTATTCATAAGTATTTTTTGTACGATAGTATTTGTATGTTAATGTAAACACTTTTCTTAATTTTTCTAAAATAATATAATATTTATGTTTTACGATAGACGTTATCTACTGAATTTAAAATTTAACAATACTCGTATTTGTAATGTAAATACGAAAGAAAAATTATTTTTGTAGCTATAATTTAATGTCTTATTATATTGGCGATATTTGGCGATATTCGACAAGTCATTTGGCGAGGAGGGTGAAAATAAATCTGACAACACTGGTGTAAATTGAACCACAAAATGGTTTTTCTCACATAAGTGTTTATGTTTATTTACTTTGCGAGAACTAAGTGTTTCTGTAACAATATTTTGTGAAAACTGTGAAAACTGTGAGAACTGTCAAAACAACTCGCATTTTAAATTGGTGCGAGAACAACGAAATTTGTACAAACACATGAGTTTTTGAATTTTCGTGTGAAAATATGAAAAATAAACTATTTGAAAAGATATGCAACGAATTGTTGAACTAAAATTATTATAAAAGAGTCGATATGATTATGTTTATTTAGAATTTTTTTCGTGTAATTTTCTTATATAGAGACAGACAGTTGATAGAAAACACTTATTTCAATAATTTCACATTCACTTTATATTCATGTTCATTATTTTATTTTATTTTCCTTGTAAATTATTTATTTTTTTGTTATTATATATTTATATTTATTTATATATAATATTTTTGTGACATTTTGTTTTCATTTGACACTCGATTACTGGAAATATTTCAGTAAAAATAGAATCAGGGTTGTCTGTTTTCGCATTAAAAAATAGAAACACTTTTTTCTCACATATCGAGAAACGATGGAATTTTGTGTTTCACTTTTCATGTGAGAAATTTTACGATGCGAGAATGCGAGAAATACAGAAACGAGCTACAGATATCACAAGCATTAGCATCTTAAGTTTTATAGAACAAAAGTTATTCGAAATGGAATTCAAACGTCATAGTATGATTGTGTTATATTAGGACAGAATATCACAACTAACTGATCTATCTCAAAGTGAATAAAATGTTTGTGTATCGCACCATAAATCGTTATAATGATACAGGCAACATTACCCAAAAAAAAATCCACAGCAGCACATGAAATGGGTCGGAAAGTGAAGGCTCAACTTTAACAAAATCCACGTCGTTCTGGTAATTAAATGGCCAAAAAAATGAATATATTGAAGAATTTGATACATATTCCCAAATGATGTCAAGGTAAAGACTTACAATTTGCAAAAAGCACATGATCTTACACCAAAGCAAAAAAAAGGAGTTGTTATGCTTGCACGAATGTGGTGAATTCCCCAACATGAAGGTTAGGTTAAATTAGGAAGGGTGGTGCTGCAACGGACCTCTGCTCGGAGACCCAGTTGGGTCAATTGTGATTCCCTTCTATTGATTTCCATGAATAATAATTTTAAAACCCATTTTTAGCCAAAAGAGACCTAATTATCTGCCATTAAGCCACTGAATTCCCCTGGTGAAGCCCCTGATACCCTCCAGGTTACACTTAAAGATATCATCAATGCTCTCATGGGAACGTCTGCTCAGCCATTTAAGCTTATGACGTTACAGCTTCGAGCAGTGACATTTAATATGTTCAATGGTTTCCGGTTCCTCTACATCCCCGCACATTCTAAAAAATATAGAGTGCCAGTTTCCCAAATGCTGGTTCCTGCTCTGACCGAGCAGTAGCCAGTAAATGCTTCTATCACGACTCGCATTGCCTTCCTATTCATATGCAGTGGCAATTTTGATCTTCCTCATTGAAGTTTAAGTCACATAGCTCTGGAGACTCAACAATCCTCCCTACTTCCCGTGAACGATTGGGCCTTCTCTCCACCCAATTACTGAGTTCCCTGTAGTTACGACTTACCTTTGATTGCACAAATCTGTTCCAAACATGAAATATAATGAAAAAATTTTAATTTTGAGCAGTTCATAAACTCTCAAAATTATGGGCACGCAAATAATTCGGTCGTAAACCATGGACGTTCGAGCAAGACTCGGCACCAAAGCTCGCGCTAACCAAGAATGGTTAAAAAAAATCATATTAAACACTTCATTTGGTTAACACAGTGGCTTTCTCTTTAGAAGGAAGGAAGTTGGAAATTACAGTACACAAACTTTAGGGGCGGCCCATGAATGTCAAAACTTCCAAAATTATATTTTCCCCCTTATTGTGATTGGCGATTTTGTGGCGACAGTTGGGCGTTTTGTACTAGATTAAATAGAAATGCAGTTTGTTTTCTTTAATCAACTACAAATAGTCGAATTTTTAATTATTATTTTTCGAACTTAATTTGTTTCTATATTTTTGATTTATTTGAACGGAATTTGAAGTCAAAAAACGCCAACCATGATAAGGGGTTTGTTTTAACTTATTTTTGATTCAAGTGGAATTTATAATTCAAGGAATTTATTCCTCCAGAGTTAAATTCTCTGAGAATAGTCACGCTTTGTGCTTGTCAGCTCTTTTGAGTGAAGGCTCTTTTCAGCTCAGCTCACTTTACTAACGTATTTCATTCAGTTGGCTCAGTAGATCAGTTAATTTGTAGTGAACATTTTTTCAAGCATAAAGAAAGAGCGAAAACCGAAGCACAAAAAGTGACAGATTTCTAAAGAGTGTGTGTGCGTGTGGTCATACATTACAAAAAAGGCAGATGAAGCATAAAAAATAGATAAAACTAAAATAGTTTAATGAGTGGAATTTGTTAATAAATATATCAATAGACATATACTTTTTTTATGTACTTGTGCGACACAAAAAATTTGCTGAAAAAGCATAAGACTTGTATTGAACTCTTTAATTAGGTCGCTTTAAACACAAACCTATAATCAAACCCACTTAAATTAAATAGGTTTGTATCTAAAACGAGCTACTGAAAGTGTTCGATACAAATCTAGAAACCACTCAGTATTGAGCAGACAGCGCTCAGTGGATTGAACGGCTCACAGCGTTCAGTGAAGTGAATCGTTCAATTGAACTAGTTCGTTCATGAGCTGCACAACTCTATATTATTTTTAAGAAATGTTCGCACGTCACCTCAGCTGATAGAAACATGCATACTATGGTGAATGAAATTCACAATAACGATATTCTTTGTCTTATAAACAATAATAGGAATAAACATTGTTAAATCAACTCTTGCGAGCACAGTCTAAGTTCGAAATTCGCTCATAATAAAACCACAAACCTTGAGGGACTGATAGTGTTTACGTTTTAAATTATTTTATATGTATAAACAACAGCTGCTTCACATTCACTTAATCTGGCAACCTTACAATGGAAATTGTGAGGAATTTATGATTTCAAATACTGAAAATAAAATCAAAAGAGAGAGAGAGAGATCGAGAGATCCTGCCACATGTGGTGTTTTTGCGATGATTTTAATTGTCTGTTTTTGCAACAAACTTTCCCACCAAATGTCGTGTCTTGTTTTTGTTTTGATTTTGCTAGTGCTAGTGCATCCATTGTGTTAAAAATAAATATAAAAAAACCTAAATCTCAATGCGTTTAAAAATTTTGCGAAAAGCTAAAAAACAGAAAACACAAAATAAATAAAACAGGAGACATGTAACGGTTGTATATTTCAACAATAAGGTGGCATTATGAATGCCTGGAAAGATAAAAGTCCGATATGTACGCCGCAACAGCTCTATAGACAACATGCCATACGTACTTATGCACATACATATGTGCATACTTATGTTTTGTATGAGTACAAACATATGCAGACCAAGCGTGAAATGAAGAAATTTTTCATTTCACAGTCGCCTCACCACATCCCCAAAAGAAAGAAAAATTTGAAACAAAAAAAAACCTGTAGTTCTTTTTAATTTTTTTTTTGTCTCTACTGTTCGTTTGTCGCTTTGTGGCTCGTACGAGTAGTTAGTTTGCTTGGTCTGCTCGTATAGATGTACTTACGAGTATCTTGTGCAGTGGTTAACAAAACTTACCTTGTTGGGCGACACATGCCATGACCTTCGTGTACCCTGTCGTTGTGTCTGCTGCAGGCTTGGGTTTGATGTTGTTACTGTTGTGCAGCATGTTGCAGAAGTTGTTGTTATGTTTGTTTGGCTGGCGCTTATGTAGCCGCTGCCACTGCCATTGGCACTACTGCCGGAGCCACTGATTATTGAGGTATTTTCATAAATGTCCGCCGAACAAATTGAACTATTTAAAGTGGCTGTACTGGCTGCCAAGGACGGACAGGGCGATGAGGCTGGTGATGGTGAGAAACAGCCCGAATCGTATGAATTTAATATTCTCAAACGATTACCAGGACAAAGACCCTGCAAATAAGAATGTTAAATGAGACATGAATAATGTGTTATTGTTATTTTTTTTATTTTTATTTCTTCGTAATGATTTTATTATACATATTTGTTCTTTTTGTTTTATTGTTACAAAAATATTTAATAAATGAACCTTGAATACGAAAGACATGTGGTTTTATTTTAATCGCATTCATTTATTTGAAATTATGTATGTTTTTGCTATAGACAAATTTTTCTTTGTTAAATTTAAATTTTTCTTTTCAAATAAAAAATCTCAACCACTTGAAATGTCTAAATATTTTTGTGTCTGTTATTTTAATTGGCAGAAATTTTACGGAGGCTTTGGCATGTAAAAATCATAAGGGCATTGTGAACTTGACGATTTTGGAGGAATTTTTTGCATTTAAATGAAAATTATTGAATTGCACAGTGGAGTAGATCGTAGAAAAGATAAGTCGCAAGACATCTGCACAGAGTTTTGGCAAGGGATGATATGTTCGATGTTTTTCTTTTTTGCGTTTTTTAGTAACATTTCTGTAATTTGACAAATGAGATATTGACATGTTGATGACTGTGAGGAAGGTAATATATGGGACCCTTCAAACTTTATCATTGCATCAGAATTGTCGCATTTGGGGCTCGGAAACCCTAAAACTTATTCCCCCTTCGACAAGGACGTTTTTGTAATAAATTAAAGAACATAACAAGTTTTTTCTCTAATCCAGGACCAAAAATGTATTTGAAATGCGCCAATAACGAACGATACGGCCTATTGCTGAAAAGTATTTCCAGCACTTTCACCACTTGTCGGTTTTGGTGCTGTTTTTATTTTGGTGGAGTCTAGGACCTTATTTGTTCGAAAATTATGATGAAGCAACTTTTACCGTAATTGAACTGAGCTATTGAACGACGACTTATGAATTGTATGGCCGGAATTGGAAGATAATGGTATAGACGACGCTTATTTTCAACAAGTAACCATACCATCACTCTGATCGGGTGATCCCCTGATCGTGTGATTTCTCGAAAAAGTGATCACAATTGATCACCGAGATCATGTGATTTAACACCTTTAGACATTTTTCTTTGGGACTAAGATTTATGCGAAGGGTCACCAATCGATTCAATAGCTCAAAGATATAATTCTTAATTTTATCGAAGATATGCAGGAAATATATTGTGATGGAAAATTTCATGAAAAGAAATGTTCCCGCAAACCTAGACTTGGCGGCCATTTAACTGATATTGTTTTCCGTCCTCTTTACAATAAAATAAACATACGGTGATTTTGCTTAAAAATATTCAAAATAAAGTTCTCATTGGACAACATTTTATATACCGTTTGTACACAAAAGGGAAAAAGCTTTATGAAATTGTAAACGTTTGGTATCAAATTGATATTGAATCCTGGGGGTCTGCTCTGTAATTCGAAACGAAAGAAAATTCTTTCGAATTTTTATACTTATAACATGTAAATTCGAAAGCGTTTTCATTCTTTTCGAATTACAGAGTAGACCCCCGGAACAATATTTTTTTTAACTTTCAGTATCAAGTTAATAAATAATTTAATAAATCAAGAACGATCTATAGTAAAATCGTAAACAAATTGTACAAAAGTACTAGTTAATAAATTAAGAACGATATGTTCAAATCAACAGCGATCGGTACGGGGAGGCTGAAGTAGTTAGCAGGTTGAATACAAAACCAAAGGTCCTTGTTTCGAGCACGGTATCCAACATTCATTAAATAAGCACACCACGCATTTTTCTGATATGCATTAGTGTCGAAATTGTTGTAAAAAAGTTCAAATAGTGAAGACAGTGACCAGTGTCTACAACGGCTTCAGCAGATACTAATCCTAATATACTATCCGGGCGTCTTCCTTCGGCGAAGTAAAATAATAAAATAAAATGGCACTAAACACAGCTCTGAAAATTTAATACACCTCATTGACACCAGAGGCGCTGCAACTCTGCGTTATTAAAAACCTACAAAAATCACAGTTCTAAAAAGAATGAAAGCTTTCCTTTATCTCTTCCTTCACCACCTGTCTTCTCTATCGTAATACCTTTCCTAAAAGAAGGTAACACCTATTAATAGTAATTACGTGAGTACTACTTCTCTCTTTTATAAAAAAACAACAACTGGTAACAAAATAGGATCAATGTATTATCAAAACAAGAACGATTGATCTTAAAAAATTTACACGAACCACTGTTAAGGTAAGCACAAATGGTATGGATTTCGGTATTTTTCTACCACTTTTTTCTCTCTGTGTATACCTCTATTTGTCCTTCTTTATTTCCTTCATTCTAAGGAAACTTCTTCACAAGGGAAAACTTTCTAAAATACGATGGCGGATCAATAAGTCCGTGACTTTTTTAATGAAACGCAGTTTTTTTTTTGCAAAACAAAAATTTGTTTGTCAACATAATCTCCTTTTAACTCAATACACTTAGTCCACTTAGTTCCAGTTTTTGTATCCCTTCCAAAAAAAAAGGATTTTTCGAAGTTTTTAAAATAGGAATTTGTTTGGTGAATAATTTTATCGTTGTAGCTAAATCTCTTTCCACAGACCCATTTTTTATGTTTGGAAATAGAAAGTAGTCACTAGAGGCTAAATCTGGATCATCATCAACAATCTCACGCTCTTTTACTCTTCGATCGGGCAACACCATATCGTGGATTTTTTCAACATTTTCCGGTGTACTGACCTCAATTGGCCGTCCAAGACGTTCAGCGTCATTTGTACTTGTGCGACCACAAAGAAACTCAATAAACAACTTTTTACCATTGAAAACGATGGTACAGAGTCCCCATAGTATTTATAGAGCTTTTCCTTGATTTTGTTGACGGTTATTTTTCGAAAAATCATGTTTAATGAACACTTGAAATTCACTTTTTTCCATTTTTAGAAAATCTCAAAGCAAATGACGACACTTGCTCAAAATTTGACAGCAGTCTATTAACAGGTGGGAACAGTACTGCATTTCATAAAGCTACGGGGGAAGATCGAAAAGTCACGAGCTTATTATTGCGCCCTCGTATGAAGACCAATTAAAAAACTGATTCTTGAGACAGCTCATTTGAAGTTTGTGCAAAACTTTGATCCATGGTTCATTTGAGAAATACATCCGTAGTGGCCCGGTGGCCTATTAGATACTGTGACAGGCTGTCAGTGCGGGATCATGGGTTCGATGAAATGTTGCACCACAACCTGCAGGAAATCGAACTGACACAACACTGGTCACGTGACCTGTACTCAAGTGATATTGACTACTTCGAGTTCTAACACTTCTTATGAAGCGGACCAGTCACTTTTACATGGGAATGACCTAGGATGGGGTTAATTGATAGTATGAATTGTCACTGAACTATCCCATAGTGATCTATTCGGTGTAGAATAATATAAATTATATATAAATTTGATTCCGACATTTAACTGTACTGTAATTAGCGCTTGTAAATGTTTGTATTGTTACAAAAGCAATGAAGTTTTAATTTAAAAATTTTTTGAGTTTCGAACCGACAACCTCATGCATGACAGTCTTGCACACTACCCACTCCACCACAGGGCCACTCATATTTCAAAAGTATTAATACCAGTTAAACTTAGGTTAATATTTAAGTATAGTTGCGGGACTGGTTCCAGAGTCACACTGGAGAGAGCAATTAACATTGGTGTCTATTCTGAAATACGCGTCGACTTGGTGAAACTTACATGGAAAACAAAAACAAAATTGTGTAAATGTAAAAAATTTCTTTTTATTTCTCATAGAAAATTAATCGTTTTTAAAAGAAAGAGTAACGCGTTGAAATTTTCACGTTTATTTCATTTAAGAAATACGTGGCAAACAAAAACAATTTTTGAAAATTTGTTTTGTTCAGTGCCGTTTACCACAATACTACACCGATTCGGAATAAAATTGGCTCAAGATCAAGACAATACATCACGAAAATGGTGAATATGTAACCATTTAAACGATATGTCTTTTTTTTCACCATGCACTACTCGTAACACTCACATTTTCTCAAGTCATAGGACGAGTACGTTTGGATCAATTGTCACCATTTTCTGCAGGTTTGTTACTACGCTCGCTCATTCAATAGTAATAATTTTTATTTTATTCAATAAAAATAAACATTTACATCCAACAAAAACCACTCAATTACGAGTTCTAGATGGACTTCCAGGCCCTTAAGTAAGTACAACTTCTGCATTCTTTTCCAGCTGAAAGTTGTTAGAAAAAGAAATTTCAATATTCTCGCAGTCAGCAAATGTATTCGCAACTGCTCCACTTTGTACTCGTATGTCTTGATTAATTTTGTGTCTTTCATTTATTTGAAGATTGCATCGAAGTTTTAATTTATTAGAGTTTATTATGTAAAAAAGAACGTCCTGCCCGGACGAGTTAAATATATTTTTCCATACAGTTAGTTAAACTTTAAGAAATCTTTCAACGACTCCAATGCAAATAACGCATTCCCACCAAGCATGTTGAAGTAACTAATGCTTTTGGATTTCAAGTCGTGTTTCATCATTTCCATATAAAGAAGGAAAAAATAACTAGGAGCATTTTGATTTAAAAATCATTCAAAATGAATTGTTGAAAGAATATCCATTAACAAATGCTAAAAGCTATTTTATTTACTTGCCCCTGTGTCTCAGGGAATTGTGTTCTTCTAAATTTGAATTTGGTTTTTTTTTTTTGCAAAACTTATATAAACGTTAACATTGATTTAGATTTTGCAATATGCAAAAAATAAATAAAATAAAAATAAAAACACCAATGGCATTAAAAAACAAAACACAAACACACACAGAATATAGAAGAGTCACATTGCTTCAGGAGGAGGGGGTAATCAAAATAAATTGCAAATATTTTCAACTCGATGAACTAATTTTATGATTAACCATAATTTACCATGTCGTTGAATAATAATGTTTATAACTTTGTAACATGTCTGCCAGCCAGTCAGTCAGGCAGCTCGAGATCTTTAGTTCAAATGATGAAAAGGAAATCTGTTTTAATTTTGATTGACAGACGAAACATGATTATTTTTTTATATACTCGTATAAGTTTAATATTGGCTGAAACAATTTCTATGCACTCGTGAACAGAGATGAATACCACTCACGTCAATGACGTGAATCACATGTAGTAATTTTTTCCATAAGTAAAGTGAGCATTATTTAAGCTCATAATAGAAAAGTCTTTTTTTTAAAGACCGGTAGAACTTGCGAAACGACGGATAACTGTCAAACGAACTGTCATAATGCGCTCACTTTTTGAAAGTTATCATCAGTATACTATGGCAAATCATCATGAATAGCTTGATGCTCTAGCAAAGCTACTAAATGATCCAGACTTAGTTTAAAATCAGTCATCATCTCGTGCATCTTATAGATGATTTCTTGATTTTTATGGAGCATATAATTGTCCGTCTGAGCAAGTCGTTTGTCCAACTGTGGAAAGATTTCATATTAAATTTTCTATAAACATTAGGATTCACTATCCTACACAATCGTACGATATTTTAGAAAATAACACCCTGGGGTCTAATCGTCGCTTTGGATACCGAGCTGATTCGATCACTTTTTTCAATTTGAGATTATGGCCTTTGCTATCGAAGAATGTAATAATATGGTTCGATACCGAATGCCATAATCTCAAACTGAAAAACGTGATCGAATCAGCTCATTGTCGAAAGGGATGATTAGACCCCTTATTAAGTGGATTTATGAAAATTTTCAAAAGACAACGAGAGAGAATTAATTAGATCAGGGTTGTATTTTTAAAAAAATCGTGCGATAGTTGGTCCTAGCCTTAAATGATGCAATAACACCAACACATCGAAGAAATATGCGTTGTGAAGGAATATCGCCGCTGTAAACGAAAGTCTTGAAGAAGATCCAAATTAATCTATGCGTTTTTGGTCTCAGGACTTGGGGCTCTGTCCGTCAACATGAAAAATTTTCATCAAAAAGGTCTTGGCCTGCACCCGTTTAGGATCCATATTAGGCATAAATTAAAGCCATTAGACAGTCATATGCGTCACCCTTTCGCCGCTTACGCTCGAGAGCAGTGGGAAACTGATACGAATTTTTATTGCGAAATTGTGTTCAGCGAAGAGGCTCATTTTTAAACGACTTCCAAAAAGGAGGAGGTTATCAATTCGTCTCTTTTTTTTTGGCCCAGATACTTCATAACTCGGTTCATTTTAGACCGATTGCAAAAATTATTTTTTTTTGTCTATGAGGGAATAGCTTTCCATTAGTCCGATTGTAAAGAAAAGTGGGCGGAGACACGCTCAAAATTTTTTTATTTTATTTTATGATATTATACTTATTTGATTACTGCGAACGAAACCTAGCAAACACATTTGGTTCTTGTAATTAGTTACGCCCATTAATGTTTATTCTTATATTCCACGTAGCTCTACTTAACTTACCACACACCTTGAGCTCAAAAATAGACACAATCTATCATTTGAAAAAATGGGCGGAGTCGCGCCCATTTAAATTTAATATTTTATTTTAAGTGGTTCTACTGTACTCATTTTTACAAAACTTAACACACACCCTGATCTCTGAAAAACACAAAAAATCTTAAATTTAAAAAATGGGCTTAGGCACGCACATTAAAATTTAATTCTATATCTCATAAGTTTGTTTCGAAAATTTTCTATCAAAACTTTGCATTGAAGTCGGTTTTTTTGCCAGAATTATCTTGCTAACGGATTGATAAACCAAATTGAAACCAATCCAACACACTCCTAGAGACTCCACCATTACTACTAGAAAAATGTACCGTTTGGCGCGTGATGTAAAACTGGACCTTATTTTTTCGCCAATGAAGTCTGAGCTCGCGTTAAGTGGAGATTGGATCCGTTAATGTTAAAAAACTTAAGCGACAAATTTTTTTAAACTCCGTTTTTTTTTACTAAAATAGATTATTTAGGATAGCAAATAATTGATTTTGGTAAAAAATCACCATATGTGTGAATGTGAGTTTGTTACTCTCCAAGGGAGGCCGAGGCCGCTACCGTCGACTTATTGAAATTAAAATTTGCCAAGAAATGGAGTTGTCAATTGACTTCTAAGCTCATGCAATTCGATACCTCTCGATTCACTAGCTTATGCTGATAAACCAGCAATAATTGACGCCTTGAATGCCAACATTGTTTATTCGTGACACACGGTCATTAATGCTCGAAGAAATGGTCCATAACTAGATGTCCAGAATTCTCTTCGTCATGAAACTGAATCACTTGCAATTTCGCTTTTATAATGAGGATATTTGTTTGCGATGACCCACTTAGAAGCAATAGCAATAAATCATCCACCAAACGTATACGTGAATTATACAGGTACTTACATATATAATTGTGTACTGTTCGTGTACGATCGTAGAATATCCCTCTAGTCAGCCTCGAAACATATGTCTCTATGTCAACCCTCTTTTTCTAGAGACAATTGCACTAGTTGAAATGTCGACAGCTTTCCTATTATGCGCGAGTAGAGATACGTTACAGACACCAATTCTAGTGTATATCTGGTGACATTGTCAACGAACGCGTCAAGAGTTTGTTATGTTGTGTAATAATGATAAAAATTAAGTACATATGTATGTATGCGTGTGTTTAAGTTTTTTGCCCCAACCCTTATAAAATTGTAGACGAGGTTCACTTAAATGTATTAGTGAATCTTTGGTTCAAATGTCTCCATATGGTCATAAAAGAATAGTGCTAAAGTCTACTGGTAGATTTTCAATGGCAACCCTTTGTTATATATCAATACGCGACTACATTGACTGGGTACACCTAGTCAGAAGTACTATTGACACTGTCACTAGTAAATCACTAATATTTTACTATTGACATCGAGCGAGGAAATATCGATATTGTAGACTAGAGCCCCTAAAATTTACTAGTGAATCTTTGGTGCCAATGTCTCAGCAGTGCTACAGTCTAGAGGTAGGTTTTCAATGACAAGCTAATGTTAAATGTCAATAGATTATTCCATTGCATGGCGTACACCTGGTCAGTAGTGCTACTGACAATGTCACTAGTAAATCGCTACAATTTCACTATTCGCATTTTCTGCAGGGATATTTTAATGGTCTCGCTTACGTTAGTGCAATGTAGTGCTTTTAAGTGTCGAGTATTTTTTGGTGGGGTATTGATCTTTCGGATAAAATTTTTGGCATTAAAATTAAATTTTGTGTGGTATTTTTTACAATTTAAAGTTGTACGGGGATTAAAAAACATTGATAAATAATATAGTGGCACTTCCATTAAATTCAGCATGTTTGCACGTAAGATATTAATTTTCATATTCCAATTTTTATTCACTATCGAGAACCAGGAAAAAATTTAAATTTCGTATAATATTTTTTTCGTGCTTTCCACTGGCTATCGGCCAATGCCAAGAAGTACTCCTATTTTTCTTTTCTTAAGACCAAGTGAAACGTCACTCACAAGATCATCTCATGCCGTATAGTGCTCACGAAAACAAATCATGCCACATGCAGCATGTCTTTAGAGATTTCTGTGCAACACTTGTTTAATTTTGATTTTACCAAATAACTTTTATTTAAATTTTTCTTCTTTCTTTCATTACAGCCGAAAGGGTTAATTCCTTATGCTCCTCGTTCGATGTCTAAGAACTTGACATACCACCATACGAAAAAAAGCAAACACTCTTAAATTCAGTCATTTAAGATTTCACGATCCGTCTACGTCATAATATGCGTGAAAACAAAATGTTTGTTTGTGTTTTTAAATTTAAAAATAAAAGTGAACTGAACGCCAAATATATATGTATTAAAAACCTTTTATGAGCATGAAAGTCAAAGCGTCAGAATGAATGAGTGTTTTTGTGTGTTTAAGTGTGCGGGACGTAAAATTTGTCTGACACTTACCTGACGTCCGCGTAATGTGCACAGCCACCAACCGACCAGACCATCAGTGTCCTGTTCAATGACAGCAAGTATGTCGCCCTTTCTGAAGGCCAGTTCATCAGGTGAGTCAGCTATATTATCATACAATGCTTTAGCATAGAGTTTCTAAAATAAGTTTTTTTTTTTTAAAAAAGAAGAAAAAATCCACAACAAGATAAATTAGAAAATATTCTTTAAAGAACAAAAAAAAAAGAAGAAAGATGAAGTAGTAAAAATAAAAGTTACTACTCGCATCTATAGTAAATGTTCTGAGAAATAAAATTTTTTATGGAAGATGATGATAAGACAAACAAATTTTTCAAATTCCTTAGCATTATTAGGAGTTGTATTTATTGTTTTTTTTTTTGCTTTTAGAGATTTAAACCAAGAGATAAAGTACAACTTTTCGTTCTCCAGCAATGATACAATAATTGTTACTCAGAAACAGATTGAATTTAGCAAAAAAAAAACTATGTAATCTAATATAAAAAAACATAAAAATTAGGAAAGAAATTAAAAACAAAACTATATAGAAGAAATTAAAATTGTTTAAATCAATAAAAATAATTTTAATATTTAAAAATTTACTTTTTTTCTACAATTCGTCAGCCCATTATTGGTTTGACTTACCGACTCTTAAAAAAATTAGTTAGGTATGGGGTATATATATTTCGAATATCCCCTTTCTGAATCCAAAACATGTTTCGCGAAATTGATTATGGTCTCTGAGATATTTAGCATTAATTTTGCTCCATTTCAACTATTTTTAGGTTTAATAAGTATTGTTTTGTTGTACACGCCACTGTGTCAAATTATTCATACAAAAATGTACGAAATAAATTTGACTCTTGTTTTGCTTCATTTCCGTAATGTTATAAACGCAATAGGGACGACCGCCGAACTTCGCATAGTTCGATGAACTTGCCTTCAAGAATTCGATCTACTCCAAATCGCTGCCTTGCTATGGATATATTTGCAGCCCATGGATACCAAGTTATGCAAATATTAACTGTGATAAAAATTATTTTCCAAAAAATTGGATTGTGTACTAAAGTCCTGCGCAAGAAATGTTCTAAAACAAACGCTAAACAACACTGTTGGCAAGACATTTCTTTCAGTTATTTGCAGCGTTGTCAACTTTTAAATTTCAAAACGCAGCAAAATGGAGAATAAAATGCGCCATTTACAAAAAAAACGCACCAACCTTAGAATTTCTTTTTTTAGTTTGAAATGTTTATTGAATCAATTTTGCATAAAAAGTATAATATAATAGTTTTAACAGAAAACTAAACAAATTTGTATATGTGACAGAGCATAGAGAAAGGGACATAAGGGTAAAAAAATCAATTTTCTCCTTTTTTTGTTGTGGACAACGTCTGAGCATCGATTGAGATTGATCCCATGCCCCAAAAGTGTTCCCTACCCGAGATATGCGCGTTTTATGAAATTGAAGTCAACCAAAGATACACGTATTTAAATCTTTAAAATGGCTCTCCTGAACAAAACCTGTTTTTACTCTTAGGGCCCTTTCTATTTTGCGCGTCACATATATTCATTTGTACTACATAGATAATAATTTTTTTAATTTCATAAATTCTGTAAAAAACTTTTTAAAGAGATCAACGAGTAATAGTAAGGATTCAAAACTAACAAAAGATCAGTATTTATCATTTTATTCAAATATTTTCAAACATTTTTTTATCAGAAGTTTAATATTTTCATATTACAAAATAACAATAAAAACAAACAGCCTTTTGCAATATAAGTACCAGATATGGGTGCACTGCAGTAAAATTAAAATTCCAGTCAAAATAAATTTTATTGATTACTGGAAAAACTTCAGTATCCAATAAAAATTTACTGGTTACAAGATGATATGTTTTTGTACATCAATTTTATAAATTCTGTTTAAAACTTTTTAAAAAGAGATAAAAAATGAATTATCCCAAATTCATAAAGCTAATATTTTCATCAGTATTGTTATCATCGGGGCCATAAAACAGAGTGCAAATCGCGTTCGTTATCGAACGAATTTTCGAAATATTTCAATTGAGTTTATATGGAAATATTTCGTAGATTTCGTTTCAAATTGTGATGTTTTGTAAATATCATTACTATTAATATAGTAATTAACACTATCAGGAAGTTAGTAAGTTTCACAACAATAATTTCCCCGTTATAACCCATTTTTGTGTTAAATTTGCGTTGGTGCCACCAAAAATTAAAAAACGCACCGAAGTTTAAAAAAAGCACCCAAAATGGTGCGAAACGCACCAAGTTGACAACGCTGGTTATTTGTCTTGCCAACAGTGTTGTTTATTTAGCGTTTGTTTTAGAATATTTCGCTGTAGTAAAGCATTGGAAAAATCTCTCATATCTTGAAATGTCTTATAAATGGTTTTGTGCATTCCACTATTGTGTACTTAAAATACATTTAATGCAAAAATCATCAAGTCTTAAAATTAACAAAAGTCTCTTAAACTCTAAAAAGGCAGCAATTTGGAAAAAACCACACCTATCGTTAAAATCTTAAAAATTCGCAATATTGAAAAGAAGCCCAAAACTAAAATTGAGTCATTAAATCGGGACAAAGGGAAAACATTATGAAGATTCAAAAAAAGCTTTAAAAATTTTCTAAATAAAAATAAATAAAGAAACCCAAAAACTTTGGAAAAATTACATCTTTTGAAAAAAAACAGAAATTTGCGAAAAATTGCGAAATTTTAAATAAGCCATAATATTTTTTATTAAAGATTGCTTAAGGAATGCTAAAAATTTCTTAAAAACGCGAAAATTCGCGAAAACTTGCTAACAGCAGCATATGCAAAAGCAAAGTCTAATATTGTTAAAAATTAAAAGCTTCATGCCAATTTTTGCTTATACATAGGGCCGTAACTGTTGAGAACACATACTTCCAAAAAATCGTTTTCATTGCGAACATTGCAAAAATTCGCAAGAAGTCATAAAATCGGAAGGAAACAAGCCCTAAAATTTATTAGAAATCGCCAAAACTGTTAAATATAAAATAAAGTCGAAAAGAACTTGAAATTGTAGAAATTACATACACTGCAAGAAATAAAAAAATCTCAAAAAATTAGATCAATCGCAAAAGAAAAAATTTCTAACATCGTGGAAATTACAATGTCTAATAAAGGTTTTCGTTTAATTTTGGGGCATCGTTAAACCGATCGACTTGTTTCTATGGACAACAAGAAAAATAAATTTGAAGCATTAATTTTCTTCTCAACAACAAGTTTCTCAATATACAGCAGTAAATATGTATACATATGCAGCACAAAAAGCTAATTTTTAAAAATAAATAATGAAAAGTGGCGTATGTGGCACAAAACAGTATTTTTCTCTTTAAAAAAAGTAATATTAACTTCTAACTTTCTTAATGAAAGTTCAAAAAAATTTACACATTTCTTCTAAACATACAGTCGGAAGCAATGGTGAAAATACAAAAAAATCTGTTAGGTATACTTTGAAAAAACTTCATGCAAACCTTCTTTGTCGTTTTTCTCCATTCCGACTTTTTGGCATATGCTCCAAACCAATAATGAGCTACCGAATTAGTAAAATATTTATTTAATTGAAAAAATTCTTGATAATATAATTGAGAATTCATAAAGCTTAAGCAATAATTACAACATGTTTTTGGCTCTTAAATCATTGAATGTTTTAGTCAATTAATACTTCAATTGAATGCTATTAAATTAAATGATCACACACATTCCAGAACAGTGAACCAAATGTCAGGTGGTGTTCATGCCAAAGGCAGAGAAGGCATAAAACACTAAAGCGAAAGACGTTAGAGCTGCCAAGAGCAGAAAATTTTACTTTATTTTAAGTAAATAAACATAAAAACTTGAGCAAAAAAGCCTTTGGTTGAGACAAAAAGAAGAAATATTCAGAAAGTTGAAAATTTATAAATTTAGAAATGACAACAAAGAAAATTTTTTAGAAAAAAAAAACAAAAAAGAGTGAACTTTAAAAATTTACGTATACAAAGCGCTTCAATGCAATTAAATTTCATGAACTTTTATCAACTTCACTCCAAAAACATAACAGCATTATTTATAATACATTCAGTGAAGTAGGACTTTGACCCGCGCACGAAGGGTTCCGTTCGGACACGAGATAAGTAATTCAATACGAACTTTAGTCTATATAAAATATAGTTTTGGAATTTTTTTTTCGTTTTTGGGTTTTTTCGGTTTTAAGTGTTTTTTTAGTTTTGGGGTTTTTTGCGTTTTTTTAGTTTTGGCACTTCTCGTTTTGGCGATTTTTTTTGACGTTTTTTTAATTTTGGCGAGTTTTTTTTATTTTGGCAATATTTTTAATTTTGGCGTTTTTTTATATAGGCGATTTTTTGGCACTTTTTTCTCGTTTTGGCGATTTTTTTTTTGCGTTTTTTTTCTTAATTTTGGCGATTTTTTTCTATTTTAGCGATTTTTTTAATTTTGGCGATTTTTTTTCATTTAGGCGATTTTGTTAGTTATGTCAATTTTTTCGTTTTGTTTTTGCGTTTTTTTTATTTTGGCGCTTTTTTCATTTAGGAGCTTTTTTAGTTTTGACTAATTTTTTTTTCTCATTTAAGCGATTTTTTTTCGGTTTTTGGCGTTTTTTCAATTTGGCGACTTTTTTAATTTTGACGATTTTTTTTAGTTTTTTGTGATTTTTTTTTCATATAAACAATTATTTTGGTTTTGGGGCCTTTTTTGCGTTATGGCGATTTTTTTCGGTTTTTTTTTTTAATTTTGGAGATTTTTTCATTTGGGCGACTTTTTCGAATTTGGCGATTTATTTTAGTGTTAAAATATTTTTTTTTAATTTTGGCAATTTTTTTTCGTTTTGGCGATTTTTTTTGATTTGGCAATTTTATAATTTTCGGATTTTTTAGTTTTACCGTTTCTGAAAATTTCAAGAGTTTACCCTCTTACGGTTTCCAAGATATAGCAAGTTGTCAAAATTACATAGTCAAAATTGCATTAACTGATGGACCACCCTTTAATTTAAATTTTTTTAAATTTTAGTGTTAATTGTTGTAGTCTATATAAAAATACACAAATTTTACAAATTTCAAGTGTCAATATACATATGTATGTATATACAATTGTATGTATATTACATGGGATTTTAAAATTTTTCGTTTCTCGTTTTGGAACACCCTTTTTAATTCTCATGTATTTGTTGTTGTAACGGCTAAGGTTCTAAATACTCCGTCCAAATTTCAGGTCCGTAGCTCTTACGGTTCCTGAGAAAATAGCGTGTGACGGACAGACGGACAGCGTAGCGAAAACAATAGGGATCCATTTTTCAACTTTGGTGTACAGAACCCTATAAATCATTAAGGCTTCATTATGACGACTTAATAAAATAGATTTTCATACAAAAATATTTTTATTATGCCTTTATAAAGCATTAATAATTTTTATAAATAAAACTGTTAAGTTTCGAATGAACTTATTAAATCACATTGTTTATAATGAGAAAACTATTAATTTTTTTTAAAGATTTCTCTTCTGCGGAGTCAAGCGATCACCCCTATTGTTCTTTCCCTTTTGTACTGTGTTCAAGTTCAAAAACTTTGAATTTTTATTTATTTTTTATTATTAACTTCGCTGTCTTTATTTTAAACACTTTTTTGTAGCATTCGCTGCTTTGTTTTATTGCTTATTATTTTTATTTTTCTGTTTTTAAGTGAAGTGTTTTGAATTTTTCTGCTAAGAGTTTTTTTCTGTTTGTCAGATCAGAGCATTTTTAATGGGTTTAGAGAACAAAACCACACGCAAGTTTTTAAAGTGCGGAAACTCTTTGAACATTTTTATGTTTTCAAAAGTTTTTCTGCTGTTTTTTTGTTTAATAAGAACTTGATTTGTTTCATAATTTTTTTTAATATTTAAAAGAAACATTATTATTTTATTTTTCTATACACATGAAAAAAATAAATTACCACCACTTTAAAATGTCAAATTGTTGACTTAAAAAAAAACTCCATTTAACTTTGCACTCTACTTATTTATGTAAAATTTTACAAGCTTTGACTTTTAAATGACTTTAAAACCGTCAGTTATTTGTATTTACTTACAATTACACAATTGTTTATTTATTTCACTGATGTTAGTAGTTATGAAATCACTTTCAAAACTCGTTACAACTAAGTAACGAATTTTTAATATTTCTTTTTGTAATAATTGCAAGAAAACTATCAGCAATTGTGGCATGAGACAAAAGATCGTGTTATTGTTTTGGAAATTAAAGCATTTAGATAAATTGTTTTATTTTCCAAAAACAAATTAAATATTAGTTTTGCTCAAATTCCCAGAAACTGTAAGCGAAACTATTTATTTAGAGTTAAATAAATAAATGAATTTGACTTGTGGAGAATTAAAGGCGGTTTCCACTAGGTGTCGAAGTTCCGGTCCTTCGAACTTATATTTCGCCTATTCTCTTTGAGTACCAAACTTTAAAAATTCTTGGTAAAATGATAAAACAAAGAAACAAGTAGTAATTAAAAAAAATCTAAGACACCGACCAACTGTGAACCGTTAAATATGCTAATTGATCATTCGAAATAAAATATCATAAAAGGAACCTAAAGATGATTTCAAAATACCTGTCGAATGATACCCATTTTGATATAAATAGTTCTCCGACTTTTTATTTTATTCGTATTTACAAAATGGCGTCTGTTGAACGCCATATTGAGTTTTGACTACTGTCATATCTTTAGTGACACTCCCAGGATTAAGAAAAATCGATTGATGTAAATCGGTTGATGTACAATCGGTTCACGCGATCGGTTTATCGGTTAGAGCCGCAAAGCAACATACATATGTACATACATCAAACACTACATACATAAATACTAGTGATGTAACGAATGTCAAATTTTGATATTCGCGAATACGAATACGCATATTTGAAACGATATTTACGAATACGAATGCAAATATTATATGCTAAATTTATAGAAATAAAATTGGGGTTATGTTTACGCATGTAAAATGAAATATGAAGAAATTCTTATGTAAAGGAACTTCATACTCCTGTTGGCGTACTTTAAAGTTAATAAAACTATCCAAAATTTTAATGATCGTCGTTAAATAGCATTTGAAAGTGATACAAAGAATAAATTTCTCTAAAAATTTAATGAAAATTTATTTTTAGCCATTTATTTAAACTTTACTTTTTTTAAGGGAGAAATTTCACGCGGAATTTTGTTCATGATTGCCCTGATTTTAAAAATTCTTAAAAATCTTATATGGTATTCTTAAACAAATAAATGATCTTAACATACTTTTTCCCAAAGGTACTTTTTCCAAAGGTACTTTTTCCCATAGGAACTTTTTGCAAAAGGTACTTTTTCCAAAATGTGATCTCTTTGACAGGTACTTTTTCCCAAAAGTACTTGTACCAAAAGGTATTTTTTGCAAAAGGTATTTTTTATAGAAGATATTTTTTGCAAAAGTTATTTTTTGTAAAATGTATTTTATGCCAAAAGTACTTTTTCCAAAAGGCACTTTTTAAACAAGGTACTTTTAACAAAATTGTTTTTTTTTTTGTTTAAATGCACTTTTCTCACTCATAATCTTCTTTTTCCCAAAAGTACTTTTCTATAAAGGCACATTTTTCAATTGGGAAAAGAAACTTTTTTACAAAAAGTAGTTATTTATTTGTAAAGAGGTAATTTTTTCATAAAGAAATTTTTAAAAAGTTTATTTCAAAAGGTACATTTTAAATATTGTACGTTTTTTTTAAAGTTAGTTATTTCCAAATGGTTCTTTTTTCAAAAGTTATTTTTCTTAAAAGCGACTTTTCTCAAAAGGTACTTTTTTTAAATAGTGCGCCTCGCAACAGGCTTTTTGAAAGGTACTTCTTTCAATAATAACGTGTTTGCATAAATTACTTTTAAAAATGTATTTTTTTTTAATAATTGTTTTATTTTTCAAAAGTAATTTTTTAAAAAAGAATTCTTTCTCAAGTTCTTTTTTTCAATGAAAATTTTTTAAAAAAAGTAGGTTATTTTAAATAGTAATTTTTTTTAAAGATATTGTTTTTAAAAAGGTTTTTTTTTTGCAAAAGACACTTTTTTAAAAGGGCCTTTTTTTGAAAAACGTACTTTTTTAAAGGTACTTTTGCCAATGGTACTTTTTTAAAAGGTACTTATGTTAAAAATGTACAAATAAATATGTTAAGGTTTATACCTACATATATATCTTGTTTTAAAATTTCACAACACACAAGTTTTGTGAGGAATCGCCCATAATTTCTCTAATAATTGAAATCTCTCAAGCCATTTGAAATAAATTATTATTTTTTTTTGCATTGCAAGCAAATTTAAAAAGTTGAGAAAAAATAGAAACAGCACTTTACTTAATGCATTTTGCATCAGCAACAGGCATTTGAATTCAAAGTTTTTTTTACTCTTCGTCTTTCTTTCTCTGTAAATTGTCTTTCTACGTATTTTTATTTACTTTTTTTATTATATGAATTATTTTTACTTTATATGACACTATGCTAATTGAAAAAAAATCCACATAAAAATAGAAATTATAAAATAATAAAAAAAATATATACAAGATTTCCATACTCGCAAGGAGATTGAATAAATGAATGAATCAAATGTTTCTAAGTCTTTAAACATTAAGTTGGGCTTTATTTTTCATAAGAAGACACGCTACAGTTGAGGTAAAGTGTGTTGAGTTTGATGTGCTACACAGAATTATTTCAATTTGAAAATTTAAGAACTGATAATAATATCATATGTACACTCAAAAAAAAAAGACATGTAATATTATTAAGAATTTTTTTTCCTAAATTCAAGTAAAAAAAAAATTCTAAGTTTAAGTAAATTTTTTGGTTAGAGTGCTTGCTTATCAATCAGAAGGTTGTTGGTTCAATACTTGTCTCCTCTCAAGTAATTTATATGTATGTATGGTGAATTATAATTAAGAATATAATATGAAGATATAATAAATAACACATCATTTGGTATAGAATTTAATTAAAAATAAAAATAAAAATAAGTACCAGAATTAAAGACAAAAAAATTAGAAAATTTACTAAATTTGAGATCAAAGACGAAAAAATTTTTTGCAAAGCTCCGAATTTTGTGGGAAAATTTTACTTAATTTTAGGAAAATGTTGATAAACTTGTTCATTAATAAACTAGAAATTTAATAAATATTTTACTGGTTTCAAGTAAAAAACAGCTTTGGCGCCATACGACAACTTTTTTTATTCAAATTTAGAAAATTTTCCAAACTTTTAGTTAATTTTTTTTGAGTGTATGTATAAATAACCAATATACATACTTTGCACTTTTACAGCACGCGGCATACTGTGCGTAGGCCATATACCCAAAATATATGTATAATACTGCTTGTTGCTAAACCTTTGACAAACTTTATTTTTATTCGCTGTCTATAAAGTGTATTTTCTTTTAAAAGCAAAACAATTCAAGCAAGATAATTCAACTCAAGAAAGTGCATAATTGCCCATCCATTCGTCTGTCCATTTGACTGTCAGTTAAAACAACACATGGCGCATGGGGCAAATGCAACTGAAATGAATGAGAGTCTTTTTTGGTTGCATAAACGCAAGTGCATTGTGCAAAGAAAATATATTGAGGAAATGATTTGTTTGCAATACACTTGACTTAAAAGTCAAATTACAAATTTGTTAAAACGCAAAAAAAATACTTCAAACGTGCACAACTTTGAAACAATAAATAAGACAAATGGATTTATTGTTTCATTCATTCAAATGGATTGCAAATCATCGTGAACAAATAATAGAAAGATAATCGACTATTTATAGTGGCTGTATTTCTATTTTCATTACTATTTAAAAACTATGATTTGTGCCAAGAAAAAAATGTTTTTTATATTATATAAAATGTTTAAACTTTAATTTACAAAAAAAAATTTATCTGTAAAATAACCGACCTTTTTGGGCCTTAAATATTTCTGTCTACTTTGTGGTTAAGTGTTAAAAAAATTATAGGAAACTTATTTCCGTTCATTTTTACTTCTAACATGTTGCGAGGGTAATCCTTTGGAGCAAGAAATCTCTTTCTGGTGGGTTGTTATTAAATCATTTAAATTTTTTTTATAAAACAAAATTCAGACGTACTCGTATTATCACCGTTGACAGACGAAGATAAAACATGCATAATTAGTAAAGAACAAACGACAATGGCAATATTGTTGGTAAAATTTAGCTTTCATGACAAAAAAAAAGCTTTCAGTAAATTGTAATACGATGAATCAAAATAATTCACATATTCCATTTGCAGCAAAAGCTGATTATATAAAGCAATGGCTAGACTGTTGTAAATTTAGAGATGGTAAATTTGAGCTTTCATTACAAAAAGCTTCCCAGTAAAAAAAGAGACTCCAAAAAAGTCATGAAAATGTAGAGTTTACGATGCGGAAGTAGTGCAAATTTCGATCCGATCTAATTATTTTTACATAGGGTTGTCATTGCAAGAAGTTCTCTTTTTCGATGCCTGGTCACTGAATTGGAAGCGATATTAAGAAAAATTCCCTTTTTTGTGTTTTATGATAATATTTTCATCTAGGAAAAATGGTAAATAGTTGCCTTTTTTAACAATTCGTTTCTTTTTATACGAATTTAAGCCCGAAACAGTGTTTTCATGTAAATTTAAGCAAATAACTTTTAAATTTTAGACTAAAAATAGTTCATAAATTTCTTAAAAAAATTAATTTTTTTTTAATTCTGGTGAGTATTTTTTAATACTATGGAGGAGTTACAAGGTTTTGTGTGACTAAAATAAGCTTCTACATGGTTTTTTACTCACTCTCGGCAAATTAAAAATATCGATTTTTTTTAAGCAATGAAAATGTACTTCCGCTAGAATGAATTCCATTTTTTTTCACTGGGTTTCAGCTAATTGTAATACGATGAATCAAAACAATTCACATATTCCATTTTCAATAAAAGCTGAGCACATAAAGTAGAAATCTACATCAACTGTCATCACACACAGTGGACAAAACACAAAAGAACGAACGCTATGATGAAGGTGTAGTGACCTTCGAAAACAGCTAGTTGTTCCGTTCTGCTAGTGTTTGTCAGAATATTAACAATTAGCTTTGGTGTTATTTGTTCATTTATAAGAATCACTCTAATTTGGCTTACAAAGCGATACGAACTTTAGTGTAATCAACTCATATATATAGTTGCAAAATGATTTTTTTTTGCTATTTAAAACATAACCTCTTTATTATCTTTATTCTTTATATTAAACTCAAAAGTTTTGCAGCAAATGTATTATAATGGAAGGGGGTTTTTGACTTTTAACAATTCGATATTCCCAACCTTGAATGTTAAGCTTAAGCTGCACAGTGGTGCACGCCATCGTATTGTTTTGTTACCGCCTTCATTTTTTCTTGCTAATTTCTTATGAGCATTGACAAAGTAAAATATAGTTTTTATCATTTACAAGTAGATGTCCCTTTTATTAATTATTTTGTAGTAATTTGATACATTTTTTGTCTTCGAATTGCTTTCAAATATTAGACTTTGTACTTTGAAATTTAATGTTAAAAATTACGAGTATTTAGTATAATTTCATAAAAAGAAAATGATAAGATTGAATTTACTCACATATGTACTCATATACAAAAGTACGTGTGCAGATATGTAAGTACATATGTGTGTTTGTGCATACATACCCAGCAAAAAATTTCAAAAAAGGTAAAGGTAAGGAATTAAGCATTCTTGGTGGAAGCTCTTCCATACTGGATTACCAACTTAATGATTTTAACAAAGCATGAGACTAAAATAATCGATTCTTGAGAATTACTTATTACTTTTCTTTATTTGGCAACTTGTTCACGTAATCTATTTAATCTAAAAAAGTCATTCTCCTCATTTTTTGAAATTTTACGTTATGTGATTTGAAAGCGAGTAATGATATTTGGTAATCAGAAAAGTAAGTCATTATATGGCAAGTAGTTCTGATGGCAATGAGTAATTTTTTGCTGGGTGTGTATACGAGGGCTATTATTTATATTTCGGGAATAGCAAATAATAACAAATATTTTTAAAAGAAAATTTCGAAATATTCCCCTTGATAATCAATACACTTTTGCATTCGTTCAAATCATTTGTCGTAGCAGTTTTTCCATTACTCATGAGACACCCCCAAAATCGTTGACCACGCAGTTTACCTTTGATATTCGGGAACAAGAAGAAGTGATTGGGTGCCAAGTCAGAACTGTATGGAGGATGAGTCATCAATTCGATGTTTTGACTGCTCAAAAATTCACTTGTTTGATGAGCTTGTGTGAGAGCTAGCATTGTCATGATGAAGAACGATTCGTCGTCGGGGGTTAGTTTTACGATATTCTCCGGCAAACAAATGCTCGTGTACCACTCAGAATTGACAGTTCTACGTTGTTTAAGCAAAACAGTGGCCAGATGACCCCTTCAGCCGAAGAAACAGGCGACCATCTGCTTCGCTGTGCTTCTTCCACGAATACCCATATCGTCGATTGCTGTTTTATTTCCGGCTTATAAGCATACATATATCCATGATTCGTCACCTGTCACGATTTTATGTCCCCAGGGGAGTCTATGTATTTAGACTACGGGTGTTGCAATCCCGGGGCCCCAGCTAAGGGTAATGTGGTTTTTTCCGCTGGCGGACCTTTGGCCCATTACCCGTAAAACTTATGTTGTTACTACCCGATCTCTGAAATAACAGAGCAAAGGATGTGCACATATTTATAAAAGGAAAACAAATATTAAAGGACCGTTGTTGCCAGCTGGGTGCAGCGTCACCTAGAACTGCCCCTGAGTTCAAAAGACGATAGAGGTGAAGCCCTTCTGGTTGAACTTCGAGGTCTCACCAGAGGCTACTTCTGGTGCCACGGGTGCCGGTTGCCCGACAGCTGAGCTGCTCAGAGATAAATGCATTGCGGTTGTCAAGATTTTGTGTTGAAATGGTTGTCGTACTACCTGGGGCGGTACTTCGAGGCCGCCCTGTTAGGTCAAGGTGCGTCTCGCAATTATGCCCAGCCGTAGTAGGTACAAGATCTTGATGGCGTGCTTGCGTTCTTCTCGCGCGGGTGGTTCCCGCTGCTCTGAAGTTTGAGTGCATGTAGCGGTCGTCAGTATCCTTTGCTAAAATACCGAGTTCGTCCTACCCCACGGGGTTAAAGGGATGATTTTGGTATGTGTGGAGTAAGGCATTGGATACTTGGCGACACAGGCATGCGTTCGTTACGGATGAGTGGTAGCTGTGCCGGCAATGGTTGAGGAATTCTCTTGGGGACTACGCTATGGTGTATACACAACACTATAGCGTGGAAGCCGGAGAATTATCGTGGTGGCTGTGGTTGCTACCAAAATCGCTGGGAGAATAGTCTTGGCTTCCCAGTGTTAAATCAATGCTAGTGATTGGCGTGACGCGGTCAGCCAGACACTATTCTAGGTGCTGTTGCCATTCAACAGAAGCTGCTATGGGCACGGACATAGCAGCAGAGTTTAGATAGCTCAAAGTACCTAAGCAAGGTACTTGAATGTAGTACAGGGATAACTATATACAAAAGATTGCAACCTATGTGCCTTTTCGGAGTGGACATAGGTTCATTCTAAAAAGGGTGCATGGGGGCGTTGGTCTGGCGTCTAACCCAGCACCCGGTGCTTTGGCACCCGTGAGGTAAGGCCGTCAAGGCAGGTACTCACGGAAAGCTTTTGCACATCTGTCACGATTTTATACACGTCTTTTGAAGCACCACGGTTCACCTTTTTAATAATTTCCTTACGCCACTCGACGCGAACCTTTTTGTTTGAGCGATTGATAAATTATGGGGTATCCAAGAAGAACAATTTTTTTAAAACTAAGTGTGCATGCAAAATTGGATTTATTAAAGTGGAATTAATGTGTAAGGATGTCTCTATCTCACAATGTCACATGACGATATTGCGTTATCAATTCGCGCAAAGTATCGATTTTTGTGACCAACAACCGACCGTCGAAAGAACTACGACCACGATTGATTTAACTATACCAGCGATATACTATGGTTTTTGATGCTTCTCTCTATCACCATACAAAGAACTGGGTTCATTGACAAATTCTTGTTGAGATAATCCACGTCGAAACTTGTAAAAAATAATCAAACGAAAACATTCTCTTGAAACCTCCAATTTTTGGTCAAATTGATTTTCTGATCTCACTGTAAACAAAACAAATAGCACTTCTACATCAAAACTTTTCGAGTACGTTTATGCTAAAAAATGTCAAGCTATATTATGGTGTTGCCAGATTTTAGCTATTGACATTAGTGTTGCCAGTTCAGGAAATATAAATAGTAGCCCTCGTACTGCATATAAATAAATTTTGTACGAGTCATTTGAAAG
Source organism: Tachina fera (assembly GCA_905220375.1). Lineage (NCBI taxonomy): Eukaryota > Metazoa > Arthropoda > Insecta > Diptera > Tachinidae > Tachina > Tachina fera. The sequence continues at coordinate 48,766,514 of LR999964.1, read as the reverse complement.
CGGACAAATTTGATAGTTAAAAAAATATATATAATATATTTTTATAATGTTTGTTTTACAATAGTAAGTGTAATTCAAACCCAACGCCAAATGCGACATTTCCATGTGGAACGAAGTTTCAAAAATTTAAATATTTTTAAATTTTAACGAGGCCTTTATTTAGTGTTATTGCCTTCTGATACTTTTATTGCTTTTAAAAGCTTTCATTTTTTTCCAGTAGTTATATTTTTGCTACCGACTGTACATGCATATGTACTTGTTATTGCAAGAATTCACACACCTGTCCACTTAATATAATTTTCACCTTTTTTTTCAATATTTATTGACTTTGACAAATAAATTAAATGCATTCTCTCTGAAATTGTATCGTTCTTTTTATTGAAAATTGGATCTGGCACTGAGTCGAGGTGGCCGACGTATTAAAAATTAACAAAATTTTGAAAAGTTTAAAAAATGGCGAAAAAAGAAAAGAAGACAGTTAATCCTGTTTCAGGCAGAAGTAAAATCAGTTGTTTCATTAACCATTTTCAAATGGGACTAATAGACCTCTGAGATTCCATAACTACGAGTACACACAGAAAAAAATACCAATGTTAAATCAACATGCCAAAAGGTTAATTCAAATTCTTTCGAATCATATTAAATTTACTATGTTGTTTGAGTGTGTTGGTGGTTATTTGCTTTGTTTATAGCTGCAATACACTTTTGTGCTTAGTTGTGTAGGTTGGTTTTGTATTGTTGTTGTTTTTTTGTTTGTAAACAGCCATCAAACTACTGCTGGCTGGTATGCAGTGTGCTAGTCTTGCATTCGGAGGATCCCAGGTTCGAATCCTGGAGTCAAGTCAAAGTATTTTTGTATTTTTTTTTTAACTAAAACTTTTCAAGTTAAAGCGTTTTGTTTTTTTTAACTAAAACTTTTCAAACAATTTGTATGTAAAATGACTAAAAATAATGATAAATTATAATTTAATTCAAGATGGTATAGTGTGTATCTTAAGAATATTTAATGTTGTTGTGGCTGCAGGCGTAAGCACGTTGACTACCACGCGATGAGTTTCGAGTTTAAACATTGGCCGGGGAAGCAAATTTAATTTAATTTATATACAAAAACTTTTCTGATGTCTATGACAACCACACGTAAGTTAAATAATTAATAAAATACAATTATTACATTAAATTAAATTCATGTTGATCTAACTTGAAATAACTTTGATTCAACATGATTCTTCATTTTGATTTTAACAGCACTTAAATGTTAATTCAACGTGAAATAAAGTTATTTCAAAAGGAATTTTTTTTTGACAATTACTATAAGTCATGTTAGATTAATATGAAGCAAAATCCTTGCAAAAAAAAATTAACCCTATTTTTAACGATTTTACATTGTTTTTTTTTCTGTCTGTACGAGACCCCCCGTCAGTGTAGAGCATTTCTAAGGCATATCTGAACAGACCAAATTAGTTTTATTTTAAATGCAAATATGATTTCAAGGCAACTGGTTCAGGTTTTTTTTTGCTGATTTTTATCAATATTTATTTGTTTACAGATGACATTTCTATGAATGTAATTAAGTATACATATCGTCATACACAATTAAAACGGCCGTACTTTACATTTAAAGTATACGGTTTAGTATCTCATTACAGTCTTGACTTTCTTGAATAAATTAAATATTTTTAGGCAGACACATATAAAAATGTTGAATTAGATGGGTTTTAATTAATTGAAGCATATCAATCAATCAATAAGACAATTTTAAATTTTTTGTAAGCTAAACCTTTTTTGATTTTATAAGACGATATGCACATACATACATATAATTTATTATTCCATTATTAAATATGCTTCATATGCAATTCGCTCGCTAATGCATTTTGTTATGTTTGTTGTTTTTTTATATTAATTTCTTGCATAAATTTATGCAAATTTATTGATTTGCATGAAATATGTATGTAAGTGTGAACATAATAAAGCTGCAATTATTTAACAATAATGCTTTTCTAATTTAAAACGTCGTCATATAAACAAATATGTATGTACATACATTTAAAAAACTCAAGTAGCCAAAAGCGTTTGTACAATAAATACTATCTGCGAAAATTTTATGAAAATACACATTAAATAGTCAATTAAAAGTGTTTGGTTTTGTGTACAAATAAGAAAATTTAAAGTTCAAGAACAATAAATACATTTACGTAGTTGACTTAGTATAAAAAAATATGCGAGGGCAGCTGCGGCAGTATTGGATCTTCTAAAGTCCCAACAGGTCCCCCGCTTGTTAAATTTTAGAACTAGCGCATAGTGTATTTATTGTTCTTCTTTTCAACCTAACCTCACCTCATAGTGCTTAGTGGCAACTGAACTTTAGTTGCCACTTAGTTGCCAGAAGAAAATCACCCTTATTCCAGTTGTCAACATCGACGTCACGTCACCACAGTACGAAAAGTTGGGACTTGTTTGCCTGCTATTTTTTGTTCTCTAAGGTCTAGAAAATTTAATGAGCTTGTCGAAAGCAGTCAGTTTTTTCGACAACGGTTAGACAAGCCATATTTTTTTTGGCATTGTATTGACGTAACGTAAATATTGACAACTGGAATGGGGGTTATTGACTCATGTCATTTTTGCAAAAAAAAAACTAAATTTCCCTTATCGTGATTGACCTTTTTTGAATCCAAATACTACGTTTTTGTAATAGATTAAAGAACATGCCAACATTTATTCTTTTATCTATGTATATAAATAGTCGAAGTCGAAATAGGCGGAAATTCAACTCAGAAATTAATGGATCGTCGATTATACATGGCAACCGAACTTGTGTTGGCTTCTCAGCTGGCAACACAACCGAAATTAAAGTTAGTATTATGTATGGCAACTTTTCCCAGCTGATTGGTAACTGAAAATAATTTAAACAAAACTTCAAAATATAAGAAATATCAATACTGATTTTTTTTATAGTAAAAGTGCTTAATAATATATTTATCATTAAGATGATTAGTTCAGGGGAATTCTTTTTCGATTAAGAGAAGGAAGTATAAACTGTGGCATATATCGTCGCTGTTTTAAAAATTTTAAAAATTTAAGAGGAGATCAGCTTTTATACTTGTTTTATACATTCATTCTTATGGATACGTCTGAAATGTTTTTACTTTTATAGACACAAAATTAATGCTTGCAGTTATGAAAATTGTAGACAAGGTGAATTATGACTTATAAAGTTTAGCAGTGGACTTAAATCATTTTTCAAAAAATTGTCAGTTAGGTCGGTTAGTTAAAACAGCGACGATATTAGACGCCACTTAAGGGAAAAATTAAAAAATTATGTGAGTAAAAGTTATTGCTTAAAATAATTTTTAACCAACAATTTCTTTTTTAGCTTTAAAGCATACATATTTTCGTCTTCCCAAACCAGCTGGTTTATTTAATTAAATTTTTTTAATGCAGCTAAAAATGTTGCGGTTGCCAATATTGTTGCAATTTGGCAACTGAAATTAACCGTTATTAACGTAGTAACATTTTGGCAACTGGCAACGCTTTCCCATTCATAATCGAGTCATAAGCTTATTAAAAAATGGATTAACTGGATAAAGCAATCCAAAAAAATAGATTAAAAGTATATTTCACAAATGATACGAGTATCATATTTGAAGGAAAGCATTCCTCCAATTACCTCACGTTCCATTTTAAATTTATCTTCATAGCAATTTTGTATAAGTACGAGTATGTACATATGTATGTATATTTTATCAATCAATATTTCACTTCATGATTGTCGGAATTGGCATGCTTGTATGCAGATACATACATATGTAAGTAAATAGTTTCTTATTGTAAGATCACGTACAAAAAAAACCAGCAAATGAGATGAGATGTACATTCGTTATAGACGTGTTAAGCGAAAGATATCTACTCATTAATACATTGTTGAAACTAAAGAAGAAAAAAAAGAGTTAAACACATTTTACATATCAATGAAACGAATCGCAAACTGGGGTTTTGCAAGGTCAAATATTTTCTTCGCGCTTACAAATACATACATACAATCAAAAAAATTTATGAAATCATGTTGAGTAGTTTTAAACAAATTCTTGGAAAGTCCATTTTCACTGCGCAAAAGTAATGTTATTCTTGAACTGGTTGCCATTTTGTTGAAAATAATAAGAGCTCTGTTTTCATAAAAAGTTTATTTGAAATGCGTATCGCTCCATGGCTTGTTGATAACTAATACTCTATATCTTATTAAAGAAGGTGCTTCATTTAGATCCATACGTCACCAAAATGCCTCACATTCTCTTACTAGTTCTCAGCGAGTTGTTGTTCTTTGTTTTATATACTTTAGAGTATGTAATAATAACAAGTTGTAATAAAAAAACTCCCGACTGCGACCAATTTTGAACCATTAAATGTCTCAAATGGTCATTCGAAATAAAAAACCATAAGAGAAACCTAAAGATGACTTTAAAATATATATATATAGTAATAATATATATATATATATATATATATATATATATATATATATATATATATATATATAAATATAGTTTGCCGACTTTTTATGTATTTCATATTTACAAAATGGCGTCTGCTAGCAGCCATATTGAGTTTTGCCTACTCTCAAATCTTTAAGCGGCCCGTACACTGTAACAGCATGTATGCACGCGCAATGAAGCGATTGGGCAATCATGCTCGAACCACATACATACCAGCAAGCTGGTACAATATTCATTTAATTTTTGCTGCAATTATTATTGGTATATTGTTTGAAGTTAGCAGCTACATAGTATGTATAACTTTTTTTTATTTATTTATTTTTTTATTTTTTTTAAAGAGAAGTAACATTCAGGCAATGAATGCCTACTACTACTTATAGGTGTTACCTTTTTTAGGAAAGGGATAGAGAAGACAGGTGGTGAAGGAAGAGATAGCGGAAAACTTCTTTTTCTTTCTACCTTTTGCACGTTATAATGCAGAGTTGCAGCGCCTCTGGTTTCAATGAGGCGCATTAAATTTTTGAAGCTGTGTTTAGTAGCCATTTTTATCCGTTATTTTACTTCGCCGATGATTCTGCTACACAATAACGACGAAGGAGGGCGCTCTGATGTTACATTAGGATTAGTATCTGCCGAAGTCGGTATAGTTCAGTGACCAGTGACTATGCCTTCATCACTTGAACTTTCCTACAACAACTGATACAAAGGGACAGTAATGCACATCAGAAAAATGCGTGGTGTTGTTATTTAATGACCGTCGGAAACAGGGATTGAACCCAGGATCCGACCAGCCAGCCAACGCCACCCCAGATCATCAGGAAACCTTTACCCAAAGTTTCTTAGAACAACTAGAGTTATTATGTTATAAACTTTCATTTAAACAAATGAGAAGCTCAACAAATAACAAAGTTGAAAAAAGAACTAAACAATCATCATGTTTTTTTATTTTCTTACTTTACTACATTGGCTGACTTTTTTTCAGCTCTAATTGTAAAAGTATATAAAGAAAATAAATGTAAATAACAACAACAGCTATTCAAGAATAGAGTGTTGCCACACAAGTATTTTTGACCTGGTGCCGTCAAGATAATAATTACTGTTTTTCTATTGGGAATTGTTACAATTTAAGTTTAAAATTTATAAACGCACTAATAATCCCAAATTATTATTTTACTTATTCAGTAAAATAATTTTTTATTAATTATCATATTAAGTAATTTTTACTAGATTTTTGTAAAAATTTACTTAAAACTAGAAAAAATTATTTAAACTTAGAAATTTTTTTTTACTTGAAAAAAATTTTCTTAATAATAGTTCATGTCTTTTTTTTTGAGTGTATCTTTTTGAAAAATGATTTTACAAGAATATGATATGTGACAATATTTTAGCTTTTCTAGTCAACAACATTAGTCTCAAAGAAAGTTTTTTTTGCTAAAATTAATATTTTAAAAAATATAATAGAAAATTACCAACAAAATATCAAACAGTTTATATACCGAAATTATATTTATATGGAAATTAAGCATGTATGTATGTACAATAAGATCTTATATCTATTAAATATTATTTCATACATATATGTATGTACATATAGTCAAATGAAAACAAAAAAAAATACATTGTATAAATATATGGGCTTGAGGGCCAACTTTGTGGGCGGACGCACCCCCCTAAAACACAACTTATCGCTATGAAATTTTTTGTATTTTTTTTCACATAAAACTGAACCGATTTTGGCGGAGAGACTAAGAAAACAAAAAAAGTCTCCATTCAACTAACGGCCACTCTAATGTACATATGTACATACATACATACAAACATAGGCTGATAAACACAATACTCTTCTTTGCGTCGTGCACTCAGGTAAAAATAAGACTAGTATTATTTAAGATACTAAATTGTATCGTTCCTGCATTTAAATTTTAAACCCCACATCTGTACACAGTTTAACACACGTGTTTTTTGATTTTCATTCTGTTTTGCAAACTTTTTCATTGCATTTTATTTCTACTCCATTTGCTATTTGCAGTTTATAATTAAATGTTGTTATTACGTTTTCATTTACGCGCAATTATTTGAACGTTGCAATTTGATATGTTGAGACAAATTATAACGTCTTATCACGTCGCGTCAGTAGTCAAGAAAAAGGCGACTTCTATCTGCTATTTTATATGAAAATAAAAATAAAAAATAATGTTAATAATAATGCAATAATCACTGCCATTAATTACAGCTTACATTTTACATAAAAAAAGGGTTACGACGAGGGATCATTCGTGTTGACGCCCATTGTTAGAATTTTTAGACAGAGTTTTCCAAAAAGGGCAGAGTCCTTTCAAATGCTTAGTGCAATAATTTTTTACTATAAGAGTAACTTTCGCTAATGTGGAATATGTAATAAGTGTTATTTAGCATCTATAACCATCTGTAAATACAGTTTGCAGAAACACATTAGCAGCACGTGCTTGGCTAAACGTATTTTCGTACCGTTAGTTTTCAATTGGCGTGTAAATGAAAGCATGTGTAGTAGACTTTATATTGTGCGCCCATTCAAGCAAGTGTTTGGTTTTAAATATTAAGAGTTCGTCTAGTTTTTTCGATAAGATAATACAAATAGTGTACTATGAGTAAATACTGTCTATAATGTGTCTTGCTGTAACATGTTTTATAAATTTTATATGATCGGTTTTAAAAAATTTGTCAGTCGCCTAATATGGACGTACTCTAAAGTCTTAATTTAATTAAAATAAAATAAACGAAAAATTGAGCTAGCTTGTAATATATTCCAAATTACCCTCCATTTTTTTAATTACTGTTTTTGAGGTATCTCAGATTTTTCATGTTTAAACAAAACAAACAAATAAGCAAACCTTTTTTTTTAGTATTACGATAATATAACTGTGGGATATACTCAGTTAGGCAATAGATCAAAAAAAAACAGTGCAATCAGTCCGATAAAAAGATTACTAACATTTCTCTGACAACTCCAAAACAAAAATGGGGGTTCCACAATACCCGAAGTTACTCTACGTTAAAAAATCAATTGAAAATTGTGCACTGGAGTGTGCTTATCTATCTCCCATGTACTTAATCCCATGAACTATGATCATAAGGTCTTGAGACTCCAGATAATATACCACTCCCTCTGCTGCGTATTGATAGCATAATCCTTGTAACTTAACCACTTCAGAGGTAATAGTATGAGCCAAAACAAAGCAATTTTTAATTGGCTAAGAAATCGTGTATATCAGGGATGTTCAGTAATTGCCGCATTTTGAAATCGCTCAGTTAAAAAGGTGACTTATTGCAGCTTTCACGATTTCAAAACACTCGGTTTGCAGAACACCCCTGTATGGCTTCTCATCCCATTTAATGATTTATTTCAAAGCTTGTGTGGACTTGGATCGAACTCGTTCACTAGTTTAGTTAAAAACAAACTAATTTATTTAATCAAACCCATATAATTTAAATGAACTTAATCATATGTTTGTCTCAAACATGACAGACAGAATAAGTTCGACCCAAGTTTATACTCGACACATATTTTATAGAGCTGAGTTATTAATTTTAGACAAAAACCTATCAAACCTATGTAATTTAAATAGGTTCAACCAAAGATTTGTGCCTAAAATAAACGACTGAATGATTTGGACCCAGCTCTAGTAATTTATAGACTTGGATCGAAGTCGTTCAATGGATTGTTTTAGGTTTGTGCCCAAAACGACCTACTGAACCAGTTCGATCCAAGTCTAATATTTTAAATCTGACTTAGCTTCCATTCCCTCAGTAGACAAGTTTGTGGCTTCTACTCGAGAGCTTTTGTAGTGATGTTTGGAATGGGTTTTCATAATGTACACCCTAACTAGTACCATGCTAGAACATCGGTTTATAAACACATGGCGAGAGTTGATATCTTTCCGAGCTACATTTCACAACTCGCTGTCAGAGTAGCAAGCCGAGCAAAAAATGTTGGCGGCTGCTGAAAGACAAATACTTTCGGCGGCGGCGGCTGAACGGCTTAACGCCGATTTGTTTAAGCATTTGAAAAAACTTTTAACCCAGTCTGTTTTTAGAAAAATACGTGAATTATTGAATCACCACGTTGTAACATTATTTATTTTGCAATAGTTTGAATATTGCAGTAATTGATGTCCTAAAAAATAGCTAGCTTCGTAAATTATTTGTCAAATCATAGAAACATATTCTAGATTATCAGGGAAATTATGAATAAAATTTCGCGAGAAATTTTTAATTTTTCAAATTAGAAGTTTTTCCCCTATTACTTGCTATTAGTTGGAATTTTTCCCGGGAAAAATTTCTCGCGGAATTTTATTCATGATTGCCTTCTACATAAATTTTATTTAAGCTTTCCGATTGAATTAAAAATTAATTACTTTATTGGAACACTGCTACGGATCAACAAACAAAAAGCTTTGAACAATTAATTATCAAAAAGTCGCCCGACTGCTTAAACAAAAAAGTCTAGTAAACGTGCATGTATTTAAGAACGGACTCCAAAAGAGAACGTAAGTGTTGTCGCAGCTACGTTACCGTTCACATAAACATTTTCTTTTTATGTGGAAGCAAAAACAACTATCTTTCCGGGACGCTCGCTATCATATTAAATACGAAATTTGAAAAAGTATAAAAAATAAAAGACAAAATAACGGATGAGCACTAAGCCGCCGATAAGCCGAGTGGTTCGGCGGCGGCTCGGCTTGTGTAAAAAAAACGGCTGACTGGCTAGCCGCCAGCCGCGCCCGTACGGCTTACTACTCTGCTCGCTGGGACTCTTGTCACAGGTGACTGCCACTTACTTGGCAGTGGCCAGAATGATTACTTTGCTGTATTGTCCTAGCAGCTAACTATTTCTGTTCTTTGACCAAGCTTTCGCCGGGCAATGGCTTTAAGGCAACCCTTTTAAATCTATCTGGAGTTACAAGGCACTACAACCATGTATCCTGAGATGACTCAGCTATAAAACGCTGAAGAGTGGTTGCATTGTGGTATTGGACGCGAAGATAACAGAACTATCACCAATCTAGAGAACTATGGCTAGCAACCCACGTCTCCCGAAACCCCAAATTTGCTAACGAATCGATATATGTGCATTATGCTCTAATGGGAGGTAACGGATCTTATATATATTCCATGTAGAATAGTTAATTTAATACATGATTTGAATATGAATAACTTTGTTCTTTTGAAGATGTATGGACACCGCACTATCGGCCAGATTTAATACGATCTGCTAGTTGTAGTCAGCACTCTACCGAGGTACCATAACGAGGAGACGTATTCAAGATTCTGTTCGTTTGTCATTAATGCTCTGTTGTTAGAGGCATTTATTCTCATACATCTTCGTTTTTGCCGCACCATTTTGCGCCGCAAGTTTGCACCGCAGGAATTTTAGCTTGTTTCCATGTCTCTATGTTTCTGAAATAAGAGACAAATATCGTCGTCATAATCGAGATCTATTTCAGTCTCCTATCAAAGCCCTATGTTATTATTGCCCGTTGTTGCTGAAAAAACCTGGTCAACACGCTATCCCCTGCTTTTATTGTTATTGGATCGCTGCTACATCCCTTGTGGAAAACGTGACATTTTGCAACGTCTGTACAATCTCAATAATTTTGCTGGGGTTTTCTTCCCAGGATCCTCGTGAGTTCCAAATTGAATTAAAAAATAGGCTATCAACCATACAAAGAGAAGATCTCCATTCGATCGACTGTTCGATAATAATTCGAGGGCTGTTGATGTGGTAACTGCAGCCCAGTCCCAGTGCTTTTATTAACCTTTTACTCAGCAAAAAATTACACATTACCATCATAACTACTTGCTATATAATGACTTACTTTTCTCATTATCAAATTTCATTACTCGCTTACAAATCACATTACATAAAATTTAAAAAAATTATGTACAAGTTTCTAAATGAGGAGAATGATTTTTTTATACCAAAGAAAAAAGTAAGTACTTCTCAAGAATAGATTATTTTAGTCTCACGCTTTGTTAAAATCATTAAGTTTGTAATCCGGTAGGGAACAGCTTCCACCAAAAATGCTTAATTTCAAACTAGGGAATTTGTGCTATTACTCTGTTTATCGTATTGATTAGAGTTATGTCATGCCAGTTTCACCATCACGAGAGGTCTACTTTTTTGGGAATGTTAAAGATGAGTCCTTTTAAGTCCTGACTAATCAAGTTAATTTACGGTATGATTTTTATTATAAAACATATTTTATTAAAAATTTAGTAAATTATTTCATTTAAGCTTTAGAACAATTCTTCATTATATTAGGGTGATTGAGATATTAATTTAAAACAAATATTGGGGTTTTACTGGGGCCACTCTTCATTTAACCCTTGTGACCTTGTTACACATTACCGCATTATGGCCTAAGGTAAATAAATATTACGACTTTTGAAAAAATACAACCCTGATCTAGTGAATTGTAATTGCCTTTTTAAAATTTTTCCCAAAGTTAGGTAGAGTGATATAACTTCGTGCTAACCTGAATTAAATATAAAAAACCGCAAAATTAAAAAATATATTTACCAAAGGTAAATCGAATCATATCATTGTATACACAATAATCATTTCTCATATTCCATTTCATTAAAAATTTACGTTAAATAAATGATATTAATAGCAATCTCTGCTCAAATAGATAGACATGGGTGTTGATGAAGTACGTGGCTGCACTGAAAAATGCGCATTTCCCCCAGCTAATAAAAGTCTAGTTTAATTTTTCTTCTCTTTAGAAAATCACATTAGTTAATAAAAATATTTCAGGTAATAAGAATTAAAAATACTGAACTTAAGTCCGATTAAGAAATTATTCCTGATTAAAATTCATAAACTTCATCATACCAGAGTTGTGTTTTCTCAAAATACCAGCCTTAAGCAAAAAATCATAAAAAGAAAAAATAAGTTTAATTCTCAAAGCAACAACTTCCTTATTAACTATTTTAATGTTATACTTAATTTTGATACAAGTAACTACCTCATTGCTTACTCATTGCTTACTGGGGTTCTTGTACGGTAGCATTTGTTATAGCTATAATCATTTTATTCTGATTAATATCTTTAAAGTTCATTGGTATTCATACTCGTATCTCGTTATTTTTGTAGTACAAATGTTTTTTTTTTAATATTGTTGTAGTGATATTGTTGCGTTGCTGTTACACTATGCATATTAATTAAACGTTCTTAATTCCAGAGTGTGTATTTTGTTTTTGAAATTTGCAACAAAATTTACACATAAAATACTACATCAAAATCGTTTGCTTATTGAAAAGGTACCGGCAATAAATTTTATTTAAAAAAAATCAAATGTTTTTAAACAATTTTTCATGAAGAGAAATTATATAAACAAAAAAAAAGTTATAAAATATGCAAATAATTACACTTATTGCAACAAAAAAAATTATTTATATGACAGAATGGCTTAATTCCACGTAAATGGAGTGACATTGATTTAAAAAAAAAGCAATATGTAAGTGTATGCAAACTTATTTGAACAATTGTTAATATTTTGTTAAGGTACACGGGAGGGAAACAATGTGCATACTCATGATGCATTATACAATTAGTATACATTTGTAAAGTTATTAAATATAAATACATGTGTATACTTGTAATACTTGTACACACATGCATATACAAACATACATAAATACAGTAAACGGCAAAAGTAACTAAATACAGCGGTATTTTCTTAAATTAGTTTTTTAAGTACTTTTTTTGAAAGGACATCAGTGGAATAAAAGCTATTTATTTTTAATACAAATAAAATCATCTTAAATGAATTGCACAAAAAATTCATTCCATACTTCTTATTCTTCTCTTCTTGAGATAACTAGAATCTTAGAGAAGTAACACTCTGGCAATGAATGTCTACTACTACTGCTACTAGGTGTTACCTTCTTTAGGAAAGGGATAGTGATAGAGAAGAGAGCTGGTGAAAGAAGAGATGGTCCTCCAAAACGTAAAGCGGTTTCCTACATTGACAGTTCTAAAGGTTCAAGCACACGTGCCAAACCATAATGCTATAGCCATTACCATCAGCGGTGCCAACTATTTACAACCTAAACGCGCTATTGCCCTTCTCAAAACGCGCTAAGTTACAACATTGTCAACTTTTTATAACCAAAACGCGTTATTTTCTAGCGCGCCAAATTTAATTTTAATAAAAGTCGATTTATGTATGAGAAAATAAAATTTTTAGTAACCGTTTTTCACATTTTGCAATATTGCTTCTTCGTATTTATAACCTAAATAACTAAATAACTCATTTAATACAGAATCATAATCGCCTTTCAAATAATCCAAATCCTTTGTTTCTATTTTAATTTTATTTGTCAAACTTTGTTACAACATACATATAAGTTGTCAAATAGTTTTGCCACGCAAATGCTTTATGTGTTTTACCTAGAATAGATGCTTAAAAAGTTATGTAAACTTTTTGGGTCCTTAATACACATTTATAGCTGTGAAATTTCAAAACCATTTGCCATTTACAGTATTAAAATGCCTTTTTAATTCTAACCAATTCTAATTCAAGGTAATTTTATTTGCAATAGCTGAATCAATAACCAACTAAAAAATTTTAATCAGAGTTTCGGATAGTAGAAAATTGTTAAGTTTATACAAAAAAGAAAAAAATTTTGAACTGAAATGATGTTATCGACTTTATTTTTTTATTAAAAACGCTAAGTCAGAAAAAAGCGCGTTTGTCATAGTTAAGACGCGCTAAATTGGCATCGCTGATTACCATTGACATAACACCTATTAATGTTGTCATTAACATAAATAATTGTTTATGTTCTCATTTGTTTACTCATTTCAAAAGTGCAACAACAGCACAACATCTGTTTATGGTTACAACGTAAAACAAAAATTCAATTGGTTTCTATGAGTATGGGCTATGGTGTTATAGCGACTCGCATATAATCAAATACAGTGTTGCTCATAAGTTCGGCTCGAACAGCTGTTTTGACGGCCATGGTACTATAAAATGACCTCGGCAATAGTTCTGCTGCATTAAAAAACATAATCAGTGATTCAAGCTTGTTATAAGCAAGTAAGATGGTGTCCCTCTGGATATAGTGTGGCATGGTGCAATTTTATTAAAATGTATTGCTTTTGGTGTCGGTGATACATTCTCTCAATTCTTATCGAGCATCGTAAGAGATCACACTATAAGAATTGTTATCGATGGTATAATCTCATCAAACGATTTCAACTTAAATTCAGGGGCACCACAAAGCTCCTTTCCTTCTCCTACTCTCTTCCTTATTTTTCTAAATGATATATGTCAAACTTCCAATCATATCTGCTCTATCACTGATGACAGCAGCATTTGCCATTCATTCTCATTTAGCAATAGACCAAACCTGCCCGAAATTAAGTATTATTAAGCCCAAATTAACTTACTTCATAACTATTTTTTTTTTTGTTTTTTTTTAAAGATCAAACACAACCCGCAAAGCGATTAGCTTGTCTGCGGAAAACACTCAGGGTCTATGGTGGGAATCGAACCCACAACCTCTGGACTGAGAGGCTAGCATCGCTACCACTCAGCCACAAGGGCATATAATTTATAACAATCTCTGAATGAGCGCCATGGGAATGGAGTCTATATTAACGATCGCAAAAACATAAGCGAAAATGCTGCTGCATCTGTTCCTGATGTTCTTCGCATGGAAATCAGTGTGATGTTCGGTGGGCTGATCCACATTTTGCGGGTCTCAAAAGAAGCATTCAAGTGTCTAGTTTTTTTATTTTAAACCATGCATATAAACCTGGATTAAGTTACTTTTATTGCGATAATTATATCGATTTCGTAGATTTAACGAAAACTTATCGACTTTGCTATCTATTAACATATTTTAACGATATTCGCTGTCGGTTGTAAAAAAAAAGTAAAAAAAGCTTAAATTTTGATCTTTTATTCTTCTTTGTGCTTTTCGCTTGCTTGGAATATTTTGAATGCACATATGCCACATGATATAAAATTATATGGTGAGCGAAACACAGAAGCACAGTACCGTACCTGATCTTTATATATACCACTTTTATCCGTACGAAAATGTAGCATAACTCTCATGTATGGGTCGCCGCTTCAAAAGTCTATTTTAGAGCTGCTCGACAGCATACAGGAAAGAGCGAAGAAGCTCATCGTTGATAGTAGGATATCCAACTCTATTGATTAATTAGAGCATCTACGAAAAGTTACGTGCATCGCCTTTTTCTATCGCTACTACAATAGAATGTGTTCTAATATAATCAGGGAGCTTGTGCCTGAAACTGATACACTTTCACGCACAACGTGTGCTTCATTAAGAGCAGATCCATTCGTAGTCGATTGGCTAATGAATCGCGCCACGCTTTGCAGTGACAATTTCTTAGACATACTGTTCGTATGTAAAACAAACTACCGGCAGGGGTCTTTCCTTTCAATTTCAATCTAGAAAAGTTCAAATCTACACAAACTTTACTCCCTCTACCCTCCTACCCACAGCATATTTTCCTAGTTCTACCACAATACATTGTTTGAGTAGAGGTCATCTCCTGAGTGTTGGTCCTATCAAAAAAAAAAGGGGGAGTTATAAGTTTGTATCTGTGTGCCTGTACGGGTCGACGTATAGACCAAACGGCTGAACCAATTTTGATTTAGCTTTTTGTCCTTATGAAGTGACTAGATCGACTAGTGTAGATATCACATCTTTTCTAGTTATATCTTGGGTTTAAAAAATTTTTAATTGTAATTTTATAATAAATTTTTAGTTCGTGCTTTTAAAACTGCAATGATTTTGAATAAAAAAAATATAAATGTATTGTATATTATGTAGATTACAACAGGTAAAGTAGTCATCGTAATGGCCCTTTACTTTTTTCACCCACTATATATATTAACTCTACTTGCTAACAAAAATGTAGAGCAGCTTATATTGTGTATCAATGAACTCATTTATTTTGTTATTGTATTTTTTCCTTGTTTATTTAAGTTTTTTTTTACATGCATATTTCTCTTTTTTTCATATTTTTTATTTTTATTTATTTTTTATCTTAAGTAAACTTTTGCACAAATATTAAAAAGCATTGGTATAATATTTTTCAACTCATTAGCGCATTAACTTTGAAGTTGTTGATCGCTTTTAACGTTCTGTTTTTTTCTTTTTTCTTTTTTTTTGTACTTTAAATATTTCTTTTTTTCGTTAGTTGGCATAAATGGCGATAATATTTTTGCCACGTACGTTTTTGGCAAATTAAAAAAAAAAAACAAAATTGTAAGACGTTGATCGGTTAAGAAATAATTAAGGCAAACAGATATTCATATGTACATATGTGTATGTGTCAAAAATTAAAGAATTTATTTATTGAATAAAAAGAATAATAATAATAATAATAATGTAATATTCGAAATGGCTGGACAATAAATTAAATGACAAAATGAATTAGCGCCCCATAATATAACTGTCAATGAAATTGAAATAAGATCCAACAATGTTTAGTGACATAAATCGCAAAAAAAACTGAACTAAGGCCATGACTCACTATCCTACACAATCGCACGAGCTACGAAAAAATACAACCCTGATCTGATGAACTGTTATTGTCTTTTGAAAATTTTCATAAACTCCATCATATCAGGATTGTGTTTTCTCAAAAATCACACGATTGTGTAGGATATGTACGACTGCTATTAGTCGAAAAATTCAAAATTAAATAAGTCGCAACTTGAGACTAGAGAGTAAACAACTTTGCCTGGTACTCTGTTCACAATTTCGTGCGAAATGCTGCCAAACTACATATAAAAGTATTTGGTATGAAATATTTGCGAAATAGTACTCTGTTCTTGTTGCGAAACACACGTAAAATCTATCTGGCAGCATGGTTTTCATGCAAATTAATCTGGCATCATTTAAGTTTAGCTGCGAAACAACATGAGCAGTGCTTCTTTCGCACGGAATTATAATAATGTTGCATACTTTCAAGCAATAAAACCGAGAAATGTATAAAAAAAACGCAGGTTGGGTTACATTTGGTACATGTCAAATTTTTCACGGGAAATAATCAATGGTACTGACAATTTTTCACAACTTCGAACAGAGTACCAACCCTAAGAGAACAAGTTCTTGCGCAATCCAGAAATGCTGTAGAAAGCGAAGACAATTCTCATAGGAGAAATTTCTAAACAAAAATTCAATGAAAAATATTAAATTACTCGTAATCAAATCAATGGCTGTCAAACACAAACTAAATGCCGCAGATTGTTAAAATTTTGACAGAAGGCAACTGGCAGTTATGTGTTGACAGGAGCAGTGTTGTCATGTTATTTAAGAGGCAGGAAATTTTAAAAGTCAGGAACCTATAAAATGTGGAAGCTTTTCATAACGCAATAACTTCGTAAATATATGAAAGTTTGTTGGGAGTTATATCTTTTTTCATTATAGCTGTTATTTTGTTGGACTTTATTTTATCATATGGTTCTTAAATGCACTTAACCACCAGGGTTGTCATATTCTTTTCGACCTATTACACCAAATTGGTATAGAAAAAATCGCCAAAGCTCTACAAAATTATATGTATTATATGTAGTTTTTCTTAATATATGTACTTATATTTGATAATAAATTTGTTTTTATATAAGGCTGATTTCATCGTCACGGGTGTGACATTTGGTAGTAGTTTAAGTGCTTAGTTTTAAAAAATAAGAAAATGTTCAACTATTTTTTACATGGCTTTATAATAAATAAAAATTCAGACTTGTCTTTCAAAGATACTACACGGAAACAGACTATTTTAGATTTTCTAATGCAAAATTTAATACACATTAAGCTCGTCACGGGTGGGACATCAAAAAGACATGCGTTTCGAATGCCTAGGACACATACGCAAAACTCTGCGAATTTATACAGTTTATCAAAATGTAGCTAGCAAATCTATTACTGCAGCAGAGGTATCTAGTTGTCCTTCACAAAAAGATAAGAAAAGAACAAGTTTATATTTTGCACAAAAATTGAATTTTCGTAGTGTCACGGGTGGGAAAGTTTTTCCTCACGGGTGGGACGCGTGCGATTTCGTAATAGCAATTTGACTAGAAACGGATCTAGTTACTTCAAATATAGTTTGAAAACTTTGAAATTTATTTGCTGGTGGTTTAGCTTGGTCTATATACGTATTTCATTGGCGCTTGAACCAAATCATCAGTAGACTTCAACCACAAATTTTTAACAGTCACAAATTTCTTATAGTTTGAAAACTTTATCCAAAAACAGGAGTAAAGTTCGAACGCTTGAAAATGTATATAAATTTAAAGAAACAACATCTTTACTGTTTTTTTTTTTTTGGTAACAAAGACTTATTTTTTAAGTATTTGGTTTTGTATTGCAGCATTTTAGCATTAGTGTTCAAATAAGTAACAATTACCTTTTATTAAATAGCTCAAAGTTTTCCTTGATCTTTTGTTCCGATAAATACAAAATATTTATATATTTTTTTACACAATTATTGTTAGCTGAAACGAAATCGTTTCCAGTATTTATACTGGATATACATACGTTGCATGACCCGATATCTCACAGACTTTTTTACTACAGCACCTATACTATCCACGGTACCCTTGCCATGTGCAGTTGCGAAAAAAAATCCGCAGTACTGCCGAAATCCCTTTGCATAAAGCAAATATTGGAGAGCGTTTATACTTACTTTTAAACTGTCACGGGTGGGACAATTTTAAAAAGCAAATACATTATAAAAAATATTAAATAAAAAAAATTGATATGCAAAATATTTCGTTTTAGGCTTCTGCCTTTAGTTTTAAAATTTTAAAGAAGAATTTAAAGAAAGTTGTTTTTCGTCACGGGTGGGACATTCGAAAACACAACATAAAAATATAAAAAATCTTGCAAATTACATACATATATTTTATTGCTATTTCTATTGATGGGCTGAAGGAAAATAAACCGAAGCACCTCTTCGAAACGTTCAAATGTCAAATACACAGCTGACATGATGCATGGTTGTATTTTACTTTCACGGGGTAGCAATATCGAGATAAATAATTTTACGAAGTTGATATAAAAAAATACATTAAAATTACTTTTTTTTTAATTTATTTTAGAATATTAAAATTTAATAAAGGTATTCATTTCAGTTTTTTCTCGTTGGAAAAATGGAAAAAATGTGATTTTTTACAACAAACACAAGGAAAAAAATTTGAAAAAATTTTTTTAATTTTTTTTGTGTTTGTCAAAAAAATTAAATTTTTCCATTTTTCCAACGGAAAAAACCTGAAATGAATACCTTTAATGTATTAGCTACAAGCTTATGAAAGAATCTTTTATTTTTAAATACATTTATTTTTTTGTGCTAAGGCTCACTTCTCATGGAATCAGCCATAAAATTTTTTTAAAATAAATTTTTATAAAATTTATAATTATAAGGTAGCAGAGTACAAATTAAATCACCAAAAATTATTTCCTGTAAATTCTTCTCATCCAAACTCAAAATACTTTAATGACTTTAATTAATATAAGAAAAATCATCAAAATCGCATTGATTGAATTTCTTGCTTATTTTTTAAAAAATACTTTTTGAGCAAAGTACTCGGTAATTCTCCTGAATTATAAAACATTTAAATTTCAATTTTGTTAAAAAAATAGCTATAAAATCGTAAAAAAATGTATTTAGTGCCAGAAAAATCGCTATGTCGCCAAATCAAAAATTTAGACGCCAAACAAGTAGAAAAATCGCCACACGTATGACAGCCGCCTGCACCGCAAGTAACGAAATACTTATGCATGTCGCCTTGCTTATGCCAGATTTATCAGTTTTTTTGTCCACACGGTTGTCAATCCATTAAAATTTCTATATATTGCCAAACAACAATTTTATAATTACACTTATACTTTTATTATGCACTAAATTATATTTCTTTCTTTGTGGCTATTTTATTTCATTGAATTTTAATGAAATTCTAACCGCAAAATACTATTAAGTATGCATTATTAGAAACACGTACCAGGTGTTGCAGTTCTCATGACTTTGGCGACTAAAAGTTGGATTTATTAAAATAAGTTTTATGACTGAGTTTATTACGACAGTATTTCCAATTTAGTGATATCATTCCTTATACATAAATAAGGAATATACTTCATTAATTCTATTTAAAATATCATTAACATTGACATTAATCCAAATACGAGGAGGCAAATGCGGAGGATTTGGCGTCTCTGTACTTAATAATAGAAAAAAGGCGACAATAGCAGCAATGCATGTCAAAACATAATGAGGAGATGTGTGTGTGTGAAAATAAATTAAAAGTAAAGCAGCAAAGACAAAAATTTTAGCAGAAACCATTTTGTAGTTAACAATGCACTGTTAAACATTTAACAGTCCTGGTAAATTACGGAATATTATTTCGTGGGCGAAATCTAGGAATGGGAACTAGGAGTCTACTCATTAGAGTACGCGGCCCTCACATTTATAAAGCGTTATGATCGGAATAAAAATGGCGACACAGTGAACAAAATACTAAAAAGGCGGCATTGAATAAATAAAAAAAGGCGTGTCAAAAAATAAATAAAAAAAATATTTTTGGAATTGTTTTTACATTATTTTTAGTCCTAGGGGGTGACTGACACACTTTTCGAATCACTCTAATGTACATAGTTGAAAACTCATTTTATTACTCACAGTAAATTTCCTCTTATTTATAAGAATTTAACATTAAATAAATAGTAATAGTCATTCTTAAAACGAAAAATACTTTGTAACTCTGTAAATCATTTAAATTCTTTGAAACTTGTTCGGAAATTTTTTATGTACTTTTTTATTACCCTAAAATATCACTCTGTCAACAGATAAACTTTCATATAAATTTAACACATTCGAAGTTGTTTTTATTTAGCGATTTTTTTTTCAATCTTGTTGAAGCGTAATTGTTGTCAGGGTTTCCAGTTGTTGTTTTTTTTTCTTTTTGTGCTAATACCCATTTTTCTATTGGCACTAATAAATTTTGGTTATAATATTATTTATAGAATTTTTATACATAGTTCTGTATATTTAAAATAAAAAATGTTTTATTTTAATTAGTTCAATACGCTTGCATACGCGGGGAAAATAATCGCCCTTATTCCAGTTGTCGCCATCGACGTCACTTTAACACAAGACCCAAAAATTGGTGCTCTTATATCCGTTGTCGAAAAGAACTGACTCCTGTTGGCAGGTTTATGCTATTTTCTAGACCTTATGGAACGGAAATAGATTGTCAGTTGCGCAAAATTTTTCTCGAGAGCGAGTAAACAAGCCCCAATTTTTTGGTGTTGTGCTAAAGTGACGTCGATGACGACAACTGGAATAAGGGTTATTGTCAATTGACAACCAATCAAATCTAGAACAAAAAGTCAGTAGTGCGATTCAGTAACTTTTATCGATCCGACAATCGTAATTTTTTTCTATACATTTTGTCGCTTAAAATAACGATTATGTGAATCTGAAACGCAGATGATATTTTCTGTTGATTTTTGTCGATAAAATTAACAGCACATACATTATTGTCGCTTAAATAACGACACAGCTGACATTAACCTACAGCGAATGTCGTTAAAAATTTTACTGAATAGCAAATTCGATAAATTGTTGTTATAATTATTTTAATGATGCGATTATCGTTAAGAAAAAGTTAGTGAATCGCACTACAGATCAATAATATATATTATATTATATATAATAATAAAAATATACTTTCTCAAATGAAGAACGGAAAAAGTAAAATTACCAGGCGTTCTCGCTTTGAGAACGAAATTTGTCTAATAAAGAATGAATTGTTTTCAAGTCAATAACGCCCTGCTGTTACATAAACAAGGAACAACTATAAAGTAAGAACGATTGTTGCCAAAATAAGAACGATAAAATTTTAAAAAGAAGAACTAAAGTATTCTGAAGTAGTTAGCATAATGACACAAAACCAAAGGTCCGGGATTCAAAGCCTGTGCTGGCAGTCATTCACAAATAACACCATGCATTTTTCTGATGTGCGTTACTGTCCGACTGTATCAGTTGTTGTAGGAAAGTTCAATTGATGAAGGCATATACACTGATCACTAAAGTACACCGGCTTCAGCGGATACTAATCCTAATGTAACATCGGAGCGCCCTCCTTCGTCGGTATTGTGTAGCAGAAGCATCGGCGAAGAAAAATAACGAATAAAAATGGCTACTAAAAGCTTCAAAAATGTAATACGTCTCATTGACACCAGAGGCGCTGAAACACTGCATTATTAAAGAAAACGTGCAAAAAAGCAGAGTTGTAAAATAATGAAGCCTTCCTCTGTTTCTTCCTTCACCACCTGTCTTCTCTATCAATAGGTAAGGTAACACCTACAGACAATTATGAACAAAATTCCGCGAGAAATTTTTCCCTTTCCAAGTAGAATTTTTTGTTTCCCCTATTACTTGCTATTAGTTGGAATTGTAGTAGGCATTCATTGCCTGAGTGTTACTTCTCTTCAAAAATAAAATCTTAACTCTGTCCGTTGCCAAATTGAGAACCGACGTGCTTGACTCACTTCTGACAGCGACCGGTTCCCGCCGGGTTATTTTTCCTTTGTGAAGGGATTAATTATTATGGGATAAATGGAACTCCAACAGGGACTTTTGAACTTTCATAGTTGATAACGGAAATAATTCTAAAGCTACAAATGTTGAATTGGTTGTCATTTATTTAGATATTTTGCTAAATAACCATTTACGCATAAAGCGTTCAACAACAGGTGTAAATGTTGAAATTGTTTTATCAAAATGGATGTTCTGTTCGGACAACGACTCGTCCATTTAAAGGTAGCGATTGTTATAGGTCGATGATTACTAACTTTTTTTTCGGGAGAATTGGGTTATATGGACACCAACGAAATGCGTTTGCAACAGGAAGGCGCATGTCTTTGGACATTCTGCACGAGTGATTTGAGGGCTTGGTCATCTCACCTTGAGGTGATGTGGACTGGTCAACGTGATGGTGCGCTCTTTTTCTTGATTGGTTTTTCGGAATAAGGCACAAACTGCAGCCGTTTTCAAAACCAACAGAACTCATACCATCAAATTTATAAAAATTTGATTTTGTTTTCAAAATACATAGTTGTAGATCGAACGATTTTTATCGAGATCGCAGAACAGTCACAGCCTTATTTGTAGGCTAGAGTCATGGAAAATTGGGAACTTGCGTCGGACATATACAGTTGTTCCTCTAAATGGGAACCAGTGATGCCAACCCAAAATCTTTCTTAGAGGTAGATTCGATGTGAAAAAGAGGTAGTTTCCAACAAATCTTACTTTAAGAAGAGGTAGATATACCACACTTATGTTTAAGGGTATTTTAAACACCATAACAAATAACTTTTACTTTAATTAACCTTTAGTTCCGATAAGACATATTTTTTGACAATATTAATGGTAAAAATTTGAATATAAAAACAAATAAATTAAAATTAAAAATTTTAAGCACTCCCGACGCAGACCAAACATCTGGACAAATTTTCTTCCAGTATAGGCGAGAGGATATTATATTAAGTAACCATTCAAACAGAAAAATAAAATTAAAATCGATCTAGCCGCTTGGGAGCTACGTCGTCAAGGACACACAGATTCAACGGAATATATTCTAAGCAAGATGTGATATTTTCTAAACAGTTTAACCGATTTTCTTCAGACATAGCGAGAAAACTCTCAAAATCGGCATAGATTTGGTCTGTACGTGGACTCGCACAAACACAAAATACCACTTTTTTGGTCGAGGCTTAAAAATATAAGAATTCAATTATGTCATCGTTATTTAATTTATTTTTAAATTTTTATTATTCTCATGAAATAATTTCTAATGCTCCTCTGCAGTTGTAGGTTGCCCAGCGCTAGCTCTGGTATATACAGGGTGGCGCAAAAATAACCTTCCGATGTTATTTGGCTGTAATTTAAAAAAAATTAAAAACTTTGATTCTTCTTGTGGATTATTTTTATTTGGCCTTTTAATTTTTTTACATCAAGTCGAGAATATGATGTCATGTAAATGGCCGCCGCCACAGTTGATTGTATTTTGAGCCCTTTTTATGGCATTTTCCATCACTTTCCAAAACTTCCGGCGATACGAAAACAGCACACCATACAGTGACTTTGAGCGGGTGTAATGGCTCTTCGTGGGTTACACGCGGATTTTTAGTCCCCCAGAAGCGTACATTTTGTTTATTTACGTAAGATGGAAATGGGCCTCATCACTCATGATTATTTTTGATGAAAAACCATCTTCCTCTTGGTGGTGATCAAGGATGGCTTGATTATGCAGTGTAGCGTAACATTGTTTATTCAGGGGTGTCATAGAAACCAATATTATTGGAATTGGTTTTGAAAACGACAAAAAAAATAACTTGGTGTCATGAATTCCAATGTTATCGGTTTTATGTTCGAACTAGAATCAGTGTTGGTTTTAGGTGTCACAGAAACCAATGTTATCGTTTTTTCTCCTGAAAAAAACCAAGCAGCTAACAGCTGACAGATTTCATTTGTGCGCTTTTATTTTTACAATTCAATTTGATATTTTTTTATAAATGTAAGTAAATTTTATATTAAAAAAGTAAATATATACTTATGGTTTTTATCTTTTGTTTACATATGAAGGGGAAAACATAAAAATAAAACACAAAGCTCCATAATCGTGGAGTTTATGGAAAAATATCCAGACATTGCGAGAGGCTTTACAAAGAGGGATAAACCAACCGTAGACTCTCTTTGGGAACAACTGTCTGAGTCCCTGGATAGCGCAGGCCCACCACAAAAGGATGCAAATGGATGGAGAAAAGTATGTAAGTATGTAGTATGTGCCAGAAATTAAATTGTTTCGTGTTGTTGAATTGTAATTTTTTCTTTTTTTTATAGATATGGACTGAGTGGAAAAGCGAAGTCAAAAGAAAGCTTGCGCAAAACAAATCTGAGGCCAGGGCAACCGGTGGAGGACCTTTTTCTAAACACAAGTTGACAGACACTGATGAGGCTGTTTTGCGTATATGCACCATTAATCAGTCTGTAGATCCCCCTGGCACTGCTCTTGGTCTCAGCGAAGATGCAATTGGAGAAAGTGATAAAGATACACCATCAACATCTTCAAAACGTCCACTGTCCCCACTTTTGACTTCTGGTACTCCAAAAAGATTAAAAACGGAAAATACTGGTCAGAAATTAAACAATTTTTTGGATCAGGATAGTAAGATAAAGCTTGAGCAGAATGAAAAGTTGGACGACCTATTAAAAATAGAAAAAGAAAACGCAAGTAGCTTACGACGGGTGTACAGAGCGCTAGAAAAAGGACAGCAGACTATCGCAAATGCAGTCGAAGAACTGAAAAATGAATTATTAAATATCAATAGGGGAATTTTGAAAGCAATGCAAGAGAAAAAAGAGATAAAAAAGAAGCAATTGGATCTCGATATACAGAAATTTGAATTCGAAAAGAATAGAATGAGCCCTTAGCTAGGTTTTAAAACATACTATGTTTTACTAAGTTTTAAACATACTATGATACTTTGTACCTATTAAATGACTGACCCTTTAGTTATAAGTTTTTAAAGTTTTAACGTACTACCTTTTAAATGACTGTTAATTTGAATTGAATTTTTGTTTTTGTTATACGTATATATAAAATATAAACAACTTTTATTTTGTTCTTATAAATTTTATGTAACTTTGTATTAATTTTTCATAAGGAGTTAGCAATTTCGTCTCTGATTCTCTGACCTTCACTTCGTAGAGACGAATTTGATGGTAATGAAACGTCATCTTCACTTTCATGTGATGACAAAGCTATGTCATTTTCATTGTTTTGCACTTTGTATCTTCTGCATATGTTGTGAAGCGCACAGCAAGTGTTAATAATTTTCACAACTTTTCCAGGATTATAATGTAAAGTGCTCATTAAGCAGCGAAATCGACTTTTTAACACACCTATTGTTCGCTCCACAATATTTCGCGCTGATGAGTGAGCCAAATTGAATTTATACTCTCTTGAGTTGTATAGTGGATCTCTGTATGGAGTTAATAAAAAAGGCTCAATGCCATATCCACAATCGCCCAATAATATTGCTGTTCGTTCTCCTGATTCATAGCTCCTAAGGAAATGTTGCCTGGCGCTACTAATATTCCATATAAAAGCATCATGGTTAGAGCCGGGATACCGTGCATCTACTGCTCGTATTTTCATATCATGGTCACAGATCTGAACATAAAGAATGTATATACAAATATTAATTCATTAAAATTAGCTTCCAAAATTTACTATACATATGTAAGTATGTACGTAAATACTGTAAAATTTAGCTATACTTACAATCATGGCATTCATACTGAAATATCCTTTTCGATTAAAGTATAAATGCTCGTTGAAAGTAGGCTTTATAATCTTTACATGCGTCCCATCGATGCAGCCAATTATTGAGGGAATTTTGTGTTTATTGTAGAAATAATCCCTTGATCTCTCCTTTTCGTTGGAGTCCATTTCAAGTTTCACCCATTGAGGGCAAATGTACCGCTCTATAACATTAAGTACATCATCCAAAAGGGTTGACACTGTGCTCCTACCCAGACATATGCTAGAGTCGTTTCCAACAGCTCTTTGATAAGACCCTTCAGCTAAAAACCGCAACGAAGCTGCAAGTTGTAGCATTGGCGGAATCTTTGAACGCGAAAGATGCTCTTTTATTGCGTCTAGGACCATCCGAAAAGCTTCTTTGTTTAGTCGGTAGTATCCTATGAACCTGCAAAGCAACTTTAAATGTGAACGCATATTATAAACTTTATACGCTGTCTCCGGCAGCTCAAGCGGATTGCTACAATCTCGCAATGTTTTTCTTCTTAACTTTTCCGAATGCTCTTCCTCCAATAGCAAATATAAAACAACTGCATTGCTCATTTTATTGATTTCTTTTTTATTAAAAACACTAAAATTTTTGATATTTTCAATAAACACACTTTATATTTCATCCAAAAAATTATAATTAAAAATGTAAACAATTATACAAATGTAAACAACAGCTGATTCGAATATTGGTTTTATTTGCATTCGAAGATAACAAAACCGACTTGATTTCATGACACCAAATGAAACCAATATTGGTTTTCAAAACCGAGAAACATCAAAACCGACTTGGTTTCTATGACACCCCTGATTAACGTGTATTTCGCATGTGTTTACTAAACAAATGTCAAAACAGAACTGACATTAGGCGCCAATCGCAAAATTTATAGCATTTTCTGATAGGAGGATTACTTTTGCGCCACCTTGTAGTGTAGCTTCCTTGCAGAGTATCAGTAAAGATTGTTTCTACAAATACTTTTTGACAAATTAACTTTCAACATTCGGTTTGCGTAGTCAATTTTCTCACAAACTGGATTAGTAAAGGAAATATTTGGGCTTGTAGCAGGTTTTAAATAGTGAAGTCAACAGAGCGTTGTTTACATGTATTGCTAAAAAATATTTCAGTTGAACTTCTCGCTTGGATTAGATAAACAAAAACTCCGGTAACTATACTTTAGCATTATTATTGAAAAACTAAAAAAGTGGTAGATTTTTCTCGGAAAGTGGTAAAGCTGAGTGAGACACCCAAAAGAGGTAAGATCTACCACAAAAGTTATAGAGTTGGCATCGCTGATGGGAACCTACTGTAAGTCTGGCATCATTTTCTCTACTATTTCTCCAAAAAATACAGTTATATTTCTCCTTGTTATACGGCCTCTACTGAGAATTCGTAAAGGAACAAGTACGATATGTTAAAGATTTCAGGTATCATTTGGTGGCTGCACAAAGAAGCTTTTGGTTGTTTTAGTTTAGAATTTGTAATTTATAGATTTTTAACTATTTAAGTCTGGTACTCTGTTCACAATTTCGTGCGAAATGCTGTCAAACTACATACATATTAAATTTGGTATGAAATATTTGCGAAATAAGTTCGCAAAAGTAGTACTCTCTTCTTGTTGCGAAAAACACGTAAAATCTATCTGGCAGCATGTTTTCCTATGCAAAATTAATCCGGCATCATATTAGTTTAGCTGGGAAACAACATGAGCAGTGCTTTTTTTCTCTCGGAATTTTGACAATGTTGCATACCAATTTATAATTTATAAAAAAAAATAAAAATATAATGAAATAATCAATGGTACTGAACATTTTTCACAACTTCAAACAGAGTAACAGTATTTAAACGAAAGTTAAGGAAGACAATTGTTTCAATACTTTTTTTCTGCATAAAAACTCCCCAGATTCCCAAAATGGATTCCCATTCCCATAAGTAATTTCGATTTCGTGGTCGAGGGGGGGGGCCAAATCTGCTAAACTAGGAACACTGTGCTTGTTATCAACTTTTGTTATAAGTGTCTTGTTTGTACAAAAAAATCTCAATAATAATAAAATCAATTGTTCAGTTCACAAGTCTCCCATGTATCGTGTACGTGCAGATATCATGTATTGAAATACATTTTTGTTTATTGCTTGTGAATAAAATTTTGATTGTATTGATAAAATGTATACATACAAGTTAATTTCGACAACATTAAAATACATACATACATACATTGTAGCAAAACAATTAAAACATATATTAGACACTGTAAGTTATTTTCGCCAATTCATATGTCATGTATTGTTGCAACAAATTGTTCCACATTTTAGTGGCATCAATTTTATTTTTAATTAAATTTTTAATTTTTTTCTTTTAAATTTTGTAAAAAATGCATTCAAAACTATATATAAGAACCAGATAATGACAAAAGTATCGTTTTAAGTACTCTTTGAGTACCAATATGCTTATCTGAAAATAAAAAAAAACACTCATACGCACACGTGCACTAATTTTAAACCGAAATATCCAATATCTATAAAAAATAAAAATTATGCTGCACAGACAACTAGATACATATGTATAAATAAAATGTATAGCATGAGTATAAAAATACTCGTGATTGTTAATCGGCTACACAGGCGTATATACAGGGTTATTTTATTTACACACATACACACACACAAAGCATGTTTTCAAACAGTCACGCAAACCTATCACACATTTTCCATTCCATTTTATATACCCAAATATAAGTATGTACATATGTATGTATATTTTAATTAGATATCGTTTTAAATTAAATCGTGGTAACGTGCTTGACGTTCACAAAAACTCATTCGTATTTTATTTTATGTCGTCGTTCATGAAACTGATAGTTTTTTTTTCAGAGATGAAAGATTTATTTTGTACACGTTTTTAAATTTTCAAATAGTTTTGTTCCATCCCATAGTGTCGAATTGGGGACACTATCATGAAAAAAAACCAGATTTTATCTCAAGCAGAAAATTATTGGCCCTTAAACTATGGTTGTCGAATTTTTCAATAATACTTCGGGCTTGCTTTACGAGATTCTAGAATCAACTACTCAAAATTTGTCTTCAATCTAATATAAACTGTGGAAATCCTATTACAGCATTCGACAACTGCAATAGGGAATGTTATTGCTATAATAAAGTTAACATGAGAATCAATAGAATTTACAGGACAGTTTGTTGGAAATATCCAATGCCGTAATTAGCCCTGGGGGCAAATTACGGCATTCGATACAATTCGAAATTTTCAAATATTTCCATATAAAGCCTATTGAAATATTTCGTAATTTCGCTCGCTAACGAGTGCCATAATTTGCCCCCTGATCTTTTATATTTCTTTAAATTAGATACTTTGTAATAAAAACTATGTGTAAATTAACTATCAACTAATCTTGTTAATATTTGTTGGTCTGGTGACCGACCGGTACATCAGAATCCATCGAACAATAACCGCCATTAGATTTATCTAACATTTTACTTACGAGTAGTTTTATATGTATTTCCACTCTTAACCCAAAATATTTCTTTAAATTTTGGCGGAATATTTTTTTTATAATTTTTTTTTCAATATTAAAACAATCATGTTTCTTTTTAATTTTCTTTCTTTTAAAAGCGCGCAAAATATTTCAAGTACTTAAGATATATTTAATACAGGCCAATATATATAGAGTAACTCAATACTTTCTTCGGCAGCCTTTTTTAATATTTGCTTTGTATTTAGAAAGCAGTCACGCAGATAAAAAAATACCAATGTAAAATCAACATGCCAAATTCATTCAAATCACATTAAATTTACAAGAAATAATATGTTGTTTGAGTGTGTTGGTGTTTATTTGCTTTGTTCATAGCTGCAATACACTTTTGTGCTTATTTGTGTGGGTTGTTTTTGTATTGTTGTTGTTTTTTTATATTTGTAAACAGCCGACAAACTGCTGCTGGCTGGTAGGCAGTGTACTAGTCTGGCATCGCAGGATCGCAGGTTCGAATCCTGGAGTCAAGTCAAAGTATTTTGTATTTTTTTTAGACTAAAACTTTTCAAGTCAAGTAAAACAAATTTTTCAAATAAATTATAATTTAATTCAAGATGGTACATATTTAGTATATATCTTAAGAATATTTAAAGTTGTTGTGGCTGCAGGGGTAAGCACGTTGACTACCGCGCGATGAGTTCCGAATTTAAATCTTGGCCAGGGAAGCGAATTTAATTTATATACAAAAAAATTTCTGATGTCTATGACGACCACACGTAAGTTAAATAATTAATAAAATAAAATTACTACATTAAATTAAATTCATGTAGATCTAACTTAAAATAACTTTGATTAATTTAGAACCAACAGTGCTTAAATGTTAATTCAACGTGAAATAAAGTTATTTCAAAAGGAAAATTTTTTTTGACAATTACTATAAATCATGTTAAATTAACATGAAACACACATGAAGCAAAATCATTGCCAAAAATTTTAAATTAACCCTATTTTTAAGGATTCTACATTGTTTTTTTTCTGTGTTTATGCTTCATTGAAATTCCTTAGAATTTTTAACAAAAAGATACTCTTTTATTGTGTGTACTCGTACTTTGTTTTCGGTGGTGACTGATGAATAAATATCCTGAGTATCATGCATATATTTTTTGTCCGATTAAATAAGTATACTCACACTATAACGGAATATGAGAATAATAAGATATTAATAAGAATCTCTACCCAAGTAGATAGACTAGGGTGCTGATGAAGTGCGTGGCTACACAGAAAAGTATCGGTATTTCCCCCAGCTTACAGTCTAAGTTTAATTTTTCTTCTCTTCTTTAGAAACTCACATTAATTAATAAAAATATTTCATTCAATAAGAATTGAAATTACTGAACTTAAGCCTGACTAAAAATTATTTCTGATCAAAAATCAAAAATAAAAATTCAATTAAAATCTACAAATGTCTCACTATATAAATTTTTTTTAAACACTTGAAGCTCTCCCCCCTGTTTCGGAAGCCGGTTTGAAGTGTAAAGACAAATTGTACGAATGTAAAAGCGTAATAACATTTTAATTTTCACACATATGAATGTGTTATTTAATTTCTTTTATTTCTTGCGCTTATTGCTAATTAAAAAAAATACAAATTTTAATTACTTCAAAAACAAATAAATGAATAAATTTGCATTAGCAAATAAGAAGACTCGTTTAAATTAACAAAACAAACAACATTTTAATTAGATAAAAATAAAGAAAGCTTAATTATTCCTATTAAATGCATCGTAGTAATAGAATATATGTATGTATGTGTGTTTTTCAAATAAAAATAAAATTTGTTTTGTCAAATATAGGGGCTCTTTGTAAGATTAGAGAGCAAACATTTATTAGCAGAAACCAAATGTTGATATAATCATGACGAATTAATAAGTATTTTTTTAAATAAAATTCTAAAAAAGCTTGCCGCCGTACAATGGGGAGTTAATTGTGTCATATTGGTAGACGAGCAATTAAATAAATTTTTATCTTTTAAAGGAACTGCCACCTAATTAAGTTACACACATACACACACACACGAAATTTCTTGCTCAATATACTTCAAATATTTTTCAAGAATTTCCAAAGAAATTACAATAATCAAAAGCTTTTTACGAGGTCAGTGCTGGAAATATCTTACATACGAAGAAAAATACATACATAGTATCAAAATATAAAGTTTCACCCCCGACCAAATAAATATGACATATCTGGCTGCTTATCGCAGCTCGTAAAATATTGAAATTACATTCAATTACATTAGTATGCACAAAAGTGTACCAGCATTGGAAGATGATTAGTTCAGTGGAATTATATATTGATGAAGAGAAGGAAGTATAAAATGTGGCTTATATTAGACTGCACTTAAAGCCCCGTTCACACTATTATACA
Organism: Tachina fera; assembly: GCA_905220375.1. Lineage (NCBI taxonomy): Eukaryota > Metazoa > Arthropoda > Insecta > Diptera > Tachinidae > Tachina > Tachina fera. The sequence goes on along the minus strand of LR999964.1, from coordinate 48,734,711 downwards.
AGTATTAATACTTTTGTGGAAAATGCAGCTCTGACATGCTGAGTTGTTATTGTTTTTTTTAAGTATAATACCAGGGATGAATTTTCGTCAAAAGTATTAATACTTGTACATATTATAGTCTGAGTGGCCCTTAAGGAACATTTTAGAACCTTTAGTGTTGCCACCTTTTTTTAAAAAATAAAAATAATAATTATAAAATAAACTTCGTTATTCTAGTGCTTCTTAATCTGCAATAAAAAGAATCATATAAAAAGCACCTTTAACAAAGATTCGCGTTAAGTCTTTTTATTTTTTAATTACATACGAGTTGGAACCCATTTTTTATTTTATAAAAATAATATTTTTCCAAAAATGGACAAAACAAATACAGATACGAGTACTTTGTGAATTAATAATCGTTGTTTAGCAGAACTAGGGATGCAGTGTTGCCACTAAATTTAAAAAAAAGAAAGTTAATTGATTTTTAGTTACAACACTGATTATGAATACCAATATTTAGAAAACCTTATTTAGCCTTAAAATGTTTTTTAACTAACTGTTGTAAAAAAACAATTTTTTTTTTGTTTTATGATATTTTAATTATTTAATTGCTGCAAAAGTAAATAAACATCTTCACCCCTCAAAGCAATACAATTTCAAAGTTGAAAAAATAGGCAGAGCCACGCCTATTAAAATTTCATATTATTTTTCAAGTGCTTCTACTTAAGCAAACATTTCAAAGCATTTCTCACACACCCTGAGTTCTTAAAAATAATAAATCTTGAATTTAAAAAATGGGCGGAGCCATGCCCATTAATGTTTAATATTATTTTTCAAGTGCTTCTACTTAAGCGATTTTTACTAAGTTTAGAGCTCTGAAAAAGACTAAATCTTGCATTTAACAAATGGGCGGGGCTACGCCCGTTAAAATTTAGTGTTATATTTCGCGTGGTTCTACTTAACATATTATCAGGAAACTTGGCACACACCCCTAGCTCTGAAAAAATTCAATCTCACTTTTATAAAAGTAGGCGGGGACACGGCCATAAAAGTTTGGCATTAAGTTATATGTATTTCTACTTATTCGATACCCACGAAACTTGGCAAACATGTTCGGCTCTCGGAATAACTTAATTTTGAGCTTAAAGACGTGGGCGAAGCCCATTACTGATTTTAACGAAGTTTGGCATACACCTGTAGCTCTGAAAGTGTAGCCGTGTTTAATTTATAAAAGTGGGCAGGCATTAATATTTCAAAATTCAGAGCGTTCACGCCCCCTGAAAATATAAAATTGTTTTGTTGTATTTGTGCTATCCTGGCAAACAAAAATTAGGAGGTCCTCTTTGCAATTTATAATGAAAGAAAATGCTTACATGTTATTAACATACATACAAACTCGAAAGTATCTTTTGAAATAAAAAATAGACATCCAGATAAAAAGTAGTAAATATTCTTGCAAACACTTAGTAGAACGGAACAATTAGCTGTTTTCAAAGGCGACTACACTTTCATCATCAGCATTATTTGTGTTTGGTCCACTATATGTGTGAATTGGAATATGTGAATTGTTTAGATTCATCGTATTACAGTTTGTTGAAAGCCTTTTGGTAATGAAAGCTCAATTTTACCATCTCTAAATTTACAACAGTCCTACTATTGTCGTCTACTCAAGACAAACTTTTTTGGTTTGTTACTATTAAGTATGTATGTTTTATTTTTTTGCCACAGGCCCATGTCCATTACTTCTGATACTGTTAATTCTAGGAACACAAATGGGACGAGCGACCAATTTTTCGGTGCGAACTCTCTTCATAAAAAATAAAACACATTTGTGCGTGACGTACTCTGATATAGATTTATTTCTATTTTGTACGTCGACGAACGACGAATAAACAAAATTGAGAGAAAATTCTCTCCCTTTATCAAATATGAGAGAAGAATTCGGTGAGTAAATTCGTCGTTATTGTGCTTCACACGACAAATTTACTCAGCGACGCTTATCGACGAATTCGTCGACGTGGACGAAATTCGTCGTTCGTCCCAATTGTGTTCCTAGCATAAGCCATCGTGAATAACCATGTCTGAAGGATTTCTACTCATACGGCAAATTCTATTGATGCGTTAAACACATTCACCAAAGCAGGCTACACGAACACACGACTTCAAATGCCGCTAGCAGCATTTGTCGCCTCGTAGCCAGCTACTTAATTATTTTGGAGCGGCAGCAGCACCATCTGCACCTCATATTTGAGTATAAATACATAGTTCAGTATTGCCACCTTCAAATATTTCGTATTTATAAAAATTAAAATCCTCTTTCAAAATGTACTTATATGACGTAAAAGTACAAAAATTAACCAATTCATGCTTTACATTAGTTTTTGGATATTGTTTCTGTTAAAATAATTGTGCGATATCATTCATTCAATATTTTGTATTGTACTGGCAACACTGAAGTTCTTTTAAAAAGAAATTAGAGAAAAAACCAATAACCCAACAAAATCTACAAATACAATTTACCAGTCAATTGAAAATTGACGAAAAAAGAATAAAATAAACGATAACCCCTGCTAATCATTTATTTAATTTTTATACAGAAAATTTAATTGATTTCATTTGAAATTCGAGCACATTTTATTATATTTTATTTACTTTTCCCATTCATGTACCAAACAAATGTCATAAAAATGTATTAGAACTTTTTATTTTTTCCTTTGAAGCTTCTTCTTTTTCCTGTGAAAGCGGAAGTCGGTAATTGATATTAAGTTTTTCGTTAACTGGCAATCTTGTACATACATACATATGTACGTTCTTCTTAATACAACTCTTTTGCCGCATTCCTCTGACTCTTCTTTTGTTGCTTTTGTCGAGATCCTTAAATGCAGGTCTGTCTTCTCAGTGAAAAAAAAATATATATATATATGTATGTATGTATGTATGTATATTTCAAGTTGTTTTCTTCTTTTGTCTTCTTAAATGTTCATTTATTATTTAAATGATTGATAAATATTTGTCGTTTGTCTATATTTTAAATAAAGAGAAGTTGGAACAACAACACCAAGAATAATTTATTTCTTGCGCAAATTATTCGCATGCAAAAACCTGTCAATTTAAGAATCTTTTAAAGTCATTAATGTCAATCAAAGATGCTCAGAGTAGACTGGTTTCTCTCTCTCTATAAGACCGACGAAAGTGTAGCAGGGGAAGTAACCGTTTCAATAGTTACTGCTTTTGATTGGCTTAATTGAGACAATTTTTAACATGATTTATTAATAAAATACGAGTATTAAACCTTTAGAGGGTTTAAAAAATTAAAATTGAGGGGAAACTAATTTAAAAATTATAAATTATGTAGCAACTTATTTTGAAAAGCATAGTAACAGAGACCTTCAGCCGTTGTAGTGAAGTAGACCAGAATGTTTAGTGGGAATCGAACCCACGTCCCCTTCACTGATAGCTTAGCATCAGATGGCATCCACGATACTAAAATGGCGCTTAATGTTCTGCGGCTATCGTGCTTGGTCCCTCTACTAGCATGTTGCCAAGTTGCCAAATATTTCAAAATGCTCGATTTGTCAACTCAGTTCAAACAAATTTTTAGTCTAAAATTGGTTTGTGTTTGTTGCTCTAAATGTCCTCTTTCTTGTCCAATACTAATTTTATGCTAAACTGTCCATTGGTTCCCGACTTATAATATATTTAGAGAAGATGAAGAAGTAGGGGAAAATCCCTACATGTATATATTTTTGATACTAAAAGAAGAAGCGTAGGGAAAATCGGACAGATATTTTATATTCTCCAAAATGTAATGATTTTTCCGCCATGTCGCATTATTTATGAAATAAATGCAAATATAACGTTTTTTAGTAATATTTTCTTTATCAAAACGGTTTAAAAATTTTCGTTTATATATGTATATATCTAGAGTTGTTTGTGCTTTAAAATTTTATATGTATGTATTGATGTATGTCTATGTGAATTCATATATCAAGAGCTGTCAGGCCTGTAACAACAAACTCTGCCTAGTTCTTTATTGCAATGAAAATTAACAAATAAAACTTCCTACAAATTTTATTGCAATGAAATTTGGCAAGCCAAACATCCTAAAAAAAGCTGCTGTTAACTTGGCACCACCTGTTACATGAATTCGCCTTTGTATATGCTTTCTCCAAGATATCTTTCAATGTTGAAATATGACTTAAATTTATGCTTTAAAACCTTATTTTTACTAAAAATAAACATATATATTTTTATAACTAATGTTTTTCTTTCTATTTTAATGACAAAAACGAATAGTGATTTTTGTGGGGGAAATTTTGGATTTCTTCTAACATGTGTAGGTATTTTTTTCGAGAAATCTACTGGCAACACTGGAACAGAGTTAAGCAAACACATAGATATGTAATATGAAAGAGAGTAAAATACATGCTTATACGAATATATGTATGTACGTGAAAATAAGAATATAACAAAGCTCCAGGGAGAGGGGTGGTGGGGGAGGCTACTATCAATTGCAATTCTCAGAATTGAGCCCCAAATCAATAAGCTAAAAAATTTTGTACTGTGTTATTAATTTCACTAAGGAACTCTTAAGGAAGTCTTGTTAGTTTGGCTCACCAATCTACGATTTTTATTTTTTTATTTTATTTTATTTATTCCAAGTGTTATGCCGAGTTCCCATTATGGCATTTTGTGACATCGCAATAGTGTGTGCTAGTGGCAACGTTTGTCATTTCCAATATTTTACGCTGTGTGGCATGGCTTATCATATAAAAAAACATAATGTTGCACACATTTTTAAAATGACACGAAATGACAATACAAGAAATGCCAGGTGTAAGCTCAGCCTTTTTCTTGCATTTCGAATTGCAAAGAAAATATTTTCAAACTACACGGGGTTACGCCCATTAAAATTTTTTATAATATTGCACGCAATTTTAATTAACCAATTTTTACGAAACTTACCACACAGCTTGAGTTCTAAAATAGACAGAATTTTTCATTTAAAAAAATGGGCGGAGTCACGTCCATTAAAATGAAATATTATATTTCAAATGCTTCTATTTCACCGATTTTTACAAAACTTAGCACACTTAGCTAAAAAAAAAGACAAAATCTTGCATTTAAAAAGTAGGCGGCGCACGCCTATTATATTTTAATATAATATTTCACGTGCTTATACTTAACCAATTTTTATGAAACTTGGCACACACCTTGCACTCTTAAAAACACAAAATCTTACATTTAAAAAGTGGGCGGAGGCACGCCTATTAAAATTTAATTTTAAATTCCATAAATTTTACTGGAAAATATTCCATTAGATCTTTGCATTGAAGACGGTGTTTTTTTTTTGACATCTTGTGTGCAGAGATGCCACATGTTAGCGAATTAAGTGGTGAGTAAAACAAAGTAAAAAATAAATTATAGAATCACATTATCGTTACTGCAAACGAATAAGTATGTGAATAAAAATTGCGCTTTTCGGTTAGCAAAAAGTTATTCAGGGCAATTATGTAAAAAATTCAGCAGGAAATTTCTCCCTTTTCCAAATAGAATTTTTTGTTTTCCTTATCATTTGCTATTAGTTGGAATTGTTCCCTGGGAGAAATTTCCTGTGGAATTTTTTACATAATTGCCCTGATTGCATCCAGTCCCCGTATTCTGTAACTTGCTAAAGCTAAAATTCTAAAAAGTAAATTTATCGATTTTTTGCTACGAATATAATTTTCAAACGTGTATTCTTAAATCAGGCATTGGCTTGAAAATTTAATGCGCCGAAATTTAAGTGTTTTGTGTCATCGCCAAAAATTTTTAATTTTCTATATTTTCTGCATTTTAGCGATTGAATTTAGCTTTAGCTTTAGCGATTTAAAGAATACAGGGGCAAGTACTACTTTTGTACTAAAGCCTGGTACTCTGTTCACAATTCCGTACGAAATGCTGTCAAACTACATATAAAAGTATTTGGTGTGATATATTTGCGAAATAAATTCGCAAAAGTAGTACTCGGTTCTTGTTGCGAAAAACACGTAAAATCTATCTGGCAGAATGTTTTTTCCATGCAAAATTAATCTGGCATCATTTTAGTTTAGCTGCAAAACAACATGAGCAGTGCTTTTATCGCACGGAATTTTAGCAATGTGGCATACTTTCAAGCAATAAAAGCGAGAAATTTATAAAAATAAATTCAGTGAAGTGCGACTTTGACCCGCGCACCAAGGGTTCCGTACGGGCACGAGATATGTAATTCAATACGAACAATATAAACTATAGTTTTGGGATTTTTTTCGTTTTTGGGTTTTTTCGGTTTTAAGCGTTTTTTAGTTTGGGGGTTTTTTGAATTTATTGGCGCTTTCTGAGTTTTGGCACTTTTTTCACGTTTTGGCGATTTTTTTTTTGGTTTTTGATGTTTTTTTAATTTTGGCAATTTTTATTATTTTGGCGTTTATTTTAAATTTTGGCGATTTTTTTATTTTGGCGATTTTTTTTTTAAATTTGGCGATTTTTTTTAATTTTTGCGATTTTTTTTCATTTTGGCGATTTTTTTTCACATAAACAATTATTTTGGCTTTGGCACATTTTTCGAGTTTTGGCGATTTTTTTCGGTTTTTGGCGTTTTTTTCATATTGGCGATTTTTTTCATTTAAACGATTTTTTCGAATTTGGCGATTTATTTTAGTGCTAGAATTTTTTTTAATTTTGTCGATTTTTTTCGATTTGGCGATTTTTTTTAAATTTTTGGCGATTTTTTCAGGTTTTGGCGATATTTTTCGGTTTGGCGATTTTATAATTTTCGGATTTTTCAGTTTTACCGTTATTGAAAATTTCAAGAGTTAACCTCTTACGGTCTCCAAGATATAGCAATTTGTCAAAATTACATAGTCAAAATTGCATTAACTGATGGACCACCCTTTAATTTAAATTTTTTAATATTTTAATGTTTATTGTTGTAGTCTATATAAAAATACACTAATTTTACAAATTTCAAGTGTCAATATACATATGTACATACAATTGTATGTATATCACATGAGATTTTAACATTTTCGTCGCTCGTTTTGGAGCACCCTTTAATTTCTAATTCTCATGTATTTGTTGTTGTAGTGGCCAAGGTTCTACGCACTCTGTCAAAATTTCAGGTCCGTAGCTCTTACGGTTCCTGAGAAAATACCGTGTGACGGACAGACGGACAGCGTAGCGAAAACAATAGCGTTCCATTTTTCACCTTTGATGAACGGAACCCTAAAAATCGCGAGTTGGGCTACATTTAGTACATGTCAAATTTTTCGCGCGAAATAATCAATGGTACTGAAAATTTTTCACAACTTCGAACAGAGTACCAGCCTGAAGATACCATCAGTCTTTTTAGCGCGCATATTTCATCACATAATGATTAACGGCCCTATGTATAACCAAAAATTGGCATCAAGTTAGCATAAGTGGCAAAATTGAACATGATCTTAAATAGTTTTAACATGAAACTTCACATTAAAAATCATGCTAGGACTTAGAAGTGGATTAAGATTAGGTAATGCGAACATTTTTAATGTCAAATTGTATGGAGTTACTAGTTACCAATTAATTAAATTTCGTCACTTTTGCTAACTTCATATCAATTTTTGCTTATACATAGGCCCGTAAATTCTTATCTAACATCTTTTTATTTTGAGCCACTCTTATATCTCATATACGATGCATATAGGCATTTCCACAGGAATGTCAACTTTTTGTAGCGTGCGACACCAAGCTAATATGCGTGTTTTCGAAGAAAACGAAACTTTTTTTTAACTTCTTTATATATTTGTGTAGGCCGTCAACAGGGGTACATTAGGTAAAATTGTCAGAAAAATCGAGTCAAGTTGTTCAGAAACGCACGGTTAATTACTTGCTGTCACATGCGACAAAAAAGTGCCATTTCTTGGAGAAATGCCCATATGTTCTTAAAAGAAAAAAATAAATAAACAAATAACTACATTAATTGCAAAAATTATCCCTAAACCCTTAACTTGCAACACATGCCACGCATACCTTCTCCAATTTATGTATTATGACTTTGTCAGTCAACTAGAAGATTAATCATTGACCATCATCTTAAACCATCAGACTGCATTCCACTATTATTAAATAATTGTTGAATTGTGCTCTCAACAATTGTGGCTCCTTTGGAAGGCGCAAGCAAAAAAAAAAAAAAGAACATAACAATAACAGCAACAACAAACGTACGTAGATTCACGTACTAAAAGAAGACCTTTAATGCGATATTTTCTTAAATGTTCATTGACTGTATTAGTTACAAATTCTTGCAACATCTCCAGATAAACCCATATTAAAGACGGAGTGCAAAAGTAATACTCGTATACTATTATAAAACTATTATTAACTGACAGCTGCTTGTGCAACAACAAAAATATGTACATATACAAAATACATATGAAAGTCATAAATGTAACAACTTCTATAAGTTTGAATGTTGCAACCAAGTTGAAGTAACTTTGACTAAGATTTTTTTTTTCTTTGAATTAATGCAAAGTAGTCGCCTCATCTTCAACTTCTACATTATTAGGATTGTTATCATTATCATCATCATCATCATCATCATTATCGTGGTCATCGTTTAGGCATATGAGTTGTGGTGGCTCTTAATATTATTTTAGGTTTCTAGAATGTGTATACATACTTTTATGTAAATGACTGTAGGCATGGTTGCATCTCCATATGAAGTGTTGTGTAGTGCAGTGTAGTGTAGTGAGTGGCTGAGTGCTACTTGGCTGACATTGGAGCAGCACAGATGTCTACTTTAGGTATAATATACATACATACATAGGTTTTGTTTTGTCTTAAATATTTTTGTTTTCTTTTTTTTAAAGTATTATGATGAACATTGTGTAATTGGATCTGGGTTTTTAAGATTTCATTCTTTTGTTTTTGTTGATGCAATACTTAAATTTCTGCTTAGATTAAGATAAAGAAGAGTCAAAGATGAGAATATGACCGTTTTTTTTTTTTTTTTTTTTTTGTAAGGACTAAAGTAAACAAGATTGATAAAATTTTGACGCAAATAGTGGGCCGTCTTTAAGTTATGACCTAAGAAATGGTTGAAGCCAAAATTGGATCAGTCCAAGCAAACACGGAAACATATCTGTGGTTTTCATGTATAACAGCGTATGTCCAAAAATCAATATTTTTCAGTGGAGTCAAAAAAAGTTTTTTTTGAAGCGTGTGTTGTCTGTTTTTGGAAAAAAATTATGCACATGTGTCCATATTTTAAAAAAATTTTTTATAACTTTCTAAAAATCATTTTCAAATATAACAATTTGATATCATAAACTCAAAACGAGAAATACATAACATACGTTGTTATTAATGAATATCACAAATATTTGACTCATTGTAATTGCCTGTACTAACACGGAACTTTGTTATGTACGGTATCCTTCTCTAACCCTAGTGCTTCAAGAAAAACTGCGGAGTCTAAAAAATGCGTTACAGAAACGAGGTACAGTTTTGGTAAAGGATTTTAGGCGTCACATGGTAATTATTTAATTTTTCCCCTTATTAAATTTTTCATTTCATTTCTTTTATTGAACTCCAATTAATCACCCTTATTCAAGTTGTCAAAATCGACGTCACATCAATACAATACCAAAAAATTGGGGCTTGTCTAGGTTTTTTCGAAACAGCTGACTGCTATTAATAGGCTCATGGTATTTACTTTCTAGATATTAGAGAACAAAAATAGATAGCTCCCATAATCCTAAAATTCTTGTTTTAGTTTTTTAGAAAAACATTTTTATTAATAACAAAAATTAAAAATTTTAAAAACCCCCGAATATCTTCTAAATGGCGAGACCGATTTTCTTAAAACATGGCTAAGAACCCTTTCGATCAAATCACCTTTCAAACATTAAAAACTAAATCAAAATCGGTCCAGCCGTTTAATCTATACGTGGACACGGAGAGACACACAGATACACAGACACACACTACAAACTTATAACACTCCTTTTTTTAGTCGGGGGTTAAAAATACATTTGAATTGAGAAATAGAATATTAATCAGAAATAATTCATAGTCAGGCTTAAGTTCAGTAATTTCAATCCTTATTGAATGAAATATTTTTATTAATTAATGTGAGTTTCTAAAGAAGAGAAGAAAAATTAAACTTAGACTTTAAGCTGGGGGAAATACTGGTGGAAATATTTCTGATTAAAATTCACTACAGTTCAATTAAAGAATCTAAAAAAATAGAATATTATAAATATTATTAATTGTAATTAGAGTTCAATATGAGAAAGCAGAATATTGCTGTTTTAGCCCATAGTGCTGAGGAAAGAAAACACAAGATTGTCTATACCTCGTCTATCTTTTGACCTAAAGCTGTGTGGAATGTCACTTTTTCACATGGTAAACTTGTACATATAGTCTGAACAACTTTAAACAATATCATTCGTTATTTCTCTGTGTGCAGTACAAACGACAATTTTGATTTAGAGCGTGTTCTATTTTCAAGTGACTAAGCATCTGACATGAGCTGGTTTTAAATAAAGCAAGTGTTTGTGGCGTTAAAAATTAAGTAAAATTGTAAGATGAATTAAATTAAAATGGATTTAATAGATTAAAAACTAAAAATGAAAGAAAAAATTTAAAAGGCATTAACAAAAGTAAGCATTTGCTTACCTTTATAGGTTATGTCAAATGTACATAACATACCAACGTGTGAATACAAAAACTATAAACCGTATGTAAAATGCAGATTTTGACATACACAGAAAATATCATGTGTAAAAATAAGTGACATTCCATAAGGCAAATACATATGTATAATGTGAACACAGTTTAAGATTCCATAAACGATTTATTGTGCATGGAATTGAAAGATTATGATATAAACGATATTTATTTTCAACAGCTCTTCAAACTAATTTGCTCAAAAAAATTCCTGACCATGTGATTTCTCGAGGAAGCAATTACAATTGACCATCGAGGTCTTGTGATTTAATACCTTTAGACATTTTCGTTGGTGTTACGTGAAAGACAAAGTCTATTCCAATGGCTCACAATCGATTCAACGCATCTTAGATGTAATTTCGTAAAATTATTGGGGATATACAGCCGTGAATTGGTGACGGAAAATCTCATAAAGAGAATATGGTCCTGCAGACGTAGCAGGAACAAAAATGATCGAACAAAATTACGAAATATTTCAATGAAGTTTATATGGAAATATTATGAAAAACCCAGTAATTTTATTTTCTTATGAATCTAGTGATATCAGTTAAGTTTTAGCATCTCAAAATAGCATCTCCGATGTTCAAAAGCACTGCACCAAATAAATGTTGCTTTAGATAGAAACCATAGCCACAACCCTCGGCCTAATTCGGTACTTCTCATGCAATTAAATTAAAATCACTAGTGTCCAACCGCGAAGTCCTTGTTTTTGGCCGAAGCCGAACCTAACTTATTCAATCCACAATGAGAAACATATTTTAAACTTTTGAGGTCAAATAATTCATATCATTACCTTAATATAGAAAGGCCCTAACTCATTACTTTTGTTTTTTGTAACTTATATTTCGATAGCACATCTAGTGTATCGAAAAATGTAAAAATTTCGATTTAAAAAAATATCGAAAAATAACGAAATGTATATAAATATTTTGAATCCGAAAAAAATCTGTTTTGAATTTCGCGTACATATTTCTACAAGGAAAAATCATTTGTGTAGAAATCTGTAGAGAAATATGTATGCTTGTTTGCAGAGAAATTCGGTTATATGTATGTATTTCCTATCTACATACATATATATTTATATATCATTAGAATATTTTATTGGATTTATGACAACAATATTTTCTAATTATTAAGAAACCCCTTTATATTTAAGTTATTTCATTCTTTACATGAAATTATTTTATTGTTTCGATGAAGTTATAGCACTGCATTAATTACACTGTCAAAATAAATTTGAAGAAGTTTTCAATAAAATAATTTTAACGAAACTGGTTTCATTAATCCAATGAAGCGTGAAGTTGGTTAAATTTTAATGAATTTTTCATTAGATTAATGTTGAAATTCATTGAATTTCTGCCGAAAATTCTTTTAGTGTAGTAAAGTGCTTGACATCACAAAAATTCGTTTGTACTCGTATTTTATTTCATGTTGTCTTTCATATAGTTAATAGTTTTCTAAATGTATTTTATGCCAGAGTCCGCGGTATCTAAACTTTCTTAATCTTTCAAATAATTTTGTTCTTGGCCATAGTGTCGTATTGGGCAAACAAACCATCATGAAGAAAACCAGTTTTTATCTCAAGCTAGAAAATTATTGGCCCTTATTATGGTTGTCGAATTTCGGGTCGCTGCAATATATTTTAGAATCAAGCATGCAAAATGTTTTTTAATCTAATATAAACTGTGTAAATCGAAACAACTTGAATTCGATTTTAAGGAACATTTTGTGATAATATTCAAGCCGTGATTTTGCCTGATCTTTTATGTTTCTTGAAATTAGATGCTTTGCAATAAAAATTCTGTATAAATTATTTACCAAACTAACCTTGTTAATTTTTGTGGGTCTGGTGACCGGTACATCATAATCCATCGAACAATAACCGCTATTAGATTTATCCAACATTTTGTTTAGTTTTATATTTCCACTATTAACCCAACAAATTTCTTTTATATTTGTTTTTCAATATTTAAACAATCATGTTTTTTTTTTTGAAATTATCTTTTTCTCTTAAAAGCGCACAAAATATTTCGAGTACTTTAGATATATTTAATCCAGGACAATATAAATAAAGTAACTCGATACTTTCTTCAGCAGACGTTTTTTTTTCAATATTTACGTTGTTTTTAGAAAGGAGTTGTAAGTGAAGTCTCTTTAAATATTTTTATATCATGTTTTATGGAAATTATTTAGCTTTTTTAACAAAAAGATACTCTCTTATTGTACTCCTTTGTACTTTTTTTTGTGGATGCAAAAATCACATTTGTTTTATTTCAATCCCGCATTTGATTTGCTGCTGCTGTCATTATTATTTTTAGTTGTTGTCGTTGTTGTTTCATATTGTATATTGTTTTCTAAAAATCAAGTTTAAAGCGAAAACAGGCAGACACACAGACATACCAGAAATCCTGCTTTAAATCGACAAAAAAAAATTTGCCAAAAATCACAAAAATTCGGCAAACAACACAGAGTTAAAATAACAAAAATTGCAAATAAAATTTAGCTAAATTTGGGTTTTGTTTAATTTAAATTTTCTGTTTTTATGGATATATTTTTGCGCTATATTTTTTTTTTGCTGTTACTTTCATAAAAGCGTTTGTTTTGTTTGTTTTTCAAATTTAAATTCGGCTTAATAATATTTAGCTTTAAGCCGTTTTCACATTATAAATCTTTCATTTTAACTCTTGTTTTTTATTTTTGCTTTACATCGCACTTTGACGTCAAAATTTAAAAAATTTTAAAATTCATTTCAAACCCGCTTCATCTTATATAAACGTACCGCAACGCAGCAAGTATTTCGTGGAACTAATTTTCGTTTGGTAGATACAATTCGGATACAGTGTTTGTTATTGTTTTTGCCGCAAACGAAATGTTGAGATACATCTCAACGAGTGTATTTGAGTGTGTGCGAAAGAGAGAGAAGAAAAAGAAATATGTTTATATGCCCAGTTTCATTTGCGAGCAACATGTTGATAAGGGTGACCAACCTTTTTGGCAGCGAATGTATACAATAAAGAAATTAAAATTTATCTTTTCAATGAAGGTACATAGGTACGTACACATTAAGGCCCAACTATAATATGAATAAGCGAACTTAAGCAAATGTAAAACGTATGTGTGCAAACTATAATGTACTTATGGAACTTTTCGTCAAGTTTAGTCAAATGTCATTTGCTTAACAACTGAACGCACATTCCGTACGGAAAACACTGTTTGTGCATTTTTTAAACTCAAGCAAACAGCATCAGAAAATATTCATTGATTTTAATTTTTTTTTTATTGTTTCTTATTTTAAACTCAGAAAAGAAAGCAAAACTTTTATTTTCATTCTTTGTTTTACAATACACACATACACATGAGTTTATTTATGTACATATCGCTCATTTACTTCTGTAGTGGCATAACTCAAAAATTCAGTTTTTTGAGTTAATAATGCAAAAAGATGCGGCATTTCGTATTTTATCTTGTGTAAAAATTTCATATAACTAGCTTGTACCATCACCTCCTGAGAGAAAAATATTTTTTCATTTCTCCATTGAGTTGTATGCAAATTGGAAACTTAAAACGCGTTGTGCCACTATTGAAGTAAATGAGCGATATGTTCATTGTTGTACTTTTTAGTAGGCAAAACAAATAAACCAAGTAATAAAGTGGTGGATATAATTAATTATACGTGAATTTTTAATGGATTAGGATATACCAACAAGTTAATTTGATTGAATTGCATTCATTTAGTAGTTATAAGAAGAAACAAAATTACTAAAAAATTGTGAACAATACCTACATACATATATGTGCAGCTGTGGCTAAAGAATACTTAAGTGCGTCTAAGTACATTGTGGCCATCTAAAAGTCACATCTGAATTGCTTAAGTATTCGACAGACTTATCATTCAATTCTGGCATTAGCTTAAGTCAGCTTTCATTCATATTATAGCTGGGCTTTTAGATTTGTTTTTGCAGGTAATTTATTAAAGAGGAATTGTTTTCTAGAAAATATTTTTTTGAATTGCAAGTTAATATTGTGCGACTGCACTATGGGTTGAATTTAAATTTTTGCAGTAAAAAAATTACAAAAAAATCTTAGATTAAAGAACGACCATACGATTCGTTGCACGTTTCACGCTGCCTTTTTCAACTGATTATAACTTAAAGACACAATTAGCACTTTCTTGACGGAAACATTTCTATAGCTTCAATAATTTCGTTCTCCGTTTTATTTATATAACTTAAGTTTTTGAAACGTAAGTTAGTTAGGGCGCGTTATGCATGTAAACAAATTTTTCATCAAAATGAGAAATACACTGTGCGGACCATTTAGGTTTTCAGTGTTGCCGTAATTTACCAGGGAAGTGCCGGGGAATCATTGTATTTTCGAGATTTTGAAAATGTCCAATATAGTTTGTGTCTTTGCTAAAATGTTCGTTACTTGGATAACTAATTTTATAAATGCGAAAGTAAATTTATTGTTTGTTTGTTGCGCTTTAATGGCTAAACCATTTTTTGATGAAACCTAGAACATAGATAGATCTAAGTCCAGATGGACACATGTATTATATGCTTTTTAAAAACTAAGAGCACGAGGGGAGATAAAGAGAAATTTCTGCCTCATAGATAGATCTGAGTCCAAAAGAAGAAATAGGCTATACACTTTTTTCAAAAAAAAAAAAGATAGTGAGGGAGGAGGTGGAAAATTTCATCCTCTTTGAAACTATCTATTCGATTTTGATGAAATTCAAAACATAGATCTGAGTCTAAAAGAAGGCATTGGCTGTAAATTTTTTAAAACAATTTTCCACGAACGAAGTGAAACTATCTATGCGATTTTGATTACATTTATTCAAAAATAGGACTACGAGGGGTAAGGTGAAATTTCTTCCACTTTGAAACTATATCAGATTTTTATGAAATTCAAAACATAAATAGATCTGAGTCTACAAGAAAACAAAGGATATATATTTTTCTAAAAGCTGGAGCTCGTGCTGAGGTAAGTGGACATTTCTGTCTCTTTGATACTATTTAACTAATTTTTATGAAATTCGAATGATAGATAGATCTGAGTAGATAGAAGCACTTTGGTTGACAGCTTTGCCAATTTAAGGCTCCCACGGAAAACTGTTAAATTCTTTAAGAAAGATGTTCCTTTAAATTATACAAAATACTACTCTAGTCTAGTGGTTACATTCGCCCCAGCTGAGATTCGTCCAATAGCCTGCTGTTGCAATGCATCTTAACTGCGAATTTCGGCTGAGTGCGAAATTAATGGAAAACTTTTGAAATGTATGGAAAACTTTTACCGCTTGTTGGTATTAAAAATTTATTAGCAAAAGGGATATCAGCAGACAAGAGTTCTGATGGAAAATGCAGTAAACTATTTAAAAAAAGTAAAATTTATGTTTTTTTTTATTAGTTGGTGTGTTAGTGCCTCAATTTTTAATATTTTAAGAAACTAGAAAAACGTCAAAAGATATTTATTCACACTTTCAGTTTTTTATGCATGTACATTTGTATGTATGTGTGTAGTCAGCTTTTGTCAAAAGTTTTCTTTTTCATGTCTGCAGACCATAAATATTTTTATTATCCGACGACTGACTTCCTTTTGCTGACGACAGACGACAGTGTGGAGAAATTTCCACCATTTGCGTAAATGGTAATTTAACCCATTTTTCCATTGACAATTTTTTTTTATGCGTTGCACTTTGTTTTAAAATTGTTGAGTAAATCTTTTTGATCTTCTTATTGTTCACTGATCTATTTGGCAATGAGGAAAGAATTTATTTAAGAAAATGATTTTTATGTAGTAAATCTTTTAAAGAGCTTTCAACGAAGCAAATATTTATTTGATTTAATAAGTGTAACCGCTTTTAAGGCTATTTATATTATATGCATTATTTTTATTTTATAAATGGTGTGCAAATTTGAGGTTAGGAAATAAATTGGCTGTCAAATGATGAAATGTCAAGAATTGAGCTGTCATCTTTTGATATTTATATAATAAAAATTGGGAAACTAACCATTTAATGGTATACTCTTAAACAAAGAATTTTAATTGTGTTTCATAACGCCACAATACAAAATATTTAAACGTCTCAAACAAGCATGGTATACAAACTTTGTATTGATACGTTTTGGAAGTCAGCCGTTTCTTCTCAAAGGTCCATTTTTAGAACCGCGCCACTTTACGGAAGCTTGCGTTCTTTATGGTGAGTAAAAAGTTGTTGTCTCTGGTCCGTAAAGTTGTCTGATATCAGGCCTACAAAAAAAGTCTCTAAAAATTCAATTAATTCTAATAATAATTATTATTAAAATTATCCTGAATTTTCATGACAGTTGCCAAGATATTGATGAAGAAAACGAAGAACATTTTTTGAGTCTTTGCCCTGGATTAGCAGGGTTGAACTACAGCGTGTTAGCAGCTTTATTTTGTACTTTGATTGGCTCAACAGGCGGGGACTTAACTTTCCACAATGAACCCGATGGATCTAAGTGAGTCCAGGATTCTGACTGCTTACCTTACCTAACCTAATCTAGTACGAAAACTTAGTACGAGTATTCAATTAAACTAATTTCTGAATTTTGAAAAATGAACATGCTATTAATTAAAATATATTTGAAATATAAGCATCATTTTTTATTTAGTTATTTTTTAAATCAATTTTAGCATTTTTAGCATTATTTCAAAGTCGATTGCAGCAAATATTTTTGATTCCTCGTTACACTGTGAAAGTGCAGAGAGTTCTTGTCTGCGATAATGCTGTAGGAAGAGAAGTGAAGTTACAAATTTGTTTCTCTATAAGATAGTATTTTATTTAATCCAAAAGAATTAAAGAGGCCCTATGCTCCTTATAAGGAGCCAAAATTAAATTAAACAAAATTCAAATAAAATAAACGGCCTATCCCACGATGTCGCCAGCAAACGTTCGTTCGACAACTTGTATTGCAAACAGCACTAAAATGAGAAAATTTGTTGTTGTTTGCCATATGAATTGTCGATCGAACGTTTGATAGTGATATCGTGGGACAGGCCGAAAATTAAGAAGTTCGCATTTTTACGGATGAAATAATACAAAAAAATTTAACTTTTTCAACTTGAAGTATTTTTGAAAAATGAAATCATTTCAAATTGTACTACAATGAAATAATATAATTCACGTTTTCCATTTGCACTTATAAGTTTGAAATTTGTATTAACTGAAATCAAACGAAGTGGAACCCAACACGTTAGCGCAGATGATGAAGCTGTAGAATCCAGAACCAGATATGTTGCAGTGGTGCACACGGGAAAGGGGAACTTCTGGGATTTTTGAGACTTTTAGCTATTTCCAATATGGTTTGTGTCTTTGCTAAAAGGTTTGTGACTTGGATAAGTGGTTCGTGGAACTGATAGCTGAAGGTGTCTCATCTAAGTAGTATTACAAACCAGGGAACCGATTTTGATGAAATTTAGAACGTATATAGATCTAGACATGTCTAGACGGACACATACTTTATATGTTTCTTAAAAACTAGGAGCACGAGGGGTGGTAGGGGGAAATTTGTGCCTCTTTGAAACTGTCTGTGCGATTTTGATTACATTTTTTTTTAAATAGTACCACGAGATGGGAGAAGGGAAAATTTCTTCCTCTTTGAAACTACACAGAGAAAACAGATTCGTTGAGACAACCGAATTTGTTGCCAATCGAATTTTGGCGGTTGCACCAACTACATAGAATTCTGGTATAACGACTGCAATTTTTTTGTGGTACCACCATATTTTAATTATAACCCTTAACCAAATAGTTGCAGCAACAGAAAAAATTGGTTAACAGTATTGAATTTGAAATAAAAGTTATTCGTGCTACCAAAAATATGGTTAGTATAACTAAAACAATATTATAATCGGTTCCTGTGAAAGAAAAATTGGCCTTCCTTACTGAAATAAAAATAAACAATAGACCACAGAGGATATACAGAGATGTCACGAGACGGAAGATAATTTGTGTTTTCGGAGGTCCCGCTCACTCTGTCACTGCGCATTCTTTAAACCTTCTTTCGTGGAGGTTTTTTTAGCTTAATTTCAGCTTAGTGTCATTTGACACATGACACAACAAATTCTTTCATTTAATTTTTTAAATTGTGTACTTCGTTTACTTGTTCAAATGTATTTTGTAAACAAAAGGTAAAAATTAAAATTGTTCAATGAAAATGCTTAAAGTTAAATCAGTAATCATTTGTAAACAAATTTAAATCACTTTTTAATACCATTAATCTATTTCACATTATATTTTTTTAATTCAATTCAACAAATTTTTTAATTTAATTTTGTAAATGTGTATGTATGTATGTACACGTGTTCGTTTCACAAAATACAGATTTTCTCTTGTTTGTTTTGATTATTTTGTTAACATCTTAATAACAAATATACTACAGTTGTCCCTTTCTCGCAGGACTGCACCACAAATGATTTTAGCTTTTTTCATACGTCAGTTTTTACAACTCTGGTCTACTTTGTGCAATAGACGAAAATAAAAATACACAATTTTAAGAAATTTATTATTTGACATATTGTCATAAGTTTATTTTAATTGACATTTATTTCCTGGTGGTGAAGCATGTTTATATGCATTTCTTAAACCACATATTTTAAACAGCCAGAAACATGTTATCTTATGCACATACTTTCAAAAACCATTTGAGAATTCATAAATCATAATATCTTTGAAAATCACAAAAGTTAATTTTTAATTTTCTTCTATAAACTATGATAGTAAACTCAACCTCGTAGTTCAGTTGCAGCAACTGATAGAAAGTTTTTATTTTTACCTTAATATAGAATGACAATTTTTTTGTTGCCAATACCAAAAGTTGGCAGTAAAATCCAATTCATAATATTTTATTCGGTTGTGTTAACCAATAAGTTAATTAGTCATGACAAAAACATACGATCGGTTGATGCAATCAATTTAAGAATTGTCAGAATCATATATTTGTTACAATTATGCCCTTATGGCAATGAATATGGATTGTTTTTTGGATTAATAGAAAATTGATAGCGTGAATTGAAATATCGTTTACGCAAATAATATTTTATTGGCCTAACCATTTTTCAACCAATCTTTTTTCTGGGTGTATCTATCAGATTTTTATGAAATTAAAAAAAATCCACAATACAGGCCATACATTAAAAAGAAATAGGGGCATGTGGGGAGGTAAGAGGAAATTTCCTTATCTTTGAAACCATCTATCCGATTTTGGTTAATTTCAAAACGTGGATAGATCTGAGTCTGGAAGGACACAAATGTTATATATTTTATCAAAAATCAGCCCACTAGGGGGCAAGAGGCCATATCTAAGATAAGCAAAACGTATGGAACTACGTTCCTACCCGGTTTCCTATGACATCGTGCGCTATTTTTTTTTCTTGTATGGGAACTCTCTCAAGGAAAGGAAATACTGTGTTTGGAGAAAATGTAGCGGAGAAAATATCAATATGGCTCGGTCATACATTTTATTCCTCTAGAGGTAACTTGAACCTTGTTAGGTTGTTAGGACGGTGGGGAAAATTTTATAAAAATATTTTTCTATGCGAACTCCCTTACCGAGGGGTATGTTCTGAAAAAATATTGAGGAAAGAGAATTAGTGGGGGTCGGTCTTACAGCTTACCCTGCTGAGAACGGGCCAGGGGCAGTGATGAGACTTATCGTGGATTTGATTAGGCCTTAATACCAAACTTTGACCTCGATGTGGCACTTATTAATATTAAAATTGCGACTAGAAATTTTTATACAATATTTGGTTTGCTAAAAGCATCAATTTAATAGCGCTTTACCACATTAAATTTTGTGTCTTTTCGAAAATAAGGACCAGTCTAATGTACTATGACTATATAATCACATAATCATATAAATATATATTTTATTCCAAATGCTAAATAAATAAGTCGAAAATTCTAAAAATAATGATAAATGCTAAGTGGACATTTTTGGGCTGCCAAATGGCCACATTGCCTGTGTGATATATTCAAAATCCCATAATTTGGGATTTATTCATTGGGGCTTTTTTGTTAAGCCGCCAGACGTATTTCCGATTAGAGCAAAATACGTGCTACATCATACTTAACAAATATCTACATAAGTACATCTTTTTTTCTATGGTCTTATTTGTGTTATCAGTAGTATCATTTTCTTAGGTAAAATCTTTATAAAAACAGTCAGAATGTACGTATTTATATAAACCTACCGTGGCGCCTTTTGTAGCAATTAAAGTATTATTAATTATCATACAAATTACTTCTACTTAAAATAGACTGATTAAAAACAGATAAAAATTTAAATATATGCAGATATGCATGTATGTATGTATCAAGTTGTATTTTTTTTATAAAAAAAGCTTCATAAAAAGTTTAAGCTTCGAAAATTGTGGAGGTGTTTTTTGTGCCTAATAAAAAAATCCCCATAAACGGAAATGATTTTCAAAAAGAATATATTAAAATATTTCATTTACAAATACGAATTGATCTGGACGTAAAAAAAAACATTTTTATGAGTTCATTTTTCACTTAAATTGAAACTAATCGATTTTCTAAAGAATTAAGTGATCAACACATTTCAAATAAATTTCATAAAAGAAAATTATTTATGACAAGACTCTTTACAACTGCAACCAACAATCTTTTGAAAGTATTTCATTCAAATCAAATATTTGATTTAACATGTCAATGTCAAAAGTCAACTTTGGTTAAGAGATTGATCTATAGATCAACAAGATCCAGGGAAGGGTTTCCTGTTTCTTCTTCACTTTTTTTAGGATGGTTTAGGTGTTGGTTTTTATTTGTTAAATTTCTTTTTTGAAGAAAGCAAATACAAGGAAAGTAACAAGTATTTTATTTTTTAATAAAAATCCACTACAAACAACAACAAAAAAGCCAACAAAAGGTGTGTCTTTTGTGGTTAAAAATTTACTCGTGATATTTTCTTCAACAATGAATTATTTAACTTTTTCAACTTCTCACTTCGCTTTGTTGTTTCATGTTATTTAATTTACGAGGGCCGTTCGAGAATAACAAATTGCTAGCTTATGCTTAAAGTAAAGGTCTTATAAATACAAAATTTCATCACTAAAGTTATTTGAGTGATAGAAGAGAAAGGCTGAATTAGTGCAAGAATTGAATTTACAATTTTACAAAACGACCGTCAAATTGAAATACTCGATTTATTACTACAATGCCAACAAGTAGTGATTAAAAAAAAATCAAAAACCGCGATTGCGGCCAACTTTGAACCGTTAAATATGCTAAATGGTCATTCGAAATAAAATATCATGAGAGGAACCTAAAGATGATTTTATAATACCTGTCGAATGATAACCATTTTGATTAGTTCGTCGTTTTTTTATTACTTTTTTCGTATTTACAAAATGGCGTCTGTTGGCCGCTATACTGAGTTTTGACTACTGTCATATTTTTAGTGACACTCCCAGGATTAAGAAAAATCGATTGATGTAAGAATAATAAAAATCGCGTTCGGTTGATATAGTGTAAGGGAACACACATACATACATACATAGGTTGATAAACACAATACCCTTCTTGGCGTGGCGCACTCGGGTAAAAAGGGAATATGTTATTAAGAGACATTAAGAGCCTTATTTTGTTAAACGCAACGCTAAGCGTTAAGAAATTTTATATGGAAAAATTTTAATTAAGCCCTAAATTTTTATTTAATTTAAAAATCAAAAAAAAAAATATTTTTAATTAATCCTGGTGAGCTATAATACAATAATTTGCCTAATTTTTGAAAACGAACTCATTTTTTAATTGAATCTGGTTTTTATTTTTTTCTGTGAACAAAAAATTTCAGCAGCATTATATTTCAAACGCTTGTCTTTGTGTTTGGTGGGTAGTTCTGCACACCTCAATACAATCAGAATGCCCACCACTGTTTTACATACAAATTATACGTAACATTGAGAAGTGTTGTTCATTAAGAACATCTCGAATTTGAGATGTGTGTTTTAAATCAGTGCTGGCCATCGAAAGAAATGTGTGTGTGTGTATGTGTAGTAATTTGTGTGTACTAAAAAACCACGAGAATACATATAAAAAACAAGACAAATTTACTTTTCAAAACTGTTAACGCAGGCCCTTAGTATGTACATATCGTCGGTTGGTTATTGGTTTGCTTCAGACATAATGTATTTTGAATATATTGTACCGCAAACCAATAACCAACCGACTACATAAGAAGCTGCCATGAGCCACTATTTTCTTAAAGTGTATTTTCGTATCTCCACAAATTCCTGGAAATTAGCCTACATAAAATTCAGTTGCAGCCCTCGTACTCCTTTTATGCCAAACAATTTTATATTCAAACAAAGTTGATTTTATAGTTCCTGCTTGTAGGAAAAAAGACATGCATATCAAATGTCAAAAATTGTTTTAAAATTTTTTTTTATATGCATACATACATACATACATGTGTGGACTTTAATACGATACAGTTTCATATGTCTTGAATATTTGTTCTAATAAATATTAAGTTGTATATTTATTTGGTTATCGCTAGTTGAACCCTAAACCTGCAAATACGTTAGTAAATGTGCATATAAGGTTACCTTTTTTTTGGATATTTTTTATGATTCATAGATATTAAAAATCACCTGTGTCATTATTATTTACGCAAATATTTTATCTACTGTGGTTTTAGTCGAGTTTCAGATAAATGATAAGAGGAATGCAAATAGGAGACATCATTTGTTGTTGGCTTGTTATTTTTAAATACGTTATAGCACATGTTTCTCCAGCGCATACATATACATACATATATTACACTCAGAGAAATTTTAAAACAGAGATATTCAGGGGTGTCACAGAAATCATGTCGGTTTCGCTGATTGTCATTTTTGCAAACAAATGTTGGTTTCATTTGGTGTCATGAAACCAAGTTGGTTTTGTTAATTTCGAGTGTAACTAAAAGTAATGATCGAATCATTGCACGGAATAGTGCACGTAGGACTTCTCTATTAGTGTGATTTTTTTAGTTTAAATTTGAAAAATAATCGTTATTTATTTATTTTTAAAAAACTTAATTAGTTCAGTGAAGTGCGACTTTGACTCGCACACGAAGGATTCTGTATTTGCTTCTGTTAGCAATTTTTCAGTTTTCGATTTTTGATGATTTTTTTAAATATTGATGGTATTTTCATTTTGACGGTTTTTCGTTTCGGAATTTTTTTAATTTTGGGAATTTTTCGTTTTTAAAAATTTTAAGTTTGCCCAGTACGGTTTCCAAAATACAGTAATTTTTCAAAATTACATTAACTCATAGAATGCCCTTTAATATAATTTTTTTTTAATTTTAGTGTTAACTGTTGTAGTCTGCATAAAAATACACCAACTTTGAAAATTGTATGTATATTGCATTAAGATTTCAACATTTTTCGTTGCTCGCTTTAATTTTTAACTGTCATACACATATTCTGTGAAAATTTCTGGTCCGTAACTCTTCCGGTTCTCAAAAAAACAGCCTGTGATAGACAGGTTAAAGTTAACTTTAAAAATTTGTATTTTTTGTTCCTCAATTGTACTAAAAGATTTTTTTAGTTCAAATTACATATATTAGAGCTATGCTCTATGCCACGACACAGGCATAGAGCCAGGACGAAATTATAAATTTATTTTTGTGTCGATTTTTTTGTACTTAGAACCGAAATTAGAAAATAAACGAAACAAAATGTTTGATTTTGTTTTGTTTGGTTCTTTGAAGCGAGTGAAACAAAAACAATGAGAATGATTGCTCAATTTGTTTTTGACTTGTTTTCGCACATGAGCATAAACAATACACTAATTTAATCGTATACAGCTAGAAAAGTAAACAATGGCTACTAAATGGAAATGTTTTTAAATATAATATAATATAATTTTATTATATTATTTATCATATGAAATTTGTTTTATGTACATAGCTAAGCAGCATAGATCTTGCCGGATGTTCTAAGACACCTCTCTTCTTTTTATTTATTTTTATTCAAATAATCGTTTATATTCCGGCTACCGAATCGTTTTCACAAATTTGATTGTGAGTTCGGATGTTAAAGCATATGGCTGGAAGTTAAGGATGTACAAATTAATAGCATGTGCTCTATTATCCGAATTTAGTAGAAAAATAATTTAGAAATTTAGAAAACTCTTTGAAAATAAATCCGGTGTAAAACTGGGGAGATTCCTTGAATTCACTAAATTAATCATTGGTTTGAATAGTACCAAAGAAAGTTCAAATGTACCAATTTTGCCAACCCTGGTAAATGCGTTACTAGTGCACCCTTGCATCATCAATAACATTAAACGTTTAGAAATGCATAACTTGGCAGCACTGTTTAATTTCAAATGTTTCAATGCAATAAATAAATCAAATTATTTTCAGATGCAATAAAGTGTGGAAGGATATAGTGTAACAACAAATTGGAAATATTTTCATATTTAAATTACATGTTTCGAATCTTAGCGAAAAAGAAGATTAATGGTAGAATTAGTCGATTCGTATCATGTTACTTTTGAAGTGGTCGTATCGTTAAATTATTGATGTTAATTAGTAAAAACGTGAGATTGCCAGCGAACGTGTCAGCTGTTATTGTGCTTCTCTTTGCTTTATACATGTGTGTGTATGTATGTAAGAGAGAAGTTGACGTAGAAATCTATTTTCTGTAGATTTCTACCTCACGTACGTTACAATACATATTAAATAAACAGCAACATGTTTTATTAATGTTACAGATTTTGTCAGCTGATCCGTCAACTTACGATACGAATCTACTAATTCTACCATAAGTCATTCGAAACCGATTGTGGATGGAGTGTTGCTAGTTTTTTATTATTTCAAAAAAAGTTTTTTATTTTAGATTTTTGTCTTTTTTTTAATTGTTTTTTTTTTGCCAATTGTGTTCGTGTAGGAAATATCCGTTTATTTTTCTTTTCAATTTTTTTTTTAATATAATTTAAAAAAAATTTGTCACTTTTGTTATCAAGACAGAACTACTACTGCATACATGTACAAATTTCTTGCAATTACTCTCATAAGAATTTTTTATTTGAATTTTCGTTTAATAAACATAACTAGAGAATGGAAGTTTATTTATTTCAATTTATTAATAAAATTTTATCAAATCAATTTCAAATTCATCAGCATCGCTGTTGTGTACATTGCTTGACTTAAATTTTTTGCATTAATGATTACATTTTAACTTTATTATTCCGACGTATTTTGCACAAAAGCAGAATAATTGCTTTTTCATGTAAATTTTTAATTTCTTTCTTTCTTTTTTTTTGCCTTTGTTGTTTAAAACTCCCAATTACCATTAACAGAAAAAAAGGTTGTCAATTTCTAACAAGTTACATTTTCTACCCTCATCGGTATTCGTAACTTTTGCAATAAAAAAAAAATACAAATAATCACCCACCATTAAACAAATAGAATTGTTTCGCTTCATTTAACATGTGGCATTTCTACGCAACAACAAGTCCAACAAAGACGATTGAAATTTTGCAAAGTCACGTGACCATCATCATTATTATGAACAGAATTTTGCTTATTCTCGAATCAATATTTTCATATAAGACTCGATTTAGAAAACAAAGAAGCCCGTAGCAAAACAAAACGGGGAAAAACGCCACAACCAATATTTTAACAATCACCACATGTTGAAATTTTGTATCATTTTATTTTAATACAAATAGAAATATTGAATTCGCACCCGCACTAGTGTGAGGTTTTCGCAATTGCGGTAGTTGGTTTGTGGCTCCCTTCTTGAATGTGAATAGAAATTTGTTCAAAACAGAAGCAAAAAGGCTAAACAAAAATCTGCAGCCATTATAAGAAATTCATTGATGCTTTATGATTTAATTAACGAAATCTAGATACAAAAAAATATATGCATGTATTTATATGGTGTATTTTTTAAGGTGGAGAACTTACAATTGGCAACATTGCTTTGTGTCATAGTGAATTTTGTGGTTCTCATTTCATTTGTTTTTTTTTGCTTTAGCAGATGACCATAAATCAACTGGAGGCTTATTCTGAATTGTGATGCGAAAATCAATGCAATGCGCAAATGAAATGCGATGCGTAAGAAAATTGGTATTCTATAAGGCTTTCGTAATCGCATTCGAATTTTATTTTAAATCGTGGCAACGCCTGTCAAAAATAACAACGCTGGTCTAAAATAAACGTCAAAGTTAAATTTACGAAAGAAAAAGAAATTTGTGATTGTGCTTACAAAATAACATTAATTTATATAATATTTGTGTAATTTATCAAAAATGGATTCTGTTGCACTATGGTTTGATGATGAAGAGGCGCATGACCAAAATGAAAGGGTGCAAAGAAGATTGCTTAGAAGCAAATCAGATATTCTAAGCTTGAATGCAAAAAATGTAATTTATTTTGAAGCATTGAAAACAACATTGACCTTTTGCCAGTTGGCTGTGTTTCATCATAAATTCCACAATTATTTCAAATTGGTGCGATTTGGTGGTCTTGTTGTTTGTTTCCCTGAATAATTTTAATAATGTAACAATGTAACAATAAATAAACAAAATTATTATTTTTCACTTACATTTGTTCTTTGCGAATGCTGTTTTGCCGTCGAATATATTTTTCTATTTTCGTGTGTATCTGAAATTTGTTTTCGCAATACAGAATACCGACTTGCCACCTTTTCACATTTTAAATGCGAATAATAAAAGTACTATGCGAACGTCATAACACAGAATAGGAAGTGTTCGCATTTGCATGTTTTCGAGTCGCATTGACTTTCGCATCGCAATACAGAATAAGCCTCCTGACTTTTGAACAAGATTTACAAACTGCTCAAATTAATTTAAAAAACAGGGTTTAAAATAATTTTTTTTGTTGAGGTAAGACTTCATTGTAGCGAAACTGAACGACAATTTTAGTATAGTCAAGGTGAACTCATTTTGAAATGATATGCAACACTGCTGAAAAAAATATGTACATACATATATACATATTTGTCAGTGTAAAATTTCCAGCTGTCAAAAAATTTCTGAACATTTTGCTTTTATTTAATTAATTCTTATGGATCAGACCACTCTAATAGTGGCAACAAAACTACGTGACGCTGACCGATGTTTTTACACAGAAAAAAATTTTTTTTGTAAAATTTGTCGTGTTGCGAAGCTTAGTTGCGGCTTAGTGCGAAACGCTCTATAAGAATTAATTTAAATAATTAGTTTGTTGAACTGTTATTTTGTGTTTTGTCCAGCCACGGATATAACATTTGACAACAGCAAATGAAAAAAAATTTATTAAAATTCCAAGCGTTTCACCCATTTTACAATAGCGACCCCCATACATTGATAATTAGCAGCTTCTTGTGACCACAATTGGATAATATGGACGGACACCCACAGCTTACGTAATATTGAATATTCTGCAGGAACGACTTGAGGGCCTGGTACTCGTAATCTTACGTGGACCGTGAACGATGCCAACGCGGAAATTTGCATAATTTTGTATTCCATACATAATGTTATCGGTGGACCTTAAAAATTTCGATGATATCCCACACACGCATACTTTATTTCATTTAAATTTAGGGCTGGGAAGCGCTGGACGAAAAACACTATAAATGAAATTGAGAACTAGTAGGAGAGTGTGAGATGATTTGTCAATGCCTTATTCAAATATTTTGGCAGAGATCTGTTACATAGTGTCCACACCTGAGGATTTTCTATCATAGCTCGTAATATAACGCCGGCAGAGCAACTGTCACTTTTTCATTAATATCAAAACAAAGGGGTAGACGTTGATGATTTTATATCATGATGAATAAAACAAATATTTGGAAAATACTTGTCAAAAATATCTAATTTGCATGTTGTTTAATTTTTTCTTCACAAATAATTGGTATGCAGCATTTTTAAAACGAAAATTTTTTAAGAAATAAACATTAAATGCAAAGTGACATATAAAATGACATTTGATATCAAGATCAATATATCAGGCCCTGAGCTGTGATGATTATACCCTAACGCTGACATAATATTAATAAATTGAGTCTATACATGATGAATTTACATCATGATATCAATTTGACATTCATTAGGATATAAATTCCTCAGGTGTGGAAACTATGTTATTTTCTAATGAAATGGAATACGAGAAATTTTTATTTATATATTTTTTTTTTGTACGCACAATTATTAATTTATCCTTTTTTTAGTTTCTATATTTAGGTTAGCACGAAGTTGCCGTATTCTATTTGAATTGTAGAACTTTGTATTTAAGGCAATCATGATAAAGGTTTAGGGCCATTTGTTCAGTTATGTTAGTGTTTGTCGGAATAATTTTACTATTTTTTCGTTACAATTGCTAACATATTAAATATTTACGGCCCTATATATAAGCAAAACTTGGCATGAAGTTAGCATAAGTGGCAAAATTGAGCATGATCTTAAACAGTTTTGCAATGAAACTTCATATTAAAAATCATGCTAGGACTTAGAGGTGTATTAAGACTACGTAATGCGACCATTTTTATTGTCAAATTGTATGGAGGAACTCGTTAACACCGTTAAATTTTACTTCTTTAAACTCTGTACCGACAGTTGTCAGATCTTACAATATTGTAGGTAAAGATTGCTAAAAATTTGTTACAACCGCGTGTCCGGCAACGGTGACAGAAAAAGCATTGCCAGTCCATTGCCTGACAATCGTATGAACACAGTTCGTTGTCATTGACAGATATTTTTTAACTGTCAGATGAGCGAAATTTATGCATCTGACAATGGCACGATTGAGAACTGACAATCTACCTTGATCGGGCGATTTTCTATAGTCACTATACTGCCAGCAAATTGCCAGTTCTTACACTATTGCCAGACCTTTCGTACAGAGCTTTAGCTTTCTGAGTTAATTATATACATATTTATTGTTGCTAATCTACAAAAGTATGTTAGCAGTAATGTAAAGACATTACGTGGCAGAATTTCTTTACGAATAACCAAAAATTTAAAGGTAGGCTACGCAACAATGGGCGTGTTTCTTTAGTAAAAGTTATTTGCTTGCTGTCATTTAGTCCTTTTATCTTCTTACATTCACTATTTAATTAAATAATGAATAATTTAATATTTGAAAATTACACAATTTTCTTATATTGTTTTATCACTGTGTGGGTGGGGGGGGAGTAACGCACAGCACACTGGCCTGCTGCCTGCCTTATGTTACTGAATATTAATAAAGTCG
The DNA here is from genome assembly GCA_905220375.1 of Tachina fera. Classification (NCBI taxonomy): domain Eukaryota; kingdom Metazoa; phylum Arthropoda; class Insecta; order Diptera; family Tachinidae; genus Tachina; species Tachina fera. The sequence goes on along the minus strand of LR999964.1, from coordinate 48,704,766 downwards.
CTAAAACATAAAATGATTGGGGTGGGTTTTTGTGTTATTTCATTAAAATTTTGAAACTTTTGTACGAAATTATGTTTTATTTAATCCTTTAAGTTAATTTTATGTTGGGATTAATGAATGCATTTGTACGTGTCACAATTTGTTTGTAGTTGGCATTAAAGTGTTTGAGACTTAAAGTCTTTTTTGGCTCAGCTGAGACAAATGTGGGAGGTTTTTATTATGAGGATACATATGTATATGTACACTAAAATATTTTAAAATTTTATTAAATTGTCTGTCAGGCTTTGAAAGATAAATAATAATGCTTTAATACTATTTGTGAAAAATTTTGTATATGTACATGAAAATAATTTAATTTTCAATAGCAGTGCTCTGAAAATGATAGTTTATTCTTAAATTTATTTGAGTTAAGCCCATGATACAATAATATAAAGGTAAAACCGTTTTCTCTTTTTGTCGCCATATTAACTTTCTGACGTTTTTCCGGATTATTTTTTACTCTCAAAATTAATGCTACCTTATTAATTTATGAAATAAATATCTTGCGAGAAAACTTAAACTTTCTTTTTCCATTAATTTGTGTGTATATTGAAAGTTTGAAACTCATTTTCTATAAAAATGAGCGATATATTTATTGTAAGAACAATTGCGCCATATAGTTTTTTTTTAATATTGTGCAATTTATTGAATAGTGTGGAGCAAAACGACAATAACAATAGCAATCAAGTACTCAATAATATTACTGAACCTATGGGTACATTTAAGCATTCATCGGCAACTTTTCCCCTGGGTGCTTTCATGTTCAGAATATGCTGAATTAGTGTTTGAAGCAAGGTTGGCAAACGGTATAGTAAAAATACCGATACCGATTCAAATACCGCTATAATTAGATACCGGTATTGATACCGATACCGAAATTAATTTCGGTTAGAAAATACCGGTATCCAGAATACCGTTTACGTCTATACCGGTATGTACCGGTATACCGATTCCCACCAAAAATAAAATTTCAAAAATATACATACATATTTCAATTAACTTTCTTGTATAAACGCGCTTTTGTTCGCCTCTACACATTCTTATGCAGCGCTGTTTTTTGAATCAACCAGAAAGTGCAACTTTTTAGCTCGATTCGACGGTGCCTTCTAGTGAAGCCTAAAGTACCCAGTACACAGCATGGTATTTGTGATAATTGGAAATAATTCTGCAGTTTTTAAACTATCTGTCCGATTGTTATGAAATTTTATACAGTATTTAAAGAAGTGTCACAGAGCGCAGTATTGAGCTTAGACTATATATCTTTAAAGAGAGCGGAGCCATATAGCACCAAAATGGGCAAACTTGGGTTAGTGAAAAATTAAAATCGATGCCAAGCTTATGTTTTTGATGGGATAAAAAAGATGTTTGCAAGTAGATTTTTTTCTATCCAAGAGCTAGAGAAAAATCTGTAACATTTATGGACTTTCGCCTACACTTTAGGAAGTATTCGAGAAAAAATATTAAAATTTTGGATTTTTTACCAACCTTTGTCCACTTTTCTGCTAATTGAGAAAACAAATGTTGTTAGATTTAGAAAATGAAACTTGTTATGAATAAGGGACAACATTTTTAACATTAAAAAAGTGGTTTAATTATTTCGCTATTATAAAAAAATTTTGCCACTAAATATTTTCGGCTGAAAAGTCTTTCTTAGGTAGAAAGTGATGCAATCAATACACAAAAATAACAAATAAAAAAAATATTACATTAAGTCCTAAAAATGGGACTTTTCAGAATTTTTGCAATATTCTTCTTATTTGTCGCCGTGCCCAGATACGATTTTTGGAAATATTTAAAAACATATCTTGTCTTAAGGTGGCGTAATAAATTTTTTGATCACAGGTTTAGAATTTGATATTTATAACAAAAATAGGTCTAAGTCAAATATAGGGTTAATGGGCTGAGTGGGACGATGGAGAACAATTTTCAAAACTTTTTATATCTGAAGTTAAAGATTGCTCTCTTGAGGTGAAGAAAATTACTTACTTTAACATTTTTAATGTTAATTGTACAAGATACTTGTTTTGTTTGGTTTTAAGTCGGCTACAAGAATATTGTTTATTATTTGAATTGAAATATTGAAATATTCGTTTCGTCTGAATTTCGCGAGTACGAAATATGTAAAATCGGCCAATATTCGGGAATTCGAATACGAATATTCGCACATTAATAAGTGCATACAATTATACATGTACTACACTGTATGTATTAATTTTTATTATTTTGTTTAATTAGCCAAAGTGTATACTTTATACATATATGCAAAGTTTCAACGGCAGTTTTCTTTTTTACTTTTTTAATAAATTAGTTTTTAATAAAAGTATACAAACGTATATAAAAACATATAAGTTTAAATTCTTTTTATATTAATGTAAAAATAATCCTTTTTCGAAGTAAATTAATAACAAAAGCGATTTTTTGCTATGCCCACTGTCTGAACTAATAAATTTAGCAGTAATAAAGGTGTACCGGTATTATAAACTCGGTAACGGTATGTACCGGTAATACCGATACCGAAATAAAAAAAATACCGATACCGTTACCGATACCGAAATTTAAAAAATAGTTGTACCGGTATCAATACCGATACCGATATTTGTTTCGGTTTCCAACCTTGGTTTGAAGTAGAGTTTTTACGCGGAGAAAAAATTCCGGAAATTCCCGGAAATTATTTTTTACAAATCCCGGGAAACTCTCAACGGAAATTTAATATTTACATTTTTGGAATTTGATTTTTTTAAATTACTGTTCGTTGTTATATTACAAATCTGTAAGCAGAGGTAAAGAGATTTACGAAATAGTTTCATCATAAAAAGTTTTTATAGTGTCCAGATTGGCAGATATATGTAGATGAAATTTCCATGCATGCTTTAACTCAAAGAATATACATATATTTATTTGTTTTTGTTTTGTTTTTTAAATATTGTTGTTCATCAAATGAAGGAATAAAGTTGTTTTGTTTTTAATTTAAATGTTCTGTTTTTCATATATTTATATCGAGGGTTTATATTCAAAAAGTGCTATCTGCAATTCTGGAATATTTTAGTAGACAAAATAAAACTGTTATTTCCTCCAAGTCCAAGAGCAATAACTGTATTTGATTGACACTAGTAGAATTAAGATGTCTTCTGTAAATGGTACTATTCATCAAAATTTAGTTATTAGCCCTTGCACTTTGAGAAAATAACAGCTTTTTGCGCTCTTCTAAAATTTTCATTCCTTGCAGATAGCACTTTTTGAATATAAACCCACGATATATATATTTTTTATATAGTTTATTGAGATCATTTCATTAAATTCATAAGGTTTTGAAATTCCCGGGAAAAAACATTTTACTTTTCGATTCCCGGGAGTTGGAAAAGTCCGCGAAACTAGAAACCCTAGTTTGAAGTTTAAACACATTTCGATTTCGGCAACTTCGAATCACGATCGCTTATTGTGACCAATCAATAGTACTGGCCTCTGAATTCTTTTTGCAACTTCGCTATTCATTATTTAATATAACACGAATAATATCAAATTCATTTTCTCAGAATTTAATAAAGAAAACTGTTTATATTACGAATAGCAAAAATTATGAAAAAAGGCCCCCTGTAAGTATTTTCGTGGAATATCTCAACCGTTATGTTAGTTTGTCAAACCATTAATGCGAGCGACAAAACCATCAATAGTTTCTAAATCAAATGAACCGCCTCCTAAATTGATTTACTTTTGTAAAAATTGTTTTTTTTTCTTCTTTTATGTTTCAAAGAAAGAAATTTCAAGCTAAACAGTAGTTGTAATAAAAATACAAAAGAGCAATTTTCAACGCAAGGGTAAATTAGAGGCACATGTGCCTCTTTAACTGATTTAAGGATCATCTTCAGTTTTATTTGTGTAGCATTAAAATTTCATTGATAAGACATAAGGAAAATACTAAAAGAAAAACAAACCCTAAAAATATAAGTATGTAATTGTAAAGTATGGAAAGTATTTTTATTGCCTTTAATATCTCAAGAGTCAGTCACACTTGTGTTTCACTCTTAAAGTAAATACAACTGTCAGTCAGTTTAGCATGCTAAATAGCATAAGAAAACAAAATGCTAAAAATTCCTTTTCCTGCTAAATACATACATATGAACTCGTATTGTTTATTTTGGTGAAAGTATGCCTGCAGGCACAAACAAACAACAAAATCATCATACCAGATATTCATTATGTAGTTGAATAGCAAGCACATCATACACATATGTTTTAATATTTCTTCTACTCTTTCCTGCTTTATGGAATTGAATTATGAGACTGTGCGGCTAAGAAAAATATTTAATACGGAATTTCAAACACAAACAAAAAAGGTCAGTTTATGTTAAAAGAAAACACTTCTAGGAATAGCTCATTGTAAACAAAACGTAAGAAAGAAAGAATTTTCACACCAAAATATGTGTCAGATAAGATGAAGAAAGCAGACAGAAATCGTTTACATTTTAAATTTCAACATTCCACAAAAAAATAATTTTTTTTATTTTATATTCAATATTTATGTTGGAACTTTTGACACCAAATCAAATTGAAGGGAAATAAACCCACACTCAATATTAATGTCTTTGATTTGAATTGTTAATTATTTCCACTTGAAAATTTATTTATTTTTCTCACTCTTCTGCTGCTTTCATGTAAAATTCTTACACAATTTAAGGAATTTTCTTGAATTTTTTTGTTTAATGTTAATCAATTGCTTTATTTCTACTCTTTGAGAGTATAAGAAATATTAAGATTTATTTTTTTTTTGTTATCCCCTGATTTATGAATATTTAATGTGAAATGTTTGAAAAGAAAAATGTTTATGACTTAAACACTCGTAAATATCTATTCATAACTTTGTAGAACAGTTCGACTTCATTCTTGAATGAAATAATTATGAAATTTGAGAATATGTGTGATATTTTTAAATCAAAAATTTATTAAGCTCTCAGCATGGGAAATCTATTTAATTTTTTCTTTCTTAATTGGAATATTTTGTATTGTAAAAGATTTGTAAATAAATTTAAAATTTTTTATGTCTATCACTTTATTTTGTTTGAAAAACCAAATTACATGAAATAATTTTGAATGAAAAAATAATACCAAGGCCAATTGTAAGTATTTTGACAAACGCTAGAAAAACGTAACAAACAGGTATGTTCTGACACTCGCATGTTTAAAAAATTAATGTGTGTTGCAAATTGCTCAATTTGTTTCTACATGTTCTGTAACTCATGCGTTTTGTTTGCGACTTACCATATTGATTTAGGTCAGCTGTTTGTTGAAATTGTCAGTTAATGCAAAGACAAAATTAACAAAACAAAAGAACATTGTACATATAAATTCGACTTTTAATCGACTTCAAAAAAAGGCGCAGGTTATCAACTCGTTTCTTATTTTGCCCTGTTACTTCATAACTCGCCAGCAAAAAATGTCAAAAAAGGTAATCGAGTTTGGAATTAAGCATTTTTGTGTAGACGCTCTTCACAACTAAATGATTTTAACAAGGCGTGAGACTAAAATAATCGATTCTTGAGAAGTACTTACTTTTTTTATTTGGCAGCTTGTTCACGTAATCTATTTAATCTAAAAAAATCATTCACCTCATTTAGCAATTTTTTTAAATTTTAGGTAATGTGATTTGTAAGGTAGTAATGAAATTTGGTAATCAGAAAAGTAAGTCATTATATGGCGATAGTCGGTTCATATCAGACCGATTGTAAAAATTATTTTACTGTATTAGATGATATAGCTTCCCGTTGGACCCATTGTAAAAAATATTGGGTGGGAAGTCGCCAACAATTTTTTTATTTGATTTTATGATATGATACTCTTTTTTATTTTGAGTGGTTCTACTGTAAAGATTTCTACAAAACTTCAGACCTTAGGTCTGAAAAACACAAAATCTTGCATTTAAAAAATGGGCGGATGGTACGCCCATTAACATTTTATTTTGTGTCCCATAAACTTTTAGCCGAAAATGTTCTTTCAGATCTTTGTATTGAAGCGGGTTTTTTTTCAGAATTATGTTACTAAAGCAGCTACGTCCAAGCCATATGCACAATATGGCAAACTTTTATAAGGAGCTTTTTGTGCTTTCACACCGACGAGAATACAACATCCACAACAACAACACAACAGAATACAATGCTTGCTCTTACTTTGCAAAGAAACTAGAACAAATTTAAGAGCTTTCAAAGCTGTTTACCTCAAATCCAAATATCAGTGTATGTGTGGTTGGACGTAACTGTACTAAACGCTTTACGAAACTATTATTATTTTTGATTAAAATCAAAAGAAACCTAATACAATTTACATTTATTAATAATTTTAGTGTTTCTTTAAAGATTGATTTAAGCTAAACTCATAAGTTCACTTCAGTATTTGAACTTGCCAAGAGCCTTCCGATTGCAATTTGTATAACACCTCTCTTGCGAGTTCGAATCACAATCGCAAATGTTATGCGACATGCGAGTGTCAGAACATGCCCGGAAAATTTATTTTTGGAAGTTAACTACCAGAGATGGGCGCGTGTCGTTTTTTTCGCGACAGGAAATCTGATTTCGTGCTTGTTTGGGTCGTGTTGTATTGTGTTGAGCAAAGTTGACACGATGAAACACGAATATGTATGCATGAATAAAGAAACAATTTAATATATTTGTATATTCAAACACGCACCACGCATTGTGTGTATGGGTCTCTTAAGCGTAAAGTTCCAAAATTAAAAAAAAAACATATATTTATTTGAATATAAAAAAATTATTATTTGCTATTCAATTTGATTTTGTACGTTCTGCATTGTGTTCTGTCATGTCATGGGTTACAAAATTTTGTCACGCGCCCATCTCTAATAGCTAAACCTTCATCATCAGCGTTCTTGTGTTTGGTCTACAGTGTGTGGATCCATTTAAAGCAAAAATTTAGCCTGAAATAAAAAATTTTCAGTGCAAATAGAATACGTGAATTATTTTAATTCATCCTAACAATTTGCTTTGAAATATTTGCTTATAAGACCAAAGTTTGCAATAACTTAAGCCTGGTACTCTGTTCACAATTTCGTGCGAAATGTTGCCAAACTACATGTAAAAGTATTTGGTATGAAATTTGTGGCAAAAAGGAAAAAGTGCTTAAGTCGAAAGCAGATTTTGAGTTAATTGCACTTCCGTAATCTGCATATTTGAAAGTACCTCTGGTCAAAATCTCAATTAATTTGTGTGATTTTTTAGGATGTTATAGCGCTATGACATGCAACTTATCTTTTTTAGACTTCAAGTATCATTTGGAATAATATATTAATTGAGGTTATACTTTGGTATATTTTAACTTAAATGTATTACTTATAGTGTGTAGAACGATGTTTGCTTAAAAAGATAAAGGTTAACAGAGAATTTCCCAATTTAACTGTAAAAGAAATAAATTTTTGAAAATCGACTAAACGCTTAAAAGTGCTCTCCTGCAAAACAGTAAAATATTACTTAAGGCTCAGTTAGCCGACTGTAATGTAAAGTGACTGCAACAGTAGGAAACAGCTGATCGATATTGTTATGTGAAAAGTAATGAAAATGGTTATAGAGATGTAATGTAACGTAACCTACTTTTCGTATAAAAATATCGGTCAGCTGTTTCCTACGTTACAGTTACTTTACATTACAGTCGGCTAACTGATCCTTTAAGCACTTTTTCTTTATTGCGCAATAGTAGTACTCCGTTCTTGTTGCGAAAAACACGTAAAATCTACCTGGCAGAAGGTTTTTCCATGCAAAATTAATCTGGCATCATTTTAGTTTAGCTGCGAAACAACATGAGCAGTGCTTTTTTCGCACGGAATTTTAACAATGTGGCATACTTTCAAGCAATAAAAGCGATAAATTTACCAAAAAAGAAACGGTGAGTTGGGCTACATTTAGTATATGTCAAAATTTTCAAGCGAAATAATGTTGCAAAAAAATTTTCACAACTTCAAACAGAGTACTACCAGCCTTTACACTTAAACTGAATAAGAAATTTAAAAAATTGTGTTTTCTTCAAAACTGCAAAAGTTCTTGTCAAGTAAGTAAAGTTTCTCGATTAATTTACTTTGTCTTCGAACAAAGTGTAACCTTTAAAAATGTTGCTGAAAAGTATTAAGAACGCCGCAAACAAGCAATCAGCGGATTTGTTTCAAAGTCGATGCTCTTGGTTACAATGCTTTGCAACTTTGTATCTGTGCACGATATAAATACTGTATTAGAAAAGTATACAAACATTGTATTGATACGTTTGGGAAGTCAGCCACAACGTTGCCAAAAGTGAAAAGTTCTTGAATTGGCCTGCAAGACGATAATATATATTTTTAGATATATATTAACAAGTCTTTGGATTAAAATATTTTAACTGCTTCACGTTGTCTATTTTAACCAATTTCGCTCAGTGGTGCTACTTAAATGGTCACAGTTGCTAAATTTACTATTCTTTTTACAACTCGGCTTTTTGCATGTTTTTGTTTTTGGGGCAGTGTTGCAGCCCCTCTGATATAATAATTAATACAATAAAAAAATCATGAATCATGAATTTCCCGAGAATTGTTTCCCTTTTTAATTTTCCGTATGAAAAAATTATAGATTATATAGTATAGATTCGATAGTATTACCAAAGGCTAAAATTAAACCCTATCTATACTCAGTTTGGCGATTTTGGTGACCAATGTTTTCTATGTTCCCCTCAAAGATTTCAGTGCGCCCTCAAAAAATGGAGTCTTCAGTTTTTATCCACCATCTAATTAAGACTTGGGGTTAGCGCTAAACTACATATATGTGGCCGTAATGTAGCTAAAAGTTCAACAAACAAATCTTAATAACACTTTACGCTAAAAAAAAAGAATTTCTTTGTCCATTTTTTTTTTCAAATATATGCACTCAACAAAAAGACATGACATTATTAAGAAATTTTTTTTCCTAAATTCAAGTAAAAAAAAATTCTAAGTTTTAGTAATTTTTTCTAAGTTTAAGTAAATTTTTACAAAAATCTAGTAAAAATTACTTAATATGAGTAAAAAATAAAAAGTTCATATCCTCAAAAATTTTTCATAAAAATACACAATAAATTTCTCACATTTCAGGAAATCTTTACTGACTTAAAGGAAATATTTACTAAGAGTAGGAAAATGGTTATAAACTAAAGAAAATTTTATATTAACGACTAGTAAATTTCGTCTTAAATCAAAAAATAAACTTTATGAAATGAATTACTCCTGATTAGTTCATGAAATTTGACTTACTTGAAAAATATAAAAAGTTATTCTAAATTTTAGGAAAATATTTACCAGTTTTAAGTATTTTTTCTTTAAATTATAGAATATATATTTTGTTTGCATTGAGCAAAAAATCTAAGTAAGTTTTTCATATTTCCGAGGAATATTTGAACATGAAATTTATTTTTTTGTAAATAAAATTAAATTTTAAAACTCAATTATTTCAATGCTTATTCAGGCTGCCTTGTTAGGCAATTGGTTAGAGTACTTGCCTATCAATCAGAAGGTTGTTGGTTCAATACTTGTCTCCTCTCAAGGAATTTATATGTATGTATGGTGAATTATAATTAAAAATATAATATGAAGATATAATAAATAACATATCATTTGGTATAGAATTTAATTAAAAATGAAAACAAGTACCAGAATTAAAGACAAAAAAAATGGAAAACTTACTAAATTTGAGATCAAAGACGAAAAATTTTTTTTGTAAATCTCCGAATTTTATTTTAAAATTTTACTTAATTTTAGGAAAATTTTACTAAAATATGAAAATATAATTACTATAAACTAGTTCATTAATGAACTAGAAAGTTAGTAAATATTTTACTGGTTTCAAATAAAAAACAGCTTTGGCGCCATACGACAACTTTTTTTATTCAAATTTAGAAAATTTTCCAAAGTTTTAGTTAATTTTTTTTTTTGAGTGTGGGAAAATATTTTTTTTTTTAATTGGGAGCCCCTCATCCAATTTCTTGGTAACAATATTTGGCAAAGTTGTAGCTGCGGTAAAGCTGAACAACTTCTGCGAATATACGAGTATCAATATAATCTGAAAGTGTCTGGACATCCTAAATACCTTATTAAAACCACTTTGTATCTTAATTGGTCGCCCACTATGGAGTTCGTCTTGGCAGCTCGTACCGCCTCGTTTAAACTCTACCACCTAATATTTTATAGTCCTAAACGAAGCAGCAGGCTCCTCCGAAGTAGCAGCTAGCTCGCCTTTAAATTGGTTTGACTTAGACCTTTCAAATGAAAGTTTTCAATTATATAACGGTAACCAATTTTTTCATGTTTACAAAATCACTGATATTGCCAATTTTCAAGCAAACTATTTTTTTCCAACTACATCAGGTCGGCTAGCTTAGGGACCGCCCTCGTAGCATCTAGTTCCAAAGTAAATTAAAAAAAAATACTGTCTAATTTTTTATTATACGAGTACATATTTTTATCAGAACCATAATGTTGTAGATAAAATTTCAACACTTGAAGATTAAATTTTATTAATCAAAACAATATAATATATAATAATTCTATTTGCCAAAATATAAAATCATTAAAAAATGTGTTAAAAACGAATTTTTATCTTTTCTGTTATAAAATTCCCCAAAAAATAGTTGGTGATTACAAAAAATGATTTATTGCGGTATAAATAAAATAAAAAAAAATATAAATTAAGTGGCACAAAAAAGTTCTATTAACTATAGAACTTCTCCCTGTTCCACCACTGTTGCCATGTCAGCTATTTTCTCGTCAAATTTAGCAATTTTTAAGTACATTTTGCAGGAAAAATTATGATTTAGCTATTAGCGGGAATTCTAGTGATTTTTTGTCGATCATAATTCGCTTTAAAATGTGAGATTGTTTAGAAGCGGTCAACGTATATGAAGCAAACTATACAAAAAAGATGATTGAATATCGCCACAACTGTGCAGGTTTAAAGGTAAGATAATGTAATGTCCAGCCTAATATCCATCTGTCTTGATAAGTGCTTTTATACATAAGTAACTACGTTTATATTATTAATTCTTTGAATAGAGCTTTAGATAACTGTTATGTTTGCATGTTTTATTGGACTTAAAAAATGTAGTGCACCGGAACTCACAATACAAAAACCAGCAGGTTTGTCAGCACTACTTTTACTCTATAATTTGAAGAGATTTTTAACTCGAGAAGTCCCGAAGTCACAGAAATGGTTAATTACATATGTTTCTGTACATACCAGAACCGACACAAACAAAACTGGTGCAAATAGGTATATCTGTGCATTACTATAATATGTATATCTTTTTTAATAAAATAAGCCTTTTATTAACCTATTACATTACTTTTATTTGGTATTTTATAAAATTTGTAGGAAAATTTGTTAAGTACGAAGGAATTTAACAAGTTACCGTAACATTTTTGAAACAACCTAAAAATAAATGTAATTTTTTAGCTATTTATCGCTAAATTTTCAAGTCATTTTGAAATTTAGCTATTTTCTTGTCTACTTTAGCGATATTTCTTGGAAAAAAGTTGGCAACAGTGGAATCCACACACTTTTTGTTATTCAGCAAATTACTCTTTATATTAATGGAGGTTGGGAGTTCTTTGCTGCTGGACTGTTGTAAATTGGTTATTGTTGGGGTCGTACACATGTTGGGTTTTAATTAAAAAATAACAGCGATAAAGGTGTTGCCAATATGCTGGATGGGAGTAATTCCGAAATTCGTACTTCTAAAAGACGATTATAGTCGATGTTGCTTGCAATATTTGTGGTTCATGTTTCAGCTTCGTTCGTGCAGGCATGTGCCTGTGTCAAAGGTGTCAAATCCAGAGACGCCGCTACAAGCGGTAGTAAGACCAGCTCAGGATTAAAGCAGAACGTCTATACAACACTTGCGTTGCTTATTACACAGCATCTAAGGCATTAAAAATAACATAAAACTTGGCATCACTGAATAGTAAAATCAGCTGACTTGTACGCATTCTATACGTCAAGGCATCTCACATTTTTTACTCTCTTACTTGCAATATACAAACACGCTGATTCCACATTTTTTATAGACTTGAGCGTTACGATAGAGCAATGTTTCTAAATGTCAAAAATTACATATTGACGAATTGATGGAATATACGACAGCATTAAGGAGCTAAATTTGCATGTGCATATTAGAATCAATTCGACTATTTTTCTTCAAATGAATACTAATGTACGTTTCTTTTTTTCTTCTTCTTCTTTTTCTTTTTTTTTCTTTCGTCAATATTAACATAGTTGAAAACGTTTGGGTAGTCTTCTGCTTTAAATTTGCTTATACCAAATGGTTATCCAGATTATATTGGAATAACATATTATTAAGTACAAAATTTAGTATATTCGAGGTCCATTCCCAATTAAGAGCTATCCACTATTTATTATCAACCATCTTTCTTTGTTGGTTAAACTAAAAGCATTTTGCGTATACCTTATATTAGACAATCAAACTGAATCCTTCTAAGAAAACATTTAAAGCCCCAACCGCCGTTATACACGAATTGAATACTGTAATCGAAGTTCAAAAAAATTGGCCTTAAGTTGTCAACAAGTGCTAAAAAATTATTTATACTCGTGAAAACACTAAAATGGAAGTGTAAACAAGCTTAAATGAAATTTTGTTAAGTTCTCCTCTACTCGCAAAGCAAAGATTTAAAAATTAAAAGAAAAAAATTAATTTGAACTCCGAAACCTTATGACAAAGGCAGACCAAACCATACATACATATATATTATACATATTTTCGACTACTGTCTGTTCAAAGCTCAGTTACACTTTTTATTAAATAATTTTTTTCTTTAGTATTCTAAAAAAAACTTAAAAGACACACACACACACACTAAAAAATCAAAATGATAATAAGAGTATAAATAAAATATAAAATGGCTTAAAAGTAAGACTCCGTGCACTAAAATTAGCAACAAAATGCTAACTGATGTTGGTTATTGAGATTTGCATTCACCTTGCACAGTGGGGTGTAATCAATAGAAAGTGCTAATGAATGCAAAATTATTAAGATATTTTCATGAAACGAGTTTGTGGTTTTGTTTGTAAAGGGTTTTCTAATAAGAGTAAGCCGATGTTCGAAGGGAAATTAGCTTAATACATTAAGTTTATTCTAGATATATAGAGAAATCGAAAGGCATTAAAATGTCATTTGCTATAAAAAGTGGATTTACCAGGTTTACACTCTAAGCCGACGATTTGTTTTTGTTTTGTGTGAGTTTGATTTGACTTTAATTTATAAATTAGTGTCAAGTTATGAAAATGTAGCAACTTCAAATGACAAAATATTACGACAAAAGTTACAGCTGCCTTTAAATTAACTTGAAATTTATTTGCTGGTTGTTCAGCTTGGTCTATATGCATTTCATTGTTGCTGTAACAAATCATCAGTAGACTTCAACCACACATTTCGAATAGTCACAAACCTCTTATCTTATGCACAGACTTTCAAGAACTATTTGAGAATTCACAAATAATAATATTTTTGAAAATCACAAAAGAAAAATAAGCATAGTAGGCTTAGAAACTCATACACAACCCAGCAAATAATTTATATAATTTAAGCCTACAATGCTTATTTTTCTTTTGTGATTTTCAAAAATATTATTACTTGTGAATTCTCAAATAGTTCTTGAAAGTCTGTGCATAAGATAAGAGGTTTGTGACTATTCAAAATGTGTGGTTGAAGTCTACTGATGATTTGTTACAGCAACAATGAAATGCATATCGACCAAGCTGAACCACCAGCAAATAAACTTCAAATTAAAATATAATTATGACAATATGTCGAATAATAAATGTCTTAAACCTTTAAATTAACGCTCACTTTTGGTTAAAGTGAAGTAGTAGTAATAAAAAAGTGTTTCTCCATTCCGTAATATCCTAACTTTACTCAAGGCACATTTTAGTAGTGGCTCATAAAGTGAATACAAAGTGGGGAGGGATTTTGACCAACAAGACAGTACATTAACTAATTTAATTGGTTATTTCTATAGTAATTACTGTATATTAATTAGACTAACCAAGAAAAGTAGGTTGCACAACCGAAAATTAACTTTTTTATTTACAATAAAACTAACAAAAAACTATTTTGGACTACCAACGGAATCGCAACAACAGTTTACTTCGACAGTATATTAACAACTGAAATTGGTTAGATTAACCAACCGAACAATTTTTTCATTTGAAATGCAAAGAAAAATATTTATCGCAACTGGAATTTATAAGATTAATCTTCGTAATAATTTTGTTTGTGTTTGATATTTCGAACAGCGTATTTGTATGTGTTAAATTAGCAAAGAATATAATAAGTTTTATCGAATTTCACATTGACAACTATCAAGTAAAATGATTTCAACAAACAATAATTTATATTAACAGAATTGGTGCTTTAAACAAAAAAAATTTGTTTAAATTGCAACATGATAACCGGCAACAATTGAACATGGTTGTTTTAACCAAAAATTTTGTTCTTTTTCAACAATGCACCATCAATTTCAACAACTATTTCAATTGTTATTTGGACAAGAAAAATAGTTTGCTCATACAAATCGCAATAATAATTTGCTCTAAAAATAAAATAATAAATCCAGTACCCCCTAACTGCAACTTGTGAGAAGTTTTCGCATCGAGAAAAATTAAATAATTATATTGGTTATCCTATTTTAAGCAAGGTTGTTGTTCATATACAAACTTAAATAAACTTACAAAAAATATCAACAAAAAAACAGATATTTTTTTCTTACTCATGCTGTGTTTCAGAGGCTGATAACAATTTTTTCGCCTTTCTCACATTTATTATAGAAATGAGGCACAGATTTGTTAGATTAACCAGAGGAAATTTTGGCAACAACAATTGGTTAGGCTAACCTATGAACTGTTTTCTTTGCATTTTTGATGGTGCAAATACAGGATGACTCTTAAGGTTGTCAGGTTATTTAAGTCACCCTAAAAAGCTTTTGATCAGTGTAAGTTTTGCACATGTGCCTGATCGATAAGTTCTATATTTTTTTTTAATTCCATCCCATAGTGTATTACATCTGAATGATAATGAAAAACGTATGCCGGATGCGAAAATTATTCATTTTTACACGTTATTTACTTGTTGTTGTGAGTTAAATGTTGTTCTTTTGTTCGCTTTTGCTTTGGCAATTTTGTGGCAGCTACTGATTTTGTAGCTGTCAGTATTTTTTTATTTTTTGCATTTTGTTCATAAAATTCTCAAATTTCAAGATCGACTTACTAAATACGATTACATACATATGTATGGTTGCTGGAATATTTTATGTATAAATGTAAAAGAATTATTTAACTCATGTGAATATTGCCATTATTGGTTACGGTGAAAACATGTTTTCTGAATATGTATACAATACAATTCGGAATTTAATATGATTGGAGGGATTCAAACGGTAGTCTTAAGGGTCATAGTGTCATAATGTTAAAAAAAAAACAAAAAAACAAAAGCAAAAACAATTATATATTATAATTATAAATTAAAAATTTTAAAAACCCCCCGATATATCCAGAAAATACGTGATATCTTCTAAGCGGATGGACCGATTTTTTTCAAGTATAGCTAAGAATACTTTCAAACAGAGAAAACTAAATTAAAATCGGTCTAGCCGTTTTTCTGTACGAGTATACTCGTACAGATACAAAGACAAACACTACAAACTTCCCAGTCAGCATTTTATGAAATTAATGATCATATTCGAGAAACTTTCGACTCCTCCGCACGATTAAAATAAGCATTTATGCGCTCGTTTTCGAATCGAAAATGACTGTTCATTCGGGAGAAAATGGTACCCTACCCGCGACTCTTCTAAACGAGTCTTTTATGACTCGCGTTTCTGATCAATTTCGACTCATTTGCGAGACATTTACATTTTTTTGTTCACACACTTAATACACTTTGTATTTTATTGATTTTACTGCATAAGCTTGCTGTTTGTTTTTTAAACAAACCACCTTCTAAGCAATTCTGGGAATCATTTTCGACTCTTGTTTTAAGCGCATAACTGATTTATCAGTTTTTGATCATCTAAAGTAGTCGAAAAAGACTCAGTTCGGTGAAACAATCTTCCACATGCTGACTGGGTTTTAAACATTTTAAAAGATTTTGACACTATGAAACTTAAGACTAGCGTTTGAATCCCCCAAAATGTGTGAATCAAATAAGTAAAATTGCCGCAATTTAAGTTATTTATGGTACATTTCTTCATGATACTTTCTTGTCAAATATGAACCAATACACTAGAAATTAAGGGAACTTGGTGATCTACGATTTATTTTGAGTGATTTTAGTAGCATTGTTTTGCAGCCCTTTATGATTTCTCCTAACTATTTACTGTATTCGGTAATCAATCGGCTTATCGAGTCGAGTATAAGCAGTCCGAAAATGTGCCTAAAATGTTTATGTATTGGAAATTACTTGTTCACCAAGACAATTTTTTTTTATTACAAAATGCAAATATTTTCTGTTTTATTATCTGGAGTAAATTATGATGGATGTGTGATCGTTAAATGATTTAAAAAAAATACATTGTTTTTCAATTTAAACTTTCCAATATTAACCACAATTGTAAAGATGAACATTGTTGTGGTTAGATCGTGTAGAAATGCGTTTATTTCAAAACGACCACTTTTTGTTAACAACAAAGATAAAAAAAGAAATTTTTGTTGTTAAGAAATTTCTTTTTAAAGCCTTGCACTATGGGGATAACAGCAGACTTCATAACTTTATTTATTTATTTATTTATTTGCAATTTTTGTCTATGGATATCAAATCCTTACAGACAGTTAAACAATATAATAAATACAAATAAAATACAAAATTATTGAGTGTTTAACAAGACGATAATTTTACATTCAATGACATTTACATTTAAAGAAAAATTTATAACTTTATAATTTTTATTAAATTGACTGCACATCCCTCTAAATGGATCAGCATTTGCGTAATTCGATCTGAAGTATTTATTTGATAGCAATTCAAAGTGTCGAGAGGGACGATTAGAAACATTTAATGAAATGTTAGCGAGCAGGAAATCAGATCGAATATCACCATTAATTAAATTTAAAATAAATGACACATTCAACATAATCCTTCGGCTTTCAAGAGTTGGAAGTTTGATTACAGCAAGACGGCTAGAGTATGACGGAAGATCTAATGGGTTCCACTGTAGACCACAAAGGCAGAATAACAAAAATTGCTTTTGCACAGATTCAATGTAACTGTTGTGAGTCATGTATATCGGATCCCAAACTATAGATGCATATTCTAGAACAGGCCTCACGAGGGAAATATAAAGTTGTTTTGTAACGTATGCGCCTTAAATTCTTTTGCCCATCGTTTGATAAAACTCGTACTAATGGCAAAAATTTCATTTCATAATATGTAGGGGAGTATCTTCCTTACCTGTATATGTGTGTTATATATATTAACATACAATTTCTGTGAAGGTACGAGTATGTGGGGAAACATTCGACCAAGTGTAGAAAGCTTAGAGAAGCCTACGTTGAAAATTAGAATGAGTTTCTATCCAAAAACCTGCGTTTCATTCAAAAAGTCATAGATTTAATGACTCGACTTCGAAAGTAATTTTAATCATTACGAATTTTCCCAAAGAGTTTCTTCTCTTCACAATCATTTGTTCCCGGCGAAAAAATCATCTTCTTCTAAATAGGCTAGAATAAACAAATACGGAAGATGGAAAAATCTTTATCAGCTGTTTAATGTTTAAACAAGAGTTCAGTAGAAGAAATTTAATAAGTACAATCTATGTGTTAATTTAAATTTCTGTTTTTGCTCAAACAAAAAATTAAATAAACAGCGTAACCATTCACAAGCTTGCGGAATAATTTTGTACTGAGGAAGCGAAGAGAAAAATGAAAAGAAAAAGATGCGAACGGAATAAATTCCCAACAATTGTACGTACCAAGGAAATGATAAATTTTATAAAGTTCTTCCTAAAATTTTTATCTCACGTTAACGTGTTTCTCTATAGAGTTGGTTTCGCTATAAAGAACCGTTTACTGACACACAGCGCACTGCAACCGATGTGGATCTATTATATCCCTTACCAGGTGCTAGATCACCTCATCTAGACCTACTTTCCTGATGAATCCCAAGATTGCCAGTGGGTCTAGTGTTGGCAGTTCCCAATCCTCCAATAGGTGCTTGCCCAATTGACTATATCTTTTGTGGCATAACGCTTCACAGTCCTTCAGAATATGCTCTGGAGTTTCATCGTCGTAATCACAGAATCTGCATAGGCTGTTACTCTCAAAGCCAAGTCTGTTGAGGTATTTTCTCAGTCTGCAATGGCCTGTGAGGAAGCCTGTGAGCATTGGTTAACTGTCAATGTGAATGTATTGGTTAACTGTCAATGTGTTGAGGTTGAGAACTACCCACCAAACACAAAGCCACACAGTTAAAATATTAATTGAAAATAAAAGATTTTATCAGCAAACAGTCAATTGTAAAAAAAATTTTCAAACTTTATTTTGGTATGGTCCACTAATAGCAAATATTTCTTAATTTTTCTAATATATATGTTTTTAATTTTATTTAAAATTTGTCTCTTTCATTGCCATTTAACGTATGAATATCGCTATGAAAAGCATCATATTGTCTGTTTATGACATATTCCCTTTTTTTCTTTAAATCTTGATAACATAAAAGGAATTGTATGTTACCAAATTCGTTACTTAGAATAAAATATTTTTCGCATATTATCAATTTGATATGATACAAGTATGTTTGCTGGACAAGTATTCTTAAAAAAAATATGTAAGCATCCGGCTGATGTGCATTCGTCGCTGTCTCATTGACGACTGAATTAAAGAGGGTAAGAATACGTGTGAATGCTCTCGCCACAATTGTGCAAAGAAACGCCCTTGTCTGTCTTAGATTGTTTTTAATTAGGCACATGATAGCTATGAAACGATTTTGGTTATACATTCCAATCATTAGCTTTGCATGCCTTAATCCAGGGAGGTTGAGCCAGAGTTGTTCCCTATTACTCTTGATCTCCGATGTATCTTCCCAGAGTTTGTTCAATCCAAGTCCGGAAAAATTTTTCCGGTTCTTAATGAGGCATTCCCAAGCTAACCTATAGGTAAACTCATATGAGCTGAGTGCTTTGATGGCAGCCTGACTATCCGAGCAGATGGTTATTTTTCTCCCTCGGTAGCTTCTGTCAAGATTAAATTGTGCGCATATCTCAATCGCATTAACTTCCGATTGAAAACTGGTAGGAGATTTTCCCAAGAACTCGTGGTAGTCAGCCCTTGGTCGTACGACTCCCACACCAGAACCTGCCGGCGTTCTGGAGCCATAATTATACTACCTGATGTTGGCAGTTCCAAAGGAATACTGGGGTGTTATTCCCCTCTCCCCATACCCTTCTCTTAGCCAGAAGAGTTTCAAACCTCTTGTCATAGTCATACACTTTGTTCATCACATCATCTTGCCAGGGCTGATTGCTCCCATTGCCTAATTTCCTTTTCTTTCTGTTGTTTTCCCGCAATCGTCAGAGGTGTGAGTTCAATGAGGACTTCCATAGCAGCCGTAGAACACGTCTTCATAGCCACTGTTATACAAAGGCATGCTAGAATCTGTAAGTTCTCTAACCGATCTTGGTTCGTAGCCAGCCTGCCCCTGTTCGAAGAAGGCAACAGCACCATAAGTGATGATAGGTCTCACTTTCATGGTATATATCCATGCCAAGACCTTGGGTGTGCAACCCTATGTTTTTCCTTCAACAGCTCTACAAACTATTAGTGCTTTGGTTGCATTGTCAACAGTTGCCTCTAAATGCTTTCTCCATAATAGCTTTGAGTATAATATAACACCGATGAGATTTCTGTTTGCACGCTGATGTTTCATGTTGCACTGTCAAAAGAAAAGAAGTCCAAAACAGCTGAAAACTGTCAGATCTTCAAAAAAAAAAGTGCTGCCAGTTAAAAGTTATGCATGTTAAAAAAAAGACGTAAACTTAAATTAAATTAAAATAAAAATTATGAAAAGCAGAAAAAATAAAATATGAAACATCCTAGAATTGTATTTAATACAAGAAATTTTTATTTGCATATGTTTTCAATATGCATACATATTCGTATAATGTACGAAACAATTTTTAAATCAAATTTCCTTACCAAAAAAAAAAACAATACAATAAAAAGTAAAAATACTCTCGAACTGCAAGCATCATGAAATAAACAAATATTTATGTCTACAGGCTGCCGTATTGGAAAGATAAAATTTCAAAACCACATGCTATTTCAAAATTTCAAACAGCCGTCAATGCTGCTGACGATGCCGATGATGATGATGGTTATGATGAAGATAACTATCAGCAACACATTTATGTAAGATGGAAAAAATATCATAAATTTAAAAAGAGATAAAATTTTACAAGTATGAAGCACAAAAAAAAATAATACATTTATGTTTCAATTACATTTGTTGCATCATCACAGACATCGACAACAACATTATCATCTTCTTTATTATTTTGCGATGATCATTATTATTATTATTATTATTAGATTCGATTACGGAAGGCACATAGTTGAAACATTCTCATGTATATTTATGTTTATTGTTATTTTTTCTTTTATGTAACAAATGCTAATAATTAGTTAAATAATAATGACATTTCGTTCTAACGATTGTTCCCAATATGGGATCCAACTACACACAGAAAAAAAAACAATATAGAATTGCTAAAAATAGGGTTAATTTTAAATTTTTGGGCAATGATTTTGCTTCATGTGTGTTTCATATTAATTTAACATGATTTATAGTAATTGTCAAAAAAAAATCTCCTTTTGAAATAACTTTATTTCACATTGAATTAACATTTAAGTGCTGTTAAAATCAAAATGAAGAATCATGTTGAAGCAAATTTATTTCAAGTTAGATCAACATGAATTTAATTTAATGTGATAATTGTATTTTAATAATTATTTAACTTACGTGTTGTTGACATAGACATCAGAAAAAATTTTGTATATAAATTAAATTTGCTTCCCCGGCCAAGATTTGAACTCGGAACGTGTCAACGTGCTTACCCCTGCAGCCACAACAACTTTAAATATTTTTAAGATACACACTAAATACATATATATACCATCTGGAATTAAATTATAATTTAACATTATTTCTAGTAATTTTACATACACTTTGTTTGAAAAGTTTTAGTTTTAGTTAAAAAAAACAAAATGCTTTGACTTGAAAAGTTTTAGTTAAAAAAATACAAAATACTTTGTTTACTCCAGGATTCGAACCTGCGATCCTCCGAATGCAAGACTAGTACACTGCCTACCAGCCAGCAACAGTATGTTGGTTGTTTACAAACAAAAAAACAACCTACACAACTAAGCACAAAGTGTATTGCAGCTATGAACAAAGCAAATAAAACCACCAACACACTCAAACAACATAGTAAATTTAATGTGATTTGAATGAATTTGAATTAACCTTTTGGCATGTTGATTTTACATTGGTTTTTTTTTCTGTGTGTATGTATTGATTTACACATACTCAGAAAAAAAATTAATACAAATAACACTGTGACAAATTTTAATGAAATCCAAATACCTGGAACGTGTTACTATTTTTCTGGTAGGTATTCTCGAGTATAACAATAACCTTTAATTGAAATTTCCCAAACACCTGCAAAATCTTGAATTACGGATAAAAGACCGGTTCTTATCAACCTATAACTAAGTTAAATATCAACGGATTTTGAATTTATGAACTGATTTAGAAAGAAGAGACTAAAACCTTTCGAGACATATATCTATATATATTAAGGTTTAACATTTATTAACGCACTAATAATCCCAAATTATTATTTTACTTCTTCCGTAAAATAATTTTTTATTAAAAATACATTGAAATTGATTATTGAGGGGTTTAGCTGGATCCAGCTTTTTTTCGACACTTTTCTACTTTGGTCTCGTTCTTAGCAGTTTTTCTATATTGGAGCAGTAGAGTTTATAACTTTATTTATAAATCATAACAAATTAAGAGTAATTCGCAGGTTTGTCTTACAAAATCCCTCGAAATTGACTGAGTTATTAAAACATTTCATTAGAAGACTTTTTGTGAAAAAAAACTACCTGTATAATGTATTTCGCTTTCTATTTATACGCTTTCTGTATATTTAGACTTCGAGGGTTATGAAAATACAAGTTATTAGACATATATCAATAAAGAGTAAAAAATTTATGCAACAGTGGTCGCCAAACTTTTATTCTAGAGAACCACAAGAAAAAAATTTTGGCGACCACTGTTGTATAAATTTTGTACGCTTTTGTCTATTAATTTGTAGTGTCTTCTTTCGAAATCCCTTTATTAATTCAAAATCGGTTGATATTTAATTTAGAGGTTGATTAGTGCCCACAGGTACGAAAAACCGGTTTTTTACCCGTAACAAAAGATTTTCGAGGTGTTTGGAAAATTTCAAATACAGATTGTTGTTATACTCGGCAATACCTACCAGAAAAATAGTAACACTTCGTACTTCACACTGTGCAATCAATTGAAAATCTAATTGTTTCAAAATTTAATTGATGAAAAGTTTAATTTGGTCAATTAAACTTTTGCTCAAGAATTTAATTATTTATAAAGTTTTATTGTTTATTTTTATATTTTTTTTTCAATTAAAGGTTTTAATAGGAGAAACATTTTTTTCTGTGTAATATGTATTTAAATCACAAGAGAGTTTGGAGTTTTCTTTTAAATTATTTGATTTGAGCAATAATACTTTTTTTCTTCATAGTTAGTTTAAGCAAAACCAGAGTCGTTATACACATACTTTTATATGACACTGTACCTGCATAAGTGGGCACGTGCGATTGTATGTAAAATGTCACTCACTCACTATACCAACTCCAATACGTATAAAATTTACTCTGCTCCCTGTACTTGAAATGTGTATTCGATATTGAAGTATTTATATATGTATGCATGCATATTGATTTAGTTCTTTAAAACAATTTCAAATGTCGTATTTCTAACTAATTAAAGTGCTCTTCAATTATTTTAAATTTTAATTAAAAAGGCTAGAAATTTAGTTTTTAAAATACATATTTATAAAGCAAATATTTGTAAGTACAGCTGGCATTTTATGTGTGCGATGTGCCCGAAAAAACCCGTAACCGTAAAAAACGGTTTGATTCAGACACGTATTTATTAAGTTAAACATTTTCATACATAACTAAGGCCGGGTTTACATCTGTGTGCCAAATGCCACACAAGCGTAAAAAAAGCGTAACCAACTAATCACTAATGAAAAACTGTTTGATTCAGACATGTTAAACAGTTTAACACATAATTCATAGACAATTTTATAGAATCCAAAATGATTGCAAACTATTTAAATCAATAAATACATGTCTGAATCAAACAGTTTCTCATTAGTAAGTAGTTGGTTACGCTTTTTTTGTGCAGACGACACACAAGAAATGCCAGATGTAAACTCAGCCTAAGAGTCTGAACACAATGTAACGATTGTGCGATTCCATACGATTTTGAAGTAAATATCCGCAGTACGGGACGGAAAAAAATTAAAATCTATTTTATTTTCATTGCGGACTTTCTTATTCTCTCAATTTTCTCTGGATGACGTTGCCGTAGTTTTTGAATAATTGGCTGTGTTCACAACATTATTGTAAAAAAAACCATGATTTTGAAGTTCAAACATTTTTGTCATAGATTATAAAAGTTTAAAAAACATATCAAATATATCTGCGAATGTATAAAATGTTAATAATTTTTTGTTTTTAGTTATAAAAATGTATGCACAAAAAAATTAATAAAAATTTAAACAAACAATGACTACTTGTCTTTCCGGTGCCGTCTTCCCTTGTATTGTGTATATTTTTCTCTCCCGCAACGAGAAATCGCAGCGCACCGCAAACATTGTGTTCAGACTCTAATAGACAATTTTTGTAGAATCCAACATGATTGTAAACTGTTTAAATCAATAAATATATGACTGAATAAAAAAAATTTTATTTAGTAATTTGTGGTTACGCTCTCTTTGGCACATGCCACACAGATGTAAACCTGGCCTAAAACACATTTAACAATGAGTGGCAATAAAATTCACAGATAGTAAGACCTAGTTTACACTAAGCAAGTCTTATTGCTAAGCTGATTAGTGTGTTAGAAGAGAGGACGAGGGGAAAAGAAACATTTCAGTTCCCCTCGTATCTCTCTCCATCAACTTAGCAATAAGACTTGCATACTGTAAATTAAAACTAATGTATACTATCTATGTGTAAACTTTGAGTTCAGTATTTACAAATAGTTTTATTTGCAAATAAGATTTGCGTTTAAACGAGGTAACAGACAAATGTCAAATGCTTTCAGTCTGGCAATGCCTAAAAGATCTGAAATTTTTTTATTTGACTGCAGTGTGAACTGATAATTTTTGACGGATAATGATTTTCTTATTATTTATGAGAACTGACAATGCACATTGTGCTGGCAATTTTTAATTGTCAATACATTGCGCCAGCACATTGAAAATGTTGGAAGATCTGAAAAGCTTTTGAAAAAAGCTTTAGGAACAGTAGCAACATGAGAGTATACACTAGTGATAAGCGATAACGTGATTATTTAATAATGTTGCTCCTTGTGAATGTGATTTCTGCATTGCTGTTCTTTTAAACTGTGACTGTGATCACAGTTTAGCAGTATTTTGTTTGTAGCAGTTCCGTTATTTTAAGAGAATCTAATAAGAATAGCAGCAGTGAAATTAAACTGTGACTGTGATCACGGTTTAACTAATTTCAGCTCTTCTGCTTTAAAAGTCTTTATTAGTATTGGTATTTTGATAAATACTAATAAGAAGAGCGACAAGAACAAACAATTAGCAAATCAACCCCGTCCAAATATTGAGATTTTCGTATGAGAGGCAGAGAGACAAAAATTTCAAATATGAACATATGAGATGTACATAGTTGCCAGAAAAGACGATTTGACACGATTTCACGCTGAAGGCATAAAAAAAATGCATGTGGTAGCCTTATCTAATGTTAAGTAAGCATATAAGAACAATCACAGTTTGTATAAAAGAACTATATTTCCAAAATAGTTTTATTTTAAATAAATAAAATAGTATTTTGATTTATTTATTTATTTTAATTAAGAGTTGTACTAGTTTCGATTAATATAAATTAATTTAATATTTATTAAATATTCATTGGTGTTTTTTCAAGTTTAATTTAATATTTCGAAGCAAAAATGCATGTGACTTAGACAACTTTCATAATTAAG
The DNA here is from genome assembly GCA_905220375.1 of Tachina fera. Lineage (NCBI taxonomy): Eukaryota > Metazoa > Arthropoda > Insecta > Diptera > Tachinidae > Tachina > Tachina fera. The sequence goes on along the minus strand of LR999964.1, from coordinate 48,679,395 downwards.
GGCACATATATGATCCTAGAAGCAAAGCTACTCCTTATTACATTATAATTTGTATTCCTGTTTGCAGAAGAGGTTAAAATGAAAAAAATTGGGTTTTCCTACTTTTTGAAAACGTCAGCACTTTCCACGTGATGTGTTGGGGATTTCAGTTGAGCTCATTCATATAAAGGGTGGCCCAGAAAGACCGAAGTGGTGTGAATTCCTTATAACTTTTTTATTATAATTTTTTTTTTCTTTTCTTTTCAGTATTTTGTAAAGAAGACTTGGATAATTTATAATGGAGCAATACACAATTGAACAACGTGCCCAAATTGTTGAAATTTACTTTTCAAATCAACGGTCCATTGTGTTGACTCAGCAATTTCTCGTAACAGCAATTTTAATTGGCCTCCGCGTTCCCTAGATTTAACCGCTCCAGACTGTTTTCTTTGGGGCTATTTAAAAGGAAAAGTTTATGTTAATAAGCCTAGGACTATTGAGGAGTTAAAAACCAATATTCGAGAAGAAATTAACAACATACCACCGGAAGTTTTGCGAAAGGTCATGAAAAATGTGTTGAAATTGTGTGAAAGAGCACATTTGTGCGAAGCAGAATATGGCCACCACTTGCGGGATATCATTTTTAATAACTAATCCAAAAATATTCCCCATAAATTTAATGTATTTTAAAAAAAAAAATTAAAAAAATATCTCTTAAATAAAAAGTTATAAGCAATTCACACCACTTCGGTCTTTCTGGGCCACCCTGTATATATGTACATATACAATTCATAAATACATGTATTCCTAAATATTTCATATTGCTTATCTAATAATAAATTATGATTTATCTCTATATACACATGCCGTACAGTTGTTTACGTGAGTCTTTTTATTGTTCTATTTACAGACTATTGACTAAAACATGTAAACATTTGCCCTTCGATTTACTTGGAAACTAATTTTTGCATTTCGGGTATAATTTTTCAAGGAAAACTTATGCATAATCTTATCAAACAACCAAAAGGAAAACAAACAAACAAGTAAGTACAAAAATTAGTTTATTTTTATAACACACAAGTTTTTTTTTACAAAATTAATATTCATTATGGAAGCCTTTCGTCAGTAGTTTTCTGAGAATTTTGTTTTATGCTATTAACTACAACTAACTAAATAAATGTATTAGTGATATTAAATGACTGACTGACTGACACTGGAGGAAAAGTAGTTAATAATTTTTCATATGGAGCATGAAATAAATTGTACGTAATAGCGTGCTGTAAGCAGGTAACAGTGCGTAACACCTTCTGCTGGTTGGTGAGCTTTATTGATTAGTTTAAACGTTAAGCCAATGGGATTAAAAGTTATGAATAGTTCAGGTACATGCTTCAATTGACTCATAGATTGTTGATGCTGGTTTGTTTGCTGGTTTCAAATGAATATCTCAATTTTCTTAAAATTTCTCGGCAAATAAATGTATTAAGTATCCATCGGCCGATTTAAGTTATCATTAATTTTTTCCATTATATTAATATTTGATACATTGTATCTTGACTGGCAATATCATCAGCTGTTTCCTACCGTTGCAGTTACATTCCATTACAGTCGGCTAACTGAGTCTTAACTCGAGAAGGCTTTTTCAGTAAGCACCACTTTCAACCAAAAGGGGCTCATTTTGTTTGCAATATATTAAGCTGCATGGTAGAAGACAATAAAAATGAAAAAATTCTCCCATGAAAAAATATTATTCATGCACTCAAGGAAAAGCTGCAACCTAAAAATAAGAACGCGTAATATTAATTCAATAATTTTCAGTGTTATAGAAAAATTATTTCAAAATACTTTCAATCAATAATTTTAAAACTTAAATTAATGCAGTTTCTATATATTTCGTGAATTACATTGAATCAATATTGTTTTGAAGTTGAAACATATTCACACCTATTGTGAACAAATTTTTCCTCCGGAATATTTTTCCTTTTCCCCAAATTGCAATCATGATTAACTTTTCCCTAAAAATGTGTTCCCTTATCATGAATAATATTTTTCACTTTTCCCTTGGTTTTGTTCACTTTATTTTTGCAGGCGAAATTAATTAAACATCACTTAGTTTTAATATTATCCTTCAAGTTTAATATTAAAAATTATATTTTTTGGGCAAAATCAATAAATAATGCCCACGAATAACAACAGTTCCCCGCAACAACTTTTTGCATAGAGTATGAAACTTTTTGATTCATATGCAGTAAATATTAAAGAGCTTTTGCCACCTAAAAATACAACTTTAAACTTCAAAACATCTCATTTGAAACCTACAATTTGTGTAATTTTTACTATCAAACTTAAATTTGTCTGAATTTCAATTAATTTTTAAGCTTTACAAACCTTCCCTCATTGACAGCGGGAACAGAACGTTGACATCGCGATAGGAAATTTCCCTTCATGGGGTATGATGAATGGTGAAGTGTTGGTGAAAATATATGAAGACAATTCATAAATAAAGCAAGTAGTAATAGGGAAAACAAAAAAATTTTAATGGGAAAAGGGAAAAATTTCTCGCGGAATTTTATTCATGGTTGTCCTGTTTATTTATAAAAACAATACTATGACAATTCGAAATGATTTAATATCACGTGGAATACAAATATGTTGTGGTATCACCATTTAGAACTACGCTGGGTTAGTATGGTGAACAAAAATGCCGGAAAAATACAACTCATCACGATAAAATAGAATAGTGCAGCAATGGGGACCGGTAAGTAGAAGAAATACAATGAAAGTGCAATGAGAATTTATTTATCTTGCAGATTTGGGTACATGGTCCCTTGCAGGAAATATCTTTGAATTCTTTGGAAGAAAGTGTATTGTAGCTAATTCAAATAAGAGAGCGAGATGCGCCTACTGGACAATATATCGGGGTAGAGAATGCACTTCTGGCGATAACCAACGAAGAAATGGAAGGCAGAGGCTTATGGAAATGCTCCTTCAGTTTATTTAGCAAAAAACAAAATATTTTTAAAACTGATAAATAAAAAATATTACAAATCCATTAAATTATAACTAAAAACATTTTTACATTGCGTTGGAAGTCCCAAGGGATTAGAGTGATCACGGAGCCTTTTTCGTATGTGCAACACATCAATATTAATAGCATCAATACTTTCGTCATCTATAAAGGCCATGACTCAATATCCTGCATAATCGCACGATTTGTGAAAATTTTCATAGACTTCATTATACCAGGGTTGTATTTTTTAGTATATCGTGCGATTGTATTGGATAGTGTATCACGGCCTTAACTGATACCCATTTTATGACTAAATATAATTGTATTACATATATCGTGTCATAATCACCAAAAAGTCTTAAGCGATTATACTTTTCGAACTTAATTTTTTTTACCAAAATCGATTATTTGCGATCGTAAATAGTAGATTTTCGTCAAAAAAAAAACGAAGTCCAACAAATGTAACGCTTAAGCTATTTTAGCAGTTATGGCTCGATATATTAAATACAAATAACTAACGGCCTGGCCCACGATGTCGACAAGAAACTTTCTATCGCTTACTTATACTAAGAACAAAAATAAAATAAAAAAAATTGGTTTTGTTTTCAATATAAGCAAGCGATTGAAAATTTCTTGTCGACATTGTGGGCCCGGCTGTAAATTTAATTTTTTTTAACTGTCAAATCGTTGATTTTTTAAACTGGCAACTTCAATACAACTTCTTCTTGAATTAGTTGTAATTCATAATACCAAAAATTAGTTAAGTTGAGTGGTTTGAGGTTCAATTCAACTTGCATAGTTGAGCTATAAACCGTAATACGGGCATTAAAAGAGAGAAAATGTCTATCTTTTTAAGAGAAAAAATTAAAAAAAAAATTTTAAATCTGTTTTTTAAAATGCAATATTTTTTTTAAATAAATTTTTTGCATAGGTGGTTTCGAAAAATGTACAATACTTTCTTTGGGAGGGCAATTTACTTTTACTATAGGTACTTTTTTATTCTGAATAACAAATTCACGTGAATAAAACAAGTGGAAATAAAATAGCTGACTTCTGAAATTCTATCGCCATCTGTTTAGAATAGGTTAATTTTATTTCTGGAAAAAATTAATTCCCTGGGTATTATTTCCCGCGGAATATTCAAAATTAAACTGATAAAACTCATTTTTAAATTTAATTGAACCAGTGTTCACCAATTTCAGTGTACAGTTGTTGATTTGTTCTTCCGCAACGATGAGAATGAATTATTTTGATAATTATAGTGAACGCTAGTGTCAAAATTTTTCACATGAAAAAGTGCAGTAAATTCAGAAAATTGAAATTGGTGAACACTTTATAACTCATAGTTGCAGAATCTTGCATCAGAATGTATTTTAATAATTGTTTTTCTCTTTCGAAAACCGCATTATATATACCTATGTATATAAAAATATTTCATACTATAAAAATTGAATATACTGGGGTCTAATTGTCGCTTTCGATAACGAGCTGAATCGATCATGTTTTTCAATTTGAAATTATGGCTTTCGCTATTGAATAATTATTCAGACCCCTGAACTTTTGAGAACAATTGAGAAAAACTTCCTGATTAAAAACTCATTTTTCGAAAAAGTTTCACTTAAAAGGGATCTTTTTGAAAAAAAATGTTTTTAAGTATTTTAATTTTATTAAAATAAAATACGTACTTATTTTGTAAATATTTTCCAAGAAGTACTATTTTGAAACAGTACATTCTGTAGTTGATAATTTTTTTTAAGTACTTTTTAGAGAATGTATGTTTTATCAAAAAGATACTTTTGGAAGCCACACTTTTTAAAATGTAGTTATTAAGAATGTTACTTTTTGAAAAGTTTAAATTTAGAAAAGCTAATTTGATAAGAATGTATTTTCTGGAAACTATTCATTTTGAAATAGGTGTTTTCTGCAAAAAAAAATCCGATTTTGTAGAAAATGTAAATATTTTAAAAAGTTCTTGCATATATGTATATTAAAAATGCATGGCATTGAAATGGGACTTTTTACAAAGTACACTCTTTATGAAAAGTATTTTTCAGTTCTAAAAGATTTATTGAAGAAAATATTCCTTAAATAAATATTTAGTTCAGTTCTAATAAAAGTAAATAATAAATATTAACAAAGTATTTGTTATAAAAAGAATTTTAATTTTGTACAGATTCTATAGATATGTTTGCTAAAAAAAATTTACTTTTTCCTACAGGAACTTTATTAAAAGGATACTTTTTTACAAGAAAAATATGCGCTACCCAAATAGCAGGAAACATAATATAATAGAATCAGTGTGAGTTCAAATAAATTGCAACCCAATCTTGCTTTCAAATTTATTTATTTTTTATTATTTATTCAAATTTATTTATTTATTATTTATTTATTTATATATTAAACTATTGAATGTAAACTTATTAAAAAAAAGTTTTGCTTTATTTTAAGTTGAAACTAAATGAACTTGATAAGTTTGTTAAGTTTAATTCCGTATTATTTTCATATAACACTTCCAACCCTTTTACAAATTTATTGTGAAAATAAAATTTATCTAATCTTATCGCCGGGAGCAAGAAATAGTTAGCTATAAGTATAAATAAATAATCATACTAAAAAGTATCAGTTACATCTGTCCCCCGATATATTCACTACTATTTTTTTAGATTTAGTTTCACTTGATATATTTGTTCTTTGTGTAACTTGAGAAATATATAATATTAACCATGACCGCGGGTCGTTGTCCGTCCTCTAGGAAGTAATTTTTGACTAACTAAATACAAGAGTAGCAGGAAAAAAATTTAAAATATCACTTACTGTGTTTAATAAATTAGTCAATTTGGTCAAATTTGCCCACACTTTAAGCTTAAATTAGACGTGCATAGCCATAACGAAACCAAAATTCCACTGGTATCTATGGTAATGGCTATGGCGTTATGGCGATTCACCTATAATAAAATACAGTGTTGCCCATTAGTTTGGTTCGAACATATGTAAACCGAACGGGAGTGTATCACCATGCAAATCAAGGGAAAGGTGTAAAAGTTTTATTGTTTGTTTTCTTTCATATTAAAGATAAAAATAAATATTGATTTGCAAAATAAAACTAGAAAAGTAAAACACGTTTACCTACATACACTCATAAAACAAATGTTTGTACAAAATCGCCATTAATTTTGTTTAAAAATACGAGTACAAACAATGAAAATTTGTCTGGATGATTTTCCCTTAAGGGGGGCGATTGGAATTCAAAAAAAAGAAGAAAAGTATATAGAAAAAGTGCTCAATAAAAAACAATGAGGGTTTTGATAAGATAACAAAATGACAAATAAAATGGAAAAAAATTGTGAAAAATTACACTATAGGTATATGTACATGCTTACGAAAATGAAAAAACTAAAGTATGTACAGTTTTGGCATCGAAAATGTTCTTAAACGAAACAAAAAAAAAAAGAAAAACAATGTATGACTTTGTGTTTGGCACACAAAATATCATTTTTGTGTTAGATGCGGGCTTCATGAGGCGTATTTTGGGATGTTGTTGTGAAATAAACAACAAAATAACAATAATTTGACGTTTTACTGCCTGTTTATGTTTATTTCAACCATAATTTTTATGACGCTTTTTTTGTAGAAAACATTCTGGCGAAAATTCATGTTAATGTCATGAAAATGTTCGTAATGATAATGATGATTATAATGGAAAAGGTGATGATAATGCAAATATCGTTGTTGTTGATTTGGCGGCAAAAATAATTTGGCTACATCTTTTTTCCAGATCTCTAAATAGGTGTTTCGTTTTTTTTTTAGGAAAAGAACAAATGCATACTCTGCAGAAAAGTTGGTGACAATTGACCCAAACGTAATCGTACTACGGCTATGAGAAAATGGGAGTGTTGCTGAGGCTACGGTCACACTTGTCAAACATTTACCCAAAAAAGCGTATGAAAAATCTTTCAATTCAGACAAAAGTTTGTCAAGTTAAAGAGTAGTCAATAATGTTGGATTCTATGACATTGTCTATTAGTGGTGTTTGAAACTGTTTAATTTGATAAACAAGTAACTGGATCATAACTTTTTTCAATGGTGTTTGTTGGTTACGCTTTTTGGGCAAATAATTGACAAGTTTGACCGTACCTTAAAAGCAGGAGTAGTGTTTGGTGAAAAAAATATATATCTTATAAATTGTTACATATTCACCATTTTCGTGATTTTTCTGTCGTCTTAATAATCAGCTAATTTAATTCGGACTTGGTCTAGTATTGTAGTAAACGGCACTGAAAAATTTCGATGTAGCTGGATTTAAGACCTACCAAGTCGTATAAATATAATTTTAATTGTTTCCTCCAATGAGACCTCCAAGTCATTCTGGAACCAGTCCGTAAAACAATATTTCGCAAGTGCATACAAAATATTAATTAACCCCATCCTAGGACATCCCCATGTAAAAGTGACTGGCCCGCTTCATACGAAGTGTTAGAACTCGGACTCTACCCTATTACTTGGGGACCATTCACGTGACTAGTCTTGTATCAGTTCTATTTACAGCAGGAATGCTATGTGAAATTCATTGGAAAATATTCTAGATTGAGCTATTTCAAGATTAAATCTTTTGGAAGTTAGTGCCTTCAGGCTGTTAGTCCAGTATTTTATATACATATTTAAGCATACATGTGTACATTATGGTGGCCGTTTTAGTTTTATGTAAAAAAAATACAAAAAAAAAATTCATACCGATAAGTTGTGTTTTATGGGTTGCCGGACGCAACCTCAAAGTTGGCCCTCAAGCCCATATATTCAATGTATTTTTTTTTAGTTTTATTTTGACCATATGTATATGTTTGAAATAATTTAAAATATATAAGCTCTTATTGTACATGCTTAAAATAAAAAAAAGCAATGTGAGTCAGATAGATCGCAGGGGAGATGTGTAAACATCTAGTAATGATTTTTTTTTTAATATTGGCTTATGGTAACTAAAATAAGATATATAAATTTTTGACTCTACTGTATTTAACAATCTATTGAAAACTGCATCTATAGTAGTGGAATTATTAGTTGTGGGGGTTTGTGGAGAATTGCTTATATGCAAGTGAAAAACGTCAAAAAAAATTTTGATAAAGCTTGCGACTGTGGGTTTGCAAAATTTGTATTAAATTCTCCACCCATAATAATTGGCATATATAGTCCATTTAATTTGTTGCGTGAAAAATAGACAATGTATAGACTATACATACATATTTAGCTTTTTGGTATACGAAATGGTCAATTTATATCCTTTAAATTTTTTCATAAAAATTTTTTCACAAAAAATAGACGATATATAATAATAGCCCATTAAATTATTTTCATAAGTAAATTTTTTTAATTTTTTTGGTTGTTACCCAATTGTCGTGCACCAGCTTCAGTGTAAGGCAACAGTACGTAATGAAGATATGTTACAGTATAATATTATAATTTTAATTATTAATATTATAATTTTTTTATGAAGACTGCTATATATCTTTTAAACAAATATTTGACATTGGAAACGTTCTTTTATTGAAAAGTTTATATTTATTTTATATTTTCAACTTTTTAATAAAATTATCCCTACTGGCAACACTATTACACTTCACAAGCAAGTTTTATTTATATTAACATTGCTCCTGAAGGTATGCTTTAAAATTCGGTTGAGTGTATTTCTATGCAGCTGTTAAGTTTATCTGTACTTCTTGTTAGTATGATTACACTAATACACATACATAGCTCACACCGATTTGATAACACTTTACGATCAAAAAAAATTTGTGATTGTATTGTGAAAAAGATTTTTACCTTCTAGCGTATAGATATTTACACATCAAAAATTTCCAAATAAATAAAAGTAAAAAAATTTCCAATATGTAAATATAATTTTGTTACATAAAATTCTTGGTATTTTGTTGGTTATTTTCCTCATTATTTTCTAATATATTAATTTTAGCAAAAAACTTTCTTTGAGACTAATTTTTTTATGCATGTTTTTTATATTTATTGTATCTTCATATATGAACTAACAATAAGTATTTAAATCTTAAATCTAACATATAATGAATAGGCCCGACCAATGCCAGACATAACTAAGTGATAGTTGTAAATAATACATAAGTAGTGATAAGCAAAAAAAAAAGTATTTTCAAGCAACTTCATTCGGAGAGTTTAGTATTAGAGCCCTTGTATCTCTCTTTTTTAAGCGGATGTGTCCAGTAAAGTTCAAAATATTACGAGCAAGCGGATTAGGATGTGACTCGAGTTTTGTTAGATATTTGCCTGCGTATTTTGCAATTTCTTCAGTCACTAGTGGCATATTTGAGACTAATGTTGTTGACTTGAAGAGCTAAAATATTACCATATGTCATATTCTTGTAAAATGATTTTTTAAAAAGATAGTCGTATGCAAAAAATTACATTGAAAAAGGGGCTTTAAGGCCAACTTTGAGGGCCGGACGAACCTCCTAAAACTTAACTTATCGGTATGAAATTTTTTCGTATTTTTTTTTAAATAAAACTGAACTGATTTGACGGGTGAGAGTAAAATAAATCAAAACAAAAAGTCTCCATACAATTAACGGCCACTCTAATGTACATATCTACATATATACGTATGTATGTAGATAATATCAAACTTAAATTATATGCAACTAAGGCTGAGTTTACATCTGGCATTTCTTGTGTGTCATTTGCCCAAAAAACATAACCAACTAATTACTAATGAAAAACTATTTGATTCAGACATGTATTTATTGATATAAATAGTTTGCAATCATTCTGGATTCCATAAAATTATCTATTAATTATGAATTAAACTGTTTAACTTAAAAAATACATGTCTGAATCAAACAGTTTTCCATTAGTAATTAGTTGGTTACGCTTTTTTACGCTTGTGTGGCATTTGCCACACACATGTAAACCTGGCCTAAGTTTGATGAAAAAACAATTTTATGAAATATTGCTTCATTCTTTAACTAACTGTGGATCAAATGGAATTTTGAATTGAGTTACAAAACTTATTGAGCAATTTATTTTTAAAATATTCTTCATTTCGAAACTGAAATAACACAAAATTATTAGGTCATACTTATGCATGTCTAATATTTATTTCAATCAATAAACCATTTCCAGTGAAACAAAAAAAAAACACATCTTAAATGAATTATATTCCATAAATGTTTGTGACACCCGCGTATTGTTTTTTTTTTTTTTTTGTTCAAACATTTAATTGTGATCAAAGGCAACAACACCTCCCGATGCCTTTTGATTTATCAAATGGCATATTAAAAATTAATTTTTTGGTGCCAGTGAAGAATATCTGCAGCCGTGTCATCAGTTTTTGTCATCGCTGTTTTATTTACAGCATATTTTACTTTTAATGTGTGATTTGAAAAAAAAATTTTATGTTTATAATGGATCATTATGGAGAAAAATTACACCCACCATCAAATTATGTTTTGAAGTGGCATTTTCAACAGATTTATGGCTTTTGACATCAAAATCTACATGTACACGTATTCACACATTTAAAATGTTCTCTTTAACCTTAGAAGCCCTCAGGTGAAGCGGCGAACAAAGTTGACAGACAATAAAAAATATGTTGGAAAAAATATTTAAAAAAAATTACATGTCGGACATACATAAATGTCAGAAAGGCATATTGTACATGTGTATGTGTGTATGTGGCAATAAAACTTAGTACTAAGAAATATTAAGGTTTGTAGGTGGACTGTGGTTAAAGTGATTGATACCTTTGGGGGACTTTGTTGCCAAATTTAAAATTTATACATAAAAATAAGAATAAAAGAGATGTATTATTTTATGGATGTTGGGTAAAACATTTTAAATTTTAACAACAACAATAAAAAAACATTAAATTATTTTACCGTGACTTTTAGAACACAAGTTTGTCTCATTTAGGTGACATTTTTACCTAATTTTGTTTAATTAAAATTTTATTTAATATCTTTAAATGAGCATTTTTGTATGTTTCTATACATATGTATACAACGTATGTTGAGTCACAAACCAAATGCATTAACAGAGACATATATGTATGTTAACCTGGTAACATACATAGTTATGTTATCCATGAAAATTTTTGAGGTATGTATGTATTCGAAATGGAGTTCTGGCCATATTTTTCAGCCAAATAAACCAAAAAACCCGGAATTGGCAGTCTGTGATATTGTTTTTATAAAAAAATATTATTAAAAAAAAGTGTAACGGAACTATAATTTTTTTATGTAAAATTTTGATTTTTTAAAGAACATTTTTGAATTATAAACTTCAACACTCAAAACTCTTAACATATTGCATGTTTCATAAAATTTTAAATTTTTTCTAAATTTTAAAACTACGAATTTCACTAAAGCATGGATGGATGGATTGATTGCAGGATATAGAAGTTAACGGAGGGGTTAAAAAAATTTTAAATTGATATCGTTCGTGTTTATATTTAATTTTACTAAATGTTAGATATGTGTACACACATACGAGTACATAAATACAAACTCTGTACATACACTCAAAAAAAAAAGACATGTACTATTATTAAGAAATTTTTTTCCTAAATTCAAGTAAAACAAATTTCTAAGTTTTAGTAATTTTTTCTAAGTTTAAGTAAATTTTTACAAAAATCTAGTAAAAATTACTTAATATGAATAAAAAATAAAAAGTTCATATCCTCAAAAATAGTTCATAAAAATACATAATAAATTTCTCATATTTCAGGAAATGATTACTGACTTAAAGAAAATATTTACTAAGAGCAGGAAAATGGTTATAAACTAAAGAAAATTTTATATTAAGGACTAGTAAATTTCGTCTTAAATCAAAAAATAAACTTTAGGAAATGAATTACTCCTGATTAGATCATGAAATTTGACTTACTTGAAAGATATAAAAAGTTATTCTAAATTTTAGAAAAATATTTACCAGTTTTAAGTATTTTTTCTTTAAATTATAGAATATATATTTTGTTTGCATTAAGCAAAAAATCTAAGTAAATTTTTCATATTTTCGAGGAATATTTGAACTTGAAATTTATTTTTTTGTAAATAAAATAAAATTTTAAAACTCAATTATTTGAATGTTTATTCAGGCTGCCTTGTTAGGCAATTGGTTAGAGTGCTTGCCCATCAATCAGAAGGTTGTTGGTTCAATACTTGTCTCCTCTCAAGGAATTTATATGTGTGTATGGTGAATTATAATTCAAAATATAATATGAAGATATAATAAATAACATATCATTTGGTATAGAATTTAATTAAAAATGAAAATAAGTACCAGAATTAAAGAGAAAAAAAATGGGAAACTTACTAAATTTGAGATCAAAGACGAAAAATTTTTTTTGTAAAAATCTCCGAATTTTCTTGGAAAATTTTACTTAATTTTAGGAAAATTTTACTTAAATATGAAAATAAAATTACTATAAACTGGTTCATTAATGAACTAGAAATTTAGTAAATATTTTACTGGTTTCAAGTAAAAAACAGCTTTGGCGCCATACGACAACTTTTTTTATTCAAATTTAGAAAATTTTCCAAAGTTTTAGTTAATTTTTTTTTAGTGTACCCTGCAGAAAATGAAACTGACACAAAACTATTCACGTGATCGGTTCCCCAAGTTAAAGCGACCAGTCCAAGCTCTAACACTTGCTATGAAGCAGATCAGTCATAGCATATCCTAGGATGGGGTTAATTAATTACTCGAATGCGCAACGCAAAGAAGGGTATTGTGTTTATCAGTCTATGTATGTATGTATGTATTAGAGTTGCGCGATATTTTGAAAACTGTTCTTTTTTCACAGCGATTGAAAAATCACTAATCACAACTGTGACTGAATTTATCAAGTAACAGGTTTTGGAAATATAGTTCTTTTATACAAACTGTGATTGTTCTTATATGCTTACTTAACATTAGATAAGGCTACCACATGCATTTTTTATGCCTTCAGCTTTTGTCGATAAAAAAATCGTGAAATCGAGTCAAATCGTCTTTTCTGGCAGCTATGTATATCTCACATTTTCATATTTGAAATTTTTGTCTCTCTGCCTCTCATACGAAAATCTCAATATTTTGACGGGGTTGATTTGCTAATTGTTTGTTCTTGTCGCTCTTCTTATTAGTATTTATCAAAATAACAATACTAATAAAGACTTTTAAAGCGGAAGAGCTGAAATTAGTTAAACCGTGATCACAGTCACAGTTTAATTTCACTGCTGCTCGTCTTATTAGATTCTCTTAAAATAACGAAACTGCTACAAACAAAATACTGCTAAACTGTGATCACAGTCACAGTTTAAAGGAACAACAATTTAGAAATCACATTCACAAGGAACAATATTATTAAAAAATCACGTTATCGCTCATCACTATTATGTATGTATGTGAGTTCCGGATGCCTCGATCTGCCTTAATCCCGGGAATGTCACTAAAGATATGTAAATTGTCAAAAATTCAACATGGCGGCCAGACGCAGACGCCATTTTGTAAATACGAAAAAAATAAAAAAAGTCTGCGAACTATATCAAAATGGGTATCATTCATTCATTTAAAATCATCCTTAGATTTCTCTTAGGATTTTTCATTTCGAATGAGCAATTTAACTGTTCGAATTTGGTCGCAGTCAGTTTTTTTGATTTATTTTTTGTGACTTTTGACTTGTCACTGAACTCTTATCAGTACCTAATCGGTGTATAATAATATAAATTATGTATAGTATATGTCATTCAGTATTGTTTTTTTTTGTATTGTTACATATCGAGAGCCTATATTCAAAAGACGTGAACTAAAATTTGGTCAAAATGAGGTTCTGATGGCAAATCTGTTCTATATCAAAGTATAATTTCTTTTGGTGAAAATAAATGCTAACTCCCATGTAAATTTCCAATATGTTAAAAAAAATCAGTAATTTATTATAAATATGGGTACGTTCGTAAAAGCATTTTTGTTGCACGTCTGCAGCATCACGAACATCTTACGTTCAAAAATGCATAACTTGGCAGCACTGTTTAGCGTCAAGCGTTTTTTAAAGCATGTAAGCGTCATACCTGCCGCAAATCTCTGCAAATGGCGCAGTAAATTATTTTAAGATGCAATAAGTTGCAGTGGAACAATAAGTTGATTATATACACGTATTTTGATATTTACATTACATGGAAGATTGCTTTATTCGAAAATTACTTTGAAACACATAATTTTGGTAGTTTTTCATTTTAGTAGTCTTCTTTTTAGGGCCAATTATATTTTTACAAGAAATGGCCGCATCGATTTTCTTTACAATTTTTCTCTAATTATAATTTAGAAGAAAGTTGTAACTTTTGCTATCAAGATTTTCTTAAATAAAATTACTTGATGACTTAAAAATTTTTTGCAGTTCGTTCAAAAATGTCAACTATGCACAGATGTTGAGCAGTTGCAAAGCATGTGCAACATCTAATCACGCATACGCAGTAAAATTTGGCAGAATTGCTGCATAGATGCTTAAATTTGCTGAATTTACGAACGTACCCTATACCTCATATTTTATTTCATTTGGCATGCTGAACATGCTGAGATAAGGTCACTTTTACCATATTAGTAAATAGAGTTTCCGATAAAAAGAAATTAGTAATGTATGTATAACTTTTAAGTTGTTGATCGAATAGAAACATAATAATTGCTATAAGCTTTCTAAATTGATAATTAAGAGTGACCCTGTTGCACTAGAGACAGAGTTATAAAGAGCTAAAGCTGACTACCTCAAGATGGAAGAGGCTTTCAGTCAGGCTTAAGTTTTTTTTAAGTTTATTTTAAGTTTTTTCTTGTAGCTTTTCAATTGTTATATCTGGTATTGAGTAAAAGATTTCACAGATTGATTAAAAAATAAATATATTCAAAAAACTCATATTTTTTTCCGACAAAATATGTTAACTCTAAGAAAAAATATTTGTTTTCTGATCGACTAAAACATGCTATCTCATAAAAATAGACAAACTAGTGCAAAATAAAATATCTTTTGCAGACCTATAAATTAGTAAGCATATTTAAATCATATTATGAAAGGTACATCATTTATTTTTACAAAAATGAGCGAATTAACAAGTTTTTTTGCTCTACTGAAAAGTTAGCTTTTTTGAGTTGACGTATTTTGAATATAGGCTCTCGACATGCAATTATATTCAGGCTTATCATGAATAAAATTTTACATGGAAATTTCCAAACTTGTGAACAATTTCTATCAAAAAATTTCTTAAGATTGCGAAATATTTTGACAATTTATGAAGAAAATCATTCAATTTTCAAATTCAAAATTTGTATGCTTTTAATTTTATTCGAATTGATGATACGAAATTCAAATCCATAAGGACGAAAAATTTGATTCGGAAGTTTTCACATGTGGAATTCATGATAATGCTGATTGCATTTTTAAGCAGATACCTTTTTTTTTTTTTTTGATTCGAACTGACAACCTGCGGCATGAGAAATAGCAGACTATCCACTCGACTACAGGCGCAGTCATATTTCAAAAGTATAAAACCTTTTAAGCTAAAGATAATATCGAAATTTGGTTAAGGGACAAGTTCCAGAGAGACTTGGAGGTCTCATTGGAGGAAACAATTAACATTATATTTATAGGACTTGTTAGGTCTTAGATCGAGCTACATCGAAAATGTTCAGTGCCGTTTACTACAATACTAGACCGAGTCCGAATTAAATTAGCTGATAATCACGAAAGTGGAGAATATGTAATCATTTACAAGATATATATTTATTTTTCTCACCAAACACTACTCCCTGCTTTTTTCCAACAGTAACATTTTCTTAAGTCATAGGACGAGTACATTTGGATTATTTGGCACGGATTGGCGTTGCCTAAAATAAGTGAGATTATTTAAGAGGCCTAAGACTTGAATTAGTTTATGTATTACATGTTTACTGTCGTATTCTAAAAAGAAAATAATTTGGGTTTGAAGTGTATGTTAAAACAAAATCTCGATTTCGAGACATTCATCAGAAGATCCGATATGGTTTAGGGGACTTTGTGGCAAGAAAGAGACTATTTCTGTCTGATATTCAAAAAAAACGTAGCCGTTTGCTCACAGATATGTCTACCTGCAAATTTCCATACATATTCGTTCGGCATGCAGAAAAAAATTTTAGAAATTAACTTTGAAGGACGTGTTGGCTAAAGTAATAATTAAATTAAAATTTTAAATTAAACTAAAAATTAAATCAGGGATGAAACTTGTGTTGCTTGGTAAGGTGGCAACTCCCTCTTTACTGGGATGCCATACACCTCTACCTTTTAAATAATCTTAAAAATATTTATTTTTTTTTAAAAATTCGCTTTTTATTGAAGGCAATAATAGTCTCGTCTTTTAATATTTAAAAGAAATGGCGCAATTAATTTTCATTTCTTAAATGATGCTTTAAAATATGTAGTTCTTTCTTAAATCTTCTAGTTCTGGAACTAACGTTACTTCAAAGCAAACTACAGAATTTGTTCGCATACATACATTTGTACGTTAGTTAACTAAAGTTAAAACATGCCCATGATTCTAAGAAATTTTTTTTAAATACATATTCTTCAAATTTTCTGAGTAATAATAAAATGCAAGAAAGCTTGAACATGCAATCACTTTCTTTTTCTGGCATCAATACACAACTTCATCCCTCTTCTGTCCTTGCCCTCTCAACAAGAGTTCAATTAAGGACAGTGTTTTGTATATTTGTGCCTTGTTACCAAAGCCCTACGGGCAAAAACAACAAAGCGGTAAAAAGAACGAAAACAATAAAATGCTGCAGCAAAAAATTTGAAATATTCCAAGGATATCCGAAACAAATCAAGGATACATTCAAAACACCCTCACTTAGTTTTGCCTTCTGCAGTCTATTTGTATATTTGTGAACACTTAAAACTGCACCCTTTTTCTGCTCCGGCATACAATAGAATCTCAAAGAAATGTGAAAAAACCAAACAACCAACTTCATGTATCTTTAAACTTGGAGAAGAAAAAAATAACACGAGCAAAAAACAAAATGTTTAACTTGAAACTAAAGTCAAACAAACATTTGGGAAAAGGAATTCAAGAGAAAAACCTAAAAGCACACAAAAATTTAATGCAGCAAATAACAATAACAAAAAAAAAATAAATGAAGGAAATCCATAAAGACTTAAAAACATTTTCATTTTACATACATTTAGATACGCATCCATTCAAAACATTCAATGATTTTTTACTTAAAAAGGAATCAACCATCATCTTCGTTACTGCGAGTTCGAAAATCATCCCCCTTGCAATTACAAGACTCCTTCTTTTGGGTTCCTCTTCTATTTTTAATGACGAAAACATGCTGTTTGCTTTATCGTCTTCGTCGTTGCTGTAGTCAGTCCTTTAAATGGCGTCAACAAATCAATTCCACATCACAGCATACTGATGAATGAGAGCACGAGTACTTCAGTTTAAGTCATGTTTTTGGTGCGATACATTCATTGGAAGTAGAAACAACTTTTATAAATTTTTTTTCGTATTATCTAAACCCAAAGCTGTGTAGGTGGAGGAGCAGTTATAATAATCTATTGAGTAATGCTGCTATTTTTGGAGTTTAATGAACAGGGAGGACAAAGCTTTAGACTAAAGGGACTTCAAATTAATCAAAACAGAGATGGGCTTCGAATGATAAAGGACTAGGGTTTGCAAATAATCGCAGATTTTCATTATCGCGCGATTACGATTAAAATATATGTGATTAAACGCGATTAATCAAAAAAATATACTATTATAATTTTTTTAAGCCCAAAATAAATTGCGTCATGAGTTTTAGTCGAACGGTATGAGTTTATCCAATGAAATTTATTTATTTTCTCTTGAGTTCGCGTTTTAATTTAATTTTTCAATTAAATTGTATTTTTATTTTGAAAAAATTGTAAAGCACGTAAGATGAAGTTCGTAAATCAGATCTTATGAGTATCAAAAGCAATACACTAAGAGAAAAAACGTGCTAAAATCAAGATTTTACGTTCCAAATCGAATCATTACAATCTTAATAATCTGTTAAATGCGAAAATTCTTGATTCAAGAATAAAATCTTGATTTTTTTTAATATAGCATTTAAGATTGTAATCTTGAATAAAATCTCATTTTAAGGTCGAATTCAAGATTTAGTTCTTAATAAAAATCTTAAGTTACGATCACATTCTTAAAAATGTAAGAATATAATCTTAAAATTGAGACCACGTTCTTGATTTTAAGAATTCATTCTATAAATTAAGAATTTATGCTTAAATTTGAGAAAGTCAATCTCACCGAACAAATTTTAAGATTGAAAAGTGAAAACTTCTACAATCTCAATTTAATATTTTTGTTCTTAAAATTAGATCGTTAGTTTTCTATTAGTGTACGATTTGTGTTAAATCAATCTTTTGATAGGAAACTTTCTCAAGGTATATGTATGCATTTCTATTTTCTTAATTTATTATTTTATTTAATTTTTTATCAACATCTGATGAATTTATATCATAATAAATGAACAATTTTATATAGAAACAGTATTACAGGGAGGCGCAAAAATAACCTTCCGATGTTATTTGGCTGTAATTTAAAAAAAAAATTAAAAACTTTGATTCTTCTGTGGATTATATTTATTTGGTCTTTTAATTTTTTTACATGAAGTCGACAATATGATGTCATGTAAATGGCCGCCGCCACAGTTGATTGTCATTTGAGCCCTTTTTATGGCATTTTCCATCACTTTGGCCAAAACTTCCGGCGATAGGTCCTAACATTCTTGACGGATATTGTCTTTAAGAGCTGCAAGAGTCTGAGGCTTGTTGACATAAACCCGCGACTTCAAAAAGCCCCACAAAAAGAAGTGGGACGAAATAAAGAAGAAAGGACGAAATTCACGTTGTGCCAAAGTCACCGACCGATTATTGGTCAATTAAATAGTCACCAATATTCCGTGTTTTGGAGCAGTGTGGCGTAACATTGTATATTCACGTGTATTTCGCATGTGTTTACTACACAAATGTCAAAACAGAACTGACATTAGGCGTCAATCGCAAAATTTATAGCATTTTCTGATAGGAGGATTACTTTTGCGCCACCTTGTATTTATACCGTTTTTTTATACGACGTTGTTCATTCATCATGATATAAATTCAAGATAAAACAAACTGCACTTATGTATCTGTCAACCGAATGAAAAATATTTGTATCAATCGTAATGAAATTTTTCAGATATTACGACATTTTTAAAATAAAATTGGGAGAATATAGTAAAATAAAATAATAAATTGAGACATTTGTAAATTTTAATTGAACTTTAGTGATTTTTAAACAGAAATAATTTTTATTCAGGCTTAAATAATGTGAGTTTCTAAAGAAGAGAAGAAAAATTAAACTTAGACTTTAAGCTGGGGGAAATACCGATACTTTTCTGTGCAGCCACGCATTTCATCAGCAGCCTAGTAGTGGGTAGAGATTCTTATTAACATCAGCTATTTAACTTAAATTTTCAATGAAACGGAATATGAGAAACTATTGTTGTGTATACAATTGATTTACCTTTGGTAAACACATTTATAAGTATCACTATTAATTTTCTGTTTTCCATTTTTCATATTCCGTTTCATTGAAAATTTAAGTTAAATAGCTGATGTCAATAAGAACCTCTCTCTACCCAAGTAGATAGACTAGGGTGCTAGTGAAGTACATGGCTGCACAGAAAAGTATCGGTATTTCCCCCAGCTTAAAGTCTAATGGCTCTATTATGAATGGCAACCGAACTGTAGTTGCGTTGCTAGTTGCCGAAATGGTATTACGGACGGCAACTGGCAACTAACAGCTAGTAATTTCAGTTGCCATATTGGCAACCACAAATTTGTAGTTACTGCATAGTAAAAAGTAAAAAAATTTAAAATTAAGTGCTATATTATTTTCATTTTCAAGTTTCTTCTTTGCATATTAAAAAGAAAATATGATTTAAAGCTTATATTGATTGTTAAAACCTATTTTAGGCCGTCGAAGAGATTCCACATTTTACATTTCTTTCTCTTCATCATCATTTAATTTCATTTAACTAATCATTTTTAACATAAGTATTATTTTAAGCACTTTTACTTAATGATTTTATTTTAAGCACTTGTATTTCTCATATTTTGCATTTTTTTCACATTATTTTCAGTTGCTAAACTGTCATAATCGCATTTTCGATAACTTTTTGGCAAGTGGAGGAAGCTGCCATACATAATACCAATTTTAGTTTCAGTTGCGTTGCTACTTAACCCGGCAACTGAAGTTCGGTTGCCATCCATAATCGAGCCATAAGTTTAATTTTTCTTCTCTTCTTTAGAAACTCACATTAATTAATAAAAATATTTCATTCGATAAGGAATTGAAAATACTAAACTTAAGCCTGACTAAGAATTATTTCTGATTAAAATACACTATATTTTAAAATTTCCAGCCAAAATTTCAGGTCCGTAGCCAGAAAACAGCCTGTGACAGACGGACGGACGCACAGACGAACAGATATCGTAGTGGAACGCTAAAAAGGAAGTGTTTGAAATTAAAGATTTAGGAAATTACTATTTGAGGCGAACCGTTGCAACATACAGTCGAACTTCACTATAACGAATTTGTCACCAAAACGAATTATTTTTGAGAACCCTGTACATAATCCTCGATTAATTTTCAGAAAATCAAAAATAGCGGTTTTCGGTTCCAGTTTTGTTTACTCTAGCTTGAACTGAGGTCGTGGAATTAATTTAAAAAGATCCGGTATTGTTACAGTCAATTTAAAAGTGTGATGTAAACCTAAATGAAAATTCTACCATCACAAAGAGTAAAAAAAGAAAATATTATTCCTTTAGAGAGACTATTTTTTTTAAAGGGGTAAAAGGCAACTTTAATAAAAGTTACTACAAAAAAAATTCATATCTACGAGTATACTCGCTACATCCCATAAAAAAATTCTTAAGGCACTACATTTTCATTGCCTCCAAAAAATCGACTGTAGGAGAGCCCTCAACTTGCTTATGAACAAATATAGTGTCAGACTACGTTGGCTTCCTGGCCATAGCAATGTTGAGAAAAATGAAATTGCCGATGAGCTGAAAAGAATAGGGTCGGTGTTAAATGAATGTGTGACAGATCGGTAAAATTACCGATAGGTCATTACCGTCTATGGGGAAATGCAAAATGCAAAAAGAGCGAACGATGTGTGTACATACACAATTGATAAGTGAAGCAGATGAACGAAATTGTACTTAGTCTAGCAGAAAATTTCGAACGAAGCAGACGTGTGTCGGATGTCATTAAATGAAAAAAAACAAACGAATATAATGCCACACATGCCAAGCTTTCAATGCAGTGGTACCCATACCTGGTCATTACTACAGGGAACTCAGCAACTGGGTACAGAGCAGAAGCAACAGTTAATGGCAAAGTAGGGAGGTTTGAAGAGTCTTGAGGGCTACGTAGCCAAAACTTAACGCAGCAATATCCTAACTGCTACTGGATATGAACAGGAAAGCGATGCGAATCATAATAGGCGCGTTGAATGGTCATTGCTCGATTAGAACAAGAACTGGGAAAGTGGCAGTCCAGACTGCTGTATAATGTGAAGGAGAAACTAGAACCACTGCCCAAAGCTGCAACGTAATAACTTAGATGGCTGAGCAGACATTTCCATGAGAGCATTAGTGATATCGGGAAGTGTAAACTGGAGGATATCGGGGGCTTCATCATAATAATTCAGTGGCTTAATGACGGATAATATGCACTTTTAGTTATATATCGGGGTTAAATATTAGGCTGACTTGCTAAACGCAAGTTGCAATGCACAATTTAATAAAATGCGTGTGCAATGCTAAGCATGTATTAAGAGCAACCTTATGTTTCGGAGACATTTTTTGCATTTTATCGGCATTTAGGAACGTCGCTATGCAACTCATACATATGTTTGCCTACAAAATAAAAATGATGCGCGATTTTGACAACTGATACTCAAAATAATTTGTTTTTTTTTAATGCATGTTTTTTTTATTTATTGTATCTTCATATATCAACTAACAATAAGTATTAAAATCTTAAATCTAAAATATAATTAGTAGGCCCGACCAATATCGGATATAACTTACTGATAGTTATTAATAATACATAAGTAGTGATAAGCAAAAAAAAAATTTTCAAGCAGCTTCATCTGGAGTGTTTAGTATTAGAGCCCTTGTATCTCTCTTCTTTTAAGCGGATGTGTCCAGTAAAGTTCAAAATATTACGAGCAAGCAGATTAGGATGTGACAATTTCTTCAGGCATTATTGGCATATTTAAATAACGATGTATATTTGAATTTTTGATGAACCATGGAGCCGATGTTATCAAACGTAAAATTGTGTTTTGCCTTCGTTGGATTTTCTCAACATTTGAAGCTGAAGCAGTGCCCCATAGCTGAATTCCGTAGCACCATATTATCTTTAAAAGCGACTTGTATATTAAAAGTTTGCAGTGTAGGCTGAGTGTTGTCAATCAGCCAATGTACCTGAGTTAATTTTAGTTTAATTTGAGTTAACTTAGAATCAATGTGATGTTTCCATGTAAGCCGTCGATCAAGGTGTATACCAAGATATTTTACATGTGAATGTTGCGGAACAACCTGATTATTAATCCGAATGGCGGAACAAGTACCGCTTCGTAAGGTAAATGTTACTTGGACACACTTTTAATCATTTACCTAAATTCTTCATAAGTTTAACCATAGTTCCATCTGGCTAATGTGTTCCTGGAGTTTGCGGGATGCCTCATCAGGGTTTTCGTTCATACTAAGGCAGGCTGTATCGTCGGCAAATGTAGAAGTGTGGATGCTATTGCTCACAGGCATATCACAAGTATAAATCAAATATAAAACTGGCCCCAGTATACTCCCCTGTGGCACACCGGATGATATAGTTTCAGGCATACTCATAAAAAGTCCTTCCACAACTGTAAATTTTCGGGCAAGAATGTAACTATCCAAAAGATTTAGAATGTTTATTGGTAAGTATGTCTTCAATTTCAAAATCAGGCATTCATGCCACACTTTATCAAATGCCTGAGAAACATCAATAAACAGCACAGAACAATACTTCTTTTCCTCAAATGTTTTTCTGATAAATTGAACCAATCTACGCGTTTGCTCAATGGTGCTATGATGTCTTCTAAACCAAAATTTATGGTCCGGGATGCACCCATTATCAGTTAAATTTGAAGACAATTTTGTCATGAGTACATGAGCACAACTCTTCACCGCCCAGATCGCCCTAGTGGCTTTCTGTGTTACGCATTCAACATGTCGGTTCCAAGTTAGCTTAGTATACCTTTTTGTTTAAGAGAGCGTTCTATTGAGTCATATTCTGTATTATCAAATGCGCCATTAATGTCTAAAAAAGGACACAACGCAATTTCACCCGACCCATGAGCCCTCTCGATCTTTGTAACAAGATGATGCAGACCATGCTCGGTCGATTTACCCTTAGCGTATGCATATTGATTTGCATGCAAGGGGGCGGTATTCAAAAACGTCCATCTAATGTGCAGATCAATTAGCCTCTCCATAGTTTTCAATAAAAACTATGTTAGGCTAATTGTTCTGTATGATTTGGCCAAATTTTCTGGCCTATTGCCCATTTTAGGTATAAATACAACGTCAACCTTCCTCCACAACAGGGGAATGTGTCCGAAGATAAAACCAGCTCTACATAGGATGGCGAGGGCGCAAAGTATTAAATTCGTCAACATAAAATTACTATATGGCATGTACAGACATATGTATACATAGAAGTTTGCCCATTCCTGGCTTAATAGTAAATTTAACATTGATGTTTGATCTCTAAAGACACACAAGTTTTACATAACAAATGATTTTGTAAAAAAAAATCTGTAAAATAAATGTGTGTGTGTATGTGTGAATATATTGCGTCTGTACATGAGTGTAATTTGTATTGTGTGCAGAATTGCAGACATTACCGAGCCATTGAAAGCCGGCCGGCCGGTCTACTTGCAGATTAAATATTTTTTTCATCGATTTTAACAGCCCAAGGCTGACTGAAAACTCGGCAAATGTTTTTAAATGGGAAAAAAGAGTTTAAAAAGAAAAACAACAATAACAATAAATATTGTTTTTTTTGTTCTTGTTGTTGGATATTTTGCTTGTTTTTGCCGGATTTCCCTTGTAATTTGTGAAAATTTACGTACCTGCGCATTTGTTACAACTCTGCATGTGCCGATGATGGTGGTGGTGCTGGTGCTGACTGAAGACGATGGACAAACATTTACTGCACTGGTGTTGTTGTTATTGCTATTGTTGCAACTGGCGGTGGCCGCATGTTGTAGATTCGGTGTGTTTGTTGCTGTTGCTGTTGCTGTTGCTGTTGCTGCAATTTTAGTGTTTATTGGCATCATATGCAAAAATTGATGTTTTGATTGTTGTTTCTGTTGGTTAAGTGGCTGCGTGTGTTGTTGCACCTCTTGTGGCTCAACTGTTTGAGCTATTGAAGTTAAAGTGGATGAACCGACATCATTCTCCAGTGCTATTGCAGCTGAAATTGCTGATGTTGCTGATGTTTCTATTGTTGATGTTAGTTGTTTTATTGATGGTTGGCCAACAACCATAATTGCATTTTCTTGCTGCGGCCTTTGTTGTTGCACTTGAGGTGTTTGTGATTCCTGTTGTTGTTGCTGTAATACAACTAACTGCAAACTAGACATTGAATTGATTTTAACCCAAAAACTATGTTAATATGAACTACAAAGCTAAGCTAAATTTTAATAATGAACTTTTTTTTTTTGATATTATTTTTTTAACATTCTTAAATTTTTTTAATAATTTCAGATTTTTCACTCAGATATCTTTTTTTTTCTAACAAATTTTCTTTCACTTCAGTAGCCAACATTTATTGAGTCACTGACTAACACGCCAACTCACGCCGGTTAACTGGAACACGTTGTAATCTAGTCGGTACCGTATTTCATACTAACTTCAAAGTAAGCGAATATTGTTTTGTTAATGAAACAAACATTTACGCTCGCACTAAATTTTTTTTCCTTTTTATTTCTAATTTGCGCTTTTCTTAAACGTGGTGGTACAACTGACAGAAGATGGTGGAAGAGTCTTACTCACAGCTACTGCTGTCATTCTGTTACTGCGCACTGACTGCTCAGTGCTCCCCCAGATTTTTTTACTCGAGTTTTTTTTTTTACTTATAACTGTTTATTTCTCATTACATTTTAGCCAAAGTGGATTGAAAATAAAAATAACAGAATGAATAGTGTGAAAACTAAAAGTGTGTGTAGAAATAATTGATGTAGAATTTAAACTCTGGGGGTTGAGATAAAATCCTGCAAAGTCCCTCACCAAAACCAAACGTCAATGACACACGCGAGCTTCTTTCAAATTCAAGGGCTGTTTGATGGGATTTCTGAGTGACATACACATGTGATTGTTTTATTTATTTATTTCGTTTTTTTCTGTTCCCGCGTTTTTTGTCTCCAAAAAGGTTGTTTAACTTTGTTTATGACAAAAGCATTATTTTAAATGATTATTTTGCAAAAGCAAAAAAAAATACAAAATAAAGTACATACAATTGTTTTCGGGTTGTTTTAATACAAAATTTAGTTCTGATGAAATTATCCGGGCAAAAAAAAATTTATTCATAAGAATCTTTGGGCTCCTGTAATGACAAACTCAATTCCTTGTTTGTAAATGTGGTATACAGGGTATTCCAATAAAACTTTTAACTTCAATAGCGCATTATTTTAACAGTTGTCATGACTCAATTTGTAACTAATTGATTATAGGCAAGTAAAAACTATGCTTTAAATAAAAATGAACTAATATACGCTGCAGCAATGCATTAAAATTTTTAAAATTCTCTACAAAAATGGTGAAAATTTCGCTGTCACATTTCACAAAACTTTGGTTCTTTGGTTCATCGCTATACACATTATCGGACACGATACCGTACGAATGTCGCTTGTTCCGAAGTAGTTACGTAAGTACATATATGCATGCAGTATTGTAATTATTAGCATTGTATTTAGCCGAGTGCACGGTCTTCGGAATTATCCGTGGGGGAATATTTGAGCTTTGGGGACAAGTTAGTGACATTCAGAATCGAACTTGTGCAATGTCGCTCTAGAACCACTGATAGTATTGCTCTTGTAAACTCTAGAGTTTTGGGGGAAACCCAGGTTTGTCCATTTTTAGTCGATCTTTGGAATTAGGCATTCAATAAATGGTTTTGTATGGTCGGAATTGGAACATATTAATTTGGACAACATTTATTTTCAAAAAAATGTTTAGCTCTTTTACATAAAAAGATTACTCACCGTGTGATTTCTCTTTAAAGCGATAACACATCGCCACCCAAATCTGTGATTTATTACTTTTATTCTTTTTATTTGCGGGGCGTGAAAGATAAGGTGTATGCAAGTGACTCACAATCGATTCAAGATGGATTTCGTGAAGTTATCAAGGACATACAGTTACAAATATGCGAATTGGTTCATGAATAATTAAATAAATCTTCGCTGATTTGGCTTAAAACTACTAGCTTCTTTACATATCAATTAAACCTTTCATTGGAAGGCCATTCATGAACAATATTAAAAATGTTTGCAAAGACAATTACTATTCAACAGTAATAGAATAAAGTATTGGTTGCAGTGTGGCCAAAATAATAAGAACTTTCAACAACTAAAGTCGGCACACCTCTGTTTTAGTTTTAGTTTCAACAACAACGTGCTGAATCAAATGTGTAGATTCCCCAATTCCATCTTTAAGGTCTTGATTCGACTGTGGGGCCCTTGCATATACCTTATATTTCACGTATTTAAGAAATCTTACGATCAGGAAACTCTTTACGATTTCGAAAATGTAAGGTCCAATGACCTATCCAGAACAAAAGCCACACCTAACAGTTGTACGTTTTTAATAATAATTATTGGATTTTCCGAGCCTTGTTAACACATTCTCAGAGATGAAAATGGGCCTCATGAGTCAGGAATCAAGATGATTTTTCGATGAAATTCCGGATGAATTTCAAGGACCCAATTCAGCCAAGTCTCGACGTTATTGATGGTCGGTATGAGTGAGTTCTTTTTTTTTACTGAACTGAAAAAGCCTTAAGACCTAAATCTATACGCAATACAATGCAATGTAATTTGTGGAGTGCCCAATCCAAAGATTGACTGAAATGGACAAATATGGGTTTCCTCAAAACTAGGGAATAGGTATCGCAGGA
Source organism: Tachina fera (assembly GCA_905220375.1). Lineage (NCBI taxonomy): Eukaryota > Metazoa > Arthropoda > Insecta > Diptera > Tachinidae > Tachina > Tachina fera. The sequence goes on along the minus strand of LR999964.1, from coordinate 48,652,134 downwards.
CTTCTTAACGTCATTAAGGTGTTCCACGACAATCCAAAAATTCTTTAGTTTTGTGAACTGTGGCCGCGAAATTTACAACATTTTTGTGGTGAATTTTAACAATTTCAATGTGTTACTGAAGCGTATATTTTCCTCCATTTTTAGGGTTCCGTACACCAAAGGTGAAAAAAGGAACCCTATTGTTTTCGCTACGCTGTCCGTCTGTCCGTCACACGGTATTTTCTCAGGATCCGTAAGAGCTACGGACCTGAAATTTGGACAGAGTATGTATAACCTTGGCTGCTAACCCAACAAATACATGAGAATTAAAAATTAAAGGGTGCTCCCAAACGAGCAACGAAAAAAGCTAAAATCCCATGTAATATACATACAATTGTATGTACTTATGTATATTGACACTTGAAATTTGTAAAAGTAGTGAATTTTTATATAGACTACAACAATTAACACTAAAATTTAAAAAAATTTAAATTAAAGGGTGGTCCATCAGTTAATGCAATTTTGACTATGTAATTTTGACAACTTGCTATATCTTGGAAACCGTAAGAGGTAAACTCTTGAAATTTTCAAAAACGGTAAAACTAAAAAATCCGAAAATTATAAAATCGCCAAACCGGAAAAAATCACCAAAACCTGAAAAAATCGTCAAAACGAAAAAAATCTACCAAATTAAAAAAAAATTCTAGCACTAAAATAAATCGCCAAATTCGAAAAAATCGCCAAAATTAAAAAAAACCCCAAAAACCGAAAAAATCGTTAAAACGCGAAAAATGCGCCAAAACCAAAATAATTGTTTATGTGAAAAAAAAATCACCAAAATGAAAAAAAATCGCTAAAATTAAAAAAAAATCGCCAAAATTAAAAAAACGCAAAAAACCGAAAAAATTCTCAAAACGAGAAAACAGTACCAAAATTTAAAAAACCTTCAAAATTAAGAAAATCGCCAAAACGAGAAAAAAAGTGCCAAAACAGAAAGCGCCAATAAATTCAAAAAACCCCAAAACTAAAAAAACGCTTAAAACCGAAAAAAACCCAAAAACGAAAAAAATGCCAAAACTATAGTTTATATTGGCTAAAGTTCGTTTTGAATTACATATCTCGTGTCCGTACGGAACCCTTTGTGCGCGGGTCAAAGTCGCACTTCACTGAATTTATTATTAATGACGTGATTTTCACTTGTCATCTCTCTGTCAAGTAGTAACTGGTTGAGTGATGACTCATGACGATTGAAACACCTTGTATTTTTCGGCTCTGTCACTTCCATTAAAATATTTTTTAACTTTTTTTTCAAATTACTTATTTTGGATTTTTATAGTACCATTGTACTTACCAATTTGTTCATCCATGGTGTGTGTATCTATTTTCATTATATTTCATTTCATGGCATTAGCACATCATAAACATGATCCTCTCTTAATAATTCCTTGTAAAATACCTGTGCAACGTCTGTTTAATACCGTCTATTTCATGTAAACTATTTGGAACTTGAACACGATGAATTAAAATCAAGTTACTCATGAATTTTATTCACAAATTCCTTTTTTCTATTATATAAAACAAAATTGCATAATAAACATTTTGTCTTGATTTTACACCCTTCCCCTTTATTCCTTTATTCGTTATGCGTATTGTACATGTATTGTACAATGTGCAGACATACATAAATATTTTCATTACATTCGCCTCATCATTAAATTTAAATGTGTTTATAATTTTCCACTTAGAACAAAGTATCTACAAATGTATCATTTTACTGCCTTTTGTTTGAAAAAATTCTTTGAATTAATTTTATTTGTTTGCTTAATGGTCTGCCAAGTCCGCCGGTTTCTCTGGGTTTCTGTGTGCTCGCTCGTCTGTCGGTCTGTCTGTCTGTCTATCTGTCTTGCTTTTTCTGCTCTATTTGTTTTAATTCTCACCTACGCTTTTACACCACATGAGCGATGATTACAAGCTCAAGTACATTCCCTTCTATGCGGTTTTTTCTAAGTCGGTTCGGTTCGTTCTATTCTTGCTAGTTCTCTATTGAATATCTCTAGAGTGTGTATTTGTATGTGTTAGATGAATACTCATATTATTATGATAATGTGCTTACAAGACAAACGTTTAACATTTGTTCTACTATTATGGTTGATATTCAACACCAAACGATAAATAAATACAACAAGTCCAACAACAACTAAATGTCAGTCATTCTATCATTGTTGGTCGAAAGCAGGATTAAAATTTGTTTCGATGATGATGCAAAATTACAACTGCAAATGTATCTTAACTTTTTGCTTGAATAAGATATGATTTGCAAAGTGATTGATTGCAAAGTTTTGAAATAGATCTCGTAAATATTTTTAAGAAAAAAAAGGTAATTCCAGTAAAAGATTTCAGGAGGGTATGTCATTAATAATAGGAACAATATCACGCAAAAGTGCGCAACGTCTACAGTTCGCCAGTTCGCAAATTTGCGGCTGTATTTTCTCGATGATTGCTCAAATTCCATCTCTGAGGTTTTGCAAAAGTTTAAAGCAGCTACGTCCAAACATACATAGGCCGGCTTCCTAAACGCAAGTTGCAATGCTCAATTTAATAAAATGTGTGTGCAATGCTAAGCATGTATTAAGAGTAACCTTGCGTTGCTGAGAAATTTTTTGCATTTTATCGGCATTTAGGAACGTTGCTATGCAACTCATACATATGTATGTTTGCCTACAAAATAAAAATGATGCGCGATTTTGACAACTGATACTCATTAAAATGAGTTGCCAAACGATTAGGAACATTGGACGTTGCCAGAAAGTTTGCATATGCCATAGAATTATTGTTAGAAATGTGTTTTTATAATTATAATTTTGGAAACGATTTAATTTCATGTGAAATACATGTATGTACCCGTTTATGATCTAATTCCAGCCATAAAAAATTCTTAATCATCATTCGATAGCGCAATCCATTCCATTAAGGCTCTAATGATCCTGTCAGACCAAAAACCGCACCTGACATTAACACCTTGAGGATGGAGAGACTTTTCAAAAACAATTTTTGGGTTTTATGAGTCCCAACTGCGACTATCCTGCTTGTTAATGTATCAGCCGGAATTGAAATGGTCCACATCACTTAAGATTTTTCGATTAAATTCGGGATCACTTTGATGAAATTCAAGAAACCAATTAGCAAAGACACGATGATGCTGTTGTATGAGTTCTTCTGTCAACGGAATTTTAAAATCCTTAAGATCTAAGTCTTTATGCAAAATACGTTCTAATGTTGTTTAAGAAATGCTCATTTCCAAAGGTCGATGAAAAATGGACAAACCTGGGTTTTCCTCAATACCATGGGCTACAACAGGAATATTCTTTACTTGTCCCAACAGCTCAATCTTTTCCCGCTAATTTCACCTAAAAGATGCTTCACGACTACCCAAAAATGCTACAGTAATGGTAGAATTAGTCGATTCGTATCGTGTTACTTTTGAAGTGGTCCTATCGTTCAATTCTGGATGTTAGTTAGTAAAAACGTGAGGTTGCCAGCGAACGTGTCGGCTGTTATTGTATTTCTCTATGCTTTATACATGTGTGTGTACTCGTATGTATGTAAGAGAGAATTTGACGTAGACATCTATTTTCTGTATATTTCCACCTCACGTACGTTACGATATATATTAAATAAACAGCAACATGTTTTATTAATGTTACAGATTTTGTCAGCTGATCCGTCAACTCACGATACGTATCTACTAATTCTACCATAATTTTGGGAACTGTGACCTCGAAATTGGAACCATTTTTGTAGTGAATTTTAATAAGTTTAATGCTTTACTGAAGTGAGCTACTCAAAATAGGGCCTTCATTATCATGGTTTTCAACTAAATTCAGTTCGGTCATATAAGAGTCGCCCAAACTTAGGCCAGGTTTAAATCTGTGTGCCAAATGCCACACAAGCGTAACCAACTAAAACTATTTGATTCAGATATGTATTTATTAAGTTAAACTGTTTAAATCAATAAATACATGTCTGAATCAAACAGTTTTTCATTAGTAATTAGTTGGTTACGTTTTTTTTGGGCAAATGACACACAAGAAATGCCAGATGTAAACTCAGCCTTACACACGACCAAACTGTGTTTCAGTAGTTTGAACCACAAGTGTTTTTTAGTTGAAATTGTCTGCGCGTTACCAACTTAAAATATCAAGTTGGAAAGAAGGCACTAATGCTTTTTATACCACACCAACCTGTTACAACAATATATGTTTTCTATAAAAAAAAAACACAACCACAGACCCAACTACTAAAATGTAGTTTCGTATACTCAACGTTTTGCGCAACCAAACTTATGCAGAGTTGAAAATGATAATACCAAAATACAACTAAAAAGACAACTGTTAATTAGGTTGGAATTCCAATGCAAATTTATGAATCCCAACTAAACTATTTTAAAAGTTGAAAACCGTGATAGGGACAGAAACGTCTTATTGGAAAAAATGAATTTATGAAATTTCTTTAGAAAAACTTTTCAGACTACCCTTTACTATGTGCACTTTTTCGAATTTTAAGTATTTGTATTGCTTTTTTTTAAATTAATTTCAATCATAATATATACAGGGAGCGAAACGGCCCCAACCACTATTGACCACCAACAGAGTTTTGTGACGTTTTTGGTTCGGTGGAGGTAAGTAAATATTTATTATGTTTTAAATACAAATAAAATATTCTTGGGTTTAACTCAATTTCTTATTGTCGTCCATCAACTGCAATGAAAATGCTGTTCTTTGCTGCTCTTGTTGTTCGATGTTCGTGTGTGAACAAGATTTTATCATTTCAAAACAAAAAATAAGTGAAATGTATTGAATTACAACCGCTTTGTTTTTATTTCTTTTATTATTGTTGTTATAAAAATTATGCGTACATACTCGTAAAATTTAAAATGTAAATTTTGTTTTGAAACCTTGATGATTAGAATTTATTTGAATGATTTTATAATGTAACGGCCAAAGATAAGCAACTAAATAAAATTCACTAAAGAATCTTTAGATCATGTGATAAATTACATTCTTAGATATGTTTCACGGGTAAATGAACGATAAAAATCTGATCATTTCTAATAACATAAGAATGAAATTTTCTAGCATGCTACTTCATTGCCTCTTGACGCCTACATATATACATCGTGAAGTCTTAGCAAGAGTTGACTGGCTACTAAATGGGATTTCCTTCGGCAGTTAATCATTTAAAAACCCCTAAGATATAAAAAATGGTTACGAAAAACTTGTTATTTTGAAATTTCGTATTTTTTTTCGGCATTCTTTTGACATCTCAAATAAAGTAAAAGTTAAAAACTAACTGAACAAAGTGCACCATTCAGCTGAGTCTATATCTATCTAAGACTAGATTTTTATACAATTCTCTTTGAACTGACCAGTAATACTGGTATGGCGGATGTTCATGAACATGATAAGCGATATCATGACCAATGATTTGGCTACACTCAGCAACTGGCCCACAGGCTGTGGTCTAGAAGCAAACCGAAATTAAACAAAACTGGTACTATTATTCACAAAGTCCAAGATACAAAGTCTTGAACTCCCAAGAGTTCAAGACACACACTCGTACACACTCGACCCCTTCCTGGCCCACTCTCTTTTCTCCTTAAATAACTAATCATCTATATCTTTTCCTTTCTTCCTTATCCTCCCTGTCTCTACTACTTTCAACTTACAGGTAGCACAAAGGGATCGTCGTATTGGACCCAAGTGAGCTGGATCCTAGATTTCATTTTTCACCAGTAGTTTAGGATAGGTTGAAAACAGCAGCAATTACGCTCTTATACGGGGACATACACGAAAGCCAGTATAGTTCGTGTGCGATTTCATGTAAATTAACAAAAGAACCCCACGTTTATAGGAACTCAGTATCGATCACGTAGTCCCTCAAACTTTTCCAGTCAATATCTCTAAGCTGGGTACTGTCCGGAAAAGATGTTATCCCCCAAAATAACGGGATCTCGGCCGGGCGAAAGCTGGACAATGACAAAAGAAGTGCTTCATTGTCTCCATGTCCTCGATGCATGCCCTGCATTCATTGTCATTCGTGGCTCCTATCCGGCACACATGCCCTCGTAGATTAGAGTGTCCCATTAAGATGTAATTGCTGATCATTTGAAAACTAATCAATTAAGCGGAAACTATTGTAGAAGCTATTATGATTTTTAGTTTATAGCATAGACAGACGACAGCGTTAATTTGCATTAGCAGTCTTAATTCAAATACTGTCGTCTGTCAGGGTAAATTTTTAATTCACATTAGTGAGCTTTTAATGCAAATTAACGCTGTCGTCTGTCTGTCTACGCTATTATACATACATATATCATAACTGTATCGAATTTATGCCGGTGTTTCAAGAAGCAGCACTATTTTAAATTTATTCTGTTTGTATTCTCATGAGCTTGAGTTTAGCAAAAATAAAATCTTAAAATCATACTCTATTAAATTTAAATTTTAAAAAAATTCTCTATTAAAAATCAAAAGCTTATGAAAAATTCACATTTAAAGCATTATAATTTTTTGTGTGCATGAAAAACTTAATGCTATTTCGAAATCCACAAATAAGCCATAACCGGAAAAAGAAACCGAAACTAGAAAAATCATATATGTTTGTACTAAATAGGCTAAATAATTTTTCAACTTTAATTAATAATTCTCTTCGTAAATCTATTTATTCCATAGAAAACCATAGCTTCCAAATTACAACATACTTACCCAGTGAAAAAAATGGAAGTCATTCTAGTGGAACTACATTTTCATTGCTTCCAAAAAATCGATATTTGTAATTTGCCGAGAGTGAGCAAAAATCCATGTAGAAGCTTATTTTAGTCATACAAAACCTTGTAACTCCTCCATAGTCTACAACCTAGACGGACGACTTGAGTATAAAATTTATATGGAAAGCACTCATATTTTTGAGTGATTTTCATACAAATTTTCTAGACGAGTCGTCTGCCTCACTTGTAGAAACTACATATAAAAAAAAATATTTTTTTAAAGAAATTTATGAACTAATTTTAGTCTAAAATTTAAAAGTTATTTGCTTCAATTTACATGAAAACACTGTTTCGGGCTTAAATTCGTATAAAAAGAAACGAATTGTTCCTAGATGAAAATATTATCATAGAACACAAAAAAAGGAATTTTTCTTAATGTCGCTTCCAATTCAGTGACCAGGCATCGAAAAAGAGAACTTCTTGGAATGACAACGCTATGTAAAAATCATTAGATCGGATCGAAATTTTCACTACATCGCAAACTCTACATTTTCATGACTTTTTTGGAGTCTCTTTTTTTTACTGGGTATGCATGCATATAAATTTGCTTTTTGTAATATATGTACATACATATGTATACGAGTATATTGTGCACTTCCCCGTCATCCTAATAAAAGTAATTACCAATTAATCGAATTAATCAACATGTTTTGAAAAGCTCAATGCAAACATTAATTAATGCTTGAGGCCAAACTGACGGGGAAAAAGTTACAAAAATCTAAAATAACCATAATTTGTGAATAACCTACTGAAACATTATTTTACGTTTTATATTTCTGTGTAATTTATTTCAATTATATGCTATACTAGTACGTACATATGTATGTATGTGATGTGATGTTTTATTACTTCATCATTTTATCTATTAATTGTATGTTTTCTAATAAATATCGCCATGATCGTCATCGTCTTTGCATTCATCGTCATCATCATCGTCAGTGCCGCCATCGTTGTTCAATACACATGATTTGAAAATCAGCTAACAGAAATATACGACTACAAACCAATCTAAGTATGAACAAGCATACATATTTATGTACAATAATGTCAACTTCAAATAGAGCGAAAATTTAGCTCAAAATAAAAAATGAAAATATATATGTACATACATACATTTATGCACATATTTAATAGATACTAGTACTACGACGTATAGTTCAAATAAATTTGTTCTCGTTTAAATTTGAAAAAAGAAAAAAATAAAACAAAAATGCAAACGAACACAAGGCCATTAAGCCGGCTGTCTAGGAGTATGTTTGTATGTGTATGTTTTTCTCTACACACTTGACCTGATCGTATCTCAGTAAACGTATACTCACTAAGGCGAAGCAATCTCGAAATAAAAATAATCGATATTTATTCGCGAATCTAACAAAATTCAAATGTTCGCTAATGCAAACTTCTTTCGATAGTTTCTCAAATGTGTGACGATAGCCTAGTAAATGTGTGATATATATGCAGTCTGTTCTCCATCTAATCCTGCAGCGTAAAGTGAAAATAAAATTGCTTTTTTTACTTTTTCTGTTGCCATTTTGCGAGACTGAAATTAGCTTGATATTGGCTTACTTTTCATATTGCTAGCGAACCTTCGAATTCTTTTCGATTCATTTTTGAGTGTCATTCTGTATAGTTTTACACGACAAATGTTCGACAAATGTTCGAAATTGTTACCATTAACCAAAGTCTTGGTCAAGTGGGTACTTACTTCACATTTCGTTTGAAGTAGTTAATAGATTTTGCAAGATGTCAGCCGAAGATATACATATGTATGTATATGTGCGAGGGTTGTTGCAATGTGGCCTTACTTTGCTTTTCATACAACAATGTGGTGCCTATACTTGGGTCGAACTCGTTCGCTAGTTAATTTTGGCCACAAACCTATGATTAAACCCATGTAATTTAAATGGATTTTATCATCGGTTTGTAGCAAAATTGAACTAGTGAACGAGTTCGACCCAAGTCTAGTGATGCCCGACACAGTTCATTTGATTTCCACTTTTTTAAATTAATATGTTCCAACAAATAGTTTTCTCAATAGTTAATACAAAATTGCTGAACAGACTGTACACATCAGATGTAAAGACAACATGATTTCGTATACCGATATGTTGCAAGAACAGGCCGATGTGATCTTTGAGTCGTACATATATTTTTGTTTGTCTACTCTACATGAATCCACTGTTAGAACACCGAATATTTTTTCGTGTTGTACCATGTTATACATTGCAAATGACAGCTGTTATGTGCCAGTTGCCCTGTGTAATATAGTTTTTGGCAAGTGACAACGCAACTGGATTTATGTTTATATACAAAGTCGCGCTATTAATCAAAAAGCTGAAAGTACTATTCTGAATAGTGGAAAAATATTTACCCTTATTCCATTTGTCAATATCAACGCCACGTCAATACAATACCCAAAAAATGGTACTTATCTACTCGCTCCCGACAAAAATGTATATGACAGTATATTTCTGTTCCCTAAGGCCCAGATAATAGCACGAGCCTGTTAATAGCAGTAATTTTTTTTTCGGCAGGGTAGACAAGCTCCAATTTGTTGGTATTATTTGACGTGACGTCGATGTTGACAACTGGAATAAAGGTAATTATTTTTACTATTAACTACGCCAATTCGTCGATCAACTCCGTCCTGCTCGTTAATATTGACAATTGGCATACCAACTCTAAGTTAACATAATTATAAAACATTCTTAAAAAGTATACCTCGTATTCTAGCACAACCCTCGCTTGTACTCAGTAGTCAAAAAGACGAAATATTTTTCAAACTCATTGAAAGTTTCGCGTGTGCTGTGAACTCTATACTCGTATCTATTGTGTTGTACTTGTTCTTGTTGTTAATGTTGGTTGACTTTTCTACGACCAGTCGCCTGACTTATTGTTGGTTTTTTTGTTTTGTTGCTTTAAAGCCTTTTAAACTTTAGTTTATTACACTAAAGTGAATAATGTTTGTTTACTGATTATACGTGTGTAATCTTTAACACCTACTTGGCTTTTAACTAAAGAAATTTGTTGCACGACTAATGTGGCAAAGTAATGGCATGTGCAAGCGTATGTACGTATGTTTAAGGAGGGCCTTTGAAATTAAGTGCCCTGTGTACAATACATATGTAGTTGCGGAACAAGATATCAATGCATTTGTGATATAGCAAAATATATTTTTGCCAGACTCAACAAGAGCGGACGGGTGGACATTGAAATACATATACTCGTATGATTGGTTATGTGTTGGAAGAACAAAGTAGATTTCTCGAATATTTAGGAAATTAAAAAATGTTCAATGCACATTAAAGTCCTGCACAATACCATTTATAAGACCTTTAAAGACATGAGAGATTTTTCAAATGCTTAACTACAGCGAAATATTCTAAAACAAACGCTAAACAACACTCTTGGCAAGACAAACAACTGAAACAAATTTCTTGCCAACAGTGTTGTTTAGCGTTTGTTTTAGAATATTTCGCTGTAGTAAAGCATTTGAAAAATTCTTCATGTCTTGAAAGGTCTTATCAATGGTATTGTGCAGGACACTAATGCACATCAGAAAAATGCGTGTTGTCGTTATTTAATAACTGTCGGAGGCCGGGCGCGAACCCAGGACCTTCGGTTTTGTAGTAAATGTGCTAAGTACTTCTGAAATAAAGATTTAATTACAAATATCACACAACAGTTTTTCAACAAAAATTTGTCTGTTCAAAGTTTCAAAAGGTTTCAAGTCGGTACGAAAAAATTTTTATATATTAATGGATATAGCCAATAGCCGATTTCAAAAGTGAAAACTGTAAAATCAAACATAATTGTGTAATTCCATTTCGAAACTTAAGCCTGGATCACACGATTGGCACAATGTACCGATTTTCGTCGGCTCACTGCAATAAAGTCATAATTAATAAGACAAAATTACATTATTACTTAATTAATTTTTGAATAAGTCTATATAGCTTTATTACCAATACAGTGTGGTGCAGTTATGTAATTATATTTCAACTAGTTGAGAAATAAAGCAAATTTACCTTGTTACTTATAAATTTATTTCAGTGAGCCGACGAAAATCGGTACATTGTGCCAATAGTGTGATCTAAGCTTTAGACTGATTTTACACATGTAATTCTTCATGTCTGTCAATATTAAAGTTTCACAGATGTGTTTCAGATTAACGTGAGCACCTGCATTTACGGCCTAATATCACCGGGATGAAGTTGAGCTTCCAACCATCGCCCAAATGCACTATTCTAATTCCTATTTGTCTTGCATAAAACATATAGGTTGTAATCTGTGAGCTTTTTAGACTCTTGCTGCTAAGACCTTAGTCAAAACAGCTTCTGTTGATGGCAACAACATCAAAAAATAGTGTCTGGTTGATGGTGTCACATCAATCACTAGCATTTTTTTAACACTGGGAAGCCAAGCCTATTCTCCCAGCGTTTTTGGTAGCAACCATAGCCACTTCGCAAGATTCTCCGTGATTACACGCTGCAAGTATGGTCGCTCATACCTACAGCGAGTTCTCCAAGAGAAATTTTCACCTCCTACCGACACAGCGTAACAACTCATGCTGCAGCCACACCCAGCAAAAAATGTTCAATATTTTGTAATGGGTAACAAAGTAACGAGTGGTACATATTTATCTAATTATTTTATATGTATAATAATGACTGTCCTGTAATAAATAAAATAACAACTTATTTACACCATTACGCGAAAGTACTTATTGTAGTACTTTCCAGTTTATAACAAAATATGTATGTATATCTACAGAAAAATTTATCGTGAAAATGAGCTTCGAAGACAACAAAAAAAAATTCTCATTAACTTTTGAATAATTTTAAACAAAAAGTAATCTTAAATTTTTTGCATATTTTTATCAGTAATCTATTAACTTTTGGATATTTGTAGGCAAAAAGTATAGGGTACCTCATACGAAGTTCAAAAACTTCTCAGTCAAAAATAATGGGTTATTCAGTCAAATTGTAAGTACTTACGACTAGGGAGTACATATACACTTTTTTGCATTCTAGTAGGCAAAATTTTTTGCTGAGTAGTTGCGGACTGCAAATATCATGGCTAACATTGATGCTCAGGCATTCATGTCAGAGAATGGAAGAAACATGGAAATTCTCTTGTACATTGACACTTGAAATTTGTAAAATTAGTGTATTTCTATATAGACTACAACAATTAACACTAAAATTTAAAACATTTTAATTTAAGGGTGGTCCATCAATTAATGCAATTTAGACTATGTAATTTTGACAACTTGCTATATCTTGGAAACCGTAAAAGGTAAACTTTTGAAATTTTCAAAAACGGTAAAACTAAAAAATCCGAAAATTATAAAATCGCCAAACCAAAAAAAATCGCCAAAACCTAAAAAAATCTCCAAAAATTTAAAAAAAATCGCCAAATAGAAAAAATATCGACAAAACTAAAAAAAAAATTTTAACAATTAAATAAGTCGCAAAATTTGAAAAAATCGCCCAAATGAAAAAAATAGCCAAAATGTAAAAAAGCTCCAAAAACCGGAAAAAATCGCCAAAACGCGAAAAATGCGCCAAAACCAAAATAATTGTTTATGTGAAAAAAATTCGCCAAAATAAAAAAAAATCGCCAAAATTAAAAAAAATTGCCAAAATTAAAAAAAAAATTGCCAAAACGAAAAAAATCGCCGAAATTAAAAAAAAAACGCCAAAAACCGAAAAAAATCCTCAAAACAAGAAAAAAAAGTGCCAAAACTAAAAAAATTGCCAAAACCAAAAAAACATCACCTATATGAAAAAAACGCCAAAATTAAAAAAAAATTGCCAAAATGAAAAAATCGCCAAAATAAAAAAACGCCATAATTAAAAAAAAATCAAAAACCAAAAAAAAAACCCAAAATTAAAAAAAACCCTTAAAACCGAAAAAACCCAAAAACGAAAAAATGCCAAAACTATAGTTTATATTGGCTAAAGTTCGTATTGAATTACATATTTCGTGTCCGTACGGAACCCTTCGTGCGCGGGTCAAAGTCGCACTTCACTAAATTTATTTAGATATTTTTCAAATAATTAATTTGAAAACAAAACACAGAACAGCTGCAAGTAAAAATTTTACTATGTAGTAATAATTTCATACTATTCAATTCAATTCAGCTTATTGTGTCTAATGATATTTACAAAATTTACTTACAATAGTATATATACATATACAAAGAGTTTAAGGATTTTTCCTTTTTCTACTTAATAATACAATTTTGTTTCATGTTATCCTTAATTTTAATATAGTATTTAAGTTAAAGTGAAACTTTTCAAAAAACTTGTGAAATTTTTCTTTTTATGATAAAACTTAAAAACTACTTAACTGACTAATCTAAGGCGGGGGCTAACTCAACTATATGATATGTTCAGAATGAATACATCTAGTATTGAATTTTTTATACAATTTCTATATCTTAACAGCGACCAAATCGACGTTTGCGATTTGGTGTAGTCTTGCTGTAGAATAATGTGTGGGAAGATTATGGATTAACTTTAGCAGTTTATTTTGAAGGATTTGTAGCCTTTTTATGTGGCATTTATTTAGTGTAGTAATAATATGTTAAAATTTTTTTAGTCTCTCAATCTGTTTCTCTCTTGCGACGCTCTCTCCTTGCAAACTGTTTGAGTTAATGAACACTTTCCACTAATTATTACAAATTCGTAAAAAAATTTTAGTAAATGAACAAACCTAATATTTATTAATAATAAGTTTCAATACTAAACAGAAAAAAATATGTTGCTTAATAGCCCATTCAGGCTGACACGAAATGAAGTAATTTCAAGCTCAAATTACGAACGAAATGAAAGGTGTTTATGCAGGCACTGAATGACATTTGAGTTGATTTCGCAAAACATATTATTCACTGCGGCAGACATTAAAGTAGTTTTTCAGTTTAATAAATTCTTTGTTACACTTATACACATTTGTCATTCAAAAATTTTCATAAATTTAATAATTTTGAATGTTTTTTTATTTAATATTGAATGTCAAAATTTTTATTTCTTTTAATTGTTGTTTCTCATAGTTGTAAATTTACTCATGTTTGAAAATAAAAGTAGTTTTAGTACAACAACAGAGTTGTATTTTGTAATTTCTTGTTAATTTCATCGAAATTAAGTAAAATAGTTTAATTTGGAAAATGTCAAAATATATGGGAAATTAATTAATTTCAACTTGTTTTCGACCGAAATCACGAAACTGCTTAATTTCGAGTCAGCCTGAATGGGCTATAACTATAGAATTGTACGAATTGACAATGGAAAATTTTATGAAAAGAACATGGTCCTGCAAACGTAGACGTTGCGGTCATTTGGCTGATATCATTTTTTTTATTATTAAAGGCATATTCTCCTCCTGACAATTAAATAAACATTCGAAGATTTCGCTTAAAAAAACATATCAAAATGAAACGATCTCTTAGTAGAAGACCCTTTACAATTGAATTTATAATTTTTAAAACATATTAAGGGTTTTCATGAGAAGGTTCAAATGTCTCGCATACTGTGCAATTGTGCATTTTTTTACACTATCGTAAATAAAATGTCAAAAATTGTAGGGAAATTTATTTACACAAACCTGTTAAGTTTGCCCAATAATTTTTACTCGTAAAATTTAGCTGTGCAATTGTGCATTTTGTAATGAACAACTTCTTTCTTTTTTTGGCTTTATTTAAGAATTTTTAGACACACACACACACACACTTTTTTATTCTTATAGAAATATATATGTAAATATGTTTTTAAATCAAAAATTGCTTGAAATGTTCTTATTTATTTTTTTTAAATGAACTTTATGACGTTTTTGTTAAATTTACATAAACTGTTTGCTAAAGAGTTCAAAAGGGGCTGGCTTTATGAAACAAGTCTCGCAAGTTTGCCCAATTGCACAAATGTCAATTTTAAGAGTTCTCATGAAAACCCTTATTAATTTTATTTATAATACTTTAAATTAAATTTTTCTCTTATTTCTCCTTGATATTATAGAGTAATATAATAGTGGGCTTTCAATTAGTTTTGGTTTATCTACTCATTTTGGCAACATAATACAATACCATCATCTTGATAAAAAATTTTCTTGAATTAGATCTATTAACATTGTAATATTGGACATAATTTCTTGAAAACCAACAATTAGTGTAATAATTAATGTTGGTTTATACTCATAGAATCTACATACATACATACATATACATATACATATATAATGATTGTGCAGGTAGTTATTAAAATATTTATCTCTTGTTGTTACCACTCCCCCACTCCCCTCCCCCTTTTCCAACCTTTCAAAACTTAATTGTGCCAGCCATTATTGTATTTAATGTGATGGTGTGATAGAATGTCATCAATGTCTTTAGTGACCATATACATAAATGTTCAATACGACAGCCGGCCAAGCGTAAAGCGAAATAAATAACCAGTTGTCTGTTTAAATGCCTAAAGAGCGGGTGATTTAAAAAAGGCCATACAAGTTTGAGTATTCGATTTAATTCTTAAGAAAAGCCTGTCATAAACATATTTTACGTGTTTGCAACTGCTGATGCTGATGCTGATGATGATACTGTGGCCACTGTTTGGCTAGCAGCTTTGTTTCATTTTTCATCCTTAATGCAGTTGTTGTGCAGACTTATTGGATGGTCAGAAGACGTACAAGAAGAAGAAAAAGAATAATAGAGCCGTACATGGCATGCGGAATGATGAAATAATGATTATAAACAGTTTCTGGTAAATAATAGCCATCCCTACTACCAGCCAGAGCTTGAAATAAATACCAAGTACAGTTCACAAAAGAAGCTGTCGATGACGACGAAACTGAAGAAAAATGCTGATGGGATTGGAAAAAAGTTTATTTGTACTTAAACAACTGTGTGAATTCTTTCGGTTTTCAATGAACGTGTTTGAAATTTAGATGAGTTTCTTTAACATTTACGAATATATTTCTTATTTGCTCCGTTTTCTGTTGACATTTTATGTCATAAATATGCTGTTTTTTTCAGTTTTGTTTATATTTCAGATAATTACACATACATATGTATGTAAATACTTATGTATGAAATTATTTAGAAGTGCATACTCTCAGGTAATGAATAGCTTTAATAAAAACAAAAAATATACTATGTACATATCGCTAACTTAATATAGAAACGCCTTAATCATTATTATTTTTTGCATATTTCTGTAGATCAGAAAGTCAGCTGTCGAAATATGTATGTATGCAAAAAAATCTTGATTTAAAAAAATAGGTTAGGGCGTTTCTATATTAAACTAACGATATGTTCATTTTTTTAACCCTAGGATTATCGGTAAATTTTTTCCACTAAGTTCTCCTCTTCTTGGTCTGGCCAGACCACAGTGCAAAAACCTAAAAATCCCAATTAAATAAAAAGTAAAGAATTTAAGAAATTTATTATTCGACATATTGTCGTAATTATATTTTAATTTGAAATTTATTTGCTGCTGGTTCATATCGAATATAAATTAGTTGCTGGGTTTTGTATAAGTTTCTAAGCCTACTATGCTTATTTTTCTTTTGTGATTTTCAAAAATATTATTATTTGTGAATTCTCAAATAGTTCTTGAAATTCTGTGCATAAGATAAGAGGTTTGTGACAATTCAAAATGTGTGGTTGAAGTCTATTGATGATTTGTTACAGCAACAATGAAATGCATATAGACCAAGCTGAACCACCGGCAAATAAATTTCAAATTAAAGTATATAAGAATATTTTTTTATTAAACAAATATTTATTTTTCAAACTATTCGAATTTGTTGTATAAATTTATTATTATTATTATTTTTATATTATTCTATATGACAATCGTCGCAAATGTACATTGCTTTTCCACATTTATCACAGCTAAAACGAGTTTTGCGTTTTGTTTTCGTTGTTATATTGCACTTAACGCATAATGACCGGCAATTTTTTGAAGAGGTTGGAAAAGGTACTGTTTCCAACTGCGATGGGGTTGGCTCTTCAGAGGATTTTTGTGGTTGGCCCTGAAAAATTTATTTTTAATATTAGATTTTTCAACGTATGTATTTATAAGGTTTATTCTTACGTAAACATTAAATTTCGCCAAAGCATTTCTGATGTGTGGAAAACGTATAACATTTGTGGGAGCACCAGCTGATTCACTAATTCGACAAGAAATCGGCGACGACGATCTGTTTGTTTTATATTTACCATGTCGTTATAAATCAAAAACGAAGCTAAACCAGATATGTCCAATATATTTATTGTAAAACATGGCCAATGACCAGCAGTTGGTTCCTCGTTTGCAGCTATAATATTATAACATCTGGTCCATTGTGTCAACTCCAGCTTTATTTCGGTCATAATCAATAATTTAGTTGGCGTCTAGTTGCTCAACCTGGCTCGTCTTCCGCTGTTATGTTTCCTTTGATGGTATTTGTACCATCTACGTCTCCACTATCCATCGACTTGCACATGACATGATAATGACGCCTGCAGAGCAACTGTGAAAAATTCATCATCTTGCTTGTTGTGGTGAACACGTGCCATATTCATGTTCAGGCATATGAAAGTATTTTGCAGTAGTTCAATAGAGATGAAATATTTACCAAATTTGCTCTGTCTCTTTTCTTTGTATTGCAAATTGTTACGTACGGTGAATCTCATGGCGAACATTGTTACTTAGACATATGCTCGGGCATTGATGTCAGAGCATGGACGAAAGTCAAATATGAGCGGTCTACATTAGCCATTTGCCATGTCCGATATGATGCCCATACCTAGTTCATGGCTAGTGGAGACCCCTAGTAATGTTCTGTTGATAATAGTATAACAGCTTTACTTTTTTTGGTACATAGGAACAAATGGCATATTTATTTTCATAGCAACTAAATAACCAATGACAACATACAAATGTATAATTTCATTTTTCAGCCACATTGTTTTTTTTTATTTTGCAAAAACACATTCAAAAATCAAAAACGACTCATATACATATAATACTTTGTAGTCTAGCCAGACCAAGAGGGTAATTTAATATACTTCACATAAAAATGGTACTTAACCCCACAAATTTGCTCCGATCAATTCCAGATTAGTTTCATTCGATTCAGCACATATTATTTATTTCCTGCTTTTTTAATTTTTTCTTATATATGAAAGATATTGCAAGCAGAAAATAAATTTGGTCTGACCAGACCAAGAGGGTAATCCTAGGGTTAATTTGTTTAACATTTTTGATTAAATTTCTTTTTTCTCTCTCGAAATTTATTACCTTAAAAATTAAAATGATTGGTTTATGGTTTTGCATTGTTGTCCCCAATTTTTTATTGCATTGTATTCTCACTTACAATTAAAAGTTTTTGCAAAAAAATAAAAAATAATAATAATAATAACATAAATAATGTGTATAAAATAAAAATACACAAACAAATGAACAGGTCAGTTTAGGTGGACATACAGGCTGACAAACAGTCGTAAATGTTTAAAGTACATTAAGAGGCATTAACTACATTCTTACGATGTGCTATAACATTAATTTTTTGTATGGAATTCTGAACTCAATAGAAATTTTATCGATTTATTTGTCTGATATTGTTCGAACTGCACTACTGTAGGTAATGCATTTATTTAAGCAAAACTGAACTAAAAATAATTTTTAAGTGTGCTTTAGTGAAAATGTGTATGGAAATTTTCTTTTAACATACAGTTCAAACTCAAATTTTTATTTTTTTTGCACAGCGGAGTTAGTGTTCACTTTTGGAGTCGGCTCATTTTTTTTAACTGCAAAAAAGTAAAATACAAAAGTATATTTTTATTTTTTATCAAAAATTTTAATATGAAAGTTAATAAATATATTTAAAAAAAATGCACCATTTTATTTAAACTAGCATAGTCCAGTGGTCTAAATTAGACCACTTGTCACTTAATATGTATTTATTTATTATAAAAATGTGTGTACAAAACAAAGAATAAAGTTGTTGGGCAAATTTAAATCGCTTTTTTACCCTTTTGACCCAAAAATTTTGGAAACACATTACCATTGTGCATGTCTACACAAAAATTGCTTTTAAACCATATATGTATATATCACCAATATTGGCGAACGATAAGATACCCTGTCGGAGAATGTGTGGCTGACTACAAAAAAAGTTAACTAATAGTTAACTTTTATAAGATGTGAACTAGTTCAGATTAGTTGTTCCTTTTTATTCTTTTGATCTTTGTTGTTCTTTTGGTCTTTCTTGTTCTGTAGGTCTTTCTTGATCTTTTGGTATATCTTGATATTGTGGTCTTGTTCGTTTTTTAGGGTTCCGTACACCAAAGGTGAAAAAAGGACCCTATTGTTTTCGCTACGCTGTCCGTCTGTCCGTCACACGGTATTTTCTCAGGAACCGTAAGAGCTACGGACCTGAAATTTGGACAGAATATGTAGAACCTTGGCCACTACAACAACAAATACATGACATACAAAAATACAAAACGAGCGACGAAAAATGTTAAAATCTCATGTAATATACATACAATTGTATGTACATATGTATATTGACACTTGAAATTTGTAAAATTAGTGTATTTTTATATAGACTACAACAATAAACATTAAAATATTAAAAAATTTAAATTAAAGGATGGTCCATCAGTTAATGCAATTTTGACTATGTAATTTTGACAAATTGCTATATCTTGGAGACCGTAAGAGGTAAACTCTTGAAATTTTAAAAAACGGTAAAACTAAAAAATCCGAAAATTATAAAATCGCCAACCGAAAAAAATCGCCAAAAATTGAAAAAAAACGCCAAATCGAAAAAAATCGACAAAATTAAAAAAAAAATCTAGCATTAAAATAAATCGCCAATTTCGAAAAAATCGTTTATATGAAAAAAATCGCCAATATGAAAAAAACGCCAAAAACCGAAAAAAATCGCCAAAACGCAAAAAATGCGCCAAAACCAAAATAATTGTTTATGTGAAAAAAAATCGCCAAAATGAAAAAAAAATCGCCAAAATGAAAAAAAATCGCCAAATTTAAAAAAATCGCCAAAACGAAAAAAAAATCGCCAAAATTTAAAAAAACTCCAAAAACCGAAAAAAAATCCTCAAAACGAAAAAAGTGCCCAAACTAAAAAAAATCGCCAAAACCAAAAAATCACCTATATGAAAAAAAACGCCAAAATTAAAAAAAATCGCCAAAATAAAAAAACGCCAAAATAATAAAAATCGCCAAAATTAAAAAAACTTCAAAAACCAAAAAAAAAATCGCCAAAACGTGAAAAAAGTGCCAAAACTCAGAAAGCGCCAATAAATTCAAAAAACCCCTAAACAAAAAAAAACGCTTAAAACCGAAAAATCCCAAAAACGAAAAAAATGCCAAAACTATAGTTTGTATTGTTCGTATTGAATTACATATCTCGTGCCCGTACGGAACCCTTCGTGCGCGGGTCAAAGTCGCACTTCACTGAATTTATTTTTTGTTCGTTCGTTAATTTTTAGTCTTTATTTTGTTTTGTTTATTTTATTCTCTGTTGCTGACCAATACACATACAAAAGATTTGAAGTAAAATATTATAGTTTCTCATTTACATACTACTAAAAAGGTGCAAATGTAGTGTGCCTATTAAATTTTTAGCACAATAATCAAAACAAACAACAGAAAATGTATACTTAGTGAAATATACAAGTGAGTTTTACAAAATTAATAGAAATAATTTTTAGTATTGAACTAAAAAACAGATTGTGAAAAAGATTATTAAAACTAAAAAAGTGATTATAATTTGTTTTAAACTGATTACGGATTTCATTTTAAAAATTTCAAAATATTTATTTTTACCTTTTACTTACTAAAAGCATAAAACAAATAAGACTAGAAAGCACAAGTGAAAATATGTCTAAGCAAGGAACATTTTTACTCAATTAAAAGAAATAATTCATTGTGTTGAATAGAAATCAGTATTAAAAAAGTGATTAAAATTAAAAAGTGATTAAATTTTGCTTTAGAATATATTAACACACGAATAAAAGATTGAAGAGGATTCAGTGACTGTGTAATCTCTGTTCTGTTGTTCACTGAACAACTGACCGAAAAGAACAACTGAATGAAAAGAACGAACTAGTTCTTTTTGTTGTTGGGAACAAAAAGGAACAATCCGCAAAAGGAACAACTATGCCCAACTCTAATACGTACATATAAATTAAAAAAGTAAAATAAAACACACAAAAAAGTATGCAGAATGAAATCAAAAAATTACATTACATTACATTTTTGCTCTTTACGCGGTCCGCTTGGATAATTGATACGGACATCCAGGGATCCGCGGACCCCACTTGGCCGCCCTCACTGTGAGTAAAAGTTATTTCTTAAAATAATTTGTTACTAAAAATCTTTATTTTTTTTTGCTTTGCAACTAAAGTTCGGTTGCCAGCCGCAAATAAATGTACAACATTTTCGTGGATATCTTGGCCGTGATGTGGCCATTTAAATGATTTTTATCGACTTTATCAAAAGAAATAAAAAATATCTATGCGAGGAAGGGTTAAAGGTTAAAATATTCCACAAAGATAATCGTCTAATCGTATCTAAAATACAAAGGTGACATAATTTCCGATACCAATTCACTAAATATTTTTTTGTTACAAAATCGTTAGTATTCAAAATATATTTATATGATTTATTTTATTTAAGCATCTGTGGCAGAGGCTGTCGGCTTGCATAAATTTACTACTGCTACATTTGATATGAAGGCTTTCTTTCACTTTCACTACACTAACTTCATCGTAGTCTATTTGAAAGTCGTTGCGAACAGCTTAAAAATCACATTTCATGATACTGTGGTCGCAAATTTATAATTTTTTATTTTGTTCTGTGTGCCGTTTTTAATTTTTCATTTATTTTTTTCCAATTGACTTTTGGGTTAATTGTCTCTATTAAAAAGTATTAGTTTTTATATCTGCAAATATTTATGTTTTTTTTCCAAATACAAGAAATATTGTTGTTCATTGGTTTCAAATCAAATCATTGTTGTTGTATCGTTGTTTAGTTTTAAGTTTTAGTACGTAAAAAATAGCGTGTGACAAATATTAATTAACAACAATTAAGCTATTTTGACACAAATAGTTAATGGTCTTGTTTATGAATTATTCATTGAATGATAGATAAACAAAATTTGCAATTTTTACAAAAAATATTTTGTCTACTTGACATGCAATTTAGAGATTACAGTTTTTGGGTTCTTGAATTGAACAAAAATGCGGTTGACCTTGAGTGTTAATCTGAGAAAAGAAATATTTTCACATAAATATCCCATACCCCTTAAAGTATGCAATATAGTTCCAATTCTTTTCACTCCTAATAGCAGGCATGCTTTTTATGGTTGCAATCAGTGTGACCCTTTTAGCATTTTCACTGCTAAATTTAGCATTATGTATTTTGATTTAGCAGTGAATTTTTTATTTTGCATTTAGCATTTTTTTCAGCATTTTTATATTTTTTTTTTAGTATTATTTAGCATTTTTAATTTTATAAATTTCATATATTCTTTTCCATTTATATAAGTAAAAACCCCTGTCTATATTTCTGTCTGTATTTCATTCTATTTTGTAATTTTTATACAAATGTATGATGATGGAAACCATGTAAACAGCAAAAGACGTCTTAAGGCCCAACTATAATAGGAATAAGCGAACTTGAGCAACTGTGCGGTTACATATAAAACGTATGTGGCAAACTATAATGTACTTATGGAACTTTTCCTCAAGTTTCGTCAAATGTCATTTGCTTAAGTTACGTGCCAAACTGAACGCATATTCCGTACGAAAAACACGGGGTGTGTATTTTATTAAACTCAAGCAAACAGCAGCAGAAAATATTCATTGATTTTAAATATTTTTTTTATTGTTTCTTATTTTAAACTCAGAAAAAAAGCAAACATTTTATTTTCATTCTTTGTTTTACAATACACGTATACACACATACACTTGAGATTATTTATGTATGTTCACTGTTGTACTTTTTGGTAGGCAAAACAAATAAAACAAATAATAAAGTTGTGGATATAATTACACGTGAATTTTTAATAGATTAGGACATTCCAACAAGTTAACTTGATTGAATTGCATTCATTTAGTAGTTATAAGAAGAAAAAAAATTACTAAAAAAAACTTGAACAATACCTATATGTGCAACTGTGGCTAAAGAATACTTAAGTGCATGTAAGTACATTGTGGCCACCTAAAAGTCACATCTGAATTGCTTAAGTATTTGACAGACTTATCGTTCAATTCTGGCATTAGCTTAAGCCAGCATATTCATATTATAGTTGGGCCTTTAAGCGGTTATTAGGCTGTAATAAATACTTGGTATTTGAGAATAGTGTGATATTGCAAAA
Source organism: Tachina fera (assembly GCA_905220375.1). NCBI lineage: Eukaryota > Metazoa > Arthropoda > Insecta > Diptera > Tachinidae > Tachina > Tachina fera. Next base: position 48,628,943 of record LR999964.1, on the reverse strand, counting down.
TTCGTGTTTTTCAGTTTGGTTTGGTTTTGAAAAAATTTTTAATTTTTTTGTTTGTCATCATTCGTTAACTCGTTAAATAGATCTTCTGTCAAACTCAGTGCACATTTCATTTGTGTTTTCGTAACAAAGTGTCCACAACTGATGATTTTGTATCATGATGAATATCAAATTGATATCATGATGAAAATTCATTACATATAGACTCAATTTATTAATATTATGGCAGCGTTATGATATAATCATCAGAGCTCACGACCCACGACCTGGTAAATTCATCTTGATATCAAATGTCATTTTATGTGTTACTGTGTATTTATCATTTATTTATTAAAAGATCATGGGAAAACAATTGTTTGTCACCAAAAAATTAAACATAATGCAAATTGGATATTTCTGGCAATCATGTTGCAAATATTTGTTTGATTCATCATGATATAAAATCATCAACGTGTACCCCTTGTGTTGATATTAATATAAAAAAATTAAAGTCGTTCTGCCGGTGTCATATTAGTTAGGAGTTATGATATAAAATCATCAGGTGTGGACACTATGTAAATAAAGAGTAAATATGACTTGGTTAGGGCGCGTATTTTTAAAAGTGTTTATTGAAATGTTCAAAAGTCTGTCATGCTCATATACAGAGTATGATCGTCTAATAGTCACTTTACGTCCCTTTTCACAATATATGATTAAGAGTTAACGTGAACTCTAACTGAAAGTTCTTCAAAGAAAACTTAAAGTCCCTGCTAGCTTTCAATTGTTAATTGTTCATTGTGAAGACGGCCGTTAATGTATTTTAATCGTCAAGCACCTAAAAATAAGAAGAAAAGAAGTATTCAAAATTATGTTTTACGGGGTTGAAAACTTCAAAATTCATTTTTGCGGATTCCAGCTACTGGGCATACAATGAAAATTACCAGCAACATATTTTACACTATTATATATAATACGATCATACAACGACACAAGAGTTTTCATGAATTCATCAATTGTATTTTTTATGTTCCTGAATTGTTGTTTTTACTTTTTTTAATTTGAAATTTATCTGCCGGTGGTTTAGCTTGGTCTATATACGTATTTCATTGGCGCTTAAACCAAATCATCAGTAGACTTTAACCACGAATTCCGAACAGTCACAAACCTCTTACTTTATGCACAGACTTTCAAAAACTATATGAGAATTCATAGAATAATAATATTTTTGAAAATCACAAAGACAAAATAAGCTTAGTAGGCTTTGAAACTCATACAAAACCCAGCAAATAATTTATATTCGATATGAATCTATTTTATTTTTCTACACCTTCATACAATTAGAAATCCATTGGATAACAATAATTGTAATTACTTTTTTTGTTTTATTAATATTAAATAAAATATTTGTTGGTAATTACAACGATATAATTATCAAAAAATCATTACAAAATTTTAGCATTATATTTTAGCATTTTCAAATATTTTTTTAGCATTTTTAGCATTATTTTAAGTCCCTCCCATTTAGGATTCAAATTTGTTTTAGTTGTGGCCACACTGATTGCAACAAGAAAAAGTAGATTTTACCATTTCTGAAGCTTTTAAAGTTCAATGTTAATTATTTCCATGTTTTATTTAGTTGAATTTCTTTCTGCGTATTTATTGCGTTGTTTGCACTGCCAGACTTCCATGCATCCATCCATCCATGTCAGCCAGCATCTTGCCATATTTGTTGCTTCAATAATTTGTCCAGTGGATTTTTTTTTAATGTTTTGTCTGCAAGTCGTATTTGTTGTTGAGTTGATTTTTATGATAAATATCGAATGATATTCTTTGTTTTTCTTTAAAATCATATCTGTTGTTGGCTTTAAACAACATTTTCAATTGATTTTTCTCTTTTTTATTGCTTATTTGGAATCATGTTTGGCAATGCCGCATATTTTTTTTTCTCGTTTGTTTGTTTATTTGTTGGTTTTGAAGAAGAAAGAAAGAAATCCACTTGTACAAATAGACAATTAGAAGACGGACAAAGAGACAGATAAACATTATAATGTAATAGGAAAAGCAACATCACACACACTCACTAACATGTAAGATTTATATAAAATCGTTACATGTTGTAAGTAGCTTTAACCAAAAATGGTGAAATTTATTTTAAAAAAAAACAAAAAATAAATGAAATACTATTGAGAAGTTGCACTCTAAAAATAGAATCAAACAAAAATGCATCATTGCACAAATATGTATGTATCTAATGGATTTTATGTAAAAGTTACAAGTGGAAATGTTGAGGAGGTCCATAAGAAAACTTTTCGAGATTTTTTATTTTTTTACTGAGAATGAGAAGGACAATAAAGGCAATAGTTATGTGCGACTATGGGCAAGCTTCTTGCTGAAGTGCTTTGAGCTATCTTATCTCACTAGTGTAATCATCTATTGAACACCTCAGATGAGGATGCACGATTGGACCAGCGGCACCCGTAGTACCATTGATAAGCCATCGATTATCCAATGCTTAGAACTAAAAGTTCCACCCCGAAAGTGTGGCTTATTAAAAAATCAATCCGTCCCAATATGTTTTTAGGGTTCCGTACACCAAAGGTGAAAAAAGGAAACCTATTGTTTTCGCTACGCTGTCCGTCTGTCCGTCACACGGTACTTCCTCAGGAACCGTAAGAGCTACGGAGCTGAAATTTGTACAGAGTGTGTAGAACCTTGGCCACTACAACAACAAATACATGAGAATTAAAAATTAAAGGGTGCTCCAAAACGAGCAACGAAAAATTTTAAAATCCCATGTAATATACATACAATTGTATGTACTTATGTATATTGACACTCGAAATTTGTAAAATTAGTTTATTTTTGTGTAGACTACAACAATTAACACTAAAATTTAAAAAAATTTCAATTAAAGGGTGGTCCATCAGTTAATGCAATTTTGACTATGTAATTTTGACAACTTGCTATATCTTGGAAACCGTAAGAGGTAAACTCTTGAAATTTTCAAAAACGGTAAAACTAAAAAATCTGAAAACTATAAAATCACCAAACCAAAAAAAAACCGCCAAAAATTCAAAAAAATCACCAAAATTAAAAAAAAAATTTCTAACACTAAAATATGTGGCAAAATTCAAAAAAAAACCTTCCAAATGAAAAAAATCGCCCAAATGAAAAAAGCGCCAAAAACCGAAAAAACTTGCCAAACGCGAAAAAGGCTCCAGTAACAAAATAATTGTTAATATGAAAAAAAATCGCCAAAATGAAAAAAATCGCCAAAATTAAAAAAAATCGGCAAATTGAAAAATCGCCAAAAACCGAAAAAATCGCCAAAATGAGAAAAAAAAGTGTCAAAACTACAAAAAATCGCCTAAATGAATAAAGTCGCCAAAATGAAGAAACGCCAAAAATCGAAAATCGCCAAAAAGAAAAAATCGCCAAAAAAAATAAAAAAAGGCAAAAACCAAAAAAAAATCGCCAAAACGAGAAAAAGATGTCAAAACTAAAATAATGGACAAAATGGAAAAAGAATCCAAAAACCGAAAAAATCGTCAAAACAAAAAAAAATTGCCAAAATTAAAAAAATCTCCAAAATAAAAAAAATCGCAAAAATTAAAAAACCGTCAAAAACTATAAAAAATGCCAAAACCATATTTTATACAGGCTACTAAAGTTCGTATTGAATTACATATCTCGTGTCCGTACGGAACCCTTTGTGCGCGGGTGAAAGTCGCACTTTACTGAATTTATTTTAAAATGTTCTTTATTATACATACAGGGTGGAGTTAATGTAATCACCCTATTGGAAAACAGTATAGCTTTTGCAAATAGCGCGAAAGTCGGTTCAATACGGTTTTGAAATTTGTGAAGTTCGAGTAACAAACGCAGAATTAAAAATTGACAAGCCATAAATTGGTTTGCTTCGTAAGAACACGGAATAATAGTTTCCGTGTTTTGCACAATAATTCGTCGGTTGTGTTGGCGCAGCGTAAATTTCATCGCAGATTTCAGTTTGAAACCAACTGGACAAACACTGGCGTTTGGCCACTCGTCTTGAAGAGACTGGAACAGCACGAGATATTCTCAAGGGTGTCCCGCCACAGAGCAGTCATTCTGCTGAGAATATCTCTGCTGTTGCCCGAGATGTCGAAGATGATGCCGGAACATCGACCGACGACGTGCCACACAATTGGGCATTAGCAATGAATGAATGAATTGGGACTGGAGAACATGTGGTATCAACCGGACGGTGCAACGGCGCACATCGGGTGATTAATTTTGCCCCAACTTGGACATACATACATACTAGTGATGCAACGAATGTCAATTTTTGATATTCGCGAATACGAATACAAATATTTGAAACGATATTCGCGAATACGAATACGAATATTTGAAACGATATTCGCGAATACGAATACGAATATTATATCCAATGTGAAATATTAAAAAATTGTTATGAAAAAGTACTTCACACTCTTGTTGGCGTACTTTAAAGTTAAAAAAAGTACCCAACATTTTAATGATCGTCATTAAATAATATTTAAAAATGATGCAAAGCACAAATTTCTATAAAAAAAAAATTATGTATTTGTACAAATTAAAATTTTTAGTAATTTATTTAAATTTCGTTTAGGTTTATGCATTTATTTATTTAATTTCTTTGGAAAAATATTCGTATTAAATATTAACCAATCGAATTTCATAATTATAATTATTATTAAACAAATTAGATCAAGTTTTATTCTTAATGATTAATTTAGTTGAATAAATTAGTAATATGCTACACGACTCTAAAACTTTGTTGCTCTGGCAAACGCAAGTTCTTTTTGGATAAACAATATCAGCTGACTACTGAAAAGGAAAAGTAAATCACGAAGAATGTTAAAAAGTCCACAAAAAATATAGCACTTTCATAAATTTTTAAATTTTAGTGTTCTTTTGTGTAAAATAATTAATTTTATTACAAAAACAAATAAAGAACAAATCGTATTACCGAATTCAAAGTAAAATGCTTCAAAAACCATCAAGTGATTTGATATCGTCAGGCAGTTGGTCTACCCGTTTCAAATCACGAGATCTTGAACATTTTTTTGGGCAGAACACATTTTCAGTGATTTCAAATCACATTAGTATAAAGTCATTTACAGAACATGTCTGTATATCTTGTTTATTTAAATATGTGGTCCAAAAATTTTTTTGTTTGTTTTTCAGATTAGCCTCCCGGTAAATTTGTAAGATGTATCTATAGCAATAATATTGATGATTTTGAATTTTTTCAGAAAAATTCTTCATTTTTATTTCTAAATGATTTTTTTAAATCTTTTTGTCTGTTTTTGTTTTTATGTTTGTAGCGGCTTATTTTGATCGAATTATACAATTATAATGTATTATTCAATAATTTTTTACACGATTTGATTTTTTTCTCGCGGTTAAAATAAAAGCATATTTTCAAAAAAAAATGTATATTCTTGTTTTATTCCAGGTCAGACTCAGTGAATGAGAACAATAAAATGAGTTCATCAACTTGAAAAAAGGACAATATTTTTCTACTAAGATATTGGGTTGTTGAGTCATTGGTAAGGATTAACCAATTTTCAACTCTTCGGCAAGTTTTAATCCGTTATCACAACACATGAAATGAATCCAGGAATGTGAAAGATTCTACGCGTATGCTCATTCAAGAAGTCATAGAAGTTTGGAACAAATCTGATATACCAACTAGGCAACCAAATCACTGCGTTGAAAACCTTGTAAAAATTCATAAGAACTAGCTGCTTTTAAAGAAAAATAAAACAAGAGATTCGCAAACAGAAAAAAATAGAGAGCATTTGCCTACAAAATAGCTAGACAAACTTTTCGATATCGCCCATGCAACCGCTATGAATTCAATTAAATTTCCGGAAGATAGAGTCTTTCTTATGGATCAAAGAAGTGAGCGTAAGATGATCATGACATCGATTGACAAGAAGCTAGAAAAGAGCAAAGAACGTTCTCTCAAACGAAAACAAAGAGTTGAAGAACTAAGAAAAAATTATTTTAAACATAATACTTCAATTTCAGTAGTGTCAATTCGAGAAGTAGAACATGATTTAAGCTTTAGCAGCAATTCGAGTGAAACTACCACTCTGAAGGATAAGCAAGAAGATGATTTTGTGGTTACTTTACCAAAAAAGGCACAAGTTGCTACAAGTAAAAATGTCGTTGTGCCATCGACTAGAACATGTTACCAGCGCCCTGGGTCGTAACAAAATAACAGACAGAGAAGCAGTGCGACTGATTATTCCATTTTCTGCCGCATTTGGTTGTAATCCTGCTGCTCTTTCAATCTCTCGAAGCACAATTCGACGTGCAAGAAAATAAGCAAAAGCAGAATTTAGTACGAATATAAAAGAACTATTCGACCAGAAGCATCCACTTGTAATAAATTGGGATGGGAAAATACTGCCTGATATAATAGGTAATAAGAAAGTAGAATGCCTTCCCATTCTTGTCTTCGGTAATGGTTGTGAAAAACTGTTAGGCGTACCCAAACTTATTGCAGGAACGGGGAAAAACATGTCTGATGCTGTTTTTGGCACAGTGGAAAATTAAGTGCGAGGTATGAGTTTTGATAATACTGCCTCTAACACCGGTGCCAAAGAAGAAGCGTGCACTCTCCTCGAAGCTAAGATGGGCCGTGATCTTTTATGGCTTGCTTGTTGTCATAACGTGTTTGCAATAATGCTTTCAAAAATATTTACTCTGTGCTTTGGTCCATCAAACTCTCCTAAGATTCCATTATGCAAAAGATTCAGCGATGTTTGGGATACATTACCAAAAGATCACTACGACTGTCTTAACTTCAATACTAGTGCGAAACAGTTTGCAGAAAATACTCTTTGAGAGTATTACGACTAATATAGCTAAAAAAAAACAAAGTTCGTGCGAACTAATATAGCTCACAATGATTGATCTGAACAAACCACCTGCAAGGATTAGTTGGCGTACTCCATGACCAATGCATCATGCTCGATGGTTGGCAAAACTGCTGTATGAAGATGAAGATTTTTTTCTTTCGAAATAATTCTGAAGCATTTAAGCTAATCAAAAAAGAAGAAAAACAAATTATTATTTGATTTGTTAGTTTTGGTGCACTCATATATACAAAAATTTGGATCAAAGCGCCTTTGGCGGTAGATGCAGCGATTACTGACCTCCAACTTTAAATTAAAATTAAAATCAGCAACAAGGGTTGTCTTAGAGCGTCACTTGTGGTACTTATCTGGTGAGCTAGTTGCCTTTGCCTTGTTTTCCGACAAGGTGCCTTATGACGAGAAAACGGCTATTGTTCAAAGAATGGATGTTGATGGCAGTTCTCATTTAGTAACAGGCGACTCTACCAAATTATCCACGGAAGTCACTTTAGAAGCTTTTTCATCGCGTACATATATACATACATACATATGTATAATGTGAATAATTTTTTCTTATTTTGTTATACAAATTCGCCTTGTTTCTATTTTTGACATATTAGGTCAACGAAAAAAAAGCAATGTGAGTCAGATCACAGGGGAGATGTGCAAACATCTAGTAATGAATTTTTTTTAATATTGGCATACGGTTACTAAAATAAGATATATATATTTTTGACTGTACTGCATTTAAAAATCTATTGAAAACTGCATCTATAGTAGTGGAATTATTAATTGTGGGGGTTTGTGGAGAATTGCTCATATGCAAGTGGAAAACGTCAAATAAAAATTTTGATAAAGCTTGCGACTGTGAGTTTGCAACATTTCTATTAAATTATCCACCCATAATAATTGGCATATATAGTCCATTTAATTTGTTGCATGAAAAATAGACGATGTATTGTCTATTTAATTGGACAATTTATACTCCTTTAAATTTTTTCATAAAAATTTTTTTCACAAAAAGTAGACAATATAGCCCATTAAATCTTTTTCAGGAAATTTTTTTTTGGAAGAAAAACGTACCATATATAGTCTATTTAATTTATTGAATGATAAATAGACGATTTATTGTCTTTTTAATTGAACAATTTATAGTCCTTTAAATTTTTTCATAAAAATTTGTTCACAAAAGATAGACGATATAGCCCATTAAATTATTTTTATAAAATTTTTTTTGCATTTTTTTGATTGTTACCCAATTGTCGTGCACCAGCTTCAGTGTAAGGCAACTGTACGTAATGAAGATATGTTACAATATAATACTATACATTTTTTATAAATACTTTTATATATCTTTTAAACAAATATTTGACATTGGAAGCGCTCTTTTATTTAAAAGCTTATATTTATTTTATTTATTTTATATTTTCAACTTTTTAACAAAATTATCCAAACTGGCAACACTATTACACTTCATTTTTATTAATATTAACATTTCTCCTGAAGGTATGCTTTAAAATTTCGTTGAATGTATTTCTGTGCAGCTGTTAAGTTTATCTGTACTTCCTGTTCGTATGATTACACTAATACACTCATACATAGCTCACACCGATTTGATAACGCTTTAATCAAAATTTTAAATTGTATTGTGAAAAATATGTTTACCCCTTAGCGTTACTCCTTAAAACTTTACAAGTATATCAAAGCCTGTTGTCACTTTCCCATTCTTCTTTTACTTCACGTAAATGAAATGTTCTTTAAGGGGAACTCAGACTATAAAGACTTTCATCCCACTTTACGAGAAGAAACCTAAAGGCATTGGTTTCGACTGTCAAAAGTGACAGTCGTAAAGTTAAATTTTATTTCACACCATCACACCTCATATTACATTAAAAACACAAGTATAAAGCAAACAGCTGTTGAGGATTAACATGTGCCGTCTTTTGAAAATAGACGGCGGTTAAAGTAGTTGATTTAAATAAGATAAAGGAAAAGAAAATACGATAATTTCGTTAATTTTAACAGTTTACCAGAACAGTTAAATATATTTACTGAAAATAAACTTTCTTTCAAACAAACTATGCACATACTTATGTACATATCTCTGGTTTCCATGAATAACAGCGCTTGTCCAAATATCGAATTTTTTCAGTAGAGCCAAAAAAAGTTCGTTTTGAAGCTTATTTAAAAAAATTAGGAGTTGTGTTGTTTTTGTAGAAGAAGATGATGTTCATATGCTATGTTTTCTTAGCGGTTCTTAGCTATGTTTTCAGAAAAATGGTTTAGCCGTTTAGAAGATATCACATCTTTTCTAGATATAATCGGGGTTTTTAAAATTTTTAATTTTTCTTATTAAAAATCATATAAAATATAACAATTTGACATCATAAACGAGAAATAACTACAGGTCTGTTCATTTAAAAAATTATTACGAATTTGTAACAATTGTTACTGGAAAGCAGCGTGACCGTTTGACCGACTAAAGTGACAAATTGACACTTTTTCGACTGCCTTGCCACTTTTTCGAGTGCTTTCGCCACTTTTTATCTCCCTTTTTTTAGAGTGAATTATGTAAAAATACATTAAAAATAAAAAGTTTAGCGTAGTTTTCTCGTTTTTTTTGAAAAATGTCATCGGTCACCCTGCTGGAAAGTGTTCATTAACTCAAAAATTTTGCAAGGAGAGAGCGTCAAGAGAGAGAGAGAGAAAAAAATTCAGAGACAAACAAATCCCTACAAATTATTAGTAGTAAAATTTTTACTTGCAAGAATTACCCAACCACCTGTTGTGTGTTTTGTTTTCAAATAAATTCTTTAAAAAATATTTAAAAAAGGAAAACTGAAAAAATGTGCATTTATTTTTCAAAAAACATGTATACGTATGGAAAAAGGAAGAATGTTTTCTTAATTTATTGTTTTTCTTTCATTAAGCCACATAAATTAAATTTTAATGGCAAATAACTTTGTTTGTTTCAAAAAGTCAAATTCCCTTATTTGTTAATGGAATAAAATTAAAAAATGAAATGAAAAATTCATAAAAATGGTAAATATAAATGAAACTATGTAAAGAATTTCATAGTAAATATCAATTTCTTAAAAAATTCCAATTTAAAATATTATCAAACAAAATACTTCAGAAAAAGTACAATTGCAGCATGATTTCCATTCATGGTTCTGATACAAACAAAATTTTCTTGCAAGTTCTTACAAATAAAGCGTTCATTTACTTTTTCATATTTGTGAGAGTAATTTTGTAAATTTCTGCTCTACTCTCTCGTTGCTAGTTTCTGCTGGGAAAGTAAATGAACAGACCTATTAACTCGAAAAGTTGGCAAGGAATAATTTTTTTCTGCGCTTTCGGTAGCACTTTTCCTTTGCTCATGTAGCATGGACAAAACGCAACATGTAAATGCTTTCTATGCGTTTCTCAGAAAATTCTAAACTTTTAGGATGTGCTATAAAATTTGGCCATCGATTCGAAAGGTTTTTGTCTTCGACAGCCTTGAATTGTAAATGGAAAGAAATTGTCACTAAACACAGCGCATTGGTGAATTGTTTGATTCTTTACCAGCCATCCAATAATTGCCAGATGTGAATGCTGATACTAATCGGTGTGGTTGTTGTCTTTGCTAAGGTAGCATTAACAGCATGTTTCACTTTAAAAATTGCAATGATGGTAAAATACATACTACATACATATGTACTTTGTTATACAAATCTGCCATATTAGAATAATTGGCGTTTTAAATTAAATATAAAAATACTTTACTTTAATGTGTAAGTTTCTCTCTCTCTCTTCTGTTCCATAACGTGTATATTTTATTAAGTATTATTTGTATTATTTTATATCTTAAAATTTACTGCTAGCAATTTCATTAATAACATTTCAGTATTGCACCATAAATTAATTTTTTTTTTGAAGAAAAACAATTTTACCAATTTGTTTCTTAATATTTAAAATTTAATTTAACAAGTGCTATTATCTCATTGCTTATAAATATTTTTTTGTAAATATCAATATACATAAGTATGTCTAAATAGTTTTAAACATTTTTTGTTTAATTAATGTAATGTTCAAGAAATGTGCAAATGTTTTTTTTAATATACATATACTGCCATATTCACAAAAAATGTTTTAGGTTTATTAAGCGTAAGTATGTACTAGGGATGCCAAACGGGAAATCCCGGGATTTTCGGGATTTGGTGTATCCCGATTCCCGGGATTTGTAAAATTCAATCCCGGGATTTCTTTTCGGGATTTCATAGCAATTTTTATATAATAAAACATTTATTAATTAAAATGTTCGTTGATTTTATGTTATTTTTTTATGATATTTAAAAATAACATACAATTTTATACGTGCAGTTTTAACAATTTAATGACTATTCGTGACATATTTCTTATAAATTAACAACAAGAGCAAAATAAATTAACTACTTTCTCACGGTTATTTTCATCAAAAGTGCTACAACATACAACCAAGAATTATTTTGAAAACAAAAAGAAGCATATGAACCTTGGAAGCATTGTTGCCATTTTGGCATTTTCACTGCCAGATCTGGCATATTCATTTCTTGAAAAGCATTCAACTTTTAAAAAATTATACCAGACAATTTTTTGCCAAAAAATTTTTCTATAAAAAAAATTTAATGAACTAACTATAATACATCGCCCATTTTAAAATTTTTATGAAAAAATTTAATGCACTATAAATCGTCCGCTTCGTATACAAACAACTAAAAAAACCATACATCATCTATTTTTCATGCCAAAAATTTGTTTATGAAAAAAATTTAATATACATCGTCCATTTTTCAAATTCTTATGAAAAAATTAAATGGACTATATCGTCGTCTATTTTTAGTGCAAAAAATTTAATGAACTATTATACATCATCCATTTTCATTGCAAAAAAATTTTCTATAAAAATGAATTTAATGGACTAAACATCGTTTATTTTTCAAATTTGTATGAAAAAATTTAATGCACTATAAATCGTCCGTTTCGTATGCAAACAACTAAAAACACTATACATCGTCTATTTTTCATGCCAAAAATTAAATAGACTATACATACAAAATTTAATGGGCTATACATCGTCCACTTTTTATTTTCTTTATGAACAAAATTTAATGGACTGTACATCGTCCATTTTGCAAATTTCTATGAAAAAATTTAATGCACTATAAATCGTCCGTTTCGTATGTAAACAACTAAAAACACTGCGTCGTCTATTTTTCATGCCAAAAATTAAATGGACTATGCATACAAAATTTAACGGGCTATACATCGTCTACTTTTTATTTTTTTATGAAAAAATTTAATGCACCATATTTTGTCCATTTCGTATGCAAACAATTAAATGGACTATATACCTCATCTATTTTTCGTGCAAAAAAATAATAATGGACTATCAACAATTTTTCATGCAAAAAAATTTTTTATAAAAAAATTTAATGGACTATATTGTATACATCGACCATTTTTAAAATTTTTATGAAAAAATTTAGTGCACTATTAATCTTCCGTTTAGTATGTAAACAACTAAAAACACTATACATCATCTATTCTTCATGCCAAAAATTAAATGGATTCTACATACAAAATTTAATGGATCATAATTTGTCCATTTCGTATTAGTGAACTGCGTAAGCAGTCTTGAAATGTAAATACATGTTTTTAAATGTATTCTCGTGGCATGTATATATACTAAGCCAATAATAAATGCTGTCGTACTATAAACGAAGCACGATGGTTGTATTGGTGTGCGTGTATATGGCTGTTAACAAGAGATGTCGCCAAGACGTCTTGTTTATAACAAACAATGAATAGAAGTACTGTTGATACATGTATGCTTGTTATTTTGCATATTGTACGTTTGCGTGTGTATGTAAGATTTAGATGGTAAGCTATTCTGTTTGTGTTTAAGGGAGCTTTTTTAAAACAAGCGCATACAACTCATGTAAATGCATGTGTGCGTTTGTATGTGCGCAGAAAAATAAGAGAGCATACACAAATTATGTAGGTATGTATGTATGTACATGCATGACGTTTGTATACGCACCAATAAGAGAAAAATGCACAAACACCACAAATTTTTCAGTCAGGAACTATTTTCTTCTTTACTCCAATACCTGCAATAAGTTAAACATATGTATTGCCGACAACGTTGGTTAGCTTTTTTTCAGAAGATTTCCCTGTAGTAAAGCATTTGAATTTGCCCTCATGTCTTAAAAATTTTTATAAGATGTCTTGTGCAGGTCTTTATTTCGTATGCAAAAAACTAAATGGACTATATACGTCGCACAGTGGTACATTTTGTGAGTTGGCGGTCAAAATTCTATTACTTCTGACTGGGTTGAAATTTTTTTTGGTAGATAGAAGACATCTTAAGCTTTAATTTTATGTATCAACTTTAAAATCGAGCCATATTAAAGTACACTTATATTTGATTGGAAAGATATAGGTACAGGGTGGCCCAGAAAGACCGAAGTGGTGTAAATTCCTTATAACTTTTTATTTAAGACATATTTTTTTAATATTTTGTTTTTTAAATACAGTAAATTTATAGGGAATATTTTTAGATTAGTTGTTAAAAATGATATCCCGCAAGTGGAGGCCATTTTCTGCTTCGCACAAATGATCTCTTTTCAACACATTTTCCATGACCTTTCGCAAAACTTCCGGTGTTATGTTGTTAATTTCGTCTGGAATATTGTTTTTAATTCCTCAATAGTCCTAGGCTTATTAACATAAACTTTCCCTTTTAAATAACTCCAAAGAAAACAGTCTGGAGCGGTTAAATCCGGGGAACGCGGAGGCCAATTAAAATTGCTTCTACGCGAATTTATTCTTTCCCCAAAGATGTTGCGTAAAATAGCCATTGTGGCCCTCGGAGTGTGCGCTGTGGCTCCATCCTGTTGGAACCATATTTGCGGATGGTATTCCACGGCTGGCCTTACAAAATTTTCCAATATGGCCCGATATCGATCACCATTGATGGAAATGGCGACATCTCTTTCATTTTCCAAAAAATATGGACCAATGATCCTTTCTGAAGAAACACCGCACCAAACAGTACATTTAACTGGGTGTAATTGTCGTTGATGAAGTACTCTCGGGTTTTCCTTAGCCCATACCCTAAAGTTTTGCTTGTTAACAAACCCATTTAATTGGAAATGGGCTTCGTCACTCATAAATAAGTTATGAATAATGGAAATGGAAAGAGCACATTTGTGCGAAGCAGAAAATGGCCACCACTTGCGGGATACAGTTTTTAATAACTAATCTAAAAATATTCCCTATAAATTTACTGTATTTAAAAAACAAAATATTAAAAAAATATGTCTTAAATAAAAAGTTATAAGGAATTCACACCACTTCGGTCTTTCTGGGCCACCCTGTATTATCGGCCTTAAAAAAATAAATTTGTGAATGTAGTGATTTAACATTGCATTTTATAAATAGTAACGTTAACAGAACTAAAAAATTACATACTTAATTAAGCCGTCCACCCGGTTCCATTTGTTTACCTTTAGCCCTCTTCCCCGATGAACCACTTAGAATACGGGTTGGAAGCTCATAATTGTTTTAAATATATTAATTGATATAATATTTAGCAAAACTAATTTTATTTTAGTCGTTGATATCCCTGTGAAATGTTAGGGCAATCGGTCCACATTTACTCATAGGGCCCATATAAGTCAAATTTCGTAAAATAGGCTTGGTGATAATAATTCACTTACAAATGTAAGTTCGACAGCTTTAAATGTTATTATTACATAAGCAATTTAAATATATTTTAAACGCGAATCCATAACAGATATGTAGGAGATCCATATCCGAAAAAAGTTTTTACCATAAATTCTAAGAAAATCTTTTTATTACAAATAAAACAAAATTTCTTTTATAAATTTTCAATATTTATTGTTCTTTTTGCTCTAATTTTTATGTTAATTTGCATAGAATACATTTTTCTTTGTGAAAATCTCATCTAAGTATGCTTCCTATTAATCTTCAAGGAGCTACTTGGCGTCTTTGTCCAATTCCATGGGGGTGGAATTCCATTTTTACCGAATGCTGGAGATATATGGATCAGAAGTGCACAGTAAAATATTAAAGAAGTCTTGATCTCGCGAAAAAATCTATAATCTTTGTTCCTTTTTTCCTGCGCTTCTGCAGAAAGATCTCCAATCGGCAGCATATTGTGTTGAATAATGTTTTCGCCATGATATAGTATTTTATGGACTGTCGATGGCATATTCCTCCAATCATATTTTTCATTGTATAGTTTCGCTGTTTCATTAGCATACTGACCAAAATTTTCTTGCATTTACCTTTTTATTGCATGATATTACTTGCAGTATGATTTTGTAGCGTTTTATTAATTCAAAATCTACTCCTGTAATAGCTGCAGCAGTTTCAGGATCAGAAAAAAATTTTCCTGATGTGTTGGCAACATTTGTGTTTCCTTCTCCTTTCTTTGGCTGATCGATCAGTAAACCCAATTCTAAATATTTCATACTGTTCCTTTAAAATCTAAATCATAGCTTAGCTTTAATATGTGTTCCATAAATCGAATTTTAGCTTGGAGTGGGGACAAACCAAACTCATAGGCTTCTTGGAAAGTAGTGTCTTCTGTTGGAAGTTGACTTAATTGGCTTGCAGTTTTTTTTGCAAATAACACAGCTCGAAGATGATTTTGTTTCAGTTATGGTCTGTGCAACTTTCCCATCAATCATTGTAAAGGCCGTGATACACGAAAATTTTCAAAAGACAATAACAATTCATCACACGAGGGTTGCAGTTTTTCGTAGATCGCACGACTTTGTAGGATAGTGTATCACGGTCTTAAGTAACATTTGATAATTTATTTGAATCTCTTAATCGTTAAGTAACAAAGTTATCGCTTGAAGTTTATCTATTTGTTGTTTAAGTTTAGATACTTCTTCTTATACTACATCCTTCTTTTCCCTCTTAAAAGTAAATTTCATTGGTCTGCAATATTTTGTTGAGGGGAAGGTATTTCGTTTTTCCATATCTCAATATCGGTTTCTTTGCTAGTAGATGGCTCAAAATTAATGTTATTTGTTTTTAGTCTTAACGGAACAAAAGATATCATAAATAAGTCAGAATCTGATATTATTTTTGCATTATACTGCTTATATCGCTTTTGCCGAGAAGATCCATCGCATTCCCATTTAGAAATTAATGTTAGGCTACAGTCAACAAGCTTTTTAATATTATCTGCGTCCAATGTATTCAAAAATCTTTCCGCAGTATGATTTAATGTGCCTTGCTGAACTTTCTGTAATGTTTATAGAATTTTGTGGTGGTAAACAATCTTTTTTAATTAAAACCAAATCTCTATATTCTGGATAAATGGAGCAATGTTTTCCAAATGCCCGCTTTCGCAATTCCATATACTGATATTTTGTTAGCCTTAAGTCCAGAAATATTGAAAATGCTTCTTCAGATGTAAATTTTTTATCATCGGTTGGTGTTGGAATGCTCTTTAAAATCCTTTTTACACGCTTGGGGCTTGCTTTCATTACATTTTCTATTATAACAATTTTTTTAGTTTTATTTTTTGCTGGTCCTAGTTAATGGAAAAACGTATCTTTAATTATTTCTTGAGAAAATTCTTCATTCATGCTTTGCAGCTTTCGTGTCTTCTTCACTATACTCCTCAACTGGTCTGGCAGGTCGGCACACATTTGCTAGTTTTGGTTCGCTTGTAAGCCATTGTTTGTTGCAGTTAAACATTTTTTTCCTTATTTCTATAACATTCATTATACCGTTTATTTAATCGCTTTAAAAAATCATTAATTTTTTTTAATGGTCGTATGCAAACAACTAAAAACACTATACATCGTCTATTTTTCATGCCAAAAATTAAATGGACTATGAATACAAAATTTAATGGGCTATCAGCAACTAGGGATTTTGTTTGCCATCTCTAATAAAAAAATACACATATGTACACTGCGCGTCATCAGGTTAGCACACCCCCGATCAGCTTAATATAATTGCTGTTGTTGTCGTTGTTGTTAACACGAAATTTTTTTTTCTACTCTATTTTGCTCATCTTCGTAAACACTATCAGTGACCAAAAAAGCATGGGACGAAAAAATGCCGTTATCTACTTTTTGCTGTTTTGTATTATTTATCATGTAAAAGTAGGCAGTATTTTCGCGTCATCAGGTTAGCACATACCATTTTTCCTTCCTCATCTTAAGCTTTTAAACCATTTATTTATTTTTAAACGTATACGTTTAGTAATATAACATGTTATTGCTAAAATTTAATAAATTTAATAGTGAGTTGATCCTCCATTTTTTAAAATGACCTCATAAATTCGATTTCTAAGCGACTCGTACAACGTTCCAATATAATTTAGAGAAATTGTTGCCCAAGCGTCCTTTATGCCTTCAATTAGCTCCTCTTTGTTGGAATATTGCCTTCCAGACTCATAAACCTTACGAGCCAGCCATCCCCATAAATTTTCTATTATGTTAATGTCGGGTGAATAGGGCGGCCACTGCATTAAACCTACATCTTGGGACTTAATAAATGATTTAACTATCCGGGCAGTGTGGATCGGAGCATTGTCTTGTTGGAGAGTCCATGGCAAATCACCAAACAAATTTTTGAAATGAGGAAAAGCCATTCTAAGTACGTTTTTGTATGTTTCTGCATTCATATTTGCTGTCATAAACTGCAACTCGCACGTACCGTAGTAGGAGATTGCTCCCCACACCATCACACCACCTACCCGACTATGAAGGCGATCCAATTGGTGTTCCTCTTTGCGAAGATCATGGAAGTAGTAGTTGTATCCGTCCGGACCTTCCAAATTGAATTTCTTTTCATCTGAAAAGACAACGCGGCGCCACTCAGTTGTCCATGTCATGTGCTCCCGTGCAAAATGCAACCGCATTTCCTTTCGAGCAGCGTTAAGTGGGGGTTTTTTCTTCAATTTTAGCCTCTTTAAATGTGTAGCCTTCCGTATCACTCTCTGAATTGTAGATAAACTCGCTTTAACATTAACCTTTGCCCTGATCTTTGAGGTCGAGTCATGAGAATTCGATGCTGTTCTCAAAATTGCTCTCCTATCAGCATCGGAAATCACTCTATTATTGCCGCCTTTATTATTTTTGCCATATTGGGACTTATTGTTCAGGAATGCGGATATAACTTTACGACTTCTGCTGATTTTTTTTGATATTCCACTTATTGACAGTCCTGAATCCTTGTACGCCTCAATTTTGGATTTCTCTTCCACAGATAGCGATTTTCCTTTACCCATATTATTGCTAATACACTACTAGAGCAGCAAAAAAAATTTGGATGTAATACGCGTTAAACTGTTGAAGATAAACTAAAAAGAATTTACATGTGCTAACCTGATGACGCGAAAATACTGCCTACTTTTACATGATAAATAATACAAAACAGCAAAAAGTATATAACGGCATTTTTCCGTCCCATGCTTTTTTGGTCACTGATAGTGTTTACGAAGATGAGCAAAATAGAGTAGAAAAAAAAATTTCGTGTTAACAACAACGACAACAACAGCAATTATATTAAGCTGATCGGGGGTGTGCTAACCTGATGACGCGCAGTGTATGTTAATCAAAAATTTTATGTTTCGCTGAATTAGTAAAATCAAACACTTACGAATGAATCTCCAAATATGACAAATCTTTAACTGATCGCACAAAATCTTCCACAGGGTAAAACAATTTCCAAAATTGGCACTTTCACTTAAAATTTTTTAATTTTAACATTTTCTATTTTTTTTACAATATGGATTGTTATTTAATATCTTTTTTTGCAAATTCTTTTTGTGTATTTTTTAAAATTATTTTTCAGTATATTTAAATTCACCTTTTAATTTGATTTCTTAAACTAATTTTTATAAACATTTAAATTTTGCTTTACGTCATTTTTGTTTTCAACAAACCAATAAAACAAGAAGAAGCATAGTTGTGTGTATATGAAAAAATGTTTTCTACGCACTAATAGACGCTCGGTTGACAATGTCACCAAAATAGTCGACAAAAGTGGTAACTTGGGGACATTTAACCCCACTTTTCCTTCAGGGTACATACATATGTGTGTATGTATGTGAAATTTTACTTTTATTCCTTCATTCATCAGCCACGTACATTTTTTCTCAACACACCATAATGTACTTATGGTAAAAGCAGTTTTATGTCTTATTTGTTTTAGAAAAACAAATACAAAAAAATATGTGTTGTTCTCATTTGCTCATTGTACAACCATACAATAATTGCTTAAAAAATCGACATTAAGAACTAGTAACAGAAACGCTAAATAACATATTTTTTTCTTACCAGAACCAAAAACACGCAAAACTGGTGCAAACAGATGTATCTGTGCAATGCTATAGTATATATCGCTCATTTACTTCAATAGTGGCACAACTCAAAAAACCAGTTTTAAGTTTTCAATTTGCATACAACTCATTGGAGAAATGAAAAAAAATCTTCTCTCAGGAGGTGATGGTACAAGCTATTTGTATGAAATTTTTACACAAGATGAAATACGAAATGCCGAATCTTTCTGCAATATTAACTCAAAAAACCCACTTTTTTAGTTATGCCACTATTGAAGTAAATGAGCGATATGTATGTATGTACGTATTTATTTTTATTAATTTTTATAGCTCAATCAATTTGAAATTAATTTTACTAACATTTTTGTTTTGTAATGATGTATGTAGAATTCCTTGTAAAGGAGATGATTAATTTCCTCGTAAAGGCGATGGTTATTCTTTATTTGCTCGAGATAAATATGTTCGCCGTAAATCTTATAATATGGATATATATAAATAAAGCAAACAAAAGGATTAATATTTTCCAATATGAGAAAAATCTCGGTTTTATTTAATATATTTTACCTTTGTTCGATAGCCTAATTTGCTCGTAGAGCTCGTTATTAATTCCAAAGAGCTAAAAACTTTAAAACTTTAGATTTATTATTCATACTTATAAACAGGTTTAGATGGCCAAGATTTAATTCCAACGAAGTTGCATATGAACGAACGTATTTAATACACCGAGACAAATTTTATGACAAAAACCATAAGAATTTTTTAGCTTGTTTTTACACATGCTTGAATTAATTTTATTCGCTGGGTTAGCCGCTGTT
The DNA here is from genome assembly GCA_905220375.1 of Tachina fera. Taxonomy (NCBI): domain Eukaryota; kingdom Metazoa; phylum Arthropoda; class Insecta; order Diptera; family Tachinidae; genus Tachina; species Tachina fera. Next base: position 48,608,898 of record LR999964.1, on the reverse strand, counting down.
TCCAAAAACAAAAGTTTCCGATTCGACCATAGTGTAATTATTTATATACATATATTAAAACTTGCTTTTCATTTTAAATATTTTTTTTTATTATTATTAATATAACTTAAATTATCTATGCAAATCTCATGTCTATTTCACAGTTGTTCATTGTTTTATTAATTCATTTTTAACTTTTAAGCCCAATTACAATTTATGTGTGTGTATTTTTTTATAATTTGCACATCATTCAATTGGCAAATAAATTCAATTTTTTAAAAATGTAAATCAGTTAAAATTAGTTGTAGTTATTAAAAAAAAAAATATTATAAAATATTATAACTTTTCTTTTTATTTTATTTAAATCAATTATTTCAATTTAAAATGATATTATTTATTTATATATTTGTTGGTGTTATGTGGCTCGGAAGCATAAATTGTTTTTAGTAAAAAAAAAACTGTTTAGAAAAACGTATTATTTTAACAAAAAGTTTTAGTTAAAATATTAAGGGCCTAATTTTGTAAAACGCAACGCTTAAAGACTCAGTTAGCCGACTGTAATGTAATGTAACTGCAACAGTAGGAAACAGTTTATCGATATTATTATGTGAAAAGTAATGAAAATGTTTATAGAGATGTAATGTAACATAACCTATTTTTCATATAAAAATATCGATCAGCTGTTTCCTACGTTGCAGTTACATTAGATTACAGTCGGCTAACTGAGCCTTTTTGCGTTGAAAACTTTTGTATGTGTTTTGTTTTTGTAATTTAAATTTTTTCCATATAAAATTTGTCAACGCTTGGCATTGCGTTTTGCAAAATTAGGCCCCATATTTGTTTGTGTAAAGAGAAAGTAAAATTCAATGAAACAGTTTATGTGGCACTTAAATTAACATTAATTAAATATTTAGTCTATATAAAGTTACATTTTACACTTGATAACAAGCGCTACAACATATCATTTTTAGTAACAAGGCATAAGATTTTTTTTTTTAATATTAAACGTGAGATTAAACAACAAAGTGAAAAAGGATTAATAAAAAGATGATTATTTTCTTAGACATACATACTTATGTAAATGCAAAACAATTGATATCTAAAACAAAGATGGTTGGTTATTTTGTTGTATATTTTAAATTTTGTTAAATAATTAAACATATTAAGAGCTCAGTGCAGTAATCACTTAATTCACAAAGTCAATCGTCTTAAAAGCTTAAAATATAATGAAACATTTGTATTTTTGTAAATATGTATGTGTGTAGTCGAGTTCAAAATTGTGTAAAAGAAGGTTGTTAAAAGATTGTTAAACAGAGATAGCCGATAACAGATTGAGTCAATATATAAAAACGTGCGGCTTACCTGGTTACTACACTAAGCATTCATTAAAAAAATAAATACATTAAGTATGGACATGTGTCAATGTTTTTATACATGTATTTATAAGTATCAATATGTAGCGATTTTTCTACATCTCTAACTAACCTGAATGATATATATATATATATATATGTATATACATATTTGTAATTTGTATATGTAGGACAGTACATAACGGATATAAGGACATATGTAACTTTAAAAAATAATGCATGTCGTAAAGGTTAGCAAAATATTGTGTCCTGCCGATACAAATTATATTCAATATTAGAAAAACGTTTATAAGAAAAATTAAAAAATGCTTAAAACAATGTTTTTCAAATACAAAATGTAAAGATTTCATACAAGACAGATTCGGTCGAATCAATCTACAGCTACTTATTTTTTATTTATATATAAATTTTTATATGGCAAAGTATTCAATAAGTAAAAAAAAAATTATATTGCAAATTCATAGTTTTTCGTTGAACTGTATAAATAAAAAAATTGTTTCTTATAAACAATAAATGCATATAAGAAAAATTGTATCTGAACTTTTCAAATTTCTTATAACAGTTATGTACTGCATGTGTTTGTTGTGTTCTCTTCTAGTTTAGATTTAATTGAATATTATATATTTTAAAATCAAGATCACTTTACCAAATTGTTAATTTGAATTGTGTTTTTTCTAACTCATTTTTTTACATATACATAGATTAACGATATCGAAAGTTTTTTTTTCTTAAATTTTCTCCCCATCCTGACAGGAATCTACGTCCATCTGTCGAATATTTGGTGAAATTTGTGAGTTTTGTCCCCGTGTTTGAGCAGTAGATTCAGCTATTAACTTAGACGATTGCGATTCGTCTAAATTATTTTCTTGATTTCCTTCATCGTCATCATCTGAAAGTTCTTCTTCTATTAATTTGCGTGCTAATTTGACCGCTTCATATTCTTTATAGTGGGCTTTACGACGACGTTCAAATTCTAAGCGACGAGCTGAAGTAGATGAAATAACATATTAATATATTAAGTATGTATTGCTTAAATTTTTTCATTTTTTTTTTAACAAAGTACATATAGAGAAATTTTTTTAACTGCGCGCAACAAAAATTACTTCCAATTTTTTTTACTGGGAAAGAACATAAAAATTTAATTTTTTTTAACAAAATTTTTTTTAATGTATAATAAGAAACATTTCCACTGAGCTTATTTTATAAAAAAAAAATACAAAAAATATACTTTTAAGCAATGGAAGCGAATAAAGAAAAAAATTATATATTCCCATTTCCCATATTTTCATTGCTTCCAAGGGATTAATTACCAGAAAAGGAAATAAAATTTTATTTTATTTAAAGTTAATTTTAATTAATTCGAACTTCATTTGTTTCTATATTTATGATTTGAACGGGCTATTAATTAAGTCCTACAAAAATTTGTAATTCCTGCATCCATATTTGTAGCAAAGTAAAATAACTAATAAATTTCAACATATCTTAAAGTAATATGCCTATTAAACACCAGTGGCGCTGAACGATGCCATAAAAATTAAAAAAAAAAAAAATATCACACAAAAGTATCTATCTGTCACTTCACCATCTGCCCTTCCAGCGCAAGTTAGCGCACTAATAATCCCACATTATTATTTTAGATATTTAGCAAAATATTTTTTTATTAAAAATACATTGAAATTTATTGCACTGCACAACAAAATAGAGGATTTTTCATGATGTTTAAATAAAGATGACCGTTTCTTATGTATTTTTGTCTCCTGATTACGATGGCGTCATTAGATTTTCTTTATCAGCTCTAGTTTTGAAGATATAGTGTCATTTAGGATATTTTTTTGGTATTATTCCGTTAATATATCACGAATGGTACTCCAAACTTAAAAATACTTTCTGGATTATCAATCTACACAAAAATGTTTTTCATTTAAATAGATTCACATTGATGAGTATATCAGGGTATCTGACTATTATTGCAAGGATGTTAAAAATCGTGTATTATTAGTATTAGTTAAGTCTTTGAAATTTTTTTATTATATTTTTTTACCAAATATTAATTAATTCTTGTATATTTTTGTTCGCTGATTACAAAAATAGGTTTATATTTTTTCTAGCCCCCTAATTTCAGAGATATTTTGTGTTACATAAAAAAAATCTTGAAATTTTTCTTTTCGAAAGCCATCCAAATAAAATTGTTTTTTATATTACATTTGTCCATTTACAAGTTATTAGTGCAATTATTACGCAAAAAAATTTTGTATGGACCAGTCCAGAAAATTTTTGTGTTATTGCCCAGTGAAAAAAATGCAAGTCACTCTAGTGGAACTACATTTTCATTGCTTCCAAAAAATCGATCCTCCATATTGTTAGAAAATACTCACCAGAATTAAAAAAGTTTATTTTTTTTAAAGAAATTTATGAACTAATTTTAGTCTAAAATTTAAGTTATTTGCTTAAATTTACATGAAAACACTGTTTCGGGCTTAAATTCGTAAATTTTTTTTTAACGTAACACGAAATATCTTTGAATTTAGAGGGGCTAAAAAAGAAATAAACCTATTTTTGTAGTCAGCGAACAAAAATACATAAGAATTAGTTATATTTGGTCTAAAACAATTATAATCAAAAAATTTTGAAGAACTAAACTAAAAACATACGATTTTTAACATCCTTGCAATAATAGTCAGATACCCTGATATACTTATCAATCTGAATCTATTTAAATGAAAGGAATTTTTGTGTAGAATAATAATCCAGAAAGTATTTTTAAGTTTGGAGTACCATTCGTGATATATTAATGGAATAATACAAAAAGAAGTGCAAATTATGCAAATCCTAAATGACTATATCTTCAAAACTAGAGCTGATAGAGAAAAAATAATGACGCCATCATAATCAGGAGAGAAAAATTCATAAGGACCGGCCATTTTTGTTTAAACATCCAAATCAGTGCAAATTGTGCAGTGTTATTGAAGGGTTTAGCTGGATCCTATGCGTATTTCACTGTTGCTAATGCAGATCATCAGGGAACATTTACCAAAAAATTTCTTAGAACAAGTAGAGTTATTATCTTGTAAACTTTTATTTAAACAAATGGGAAGCGATTAATTGCTGCCCTATAACTGTTCAATTAATTAAAAATTTGCTATTTTCGATTAACGGTTAAACCGTTTAATTTAGGTCGATTAACCGTTTAAACTAAATTTATGGCCTATTTCCCACCTTCAAAAGAAAACGTTCGACTTACAATTTATATATAAAACAAAAACAAATTTTCATATTTTATTGTTGTTTTCAATATAAATTGTAAGTCGAATGTTTTCTTTCGCAGGTGGGAAATAGGCCATTAATGTTTTTGTAGTGTTTCAATATATTTTTTTTATGAAAGAAATATGTAATCGCTTCTTCTCATATACAAAATGTTGCATGTGTTGTGAAATTGGTTTTCACACAAAACAGAAGTTTTAAGTCAAGTTTTATTAAAACTGAAGAAAAATATTGAACCAAAAACTATTTCTAATAGATTATTTTAGACAATCTTTTTAACCTGTTACACAATTTAAAAAGATTATCTCAATTATTAATAAATACATATGCATTGAACTCGCGATAATATGAACTAATTAAAACCGGCGGTATTTATTTTTGTGAATTTTTCACCTTTTCGAATAAAATTGCTAAACTAATTCAGGCTGATTCGGAAGTTTTGTAATCAATTGAAGTTCTTAAGTCGTCTTGAAGTTTTTGCCTTTTTAAGGACAAGAAATTGATTATTTGAAATTTTGATTTATTATTTATTTATTGATTTCCATTAGACTTCCTGGAACTAACAGAATATTAACGTTTTAACTTGTTTGGCTTAACCGCATTTATTTTTGTTGTTTATATTATAAAAAATTTAAAAAACCTGGTCTCATTAGGCCGTGTTCACACGTGTTCGCGTTATCGCGAATGAACTGTATGCAACACAGAAAGGATTTGCTATTTGGACCCAATTGAGCTAAAACTTTACTTCCTTTTCTCAGCAACCTGCCAGCCGAACCTATATAGTTTATAGTTTTTTATTTTATTTTATTTATTTATTTATTACCAATAACCTAGCCAATGCAGGCCATAAACGGTTACAAATTTCTACTATAATAATATTATTTTAAATTAGTATGTAAAAATATAACTTATACAATATAAAAACAATAAAATATATGCAATAAAAACAAAGTTTAACAATTAGGGAAATACGTAAGAACAATAGAACCATCCCAATTGGTCAAAATGTAATATTAGTGAGAAAAAGAAAGAAAAAAATAAAAAAAATTATAAAAAGGGAAATGAGAAATTGCCAACAATGGCTAACTTGCAAAATAGTTACTTATACATTATCAATCAATACTACAAATTATTACTAGAGAGTTCTAGAAATAGTTTTTTCTTATACGTGAACGGTGAGACATTAAAAGTTTTCAAAAAATTAGGCAAACCATTGTATGCTCGTGCAACCCTTACACAAAAAGAACGTTCCAATCATCCACTCAGTCTTGGTATAATCAACTGTTTATTTCTAGTGGATCTACTAAACTCAAATAACTCAATCAAATAGCTGGGTGCTTGCAATCTATATGACTTATAAAAGAGATATAAATTACGGATCTTTATATAATCTGCAAAAGAAACTCCCAAAAATCTTACAATGTAAGGTAACACATGTAAGCAAATGAAAATGAAATGTAAGCAATGTAAGCAAAAGTACCAGAATAAACTTCCAAGCCATATAATAGAATAGACATAATTATACCATAACCAACTCTTTTCTTAACATGAAAGGGTAGTATCATATCCAGACTATATAATTTGCGTAAAATATAGTTTATTCTAGATACTAGTGTGTTAATATGCCCCTCAAAGATTAATTTCGAATCAAGTACTAACTAAACCTATGCAAGTGAGCTTATCAACAAATTCAACAGACTCATTACTGATATTTACAGAAAATTGGCTACAACTACCTCTGCCAAACAGCATTGCTTTTGTCTTTTTTGTATTAAGAGAAAGGCCATTATCAAAAATCCAGTTTTGTAGAACCCCAACGGTATAGTTAATCAAATTTTGTAACACATCAGGAAAATCTACTAAACCTTTAAAAAGCAATTGCACATCATCAGCAAAAGCAAATGGAAACATACATATGTTGCTAGAAACAATATCAAAAAGATCATTAATGAATAACAAAAAAAAGCAAAGGTCCGAGCACAGATCCTTGTGGTACACCACTATGAACAGGAAGGACTCCAGAAATACGGAACTAGCACATAGTTTTAAGAAAATATTCACTCTTGATTTTTTTTTTTTAAAATTTATGAAATAATATTTGTCTACAACTCAATAGTTTTTTTTACTGAAATTTACATGAAAGCATTATTACTCGTTTAAATTCTTATAAAAACAATATGGAAATTTTTACCTTTTTTCCTAGGGGAAAATATTATTGTAGAACTCCAAAACGAAATATTTTTTAACATCGCTTCTAATTCGAGAACTTGCAAGGACAAGAAATTATCCAAATTTCGACTACTTTCTGATAGCAAAATCTACATTTTAATGACTTCATTGGAGTGTCTTTTTTACTAGTGTTATTATTAACTCATAGTTAAACAAATGGTAAAAGAAATCACAAACTTCAAAAGGCCATAACTTTGACTAAACCCTTTAGCAAATTTTGTTTTTTTAGGGTTCCGTACACCAAAAGTGAAAAGGAACCCTATTGTTTTCACTACGCTGTTCATCTGACCATCTGGCCGTCACAGGCTATTTTCTCAGGAACCGTAAGAGTTACGGACCTGAAATTTGGACAGAGTATGTAGAACCTTGGCCGCTACAACAACAAATACATCAGAGTTAAAAACTAAAGGGTGTTTAAAAACTTAAAATTTGTAAAATTAGTGTATTTTTTACATACTACCAAGAATGATAAAATAAAGATTACGTCTTGCGCATGATTTATTTATTGTTTGATGACGTAGTTGTCGCCTCGCAAAGGTTAACAAGTCTGTATCAGATGTGAAATTTATAATTTCTTGCAAAAAATGTATGTATTTTGTTGTAGTTGACAGCCCTGTAATTAATTTACTCAAGAGAGATTTCCAAAAAAAATTAAATGTTGTTTAAAAGCTGCAAAACTAAGAAAAATAAAAACAAAATAAGGCGAAGAGAGAAGCAAACATGAAATGTGAGTGTTTGTTCTACATCTGAATTTTACTAGCCAATGAGAACACAGGGTGAGTGACGTCAGAATTCCATCATGCGCAGAAATGTTTTTTATTCTTGCGCGCTGGCGTAATCTTTATTTTATCATCCTTGCATACTACAACAATTAAAACTAAAATTTAAAAAAAAAATTAAATTTAAGGGTGTTCTATCAGTTAATGCAATTTTGACAACTTGTATAAACGGTATAACTAAAAATACCCCAAAATTATAAAATCGCCAAACCGAAAAAAATCGCCAAAAATTAAATAATAATCGCCAAAGCGAAAAAATCGCCAAAGTTAAAAAAAAAATTTAAAACTAAAATAAAACACCAAATTCGATAAAAACGCCCAAATGAAAAAATCGTCAAAATGAAAAAACGCCAAAAACCGAAAAAAGTCGCCAAAACACGAAAAAGGCGTCAAAACTAAAAAAGAAATGTATATGAAAAAAAATCGCCAAAAATTAAATAATAATCGCCAAAGCGAAAAAAATCGCCAAAGTTAAAAAAAAATTTAAAACTAAAATAAAACACCAAATTCGATAAAAACACCCAAATGAAAAAAATCGCCAAAATTAAAAAAACTCCAAAAACCGATAAAAGTCGCCAAAACGCGAAAAAGGCGTCAAAACTAAAAAAAAAAATTATATGAAAAAAAATCGCCAATTCGTAAAAATTAAAAAAACGCCAAAAACCGAAAAAAATCGCCAAACCTATAAAAAAAGTGTGAAAACAAAAAAAAGCGCCAAAATTTAAAAAAAAAATTCCCAAAAACCGAAAAAACGCCCAAAACCGAAAAAACCCATTAACGAAAAAAATGCCAAAACTATATTTTATATAGGCTAGAGTTCGTATTGAATTACATATCTAGTGTCTTTACGGAACCCTTCGTGCGCGGGTCAAAGTCGCACTTCACTGAATTTATTTTTTTGGTTTTCATATTTTTTGAAATCATCACTATGAAATGAAAAGTTTTTTCACGATTTGATGACCCAAAATTTGTTGCAATTTTTGTTATCAAAAAATAAAAATAAATACCAGTAATAAGCTGCTGTTCAGAAAACAATTAAAACAAATAGCAACAATGTAGTTTTCTGTTTACAATGTGTTGATCTTACTGCTACTTGCCAAGAATTTGAACGTGAACAAAGTGCATAAAAAATATTTTTAGAATCTTATCAGTCTTTAAACAAGTACATATGTATGTACGTATGTATTTTTCATTTTGTTATTGAAACAATCCCTCAAGGAAATGTGGGGTTAAGTATCTCCAAATCACCACTTTTGTTGACTATTTTGGGTGGCATTGTCAACGGAACGTCTACATATTAATATTGTTTTTGATGCGTAGAAAATATTTTTTCAGATACACACAACTATGCTTCTTCTTAATGTTTTATTGGTTTGTTCAAATTAAAAGTAGCGTCAAGCAAAATTTATGTTTTTATCAAAATTAGTTTAATAGTACGTTTCCATTATGACCAAAACAAGTTGTTTTTCTCAAAACACTTCGAAGTGTTTCCATTATGCTTATTTGTGTTTTGTTAATAAGAATTTTCGCAATCAATTTGATTTTGTTATCAAGGCCGCAAACCTTATTACTTAAATTGTTTACTCTTTTACATATAAACAACATATAAATACAACTTATGTGGTTTCTGAAATTGCTTAAAAAATTGGATATTCTGTATTAGCGCCATCTATTATCGAAACATTGCGGCATTTTTCGAAGTTTAAGGCCGGGAACGCAGTGTTGCATTGACAAATTTTGTCATGTTTTGGAGGAAAACAACTTATTTGAGGTGTTTTGCTGATATGAAAAATGTATGGGAAAACATGTAGCAAAACATTGGTTTTTCGCAAAACAAGTTTTCCGCTCCAAAACATGTACATATATGGAAACGTACTATAAGGTTAATATACATAGATGTATTGAACAATAATTAAAAAAAACATACACAAAAAGAAATTACAAAAAAAAAAAACAAATAAAATAATATCTAATCCATATTGTATAACAAAAATTAAAAATTTTAAAACCCCCGAGAATTTCCCGTCCATAGTCCAGCTGTTTGGTCTGTACGTGGACACGGACAGACACACACTACAAACTTATAACACCACTTTTTTAGGTCGGGGGTTAAAAATGGAAAATGTGAAAATTAAACAATTTTAAGTGAAAGCGCGAATTATGGAAGATTTTGTGTAATCAGTTAAAAGGTTTGTCACACTTTCAGATAAATTCGTAAGTGTTTGACTTTACTAATTCAGTAAAACATACAATTGTTGATTTACATATCTTCAGGTCATTATTGGGCTTTGGAATAATTACATCTTCCGCAAAAAAAAACAGGAATTCACAATTCAAGTCATAATTTTTATTAAAAATCGCTAAAACTATAAGGAATTGTAAAAATTCCGTAAGAATGCGAAAATTAGCAAAAACTTGCTAACAGCAGCATATGTAAAAGCAAAGTTTAATATTGTTAAAAATTATTAGAAATCGCCAAAAACTGTTAAAAATAAACTAAAGTCGAAAAGAACGCAAAAAAATCGCATATTGGCGAAAAATTTCGAAATGCATTGAGGAAATTACTTACACTGCAAGGAATAAAAAAAACCTCAAAAAATTATATCAATCGCAAAAACAATTGCTAACATCTCAAAAATTACAATGTCTAGTAAAGGTTTTTGTTTAATTTAGAGGTCATCGTTAAACCGACTTCTTTCTGTGGACAGCAAGAAAAATAAATTTGAAGCATTAATTTCCAAACATGTGTCGGAAACAATGGTGAAAATACAAAAAAAATCTATCGGTTAACTTTGAGAAAACTTCATGCAAACATTCTTTGTCGTTTTTCTCCATTCCGACTTTTTGGCATATGATCCAAACCAATAATGGGCTGACGATTTATGTATTATTGATTACTATCACTAAGTTTATGCCTGACACTGATTGGGCCTAATTATTATATATAGATTTAAGATTTACTCCTTACTTTTATTGCATATTCTAGCGAAAGCTGCCAAGTTCTTGGTCAATTACAAAATTGTTTTAAAGTTTTAAGAAATGGTGTCAATTTAAAATTATTTAAAAATCGTCCAGTCGACAAAATGCTATTTTTGGAATCTGAAATCGTCAAAATGAGGATAAATAGTCAAATCTGGCAAGCATGGCTGACTACCCGCTTTGTTATCTTCTCCTCTCTCTATCTCTCTCTCTGTGTCTCTCTATCTCTCTCTTCCATTCTTAACCATATATGGCTCTATGAGCTCGGTTATTTTGTAATTCTTAATATTAAAGTAAAATCACAATGGAATTGTTTTTCTAAATCGAGAAGTGCATATGTTCGCATAATACGCGATTATTACATCCATATATATCGAGCCTTATTTTCGATTTAATCGTAAGCGACAAAAATTAAATTTTTCAGCAGGTTTTTCTTAAATACCAGGCAAAAAATTACACATTACTATCAGAACTACTTGCCATATAATGACTTACTCTTCTGATTACCAAATTTCATTACTTTCTTACAAATCACATTACCTAAAATTTACAAAAAATTGCTAAATGAGGAGAATAATTTTTTTTTAAATTAAATATATTACTTGAACAAATTGTCAAATAAAAAAAGTAAGTACTTCTCAAGAATCGATTATTTTAGTCTTACGCCTTGTTAAAATCATTAAGTTGGTAATCCAGTAGGGAAGAGCTTCCACCAAAAATACTTAATTCCAAACCATATTACCTTTTTTTGAAATTTTTTGCTGGGTATGTATTCAAATTGGTTTTTGTAAAATACCTTTTTCTTCCGGTGTCTCTTCGAATTCTTCATCGGACCCTTCATCATCATCGAACGAAGATGTTTGTGTTTTGGCAGCAATACGTAATCTATTACATAAATCAAACATTTATTAAATAGATATGAATTTGTATATTAGTATAGAATTTGATAAATAAAACTTACTTTTCCGCTAACAATTCTGCGTCTAGTTGATCAGGTTGCCTATCTGGTTCTGCTAAGCTGTATGGCGTTTTAGGTTCATCGATTTTCATATGTCCATAATCTTTATCAGGTGGATGGAAGGTTTGCAGCACATTGAGTTCATCGAATTTTGCGCTTTTGCGGCAACTATTTTAATAACAAGAGAAAACAATATAACAAATGAATAAACAATTTAAATACATTTAACACATACTAAATCATATGAAATATCTCACAATTCTTAAAACTGTATCGGAGAGAGAAAAAACTAAACAAAATTATTTAACTGACTGAAGTATATGGTCTGTTCGTAAATGCATCACTGCGCTGCAAATGGAAATTTAAATGTTCTAAACTTCTTCACTGAAGTAGATAACGTACAAATAAATATCTAATAAGAGATACACACATATCTACTACTAAAACCGATGATCAGTGAGCTTGTAAAACATTTTAATTAAAAATTTGCACTGATGATGCAGAGCAGTGATGCATTTACGAACACACCCATACTTTCTTTATTTTCATTTTTAGTTCGGCTGATTTTTATGATAAAGGTTCGAAAATTTGTAGGGACATGTTTCGATATAATACCCAATAATTAACTAAAAATTCGATTTTAAATTTTTTTGTTAGTTACGTGGTTTTCCACTTCAGCTAAGGAAACACAAATTTAAATTTTATATTTATTTTTTTGCCAAAAGAAAGGGACACTTTCGGGACAGTAAGAACGGAGGGAGTAAGCTTTATAAAAATATTGTAACGTGATGTAACGAATGTCAAATTGTGATATTCGCGATTACGAATATTTGAAACGATATTCGCGAATACGAATATTATATGTGAAATTTATAGACACAAAATTGGCGTTCTATTTAAGCCAGCAAAATGAAATATGAAAAAAAAATAAGGTAAAAGAACTTCATACTCCTGTTGGCGTACTTTAAAGTTAATAAAAACTACCCAAAATTTTAATGATCGTCATTAAGTAGCATTTGAAAATGATATAAATCACAAATTTCTTTAAAAACTTTAGTGAAAATTGGTTTTTAGTCTTTAATTTAAATTTCGTTTAGAATTTATGCATTTTTTTTTTTTTTTTTTTTTTTTTTTTTTTTGGAGAATACGAATGCAAATACGAATATCCAAAAATGGCTGACTATTCGGCACATCGAATACGAATACGAATATTCGTGCATCACTAATATGTACACATTTCACTGTTTATTTTGTTAGCAAAAAGTCATCAGTTTTAACAACGAAACGATTTAAAATGAAATAAAAACTTTTGTGTGTACTATTTTTCTACGTTTTGTTTATCTGCGATTTTTTTTATAATCAAAATTTTCGTTTGGGAATTTACATTGAACAACAATAAAAAATATCGTCAGTTGATTTTAACCAAAAGATTTTTGAAATAAGCTAAAAAAACTAATTTGTTAAAACCTACTGAAGCAATTCTTACTGTTAGAAAAAATTAAAAATGTATTTAATTTGTTTGTTTTTAATTATTTTTTTTTTTTGTATTGTACTCAAGTGTAGGTTTTCAATATTAGGTTCGTTCGAATACTTTTCCATTAGAAATACTGAGTAATATAAAGAAATTACTCGCAATAAAAATGTTTGCATATGGGCATTTGCACGATAAAGTGTACTTTTTTGTCACGTGCGACAACGAGCAATTAAGTGTGTATTTCAGAATAATGTAAATCAATTTTTCTTAAAAGTTTACTAATGTAAAGTTGCTGACGACCTACACAAATATATAAAGAAATTATAAAAAAGTTGCGTTTTAATTTTAAAAAACCAGCACATTTGTCTGCTGTCGCACGCTACAAAAAGTTGATATTCCTGTGGAAATCTACAAAGTAAATTCGTAAAATATTCCCCCTTATTGCGAATGACGTCGTCGACGTCACATCAAGACGACAGTAAAAGTTGTCACTTGTCTACTCTTTGTCAACAAGAATTGACTGCTATTAAGATGCTACATTAACTTACAAAGCTTTAGAGATTAGTAAGAGATTGTCAATAAGAGCCAACAAAGAGTAGACAAGTGAAAATATTTACTGTCGTCTTGATGTGACGTCGACGACGCCATTCACAATAAGTGGGATTGTTTCGCAAAAATGAGCTGAGTAACTAGACAATATGCCCAAGATATTATTAACAATATCAAAAGAATCGCAAGACTGGCTATACGGTTATACGTGGCAAATCAGTCAACCATTGAGAGCAAGACGAAAAACTTTCGAAGAAATAAATACGGTGACGCGAGAGTTGTTCTTTAATCCAGAGATGCTTAACGACTGAAATGTTTGCATATAAAATTGCGCGAACGGGAAGTTTTTAAATTCAGTATAATATACTATATAACTGCAGATTATTAATAATTATTGCGCTATACATATATACATACATATGTATGTATGATTATGCAAAACAAAATAAATCGGGTATGTTCTGTATTCCACTTTAACTTAAATCGTTTCGAATTGCCCTAGCATTGTTGTTATAAATACGTATTTCCAGCAACAATTCTATGGTTTGTAAAATATTTCTTTATTAAAAATACATTGAAATTTATTATTGGGAAGTTATAACTTAATACATTTGTTCTTTGTTATTTTAACAATTCCATCAAAAATTAAAAACGTTTGTTTTCCTTTAATTTTGTTTGTTTACATTTAAAATCATATGGTTTCGTTTTACTGGATTCTACTGGAACAAATTTGACCAGAATGAATTAGCATTTAATCAGAAAATGAACTGTCATATTTCCATCTCAATTTGCCCTCTCATTTACTGGATTATTTGTACGCGAAAGCAATCCAGTAAAATTCAGAAGAAAATAGTAAACAATTATGAAAACCTTCGAGTTCTCGAACGCAGCTCATACAATCGAATACTCAAAAACTACAAACAGATTAAAGTTAATTTAATCTCGGATTTGAATTTTTCATAGCTCATTGAGGCGATTCTACTTTATATGAATTTGCTTTCATTTATACGTTTCAAAAATTATTCTCGAAATCATTCTTAATTCATAACGGTTTTTCAAAACGATAGTTTTCAAATCGAAAGATTATAATACCATACATGTATCACGTTTTTTTTTCTTACATGAATTTTTATAGTTTAATAAATTTTTCAGTGCAGAGATCTATTTTGTATTTGATTATTTATTACTTTTTTTCGCATAAACAAAACAAAATATTTTTAAGCTCACACACATTTCATACTTTTATAAACATTTACATATGGGCATTTCCCCCGGATGGTCTACCAGAATGGAAAAATTAAATGTTGATTATCTTCGTGTTTTATTGTTTATAATTATAAAAAAGTCTATGTTTATATAATAGAATGGTTTAATATGAGGAAATTGAACTGGAAGCTGGAAAATTTTATATTTTCTTTTTAAGCTACTTGTAAAGACATTTTTATATACAAAAGTATAATTATTTTACATGCAAAAAATATGTTATGTTTGCACTCTTTCTTCAAAATCTCTCTATTACCAAATAGTAAGAAGAGAAAAGTGTAAGGAGAACAAAAAAAGTTCGAAAATGGGAATAAGGCATGGTGATAATAATAAAAAAACATGTGGAAAAATCGTACGTTCGCGACCCGTATGTTCGCTACCGGCAATTAAGCCAATTAAACAAAAAAATAGTAGAGATATTTTATTGTGTAAATACTTGATAGAGACCTACATTAATACACTTTTAAAATAAATTAATCACTTTTCATTACTCTGTTCCATTTCGCAGATTTTTTCATTTCACTACGGTCAGCCAAAGTTGACTTCTATTTTGTTTATAACTATTAATATGAAAACTTAAACTCGATGAATTTTTTTTTGCACTAAACATAGAGCTTCCAAAATGCTATCAAATCGCAACAAAAAAATGCTTGCAAAAGTTTTGTTTTCTATATTTTTTGTACATAAAAACCTTACGAACGCACGTTCGTGACTCCAGGAAATGCACATATTTAATAAATTAAAAGAAATTTAATAAAAATTACCTTGCACCAGTACGATCAAAGCTGCTTGACGTCTTTAAAATGCCCTTTTTTGGTCGTTTACCGCCGCTACTTGCACCATTGCCAGCACCGCCAGCTTCAGCATTACCACCATTTGAAACACTTTGCATATTGTTGTTTTTTTATTGTAATTAATCGGTTAAGATATCAATTACCAAATATTGTTATGAAATTTCTTGCTGTTCTTTCTATCTGTTTTCTTTTTAATGATAGACACTTTGATAGTTATGGCTGAATTCACAATGTTCCTGCAGACAAAGACAACCGGTAAGCCTGTGTACTCGTATTTTGTCGTAATTTCACTTAATCTATATACATATAGTACATATGTATGTGCATATGCATGTCTGTATGTAATAAAAATAAATAAAAATTTATATCAATTTAAAAGTAAAAATATTTTTTATTAAAATTAATATGAAAGTGTTACGTTTGGTTGATTGTATTATTATGACGGCAAACATTCTCTGTAAATTAAAATTTATTTACAGCTTTAAATAGATAAATAATACATACAATGATTTAGAAATCTAAATACTTGAAATTTTGTATTCCAATCAAGACCAATATATTAGATTCCTAACACAAATATTGGTAATATGTTATAAGTTATCTTCTAAATATGTTCGAAGTTTCAGATAAATCTAATTAATAGTTTAAAAGTTCTATATTTATTACCATTTATTTTGCAAAAGTTCCCACTGTGCAGTGTTACTTTGGGCCTGTTTCTCTAAATGCGAACGATATATTCGATCGAATATTAGTATTGGAAACAAAAACAAATTTCAGTTTTTTTTTTTTTAAATATGTAATCCAATTTGTATTTTTTTGGGTTGAAAAATAGGGGTTTACACATATGTAAATATGCATGTATGCACGTGTGTATGTAAAATTTACATTGCACAGTGGGGACTTTTACAAAGTACATGGCAATAAATCTGGAACTTCTAAACTACTGATTCAATTTATATGAAACTCCTAAAATCCGTAGGGGAGGACTTAGGCTTTATAACACATGTCATGACTTCTGCCTTAAGCTGGACAGGAGTAAATGTGGGCCAAAGTTGACTACCTGAGACTCAAAAAAACTTCAGACTTTTAAATTATTTAAAAATTATCCGATTTTTGCCGGATGAAGCATTTGGAGATAAACTTTAAATTCTTGTAAAATAATTTCCCAAGATGTGTTTCCGTATGTCTCAAAAGATGTTTTAATTAAGACAAAAAAGTTTTTTTACCCGATTTTTTTAGTATTTCGCCTATTACTTTTTAGTTTATTGTTCGAATTTAAATTAAAAGACAGAATCAGGCAATAAGGAAAAACTGCTCACGGCATATTTTACTATTTTGTAGGAGAGAGAGAGCACTTTTAATTTTTCAAGTCGTTTGTCAGAAATTTATTTCTTTAAATAAACAGTTAAATTGTGAAATTCGAAGTTCACCAGTTACTGTAACAGTTATAATTTTTATTTTAAAAATTACTTTTTAATCATCATCCAGTACATATACATATACATTACTCTGCTCTTAAAAACATCGCATCGCACATGACATTTCCCTTAGAGGTAATAACGCGTTAAATGTGGTACAAAATTCTTTCTCTGCACATTCTGGAAGGCATTTCGTACTTCACTTTTTGCTGCTTACTACTTCCAGCATTTTGTATTATAAAATAAATACCTATTAAATATATTTATTTCTATCCCTTTCTTCAAATTAAGAGTGCAACACAGAAAATATTTTACACGTTTTAGAGAAGTCAGTGTTAAAATCAGATTTAACATTTTTGGTTGTTCAGATTTCCGGTATTCATGTTGTTTTTTCGACTGCACTATTGTTGTTTACAAATAAATATATACCTGTTGGCAAATATAGATCCGGAGGCGTACTCTGTGTTTCGAAACGAAAGAATTTGAATTCGAATTTGTATGTTATTAATATTACAATACGAAAGCATTTGCTTTCGTTTCCAATTGCAAAGTAGAACCGCTGTGCGTAAATAAACAAAATTTTACAACACCATACCTATCAAGTACGAATAACCCCACTAAGCCGATTTTACTAAAAAACACATAAAATCGAAGCAAAAAGAAAAAGAATCTGTGATGCACATATGTATGTACCTAAATGTGTCCACACAATACATCTAGTGACATGTGGGGTGCAGAACTTGTAATGAATATGTACACATGTATGTATGTAAGTACAACACACGGTAAACAGTCTACTTTAGAATTTGCGTTTTCTATAAAATAAGCTTAAATACAATGTTTAATGGAACAATTGGATGTGGTGGCGTACGGGGTTAGTATAAGAGGAAATAATTATTTCGTAATCATTGAAATGATGATGCATCAGTTAACAGAAGTATTAAATTAGATCTGATTTTGAACTTGTACACACATACATACAAACATACATATTTATGCAGATGATGACAATGATTAGCGAAAAGTGTCTGGGAATATGTATTATCCATTTGTTTACTTACGTTATAATTAAAAGCGTTTTTGATAAAACTTTCTTTCAGAGAAGTAGCAAGATTTTAATAATACTCTCAACTTAAGGTATATTAGTTTTTCTTGCCTTTTTATATTATTTTTTTTTAATTCACCAATATTTGTTCTAAAAATATAACAATTTATATAAAAATCTGTATATACATATATGTTTTCTATCACCGCTCGTTTAATATAAAATTTAAAACAACTCCCTTTCTTTTCTGCTTTTACATTTAAATTTCTTTCTTCGATTTTTTCATTTGACAGCAGATTGTAATTGGAAATAGTTTTACATTTCCTTCTTTTTAAACATGCCACTCACTGAGAAATGATTTCTTCAAGCGAAAGTGTAATAGAAGACATGAAGTCCCCACTATAACGACACACTATACTAATTAAACAAATTTTCCTTGTAGTCCTACCCAAGGCGATTCGTGAGTCCAACAAACTCCAAAATGCATATTGTCCATAAAAAGGCAGATCAATAAGATACCCCGCTTCTTCAATACTCAATATAATAGGAAACATCACATTAGTATGTCACCACATAAACTGAATATGTTGTTTGATGACATTCAGTAATGGGCTATGGGCACCATCAAAATGCTTGCTATCAAATTCGCGTACGTGTGGTTGTCTGCTTGATGTTACCATGATTGATAGCCCACCAAGCATTCATTTTGATTTTGATTTTGTGGTGTTCATTTGGTTGAAAAATATATACAAAAATTTCTAAATAAAGAAATTCAATAGCAATAATGACAGAACTACTTACGAAAAGAAAGACAAAAGCAAAATAAGAAAGTTCTAACACTTCTCTTTTCTTCACGTCAAATTTATGTTTTTCTTCTTTTCATTCCGACTTTTTGGGCAACCGTTCACAATCGAAATATAATTATAATGAGAATTTTTACGGGCTTGATGGGTTAACAATATACACGCATTAACAATTGACAGCAAGCATGCCGAAAATCAAAATTTTTTGATTTTCCATCAAGCATCGTTTGTGTCACACATACTAACAAATTTTCGCTCATACTATAACCAATCTCAGCAAGCATTTTGACCGTGTCTAATCCCCTTAAAAACAAGACGAACAACTTCGGTCCTAACAATTGTTTACAAATTATTATTTTTATCATAACAAAAGTCAAGCTTTATATTGAAAAATATATTTTCTTGTCAGCTCTTTTTTCTATATAGAATTTTACTTTTGTCATGATAAAACTATGTTAGGTGTAGTCGCAGGGTTATGGTCATGACAAAATTCGGTTACAATCATGTTTATATATGAAATAACAAAATTTCACTCTTGCTATATCTCCCTAAAATAAAACTGTTCGAAATACAAATTATGAATATGTACTCTTTTTTAGCCAAGCAGATATATCCGTTCCAGCTCCTGACAATTCGGCATCTTATGTTTTCATCTGTAGAACATAAATTAATTAAATTAATCTTCTGGTAGCACTGTTACAATTTAATTATAAATACAACTCTATTGTAATTTTTCGTAACAGCTGGTAATTATCCTTTATACCAACAATAGTGGATGAATAAAATGTATTCAATAGAATAAAAAGAAACCTGGTGTTTTTAAGTACATAACAAATACTAAATTTATATAAACCTATTAAACGAATATAACAATAATTCAAAAAATATTTAGCGTAAGCGAGTTATTGAATACATTGTTATAGCGTGAATAATTGGGAAACCCCACAAAACATAAAGTTAAAGAGCAGGAAGTAGTCGGACAGACACATATAGCAGAAATGTTGAATGGTAAGCTAAATTAAACAACTCGTCATCAAATAATACGAATATTAAATGATTCTATTAAATATCTTTGCAAAATAATTGCTTTTTTATTTGGCTTGACAATTAGTAATGTGTATTCACTAATGTTATTCATGCATATACATATATATTATTATATACATATGTGCATATGTATACAAAACACAGAGAGTAATCATACACACAGTCTGTCAAGAATAACTTTGCACATTGCAAATATTTAAACATTTTGAATTTTATTAAATAAAATCAAATATTAATAAAATAAGCATTTTGAATTTTATTAAAAATTATTTAATTTAAATTTATGATTTGATTAGGCTAAAGTTAGCATCGCTCTGTAAGCCAAATTACATGTGATACAAATAACATTAATTTTAATTTTAAATATTCTGACAAACACTGGCGGAACGCGGAAACATGCTGGGGCAAATCACGGAATCCGATTCGACTCGTAATTTAAAAATATTTCCTTATAAACTCTATTGAAATATTTTTCAATTACGAGTCGTGTCGCATGCCGTGATTTGGACCCTGTTTTCGAAGGCCGTCACACCTTCATCATCAGCGTTCTCGAGCTTGGTTCACTGTGTGTGTCATTTGATGCAAATTTCAGCTTTATATATTAATTTTAAGTGCAAATGATGGTATACATATGTGATTTGATATTTGAAATCATTAATTTAAAATTAAGACCACATGTTTGCTGGGATAATGATTATTATTTTGTACTATATATTTTTTATTAGTAATAAAACATCAATAATGTTGATTACACAACCAAAATTCTTAATATTTGTTTAGCTTACATACTTAGATATTTTGATACTAATGTTTGTATACCTAGTACTTTTCTTTTAATTAATCTCTGTTTGATTTAAGTATGTATATCGCTTAATAATTCAAAAAGCACGCAGATGCATTGTTCAATCAATTAACAAAGTATTACATACATACATTGTTTAACCGCTTAATTGCATCAAAACACATGCATTTTTGAAAAATCAATTGATCCTAGAATATAAAAAACTTGTAATAAAATAATATGTATGTATGTATGAATATGTATGTATGTATGAATATGTATGTATGTATGCACATATAAAAAAATACACATGTCCCCATCCGGTCTAATTTGAATTTTTTTATCTACTTGAAAAACTGCACATCAATTAAAAACTATTTTCTTTTTTTTAATTAAACAATGACTCATGCCAAACTATGTAACATTACTCATAGAAGAATTTTAGAAAAGTTCAATAATAACAAGCAATCTATTATTAGTATAAAATTTATTATTTCTCTTATTATTTTCTTGCTATTGTGAGATTGTTATCAATAATACAAAGCTTAATATGTAATTGTTTTTGTTAAACATCTTAAGATGCGATTTCAAGTTTCATTTAGTTATTTACACATTATAATCAGTAACCAATTCGATTACCACACGTATATGACGACACATTTGGGGAACCAAAAATATTTAAAAATTTTGTTATATGATAAGGAGTGGGAATGAAATGCTAGCTTCAGAAATTTGAACGGGCACATGTATACTATATGTGTATATATACTCGTATCTGAAAATGAGTCCATAGTTAAACTAATAGTTAAATTTTAGCAGTGTTATGATTCACATTCAAAACAAAATAAAATTTTATAATTTTATTATTAAAGGTATTCACGACAAAAGTTGCACTGGTGCGAAAAAGCAAAATTTTCAAAAAATATAACAACAACCACATAGAAAATTATTTTGCACGAATGATGCAAAATTCTCAGGGTCTGAGTAAGCGCAAGATTATCAGGGTAAATTTTGCAAAGTTGTGCAGTTTTTTATGGCATTGCCAATCCAAAAATATGGACAAAAAGTACTTAAAAAATCAACCATACAGCAAATTACAACGCAGAAATACCAAAATGTTTCTCTTTTAAATGAAAAAAAAAGTGGAAGATATTTTTGGAACAAATTAATTAACTAAAAAATTATGAAATAAATTTTTTTTAAAATTCTTAGCTAGAAATTATAAAGAAATCTATAAATTCGATTTTAATATAACAAGTAAATAATTTTGTTATTTTCAAACGACCTATGGCTTAAATCGTTATTACAATTTTGTTAAATAATACCAATACTATTAATATTGATATTTTTATAAGTAAATTAATTACTGAATAATTCAGCATTTAAACAAACTCTTTTTTTAACAATTAAGAAACATACGAGTACATATATCATCGCACATATTGTGTTGCTTGATAGAAAATGGGTTGCTCACGTCAGAAAGTGCAATTATGCTTTTTTGCACAGTTGCAAGAGTTGACGTGAATGCCTTTATTGTTTCTAATGCAAAGTGTGCGACAAATAGAACGTTGTCGACATAGACAAACCGGCCCTAAACGTGGGCTAATTTTTTAATACCTAAGGCTTTAATGTGTAATTTATTTTTAATTTGTTCCAGTAGTTGTGTCAGAATATTTACCCAAAATTTTTTACTCTAGTTAAACTAATATATATATATAATTTCCTTCTTCCAAGATCTCACTCAATAACTTAAGTAACAGCAATCGATATACAGTCAAACATAACAAACAAATTACAATCCATCTACTAATTCATTCTAAGGCTAATAAAATTCAATCCTCTAATCAAAAAAAAACTGAGGAGAAACGCTGTAAAATGTCATGGATGAGTTTTGGAATTCTTGCATCTGGCTTTGGTATTGAAAAATTTTTTTTTTGGAAATTTATTATATTTATATTTTACTTTTTGCACTGCCATTGTTTTTATTAATAACATTATCATTAAGGGTGTTCATTTACTGAAAATTGTTAAGAAACATTAGCAGAAAGTGGGTTAATACCCAAAAATTAAAAAGCAGAGTTAAAAAAAGTTTTTACAGGTAAAATTTTATATTGAAGGAATTAGTTAACTAACTTTTCTAAGATTTTGCTTACAAATTCATTTTTTGCTAAATTTCTGAAAGAAGAAAACTCAAAATATGTACATACATATGTGCATTCTCTTATTTAAAAAAAAAAGTAAAAAGAATGCATATTTTGTTAGTTTATTTTTTTTTCTTGATTAAGTCACATAATTAAAATTTTTGGTCAAGAAAATACTTTTTTATTATATCTCATCAGTCATGGTTTATGTGTGTTAATAGAATAAAAAAATATGAAAAATGCCTAAATTTTAGAAATTAATATTATATCAAACAAGTCGTTTCCAAAGGATTTCCAAAATACTTCAGAAAAATTAATTTACAAATTATGATATAAATAAAATTTACTTGCAAGTTTTCCCTAGTATAGCGTTATTACAGTTTTCGTATCCGGGAGAGTAATTTAGCAAATGTTTGTCTTAAGCCTGGATCACATTATCGGCACAATGTATCGATTTGCGTGGGCTGGCTCACTGAAATAAAGTCATAAGTTATAAACTAAATTTGCCTTATTTCTAAACTAATTGAAATATATGGACATAATTGCACCACATTGGATTGTCAATAAAGCCATATAGACTTATACCCGAATTAATTGTTTAATAATTCCATTTTGGCTTATTACTTAGGACTTTATTGCAGCGAGACGACGAATGTCATTAGTTTGTGCTAGTCTGATAGTGTGATCCAAGCTTTACTCTCTCGTTGCTAGTTTCTGCTAGAAAAGTAAATGAACAGACCTATTATAATAATTACCCACATCCCATTAAATGTTATTGTGTTAAGCGCTTATTTTATTTCTCGTTTAACAAATTGTGTTATTTTGCTGTTACGTCACGTAGATAGATTTTTTTCATATGTTAATTATTTATACTTTCGTTAACTAAAAATAAATCTAAATCTAAATAAATTTAAAAAATTATATTTAGCTTTGCAACGTTTGTTGGGCGCAGATGCTCCGCCAAATAAAGTGTTGGAAATAAAAAGTGAATCGCTGGGCATGTTGCAAGTTTTAGCACGAGATGAGGCGATGGTTATGTTTGCGCCACCGTTTAATTCTAATGATAAAAAGTGTTATGAAATAGTTTTACAACGTCCTCATACCGATTCGAATACCACATCATTTAGTTTATACCGTTCTCCATCACAACAAGAGACTGAAGATAAATTTAATGCCTTCTTGCATCGTTTGCCCTTGTTCGTTAGTATAGTGAAAGAGGTAAGTTTAAATAGTTTCACATTTCACATTTTTCACTTAATATATCTATGAACATTTTCAGTTTTATAATGTTAATGGCTTACAAAAACTATGCGACACTCTAACCGAAAATCCATCTTGGTCCATAACACATTTAGTGGCCTATTACAATCTTGTAGACTATATAAGCAATCCCAAAGTTCTACAATTTATTGATTATGCAGATCATGCTAACTTTATGTCACCATTCCAGGTATTTAGCAAACGAAAGCTTACTTGCATATGCAACGTATATGAAAATAAATAATTTGTGTGTAATTTTAAATACGATTAGCTGGCTATTAAATGTGGAAATTTTGAAATGGTCAAAGCACTCTTACCCCTCTGCAAAATGGAACATTTAGACAATAATGGCAATTCAGTGTTTCATTATGCTGCCAGTGCCAATAAGGAAATTTTAAATGTAAGTACATACATAAATAAATCTAATATCATTTGAATTTATAGGAATCCAATTACATAATAGGTGGTTTCGAGTAGTTTTCCAGTAAAATCCAGTAACTGGGTAATATAAAGAAATTACTCCCCAGTGAAAAAAATGGAAGTCATTCTAGCGGAAGTACATTTTCATTGCTTCCAAAAAATCGATATTTTTAATTTGCCGAGAGTGAGCAAAAAAGATATTGAAAGATATTTATGAACTAATTTTAGTCTAAAATTTAAAAGTTATTTGCTTAAATTCGTATAAAAAGAAACGAATTGTTAAAAAAGGCAACTATTTACCATTTTTCCTAGATGAAAATATTATCATAGAACACAAAAAAGGGAATTTTTCTTAATATCGCTTCCAATTCAGTGACCAGGCATCGAAAAAGAGAACTTCTTGCAATGACAACACTATGTAAAAATCATTAGATCCGATCGAAATTTGCACTACTTCCGCATCGTAAACTCTACATTTTCATGACTTTTTTGGAGTCTCTTTTTTTACTGGGTCTCAATAAACATGTTTGCATGTAAAGAACGCGAACGCATAGAAACAATAAACATATAAACAAAATATTCACTATAATAATCTATTCTGTATTCCACGTAAAATTACATCTTTCGGAATTACCATAGCATTGTTGTTGTACATATTTCCAGCAACAATTCTTTGGCAATTCCGTATGTTTTAATTTCACATGGAATACACGCACAGTTTACTAAAACAGGCTCATAGTGCGCCGATTGAAATTCATCTTTTTAATGCTCAAGTTTTGATTTTTGTAAGAGGGAGAGAGTATGTAATATATAACTTATTGAATACCTGTCTTTTTCATTATTAAATCTAAATTTAAGCAACATGCATCTAAATTCTGACTAAATTTATATACATATCGTCCCTACCATTTGGCGATTTTTATTATATTGGCGTTTTTGTAATTTTGGCGATTTTTTAATTTTGGCGTTTTTTTTCATATAGGTGATGTTTTTTTTTGGTTTTGGCGATTTTTTTAGTTTTGCCACTTTTTTTCTTCTTAAGGATTTTTTTCGGTTTTTGGCGTTTCTTTTAATTTTGGCGATTTTTTTCGTTTTGTCGATTTTTTTTAATTTTGTGATTTTTTTTTAATTTTGGCGATTTTTTTTTAATTTTGGCGATTTTTTTTCACATAAACAATTAATTTGGTTTTTGCGTATTTTTTCGCTTTTTGGCGATTTTTTCTGTTTTTGGAGCTTTTTTTCATTGTGGTAATTTTTTTCATTTGGGCGATTTTTTCGAATTTGGCGATTTATTTTAGTGCTAGATTTTTTTTAGTTTTGTCGATTTTTTTCGATTTGGCGATTTTTTTTTAAATTTTGGGCGATTTTTTTCAGGTTTTGGCGATTTTTTTCGGTTTGGCGATTTTTATAATTTTCGGATTTTTTAGTTTTACCGTTTTTGAAAATTTCAAGAGTTTACCTCTTACGGTTTCCAAGATATAGCAAGTTGTCAAAATTGCATTAACTGATGGACCACCCTTTAATTTAAATTTTTTAATATTTTAATGGTTATTGTTGTAGTCTATATAAAAATGCACTAATTTTACAAATTTCAAGTGTCAATATACATACATACATACAGTTGTTTGTATATTACATAGGATTTTAACATTTTTCGTCGCTCGTTTTGGAGCACCCTTTAATTTTTAATTCTCATGTATTTGTTGTTGTAGCGGCCAAGGTTCTACATACTCTGTCCAACTGTCCAAATTTCAGGTCCGTAGCTCTTACGGTTCCTGACAAAATACCGTGTGGCGGACAGACGGACAGCGTGGCGAAAACAATAGGGTTCCTTTTTTCACCTTTGGGGTGTATGGAACCCTAAAAATCGTATAGTAAAAACGAAATATACATACATACATATAATTCTAAGAAAATTTTGCGAAAAAACCATAGGTCTGAAATCATATCGTATACCGCGCCTCTCGACATGAAAATGTATTTCCTATTTCTGAGCTGATTCTTGTTTGGCTACTGCCTGCCTTATTCAAAGACAATGACTTTAAAGATCAAAATGGGGAATCAATTATTATGGATAAATTTAAGGCAGCTTGCGAAAAAATTAAAAGCAGAGAGCACGTAAGTGGGAGGTAGAATAATGATTCGAATTTAGTAGCAGTTATTTCAGTACAAACATACAACATAAATTTTTCTATTTGAAAAAATTAAAATTTAAAAAAAAAAAATATCTAAAGAAGATGATAGTTTGAGGAGGGATTGATTTTACATACATGGTTTCTTCGGAGAATTTTCTCAGAATTTCGTGAAGATTACGTTTTTGCTATACGCATTTTGCAAGAAAAAATCGACCCGACCTAATGTACATACATACAATGAGCATTTTTTATTTAAATTCAATTCACTCATTCAATTATTAATTTTTTCTTTTTCTTTTTATAGCTGCTTATTGATAAAAGCACTGTTAATTTAAATCATTGTAATGTAGATGGTTATACCCCCTTACATTTGGCGTGCCTCTACGATAAGCCGGAGTGTGTAAAGGCACTACTTATAGCTGGAGCCGACGCTAACATTGAGGCTAAAAACATAAGTAAACTTTATAAAGCATCAACACCAACCTCAGTATCTGAATTTCTCAAGCAGAATGCAAATAAACTCTACACACAAGATATGAAATTTGGAGGTACTCCTTTACATTGGTGCTCTTCGCGCGAAACCCTACATGCTCTCATAATGCAGGGTTGTAATGTTAATGCCACAAATTTTGACGGACGCACAGCATTACACGTTATGGTGGCTCGTAATCGTTTTGAATGTGTTGTCACTCTGTTGGCACATGATGCTGAAATTGATGTTGTCGACAAGGATGGTAATACACCTTTGCATATTGCAATTGAACAGAAACTGGTACCGATTGTGCAGTGCTTAGTAGTTTTTGGTTGCGATATTAATATGAAAAATAAAAATGGTCAAACTCCACGTCATATGGTAGGTAACGATGCCAACGGCAGCAAAGAAGATGAAATTCTGTACATATTGCATTCAGTGGGCGCAAAACGGTAATTAGTTAATATGGGATAGGAAAAGAAAGCGTCGTCGTGTGTGTTATTTCTAATTTATTTTATTTTTCAGATGTTCCGAAGATAAAACGAAATGCCCACCTGGTTGCAATCCAAAAGGAACTTACAATGGTATACCGCCAGAGGCGCCAGAAGCTCCAGAAAGTAGGGAACATATAGAAAATATGTTTGCTTCCGCCAGTCGTCAAACTCCTATGGGATTTCTTAATACAACTGCTAACAGCATGTTAAATGATATGATGGAGAAAGAGTAAGTAAAGTGGAACCTAATTACATAATTGCAATTATGTGCATATGTATGTTTGTATCTACAAAAAAAAAAACTTTTTATTTGTGAAGGCCACCAGTAGTGGTAAACACTGAAAAGGTGGAGAAGGGACAGAGTATAATGGATGCTTTATTGGGAATGTTCACTACTAAAGCTAATGCTGAATCTAAAAAACGTGAATAAAATTTTATTAAAGAAATATAGAAAACATCCTTCTTAGTTATTTCTTTCCAATTTAGCGTCACCAACTAGTAGTGCAGAAAGCTTAAATTCCCTTGTCGCAGAAGACGCAATGTCGGCCAAATCTATCTCACATTCCAATCCTCCATTGCATTCGTCGACCTCACAAAAAGGCGATAAACCCTATGGCCGAGGACGTTTGCTATGTTTGGATGGCGGTGGCATACGTGGTTTAGTTTTAGTGCAAATGCTTTTGGAAATTGAAAAGCTTTCCCAAACACCTATTGTTCATATGTTTGATTGGATAGCAGGTACCAGTACTGGCGGTATATTGGCATTGGGCCTGGGCTGTGGCAAGACGATGCGACAATGCATGGGTTTGTATTTACGCATGAAGGAGCAATGTTTCATTGGCTCACGGCCATATCCCAGCGAAACTTTCGAAAATATACTAAAAGACAATTTAGGTGAATTCACCGTTATGACCGATATCAAACATCCTAAGGTGATGGTTACTGGTGTCATGGCTGATCGTAAACCAGTTGATCTGCATCTATTCCGCAACTATACAAGTGCTAGCGATATTTTGGGTATTATAACACCGATAAGTAAGCAAAGAGAAAATATTTCTTTTAAACTATTTAGTTAAAACTTTTCTGCTATATAAATTTTTCTTTAAGCCAATCGACGCGTTCCTCCACCTGACCCTAAGGATCAGCTGGTATGGCGTGCAGCACGTGCAACTGGTGCGGCACCATCGTATTTTAGGTTTGTTTGCATATTTCAAATACATATTTAATTTATATTAACATTTTTATTGTCGCATTAGAGCGTTTGGTAGATTTTTGGATGGTGGTCTTATTGCTAATAATCCAACTTTGGACGCCATGACGGAAATTCATGAATATAATATGGCTTTGCGCAGCGTTGGCCGTGAAAGTGAAGCTATACCGGCAAGATCATTATTTTTATTTCACTTAAAAAATGTGTGGCTTATTTGAACTTTTATTTTAGATTTCTGTAGTGGTTTCATTAGGTACTGGTCTAATTCCTGTTACCGAATTGAAAGATATTGATGTTTTTCGCCCAGAAAGTATCTGGGATACGGCTAAATTAGCCTATGGCATCTCAACCATTGGTAAGGACTTGCAAAATTTTACGAAGCAGAAAAAAGTAATATTTATATATTTAATTTTTTATTTTTGTAATTGAAGGTAATTTGCTTGTTGATCAAGCAACCGCTTCTGATGGCAGAGTCGTGGATCGTGCTCGTGCTTGGTGTAGTACAATTGGAATTCCTTATTACAGGTACATATTTGTATTTTTGGTTTATTAACATAGCGATAACTTTGTAACTTTGTCTAAAACTTAAAGCTTACACAGACCTCAAACCAAATCATAATTACATATGTATATAAAACCAGAGCTGTTAAAATTCAATTACGATTAGGAATCAATTAGAATACATTTTAAAAGGATTTCTGATAAATAATTGATTACGATTACTAATAATGGAAAAGTTATCTGAATTACTTGAAATTACAAAAAATAATCAAAAAGAATCAAAAGTAATCAAAAAATAATACGACTACTTTCAAAGATTACTTTTGATTATTAATAAATAATTAAAAAGAATTAAAATTAATCTTAAATAATCAAAAGTAATCAAAAAATAATCAAAGATTTCTTTTCATTATTAATAAATAATCAAAAAGAATTAAAAGTAATATTTAAAAGTAATCGGATTATTTTTTAATTACTTTTGATTATTTTTTGTAATTTCAAGTAATTCAAATTACTTTTAGATTATTAGTAATCGTAATCAGTTAGTAATCGTAGAAAACTTAATATAATATAGTAATTGAATCATTATTTCACCTTTCAAAAAAGTAATCAACTTAGTAATCAGTACGATTACTAATCATTACTTAACAGCTATTTATTTAACTAAACCAAAAATTACCAACAAAAATTAATTGTACATTTAAATTTTTTGTTTTTAGATATAATCCTCAACTTTCAGAAGATATTGCAATGGATGAAAAGAACGACCAAAAATTAATAAATATGTTATGGTGTGCTAAGGCCCACATGTATGCGAATCGTAACAAAATCGTGGAAATGGTTAATTTTTTAAAATAGCATATAAGACGAATTTAGACCGCAAACACTAAAAAAATAATTAAATACATATAATCTTTCCAAATATATACTTTGATTATTAATACATATTTACTCATAATTTTAATTCTCTGTAAATCCTTAACGAAAGGTATCTACGCTAAGAAAAATATTTATATATGTACATCTGTATGTGTTTATTTAACTGTGTGTTCATTTATTGTTGTTATTTCTGACAAGTATTTAAATAATTCGCGTTCTATCACATTTTTATTATATTTCCAAATAATTCTTTTTTCGTAAGCAAAATGCTAGTTTCAAAACGGGCACTCTTTTTATAAAATAAAATCTCAAACTTTAATGAATTTATTTTAATGGCAAGTCGTAAAAAATTGCTGTTTTTGAGAAGAATGTGATATAGTGAACATCATTATACATATATATGTATATATATATATTCATAAATATTTATATAAATAAATCTACTAGCTAGTAAAATATGTGTGATGTACGTGACTATTTCTGCAAGTAAACGCAATGCGGTCTAAAATTCCTTTTTATATAAGTATGTATAGTCTATTTCATTACTTTAGTTTTAAATTTCTGTAAGTTGAGAATATATTACATCCATCCACTTATTTTATATTTACTTGTATATCACATTTTTTATTATTCAGATTAAATTTTATAGAATATTTTATTAAAACTTAAAGAATTTAGGTATATTAATTGTGATTTCTAACTTTAATTCAACTCGTGTCTAAACGAATACACATTTAAAAAGTTTTTTTGTTGTTAATTAAGCACGACTAGATGCTTTATTAAATTGTGGTTTAAGTCTACTGATGAGTTGCCTAAGCAGCAACGAAACGCATCTAGACGTGCTTAACCAGCAACAAACAAACTTTTATATTTAAATATTTTAATTTCAACTAAAACAAAATATATACATATAAAAAAGCAAAATGAGTGTAAATACATTCCTACGTGTAACATACACCAAAATATATAAATAAAAGGTTTGTGATGAACAAAAGAACGAATAAAAACTTTTTGTTACATCTCAATAGTGTGTACTAGTGCAACGTTTGTCATTTACGATACTTTTCGCTGCGCGGAACTACTTTCCATATAGAAAACATAATGTAAACGGCATTGCACACATTTTGAAAATATGACATCGCAAGAAATTCCAGATGTGTACTCAGAATTATAAGCAGTTGTTAGATCATTCTTCTCCCTTATTAATATCTCTAACTTTTCTGTCTAAATGATCCCACAAATTTACTAAAGGATTAATATCGGATGATCTAGGCAGCAAGTTCCGGTAGTATGTTAAATATGTTGTGTAAATATAAAATTCTCGAAAATTCCTACTTTTTGTATATTTGGCTGGGGACGGGTTTTCAAAATGGAAAATCTTGTAGTGCTATCGTACATTCAACGTTATTTAATAATAACTATTTAAGAATCAAATCTAGTTCAGTGAAGATGCTCCAAACAAAATAAAACGTGCCTAAATAATAGATAAGAAAAAGAAAAGAAAATTTATGGAAAAGAATATTTACGAAATTACGGAAGCCCCCCTTAATAATTAAAAATAAATTCAGTGAAGTGCGACCTTGACCCGCACACGAAGGGTTCCGTACGGGCACGAGATATGTAATTCAATACGAACAATATAAACTTTGGTTTGGCATTTTTTACGTTTTTGGGGTTTTTGGGTTTTAAGCGTTTTTTTTAGTTTGGGGGTTTTTTGAATTTATTGGCGCTTTCTGAGTTTTGGCACTTTTTTCACGTTTTGGCGATTTTTTTTTTGGTTTTTGAAGTTTTTTTAATTTTGGTTATTTTTATTATTTTGGCGTTTTTTCATATAGGTGATTTTTTTTTTGTTTTGGCGATTTTTTTAGTTTTAACACTTTTTTTTCGTTTTTAAGGATTTTTTTCTTTTTTTGGCGTTTATTTTAAATTTTGGTGATTTTTTTCGTTTTGGCGATTTTTTTTATATTTGACGATTTTTTTTAATTTTGGCGATTTTTTTCATTTTGGCGATTTTTTTTAACATAAACAATTATTTTGGGTTTGGCGGATTTTTCGCGTTTTGGCGATTTTTTTCGGTTTTTGGCGTTTTTTTCATATTTGCGATTTTTTTTCATTTAAACGATTTTTTCGAATTTGGCGATTTATTTTAGTGCTAGTTTTTTTTTTTAATTTTGTCGATTTTTTCAATTTGGCGATTTTTTTAAAATTTTAGGCGATTTTTTTCAGGTTTTGGCGATTTTTTTCGGTTTGGCGATTTTTATAATTTTCGAATTTTTTAGTTTTACCGTTTTTGAAAATTTCAAGAGTTTACCTCTTACGGTCTCCAAGATATAGCAATTGTCAAAATTACATAGTCAAAATTGCATTAACTGATGGACCACCCTTTAATTTAAATTTTTTAATATTTTAATGTTTATTGTTGTAGTCTATATAAAAATACACTAGTTTTACAAATTTCAAGTGTCAATATACATATGTACTGTACATACAATTGTACGTATATTACATGGGATTTTAACATTTTTCGCCGCTCGTTTTGGAGCACCCTTTAATTTCTAATTCTCATGTATTTGTTGTTGTAGTGTCCAAGGTTCTACATACTCTGTCCAAATTTCAGGTCCGTAGCTCTTACGGTTCCTGAGAAAATACCGTGTGACGGACAGACGGACAGCGTAGCGAAAACAATAGGGTTCCTTTTTTCACCTCTGGTGTACGGAACCCTAAAAAGCATGTTTTTATTTATTGAAACATATATAAAGTAAATTTGCATAATATGGTGTTGCACAAATATGGGCAGAGTAACTAGACCATATCGTCGCATTTCTTCTAAAACCACGTAAGCGCTAACGACTCATTTTTCAGAAAACGAAAAAAAAAATATATAAAAAAATATAAATATGTGTTTCAAATTTTTTCTTTTACAAAACATGACTGCGACTCTGTGGAGGGTTTACGCAAAATGTGTCGCTTACGATGCTTTTCTATAACTAAAAAAAGTTTCTGTGTGTAAATTAACATTTATTCTTATTAAAAATATATATCGAGGGCTTATATTAAAAAAGTTCTATCTGCAAGGCTTACCTCACTTAAAAATTCAAAATTTTGGAGGTTTCTCTAAAACTAATTAAACTTAAAAAAACACATTAAAATCATAATTTTCATTAAAAGAATTATTGGTTATGCAAAAATAATTAGGGTCGGTGCCAGAAATTAACCCACTATGTACATGTAAAAACGAATTTAGGCTCAGAACCATGATATAAATATAGAAGGTACTTCGATTCTCTCGTTGTTTTTAAAGTAAATAATAAATATAAAAATAGTTTTGAAATAATTTTTGAATAAAATTTTCAAACACACAGGAAACAGAGAGGGAAATATTAAATTAATACGGTAGCACGATTTTACCGGAAACTTCAGAATACTTATAGTTGTCAGAAAGTGAATGTCAAGAAAAAATGAGAGAATGGAAGTACCTTCTATATTTATATCATGCTAAGAACGGCTTTTTGTACAGAAGCCATGTTTAAATATAGAGATAAAGCTGTGGTCTTTCGGAAAAAAGTTCAATTTTATTAAAATAAAGGGGGCTCGAGGAACAAGTCTGCGATATAGGATGGCCTGAAACTTTCCTGATTTTTTTCTTATATCGAAATTTAAAAAGTTTGTGGGTAAGACTTTAATATTTCCAACTTTAGGTATGAAAGTCATTCGTTTTCCATGCAAATGGCATTCTGTAATCTATTTTATTTTATTTTTTTTTTAATTTTTTAATTTTTGTTTTTTCATACAAAGTTCTCAAGATGAGAATGCAATCGGGTGTAAAATGTTATTTTTACCTTAAAAACCAAAAAAGTCAATTTTGAAAAAATTGCGCTTACGTGGTTTGAGGAGAAAGGCGACGATATGCTCAAGATGTTATTAACAGTATTTTAAAAAGTTTTGTGACTGACTGTACACGACCTATGCCTTCACATAGAAAGTAACAACGTGGTTGTTAAGGATATTCCACAAAAGAACAGCAAGATTATACGGTAATCCGTGGCAGATCAGTCAAGCAGTGCGAGCGAGACAAAAAACTCTCGAAGGCCAATCAACACACAATTGTATTTTTTTTTAAATAAAACTCGATATTTATAAGTTTTGATATATCGTCAAACGGGGTATATATATTTCGAGTATCCCCTTTATGAATCCTAACATCCTAAATTAATTATGGTTTCTGAGATATTTAGCATGAATTTTGCTCAATTTCAACTATTTTTAGGTTTAGTAAGTATTGTTTTGCTTTAGACGCTACGATTTGGCTATTGCGTCAAATTATTCATACAAGAAAGTACAAAATAAATTTAACTCTTGTTTTGTTTTATTTCCGTAAGGGCAAAACATGAAGATTCAAGAAAAGCTTGCAAAATTTTTGAAATTTTAACGGGCCTTTGTATAAGCAAACATTGGCATGAAGTTAGCATAAGTGATGAAATTGAATTAGGTGTTAACGAGTTCCTCTACACAATTTGACATTAAAAATGGTCGCCTTACATAATCTAAATCCACCTCTAAGTCATAGCATGATTTTCAATGTAAAATTTCGTGGCAAAACTCATTAAGATCATGTTTAATTTTGCCAATTATGCTAACTTCATGCCAATTTTTGCTTATATATAGGGCCGTAAGTCCCTAAGTAAAAATACAAAAATGAAGAAACTTAAAAACTTTTGTAAAATTACATCTTTTGCAAAAAAACAGAAATTCGCAAAAAAAGTTGCAAAAGTTTCAACAAGCCATAATTTTTATTAAAAATCACGAAAACTATAAGGAATGCTAAAAATTCGGCAAAAACGCGACAATTATCAAAAACTTCTTAACAGCAGCATAATAGCAAAGTCTAACATGTATTGTTTAAAATTCGCGAAAACTGTTAAGAAGCAGAATATTGCAAAAACTCGCTCCCATCGCGAAGATTGCAAAATTCGTGAAAAGTTGTAAAATCCTTAACAAGACCTAAAATTCATTAGAAATCGTCGCCAAAATTGTTAAAAATAAAATAAACTCGAAAATAGCGCGAAAAAGCCGCAAATTTGCGAAAAATTTCTAAATGCATTGATGGTGCCGGTCCAGACTTGCAATTTTTGTTGCAGCAACTTTTTGTTTTTTAGTGAGATAGAGCGAGAGAAGAATACAAAATGTATATATGTATTTCTATTTCAACACTCTCCCACATATTCAAGAACTGCTGCAACAAAAATAGCAAGTCTGGACCGGGTCATAGCAAAACTTCAGAAAATTACATTAAACGCGAAAAAATTGCTAACATCGCGGAAATTACAATGTCTAGTAAAGGGTTTTGTTTAATTTTGGGGTCATCTTTAAACCGATCGTCTTATTTCTATGGACAGCAGGAAAAATAAATTTGAAGCATTAATTTTCTTCTCAACAACAAGTTTCTCAACATACAGCAGTAAAGTTGTATTCATATGCAGCTCAAAAAGCTACTTTTTAAAAATAAATTAAAATTAATACAATAAAAGGAAAAAGTGGCGCATGTGGCACAAAACAATACGAGTAATATTAACTTCTAACTTTATTCTTGAAAGTTCATAAAAATTTACACATTTCTTCCAAACATTTCCAGAAAAATTTTATGAACTGGTCCATACGTTTTTTTTGCGTAATAACTGCATTAATGACTTGTAAATTTACAAATGTAATATAAATAATAATAATATTTTCATGGCGTTGGATAAAAAATTATAGTATATTTTTTTATGCAATGCACAATATCTCTGATACTAGAGGGGCTAGAAAGGTAATAAACCTATTTTCGTAATCAGCGAACAAAAATGCATAAGGATAAGTTTTAACCTAATATAACTAGGTTAAAAAAATTATAATAAAAAAATTTTAGGGCTAAACTAAAGTCAAATGCTTTTTAACGTCCTTACAATAACAGTAAGATATCTTGGTATATTCATCAATGCAACTATATATATCTACATGAACGAGATTTTTGTGTTAGATTAATAATCCAGAAGGAATTTTTAAGTTTGGAGGACCATTCGTGAAATATTAACGGAGTAATACAAAAAATGGTGTAAATTATTCAAATGCTAAATGTCACGATATCTTTAAAACTAGAGCTGATTGGGAAAAACCAATGAAGCCATCGTAATCAGGAGATAAAAATACACAAGGATCGGTAATTTTTATTTAAACATCCAAATCACTGTTGTGCAGTGTAATTAATAAATAAATCTATCATCACTTCGAATCAAATGACTAGTCAATTGACTGACTGTCACTATTGAATTAATGTAAAATTGTTGCAAATGTGGTAGCGAACAAATTTTGTTTGTGTTAGATTCAGTCATTCATTTCTTTCCAGCTGGCGTTTGGGTAATAATTTTTGCAGAAATCTCTTATGTATATGATTCTCCTCAGATCACTTTCGATGATTAAAAGCTGATTTATTACTTTGGTGATTGAAAAATGATTCACTTATGTTCATATATTTCATCAAATAATGATTTCTTGAAAATAGAGGAACAAAATGCAAAGAAACCGCAAAAAATGTGATTTAATACTAACAAAAAATTGCTAGAAAATTATTCAGCAAATCATATTATAAATATTCTTTGGTATGATTCATCTGTAGGGTACCATTTTCTCACAACGGGAGTATCATTTATGATCGAAAAATGAGGTTATTTTTCCCGTCAAGTTGATACGGAAAATATTCGATTATGATACAAAATGCTAGCTGGGTTGTAGGGACTTAAATTGCGGTAAAAAAAAATGAGAAACAACATTATTAATTATGTAATCTATTACAAAAAAGTCGTAATAAAAGTCGATATACGCTAATCACGATAAGGGTGGTTTTGAGTTGAAAATCTCATTTAATGAGTTATGACGTTGTTTTAGGAAATGAGCAATATGTATGTACATATGTATGTATGTATGTACTTATATATTTTGTTCTTGCTTCTACGAATATAGATATCAAAGCAAACGCGTATTCTATGACGCGTACAGAGAAATAAACAAAGACTGAAATTTTTGATGCCGAATAAATTTATAAAAATCTGAAGAAGAAATTTTAATAAATTAAAAAGTAATTTTAAAGTTGTATAAAAATAAATGCAGTAAACAAAAACTCGGTACTAATTACAAAAGGTTTCAAAATGTCTGGTACAATATTAGAGAATCTAAGTGGGCGCAAGTTGTCCATATTGGTGGCTTTATTATTGCTATGTCAAGTGGCTTGCTTCTTGTTGGGTGGTCTTTTTGCACCAGTACCGGCAGGGCATCAGAATATTTTGGGAATGGTGTGTCATGATCAGAAGCAGCGACAGAACGATACATCATTTTGGTTGTACTCACGCGGTGCTGGACAATGTTTGTCCATATCGCAAGAGGAAATCGAAAGACACGATACGAAAATGGCCAATGGAATTGTTTATTTGTTTCAAATGCCATTGCCAAGAGATGGAAAGCAATTAGATTATTCCAGATGGCAACAAAATTTAATTGGTGTGTTGCAAGTGGACTTGGCATATGTTTCAGATGGAACCCTAATGGAACCGCCAAAGGATCTGCAGTTGACAATTGATGCAAGGCTAGCGTATCGAAATAAGGAAGACCACCCCAGTGACTGGAAATTGTATACTCATTCTATTGAAAAGCGATATTTAGATTGCCATTCTGTGCACAAAAGCCAACAGGAGACTTTATATTCTTGCGAAATGATTCCTCTCTTTGAATTGGGCTCATTACACTATGATTATTATCTTCTTAATTTGCGATTTCCCATTGATACTGATTTGAAAATGAATTTGAATATCGGTCACATGCACGACCTAACGTTGACAGCTATATATCAAAATGGTGGTTTTACCAAAGTTTGGTTATCCTTAAAAACTATACTTTTCCCTTTCATAGTAACAATAATGATTTGGTTCTGGCATCGTGTACATATATTACAGCGATCACCTGCTCTATTGGAATACATGCTTATTTATTTAGGGGCAGCATTGACCTTTTTAAATCTTCCAATTGAGTTTTTAACATTAAGTATGGAAATGCCATATATGCTTTTACTCAGCGATATTCGTCAAGGAATTTTCTATGCCATGTTATTGTCGTTTTGGTTGGTATTTGCGGGCGAGCATATGCTCATACAAGAATCGCCGCAAAAGAACTCTATACGCTCACGATACTGGAAACATTTGTCTGCAGTTTTGGTAGGATGTTTATCGTTATTTATATTCGACATATGCGAAAGGGGTGTGCAATTACGTAATCCATTCTATTCAATTTGGACTACACCTTTGGGCGCCAAAGTGGCTCTAAGTTTTATTATATTAGCGGGAATATCTGCTGGTGTGTACTTTCTATTTCTATGCTTCATGGTGGGAAAGGTTTTTCGTAACATTGGCGCTAAAAGAACATCGTTGCCATCCATGTCACAAGCTAGACGTTTGCATTATGAAGGTAATTTCAAGTTTGTATAAAACTAAAACATAGAATTCAGATGAAATAGAAATAAACTAATTGTATTTTAGGACTAATTTATCGTTTTAAGTTTCTTATGTTGGCCACTTTATTATGTGCTGCTCTAACTGTTGTCGGCTTCATTATGGGACAAGTTGCAGAGGGCCACTGGAAATGGGATGAAGATATCGAAATACAATTGACATCTGCTTTTTTGACCGGCGTGTATGGAATGTGGAATATTTATATATTTGCTTTATTGATTTTATACGCTCCGAGCCACAAGCAGTGGCCATGTGTAAATTCAAATGAAACCTCTCAGTCTAATGAAAATATCGTAGCAGCAGCAGCTAATGAAGAAATTGAATTTAACAATTTACCCTCAGACTCAAATCCAAGCGAAATATCGTCTTTAACTTCATTTACACGCAAAGTGGCTTTTGATTAAGTTAGTAAAAATACACATTTGATATACATATACACATATACATATGTACATCATACATACATAGATACATGCATATATATATATACATATATATATGTACATACATATTTACTAACATTTTTTATCAAATAATTAAGATACTCATATATCCAGTATTAAAAATCCAATATACGCGAACATTTTAAGCATATTTTCTTAATATTACATACATAAATAAACAGCGATAAGTTTTATGTGTAAGCTCAAATTTTTTTAAATTAACCGTAATATAACAAACCATGATAAAATAATATAATATAAAATTATATTATTGTATTATGTAATAAATTATAATACTTAAAAAAACGTAATTTTTTTCTATACATACATATGTATGTTTATGTAACTAAAGGGGTAGAAAATTATTGAAAAAGTCACTTCCAGAGAAATCAAAATATTATTAGAACAAAATATGATTGTTAATTGTCTCAGTATGATTAGATTAATCATGTTCATATGTACAAACATATATATGTATATGTATGTAACTGTACTGCACAGTACGTACATAAGTATATAAGCCGTCGTATCGACTTTCCGATCACAAAGCTCATGAATTCACGTTAACTACAGGGGTTACTTTTTCGAAGTGAAAGAAAATGCTTCCGAATTTGTATGTTATAAGCCAAAAACTCGTAATGTGTTAAACCTTTCAATTTCGTCTGTACTGAGTAGTGATGTGCAAATATTCGAATTCCCAAATATTCGGACATTTTTTTATTTTTAAATAAATGAACTAATTATATTAGTTATAAACTAAAATTAAAAAATTTAAAAACCCCTTTGGCCTTCGAGAGTTTTTCGTCTCGCTCGCACTGGTTGGCTGATCTGCCAAGGATAACCATATAATCTTGCGGTTTTTTGTGGAATTTCTTTAACAACCACGTTGCCTATGTGAAGGCATAGGTCGTGTACAGTCAGTCACAAAACCTTTTAAAATACTGTTAATTCCATTTGGGTATATGGTCTAGTTACTCCGCCCATACTTGTGCAACACCATATTATACAAATTTAAAAACGATAAAAAGTCTACTATAGTCGTTTTGTCAATAATTATAAAATTGTTTTTAATGTTTTTTCCAAACATTTTTGATAAATTTCTTCACACTCCTATTATAAAGTTTATATTTTATCTTCTAATGTGCTTTTAGGAACTCAGTAGTATGAGATTGGCTCAAATGATACTCATCACACCTTTTCAAAACAATTGATTTGAAATTGTTTTGAAAACGATCGTTATCCATCACATACCTGAATATTCTTGTAGCCAACTTAAAAACAAACAAAACAAACTTATTGTAGAATTGCCATTAAAATGGTGTAAACAAGACCATTACCAATGAACATTTGTACCAAGGCACATTTAATAAGTTTGAATAAAAAACATATGTATCTTATACTTTTATTATTAAACAAAAAATTCTATCGTGTATTTTTATTAAACTAATGAACTAAACATTCGTCATCGATTTTCTCGAAAACACATTTTTGTCCAATACATCAAAACAGAAACAAACCGACGATATGTATGTATTACTTTCTCAATTCAAACAAAATCAAAAGTTGAGAAACTAAAACTACCGAGTCTAAAACCGGAGCTTAGTAATAAGACTTGCATAGTTTAAACTAGGACTAAATATCGTAATACTCAAGGCACATTTATCAGGTGGTAGCGGAAACGCAGCTGAGCTTTTCTTTCTTTTTCAAATAAAAGTTTAAAGCACAGTTATGACTAGAAAAGACAAAAAAAACTGTTTTTGTTATTTGCCAAATTACATGAGACTAATTCACCTGGCATAAAATGTATATGTATACAGATTTGTGTGTTAGTGTTTTTCGTATTCATTTAACATTTGCTAATACCACTTTTAGACACTAAAATTTTACTTTGCAAAGTCTTAATTCAGCTGTCTGCAAGACAGACGAGGAAATACTTTCTCTTTCTGTCTGTCACCCAGCTGAATTAAGACTTTGCAAAGTAAACTTAGCGTGTCTAAAAGTGGTATAACATTTGCTGTTTTTTAAGTTACGTGTGTATTGGTATTGTGCTGCTAATACCCCTTTTCTACACGCAAAGTTTACTTTGCAAAGTCTTAATTCAGCGACTGTACTCTCTCTGTCTTTCACACAGCTGAATTAAGACTTTGCATGTCGAAAAGGGGTATAACGAATGCGGGGTTGTAGCTGGTTGAAAAATGATGCCAACCACAAAAACATTCTCTTCACCGAATTTGCCAACAAACTGCCATGTTATGCCAGCATAACTATGACCGTGTAAATCAGCACAAAGAACGATAAGTCAAAGCAAAATACAAAAAATCTAAAAATTGTTTTGAAGCATACATACAAAACGAATTTGTGTGTTGCATTATATAAAATATACACGCGTTTCTGTGTTTTATTTGAGTCATTTGAGTTTTCATTTGCCAGGAATTGCTAATTTAGTTTAAAATGGATGAAAATTCAGCGCCAGATCCATTAACTTTTGAGGACTTTATGTAATTATTATTAATAGAGGTTTATTATTTAAGAAATATTAATATTGTTTTTTTTTACATGTGTAAGTAAATTAGAAGAAGTGCTCTATTCTGATGAAGATGTAAGTATAGAATACATTGTAGAGGAAAATCCAGATATATTGAAATGTGATGACACCAATAATGAAAAAGGATATGGTGAAGATGAAGTGCAACATTGTGATGAATATGTAAATATAGAAATAGAGCACGTTGACGAAACGAATGTATTATGTACAGATATCTCGGAATGTGAAGAACAAACAGTACATGTTCCTTCAGGTAGTTATAAAATGTATATTAAACGAAATTTGTACTCATATTTATATGTACATATCTTTTTCCTTTTAGTTAACAAATCCAAATCAAGCAAGAAAAGAAAAAGAAATCCAGCATTATGGAAGCACAATATAAGAAAGCAACAGAGAGAATCTGGACAACCGTATATATCTGCAACAAATAAAATGGTACCTGGTAAAACACTAAAAGCATCATGTGAGGACTGTTGCTTTAACTGTGTAAATGTATTTTCAAGTGATGAAAGGGTAAAAATATTTCAGTCGTTTTGGAATTTATCCGACGATGAGAAAAACTATTTTTATAACAAATTCGTAACAAGAGATCAGGTAAAGCGTCGCAAAAAAGATTCTGTTAGCAGCATTAAACAATTTTCTTATAAGTACTTCTTTGAAAAAAATCAATCGCTACATCGCGTGTGCCGGAGTTTTTTCCTGAACACATTGAGTATTGATCAAAACAGGATATATTACTATTTCAAGAATTTAAAAAGTAAAGACACTGGTTCTCCGCTGCCAAGAAGAAAAGGAAAAAATATCAAAAGATTTACTAAAGCAAATAAATTGGCAGAAGTCAGAGAGAACATTTCGAGTTTTCCTGCAATCGATTCTACCAAAAAATATGAGTCTGTAGAATACATTGAGGAGGAAAATATATCGTGTTCAGATATATTAAAATGTGGTGTCACCACGAATGAGGAATTTATTATTCCACATGGTGAAGATAAAATGCAGTCTTCATATGTATATCTAAATAGAGGAGTAGAATACATTGACGAAACGAATGTGTTATGTCTAGATAAGTTGGAATGTGATGACACCAATAATGAAGAAGTTATTATTCCATGTGACGAAGATAAAGTATATGTTTCTTCAGGTAGTCATAAAATGTATATTAAACGAAATTTATACACAGATTCATACATATTTTTTCCTTTTAGCTGACGAATCCAAATCAACAAAGAAAAGAAAAAAAAATCCAGAATTATGGAAGCACAATGTAAGAAAAAAACAGAGAGAATCTGGAAAACCGTATATATCTGCAACAAATAAAGTGGTACCTGGTAAAACACTAAAAGCATCTTGTGAGGACTGTTGCTTTAACTGTGTAAATGTATTTTCAAGAGATGAAAGGATACAAATATTTCAGTCGTTTTGGAATCTATCCGACGATGAGAAAAACTATTTTTATAACAAATTTGTAACA
The DNA here is from genome assembly GCA_905220375.1 of Tachina fera. Classification (NCBI taxonomy): domain Eukaryota; kingdom Metazoa; phylum Arthropoda; class Insecta; order Diptera; family Tachinidae; genus Tachina; species Tachina fera. The sequence goes on along the minus strand of LR999964.1, from coordinate 48,565,658 downwards.
AGAGATCAGGTAAAACGTCGCAAGGTTACTTCTGAAAGTAGTATTAAACAATTTTCATATAAATACTTCTTCGAAAAAAATCAATCCCCACATCGCGTGTGCCGGAGTTTTTTCCTCAACACATTATGTATTAATCAAAAGAGAATATATTACTTTTTTCAGAATTTAAAAAGTAAAGACACAGGCTATCCGTTGCAAAGAAGAAAAGGAAAAAATATCAAAAAAGTTACTCCAGCAAATAAATTGTCAGAAGTCAGAGAACATATTTCTAGTTTTCCTGCAATCGATTCCTATTATTGCAGAGAAAGTTCTACCAAAAAATATATTGACTCCAACTTAAATTTAAATAAAATGTATAACTTATATATTCAAAAATATGTGAATCCTGTTAGTATACATGTTTATAGAAAAATATTTAACAATGAATTTAATATTTCCTTTTATAAGTCTAAAAAGGATCAATGCGACAAGTGCGTATTGTTTAAAAACAAACAAAATCTGTTACCGCCTAAGGAAAAGTGTATTCTTGAAGAACATGTTTTAGAAAAAGTTGCTCTAAAAGCTCACTTTGACGAGGACCGAAGCAACTCGGATTCGTCAACATGCATAGTTTGTTATGATTTTCAAAATGTTTGTAATCTCCCTAAGGGCAATGCTTCAGCATATTATTACAAAAGAAAATTAATTATGTACAATTTAACAGCAACAATTATAATGACAGCCAATAAACCCTTTACTTATTGTGCTTTATGGACAGAAGTACATAGTGGGCATAGTGGCAATGACATTGCTAGCGCTTTGATAAAAACATTAAATGAATTGGTTAAATATTTTCCAAATTTAGAAAAATTAGTTTTATGGAGTGAGTCGTGTCTGCCGCAGAACAAAAATAAAATTATCACAACAGCCCTAAAAATTTTCCTGAAATCAAGTAAAGTTAATACCATTGTGCAAAAGTTTTCAGAACCGGGTCACTCTCTAATTCAAGAACTCGATTGTGTCCAAAGCGCTATTGATGCGTACCTCAAAAATGTTGAAATTCATAGTCCAATTCATTTAATAAAGTTACTAAAGAATATGTCATACAAAAAAACTGAATTAATAATATTGGAAATGGCAACAAGCGATTTTTACCTGTACTCTGCCGTGGCAAATAGGTTAAATTTTAATAAAATACCATTTTCTGAAGTTAAACTTTTACTTTACAAAAAAACAGATGAATTTTCTATCTATTTTAAAATATCAGCAGGGGAAACAGTATTTAAAAATGAAACTATATTCAAATCCGCATCGAAAAAACATTTACGAACGCCTTATAACATATTTGAGAATAAATTAAAAAGTATGCCACTTTCAACAGTTACTAAGGAGAAAAAGGCTGATATTAAAGATCTTTTGATATATTTACCTGAAAATGATAAAATGTATTTTAAAAATTTATTAAAATATTGATACTGGTAATGGTTTTTAAAAATCGTCCAAATGAATTTTTTAATGTGAAAAAAACTGTTTATTTAATTGTTTTTATGTGTAAGCGACTATTAATTTTGATTTTTATTTTGGTTTAATCGAAAGAATGGATATTTATTTTTTAATAAAATTTCTTTTAATAAATATATTCAAACTGCTTTTATTTCTTCAGTTGTTTTTCTTCTAAAAGTCGTTTTGTATTTATCTGTTCACCTTTAATATCTAATTAAACATATATAGCCTTATTCTGAATGACATCTCCCCGGGAGTGTATTCCCTAGTCATAGTACTCCCATTTTAAAAACTCGGAAGTTCTCTCAAGTTTTTATTTTTAAGTGGATTTTATTTCTATTAAAAAAATTAATTCTGTGGGAATTATTTTCCGTCAAATATTTACAATTGGGCTGATACACTAATTTGACCTAATTGAAAAACAACACAATCAGGTATGTAATGGAAAACAATTATTTTCAAAACTATTTTCAACGGATCGTTTTGAAAAGGAATGAATTTTATCTATAATTTGTGAGCCAATCTCAAGCTATTGACTTTAAAAAACCACTTTAGAAGATAAAATATAAACGATACAGTAGGGCTGTGGAAATAAATTTATTGTTTATTTACTTGCACAAACTATTAAAAATGAAATTTAATATGATTGCCAAAACAACTTTAGCAAACACATCACATCTTTTATAGTTATAAAATTGGTTTTGTGTTATGAAAATACAAAAAATCAAATTTTTGTACTTAACGGCAATCCAGTAATCACCCGACGATATGCTTTCTAGCTTACATGTCCCATCTCGTTAGAGATTTTTCATTCATCCAATGGTATTAAGAGCCTTCATATCTCACATTTATTCAAACAACGTCATAACTAAAAAAACAGATTGCCAGAAATTGACTACACACAGCTTAATGCAAAAAGAAAATTTAATTTTTCTCTCAAGAGTTGAGTAAACAAGATATTTGTATTGAATTTTTAAAAAACTAATTCAAAAATTCCATTTTTTTTAGTTAAAACGTAAATAAATGAACGATATTGCAGGTCTGGACGAGGACTATGTGAAACAATAAATCATTATTTTTTGAAGTGTATGTAAAAAAAAATTCTTCAGAAATATAGTAAGCACCAGAGAAACAAACCGACCGTGTATCAAGCCGCCGCCGATTTTATCGGCTCGCATCGGCTCAAAACCAGCCGAAATTTTATCTGCTCACCAAGACAAATTTCAGAGCAAAAATTTTGAAAATCGATTTTCAGTTTTAATTTTTATTTTCTCCGTAAATTTTCATACGCTTATTTGAGCCGCCGAAATTTTTCTCGGCACGCCGCCGCCGGTCACAAAACTACTCCGCTGCCGCCGCCGATAATTTTGCCCCGACTTTTTTTCTGGTAAGCACCCTGTTGAAGCATTTGTTTTTCGCTTTGTTTGTTTTCATTCTTACCTTCTTTGTTATTGTTGTTCGGTGTGTGAATACTTAATTTTTCGACATTCTCTTTTAGTATTATTGAATAAATAGAAACAAGGAAACGAAGGCGAGAAAAAAACACAAAATACACAAAACAATTTTTTTTTTCGTTTACCATAATACCATCCATTCATTGTGAAAAGTTTGATAATAGGGTTTTAGAAACTTAAAAATAAAAAAGAAAACTAATAGTCGAGTGCTGTTTAAAAAATATTTTGGGTAACTAATAATTTGGCCGTCAAAATTAAGGGCTATAGAAATCCTAAACAACCTCTTGTCGACGAAGCCGACGAGGTGGATACAGAGCACGCCACAATGGCCGCAAATGATTCAGGTGTGGACACAAGCAATGATAGCAATGACGGAGTGACGGCTAGCATAATGATAACACCGCCGCCACCATTAATGCCGCCCACGCCAACATCATCACCGAATACCCATGAGTGGCCCACCATTAATCCGAATGCATTCCATCTCAACTCGGATGAGCATTTCGCGCTACCTACCTTACCACCACTGCCATTGAACACATCGCAGCAATCATCAGATTTAATGTCAAGTATCATCCATCCTAGTACCCTGCCATCTAGCAGTCACAACTTTAAAATGCGTCCCCGTACGTGCTTTAAGAGTAGATTGCGTTTTAGTTACAACAACATTTTTGCCGAGTCCACGGGCCGAAAGTTACGCTATGCATCCTCAACAAATAACATAGATCTTTTGACTCGCGTCTTGGAGTCTGGAGCTGATCCTAATGCCTCGGATGAGTATAAACGCAGTCCCCTTCATTTGGCTGCTTGTCGTGGGTACATACAAATAGTGCAGCAATTGCTTAAATTTGGAGCAAATCCAAATGTAGTCGACTCGTTGGGCAATACCCCACTGCATTTGGCCGTCATTTCGGCCAGTTCTAATAATTTTAATGTAGTGGTGCGTGTACTCCTGCAGGGTGGCGCCAGCGTTCATATGTTTGACCGCAGCGGCAAATCACCTCTGGAACTTGCTGAAGCTAAATTGCGTTTACTGCGTACCAGATACGAAAATCCTACACCTGAAACTAGTAAAATTCTAGAGGACATGTGTATGCTTACTGCCCTAATCCTAAGATATATGGTTAAACAGCAACGTGAACTTGAAGATCTCTCCAATTTAGAGAAACGATTACAGAATCTTAGTACCCGCGATGATCAAGAACAGGTTGTCTCCCAAACTGCTGACGAATTGCTAGCCAGCATTGAGGGTCTATCACTTAATAAGTAAAAAGCTGCATAAATAAGATTCGGTTAGAGAGAACACTGTTAATTTTTATTGAAAACAAAATATGTATTGTCGTAAGTATTGTCCATACACATTCACATACATATCTATGAAATATATTAATATAATACTATGTATGTACATCTACATATATACCAAACGGGCGACAATATCGTTCGTATTCTAGATGTGAATAATTTTATTGAGATTCAAAGAAAAAAATTATCCAAACCTCATTAAAAATGCATTAAAATACAACCACACAGCAAAAAATTACACATTACCATCAGAACTACTTCCCATATAATGACATACTTTTCTGATTCCAAAATTTCATTACTCGCTTACAAATCACATTACCTAAAATTAAAAAAAAAAAAATATGTACAAGTTGCTAAATGTGGAGAATATTTTTTTTAGATTAAATATGTATGTATATTACGCGATCAAGTTGGAAAATAAAAAAATTACCTTTCAAGAATCGGATACAGTGAAAATTCTCCTAACGGACACCTCCCATAACCGGACAAGTTTTGTAGAACCAAAATTAAAATAGAGGAAGGTGTACCACCCTCATAAGCGGACACCTCTAATAAACGGACAACAATACAACGATGGTGAGTGTTCGGTTATGAGAAGTTTCACCGTATTTTAGTATCACGCCTTGTTAAAATCATTAAGCTCGTAATCCAGTAGGGAAGAGCTTCCATCCAAACCCGATTACCTTTTTTGAAATTGTTTGCTGGGTATATACTAGAGTATTCATTCGGTTAACCGTTAATCGGTTAACCGGTTAATTACTACCCGAGTAATTGATCGGTTAATTTAAAATTGGCTTTTTGCGATTAACATTTAAACCGGTTAATTTTAGTCGATTAACCGAACTAACACATTTTTTTGTTATTATAACGAATTTTTTGTGTGTTTAATTATTTGTTTCTCCTCACATACAAAGGGTATGTGTTTACAAATTATTTTTCACACAAATATGTATGTTCAGTTTTTCTAACTTAAACGTGGCTATAAAAGAGTTCAGTGAAGACTGTTACTCTAATTGAACTAGAAGGAATTATTAATATTTTGTTTAATAATTTAATAAAAGCCAATAGTACTGTTGTAGAGGTGTTAAGTGTTAAGAATTTGAAAAAAAGTGGACCATAATAAAGGATTTAGGGAAATGCTTTTTTTCGGTTTTAATAATAAACTCAAATAATAATTAATTATGCACTTTTATTTGTTCAAAATACTTTATTTATGAAAAAATTTTATTAATCAGTTAACCGGTTAGTACCGAAATGAACCGATTAAGCCAAAACCTCGATTAATTAATCGAGCGATTAACCGATTAAAGAAAAACACCGATTAAATGAATACCCTAGTACATACTTATCTACATATGCAACCATAATTAAATAATACATGAATTTAAAATAAAAACATACATACATACAAAATCCCTTTAACTAAGCTTATTCAATTTATTGAACACTCTTCCTTTAAGTATTATGGCTTTCATGCATTAGACGGTAGTCAATTGGCTCACTTTGCATTACTTTCAGCTAACTTAAAGTTGACTTTTTTAAACTAACTTGTAGTCAGTAAATTAAAAAAAAATTTCTGGGGTTCGAACGAACATGTATCATCACAATGTGTGTACTCAACGCGCTACCACTCAGCTAAGCTACCATCTAAAATAACAACAGCAAAATGTTAACATAAAACTGAAATTAGTTTCAAAGTAGCTGAGAATAAATTTGTTGGCTCTCATCAAATTCGACTACGTACTCAACTTAAGAACTAATTTTGGGTTTGTTCTGGATGACATTGCAGTTAGCTTTTAGTCAGTCTAAGAAAAGTTAACTATAAGTTAACTATTTTTGTAGTCAACCACACATTCTCCGATAGGGTAGGTACATGCACGACTACAACAAAATTACAATACCAAAAAACACATGCATTTTATTGGTATAAACAAGCAAAAAATTGTCAGAAACAGATGTCTTTTGTTTTTAAAAATAACAACTACAGTGTTGCCAAATGTGTGTAATTACACAGAGTGTGCAATTACTCTCATGTGTATGTCATTTAATTAGATTCATGTATAATCTGAGAAAACATTTATATAAAAAACAAGACGTATTTACATTTCAAGACTCGTTACGCAGACCTCTATTGTGTAAAAAACACACACACGCACATGTTTTCTTTCTTTTTTTATTGCAAGCTAATAAAAACTCAGTCAGTTTCGGGGGAATTTTTTAAAACAAACATGCGAATTACTTTTAATCAATTATGGTTTGTAAATAAAGTTATAAACAGTACAGTTCCAGTAGAAAAATACTGCCTGAGAACGAGTCCAAAGTAGAAGTCTCAAAAAAACCGAAAAAATTAAATTTGGTGAAAAAATACAGACACAGTCGATTCCGCTTTAGCGGAACACGCTTTACTGAAAAAATCGTATTACTGAAAGCGATATAAACCCCGCAGCTAGTCTTATTCAAACATCGCTTTACTGAAAATATCGTATTACTGAAAACCAAAAGCAAGCCCACAACTACGTTTTGTATGAAACTTATGGCTCGATTATGGATGGCAACCGAACTTCAGTTGCCGAGTTAATTAGCAACGCAACTGAAACTAAAATTGGTATTATGTATGGCAACTTCCTCCAGTTGCCAAAAAGTTATCGAAAATACGATTATGACGTACTGGCAAATGAAAATAATGTGAACAAAAGTGCAAAATATAAGAAACACAAGTTCTTAAAACAAAATCATTAAGTAAATGTGCTTATAATAATACTTATCTTAAAAATTATTAGTTAAGTGGAATTAATTGCTGATGAAGAGAAGGAAGTGCAAAATTTGGAATATCTTAGACGGCCTGAAATAGGTTTTAACAATCTCTTTTAACTTTAAATCACATTTTCTTTAAATATGTAAAGAAGAAACTCGAAAATAAAAATAATATAATTGCAAAATGTACTTGTCATTTTCGCTCTTACGTACTTTATTGTATTTTTCTATTATATTGTTTAATTTCAGTAATCCGAACTACGTTTTAGAGAAAAAACCGGATAACTGAAAAAAATCGGGTTTTGCTTATTTCCATTAAAGCGGAGCAGACATATATCTGAAATTAGCTGAAACAATATATATATAAATATATATGCATATAAGTAATAATGGTTCGAATGGTCTAGTCTTTTCTTTCTATATCCGTTCATAAATTTAAAATCGGTTGATATTTAACTTAGTTAGAGGTTGATAATTGCTTGCGGGTACGAAAAACCAGTTTCCAGTTTCTTATCCGTAACTCAAGATTTTGGAGGTGTTTGAAAAATTTCAAATACAAATTGTTGTTATACTCGACAATACCTACCAGAAAAATAATAACAAGTCCAAGGTATTTCGATTTCATCAGCATTTGTCACACAGTGTAATACATGAAAATGTGTAAATTATTTCATAATAAATGTAAATTTGAAAAAAAAATATCAATTTAAGATATTATTAAATTGTTTATCTAATTTTTCGACCTTTTTTATATGTTCAATGAAATTTTTAAGCTTTAGGTCAGTAAATTTTATAAATTTCTTTATATTTTTATTTTTATATCGATATTTCGTTAACCTTTGGTTAACTTCTTCAGGATTATTATTGTTTTTATATTTTGATAATTAGTTTTCGTCTTTTTTTCTTTTCAATCAAAAATATTCTATTATTAAGATATTATCAAATAAAATACATCAGAAAAAGTACAATTGTATCACGATTTCCATGAATTTTATTCATATCGGGAACCATGGATGGAAATCATTTACTTTTTCATATTTGGGAGAGTAATTTTGTAAATTTCTGAATTACTCTCTCGTTGTTAGTTTCTGCTGGGAAAGTAAATTAACAGACCTAATATAAATATTTAGATTTAATTGAACTGATTAAAATATATTATATATATATATGTTTGTATATTTTTAGGTTATATTTCCGTTTCCTAATATGGCTGCCGTGCGTTTGTATCGTTTGTATGAAAACAACACACTTACATCAAGGATTGTACAAAGAAAAATATTGAAACTGCTATACATGTGTAAACACATATACGTTTGTATATTAATTAGATCATACATACATATGTACATACATATCGCACACTAAATCATAAACTGTCAAAACGCAAAAAATCCCAGATTTTAAGAAGTAGAAAAAAAACGGTTGATACTGTTCAAATAACGTAAGTGTGTATGTATCATAAAAACAGGCATAACGGTATTTCATATTGTTCAAAAAGACTGTAATACAAAATAAATTTTTGTGGTCGTTAGATATTTGTTCATGAAAAAAAATCGAGTTGTGACTGTTTATGATTTAGTGCTCGATATGTATAAGTTTTCATTACAGCTTTTTAAAACACGGACGACATTTTACTAATATTCTTAAGATATTTTATAATTTTTTATGATTTACAGATATATGTACATACATATGTATGTATGTATATGTATGTATACATATAATTAAAGGTACATACACACATACATATATCGCTAAGTACATAAAACTTTTTTTTTGTAACGTTTAAGCTAATAAATGTTTAACATATTACAATCCAGCAGAAAAAAAGTTAAACATTTACAAATAAGTACATATGTACATACTTTCAAACTTTTATTTGAAATTGGCTTTCCCACAAAATGTTGTTTAAGTTTTAACAGTAAATTTAATTTAAATTAAAAGAACTCAAATATTCATTAAACGCCGATTTGAAATATCATAAAGCTATAACATTAGATAACTTTTATTATAACTAGTGGTCTGCTCTGTAATTCGAAACGAAAGAAAATATTTTCGAATTTGTATTTTGATCACATACAAATTCGAAAGCATTTTCTTTCGTTTCGAATTACAGGCTGGATCCCCTGGAAACATAATACATACACAAAATAAAAGTATACTAACTGTTTTTACTGCATAATCTGATTACAATTATTACTTATAATAATTTTGTTATAAACGTATCTTAACGGACAAAAATTTTACAACTTGTAATCAATTAATTAATGGATACAACAGTTAGTATAACTTTATGAACTCCTCTAAAATGTAATCTATATCCATATACATATGTACATACATATACATATGTATGTATATAAATATGTATACAAAAAGCAACCTAAAGCAAAATAATAGTAATACGTAATAAAATTTTTCCCAAAAAATGTATATGCAGAGGTAAAAAAGTATTCGATATATACCAAGATTTTTTTTGTATTCATCAATAAAAAACGAATTACTCTGTAATTTTACAAAAGAAGCTTATAAAGCGTTTTATTGATGAACTTCGAATTGTATTCAATAAAAAAAATTAGATTATTAAAGTAACTAATATAAAAATTTCTATAAATAAAAAATTAGTTACGAAATTCAAACAAAAAAAAAATATTCGACATTGTTAATATTCTTCTCATACATATAAAGTATGTAAAGTTGTTTTAGAAGAAAATTGCTTTTCTTTGGCCACGTATGATTTTTTTAAATGATCTGGAATATATTTTTCCAAGATTTGAGTATATTCTGGATCGATTTTTCGTCACTCTTCTAAGAGGACTGTTTTTATTTTATTTTTGATTGTATATTCACTTTTTCTTATTATTATTTTTTTTTTCGAAATTCATAGGGATTAGGACCTGAGCACTGTGGTGGCATTTTTATTACTTTAGGGCAGTATATACAAGCCAAAGCCTTGTATTAATAGCACAATACTTAGCATCGTGTCTTTATAAAACTGAAATCTATTCGACTGTCCTAATTTTTCTATGCTTGCCTATATGCAAATTTTGCTTCAGTAGGTCGATATAACGTCGATGATCCATTATTCTATTAACATATTGACCAGATCTTAGTCCTACTGAATACCTATGGTGTCATTTTGGAAAAAATAATAAGGAAAAGTGACTTTACAATCACAAATAAAATAAAAACAACCTCTTAGAGGAGTGGCGATAAATCGGTCTGGAATATACTCAAATCCTGGGGGCAAATTACGGCATCCGATACGAGTCGTAATTAAAAATATTTCAATAGAGCTCATATGGAAATAATATTAAATTACGACTTGTATCGAATGAAGTTATTTACCCCCTGGACAAATATACATCAGATCGTTTAAAAGAAGTCATAAAATCCTAAACGAAATTTAAATAAATTACTAAAAATTTTAGTTTGTACAAATACATTAATTTTTTATAGAAATTTGTGCTTTGTATCATTTTTAAATATTATTCAATGGACGGTCATTAAAATTTTGGGTACTTTTTATTAACTTTAAAGTACGCCAACAAGAGTGTGAAGTCCTTTTTCATAACAATTTTTTAATATTTCATATTGCATATAATATTCGTATTCGGGAATATCGTTTCAAATATTCGTATTCGCGAATATCGTTTGAAAGATTCGTATTCGTATTCGCGAGTACCAAAAATTGACATTAGTTACATCACTAATATGTATGATAAGAATATTAGCCATGTCGAATACTTTTTTTGTTTGATATTCTTTAATAATTTTTAATTTTTATTTAATGACATTTTTACATTACCTACCATTTACACATGAAACTAATTGCAAGAAAGTAGCAATACAATCAAATTTTTTTCACATTGTTTTTAATTTCCAGTCAGCTTTCGACGATTTTTTCAAGAAAGTAAATTTTTGATGTTTTCAGAAAGTAAAATGAAAAAAGCTTAACAGATTTGTACAAATATACAGGATTGTGGTAAATAGTTATTATAAATTACGCTTCTTTTGTATAAATATTTGAATAATTATAATATCGCATCTTCAAATATACATGAAGAACACAATGCGCTCTTTTTTAAAACAATAATATTATTAAAATATTAACAATAATACTTATTCCCAACTTATTGCATTATAAATTTGTGTATGTGAATATTCTGGGTAACTCTAATTAAGTAGCAAACAAACCAATTTTTTCCAACATTACTTTTCGACGAAATTTTTAAAATGAACTTTCACTTTCCTATGAAAATGAACAAGAAATTTTCATGAATGTCATTTATGTATTTCATTAAAATTTTTATTCATAATACGTATCCAGAAATTTCAAGAAAGTACTTTCATGTGTAAATGTAGCGTTAGTTACTTTAATAATCTACTTTTTTATTGAATACAATTTAAATTTCATCTATGAAACGCTTTCTAGGTTCTTTTTGCAAAATTAGACAGTATGTAAATAGTTTTTATTGATGAAAACAAAAAAATTTTGGTGTATGTCGAATAATTTTTTTGTCCACTGTATATAAATTTTTATTTAAATATGAACAAGTATGATGAAACAATTTAAACATTTTTTTTAGTATATTCTTCACTTTTGTTTTGAATTTATTAAAGTAATTTGTGCAGCAGATATTTTACATGAGTATGTAACAACGTGTACATGCACACATACATACACATGTACATACATACATATGTATGTAAGCATGTATGTACATCCATTGCATATACATATATTCACGTATATGCAATATTTTAAAACTATTAATAGCATATAGAAATAAGGACAAAGTTGTACTCAATACCATTGGCTTGAGCTTGGGTTAAGATTCTTTTAATTTTAGTTCTTCCAAACTTTAAGCTTAAATTAGACATGGCATACCATATTGCCATAGCAATAACCAAAATGCAATTGGTTTATATAAGGTTACGGCTATGCCGTTATGGCGCGTTACCTATAATCAAATGCAGGCAGTGTTGCCCATTAGTTTGTTTCGAACAGATGTTTTGTATGGTTATGGTTATGGCACTTCCAATTTAGGCTATAACACTTCGATATAAAGCCAGTGGTATACAGTTGTAGGTACAACATCCGTTGATGAAATGTTAAGGCAAAGTAAAAAATAATTCTAGATATTTATTAAAAAATGAAATAGAAATTTATTAAATAAATACATACATATGTGTCTATGGTTATGAAATTACTAAGCAAAAAAAAAAATAAATAAAAAATGAGAAAAATTTCGTCGAAAACAATTTCAATCTATTGAGTGTGAAAAATAAAGGCATTTGCCATTATAATAAAAAAATGTGTTTTACTTTGTATTTTAAAAATTTGTTAGTAAAATACATACAATGATTATGGGGTATTCCATGCCAAATCGGACAGTTTGAAATTTTTTTATTTCATAAATTTTGAGATATTTTTTTAGTACTTCTCAAAAGAGCCTTCCTGGCAAATTATGAGATTTGCTTGATTATTCGTTCAAAATAAAATTTATTGAAAAAAAAATTCTTTTTAGTTTTTTGTTTCACAACTTTCTTAATAATGGTCCAAATTAATTTTATTTTTGTGAAACTTTTGTTTATTGTTTGCTTTTTGACAAAGTTTTTAGATTTGATTACAATTTTTAAATGTAAAATTTTAAAGGTAGATTTTGTAAATACAAACGATTTTATAGTTTTGAAAATTTTGTGGAAAAAAATGTTTTTTGAAATGAATTTTAGTTTCTTTGTACATATGTATATCCTTTATTTTTAAACTTACATATATCCACAAAAACAAATTTTAAGTGGTCCTTTTCCATTTAGATACTAAATTTCTGATGTTTGAAATTTAAAAAAAAATTGTTTCTTTAAATCATTTAATATTTTTTCATTGTGAATAGGTGTTTAAAATAAATTAATAATAATTTAGCTGTTCGAATGTTATTTTTGTGCAAAATGACCCAATAATCCTTTTAATTTTCATGATATACTTTTTCGTACCTATTTTATTGGCCAAGTGAATTTCGTTTTTTTCGCATATGTTACTTAATTTAAAATGTTACTTTTTATTGTTATTATTATTTTGTCTAATTCTCCAGGCAATAAATATTAACGAAGATAGGCTATTTGTTCACATAAAATCGAAAAATATGGATTATACAGGTGGTACCTATTTTAATGGCCATACATATGTGTATGTAATTAAAAGATTTATATAAAAGTTTTTGTTTAAATCTTAAAAAAATCTTAAAAATTTTATTATTTATGGTAGGCGTACTGCCGGACCGGATAGTGGATAGAAGTTTGAAATTATACGTTTCAAAAAAAATTAAAATAAAAAAATTGAAGGATACAATTATTTTCAAAAACACCATTTGCAATTTTAAATCGAAAGATCTTGATCTTGATCTATTTTTTTCGGAAAACAAAAATTTAAAAAAGTTGTAGACAAAAAACTTAAGAAATAAATAACAAATAAAAATCCCCCAATTGTTCAAGGAGGCTCTTTTGAGGGGCATTTAAAAATACCACAAACTTGAGGAAATCCAAATTAAAAAATTATGACGGTACATACTTCGTATATATTTTAAAAACAATTATCGGATAAGGGTATTTGTATAAAAAAGACTGTTTATTCCATATTCGAAAAAAGCACTCCTCAGCATAACTAAGAAACCGCTTAAAACCGGTCGAATAAAATCCGTTCGATCACCCTACTACCTAGTTATGTACATATGTATGCATGTGTGTACTACATATTTGCAATAAAAGTGTGTTAGAGATAACACCATTTTGTTTATCGATAGTTTAGCTCTCAGCTGTTGTCTAAAACAAAACACAAAGTTCCCCGAAAATTTTACTTCACAAATACATACATATGTACTTATGAATGTGCTTCTTAAGCTGAAGGTCCATACCATCCGTTCTATGCATATGCGTTGTATGCGTTTCTGTACGTTCTCTTCGATTATAAGTTCAAGTTACACGTTACGTTTTATGCGCCAAATATTTTTGTTGTGATCAGCTGTAGTGTGAATATTTTTAAAAATAAAAACAGTTCTTGCAAAAATGGAAAGTGAAATTGTGATTTTAAATGAATTCACTCAATTCATTGAGTTTATCTATATAATATTTTGTAGAGGAGTAGGCTTTTATTATACAAAATTTCGTGATTTTTCACAGCTTCAATTAGCTTCTCCTCCATTGCACTTGCTTAAATAATAATAAACACAACAGAGATGACACTCAGTACACAAAAGCAATCGATAACTAGAATGCAAATTTTGTTTTTGAAATATTTATGTTAAAAACTGATTTTAATATATTTTATTCTTGAAAATAGTTATAATCTTTATTACAAAATATTTTTCATTTATTATAAACTTTTTTATAACAAAAAAACTTAAAATTTAAATCCACCACACTAACGTTTTTATCGATATCATTGAAAATATAATATAATTTGCCATCTTTCGATTTCAAAAACAGCTGAAGTTTTTTCATGGTGCATGAGACGTATACAAAAGTAGAAAGTAGATGGCCGACTTCCTAAACGCAGGTTGCAATACCTAATTAAAAAAAAATTAGTATGTCTTAAGTGCAACCTTGCGTTGCAGACAGTTTTTGCGTTTTATCCGCATTTAGGAACGTCGCTATGCAACTCACACATATGTGTGCATTCAAAATAAAAATGATGTGGGATTTTGAAGTATATGGATTTTAATTATGCATTGCAACCTGCGTTTAGGAAGTCGGCCGATCTACTTTATCCGTCCTATGCGTCTATACGTTCCTTGCGTTTTGTTCTGTAACTTGCCACATAAAATTACTTTGATTCTACTTTTTTGACACATGCATAAAACGCAACTACGCATTGAACGGATGGTATGGACCTTCGGCTTTATGGAAAATCGCAAGTTCCAGCATGTTTATATATTCAGTAATTCGCTTGCTGTAGATAACGACGGTAAAAACATTTTGTGCATTTTCATAATCATTTTTTTTTGTTTTTAAGTACACGTCATACAAATCTAATTTAGCGTAGAAGAAAATAACAACATAGATGCATAAATACATAAGTACGTATGTATGTACATATGTATGTACCCTGCAGGAGATCGAGCTAGTGTCCAACTGGTATTTTACTAGTACAGAAACCACCACCACTAGTTCCCAACTGTAAACTTTCCTATAACATCTTAATGCTCAAATTAACATTGAGTGTGTTTAGAAAATTACTAGTGCCATTGGTACTAGTTTAGGACTAGTTTATTACCAGTTCTTTTGCAAAGAAAAATTCTATTCAAAATTTATTTTGCAATGTGGTACCTTGGAACTACTTCATATACTAGTACTCATCAAAACTAGTAATTTTACACAACTTTAACCCTTTTCGCACTAGTTCTTGCTGTTCTAGTAATTATACTAGTAGCTTTTAGTCAATTGACGCCTATTCTCCTGCAGGGTATGTATATACATACGAGTGCATACATATGTATGTATGTACATATGTGCATGCAAAGAAGATCTTGTGGCATATCACCCTTGCAAAAGAAATGTTATACAAAACACTATACATACACTTAGAGACTAAAGTTTTAATACACCTAACAAATGTGGAGTTTTAAAAAAATTAAACTTCTCGCAAAAATTTTTTGTATGCAGTGACTCTTTCGGTAAGGAATGTGAGAATTTCTAGAGTCGAAAACATTTTTATTACCCCCTTTAGACACGGAAAGTTTACTTTACAAAGTCTTTATTCAGCTGCGAGAAAGAGATAGTATTCCTCCCTCTGTCTAAAAACTTTGCGTGTCTAAAGGGTGTATATCTAACGTGACCAGATGGTTTTTGCAAAAAGCGGGACATGATTGATCAAAAAGTGGGATTTCAAAATAAATACAGTCAAATCCCGATAATTTGTAATCGCAAGCGACCGGCCATTTCTTACGAACTATAGGGGTTTTCGATTTAACGGCGTTAAAATAAAATAAGTACGAATTAACGGGGTTTTCCAATTTGTTTACTAAAACGATAAAAAAACATTTTTTTCTTTATTATTCATTAAGAAACTGATCTTTAGAAAATAAACACACACACAAGCAAAGGCAAAAACCCACGCAAAAAAATAGCGGTGAACAAAAAATCATTCTTTCAATCAAGGCGAATTCAGTATCAGGTGGGTGACCTTATCAGTACATAAATTTTACAACACAAAAAACAACATGTAGTGTGCTATGCTACAAAACCAATCTGTCAAAAGATTTATGAGCAAATTTTGACATTTTGGTTCAAATTGCACAATTTTGCATCAACATATGATAATCAGTCGGGCTGATAAGGTCACCTGATACTGAATCCGTCTTGCTCTCCACGTTTCTGTTGTTTTTATTACGAATTATAAGTGGTAGTTAAGGCTGTTTCAGACTATAATACAATACAAGTATTAATAATTTTGACGAGAATACATCCCTGGTCTTATATTTGTTTCAAAAATTTCAAACAAAGAATAACAACTCAACATGTCAGAGCTGCATTTTCCAAAAAAGTATTGGGGACCAAAATGAATGGAAATTTTACGAATTAATGAGATTTTTCAAGGGGCCGACAGTTTATTACGAATTATCGGGAATTACGATTTATCGGGAAAGCGGGATGTACAAACACAGTTTTCAACTCACAAGAAACGACTTTAAATAAACGAAAATATTTATAAACAAGAATATTTTTCTACATAGTAAATAAAAATCAAATGTCGTTTGTCAAATTTTTTTAATCGTAGTAATTAACGAAATAGTATTAATAGTTTGACAAGTGGGCGTGGCACTTCCAAAGTCGAAATAAAATAAAAGTGGACGTGGTACCTCGAATATATTGACACTTGAAATTTGTAAAATTAGTGTATTTTTATGTAGACTACAACAATTAACACTAAAATTTAAAAAAATTTAAATTAAAGGGTGGTCCATCAATTAATGCAATTTTGACTATGTAATTTTGACAACTTGCCATATCTTGGAAACCGTAAGAGGTAAACTCTTGAAATTTTCAAAAACGGTAAAACTAAAAAATCCAAAAATTATAAAATCGCCTAACCAAAAAAAAAATCGCCAAAAGCTTAAAAAAATCGCCTAAATTAAAAAAAAATTTTAACACTAAAATAAGTCGCAATATTCGAAAAAATCCTCCGAATGATAAAAATCGCGAAAACGAAATGCTGATCTTGCTGATTTGCCCACATTGTATTACTAATGGTCTAGAAGGATCAACAGGTTATTCGTTTTTTTAATACCTAAGGCTACGGTCACACTTGTCAAATATTTGCCTAAAAAAGCGTAACCACTAAATGCTAATGAAAAATCTTTCAATTCAGAAAGAAGTTTGTCAAGTTAAAGAATAACCAATAATGTTGGATTCTATGACATTATCTATTAGTTGTATTCAAAACTGTTTTTTTTTTTTGATAAACAAGTGTCTGAGTCAAAACTTTTTCCATTAGTGTTTGTTGGTTACGCTTTTTGGGCAAATGTTTGACAAGTGTGACCGTACCTTTAGGATGGCATGGCGCTTCCCACATAGATGCATCATTTATTTCAAGATATATTTTAAGCCAAAACAGCCGAAATTTTGTCGCAAGCAGTAACGACAATAACGAGAAGATTATTATAAAAAGGAATCAATAATGGAGCAAAAAGTGTGTCACCTCCTAAGTAAATTATATATTAATTTATTAATAGCTTGGTATCTGATACAAACAAAAACTTAAAATTTTGTTGATTCTGCTCATGATAGAGCTTGGCTCCTCTTAAATATGGAAAATGTTTACTTAAAAAAATATCTTGGAAACTAATGCAGTGAGAAGTTTGAAACTCTTCATGAATATTTATTTTAATAATGAGAATTGTATTCTACAAAGTATTCTATTAAGTATTGCCCTTCTAGGGTAAGTTTTTTCTTTTCATCTCGAAACTATATTTATGGGGTGTATCGAGGCACACAGGTTTTTGGCTACTTAAGCATAGGGTTTGGGAAACGGGAATTCCCGGGCGGAAAATCCCGGGAAATGTCTACCTGATATTCCCGGGAAATTAAAAGTACACGTCATTTCATAAATATATAGGCTTTGTGACACCACATTTTTATATAATGGCTTAAGTGCCAGTCAAATTTATTTTCATTCATAAAAAATTGCTTTATAATCCTGTTTTACTTTGATATCAAAATTTTCATTGTTTATTTTTTTTTAATTACAAAAGTTTATTTGAATGATTGTATGACTAAATTTACACGATGGAATTGTTTAAGTTACCTTTTAAAGTTAAACAAGCACTAAAATGTCCATTAAACTTTTTTTTTATAAAAAATAGAAAGTTTAGCTATTAAAATTTATACGGAAATTTCATAAAAATTCCATAAAATTGAAGTCATACCATTTCTCCTAATTCGTCTAACTACCAGAAAAATTATATTATTCGAAAACTACATGCAAGATGCATTTAGTAATATCTGTTTCAGACTTTAATACAAATATTAATACTTTTGTTGAAAATAAAACTTTGACATGTTGAGTTGTTTTTTTGTTGAGATTTTTAAAATAGAAATTAAATCAGGGAGGCATTTTCGTCAAAAGTATTATTACTTGTATTAGAGTTTGAGACATCCTTAATGAAGTGGAATACTATGTATGAATATCAATGATTGCAATGATCAAATCGTTTCCTAAAGTAAATAATGCGATGTTAAACAAACTTGAAGTGAGTTTTGCGGATTAGTGAACAAATTTTGGAAGGTGTAGTGAAAAAACTTTGAATTGACAGTACTTAAATTTATTATAAGTGGACGCTATTATTGCAACCCTGAGGGAAATAATTGAAGAGAAATAAAATGACTAAAATTTAAAAAATTTCGACAGACTGTGGCTCAGTGTATTTAAAATTCGGTGCAGGTGAGTAAGTACTGTAACTTGCTTTTATATTACTTAACGATAAGAATTCTCCTGGAAATTTTTCAAGAAGAGTGAGAAACAAGCAAGGAAAATTCTTAATAAAATGATTGGGAAGCTTTATTATAAAATTGTTTACTAATTGCGGTAATAGTCGTCAATAAGTCTTTAAATGATCTCTTACTAAGTAATAGCTATATTTTATTTGCTTGAATTCCCTTGAAAATTCTTCAAAATGTATCTTAGAAGTGCTTTTGTATTAACATTTATTTAAACATTCGAAATTTGGCCAAGTTTCATTTAATAAATGTACTTAATTTAGTAA
The DNA here is from genome assembly GCA_905220375.1 of Tachina fera. Classification (NCBI taxonomy): domain Eukaryota; kingdom Metazoa; phylum Arthropoda; class Insecta; order Diptera; family Tachinidae; genus Tachina; species Tachina fera. Next base: position 48,546,400 of record LR999964.1, on the reverse strand, counting down.
ATTAGCTCTTTCCGGGAGTTCCGGGAACGTAATTTTTTCATTCCCGTTTCCCGGGAAGTGCAAAAGTCCGTGAAATCTCAAACCGTAGTTAAGCATTAACGACATTTAAAAAATATTTGAAATGAATTTTTATCAGTTACATTCTAATAAAAATCTAATAGGAGATTGAAATGTTCAAAACTTCAAAAAGGATAAAACTTCGAGGCGGGATCAACCTGTGAAAATCGGGATAATCCCGCCTAAAGCGGGATGTGTATGTATATAGCGTAATTTTGACGCCATCACGAAGTTACATTTGCTACATGCCGCGTACTAGTAACGTTAATATGTACATGTACATACATATTCACATGCTTAAGGTGCAAGTACACAAAAGTTGAAATAGTGTGTTTTCATAAGGCAAGTTACATAGTCCTAATTTATACTATCCAAGTCTTATTGCTAAGCTGATTAGCCCATTAACCGCCAAAATCAAACCAATGACGATAATTAACAAAACAGTTTATTTTTAATTTCACTATGCCCAAAGTTAACATAAAGTAATGGAAAAATTAAAAAAAATAATAAGTGGGCGGAGTAAGGAGGGTGTACTCAATTGAGTACAGCGGCGGTTTACAGGTGGTATTTTTCAAAACATGATTTTTCAATACATAGTGTTTTTCAAACATTTTTTGCACTGCCAGCGAACTCTTGCATGTCATACGACACATCTGAGGTGATTTTCTAACTTTTTGGGGTAGCGCCCTATACCAACTTAAGAGCTTAAGTTTGCGTATTTTGCCGTAAATAGTATCTTGCAATGTAACGTCGGAATAAAAGCTGATCCATGTCATCATTATGAGCCATTACATATAACCGCCAAGCGTTTGCAATTGCTATATCCATTATGTAGGTGAACTAGACTCACCACCTCGAATGGCAATTCTGTACAGCGAAGTTAACTCATCTAGCTCATCCACTCCTTCACTTTATTTAAAGAAATAATTGATGTTTGTACATTTTGGGAGTCCCCTCTTTATTGTGAAACATACAGAAGTATACTTTTGTATTTCTGGGCAAACAACAGTGTTGCCAGAATTCGCATGTGGATTCTGCCGCTGTACTCAATTGAGTACAGATATATCTAAACTACGATAACTATATTAAAATGAGTGGGAAGCAATTTGTTTCTACTTATTTTATAAATAAAAATGCTTTAGTTTAGGAAATTAAGGTACAAAATAAATTAAAGCACAGTAAAATTTATAAAAGGCGGAAAATACATACTTGCCACGTCACATCAATTTTGCATCATACTAAGAGTTAATTTTTTAACAGTCTAAATATATATCGACAGTTTTTTGTTCATTATTTCAATAGACTATGGCTCAGATTTTGCTAAAAAGGCCAATTAATTACAACAACTCTCAAATATGCAAAATTGTCACCTTTTTTTTGACTGTACTCAAGTGAGTACAGCGGTGGGTAATGGGTTAGTTTGTTAGGAGAGAGAGAGACGAGGGGAAATGAAACGTTTCTGTTCTCCTCGTCTCTCTTTCCTACAAACTAATGAGCTTAGCAACAAGACTTTCATAGTGTAAATTAGAACATACAGAAGTTGACGACGAGCGTACCTAGCAAAAAGTTGAACATTATTCAACTTTCACACGTTGTATACAAGATGACAGCTAGTGTTGTCAGATTCATAAGCTAACATACACAAAAATTATTAGAAACTAATTTTATTATTAAACAATAGATAAAAAAGTTCATTAAATATTTAAAGGACAATAAAACAGAAAAAAGCCGGCAAAATTTTGAAATTTTACAACTAAAAAAGCCTTAAAAGCGTGTTGTGTAACTTTCCATTTGTATAGCGTTAAACGTTTAATAAGCCAGAAAAACGTCGCCGCGTAACCTTCAACAAACATGTTCATCAAAAATTGTGCGAAGTGCATAACGTGAGAACGGTTACAGATACAGAGTTCCACGCAAAATGAAAACCGCTAATAAGTGAAAAGAATAGACAACTCGATTGGATTGAAAAAAAATCTAGCAGATTTTAATTAAAATCTTTATGCAAATCTATACCGTTTAGACCGATAATTCATAATCGGAAGGGACCGACCGTTTCTTACGAATTATAGGGGTTTTCGATTTAACGGGGTTAAAATAAAATAAGTACGAATTAACGGTGTTTTTCAATTTATTTATTTAAACCATAAAAAAAAGAATTTTCTTTATCACTCATTAACAAACTGATCTTAAGAAAATAAACACACACAAAAAAACAAAAAACCAAAAAAAAAAATAGATGTGAACAAAAAAATCATTCTTTCAATGTTTCGGTTGTTTTTATTACGAATTATAAGTGGTAGTAAGATTTTTAAGATTTGACAAAAAAATTAAGAATTAGCGAGGGGACCAAAATGTATGGAAATTTTACGAATTAACGAAATTTTTTCAAGGGACCTACAGTTTATTACGAATTATCGGGAATTAAGATTTATCGGGGTATGAATTAGAGCATTAGAGCATTCGAATTTTTTTTAGATTCGCTAACAAATATCGAACAGATATGTTTCAAAATTTCTTCACTTTAGTGAGCATTCGTTTGCTCCACATCCACTATTTTTAGGTTTAATAAGTATTGTTTTGCTGTACACGCCAATGTTTGGTGATTGAGTCAAATTCTTCATACAAAAATTTACAAAATAAAGTTAACTCTTGTGTTGCATCATTTCATGTAATTTTTCAGTTAATACTATAAATTGTTAATTGTTTTCCCGACTTGAACTACAGTTTTTAACAAAAAAAAATCTATTACAATTTTCGTTTCTTGTAATTTATGTACATTTCAGTATTTCTATTGCCGTCAAAAGATAAATAAACAATAAGAAATTATTTAATTCAACTACATACATTATTCCAAATTCTCCGTAAGATGTCAAACAAGGAACATCACAACATTGAGGGAAATTGGACCGTAAGCCCTGAATAACTAAATGTAGCACAGCATACCAATAAATATCTGCGATTTATGTATTTCAGAGTTTGCCATTACATCAGGTACTATACGAATGGATTCTAAAAAATATAAGTATCCCAACAGATGTAAGGACAATTGTAGCATATGTTGGACTTGTTTTGATTGCCTGGTACTCAGTTATGTGTGTGACGCGTTTTATCATCAGAATAATATGGCCATTATTTTTAATAGGATCAGCAATTGTAAGTGAAATTAAAATAAAACACAAACATACATACATACATGTGGTATTAATTGCCACGAATTTGGCTTCATTCATAAGACAATTCTCTGCCATTTTTATTCGAATACCCATAACTTCCGCTGGTTCGGATGAAGTCTATTTTTCGATAATTTGTCGCAGAAATGCAGATATATCGTCAGTTAATCGGTTTGCTACAGACATAATGTATTTTGAATACACTGTGCCGCAAACCAATAACCAACCGACGATATAACAGGGATAAAGAGCGAACGTTGTCTTCCATGGTGTCAACCGTTTATAGTTTATTGGCCACACTATAGCAGCGATTTACATATAAAATGACCTCGTAGGCTAATTTATGGGTCCACTATGCGAAAATATTCGTTCATCGAAGGCTTCATATTTATATTAATGTCAATGATATTGATGATTCCCCTCTTAAAAGCTGTGTAATGTTGGTTTTTTTTTAAATGTTCTGATTTACTAATGGTCTCCACTAGCCATGAACTCCGTATGGGCATCATGTCGGACACCGCATCGCCAGGAGATTCGCCGTCCACAACCATTTGCAATAGAAAGAAAAGAGACAGAAAAAAAATTGCGCTACCGCAAGAAGAGGAAGTTTATGAATTTTTCACAATTGCTCTACCGGCGTCATGTCCATGTCATGGCTCGTGAAGACGTAGAGTTCGGTTTTTGTGTTTTGTGGTAGCAAAAATTAAATTAAACAAAAGAAATAAATAATAAAAATAATAATGCAGAATCGACCTATAGAAGCCGTTCAAATGCTTCCGTCAACAAAGTACTCATTGTGCCAACCTTCTCCATCGTTGTGTTTAATGTCAGTTGAAAAAGGCAAAGTTTGACGTAAGACGGATTCATTGTGCACCGGCCTTTACCATCATATCGTCGACCCAGAGTAGTTTTGCTTCACCGACCATTCTTAAAAATAATGAGTTTAGTATGGAATATATGTATGTATGTACATATATATTTTGAATACCCTCTTTCTGAATAAAAAACTCGTTTCACGATATTAAGCATTAATTTTGCTCCACATCCACTATTTTTAGGTTTAATAAGTATTGTTTTGCTGTACACGCCAATGTTTGGCGATTGAGTCAAATTCTTCATACAAAAATTTACAAAATAAAGTTAACTCTTGTGTTGCTTCATTTCTATAAGAAATTAATAATAAAAAAGAAGGTGCAGTAAGAAAAATTCAACGGCGACTGGTAAGCAAAAATGTCATCACCTAGACGCAGCAGCCGATTAAATATTTTAATATAAACTTACTAAATACTAAAATAAAATAAAAGAAACCTCAACCATGTATGTTTGAGTATAACAAAAATCATTTAATTTCATTCTTAACATTAAATGCACTTCAAATAATTCTCTTTCTTGTGTAAATGTGTAAGCGGATCGATAGTTAAAAATATTACGGCGGCTGCTTAGTGGTCCGCGTTAAACGATCGACTTATTTCTCTGTACAGCAAGAAAACAAACAAAACATAAAAATTCTCAATTCACAACTGTGACACAGCAGTTAACTATATGTACGTATGGAGCACAAAAAGCTACTTTTTGAAAATAAATTAAGAAAAGTGGTGTACGTAAAAAACATATTTTTACTTTTACAATAAAGTAATATTAACTTTTAACTTTATTGATGTAAGTTCACAAAAATTTTCGATTTTCTTCAAAACATGTGTTGGAAGCAATGGTGAAAATATAAAAGAAATCCTTCTTCCTTCATGTTAACCTTCTTAGTCGTTTTTCTCAACTCCAACTTTGTGGCATATGGGCTAAACCTATTCTGAAGCGACGATATAGTAAACAACTGAAATTCGCTCTCAGTGTTACCAGCACAAGCATCGAATGTGGAATGCAGTTCCTAACAGAGGCATATGTAATTCTACTTGAATATGTATGTATGTATATGTACATACATATTTATTAATGAATGTCTATATTATTAACTATTGCTAATTTAAAGCCTGATTATTAATTTGTATTATATAAATTAATACAAATTATTAATTTATATTATATTAATTTTGATTTAATTTAATTTGATTTTTTCTTAACAACATAAATTTAGTGGTTTAACTAAATCTTCATACTTTATTGCAGATAATTTTTCATGTCGTTAAATTTTATGAGCCAGAGGACATAGGCGACTTTATCGTTAAATCACTAACAATGCTGGTGGATACTATAGTAAGGACAAAATTTATTTACTATTCCTTCACCAGTGTTCGAATTTTTTAAAATATTCAAAATTGCATCTTATTAACTTAAGTTTCCTATCTGGTATTAAGGAGCCTGAAGAACTAACAACAGAAAAAAAAGTTCACTTATCTGGTGAAGGGATGCATAGAAGTTAAAATTGTATGTCTTATTTTATATTAACTTTTATTCTTTATTTATAACAGCTGCTAATAGTGAACAAAATTTTGGAATGTATTGCCAAGTTTCTCGAATATTATGTTGCTCAATAGGTTACTTCCCGCAAAAACATAATTATGGTGCCAAAGCAAAATTAAAAAAAATAAATAAAATTGTTTACATTTCATAATCATATTCAAGGCCCATTTATTAGGTCTATGCAACTCTACAAAAACACAGCAATACAAAAAACAACTTTGTGTTTAAGTTGTCAGAAACACACACAAACATGAACTAAAGTATATGGTGCAAGCAGCTTTTGACAGTTTAAACAAGAAAACACAGAATATCATCAGGACGATTGCGTTGACCTGATAAATAGGCCTTGATCATATTTAAGTTCAAATTGACAGTTTATGAAAAATTAAAATAAAATAAAAAATATTGTATAAAATAAACATTTAAAATATCTGATTTTCTAAATTCCATGTACTTTTTAATAACATTGTATGTACATCTGCACATGTTTTTTGAATTTGCAAAATAATTTATATCAGTAGTGTGGAAAATGCCCGTTGCAGTGCGTTTAGTTGAATTATTTGCTTTAATAACATTATTGGGAATTTTATCTGGATTCTCAATATTCGTTGTTGTAGCTCAACGCATGTCTTTTTTGTTGCTACTGCTGATAACGGTAAGTATTTATAGAACCGTAAAAAAATTTTATTTTTATCAATTAAACCGCAAACACAACATGAAATATTTCAATAAGATTAGATGTGAGATTTTTTTAGTTAAAATTTCGTTAAAAAGTTTGCCAAAATCATATACCTACATATCTAGTATAAATCCGGTTTTAATGTTCTCTTATCTAATACTCGTAAGCATTTATTATTGAATATCAATATTTTAGGGACCTAAACGTTTTAAGGGTTTTTTTTATTAAGAGAAGCGGGTGTTCGTAAAATAATTAAATATTTTGTATAGCAGTTTCTTTGAATACGCGAAAGCGAAATGAGACTGGCTGGTTCCGACAAAAGATTCAAAACAGAGGTTGGAAAATTGGAACATGAATACAGAAAAGTTATTTTTTGAGTTTTAAACGTGTCTAGGTCAAAGAATGACAAAAAATCATTTTAAGTACTCATTGAGTATTGGCCGTCAAACAACTATGAATACGTACAGCTAAAAGTAAAAATCATAATCATACGCAAACACACGCGTTAATTTAACTTTAAAAATCCAAAAATTTTAGGGTTCCGTACACCAAAGGTGAAAAGGAACCCATTATTTTCGCTACACTGTCCGTCTGTCCGTCACAGGCTATTTTCTCAGAAATCGTAAGAGCTACTGACATGAAATTTGGACAGAGTATATAGAACCTTAGCCGTTACAACAAGAAATACATGAGAGTTAAAAATTAAAGGGTGTTCCAAAACGAGAAACGAAAAATTTTAAAATCCCATGTAATATACATACAATTGTATGTACATATGTGTATTGACACTTGAAATTTGTAAAATTAGTGTATTTTTATACAGACTAACTTCCCTTTTCACAATGTGAAATTAAAAGATAACAGGGACTTTAACGGCAAGTTTTTTATGAAGAACTGTCAGTTAAAGTTCCTGTTAACTCTTAATCGTACATTGTGTTTTCAAATGAAAAAAATTGCGAAAATGAAAAAAGGCCAAAACCCGAAAAAACCCCAAAACGCGAAAAATTCGCCAAAATGAAAAAAAAAATTCAAAATAAAGAAAAAATCACCAAAATAAAAAAAATCGCCATAGTAAAAGATCTTCAAAACCGAAAAAACCGCCAAAATGAGAAAAAAATTATCGAAACTAAAAAAAGGGATTAAATAAAAAAAATCGGCAGAATATAAAAACGCCAAAAACCAAAAAATTGCCTATGTGTACGAAAAAAAATCGCCAAAATGAAAAAAAATCGCGATAGTAAAAAAACTTCAAGAACCGAAAAAAATCGCCAAAACGAAAAAAAGTGTCAAAACTAAAAAAATCGCCAAAATTAAAAAAACCCTGAAACCGAAAAAAATCGTTAAAACGAGAAAAAAGTACCAAAAATTAAAAAAGCCCCAAGACTTAAAAAAATCGTCAAAAACGCAAAAACGCCAAAACTAAAAAAACGCTCAAAACCGAACAACTAAAGAAATGCCAAAACTATATTTTATATAGGCTAAAGTTCGTATTGAATTACATATCTAGTGCCCGTACAGAACCCTTCTTGTACTGGTCAAAGTCGCACTTCACTGAATTTATTTTAAAACAAACGACTATAACTAAAATTTATAGACTGTATGGACTGCAATCAAACACATGACTATCAAAATACTCTGGATATTAATCTGATACACATGCGTGTATACAGGGCTATTTTATTTACACACCCATACATAAAGCATGTTTTGAAGCAGCCAAAAACACATTTTCCATTCCATTATATATATGTACACAAATCGACATATATGGTGGCGAATGAATGAATAAATATCCCTAGTACCAGCGTATATTCATACTCTGAGTATACTCCGACTATAAGTATGACAGAGAGTGAATACGCCTGATATGTGCCATTTTATTTTTAGTTGTAGCATATTTTATGTGAAAAACTATAAACGAAGTAGAGATGTTCTTGCATGTTGCTTAAGAGAAAATATGTGAGCGTAGTATTGTTTGTGCTACTGATTATATGCAGATACTCAAATTAATGCCGTTTTCTTTACTAGAAAAAGTGCAACATTTTATTCTTTTTGTTAAGAAAATTGCTATTTAGTGTTCGTTTAGCTGTTAAGTAATGATTAGCAGTCGTACTGATTAGTAATTTGATTACTTTTTTTTAAAGGTGAAGTAATGATTAAATTATGATTATATTCAGCTTCGCACGATTATTAATTGATTACGATTACTAATAATGGAAAAGTAATCTGAATTACTTGAAATTACAGAAAATAATCAAAAACAAAAATTAAAAATTTTATTTATTTATCAGAAATTCTTTTAAAGGATGTAAAATGTAATAGTAAAAATGTACATAGTAATAATATGATTATTAAAACGAATGATATACATAATTGCATATTATTTATTTATTTCCAAATTTCATTAATTTTTTGCAGCCATTATCTTATACTTTATATGGCGTTCTATATGCTGCTGAGAAATTTCTAGTTGGAACATTGACGGGATTACTATGTCTTGCTCACAGTGTTAGCGACAACATGAGCTGATGGAAATTCGCATATAATATTTCTTGTAAAATTAAAAGGAAGTATAATGAAGTCTTATATAATTTTATACTTAAACTGTCTGTAAAAAAAACAAATTGAAACATTTAACAGATTTTAAAATATACAACCGAAATAAATTAACAATTATTCAAATCAAATAATACTTAAAATATAATAGATTTTTTTTTAATATATACATATCTGTAGGTATAGGACTTGGGAATTCCCGGACTTTTGAAATTTCTGGGAAACGGGAATGAAAAAATCGCATTCCCGGGAAATGTTAGTTTTCTAAATTAAGTAAATTGTTTAACTGAAATTTGGCGAAATTTTTATTGTTTTATTACTAGTGATCTCCACGCGCAATAAACTTTGATATACATAATTATGTTCTCATCTCCCTAAGTCTATTTCCAACACCATACATATGTCCACGTGTGGACCGCAAAACCATTTATTTTCAAATAAATTGGTAAGGTCAAAAAAGTTCACACACCAACCGCGATGGAGTTTTTTGGTTAACAAAAATTAATATGTTTATTTAAAACAAAAAATAAATAAAAAACACCTTATAAAATTATGAATATTCAATATTGCATTAAGAAGGCCTCGAAATAATTTTAGATTATCTAAAATAATATTTTTGTTAGTTCATTGGTGCGTGAACTTTTTTCAGAAAAATTACAAAAGATTATCCCCCTTATGCAAAAACAATTGGTAAACTTAAAGTTGGTTTAAAAAACGAATTTTGTATGTCAAAACCGGTTTTAATAAATGCTTTAACTTTAACAATTGTTTTTGCATAAGAGCATATGACTTTCGTGGTTACTAGGACATGGTTGACCTGGTAAACCATATTCATAAAATTTAAAATCGGCTTAAAATGTATTTTATTTAAATTTTTTAGAAAAAAATTTTCAACATAACTTTCTATCACATTTTATTTTTTTTATGAATATAAGCCTTTAATATTCAAGGAATGTGCATTTCGTTTCGGCTTAAGAAACTCAGCAGCAGACTTCAACCAACAAATTTTTGAAATAAGGCAAAAGACATCAATATGTTATTAAGAATAACGTACACAAACATAATAGATAATATTCAAAGAAATTATTTTGGGTTACAAAATGCTTAACAAACAAATCTCCATACAGAGTTTGTTTTGTAAACCTTTTGTAAACCAAAACTATTTTTAACGAATACGGCAGTATAAGTTTAAAAGATTCAAGCAAAAACCTTTACGTGCTAACATCTTAGATTTTAAATCCACTAATATTTTCTCATTACCTTTTCACAATTAGCTGCCACACTGGTTTAACGTACCTTTTCACAATGTATGGTTAAAAGATAACAGGGACTTTAACGGCAAGTTTTGTATGAAGAACTGTCAGTTAAAGTGCCCGTTAACTCTTAACCATACATTGTGAAAAGTCTACTAATTAGTTTGGCGGTTTTTCCACACGATAAAGTTCACTTTGCAAAGTCTTGAGTTTGTTGAGGAAAAAATAGTACAGAATAAGATCTCTTTTCTCTTCTCTCCTACAAACTCAAGACGAGAAACGAAATGCATATAACCAACAAACAAATACAAATTCTTTATAGTTATGTACAAATAATATAAAATGAATCAGAAAAGAAATCGGTTATATAAAAAATTATACAAAGAGTCATTTAATTTGTTGCATAAATATCCAAAGGACTTCGAAGCTTTGTTTTATTCAAGTTCACTTGACTGAAAATTCTTTCTACATTTGCAAATGAATGTGGTAATGACATTACATTTTTAACATAATCAGAATTAGCTCGTTTTATGTATATCACATTCTATTCTATTCCAGAAGCTTGTCAAAGTTACTTCTTTTTCTTTAATAATGTCTTCTAAATTCAAAAATTGTAACTCTCTGAACTATGAGTCGCTCACACATAAAAGAAACAAAAAGTAGTAACACTAATAGGAAAAATGCGCTATAATTGTAGTTGAAAAATCTGCGTTTTTAGGCCAAAAAACTTCAAATCTGGATTTCGTCTTTTTGGAGGGTAAAAATCTGCAAAATCCAGATAAATCTGCATTTCTGGCAACCGTGATTTCCAATTATAAACAAACATGTGTTGTTACAAAAATACAAAACTGTTGAACTCGTTTATTCTATCCATTATCGTAACCGCTTTCCATTGTAACAATTTTTTCATTCATAAACTTTAAATGGAAATATTTACCACGATTAAAATCAAATGTAAACAACATGAACACGCAAACGCAAAAATTTGGCCGAAATTTGTTTTTGTTTACATCTGGGATGTAAACAACTTTCTGTTGCATGCAATGGAATGCCGGAACACGTGCAAAATGTAAACAAAAACAATATTAAAATGCATGCGCAAAAATATATAAATAACAGTTGCGTATCAGAACTCTAGAAGAGTATAGACTGCATGAAAATCACCTTCTCATAGAGGTCTCTTTGTAACACAGGCAGAACCACTGATGAACTCATCAATTTGATACAATTGAGAAAAATTTTCTATGTGAACTGCCAGTATAGATACAGAAGAAAATTTTCACAGTGCAGTTATAAAATTTACTGAATTCGAAATTCGCTATAAGTATTTAATAAAAAATAAAGTTATAATAATAATTCACTAATTTTAAAATCCTAATTAAAGATAAATATAAAAATAAATATTTGTTAACATTATATTCCTCCCGATATGCACAAATGTCGAAATTAAAGAAGTGATATGAGTGGCGATTGCCTGATTTTTTTCTCACTGTTTTTCCAAACATAAAAATTATTTAATTTAAAAGATAAAAGATAAAATTGCAACAATGCTTTTAAGGAAATTAAATGCCATGTTATTTAAAATCTTGTGCTGTTTCTTTGTATTTTATCCAAATGGTGCCAACTTTGTGCCTGGTGAAAAAATCAATTATAATTTGTAAATATGACAAAATCACAATGAAAATATAACATATGGAAGGAAACTTTCATGAAAACCAAAAATGTTTTTTTTAAACAAATTTTAGAGTTCATTCGTGGGCCGATAAGCTGGGCATGGAACTATTTCATTTAGGTGACTTCATAACACGCCGCAAAGAAGTCCAAGAGGTATGTATGTAAGAGTAACTTCAACAAATAAAAGTGTCTGTGAAAATATGCACTAGGAATAAATATAACAACTGTCTTTGTTTTTTTTATACTGTTATTGATTTTTACCCAACCATTTAAAATGCCTAAATATGGGTTAACCTCTTTTCTTATTGTAAAAAATCTGAAATCTGGTTGCAATTACGGCAACTTTAATTAATTTGCTTTTTGAGATTCAACAAACCAAAAAATAAACTGTATATTCCATTCAACTTTGCGTTGTTTTTTAATTTGTATTTGTTTTGTATTATGCGGTTAAATTATTTTTTAATTTTAAATGTTACAAATACAATTGCAAATTATATAGCAAATTATTTTGATGAGCAGACCAGATTCTTTGTTGGGAATCGAACCATGACCCTTACGGCCCTTTTCACAATGTACAAATAAAAGCTAACAGGGACTTTAACGGGAAGTTTTCTATGAAGAACTGTCAGTTAAAGTTTACGTCTCTTAACCACACATTGTGAAAAGGGACGTTAGAAAGATAATTATAGTTTTTAATAGTTTTTATTTTGTATTCAATTACTAAATTCAAATGGTAGTAGAAAAAAGAAACACAAAAACTTCGTGCTGACCAAAATAAACAAATTTGTTTCTTTGTTAATTCAAACGTAATTTAAACTGAGTTTAACTAATTAGTAAAAAACTAGCCCTAAGTTGTGTGTAAATTGAAAATTTTAAAATCGTTTTCTGGCAAAGTGGTTTTTTGAGTTATGACGCTGTTTGAGTAAATGATCGATATATAAATACATCTATATATGTAAGATCTACATAGGCCGGTTTGATTTGTGTGGATGAGAAAAAAATTGAATAAATTCAGTGAACTGCGACTTTGACCCGCGCACGAAGATTCCGTACGGACACTAGATATCTAATTCAATACAATAGATATGGCATTTTTTTTCGGTTTTTGGCGATTTTTTTTAATTTTGGCGTTTTTTATTTTTTGAATTTTTTTTCTCGTTTTGGCGATTTTTTTCGGTTTTGCCGTTTTGACAGTTTGGCGATTTTTTCATTTTTGCGATTTTTTTTCATTTAGGTTCGAATTTACACTATCTAAGTCTTATTGCTAAACTGATTAGTTTGTCGGAAAGAGAGAGGCACCTTTTTCGCGGTTGGGTGATTTTTTTTCGGTTTTTGGCATTTTTTTTAATTTTTGGCGATTTTTTCGGTTTTGTCGATTTATTTTAGTGTTAGAAAATTTTTTTTAATATGGCGCTTTTTTGTTTTTGGCGATTTTTTTTTTGGTTTTTGGAGATTTTTTTTTGTTTTGGCGATTTTATCATTTTAGAATTTTTTAATTTTACCGTTTTTGAAAATTTCAAGAGTTTGCCTCTTACGGTTTCCAAGATACAACAAATTGTCAAAATTGCATTAACTGATAGAACACCCTTTAATTTCAGTTTTTTTTTTAATTATAATTTTTATTGTTGTAGTCTATATAAAAATAAACTAATTTTGTTGTTTTTTATATTTTTGGCAAAATCAAATTTTTATAAATTGAATTCTTTTTATTATTTAGCTGGTGAGGCCTATATTGTGTTATGTCAATAAAAACTAAATTTTTATTACATACATACATATGTAAATAGTTTTACAAATTTCAAGTGTCAATATACATACATACATATGTTCATACATATGTATATACACTTGTATGTACATTACATGGGATTTTAATATTTTTTTTTTTTTGTTGTACGGTTCCTGAGAAAATAGACTGTGACGGACAGAAGGAAAGCGTAGCGAAAACAATAGGGTTCCTTTTCACCTTTGGTGTACGGAACCCTAAAAATGGAAACACATAACAGTTTTGGCAGTTGAGGGGAATTGTTGCCAAATTGGGGATTTTTTTTCGCGATTCGTATTGGGGATCTGACGATTTGTTGGGGATGGTAACCAAATTTTAGGAATTTTTTTTTATATAACTGATGGTAACAAGTATGATTTTTGAACTAAGAAATATGCGTCTGGTTTAAAAATGTGTGTTACTATTCATAGTGAATGGTTTTTTTGGAAATAACTGTTTTTTATAAAAATGTAATTATATATTTGGCAAAGCGCAAAGTATTTTCGATATACGAGGCATTTCAGGCAGCGTAACCGTTTGACCGACTAAAGTGGCAAATTGCCACTTTTTCCACTGCCTTTGCACTTTTTGTCTCCCTTTTTTAAGAGCAAATTATATAAAAATACATTAAAAATAAAAAGTTTAGTGTAGTTTTCTCGTTTTTTTTAATTTTGCCCCTTTTTTTTTGATAAATCCTCTTTTGGTGCCACTTTTTGAAAAATGTCATCGATCACCCTGATTTCAGGTTGTTTTACTTAGCTGTATTCTGAAATATGTATATGTATGCAGGCTTAAGTCTATCGATAGAAATAGTTATTTCTTTGTTATTGATTTTCAAACAAAAATATACTGACGACTTGCCTATAACTAAATATGGCCCTTCATAAGGGGGTGTAAGTGGCCTCTTGACTTTGTCAGTTCTTACAAAAACAAACTTTGCATCATTTAACTGTGGATGTATGAACGGCTTATGTATGTTACTCGTATGATGAGCTGTATTGACAGGTTGAAGTTTAAAAATATTTTTATACTTTTGTATATTAAACGATGTGAAATTTTTTATTTACAAAAAGTTTTATAAGTACAAATTAAATAAATATGAATGTAAATATATGTATCTATCGATATAAATGAATTTTATTGAATAAATATGTTATTTTTGTCATTGTTTTTTAAATAAAATTAAAAAAATTTTATTTTTCTCAAAAAAGAAAGAATTTGACAAATAAAAAATTGGGAATAAGCTCTAGAAAAAAACTGGCAACACAGAAAACGACACTAGACTAGTCACATGAGCGGTACCCAAGTGATAGGGAATAGTCCGAATTCTAACACTTTCTATGAAGTGTACCAATCACTTTTCCATGGAGATGGTTTAGGATGGGGTTAATTGATAATTTGTATGCACCTTGTGACTTACCACTGAACTATCTTATAAGGACCTATTCCGTATAGAATAATATAAATTATATATAAATTTCATTCCGACATTTATGTAACTGAAACCAGGAAAACTTGAAGTTTTGTTTACTATTTTTATTTTTCAGTAAAAAAAAATTTATGTTCGAACTATCAAAATCCGGCATGACAGGCTTCCACATTACCCACTCGACCATAGGGGCACTCACATTTCAAAAGTATAAATATGTAACAGTAAAGCTTATCTAAGTATAGTTACGGTACTTGTTCCATAGTGACTTGGCGGTCTCTTTATGTATATCGATTCATTGTTTAACCTTCATAGTGAACAGATGTCCCAGCGAAGTCTTCCTTATATACATGTATAAACAATAAACAAACAATAAATATTCGTAATACATTATACATGCCCCAGCGGAGTCTTTCTTATATACTATACATATTAAACAAAAAAAATATTCGTAATACATACACTCCTAACATAGGGTCTACACCTAACATAATATGTAAGATAAGATCGTCAAATTCAATCGCAGAGCGAATTATGTTACGTGTAGACTTCAAATTAGTGTTATCTCAATCTTATAAGATTTTTTATGAGAGCGTTGTTATAAGAAATCCTATAACAACAATCTTATGCGATGAACTGTCATAAAACACACGCACATGAAAATAAATTAGTATGCATGTGTGAGTGTTTATTAAAATAAATGAAAAACTATGTTTTGGACATTTTTTCTGGGATTTTATATGTTTAAATGTGTTTAATTGATTTATAAATTAAAGTTTTTGTGAAGTTAAAATAAAATAACTAATTATGCAAAAATAAAACATGTTAACTCGATGAGAATTTCCATAAAATTAAATTTTATAAGAAAAGTTAAATTACGTTGTCCCATTGTATAAGATGAAGAGAAATATCGGCATTTTATTTTTGTTATTCTGCAGACGTTTTCTCACATATTATGTCAGAGTTAATCGCAGTTGTATACGCTATGTAATATTCGTAATAGTACCCTATTGAACTATAGCTGAACTAATGGAGAATAAAAGTAAGCGAAGAAAAGTGTATTCAGGTAACATTTGATCGACGGCTTAAATGGAAACACCACATTGACTCTAAGCTAACACAAATGAAACTTAAATTAAGTCAGATACTCGTACATTGGCTGATTGGTAGAAATTCAGCCCTCAGTCTAGGTCAGTGGTGTCAAAAATAAAACTATAGTTGCATGTGTGAGAGAAATTGTCTCACAAATTCAGTTTATTGAAGCAGCTCATATAATATAAACAGAAGTCTATGTGATAGAAAATTAAAATATACGAATAAAATATAAAAAAAATTGGGGGCAACCCATATTTTTCATAGGAAACAGTGAAAAATCTCCAAAAAGAAATTTTTAAATAGCTTATCTGATAGAAACTTGAAAAATAAGAAGAAAAATATTTATAAAAAAATTAGCTGCGACTCATATTTTCCGAGATATCGGTCTTCAAAGTTTTGATAGAAAATGCGGTTGAGTGAAGGTGCTCCAAAAAAAAAACTCAAAATGTCTTCTTAATCATATTAATTTCTTTCCTTAATAGTTTTGTAACATAAAATACATTGAATTTCGAGAAAAGAATTGGTGATCATAGAATATTTTTCGCATACCACTTCTTTAATTTCACTGTACCTATAAAGAATTTAACACAGCCGAAACGCATGTGTTATCATCACTGCCTCATTGACAACTAAATGAAAGAGAATAAGAATGTGGCTGATTTTAGCTAGCACAATTGTGCTATGGAACTGACATCAATGGTCTAGATCAGCGATCTTCAAAACCGCGCACGCGTGCGAGTGCTCTCACAATAATGAAGGGATCAATAAGAGATAATTTGTATTTACAATTAATGTGTACTCAATTGTTACTACAATCAGAGTTACCACTCTAATCTCAGACTATTCATATGTACCGGTTGTGTAGTCGCATTTTAATAGATAACAATGGATTCTTTTAAATTAGTTTAATTTCAAGGTTGTCTACTTTTCAGAGCGTGAATAATCATATCTGAAACTAAGTTATTGTATACTATTTAAAATACATCAAATGTGCATTAATCTCTTTTTGAACACGAGAAATTGTCTTGAATTATAGTTTTACAAATATATCTTGGCAGCCCTGCTATAAGAAGAGCAAAAGCTATTACGCTCAAAAACGAAGCAGCAACACAAACATAAGTATGAATGTATATGTGTGGGGATCGCTGGTCTAGATTATGGGTGAACATCATGTAGCAGACTTTTGCAAATCGAACTCCCACGTATTCTTATTCTCTTTCATTTATTATTATCTGAAAAAATTTTTTGCTTATCTATTTACTCATTTTTCTCAAAAGCACTGCGAGAAATTTATTATGTATGCTGTTTATGTTAAGAAATGCTTTTGTCTACATACAACCAAAAATTATTTTAGCTTACAAATTGGTTTTTAGTATTTTTAAACTCAGAATTAAAGCGAATAAAAATGTTTATTTATTATTTTTTGTTGAAACGGGTTGCTAGAAAACAAATTTTTCATAATAAAAATCATATAAGAATTACTTTTATTAATTGTTTCTGCCTGTGTGTTTATCTTTTTCGCTCACTTACACAACCTTAAATTTATCTTGGACAGCCTTGGTCTAGAATCTAGATCTATGCCCTAGATTGTAAACTTTTAATATACTCGTATTTTTAAACTTTTATGGTGTCAGGGAATTTAGCTACGGGTAACCTGACCAGACATCCCGCCAGTTTTGAAATTTTCAATTTCTTATTAGATTTTTATTAAAATGTAACTGATAAAAATTCAATCAAATAATTTTTTAAGTGTAGTTATGGCTTAAGTATTAAAATCCCTGTGTGCTTCGTTACACCCATTTTGAGATGAAAAGAAAAAAAATTCAAATAGAAGTATCAGATAATTTGTAGAATATAATTCTCATTATTAACATGTCATGAAGAGTTTCAAAAGAATCGACGGAATTTCAAATTTGTGCTTGTATAGATTTATAACCCTTGACACTAGAGATGGGCGCGTGTCGAATTTTTCCAAAACGACATGACACGAACACAAATACCAAGACGCTCAACACGTACGAAACACGCAAAAGATCAGATCTGATCGGTAGATCAGAAAATTTAATTGATTTTTTTCAAGAGTCGCTTTTCAAAACATGGTACCGAGTTGGCACTGCAAGCTGATACTATCTGCCATCACAGCTGATACTATCGGTTTACGTACAGAATTTTAGGCTTCATAGGCCCATACAATATCAATAAATAAACTGGTGTTGTGTGTTTGACGATACAAAATATTAAATTTTGTCTCTACTGGAAATGCATTCATACATATTTTACATCTAAAATAAATAGTTTCGTGTTTTTCGCTTCAATTTTGCTCAAAACCAAACGATCCGAACACGCACGAAATTCGATTTTTTGTAACGAACACTTCGTGTTGAATCGTGCGTGTTCGTGTCACGGATAAAAACACGACACGCACCCATGTCTACTTAACACAAAACTTGTGCTTTAACAGAGCTATATTAGCGTCTTAACAGAACTCTGTTAAGCTATAATGCATTTCGAAAAAAAAAATTCCAGTAAACGAGGCAACCGAGACGGAAAAGAGTAATGCAAATTTCCTTTATTATTGCCCATGAATCTATGTATTTCTGAAAAGCATAAATTTGAACTGAATATTGCCAAGTTTTCAACTTGGGGGTCTTTGAAAATGTACGGATTTTATTTATTATTTTATTATATTTATTTTAGTTTTTATAAATAAGGCTGTTAAAATTTAACTACTCGTGACTAATAAAACTGTATACTTATGCTTTTATTTTTTAGAGTTTTAAACAAGCCCAAGTTGTTTCAAGAGCGGGCGCTAAAATTGTGGAAAACATGGCCAATGAAATCAAAACAATGATGGACTCAAAAATAAGTGCTGTGCGCGTGAGTGAAAATTAATTATTTAAATATGCACATTATCCTACTTATCTTTAGTTTAATCAAACAATTTACTTTACCGTCACGAATTCTTTCACATATACAAAAGTTTAAAAAGTTATACTTACATACATATGTACATACATATCGTTGCTTTAATATATAAAGGCCCTGAGTCATTATTTTTTAGAAATCGAGATTTTGTTTGCATATTTCGATGGAAGAACAACAAATGTGTCGAAAAATGCAAAAATTTCGAAAAAAAAGAATGAGTTAGGTCTTTTCTCTATCAATATAACGATATGTATATAAGAATGTTAATTTTCATATGATTATACATAAGTTATGTAAAAACTTTTTAAACTTAAAAATACTTATAAAAACATTACGAATAATTATTTGTTGATTTGAAAATTTAGCGTATAATGGACACTGCCGAAAATACCGCCTTAACATATCAAAGTGAAAAACCTGATAAATATTTTTCATATTACAACTCAAAAGAAATGATTGAACCGGACGAGCAAATGCCTACGGCGCCGCCAAGAGATCTGGAAGATGCGGGCGGGCCAAAAATTTTCGTAGAACCCAAAAAGATTGTTCTAACACCCAAAGCTGAATTTTTTAATACACCAATTAATATGAGTGTTAGCTCAGTGCATGTGCCGACGAATGTTTACGATAGAGGTTTGAATTTTTTTGTTTCGTTTCATTCTTAAATTTTGCGTTCAAAACGTTTTACTTATCCACCCACTTATGCCGATGCTAAAAGCACACGTTTTGAAAAAATAAAAATAATTTTTAACAAAATATATTACACAAACATGTTAATGGCCAATAAGAAATATGTACCTAATTGAAAGAAGAAAGAAAAATTTAACCGGGCCTTGAGGTGATTGTGTAAATAATTTTGTTAAAAATTTACGCATAGAGTATGGCTTCTAAATGCTTTGACTAAACACCTTTTTTTCAACCAAACAATAGAGTAAAATTTAAAAACAAAATATCATATAACTTATGTGTTTGAATATATTTTTTTGACTTTTTTTATTTTTTTCCATAACGTTACACACAAACATACAACTAATCTGATCCGAAAATTATTAAAAACTGACTGATCTTAAATTTAAATTGGCTTAACTATTGCTTAAATAATTACATAAAAATTTAGCATCGGATACAATTAAAGCCATTGAATGGTCAGAGAATTTGGATCAAATATTTCGTGACAATTATAAAAAAGATCCAACACTGTCGTGGCAATTTTTTGGTAGTTCGACCGGCTTTATGCGTCAATTCCCGGCATCGAAATGGAAAGCGGATCCGGTTGATCTATACGACTGCCGGTTACGTTCATGGTTTATGGAAGCAGCCACAAGTCCTAAGGATGTCATTATCCTATTGGATGGATCAGGCTCTATGACTGGGCAGAGGCTAGATATCGCAAAGCATGTTGTAAATACAATACTTGATACATTAGGTACAAATGACTTTGTGAACATCTTCACCTTTAGCGATAAAGTTAAGCCTGTTGTTGGATGTTTTGAGGATACTCTTGTTCAAGTATATATCAATTTTGTTTTATAATTCTTTAGCTTTATTTATTGCTATTTATTTCTAACACTTTTTACACAATAGCATATACTATATTATAAATAAACTTTTTTAGCTTCCTTTTATCCGCTTATTATTTAACAATCACCAATATTAAGTTATCTTCACACATTTTACATTTTTATATCTACACTTAGTCAGTTGTAAGTAGCGGCTTAGATAAAAAAAAATTCACTTAAGCGTATTTAGCAGGTACCATGAGATACATAAGTTCAAAGCGAAATATGTAAGTCCCAATGAAATCCATAACTCCCAATGAAATTACTCCCACCCAAAAGGAAATGAGTCCTAATTAAGAAAAAATTAAAAATAACTTTTAGTTTAAAATGTGTTAACGCACTAAGGGCTAATGAAATCAGTCAAAGTTTAAATGCTGGTTTAGTTAAACTAAGCTTAAATTTATATGTAGTTTAAACTCAACAGAAGTAAATCATTAAATAATATTGTGGCAGCACTAGAATAAATGTTAAAAACAGCTGTTTTGTAGCAGGCTATCAATTCTTTGCACAATCTAAAAGGCCAAAAAGCTAAAAATTTTAATTAAAGGTCGCCAAATTTTACTGAGAAAGGAATTATATTGATGCTTGTCGAAGTGGAATAGTATAAAAGAATAATAGAGTGTAAGAAAACAGGTCAAACAAGATCTGGAGTAAAAGTAGAGACTTGGAAAAATGTTTCTTGCTCTTGCAAATCATATGGTCTGTGAGTAACAAAACCATATGGCCTGTATTGGTAGTTTAAACGAACAATTCTATGCGTTTACAGATGGTTTAAATACTGTACTGTATTGATTTATAGGTTTGCTAGTTTAAAAACATTTTAAACAAAAAAAAAGATTAACTTGCCCTGATTTATTAGCCCTAATAATCCCATTTTCTTATTCAGTAAAATGTTTTTATTAAAAATACATTGCAATTGATTATTGAGGAGATTAGCGGCACTATGTAATAAGGTCTAAGGAAATAAAGGCCAAGTAAGAAATGTCATAAGCCCCAATAAAATAAAACCCAAAAAAAAAATGAAATAAGGCCCAAGAAAAAAATTTATGAAAATACATTAAATATAAATGAAATAAAGCCCAATAAATAAACCCAACGGAACAAAACTTAAGATGAAATAAGGCAGAAAAAATTATATAAAATCCAACCAAACTCAAAATAAATGACATAAGGACCAATAAAAAATTCCTTAATTTTATTGGGCCTTATTTCATTATTGGGGCGTTATTTCCTTGGGTCTTAGTCCATAGCGTCGGGTTTAGCTGGATCCTATGCCCATTTCGCTGTTGCTAATGCAGACCTTTACCCAAAAATTTCTTAGAACAACTTGAGTAATTATGTTACAAACTTTCATTTAAATAAATGAGAAGCTCAACAAATAACAAAATTGAAACAAGAACTCAATAATAAACATGATTTTTATTTTCTCACTTATTTTCAGCACTAATTGTAGTTGTAAAAGTACATATCGAGCCCTTTTTTCGATTTTATCGTAAGCGACATGTTATCGAAAATTGACTTTTTGATTGAAATTAAAATGTTCCATAGTTTAGAATTATCAAAATTCCAAAATTGTTGCTAAATTTTAAGATACAGGCTGTACAATTTTATCGTAAGCGACAATTTACATACAAAAACAAATTTGAATATTTTAAAAAACCTTCTCCTGAAAAATTTCATTTCTGTCGCTTACGATAAAATTTAAAATAAGGCTCGATATGTAAAGAAAATAAATGTAAATAACAATTACAGCTATTCAAGAACATATTGTTGCCACACAAGTATTTTTGACCTGGTAGGGTCAAGTTAATAATTAGTGATTTTTATTGGGAATTGTTACAATTTAAGTTTAACATTTATGAACGCACTAATAATCTCAAATTAAACTTAAATTGTAACAATTCCCAATAAAAATCACTAATTATTAACTTGACCCTACCAGGTCAAAAATACTTATTTAGTAAAATATTTTTTTTTATTAAAAATACATAGTAATTGATTATTGAGGGGTTTAGCTCGATCCTATGCACATTTCACTGTTGCTAATGCAGATCGTCAGGGAAGCTGATCATTTAAGCAAATTAGAAGCTCAACAAATATCAAAGTTGAAATAAAAAATCAATAATCAACATGAGAATGTTCAAATTTTAAACTTAAATTGAAACCCCCATATTCATAAAATTTAAAATGAATTTGAAATTTGTTTTATTTAAAATTTTTCATACAAAGTATTCCTAAAATAGATTTAAAATTTATTTTATTTTTTATGAATATGGGGGTAATACTTCCAAAAAAAACAACTCCCAATGATTTTGACTTATTTCATTAAAAATGAAAAAACTCCTAATGAAATAAGTCTCAAAAAAAATTAAATCCTTCCCAAAAATTAAATACATAAGTCCCAATGAAGTTATTCGCAATAAAAACTAAATTGCCTTCAATGAAATAACTCCAAAGACAAATAAAATAGCTTACAATGAAATAAATGCAAAGTAAAAGCAAACAGGTTATTAGCGGGGCGGGATAACTAGCCGTTACCTTTTAATTTTCTCCATAACCTGAATCTCTCCCTAATGTTATTTTGCGTCGGCGACATTTGCCTTGTTATGGGATTACTCATAACGGCTTTGCGAACTGAAGATTTTATGCATAGACGGCTTTCGGCCGGGCTCAAGAGTTCTTTCCAACATAGTATTTCCCGACGCCCAAATAAGAAAATGAAATAAGGCTCAATAAAATTCAGCCCAATCATGAATAAAAATTTCGCGCGAGTTTTTTCACTTTTCCCTTTTCTCCTATTATGAATTTGCTTTTTTTCCTGTTTTTACCAAATGCGGGAACAAAAAAAACTCCCCGGGGAAAAAAGTAGTTATTATGAACGCAATTGAACTTGCTTTTTTCACTTAAAATTTTTCGGTTGAAAAACAGAAAAGATTTTACATAAAAACATATTTAATACTCCATTAAAACAAAATTTATATACATATGTACATAAACTTGTAGTTTATAGTTCTTTTATGTTGAAAAACACAAATAATGAACAAAGAAATAATTTATAAACTTATTTTTACATGATTTTTTCAAGTTGGTGAGTTTTAATAATATTGTTTACTATCTCACTCAAAAAAAAGGGAGGAACAGTGTTAACAAACAAGCAAAACAACGAGCTTCGTAATACGGTGATGCCACGTATTTCTCTTTTTTTGTTCCCAAATAATTTATGATTGGAGGAATGTTTTCTCGAGAAAATTACTCCCCCTTGTAGAAAAACTATTGGTAAATTTAAAGTTGGTTTAACAAACGAAATTTGTATGGCAAAACCGGTTTTAACGCATGCTTTAACTTTAATAATCGTTTTTGCATAAGAGCCATTAACTTTTAATTGGACTTTATTTAATTTATTTTGGGGTTTATTTCATCTTAAGCCTTGTTGGACTTTACTCAATTCTTTTTTGGCTTTATTTCATTTATATTGGGTGTTTCTTCATTAATTTCCCTTGGGCTTTATTTAATTTCTTTTTGGGTTTTTATTTTATTGGGGCGCCGCCATCACATTGCATTGGGAATTATTTCATAATAAAACAAGTCCCAATTTTGTGTGGAAAAAATATTGGAAGTTAATTAACTTTTTGTTGGGAGTTATGTATTTCATTTGGTACTTATTTCATGGTACCTATTTAGCATATGCTTTGAAGAACACGCTACCATTGGAAGGCATTTTTAGTTCACCTTGATAGTTTGGTATCTGATGAATTATTCACATACAGACCTATACTTTTCCTAAACGCTTAGCAATTTATTTAGCTCATATTATTTGTTATAAAAATACAATACGATAATGCGTTCTAAATAAAACATAACACATGATTAGCCAGCTGCACATCATAATCAGCATCATCATACTCGTGCTTAGATTTACACAGGAAAATGTGATATTATTTCGAATTGTGCTTGCATACATATGCATTCGAGTAACTAAATAAAATAGCACTGCTAAAAACTCACCACACTTGTCAATTACTAAAACCCTATTATTTAAAATGAAAATATGCTATTGAGGAAAATAATTTTTTAATGCAAGCTACACTTTTTTATCAAGTGTTTTTAACGCGCTTTAGCCCTTGTTTGTTAATGCGGAATTCTCTGTCAAATTCCCGATCAGCCAGTGACTTGAAATTTTAAGCGGTCAAATGACAATACTGAAAAATAAAAAATCCTATTCAAATTGAGCATTATACAGTGGAGCCCGGCCATAACAAACTCCGCAACTTCGTTGTAACCGAAGTTAGCTATTACTAGGGTAAATACGAGTAGTTTTTCTCCAAAAAACCAAACTAAGAAATTTTAAAAGAATAAATTTTTGTTCATTTATTTCGAATATATTTAAAAACAAGCAAGAAACAAAATATATAATATAAAATTTAAAACAAAATTTTACTAATTTATGCAAGAAATTAAATTGTTTACATTTGAGCAAAGAGAACAGCTATTAAAAGTTTGCATGCAGTGATTTTTAATATCGAATTTGAAACGAAAAACTTTTTCGCATTCGGCAGATAATAGTACTAATATAATGAACTAATGTAGAAGTTATCTTTTTGATAGTGTCTCAACTCATTCAACTTAATTTGCATACAAAAATAGCGAGTGAAGCGATGTTTAATCTCGAATCCAATCACACACATTTTCCACTTTCTACATTTTTTTAATGTGTATAACGTCTCCTTTCATAATGCGTGATTAAGAGTTAACTTGAACTTTAACTGCAAGTTCTTCATACAAAACTTGCCGTTAAAGTGCCTATTAGCTTTTAATTGTACATTGTGAACAGGCTGTTAGGGCCAATTTCACCAACTCGTATTTAAATGTCGATTTTCTTTAATTTTTGTATGAAAAAATTACTTTCAAATATGAATTGATATTTAAATAAGTTGGTGAAATTGGCCCTAAGTGTGGTTGCGTATTATATTCAATCCCTATCGGAGAATGTGTAGTTGACTACAAAAATAGTTAACTTATAGTTGACTTTTCTTAGACTGACTAAAAGCTAACTGCAATGTCATCCAGAACAAACCCAAAATTAATTTTTGAGTTGAGTACGTAGTCGAATTTGATGAGAGCCAAAAAACTTATTCTCAGCTACTTTGAAAATCATTTCAGTTTTATGTTAACATTTTGCTGTTGTTATTTTAGATGGTAGCTTAGCTGAGTGGTAGCGCGTTGAGTACACAAATTGTGATGATACATGTTCGTTCGAATTCCAGAAAATTTTTTTTAATTTACTGACTACAAGTTGGTTTAAAAAAGTCAACTTTAAGTTACCTGAAAGTAATGCAGAGTGAGCCAATTGACTACCGCCTAGGACATCGCAATGTTAAAGTAGTCAGTTGATTACATTGCGAAGTAATCAGTACTACTTGCGAAATAGTTAGATTAAAGTTAGCCAAATTTCCGACAGGGATAATATATACATACATATGTAATGGTCTGACATGTACATAAGTATCTATGTATGCATATTGAGTTCCTACTATCAGAAAGGTGTATAATTTAATAAGATCAGTTCGTTTTAACTTACTGACATGATTTTAATTTATGAGATAAGATATAAGTATTTACATAAATACAATGTACGTACATTGAAAAGGCAAAGCAAATAAAATGAAATAAAACAAAATAAAATAAAATAAAAATAAATAAAATAAAGTAAAAATAAAAAAAGAAAGTAAAATAAAATATAATAAAATAAAACAAAATAATATTAAATTAAATAAAATAAATTTAAACAAAATAAAATAAATTCAATTAAAATAAAATAAATAAAATAAAATAAGAAAAATAAATTTAAAAAAATACATTAAATATAATGAGACAATATTAAATTAAATTCAATAAAAAACAAGAAAATAAAATAAAACAAAATAACACAGTGTAAAACAATATAAAATAATAAAATTAAAAAATAAAATAACAAAATAAAATAATATAAGAAAAATAAAATAAAACAAGAAAATAAAATTAAACAAATTAAAATTATATAAACTAAAACCAAATAAAATTAAATCAACTAACAGAAAATTAAATGATATGAAACGAAATAAAATAAAATAAAATAAAACAATATATACTTTAATAGAAACAACTGGGGCAAATTACGGCACTCGATACCGTTCGAAATTTTTAAATATTTCCATATAAACTCTATTGAAATACTTCATAATTTCGTTCGTTAACGACTGCCGTAATTTGCCCCCTGGTTTACGTCTTCTTGGCAATAAGGTACGAGCATGTATACATTTAGATCATTTAGAATTAAATTCCCATTATATTATTTATTTATCCTGTTAAGAACCATTGTTAGGCCAGTTTAACATCTGTGTGCTATGTGCCACACATGTGTAAATAAAGCGTAACCCTTAATTACTAATGAAAAACTGTTTGATTCAGACACGTATTTATTAAGTTAAAAAGTTTCATGCATAACTAATAGACAATTTTATAGAATCCAACATGATTGGAAACAGTTTAAATCAATAAATACATGTCTGAATCAAACAATTTTTCATTAGTAATTAGTGGTTAGTTAGTTACCCTTTTATGGGCACATGTCACACAAGAAATGCCAGATGTAAATTCAGCCTCATAGTCAAATTTTTATGTGCAGTTTCCACAATGCAAGCAACCCCGACTTTTATCTAGAAAAAATATTTAAAAAATTTTTAGTAATTCCTATACAAATTATCTTGACAAGTCCCTTGCTTGTATTGCGGAAACTGCACATTATTAGTAAGTAATTAATTGGCAAAATCAATAGAAACTTAGTAAAATATATAATGAATATTACTCTTTCCCTACAGATGGTTAATTTTAGAATGAAGTGTTATGAAAATTCAATTTTTTATACGCATAAGTTA
Organism: Tachina fera; assembly: GCA_905220375.1. Lineage (NCBI taxonomy): Eukaryota > Metazoa > Arthropoda > Insecta > Diptera > Tachinidae > Tachina > Tachina fera. The sequence goes on along the minus strand of LR999964.1, from coordinate 48,518,909 downwards.
GAAACGTGCTCAATTAAAAAAAAGTACATAAAGGTTTTTGAGCCAAAGTCGCACTTTTGCCTTTCACGGAAAGAAGGATTTGCTAAAGTTGATAATTTATACAAAATGTTTAAACAAACATTTCTTACACGAAACCATAATTTTATTAAGGTTTATTGTGTCTTCTGTTTCAATCTAGCAAAAGGTGGCACTTTGTTTTAAATACACTTAAAATAACTGCAGAATCCACAAAAAAATGATATTGAAAGAAATATATTGTAGTGGCAACACTGATTTAGAAAGATCAAATGTTATTCCTCTTGCTTTGTTTGGGTCTTTTTTAATGCACCCATAGACTATGCAATATTATTGAGTATTTTATTGCTATCATTATTGTCGTTTTGCTCCCCACTATTCAATATTATTATGGCGAAAAAATTTTTTATATAAAAAATTGATTTTTCGTGATACATACTAGATACATATAAAATCTAAGCAAATTAAATAATTTTTAATTAAGTAATTTAAAAGATAGCAAAACAGAGTTTAGTGATGTACCTGGAAATAATTATTGCACAATGTTATGAACACATTACAAAATATTTCTTGTTTGCGCAATATAAATTAAAAGACTTTTGATTTTAGCCAATATATATATATATATATATATATATATATATATATATATATATATATATATATATATATATATATATATATATACAGGGTGGCCCAGAAAGACCGAAGTGGTGTGAATTGCTTATAACTTTTTATTTAAGAGATATTTTTTTAATTTTTTTTTTTTTAAAATACATTAAATTTATGGGGAATATTTTTGGATTAGTTATTAAAAATGATATCCCGCAAGTGGTGGCCATATTCTGCTTCGCACAAATGTGCTCTTTCCAACACATTTTCCATGACCTTTCGCAAAACTTCCGGTGGTATGTTGTTAATTTCTTCTCGAATATTGGTTTTTAACTCCTCAATAGTCCTAGGCTTATTAACATAAACTTTTCCTTTTAAATAGCCCCAAAGAAAACAGTCTGGAGCGGTTAAATCCGGGGAACGCGGAGGCCAATTAAAATTGCTGTTACGAGAAATTATTCTTTCACCAAAGATGTCGCGTAAAAGAGTCATTGTGGACCTCGCAGTGTGCGCTGTGGCTCCATCCTGTTGGAACCATATTTGCGGATGCGGAACCATTTTGCAACATGGCCCGATATCGATCACCATTGACGGAAATGGCGACACCTTATTCATTTTCAAAAAAAAAATGGGCCAATGATCCTTTCTGAAGAAACACCGCACCAAACGGTACACTTAACTGGGTGCAATTGTCGTTGATGAAGTACTCTCGGGTTTTCCGTAGCCCATATCCTACAGTTTTGCTTGTTAACGAACCCATTTAATTGAAAATGGGCTTCGTCACTCATTATTAAGTTATGAATAAAATTTGGATTCTCTTGTGCTTTTTGCTGGAAATAAATTGCATAGTCAAGTCGTTGCTGGTAATCTGTTGGTTTCAATTCTTGGACAAGTTGAATTTTGTATGGAAACAATCCTATGGTGTGCAAAATTCGCTGCAGCGACGTTCTTGAGAGGCCCAGTTGTGACGAACGTCTCCTGGTTGATGTTTCTGGATCCTCCCGAATACTCTCCTGTACCACTTGAATATTGTCAGCCGTGTGGACAGTTCGGTGTCTGCCGGGACCAGGAAGGTTCCTTACTGCTCCTTGTTCTCGAAAATTTGCAACCAGACGGTTTATTGTTGACTGAGAGGGTGCAACCCGCACATTAAATTGACGACGGTATGCACGCTGAGTCAACACAATGGACCGTTGATTTGAAAAGTAAATTTCAACAATTTGGGCATGTTGTTCAATTGTGTATTGCTCCATTATAAATTATCCAAGTCTTCTTTACAAAATACTGAAAAGAAAAGAAAAAAAAAATTATAATAAAAAAGTTATAAGGAATTCACACCACTTCGGTCTTTCTGGGCCACCCTGTATATATTATATATATATATATATATATTATATTATATATATATATATTATATATATATATATTATATACATATATAATTCCCTTTAAAATAATTTCTTATATATAATTGATTACGTTTACTAATAATCGAAATGTAATCTGAATTACTTGAAATTACCACAAGTAATCAAAAAGAATCAAAAGTAATAAAAAAATAAACCGACTACTTTCAAATATTACTTTTAACTATTAATAAATAATCAAGAAGAATTAAAAGTAATCGGATTATTTTTTTAAATAATATTGAGTCTTTTTGATTATTTTTTGTAATATCAAGTAATTTAGATTACTTTTCCATTATCAGTAATCGTAATCAATTAGTAATCGTGCGAAACTGAATATAATCGTAATTTAATCATTACTTCACCCTTAAAAAAAAATAATCAAATAAGTAATCATTACTTAACAGCTATGATTTCGGTTCACGAACGGTTGTCGTTAGACCTCCAAAATGTTTCAGGAAATTCTATAGTGAATATGATGATGAATATATTATTCATCTTGATACAAGATGAACGAACCGTTATAATGTACTTATACATATGTACATAACTATTAGTACACACCGCTGCCTTATTGCAAAATAGTGATATCTTAAAAAATGTATTTTTGGAGTTAATAGTGCAGAAAATATAATTAGATCATATTAAATCTTGTATAAAAATTTCATATAAAAGTCCTGTACATGCTCCTCATGTGGAAAGAAAATACTTTTATTTATCTCCATTAATTTGTATGTGTGTAAATTTAAAACTAAAAACTTATTTTCTAAAAAACTAGACTTTTTCGGGTTGCAATAAAGCAGCGATATATAAACATATGAATATCAAGCTCAATTATCTTGAAAATCATCAAATTGAAATTTGTTGAGCAATCACCCTTATTCCAGTTTTCGACATCCACGTCACTTTAATAACAACACAATACCAAAAAATTAAGGCTAGATCTTTGGAAATGGAAATATATACTGTGCTTAGCACAAAATTGTTCTCGAGATCGAGTAAACAAGTCCCAATTTTTTTTGGTATTGTCTTAAAATCACGTCGATATCGACAACTGAAATAAGGCTGTGAATATTTCTAATTAGAAATACACAGAAATGCATGACATTTTAAAACTCCCCATAAAAAAATTTGCTGGTCTGACCATTACTATATTTCATATCGCGACTTGTTTATAAATATTTTTTAAAGCCATTTTACCACTTCTTCTTGTTTTGTTTATTTTGTGTAGGAATTTTAATGAAATCTTAATTTCAAAATCACTGAAATTATATAAGTTTGAGGTTGTAGTATTGTCAAGATAACGAATGCTCGGTGGTGCCTTACATAATTATGAAAGTGGTCTAAGTCATATATTGCTCTGATCGAGATATTTAGTAGATTACATTTGAATAAATCAAAAAGTGATTTTATATTATGTAGCATTTTAATTAAGAGATGTACTAGTATCGATTAATATAAATTTATTTAATAATTTTTAAATATTTATTGAAGTTTTTCAAAGATTTATTTGATATTTCGAAACAAAAATATATATGACTTAAACCACTTTCATAATTAAGGGCACATATCTAAAGATATGTTATTAAATTTTTATTAACAATAATCTTTTTCATAGTTTATGATTGATAAAAAAAATATTAAACGCCTTAATCATAAAAAGTATTTTATTTTAATTTTATTTTTTATAAAACAGTTTTTCATACAAAATCTGTTTTATAAACGTTTTATAAAACAAAATAAATTTTTTTGAATCATAATATTGGTTCAAAATTGTTTTAGGATTGTATTATGAAATTTTAATAAACTGAATTATAACTAGGAATACTTTTCTTTAAACACGGATGCAGATCCCAATAGTTCCCAGAGGTTTGCTTTGAAACTGAAACAATTCTAAGCAAATTCGTTATTAAGTCATGAGGAATTTTAGAACTATTTGTGAAGCTGTTATGCAAGCCACACACTTTGCGACCGTTGATACAACAAGTTGGCTTACCAAAATGTGTGTTTTGCTCACAAACTATACAATAACGTGTACAGCATTAGCGCACAACTTCATTTCACAAAAAATTTTGTGAGTAAAGATGACATCGCGGACTATTGCTCTCAAGGCGAATTGATACCAAATGGTCTCGATTTGCAACTCTGCATATTTGCCTTTTTTATTTGTTAGTATAAAATTTACTGCTGTCAGAATATTTCCGAACGTTTTGTTTTAATTTGACAGCAAGAGAAATTATCAGAAGATCGTCAGCTAGTGCATTGAGATCACCTGATATGAGTTCGCCTTGATTGCTCTTATTGTTTGGTACAAAATGTAGAGAAAGAACGTAAAAAAGATAGAAAAAATAATTTGGTCAAAAGAGTGGAGTGGTTTATATAAAAAGAACCATGTTCAGCCTTATCATGAATTCCACATGTGAAAACTTCCGAATGAAATTTTTCGTTCACATGGATTTTAATTTTGTATCATCAATTCCAATAAAATTAAAAACTAACATACTTCCAATTTTTCCAACATATAAATTTTTGTAAATAATTATCTTCATAAATTGTCAAAATATTTCGCCAGCGTTTGAAGTTTTTTGGTACCAATTGTTCACACGTTCGGAAATTTCCATGTGAAATTTTATTTATGATAAGCTTGATTATTTAATGACATTTTGTCAAGAGTTTCGATGCATACATATATAAAAGCAAGATACCATATGGAAGAAGACAATTCCTACCCGCAAACTTTTATAAAATTCAGTAAAATCACTTATTTCTGCTGAATTCTCCATTTTAGATTCAAATTTTAATTCTTAAGCGTTATTTTTTACATGACCACAACGAAAATAAAAACAAAATGAAATAAAATTAACTAACATGTGCATAATTAGTAAAGAACAAATGATAATGGCAAGACTGCTGTAAATTTAGTCCTAATTTACACTATGCAAATCTTATTGCTAAGCTGATTAGTTTGTTAGGAGAGAGAAACGAGGGCAATTGAAACGATTTTGTTCCCCTCGTCTCTCTTTCCCACAAGCTAATCTGAGCAGAGATGGTAAACTTGAGCTTTCATTACAAAAAAGCTTTCAGCAAATTAAAATACGATAAATCAAAACATTTCACATATTCCATTTGCAATAAAAGTTGCGTATATAAAGCAGAAATCTACATCAACTGACACCACACACAGTGCACCCAACACAAAAGAACGCTGATGATGAAGGTGTATTGGTCTTAGAAAACAGCTGGTTGTTCCGTTCTGCTCCGTGTTTGTCAGAATATTTACAATTCACTTTGGTGTTACTTGGTCATTAACAACACTGTGCTCGAATTCGGAACTTTTTTTTGTAACAAGCGGGGGACCTGGTGGGTAAACCTAATTCGAGTACGCTGAATCCAATGGTGCTAACCATTTTATATCATATATTGATTAAGTTGCGTTCTAAGAAAACTTTTTGGACAAAAAAAATAAAGTTTTTTTCGAATTTTTTGCGTCAAGTTTTTTGAAGCAATTTTAAATTTTTTTGTTGCAATTTTATTTTTCAAAAATGTTTTTAAGACGCATGTTCATCCATAATATGTTCTTTTAATTGACATAAAAATTAATTAATAGTAGAAAACTGGAGAAAATTTGTGATTATTAGGTGATTTTAACCGTATTTCCAATCTGAATTATTTTTTAAACGAGCGCTAACCTTAAAAAATGGTTAGCAACATTGGATTCAGCGTACTCGAATTAGGTTTATCCACCAGGTCCCCCGCTTGTTACCTTTTTGAATTAGCACAGTGTAATTATCACATGTAATTTGGCTTGCAAAAGCAATACGAAATATTTAGCTTGATCAAATCATAAATATAGAAATAAATTAAGTTCGCACAATAATAATTAAAATTAACTAAAATGAAATAAAGTTGTATAATATATTCCTAAATTGTACAAACTGTCTATACAATCAAATATTTTTAATTCTTTTCGTACAACCGAGACACAACTTCATACAACGACCCAACACACACACTTTAAAATGTCAGACACAACCTGTTCATATTGCACCAACGGCCGCAAAGTGTGTAGCTTGCTTTACAGCCTTTTCTAGATGTGATGTATTCTTTTCATTAGTTTCTTTTTTAACATACATAAATACCTCGACTATATCAATGATACATATGCACATCCATATATACATTTTTTATTTATATACGCAATTCTATACATAATTTTTGTCTTTATTTTTTAATTTCTACACAAACTCAAAGTGCAACAACAATTTTACTAATAAGAATTTTTTTTTTGTTTTATTAATCCAAAATAAAACTTCCAAAAAAATACTCAATTACTCACCCACTGCCAAACCTGCTTTGAAATTTGGCCTTATAAAATAATTGGAACACAAATAAATACATAAACACACACACACACACTGTCCCATGTAAAACAAAAATATGTTATAAGGCAAATCTTGGTAACATTCGAGAGCTTAAAGAGGGAATTGAGTTAGTTAAAACCGTGTCGATCGCCAATTTCTCCGCTGCATTGACGAAAGCCTTTGAGGTTTTGGAACAATTCAAAACTGAACAACATGGTGCCCAGTGTAATCAGGCAATTATGATTGTAAGTGATGGGGCACCATTCAGTTACGAAGAAATCTTTGAGATATACAATTGGCAAAATTTACCCTACAAACCGGTGCGCGTATTTACGTATTTAATTGGCAAAGAGGTTGCGGATGTTAAGGATATTAAATGGATGGCGTGTGCCAATCAGGGCTACTATGTTCACTTAAGCGACACGGCAGAAGTGCGTGAAATGGTTTTGAATTATATACCAGTAATGGCTAGACCATTAGTATTGGGTAGACACGATCATCCGGTGGTATGGACGCAAGTTTATGCTGATGTTGTGGTAAGAGCAAGTATTATATGTGGCCAAATCCACGACTGCAATTTATTTTATATACGTAGAATCAATTCCATACATACATACATCTTAATATGACTTTAATAATAAACCATTAATACGTATTATTATTATTATCCCTGATGTAATTATATTAAAGGATATGGAAATGTCTGATTACTTATGGCAATTGGAACAAAATGCAGACCAAAAGGAAAATATTTTGGAATATCGTAGAGTGAGTTTTCGAATGTTAGATCCTGATGAAGTAAGACGGCGAGAGTACAGGCGTATGAGAAAGGTAAGTTTTCGACTTCACGATTGAGTGTTACTGCGTTTATACGGGCGACTTATTCGCAAATAAAGAAACACAGCTGAGCTATTTTTTTTCAAATTAAAGGTCATTCGATACTTTAAAAAATTGTTTACGCAAGAGAAATTAAAGAAAAATTAAATTTAAAAAATTTAAATATGAAAAATATTTTATTAAATAATTCTTCGAAAACAAATTAAAAATATATGGAAAACTATTAAAAAATTGTGAGAAGTGCTAAGCGTTCCAAATTTTGTTAGCTCCCGTGGAGAAATTTGTTCAAATTTAATGATCGAACAGAACAAGTTCGTAAACAAACAGGTGGCAGTGCTACTTCAGCTGATAATTTTTTTCTCTATGTGCTTTGTAGCAAACGAATGTCAGAAACTTCGTTTTGTTTTGGTTTTGGTACAAACATTTTTGTGCTTTTGACTTTCTTCGGTTCTTTACACAGCTATGCTTGCAGTATTATTGTGTAACAAATCCTTACGCAGTCACCTGTATAATTACACCATGTCCGTAACTTTAGGAATAATCGCTTTCAAATTAACAAAGTCCATAATAAAATACACGGCAGTAACTTCAAGTGCTCTCTAACTTTTGTTTTGTTTTCTTTTGTGCTTATTTTTCTTTGTCGTTTTGAATTCAAAATGAATGAAATTTATTGAAAGTATGGTAGCAAGGCCTATTTATCAGGTCAATGCAACCGTCCTGATGATATTCTGTGTTTTCGTGTTTTAGCAGTCAAAAGTTGTTTGCACCATATAGTATAGTTCACGTTTGTGTGTGTTTCTGACAATTTAAACACAAAGTTGTTTTTTGTATTGTTGTGTTTTTGTAGAGTTGCATAGACCTAAATAGGCCTTGTATGGTAGCATTATTGAGAGATAAAATAAAAAAAAAACATTGACGAAACGTCGGTGAAAAATTTAATATAAAAAATATTTATTTTATTTACATTGAAGTAGTTAGGCCTAATAAGCTTATTGGGAAAATTTTTAAAAGCCATGTTGTTTTTTCATTGTTGTATTTTTTCATTGTTTTTATAATCCTGATATTACCCGGAAATAAATGTGCCTTGATTTACACTATTTTTTATTTTTTTGTCAACATAGTGCTACCAAGTTTTGCACTTTTGCTACACCGTATAAACAGTGCGTTAATTTTGCGTATTTGCAATTTAATTTTTAATAATATGTAATGCAATTTAACTTTTAATTATAATAATTTATTTCCAATTTAATTTTTATTTGTAAATAGTCCGCGTATAAACACAGTATGTGTGATTTTATTATGCAAACAATATTTATTGTCTTTTAAAAAAGGATGATGTTCAAGTAAATCAAATATTTACTGTAGTAGCGTCATTGTTAAATTATGCGTTGATACAAAGATTCTATTTAAAAACACTAGTCCTAGTACTTAGAACTTTTTGGGGTTTTTACGCTTCAAACCAGAATTATTCAGCCCAATCATGCATTTGAATTGGCCTCCTTGACACAAAAAAATTCGCTGCATCAAACTTTAGGATCGGACTGTAAATATGCAAGATATAACGAAAAAACTAAAAAAAGCGACCTCTACGCTCGGCAAAAATAATTTTTTTTTTGAAATGTCCTTGGACCAATACTTTATATTCCCTGGTGTACGGGGCACTTTTTTTGTGGCCTGTTGGGCGAGACGTTCTAATGTACATGCATGACGTTTGTACACGCGTCCATGCGTATGAAGAAACAAACATCACAAATTCTTCCGTCACGAAGTAGTTTCTTCTTTACTCCTATACCTGCAATAACTGAAATAAATTTCTTGTCAACAGAGTTGCTTGGCGTTTCTTTTAGAATATTTCGCTGTAGTAAAGCATTTGAAAAATCCCTCGTCTTAAAATTTCTTATAAGTGGTCTTGTGCAGGCCTTTAATATGTATCTTGTAAGTGTTTATATGTATATTTGCCATTTTCGTGATGTATCTCTATCGTCTTAATCAATGTAATTGGCACTCAGTCTAGTATTGTAGTAAAAATTCACTATGGAACCAGTCCCATAACTATATTTATATATATATTAACCGACCGAGTGACCCTATGATCGAGTATCTTAATACAACAAAGGACAATAAATAGTTTAAAATATTTTATAACATTTATAAATATATTTCTTTTATAGTGCATATAATTATAATTCTTTTTTTTCAAGGCATGGGATCAACCTACGGAATCTGACGATTATCATTTCATGACTACGATTTCAATGCCCGTTTACGATCGCCGTGAGAATGCGGTAAGTAACATACATACATAATCGTATATGAACAATTTTTAAACCATTTTATTGAATAACATCAACAATGTAAATTAATCTCTTGCATTTGTAAAGTGATCGTTTTATATAATAATAATAAGTAAACTTAAAAATAATGAATGAATGTATGTTGCCCGCCATAAAATCGAATATGGTGACCTCCTTTTTTTCTACTACATATTATTAAATACATACTTACATATTCATATATACATAATTACTAACTTTAAGAATTTCTAACAGAATATCACCGAACTGGTATTAATTAATGAAGCACTTTGGGAATTGCAAACACGTGAGGTATTAAGCAAAACATAAAACAATTATAAATATTAAACGTTTGCCAAACTATTATCAAATTTAGAGAAATAAATAATAAAATAAAATAAAAATTTCACTACATTGTACTAAATTTTTGTTATAGCGCTTTATTTTGAACCGAATATAATCCGTAAACTAACTAATAAACTGCATACAATAGATATCATGCTATATACGAGTAGCTAACATTTTGGAGTTAACAGAAACAACAATAAATGTAATCTCACACAAGTCATAAGTATCTACAATTTAAATTTTTGGTAACATAAATATAGAATTACATATATAACTTAGTTCATAAATTATGTTTTTATATAAAAATATATAAAATATTTCGTATATCATTTTATGATTATATTGAGAAGATAAATATTTAAATGAGTAGAAAGTAACATATTTATACTTATAATTAAGTATATGTATTAAATATACTATACATATATACTATATTTATGTGTGTAAATCCAGTATATTAGAGGACCCATATTTGCTTTAGTATTTTTTCCTTATGATCATATTAAACAAATGTATGGCAAAAATATTCGTAGTAGTAATAAATCTGTATTATCTGAGCTTAGGGATGAAACGATACCACTAAGGTATCGATACTTTTACTTGATACGGCATCGGTTCAGAAGTATCGATATATACTCAGTATCGAAAAAGCATCGATACTTACTTGTATCGGTCAAGCTTTTCACATGATTTAAAGTAGTGAAAACAAAATTAAATACCCACCAAACCAAATGCTCCTAATTCGTAAAGAATTCTTAACGACTGGTCTACAAAATCTTACGATTTCGGATGCGATTAATATAAGAAAAAACTAATTGTTTAATTTTCTTGCAGACGAGTTTTGGTCGAATTTATTTATGAAAATACTTCTTCAGCAAACTAATTTTCCTAAATTACAAAAATTTTGAAGTTCAATTTTGTTAAAAACATAGCCATAAAAATCGCAAATAAATTAATTTATCGCCAGCAAAATCGACATCTCGCCACGTTTGGGATGGACTGGAGCAGAAGATATAGATATATATATATAGATATACATGACATTAAAAATTTTTGTGCAAACTCGTTTTGTTCCCGCAATAACTCACGCTTTTAAAACAATTTTTGCAGCTCGTAATTTTATCGTCTTTTTTTTATAAAATATTGAACTTACTCTAATATATGTATATTCTAGATATACATTAACATTTAACACGAACAAATAAAATTGTGTTAAACTGGCGTCATGTTCAACTCTTTTGTAGCCAATAAGAAATTAGTATATTTGACCGATACGAGTACTTTTTACCGATACCTACTTGCTACTCGCTAGTAGAATATCGATACCAAAAGTACTTGGCTTCTAAGAAAAAGTATCGAGTATTTACTTGTATTTACTCGTATCGTTTCATCCCTATCTGAGCTATTGATTTAATACAAAATAGTATGTATGCGCGCAAACGGTTGGGAAAATCTCCAATGTAAGCAGAGCTATCATAATGCAGAGTATAGACGTTACTAAATTTTGTACTAAACGTAGCATGAGCTGTAGTTCGTTTTTGGGATACAATTTATTGCAAATTTGAAAGGCCCGTGCAGGAAATGGAACTGACACAAGATAAGTCACTTGATCGGTCCACAAGTGATAGGGACTAGTCGGAGTTCCAATACGTCCTATGAAGCGCACCAGTCACTGAACTATTTCATATGGACCTAATCGGTGTAGAATAATATAAATGATTTAAAAATTTCATTCCGACACAGTTAAGTGTGACAATGAAAACTTATAATTTTTTTATTGTTAGAAACGCAGTTATAAATTTTTAAAGCAGATTTTTTTTTGGGATTCGAACCGACAACCTCCGTAAAGACAGGTTTGCACAACATCCACACGACCCCAGGGGCACTCATATTTTAAAAGCATAAACACTAGTTAAGCTTAGGTTAATATCTAACTACAGTTACGGGACTGGTTCCAAGGTGGCTTGGCCGTGTTATTGGAGGAAACAATTTGCATTTTATTTATACTAATTATGGCCCCATTCACAATGTACAATTAAAGGCGAACAGGGACTTTAACGGCAAGTTTTGTATGAAGATCTGTCAGTTAAACTTGATGTTAACTCTTGATCATGCATTGTCAAGGGACGTTAATAGGTTCTGCATCAAACCATATCGAACTAGTTCAGTGCCGTTTACTAAGTACTAGACCGATGCCCAATTAAATTGACAAAAAGATCAAGACGATACATCCGACAATGGTGAATATGTAACCATTAACAGGATATGTCTTTTTTCACCATACACTACTACCTACTCTTGGTAACACCACCCATTTTCTTAAGTCATAGGACGAGCACTTTGGGGTCAATTTTCATCAAAATTTCTGCAGGGGCATTACACACGCAGCAAAACTAATGATTGAAGTGAAGTGCTAGTTGGAAATAATAAAAATTATAAAACCTTTGCAGAGAATAGTTAAAATAATATTCCAAGTAATATTTTTGTATTAAAATATCCGATACATAAAGCATAAATGAGTTTCAGGAAAAGTGTGTTTTATAAAGCAGCTGTTCAGCAAATAAATTTTTATGTACAACAGCATGGTACCTTTAGAATAGCCTGTCCCTTATTTTCGAAAATAAATAAAATTTAATGCACACACAGAAAAAATACCAATGTAAAATCATCGTGCAAAAATTTTGATTTGAAATGATATTAACCCATTAACGCCCAAGAGGAAACTGCTTGTAAGAAATTTCTTTTAGTTAGTTAGTGTTTTTTATGGGAATTGTTACAATTTAAGTCTAAAATTGTTTAACGCACTAATTATCCAAATTATTATTTTATTTATAGAGTAAAATATTTTTTTTTATTAAAAATACATTGAAATTGATTATTGAAGGGTTTAGCTGGATTTCTTTTATTGTTATTTATTGCTTTATTTATTTGTCTCGATTTTTAGAAAAATGGCTGTCCTCATATGGGGACAACGGGCGTTTTGGCTATGAAATCGATCACAACAATTTCGTTCACCACAAAATCTTTTTGTGAATAATTCGTATCACTATCCGAACTTACAATGAAAAACAACACATCGCAACTGATTTACTATTATTTCCAGATTATGCTCTTTATTTTTACGATCAATCAGTTACTGCGGAAGAAGTTGAACGTTTTCTAGAAATTGAGGGATGCAAATATGACCTAGTAATATTTCTTCTGAACTACAATGGATCCATAAGATTTATATTATCAGCTCTACGTAACAAAACATGTAACCGCCAAGCGTTACACGTAAATATACACCACCACTGTTATTTCACTAAATGGATACTCTGTAAGGCGTAGCGCATTGATCCATTTGAACGATACCTCCCATTTCCAGGTTGTAATTTACAAATGATGTTTGGAACTCAATCATTTGCGTTAAACGTTGCATTATAATCGGGGAAAACATGTGCATTCTTTGGATCTCTGAAATGACCTTGATATTGAGACATTTTTAGATTTAATTGAAGTGTGGTGAATTTTAATCAGAAATAATTTATTATTCGGATTTAAATTCAGTAATTTCAATTCTTATTGAATGAAATATTTTTTATTAATTAATGTGAGTTTCTAAAGAAGATACCTTGATGCCTTGATATTTTTTTGAAAAAGCTAGAAAGTGGCTGATCGTCGCTGTTATTTGAATATAAACTAGAATAAAGAATTTCGCTTCAAGACACAAGCTCAATATTCCCAGCATGTCGTTCCGCATACTTACACACACACAATACGTCTCTTCGTTTCGTCTGTCTTTATCAGTTGGCACGACTAAAATATAATCACACTTATTACAGTTGCCAACATTGATGTCACGTCAATATAATACCAAACAATTGTTCCCTATCCCGGTGTCAAGAACAATTTTGTGCTACTGAAAGTCTCTTTGTGTTCTCTAAGGTGTAGAAAATGGCATGAGTCTGTCAACAGCAATCAGTCAGTTGTTTTCGACAACAAGCCCCAATTCTTTTTGGAATTGTATTGACATGAAGTCGTTGTTGACAACTGGAATAGGTATCATCATCATCTTCATCGTTTTACAGCTTTCTGTGGTCAAAAACAACCATTTTGACTTCTAAAGATATTGCCCTACCTCATATTGCATATCGTCGTTGCTCTGACGTGTTCGCTTATGTGTAGATTTTAAAAATTTTATTCACCATTATAAAATTTGATGTGTTATAGTACATTCACCCACCAAATCGTTTAAAGACATCGTAATTGGTTCAGAACAGAGCGAAAGTAGGCTTTACATATTTATAAATAATAGTAAAAAAAATATTTTATTAGAAATGTTCTTGAAGCAAACAAAACAACAAAATGAGTTATGTGTAGTTTTTTATCAAATCTACAAATATTTAAGATTAATTTTACGAAATATTTATGTAAATTTATTTATACTAAATATTTTTCAATATAGTGATGTAGTTTGCAAAAATATTGAAAGATCTAAAAATAAAACTGTTGTTTTGCTCTCCTGAAAACTTGGTACACAGAGAAAAAACTGCCTAATAAAATAAATAAGATTTTCTCTATGAAACGTTTTTAGGCTAAGGGGTATCCCAGCAGAAAGAAGCGAAGATTTTTTCATAGAGATTCCTTATTGTTTTTATGTGGTAAATCTTATTAATTTTATCAAGAAGAAAACCACATAAAATCAAGAAGAAATCTTATTATTCACAACTTTTTTTACTCAATTTCCGTTATTTTTGGCACCAAAAAAACAATCCATAGAGAAAATATTCTTGATTTTATTAGGTTTTCTTATAAATTGTAAACTATAAGGATTTCTTATTGATTTCATTAGGTTGCCTTATTGATTTTTTCAAAAAGGTTTTCCTTATTGATTTCATTAGGTTGCCTTATTGATTTTTTCAATAAGGCTTTCTTCTTGATTTTATTAGGTTCCTATATGATTATGTGTAAAGCATCTTATTAATTTTTTTAATAAGGAAATCTTCTTAATTTTATTAGGTTTCTTGTTATTTCATATCTATAAATAAACATAGAGACAATTTTTTCATGATAATTTTCGTTCTTGTATAAGCATGTTTTTGTGCAATAATTTAAGTGCGGATTCAGGCTGCTTGTTAGCATATTGGTTAGAGTTCTTGTCTATCAGTCAGAAGGTTGCTGGTTCTATACTTGTCTCCTCCCAAGTAATAAATATGTATGTATGGTGAGTTAGTTAATTAAGAATATAATATAATATGTATGTATGTATGTATAAATAAATAACATCTAAATATACTACATATGTACATACATATATCGGTAAAAATTTAAATGAAAATACATAATTACAATTTTTTTCATGTTTTATTAGGTTGCCTAATAAAATCAAGAAGAAAACCTTTTTGAAAAAATCAATAAGATAACCTAATAAAAACTACAAGATTTCTTCTTGATTTTTTCAAAAAGGGTTTCTCGTATGAAATTAATAAGATTTCCTTATTGAAAAAAAAAACCATAGAGATATCTTATTAATTTTGTTCTATTTTATGAGGTATTTATTACGCACTGTTTTCTCTGTGTAAAAAACACAAAGCTGATTTTGTTGGAGCAACGACGATATATTGAAAAATCTAATTTTTTTCATTGGAAACGCCCATTGTCCCCAACTGGGGACAGCTTAATAAAATCATGCCTCATAATAAAATGTTACATTTTTTCGAGTAGATATAATATAATTTGAAAAATATATATATGGTAGTTTATATCTTAAGAATGATATGAGTAAATTTCGATCAACTTCTTTTTATAGACTAAATTGTATCGAAAAATAATACGAGTATTTTAGACTTACTATATATATATATGTTACCTTGATAAACAACTTTGTCAAAATCTATATAAATTTCAAACTTAAATAGTGTTACAAAAAGAGTGTATTAAAACCAAATTATTGTAAAATTTTTCAGTTTTGTAAATAATTCCCATGTAATTCCCAAGTAGATATAATTTAGATAAAAATTTTAATTTTAGTGTTTGGATAAAACTGTTTTAAATTTTATTTATAAATACATTTTCAAATATGTATATCCTTTTAATTCTGTATATGTATATGTATATATATATATAGGTATAGAGATATGCATAGATACATACATATATAAATTCTAGTCTCGATATTTTTTAAATTATATTCAATATGTAACAAATCATGTAGAAGACTGACATATTTCTACGAGTATATGTGTGATTAAATAATTTTTACTTTCAATTCAATATTTTCATGCAGACAAAAATTGCAAACTTATTGGGTGTAGCTGGAACGGATGTACCCATTCGTGATATTAAGAGATTGTTATCACCATTTTTGGTAAGTTTATATTTATTTTATAAAAAAAAAATTACTACACACCCAACAAACACATAATCAAACGTTTGAAAAAAAGTGTCAAGTTGTGTACAGACGATTGTCAGATCTTACAATATTGTCAGATCTGGCAATGTGCTGGCAATATACTGGCAATCGAAAATTGCCAGCACAAGGAATATTGTCAGTTCACACGGTTGTCAGAAAATCTTACAATTTATTGCCAGACGTTTGTATGACAATAAATTCATCTGATAAAACCGTCAGCCCAAAAATTGTCAGTTCACACGGTTGTCATATGCAAAAATGGCCAGATCTGTTGTTATGCGTTGCCAGACTCAAAGCATTTGTTAAAAGTTGTTAAATATCAATCGTTTGCGGTTGTGTTGTATGTAAAAAGTGAAAATATAAATTATTATGGACCATAAAAAAGCGATTGCAATGATTTTTTTTGATGACAATATTAAAATGTCTCAAAAATACCTGGTAATAATTTTGCAATTTGTTCACACGATTGTAAGATGTCTGCAATTTGTTGTTAGCTGCTAGTCTTGCAAATAACTGACAATGCTTTTTCTGGCAACGACGTCTGACAAAAATTGCCAGTTCACACGGTTGTAAGAAATTTTGAGTACAATTTACTAAAAATATTGTAAGATCTGACAACATAGCATTAATCTTATAAAAAGTTCTTAACTTTAAATTGTTACGAAGAACAATTGAGAGCAGCATTCTCTGAAGTAGTTAGCACGTTGACTACAAAACCACAGGTCCTGGGTTCGAGCCCGGTCATCGACGAAGTCATTAAAAATAACAATATCCCTTTGTGAAAGTTTAAGTGATGAGGGAATAGTCACTTGTCACTAAACTGTATCCTAATATAACGTCAGAGCGCCCTCTTTGGTCGGTATTGTGTAGCAGAATCATTGGCGAAGTAAAATAACCAGCAAAATGGCAACTAAAGATTTAATGCGCCTAATTGACTCATCAGAGGCACTGACTGCAACACTGCCAACGTGCAAAAGACAGAGTTGTAAAAGAATGAAGCTTTCATCCATTACTTCCTTCACCATCTGTCTTCTCTATTACCTAGTGTTAGCATTAGGCATTCATTGCCTAAGATTTACTTTGAAGGGTTCCCTACACCAAAGGTGAAATTTTCACAGAAAGACTTTTAAAAATTATAGGGTGTTCTAAAGCGACGCAACGCAACATGTTGAAATTATATGTAATATACATACACACAATTATATATAGATACTTGAAATTTTCACAGTGAAAAAAATTTTGATTAAGACTTTAATTTATTAAATTAAACAGATTCCAATAATATTGTATTCTATGACATTGTCTATTTAAAATGTTTGACTTAATAAACACATAGCTGAATCAAAACATTTTTCATTAGTATTTAGTGGTTACGCTTTTTTGGGCAAATGTTTTGCCAAGTGTGACCGTACCTTACTTCTTAAATTTTCTCACAAACGTTTGGAATTTGCTTACACTTTCAACTCACGTTTTTGATATTTCTATGAATGTATTAATAAAATTTGTATTAATAAAATTTCTGAAATTTTAGTTGGGTGTAAATGGTTATGCTTTTATTGTTACCAACAACGGGTACATATTATTCCATCCAGATTTTCGTCCAATTGTAAGTAAATTAATCGGGTGCGTCAAAGAAAACACATTTATACGAAAGTAGAAATTATAGGCCTGCTTAAATAGTCTTGAAATGTAAATGAATGCGTCTTGTTTTTTATTTAAATGTATTCTCGTGGCATTTATTATACTAAACTAATAATAAATGCTATCGTGTAATACGCAAAGCATGATGGATGCATTGGTGTTCATGTATATGAGTGTTAACGAGCCATGTCACGAAGACTTCTTGTTCATAACAAACAATCAAAAGAAGTAGTGTTAATGCGTGTATGCTTGTTATTTTACATATTGTACGTTTGAGTATGTGTGTAAGATGTAGTTGGTGAGCTATTATGGGTGTTTTTTTTAAGCAAGCGCACACAACTAATGTCAATGCATGTGTGCGTTTGTATGTGCGCAGAAAAATAAAAGATCATACGCACAACGTGTGTGCATATTAGTGGGCTGCGTAAGCAGTCTTGATATGTAAATACGGCATGTTTTTTAAATGTATTCTCGTGGCATGTATTATAATAAGCCAATAATAAATGCTGTCGTATTGTAAACGAAGCACGATGGATTTATTGGTGTACGTCTATATGACTGTTAACAAGCGATGTCGCCAAGACGTCTTGTTTATAACAAACAATGCAAAGAAGTACTGTTGATACATGTATGTTTGTTATTTTACATATTGTACGTTTGGGTGTGTGTGTAAGATTTAGATGGTAAGCTATTATGTTTGTATTTAAGGAAGGTTTTTTAAAGCAAGCGCATTTGTATGTGCGCAGAAAAATAAGAGAGCATACACAAATTATACAGGTATGTATGTGTGGAAATGTTGAAGCGGTACGCGCTAATTTTTTTCTATTTGACTTCAGTAAAACTCATGTGTAATTTTATGCCCCTACGACCACGCCTTCTTTAAGCGACGGGGCCTTGAAAAGTAAAATACGAAATTTTTGTTATTGTTGTATTGGTTTTGAACTAAAAAATTTAGGTTTTTTTTATTTGGATAAACAAGAACTGGTATACCTGGATATGTAACATAATTTTCTTTTATTATACACGGTGTGTGCCAATGATTCGGAACGGAAAAATGCATCAGGAACAAATTTTTTGTATTATTTTTTTGTTTTAGTTAAAATCCATTATTTTCCAATTAAAAAAGTATTATTTATTTAATTTTTTCAGAGAAAACAAGTTTTTTTCCAATGAAAATAAAATATAACGCATAATCAAAATTAAAATAAGGAATTCAACAAAACTTATGATATAAAAACATTAGGGTTCAGTAAATTTTCTTTTTAAGGATGTTTTTGTGCAATTCCGATACATTTTTCGGTGCTCTTCTACACACTGCAATAAATATTGCTTTTGCTATTCTTGCACTGTCAGAAGTCCATGAAATTGTTGCATGAGGTTCACATCTCTTTCAGCGCTGTCATTTACCGCTTTTAAGTGAATTGCTTTTCATTTAGCTGCTAAAAAGGATTCACTGCCTGCCCAAGTTGATGGGTCTTCAGTGAGAAAACGAGTGTTTATTTTCAATATGCCAAACATATTGCAGCTTTTTATTGAAACAAAGTCACAAAGTTTTTATCTGTACAAAATGAAAAATGAAATTAACGTATTGACAAAGAACTTAGTATTTTGAAACCCCCTTTCTTATTTTTCGCTGCTATTTTGTTTGAATGCTAAGTCATTTTACCAGGTGGCCGCAAAAAATCAGCTGTTTTCCTTTTTTGTCTTTGCCATGCGAACAAGAAAAATAAATCCTCCATTTATTACAATAGTTGCACCTGTTTAACATCACTAGGTCTAATTTGGGTAACCCTGTAGAACGATGTTTTTTTTTTTTAAAATCTAAGTAACACCGAATTAGTAATATATGACTTAAGCACTTTTTCCTCATTACCACAGATTTTTTCAGACTATTATACAAGTATTAATACTTTCATCACATTTTACGATACAGAAATTTAAATACATTCGTTGCGACTGTCAAAAAATCTAACGTAAAATCACATATTGTGTTCAGACCATCACACTTCAAAAAAAAACAGCTGTTCAATGAAAATGTCTGTGCTATTCATTGACTAGCGGCGGAAAAGCGGTTTCATGTAGGCGGGGACGTGCCGGCACTTGAAAAAATTCAGCAGTTAAAAATATTCTATGTAAATAACAGAAAAAATTGAGAAAAAGATATTACAAAAATTTTAAAAAATTACGTCAACGAAATATACTTCAATACGATTCACTTATTCAAAATTCTGAGTAGTGTGTGAAAATGCAACCCTGATCTAATGAAAAGTATTATCGTTTAGAAAATTTTCTAAAAACGAAAAAGTCTTATGCGATTTCGAAATTTTTATCGTATTATTTGTCACTTTGATGACATTTTGCGTTCACACTATCACACTTGCACGTATTATTTGAATTTTTGACAGGTATAAATACAAAGTATAATAGTCTGAACGCGGCTTAAGTACGTCCTTCAAATATAGCTGGGTTTTCAGTTTTTGGGATTTATTCAAAAACAAGGATGCCTTGATAATCATCATGGGAGTTGTGCCTGGCAAGCATAAATAATTATTTTTTATTATATCAGATGTGTACTCGGCATAACACGATAAAACAATTTAAATTTAAAAACTAACTGGGAACCCTGGGATATATTTACATGCGAGTACAACTTTTGAAAGCACGCGAAAATTGAAAAAGCATACCAGTACTTTTCGCTTTCGTATTAATTGTGTGACAAGCCCGAATATTCTGTTTTTAAATAAAATTAAAATTACTCTTATATTTATTTTAAAATCTGTTTTACTATCAGTTTCAACGTTACATACTAAAGCCAGCTTATAATAGTGTTGATATGATTGAAGTTGAATTACTGGACGATGATCGACCTCCTAGAGATTTCAATCCTGTGCTACTAACGGTGAGAAAATTTTTTAACTTTTATAGAAATTAAGGAGGTTCATGCAAGATAATTAATTATATTCGATTTATACCACTTTTTTTTAATACTATTTCAGATTCGAGATTCGATTATAAATCAATCAACTGGTAGCAAATGGATGCTAGTTAAAAATCATTTTGATGAAATGGTAATTAAAGACATATTTTTTTTCATAAAAAACATTTAAGAAATTTATTATTTGACTGGTGGTTAAGCATTGTCTATATGCATATGTATATTTCATTGGTGCTTTGCCAATAGACTTCAACCACATATTTTGAGCAGTCACAAACCTTATTGCAATAGTGTAAAAAAATGCTTTTACAAGCAGTTGTAGTGTTTATTATTATGTTTTTTCCTTCCCCCGGAAAGTTACAATTATTTGAGTTAGGACCTTTCTACCTGTGACCAACGATATGCCTAAATAAACATGCATAATAAACAGTACAACTGGTTGTACAAAATAATCATTATTTTTTAATCTAGTTATTGCAATCAATTTTTGTGACGAGGTGTATGTATGTATTTGTGTGAAATTTATTGGAATCACTGAAAAGTTTAATTTCGTGAAAATACGAGTCAGGGCCTTTCTACATGTGACCACCGGTATGTAAATATATTTATCATTTTCAGAAACGTGTTGCTCGGGTAAAGCGACAATATTATTGGACTGCTATACAAAATACACCATTTACATTGGTTGTCACATATCCCGAGCTATACGGAATCTATCGTCTTCAAATTCGAACTGAAGATGAAATACATCGTATGAATATTAAAGGCAGTAATACACTAAGCTACTTTACGGACAAACGTTGGAAAATCCATCCAAAATGGTAGACAAATTAAAAAATTTTGTAAAAAAAAATAATTGATTATTTTGAATTTTGTTTAGGCTCTTTTGCAAGCACAGCAATATGACATTTGATACCCCCGAGGAGGAACTATTGTGGTTCTTGGGTAAAATGTCACAGCCGGGATGGAAATGGCCATCAAGTAGAAGTGCTCTGCCTCCAGAACATACCGCCGCCATGTACTGTAAGTATTTATGTATTTATAGACATACTACACGTACATTATAAAATAAAATAGTTGTAATGAAATCAATTAACATTTGTAATTGGCAGCTTTAGCTTACATACAATACATACATACATACATATGTAGTACATTATACATAATGAATATTTAATGTACTGAAGCGTAAAACAGTCTTTCATAGTTTTTCAGTAACTTTCAAATTGGCTGTCATTTAATAATTTTTTATGAGCTGTATTTTAATTCTAGAAATGAAACCACTCGAGAAAAATGTTAAAAAATAACAATGTTTCGACTAGGGATGGTAAAAACGACTAACCCCCATATGCAAAAAAAAAACTTTAACGTATGCTTCAAGTGTACGTTAAACCGGTTTCTGTATGGAAATTTTAACTTAACGTACACTTCAAGCACACTTTAATTTGTTTGCTTTAGGGGGTAAATGTTTTAAATACTACATACATACTCGTATTACTTACATATTAAAGTCCTGCACAAGACCACTTACAAGAACTTTTAAGACATGAGGAATTTTTCAAATGTTTTACTACAGCGAAATCTGCTTAAACAAACGCTAAACAACATTGTTGGCAAAGATATTTGTATCAGTTATTGCAGGTATACGAGTAAAGAAGAAAATACTTCGTGACGGAAAAATTTGTGATGTTTGCTTTTTCGTACCCATGGGCGCGTATACAAACGTCATGCATGTACATAAGCACATACGTTGTGTGTACGGTCTTTTATTTTTCTGTGCACATAAAAACACAGACATGCATTGACATTAGTTTTGTGCGCTGGCATACGCGTCCATGCGCATAAGGAAGCAAGCATCACAAATTTTCCAGTCACGAAGTATATTTTTCTTTACTCCTATATCTGTAATAACTGAAACAAATGTCTGGCCAACAGTATTTTTTAGCGTTTGTTTTAGCAGATTAAGCTGTAGTAAAGTTCTTGTAAGTCGTCTTGTGCAGGACTTTAATGCCTACGTATGAATCAGTATCCGGTTAGCACAGACACTAGAATCGAGATTTATTTCCTTTTTTTTTAAATTAATTAAGCTGTATTTTTCCTATTTAGATGAGTCCATAACTGCCTTGTGATCACGCACTCATTTCTTGAGACCCAACTTCTATTTGTTTCATCTTCTGTCTTGGGCCTAAATCTGAGTTTGCAAGAGAGTAGGGATAAACCATTCGAAATCCGGTGGAACTTGTAAAGTTGTCCCAGTTCTAGCAAGCATATCAGCCCTAGAGTTGCCATAAAAGCCTCTATACCACGGGATTCTGGTGTTCCTCATATCAAACTGCTCAGACATCTCTTTTAGAGATGATCGGCAGTTGAAGGCTGTTGTTGTTCTAAGAAGCGGGGATTCAAGGACCATAATAGCTGCTCGACTATCAGTGTATATGTTAATAAAAGTCGTTGAAGTGACATTCACTTTCAACCAATCGGCAACTTCTTTTACATTAAGGATCTCTGCCTGGAAGACACTGCAGTGATCCGGAAGTCGCTTTGTAATACTAAGACCTAAAGCGCCTGAAAATATTCCATAACCCACACCCTCTTGTGTGTTTTTTTTAAGAACAAACACAACCCGCAAAGCGATTAGCTTGTCTGCGGAAAATACCCAGGGTCTATCGAACCCACGACCTCTGGAGTGAGAGGCTAGCATCGCTACAACTCAGCCACGGGGGAGACGTCCCTATAAAAATTAACGGCCTGGCCCACGATGTCGACAAGAAATATTCTTTCGCTTACTTCCCAGTAAAAAAAGACACTCCAAAAAAGTCATGAAAATGTAGAGTTTGCGATGTGGAAGTAGTGCAAATTTCGATCCGATCTAATGATTTTTACATAGGGTTGTCATTGCAAGAAGATCTCTTTTTCGATGCCTGGTCACTGAATTGGAAGCGATATTAAGAAAAATTCCCTTTTTTGTGTTCTATGATAATATTTTCATCTAGGAAAAATGGTAAATAGTTGCCTTTTTTAACAATTCGTTTCTTTTTATACGAATTTAAGCCCGAAACAGTGTTTTCATGTAAATTTAAGCAAATAACTTTTAAATTTTAGACTAAAAATAATTCATAAATTTCTTTAAAAAAATACATTTTTTTTAAATTCTGGTGAGTATTTTCTAACACTATGGAGGAGTTACAAGGTTTTGTGTGACTGAAATAAGCTTCTACGTGGTTTTTTGCTCACTCTCGGCAAATTAAAAATATCGATTTTTTGGAAGCAATGAAAATGTACTTCCGCTAGAATGACTTCAATTTTTTTTCACTGGGCTTATATTGAAAACAAAAAGAAAATTGGTTTTTCTTATTCTGGCTGTATGCATCTCAAACATATTAAAGCCATAAATTTTGAATGAAGCACATAATAGTGAAAAGCAATATTAGTATAGCTACGGGTATTAATATACTAAACACGTATCTTGCAGCCAAGGCAATTGATTTTGTGCCAACATTTGAAACTGAGTTAAATAATGTTTAAATGAATGATGAAGACACGAGTATTGAAAATCTTCGGGAAATTTATTTTTCAAATTTAAAGATACTTTTGAAAGAATTAATAACTAGAAATGTCTGTCCACTAAAGCTAGTCCGCGAATAAGAATGTAATATGAAATTCTTGAAAAGTTATTGCGATTTGTAAAAACATTTTTCATCGGGTGGTTTTCTTTTCTATTTTCCACAATAATATTTTCTGTTTGAATCATCCATTATCGATAAAAATTGCAAATCCACAGCTAACACAACTGCTGGCCGCATTCCATCATACGACAAAGATAATTATTATTGTGAGTAACAATTCATAATGTGAAAAAGTTTTCACTAAATTATCATTATTGTAATAAGTAATTTTAAAATATACATACATACATATATGTATTTAATTGCACTAAATCACAATTTACTAAAAAAAACAACTTCACATACACTATATTTATATATATCATTATTAGTTACACATAAAAATATTTATTATTGTTAAGCACAACTATTTGAGATAATTAAATGATTTAAAATGTCAACTTCCGTCACATTATGTCACCTTTTTTATTGATTTCTTTCTAAGCGTTAGATGCACTTAGTAATATAATCCAGCTAAAGCCAATGGTTCAAAAATATAACCAATTAATAGAATTGAATAATAGAATAGAATAATAGAATTGACGTAAAGTAACCGCACGAAACACCCGTAAAGGAAGAAATAAATTCGTAAAAATTTAAATGTAGCCATATCGAGCAAAAAGTAAAAGTCCTTTTTTACAATTGGGAAATTGAGAGGCAGACATTTATGTAATTCTCAATCGAACTTACTTAAACCTTTTACAATTTCCCTATTTACAGACACGCAGAAAATTTATAGTTTGTTTTTACTTCCCTGCAGAAAATGCGAATAGTGAAATTGTAGCGATTTACTAGTGACACTGTCAGTAGTACTACTGACCAAGTGTACCCCAGTTAATGGAATCATATATTGACATTTAACACTAGCTTGTCATTGAAAATCTACCACTAGACTGTAGCACTGCTGAGTAAGTAGTTCTTTTGGGACCACATGGAGACATTGGCACCAAAGATTCACTGGTAAATTTTAGGGGCTCTAGTCTACAATATCGATACTTCCTCACTCGATGTAAAAAGTAAAATAGTGGTGATTTACTAGTGACAGTTTCAATAGTACTTCTGACTAGGTGTACCCAGCCAATGTAACCGCGTATTGACATATAACATAGGGTTGTCATTGAAAATCTACCAATTCACTTTAGCACTATTCTTTTACAGCCATATGGAGACATTTGAACCAAAGATTCGCTAATACATTTTAGTGAGCCTCGTCGACAATTTTATAAAAGTTGTGACAACAAACTTAAACACAAGCAAACATATGTAATTTTTTAACATTATTGCACAACATAATAAAAAAGACAAGCAAACTATTGACGCGTTCGTTGACAATGTCTCCAGATATACACTAGAACTGTTTTTTCTAACGTATCTCTACTCGGGCATAATAGGAAAGTTGTCGACATTTAAACTAGTGCAATAGTCTCTAGAAAGAGAGTGGTGACATATGGTTCTGGGGCCTAGAATCTAGGCTGCCTAGAGGGTTCTTCACGTTTGCTACTCACATACACTTACACATAAATACATACATATGTCTTGATACCATAGCTGCCCACAGAAAGAAACCCGCGAGAAATATATAAGCGTATGTGTATTCATTTGTATAAAAGCCGATTGATGTTCAGCACTGCGGTCCCAGCTTGAACAGCCTGGCTTGATACACATTAAAGGCTCAGTTAGCCGACTGTAATGGAATGTAACTGCAACGTAGGAAACAGCTGATCGATATTTTTATATAAAAAGTAGGTTACGTTACATCAGCTGCTCCCTACTGTTGCAGTTACATTCCATTACAGTCAGCTAACTGAGCCTTAAGTATGCATACAGCCCCTAAAAGGAGAAATAGCATGTGAAGCAACAATAATTAATTACGAAAAGTAGAAAAGAGAAACACAAAATGTCCGGTACAGAGGTTCGTATACTACACAATATACTTCTTCAACCCCTCGCCAATAAACTTCGTCTGTCTGCTTTTCAATTTTTCCATTGTAAAAGGGAAAAAGGTCCTAAAAGGTCTAAAAGATAATTGCAAAAAGTTTTTTAGTTTCGGGCCAAAAATTTTTTTTCGCGTTTTGAGTGACTGAAAACTGGCTACGTCTAGTCTGAAGAGGGCTAAGTTGGCATCTCTGATCAAATTCATGAATTTTGGTTTTTCTTTGGTAAAAAACAAACAAAACAAAAAAATTGTATTCCTTCTCTTCTCCCTTCTCATAGAAGGGAATTTGGAATGTGTAAAATACACATTATATCTATTTATAACTTGTGGCCCACACGTTCAATTTTTGACTTTCAATTCCATTCAATTTGTCAAGCGGGTGCCAGACACATAAATATTCAGCTCAATATACATACATACTTATGTGGTTGTGTGCGTTTTTTTATAAAAAAATATTCACATTTTTTATAAAAAAATATTCACATTTTTTATAAAAAAATATTCACACACCAATAGTATATGTGAGACTATTTTTGGTAAACAAACGCACACAACCACATAAATTGAAGCTGAATATTGATGTGTCTGGCGTCCGCTTAACACACTCACACTTTTTTCACTAACAGAATCAAACTTATTGAATTGAAAACTATATTGTTTTCAAATTCACCTATCCATTTTAATGACAATTTAGTTTTCAATTTGAGCAGCTGGTCGCAGCACACAGTGATTGAAGCTACAAATTTGAATTGTTTCTTCGTCGGTGGCATTTAAAAAATGAAATTGATTATCAATTTTGTGTCACAGCTATCAATTTCAAGGAATTCTTACACACAATATTTGTAATGAAATTGAAAGCCATTTATTGAAGGTGTGGCTGCAGCGTAAGGCATTATTTAGCAGTTAGATAAGAATAGTAATTGAATGAAAAAAAATCCTAAGCAGGCTTTTTATAAGGTGTGAATTAAGAGTTTTCACGCTGGCTTAGAGTAACTTCGGGATTTGGGGATTTTTGGGGATGAGAAGTCAAAAATTGGGGACAAGCTCTAGAAAAAAACTGGCAACACTGATAAAGACTGATTAATAATGTATAATTTACCAGATTTTTCAAATAATACGTAACGCCAAGGAGGTACTGTAATGTTTCAAATTAATTAAAGTAAAAGAAACAGATTATATACTAAATTGAGTATTATTTTTAGATTCTGGTGATTTGGTATAGTATTCCACATTACCCGCCCCTTTTTAAAATGATAGTTTTTGAGGTATCATATATTTTTCATGCATAACTCTTTTACTACTAACATAACATTAAATTTTGTGATATAATTAGTCAGACAATTGATCAACAAACACATTGCAGCTAGCCCGATGAACATTTTACTAACACTTTTCTGACTAGCTCCAAAACAAAAATAGGGATTCCACAATACCCAAACTTACTCTACATCACTAAAGTAATCGTACACATGTGAGTGTGAGTTTGTATGTGTATGCCTAACGGAAGTGTGGGTTTTTTAACCTTAAAGTTTAATTTCCTGCTCTGTGACAATATGTATGTGTGACAATTTATCTACAATTACAATTGATAGCACATATTTTATAATTATTAACTAAATTAAACTGCACTGTTAGCTGAGGAATTGCACATTTTAGTAAAAATAAAAAATATCTTTCGTGTCTACTACTGCATGATGACATGATCCAAAATTCTTATGCAATAAAGAGCACTCTTCTTAAAAATATGTATATGTATCAATATTTTAACAAAACTCCATTTCATTTACTTATATACATACATATATATATATATTATATGACCTTCTAGGCGATCGACAATTGATGCAGTCGTTGGTGTTTGATGCCAGAGTTACAGAATGGTTTTCAAAAAATACTAGCTTCAACTCGAAAGACGATAAAGGGTAAGTAAAATATAAAGATAATAAATTAAAATAACTTTGTATTGAAAATTCAATACAAAAATATTTAGTGCTTTTTATAACGCTCATAGGACGACATTCATAAATCAAAAAGTCTGTCTTGATTTTGACATAATCCATATACACCAACACTTTCAATTTGTTTTGATAAATTTTACTGAAAATTTTTTCAGTTGAAGAAATATTTTTAAAACACACACAAAAATAAGAGTATAAAGAAAAAAAAAAGAACGCTGTAGCAAAATGGGTTCAAGACAATTGTATGCCTGCGATTTTGAGGTTTTTGGTAAAGTTCAGGGTGTATTTTTTCGCAAATACACCGAAAAGAAAGCCAAGGAATTGGGTTTACATGGCTGGATAATGAATAGTTTTGATGGAACTGTTAAAGGAACTATTGAAGGAACACAACTGGAATTAGGAAAAATGAAGGAGTGGTTATCAACCAAAGGCAGTCCAAAATCTTCCGTTGAAAAAGCAAATTTTTCTATTTTGAGACCAATTAATTTCTATACATTTAAAACATTTGAGATAAAGAAAACTGCTTAAAAAAGAAGAATATACATATCTATTTAAATATATGAATTCGGTGTTATTGGAAAGTTAACTATTTTTAAGTTTTATTTGAATATCATTTCCGGCATATTGCCACCTCACCTGACTCTGAAGAATTTCAAGAACTCGACGAATTTGTCTACAAGGTTTAGTGAATCAAAAAAAAAAAAAAAAAAAAAAATTTTAAAGTGCTAAGTTGCATGACTTTGTTGGAGACTATTTTACTGCCAAATTACTGAAAATTATTGTTATTATTAAAAAAAATTATCTGACGAAATATTTTTTCTAAATTTTTAATTGTATAAAGCACAATTAATTTTTGCAGACGCTACACAAAGGAAATTACCATATCATTTTATCTTTTTTATTTAAGTTTTCTATGTATGACCTATAGTTTGAGTTTTGTGGCTTAAATATTGAAAATCTCAATCACACCCGTCACACTTAAAATTTAGTTTAATAAAATTGTTACTGTAAATAAAAAATACTTTATATTTTACTTAACGCTGTTATTAAGGGCAAATATTAATATAATACAATTTTGTGAACCATTTTAATATTTGATTAATTACAGTTATAACAAATATTTGGTCACACCCGCACACCAATGCTGAAGTGTAGTTTTTGTAAAGGATGTCAAAAATATTACAGCACAGGTTGAGAATTTAAAGAAATTCATATGTTTGCATTTAGCTCTACAGAGAGAAAGCTCTAAAGAAACATTTTTATTTTCTAGTCAAAGTCGATATCACGTCAATACGAAGGTCTATATAAATAGGTGGCAGCGCTACTTCAGCTGATATTTTTTTGCTCTATGTGCTTTGTGGCTAACAAATGTCAAAAACTTCGTTTTGTTTTGGTTTTGCTACAATTATGTTTGTGCTTTTGACGTTCTTCGGTTCTTTACACAGCTATGGTTGCGGTATTTTTGTGTAACAAATCCTTACGCAGTCACCCATGGTGTAACTATACATGTGACTGCGTAAGGATTTGCTATACAATATGTATTTACACAAGTGTATTTACTAAAAAAAAATAAAATCTCTTTGGTGTGGAAAAAAGTGTCCGCGTCCGGTTATGGGAGCGTTGTCCGTTCAAGAGGGAAAAATTTAAAAATCCCTAAGGATTCTTTTGGTACTGCAAAACGTGCCCGTTTATGGGAAATTTCCGCTTGAGAGAGGTGTCCGTAAAGAGAGAGTAACACTGTATATGTATAATATGTATATTGTTATACATAATGGAGAAAACATAAATTCAATTCATTTTATTTGCTGAAAAATCTTAAAAGCATTTAAAAAAAAATATTTTATTTTCTATTCTGCACCTCTTTCTGATTTCAATTTATTTATTTCTATTTCTATCTCTTGCTTTCAATGAAAATATTTTACTTTATTTTCATCAATTTACACTGTTTGTAATTTATTTTTTATTTTTTAATTAATTTTGTACTTTTTCATTGGATTATTAGTAGTACAAGTGCTTCAAATCCCATTTCGGTTTTAATGGGTTTGTTGCCAAGGTAAAATATTCAAATGCTAAATTTTTATTTTCGTTTCAATTGTTATTGTGTATACATACATATGTATTTATATTAAACTAATAAATTTGTATATATGTATGTATATTTATTATTGTATCGATTAGAAATGAGTTTAAACAACGTTTTGGCATAACGGTGGCCTTCTTAGCCACACACAGTGGTCTCACGCGTTGGCAAGAGTTTCACTCAAATATGGCTGAAGAATTGGGGGCTGGGTTAGTAAACAAATTTTTAACACCGTGGTAAACCTTTATTTTTAACAACGACAAAAAAAATTATTTATTTATTCGTTTCTAAAAAAAAAGAGAAACATTTAGCGAACACAATAATAAGGCCATAGATGAAATCTGGTATAAACGAGCAGTGGATCAACATTTTGTGCGAGAAGAAAGTTTTGTTTATTCTGTACCCTTTGATGCAGGAGAAACTGCTGCCGAAACAATTGTAACTGCCAGTCATGCTGTCTTCCACACCGAAGGGGTTAAGTCCGCACCAGCAGCCGTGGTCGGATTTCAATTTCAACATAGCGCACTTTTAAAACTATTTCGAAATATAACCGGAAATGTACATATAATACTATAAATATTATTCAAACAAAAAAAATACTAATAAAACCATTTTGTGTTTTTGCAGGCATGTGCTCTGGACGATAAAGATTGTTATGTTTTAGATAACAATGGTTTTATAATCATTTCGCCAAGTCGCCATGAAACTGGCCGATTTTTTGGCGAAATCAATGGTGCCATAATGCATCGCTTAGTGGAGGAAAACGTTTATAAGCGCGTCACAGTATACGATTATCAAGCTGTTTGTTTTGTGCCAGACGGTGACATGAATTCATCGTCATATGTTTTAACGGTAAATATTTCATATTAACTTCCTTAAGTACAGCATAGAGTTTCTACTTGGGAAAAAAAATTCCGAAAATTCCCGGGTATTATTTTTTTTACAAATCCCGGGAAATTTTTAACGGCAATTTTCGGGAATTTTATGTTTACGTTTTTGGAATTTGCTTTTTTAGGGTTCCGTACACCAAAGGTGAAAAATGGAACCCTATTGTTTTCGCTACGCTGTCCGTCTGTCCGTCACACGGTATTTTCTCAGGAACCGTAAGAGCTACGGACCTGAAATTTGGACAGAGTATGTAGAACCTTGGACACTACAACAACAAATACATGAGAATTAGAAATTAAAGGGTGCTGCAAAACGAGCGACGAAAAATTTTAAAATTTCATGTAATATACATACAATCGTATGTACATATGTATATTGACACTTGAAATTTGTAAAATTAGTGTATTTTTATATAGACAATAAACATTAAAATATTAAAAAAATTAAATTAAAGGGTGGTCCATCAGTTAATGAAATTTTGACTATGTAATTTTGACAAATTGCTATATCTTGGAAACTGTAAGAGGTAAACTCTTGAAATTTTCAAAAACGGTAAAACTAAAAAATCCGAAAATTATAAAATCGCCAAACCGAAAAAAATCGCCAAAAATTTAAAAAAATCGCCAAATCGAAAAAATCGACAAAATTAAAAAAAAATAATTCTAGCACTAAAATAAATCGCCAAATTCGAAAAAATCGTTTAAATGAAAAAAAAATCGCCAATATGAAAAAAACGCCAAAAACCGAAAAAAATCGCCAAACTCAAAATAATTGTTTATGTGAAAAAAATCGCCAAAATGAAAAAAAAAACGCCAAAACCGAAAAAAATTGCCAAAACGCGAAAAATCCGCCAAAACCAAAATAATAGTTTGTGTGAAAAAAAAATCGCCAAAATGAAAAAAAGCCGCCAAAATTAAAAAAAAATCGTCAAATTTAAAAAAAATCGCCAAAACGAAAAAAATTTAAAAAATTTAAAATAAACGCCAAAAACCGAAAAAAGTCCTCAAAACGAAAAAAAGGGCCAAAACTAAAAAAAATCGCCAAAACCAAAAAAAAAATCACCTATATGAAAAAAACGCCAAAATTAAAAAAAAAATCGCCAGAATAAAAAAATCGCCAAAATTAAAAAAACTTCAAAAACCAAAAAAAAATCGCCAAAACGTGAAAAAAAGTGCCAAAACTCAGAAAGCGCCAATAAATTCAAAAAACCCCCAAACTAAAAAAAACGCTTTAAACCGAAAAACCCTAAAACGAAAAAAATGCCAAAACTATAGGTTATATTGTTCGTATTGAATTACATATCTCGTGCCCGTACGGAACCCTTTGTGCGCGGATGAAAGTCGCACTTCACTGAATTTATTTACATTGCTGTTCGATGTTTTTTTACCTAAAGATACAAATCTGTAACCAGAGGTAAACAGGTTTACGAAACATTTTCAACATAAAAAGTCCTTATAGTATCTAAATTGGCAGATGTAGATGGAATTTTGATCCATGATCAAAGCATATGAATTTATTTGTTTTTGTTTTGTTTTTTAAATATTCGGAACTGTTCTGTAAACCGATCGATTTGAAACCGCACGATTTTACAAAACTAACTGCGACAAAAGAAATATTTTTTTAAGATTATTTTTAAATTTTTTTATTATATAGGGAATCTATGTATATATATCATATCTGAAAGAAAATTATTGTGTATGATTTTAAACACGTCTGCAGGAGCATTATTATTTTTTTGGAAAACGAGAAATTTACTCGGATTCGGTTTACACAACAGGGCCCATTGTTGTTCATAAAATGAACGAATAAAGTTGTTTTGTTTTTTATTTAAATGTTGTATATTTTTTTCATAAAATTATATTTTTTATTGAGGTCATTTAATTAAATTCATATGTTTTTGAAATTCCCGAAAATAAAGGATTTTACTTTTCGATTCCCGGGAGTTGGAAAAGTCCGTGAAATTAGAAACCCTAGTACAGCATTAAATAATGAGTTGTGTATTTTTCTTTTGTACATTTTCAGCCTCTATTCCACCTTCTTAAAGCATTTAAATGGATAATAACAACAATTGTATTATACTTAGTGGAGTTGAGCGCCGTGGCAGCAGATTTTTTCGAACATTATGTGGACGAAAATATGACCGATTATTTGGTGAATGTTAAAAACAATGAGTGGGTTCGTTTGGTAACATTGCAAAGAACAAGACTGAAACCATGTGACATGCAGCGTGATCTTTATACACTTTTTAATGAAAAAGACAATGTTGTCTACAATATGACGGCACATGGTTGTGAGCGACCATTTGTTGTTCTACCCATTCCAGCAAGCAATTTAATTTTATTAGTTATCGATCAAATGTGTCCGCGTGATGTAACACATATACTTACCGTAAATCCAATGGATATTAACTATCCATTAGAGGAAAATCAAACATTAGCATGTTTTAAAAGAGATCACGAATTTTCGCGAGTACGCCCTGTTAGTTGTATAAGCCGACATGTCAATGTAAGTATTGAAAAGAAGTTACATATCGTTACCAGTGATCTACAATAAATCGTTTTTTCGCTATTCATACTGACTCATGAGATTTTAAATATAAATGTGTAGACATGGTTTAAACTCAGCTACTCTGATGTACGCACACTCACAATAAGATTGATTTATAAGTATAGGCTGCAATAAGCCGACATTCGGATATTCTGTGGTATAATCCATAATCATAATAATCACCTCAGTTTGATTTCTAATTTCAGGAAAATACTTATACTACTCACATTGTTTGAACTCACTTAACTCATGCATGTACATATGTTTATTTAAAAGTTTAATCCTTAAACAGTTTGCAAGTAGTATATAAAAGCAGTAAATAGGGTTGTTTTTCAATTCCTGCAAAAAAACAAAAAAAAACACAGGGAAACACATAAGCTCATAACGAGAACTTTAGTGATAGTATGCAAAGTTCGCACTGTGATTCATACTTATTTTGCATCGTCCATAGACATTGAGTTAAGGAGAGTCGAACTCAACAACGTCATAAATGTTTCTAACTATGAGTTCGTTGCGCACTTCAAACTTTCGAGTGAATCTAACTTATAGACAAAATTGCAATAAGTATGAGTGCGCATAAGTACAAGAAATTATAAATCATGATTTAACACTACTCACTTTTTCACTACTCATTGCTCTTCTCTGATCGTTACCTTAATATACATAGAAATACTCTAACTCATTATTATTTTTCAGTCGAATTTTATGTATATGTACCAGTGTTGGGATATTGCTATTCTTAAATTGTACAATGAAAATGGTAAAATTGTACCAAATTAACTTCAATTGTACCAAAAAGTAGCCATCTGATAACTAAGCATACACAATAAGAATGACAATTTTTCATTTATTGAAAACAAAAACATAAAGAAATTAACTAATAGTAGGTACACACTTTGCAAAGTGTTTCCGCAACACGTTTATATTACATGCTGCATACTTTTACACAGACACTGCAACCTACAATGCGACCTATAAAAATAAAATCATTTTGATATTTTCGAAACTTCGAATGCAATTTAAAGAACTGGGACAATTGCCACCAAAAAAAAACAAATGAAAAATATTAGCATTAACTACCAATGTTGCAAATTTTGGTACTTATGATCTGTGTTAAGCCGAGATACCACTATCGGCTCAATGTACCGATTTTCGTCGGCTCACCGCAACAGAGTCGTAAGTAATAAACCAACACGGCTTTATTTCTCAATTAATTGTGAAATAAGTCTATATAAAAATCGGTACATTGTACCGATAGTGGGATCTCGGCTTTAGGCAAATTATTATTACTGTAATGCAAAGCACCAATTTTTTCAAATTTTACCACTGAAGTATAAAGTGTACCAGCGTACCAATGCAAATGTAATTGTACCAAATTTGGTACAATTGTACCACAAATCCCAACAGTGATATCTACATATTTCGAAAGAAGAACATCTATTGTATGGTGTAATTATACAGGTGACTGCGTAAGGATTTGTTATACACAAATACGCCAACCATAGCTGTATAAAGAACAGAAGAATGTCAAAAGTACAAAAATAATTCTACTAAAACCAAAACAAAACGAAATTTTTGACATTGTGCAGCTACAAGGCACATAGAGCAAAAAATTATCAGCTGAAGTAGCGCTGCCACCTGTTTAAATACACCTTGACCTATTGTATAGAAATATGTCCAAAATATTATTTTAAAAAAAAGTCAGTTGGGGTGTTTTTTTCATATACTCTTATGTACATATGTACATACTTACATGTGTATGTATGTATGTATTTATTTGCAATAACCAAATTTTTGATTTTGTTTACTTGATAATCAAACATTCCCCCTTTTGGTGGTTGGCGCATTTCGACTTCGACTACGACCTTTTCAATTAATAAACAGGAAACGTAGACGAGTGGAGGCTCGTTGCAGTCATGACGGGGCACTGGACGGTCGGTAGACATGATAGCAGGATAGGTCTGTCCTATAATGAGTTGTGCCGAAGTTGTCGTGAAGAAAGCAAAGAAGAAACATACTTCCTCTTTCTTTGCGAATGTCCAGCTTTGCAAATCTCGTGACACAAGTTTTTAGGCAGAAATGTACTAGACGACCTTTCAGATTTATCTGAGATTGAGTTGAGTAACCTTATCTGATATCTCAACGCATCGGGCTGAATCTAGTACCTATCACCGTACCCGTATGCTTAGATACGGTTCTACATAGGTTGACACCGACAAGTGGAGTGGTATTTCAAAAAGGAATGTATTATAATACAATATAATGTATTAGAGTTCAGCGATATTTCGAAACATGTTGCTTTTTCACAGCGATTGAAAAATCACTAATCACAACTGTGACTGAATTTATCAAGGAACAGGTTTTAAAAATATTTCTTCATACAAACTGTGATTGTTCTTGCATGCTTCCTTTACAGTAAATAAACCTACCACACTAAATTTTTTTATACCTTCAGCTTTTGTCAAGAAAAGATCGTGTTAAATCGTCTTTTCTGGCAACTATGAACAGCTTAGATTTTCATATGTATAATTTTATTGTCTCTGCGTCTTATACGACAATTCTCAATATTTGGACGGGGTTAATTAATTGTTTGTTGTTGTTGTACCGCACTTCTTATTAGTATTCATCAATACACCAATACTAATAAATAATTTTAAAGCAGAAGAGCTAAAATGTGTTAAACCGTGATCACAGTCACTGCTTAATTTCACTGCTGCTCTTCTTATTACATTTTCTCAAAATAACAGAACTGCTACAAACAAAATACAGCTAAACTGTGATCACAGTCACAGTTTAAAAGAACAGCGATTTAGAAATCACATTCACAAGGAGCAACATTATAAAAAAAATAACAGTTTCGATCATCTGTATAATGTATCGATACATATATATACATATATATATATATGTATATATATATATATGTTGCGATATATGTATACCGATATTTATTTTCTCAAATATCGATATTTCGATATATCGATATTTTTTGTCTATCTCTTACCCAGTCAGCATTTTATGAAATTAATGATCGTATTCGAGTCTTTTTCGACTCCTTCGCGCGATTAAAAGAAGCACTTGTTCGAAAACGAACAGTAGCAAATAATGTTGGATTCTATGACATTATATATTAGTTGTGTTCGAAACTATTTAATTTGATAAATAAGTGTCTGCATCAAAACTTTTTTCATTCGCGTTTTTTGGTTGCGCTTTTTAGGGCAAATGTTTGACAAGTGTGACCATAGCTTTATTTTAAGCACAGTAGCCCGTTTCTGTATTTCTCGCATCGTAAAAGATCTCACATGAAGTGTGAAACAAAAAATTTCATCGTTTCTCGATATGTGAGAAAAAAGTGTTTCTGTATTTGAATGTGAAAACAGGCAACACTGATTCTGTTTTTACTGGAATATTTACAATAATCGAGTGTCAAATGAAAAAAAAATGTCACAAAAATATTATTTCAATAACAAAATAAGAAATAATATACAAGAAATAGAAAATAAAATAATGAACATGCAAATAAAGTGAATGTAAAATGCTTGAAAGAATTTTTTCTATCAACTCTCTCCACATAAGAAAATTACACATAAAAAATCTAAATAAAAATAACTACATATATCGGTTTTTTAATAATAATTTTGGTTCAACAATTCGTTGCATATTTTTTCAACTAGTATATTTTTCATATTTTCACACACAAATTAAAAAATGCATAAGCTTTTGAACAAATTTGGTTGTTCTCTCACCAATTTAAAATGCGAGTTGTTTTGACAGTTCTTGCGAGAAACTTTTCAGAAAATATTGTAACAGAAACACTTTTTCTCACATGTTTCCAATAATTGCTGGAAATTTATTCAAATGACAGATAGTTCTCGCAAAAAAAAAATACAGAAATACTTACATATGTGAGAAAAGGCATTTTGTGTTTCAATTCACACTGTTTTTGTTACAATTTCCTCGTTTCATGCGGAAAATTTTACGATGCAAGAAATACAGAAACGAGCTACAGAACTGATTAATCAGTTTTTGGTCACCTAAGGCAGTCGAAAAAGACTCAGTTTGGTGAAACAATCTTCCACATGCTGACTCTGTTTCAAATGCCAAGGTCAGTCACGCACATTTAAATATTTATAGCAAAAAGCTATTCTGATATATAATTCCTCGGTAGTGCTGTTAACAAAGTCCATTGTTTCTGTAACTTGTGAAAAGTTCGTTGGTTGAATTTTAATGAATTTTTCATTAGATTAATGTTGAAATTCATTGAATTTCTGCCGAAAATTCTTTCAGTGTAGATAAAACTTCATGTCAATGCATTAAATAATTTTATTGGTTGGGCCTATTTTATGCCAAAACTCGTTAAGGCCGTTTTGTTCAATTTTACTATATATGCTGACTGACATGAAGTTTTATCTACACTGAAAGAATTTTCGGCAGAAATTCAATGAATTTCAACATTAATCTAATGAAAAATGCATTAAAATTCAACCAACGTCACGCTTCGTTGGATTAATGAAACCAGTTTCGTTAAAATTATTTTATTGAAAACTTCATCAAATTTATTTAACAGTGTAATTAATGCAGTGCTATAACTTCATCGAAACAATAAAATAATTTCATGAAAAGAATGAAATAACTTAAATATAAAGGGGTTTCTTAATAATTAGAAAATATTGTTTCATAAATCCAAAAAATATTCTAAGGAAACCAGAATATCAAGGAAGCAATTCCAATGAAATTAATTCACGAATATTGTGAAATTTTTATTGAATTTGTGAAATTATCATTAGATTTATGAAAAATGTTTAATGAAATTGTTTCATTGGATTTATGAAACAAAATTCTTTCGGTGTATACATAAATATATTTTCTTTCTCTCTTACAGGAAAGCAGCATAGAATTATGTGGCGATGCATCAACTGTAGTTTTGAATATTTTCCTATTCCTAATAACTATAAGTTTAAGTACTCTGCTCTAACGATGATACTTTTTTGTTAAAACGCATTTGTAAAGTTTCGTTTAACTATAACTTCTTGTTTCTATTGAATTAATTAAATTAAAATTGTAAATTTTGTACGTAATTTAATAAAAAAAATATTAATTATTATTGAAAATACATTTATAAAATTTAGAGTAGCAACAAAATCTCCACGGACCTTTAAAAAAACTTTTGTAAATTGTATCAATTGTTTTTCATTGAATGATTAAGCCTAAATTAAAAAAAAAAAACAAAAAAGCTACAATATAAAACACTTAATAATTTTACAAAACAAATTGTACCTATGAAAAATTAAAAACTTTAAAAATGCTTTATTTGTTTATAAAGTGAATAATAATTTGTTGTGAATTTATTAAACAGAAATTAAATTCCTTTTTATAAGTCTCTTAACCACTTAAAAAAATTTTTGTTGATCAGTGATTATAAAATAATAAACGGGCCAACATATATTTAATTAATTAGATGAATTTAAAATTATAATAATTTTCATATTTATATTAAAACAAATCAAGTTGCAAAATTAATTAAAGTTGGTTATTAACGCATGTGCGTTAAAAATAATAATTTTTGTATTACTATTTTTCTTTTTTTTTTTTAAATAAACATATTAAGTTAACAAATAGATTTGTTTAACATTTGTTGACGCACTAATAATTCCAAATTATTATTTTACTTATACCTGGTTTACATTAAGCATTTTTTACATGAAATTAGTTGCATGAACATTTTTTATTTTTCAATAGGAG
The DNA here is from genome assembly GCA_905220375.1 of Tachina fera. Classification (NCBI taxonomy): domain Eukaryota; kingdom Metazoa; phylum Arthropoda; class Insecta; order Diptera; family Tachinidae; genus Tachina; species Tachina fera. The sequence goes on along the minus strand of LR999964.1, from coordinate 48,479,250 downwards.
GCCTGGAAAAGAAACCTACATATATCAAAAGCGTTGCCAAGAATACATCAGAGATTCTTTCTACGTCCTGTTTTATATAAAATTCTCTTTTATATCGCTACAATTAGCAAATAGAAAAAGTTGCGTGCAACAAAATCCATGATATTTCATGAAAAAATGCTTAATGTAAATCAGGTATTATTCAGTAAAATATTTTTTTTATATTAAATATACATTGAAATTAGATTAGTTGCTTTTAGTTAACCAAGTTTTCAATCTTAATTATTTTTTAAACAAGAGCTAACCTAAAATAAATTCAGTGAAGTTGCGACTCTGACTCGCGCTCGAAGGGTTCCGTACGGACACTAGATATGTGATACTATACGATTTTTAGCCTATATACTCAACCCTATCGTGAATAAAATGTGAAATTTTTGTTCCCATGAAATTTTCATTCCCCATGAGGGGAAATTTGCAATCGTGTTTCCGCTATCAATGCGTAGTGAATGTAAAAAACCGGAAGAAGGCTTGTAAAGCGTCAAAATTAATTGAAAATTAAACAAATTAAGTTTAATAATAAGAAATGACCATATTTTGGGTTTCAAATGAAATGTTATAGAGTGTAAAATTGTGTTTTTAATTATTTTAGGCGGCGTGCAAAATATTTTTTAGTATACCACAGCCATAAAATTTACTGCATATGAAAGGGTGTTCCAAAGAATTATTGTTATAATTGTGGACATTATTTATTGATCTTGTCCTAAAAATAATTATTTATAAGTTCTAATATATATAGTTGCAAGTACAATATTGAAATTACGCAGTGTATTAATTCAGTTCGCCTGCAAAAATAAAGTGAACAAAACCAAGGGTAAAGTGAAAAAATCCATTTGAAAAATATTATTCACGATAAGGGGAATCAAAAAAAGGGAACACATTCATGAGAAAAATTATTCACGATTGCAATTTGGTGAAAAGGGAAAATATTTCGAGGGAAAAACTGTTCACTATAGGGGTGAAAATGGGATTTTTCGGTTTTGAGCGTTTTTTTTTTAAATGGTTTTTGGCGTTTCTTTTTGCGTTTTTTAAATTTGGTGCTTTTTTAATTTTTGTTATTTTTTTCGTTTTAGCAATTTTTTTTTGCTTTTTGCTTTTTTATTTTGCTGACTTTTTAATTATGGTGATTTTTTTTAATTTTTGGCGATTTATTTTAGTGTTAAAATTTTTTTTAATTTGGTATTTTTTTTTCTTTCTGCGATTTTTTTCGATTTGTGGCGATTTTTTTTTTGGTTTGGCGATTTTATAATTTTTGAATTTTTTACTTTATCTTTTCTGAAAATTTCAAGTTTGCCTCTTTTTGCTCCTTTCCACCTTTGGTGTGCGGAACCCTAAAAAAGGGTTAGCATCATTGGATTTAGTGTACTCGAAGTAGGTTTATCCACCGGGTCCCCAGCTTATTACCAAAAAAAGTTTCGAATTCGAACACAGTGTTATTAAATTACAAAATGTATTAGGTCTGTTCATTTACTTTCCCCGCAGAAACTAGCAACGAGAGACTAACGCTACATTTACACATGAAAGTACTTTCTTGAAATTTCTGTATACGTATTATGAATCAAAATTTTAATGAAATAAATGACTTTCATGAAAATTTCTTGTTCGTTTTCATAGGAAAGTGAAAGTTCATTTTCGTCGAAAAGCAATGTTGGAAAAAATCGGTTTGTTTGCTACTTAATTAGAGTTACCCAAAATATTCACATACACATTTATTTACATTTACATACACAATATTTTAATAATATTATTGTTTTCGAAAGGCATGAATTTCCTGCTTCATGTGTATTTGAAGATAAAATATTATAATTCTTTAAATATTTATTAATAATAAGCATAATTTATAATAACTATTTGCCAACACCCCGTATATTTGTAAAAATTCTTTAAAGGTGGTAACACTGTTAACCTTTTTTCATTTTACTTTTTGAAAACATCAAAAATTTATTTCTTGAAAAAATCGTTGAAAGCTGACTGGAAATTAAAAACAATGTGAGTGTGGTAGTAAAAAAATTTTATTGTATTACTACTTTCTTGCAATTAGTTTCATGTGTAAATGGTAGGTAAAGCAGAAATTTACAAAATTACTCTCCCAGATACAAAAAAGTAAATGGACGCTTTACTTGTAAAAACTTGCAAGAACATTTTATTTATATCAGAACCATGGATGGAAATCATGATACAATTGAACCTTTTTCTGATGTATTTTTTTGATAATATTTTATATTGAAATTTTTTTAATTGACATTTAATATGAAACTAGATATACCAACGGACGACATAATCGTCCGTATTCTAGAATCTAAATGTAAATAATTTTATTAATATTCAAAGAAAATTTATCTAAACGTCATACAAAATGCATTAAAACACAGCCACCCACATACTTACATACATATACATAATTAAATAATACATGAAATTAAAAACACAAACGAAATCCCTTTAACTAAGCTAATTCAATTTATTGAACTCTCTTCCTTTAAGTATTATGGCTTTCATACAATAACAAATAAGAGAAAAAAAATTTAGATCGAGAGAAATCCCTGCAGATAAAAGGAGTAGTATGTGATCAGAAACATACTACACTCAAAAAAAATTAACTAAAATTTTGGAAAATGTTCTAAATTTGAATAAAAAAAGTTGTCGTATGGCGCCAAAGCTGTTTTTTACTTGAAACCAGTAAAATATTTACTAAATGTCTAGTTCAGTAATGAACTAGGTTATAGTAATTATATTTTCATATTTAAGTAAAATTTTCCTAAAATTAAGTAAAATTTTCCCATAAAATTGATCTCAAAATTTAGTAAATTTTCCAATTTTTTTTGTCTTTAATTTTGGTACTTATTTTTATTTTTAATTAAATTCTATACCAAATGATATGTTATTTATTATGTCTTCATATTATATTCTTAATTATAATTCATCATACATAACATATAAATTCCTTGAGAGGAGGCAAGTATTGAACCAGCAACCTTCTGATTGATGGGCAAGCACTATAACCAACTGCCTAACAAGGCAGGCTGATGAATAAGGATTGAAATTATTGAGTTTTAAAATTTTATTTTATTTACAAAAAAAATATTCCTCGAAAATATGAAAAATTTACCTAGATTTTTTGCTAAATGCAAATTAATAATAAATTCTATAATTCATAGAAAAAATAATTAAAACTGGTAAATATTTTCCTTAAATTTAGTATACCTTTTTACATATTTTAAGTAAGTAAAATTTCATGAACTTATCAGGAGTAATTAATATCCTAAAGTTTATTTTTTGTTTTAAGACGAAATTGACTAGTCCTTAATATAAAATTTCCTTCAGTTTATAACCATCTTCCTACTCTTAGTAAATATTACTTTTAAGTCAGTAAACATTTCCTGAAATGTGAGAAATTTATTGTGTATTTTTATGAACTATTTTTGAGGATATGAACTTTTTATTTTTTACTCATATTAAGTAATTTTTACTAGATTTTTGTAAAAATTTACTTAAACTTAGAAAAAAAATTACTTAAACTTAGAAATTTTTTTTACTTGAATTTAGGAAAAAGTTTTTCTTAATAATAGTACATGTCTTTTTTTGGGTGTAGTTGTTTTTGAATTCAGACTGGTTGCACATTTGTTTTTTTTTTCATACAACGAACTATCGACTTTTACATTGGGTTGTCATAGGAGCACAACTAGTTGTTTTGTGTACAGTTGCATACTAGTTGAAGGACTAGTTGCTGTTATAGTAGTTTATAAAAATTCTTTTTTTCCAAGTTGTTTACATGACAAACAAAAGAGAGAGAGAGAGAGAGAGACAGCGCGTCGCTTGTAGAGAAGTGCAGCCGATATTTCATCAAGCTTCTTAGTTTGTTGTCTTCATAACTAGTATAGGACTGTTCCAAAACGTAACTACTCCAAAAATTAGTAACAGGGATACTACAAACACACACCCAATCTCATGTTTTGTTTCTTTTTTATTGTAAATCTCTTGTTTCTTTTTTATTGTAAATCTCATGTTTTGTTTGTTGTTCAATTGTAAGCTAATACATGCGTGTGTAATATGTGTGCATGTAGTAGTAGCAACTTTAAACGCTTATAGATCCCAAAATACTAAACCGATTTCAATAAAATATAGATTCTGCACATCTGTACTGAAAACCCTTTAAAACCATATAAATCTTTTCAAAATCGGTGCAATAGTACCAGCGTAAAGGGGATTACAAAAATCATGTTTGCCTATTAATTATATAGAAGATAGATACTTTACACAGTTTCTTGTATTATTTACTGTTTTTATGCATTTTTCATAATTTTTTCATTTTATTCTATTAACAAATAAAAAAAATGCCACTTTCCATCTCTGATCAGATCTGATGATAAATAAACAATATTCTTTGAAGAATAACAATAAATTAAGAAAATATGCTTTCTTCTTACATACTTATATGTAATTATTTTCTGGGCCTAATTCATAAAAAATATTTTTATTTTTTAAAAGATTTATTAATTAAATTTCTATAAAAATTTGTTTCATAAACCTCTTATTGAACAGAAATATTTTTTTTAATAAGGCAGTTTATAAAGAAATAATGCACATTTATAAGTATTCCTTTTTCAGATATTTTTCAAACAATTAATTTGAAAACAAAACACAGAACAGCTGTTTGGATAATTGTTGCAAGTAAAAATTTTACTAGCAATAATTAGTGAGAATTTTTTTTGTCTCAAAACCTAAAAACTTTTTAAACTTTTATAATTATCATATTTTATTTTTTTGTATTCATATTCATATTAATATTCCTATTGTACTTTTGTATTGCATTATTGATAACCACAAATGTTTTATTAATTCAGTTATTATTTTACATCTTAAATTTAATATCAGCTTGATCTTATAATAATGAGATAGAAAACTCAACATCAATACCGATAAAACTTATTCTGAATTAAATAAAAATAAAAAATAACACAACAAAACTTAAACCTTTCATAACTGTGCTAAAGCTTTTTGTTAAGGAATTTGTATAAAAAATTTATTATATTAATAAATAACAAAGGATAATCTAAATACGAATCTTTTAAAATATTTAAAAGAAGAGGTAAGTACAAAGTACATAACAAAATCAAAATCTGGGTCTCTACTCTGTAATTCGAAACGAAATACTATCCTTTCGAACTTGTATAATAATTATGCAAATTCGAAAGCATTTTCTTTCGTTTCAAATTACAGAGTAGACCTCCGGGTTCTGTTCTTTATTCCACGTGCAATTGAAAAGTTCTTGTTGAAAATGGTTACTTATAACAACAAAAATCCCTTTGAAGAAATTATCGGAAATTTTCTTAAGAATTTTTATGTTGTCGATCCTTATTTACATATTTTTATCTCCTGATTACAATGGCGTAAGAAAAGTTTTCTGGGCTGGTCCATACAACATTTTTTTTTTGCGAAATATATAATTGCATTAATGACTTGAAAATTGACAAATGTAATATAAAAAACTTTTATTTTCATGGCGTTCGAAAAAAAAAATTATAGTAGCGGTTTTCAGGCGTCGTAATTTTTTTAAACCCCTTTTGAATTTAAAAGTTTTTTTCTGGAAAAGCGTGAACGACTTTTTTTCTCGATGTAAATAATTTGAAAGGGATGATTTTTCTTGTCATTATTTTAAATTATAGAATAACAAAACAGAAAGTAACGTAAATGCCTAAAAACGGAAGAAGATAAAATTGTCGAGTTTTTGGTACAAAATGCAGTGGATCAAATTGAAAATAGTAAAAGTGTGATATTGGCAGTGGTGTCGCTTTCAAATATTTCACATTTATAAAAACAAATTAATTTGTTCAAAAATATAAGCACATACCCCTTTATTTCTCTATATTTTTATTACGAATTTTACTATTTATAGTAAATTGGCAGTTTAGTAATTTTTTCAATACGTTTAGCAATTTTTCGCTAACTTGCGATTTTTCGCGTTTTTCGAGTTTTTTTCCAAACTTTATATATTTTTAATGACTTTCGCGATTTTTCGCAAAGTTCGCAATAAAATCGACATTTTGCATTTTTTTGAGTTTCCTACGAGTTTTACCGATTTTTAAATAACATTAGACTTTGTTATCATCCCGCTGTTAATAATTTTTTTTGCAAATTTTCGCCGTTTTCGTGATTTTAAGTGCATTTTTTACATTCCTTACAGTTTTGGTAATTTTGGATCAAAATTTTGCAACTTCTTGCGATTTTTTGCAAATTTCGCGATAAATGCGATTTTTTTCATGCTATCAGACTCCACAGTTTTGTCGATTTTTAAAAAATATTAGACTTTGTTTTCATCCCGCTGTTAATGTTTTTTAAATTTTCTTAATTTTCGCGATTTTTGCGAATTTGTTTCCATTCGTTAAAGTTTTAGCGATTTTTAATCAATATTATGGACTATGCATAATTTTGCAAATTCTCGCGATTTTTTTGCAAAGTTCGCGATAAAAGCGGCTCCTAAAGGAGCCCATACACTACAACAGCATGGTCGGTTTGGTTTGGTTTGGTCGTGTATGGGCGTGTTGTGTGATTGTACGGTTTGCTGTAGCGATGTCAACTAGAGTTTGATATTTTGCTGATGGCACCAGCTTGCTGGTGTAGTAAATATATGATGATATTAGCTGAGCAAAGATGTCATGGAGTAAACATTCATTTAAGATATATAATTTGTTGAAACATAATTTGTTTCAATGGGAAACAGAATTTTAGCACTTTAACTATAAATAGCTGCTAATTTTATCAACATAGCAACAATAATTACAACAAACACTGTGTCACTATTTATAACCAGGCTTCCGGAAATTTCGTAAGAAATTAATATTGTACCAGCTTGCTGGCATGTTGTGTGGTTCGAGCATGAATGGTCAATCGCTTGATTGTGCGTGCATGCTGTTCTAGTGTATGGGCCGCTTAACAGTTTTGTAGATTTCAAAACATTATTGAACTTTGTCATCATCCCGCTGTTACTGTTACTTACTGTTTTATCGATTCTTAATAAATTTCAAATTGAAATATACTTATGACAATATGTCGAATAATAAAATTCTTAGATTCTTAATCAGTATTATGGCGTTTTATGAATTGTACAATTGACTTGCACAATTACAACAGATAATATTCTACTGCTTTTGGTCTTGCTTTTTTTAAAAAGTACATATATGAGCATGTTCTGACACTCGCAAATCGCATAATATTTGCGATTGTGACTTGAACTCGCAAGAGAGGTGTTCTGCAACTCGCAATCGCGAGTTCAAATCACAACAGTATACTGAAGTGAACTGATGAATTTAGCCCAAACATAACTTTAAAGAAACACTAAAATGGTTAATTAATGAAATTTAATATGTTTTCATTTCATTTTAGTCAAAAATATTAATAGTTTCGCAAAATTTTTATAATAAAATTTAAATTTATAAAATGTTCTTTTATTTTGTTAATTTTGTGTTCGCATTGTTTACTTATACAATGACGATTTCAACACACAGCTGACCTAAATCAATATGGCAAGACGCAAGCAAAACGCATGAGTTACAGAACATGTAGAAACAAATTTGGCGATTTGCAAATCGCATGCGATTTGAAAACGATGCGAGTGTCAGAACATACCTGATAGTAAATTATGTTTCAATGTATTTTAGTTAATTTTAATTATTATTTTTCGAACTTGATTTGTTTCTATATTTATGATTTGAACGGGCTAAAGTTCGTAACGCTTTTTAAGCCAAATTACATGTGATAATTATTAATGAACAAATAACATCAAAGTTAGTTGTAAATATTTTGACAACACATAGTTGAACGGAACAGCCAGTCGTTTTCGAAGCCCACTAAACCTTCATCATCAGTGTTCTTCTGTGTTGGTCCACTGTGTGTGGTGTCAGTTGTTTTGATGAGATGGCTGTTCCGTTCAACTATGTGTTGTCAGAATATTTACAACTAACTTTGATGTTATTTGTTCATTAGTAAACGATCTCCGCATGATAAGCGATCTCGCACTGATCGGTAGATCGAAGTAAAAATCTCATTCGCACCTAAATTTGTATCCAGTTAAGAGAGGATGCACTACAAAACAAATGTAGTATTTGAGTATAAACAGCCGAACGAAGTTGGTCGTACTGTTTGTGTTAAATTTCGTCAGTCGTCATTAAATACCGTAATTCGCGCCCAGTTCTATCTGTCTTTTTGTATACATACCCAGCAGGAAATGGAAATGACACGTGACCGGTACCCAAGTGATAGGGTACAGTCCGAGTTCTAACACTTCCTATGAAGTGAACCAGTCACTTTTTTATGGGGAGAAAGCTCTTATTTGGTAAGAATAGCGCGTTGCTGGAATTGTTTGCCCTATGAGCTTCGAGTTTTTTCCCACTCTAATAATGTTTTTCGCCTCAAACTTTTGGAGTATTTCTCTGTTCTGGGTGATTGAGCTTAGGTGTATATAAGTATGTAAGGATGTTCTTTATACATTTTCGTATACCTATTATATAACCTGTTCCTAATGGCCCTCTGGGCCATTTCAATATACCTGATTGTGTTTTGCTAATAAATAAATTTTTTTTCTGCTAAATGAATTATAATTATTATTTATATAATTATAAATATTTACAGTTTAAGTATAAGCATTTGTGCAAATTAGTATTAAGAACTCAGAATTTTTTGTTACTACTTGTATGTAATACATATTTATATATTTGGCCTTGATGGCTTTGTATTACTTTGATGATGTAAATAAATTAAATTAAATTAAAGGCGATACATCACGAAAATGGTGAATATTGAAGGTTATATTATGTATACATATATATATTTATTTTATACGTTAATTAATACTTAAACTGTATTTAAGGAAATGTTTGTTCATTAATACTAATAATAATATGCAGTACATTAAGTATATTACTTAAACCATTTACACGATATTTCTTCTTTTCACCATACACTACGCCCTACTTTTTCGTAACACTCCCATTTTCTAAAGTCATAGGACGAGCGAGGACGTTTTGTTCAATTGTCACCAAATTTTCTGCAGCGTAAGAGTACATACGAGTACTTATGTACACAAGTATATGAAAATAAAAACAGTTGTTTGATTCTACTGAAAATTTTTAAATTTTGAGTGGAATCACTAAATTCGAATACATACATATGTGTGTATATGTACATTAGGTATGGCATAGTGGACGACTTTTCGATTTCGACACGCAAGGACCCGTCATTTTGTGAGGTTTGGAAAAAATATATTTGAGCTAAAAATTGTGGCGGTCAGATGGGGGCAAAGTGCGCCTCTTCGTGGTCAAAGTTGAGGTTAAAAGCAAAAAAAATATTTAAAAAATTCATGTAACTTTTCCGGTGTCACCGCTACAAGGGTCAAATGTATGATCAGCACCCATTAATTTTCTCTGCCAAACAACTTTTTCAAACACACCGACCGCCTAGCTCCTCTCCTTAAGGGGACATTTTTATAAAATTTACTCGCAGGGCAGCGACGACGTAGATGATAATGAAGCAGAAGACGACAATATAAATAGCGGCGACAGTGGAGAGGAAGGTCGTTATCGCCCCAGTCATTGGCTTCACAGGTGTGAAGTGAATTGTCTTAGCTTCCACAGAAGTACACCCAGAAATAATGAAGGATTTGGGCCACTACTTAACATTTGGGAAAGCAAACTTTTTTTCACGCTTTCGATTATCAATAAGTTTTTTTTAAATAGCGGTCCAGAAACCTGGGACAACGTAAAGACTATAGACAAGCCCTAAGAGATATTGCATAAGCTGCAAGTTGTCAACAACACTGCAGAAAGAGGCGTAAAACTATAACACGATTACAGCAGAAGAAAATATTAATTTACTTCGAGTCGTTGCCCAAAATAAAAAGATATATCCAGCACAGGCCAAAAATAAATTAATGATTTAACACAGAATTTTTTTTTTGTATGGGGACCACCTTAATGGTTGAAGATAGACGATAAGTATGTTTAGAGAAAATCTTTGTATTGAAAAAATATTGGTCATACATTTGACTTCGATAGGTACGCCCCCAAGGGGCAGTTAGAGCCCTGTAAGTTAATTGTATACAAATTTCGACTTTGTATGAGAACCCCCTTAAGTAGTTGAGATACGGCATAGGTATATTCGGAGGAAATGTTGAATATAAAAAATTGCTTTGGGTCGGTCTTACATTTTATTCCCCTGGGGGGCACCATAAAAGCGGCTTTCTTAAAAAAAATTATTTTTTGTATGGAGACCACCTTAATGGCTGATGATAGAGGATAAGTATTTTAGAGGGAATCTTCGTATTGAAACAATATTGGAGGTTGGTCATACATTTGACTTCGATAGGTACGCCCTAGGGGCAGTTAGAGCCCTGCGAGTAAATTTTATAAAAAATTCCCCTTTGTAAGGGATTCCCCTTTGTAAGGGATCCCCCTTAAGGAGAGGATCTAGGCGTGTTTGAAAGATATTGGGAGGAGAAAATTAATGGATGCTGATCATACATTTGACCCTTGTAGCAGTGACCCCGGGAAAGTTATGATTTTTTGTAAATTGTTTTGTTTTTTCCCTCAACTTTGAGCATGAAGAGGCGAACTTTGCACCAATCTGACCGCTACCATTTTAAGGCTTAACTTTTTTTTCCGAACCTCACAAAATGAGCGGTCCTTGCATGACGAAATGTCGTTACTAAGGATTCTCATATAACACTATGACATACATAGGTAATGTACATACGTAATACTTTATTTTTAAATATACAATAGGATAGGTAGAATATATTCTATTTATTTCAAGGTTATATTATGTATACATATATATATTTATTTTAAAAGTTAATTAATACTTAAACTGTATTTAAGGAAATGTTTGTTCATTAATACCAATAATAATATGCAGTACATTGAGTATATTACTTAAAATAATGAAGTTACAGTTACTATTTTATAACTCCTTATTTATTCACTGTTGCCTTCTGTTTCCTCGTCTAGCAGTAAACTAGTTGATCCATAATTACGGAGTCTAAACAAACAATTTCAAAAACAAACAAAAAGTAAAGATATGTATTTTCATTAAAAAAAACTGTTTTAGCTGTAGTTAAAAGCAAATTTTTGCGGCCTGTTTCACGATGTCGACAGAAACGTTCGATCAAGTACTTATATTGAAAACTAAAAGTAATAATAATTTTTTTGGAATTCTTGTTTGTTTAAAAAAAAATAAATATAATAATAATTAAAAAAACACTACCTACGAATTTCTTTAAAAAAAACGAAAAACACTACTAACGAATTTCATGAGCAAGAGCGAAATGCATATAGAAGTTGCTTAACCAAAAAAAGAAGAAAAATAAAGCGAAAATTCCATATAAAATAAAGAATTTATATCAAATAAATATATTTCGGCATTTCCTATATAAAAACAAATTTTATTATTTTATTGCTTCAAATACAAGTTGCCGATCGAACACTTTCTGTCGGCATGGCATGGTGGGTGAGGCAGGCCGTTAATTTTATCATGTGAAACATATTACAAGGTGCAATACTTACTAATGTTAGATCAGATAAGCAATTAGTAAAATGTACATATGTACATATGTAATAAACAAACAAAAAATAAAGCAAATGAAGCGAAAGTAATTTATAATTTTATATTAACAAAAAAAAAAACATAAGCAAACACTCAAAATCTCTTGTTATAATGTATTTTTTCATAAATTATAAACTGTGAATATAAAATTGTCTACTACAAAAAGCTTATGTGCATATTACCTCATCGTCAGATACTTTAAGCCCATCCAAGTTTATGCTGTTTCTGGAATATTTGCCACCACCAGTTGCAGTATTGGAATTATCTTTTTGATATAATTTTGAATCATCATTTGTTGCACCAGCACCGCTACCACCAACCGTCGAAGAACGCGAATGATCCTCAAACAACTGACGATTTATATCGTCTTTGGAAAGATTGCCAGAATTCGAATTCAAATTTGAATTGGAATTAGTGCTATTTTGGGCACTCAAAGCTGCTGCTGTGGTAGTCTTTAAAGGTAAAGCCAGATTAGCTCGATTATTGTGTGTATTTAATGGACTTGCATCATTACAATTTTGCCCATATCTTCCCGATGAACGTTCACGTTGTTCGCGCTGGTGGTGACGATGTTGATGTTGCAAATGAGTTGGATTATCAAATTTTTGTTTGGCCCGCTCGAATTCAAGATTACGACTTTTCGATTCAAATATATTCTCTTCAACATGCGATGTTTTAGCATCAAAGAAACTATTCGCTTGTTGTTGTTGTTGTTGCTGCAAGAGAGTACGTTCCGTGTGACTGGAACGCTTTGATGATGGTTCAGCGCCAGATGAATGACGATGTCCAATATTACCTAGCGCAGAACCATCATCGAACATCTGGCGTAAGTCGTTAATGTTTGGCAAACAATCACTTGGCAATTCAACTGCTATTTTATTACGCAATTGCACACCATTAAAACTACCCCGCATTTGTGGACTAAGTGCACGCCTTTTTGATATTTTTAGATATTGTTTTTTTTACATATACATACATATATTAATATTATTGAAATGTGTATGTAGCAGGCAGATTTGGCAGCATTCCAAATGTTAGTTATTAAATTTGATAATTATTATTATGTACATATGTATGTATGTGTATATAAGTAAGTATGTATGTGTGTATATTTTAGAAAATGTAGTTGATAATTTAAAAAAGATAATTAAAAATGTATCAAACCTGGTTTGTAGATGTTGTATCTGTACTTGCAGTCCCTCATTTTGTCCAACTAATTCATCATTCGAACGCTGTAAGCGACGTACTTGATTAACTGCTGAGTCTAATTCATCCTCAGCCGCCGCCAATTCTCGCTTTAACTCTTCAACGCGTTGACGCAATCGTTTTACCTAAAAAAAAGTTAACAAAAATATTGATTTTAACTCTACTCCTATTTAAAGTAAATTAATATTTATTTTGGCCCTTATTATGAGCAACTTTCGATCTTCGACGGTAGTCGAAAGTACTGATCGAACGAATTTTCGTTTGGTATTATGACGAGCTTTCGACAAAGAATGTCCTTATTTCTTAAAGGTAGATTCCACGTGAAAAAGAGGTAGTTTCTAACAAATCTTACTTTAAAAAGAGGTAGATCTACAATATTTAGGTTTAAGGGTATTTTAAGCACCTTGGAAAAATAATTTTTTACCAAATTAAATTATGTCATCGTTATTTAATTAATTTTTAAACTTTTATTATTCTCGCATTTAAAGGAATGAATATTTTCTTTAATAGTGTCTAATGCTCCTCTGCAGTTGTAGGTTGTCCAGTGCTAGCGCTGATATATCGTATAGCTTTCCTTGCAGAGTATCAGCAAATATTGTTTCTACAAATACTTTTTAACAAATAAACTTTCAACATTCGAACTATGCATACAATTTTCTCACAAACTGGCCCATTAAAAGAAATATTTGGGCTTATAGCAGGTTTTAAATATTGAGCCAAGCCAGTGTTGCTTACGTGCATTGCTAAAATATATTTAAGCTGAACTTCTAGCCTAGATTAGATTAAAAAACTTGGGTAACTATACTTTAGCATTTTTATTGAGAAACTAAAAAAAGTGGTAGATTTTTCTCGAAAAGTGGTAGAGTTGAGTGAGATACCCAAAAGAGGTAGATCTACCACAAAAGTGGTAGAGTTGTCATCGCTGCAGTGACGTCAATTTCAAAAAAAAAAAAGTTGTAACTAATCAGTTTATTTCACGCACATAAGTTGTTTTCGTTTATCAGTACCCATACACAACCGTGGCCCACCGCACAAAACCAGCAAACGATACGACCACTAAATAATCCGATTAATAAAAAGGGACCACTTTATACATATTAGCAAGGTCAATTGCACATCAAATGCAATTGAATGTTTAATTTAAAAAGTTCTGATGGATTTAAGCTTCTATGCAGACCTTAAGTCTGTGTATACTAAAGGTACGGTAAAACATGTAAACATGTATGTTATAACACATGTCATGACAGCCTTCCAGCTTGAGCTGGAGAGGAGTTACAGTGGGCCAAAGTTGACCACCTGGTACTCAAAAAAAATCTGAGACTTGTAACTTTTTTAAAAATTATCCGATTTTTACCGGATGTAGCATATTGGGTCAAGCTTAAAAGAAATAATTTCCTCAGATGTTTTTCCATATCTCTTATAACTCAGGAGATATTTTACTTAAGACAAAAAAATTTTTGCATTGACTTTATTAGTATTTCGGCTATAACTTTTCAGTTTATAGGTGGATTTTAAATTCAAATACAGCACTAAATTTTTTACAAAATTCTAAAAAAAATAATGGCCTGTTTCCCACCTGCGAAAGAAAACGTTCGACTCACAATTTATATTGAAAACAACAATAAAATACGAAAATTTGTTTTTGTTTTCAGTATAAGTTGTAAGTCGAACGTTTTCTTTCGCAGGTGGGAAATAGGCCATAAGAAAAAAAAATTATGAATATCTAACTACTACTGAAATCGGGAAAAGGCTAAAAATTCTAAATATTAAAATTTCCAAGAAAAAGGCATGCTTTTTAGGGTTCCGTACACCAAAGGTGAAAAAAGGAACCCGTCTGTCCGCACACGCTATTTCCTCAAGAACTGTATGAGCTACGGACCTGAAATTTGGACAGAGTATGTAGAACATTGGTCGCTACAACAACAAATACATGAGAATTAAAAATTAAAGGGTGTTCCAAAACGAGCAACGAAAAATTCTAAAATCCCATGTAATATACATACAATTGTATGTACAAATGTATATTTGCTTAATTCACAACAATCTTTATCGTGTATTTGTGTATCAAATAAATTTTTGTTTTTTAATTGTGAACACCCTCTGTGTAGTGTGTTAATGTATTTTGTATTTTAAATGAAATAAATTCTGGCACGAGATATGTAATTCAATACGAACAATATAAACTATAGTTTTGGCATTTTTTTTTTTGGTTTTTGAAGTTTTTTAATGTTGGCGATTTTTATTATTTTGGCGTTTTTTTATTTTGTCGATTTTTTTATTTTGGAGATTTCTTTAATTTTGGCGTTTTTTTCATATAGGTGATTTTTTTTTTGGTTTTGGCGATTTTTTTTATTTTTGGCACTTTTTTTCGTTTTGAGGATTTTTTCGGTTTTTGGCGTTTATTTTAAATTTTGGCAATTTTTTTCGTTTTGGCGATTTTTTTTTTAAATTTGGTGATTTTTTTTTTAATTTTGGCGATTTTTTTTCATTTTGGCGATTTTTTTTCACATAAAGAATTATTTTGGTTTTGGCGCATTTTTCGCGTTTTGGCGATTTTTTTCGGTTTTTGGCGTTTTTTTCATATAGGTGATTTTTTTTGGTTTTGGCGATTTTTTTTTATTTTTGGCACTTTTTTTTCGTTTTGAGGATTTTTTTCGGTTTTTGGCGTTTATTTTAAATTTTGGCAATTTTTTTCGTTTTGGCGATTTTTTTTTAAATTTGGTGATTTTTTTTTAATTTTGGCGATTTTTTTCATTTTGGCGATTTTTTTTCACATAAAGAATTATTTTGGTTTTGGCGCATTTTTCGCGTTTTGGCGATTTTTTTCGGTTTTTGGCCTTTTTTTCATATTGGCTATTTTTTTTCATTTAAACGATTTTTTCGAATTTGGCGATTTATTTTAGTGCTAGAATTTTTTTTTAATTTTGTCGATATTTTTCGATTTGGCGATTTTTTTTTAAATTTTTGGCGATTTTTTTCAGGGTTTGGTGATTTTTTTCAGTTTGGCGATTTTATAATTTTCGGATTTTTTAGGTTTACCATTTTTGAAAAGTTCAAGAGTTTACCTCTTACGGTCTCAAAGATATAGCAAGTTGTCAAAATTACATAGTTAAAATTGCATTAACTGATGGACCACCCTTTAATTTAAATTTTTTAATATTTTAATGTTAATTGTTGTAGTCTATATAAAAATACACTAATTTTACAAAATTTCAAGTGTCAATATAGATATGTACATACAATTGTATGTATATTACATGAGATTTTAACATTTTTCGTCGCTCGTTTTGGAGCACCCTTTAATTTCTAATTCTCATGTATTTGTTGTTGTAGTGGCCAAGGTTCTACATACTCTGTCCAAATTTCAGGTCCGTAGCTCTTACGGTTCTTGAGAAAATACCGTGTGACGGACAGACGGACAGCGTAGCGAAAACAATAGGGTTCCTTTTTTCACCTTTGGTGCACTGTTGCCAGAATTTACGATTTCTCTGCATTTTGACGATTTTTACCTCTCAAAATCCACTAGTGACGATTTTAGGTCCAGAAATTACGATTTTTCTAAATTTAATTTCGAGAATAATAAAAAAGAAGTTCTTTCAAATTCAAATCTTTGCGAAATCGATGTAGAAGAAATAATGACGAATTGTATACCTACAATTTTACATTGAATTATGTGACCAGATACTTAAAAGATTTGATTTTGAAAGTAAGAATATAAATCTTTAAACATAATTCATCCAAACCTAATATTAAATGGCGAATCCAACTTTATTCTGGACATTACAAAGACTTTTCCAAATTTCTTAAACTAAAGTGATAGGGAATTGCAATTTTTAGATATTAAAACTATTTTTGAAGGAAAGGAAACAAACTTTACAGAATTTTGGAAAAAATATCCGAACTGAAAAGATGTGATTCAAGTCTGGCTTTCCCAATTTTAACAAATTTTATTCGCAATATAATGATTTTACCACATTCATCGGCAAATGTTGAAAGGATATTTAGGTGAATTTAAATAAAACCAAAGTTCGTAATCGTTTACAAAACGATTCTTTAGAAGTCATCCTATACACAAAGGACTATTTAAAACTTAAAAAGTCAAACTGCTATGACACTGAGATCAGTTCAAATTTGTTAAAAATTTTAAATTCTGATATTTATACATACAATGTTTCTATAACATAAATGCTAATTATTTTTTTTATAAATTATCTGTTTTAAAAATAAATACATATGTATGTACGCATGTGAATTCTGATTTCATTTTAAGTTTTTTTAACTTTTATTTTTAATTTTAATTGTTTTCATGATTAGATTATATACATATGTGTATATTAATGTATATGTGTATATTTGTTGGAAGCATAATTAATAAGTTTAAATCATTGTAATAATTTTTGTAATAAAACAATTAAAATACAAAAAAATTTAATAGTTTTGATTTGACGATTTTCTAAAATGAGTTGACGATTTTGACGATTTTTTTCACAGAAATCTGCAGTTTTTGACGATTTCACCTCTAGAAGTTCTGGCAACAGTGCTTTGGTGTACGGAATCCTAAAAAGAAGAACAAGCTACATACAAATTCTCTCAGAGAGCCTCTCTCTGAATACAACATTTTAAAAACATATGAAATAAAAGTGTAATACTGTATTTCATTTTTATATGAAAATTTCATACAACAATTGTGTTACACTCTTGTATTTAATATGATAATACAATCGATACAGAGATAGAAGAGGTTTTGTGAATTAAGCAATTGACACTTGAAATTTGTAAAATTAGTGTATTTTTATATAGACTACAAAAATTAACACAAAAATTTAAAAAAATTTAAATTAAAGGGTGGTACATCAGTTAATGCAATTTTGACTGTGTAATTTCAACAACTTGCTATATCTTGGAAACCGTAAGAGATAAACTCTTGAAATTTTCAAAAACGGTAAAACTAAAAAATCTGAAAATTATAAAATCGCCAAACCAAAAAAAAATCGTCAAAAAATCCAAAAAATCGGCAAAACAAAAAAAATCGACAAAATTGAAAAAAAATTTCTAACACCAAAATAAGTCACAAAATTCGAAAAATGAAAAAAATCGCTAAAATAAAAAAAACCGAAAAAAATCGCCAAACGCGAAAAAGACTCCTGTAAACTGAAGTCAAAATTGGGCAATTTTATCATAAAAACATTTCAAATTAAAATCAAAAAGTAAAACAAATTTTATGAACAAAACAGTAACCGGAGTACGCTGACATTTTTATGGTAGATTTGATTTCTTGCAAAAAATTAAATTTTAAAAATTTCAAGTTAATACCCTCTTGTCGATTCAGTTCGATATGTATGTAGTCGTACCTGTACATGAATGATATCTCGTGAGAGCTTGAGAATTCGTGCGTGATTCTTAAAAATAGCTCACGCACGATCACGTACGAGTAATTTATTTTAAGTGACGCTCACGCACTCACGCGTGATTTATTATACATATATTTGATCACGATCACGCGTGAATCACGCGAGACACGATAAAATCACGACATTTGCACATCTCTACACAAAACTGAGTAAATTATACAGATATATCTGTGCCGTATGGACGCTCTTAATTGCAATTTTAAAAGAATTTTCGTTAATTTTTTTTTTTGTTTGTTTGTTAAATAAGATAATTTGAAATCCAAATCTGTTTTAATATGTTATTGTGCACATTTTGTGTCGCACACTGTATATCTTACTCGGTAACTCCTTTTATATCTAATTTTAATTGATTATTCTTTGTTATAATTTAAAATTACTGTGTATTTCAGATTAATAAATAAATAAATACCAGACCTTATTATTGAGTTAAAAACTTACAATACACAAAAAATTTAAACAAAAATTGCTTAGTTACCTTCTTTAAAATGAGATGCAGTTCAAAATGTTGAAAGTACATATATACATACATACATGTGTATGTATGCACATATAATTGCTTCCTGAGATTTGGTTGCACTTATACACTCTTATGGATAACAAAAAAAAACTGGCATAAAGTTAGCACGAGTTCAAAAATTGAACATAAGTATTCCGAACGATTTTTGCACACACAATATTACATTAAAAATGATAGGATTTAAAGTTCCCAGGATATGATACAAATAAAACCATCATACAGTTTTTCTTTCGGCTACACGTACGCGATGTTGTCACTGGTTGATGAGAATCAAAGTGCATAACTGCACTTGCCGGTAAAAAAAAACACTAACCATCATCAACCGACGAAGACAGCCACCGGATATAACAAAAACAAACTGAAATGTTGATTGACGATTTTATTTAAAAATCTCCGAAAAATCGTCACTTAAACACTAATGCACATTCACAAAGAACAAAAATTAAAAACGTATAAGAAATGAAAGTAAAAATAAATATTTACACCTATATGCAAAAAAATAATGTGTGCTTGAAGTGTACATTAAAACAAAATTTCCATAGAAAACCCGGTTTTAACGTCTACTTCGAGCATACGTTATTTTTCTTTTTTGCATAAGGGTATTATTCTTTTAAATATAACCGATTTATACGATTTAAAAAAACCGATTGATATTTCGAATAAAAACCGTTCGATGATACATATGTGCACACATTTTTCAGTAGCTTTCATCCCGCTTTTTAAATGAAAACAGTCTGGCCATATTAAATATGTTGAAATGAGAGATTAACATACAAATTGATAAGAATGCAACAACAAAACACATGTTTACAAGAAGAAAGTTTATTGAGTAAACCGATCAAAAACAACTTGAATTTCCCCCATCATCAGTTTAGTGAGAATATTCGCATGAAGTAGAAGAAAACTCAACAGGCACAACAGCTGACTTAGTTGTTGATAACAAGTGCCATACGTACATTCATACATACATACGTATTTAAAAAGATACTTACATATCTAAGCAAACAAAAAAAAATGATCGTGCAAAAATTTTTAAGTAAACTACGACCAATAGTGTCAACAGCTACTTTTGCTACAAAACCTTGTGGGACAAAATTCAATTGGCAAGATCCTTTAAATTTGGAATCACAACTGACTGAAGATGAAATCGCTATACGAGATTCATTTCGCAACTACTGCCAAACCACTCTTTTGCCAAGAGTAATTAAAGCGAATCGAGAGGAATTGTTCGATAAAGCTATAATACAAGAGTTTGGAGAACTAGGTGCTTTAGGTTGTACACTAAATGGTTACGGGTGCGCAGGTGTTTCTAATGTTACCTATGGCCTTTTGACACGCGAAGTTGAACGTGTTGACTCTGCTTATCGTTCTGCCATGAGCGTTCAAAGTTCTTTAGCCATGGGTGCAATTTACGACTATGGTAGCGACAAACAAAAAGATACTTATTTGCCACTTTTGGCTAAAGGCAAATTAATTGGTGAGTTTAGTTAAGAGGCATATATGTATGTACATACATATACTATACGCAATTACATAAATACGTAATAGGTAGGTATGTACAGTACATAGTATACGCAGATAAGCACACTCAAACTGATTAAATGATAAGTGATAAAATATATACGTACATATGTATGTAAATATTCAATTCGTTGTTTTTTAGGTGCTTTTGGTCTCACTGAACCTAATCATGGCAGCGATCCAGCAGGCATGGAAACCAGAGCAAAATATGATACTAAGAGCAAATGTTACATTTTAAATGGATCCAAAACTTGGATAACTAGTGCGCCTATTGCCGATATTATTATTGTTTGGGCAAAAGCAGAAGATGATAAATTACGTGGTTTCATTGTCAACCGCACACAATCATCAAAAGGTTTATCTACTCCAAAAATCGAGGGCAAATTTTCTTTAAGAGCATCTCCAACTGGCATGATTCTCATGGATGATGTTCATGTGCCAGAAGAAAATTTGTTACCTAACGTTGTAGGCTTCAAAGGTCCATTTGGTTGTCTTAATAATGCTCGTTATGGCATCGCATGGGGAGCCTTGGGAGCCGCAGAGGCATGTGTTGAAATTTCTCGTCAATATACCCTGGATCGTAAACAATTCAAACGCCCCTTGGCTGCAAATCAATTGATACAGAAGAAGCTTGCTGATGCTTCTACTGAGATTGCTCTAGGTCTGCAAGCCTGTTTGCAAGTTGGTCGCCTGAAAGATAACAACCTTCATACACCAGAAATGATTTCGATGATTAAACGTAATAATGCTGGAAAATCTTTGGAAATTGCTCGTAATATGCGTGATATGTTAGGTGGCAATGGTATTTCAGACGAATACCATATCATACGTCATGTTATGAATCTAGAATCAGTAAATACTTATGAAGGCACGCATGATATTCACGCTCTAATATTGGGTCGCGCCATTACCGGCATAGCAGCCTTTGCAAACTAGTAACAAAATAAAGTTACAGGAACATTGATTGCATTTATTTTGTATTAAGTTTTAAATATATGACTACATTCAATATTTTATTTATTAGCATTTTTGTTATTATTTCAACAGTGACTGTTTCGGCGTATATCCGGTGAGGTATAAATATACAAATAAAACAAAGAAGAATTAATATTTTGTAATAAATATTGGGACGAAAATCTCTCTTTATTATTTTAAACCTTGCCTCGTAAGAGGATTTATAATTGCACGTAGTGCTTCTAAATGACGATTAATTATTTATAGTTAAACATTAGTAAAACTAGTGATATTTGGCCAAACAATACTTAAATAGCGTTACCGTTGAAATACTTACAACAAGGTTGAAAGAAAAGCACTTTAAAATTGCATTAAGCACTGAGAGAAAAGTATTAGCAGAAACAAAGAATTTGTACTTAAACAGTGGCGCTAATATTTGTCATATACATACATATCTATTTATAAATTTGTACTAAAAAAACAAAATTACAAAAAATGTTGGCAAAAATTATAAAACGTGTTCATGACACACTTATGGCAGCCTGAACCTGTTGTACAGCATCAGCTGAATTTTTTGAGCTGTGAACTGTTTTTAACGATGTTAAACGCGTTTGTTTGCCAATTAATATTAAAAACAACAGTAAAAAAATTATTAATAATCATCTGTAGTTAAAAACGTTCTTTTTTCGTTTGAGGGACTGAAACCTGAAAGGACTTGGCACTTGATACTAATATCTACCACTCTACAAAAATGCTGGCATTTTTGTTACCAAATTATATTCAAAATTTAAAAATTTTCAAACATTTTTTTCAAGCAATTTTTTGTTTTGCGATCATAAACGCAAACATGAAAAAAAAACCATAAAGTTTGTTATTCATATTAGCATTGCGGAACTTATATCTCTGCACGTGTACGTTTTAATTAACTTACATTTATTTACAGAATATTAACGAAAATGGATAATTGACAAATAAAGCTACTATAGTTGTAAGTTTCATAGTTAAAAATTTTCTAATCAAACTTACCTCAGTCTCATATTGTTCAGCACGCCTTACTGCATGACCCAATTCGGTGTTGGTTTCAGACAAAAGTTTTTTAAGTTTGGAATGTGATATCTTAAGTTCACTCAACTCCTAAAAGAAATTATTAAAAAAAAAGAACAACCAGAGATTTACAAGTTAATTAAACTTTGTTTAAGTGGAAGTTCATATGTTTTATGACTATTAATACAAACCTTAGTGCGATCAGACAATTCTTGTTGTAGTGCTCTATTTTCAGCATCAGTTGCTTGCAATGGTCGACCCTTACGATCCGAACGTTCTTGAAAATCTCGCAGCTCAGTACGTAATTTCTTATTATCGCGTTCAAGAGCTAATTTTTCTGTTTCTAACCGTTCACGTTTACCCCACTCTGAAGCGTTTTCAGCTTGCAAGCGTTCCAATTCTGTGCGTAATTCACTTAAGCGACGTTCAAGGTTTTCACGAGCAACTATTTCTTCTTGCAAAGAATTGTTTACAATTCGCATTTCGGCACGATGGGACTCCTGAAGGGTTAATAACTCACGTACAGCTTCCTAAAAATCGTATTTTTTTTTTGGTTTAATGAGATGTATGGCGTTTAGTGATAGATAGTTTAAAATTACCTGTTTTGCTGAACGTAATTCTTCTTGATGCTCTCGAACTTCTTGGATTTCCAATGAAAACTTCTCAATACTTTTATGTAGTAAATGCTTTTCACTTCGAATTAATTAAACCTGATTTATTAAAGTTTGAGGAATAATTTTGTCTGACTTACTCTCTTTCCGCTTGTACGGTTTTTTGAGCTTCATCTAATCGTAATTGTAACATGGATATCTTTTGCAGCAAATAATCTTCGTCAAATTCATCCTTTGATAATTGCTGAATCAAGCGTTTTTCCTCGGCGGTAACCTCATCTTTAACAAGAAAAAATAAAATGTTTAGTGTTTAAATCTTATGGAATGCATGTATTTATTAAATTAACAAAAAAAAGGCATTTTAAACTCGGAAATTTCGCAAAGGTCAAATAAATTTAGTATTTTATTGCATTGAATTTTAATTTCCTAAGTTTTGTTAAACATACCAATTTCGGATACATTTTTAGGTACAACTTTTAAAACATATTCATCAATGTCATGATCCTTGAGTTCACCACCAGCTGCTGTCTTAATTACTAAACCATCTTCACTGTTTATATTTTTCAAGCCATCCGAAGAAATGTCCGGAGAACAATTCGCATCCCTGCTGTTTGCCTCGTTATCATCCAATGTATCAACCATTCTAACATTTTCAAAAATAGTAATTACTTAGGATGAGTTTTTTGTTATAATATACTACATACCCAGTTTTATGAAATTGACCAGCATGTTTCATCATTAGGGAATGTACTTTCTCCATTTCTTTTTTTAGCTGAGATATTTGAATTTCAAGATCATTCTTTTCACGTTTGTACGAATTAGCTTCTTTCATAGCCATTTCCAAATTTACTCTCAATTGTTTAGCTTCTTCTCTAGCTTTATTGCGTTCGTTACGGACCTTAACATGCACATCAAACAGATATTTTTATATCGATAAAAATTTTGTTACTTAAACAACTACTGCATACACATACACACATATGTGTGTATGGTAGTGTTTGCTTTGTTTGGTTACCAAACAAAACAGCGCCGGTAGTCGGGCGCACGTCAATTTTTTTAAGCTCACCTTACTCCATTTTTCCCGCCAGTTAGCAGTGCAGTCGGACCACCATTTCATAGTTTTTTCCATTTGGGCTGCTCTAGCACGGGCTTCCTCCAATTCCCTTTGACGTTGAGACTGCAACAGGAATGAATACAAATTGGATTTTTAAGTTTTCCAATAAGTCTTATAGCAGTTACCTCACGAGCCTCCCATTCAGTATCGCCTCCACCATATCTAGCAGTAATAGTATTATTGACAATGCCTACACCAACCGCAGTGTGTTCTATGAGTTCACGTCTATTGACGCCTCCAGTACCAGCAGTACTCTGAGACATTCTACTACAAAAATTTGTTTAAAGTTATAATTCTCTGTATAAGCTATTAAGTTTACTTTTGATCCGTTTGTTATTTTTATACTTTTATTAATATATTTACATTCAACACATCTATTTAAAATACATTTTTAAGCTATAACAACAGAAAAGTTTTCTTTATACCAGTCTTTTTTTTTTGTTTACTATGTTTGTAAACAGGGCTGCCAGAAGATTCTGCTGAAAAATTGCACTTTTTTTGAAAAATCGTCGGCATTTTCGGCATATTAATTTCGAAAATCAGCATGAGTTTTTCATTAATTTTTATTAATTAGACAAAAATAACAATCATATGTAATTTCACGTATTTTTTAAAATGATAATACATAATTATTAGATTTATTATTATATGTTTTAATTTATTCATTATTTAACGTGTGTCATAACTAATAATAATTTAAAAAATTTTGTGTTTGTAAAAATTTTCGAACAATCATGTTTTATTTTTGGTTTTTTTTTCTAAACAACAATTTTTTTGTGAATAGTTTAATTTTTTTTGGGTAATTGTTGTGTATTAAATAATTTTTTCACGTGCCGTCATTTACTTGATGGCTACACGTTCAATTTTTGCTTAAATTTTTGTTAAAGTTCAATACATTCACAATTTTTTACTACCCCGCTCATACATTTCGGAATTGAATACCAGGTGGACTTCAATTTTCTTTCAATTTAACAGCTGTTTTAAAATAATTTTTATGTTTGTAAAAAATTTAAAACAAGAGCAATTTTCTTTGCTGTTTCCTCGACGACGGCATTTTGAACATAAAATTTAAATCAAATTGCTTGCAGCCTACGTCACAACTTCAATATTAGCATATTTTGACAAGCCATATGTGTGAAACAATTATATTATTGAACGTGTAGTTGCAAGGTTAATAGCAACACAAAGTTGCCAGAGTTATGAAAAACGACCTGAACATACTGCATTTACGTGTTTGATATGCCTTGGCTTTAAATTTACAACGTCGTTTTTGTGATGTTTAACAAAACAAGTTAATGTATGTCAAAACATTTAAAAATCATCATGTTTAAGATATTAAACACGAATGAGGCGTTAAACACGTTAGTATGAACTTTGTGTAATACTAATAATAATACTTTTTAGTATCTCTTTCGTAAACAATTTTTGAAGCTTCGGATGAACTTTTTTTTTTAAAAAATAGCTCAGCTGCGTTTCCGCTACTACCTGGTGAATGTGCCTTGATTAATATTCGTTCAGTTGAATCAGCATCATGATGCCAGACTGGAAGCGAATAAAAGTTAAACATTGAAATATTGAATGAAAAGTTGACAAATGTTACAAATTAAAAAACAAATGGAAAAAGAGCCTAAAAGAAAATTCTAATAAATAACATTTACTTATTATAATTTACCTTGATCGACTTGCAAAATAAGTGAACTCCCGAGACGTGGCAGCACTATCAATTTGAACGATGAATTACTGTTCACAGGGCAAATTTTTAATTTCCTCTCTTTTGACAGTACGTCAAAAACGTGATTCCATCTTTTTCCGCTTTGAACTCTGAAGATGGCGGTCGGTAAAAATAAAGGTCTCTCCAAAGGAGGCAAAAAAGGTGGTAAAAAGAAGGTTATCGATCCCTTCTCCCGTAAAGACTGGTACGATGTTAAAGCACCTAACATGTTTGCTACTCGCCAAATTGGTAAAACCTTGGTTAACCGTACCCAAGGCCAGAAAATTGCTTCTGACTATTTGAAGGGACGTGTGTTCGAAGTCGCTTTGGGTGATTTGCAAAAGGATAACGATCCCGAACGTTCTTTCCGTAAATTCCGTCTCATCGCCGAAGATGTGCAAGATCGCAATATTTTGTGCAATTTCCATGGTATGGACTTGTCCACCGACAAATACAGGTAAACTATAAAAGTGAAAAATATGTACATACCATTAGCAATATTTATAAATTTTATTAAGGGTTTATAAAACAGATTTTCATACAAAATATTTTTTATAAAGCCTTGATTAATTTTATAAATAAGGCTGTATGTATTAGCTACATACAAAAATTTTTGTTTTGTAACCAAGAGCGGAACTTAAAAATAAAATTCCAAGATGTGTTACTGATTATTAATGATACAAATTTTATAAGTAGGTATAATGAAAAAAAAGAGAATCGAATATCTTTTGTGAAGTAGTATGCTAAATTGCATGTCTTGTGGAACCACTGATAGTGGATTTTATTTATTATTTGGTTTGTTTTATTATAAAAGACTTCTAAGTGCCAATAAAATATTACATAGCAAAATATGGATTAGAATACAAAATACATATTTTTAAAACAGTTGGTTTTATCTATTCTAGATCTATGGTCAAGAAATGGCAAACCCTCATTGAGGGTATTGTCGAAGCCAAGACTAGCGATGGCTACTTACTTCGCGTTTTCTGTATTGGTTTCACCGCCAAGGATCAACAGTCGCAAAGAAAGACCTGTTATGCTCAACATTCTCAGGTCCGCAAGATCCGTTCTAGGATGCACGACATCATTACCAAAGAAGTCACTAACTCGGATCTGAAACAGTTAGTCGGCAAATTGGCGTTGGATTCCATTGCAAAGGATATTGAGAAGAACTGTCAACGTATATATCCATTGCATGACGTCTACATCCGCAAAGTTAAGGTATTAAAGAAACCCCGTTTCGATTTATCCAAATTATTGGAATTACACGGCGATGGTGGCGGCAAAGGTACTGAAGCAGTTGTTTCAGCTGAAGGTGCTGTTATTGAAAGACCAGAAGGTTATGAACCTCCAGTACAAGAATCTGTTTAAAATGCTTAAGTATAACTAAATGGTATATTTTTTTGTATGTGAAGAAAAATGAAAGAAATGCATATGAAACATTTACAAAGATAGTTAAAATGTTTTTATAATTTTAGTGGGGAGGGTTGTTTTTGATTTTGCTATGAAAATGGGAAGTTTTTCTTTTCTATATTTTCTTTTTAGTTTTCATTGGAAAGGTGACCGACGACCATCCTTCGAAATGGAAGCAATCGAAATAAATGTAAGTATTATTTTATTCTACATTATTTTATAAAGTATGAATTAGATGTGATGTTTCCTTATTTTTCGTCGCTGATGAAAATGATGTCAACTTTTATCTGATTTATAAAAATTTATAAAAAAAATCGATTGTAATTAAAAAGTGGAAAAATAAAATAAATACTTTTATAGTTTTAGATCCGTATCTTGTACGCACTGTCGAAATCACGTTTCTCCTGTTGGCTTGTATTTCAAGAAAAAGGGTAAGTTCATTATAGACATGTACATATATGCACATTCGCTCATTTTCTTCAATAATCCAGAATAATTCAACATTTCGTATTTTATCTTAAGCAAAAATTTCATATAAATAGCTTATATGTACATATGTTCTTCCACCTCCTGAGAGAAGAATTTCTTGGTTGAGTTGTATATAAATTAAAAACTTTTAAAATCATTGAGTTTGACATTTGAAGTAAATGAGCCGATATGTAATGTAAAAAATAAAATTGTATTCTAAATTAAAATGATGTTTAAATATTATTTGCTACTCTTGAATAAGACTTGATGAAAATACCAATCTGAATAAATGCTTTAAAAATAAACCAGTACATTACATGTTCATAATTCTTAAAAATTAAATTAATTCCAATTTTATATATTTTTTTTAGATGTAAATATATGTGCATACCATAGTCGGCCAAAGTGGCACCAATTTGCGGAACTTCAATTGGCTTCTTTACAAATGAATACATGGTCTGTGTTTTAAGACTGATAATGGCTTAATTGGAGGTTAGTAGATACATACAAATCATTAAAAAAAATTATACCTACTTGCTAATCTAAAATGATGTTTAAAAATTATTTGCTACTCTTGAATTAAACTTGATGAAAACACCAATCTGAACAAATATTTTAAAAATAAACAAGCGTTGATGATGTTTAAAAATTAAATTAGTTCTTTTTTTATTTTATAGATCCCGCGTAGTAAATGGTGTATTTAATGCCGGATGGTTTAATTAATAATTAACAAAAGGTAATTAAAGAAAATTTAAAGGAGTTAATTCATTGCAACATTTTCCGGTAATTTTGATTGGTTTGATGAAATGTAAATTAATAGGTAAATCGATTTAATTTAAAATAGAAAAAAGATGTGATGTACGTACAATACATCCGTTTTATATAGTGATTTTTAACACATTTTTCAAGGAAGCACATATCGTTTATAGAAAGACCCTAACTCATTATTTACTTGAAATCGATTTTATGTACATATTTTCAAGGAAGCACATATCGTTTATAGAAATACCCTAACTCATTACTTACTTGAAATTGATTTTGTATACATATTTCTAAAGAATAACATCTAATCTATCCAAAAATTGCCTTATCGAGGTTGACGTATTTCAAATACGACTACGACTGTTTGGTAATAGATTAAATAAGAATTCAACAGTTTTTCTTTAATCTATTACCAAACAGTCGCCGTGTTTTAAATATGAATGAGTTGGGGCTTTCCTATTGGGCCTGTTCTAAAAATCACGGTGATTTCAAAAACAAACTATTAATAGCTAACTTTTATTCAGTTTTTATTGTATTTTTTGTCATGCATAAAATATTTTATTCTAACTTCCATCGCTATAAATCGTGAAATTTATAAAAGCAATGATTTAGCTTTTATTAATTTTTTTAAATCACCGTGATTTGCAGAACATGCCCGTATACTAAGGTAACGATATGTACGTACATACATTAATTGGGAACGGCTCAAAATTGATTGTGTTTCAAATTTCATCATATCTTTCAAAAACGAATCGTTAGGAAATTACTCGGTTTCCATCAAATCCTTAGAATGGAATTTTAATATATGTATGTACTAGTGATGCACGAATATTCGTATTCGGCCATTTTCAGGCGAATACGAATGTATTCGTATTCGTCAAATTCAGACGGATTCGAGTACGAATGTATTCGCCAAATTCAGTCGAATATTTTTCCAAGGAAATTAAATAAATAAATCATAAACGAAATTTAAATAAATGACTAAAAATTCTAGTTTGTACAAATACATTAATCATTTTTATAGAAATTTGTACTTTGTATCATTTTCAAATATTATTTAATGACGATCATTAAAATTTTGGGTACTTTTTATTAACTTTAAAGTACGCCAACAAGAGTGTGATATCCTTTTTCATAAGAATTTTTTAATATATCATATTGCATATAATATTCGTATTCGCGAATATCGTTCCAAATATTCGTATTCGAAAATATCTATTGAAATATTCGTATTCGCGAATATCAAAAATTGACATTCGTTACATCACTAGTATGTACATACATACATACATATGTATTAATTTTTAATTAAAAATGTTTCTCTTTGTTTTGCAGATCAAAACTATGAATGTCAAGTAGATCATCAATGAGGTAGGTTTATTTTTAAATTAAGAAAAACGTACATATACCGTAATCATTTCAACATTGTAAATTAATTTCAATAAAATGTCCGGTATATTATCGCCAGTAATTTAAAAATATTTTAAAACTTAATTTTCTTGCAAATAATAATTTCTAAAGTTTCTGTTAAAAGAAAGAGAAATATTAAATATGGAAACATTTATTGAAACTGATTTCCAAAATATTTTAAAACTTTCGTCACAATGATGATTTTTGAAACTTGAATTCAAATGATAGCTTTTTCTACCAGATAGTAGAACTGATTGTAAACATAAATTATGCTTTGTATAGTCTGTGCGTACATGTGTGTTAAGGATTGTATTTTTTTTTTTCTTTAACAGATTCATGTGCACATCAAAATCGGAACATGCATTATGTTATGCAAAATTTGTAGGAAAAAGGTAAGAATACATACATATATCAAAATATGCTACTGCTTTGTTCATAATTCTAAATTTACATGATGAAAACGTTAACCCAGCTCGCTTTGACAAGCCGTGAAGAGAATTTTTCCAAAACCAACGCAAATACATCTGCTGATACAAATTGAAATTTATTTCTACAATTTAATAATGAACAAAATTAAAATGTATTTTTATCTTTTTATTTCAGATTACAACGACAGCAAAATTGAATTTGTATGATAACGTAAATGATTCCAGCTTGGAAAACATTATATCGCCGTACATATTTTTTATTACATATTGTGTCTTTTGAGGGAGAAAAAGAATATATGTAATAGGTAAGTGCTTTCAAGTTTTTTATTTTAAAATTTATTATTCCAATGATGAAAACACTAACCCAGCTCGCTTTGATAAGCCATGAAGATATTTTTTTCCAAAAACCAACGCAAATTATATATTGGCTGATTCCTATTACAATTGTTTATATACCTATATATTTTTAAAGATTGACGTGGGAACTTTTCATTGCAGGTTACATAAAAGGAATCAAAAACTTTAGGCGATTAAAATCGATGCAAATAATTATGAAGAAAAACAATATGAGATTTTACATTCCTGTTTTGTGGAAAGGGAGGGATACCAAATAAGAAAGGTAATTATTGATTTATTATTATAATTTATTATCCTATTGCCGTTCACAACTCTACTCTGTTTGGCGTTTTAAAGGCGACACAACTCTCAAACAAAATGTTTACTTAAACTTGGCTTAAGAGCATTACAAACTCAACCTTTATTTAAGTTGTGAATGCCAATGTGAAAGACTGGTTGATTTTCAGGCGACCAAGAGAGGAGTTGAGGACGACAATTTACATATTTATGTACGTGCTGTGATATAATGATGATTTTATTTTCTCTGATAGGGACATTTGATCAATAAATGAAACTAAATCAATACAACTGATTTCAATTAAAATTTATTGTTATACTATTATAAACTACAAAAATAATCAACAACTACTTCATATATTTTTATTACAGTTTTCAATGTGACATGATGGAGGAAATGTAATTTATAACGATCATAGTACATCAACTAAATAAAACATGGGAAAATAATTGAAATAATATGCTGTACAGAAAGGAAAAGAATACTGAAAAAGGTACGTCTTCAAATAATAATTTTTGAGTACATTATTTTTTCCTTCAAATGATGAAAACACTAACCCAGCTCGCTTTGATAAGCCATGAAGAGAATTTTTCCCAAAACCAACGCAAATTACATCTGCTGATACAAATTAAAATTTATTTCTACAATTTAAATAAATTCTTAATGATCAAAAATTAAAATGTTTTTTATTTTATTTCAGATTACAAGGACCGAAATAAATAAAATTTGTGTGAAAACGTAAATGATTCAGCTGGGGAAAATCATATTTGTGCAGTATTCTGAGAGAGAAAATGATATATGTAATAGGTAAGTGCTTTCAACTTTTTTATTTTTAAATGTATTATTCCAATGATGAAAACACTAACCCAGCTCGCTTTGATAAGCCATGAAGAGAATTTTTCCCAAAACCAACGCAAATTACATTGGCTGATTCCTATTACAATTGTATATATACCTATTTATTTTTAAAGATTAACGTGGGAACTTTTCATTGCAGGTTACATAAAATAAATTAAAAACTACGCGATTGAAATCGATGCAAATAATTATGGGAAAAAACAATGAAATTTTACATTTCTGTTTTATGAAAAGGGGATACCAAATAAGAAAGGTAATTATTTATTTATTATTATAATTTATTATCCTATTGTCGTTCACAACTCAACTCAGTTTGGCGTTTGAAAGGCGACAACTGGCCAACAAAATTTTTACTTGTTTGTTTTGGCGAAAGAGCATTACAAACTCAACCTTTCTTTAAGTTGTGATGAATGTCAATGTTAAAGATGGTTCAGTTGTCGGACGACCAAATTGAGTGGATTTGAGATCGACAATACGTGCAATGTTATACTGATGAATTTTTTTTCGGATTCCCCATCATTTGATCAATAAATGACACTAAATCAATATAACTGATTTCAATTGAAACTTATTGTTATACTATTATAAACTACAAAAATAATCAACAACAACTTTAATATATTTTTATTACAGTTTTCAATGTGACATGGACATGATGGAAATTTAATTTATAACAGTCATAATATAGCAACTAAATAAAACATGGGAAAATCATTAAAATAATATGTACATATGTATACATACATACATACATAAGTATATGCTGCTGTACAGAGAGGAAAAGAATACAGAAAAAGGTACGTCTTCAAATAATAATTTTCAAGTGCGTAAATACTTTCTTCCAATGATGAGAACTTTAACCCAGCTCGCTTTGATAAGCCATGAAGAAAAATTTTCCCAAAACCAACGCAATTTACATCTGCTGATACAAATTAAAATTTATTTCAAAAATTTAATAAATTTTTATGTGATAAAAATTAAAATGTTTTTTTTTATTTCAGATTACGACTGCGAAATAAATATAAATTGTATGAAAACGTAAATGATTCAGCTTGGGAAAAAATTTATAAAATTATCTCGATATACATACCGCATATATATATACTATATGTATATATATATGCGGTATTCTGAGAGAAAAGGATTTAATAGGTAAGTGCTTTCGACGTTTTTATTTTTAAATATATTATTCCAATGATGAAAACACTAACCCAGCTCGCTTTGATAAGCCATGAAGAGAATTTTTCCCAAAACCAACGCAAATTACATTCACTGATTCCAATTATAATAATTGTTTTTATACCTATTTATTTTTAAAGATTAACATGCGTACTTTTCATTGCAGATTACATAATGAATTAAAAATTTTACGCTATTAAAATCGATGCAAATAATTATGAAAAAAAAACAATATAAGATTTGACATTCTTGTTTTGTGGAATGGGAGGGATACCAAATAAGAAAGGTAATTTATTGATTTATTATTATAATGGATTATCCTATTGCCGTTCACAACTCAACTCACTTTGGCGTTTGAAAGGCGACACAACTCCCAAAAAAATTTTTTTGATTGAACTTGAAGAGCATTACAAACTCTATCTACCTTTCTTTAAGTTGTAAATGCCAAAGTGAAAGATGGGTTGATTTTCAGACGACCAAAAAAGTGGAGTTGACGACAATGTACATATGTATGCACGTGCAGTGTTATAATGATGATTTTATTTCCTCTGATAGGGACATTTGATCAATAAATGAAATTAAATCAATACAACTGATTTCAATTAAAACTTATTGTTATACTATTATAAACTATAAAAATAATCAACAACTACTTTATATATTTTTATTTCAGTTTACAATGAGACATGATGGAAATGTAATTTATAGCAGTCATACATACTATAGCAACTAAATAAAACATGGGAAAATCGTTGAAATAATATGCTGTACAGAAAGGAAAAGAATACTGAAAAAGGTACGTTTTGAAATAATAACTTTTCAGCACATATTTCCTTCAAATGATGAAAACACTAACCCAGCTCGCTTTGATAAGCCATGAAGAGAATATTTCCCAAAACCAACGCAAATTACATTGGCTGATTCCAATTACAATTGTTTATATACCTATTTATTTTTAAAGATTGACGTGGGAACTTTTCATTGCAGGTTACATAAAATGATTAAAAACTTTACGCGATTGAAATCGATGCAAATAATTATGGATAAAAAACAATGAGATTTTACATTTCTGTTTTGTGAAAAGGGGATACCAAATAAGAAAGGTAATTATTTATTTATTATTATAATTTATTATTCTATTGTCGTTCACAACTCAACTCAGTTTGGGGTTTTGAAAGGCGACACAATTCTCAAACAAAATTTTTATTTATTTATTTATTTATTCAAAGGTAATATAAAGCGTAAAAGGCCAAACTTACACATATATTACTAACGTACCTTTTCACAATGTATGGTTAAAATATAACAGGGACTTTAACGGCAAATTTTGTATGAAGAACTGTCAGTTAAAGTTCACGTTAACTCTGAACCATACATTGTGAAAAGGTACGTTAGTGTTAATAATGCTTGTGTGTATAAAAATTGTTACTTAAGCTTAAATTAAAATGTTAAAGATGGGTTAGTTTTCGGACGATCAAAAGAGAGAAGTTGAGGACGACAATGTAAATACATACATATGTACATACGTGCAATGTTATACTGATGAATTTTTTTCGGATTCCCCATCATTTGATCAATAAATGACACTAAATCAATACAACTGATTTCAATTAAAATTTATTGTTACAGTATTACAAATTACAAAAATAATCAAAAACTATCTTAATATATTTTTATTTCAGTTTACAATGAGACATGATGGAAATGTAATTTGTAGCAGTCATACATAATATAGCAACTAAATAAAACATGGGAAAAATCATTGAAATAATATGCTGTACAGAGAGGAAAACAATATTTAAAAAGGTACGTCTTCAAATAATAATTTTTGAGCACTTTTTTTCCTTCAAATGATGAAAACACTAACCCAGCTCGCTTTGAGAAGCCATGAAGAGAATTTTTCCCAAAACCAACGCAAATTACATCTGCTGATACAAATTAAAATTTATTTCTACAATTTAAATAAATTCTTAATGATCAAAAATTAAAATTTTTTTTATTTTTATTTTATTTCAGATTACAAGGACCGAAATAAATAAAATTTGTGTGAAAACGTAAATGATTCAGCTGGGGAAAAATCATATTTGTGCAGTATTCTGAGAGAGAAAATGATATATGTAATAGGTAAGTGCTTTAAACTTTTTTATTTTTAAATGTATTATTCCAATGATGAAAACACTAACCCAGCTCGCTTTGATAAGCCATGAAGAGAATTTTTCCCAAAACCAACGCAAATTACATCTGCTGATACAAATTAAAATTTATTTCTACAATTTAAATAAATTCTTAATGATCAAAAATTAAAATGTTTTTTATTTTTGTTTTATTTCAGATTACAAGGACCGAAATAAATAAAATTTGTGTGAAAACGTAAATGATTCAGCTGGGGAAAAATCATATTTGTGCAGTATTCTGAGAGAGAAAATGATATATGTAATAGGTAAGTGCTTTAAACTTTTTTATTTTTAAATTTATTATTCCAATGATGAAAACACTAACCCAGCTCGCTTTGATAAGCCATGAAGAGAATTTTTCCCAAAACCAACGCAAATTACATTGGCTGATTCCTATTACAATTGTTATTTTTATACTTATTATTATTCAAAGATTTACATAAGAACTTTTTATTGCAGGTTACAATATCAATTCAAAACCTTTACGCTGTTAAAATCGTTGCAAATAACTGAATCATTGAAGAAATAATATAAGCCTTGACTTATACTTTATTGTATTAGGAAAATTAATAGCTAATAAGAAAGGTAATTATTAACTTCTTATAATTAATGGTCCTATTGTCATTCAAAGTCAACCCAACTCTCAAATAACCAAAATTTTGTTTTGAAGTTATTTTTTTTATGGCACTCTACAATATCAGTGTGAAAGTTGGATTAATTCTAAACGACTAATCAGAGTGTAATTTGAGAACGACAATAGGGTCATGAATTGATGTCATACCGCTGATTTACTCAAAAAACGTCATAACTAAAAAATTTAATTTTTGAGTTAGCAAATTAATCCTCATATCGTTCTTCATATTGTGTAAAAATTTCATACAAACATCTTGTTTACTCAAGTCTTGAAAGCAAAATTAAAATATTTCTGTGGTGGGAATCGAACCCACGTTCTCTGGACTGAGAGGCTAGCATCGCTACCACTCAGCCACAGGGGTCTTTCTTTTAATTTTGAGTTTTTTTTTTGGTAAATGAGCGCTATGTAGATACATACATATGTACAATATTATAATGATGATTTGTTTCGGATTCCCCATCATTTGATCAATAAATGACACTTAATCAATACAACTGAAAATGTTCAATGCAGTTCATTGTTTGTACTTTTTTATAACTACATAATATATTTTTATGTAAATTAATGTATGTGTTTTTCTGTTATTTTTAGGTATTGCTTCCAACTAACTTCATATTTGCATATATAATTTTATCTATAAGGTAAGAAATGTTCCAACGACTTCAGTAATTGTTTTATTTTATGTATGATGAAACTAATCGGATTCCCCATCATTTAATTAATAAATGAAACAAGTCCATTCTGAATTTTCTTAAATTTATTATAAATAGTATGCATATTTTGGAGCTTTGCGATAACCCTGCTGTATTTTTTTTTTACAGAAGGAAGAAACTGCATTTTGCTGACTGTTGGAGTGTGATTGATATACGCGTATATAATGTATATATGAGAAAATTTTTAATAAAATATATAATCAAAATTAATACAACAATCTAAAAATATTTAATTTTTATACAGGAAATAAGTTGAAAAAAAGGAAGCTAAGTTTTAGATCACGTACATATCGTCACCTTAAATGCAAATTGACGTAACTACACCAAAATTCGAAATCGAGTTTTTGATTGATTATGGTTAACTTTATCAAACTACATGTTTACGCAAATATTTAGACCTCTGCTACCAAATTAACGACTTTGTTAAAGAAATTCAAACGATTATGTATGTATAACTTGCCCATCACTTTGAGTACAAGCCTTTTTATATGAAATTTTTAAATAAAATTAATCATAATGTAACGATATTTTCTGCATTATGACTCCAAAAACACATGCACATACATGTCTTATGTTGCAATATAGGAGCGATATGTAGGTACAAAATTTTTAAAATAATTCAATAATGATTCCTTTTGAGAGCATAGAAAAAGCAAGAAAATAATTCGCTATTAGTTACCATCCGTAATACCATTTCGGCAAGTAGCAGCGCAACTAGGGTGGTCGATTCGGTTTTAGGGTTCCGTACATCAAAGGTGAAAAAAGGAACCCTATTGTTTTCGCTACGCTGTCCGTCACACGGTATTTTCTCAGGAACCGTAAGAGCTACGGACCTGAAATTTGGACAGAGTATGTAGAACCTTGGCCACTACAACAACAAATACATGAGAATTAGAAATTAAAGGGTGCTCCAAAACGAGCGACGAAACATGTTAAAATCTCATGTAATATACATACAATTGTATGTACATATGATATTGACACTTGAAATTTGTAAAATTAGTGTATTTTTATATATGTAGACTACAACAATAAACATTAAAATATTGAAAAATCAGAAATAATTCATAGTTAGGCTCAAGTTCAGTAATTTCAATTCTTATTGAATGAAATATTTTTATTAATTAATGTGAGTTTCTAAAGAAGAGAAGAAAAATTAAACTTAGACTTTAAGCTGGGGGAAATACCGATACTTTTCTGTGCAGCCACGCACTTCATCAGCACCCTAGTCTATCTACTTGGGTAGAGATTCTTATTAACATCAGCTATTTAACTTAAATGTACAATGAAACGGAATATGAGAAACGATTGTTGTGTATACAATTGATTTACCTTTGGTAAACACATTTATAAGTATCACTATTATTTTTCTGTTTTTTTTTCCAATTTTTCATTTTTCTATTTAGGTTAGCACGAAATTATTTTACTCTACCTCAGTATGTTTAACTATTCTTACTTATCTTTTTACGATCATCACATTAATTATTTTTACTTATTCGATGTACCATCGTTACATGCATGTACATAAGTATTTTTGTAGTGGTCTATGTTACTTGTTGTTGCATTCTACAGTTTTATTTTAGTTATTCCAGCGTTCTGAAACTGTGATAACCAAGTGAACAGTGATTGCCAAGTGAACATATTTTTGTCACGTGCCCATGATGTATTAAGTGAGAAATTTTTTAGATATTTTAATTGAACTGTAGTGAATTTTAATCAGAAATAATTCATAGTTAGGCTCAAGTTCAGTAATTTCAATTCTTATTGAATGAAATATTTTTATTAATTAATTAATGAATTATTTCTGATTAAAATTAATTAATTAATAAAAATATTTCATTCAATAAGAATTGAAATTACTGAACTTGAGCCTAACTATGAATTATTTCTGATTAAAATTCACTACAGTTCAATTAAAATATCTAAAAAATTTCTCACTTAATATTGAAAAATTTAAATTAAAGGGTGGTCCATCAGTTAATGCAATTTTGACTATGTAATTTTGACAACTTGCTATATCTTGGAAACCGTAAGAGGTAAACTCTTAAAATTTTCAAAAACGGTAAAACTAAAAAATCCGAAAATTATAAAATCGCCAAAACCTGAAAAAAATCGCAAAAAATTAAAAAAAATCGACAAAATTAAAAA
This sequence comes from Tachina fera, assembly GCA_905220375.1. Classification (NCBI taxonomy): domain Eukaryota; kingdom Metazoa; phylum Arthropoda; class Insecta; order Diptera; family Tachinidae; genus Tachina; species Tachina fera. The sequence continues at coordinate 48,440,709 of LR999964.1, read as the reverse complement.
GAGAATTCTAGCACTAAAATAAATCGCCAAATTCGAAAACATCGTTTAAATGAAAAAAAATCGCCAATATGAAAAAAACGCCAAAAACCGAAAAAAATTGCCAAAACGCGAAAAATGCTCCAAAACCAAAATAATTGTTTATGTGAAAAAAAATCGCCAAAAACCGAAAAAAAAATCCTCAAAACGAAAAAAATCGCCAAAACCAAAAAAAAAACACCTATATGAAAAAATCGCCAAAATTAAAAAAAATCGGCAAAATAAAAAATCACCAAAAACCCAAAAAAAAATCGCCAAAACGTGAAAAAAGTGCCAAAACTCAGAAAGCGCCAATAAATTCAAAAAACCCCCAAACTAAAAAAACGCTTAAAACCGAAAAAACCCAAAAACGAAAAAAATGTCAAAACTATTGTTTATATTTAAAACCCCTCAATAATCAATTTCAATGTATTTTAATAAAAAAAATATTTTACTGAATAAGTAAAATATAATTTTGGGATTATTAGTGCGTTTACAAATTTTAAACTTAAATTGTAAAAATTCCCATAAAAACACTAATTATTAATTTGACTGCACCCGGTCAAAAAATACTTGTGTGGCTTGAATAGCTGTTGTTGTTATTTACATTTATTTTCTTTTTACATACTCTTTATATCTACAATTTGATGCTGAAAAAAAGTCAGCCAGTGTAGTAATGGTAAAGTAAGAAAATAAAAAACATGTTGATTATTGAGTTCTTGTTTCAACTTTGTTATTTGTTATCTAGTTGTTCTAAGAAACTTTGGGTAAAGGTTCCCTGATGATCTGCATTAGCAACAGTGAAATGCGCATAGGATCCAGCTAAACCCCTCAATAATCAATTTCAATGTGGAACAAATCTAGTTTAGGGGCACCTCCCAGAAATGAACAAAAAGTATCCTATCCTATAGTAAATTGAAAAATAAGAACAAAAAATTAAATAAAAATATTGGCGGAAAGGCTTAGTTTCCGAGTTATGGGCCTCTGAAATTTTAGTACAATATTTTAATTATACGATGTTTTTCAACGAATATGACCAATATTGGTATCTCAAAAATTAAAAAAAATCCTATCCTATAGAAAATTCAAAAATAAGGGAAAAAAATTAAATAAAAAATTTCGCGACGAGTCCTAGTTTCCGAGTTATGGGCTTCTGAAATTGTATACATTAATATAGAAATGATCAAACATGTAAACAAGTATTGAAAGAAGAAAAAATAAACATTTTTTTATTTTAAAATGTATTACATACATATGTATACATATATATATATATATATATATATATATATATATATATATATATTGTTTCATGAGAAGGCGCAGCCTAGTAATGATTTTCTGGATTGCAAAGTTTTATTGCTTAATAACATTTTTCTGCATTGCCGGCCTTCGGCCGGGCTTAAGGATTTTCTCCACCATGGTGTTTCCCCAGACGGCGCAGCCTAGTAAAGATTTTCTGCCTTGCAAAGTTTTCTTGCTCAATAACATTGTTCTGCATTGCCGGCCTTCGGCCGGGCTTAAGGATTTTCTCCACCATGGTGTTTCCCGAGACGGCGCAGTGTAGTAAAGATTTTCTGTCTTGCAAAGTTTTCTTGCCTAATAGCATATTCCTGCATTGCCGGGCTTAAGGATTTTCTCCACCATGGTGTTTCCCGATACGGCGCGGCCTAGTAATGATTTTCTGGATTGCAAAGTTTTCTTGCTCAATAACATTGTTCTGCATTGCCGGCCTTCGGCCGGGCTTAAGGATTTTCTCCACCATGGTGTTTCCCGAGACGGCGCAGTGTAGTAAAGATTTTCTGCCTTGCAAAGTTTTCTTGCCTAATAGCATATTGCCGGCCTTCGGCCGGGCTTAAGGATTTTCTCCACCATGGTGTTTCCCGAGACGGCGCAGCCTAGTAATGATTTTCTGGATTGCAAAGTTTTCTTGCTCAATAACATTGTTCTGCATTGCCGGCCTTCGGCCGGGTTTAAGACTTTTCTCCACCATGGTGTTTCCCGAGACGGCGCAGCCTAGTAATGATTTTCTGGATTGCAAAGTTTTCTTGCTCAATAACATTGTTTTGCATTGCCGGCCTTAGGCCGGGCTTAAGGATTTTCTCCACCATGGTGTTTCCCGAGATGGCGCAGTCTAGTAAAGATTTTCTGCCTTGCAAAGTTTTCTTGCCTAATAGCGTATTCCTGCACTGCCGGCCTTCGGCCGGGCTTAAGGATTTTCTCCACCATGGTGTTTCCCGAGACGGTGCAGCCTAGTAATGATTTTCTGGATTGCAAAATTTCTTGCTTAACATTGTTCTGCATTGCCAGCCTTCGGCCGGGCTTAAGGATTTTCTCCACCATGGTGTTTCCCGAGACGGCGCAGCCAAGTAAAGTTTTCCTGCTTAATAACATTTTTTTTAAGGATTTTCTCCACCATGATAATTCCCGACAAGGAAAACAAAGTATAATCACAATATTATACTAGAATTTCAAAAGCCCATAACTCAACAACTAAGCCCGCCACCAATTTTTTTATTCAATTTTTTTGTCTTATTTTTAAATTTTCTATAGGATAGAGTATTTCTTTTTTAATTTTTGAGATACCAATATTAATTTTATTCGTTGAAAAACACTGTATAATAACAATATTGCACTAAAATTTCAGAAGCCCATAACTCGGAAACTAGGACTCGTCGCCAAATTTTTTATTTAATTTTTTCCTTTATTTTTGAATTTTCTATAGGATAGGATTTTTTTTTAATTTTTGAGATACCAATATTGGTCATATTCGTTGAAAAACATCGTATAATTAAAATATTGTACTAAAATTTCAGAGGCCCATAACTCGGAAACTAAGCCTTTCCGCCAATATTTTTATTTAATTTTTTGTTCTTATTTTTCAATTTACTATAGGATAGGATACTTTTTGTTCATTTCTGGGAGGTGCCCCTAAACTAGATTTAAGCCCAAATTTTAAACTTAAATTGTAAAAATTCCCATAAAAACACTAATTATAGTTTATATTGTTCGTATTGAATTACATATCTCGTGCCCGTACGGAACCCTTCGTGCGCGGGTCAAAGTCGCACTTCACTGAATTTATTTTACAATACGTTTGTCGGTTTTTTCAAAATGTTGATTTTTCGAATGTCGAATAGTCCGGTTTTTTTACAGTTTAAAAAGCGGCCGAGTCGAATACATTTCAATTTGTATATTTTGCAATAAAGTTAGTTTTTACTATGTTAAAAACTTACTGTAACGTGAAATTAAAGCGAAATTATTTTATGAGGTGGTAGCAGAGGCGAATTAAATTGGCTTTATGGTGTGCAGTGGATGTCAATATCCATTTGCAAATATTGTTTTTGTTTTGTTGACATTTTGCTTCATATTTTCATGTATCTTGTCCATACATTAATATGTATGTATATACCATACATTATTATTCGCAGATGACGTTTTTTTACTTTTTAGAGGATGTCGTAGCTTTGAAGATATATTGATGGAGAGCATAAATGTTACCCTTGAAAGGGGGTATATGTGGACTGCTGGCAGATCTTTGAAGATTAACCCTACAAAAACTAAGGCTATTCTGCTTGGGCCCACTGATCGTTTTTCTGTGGATCTCAGTTTATTTTTGAATGGAGTACGCATAGAATTTGTTGATCACCTGAAGTGTTTAGGAGTTATTATTGATAGGAAACTTTCTTTTGACAAACATATTGACTGCTTAAGTGACAGGATCTTTGGTATATTGCGTAGGATTTACTCTATTAACTTGTACTTAACTTTATCAGTTAAACTACAAATGTCATGGGCCTTGCTAATGTCCCAGATTTTATATGGGAATGAAGTTTATTCTGGATCGTGCGGTATACATATTACTCGTTTACATCGGCTTGTTAATGTAATTGTACGTTTTGTGTTTAGTGTGCGTCGTCGCGAGCACATATCTGGTATTCTTCACAGATTTCTAGGGTGCAGCTTTAATGAATTTCTTAAGTACAGAAATCTTCTATTGTTTTATAAAATTATTAAGAGTTCTAGGCCCTTATCCTTAATATGAGTCATTCATATTTTCGCGCTCTACCAGAAACCCTCAGATTATTCTTCCTAGAATTCGTTCATCTTTTTTAGAGAAATCTTTTATTCATTCAATAAGAATTGAAATTACTGAACTTGAGCCTGACTATGAATTATTTCTGATTACAATTCACTACAGTTCAATTAAAGAATCTAGAAAACGTTTATTGCCAGGGTTTCGCGGTGGTGGAACCAGTTACCACATCAGTTACGTGTCTTCTCTCATTCAAACAATGTATTTCGTTTGAAACTTTTAAAATTATATTCTCTATGATTATCCATGTCTCTCTAAAGAATAAATTTAACTCAATTTACCTTAACTTCTACTGCTGGCTACTGATGGGACCTACTTATGTTATCTTTGGCTGGGGAGCTGATTTTATATTGGGATAGTAAATCTTTAATATTACGAATCAATGAATTGGTATGGTATGAATTTAATTTAATTAACAATTATTATTTAGTACCTAAAGGGGCCCATCCATACACACTCGCTCGCACTGGTTGACTGACCTGCCACGGATAACCGTATAATCTTGCGGTTTTTTGTGGAATTTCTTTAACAACCACGTTGCCTACTTCTTATGTGAAGGCATAGGTCGTGTACAGTCAGTCACAAAACCTTATAAAATACTGTTAATACCATCTTGGGCATATGGTCTACGTTACTCCGCCCATATTTGTGCAACACCATATTATGCAAATTTACTTTGCAGTAATATGTTTAATAAATAAATAAATAAAATAAATACACACATACTGCTCATGCTCATGTGATAAGCATGTATTGGTAAATTTTCAATTTTTGTTAATGTATTTGTCACACAGACAATGCAGTATGAAAAATCGAAATAGTTTTGATTTTGAAATGAACTCATACTGCTGACAGTTTTTCAAATGAACTAAAAATAAATTTATTCATTTTTCTGATGTGTATTTTTTTTAAATTTAAAGTTTTACTGAAAAAAGAAAGTAAAACAAACAAAAAAAAGGTTTTGAAAAAATAATGTGTAAAGAAAATACGTTTCTAATTAATTTCTTCAAATCTATTAATAATTTTTTTTGTTTTCAAACGCATGTTTATTTTATAAACTTTTATTTTAAATGATGATTGATATGATTGATGGTAAAATATCAATCACACACGTATACCAAGGGTTCATCGGCTGTAGTAGCTGCAAGCAGTATGTGTGTATGGGCCCCTTAAGGTATTTTTTACTGTTATGTAATATTATATAATTGGCCTTAATGGCTTTGTATTACATATTTTCTTGTAAATAAATAAATATGAAGTTTACTTTTATGTTTTACCTTTAATTTTTGTATTGTTTTATAGTATTTTCATGAACTGTTAACTATTTTTTTTTAATAATAAAGAAATTTAAAATAAAAACTTTTGTATAATAATGTTCTTACTTAAAAAACCGGTTGACCGGTTTTTCCTGAATTTTAAAAACCGAAACCTGGTGTTTCATAATATTAAAAATTCGAACTATCCGAAAACCGGTTTCTGGAAAAAGTCGAATAATCGATCACCCTATTTCCATCCATAAACAGCAAAATTCTGGAGCATCAATTTTTTTCTCATTGCCTGATTCAGCAATACGCTGATTTTCAATACAAATTTATTTCTTTCTAAAATATAAAAAATAATTTGGAACCGTCTTTGATTTCGTGGTTTTCAATACTAATACGGACATGGCTTATTCGAGTTCTCTATTCATAAGGACATAAGAATATATATTATTTATGAGGTGGTAAAATTTTTGATGGTTTATTTTTTCAAATTTTGTAATTCTTAATAATAAAGTAAATAAATAAATTTAAATACATATGCATATCGTTCCATAACCACTAAAAAAAGCTTAGCGACATGATTTTCGAACTTGAAATCAATTGGTGACGATCTTAAATACGATTGATTTTCGTAAAAAAAAGTTTCCAAAAAGAAGTTTTGCGGTTGTCGAAATTTTCGATTCAACAGTTTGTACTATATTAAAGAAAAATTATACATTCAGCTAGTACAGCAAATTGGATGTCGAACCGAAAAAGTTAACATTTAAAAACATAGTTTTAACAAGAGCGTAATGCAGATTTTGGCAATTTATTTATACGTGCGCGTCTTCTTTTTTCCATTTCTTTAGCAAAATTCCAAGATTCCTTATCGAATATATTCTTGCCATTTGCAATAGCCAAAAGACGAGATAACACCAGAAGCGAATGTAAATCATCTGCGCTGGTTATTGAATCTGCTTTACGCATCTCAACAAAGTCGTTTTGTATCATTTCAGTATCATCCGGATTCATTGTAAATGGTGAAATTTTTGCTAAGGTTAAGAAGCGACGAAATTGATCCAGACGTGAATTTTGTTTGATATAGTGGTGCGCAGCTTTTAAAGTTTCCTTTATCACTTCAATTGACTTGTTATCCGTTTCAACTGGTAGTGAAATGTTACTCTGTAATGAATGAAGCATTTTTATTACGATTTTGTAAACCATTAAAACTACATACCGGTAACATGCTTCGTCCTTCACTTAAAAGCAATACAGGAATATCGACGTTATAGTCGATGCCATAGTACTGAAAATTGCATTTTATTTGTTGGTTATTAATAAGGTTAGCGATACTTTGTATACCCATTACACCATTAGCCTCTAATTTTCCTTGCTGCATTTTGGTTTCATCAAGTACCAAATGAGTTTGTGGTGCCAATTGTAATAAGCCTGAGACTAGTTTGTTTGTCTCATAATCTTTTCTGTGAATATTTTTTTGAAACGTAAATAAATATTACACAAATATAAGTATTGAAATTACTTACTTTGGCACAAATGATGCAGTGTTCATAATATCCAATGTCATTGGTAAATAATGACTTGCTGGAATAATTAACTCTAGTATTTCGTATAGCTGTTTTGTGTAATCACTCAGACCTTCCCTTGGTATGTTATAAATATTCAGAGAAAATTGTCCAATACTTTGCAACTCGCTTCTACTGTAAACAGTTGATATAAGATGTGACAAGAGGTAATCTGCAGCCAAATCATCATTGAACAGGCATAAAGTTAAAAGCATACGCAACTCTTTTCGAACAAGTTCCATATTTATGTTTTCATTTTCAATTGAGAGCGTTGCTAAATGGACATCCATGATAGGGTTAGCATGAGGTAAAAGATGAACTGCTATAGCATGCAATCTGGGTATTAATGAGGGAGGAGGATTTTGAGCTTGAATTTCTGAGCTTTCAAAATCATCAATTTCCATTCCAATTGCATCGAGTGACGGATCTGCTGATAAGAAACCAATTACGTCTATTACAGTATTTAGGGTGTAAGAATCAAAGTCTTTGTAAATTTTAATCATGCAGGCTTTACTTGGCCTTTCTGGTATAGGGGAATTTAATAAATATTCAGCACTTATAGCTGAACTGTTTGCTGTTTGTTTTTGTTCAGATTCAGTTTTTTGCCGCTTTGTGGGATCCATTTTATTTTCGGACTCTGCTACATTTTTTCTTTCAGCACATTCAATTTCCATTTCCTCTGGTGCTGGCCTCTTTTTAGTTTTCTCTTCTGTTTTTGCATCCTCTTCTGTAATAACTTCGGGCAAATTGCGACTGTTGCAATTTTCTTCATACTCTCTAGTCCAGTTATTAATACCTGGTATGGAAACGACAAACAAAGTTCTTCGTTCGCCTTTAACATTTGAAGGTGATTCGAAATTTACTTCCTCCCCGCTGTTTAACAATACACAATCCCTGTATTTACCCTGCTGCATGCGTGTGCCTGCTCCATCGGACTTTTTAACTTCATATCTCTCGAGATACATTTCCGGATCTTGCATATCCTGTATCATGCCTCTAAAGCGCACCAACTCATTATCTTTTAGCAAATGCAATGGCGTATAATTTAACAATGGTATGGTAGACCACTCCCTTGGATTCTCTAGAAGTTTATTAAAGTGAGAACTTTCTAAACCGGCAAATTCCTCGGGAGACTGTGGTAGTTTCATGTTAGTGATTTAAATACTTTAGCAATTAATAAATTCTTATTTCGTAACACTTTGTTGTAGATTTCGACTTGTTCACCAAATATATGCACATAGGAACCACATCCAAACAAAATAACATGCTTTTGCGCCAATAGAACAGCGTTGCCAAGTCGATTTCACACAAGGTAGCCTCGTTTCAACATTTAATAATCAGCTGCTAGTTTCTCTAGTGTCAAAGTGAAATAAAAATTTCGAAATTTTTTGACAGCAAGAAATTTTACACAGGCATATTTAAATATATTTTCTGCTGTACTGTATTGCATATCAAAATGGATTCATCTAATTGAATTCGACTTGCAAGCTTTTATAAAAATATATTTTATAAAAATAAAAAATGTATACAATATATAAAAATGCATTTCGAATATTAAGAATTATTTTATTTTATTAGTTTATGAAGGCAATACAAAGCCAATAGGCCAAATAACATATTACTTAGCATAACATAGTACCTTACTATCATAACAGCTTATACAAATAATTTTATAACAATTTTTTATATATCATATATATATATAAAAGAAAAATCTACGAAGAAAATAAATATTTAAAGCTTTTTTGTGAGTCCACTAAGATAGTAGAGCTAACAAAATAGAAAATAAATTTAAGCACATGTACATACATATATGTAATTTAGGCAACTTCGCAAGTTAATAATTGTATATGTATAAATAAAATTTTTCAAATAAAAATTGAATTACCCTGTCTGGAAGGTTCTTCGCGGCAGCACTATTAGCTGGCAACGCTTGAATTTAACCCAACCAACTTTTTATTTTCCACTTTAATTCCAGAAACTCTTTTTTATTGTATAACGGTTACACATAGCTTTTAATGTCAAGATTTAACAAAAGTTTGTAGGAATATATTTAACTATAGTTTATAGCATAATTAATCGCTTAAAACTACAAAATCGTCATCAGCTTCATTTAAATTTGGTTGTTTATTTACACTTGTTGCCATAATCTTTTCAAAAACATCATTATCCAGTTGAAAACTGTTACTAAAGAAATAACTTACGTTTTCATCTTCAAATTTTTTTTCTTCAGAGTGATTTCCGTTGGTGGTATCACTTTTAACATGGTTTTGTTTGAAACTGTCTACCAAGTTAGATATACTAATGATTTTTGGTTCATTCGATGTAAATCTTCCTTTTTTAACCAAAACATCAAAACTATCATCCATTGCAAGTTTTTTAGTTTCCATGTACGTGGATTTATAAAAGGAATTTGAAAGCGAACGCTTCTCACTAGGAATTTCAAAATCATCAACAGATTTATTTGTTACATTACCAAAGGTTTTGCCTAATATAACACCAGTATCTTGCGTTATTACTTCATAACAAAGTTGTTTTCCCTTAAGTGAGGTCAACGCAAATGATTTATGTGATCTACCAATAATTCCATTGACTATATCTGACATGTCGAAGAGATCTTCATCAATGTCACTTTCTAGATCAGACGGTATACTCTTATTTATTGGTGTAGAGCATTGTAGTGAATCTATATTAAATTTTTTGACAGCAAGAAATTTTACACAGGCATATTTAAATATATTTTCTGCTGTACTGTATTGCATATCAAAATGGATTCATCTAATTGAATTCGACTTGCAAGCTTTTATAAAAATATATTTTATAAAAATAAAAAATGTATACAATATATAAAAATGCATTTCGAATATTAAGAATTATTTTATTTTATTAGTTTATGAAGGCAATACAAAGCCAATAGGCCAAATAACATATTACTTAGCATAACATAGTACCTTACTATCATAACAGCTTATACAAATAATTTTATAACAATTTTTTATATATCATATATATATATAAAAGAAAAATCTACGAAGAAAATAAATATTTAAAGCTTTTTTGTGAGTCCACTAAGATAGTAGAGCTAACAAAATAGAAAATAAATTTAAGCACATGTACATACATATATGTAATTTAGGCAACTTCGCAAGTTAATAATTGTATATGTATAAATAAAATTTTTCAAATAAAAATTGAATTACCCTGTCTGGAAGGTTCTTCGCGGCAGCACTATTAGCTGGCAACGCTTGAATTTAACCCAACCAACTTTTTATTTTCCACTTTAATTCCAGAAACTCTTTTTTATTGTATAACGGTTACACATAGCTTTTAATGTCAAGATTTAACAAAAGTTTGTAGGAATATATTTAACTATAGTTTATAGCATAATTAATCGCTTAAAACTACAAAATCGTCATCAGCTTCATTTAAATTTGGTTGTTTATTTACACTTGTTGCCATAATCTTTTCAAAAACATCATTATCCAGTTGAAAACTGTTACTAAAGAAATAACTTACGTTTTCATCTTCAAATTTTTTTTCTTCAGAGTGATTTCCGTTGGTGGTATCACTTTTAACATGGTTTTGTTTGAAACTGTCTACCAAGTTAGATATACTAATGATTTTTGGTTCATTCGATGTAAATCTTCCTTTTTTAACCAAAACATCAAAACTATCATCCATTGCAAGTTTTTTAGTTTCCATGTACGTGGATTTATAAAAGGAATTTGAAAGCGAACGCTTCTCACTAGGAATTTCAAAATCATCAACAGATTTATTTGTTACATTACCAAAGGTTTTGCCTAATATAACACCAGTATCTTGCGTTATTACTTCATAACAAAGTTGTTTTCCCTTAAGTGAGGTCAACGCAAATGATTTATGTGATCTACCAATAATTCCATTGACTATATCTGACATGTCGAAGAGATCTTCATCAATGTCACTTTCTAGATCAGACGGTATACTCTTATTTATTGGTGTAGAGCATTGTAGTGAATCTATATTAAATTTATTACACTTCATAGAAATTTTTTGGTTATTTTTTCCAATTTCTTTATTAATTTTTTCCTTAAAGAATCGATCGATCATTTGTAAACCCCGCTGTCGGTTAGGTTTTGTTTGGCGTTTTGGTTTGGTAGATTTGGCTATGTCCTCGGTAGCGCGCATTAAATCATTGAAGTTTTCTAACGAGCTCAAATTCGGATTTTCACTTTTTGTCGCTTTAGATTTTCCTAATTTTTTTGGAATTTTCTTCGTCTTTTCCTTAGATTTTAAAAATGACTCAACTAAAGATGGGTAAGCAATTTTTACTTTCTCAAATGGCTCAACAGTAGACCAAATACTTTGAATACCTTTAGGATTATCACCTATAAATTCATTTAATTGACTTTCGGGTATTAAACCATTAAAAATTCCATTTTCATCTTTCCACAATAATTCTAAACTCGGTACACCCTTAACTACTCGCTTCTTAATAATTTCCCTAGGCGTGATAAAATTTGCAGCTGTAGATAAATCCTTCAAACGCGGGGTATTCAAAACTTGCCATCTTGTTAAAATAGGAAAGAATTTTTGAAAGCAATAAATTTCTGGCCATTGTAATAAATGTCCAATCTGTTTAATAAATTTTACCATATTTGGCTGATGCCAATGCATATCAAGATTTGGGACCTCTTTTGGCTGTTGTAAGAATTCATTAATTATTTCTTCAGATGGAAAAGATGAGTTAGCTAAAGCTTTTTTACGTAATATCAATTCAGCCTTTAAAGCAAGTCGTTTTTCTCTGAAAGTTATCTGAATTAGTATTTTTTAAGTTCAACAACAGCATATTCTTACTTCCATAAGCTTTCATCACATCCGCGAGTAGTACGGCAAATGCCACATCCATTTTTCGAATGACTTTGAGTACGACCAATGTGACCACAATTGGAGCAAATAGTTTTGTCATCAACTCTCATTTCCTCGGCAGAATATTTGTCTTCCTGAAGTCTCCAAGAGCGTATATGATTTAAAATTTCAACATTCTTGTATTTATTAAACAACTTTAGTACACTGTCACGTCCCACACCACCTACTCCATCAGGACAATAGTCACAACCACACAGCAAAGCCATGACTATGACTTTATTCTGTCCAAAATCTAAAGATATTACAGTTTGTGAATTTTCTTTAAAATACGTAAATTAATTTTACCCATTTTTGAGCATATATTATTCATATCGTATATATCAACAGCACCGCCTTGTGCTGCCAAGGCACCTTGCGACGAAACGGAAAAATTTCGATAAACTCGTAAAGCTCCATATGCAAAACAATCAGAGTCTTGGCTTATTACACCGTCAACCAACTTTAATATACATACAACATATATTAAAAAAAGGATTCAAACTCTATGAACTTTTCATACGTACTCCTTTTGAATTAAGAAAAGCACAGTAAGCTTCTGCTTCACCAGGACCTTGCACACATTGAAATCCCATCGCCTGCAAAAGATTTTCACATTGTTTTAAGACGAGATTAAATCGAGTTCTGCCTTTATCGCCTTTTGACTGTTTGGAATCAGGCTGACTTTGTGTTTCTTTCGGTCTTACTCCGCGGAATTGAATTTCACTTCTTTTTTCTATAACCTGACTTTTTAATCGGGGTGCAACTCCTTCTAATACAAAAACAGGAGTAACTTCTTCCCATATTAAATAACAAGTGCGAAAAAACAAATTCCTTAAATAAATAAATTATATTTATGTATGTACATAGATTAAATACTCATTCATTCATTCGTACTTCAAGTGATGTCTTGGGTGCACAAAATAATCAACAACATTGAGACTTTCGCAAACCCAGCCTGCAAGATCAATGGCGACAGCTTTACCTCTAATTTCACATATGGGTTTACGTTCAGCGTAAGGTGTGAGTACGCTCCACAAATCTTTTACTCCCATAGAAAATGTTATTTCAATTATTAGTTAGTGAATAAAATTTAGTTGTGAATAAAATTTCCAGAAACTACACAAAACTTCGTTTAAAACTTAAAGGTATCAATTTTTAAATATGTATTTTCCGCAATTTGTTTTATTATTACTAGTGTTGGAAAGTGTCAAACTGAATTGACAGGTATACCAGTTTCAAAATTCCTTGTTGGGGTGGAATATACTGCTGCACAAGGAGGAAATAATAGCTTTTTTAAAACTTTCTATTAAAAATACATATGAGTTCCTAAAGTTTTGTAATATATTCATGTTATTATATGCATATCGGTGAGAAAAAGTATCTTATTATATCTCTTACATAGGATAATTAGTACAGCTCTGAGCATTTCTAGTATACAAAAAGCAACTGTGGGTATTAATTAGTCTTTAACTAAAACAAAACAAGTAGTTGTTGGTTTCTTTCCTCTTTACTAACGCCTGATCAAATAACCACAAAACATAAAATAACTCTGTTTTGTAGCGGTGATATGTGCTATTAATTTACATATAAAAAGTTAATAGAAAAGTGTAATTAATAAAAAAGCAAAGTCTTTTTTCTAAAATGGGATGTAACTCAAGTTCAGAAGAAGAACCTCAACAAAATCGTCCTAAATATCGAACTTGTACAGATACCTTCTGGTTAGCAATTTTTATATTATTTTGGCTATTTTTGGTAAGTCTTATTTGCAATTTGCACGAATTAGTTAAAAAATAAGTAAATAGTAACAAATATGAAATAATTAAACGGAACGCCTTTTTTTGTATGGCGTCATACCTGCAGTAGAATTACAAACAATAGTACATTTACAATTTAAATATGAATGAACATACATATGTACATACACATTTATGTATAATTATGGATGCAAGGCGTATAGATCTATGTATGTATGTTCGTTCACAATTTTAGTTCACAAACCGCTTCTTTTGCGAGTGTGCGGTAAAGGATATTAAGGCTGAGATTACATCTGCCATTTTTTGTGTGCCATATGCCCAAAAAAAGTGTAAACACTAATTACTAATGAAAAAGAAAAACAGCAGCCAAAAAAATTATTTAAAACATGACCTTTATGACTAACGTTTTAATCCCCCAAATAGGTATGCCCATTTTGTTATTCTAATAACATTATGCATGCACAAATTTTAATTTAAGCTACATATTTTCTAATACATAGGTATTTTGTAATCCATATTACGAAGTTTGTTCATCTAACTAAATGCAAACGAAATTTTTGTTCCAGTATTCCAGTTGAAAACAAAAAAAAAATAATGTTTGGTTTTGTTTTCAAAATAAATACTCGTAGAATTTCTGCTAGCATTTACGTGAACTGGCAACGTTATGATTATATACTACATGAGCCCGGCAAACGTTCTCTTACCGTCAAATATTTTATTTTCGTTGTGTGAAATTAGAATTGGCATTATACAAACAAGTGTATTTGAAATTCAATTGTTAAAACTACATATTTTTGTTTAATACGTACATAGATTAAAATTTTTACAATAAGGGTATTCATTTCAGTTTTTTCCTCGTTGGAAAAATGGAAAAATGTAATTTTTTACAACAAACACAGGAAAAAAATTTGAAAAAATTTTTGAATTTTTTTCCTTGTGTTTGTTGCCAAAAAATACATTTTTCCATTTTTCCAACGAGGAAAAAAACTGAAATGAATACCCTTAATAAAATATAAATTTATTATCAAAATCTTATGGAAATTTAATAAAAGGAACACACATTTGTTTGAGCAAACCTACCCAAACTTATCTGAAAGCTTTTTTCAACATAAAATTTGTATAAAGGAAAGTCTTTAGGGTAAGTATGGGTAGGTAGCTTCATGCACATAATGAGACACACCTATCTGTGCGTTTCTTTATTCACTATTGAAATTAATTAATTAATATTTAAATAACTTTTATTTACCAGATTGTTATAGCAATATTTTCTTTTGTCTATGGAAATCCTTTGCGTCTTATTAATGGTTATGACTCATTTGGAAATACGTGCGGTGTTAAGCAAAATGAACATTATCCAAATTATCCATTATCTGGTTTGAATACAATTGATAAGCCACATTTATTATACTTTGATTTTCGAAAATTGAAGGACTCAATAAAAGTATGTGTAAAGGAGTGTCCAAAGACGACATTAAATAAGCGCGAAGATGTATACGATTACTATTTAAAAACCCAAAATAACATTTGCCGTTACGACTTTGATATGTCTATTATAGCGAATGACAAACAAGGTGATTTGTCCAAGTTGTTTAACTATTTAGGACCTTGTCCGGATTTTCCAATCTATGAGAGGTAAACTTTAACAATATTATTATAAAAAGTTAAAACATATAAAAATATCTTTCTTTACTGTTCAAAAAAATATAAAAAGTTCTCCTGTTCTTCACCGATGCGTTCCAAAAAGTAAAAATGCTCCCATTA
Source organism: Tachina fera (assembly GCA_905220375.1). Taxonomy (NCBI): domain Eukaryota; kingdom Metazoa; phylum Arthropoda; class Insecta; order Diptera; family Tachinidae; genus Tachina; species Tachina fera. The sequence continues at coordinate 48,425,372 of LR999964.1, read as the reverse complement.
AGGATATATATAAGATGTTAAATTCTTGGGATGTGGCTCAACAGTTTTTGAGTGATATATACGCTACATGGCATTTTGTAGCAATTATATGCGGCATATCATTTCGTAAGTAACAACAATTAAAATATATATGTGTGTGGATAGTTGTATTAGGATTTTTTTATTTAACAAGAAACTTAAAAAAATTAGTATAAAAAGTTGGGGATTTTTTAAGTGGCAATAAGTTCGATATTTTCATCCACAGCTCATTTACCCGAAACGTTAAAAAACTATATTTCGAACAGAATCGGGACTATTTTATTTTTCGGAAAAATGTCGTAAATAAATTGGAAAACAATTTTTGTTTCGCAATTATTTGTTTGAAATTATATTTTTTAAAGTTTATTTCAAAAGAACACTTTATTGAAATTAAAATAGGATTTAAATAATTTAATCGGTTGAGAATCGGTAAAGTTACAATTATTTGGAAAGAAAATTTTAATGTATAAACAAATGAAATTTGAAGCTTTTCACAATACGGATGGTAATTAATGTATAACTTCTAAGCAACTGATAAGCTTTAATAAGCGGGTGTGCAGTTACGTTTTGACGATATAGTTTACAAAGGTATCCATCCTTGTTAAGCATTAACAGAGGTACAGTGAATCAAAATTAAATATATGTATGTATGTACTAGTGATGCACGAATATTCGTATTCGTATTCGAAATGCCGAATATTCGGCCATTCTTAGATATATAAAATTAAATAAAGAAATGCATAACTTCTAAACGAAATTTAAATAAATGGCTAAAAATAAATTTGCATTAAAGTTTTTATAGAAATTTGCGCTTTGTATCATTTTGAAATGCTATTTAATGACAATCATTAAAATTTTGGTAGTTTTTATTAACTTTTAAGTACGCCAACAGGACTATGAAGTTCTTTGCCATAACAATTTTTTCATATTTCATTTTGCAGGCATAAAAAGAACCCCAATTTTATGTCTATAGATTTAACATATAATATTCGTTTCAAATACTTGTATTCGTATTTGCGAATGTCAAAATTTGACATTCGTTACATCACTAGTATGTACATATCTATGTATGTATGTCACATGTTGAAAGTATTTTTCTAAGTTTAACTTCTCCAACCGATTTCAGTCCTTTAAATCCTATTTAAATTTCAATATTTTAAAATAAATTGAAAAAGAAATAAACTTTAAAAGCTGCTGAAAAAATTGAACAAATTTTTCTATTTATTAACACAGCTTTCAACTTCCAAATCAACGGGGGTAAAACTTAGTTAAAATCCTTTTTTCCACAAAGTCGAAAATGTCGAATTTCTACAAATAATAAATAATAGTTTTACATTAATTTAAAATGTACTTTTCATTGTTATACACGTTTAACATGATATGTAGAAAAAATAATTTATTAATTTTTTTATGTTTATACATACTTAAAAGAAGTTATACTTACTACCCACGATATCGAAAAAAACAAAAATAATACAAACAATAAAACAATTGTATTTTTTTCAGTATAAATTGTCAGGCTAACATTTTTTCTCGATATCGTGGGACACGCTGCATTACATATTTAAATTTTACAATTGTTTTTTAATTATTATTTATAAAAACAAATATTTTACTTTTAGTGATTTCCATTGCCTTGGTGATATTAATGCATTGGCTTTCGCGTATTGTGTCATGGCTTATTTGTGTTTTAGTTGTTATTGCCAGTATTGGTTTATGTGGTGCTTTGTGGTATGCCTATTATAGTATTAAACACAAAAAACAAGTCAACACTCAATTCTCATATTTAGAGGAGTTTGTTCGTAATGAGCAAGCGGTATTTACACTAGCGGTTTTAGCAACAATAGCCATGGTATTATTTTATTACTCATTTATTAATTACAATGTCATTTATATGTATGTATGGACATACATACATATGTACAATATTTCGTTTTGTTCTGCATTTCAGATAATTCTAATAGTCATTATATACTATTTGAAAAATAAACTTTCCGGTCTGTCGGCGTTATTTGAAGAATCTGGAAAATGCATGATGAATTTGCCGGGCCTTATTATTGCTCCTCTCTTAGCAATTATTGTTTTAGCAATATTCTTAGCTTTTTGGGTATTTGTTGTTATCTGCATAGTTACCGCAAGTGCTCCTGGAGACAAAAATCCTTTTGGACCATTTGACAACACTGCAGCTCACGCTGCAACTGATATTACAGTTACAAACCAAAGCACTAAAAGTAAGTAAATAATATGTGTACATTTATTTACATATACAAATACATTTAATTACCCATAATATATTATAATTAAACAACGTAATAAATTATAATCGAAATCACCTCACTTTATTCAATAATACCTACTATAAAAAACATTAATACATACATATGCCTACTATATCCTGAAATTATAAAAATTGCAATCCATATTCTACGTTTTTTGGATAAATTTATAATATATTAAATTAATATGTAAGTGATTGATTTTCTACCTTGAAGTAATTATGTACATACTTACATACATACTTATGTATATTATACGTACTCAAGAAAAACCACAAACTTATTAGCTTGCTTGCTTTTTTACACCTACCTCATACTTTCAATAGTGCAAAATTTATTCTCTTATAAACAACTGATAAAAATTTGTGCTATAGTTGTATATATGCACTGTATCTAAATCAGAGATCATCAAAAGGCCGCCCGTGGGCAATTTGTTATGCTCTTTTTTACACGTACGTTCGTACAAGGATGCATTTTACTAACTTTTCTATTATAAATGTATGTATGTGCTTGCTTATCATTGATCTAAATAAAGATCATTCATAAAGGCTCAGTTAGCCGACTGTAATGTAATGTAACTGAAACAGCTGTTATATTCCATACATAACGGCATGTACAATGTATACATATACTATGTACATATTTACATATTAGTGATGTAACGAATGTCAATTTTTGATATTCGCGAATACGAATATTTAAAACGATATTCGCGAATACGAATACGAATATTATAGGTAAAATCTATAGACATTAAATTGGGGTTCTATTTACGCCTGCAATATGAAGTATTAAAAAATTGTTATGAAAAAGGACTTCACACTCTTGTTGGCGTACTTTAAGGTTAATAAAAAGTACCCAAAATTTTAATGATCGTCATTAAATAATATTTGAAAATGATACAAAGTACAAATTTCTATAAAAATAATTAATGTATTTGTACAAACTAGAATTTTTAGTCATTTATTTAACTTTCGTTTAGGATTTATGCATTTATTTATTTAATTTCTTTGGAAAAATATTCGTATTCGCCTGAAAATGGCCGAATATTCGACAATTCGAATACGAATATTCGTGCATCACTAGTGCATATGTAAATGTATATCTTTCAAAAGAATACAAAATTTCGAAAATGGTTTCACAAACACTTTGTTTCATTAAATTTAAATATAGGAAGCGCTCAATGAAATACCCGTATTATATGTACAGTGAACTCTCGAAAACGTGAACTAATTTTTACCAAGGGTGTTCACGTTTTCTAATTTTTTTACGCTTTCGATTGTGAAAATTTTGAAAAGAGTACTGTTTAGCTCCATATATAAAAATTAAAGTTAATTTTAATAATTATTTTTCGAATTTCATTTGTTTCTATATTTATGATTTGAACGGGCTAAAGTTCGTATCGCTGTTTCAAGCCAAATTACATGTGATAATTATTAATAAACAAATAACATCAAAGTTAGTTGTAAATATTCTGAAAACACATAGTTGAACGGAACAGCCAGCCGTTTTCGAAGGCCACTAAACAGCTTCATCATCAGCGTTCTTCTGTGTTGGTCCATTGTGTGTGGTGTCAGTTGATGTAGATTTCTGCCTTATATACGAAACTTTTTTGCAAATGGAATACGTGAATTGTTTTGATTCATCGTATTTCAATTTGCTGAAAGGTGTTTTGTAATGAAAGCTCAAATTTACCATCTCCAATTTACAACAGTCTTACCATTGTCGTTTATTCTTTACTAATTATTCACATGTTAGTTAATTTGTTTATTTTTGTTCTACTTAAGACAAACTTTTTTGGTTTGTTACTATTAAGTATATTTATTTAATTTTTGCCACAATCCCATGGCTATTAATTTTAGTTAATTTTAATTATTATTTTTCGAACTTCATTTTTTTATATATTTATTCAAATCATAAATGTAAAAGTTCATGTGTTCACGTTTGCGAGAGTTCACTGTACATACATCTCTCTCTTTTTCTCTTCTTCACACTTGATCGAGTGTTTTTATGCGATTTGGGCTAAATTAATTTAAAAATTTCATGCACAGCCATTATTATTTAAATAATTTGGAACATTTGCTCAGTTGATGAATTTTTTGATATACATATTTATTTATGCTTTTATTTGAAATACCGCCAGATTTTTTATATGTAAACATGCATACATACATACATATGTATATAACAAACATTTTTCATAATTAAAATTATTGTACAAATTTGCTGTTGAAAATAATATTTAATATTTTGGAGATCTGCAGCTTGATTCTTTTGCAAATTTATAAAGAAGTTTAAAAAGCTTTTAATAATTTATACTTTGTAAAATATTCCTAACAATTTATTTACATACATACATACATGTATAATTGCAATTTTATTTATAAAATTTTATAAAAAATTTTAGGCTTCCAACCTATAGAATATACTGAAGCCAAAACACTTAAAAGTATGTTTTGGATTTATGTTATTGGTCTTATTTGGACAACGGAATTTATATTTGCCTGTCAACAATTCGCGTTAGCGGCTGCAGTTGCATTTTGGTATTTCAATAAGCCCACCACTACGCCTACAATTTATGCTATTGGTAAATTAGTTAAGTATCATTTGGGGACTGTGGCTAAAGGATCATTTGTAATAACCATTTTCAAAATTCCTCGTCTTATATTAACATATTTATATGCAAAGTAAGAAACAATTTAAATAAATGCAGTATTTTGTTAATTATTGTGTTAATGATTTCAGATTAAAGAAAGGCGAAGATAAAGGTTCGGAATGCGCTACCTGTTGTTTGAAATGTTGCATATGTGGTTTTTGGCTACTGGAGAAATTTATTAGATTTCTAAACCATAACGCATACACTGTAGTTGCAATAGAATCGATCAACTTCTGTCCTGCTGCTGGTATTGTAAGTCGATATAAAAAATAGTAATTACATATACATATGTATTGTAATAGTTTCAGGGAGGCAGAAATATCTCCTCATTCTAGTTTTTAATAGACACATACTATGACTTATCACGAAACAATGCCAATTCCATAGATGTAGATAAATAATTCAATATTATACAAATGTCACCATTAAGAGCTCTATTGACTTTGTAACGCCAATAATAATTTACGGATGTCCACTCTCCAAAATCTCAATGTCTGAAATTGGGAAGCATATTTTATTGCTTCAACTAAATTCATCAGCATCCATGTCTATCTACTGGGGTAGAGATTGTTATTAACATCAGCTATTTAACGCAAATTTCATTCAATAAGAATTGAAATTACCGTACTTAAACCCGATTATAGAATTATTTCTGATTAAAATTCACTACAGTTTCAATTAAATCTAAAAATGTCTCAATCAATCTTTTATTTTCTACGGAGTAAATAATAAATTCAATACGGACACTAGCTATGTAATGTAAATCAATACGAAATTTAGCCTATATAAAATATATTTTGGCATTTTTTTCGGTTTGAAGGGTTTTTTCTTTAGCTTTGGTGTTTTTGTCGATTTTTCGGTTTTTGGCGTATTTTCATTTTGCCGCTTTTTTTCAATTTGGCGATTTTTTTCATATAGGCGATTTTTTTCGTTTTATGGCGTTTTCTTTTTTATTTTGGCGATTTTTTCGGTTTTGGTGATTTATTTTAGTGTTAGAATTTTTTTTAATTTTGGCGATTTTTTTTGTTTTGGCAATTTTTTTAATATGGGCGATTTTTTAGTTTTGGCGCCTTTTTCGCGTTTTAGCGATTTTTTGGGGTTCCGTACACCATTGTTTTCGCTACGGTGCCCGTCTGTCCGTCACACGGTATTTTCTCAGGAACCGTAAGAGCTACGGACCTGAAATTTGGACAGAGTATGTAGAACCTTGGCTGCTACAACAACAAATACATGAGAATTAAAAATTAAAGGGTGTTCCGAAACGAGCAACGACAAATTTTAAAATCCCATGTAATATACATACAATTAATTGTATTTACATATGTATGTATGTATGTATGTATATTGACACTTGAAATTTGTAAAATTGGTGTTTTTTATATAGACTGCAACAATTAACATTAAAATATTAAAAAATTTCAATTAAATGGTGGTCCATCAGTTAATGCAATTTTGACTATGTAATTTTGACAACTTGCTATATCTTGGAAACCGTAAGAGGTAAAATCTTGAAATTTTCAAAAACGGTAAAACTAAAAAATACGAAAATTATAAAATCGCCAAACCGAAAAAATCGCCAAAACCCAAAAAAGTCGCCAAAAATTAAAAAAAAAACGCCAAAACGAAAAAATATCCAAAATTAAAAAAAATTGCTAGCACTAAAAATTGCCCAAATGAAAAAAATCACGAAAACGTGAAAAATGCGCCAAAACCAAATAATTGTTTATATGAAAAAAAATCGCCAAAAACTGAAAAATCCCCAAAACGAAAAAAAAATGCCAAAAAAAAATATTTCCAAAATGAAAGAAAATGCCAAAACCCAAAAAAAAAAATCACATGTATGAAAAAAACGCCAAAATTAAAAAAATCACCAAAATAAAAAAAAATCGCCAAAATTAAAAAAACTTCAAAAACCAAAAATAATTGCCAATGCTCGAGATAAAAACATCGATGTATCACACTTTACGATCCGATTGTAAATGCCGAAGATATAACGAAAAATGTATTTTGACGACCCCTACGTTCGGCAAAAAATTTATTGGCGAAATTTATTTTTGCGATACTCCTTAATGTATGTAGGTGTAGTGCAATATTTCTTATTTTATTTACCCCTCAGAGGCGATATCAGCGTCTTTGTGGTGTGATATGCTTCTACCCGACTACTATTCGGGAGTGCGCTGGAAAACACGCAATTTTAAAACGCTGGACTTCTAATAATAAAATCTTTAAAAAAGCTTAAAATAATTTCTGCACAAAATTGTTCAACCAATAGTTCTTTCGAATGTGGAAATCGCACATTTCCAAATCGCTTGTTTTCCAGAACATCTTCGATTGACCCCACTTTTATGAAAAATTTTAAATTTTATATACATACATATCGTTAGCTAAAATTCAAAAAGGCGTACCCTTGTTATTTTAACAAACAACAAGGGTTCTTAACTACAAGTTTGTTTAGTTTTTTCTTTTCTCGTAAAATTAGTATACATATGTATGTATGTACTCGTTTGTTACGCCTTTTTGCATTTTTGCTAACAATATGTATGTATGTATATATGTGTATCCATGTATGTATGTTACTAATTTTTTTAACCTTAACTTTTAGGCATGGAATGCCATGGCCACAAATGCTTTGCAAGTGGCCACCATCAATAGTGTGGGTGATTTTATTCTCTTTTTGGGAAAAGTTGTGGTTGCTGCCATTGCTGGTCTAATTGGAATCTTTGTATTAAAAGATAAGCCTGGTCTTAACTTTTATATGGCGCCCGTTATACTTATTATTATCTTTTCATTCTTTATTGCCCACATCATCCTATCGCTTTTTGAGGTATTGTTTAGTGGTTAAACTGAAATATTTATTAATCTTATTTCGACTTACATATACTTATACATATTTATTTGATTAGATGGTTGTAGATACACTATTCTTATGTGTATGTGAAGATAAAACCATTAATGGTCGTGGTGGCCGTTGGGCTCAAAGCAATTTAGCAAAGTTGGTTGGAGAAGAACCGTTGCAGCCAGGAGAGGAACCACCAATACAAGTAGTCGAGATGATGCCTATTAATAAGCAACCTTTTAGTATGACAAGTAAACCCATGGTTGTGCCAGATGGCGCCGTGGAACCAAATGACTATTATTAAAAGGTCCTTCGAAGTTAAGATATTTATTGAATTGTAATTTTTACGCACACTCTTTACTTATAAAAATAATTGTATTGTATATTTAACATATTTTTTTAATAATTAATCTGTTTACATTTTTATACTATATACAGACCTCCTTTTGTACATTTGCTTACAATCTTTACAAATTGTCATGTAAATTTAAAAAAAATCGTAAGAACAATTTTAGATACGTTGAGTTTACTTTGCAAAGTTTTGAGTTAATAGAATATAGAAAAAAATAGAATAATGAGGAGTACAGACTTTCAAGTACTCGCAAAGTTGGTTTGTTCGTCGTTCGTTATGTAAATATATATAATTACATACATATATAAATACATACTTACTTCATGGCATAGTGAAAAATTTTCAGTTTAACACAATATAAATTATCTAATCCGTAACAATTCGTTAAAACCTCAATCAATCGAAAATACGATTTTTAATTTTATATGACGATGTGGTAAAGTCGTAAACTATACAAACAAAATATACAACTGTTGTCAACTAATTATAAACGATTTGCCATTTTCATAAAAATCTATGGTTTTAATTATTTTCTCTTAGAAATTACTATATTTCTCATTCAATACATATTTAGCAAACTATAAAAACGACTTAAAGTCCTCTTCTATATGAATATATTTTAGAAATAAGCAACATTTTCTGTAAAAGGCTGTGGCACATAATTAGAAACTCAACACAAAGCTTTTATGCAAAATATTTTTCGATCAAGGTTATTGTGCTATCGGTAAATGCATGTTGCTTAATGAGCTTAAATTATAATTTAAAACTATATTTTTAATGTTGTAAAGGCAAGAGCTTCATTCTGCACAATGGAGCACTATTTTTGGGCTTTACAAAACTGAAAAGTCTTATAGAGAAATAGCGGAGCATCTAAAGTGATCCAAAAAAAATAGGTTTTAACGCTTTAAAGCATATAAAAAATATAACACCAATTTTGACGATCTGCGAAGAAAAAGTCCCAAGAAAACGTCGGAGTACACCGAGCGAAGAATAAGTCGTATATCTAAAAGCTACCCAAACAAATGGGATATTTAGGAAAATTTAACACTATAATATCCAAGCGAACCATTTCACGTCGTTGGGTAAAAGCTGGAGTACAAGGCAGAGCAGAACGCAAGAAGCCATTTCTGAGTAGTCTCCAAATGAAACGCCGTGTAGACTTTGCTAAGTCTCATTGGAATTGGACCCCAAATCAGTGGAAATATGTGTTTTTTGGCGTGATGAAGCAAAGATAAATCGCTGTGTTCTGATGGCGGAAAATATGTTAGTCGGTCCATTATTAAAGAATTTAATCCCCGCTCCACTTCACCCGTAATGAAACATGGTGGAAGATCAATTATAGTATGGGGATGCTTCTGCTGAAATTCTATTGGTCCTATTAGTAAAATTTTTCGATTTCTAAACAAGTTTCAATATTAAATGATGCAATGATGCCACTATTTGAGGAGAAATTTACTGTTATATAGCGATTCCAAAAGGATAACGATCTATAGCACACGGCAAAAGTAACGAAAAATTTTTTTGCGGACAATTCTGTCAATGTTTTGGATTGGCTATCATCTAGTCCAGATTAAATGAGCATAAGTGGGGTGACATAAAAAACGCCATAAGGCTCAATAACATTAAAACTATGAAGACTTTTCGAGGAAGTGAAGCAAGCGTCGTATGCAATACCAGTGGACCGATGTCAGCATTTCATGGCATCAATGCAAGGTTAGTGTTAGTTAGCTAACAATTAGAAACCCTAGTAACGGTTTTTATTTGCAACCTTAATATCGTTTCTAATTATGTGCCACAGAAAATTTTGCTTATTATATATGAAATATATTCATATAGGAGGACTTTAAGTTGTTTTTGTTTGTTTACTAAATATTTAATGTATTAAATGAAAAATATAGTAAATTCTGAGAAAAAATATAAAAACCATAGCTTTTTATGAAAATGGCAAATCGTTTCTAATTAGTTGTCAACAGCTGTAAATTAAGTAACATGTAAAAAATCAATAGTAATTTATAAAAAAATTGTATACCTGTTTCATTTAAAAATAAATTTTTATTTAAAAATAGATATTAAAAGTAATTATAATTATTTTACTTTTTTAACACTTGATTTTTTCTTTTCGATAACTTGTTTAACGGCAGCTAATTGTTTTTCTTTTATTTTTCTCGTCAATGCATCTTTAGATTTTGTTTTTAGAATTACAGATTTTTCAACTGCTTTTTTCTTTGCTTTTTCCGCTAAAAGTTTTGCCGTTTCAATGGCACTGCTGTCAGCAAATATTTCATCAAGCTCTATGCCATCATATGCTTTTTTGGGTAACGTAGCTTCATGGTGTACTTTTTGTTCAATACGATTCACATAACGCTCTTTTGCTGCCTTTTTAAGTATTTGTCTTTGCTTAGCAGGGCTTACATAATCTGGATTTTCCCATAAAGTATTACCAGTGAAAGAGCCATCAAAAATTTTAACTGGATTCATTACAAATCGTGGACCTATTTCAGCCAAGCCTCCGTCTTCTGAAAGGATTTGGAAATTTCTGAACCAAATGCGCTTATCCAAATATGTAAAACTATAAACATGATCTATGAATGGTTGACTTTTAGGATGATGATTGGGTACTCCAAATATTTGCGTAAATAATTCCTTCAACAATTTCAAATATGGTATTTCTTCAAATTTAACATCAAATGACAGCAATGGTCGGGATCCTCTTAAACAGTTGCCAGTCATTTTCAATTCAGCCATCGTGTGTATATTTTCCACCAAAAACTTCGCAGATGGTCCATTTGGCACATTAGAAATCCACATGTAAAGATCTCTTTTGCGCCTTCCTTCAAAAAGTAAAGCTTTATTACAGTGCTTCATTTCACACATATCGTTGACGACTGCTAACGTTTTTGATCTCTCCATCTTTGACTCTGGCCTATGATGTGGCATTAATGTTTTAATATCTTTCATTAGATGTCTATCACGGTGACTAATGCCTCGAGCCGCAAACACCAATACCCTTTGTTTATTTATCCACTTTTCCTAAAATATTGTGAAATGAAAGTTTTATTTAATATGCTTAACTATGTACTTATGCGTTGTTTACCCTTTTTGGAATAACTTCATCAGATGCTCTTTGTGGGGGTAGCGGTGGATTTTCGTCTACTGGCACTATTTCAAGCTTTTCTTCTTTTTTCTTTTTTTGGAACCTTTTTCCCATTTTTTTTATTCTAGTTAATAATAAATTCGGAAAATGTATGCACGTGCTAAATTAAAAAAAATATTGAATGCTTCTTTTTCTTTGTTGTACCAACAGATGAGTACTTTGAATGACAGCGTGTGCTTTCACATAAAATACTCGCACCTTGAATTTGAATCAATTGGTTCAAGTTCGAGGTGCGATTAAATCGCTTGACGCTGTCATAATTCTTACCCACCTCCCACACGAGCAATTCTTAATGTTACGGTATACCAAGAGCTGATCGTCAGCTGACTTTATCCCTCTGTCAAAATCCATATAAAATCATAACATGAACTGTAAAAATAATCCTACAACAAAATTTGTATTGTTGTAATGATAGAGCTTTTTGCTATTAGAGCTTAAATTAGACGTGAAACGTTTTATTTAAGCTAAGTACGCTTTGATATTGCGTCGGAAGCACATTGCATTACTGTTTCAATATATTATATCCCTTTCAGAGACGGAAAGTTTACTTTGTAAAGTCTTAGTCCAGGTAGTTTAAGCACAGAGGGAGGAAGCCTAACTCTTTCCGTCTTTCTTACAGCTGAATTAAGACTGTAAAGTAAACTTTGTGTGTCTAAATGGGATCTTATGAAGAGCTCTCCATATAACGATATATCCTACGATTTTATAATATGTTTCCACCGACCATAAATCAAGTTGGTTTAATAAATCACTTCAAAGTGTTTCCACCGAACTTGTGAGTGATTTTTTGTTCGAATTTTCGCATTCAATTTATGCAGGTTCCTTATAAGGTGGGAGCAGCAGCTGTAATGTGAATTTTATTCACATGCAGTTGACATTTAAAATTCATTAAATATTCCTTAATGTCATTTTTTTCGAAACTGTCAATCAGTATTGATGGATGACCCAGGGTGGATGACGCAGGGTTGCATACAAAAATTGAGTTCGAAAACTAGTATTTTCGACATTATTTGAAATAAATCAACTATTTTGAGGTGATGTATCCATATACAAAATGTATTGTAAATCATCTATGAATTAACATGATTTGCACAAATCTTCATGATTTGTCTAAATAATGCCGGTGGAAGTATAGTATTAAGTAAAGTGTACTCTCTGTACAAGGCCTATTTATCAGGTCAACGCAATCGTCCTGATGATATTCTGTGTTTTCTTGTTTAAACTGTCAAAAGCTGCTTGCACCATATACTTTAGTTCATGTTTGTGTGTGTTTCTGACAACTTAAACACAAAGTTGTTTTTTGTATTGCTGTGTTTTTGTAGAGTTGCATAGACCTAATAAATGGGCCTTGCTCTCTGTACATGTTATACATGTTTAAATACATTTGAGCAGTTGTCAGCACTGTGTGGTGCTATCCTCATACCTCAAACACATGGTGCAAAAAGAATGAATGTCAAACTCTATATATATTATTGGATATAGTTGTCAATTTTTGTGTAGTCTTTGTTTGTTAATCATGAATGGATTTTTGACGTTGTGAGGAGCTTATCAATGACGTTATTCAATTATCATAGTGTGCCAAAATTGACATTACTCACGCCGGTGTAGATACATATTGAAAAGTCGCCATTTTTTGATCCGTAAAATTTCTTGGCTGAGATAAATCATACGTATTTAATAAAATAATAATTTTGTAGAAACAAGTAAACCCGGGAAAAGTATTTAATATGTCTGATAATCGTTCTCAATCAAGGGATGGCGGGCGAGGTGGTGGACGCGGAGATAACAGTGAAGATGATCCACCGATGTCTCGTTTATTTGTTATTTGCAATAAGGCCCATACCGAGGAACATTTTCGTGATGCCTTTTCACAATTTGGAGAAATCGAAGATATTTGGGTTGTAAAGGATAAGCATACTGGAGAAAACAAAGGAATTGCTTATATAAAGTATGCAAAGACTTCCGATGCGGCCAAAGCTCAAGAGGAAATGAATGGGAAAACTATAGGGAAACTAGATCGAACGTTGAAAGTATTGGTGGCTGCGAAGTAGGTTCAAAATATACATAAATACATACATATATCACGTTCAGCTCAGTAGTGTCATAACTCAAAAAGTTGGTTTTTTGAGTTAATCCAGAATAATAATGCATTTCGTATGTTATCTTGCGTAAAAACTAGTTTTATTGGGTTATGACACTATTGAACTGAATGTGCGATACGTACTTTTAATAATGGAAATCATGTATTATTTCGCTCATGTTACAGTCGTAATCAAGGTTCCAGTAAATCTGACAATGAACATGAGAAATATGTACGTCTTTTCATAGTGTGCTCTAAATCAGCAACTGAAGAGGAAATAAGAGAAGAGTTCCTGGAGTATGGCCCCGTCGAGAATGTTACCTTAGTGAGAGATAAACAAACCGGCATGGCAAAAGGATTTGGTTACGTGCGATACCCAAAATTTTATTATGCTGCTTTGGCATTTGAAAATTGTCCCAGCAAATATAAAGCTGTATTCGCTGAACCGAAAGGTTCAAATAATCGCAATCAGCGCGATCAAGCCGGAGGACGTGATGAAAACTCCATGATGAGTGGACGTGGCGGTAACATGAGTGGCGGGTTTGGTGGAAGTAGTAATATGGGTGGCATGGGTATGGGTCTAAGCGGTGGCGGATTCAGCAATGGTAGTAGTTACAATAACAACAACAATAACGATTGTAGTAATTCTTTCAACAACGATATGTCACAATTTCTGCGAATGCAAAATATTCAAGTTCCGCAACCAACTTGCTTGGAAGTTATTGTTAGCACATGTGTAAATCAAGACCAACTGTGGAGACTGTTTGATATTATACCTGGATTAGACTATTGTCAAATTACAAAAGAATGTAAGTAATTATATTTTTCATCTTTTTGCATAACAAGGTTTTGATTATATAAACATTTTATGAAATACTATTGGCCTATGTACAACAAAAAATCTGCATCGTACATACAATAATCGTAATCACATTCATATGTACATATGTTTGTTCAACATATAACTTCATGTAAATTTTTCTTTACACAGCTATTTACTTTTTTATTCAGCCATGATCTGTATTCCACATGAAATTAAAATGTGCGGAATTACCATACAGGCATGTTCTGAAAATCACATTATTCGAAGCACAAATATATCTGAAAGAAAATGATCGAATACTCTAATTCGGTTTACAGAACAGGGCCGATTATGTGCAACTTAGGGGCTGTCCCAAGATGTCTACAACGTTCGACTTGTCGCACAGTTACATTGGAATCAACAAAATCTTAAAACTTTTATTTGTTTTGAGTGTAACTGTGCGACAAGTCGAACGCTCTCGACATCGTGGGACAGGCCTTTAAAAGTTAATTGAATGATTGTATCGGACGTATAAAAATTTTTTTATTAGTACAACTTTAATTTAACCTGAACTGAGCAATAATTAAAATTATGATTAAATTTAGCTAAATTGTAATAATGATACTTAATGTATATTTTATGTTCATATAAGCATACATCCATATATATATTTATGCATCCAGAAAACGGCACGAGTGCAACGTCGTTCTTTTTCTGAGAGCTTCATGCGAGCATATTTAAAAGTTTATTTATATAAATATTTTTATGCAACAGATGGTCCACGTACAAATGAAGCAATTGTGGTATACGATAATCCAGAAGCCGCTATATATGCTAAGTACGTTGTTAACAACACATATGTATATATGTACATACATATGTATGTAAAAAATGTAATATAAATAAATAATCTTTTTAGGGACAAGTTACATGGTCTGGAATATCCTGTGGGAGAACGTTTAATTGTAAAAGTATCTGGTATGAGTTCTACACGACTGGATACATCATTTATTGACAGTAGGATTTAAAATATAAATTTTTTGAAAAAAAAAACAATTTTATAAATTTTATTAATAAAATAAATTCTAGGACGCACCAGAAAGGATTCTATATGTAATGTACCATTGCCGCCATCGCAGCCAATGGCATCCAGTGATGCTCCAGTAGCTCAACGTTTATTTATAGTTTTGGCATCGGTAATGTATATAGTATATTGAAGGACTTATTTATACAAAATACCTTTGATTTATAACTAGTTTTATAAAACTAGTTTTTATAAAAAAATTTGTTTTATAAAATATTTTTTATGAATAAGGCACTACATTTTCTTGTTAAGTTTTCATAAGACTTAATTTTTACTTGTTTAATTCTTTAGAATTTGCCAATTTCTATATTGAAAAACGTTTTCTCTTGTTGGAAAGGACTAATTGATTTATATTTGTTGCCTAACAAAAATTGTGGATATGTCAAATATGCTGATAGGGATTCAGCCCAAAAGGCAATACAAATTTTAAATGGGTCTGAAATATGTGGATCCAAAATTAAGGTACATTGGATGAAAAAAGAACTAGAGGGTAGATACTAAATGTATTATATTATAGGTTATGGAAGCTGAAGAAAGAGGAAATGGTATGGGTGGTAGCAGCGATGGCGATGATGGCAGTCGCAAGCGCATGCGGCGGAACTAACCGTAAGTTTATTTAATGAAAAATTTGTTTTTAACTTTTTAAAGTACTCGTATTTTAAAGTTTGAAAGCTTTAGTTAGTTCTTTATACAAGGGAGGTAAGTAAATTAAAGTTTTATTAAATTTTAAAAAATCATCGACACGGACTTTTCGCTAGCTTCAATGACTTACGAAAGTCTTCATTAAAATTAGCTTTATTTTCTTTATTTAAATTTGACCATTAATTGTTGCAATATAATGCAATATAATTTTTATTTTCTATTTTCACAGACCTCAAACAATTGAACGAATGTAGTAAACAAAACTGTTTAAAACATATACAATTTACATGAATGATAACTGACAACTTGAATTACCCACAAGCACTGGAAAACAAAACAAAACGGATAAAAGAGCAAAAAGAAAGGACTTGTAAGCGAAATCTGGACCTATATATTTCTACTACCACAACTACAAACCAAATTCCCTTCATACACGGACGTCTACTTATATAACATACTATTGTATACCTACATATGTACATATATCTATGATACAACCAACTTGAGTTTCAAATAATTAAATTATGACTAGACATCTGATATTTTTTATGAAATGGGCGAATGCTACAATTTCGTTAACCAAATATACGAAACCGGTGACGATGCGATGAAAACATAGAACAAAAAATACTTACTCTATACATATTGTACATTACTGCTTAAATGCTAAAGCAACATAACATGAACATTCATTAACTCTTGCTGATGAATAGAATACAAGCAGAGACGTATTAGTTATTTGGACCCTCAAATTTCATTATGTGTACGCATTTACTATATATGTGTATATTTTGACAAACATACATTTTCTGTACGTTTTGTTCGCATTGCTTATTATTTATTTATTTTTCTTTTAATACTTTATAAAGAAAAACAAATGCATTCTTATTGATTAGTGAATGTTATAAACATTTATCATTATTTTCAAACTTTACAGTTTATTAATAATTTGATTAAAAAAAACTCATAGTTTATAAAAACAGCAAGATTCTTGTGCAACTTGTTGTTTGTATTAATATTGTGTGAAATAAAACATAAAATATATTATGCATTTTTTATTTCAAAAATAGAATTTATTTTCTCGTGATTATTATTTAACAAAAAATTATAATGTTCCGAAACTCTCTCTGAAACTATGATTAGTTCCTAGAACAACATCTGAAGGCACCTCTTTCAGAGCGTGGCGCTGGGTGAAGTAGTTAGCATGTTGACTACAAAACCGAAGGTACTGGTCTCAGTCCCTGTATCCAACATTCATTAAATAACAACGTATTTTTCTGATGTGTATTAGTGTCCCTATGTGTCAGTTGTTGTAGGAAAGTCCAAGCGATGAAGGCATATAAGGGTGTTGTGTAAATGGCCCGTTTTTAAATCGCCCAATTTCCAGGAAGGCGCTCAATTTATAATGCTATGTTCTTTGTGCTTTTATATAACCTCAACCGTATTTTTTTACACGCACAATACCTAATAATTATTTAAAAATGCGATTTTGATTTTTAATTACTTGGTTTTACATTAAATAACCTAATTAAACAAGGCCAAAATAAAGTTAAAGAATTTTTAATCAGGTCATATTTAATTTATTTTGGCTTTATTTCATTTATATTGGGTGTTTTTTTAATAAATGTTCTCTTGGGACTTATTTAATTTTTTTATTTATTTCATAGCGCCTAAAAAAGGCCGACTGCCTAAACGCAAGTTGCAATTTTGATCCATACAAAATCTCGCGTTATTTTTATTTTGAATGCAAACATATGTATCAGTTGCATAGCGACGTTCCTACATGCCGATAAAATGCAAAAACTGTCTCTTCAACGCAAGGTTGCACTTAATACATACTCACTTTTTTTAAATATTCATTACAACTTGCGTTTTGGAAGTCGACCAAACACCTGCGTTCTGTAAGCTTGTAAACAACAGGGCAAGGCCTATTTATTAGGTCTATGCAACTCGACAAAAACACAGCAACACAAAAAACAACTTTATGTTTAAGTTGTCAGAAACACACAAACATGAACTAAAGTGTGTTGCAAACAGCTTTTGACAATTTAAACACGAAAACACAGAATATCATCAGGACGATTGCGTTGACCTGATAAATAGGCCTTGAACTAAAGTGTGTGTTGCAAACAGCTTTTGACAATTTAAACACGAAAACACAGAATATCATCAGGACGATTGCGTTGACCTGATAAATAGGCCTTGCAACAGGGGGTCTACTGTGTAATTCGATACGAAAGATAACGTAAATTCGAAAGCATTTTCTTTCAAATCGAATTAAAGATTACACCCCCCAGTTTTAATAGATGTCGTTCTTCGTGTTTTTTTTCAATTACAAAATTGTAATAAGTTAAAAATTTTAATATGTACTTACGTATAAAAATATAACACTTGAAATAACTTATATAATAGATCGTAATTTAAGTGAACTATAATGAATTTTAATTACGAAAATATTACTAAAAACAATCTTCAAAATGGTAATTACAAGAAAAATACATAAAATAAGGGGCTTGAAAACAAAGTTTGTCCAAAGAAATGTTCTTTGTGATAGGATGCCGTGACAGATGGAGGGTTCTCCCTTGTGCAGTTTTGTCTAAAATGTTCAGTTCACCATTGCACAATTTTTTCGGAAGATTTACGTAAGAAAATATTGGTCTTTTTTGGAAGATGGCATGTGAACAGGAAAAGTTCTATGCAATAAACCTCGGTTGAGTGTAAGAATAAAAAGCGCGTTTGTGTAAAAAATTCTAGACGATCGAAAAAAATAAGTTACATCATAAATAAGTATATATAATATATTAAAAAACCCTTGAAAAGTTTACTAACATAATGATGTTTTAATTTTTGTGTCATTATTGGTTGCACATAAAAAAATTATTTATGTAAGAGTAGTAACGTCTTCTTGTTTCAGAAAAAAGCAAGTGAAACGGACGCAAATAACAAAAGCTTAAATACATATATATGAAATAAAATAAATTTCGATGAAAAATTTCAAGAGTACTTTATTATTTTTGATTTTGTAGCGTTTTTTGCTTCTGTAAAAAATATAAAAGTGTACATTACATTACAGTTGGCTAACTGGGCCTTAACTCGGCTTGAGCCTTTACACAACACTAAAAACTGTAGTTGATGTTGTGAGTGCATTTATTTACAACTGTGAAACAGCTGGCACATTTTGCGCCATGGTATTTTTTTGCTGTTGATAGTGTAAATATTTCATAAATTGAAAATATTAAAATACAGGAAATATTAATAAAATTATAAAAAGAAAATGCTAAAAGTTCAAACAAAATATGGACTGAGGTAGAAGACGTTAGACACTTAGACGTTCAAAATCGGTGTATTTGAAAAAGTGTTTTACATCCTAATTTGGATTGAATTGTGATTTTGTATAATTTCAATTGAAAAGTTACCGAGTTTGGCGTGAAGTGGCTGTACATACATATGTACATTATTTGGAAAAACCAAGGATACGCCATCATGTAAGTCCCAATTGCCAATATGTTGGCAAAAACTTAGAATTAAAAAAAAACTAACAAATCAGTTCTTAATAGTTTGTTTTTGAAATCATTATTTTCAAAAGCATACATATAATTTTCCGTTAATTTCGTCAAAAATTGTCGGCGATGGCTGTTAGCTGGCTTACAATCAATCGGCCTCGTCAGATTTTGATTTACCGCATGCACCCATTTGAGACACAGAGGTAGGAATACTTTCTTTTTCTGGGCCAGCTTTATTAAGACTTCAAAGTAAACTTTAAGTGTCTAAAAGGGGTGATGCTGCTGAGAATATCTCAAACAATCCCAAAATTTTATTTTAAAATATCTTCATTGAAATTTTATTTATTTATTTGTATTTCATTAAAGATAATTGTTGTTCACATTTGGCTCATTGGTTTAAAGAGGTTAGCAATACATCATCCTTTTCTACTTCGACATTTTGATTTTATTATGATGGTTTTAAAATAGTTTAAATTATTATATAGTTTGAAGGAAAAATTAGAAATGAAAAACCTCTTTGTATGGTTTTTTTTTTTGGTTTATATAAAAAGAAAACTAATGCGTAGTTTCCACAATGCAAGCAAGCGACTTGCCTAGAAAATTTGAGTGCTTTTCATATATTTTTTCTAGACAAGTCGATTGCTTGCTCATAAAGTTTATTCCTCGTCTAGACTTGCAATTTCTTAAAATTCTGCGTTGAAATTGCATTAGTGTCCACATTAGGAAATTCTATTATTGTAACTAAGTATTCCACAATAAATTTGCCTGAAAAATTAACAAATTCTTTTACTTTTTGATACATTTTGTATTTTTCATACCACTGATCAAATAAAATAAAATAAAACTTCAAATACACCTTTAAATTTAAATACAAACTTTAAATTAACAATTGCGAATTTCAAAACAAAAGAGAATTGCTGAGCACATAAAACTGTGTACCCCTCCCCAATCTTCTCAGCCCTCTCACCGATAAACTCAAGAATTGCTGCAAGAAAAATTAAAAGTCTGACCGAGGACTAAGGGTTAAAAATTTATGAAAAGAAAAGTTCATTTATATGATTACGGCTGAAAGCCGAAAAAAGTCAGCTAAGAAATAACTACGTCGGCGTCTCAAAAAACGCGTTTAGAACAAAGTTGAAACTTTTGGCGGATGCAAGCCGTATGCACCGGCGCACAGTGTTCGATTTCAGAAATTAGGACGACAAAAATAAAAAACTAATGTTAATAAAAATTAATTTAAATTGACCACACTACTTGCAAGCGAAGACCCAGACCAGTTTAAAACTATATAATTCTTGCATATCTTTCACTTTTGCCCATTTCTTAACTTGGTGATCAAACTGTAAATTTTTTTAAGTTAATAATTATATTGATGTATAAAAACTCAACAAATAAAATAAAACTCGTTATTCTAGTGCTTCCTAATCTGCAATAAAAAAATTATATAAAAAGCACTTTTAACAAAGATTCGCTGCAAACTCTTTTTATTTTTTTTTTAATTAAGTACGACTTGGAACACATTTTTTATTTTATAAAAACATTATTTTTCTAAAAATGAACAAAAAACTAATACAGATACTAATACTTTGTGAATTAATAATCGTTGTTTAGCAGAACTAGGATGCAAATGACAAATAGATAGTACAGTGTTGCCGCGATATTTTAAAAAAATCAAGTTAATTGATTTTTAGTTAAAACACTGATTATGAATACGAATATATAAAAAACCTTATTTAGCCTTAAAACCTCAATCTACTTTTTTATGAATCCGGCTTTTATTATTATGCACTCAAAAAACACAATTTCGATCTTAAAAATAATTACAGTTTGATTAACAAGTCTAGAAATGGGCATTAATTATTTACAAATTTATGATTTTTGTCGTAAATTCTTAAATCGAACGCTATGCGGCGGCGGCTCAGAACTCAATATTTACCGGCGTCTGGTCTAAGCCGATCGGCTTCGTTCTATTGGAAACTAGAAATCCAAAAACGCCCTTCCACTCGGGCACAACAGAAGATGAAGCCAGGTAATATGGAGGCAAGTGCATCAGACAACCCCCAGGCGAGACATAAGCAATCTGACTATTCAAACTTAAGGTCTGATGACCTTTATGCCGATTCCATTTTTGGCAGGTGCCTAACCGTACGGGAGGTTAACGCTCACTACATTCCAACCATCAGCTGTAGGACTGATTGAGATATCACGGTCGATTTACTACCAATTGAAAACAGATGATTTTCAATTGACCAAACAACTACTTCCAGAGTATCTTGATTACTATCATAATTTCTGTTTGTGGGCAAGGATTGTCTGCTTGAAAAACAAAAATCAAGTAAGTTTAACGGAAGATGAGGAATGGTTGCTTAATGTAATACGAAATAGAAAATATACTCTACTGGAACCAATATATATACCGTCAACATACCTTCGTGGATTTGGCAACCTGACTACGATAACTGGCCAACATTTATATCCCATATTTCCCACTCTACCAACAGCTGTAGTTTCCGGTAATAATGGCTTTTATGGTGAAATTACCGCACAGAATCATAATCTCTACGAAGAGATTCCCTGCTTCGGCGTCCTAGCAGAAGCAGTTCAGTATGCTGTCTCCAACCATGCCACAGGAGAATACCCCAGCACATTGTCCACGGCTAGATTTAATGTAAATGAAAATCTACTTGGTTATAGGCGGCTACAGCACCGCAAAACAGAGGCTAAGGACTTAGCCAAGGCCCATGGTATAAGCGAGAATGAATTTTATTCTTCTCGGTCCACTGCCATCAATATTGGCTTCATCAATGCTGTATCTGATATCTTGGCGAATACCAAAACGAACAGCCGAGCAGCACACGTAAACTTCTCATATATGTCAGCTGCTGGCACTCAGGCACAGATAGTTTCCTTGGCGAGAATTGACGATAATGAAGATACATTAGACGTAAATTCTGAGCTTCAGCCATCATGTCTTATAAAATTGAAAGAGGCAACAATTGGCGCCGCAATTTTTGGAGCGTACCAGTTAGAGAAATCTCACCATAGAAGACATTGGATGTGCGTTACACCCACAGCCTTTGGGCTTCAACAACCACAACAAGAAGCCGGTCAAGCGCAGCAACCTGTTGGACAGGATGGACCAGCCCAACCACCACAGCAACAACAAGAGTCCAGACCACCTTTCAGTGACTGGGAAGAAAATAAGAATGCACGAAGAGACCTACCTATACAGTTCAAGCAAAAGGTCTTCGTCACAGCATCCCGTTTTCGTCGCGAATTGTTGTAGTTTTAAACCAATGCTGCCCATTTCACCAAACAATTGTTTAGAATCTCATTTTATTTTATGCTCTTTAATTTAGTCGTCCATGAGGCAGCAATGAATGAACATGCTTAGCGACTGTATTAAAATTTTTCAAACACAATGCGTTAAATAAGTGATGGAATTGAGAAAACACTTTTCGATATACAATGCCTTTAATAATGCCCAATGTCTGTATGTTATCAAACATACATACATAAGAGGCATTATAAAGGCATGTTCTGAAAATCACATTTTTCAAATCACTAGTGATTTTAAAAGTAGTAATGGCCATGCAGATGTTTGTTCGCTCTTTATTTTTAATTTTTCTATTGTATAGAGCATCAAATATCATTACTGAAAGAAATTTATCGTATATGATTTTAAAAACGTCTACAGGATCATTATTACTTTTAAAATCAATACTGATTTGAAAAATGTGATTTTCAGAATATGCCTGATAAAATGTGAACCGTTTCTATTTCACTCGTCTCTCTCCCCTTACAAACTAATCAGCTTAGCAATAAAACTTACATAGTGTAAATTAGGACTTAGAGGCATTCAGGTATGTGATGGAAAATGATTTAGACACAAAACAAATTTGAAAACCATAAAAGGTGTGATGTGTTCTCTATAGTCGTTTTGGCAACAATTTTAAATCTGGTTTTTTTTTTATAGTTTTTCCAAACATTTTTGCTAATTTTTTTTCACGACCCTGCCATATTGTTTGTATTTTATCTTATAGTGTGCATTTTAAAACTCAGTAACTTAAGAATGGCTTATAAATGATGCATAAAATCGGTCTGGAGGCTTATTCTGAATTGCGATGCGAAAATCAATGCGATGCGAAAGAAAATTGGTATTCTGTTAGACTTTCGCAATCGCATTCGCAATTCATTTCAAATCGTGGCACTCTGCTGAACTAAACGTCAGTGTCAACAAACGTCAAATCAAAAATAAATAAATTGTGTTTGGCTGTAAAAATTGTTTATAAAATTTATTTAGGAAATTCTGAAGCCAACATAGCTAGAAAAAAAATTTAAATTGAAGGCCAGCCGACAAAACAATTATGTAAATTCGTAAACGTTGGCAGGTGACTATTCTGATATAATAATAATAATAATAATAATAATTTTATTTAATTATTTATGTTACATATGTTGATATCAATGTTTCAGCCACCTGTCTTACACACGTACATATGTACATATGTACACAGATGGACAAAAATCACCGTCATTTGGTATCTAGAAGATTATAACAGCTCCCATGCCCAGAAAATAATGGAAACATAAAAAGAAGTATATTTAGCAAAAACTACAATTTATTTAATATCTACTTCAGGCTAAACATCTGTTTCTAATTAGCTTTATTTTTATAAAAATGTAATATAATATTTGTTGCCCACATTTTTGTAGGACAAAAGTCACCGTCACTTCAGCTTAGCTTGCCTGTTAAAATAATTTTAACAAAACTTTAAGCCAATCTGGCTCCTTTTATCAGTGAGTTCCTTCAGTATGGTAGCTTTAAATTTGATCTGTATACATTTTATAACGGTAGTTAATAAAAAATTTTACTGACACCGCGTGATTGTTAAAAATTAATCAAAAAAGGAAAGAAACCACTATTGAAGAAAGGAAAATTATTTTAAATGCGTATAACCAAAGCAAAACCATTCGGGATATATGCTTATTAGTTAATCGTCCATGCACCACTATTACTGGAATAATAAAAAGATTTAAAGATGAACCAGAGTGCAACTATCTGCCAAGGAGTGGACGACCGCCCGCACTATCTGTACGCGAAAAGCGTGAAATTATAAAAATAGTTAAAAAAGAGCCCAAAACCCCGTCAACAGAAATTGCTGCAGCGATAAAGGAAAGCACTGGTACAGTTGTTCACCCACGTACTGTACGCAGAGCGTTGAATTCCGCTGGTTATAATGCTAGAGTATGTAGAAAAAAGCCACAAAACAGCAAAGTCAACCAAACGAAGCGTCTCTCCTTCGCAAAAGAGCATCTAAGCAAGCCAATAGATTTCTGGGAAAAAGTTATCTTCTCAGATGAGAGCAAATTTTGTGTATATAAATCGGATGGACGTGTTTTAACGTGGAGACAGCAGGGCGATGCATTAGCAGAGAAGCATATACAAGCAACTGTGAAACACGGTGGTGCTGGAGTCATGGTATGGGGATTCATGTCGGCGGCTGGTGTTGGAGAGCTCGTCTTCATAGATGAAATAATGGACAAAAGTCTTTATTTGAATATCCTTAAAGAAAATCTGCAGAAAAGTGCTCAGAAGCTTGGGATTGAATCAGACTATTACTTTCAACATGACAATGACCCCAAGCACACCGCAGAAATAGTTCGCTTGTGGGTCTTGTACAACACTCCCCATACCCTGAAAACTCCGCCACAGTCACCCGACCTGAATCCGATCGAGCACTTATGGGACCATTTGGATCGGCGGGTTCGGGAGCATCACATTACTTCCAAAAATATGCTTAAGCAAACACTGCTAGAGGAGTGGCAGAAAATAAGCCCAGATGTTACAAAAAAATTGACTCATTCGATGCAAAAACGTTTGCAAGCTGTCATCAAAAACAATGGCAAACACACTTCATACTAAAATAATTTTAGCCCTTAAATTGATGAAGTACATACTTTATTGAATGACGGTGACTTTTGTCCACCAAAAATGCACACAGCAACAATTAAATGCCATTTATTTATAAACAACTCTTGAATTAGCCTTATGTTTAAACTGAAATAGAATTTAAATAAATAATAATTTTTGTTATATATACTACTTTTTATGTTTCCATTATTTTTTAGGTATGGGAGCTGTTATAATTTTCTAGATACCAAATGACGGTGACTTTTGTCCATCTGTGTATGTAGGTTAATAAGCGCACACATAAATAAATTGGTCACTTCCAACGTAGGCCCAATAAGAATGTTGAGCAATAAGAAACTCTCCCTTTTATGTTTCCTTATTCTCTTTCACTTCCGCTGTATGAATGGATAATTAATTTTCTTTTTTTTAAATAAAACATTATTTTATATGTAGCATCAAAAAAGTTTTTTTTTATTCCTTTGCTCTGTGTTGTTTTGTTTTGTTCAGGGACCGTAACTGTTATGACTTTTACCGAAGAAGGCAAGAAAAAAAGTTATTTTTTAACTTTTATTTTTTAAGCCATAAATAAAAGTTATTTCTTAGCTTTTATTTTTTAAGGCAAAAATTATAAGTTATTTTTGACTTTTTTAGTATATTAGGGCAAAAATAAAAGTCGAATTAAGTATTGCATAGTAATACGCTAGTTTTATTGCCTCTTGAAAATGTGATAAAACATCCGTTTATCATTTATAGCATTAAAAGCAATACAACTTGCGTATTACTATGCCATACTTAATTCATGACTTTTATTTTTGCCTTAAAATATTAAAAGTTTAAAAATAACTTTTATTTCTTGAGCAAAATAATAAAAGTCAAAAATAACTTTTAATTTTTGCCTTAAAAAATAAGTCAAAATTAAAAGTTATTTTTTGACTTTTATCAAAAAAGGAACAAATTGAAAATTCATACAAAAATTTGCATGTACATACATACATCACCTATGTATCATAATGATAAGAACCAACATTTTCTAGGATCATTTTTTATGTGTGCTTTTTTGATGTAAATTTTTAAAAATAACAGTTATTTTCTGTCCCTGGTTTTGTTGTGTAAAATGATTATTGTCAAATTCTGTCAAATGACGTTTTCTAGCACTGGTAGTGTAATACGTACTGATTGTAAAAGAATGTGAAAATCATAACAGGGATGTTTATTCATTCATAATTAGATAGTGAAAACGGTTATAATTGAAAATAGTAAAGAATTTGAAAAAAGAAAAACACTATCTGAAAAGATTAGAACCTGTTAGAAGAAAAGTTGGCAGGGACAATCAGGGAGGAAATCCGGAAAGATCTAGGAAAATAAGAAGATTTTATGTAGACAGAACAAAACCAATAGCTAGTTAGTAGTGGAAAAAAACATATTTAAATCATGAAAAAAATATTTAAAGAAAAGTCTAGAGCTTTGAAAAAAAAGATGGAGAAATGAGCGCGAAACTCGCAGTATAATAATGAGAAAAGAAAAATCTAGAACTTAAAAAAAGATGGAGTAAAAAGCGGGAGAATATATTGGATGGAAGATGGAAAATGGGAAAATTTCAAGGGAAAATTGGGAGGTCCAGAAAAATTAGAATGCCAGATCAGCGATCACTAAAGAAAAATCAGCCGAAGTGCTCACACATAAAACAAAGTAAAAGAAAGTTTTAAAAGGCAAAAAAAATAAATAGGTGCTTAAGGAACACAAGAAAGAAAAAGTAGGTATATTAAAAGAAAAGAAAAAAAAACTGAAATACCACAAAATCAAATGTTTAAAAGGGTTTTAAGTGTGTGTGTTTATCTCTGTTTTGTCAGCAAACAGATACGTTCGACAAGGGAAGACAAATTAATTTTAAACGGAAAGTACAGGAAGAGGGAAGAAAAGTTTCTCCCAGGAAGAAAGAAAGCTGAAAGTTTCTCCAAGGAAGAAAGAAAATTAAGGCCCTTCTAATCATTTGTCACCACAGAACCAGCTAACCTTTTCTGTTAGTAGACATAAGTGTGAGTGCGAGAAAAAGAAAAGCGAAGAAGCTAAACAAAATAACTTCGCTCAGAGTTTGGGGGCTGAAAAACATGTAAAACAAGAAATTGAAGGCAGTGAAAATTTTAAGACATATATAATTCTATTATATATATATATATATATATTCTATATTAATTCTATTCTATACGTTCCGATTTGGTAAGAGAAGTTGATAAAAACATAGAAAAAAGGGCTCACATCAAAAGTATAAAATTATAGCAAAAGTATAAGAAAAAGTAGAATCTGTGTGTCTTTGGCCTTAGAGAGCTCATGTAGGTTAGGGATTTTGTTTTCATGCAGTAGTAATAAAGTCAGTATAAAGTGTAGTATTAAAGAATTTGATTTGGGCCTAGTAGAGTTCAAGAAAAAAGAAATTAAGCAATATATAGCCAAAAGGAAAGAAATAATTAGCCCAGAGTTTCGATAGGGAGCAAGTTTAGCAAATTTAGCTTAAGAAAAGTATATATATCAAAAAAATAAATTAAAATAAAAAGCAGAAAAATTTAAAAAATTATTTGTAAATACATACATATATACATATGTATATAAGAAAAGATCGTAGTAAATAGATTTAAGTAAGAATGAAATAGAAATAGGTTTAGAGAAAAAAAATATGTATGAATAAAAAAAGAAAATATCTTTTATAACGTTTGGAAGAAAATTATGTGTGCATAATTTAAAATAAAGGTGACGAAGGAAAGGTAAGGAAGGAAAAAGGTCAAGTGGAATGTGGGTCATGAAAAAAAAAAAAAACTTGGTATTTGGACATTTTATCATGACTAGGTTGGACGGGCATGAAAGGAGAACAACATTTCTCGTGATATTTTGTGATAGTGTGTGGTATGTAATGAGTTCAATGTTGTTTTTTTTGTAGTTGAATGTTTTATTTTTTTGTGTGTTCAAATACGCGGCTGGAGGGAAGGGTTGCAACCTCCTGAGCATGAAAACCGTACGAGCTAGTTGGAAAAACTCGCCAGGTCAACCGGTTTGTAACAATATTCGTTCAATTTATAAGAAAAAAATTTGAGGAAAAGAAGTATTGTTCTGCCCTCTTTATTGATGTTTCTCAGGCATTTGATGAAGTGTGGCATGAAGGCCTGATTTTGAAATTGAAGACATACTTACCAGTAAACATTCTAAATATTTTGGAAAGTTACATTCTTGCCCGAAAATTTACAGTTGCGGAAGGACACTATAAGTATGTCTGAAACTATCTCATGCGGTGTGCCACAGCGGAGTATACTGTATATATATATATTTATTTATACTTGTGGTATGTCTGTGAGCAGTAGTATCCACACTTCTACATTTGCCGACGATACAGCCTGCCTTAATATGCACGAAAACCCTGATGAGGCATTCCGCAAATTCCAGGAACACATTAGCCAGATGGAACTATGGTTAAACTTATGGAGAATTAAGGTAAATGCGCGAAAGTGTGTTCAAGTAACATTTACCTTACGAAGCGGTACTTGTTCCCCCATTCGGATTAATAATGAAGTTGTTCCTCAACATTCACATGCGAAATAACTTGGTATACACCTTGATCGACGCCTTACATGGAAACATTACATTGACTCTAAGTTAACTCAAATGAAACTAAAATTAACTCGGGTACATTGGCTGATTGGCAGAAATTCAACACTCAGCCTAGACTGCAAACTTTTAATATACAAGTCGCTTTTAAAGCCAGTATGGAAGCTATGGGGCACTGCTTCAGCTTCAAATGTTGATAGAATCCAACGAAGGCAAAACAAAATTTTACGTTTGATAACATCGTCTCCATGGTTCATCAAAAATTCAAATATAAATCGTGAAATATGTCACTAGTGACTGAAGAAATTGCAAAATACGCAGGCAAATATTTAACAAAACTCGTGTCACATCCTAATCCGCTTGCTCGTAATATTTTGAACTTTACTGGACACATCCCCTTAAAAAAAGGGAGATACAAGGGCTCTAATACTTAGCACTCTAGATGAAGCTGCTTGAAAACACTTTTTTTGCCTATCACTACTTACATATGTATTATTAATAACTATCACTAAGTTATGTCCGACATTGGTCGGGCCTACTAATTATATCTTAGATTTAAGATTTGACTACTTATTGTTAGTTCATATATGAAGATACAATAAATAAAAAACATGCATAAAAAAAGGAAATCCTGTAAGAAAAAAAATAAAAATGGATTCTGTGGCACTGTGGTTCGACGACGAAGAAGGGCACAGCAAAATAAAAAGATACAGAGAAGATGCTTAGAAGAAAATCCGATATTCTAAGCTTGAATGAAAAAGCAGTTGTTGCCTCGAAGGAAAGTGCGCGCGGTAATCCATTTACGGAATCCGTCATGTTTAACAACTTCAACACTTGCTCCTCTCAGGGAGACAGTGGATTATATCTTGATGAAGCACCGCCAGTGGCGGCAATGTCGGTTTTATTTCGTCTAAGCTTTTGTTTGGTGTGTACTTTAAAATCGGCCCAAACCTAATAAAATTAAAGTTTAAGTCAAATATTTTATTTGGTTTATACATTTCATACTTTTTTCCATCCTGCAGCTTCTCTAGTAGGTGGTCCATTGATATTTAGTTCTTCAGTTAACGTTTGCCACAAAGTATTTGCCGACTGACGTGCATTTTGTGTTTTCAAATGGCCTCTTGTCAATTGGCTGTGCTTATGCATAAATTCTATCATTATTTCTAAATGACACGGTTTCGTGGTCTATTGCTTGCTTCCCTGAATTAAATAATAAATATATGATGAATAAATAAATAATATATTATCTTTCACTTACATGATTGTACTTTGCGTGCGAATGGTATTTTGTTGTCGAATAAATTTTGCGAATTTGACATTTGTTTTCGCAATGTAGAATACCGACTTGCTACCTTTTCGCATTTGAAATGCGATTAAAAAACCTCAAAACCTCGAATATCGCAATACAGAATAGCAATGGTTCGCATTTATGTATTTCCGCGTTGCATTGACTTTCGCATCGCAATTCAGAATAAGCCCCCTGAATTCATCACAACTTTTCAAAACGATTGGTTTGAAATAGTTTTGAAAACGATTGTTTTCCATTCCATACCTGATTATTACTATTTTCATATCAATATGATTAGTTATAATCTGGAAAATTAAGGAAATGATTGGGGAGAAAGAAACTACTTAAAGAAAAGAAATTTAAAACTTAGTGATCGTATGTATTAATAGGTAAGGTAGACAATTTGTTTGTTCATTTACTAAAAATTGTTACGAATTTGTAGCAATTTTTACTGGAATGTGTTCATTAACTCAAAAAGTTTGCAAGGAGAGAGCGTCAAATGAGACAAAAAAATTCCTACATATTATTACCAGCGTTGTCAACTCGGTGCTTTTCGCACCGTTTTTAGTGCTTTTTGAAATTTTCGACGCGGAAAATTTTGTAGTTGGTGCTCAGTGCTTTTTTAAATTCATTTTCGGTGCTTTTTGTTTCGAGGTGGTGGCACTAAACCAAAAATTCAAAGAGAAATTTCCTAACCTATCATTTAAAAAGCATAAGCGCTGAAGTTAAATGGAGCATTTCAAAAAATTCTACTAAGATTGTACAAGGCTTGGTTGAAAAAATACGTGACATATAACTCTCAAATTTTAACATTTAAACGCAGAAGTTGATCGCGTTTTGCTTTACATAAAAAATTTTCCAGAAAAATGTGTTGTGAATATGTCTCAATTTACACGAGGCAATTTTACTTGCGCAAGTCATGAATTTGGCGAACAAAGAAGTGAGGAAGAAGTGATGAGTGTAAAAACCAGCAGAATTGCCGTACAGACTTGCCTGTACAGGCAATTCTGTTTTTGCTATCATTCGCTCTATATCAAATTTGACATTTCTTTGTATGTATATGTATAAGCAGTTACATGTATACATAATTAAAATGTGTATCGCATGCCTCAAATTTTAGGAATGGAATGCAAGATCAACAGTTTCGTATATTTTTTATATACATACATACATACATATTTATGAATAACAATTTTATTAATATAATTATTTTTTTTATTTAGTGGTTTTTTACTTAAATTCCGCGCTTTTTTCCTGGTTTCAGTGCTTTTTGAAATTTAAAAGTTGACAACGCTGATTATTACTAGTAAAATTTTTACTTGCAAGAATTATCCAAACACCTGTTGTGTGTTTTGTTGTCAAATAAATTAGGTTTGTTTCTTTACTTCTTGGGTAAAGTTCGGTAAAATGAGAGCAAACTATAAATTCGCTCAATAATATACAAAAATGCACAAAAGTACGGGAACGCAAAAAACCAAAATCTTAACACGAAAATAAACGTCAATGCATGTTTGCATATATGTACATACGTATACACATAACTAAACACATACTTATGTACATACACACGCACATATTTATTTACATGATCCAGCATACTTGCATAAGTTTTGTATCTTAATTTCATATAAAAACTTGTGAAGCTTTGTCTACCACCTCTTTTTAAAAATTTTTTCATACATTTTTCTATTTTTTTTTAGTTTTTAGGTAAATGTAATTTTTTTTGCAATTGTATATTTTTCAAACAGCTGTTTGATTTTGTGTTTGCCCAAACTAGCACGAAGAAAAAGTACGGGCTGTTTCGTGCAAGAAGAAGAAGAACATTACTCTCACAAAAGCTATCTCATTTACCCAATTTTCGAGTACGGGAACGCTTTTCGTGTAAATTGGGATCCCGCGGGATCCCAATGTAGAGTAAAGAAACACATCTATTATTTAAAAAATATCTGAAAAAGGAAAACTGAAAAAGTGTGAATTTCTTTGTTAAAAAACGTACACGTATGCAAAAATAATGTATATTTTCTTCATTTATTGTTTTTCTTTCATTAAGCCACATAAATCACGATACAATAATAGGTCTGTCTGCGTACTTTTCCAGTAGCAAATACTCAGTCAACTTTTTTGGGAGAGTAAGACCAATTTTACTCTGTCGACTGAAAATATCTTAAAAAGTACGCAGACAGTATCCAGTGAAATCTTGCAAGAAAACAGCTGATCGGTGTGTAAACAATTGAAATAACAAAGCAAAATAATTATAGCCAGAAAAATAGAATTATTGGAATCATTGGTTCTGCTTTTACGCCACGGTCGCACTGTATATTTGGACGTTTCTAGCAAGAAATAAAGTGTTTTGTTTATTATAATTTATTATTAACGTTAAAAATCAACACAATTGTAACTATTTACCTCTGCCATTGTTAAATTTCAATTTCTATTTTCATTTCACAAAAATTATTTCATTCAAAAAGTAATAAAAACAGCTGTTCAAACTAGTTGCAAAATCTTGCAAGAAGAAATTTCTCCAGTAACATTTTGCAAGTTCTCTAACTTCCAACTGTTAAAAAGTTCTTTTTTTGGTTCTCTCGCTGCAAGGAGTACGCAGACAACATTTTGTAAGATTTTGCAACATTTTGCACAAAATGATGCAACAAAATATGTGTACGCAGACAGACCTAATATAAAGGTAAAACCACATTTGACGTTTAAAATTAATTATGACTTTTACTCAAATTATTTGAATACAGTTTTTTTGTAAACAGGGAGAAAAACGTTGCCACATACATATAATGGTAACTTTTATTTAGGAATAGCTTTTTGCAACACAACGCAATAAGAAACAAATACCCACTCATTTATAAACAAATGAGTATAGAAGAATTCTTCCGCCACGAAAAGGTGGACAGATACAGCACACTGACTCATTTCCTTAAGGAAATAGGAGTGAAACTGTAACACGACAAATCGTGTGAATTGGT
Organism: Tachina fera; assembly: GCA_905220375.1. Lineage (NCBI taxonomy): Eukaryota > Metazoa > Arthropoda > Insecta > Diptera > Tachinidae > Tachina > Tachina fera. The sequence continues at coordinate 48,392,198 of LR999964.1, read as the reverse complement.
GGTGGCGAAATAGTTCTCCGAACTGGCAAAACACAGAAAGTGAAAAAGAATGCTTTTTGAAATGTGTAATTTGGGGTTAGAAATTTTAGTTTAATACATATTTTTTTTAAACAATTTAAAATATCAAACAAAATAAATCAGAAAAAGTACAAAAGTGACGAAGGAAAGGTAAGGAAGGAAAAAGGTCAGGTGGAATGTGGGTCATGAAGAAAAAAAAACTTGGTATTTGGACATTTTATCATGACTAGGTTGGACGGGCATGAAAGGAGAACAACATTTCTCGTGATATTTTGTGATAGTGTGTGGTATGTAATGAGTTCAATGTTGTTTTTTTTTTGTAGTTGAATGTTTTATTTTTTTGTGTGTTCAAATACGCGGCTGGAGGGAAGGGTTGCAACCTCCTGAGCATGAAAACCGTACGAGCTAGTTGGAAAAACTCGCCAGGTCAACCGGTTTGTAACAATATTCGTTCAATTTATAAGAAAAAAATTTGAGGAAAAGAAGTATTGTTCTGCCCTCTTTATTGATGTTTCTCAGGCATTTGATGAAGTGTGGCATGAAGGCCTGATTTGAAGACATACTTACCAGTAAACATTCTAAATATTTTGGAAAGTTACATTCTTGCCCGAAAATTTACAGTTGCGGAAGGACACTATAAGTATGTCTGAAACTATCTCATGCGGTGTGCCACAGCGGAGTATACTGGGGCCATTTTTATATATTTGATTTATACTTGTGGTATGTCTGTGAGCAGTAGTATCCACACTTCTACATTTGCCGACGATACAGCCTGCCTTAGTATGCACGAAAACCCTGATGAGGCATTCCGCAAATTCCAGGAACACATTAGCCAGATGGAACTATGGTTAAACTTATGGAGAATTAAGGTAAATGCGCGAAAGTGTGTTCAAGTAACATTTACCTTACGAAGCGGTACTTGTTCCCCCATTCGGATTAATAATGAAGTTGTTCCTCAACATTCACATGCGAAATATCTTGGTATACACCTTGATCGACGCCTTACATGGAAACATTACATTGACTCTAAGTTAACTCAAATGAAACTAAAATTAACTCGGGTACATTGGCTGATTGGCAGAAATTCAACACTCAGCCTAGACTGCAAACTTTTAATATACAAGTCGCTTTTAAAGCCAGTATGGAAGCTATGGGGCACTGCTTCAGCTTCAAATGTTGATAGAATCCAACGAAGGCAAAACAAAATTTTACGTTTGATAACATCGTCTCCATGGTTCATCAAAAATTCAAATATAAATCGTGAAATATGTCACTAGTGACTGAAGAAATTGCAAAATACGCAGGCAAATATTTAACAAAACTCGTGTCACATCCTAATCCGCTTGCTCGTAATATTTTGAACTTTACTTGACACATCCCCTTAAAAAAAGGGAGATACAAGGGCTCTAATACTTAGCACTCTAGATGAAGCTGCTTGAAAACACTTTTTTTGCCTATCACTACTTACATATGTATTATTAATAACTATCACTAAGTTATGTCCGACATTGGTCGGGCCTACTAATTATATCTTAGATTTAAGATTTGACTACTTATTGTTAGTTCATATATGAAGATACAATAAATAAAAAACATGCATAAAAAAAAGGAAATTCTGTAAGAAAAAAAAATAAAAATGGATTCTGTGGCACTGTGGTTCGACGACGAAGAAGGGCACAGCAAAATAAAAAGATACAGAGAAGATGCTTAGAAGAAAATCCGATATTCTAAGCTTGAATGAAAAAGCAGTTGTTGCCTCGAAGGAAAGTGCGCGAGTTACGTCAGACTCAACGCCGACTCCAACAAAATTCAACATTAATTGGAACAAATAACAAAAGTTCAATAGCCCAACTTTAGCTGACGCTAAGTTGTGCTAAATAAATACGCAACTACTTTACTTTGCATAAAAGTTGTGCAATTGATAACCAAGCATTACGAAAGAACGTTGTTGATACTTCCGTAAGAATAAGCATTTATTATTTTATAGTAATAAGCATTTTTGATTAATTATAAATAAATTTAACAAAGTAATTTTAAGTAGTATTAATCAAGCTATCAACAATAAAAGTTTAACTAATAAAACTTAAGTTTTGTTTTTTTTTATTCCTGAAGGAATATATACACATAACTGGCGCAGTCGGTAGGATCTAGTCCCGAAGGACAAGATAAAGTGCAATTGTGAAAAATTATAAATTCATAAGAATTTAAGTAAATAAATAAAATTTTAATTTAAAAAGGACAAGACAAAGTGCAATAGATTCAGAAGAATCTAAACAAAGAAATAAAAATTAAAATTTAAAAAAAAGAACAATAAATGAACAGTGAACAATACTATTAAATAAAATTTAAAACTATAAACGAACAGTCAAATTTTTAAAACAAAAAAAATTTAACAGTAATTGAACAGTGAACAATATTACACAAGAAAAAATATATTTCTACAATGGCAACAAATACGTCGTCTTCAAACTCAACTGTATCATCCCCAATCCCAATAACCGATGTTTTAAAAGAGGCATCCAGAATAAGGGAATACAGAGGAACAAAGGACTATGACTTATCATCATTCATAAGAGAAGTAGAACTTTTCCTGCCAATTTTTGAAAACACCAACCTGGAAGATTATGTCTTCCAAAGATGTATTGTGAACAAAATACAGGGAGAAGCACTAAATATCATCCGTACTCTAGGAAATAATCCAACGTGGGCAGCAATAAAAAAGGAGCTCATCAACAATTTTGGCATCAGAGAAACTTATCACCACCTCTACCACCAAGCACTAGCTTTAAGAAACTACAATGTAAGTCAATACTACCATAGTCTAAGTAACATTTTAAGTAGAATAAACGAAAAATATACACAAGATCCAGACGAACCAATAGAATTTTCACCAAAGAATAATGAAGCCATGATTTTAAAAACCTTTTTAAGTAATATACCCCCATACATGGCTAGTATTATTTACAGCAGAAATATAACAAATATAAGAACAGCCTTCTATACTCTAGAGGAAACAGGAATTATAAAACAAGACATTAACAACAGATCAAATAGACAAACACAATACAATCAATTCAACTATCTTGGACACAACAAACAATTTAACAATACAGGACAACATTCCAATCCAAAACAATATCGACAACCGACTAACTCCGGACAATATAGACAGACAAATAACTCAGAATTATACCGTAACAGACAACCAGCTGACTCAACTCATATTAAATCAGAACAAAGTAGACAAACATATAGACCAACATACAATCCATTTAGACAAAACTTCAACGAAAGACCAGAACCAATGGAAGTAGACCACATCCATGAAGGAAATTTTCAGTCACCAGCCCAAAGGCAAACTTACCGCTAGTAGAGCTAACTATAGGTACTACTAAAATAAAATGCTTAATAGATACTGGCTCCTCAACAACTTTAATGAACCAAAACATGTTCCCTCAACATAAAAGAATAAAACTAAACAGACCTTTACTTTTTAAAACACTAAACGGACAATTGGAAGTTAATTACGAAATTCGAACGGAAATACCAAAAGAATTTAACGACAGGAACCTTATGTGCTGGAAATTGACAGATTTTAAAAATAAACAATTTGATGGCTTGATAGGGCAAAATATTTTAAGAATTCTAAAAGCTAACATAAATATCGGGGAAGAGTACATTGAAGTTAATAAGAATAGGATAAAATTTTGTAATGCTTGTCCATACGATTACGAAAACATCCACATACTAGAAAGTTCACCAAGTAATAACGTAGTAGATAAACTCTTAAGAGAAGATTTAAACAAAGAAGAGAGTATAAAACTCAAAAACTTATTGGATAAAAATAAAGACCTATTCTTCCAAGAAGGAATGAAATTAAGTCACACTCATGAAATCCAACATGAGATAATTACAAAAACAAATAATCCTGTATATTCCAAAATATACAGATACCCTCAAATGCATGAGGAAGAAATAAATCGACAAATGAAGGAGATGCTCGAACAAAACATTATTAGAGAAAGCAATTCTCCTTACAACTCACCTATTTGGATAGTTCCGAAAAAAACGGACTATTCAGGGAAGAAAAAGTGGCGGATAGTCATCGACTACCGCAAACTAAATGAAATAACAACTGATGATAAATTCCCCATGCCAAATATCGAAAGTATATTAGATAAACTTGGCAAATCACAATACTTCACAACCCTTGACTTAGCCAAGGGCTTTCATCAAATTAAAATTAAAGATGAAGACATGAAAAAAACGGCATTCTCAACCCCACTAGGTCATTACGAATTCGTTCGAATGCCGTTTGGTTTGAAAAACGCCCCTTCGACATTTCAGCGATTAATGAACTCAGTCTTAAGAAACCTCATCAATAAAATTTGCGTTGTGTACTTAGACGATATATTGATTTTCAGCACAAGTTTGGAAGAACATATAGTAAACATCCAAAAAGTCTTCAATAATCTTAGAGAACACAACTTAAAAATACAGGTGGACAAATGCAAATTCTTTGCTAAAGAAACTGAATATTTAGGACATATATTGACGACAAATGGTATTAAACCGAACCCTATAAAAATAGAAAGTATACAAAAGCTCAAACTTCCTGATACACAAAAGCAAATAAAATCCTTCCTTGGGGCTACCGGATACTACAGGAAATTTATCAAGGATTATGCTAAAATCGCATGTTGTATGACAAAATATCTTAGAAAAAACACAAAAGTTAATAAAAGTGATCCCCAGTATATCGATGCGTTCCAAAAATTAAAAAGACAACTAACTAACCCACCTATACTCAAATATCCTGACTTCACAAAAAAATTTAAACTGGTAACGGATGCCAGTGACTATGCAATAGGGGCTGTACTCATGCAAGGAGATCACCCTATAAGTTATGCAAGCAGAACACTTAACGATCACGAAAAAAAATATGCAACCGTTGAGAAAGAGCTACTGGCCATCGTTTGGGCAGTCAAGTATTATAGACCGTACACATATGGTAGACCATTCGAATTAGCAACAGATCACCAACCCTTAGTTTGGCTTTATACAAAACACAAAGGGAAAGACATAAATCCCAGGCTTCAGAGATGGCTAATGGAATTAGGAGAATACAACATAGACATGAGCCATATCAAAGGCAAAGAAAACAAAATCGCAGACTTTTTAAGTAGAATAAATTCCGATACAGGTGAAATTCATGCAATAGAAGAAAACGGAACTAACGACAATTCAAGCACTGCCGCTACAATCCATTCACAACAAGAGGAATTAAATGATCACATTCCAATTTTAGACACAGTAGTTAATAGATTCCCAACCCAAATAATTTTAGCTGAACATAAAACAAATGAAATAAACATAGTCAACGGAAAAAGAAAAATTTTTGTAAGTAGGGACGACATTGAAAATGATTTTATGTCTGACATTTTCAGAAGATTTTTGAAAAACGGAACAGTTGGAATTTTCTCTGAATTACCTTATGAAATTTATAATAGGGTCCAACTTAAGCTAATTGACCTCTTTGGTACTAGCATAAAATTCTACAAATGCAGCTATCATGCAAAAGACATACAAAACGAAGACGATGCTTACAAACAGATCGCGAAATACCATAAGCTAGAAACTGGACACGGTGGTATCACAGAAAACTACGAAGGACTGAAAAAGAAAATCTATTTTAAAAATCTTAAAACATTAGTACACAAATATATTAACAACTGTGATATCTGCAACAAGGCGAAATATGACCGCAAACCCATTAAACCCAAATTTCGCACAACAGAAACACCATCGGATGTTAACCAAATTATTCACTTGGACGTTTACACTATCAAAAAACACAGTTTCATGACCTTCATAGACAAATTCTCTAAACATGCTATTGCAATATACCTAGAGGACAGAAATAGTACAACAATAGTCGAAAAATTAAGACAATTTTTATCCACAAGAAGCAAACCCACTAAAATAATTACTGATAATGAATTTAAATCAACAAATGTTAAGGATTTTTTTAGACAGGAAGGAATCGAAGTACACTTCACAAAACCCAACAATCACACAGGAAACTCAGACATAGAAAGGTTACACAGTACACTGTCAGAAAAATTCAGAACACTGGAATCAGAAAATTCTTCCTTATCAACGCAAGAAAGAATTTTTAAGTGTATAGAATGGTACAATAGGTCAATCCACTCACTTACTAAAGAAAAACCGATAGACATTATGGAAGGAAAAGTTGAAAAGTATAAAATAGAAGAAAAGATAAGACAAGCAAAGCAACGTATTATAGATAAGAGAAATGAAACCAGAGAAGATTTCCAAAGAACAGATAACGAAGGTTACGTTAGGAACTATAAAGTACTGAGACATAAATATGAACCTAGATATAGAAAACTAAAACTTGACAATATACATCCTTCAAACATTAAACGAAAAAATAAATTTTCAGACCAACTGGATATTGCTCGTTACGCTTCTGACACTAATACCAATGACGATAGCATCCCTGACGATTCAACCCATTAACAACAACAATGGATTTGCAGAAATTAAATTAGACGACGTTAAACTAATTATAAACTACAACAAAATTATCCACATAATTGATATTCAAAACATAAGAAACGTTATTAACTCTTTAGCAAAAGAAATAGAGCAGTTGCAATCGACAAATAACAAAATATTGCTCGAACATGAAGTAGAAAAAATTAAATTAAAAGCACAAACCTTACTTCCTAACAGACAAAAACGAGGTTTAATTAATATGATAGGTTCAGGATTGAAATGGATAGCCGGAACGATGAACGACGATGACAGAGTAGAAATTGAGGAACACCTTAAGATAATAGACGAAAACAACCATAAAGCAATCGAAAATATTAACAGAAACATACATATAAACGATCATTTCAACCGAACTATTAACAAATTGAAATTAACGATTGATGCGGACAGAAAAACTCTATTTACAAGACTAAACTCGATAAGAAAAAACGATGACCAAATGATGGAGCAAATAAATTACGTGGAAATCCTACTTAAATTAAAAATTTTATCGGATAACTTGGAGCATATTCAAAACAACATAGCATCAGCCAAACTCAATGTAATGACCAGTAATATTTTGACCGACAAAGAAATTAACGACTTCAAAATTGACTTTTATGAATTACAATATGTACAGTTAGGAGCAGCAAAATATAAAGACGACCATATCATATTTGTCATAAAATTTCCAAGAGACACAGTCACAGTTAAAAGATCTCTGGTAACACCAATAACAGACACCAAATTCACACAATTAAACTTTACCCCACAAGAAATTATATATTATAACGGAACAGCCTATAATTACAAGCAAAATCCTAATCTTAAAGATATAAAGAAATCCAATTTATGTACTTTTAGTAATAAATGTAAAAAAGTAAGAGCATACAAACAAGGAATAACTGAAATAGAACCTGGATTAATACTATTAAAAAATTCGAACAATAGCTTTGTTACTAGCAATTGCGATGAAAGAAAATTTTCAATTAAAGGAAACAGTTTACTTACCTTTCATGATTGTAAATTAAAGATTGACAATGAAACATTTTCAAATTCAAAAAAAATATATAGAGATAATTTCATCATACCTTCTAGCAATCAAATTCAATTCGACACAATCGAACCAACATTCGATGAAATAGTTTTAAGTGAAATGGAAAATGTAAAAGAAATAGAAGAACTAAAATACCATAAAACATTTAGCAAAAACTCCATTGTAATTATATTTATAATAATAGTTGTAATAATTGCAGTATCAACAATGTTTTGCGTACACATAGTAATAAAACAAAATTCTTTAAAACAAAAAATTCAGGAGAATTTTAACATAAAGGAGGGAGGAGTTACGTCAGACTCAACGCCGACTCCAACAAAATTCAACATTAATTGGAACAAATAACAAAAGTTCAATAGCCCAACTTTAGCTGACGCTAAGTTGTGCTAAATAAATACGCAACTACTTTACTTTGCATAAAAGTTGTGCAATTGATAACCAAGCATTACGAAAGAACGTTGTTGATACTTCCGTAAGAATAAGCATTTATTATTTTATAGTAATAAGCATTTTTGATTAATTATAAATAAATTTAACAAAGTAATTTTAAGTAGTATTAATCAAGCTATCAACAATAAAAGTTTAACTAATAAAACTTAAGTTTTGTTTTTTTTCATGTTTAACAACTTCAACACTTGCTCCTCTCAGGGAGACAGTGGATTATATCTTGATGAAGCACCGCCAGTGGCGGCAATGTCGGTTTTATTTCGTCTAAGCTTTTGTTTGGTGTGTACTTTAAAATCGGCCCAAACCTAATAAAATTAAAGTTTAAGTCAAATATTTTATTTGGTTTATACATTTCATACTTTTTTCCATCCTGCAGCTTCTCTAGTAGGTGGTCCATTGATATTTAGTTCTTCAGTTAACGTTTGCCACAAAGTATTTGCCGACTGACGTGCATTTTGTGTTTTCAAATGGCCTCTTGTCAATTGGCTGTGCTTATGCATAAATTCTATAATTATTTCTAAATGACACGGTTTCCTGGTCTATTGCTTGCTTCCCTGAATTAAATAATACATATATGATGAATAAATAAATAATATATTATCTTTCACTTACATGATTGTACTTTGCGTGCGAATGGTATTTTGTTGTCGAATAAATTTTGCGAATTTGACATTTGTTTTCGCAATGTAGAATACCGACTTGCTACCTTTTCGCATTTGAAATGCGATTAAAAAACCTCAAAACCTCGAATATCGCAATACAGAATAGCAATGGTTCGCATTTATGTATTTCCGCGTTGCATTGACTTTCGCATCGCAATTCAGAATAAGCCCCCTGAATTCATCACAACTTTTCAAAACGATTGGTTTGAAATAGTTTTGAAAACGATTGTTTTCCATTCCATACCTGATTATTACTATTTTCATATCAATATGATTAGTTATAATCTGGAAAATTAAGGAAATGATTGGGGAGAAAGAAACTACTTAAAGAAAAGAAATTTAAAACTTAGTGATCGTATGTATTAATAGGTAAGGTAGACAATTTGTTTGTTCATTTACTAAAAATTGTTACGAATTTGTAGCAATTTTTACTGGAATGTGTTCATTAACTCAAAAAGTTTGCAAGGAGAGAGCGTCAAATGAGACAAAAAAATTCCTACATATTATTACCAGCGTTGTCAACTCGGTGCTTTTCGCACCGTTTTTAGTGCTTTTTGAAATTTTCGACGCGGAAAATTTTGTAGTTGGTGCTCAGTGCTTTTTTAAATTCATTTTCGGTGCTTTTTGTTTCGAGGTGGTGGCACTAAACCAAAAATTCAAAGAGAAATTTCCTAACCTATCATTTAAAAAGCATAAGCGCTGAAGTTAAATGGAGCATTTCAAAAAATTCTACTAAGATTGTACAAGGCTTGGTTGAAAAAATACGTGACATATAACTCTCAAATTTTAACATTTAAACGCAGAAGTTGATCGCGTTTTGCTTTACATAAAAAATTTTCCAGAAAAATGTGTTGTGAATATGTCTCAATTTACACGAGGCAATTTTACTTGCGCAAGTCATGAATTTGGCGAACAAAGAAGTGAGGAAGAAGTGATGAGTGTAAAAACCAGCAGAATTGCCGTACAGACTTGCCTGTACAGGCAATTCTGTTTTTGCTATCATTCGCTCTATATCAAATTTGACATTTCTTTGTATGTATATGTATAAGCAGTTACATGTATACATAATTAAAATGTGTATCTCATGCCTCAAATTTTAGGAATGGAATGCAAGATCAACAGTTTCGTATATTTTTTATATACATACATACATACATATTTATGAATAACAATTTTATTAATATAATTATTTTTTTTATTTAGTGGTTTTTTACTTAAATTCCGCGCTTTTTCCTGGTTTCAGTGCTTTTTGAAATTTAAAAGTTGACAACGCTGATTATTACTAGTAAAATTTTTACTTGCAAGAATTATCCAAACACCTGTTGTGTGTTTTGTTGTCAAATAAATTAGGTTTGTTTCTTTACTTCTTGGGTAAAGTTCGGTAAAATGAGAGCAAACTATAAATTCGCTCAATAATATACAAAAATGCACAAAAGTACGGGAACGCAAAAAACCAAAATCTTAACACGAAAATAAACGTCAATGCATGTTTGCATATATGTACATACGTATACACATAACTAAACACATACTTATGTACATACACACGCACATATTTATTTACATGATCCAGCATACTTGCATAAGTTTTGTATCTTAATTTCATATAAAAACTTGTGAAGCTTTGTGTACCACCTCTTTTTAAAAATTTTTTCATACATTTTTCTATTTTTTTTTTAGTTTTTAGGTAAATGTAATTTTTTTTGCAATTGTTTATTTTTCAAACAGCTGTTTGATTTTGTGTTTGCCCAAACTAGCACGAAGAAAAAGTACGGGCTGTTTCGTGCAAGAAGAAGAAGAACATTACTCTCACAAAAGCTATCTCATTTACCCAATTTTCGAGTACGGGAACGCTTTTCGTGTAAATTGGGATCCCGCGGGATCCCAATGTAGAGTAAAGAAACACATCTATTATTTAAAAAATATCTGAAAAAGGAAAACTGAAAAAGTGTGAATTTCTTTGTTAAAAAACGTACACGTATGCAAAAATAATGTATATTTTCTTCATTTATTGTTTTTCTTTCATTAAGCCACATAAATCACGATACAATAATAGGTCTGTCTGCGTACTTTTCCAGTAGCAAATACTCAGTCAACTTTTTTGGGAGAGTAAGACCAATTTTACTCTGTCGACTGAAAATATCTTAAAAAGTACGCAGACAGTATCCAGTGAAATCTTGCAAGAAAACAGCTGATCGGTGTGTAAACAATTGAAATAACAAAGCAAAATAATTATAGCCAGAAAAATAGAATTATTGGAATCATTGGTTCTGCTTTTACGCCACGGTCGCACTGTATATTTGGACGTTTCTAGCAAGAAATAAAGTGTTTTGTTTATTATAATTTATTATTAACGTTAAAAATCAACACAATTGTAACTATTTACCTCTGCCATTGTTAAATTTCAATTTCTATTTTCATTTCACAAAAATTATTTCATTCAAAAAGTAATAAAAACAGCTGTTCAAACTAGTTGCAAAATCTTGCAAGAAGAAATTTCTCCAGTAACATTTTGCAAGTTCTCTAACTTCCAACTGTTAAAAAGTTCTTTTTTTGGTTCTCTCGCTGCAAGGAGTACGCAGACAACATTTTGTAAGATTTTGCAACATTTTGCACAAAATGATGCAACAAAATATGTGTACGCAGACAGACCTAATATAAAGGTAAAACCACATTTGACGTTTAAAATTAATTATGACTTTTACTCAAATTATTTGAATACAGTTTTTTTGTAAACAGGGAGAAAAACGTTGCCACATACATATAATGGTAACTTTTATTTAGGAATAGCTTTTTGCAACACAACGCAATAAGAAACAAATACCCACTCATTTATAAACAAATGAGTATAGAAGAATTCTTCCGCCACGAAAAGGTGGACAGATACAGCACACTGACTCATTTCCTTAAGGAAATAGGAGTGAAACTGTAACACGACAAATCGTGTGAATTGGTGGTGGCGAAATAGTTCTCCGAACTGGCAAAACACAGAAAGTGAAAAAGAATGCTTTTTGAAATGTGTAATTTGGGGTTAGAAATTTTAGTTTAATACATATTTTTTTTAAACAATTTAAAATATCAAACAAAATAAATCAGAAAAAGTACAAAAGTGACGAAGGAAAGGTAAGGAAGGAAAAAGGTCAGGTGGAATGTGGGTCATGAAGAAAAAAAAACTTGGTATTTGGACATTTTATCATGACTAGGTTGGACGGGCATGAAAGGAGAACAACATTTCTCGTGATATTTTGTGATAGTGTGTGGTATGTAATGAGTTCAATGTTGTTTTTTTGTAGTTAAATGTTTTATTTTTTTTGTGTTCAATTACGCGGCTGGAGGGAAGGGTTGGAACCTCCTGAGCATGAAAACCGTACGAGCTAGTTGGAAAAACTCACCAGGTCAACCGGTTTGTAACAAGATTGGTTCAATTTATAAGAAAAAAATTTGAGGAAAAGAAGTATTGTTCTGCCCTGTTTATTGATGTTTCTCAGGCATTTGATGAAGTGTGGAATGAAGGCCTGATTTTGAAATTGAAGACATACTTACCAATAAACATTCTAAATATTTTCGAAAGTTACATTCTTGCCCGAAAATTTACAGTTGCGGAAGGACACTATAAGTATGTCTGAAACTGTCTCATGCGGTGGTGTGCCACAGGGCAGTATACTGGGGCCATTTTTATGTATTTTATTTATACTTGTGATATGCCTGTGAGCAGTTGTATCCACACTTCTACATTTGCCGACGATACAACCTGCCTTAGTATGCACGAAAACCCTGATGAGGCATCCTGCGAAATCCAGGAACACATTAGCCAGATGGAACTATGGCTAAACTTATGGAGAATTAGGGTAAATTCAAAAAAGTGTGTTCAAGTAACATTTGCCTTACGAAGAGATACTTGTTCCCCCATTCTGATTAATAATCAAGTTGTTCCTCAACATTCACATGTGAAATATCTTGGTATACACCTTGATCGACGGCTTACATGGAAACATCACATTGACTCTAAGTTAACTCAAATGAAACTAAAATTAACTCAGGTACATTGGCTGATTGGCAGATTTTCAACACTCAGCCTATACTGCAAACTTTTAATATACAAGTCGCTTTTAAAGCCAGTAAGGAAGCTATGGGGCACTGCTTCAGCTTCAAATGTTGATAGAATCCAACGAAGGCAAAGCAAAATTTTACGTTTGATAACATCGTCTCCATGGTTCATCAAAAATTCAAATATAAATCGTGATTTAAATATGCCACTAGTGACTGCAGAAATTGCAAAATACGCAGGCAAATATCTAACAAAACTCGTGTCACATCCTAATCCGCTTGCTCGTAATATTTTGAACTTTACTTGGACACATCCCCTTAAAAAAGGGGAGATACAAGGGCTCTAATACTAAGCACTCTAGATGAAGCTGCTTGAAAACACTTTTTTTTGCCTATCACTACTTACATATGTATTATTAATAACTATCACTAAGTTATGTCCGACATTGGTCGGGCCTACTAATTATATCTTAGATTTAAGATTTGACTACTTATTGTTAGTTCATATATGAAGATACAATAAATAAAAAACATGCATAAAAAAAGGAAATTCTGTAAGAAAAAAAAATAAAAATGGATTCTGTGGCACTGTGGTTCGACGACGAAGAAGGGCACAGCAAAATGAAAAGATACAGAGAAGATGCTTAGAAGAAAATCCGATATTCTAAGCTTGAATGAAAAAGCAGTTGTTGCCTCGAAGGAAAGTGCGCGCGGTAATCCGTTTACGGAATCCGTCATGTTTAACAATTTCAACACTTGCTCCTCTCAGGGAGACAGTGGATTATATCTTAATGAAGCACCGCCAGTGGCGCCAATGTCGGTTTTATTTCGTCTAAGCTTTTGTTTTTTGTGTACTTTAAAATCGGCCCAAACCTAATAAAATTAAAGTTGAAGTAAAATATTTTATTTGGTTTATACATTTCATACTTTTTTTCCATCCTGCAGCTTCTCTAGTAGGTTGTCCATTGATATTTAGTTCTTCAGTTAACGTTTGCCACAAAGTATTTGCCGAGTGACGTGCATTTTGTGTTTTCAAATGGCCTCTTGTCAATTGGCTGTGCTTATGCATAAATTCTATCATTATTTCTAAATGACACGGTTTCGTGGTCTATTGCTTGCTTCCCTGAATTAAATAATAAATATATGATGAATAAATAAATAATATATTATCTTTCACTTACATGATTGTACTTTGCGTGCGAATGGTATTTTGTTGTCGAATAAATTTTGCGAATTTGACATTTGTTTTCGCAATGTAGAATACCGACTTGCTACCTTTTCGCATTTGAAATGCGATTAAAAAACCTCAAAACCTCGAATATCGCAATACAGAATAGCAATGGTTCGCATTTATGTATTTCCGCGTTGCATTGACTTTCGCATCGCAATTCAGAATAAGCCCCCTGAATTCATCACAACTTTTCAAAACGATTGGTTTGAAATAGTTTTGAAAACGATTGTTTTCCATTCCATACCTGATTATTACTATTTTCATATCAATATGATTAGTTATAATCTGGAAAATTAAGGAAATGATTGGGGAGAAAGAAACTACTTAAAGAAAAGAAATTTAAAACTTAGTGATCGTATGTATTAATAGGTAAGGTAGACAATTTGTTTGTTCATTTACTAAAAATTGTTACGAATTTGTAGCAATTTTTACTGGAATGTGTTCATTAACTCAAAAAGTTTGCAAGGAGAGAGCGTCAAATGAGACAAAAAAATTCCTACATATTAGGTCTGTCTGCGTACTTTTCCAGTAGCAAATACTCAGTCAACTTTTTTGGGAGAGTAAGACCAATTTTACTCTGTCGACTGAAAATATCTTAAAAAGTACGCAGACAGTATCCAGTGAAATCTTGCAAGAAAACAGCTGATCGGTGTGTAAACAATTGAAATAACAAATCAAAAGAGTTTATCCAGAAAAATAGCATTATTGGAATCATTGGATCTGGTTTTACGCCACGGTCTCACTGTATATTTGGACGTTTCTAGCATGAAATAAAGTGTTTTGTTTATTATAATTTATTATAAACGTTAAGAATCAACACAATTGTAACTATTTACCTCTGCCATTGTTAAATTTCAATTTGTATTTTCATTTCACAAAAATTATTTCATTCAAAAAGTAATAAAAACAGCTGTTCAAACTAGTTGCAAAATCTTGCAAGAAGGAATTTCTCCAGTAACATTTTGCAAGTTCTCTAACTTCCAACTGTCAAAAAGTTCTCTTTTTGGCTTTCTCGCTGCAAGAGATTTGGAGTACGCAGAAAACATTTTGTAAGATTTTGCAACATTTTGCACAAAATGATGCAAAATATGTGTACGCAGACAGACCTATTATTACCAGCGTTGTCAACTCGGTGCTTTTCGCACCGTTTTTAGTGCTTTTTGAAATTTTCGACGCGGAAAATTTTGTAGTTGGTGTTCAGTGCTTTTTTAAATTCATTTTCGGTGCTTTTTGTTTCGAGGTAGTGGCACTAAACCAAAAATTCAAAGAGAAATTTCCTAACCTATCATTTAAAAAGCATAAGCGCTGAAGTTAAATGGAGCATTTAAAAAAATTCCACTAAGATTGTACAAGGCTTGGTTGAAAAAATACGTGACATATAACTCTCAAATTTTAACATTTAAACGCAGAAGTTGATCGCGTTTTGCTTTACATAAAAAATTTTCCAGAAAATTGTGTTGTGAATATGTCTCAATTTACACGAGGCAATTTTACTTGCGCAAGTCATGAATTTGGCGAACAAAGAAGTGAGGAAGAAGTGATGAGTGTAAAAACCAGCAGAATTGCCGTACAGACTTGCCTGTACAGGCAATTCTGTTTTTGCTATCATTCGCTCTATATCAAATTTGACATTTCTTTGTATGTATATGTATAAGCAGTTACATGTATACATAATTAAAATGTGTATCGCATGCCTCAAATTTTAGGAATGGAATGCAAGATCAACAGTTTCGTATATTTTTTATATACATACATACATACATATTTATGAATAACAATTTTATTAATATAATTATTTTTTTTATTTAGTGGTTTTTTACTTAAATTCCGCGCTTTTTTCCTGGTTTCAGTGCTTTTTGAAATTTAAAAGTTGACAACGCTGATTATTACTAGTAAAATTTTTACTTGCAAGAATTATCCAAACACCTGTTGTGTGTTTTGTTGTCAAATAAATTAGGTTTGTTTCTTTACTTCTTGGGTAAAGTTCGGTAAAATGAGAGCAAACTATAAATTCGCTCAATAATATACAAAAATGCACAAAAGTACGGGAACGCAAAAAACCAAAATCTTAACACGAAAATAAACGTCAATGCATGTTTGCATATATGTACATACGTATACACATAACTAAACACATACTTATGTACATACACACGCACATATTTATTTACATGATCCAGCATACTTGCATAAGTTTTGTATCTTAATTTCATATAAAAACTTGTGAAGCTTTGTCTACCACCTCTTTTTAAAAATTTGTTCATACATTTTTCTATTTTTTTTTAGTTTTTAGGTAAATGTAATTTTTTTTGCAATTGTTTATTTTTCAAACAGCTGTTTGATTTTGTGTTTGCCCAAACTAGCACGAAGAAAAAGTACGGGCTGTTTCGTGCAAGAAGAAGAAGAACATTGCTCTCACAAAAGCTATCTCATTTACCCAATTTTCGAGTACGGGAACGCTTTTCGTGTAAATTGGGATCCCGCGGGATCCCAATGTAGAGTAAAGAAACACACCTATTATTTAAAAAATATCTGAAAAAGGAAAACTGAAAAAGTGTGAATTTCTTTGTTAAAAAACGTACACGTATGCAAAAATAATGTATATTTTCTTCATTTATTGTTTTTCTTTCATTAAGCCACATAAATCATGATACAATAATAGGTCTGTCTGCGTACTTTTCCAGTAGCAAATACTCAGTCAACTTTTTTGGGAGAGTAAGACCAATTTTACTCTGTCGACTGAAAATATCTTAAAAAGTACGCAGACAGTATCCAGTAAAATCTTGCAAGAAAACAGCTGATCGGTGTATAAACAATTGAAATAATAAAGCAAAAGAATTTTAGCCAGAAAAATAGAATTATTGGAATCATTGGTTTTGCTTTTACGCCACGGTCGCACTGTATATTTGGACTTATCTAGCATGAAATAAAATGTTTTGTTTATTATAACTTATTTTAAACGTTAAAAATCAACACAATTCTAACTATTTACCTCTGCTATTGTTAAATTTCAATTTCTATTTTCATTTCACAAAAATTATTTCATTCAAAAAGTAATAAAAACAGCTGTTCAAACTAGTTGCAAAATCTTGCAAGAAGAAATTTCTCCAGTAACATTTTGCAAGTTCTCTAACTTCCAACTGTTAAAAAGTTCTTTTTTTGGTTCTCTCGCTGCAAGGAG
Organism: Tachina fera; assembly: GCA_905220375.1. Lineage (NCBI taxonomy): Eukaryota > Metazoa > Arthropoda > Insecta > Diptera > Tachinidae > Tachina > Tachina fera. The sequence goes on along the minus strand of LR999964.1, from coordinate 48,374,994 downwards.
TACGCAGACAACATTTTGTAAGATTTTGCAACATTTTGCACAAAATGATGCAAAATATGTGTACGCAGACAGACCTAATATAAAGGTAAAACCACATTTGACGTTTAAAATTAATTATGACTTTTACTCAAATTATTTGAATACAGTTTTTTTGTAAACAGGGAGAAAAACGTTGCCACATACATATAATGGTAACTTTTATTTAGGAATAGCTTTTTGCAACACAACATAATAAGAAACAAATACCCACTCATTTATAAACATATGAGTATAGAAGAATTCTTCCGCCACGAAAAGGTGGACAGATACAGCACACTGACTCATTTCCTTAAGGAAATAGGAGTGAAACTGTAACACGACAAATCGTGTGAATTGGTGGTGGCGAAATAGTTCTCCGAACTGGCAAAACACAGAAAGTGAAAAAGAATGCTTTTTGAAATGTGTAATTTGGGGTTAGAAATTTTAGTTTAATACATATTTTTTTTAAACAATTTAAAATATCAATCAAAATAAATCAGAAAAAGTACAAGGGTATCATGATTTCCATCCATGGCGTGTATATGAATAAAATTTTCTTGCAAGTTTTTACAAGTAAATCGTTCATTTACTTTTTCATATGTGGGAGAGAAATTTTGTAAATTTCTGCCTTACTCTCTCGTTGCTAGTTTTTGCTGGGAAAGTAAATGAACAGACCTAGAATACCGATGGACTCTATTACGCTGCGTCTACACCTGATATATTTCTATCATAACAAAAGTCAAACTTTATATTGAAAAATAACTTTTTTATATTTTTTATATATGGAATTTGACTTTTATCATGATAAAAATATACCAGGTGTACACGTAGGGTTAAGGAATTTTTTTCTATTTGTTTCCTGGATAAAGTCAGAAGATTTTCAATAAATTTTGTTTTTTAAAAAGTAGTTTTAAAACAGTAAAATGTATTAAAAACTTTCTCATTTTACCAAGTCAACAAATAGCTAATTCAGGGTTAATTTCCCTTTATTACCTCTTTTACAACCAAAACAAATTCTTGTGATTAAATTTTATATAAAGCTTTTCTGCTTACTTTTTCGTACCACTGTACTTTAAATTCTCTCACCAATGCAGCTGCAAAACATTTTTGGGTGTCCCTGCAGGGTTGTCAGATATGGGCGATTTCTTGCCAAAAATGAAGATTTTTCAACTTTTATGGCATCCAGGTTTTTGATTTAGCGACATGGCGATTTTTCTGGCGATAAATAAATACATATATTGGCGGTTTTTATGGCTATTTTTAAACAAAATTGAACTTCAAAACTTTTGTAATTCAGGAAAATTAGCTTTGTAATTCAGGAAAATTAGCTTTTTAAAAGGAGTATAGTTTCACAAATAAATCCTACCAAACTTGTTCGCCAGAAATTAAAACAATTTGATTTTTGATAATATTTCCTATATTAATTATAGTAATTAATACGATTTGAATTTGGATGAAAAAAATTTAAAGGAAATGTTTCTTGGGGATTTTGCTTCTAGTTTTGGCGATTTTCTGCGAAAATTTTATAAAATTATTTTATAAAAACTTATATTAAAAAGAATGTTGTATAAAAGAAAATTTTTTTTATCAAATATATACATATTGGTGTATATTCTGAAATACGCTTCGACTTGGTGAAGGTTACATGGGAAACAAAAATGTGTAAATGTAAAAAATTTGTTTTTGTTTCTCATACAAAATTAACCGTTTTTAAAAGGGAGAGAGAGAAACGCGTGGAAATTCTCACGTATGTATATTTCATTTTAGAAATGTATGGCAAACAAAAACAATTTTTGAAAAATTTTTTTTCTAAAGATTCACTTCTTCGAAGCGTTTTCCAGAATAGACTAGAATTGAATAGAATTAAGAAAAACAACATAAAATAGATTTTTGGCGATTTTTAATATTAATTTGGATAAAAATCAGACAACACTAACCAAACGTTTACGAACTGCTGATTGCACATAAAATTGGAATTCCTGAGTACTGCCACAAAAGACTAACACTTCTAAAAACTTCTTGCTTAAAAGTACCCAGCTTTCAGTTTCGGTCACAGTTATGTCGCACAGACAAACTCATCATCAAACTTTAAACCTCAATGTAAATACTGAAGCTTTGACAAATTTAATAAATTCAGTGAAGTGCGACTTTGACCCGCGCACGAAGGGTTCCGTACGGGCACGATATATGTAATTCAATACGAACAATATAAACTATAGTTTTGGCATTTTTTTCGTTTTTGGGTTTTTTCGGTTTAAGCGTTTTTTTAGCTAGTTTTTGTATTTATTGGCGCTTTCTGAGTTTTGGCACTTTTTTTACGTTTTGGCGATTTTTTTGGTTTTTGAAGTTTTTTTAATATTGGCGATTTTTATTATTTTGGCGTTTTTTTTATTTTGGCGATTTTATTTTACTTTGGCGTTTTTTTTCATATAGGTGATTTTTTTGGCTTTGGCGATTTTTTTAGTTTTGGCACTTTTTTTTCGTTTTGAGAATTTTTTTCGGTTTTTGGCGTTTATTTTAAATTTTGGCGATTTTTTTCGTTTTGGCGATTTTTTTTAAATTTGGCGATTTTTTTTAATTTTGGCGACTTTTTTTCATTTTGGCGATTTTTTTCACATAAACAATTATTTTGGTTTTGGCTCATTTTTCGCGTTTTTTTTTCGTTTTTCGATTTTTTTCGGTTTGGCGATTTTATAATTTTCGGATTTTTTAGTTTTACCGTTTTTGAAAATTTCAAGAGTTTACCTCTTACGGTTTCCAAGATATAGCAAGTTGTCAAAATTACATAGTCAAAATTATATTAACGGATGGACCACCCTTTAATTTAAATTTTTAATATTTTAATGTTTATTGTTGTAGTCTATATAAAAATACACTAATTTTACAAATTTCAAGTGTCAATATACATATGTACATACAATTGTATGTATATTACATGGGATTTTAGCATTTTTCGTCGCTCGTTTTGGAGCACCCTTTAATTTTTAATTCTCATGTATTTGTTGTTGTAGTGGCCAAGGTTCTACATACTCTGTCCAAATTTCAGGTCCGTAGCTCTTACGGTTCCTGGGGAAATACCGTGTGACGGACAGACGGACAGACGGACTGCGTAGCGAAAACAATAGGGTTCCTTTTTTCACCTTTGGTGTACGGAACCCTAAAAAGGTGACCCCTATTGTCTGCAACAATGAATTTATAAAAGAATTTTTTAATAGTTGTGCATTAATTATCGAAATACTTTCTTAGCAAAAGTTTTATGATTTTCCGGGCTATAAATTTCTAACACTAGGGTGTCACATAAGGGTGTTAGGAAATGAGATTTGGGGGTAAGTACTAGAACATTACATTTGAGGTCAATGGACCTAAGAGCAAAAATATTGTACTATCGCTATATCAAACTTTAAGATCGGTCTGTAAATATGGAAGATATAACGAAAAAACTAAAAAGGCGACCCCTACTTTCGGCACTTTTTTGTTGCCTGTTGGGCGAGACGCTCTAATGTATGATAAAAATCAGTAATATTTCAAAGTTATAAATTATTTGATATTAATATGACGATTTTTTATTGCTCATTTCCTTAAATTTATGAAAAAAAATTAAAAAGAAATTATAAACATTCCCAAAATCAAATAATGAATTACATATGCATATACATATATCACAAATGTTTAGGACTCAAATCGTTCCACTGAAATACTTTTATACTTTTTAAACAACTTTTTTTACAATATACATATAATAAAAATATCACTATATGTGTTATCAACATTGAAATTAAGAAACAAAGTGTCTTCGGTTTATTAAAAGTTATGCCTTTTTTTGACTTGTGTAGGCATCAATTGGGCATTCGTTTTGGTTTTGCAAACACCATTCTGGTTGCAAAGTTTCAGCTGAAATGCCGTTTTCCACTAAACGTTCGCGATGCATGAGCATACGAGGTTCTGCTACGCGCCAAGTATCCTTTGGATTTGACCACAAACGTTCTGCTAAAGCACTAGCTCTGGGCCAAAAGCGCTGATCTAGCGAGTGTTCATCTATCTGTTCGGACCAAATGGCAGCCTCAGCTCCCAATACTAATTCAGCATAGTCACGAGCAATTGTTTCCATACGATTTTCGTACACTTTTTGCCACCCAATGTATGGCGAACACCAATTATTGCCATCAGTTACCCAACCAGGTCCGCCGCAATCGAAATAGAGTGCATCATAATTAGAAACTATAATTTTAAAACCACGTGATAAAATATCTTGAATCTTGGTATCCATGCCCGTTGTCCAAATTTGTATTATATAACGTTGTTTGTCTAAGTAATCATCTAAATATGGTATGTCAGTAAGTCGACTAGTCCATAAAGTAATTGGAACTTTCTGTCCTTTGGCAACAATATCTACACGCTTCAATGCCTCTGTTTGGAAATGGCCCCATAAACGTATAAAATCAGATTCCTCTAAACCCCAACCTTGATTAGATTTCATCCAATCACGTATTCGTTCACTACTGTTCCAACAGTTAACCGATACTTCATCACCACCCATATGAAATATATCTGGATTAAAGAGATCAAACATATCCTGGTAAATGTCCTGCAGAACATCATACATATGATCAACAGTGGGATCCAGTTGACCGCATGGTGGTTCTACGCAATAATCCTTCCATGGTTGGGCATTAAAACAAGACGTCATGTTCTTGTGTTGCCAGCCTTCACCAACATGGGCGGGTGCATCAAACTCTGGCATTACACGTATACCACGCACACGACCATATTCAATGACCTCTTTAATATCGTTGTGGCTGTAAATTTTGCGAGAAGAATACGCTCCCAATTTAGAAAGCTCGGGCCTTGCTTTAACTTCCATGGGAAAACTGTGAGAATCCGTAATGTGCCAGTGGAATGTATTTAATTTTACCATAGCCATTCCATCTTTTTAGATATGCAGATACATAGTAAGAAATATTTATAAAGGTATATCATTAAACTAAAAGTATTACAAATAAAAACATATGTAAGTACGTACCTAATGTCCGTTTAATGGCCTTTAAACTATAGAAATTTCTTGAAGTGTCCAATAAAATGCCTCTCCATTTAAAAGCTGGTTTATCACTTATATTGGCTTTTTGAACAATTTGCAGTTCTCTTCTTATATCATCGTAAACAATCAACTGATTTAGTGTTTCTAAGCCATGACGGGCGCCAAAATAAGTTTTAGCTTTTATAGTTGCAAGTACTTCGTGATCATCTGATGTTTCAATTTCTAATTTATAGCTTTCATCTGTATCTAGTGTTAATCTTGGTTTTTCGTCATTATTTTGATAAGTTTCTTCCAAATTGATAAAGATCTTGAGTGGGTAGCCCTTGTTCTTTAATAATTCCGTATTCGGCACTTTATTTTCGACGAAATCCATAAAACGTTCCCTATTATATTCCCAGAGTTTTTCCTGCTGACTGTAAGTAGGCAGTATAAATTCGATTGCATTGCGATCAATGTGTAAGAGAGTCGTATCTAAATCCACTTTTCCACTCGGCTGTGGCCATATTGTACCCACAGTATCACCGCAAAACATTCGGCATACTGGCAAACTAATGGCCTTGGACCAATTGCTTTCTTCTAATTCGACCTTTACACATTTGCTTTGACGACATTCATATCCATAGATTAAACTGAAATTTAAAAGTGAAAACTTAATTATTATATCATACCTTTTATTTATTTTTTATTAATACATATACATATTTATTTTTTTGAATCTGTCCGACCACTGTCGGACATAAATTTAATGATAGTAGTTAATAATAAGATGTTTCATCTGGAGTATTGGGTATTAAAGCCCTTGTGTCCCTCTTTTTTAAGCGGATGTGTCCAATAAAGTTTGATATATTACGAGCAAGAGGATTAGGATGTGACTCGAGTTTTGTTAAATATTTGCCTGCGCATTTTGCAATTTCATATTATTCGTATATTATAAATTTAAAATTTAAATTTACATAGTACATAAGTATGTGCATATGTACACTTAGTCGCAAAACTCTTCATACGATTTTAGGCATTTCCTACTCTTTATTCATAATTTTTATTTAATGTTTAGTTTTTCAAAATATTGTATCTTGAGTATTATATTGGACTCACTTTATAATTTCGAGATAAAAAACCTAAAAAAATATTGTTACTTTTTTGGTAAAATAAAAACTACTGAAAAATGACACTTAGCCAACGTCGCAAAAGTGTACATACGCGTTTGAGTTGTATTAAATACAGATATAGTAGCATTTTTTATTTTATAATTTTGTGTTCATTTAGTCTTGTTTTAACAATATGTGTTAGATTTTGCTTAAATTTTGCTTTGATTATTAGCAGTAGTTTAAAAAAATGGGAAAAAATAAGGAAATATCAACAGACGTTCGAAAATTAGTCCTCAATCTTTCAAATGAAGGGAATTAAAGTTTTTCTAAATTTACACCATAACTATCATCAAAACTACAAAAGAATCAAATTTTGCTACGATTGGGACGAATAGCAAGACTTGATGAAAGACTAAAGCGCAAAATTGTAAGACAAATTGCGAAAAATACAAAGATAAGTAGCACGAAACTGAAAGAGGACCTTAAAAGTAATTATGTAATTCTTGTAGATGCTAATACAATTCGCTGTTGCTCAAAGAAAGTTGGATTATAGACGTGTATAGCCAAAAAAATACCATACGTAAGTCCCATAAACAAAACTAAACGGTTAAGCCACATAAATTCAATTTTAATGGCAAATAATTTTAAAATTTAAAATTTGTAAACGCACTAATAATCCCAAAATTATATTTTACTTATTCAGTAAAATATTTTTTTAATAAAATACATTGAAATTGATTATTGAGGGGTTTAGCTGGATCCTATGCGCATTTCACTGTTGCTAATGCAGATCATCAGGGAACCTTTACCCAAAGTTTCTTAGAACAACTAGAGTCATTATGTTATAAACTTTCATTTAAATAAATGAGAAGCTCAACAACAAATAACAAAGTTGAAACAAGAACTCAATAATCAACATGTTTTTTATTTTCTTACTTTACCATTACTACAATAGCTGACTTTTTTTCAGCATCAAATTGTAGACATAAAGAGTATGTAATTTTGTTTGTCTCTCATATATGGCATTTTTGTAATTTTTATTGAATAAAACTAAAAAAACTATGAAAAATTTATAAAAATACACGAAACTGTATAAAGCGGAGCTATTCAATCCGTGGTACGCGTACCACTTGGGGTACGCTAGACTTTCCCAGGTGGTACGGCAAATCTTCGAAAATTTGAGCATTTTTTTTTCATTAACTAATCAAGTAATGCAATTAAAAAAATTAGAAATACAGTCTTGTTATGTTTTTATTGCCTTTGAATAATTACTTTTGTTCTGTTTAATTTCTTTATTTTATTTTTATTAGTTGAATAATAAAGTAATGAAATCGCCAAGATCTAATTTTTATTATTATTTTTATTTTATTTATTCTTGTAATGTTTTTAATAATTTTAATTTCATTTTAATTTTGTTGTTTTTTATTATTAATAAATGAAATGCATTAAATATTTTAAAATTGTTTGGTTATTTATTGAGCCCATACTTGATTATACACATAAATTCTTTTTGTGGTACGCGAATTGTTGGTTTTGAGTTTTGTGGTACGTGAACCAAAAAGGTTGAATAGCTCTGGTGTAAAGAATTTCATATTTCGAAAAAAATTTCAATTTAAAATATTATCAAACAAAATACATCAGAAAAAGTACAATTGTATCATGATTTTCATCCATGGTTCTAATATGAATAAAATTTTCGTGCAAGTTTTTACAAGTAAAGCGTTCATTTACTTTTTCATATTTAGGAGAGTAATTTTTTAAATTTCTCTCTTAATCTCTCGTTGCTAGTTTCTGCTGGGAAAGTAAATGAACATACCTAATGTTTGCTGATGACATGCCAGTAATACTTGAATTCCAACTAGTTAACGGTTTGATTTTAAAATTTAAATGGAAACATAAAAAAAATTAGGACTAAACTAAAAACAGACGATTTTTAACATCCTTACAATAACAGTAAGGTATCCTGATACATTCATGAATGTGGCTCGTCTTGTTTTTTAAATGTATTCTCGTGGAATAGGTATATTATACTAAACCAATAATGCTGTCGTATTACAAGGGAAGCAGGATGGATGTATTGGTGCACTTGTATATGAGTGTTAACAAACGATGTCGCGAAACAATCAACGGAAGTAGTGCAGATACTTGTATGCAAGGCGAATTAACATAAGGTGGTCTTAATTTGCAACTCTGCGTATTCGCCTTGTATATTTGTTAGTGTAAAATTTCCTGCTGTCAGAATATTTCTTAACGTTTTGATTCATTTGACAGCAGGGAAATAAAGTCAGCTGGCGAATTAAGATCACCTTATGTGAATTCGCCTTGCTTGTATGCTTGTTATTTTGCATATTGTACGTTTGGGTGTGTGTGTGTAAGCTATTATGTGTTTAAGGAGCTTTTTTTAAAGTAAGTGCACACAACTTATGTCAATGCATGTGTGCGTTTGTATGTGCGCAGAAAAATAAAATAGCATGCACACAACTTGTGCAGGTATGTATGTATGTAAAGAAAGAAGCACAAGCATCACAAATTTTTCAGTCAAGAACTATTTTCTTATTTACTCCTACACCTGCAATAAGTTAAACAAATGTATTGCCAACAGTGTTGTTTAGCGTTTGTTTTAGAACAATAAAATAGCATCCGGCTTTATGAACATACATATGCATATAAACAATACTTCACACTTGAATAATTTTGTTTTTTTTTTGTAAAACAGTGTAGTTACGTCATTTTGCATTTCTGTTCACGATATACATATTAATAAAAAAATCACTATACATACCCACATACATACATACATATTTACATATGTATGTTTATACTTACTCTTGACTTGATGCAATATTATTTTTAGTATTTAATACTAAAAATAAATATATTAATGAAATCAGTTCTTGCATTTTAACTGCCTGTAATGCACGCGTTAATGAACAAACTCAAAACCAGGCCAATCAACTGTTAGTGAAGTCAACCCAAAGCTTGACTCGCTGTAACTTCGACAACAACAAACGTAAGCTTAATGCTAATTCCTTTTAGACGTTATTTTCATAAATTTACAATCAAATGTTGTATGTACATATATATGTACCTTCAGGTAACAGAGGTCTCCAGATACTAAATACAAAATATTAATGGTTTAATGGTTTTGTATTTTTTGCTTAGCTACATACATACGTTGAAAACATGCTACAAAAAAAGAGAATAATAATTAATTGATTTTTTATCGCTGGTTTAAAAAAAATTTAAAAACAATACTCTCATATACATATCTACATATATGTATGTATATACATACATACATACATATCGCTCATTTACTTCAATATTGTCACAACTGAAAAAAACTAGTTTTTCAGAAAACACGTTTAATGTTTTCAATTTACGTACAACGTAATGAAGGCAAGAAAAAATATTCTTACCTCATGAGGTGGTAGTAAAAGGTATTTATATGAAATTTTTACACAAGATAAAATAAGAAATGCCCAATTATTTTCCATTATTAACTCAAAAAACTAATTTTTTGAGTTATGACACTATTGAAGTAAATGAGCGATATACATACTTATGTATGTGTGTATGTTTATACATTCGCATATATGCATTCATACATGTTTAACATTGTACATATGTATGTATGTATGTGTACATAATATCTTGAACACCTTCTTTTTAATTGAATTTAAGTATACAAACTTTCCCAGCAAACATTTTCTTCAGAATTTTGTCAATTAATTTGATAAAAATGCGAATTGTAGAAGTAGAATGTAAATAAACTACATATTTTCAAACTAAAATATGTACATATTAGTGATGCACGAATATTCGTATTCGTATTCGATTTGTCGAATATTCGGCAAATGTATTCGTATTCGCTAAATTCAGGCGGATGCGAATAGGAATGTATTCGTATTCGTCAAATTCAGGCGAATACGAATACGAATATTTTTCCAAAGAAATTAAATAAATAAATGCATAAATCCTGAACGAAATTTAAATAAATGACTAAACATTTTAGTTTGTACAAATATATTAATTTTTTTATAGAAATTTGTGCTTCATCATTCATCATTTTCAAATATTATTCAATGATGATCATTAAAATTTTGGGTACTTTTTATTAACTTTAAAGTACGCCAACAAGAGTGTGAAGTCCTTTTTCATAACAATTTTTTAATATTTCATATTGCATATAAAATTCGAATTCGTATTCGCGAATATCGTTTCAAATATTCGTATTCTTATTCGCGGATATCAAAAATTGACATTCGTTACATCACTAGTACATATGTATATACAGTAGACTTGTATCAAACTCTTTGAGTAGCTCGTTTTTGACACAAACCTATGATCCAAACCCATTTAAATTACATGGGTTTGATGATTGGTTTGTGTCAAAAACGAGCGACTGAATGAGTTCGATACAAGTCTAATATACAGCCTTATGCAGAATGAAATATGAAGTTATAAAAATTTAAAATGGTCTTAACGAGTATTGCCCCACAAGTTAACATTAAAAATCATTCATTATACACCGATTTTTAATATCAAATTATATGGGGCAAATCGAAAGCACCTATTGCAGTTTCGTCACTTAGGCTAATTTTATCATGGCTGATAGCATTATTCTGCAAATAAGTAGAGATGTGCACGTGAGCGTTTTTTGCTCACGGCACGCACGCCCACGCAGAAAAATATTTTAATCACGCAGGAATGATCTTGAAAATTTTCACGCTCTTGCACGCTCACAAACAAACTATTCCTAATCACGCACAAGTGGTTTACAACTTATCACGATCAATTTGTATGTTTTTTGGGTTAAAAATAGGTTCTTACGAATGCATATCGTTAACTTAATACGAAAAGGCCCCAACTCACATAATTTTTCGAAATCGATATTTTTACATATTTCGATAGACGATTTCTAGATACACCTTCTCCAAAAAAATCAGATGAATATAACACTAAATTTGCAGTGTTTTTAATAAAAATTGCGTTTAAAAAAATGTTGTATCAATATTGCATCTATTTTTATTTAGTTTTTTCCTCCTCCTGTAAACTATGAAAAACATGAGTTAGGGCCTTTTTGTATTAAGTTAACGATATGTATATATGTATGTATGTACATATGTATGTATGCACGTGTATATGTATGTAAAATTTACATTGCACAGCGGAGACTTCTACAAAATAAATGGTAATAAATCTGGAACTTCTAAACTACTGATTGGATTTACATATATGAAGTTCCTAGCATCCGATATAGGAGGACTAAAGCTTTATGACCAGGGAAACCAGAAATATGCTCCAAAAAAGTGTTTTATGCGCATTCAATATGCACTAAAAACTTCGAAATATGCACTAAAAACTCAAAAAATATGCTCTTAAAAATAACATAAATTGGATTATTAGGAAATGAAAATCTAATTTTAATTCAGCAATTCAATAAAATTTGCATATGAAAGAAGACAAAAATAAAATAAACATAAGAAGGAAACAATAATGAAATTAATTAACAACAAAAATTTAACTTTTACTTCTAAAGCGATCACGATATCAGACTTAAAACTTTGGAACTGTATTTTAAAGAATAACTGCCGTAAAAATTCTTGGCTGTCTATTTATATTGCAAACAAAAACAAATTTTGAGTGCTTTGTTTTTGTTTTCAATATAAATAGGCAGACGAGAATCTTTGCATGGTTTCTATGAACTGGCAGTAAGACAAGTTTTTTATTTATAATTGTTATTGCAATAAACAAAAACTATTCATTTAGCTTTTTAAATAAAAATCGCCGCCTGTAACATCTAAGTAAACTTTTATACATTGAAAGTGTTCGTTTTCTACCTCAACTGATGTAATTGGGGGCAGAGTTCTTCACAATTACCAAACCAAGCTTTTATTGAAATTAACGTCCAGTGAGGATGTTAAAACACATGTTACATCTTTTTAAGTTGAAATTTTGAAAATACAAATCAATACTATTTGTTTCAGCATTAAAATTTAGCAGAAAAAAGTTGGACATGTACGATTTATTTTTTTTTTCATTTTCTTGTTTCGTTTTTCTTTCACAAGATGTTAGAACACATACTAATAATAAGTATATTCTAAATTTCAACTTTAACACGTGTAGCATGTGTTTTAACATTAGAATTCACAAGAAAACGTGTGAAATCGATTCGGAAGCCAGAACATACACACAATGGCCTTTTTTAAAGACTAACTTCATAATGGTAGCAAAATATTGCTTCCCCATACTACTGTTTTTTTCACTACAAAATGAAATTTTTACGAAAAAAAAAGTAAAAAATTTTTATCAAATTTTTTTTTTAAATATTAAAATGAATTTTTTTTTAAGTACCAAAATATGCCCTAAAAACCCCAAATATTCTCTAAAAATTCGAAAAATGCTCAAAATATGCGTGTTAGACTGAAGTATGCAAAAACATGCTTAAAAGGGTAAAATATGCACTAACAAATCGATGCCAGAATTCATAAAAAGTCCTGAAACGGATAAATATCTTAATTCCGCATTGATATATCAGATAAGAAAAAACATGCAATTGCATAATGGTTTCCCTGTTTATGACACATGTCATGACAGCCTTCTCGCTTGAGCTGGAGTGGAGTTGCAGTGGGGCAAATTTGACCACCTGGGACTTTAAAAAGTTCTGAGGCTTGTAACTTTTTTAAAAATTATCAGATTTTTACCGGATAAAGTATTTTGAGCTAAGCTTAAAATTCTTAAGAAATAATTTCCTAAGATGTGTTTCTGTATCTATCATAACTTAAAAGATATTTTACTTTAGACAAAAAAATTTTTTTTGCTTTGATTTTTTTTAGTATTTCGTTATAACTTTTAGTTTAATGCTGGATTTTAAATTAAAAGATAGCATTAAGTTTTTGACAAAATTTTAAATAAAAATACAAAAAAATTTATAATATCTGCATTCGCAAAATCGGCCAAAAAAAACTAAGAAATCAAAATTTTAAAATTTCCTGAATAAGGCATATATTTTTTAAAGTATCTTAATTTTTTTCCATTTTGTAAAAAACTTTGTGTAACATATTTACTTTTTAGCCACATAGCACTAAAGACAATGCATTAAGAAATTGCTTAGAGTCAATTATTTTGTATTTTTGATATGTACCCTACATTCAGCAATGTCCGGAAATATTAAATTTTAAAAATATTTGTTGTAATTAAGCGCCTATAGTTAAATAGTATCTTCATAAATGAAGACACTCAGATTTTCGGAAAACATAAAAAAATTAGGTAAAATATTGTGTAGCATAAAAAAAAACATAAAAAATATAAAAAAACATAAAAAATATAAAAAAACATAAAAAATATAAAAAAATAATTTTATTTTCCTAAATAAAAAATATATTAAAATAATTTATTAGTTAGAGCCTGTCCCACGAATTCACCAACGTTCGACTTGTCGCACAGTTACAAACAACAAAATTTTTAAACTGTGTGTATGTATGTATTTACGTATGTACATGCATACATGCATTGACGTATCTTTTCGTGTTAAAATGTTACTTTTTCTCGTTCCCGTACTTTTGTGCATTTTTGTATATTATTAAGAGAAATTATAGTTTCCTCTCATTTTACCGAACTTTATCCAAAAAGTGAAGAAAAAAAAACTAATATTGCCGATAAATGTGTTGTTTTGTTTATTAGTCAATTTACTTTATTGCATACTATAAATGTTTGGCATAAACACTTGTTCTTAACTCTTAATGATTCCTTATAATGTTTTTTCTTATGGACTTTGTCACAATATTTCCTTCACTTTATATATCAAGGTTTGAAAAGAGTGGTCGGAAATCGAGATTAATAGTATCAGTTGCAAATATATGCACTTGATATGGGTATTAAAGACCTGCACAAGACCTCTTACAAGAACTTTTAAGACTGAGGGATTTTTCAAATGTTTTACTACAGCGAAATGTTCTAAAACAAACGCTAAACAACACTGTTGGCAATACATTTCTTTAACTTATTGCAGGTATAGGAGTAAAGAAGAAAATATTTGGTGACTGAGAAATTTGTGATGCTGGTATTTCTTTCTACGCATGAGCGCGTATATTAACCCCAAGAATGTACATACATCAAAACCTACATAAGTTGTGTGTATGCTCTTTTATTTTTCTGTGCACATACAAACGCACACATGCATTTACATGAGTTGTGTGCGCTTGCTTTAAAAAACCTCCCTTAAACACAAACATAATCAGGGGTGTCACAGAAACCATGTCGGTTTTGCTGATTGTCGTTTTTGCAAACCAATGTTGGTTTCATTTGGTGTCATGAAACCAAATTGGATTTTTTAATTTCGAATGTAACTAAAACCAATGATCGAATTAGCTGTTGCTCACATTTGCTTATTTGTTTACAAATTTTAATTTTATTTGTTTTGCAAAAAATAGAAAAAAATATCGTTTTCATTAAAATATCAATAAAATTAATTATATTTCATTACATAATAAAAAATAAAGAATAAGTGGTCTTAAAAAAAATTAAAGTTACATCATCAGTTGTAGCATTTTTGCTATTAGAATAGTCCTTACAAAAAGTGATGAGAAAGTCTGAGGAATTGCATCACTGCTGGCCACCCAGAGAAATGTTCGGCACTCTAGTGACACTGGCCAGCTACATACGAATTGCATCAGTCCACCTGAGCTGCTCAAGAAAGTGTACGTATATTTTATTTTGCGCTTATGTATGTTAAAAGCTGCTTTGAAAATTTGAAGCGAAGCATTTGCATTTGCTATGGTACCGATAGTCTAAAATATTCCAGTTTTGAAAAAAATGGCTTCGTTGCGGCTTTTATCGGAAGGATCTTATCAAATATCAGCCCAAGGAAATAACGCCCAAATAATTAAAGAATTTTCAATTGGGTTTTATTTGATTTATTTTGGGGTTTATTTCATATTCACCCTTATTCCAGTTGTCGCCATCGACGTCACTTTAACACAACACCAAAATATTGGTGCTCATATATCCGTTGTTGACAACAACTGTTGGCAGGTTTATGCTATTTTTTAGACCTTATGGAACGGAAATAGATTGTCAGATGCGCAAAATTTTTCTCGAGAGCGAGTAAACAAGCCCCAATTTTTGGTATTGTGTTTAAGTGACGTCGACGGCGGCAACTGGAATAAGGGTGATTGAGTTTGGTAGCGCTTTACTTCATTTTTATTGGGCTTTATTTCATCTTGAGGTTAGTTTCATTGGACTTTTTAATTGGGCCTTATTTAATTTATAGTGGGTGTTTTTTATAAATTTTCTCTTGAGCCTTATGTTATTTTTTTGGACTTTATTTTATTGGGGACTAGGATTATAACTGAATGCGAGACATTGATACCGTAAAGGCACTCATGGGTCAATCGAACGGGCTTAGGTTTCTTGATAGAAGAACCAGAGACCAAAATTTACTTCCGCTTATCTGATCATAATACTGTCTTCCATGCCGAAGATCGTGCGATCACAGAGGTTTTAAAATGGATCAGAATGCATATTAGGGCCGCAGATGTCAACATATTTACTGACAGTAAACTCTAGGACCGTTTTAGATTGCAAAAATATAGTTAACGATTACGCAGTACATGGAAGAATTTGTCTTGCATGGCTAGCGGCACACTAGGCCATAATCGGAAATGAGCGTGCAAATGGGCATACAGTAATTCTAATTAAATCTTTTAAAGCAGCTAAGTTAGAGTTAAAAAATTGGTCGAGTGAGTAGTAGGAGTATAACCAAAAATCTATGGTGCGAACCGGAAGAAAACAAATCAAGGGGGCTGTTGAAACTAAACTAGCCCGCGATAGGAAAGTTGACCGACGTCTTAAGGGGGTACTTTAACTTACGAGGCCATTTGTACCGTATTGGAGCCACAGATAACAATGAATGCAGGGCATGCATGGAGGACATCGGGACAATGGAAAACTTTCTTTGTCATTGTCCAGCTTTCGCCCTTTATTTTGGGAATGCCACTTTACTGGATATTACCCACCTTAGAGGTATTGGCTGAAAAAGTTTTAGGGGCTACGTGAACGATACTGGGGTTAATTTTTTACCTGACTGCGCGACGCAAGGAAAGGTATTGTATTTATCAGCCTATGTATGTACATACGTTGTTCCTTTGCGCCACTATATAAATCGAATGCGTGGACCGATTTTGATATTTTTTACGATCGATTTGTATTAATCCTGGATGTGTCACAAAAGATATGACAGTAGTCAAAACTCACTATGGTGGCCAACAGACGGCATTTTCTAAATACGAAAAGAAAACTAAAAAGTCAGTCAACTATATCAGGTATTTTAAAATCATCGTTAGGTTTCTCTTCTGATTTTTCATTTCGAACGACCATTTACGATATTTAACGCTTCAAAGTTGGTCGCAGGGTTTATAGATTTTTTCAATTACTAGTTGTTTATCTTTAGTCTTATAATAATGTTTTCGTTGTACTTTTTTTATGACGGCCGAATTCGCTGAACGCTTTTCTCTTTTAAATATCTAAATATTTTTTTTGTCATAAATAAAACAAAGGTGAAATTAAAAAATATGTGTTTCAACTCTCAACATGTTTTCTTTATTTACACAATAAAAATATTTACACAATAAAAATATTGAGTACGAGTAACAATGCCAATTAATATTAGAATTTGTATATTAATGTCACAAAATTAATTAAAACGAAAAAGAAATCTATTGTTTCTAAAATGTGTGTTAAATAATAAATTAAACAATTTTATTATTTTGAAATAAATATGTACATTTAATTCAATAAAGCATAAAAAAAGAGTTTTCTTATAAAACTCAAAATGAAATTGATACTTTTGAACAATTGATACTTTGAACAATGGCAACCAATTGTATTACACTGTAAATAATCATTTCTTTATTTCTTATCTCTTATGCGTTTTGAGCGTTTTCACTTTGAGAAAAAAACTCGTATTATTTTCACTTGTTAATAGTTTTGTGAAAGTAACAGAAACAAGAAAATAAAAAACTTTAAATCGTCCATTTCCAAATTGTTTTCATTTGAATTCGAATGCTAGAACTACTTTTAATTTGTAACCTCTAAATTTCAACTTAAACAGGCGTAGCAAGTGTTTTCACATCTGAACTCACAAGAAAACATGCAAAAACGATGTGGAACCAGAAATCTCTTAATTTTTTCGTTTAAAAATATTACGTAAATGAATCGATCATGTCACAGAATTCAATTACGTTCGGAAACGGAATTTAATTCGCCCCATTTTTGTAGGAGATTGTGTCCAAAAAAGAAAACTAAAATACGGAAATTTGGCAGGTGTGTCCATACTTTTGGGGGCGCTGATGTGCTGGGGTATGTTCCGGCTAGGGCTTGATATCTTAATGTGGATTCAATTCCGTTATCGAACGGAATGGAACTCTCTGGCATGGCCGAATGCTCCTTTTTATATTTTATTTACTTTTTATTCGTTTTTGTTGATAATTTGTTTATTTTTTTGTTTTGTAATTTCAATCTCGTTAAAGTGAATTTCAAATAATCACCCGTATTGCGTATGTCACGTCGAATATTCGACTACGAGAATTTTGTCCTAGATTAAACAAACCTTTTACACATTTCCTTTAATCTAGTAGGAAATTCTCGTAGACGAATATTTGACGTGACATACGCAATACGGCTGTATGTGTACGTCTTAAATTAAAAAATTCCGGTATCCCGGGAAATTTAAAAACCAATCCCAATTTCCCGGGAACTAAAAAAATGCGGGAAAAGAAAAACTCTTTTTAATCTTGAGAAAGTTGCTTCGTCTGTTTTCTTCTACATTTGTTATTTAACAAATGAACTCACCTGTCGTGTTTTATTTGCCAGATATTCCTTTTATATTTTATTTACTTTTTATTAGTTTTTGTTGATAATATGTTGATTTTTTAGTTTTGTAAGTTCGATCTCGTTAAAGTGAATATCAAATAATGTTTTGTTATGTTTTAAATTAAAAAACAAGTTCTAATAATTTGCTTCAAACGGGAATTACCGGGATCTCGGGAAATTTAAAAACCAATCCCAATTTCCCGGGAACTAAAAAAGTGCGCGAAAATTAAAATTCTTTAATCTACATTTGTTATTTAACAAATGAACTCACTAGTTGTGTTTTATTTGCCAGATAAGTTTGAAATGTTACAAGATGCTTTTGACTTGCTATACCTAGATCAAAAAAAAATAAAATTTTTTATATTTTTAAAAGCGATATGTACGAGTACATAACTTTAAAATGTTTGCAGGGTTGTTTATTTAAAAATAAGAAGCAATAAGTACTTTCATACGTATTTTCTCTGTGGATAGGATTTGTAAGCAAGTTAGACTTGTATGCCAAACACGATTTTTATCAGAGATGGAAATTTAATCTTGTTTTATGCGGCATCAAACATATTTTTTGCCTGCCTGAGAGTAAAACTGAATTTTTTATTTATGTAGTTAGTAACTTAGAATTTATCGAGCGAATGAATGCGTTTTTTACTTTTGTAGCAAAAAGCAGTAAATGAGTAATTACTGCGAAAATCTTAAAATTTACTCTCAAAAAGAGCTGCTGTCGAAAAAGTACGCGAACGGAAAAATAGTAAAAATTAGTAAGATTAAAGAAATAGCTGAGTCCTACTCCACATAGTGTTGAGAAATATATCAACTTTTGACTATTCAACTCTTTTTAATTATTGCTACTCGATACAATATTTTTATAACACGAACAATATAAGAATAAATTTTGTAATTTGTAAAAGAAATTGGACCTGCATGTCGTTACGAATTCGTACCGACATATCGTATCGATTTCGTACTGACAGATCGTTACGAAGTCGTGTCAACCATTTCATACAAAAAATGCAACGATTTCGGCAATATTTCGGTTCCGAAATCGGAAGATTTTGCCGACTAGTTACGAATTATTTACGAATTCGGAGCATTTTGTTTGGTGGGTTGTTTCATGTAATATTTGTAAATAATATCTTTATGATTTCCTTGTTTTGTTGTTGGTTAAATTAAAAAAAAATTACATGACTATTTGTTAATGTTACTCATTATCTTAAAAGCCAGTGCAATACTAAATAACCAAATACTTTACAGTTTTACAACTCTGAGTAATTAGAATAATTTGCAAAATAAAAGGATTAACAAAATAAATTATTATATACATATGTATGTAGTCGTATATTAACAGTAATTTATTTATTTATTTTCAAACAGACTGTAATACAAGCCAAAAAGGCTAAGATAAAGTATTACATCAAGGTACTAGTATACTTCAGCAAATTCAGGCACTCAAATAATTAAGTAATTTAAATAAAAAATATATATCGAGAGCTTATATTCAAAATACGTCAACTCAAAAAAGCTAACTTTTCAGTAGAGCATTTCGTTCATTATTGTAAAAATAAATGATGTGCCTTGCATAATATGGTTTAAATATGCTTACTAATTTATAGGTCTGCAAAAAATATTTTATTTTGCAGTGGTTTGCGTATTTTTATGAGATAGCATATTTTAGTCGATAAAAAAAAATATTTTTTTAGAGTTAGCATATTTTGTCGGAAAAAATATTTGAACTTCTTGAATATATTTATTCTTTAATCAATTTGTGACATATTTTACTCAATACTAGATATAAGAATTGAAAAACTACAAGAAAAAACTTAAAATGCCATGAAAAAAGAACTTAAGGCTGACTGAAAGCCTCTTCCATCTCGAGGTTGTCAGCTTTAGCACTCTATAACTCACTCTCTAGTGTAACAGGGTCACTCTAAATGATCAATTTCGAAGGCTTATAACATAGACTATAATCGCTCCATAAAATATGTTTCTATTCGATTAACAACTTAAAAGTCATACATATGTATGTAGATTATCAATTTTTTTATCGGAACACCAGTGTACTAATATGTTGAAAATGACCATATCTAAACAAATAGCCATAGGATATCAAAATCCTTACCAGATTCGTGTTCAACATGCCAAATGCAATAAGATATGAGGTAGATTTATAATAAATTACTAATTTTTTAAAAATATTGAAAATTTACATGGGAGTTAGCATCCCAGCAAAAAAAGAGACTCCAAAAAAGTCATGAAAATGTAGAGTTTGCGATCTGGAAGTAGTGAAAATTTCGATCCGATCTAATGATTTTTACATAGGGTTGTCATTGCAAGAAGTTCTCTTTTTCGATGTTTGGTCACTGAATTGGAAGCGATATTAAAAAAAATTCCCCTTTTTGTGTTCTGTGATAATATTTTCATCTAGGAAAAATGGTAAATAGTTACCTATTTTAACAATTCGTTTCTTTTTATACAAATTTAAGTCCGAAACAGTGCTTTAATGTAAATTTAAGCAAATAACTTTTAAATTTAAGAATAAAATTAGTTAATAAATTTCTTTAAAGAAATAAATTTTATTTTAATTCTGACGAGTATTTTCTAAATCTATGGAGGAGTTACAAGGTTTTGTATGACTAAAATAAGCTTCTACATGGTTTTTGGCTCACTCTCGGCAAACTAAAAATATCGATTTTTTGGAAGCAATGAAAATGTAGTTCCACTAGAATGACTTCCATTTTTTTCACTGGGATTTATTTTCACCAAAAGAAATTATACTTTGAGATAGCAAAATAAGAAAAATTTATATAAAACGAGAAAAAATAATTTTTTTGATTCAAAATTTATATTACTGATGAATATTGCATAGGCGAGTTATTTGCCATTTAAACTCATTTTGACCAAATTTGAGTTAACGTCTTTTGAATATAGGCTGTCCATATGTAAATATTTAGTAGGGTATTCAATTAATCGGGGCTTTGTTTTAATCGGTTACACGTTCGATTAATTAATCGATGTTTTTGTTTAATCGGTTAATAATCGGCTAATTTCGGTACTAACCGGTTAACCGATTTATAAAGTTTTTCCATAAATCAAGTGTTTTCAACAAATAAAAGTGCATGAATTATTTATTAATTTGATTTTATTAGTAAAACCAAAAACACATAATAATTTTTAAACTAATTCGGTTAATTTTTTTAGAACATTTCTTGTAATACTATCGATAGTTACTTCTGTTGGCCGGTCATCATCGGATAATGACAGAGCTCAACGACGAACATTTTGCAAAAAGTTAAATTCTGAAATTTCTTGGATTTCGTTTTTGTACTGTTTCTCATTAAATCTAATCCATAATTAAATTGCTGGCAACAGTACTATTGGCTTATATTAAGTTATGTATTAAATAAAAATTTAATAGTTCCCTCTAGTTGGAGTACCAGAGTCTCTAGTAAACTCTTTTATAGCCATGTTCAAAGGCTTTGAAGTTTTACTTAATTTAGGATTACTGAACATACTTCTTTGTTTGTATGAATAATAATTTCTAAACACTCATCTTTTTTAAATGAGACGAAACAAATAATTATTACGTAAAAAACAAGTTATAATACTACAAAATGTGAAAAAATTTGTTATTTCGGTTAATCGGTTAATCGACTGAATTTAACCGGTTTAATCGATAATCGAAAAAAAAAGAATTTTAAATTAACCGATCAGTTAATCGGGTAGTAATTAACCGGTTAATCGATTAACGGTTAACCGATTGAATACCCTAGTAAATACAAAGTTAAAAGTATTTCGAAACACAAAATTCAAATATAATAAAAAATAATAATAATTAAAAAGTAAATTAATAGGCAGATTTTGTATTTTTTTTTTTTGTTTCTAAACGTTTCAAATTTGTATGAAAAATAACGAAAATTCGTTTCAAAAAATATTTTTTCCATACAAATTTTAAAACGAAAAAAAAACGTTTCTATTTACAAAATTTGCTTTTAAAACTTAATAAGTATTTCTATATAAGAAATAGACGTTGTTGTATTTTAAATCAAGATTGTTATTTTCATTTAATTTTGTTTTCAGCTTATCGAAAATAATGATAATTAGCAGGGACAGGGGTTTCATGCAAATGCATGTTTTTTCCCTGTACCCTGATAATGGTAAAAAAAAATATATTTACGAAACAATGAATTTGCGTAAAAATGTGTGATTTGTTAGTGCATATTTTGCTGAAAATACATATTTCTGCATAATTTGGTCTTAAATGCATATTTTTGTCTCATATTTTGATATAAATCCATGGTTTTTTTTTGGGTTTTGGCGATTTTTTCGGTTTGGGGATTTTATAATTTTCGTATTTTTTAGTTTTACCGTTTTTGAAAATTTCAAGAGTTTACCTCTTACGGTTTCCAAGATATAGCAAGTTGTCAAAATTACATAGTCAAAATTGCATTAACTGATGGACCACCCTTTAATTTAAATTTTTTAATATCTTAATGTTTATTGTTGTAGTCTATATAAAAATACACTAATTTTACAAATTTCAAGTGTCAATATACATATGTACATACAATTGTATGTATATTACATGAGATTTTAAAATTTTTCGTCGCTCGTTTTGGAGCACCCTTTAATTTCTAATTCTCATGTATTTGTTGTTGTAGTGGCCAAGGTTCTACATACTCTGTCCAAATTTCAGGTCCGTAGCTCTTACGGTTCCTGAGAAATTACCGTGTGACGGACAGACGGACAGCGTAGCGAAAACAATAGGGTTCCTTTTTTCACCTTTGGTGTACGGAACCCTAATAAAAATTAGAGAAAATTTGAAGTTACTGCCATAGCAAGGTGTATTTAAACAGGTGGCAGCGCTACTTCAGCTGATAATTTTTTTGCTCTATGTGCTTTGTAGCTAACGAATGTCAGAAACTTCGGTTTTGGTACAAAAATTTTTGTGCTTTTGACATTCTTCGGTTCTTTAGACACACAGCTATGCTTGCCGTATAATTGTTTAATAAATCCTTACGCAGTCACCTGTATAATTACAACATGTGCCGTAGCTGTTATTATGGGTTTTGTTAATTAATTTGACAA
Organism: Tachina fera; assembly: GCA_905220375.1. Lineage (NCBI taxonomy): Eukaryota > Metazoa > Arthropoda > Insecta > Diptera > Tachinidae > Tachina > Tachina fera. The sequence goes on along the minus strand of LR999964.1, from coordinate 48,351,900 downwards.
CGATTTTTCCTGAAGTTGCGGACTTATTCTGTTTGATCATTTACGTTTGCATGATTTTGGTAGTTACTTACAAAGTTCTTTCACTGACTGACTCTTTGTAATTGAATTTTGGCGGCGATAAGATGCAAAATTTTGTATGGTTTTACGTTTGAACAACGCAATAGAGTAATGTTAACGGTAATCTGTAAAAAAAAACGCTTTTGTAAAAATTGTCTTTTACAATATCATACTTTATTACTTTTCATTAAGTGCGTTCGAGAACTCAAACATTTTTACAAATTTGTACAATTTTTTACTGGATTGCGTTCGCGTGCACAAAATCCAGTAAATGAGAGGGAGAATTAAGAGAGAAAAATGACAGTTCATTTACTGAGTAAAACAAATTTTTTCCAGTAAAATCCAGTAAAATGAAACCATATGTTTTTAAATATAAACAAACAAGATCAAAGTGAAACAAAAATTTGTTGTTTTTGATGAAATTTTCTAAATAACAAAAAACAAATGAATTATGTTATAATATTGCATTTATTTATGTAAGTGTGATTCCAGAAAAATATTAGGGCGTGTTATGTATTCCACGGGAAATTAAAACGTGCGAAATTTTCGTAGAATTGTTGGAAATATGTATTTATAAAAACAATGCCATGGCACTTCCAAACTATGTAATTTCAGTTGGAATGCAGAACATAGCCGATTGTTTTTAAACACGAATAAAGTTTTTCGATATCTTGAATATATTAGGATATATAAAGTTCTTTTCCCCTTTTATATTTGTCTTAATAAATGCACTCATTGGACTTACTTGAAAGGAAGTGAACAATATTAGGTCTGTCTGCGTACTCATATTTTGCATAATTTTGTGCAAAATGTTACAAAATCTTGCAAAATGTTGTCTGCGTACTCCAAATCGCTTGCAGCGAGAGAGCCAAAAAAAGAATTTTTTGACAGTTGGAAGTTAGAGAACTTGCAAATGTTGCTGCAGAAATTTCTGCTTGCAAGATTTTGCAACTAGTTTGAACAGCTGTTTTTCTTACTTTTTGAATGAAATGATTTTTTTGAAATGAAAATAAAAATTTAAATTTAATAATGGCAGAGGTAAATAGTTAGAATTATGTTGATTTTTAACGTTTATACTAAACTACAATAAACAAAACATTTTATTTCATTCTAGAAACGTCCAAATATACAGTGCGACCGTGGCGTAAAAGCAGAACCAATGATTCCAATAATGCTATTTTTTTGGCTAAAATTCTTTTGCTTTGTTATTTCAATTGTTTACACACCGATCAGCTGTTTTCTTGCAAGATTTTACTGGATGCTGTCTGCGTACTTTTTAAGATATTTTCAGCCGAAAGAGTAAAATTGGTCTCACTCTCCCAAAAAAGTTTACTGAGTATTTGCTACTGGAAAAGTACGCAGACAGACCTATTGTTGTCATGATTGGCATATGCAACAACACAGATTTTGGTGTTTTTCCGTGCATCCTAATAACTTTTCACGTCAAGGGTGAAAGGCTTAAAAAATTTAGGGGCTTACTTACATATGTATATTGAAAACAAAATAAGAAAGAAGCATACATGTACTTCTTTTCATTGTTTGTTATAAACAAGACGTCTTGGCGACATCGCTTGTTAACAGTCATATACACGTACACCAATACATCTATCGTGCTTCGTTTATAGTACGACAGCATTTATTATTGGCTTAGTATAATACATGCCACGACAATACTTTTAAAAAACATGACGTATTTACATTTCAAGACTGCTTACGCAGGCCACTATTGTGCAAAATAAAATCACACACATTCGTCAATGAGACAGCGACGATAACACATGCGTAGTGGGTGTATTTAATTCTTTATAGATACAGAGAAGGAAATATATTCTATGATCAGTAATGCTTTTCGCGAAATTCAATGTGTTTTATGTTACAACAATTTTAAGGAAAAAATTAATATGTATTAAAGACATTTTGATTTTTTTTGGAGCAGCTTCACTAAACTGCAATTAATATTAAAATTTAAAAGACCAATAACTCGGGAAATATGGGTCGTATAGAATTTTTTGTTTAATTTTTTCTTCTTATTTTTCAATTTTTTGGAAATTCTTCACAGTTTCCTATGAAAAGTCAGAGCCCCATAACTCGGAAAAAATGGGACGCAGCCAACTTTTTTATTTAATTTGTATTCCTAATTTTTGAATTTTCTATCACATAGACTCCTTTTTATTTATTTTTAACTGCTTTACTAAACTGCATTTAGCAAAGCAACTTTTCTCACACATACAACTATAGTTTTATTTTTGACATCACTGCCAAGGCGAATTCACATAAGGTGGTCTTAATTTGCAACTCTGCGTATTCGCCTTGTATATTTGTTAGTGTAAAATTTCCTGCTGTCAGAATATTTCTTAACGTTTTGATTCATTTGACAGCAGGGAAATTAAGTCAGCTGGCGAATTAAGATCACCTTATGTGAATTCGCCTTGATCACTGCTTTACTACGACCATGATACAATTATACTAGGTACATGCACAATCCCAGCCTGTCACTGTATACATTGCACCTAGTTGTCAAACTTTGTTTACAAGCTGCAAAAATGTTAATGTATGTGTGTAAATAAAATGATTACAGTGCTGCCAATGAATTTACACATGGCTGTGTCTCCAATTACACATTGAAGAAAATTACACTACACATCTTTTGTGTAGGTTAAAATTAATTGTACTTTAGTTACCCTGTAATTGTTATTTTTATAAACAAAAGACAGTTGTTTCCGACAATTTGGGGTTTGTTTATACCAACAAAATACATGTGTTTTTTGGTGTTGTAATTTTGTTGTAGTTCTGCATGTACCTAGTATAATTGTATCATGACTACGACAAATTTCTTCACTAAAAATTTGCAAAACACTCAGTCAAGAGTGTCACTTTACTCTCTCAATTTGTGTTCTCATTTACTATATTTTGGGTACGCGAAAGCAATCACTGTTGCCAATTCAGCTATTTTGTCGTCAAATCTAGCGATTTTTAAGTACATTTTGCGGGAAAAATTATGATTTATATATTAGAGGGAATTCTAGCGAATTTTTGTCGATCATAATTCGCTTTAAAATGTAAGCTTGTTTAAAAGCGGTCAACGTATATTAAGCAAACTATACAAAAAAAGATGATTGATTAGCGCCACAATTGTGCAGGTTTAAAGGTGAGCTAATGTAATGTTCAGCCTAACATCCGTCTGTCTTGATAAGTGCTTTTATACATAAGTAAATACGTTTATATTATTAATCCTTTGAATAGAGTTTTAGATAACGGTTATTTTTGCATGTTTTATTAGACTTAACAAATGTAGTACTCCAAAACGGGAACTCACAATACAAAAACCAGCAGGTTTGTCAGCACTACTTTTAATCTATCATTTGAAGAGATTTTTAACTGGGGAAGTCCCGAAGAAACAGAAATGGTGAATTACATATGTTTCTGTACATACCAGAACCGACACAAACAAAACTGGGGTCAAATCGTCACATCCGTGAACGTACAACTTGTCACGTAAAAACAGCATTTTCGGATTATGACATACGTGAACGTACTGAAATCCCATTCAGCTTATACGATTGACGTATCAATTAATTTGTTTTCGTACGATTGCCGATACGATCACGGATGCGAAGATTTGAGCCCTGGGGCAAATAGGTATATCTGTGCAGGCCTATAATATGTATATATTTTTTAATAAAAAAAACCTTTTATTAACCTATTACATTAATTTTATTTGGTATTTTATAAAATTTGTAGGAAAATTTGTGAAGTACGAAAGAAGTTAACAAGTTTCCAATCATTGGCCGACTTTAGATGCGAGCCACTGTATATGTATATAAGTTCCCATAGTTCCTACAAGAAGCAGGGTCATTTACATTTATAGTGGTTTATGTAATCTTCAAAATTTAAGATGAGTTAATTTTTAATTATTATTTTTCGAACTTAATTTGTTTGTATGTTTGTGATTTATTTGAACGGGCTAAAGTTCGTAATGCTTTTTTAAGCCAAATTACATCAAAGTTAGTTGTAAATATTCTCAGAACACATAGTTGAACGGAACAGCCAGCCGTTTTCGAAGGCCACTAAACCTTCATCATCAGCGTTCATCTGTGTTTGTCCACTGTGTGTGCTGTTAGTTGATGTAGATTTCTGCCTTATATACGAAACTTTCTTGCAAAGGGAATACGTGAATTGTTTTGATTCTTCGTATTTCAATTTGCTGAAAACGTGTTTTGTAATGAAAGCCCAAATTTACCATCTCTAATTTACAACAGACTTAACATTGTCGTTTATTCTTTTCTAATTATGCACATGTTAGTTAATTTGCTTATTTTTTGTTCTACTTAAGACAAACTTTTTTGGTTTGTTACTATTAAGTATATTTATTTAATTTTTGCCACAGGCCCTTGGCTATTAATTTAAGTTAATTTTTAATTACTTCGAACTTAATTCGTTTCTATGTTTGTGATTTATTTGAACAAATAACATGTGATAATTATTAATGAACAAATAACATCAAAGTTAGTTGTAAATATTCTGACAACACTGATGAGTAGCTGATTGGGCTAAAGCATACCTTCCTGGCAGCCCCAGCTCCAGAATCGGATGCTTTACCGAGACAGTGGCTTCAGTAAATATTCATGTTTGTTTACCTACTTGCCTGAGACCTTACCGTAACCATTCAGGAAATACTTGGTCTAAGACCGGAAGTAGTGAGCTCTTTGAACAATCAATCAAAGAATCGTTTCTGATCACTCCAAGTGAATGACAGTCAGAAAACTTTCCGCACTAAGTACACGGTTGTGGAAAATCCCATTTCCCATATAAGTATATGGGATACCACAGCAATAAGAATTAAAAAAAGATATAAAAATATATAAAAAATATAATTTTTCTGTGAACAAATCTATTTTAGGGGCACCTCCCCAAAATTAAAAAGGCTTAAATCTAGTTTAGGGGCACCTCCCAAAAATGAAAAAAAGTATAGTAAATTGAAAAATAAGAAGAAAAAAATTAAATAAAAATATTGGCAGCGAGGCTTAGTTTCAGAGTTATAGGCCTCTGAAATTCTAGTACAATATTGTGATAATACGGTGTTTTTCAACGAATATGACCAATATTGGTATTTAAAAAATTAAAAAAAGGTATGCTTATTTTTTTTCTTATTTTTCAATTTACTATAGGATGGGATACTTCGGCCGGGCTTAAGGATTTTCTCCACCATGTTGTTTGCCGAGACGGCGCAGCCTAGTAAAGATTTTTTGTCTAATAACGTTTTCTTGCCTAATAACGTTTTCTTGCATTGCCGGCCTTCGGCCGGGCTTAAGATTTTTCTTCACCATGTTGTTTCCCTAGACGAAACAGCCTAGTAAAGATTTTCTGTTTCGCAAAGTTTTCTTGCATTGCTGGCCTTCGGCCGGGGTTAAGGATTTTCTCCACCATGATGTTTTCCGAGACAGTGCAGCATAGTAAAGATTTTCTACATTGCAAAGTTTTCCTACTTAATAGCGTTTTCCTGCATGACCGACAAAGAGTCTATTTTTACCATTTCATGAAACGTATTCTCAAAAGCTTTAAGATGATACCAATATTGGTCATATTAGTTGGAAAACACCGTATACGGGCTTGTTCTGAAAATCATTGTGATTTCAAATCACGTGATTTCAAAAGTAAACTATTAATAGCTGACTGGATAGTGGGTTTTTATTGCGTTTTAAGTTGTTTGCATTTATAATAGAACATGTTTTTCCTCCTAAAGCTATAAATCGTGAAATTTACAAAATCAATGATTTAGCTTTTATTAATTTTTTGAAATCACCGTGATTTGGCATGTCGTGTTTTGCAGAACAGGCCCGATAATCTCAATATTGTACTAGAACTTCAGAATACCGTAACTAGGAAACTAACCCTCGCCGCCAATATTTTTATTTAATTTTCATATTTTTCAATTTACTATAGGATAGGATACTTTTTTTTCATTTTTGGGAGGTGCCCCTAAACTAGATTTAAGCCTTTTTCTGAACTAGAGTCTGCAAGTTTAGAAAGCTGTCGTTAAAGGAGCACTTTCTTAGAAAGATTCACTTACAGCTTGTTAGTTTTTGCAGAAGACAGCACATACCAGCATAATGTCCACTGAAGTTACAGGCACTCGTGATATTTTTCATTAAATTACACGTGCATTGTCTTGCACTTATAGTAAAGAGAATAACCAAAAGTTTATTGTACACTTAAGGACACAGAGGACATGGTTTGGTCACAGGTACGGTTACAGGAGGTGATTCTTTAAGTTGTTTTTACACGGTCTGTATTTTAAATCTGACTTTTTACATTAGAGCCAAGGCATATCAAACAGGTACACGTATCAGGCATATTGCTCATCCGCTGATTTTTTGTTTACAAGTTTATAACGAAGAATTCATTTGACAATATCAATATTTGCCTTGTTTGATGCATACAAATTTTTGACAATTACCATGTAAAGCTATGTGAGAAGCAGAGAGTTGCCAGAGAGTTAGCAGATAGTTGCCAGAGAGTTTTGCCTAATGCATGTACCTGTATTAAATGTGCCTTGATTAGAGCCGATTTACTTTAAGGGCGATGTTGCTGCGACAATGCTTACGTTCTCTTTTGAAGTCCCTTGTTAAATCCAATAATGTGGGGTACACACTATCGAACATAAGTGACAGTTTTGCTCAAATTTTACATTGATCGAATTTCGTCAGTCAACAGTCAACCACAGAATTTTTATTGGTTGAGTGACAGTCAGCGGTCATGTTGGGTTTTGAGTGATAGTGTGTACCCGGCAAGAGATATTTTTGTAGCATAAACAACACAAGATGGATGCGGAAAATAACTTTTTTAAGAAATTTACAAATTTTTATGAAGTTCACGGCTGTGTATCACACGTTTTTGCGAAAATGTTAGCAAAAAATCGTACGAGGAGCTGTTAAAGATAAGAAAACATTAAAATAATTCATAAAATTATTTTTTTGGCAATAATGCGCATCCAAAATGTGTTTTTTCTGTGCTTGTGTGTCCAATTTTATTCTTGAATGCAGGTTTGAGTGTCGAGCATGATCGATGGTCTGAACAGCCGGCAACATCATTTAAAACTGATGAATTTTTGACTGTCACTCATATTCGATAATGTGTACATTTCGACGGGTGGTTACTGGTTTGCCGCACAGTATTTTAATAATACATTATTACTGCGGCAAGCAACCAGTAACCAACCGACGATTTTCATAGACTTTATTGTTGCAACAGCCTTATTCGTTCATTCGTAGGTAACTAATTTTTATATTTATGATTTGATGAGGCTAAAGTTCGTATCGCTTGCAAGCCAAATCATAGAATACACAGAAGTGGAGAAAGTGACAGGTAAAAAAAGCTCCAATCAGTTTTTTGTTAAAAGTCGTGCAAAAAAGAGAAAAGTATAGTGTAGTTGATACTGTAGTGTATTACTACTTACCAATTAACATAGCTAATAAAAATTTATTGCAATAGAAAGACGTAGCAAAACAAAAACGTCGACAAAATTTGAGGAAAAACAAGACAAACAGATAAATACCCTTATCTACCGTCACGTGACACTTCTGTATGTTTTGTGGCCAAATTACATGTGGTCATTATTAATGAACAAATAACACCAAAGTGAATTGTAAATATTCTGACAAACACGTAGTTGAATGGAACAACTAGCTGTTTTCGAAGAATCTTCATCTAAACTACTAAACCTTCATCATCAGTGTTATTTTGTGTTTGGTGCACTGTGTGTGGTGTCACTTGATTTAGATTTCTGCTTTATATACGCAACTTTTATGCAAATGGAATATGTGAATTGTTTTGATTCATCGTATTTCAATTTGCTGAAAGCTTTTTTGTAATGAAAGCTCAATTTTAACATCTCTAAATTTACAACAGTCTTGAAATTGTCGTTTGTTCTTTACTAATTATGCACATGTTAATTTGTTTATTTTTGTTCTACTGAAGACAAACTTTTTTAGTTTTTTGAAATATACAATTAATATGCTAAATTGGCAATACTGTATGTATATGTGCCCTTAATTATTAAAGTGGTTTAAGTCACATGCATTTTTGCTTCGAAATATTAAATAAATATGAATAAACTTTAATAAATATTTAACAAATATTAAATAAATTTACATTTATTAATCGAGACCACTGCAAGTCTAAATTAAAATGTTGATTAATATAAAAATATTTTTTGATTTGTTTAAATCTAATCTACTAAATATCTCGACCAAAGAAATATATGACTTAAATTCAAATTGAATTTATGTGGCTTAATGAAAGAAAAACAATAAATAAAGATTTCTTCTTTTTATATATGTACGTATACAATTTTTTTTAACAAAGAAATGCCCATTTTTCAGTTTTCCTTTTTCAGATATTTTTTAAATAATTAATTTGACAACAAAACACTCAACAGGTGGTTGGATAATTCTTGCAAGTAAAAATTTTACTAGTAATAATTTGTAGGAATTTTTTGTCTCTCATTTTTTTCTCTCTTTTGACGCTCTCTCCTTGCAAAATTTTTGAGTTAATGAACACTTTCCTGTAACAATTATTACAAATTCGTAACAATTTTTAGTAAATGAACAAACCGTATGCTACTACTTACCCCCGTCTTTCACACAGCTGAATTAATGGCCTGTTTCACAATACTAGACTTGTGCCATTTAGTTTATTTCAGTGACCGGTCAGTATAGTTCATTATTTATAAATGAACTAGTTCGTTCATTTAGTTCAATCGCGCTTTTTAGTTTAATGAACTAGTTAGGTCGTTCTAGTTCAATGATTGTACATCAACAATTCTACCTACATACATGTGTATGTTTGTATGTTGTGGTCTTTAACAATATTAAAAGCACGGATTTATATGCAAAACAAATTAAGTTTGAATTTTTTTAGAAATCTCATAAATTCAAAATATTTTGTGTGTGTTCGTGTGTTTTCTTGTTTATTATTGCATTTGTGGTAGTAGTAGCCAGCAAGAACAAAATGCACATACATGCATATGTACATACATACATATGGAAAGCAAAACGTTAAAAACATTTAGTTCAGTTTGTGTTAGTTCATTTTGTGTCTCAGTTCCTAGTTCAAAAATTGAACTATTGAGCGTAAATCAATTGAACTAGTTCACTTAGTTCAAAGTACTGAATCGTTCATTTGAACTAGTTCGTTCATGAACTACACAAGACTACACAATACCGAAACGAAACTTTCGACTTACCATTTATATTGAAAAAAAAAAAAACAAATTTTCATATTTTATTGTTGTTTTCAACATAAATATTCAGGCGAGTTTCGTTTCAGTTTTCTTTCGTTATTGTGAAACAGGCCATAAGACTTTGCAAAGTAAACTTTGCGTGTGGAAGAGGGGTAAAAAATAATTCTTAATAAAATCCCTTCAAAGTACCTAATGCGGGTAATAACGGAATTGGTTTCTTTGAATTTGAATTTTTTTATTAAACAAAATCAAATTAAAAAAAATCGTAAAACAACTTTCGCTTTTATATTATTTCCTAATATAACTTCGTTCAATTTGAGTTTAGAGATCTTTTAATTTGTATATTTTATTACGGTTTCGCTATAAATTATATGTATTTCAAAATGGAGAAAAGTTCCTGGTTTTTTGACAACTATTTCTATTTATGTGGGATTAACGCCCTTTTGGGTTAATGTGTTGTCTTCGTATATCTCCAGTACATCAGCCAAATGTTCGTTGTCTCTCGGTTTTTTGAATTGACGTTTTTTGTTGGCAATTTTTTTGCGTTTAGGGACTGGCTTTTTGGGACCATGATCTTGCATAGAACGTATTCCTTGTTTTTCCAAGTATTCGTCAATTTTTGCATCATCCATGGAATCTACTGTTGCTGAACGCCAAAGTTTCTGGAACTCTTCGTCCACCTTTATATTATAAAAAATACAATAGGAATATGCATAAATTAATGCATTTAATTAAGTTTTAAAATAAATTTTCCATATATCGTAACTTTTAATTTGAGCAAATAAAAAATTTTATGAATGAAGGTCATTTGGAGTTTTGGAGTTAGTGATGCAGAATTAATCTTCATATCGTTCTTCATTTGTGTAAAAATTTCGTACAAATATCTTGTTTAGTAGGTACGACTCATAATACGTTAAGTACGATAATAACCCCTGTTTGTGTAAGACATTGAAGTTATAAATCTTGGAGTTTTTGTATTATATTAATGGAAACTTGTACAACTTTTATTGAATCTATTACAGAAACGTCTAGATTTCCATCATCAGCGTAAATACGTACCCTGCTGCTAACGCAACGCTTTCCGCTCTTATTTAGGTATGAGGGATAAGGAAAATGTGATATACCTTCATGAAAAATCGCTCAAAATATGTAATTGAGATATTGCCCAGTGGTACTTTTGAATACTAATATTACAGGGGTGGCATTAGCTCAAACTTAGCTTATATCTTATTTCTTTTTGCTACAAAACTCTTGAAAAATATATTGCTGATTTTTTTACTAATTTTGCTTATCGTTGGCGTATTTCGATTACGCATAGCACTAGATTAAAGAAAAGTTGTGGGCTGTTCTTTAATCTAGTAATAAAGAAGTTTTTTTCATATTCTACGAAATAACACTACAGATCAGTTAAGAAAAATATTTATGTACATATGTATATACAAATATCATCGTGATAGAAAAACCCATTTTTTAAGTGTGGACAGAAATCAAAATTTTTTTCTTAGCAATTAATTTCTTATTTTGTAATTAATAAAACCTAGTGTTTAGCCGTAAATTGATTTTACTATTACAAAAAACAAAGTTTTAGGTATTCGTTACTTACTGTGAAATTTGCCGTTCGATCGTTGTAAAACAAAATTTTCTTTTTATCAATCGGTCTAACGATAAAAATAATTTCTGAAGCACGGTTTTTTAAAACTTTTTCACAATGAGGCAGAGATTCCTGTACATCTTCCATCAATATGCCGCCCAAACCTTTAAGATCATGCTGTTTTAACAACCGCAATAAACTTTTTCCATCCTTGATTTTGTAAACTGGTTTGAAACTGAAACGTGTGCCATCAGGACTTACTTCTATTTTAGGATTGTTCATTAGAGCTTCGCTTCCCAACCACTGTGTGAATATATGAAATATGTAGCTATGTGAACGTATTCTTATATTGATGCCAAATGCACTCTACATACATTTTTAACCGATTGTCCTACATCCAACTGATTTGTTTCATCTAAAATGTCCTCCAATGTCAATGGATGATCATCGCCGTCTTGATGCCTTGTTCGCATATGTTTCACAATTTTAGCTAAAACACCAAATCTGTATTGTGAACTTCCTGCCATCGTTTTATATGTATTGGAGTCCAACTTTGGTGCTGTTGGAGGGCGGATCTTCTTTTTGAAGTCTTCCTTGGGTGGAGCAGATACTGATTCAGGTTTAGCCTTTTTCTCCACACTAAAATAAATTTTGGATCAATTGGTTTATTTTTTATGGAAACACAGATACATACGTTGGAGTAGCCATTGCTCTTTTTTTGAACGCTTCGCGTTCCCTTAATAACGCTGGATCCATTATAATTTTGAATTAAATTTATAAAAATTAATTAAATAAATTTAGTTATTCACAAAATTGGCAAACTATCGCGTCCCCAGAAGGCAATTACACTTGTTTGACTTTGTTATGTTTTGATGTGTTTATTTTGCCTAATTCATGATTACACATACACAAGGTAGTACCATCGAAACAGCTGTAGGCCGTATTTACACATTGCTTATTGTTTTATTCTATGTTTTTACGGCTACTCACAAGCAGACTGCTTGAACCAGTTAAGTGAGCTCAAAAATATTAAATTTTCTGAAAAAATAGAAACCTCCCTACAAGAACACTACCAGTCAATTGACTGCTCATTTGATCGAAAGTCATGCAGGATATATTCATCATCGCGTAGAACAAAGTTTCTATAACTTTATTAACTCTACGTCTCCAGCTGACATGAAATGTCATAATGTTATAACTTGAAAAAAGCATTAACTTGACCAGTCTACACTGAACATTAACTTGAAATTAATGTTAGTCATTTTATGTCAGGTGGAGACCGCGAGTTAGGGCAAAATAAAAAATGCAATGGAAAGCTTTGTGTACGTGTGGTGTTGCATCTCTCTCTAACTAATGAATATAACATATAGTGGAACTGCTCACTCCAGTGCTTTTTACTAATCAATGATAGCATGATATTAGATTTTCCACTCTAGCATATATGTTAGAGTAGAGCAACTATAATAACTGTTGAATTGAATGTAAAATTGTTGTGAATGTGTTAGTAAAAAAATGTTGTTTGTGTCATTCATTTCGTGTAGGGCTATTTAGCTCACTTTTATGGAATATTTAGAGTTCTTTTTTATCACTATTATGATAAACAACTGGACCCTGTAAAACCTCAGGTCAACAAAAATGGTATCTGATGTCAATTTCTGCTCCTTGACCTGAAAACCAATCTTTAAACAATTCCTATATTTTTTTAATTTAAAACATGCACATATTTTTTGCACTAAAATCCACTCTTTTTCATATTTTAATACTTAGTCTTCCCTTTGCTGATTCTAAAGATTTTTATTTGAGACTTTAAAACTTATTCACCCTTATTCTATTTGGCGTCGGCAACATCGTCGTCAATTTTTAAACAACATCAATTTAACACAACATCAATGCGAACTTTGTATTCACTAACAATGTTACGACGACGTTGCCTGTTTATAGATAAATGCAATACACATATCCAATATTTGAGACAGCTGATTCATTTTGTTTACTATTTTTGGTAGAAGTGTTTTTGAATAAGTAAAAGGTTTGTACATAAATTAAAATAAAATGTTTTTCTTTCGTATCGGGACGAAGAAAATAAAAAATTTATTAGTGAAAAGAAGATTTCTCAGACAAAAGTCATTGCATTTGTAATTTACCCAATGAAAAGTAAGTGATAAATTTCGACATATTTTTGTGAAATAATGAGAAATGTTCATCGTTTTAATATTTTAAATTTATTTTCGGCTGAATAAAACATCATTTAAGCATGTATTGGATACAATTGAACCTGATTTTGGAAACAAAAGGGATCAGATCAACGTTTATTGGAGATTGCAGCTTCCTCCAAGGGGCTTATTGCTAATTGTTTATATACGCTGCTTCTTGTTGCTTAACGCTCAGCATTGTTTGCAACCTTTTTTTAATTTAAAGCTCAAGTCCCGTCAGATCTGTAAAAATATTTCTTTCATACAGTATACTTTCCCAACACCCTATTTACTTTACATTTTGCCATTTACCACTAGTTCTAATGGTGCACCGAGGGAATTTAGTGCAGTCACAACAATTTCCCACTGTATCTTGAAAGTATTAGGAACACTGCCCCTGCGGACTTTTTTCAACTGCTAAACAAGCTTTTCAAATTAATTGGGTTTGGTAATTTTAATTTTGTCCATATTAACATTTTTCCCTTTTTTTTAAATTTTTTTAAATAAATATGTATGTACGTATGTATGTATGTATATATACTTTTTTATTTCTTATATTTTCACATTTTTACTATTTAAATTATTTTTCAAATTCATTGTGGTATGCACACAACAGAACACGACATCAAAAACACTGACGACAAAATGAACGGCAACATCAACATCAATTTTTCGTACAGAATGCCAAACATATGCTGACAGTCATCGATAAATGGCAATACTATCTACGGGAATACCGATGTACCATAAAACATTAAAAACGGCGTCGTGTTATGTTGCCGACGCCAAATAGAATAAGGGTGATTATGTTTGTATATTGTGATTCTTTGTCATCTCATTTTAAAAACGTTTGGCTTGAAGACAGGAACGAACTGCATATAGACGTTGCTTAACCAAAACAACTAGCAACAGTTCCTATAATGCAAAAATCTGAGGCTTTTTGAGTTTAATTGATTTTTTAACGTTAAAGTTTTCAGTTTCTGCTCTGTATCGCTTATACGAAATTGCATACTATGAATATTCATACATACTTACATATATATACATGTATATATATAATGCCTATTCTTAATACAAAACACTATGCAAGGTATATCAAATTTAATATGCCTTGACATTATGCAATTACGTTATATTAAACTAAGTGAGAATTTAGCATTTATGATAATAAGATAATATGTATAGAATTTAAAGATAATATTTATTAATAATATTTTTTTTGTTATATTGATCGATACTCGTAGGTTAGTTGCATTTACTCAGCCCAAGCTTCTTCATCGCGTCCAAATTTATATGTCAGACTTGCAAATAGTATTAAAAAGTTTTGCATGAGCAAAGCCACTCCTAAACTTGCGTCTTTTTTGGCTAAAAAAAAATTCAAGTTGATAAGTTGTTAAAAAGAGAAAATACATTGCATGAAAGGTATAAACTCATAATAAATATTAAAGTATATATATTAGTGTTGCATTTCTATGTTCAACAAGTATTCTAAACGATATAAAATCATCTTGAATTTTGCAAAGCGTTTCACTATCTTAAAATATACGCTGGATTTGGCCTACAGTTTAAAATATTAGTGTTGCATTTCTATTATGTTTTGTATTTTTATCATACAAAAAAATTAAAATACATAAAAAGAAACCAAAATGAATACAACTACTACACATGTGCCAATTAGAAAAAAGGAACAAATTTTGGCTAGAGGAATTTTCGTTTCAATCTGTGTCATTTGCGCGGATTTCATCATACAAACATATCGATCCTTATTTTCATTCTTAACGTAAGAGACAAAAATTAAAATTTTAAGGATTTTTTAAAATATTCAAATTTGTTTTTGTACGTAAATTGTCGCCTACGATTAAATTATACAGCCTGTATCTTAAAAGTTATCAAAAATTTTGGCATTTTGATAATTCTAAACTATGGGCTTAATTTTTAAATTCCATAAAAAAGTATATTTTCGATAACAGGTCGCTTACGATAAAATCGAAATGTATGTATGTATATAATTTATCGATTGTAAGTACTTACGGTTATTGATAAAGTCATCAATCATAACCCAAACGGCAGCAATAATTGAAGCAAAGCCCATTACAAAGCCTATTAAAAGCCAAATTTTTGCAACTCTTGCGCCAGATTCGGATGTATTGTCCTCAGATATCTGTTAAAGAAAATGTGTATATGTATGCATGTAACAGTTCTACGTTTTTAGCTTATTGGGATTACTTACATGCGAGTTTTTCACTGCATTGACCATAAAAAAACTTAATGTTCCAAAGACTCCAATAAAAACTTGTCCTGTAGTTATTTGATGCTTTTTATCGACTGACATTGCATCAATTAATGTCCACCATCCAGCAAAAAACTACAAATACCTTTCATAACACCAGCACTTGTCAGAGAAATTTTAATACTATTACTTACCAATAATCCCGCGATGAGGGATGAATTTTTGTTACGAGCTGTTTCAGATGTAAACCAATATTTTATATTTTCAAAAATGCCCATTTTTTGTAATTACTTATTTTTTTAAAAACTCGCAAATTTTTCTTTGTTGACTAATGGCCGAAGTATATTTATACAAAAAATCTCATATGCACAAGTACAATCAGGGCTGCCAGAAAAAATTTTCCTCTTGATCCCAATTTAAAACATCATGTCCTTAAAAAATCCCCCACTTTAAAACAAAAATCTCAATTTTGTCCCCAAAAACATATCATTCCATAAAAACGATTTTTAAGAATTCATGTACTGCATATGTATTCATTTATATAAATATTAACATATCCATTATATTTTCAAAAATAATAATAGGAAATTATTATTATTATTTTTTATTTTGCTTTGCTTTTAATTATTTATCAATGATTTAACTGAAATAGAAAAAATACAGAGACGAATACTTTTATTTTCTGGCAAACTGACAACTGGCAAAAGCAAACTTTTCGGGTATAAAAAGGGTTTACATATGTATACTTTCATTTATAATTATTTTTCAATCATAGTTTGACATACATACAATGAAACCTGTCATAACGCACACCTCCCACAACCGGACAAGTTTTGCAGATCCAACACTTTCACTAGTTTTTCCATACAAAATACATACCAATAATCGGACACTAATAACCGGACGCGGACACTAAATTTTAAGAAATATTGTTCGAAATATCTCATAAGCGAGCAGAGGCATTAGACACGGCAACAAAAGTAATATTTAAATAATAGTTCTTTTATTCAACTCAAATGGTTCATATTTTTATTAAATATTGGCGATTCTCCTGATAACGCAAGTTTACATACTCATGGGCGATTATGGGAGGTTTCACTATACATACATACATGTGACGCGCAAAATAGAAAGGGACCTAAGGGTAAAAACCGGTTTTATTCAGGAGAGCCATTTTAAAGATTTAAATACGTGTATCTTTGGTGTACTTTAATTTCACAAAACGCGCATGTCTCTGGGAGGGAACACTTTTGGGGCATGGGATCGGTCTCATTCGATGCTCAGATATTGTACACATCAAAAAAAAAAGTGAACATTGATTTTTTTTACCCTTAGGTCCCTTTCTCTATGCGCTGTCACATATGTAAATTATGGACATAATAAATATACCCTGAATTACACCATCAAAAACTTCCAACAGTCATTTTGTTAGTATTTTGTATAAGATATTCTCTACAAATAAAAAAAAAATGCTGGACATGTTCCACGAGTCGACAAGGATCAACTTGTGGTATACATACTTGCATTAAAGCCAAAAACTAATTTTGAAATTTCGTTTTTTAATTGTAAAATTTGGTTTTTGTTTCAAATGTAAAGGGTCCGCCATCTAACGTTTTTTTTCAACTAGTGCTAGTGCACTTAGCTCATGTCTGATTTGACAAATAATTAGTTTTATCCTTCCGCTGAACGAGCCAACTGACAATCCAATGCGTTTTCGCTTCACTATATGGGCCTGCGATCGACTTACAGAAGATGCCGATTTTGCAAAAAAAATCATCTTTTCAGATGAAGCTCATTTTGATCTTGGCGGGTATTTTGTATGTAAACATGCAAAATTGTCGCATTTGGAGCACAGAAAACCCGCACGCATGCATTGAAAAGCCAACGCACCCAAAACGAGTCACTGTTTGGTGCGGATTTTGGTCCAGAGGCATAATTTCGAAAATGAGAAAAGTGGCCGTTACAGTCTATGGCGATCGTTATCGGGCCATGTTGAACGAATTTTTGTTCACAAAAATTGAAGAGGAGGATATTGGCAACATTTAGTTTCAACAGGACGGCGCTACGTGCCACACAACCGAAGTTTCAGTAGTTTTTTTTATAGCATTTAAAAAAAAAAATTATCTGGCGGACCCTATACGTTGTCAACATAGTGCAGCATAACCAATTTATATTTTAGAAACAAAGAGCCTTACTACAGCTGCGTAAACGGGTTTGTCTATGTACATATGTATATCGGTGGTCGCAAGTAAAAAGGCCCTAACTCGTATTTTCATGAAATTGAGTTTTCAGCGATTCCAATAAATTTTACACAAATACATTTCGTCACAAAAATTTATTGCAATATAGTAAAAATATTGCTTTTAGAAGCAGTTGTATTATTTATGATTGTCAAATAATAAAAGACCGAGTGCTCATGTGAGGTTATAACTATCAAAGATTCATTTATTATCGTAAAGGTACAAGTATTAAAGCATGTGTGGATAAATGCTATTTGTTTTGTATTTGATTTTACTGCCGAGACCGAATACCGACAACCATCCACTTTGAACGCGCAGCATCAAATAAATCAAGATGACATGATTATGTTTTAACATTCTGTAACAGTACGTCTCCACGCGCAATATTTATTTCCGAAAATAGGCAATAACGTCGGCAGCATGATGTCACAAATATGTTCAGTACAAGCTTATGTTCTAAGCTAAGGTTTTATTTTAATTTATTTAAAAAAGACATGACTTTACGTGTTTTTCACAACAAGAACAGAGTACTACTTTTGCGAATTTATTTCGCAAATATTTCACACCAAACACTTTTATATGTAGGTTGACAGCATTTCGCACGAAATTGTGAACAGAGTACCAGGCTATACGTAATACAATTTAAAACAATCTGTAAAGAAGAAGAAAAACATTATCATATAACAAAAATAATAATAATAATATTATCATATAACAAAAAGTGATGTTAGAGCTTTAAATGAAAACTCCCCAAATCCCCCCCCCCAAATTCAGTCTACCACATGAGAGGTGAATACACCATTTTGGGGACAAATCTCCTTATCTGGCTACAATTCGTATGTGTATCAGCCTCCGCCGAACTTATATTGACCAAGACGCCGTCGACGCGTGCTGCTGACATCGGCTTGTTTTTCTCAGCAGTGCTTCCATAACTCGATAGCTGTGCCGATTTTTATGGTAGTCGCAGACGAAGGAACATGTGGAGCCTTTTTCGATTTAATCGTAAGCGATAAAAATTTAATTTTTCAGTACTTTTTTTTATAATATTCAAATTTGTTTTACATATCGCACTTGATCAACAAAATGTTATTAACTCAAAATTTTAAAATTTTCAGTATAGACGAAAAGCTGTGGTTACATTTTAAGAGGATTTGAAAATCCGAATACATAGTAAGCAAATTCCATTTAGAAATATATTTACACTCAAAAAAGTTTTACAGAAGTTTACCGTAAAGTCGAACTTAAATTAAAATGCAGTTGTCCTACGAAAAAAATTATATATTAACTTCTTATGTATGTTACTAAAAAAACTAAAAAATTAAAATGATTTTTCGTGCAGTCAAAATGTTCAGTTATTTTCAATTGTTAATAAATAATTCTAAAATATCTAAGTTTAAGTTTTTTAAATTAAAATAAATGATTTTTTGTTTATTTTTACATATTGTGCTAGTTAAAAAAATTAACATTAAAAAATAATTGAAAACTCTCTTGATTAAAATGAAATGTAAGCGAAAGGATTTTTTAAATGACATTTTACTTGCTTCAAATGATTTTACATTTATTTCCCCTAATAATTTACCTACATAATCACCCTTATTCCAGTTGTCGTCATCGATGTCACTTTAACATAATACCAACAAATTGTGGCTTGATTACTCGCTCTTGAGAACAATTTTGCGCATCTGACAATTTATTTCCGTTCCCCAAGGTCTAGAAAATACCATAAACCTGCCAACAGGAGTCATTTGTATTCGACAACGAATATACGAGCACCTATTTTTTTGTGTTGTCTTAAAGTGACGTCGATGGCGACAACTGGAATTAAGGTGAATATTTTGTGTACATTTCTTTTTTTTCTAAAATCTTGCAATTATTGGGAGAAAATATCTACGTTTTGAAAAAAGTCACATCTTAAGAAATGTGAGCAATTTTTCATCAAAACAGTTACATTTCGAATTAAAATCACAAAATAAAACAAATTTTATCAACAACACATTATCAAATCAAAATACAACAAAATTTTAATTAAAACAATTTGATTGTTTTTAACTCAATAAAGGCTCTAATCAAAATAATACCTTTTTTATGAAAATATACGATACATTTCTATCCACTTTTGTGTCAACTCAAAATAATACATTTGTTGTGATACAGGTAGTCACTACACTATCACAATAATGTTTTCAAATGTTGTTTTGGAGATGAAAGAGAAATCGGAATACGTTGAAATTTTTACAGTACAAAGGGGAAATTTTGAGTTCATACCCTCTTGTTGATTAAGTGCGATATGCAAGTTGTCGCTTAAGATACAATTTTACAGCCCGTACCTTACATACCATTTAGACATGCCACTATAGTGTCATGCCATTTCAAAAACCAAAACCTCTCGATTTTTCACTAACACACTAACATTTTTCGCAATGGCAGCTCCAGTGGCAGCAAAATTTGCGTGCGAGTGAAAATTTATCAGTTGCGTATCGTTAAATGTCAAAACGAAGAAAAGTGTAACCCTGTTAAGCATTTGATGCAAATTTATTGTATTACTGTGAAATTTAAATTAAAGCTTTAACTTGTTAAATGTATTATTATGTTTTATTTACTATAATGCGCAAAAAAAGCAAGTTTGTTTATTATAGAGCATTAATATTAATATAATAGTAATAATAAAAATAGTAATAATAAATTATTAAAAGATTGTTACTCAATATTAAAATTTATTTATTTTTACAAAAATGAAATTATACAATTCAAAGGAAATAGTAATAATCAAATTATATGAAAAATTTTCAGCTGAAACAAAAGTAAAATTCTAGACATACTAACAAAACATTTTAAATAATTATTCATAAAATGAGCAAGTGAAATAACAAACAGTATATTTTTAACACTCCTCCTCAATTGCGAATGTGTTTATATTTGTTTTATGTCGCAATGTTTCCAATCTTCTAGCTTGTAAGGGTTTTGTTAGCATATCAGCGATCATTTCTTCTGAAGGACAGTATTGACATTTAATTACTTTCTTATCGACATAGTCCTTGACAAAATGAAATTTAATGTCGATATGTTTTGATCTGTTACTAAGTTTCTCCTCTTTTATTAGATTTAGACAACTTCGGTTATCTTCAAAAATAATTGTAGGATTTTCTTGTTTGCAGTTTAAGTCGCTTAAAACATTTCTGATCCAGATGGCTTCCTTTGCAGCTTCGGATAATGCAATAAACTCTGCTTCCGTTGTTGATAATGACACAGTTGTTTGCTTTTTGCAAGCCCAACTTACTGCACTGTTGTTAAATAAGAAAATATATCCAGAATTTGATTTTCTATCGATTCTGCACTCGGCCCAGTTAGTATCAACATAACCACAAAGTGAATTTGAATTCCAGTCTTCCTGAATTGGATTACTCGTTTTTCTTGCAAGAATAGATACACTAGCACAAATATCAGGACGAGTATTGACTGCAATATACAATAGTGAACCCAGTAAACTTTGATATTCATCATTACGTAATAAAGGTTCCGAATCAGTCTTTCCGTAAGACGGTTCGAGTGGATATTTGGATGGTTTTGCATCCTCTAAACCAAATTTAATTAAAACTTTTTCAATGTACTGCATTTGACGTATTTTAAATCGGTGTTCTTTGGATTTAATTACTTCTAGTCCTAGATAATAAGATATCTCACCTAAACTATTGACATCAAATTGGCTTTTAAGTAGTGAAAGTACATGTTTTATTAAAAGTTTGTTCTTAGCAGCAATTACCAAGTCATCAACATAAATTAATATATAAATATCTTCCCCATTGATGACTTTGCTGTATAAACAAGGATCTGCCTTACTTTGAATGAATTTACCATTTACTAGGGCATCATTTAAAGTTTTATTCCAAACGTTTGCTGCTTGCTTAAGTCCATATAAGCTACGTTTAAACTTGCATACTTTGTTACCGTCATCTTCAATAAAACCAGGAGGTTGTTTCATGTAAACGGTTTCTTCAAATTTCAATTTAAAAAAGCACATTTTACATCCATGTGTTCTACATGTAATCTTCTTACGCTAGCAATTGATAACAGTAAGCGAAATGTAGCTTGACGTACCACGGGGGCAAATATCTCATCGTAATCGCAACCATACTTTTGATTAAAGCCTTGTGCAACTAAACGAGCCTTAAAACGTTTAACTTTGCCATCAACATCTTTTTTTATTTTGTATGTCCACTTACAACCAACTATATTTGCACCTGATGGCAATTGTACTAGTTCCCACGTGTGATTCTTTCTCAAAGATTCCATCTCCTCCTTCATTGCGGACTCCCATTCAAATTTTTCTTTACAATTTACTGCTTGCTTATAAGTTTTAGGTTCAATAATTTCGTTCAGTTCTACAAAATTAGCCGAATATTTCACTGGAGGCACACCTTTGTTTATTCTTGATGAACTTCGAACAACTGGTTCAGTTGTTTGAATTTCTGCTACAGTTGAGTTACTGGTTGTTTCAGAGTTTGTAAAATATTCAAGATCGCTTGAAATACTGCAATAGGATCCAACGTCAGACTCATCATCAGTAATAACAGGACTATTTTCGATCATTTTTGGAGAAGTAGATATTTCTAAATATTTATCATTGTTGCGATTGTAATTTGCAAAAAAGTAGTTTCATATTTGTAATATGTTTATCCATATCTTCTCCTGGCTTTAATTTAAGTTCACAAATCATCCTCATCAGTTTAACTTTGTTGCTAAGGGTTGATTTTTCATGATATGCTTTAAGAACATTCCAGGCATCTCTAGCATATTTACATTTGGCAATACGAAATACTTCACTTTCATCAACAGCCAAACCAATCAATATAGTTGCTTCGTTATCACGCCCCTTCCAGACTTCATTAGGACTTGCAGGGACTGCATTTTCGATTACATCCCACACCTTTTCTTTTTTAAGCAATAATTTCATGCGATATTTCCATATTTCATTTGAAACAAAAGTAAAATTCTAGACATACTAACTAAACATTTTAAATAATTATTCATAAAATGAGCAAGTGAAATAACAAACAGTATATTTTTAACATAAATGTTGACCATTTCCCGAAGCTTATATGATGAACTCGGTAACTCTATAAACAAACAGGGAGTAGTAAACAAATGTTCTCATGAGTACTCTTCGCCGCCATTTTCAAAATGAACTTGGATTTGCATGTGTAAACAGTAAAGCAAATGGCAAGAGATTCGACTATTTCGAAAAAATTTTCCTTGATAATACGTGTAAAACAATTGCATGCCACTAGTGGCATGTGTAATGGCACCGTTACAAGTTATCAACAATTTTGGGATTTTGAAAGTTCGATAACATGTCGCTTACGAAAAAATCGAAAAAAGCCCCCTACTAGTATCCTTTTTTAATACAAACGATGGAACAAAAAAAAACATCAGTGGTCTAATCGTCGCTTTCGATGAGCTGATTGTTGTTCAGCTTGAGATTATGGCATTCGGAATTGAACAATATAATAATATGGTTGATAATATAGCACTACTAACCCTACAGGAAGGCTACCAGTCAATTGACTAGTGATTTAACTAGTAGCGACGACCACAACTTCGGTCACTGGCCCCAGTTATTTTATTAGGGGCTTGGTGAAAAAAATTACCAAAACATTTGTGTAAGTATGATTTTTTCTCTCTCTCTAACTTATTAATTTCACTTAATTAAAACACATATATCTGAACTGCTTAGGCCCAGAAATTGACTTCTCAATTATGTGCCAGTTATCTTTAAGTGCCACTTAATTACCGAATTAATTTTTTCAGTACAAAGTTGAGAGACAATTAAATGCCCAACCTTGTGGACTTAAATCATACTTAAGTTTTACGAGCACACCATTGTTATTGCCCTTGTGTGTGTTTATTGAAAACATGTAGATGCACATCACGTGGTCGTATTAAAAAGAATTTCGTTTAATTTTCATAAATATGTACATAACATATACAATATATAGTTTCATAGCATGCAAAAATATATAGAAAAAATAAATACTGATGCTCTTTTTGTTTCATAAAATGTGTTTTTATTCAATTTTAGTTTTCTTCATTTTGATAACCTAACTTTTTTATTAATAATAAGCAGCTGTTGTTTAAAAGGCCTTCTCCATAACACTGGCAAATTTTGTAGTGCTGCCGTACTTTCAACGTAATTTAATAAGAACTTTAATTAGCCACTCAAAAATGAAGCTACATTTAAATGCCACTTAAATTTAAGTGTCAATTCGCTAAATGGCATATAATTGGGAAATCGATTATTGGGCCTTACTCTGCTACGTTTTTGCCAGTCACAGATTACATAAGCATTGGTGAACTGTGACCAGTCAATGGTAACAAGGCAACTAGTCACCTATTACTAGTCAATATTTACGTATAAACTAGTAAAATGTAACTTTTAAATAAAAAACATAATTTTTATGTTATTTTAATTGTTTTTTATTATAATAAAATAAATAAATAAGTAATATAAATATATTAAAGCAAACCAATCCAGAATAACGTAGGTGGCACCAATGTAGTCTTCCTAACAAATTTTTTAGCTCCAACACACCTGGCTTTTTGTAAATATCTAAAATTTAAAAACAAAATATATAAACGTATAAATTAAATTAAACTTTTCAATATCTTTTAGACATTATTGTTGTTACTTAACTTTCTTGTATAAATTTTATTTCACAGACCGAACGAAATGTATATCTTACAATAAAACGCGACGTCTTAAAAGTTTTGGCATATGTACATTAGATGTTTCACTCTAACATACAAGTTAGAGAGGAGCAACTATAATTAATAAATGTGTCGGTCATCTCTACCAGTCAATTGACTGGAACTCTTAAATTCATTGGAAAATTATTGCAAATGTGTTAGTGAAAAAATTTTGTTTGTGTTAGTTTCGGTCATTCATTTCTTGTAGGGAAACTATATTTTTATGTATTTCTGTTTACGATATTTTACTATTTCTCTGATTGCATTCTTATCAATGTTCCTTTATTATTTTCTTAATTTTTCATATGCTGTAGTTTTTTAGTAAACATCGTTACACACGAAAGAACATTGCGTTTGGAAATAAAGTTGATAGTATATTTTGGACTGAACTATTTAAAAAAGTTTCTATATCTGTTGCAATAATGAGCAATGGTTAAATCATATTTCACTAATTTGTAGCAGAGCAATTTTAAAGCTTCATATCGGTTTTTATAATTAAATTTTTTCACTTAAATTGGGAAATTCGGTGTACAACTATGACTATGCTTGACATGCATGTCGCAAAGTCTGTACCTAACATCGATTTATGCCAGCACTTTTTTCTCGTGTGTGAAGGCTCAATGAAAATATAAATCGGAGTTGCTGCTTGAAGAAAACTACCGCCGCTAAAATGTTAATTGGCTAACTTGGGGTTTCTTACTAAGAACAACACGTGGAAGAGAGTGCATCTGTTATATTGTGTTTGGAAAAAAAGTATTGTTAAAAAATGAAGCGTAAAAATATCACTGTAGAAACAGCTGACATATCCCAAGAAGGACCATCAAATGATGAAGCGGATACAGATCAGGACTCTGAAATGGAATTTGCCGAAGAGAGCGCTGTCGACAGTGACGAAGCCGAAGGAAACAGCTTAGATGCAAGTGCAACCGATTCAGATGAGGACGAAAGCGATGTAGACTCTGATGCTGAAGACAGTAGTGAACAAATAGAAGCCAAAAAATCAAAAATCGAGAAAGTAAAAGATAAGATATTGCAAAGATATCAAGAGAGACATGGCAAGCAATTATATATACGTTTTCCGCACAAAGTTCCAGAGACACAGGAAGCTTTAGAAGAGAAGGTTAGAGAGCTAACTCCCCTAGTTGTAAAAGTTCACAAGCCACGTCAGAGACATGCAAGGTTTTGTTTAATTGATTTTGCTACAAAAGACGATCGAGATACAGCTTTAAACAACCTGAAAAAATCCATTAAAAAAGGCGATTTGAGTAAATATGTGGTTAATACACCACGCACTGAAAGTGCAGATTTCGTTCAAGAATTGACCGAACGTAAAATAAAATCAATTGAAAACAATAAAGTTAAACAACGTTTGAAAAAGGCTAGCAAGAAGTCTTTAATAGAAAATAATTTTACATCAACTGTTATTGTGTTAAATTTGCCAAAAACAGCATCAGTGTTGCAGGTACGCGAGTTGTTTTCAAATGCTGTTGACATTAATATAAAGCCTGGTAGGGGAAAATTTAATAAAGACAAAAGCATTGCTGCAATTACATTTCCCACTACTTTCGATGCAAGGAACGCAATTAAAAAAAAGTTCTCGTTGGGAGGCAGTGAATTGGTTATAAAATTTGATAATAAAGCGTTTAAGAAAAAGCCCAACGAAAATTCCAAAAATATTTTAAAAAGTGATGAATTAAGTAAGGACACAAAACCGATAATGAAAAAACAAAAATTGGAATCGATTACAAAACACGCGACAGCAGGCAAATCGAACAATTCTGTCCACAAGCAAAATTTAAATAAAAAAAATAAAGTTAAGAAAAATAATGGTAAAAGCAAGCCAAAATAAAAATAAGACACAAATGTTTTTACGAGTTTCGATGTTATTTAATATTATTCCTTAACTTGTATGTACTTATGTACATATAATGAAAATACCAAACGAAGTACATTTCTATTAATATGAAAAATACTTTGTCATTATTGGCTAAGCACGTCTGTATGTATAAAAAAACTTAAATATTTTATTGAAAATAACTAACATAATATTAATAAGCTAAAATGTTTGAAGCAAAAATTTTAAATTCACAACAAACAATTTTATTTGATTTTTTTAATCAACGATTTGTTAGTTGTTCACAAATTATACAGAAAGTAATTTTCCTACTAATATGCAAAAAAAAACTAAATTTTACTCGTAGATGAAGTTACTGAAATTAATTTTAAAACCATTAGTGATTTGAAAAATGAGATTTTCAGAACATGCATGATAAATGGTGGTTTTTATTTTTATTATTAGTAGTTTGTTTATTTAGTTTAGTTTATTTTCTTTAATAGTTTGTCTTGCGTTTCTCACCATTAACAACTTTGCTTGACTGTTTTGTGGAATATTTTTAATATAATCGCGCTCGTCTACACGTTTAATAGTATCTTCTATTTCATATCACAAATATATTGGATTGATTTGTCCTATTATACAGATATAAAATGATCTTATTCGCAGATCAATTTAGTTCCTTTACTTTAGGCATTTAAAAAAAAACTTCACATGTTGCAATCAATAAGAAAAGATTGGAACCAATTATAACAAAAATAGCATAACAAGTGCTACTGCAAACGAATAGCAAAAAAAAGAACACGTGCCAACATGTGCCATAACCGCCAAAAAGCTTATTCGACATAAACTTAATTTTTTTCGTACCTGTGCCTACGGGTACCGACCGATTTTAAATTTATAAACGCATTTCGAAAGAACAGAATAAGACCTTTCAAACAATTTATATTTTATTTCCGTAAACTTCAGATATTCATACATATAGTTAACTTAATACGAAAAGGCCCCAACTCATGTTTTTCATAGTTTACATTAGGAGGAAAAACTTAATAAAAAAAGATGAAATATTGATACAAAATTTTTTTAACCGCAATTTTTATTAAAAACGACAAATTTAGCGTTATATTAGTTTTATTATTTTTTTTTAATTTGTCTAATGGTCTATCGAAATATGTAAAAATATCGATTTTAAAAAGTTATGAGTTGGGGCCTTTTCGTATTAAGTTAACGATATGTATGTACATACATACATATGTAGTATGTGTGTAATTTTTCACCAAATTCAATTTTCATTTAATTTTTTTCTTACTTTTTTACTTTGGATTCGTTCTTACGCAATATTTTTGTACTGGAACCACGCTATTTATGACTCTATTTATCAAACATACATAATTGTTTAAGCATAATTCGTAAGTTTCTGTTAAAAAAAATCCTCAACAAATTTAAAGCTATTCCAGACCAAATGAATCTGAAATTCTATTCAATACTACAACTTACTTTCAGAATGTAATCTGAATATTTTGAAGAAAAAAAACTAGGACTGAGGACTAAATGTTTATTAAACCTTTAAAAACGAGAAGTTTTAATTTTCACTAACTTTCAGAATGATTTCTAAAAATTGTCCATGATATACAGGCATGTTCTGTAAATTACAAGGTTCCAAATCACTTTGTGATTTCAAAATCACAATTGTGATTTGATGGTGTCTGAAAATCGCAAAAGTTTTAACTTTTCAAAAACTACAAGAAAATTTAAATTTAAATTTTAAATATTTTCAGTGTTGGTTAACGTATTAAGGTAAATTTTCTACACTGAAACAATAATTCGATACGCTTCGTATCGAGTATTATCCTTAGAAAATTATTCGTAACGAAATTAATTTACATTCGAATGATATTTCGATCACGACTACGAGAATTAGGCCCCAGCTGATGTTTTGTTTTATATATGCAAATTCACAAATGCAAATATCAACATTTCTTGCAAAGTGTCTTTAATTTTTTCATATTTTTATAAATTCTTTCACAGAAAATTGTTCATTCTACTTTAAAAACCAATTAAAAAGATGTTCAGGTATGTTCTGACACTCGCATCGTTTTCAAATCGCATGCGAGTTGCAAATCGCCAAACTTGTTTCTACATGTTCTGTAACTCATGCTTTCTGCTTGCGACTTGCCATATTGATTTAGGTCAGCTGTGTGTTGAAATCAAATTTCAATTTTATAATAAAAATTTTGCGAAACTATTAATATTTTTGATTAAAATGAAAAGAAAACATATTAAATTTCATTATGTTTGGGCAAAATTCATCAGTTCACTTCAGTATACTCTTGTGATTTGAACTCGCCAAAAGTCTTGCGTGTTCAAGTCACAATTGCAAATATTATGCGATTTGCGAGTGTCAGAACAAGTTATTATTAAGTTAAGATTAAGTTATTCAATTAATTAATTTATTGGGAATTTCAAAATAAAGTGAGTGGTAAAATAACCAAGTGATTTCAAATCGGCAGGCATTTAGCTGACCGGTTTAAAATCACAAAAATTTAAAAAGTTTGTGCAGAACAACTTTCTTGTGATTTCAAATCACTTTTACAAAAAGTGATTTTCAATACATGCCTGATAATTATTTCACTATTCGCTGCTCTATTCAAAACAATTTCAGATTAATTTGATCTAGAAGTTTTAAATTTTTATGAAAAATACATTGGATGTCAAGTAGTGCATTTTAATCAAAAATTTATAATTATAATTTATTTGACCACGCCTATACCGCCCACCATTGTTTGAAAATATTTTTCCACATTGGATTCAATGCAACAATAATTACGCACAATTAAATTCCATTAAATATTTTTATATACATACATATGTATTTACATATGGGCATTTCCTAGGGTCCCGAACGTACGTTCGTACGCTTTTGATATACAAAATATATAGAAAATAAAACTTGCGAGCAGTTTTTTGCGGTTTGATAGCATTTTGGAAGCTCTATGTTTAGTGCAAAAGATGGATTTCATCGAGTTTAAGTTTTCATATTGATAGTTATAAACATGTGGCTACGAACGTACGCAAAATAGAAGTCAACTTGGTCTGACTGACAGTAGTAGTGAAATGGAACAGAATAATGAAAAGTGATTAATTTATTTTAAAAGTATTAATTTAGGTCTCTATCCAGTATTTACACCATAAAATATCAATATTGGTTTTTGTTCAATTGTCTTAATTATTACCGGTTGCGAACGGTACGGGTCGCA
The DNA here is from genome assembly GCA_905220375.1 of Tachina fera. Classification (NCBI taxonomy): domain Eukaryota; kingdom Metazoa; phylum Arthropoda; class Insecta; order Diptera; family Tachinidae; genus Tachina; species Tachina fera. Next base: position 48,322,517 of record LR999964.1, on the reverse strand, counting down.
AACGTACGATTTTTCCACATGTTTTTTTATTATCACCATGCCCTTTCCCATTTTCGAACTTTTTTTGTTCTCCTTACACTTTTCCTTCTTACTTGATTGTAATAGAGATTTTGAAGAAAAAGCTCAAACATAACATATTTTTTTACATGTAAAATAGTTATATATAAAAACATCTTTAGAAGTAGCTTAAAAAGAAATGCCCACATGTATTTGTACGTTTTTTTTCAATTCTCACTCATAGTGCAAAAAAAATTTCAAAAAGCCATAAAAATTAATTAAATCAAGCTAACTTTTCTTACTTTTTACCATCGCAATTATTGTTGTTGCAATGTGTAATTTTACTTAAATTTGAAAGGAACAGTGGATATTTACCCTTGACCGATAAACTTAAATTTTTTATAGTTAATTTTAATTATTATTGTTCGAACTTCATTTGTTTCAATATTTATGATTTGAACGGGCTAAAGTTCGTATCGGGTTTTAAGCCAAATTACATTACATGTGATAATTATCAATGAACAAATAACACTAAGTTAGTTGTAAATATTCTGATTAACACATAGTTGAACGGAAAAAGTAGCTGTTTTCGAAGGCCTCTAAACCTTCATCATCAGCGTTCTTTTGTGATTGGTCCACTGTGTGTGTGGTGGTATCAGTTGATGTAGATTTCTGCTTTATATACGTAACTTTTATGCAAATGGAATATGTGAATTGTTTAAATTTGCTGAAAGCTTTTTTTGTAATGAAAGCTCAATTTTATCATCTCTAAATTTACAACAGTCTGGCCATTGTGTCCTTTGTTCTTTACAAATTATGCACATGTCAGTTAATTTGCTTATTTTTTTTAATTCTATAAATTTTCGTCCAATCCTATAAAAAGATATTTTAAATACTAAACATTCTAGCGTTTAATAAATTAATACGTTTTTGGAAATACGAAATTAGCTTTAAATTCTCCAAAAATTATGCAAATACATAGTAGTTCCAATATTTTTTCAATCACACATAAATATGTTTGTATATATATACATACATACCATTATACTTTTCTGTTTATGGCTTTCATTAGCTAAACAAAATACACGAAAAAATTCTGTTTTTAAGATTTGTATTTTATTTCATAAAATTTGGAAAAGAAAATATTATTTGATGTTATTTTTACGCTATAGACTACTTCTTGTTAGCAATAACATAAAGCATTATACATATATTTAGAGAATGATATTATATATATATGTATGTAAGTGATATAAGGTTTTATCTATAATCTAATACATACACAGATAAGGGATAGCATACATATTTGCTTATGTGTTATATTTCAAATAATTATAACAATTTTTAAAAGGTACATATAACTGAAAAATGTCTTTCATTAGCAAACAAACAACGATTTAAACAAAAATTGCTTATTAAGCAAATTCTTATTATGTATATTATGTTGTACATACGTACGTACTTTTTGATAAATGTTTATTTAATCTGCGAATGAAAAATGGCAATAAAACAAAAAAGAATTCAAGAGAAAAAAAAATACTATTGATAGAGCAATTCTTTTTATTTTTATTTTTTTCATCATACATATAGAATTTCAATATCAGAAAAATAACTTATGTTGGCAAAATTTCAAGAAATTGTTTCTTTCTTTGTTTATCATCGCTTAAAGACATATTTATTTTTAAATTCAAACGGAATAAATACTCTTGGTTAGATAAAATCGTTACTTAGGGCAAATGATGTTTATTTAGTACGTACGTACATACATATAGATATGAATTAAAAAAAAAATAAAGCAATGAAAATAAAATATTACACAAAATGCAAATTAACAATTGTTATTTCTTATAAATTTTCTTTGAAATTCTTTCAAATTTATGCAGGCTCTGAAAACCGTAGGCTTCTGCAACACAACTATATACTTATGTATTTTTCATATAATTTTAATGTAATTTTTAGTTTTGCGTTCACAATTGATAAGATTATGCTTTACGCTTATATTTTTTTATTAATATTTTCCATGACAAAATGTAAATTCAAATTTTTGGGAGTAAGAGAAACATTCGTGTATGAATATTATTACGATATAAATACATATAATATTCATTCAATATTTTATTTATTAGCTATACAGTCTCAAATCTTTTCTTGTTGCACTCCCAATTTTTTTTGTCTTTTCCTTAAATTTAGTTAATTTATACGATTATTAATTAGAGATTATATTTATATATGTATATGTAGGTGTGTATATCCTTTGATAAATAAATATTGATGTATGTATATTTATTAAAAAATACAAATTTTAAAGGCCCATGATGTTTTGTTTGCGTCGGTTTTGTTTTATATAAAGATAATTATATGTATGTATGCACGGTTACAAGTTTGTGTAGTTGTTTGCATATGATGTACTATGTTTGAAAAATTTAATAATTCCATGAAAAAAGGCATATGTATATGTATGTATGTACGAGTATATACTTCAATAGATGTTCGTTTGTTTATATGAAATAAAATTAAAAACCAATAGAAAAAAAGTTGATGTTGTTTATAAGGAAATTGGGAGTTTATGTGTAAAGTAGCCTTTGGCGTGCTGAGGGAGATGTCTGCTGTTGCGGTTGATGTGGTGGTGGTGGCGGCGGAGAAGGTGGAGAACGTAAAGGTATTGATGGTTGTACAAATCGTACGCGCTCTGCATCTGTGGCAGCTGCATTTGAGGCAGCAGCTGCTGCAGTAGAGGCCGCATTAAATGCAGACGTAAACGCAGTAGCGGCTCAAAGAGTATGGTAGTTACGCTCATTGCGAGCCTTGTAAAATTTGTATGCAACTAATCCAATAGCCAATAGGCCTAATGTTAAAACAATACCACCAATAAACGAAGGTCCATCAAAATGTCCGCATGGTGGAATAGGGTTCGGCTTTGGTGATGGGGATGGCGAGGGTGATGGAGCTACAGTTGTTGTGTTCGGTGCAGTCGTTGTTGTATTTGGGGCAGCAGTAGTAGTAGTAGCAGGAGTAGTAGGAGTGGTAGTAGTAGTAGGAGTTGTAGTAGTAGTAGGAGTGGTAGGAGTAGTAGGAGTGGTAGTAGTAGTAGTATTGGGTGCTAAGGTTGTTGTATTAGGAGCAAGAGTGGTGATTGGTGTTGTTGGTGTTGTACGGGTGGTTGTCGTATTGCTGTCTGGAACTTTAGTGGTTGTTTCTGGAACAATAGTAGTAATTTCAGGTGTAGTAGGTGGAGCTTTTGTATTTGTTGAGTTTGACGAGTTAGGATCCGCAGATGTTTCACTTTTTATAGTACTGCTAGTTTCTTCAGATGGAATTGCTGATGTCGTTTCTATTTTTACCTTATTACCATCGTCTTTCAAGGCACAAAAATTCAACAGAAAATAAATTTATATTATTGTATTTATTTAGACTTGAAGTTTAATAATAACGTCCCTTTTCACAATGTATGATGACTTAACATGAAATTTAACTGCAAGTGCTTCATACAAAACTTGTCGCTAAAGTCCCTGTTAGCTTTTAATTTTTGATTGTGAAACGGACGTAAGTGCAATATATATGATCATTAATTACAACATAACTAAAAGCTACTTATAATTATTGCACCAATAACACTATGCAACAAATGAAGACTTTTGGAAAAACACACGGGCTGGACAGTATAGGTTCGATAGTACTACCAAAGGATAGCAAAACTATGTACACACTTTTGACGATTTTAGTGAGCAATTTTGTTATTCGATGATTTCGTCTGTTGCACAGTGTAATTATTGCAGCAATAGTGAACGGTAGTAAATACGGTTATTGCCATGGAAATGGCTGGAATGTTATGACATAGCACAAACAATTTAACCATTAAAATTATGAAAAGTTGAATTTTATTTTCTATGTGGAGAATTCCTTTCGGGAACAAGAATTAAAATTTCAAAACCCAAATAAGTTTTTTTATAATAGTTTTAAAGACTCTTTCTTTTTAATAGTTATTATATACATATTTATGAGCCTAAATAATCGCAAAAATGTTATAATTTTTTTTGTCAAGAAAGTCAAATAAGGGCAAAATTTTAATTTTCATTTTAATTTTTTCCCCCATTATTGTCTTTAATTATTATTCCATATAAGACGGATGTCCTTCATAGGTTTTGACATAAAAATGCCGAATGCATCCTCTGGCAAACAGTTATTCATATTTTAAATAGAAAAAAGTTTATACATTCATTAAAAAATTCTTTGAACAAATTGTGATACAATGAACCAAAACAATTTCTACAATTTTTCTGCAAAGCAAACTTTGCTTGTCTAAATCTTTTACTCTATTGATACTGTACAAATGAAAGTATGTGTGTATGATATGCACTACATAAAAACACGCATAACGGTAGTTTATGTTGTTTGTTCAACATGACTTTCAAGGCGAATTCACATAAGGTGATCTTAATTCGCCAGCTGACTTATGGCCTGTCCCACGATGTCACCAACGTTCGACTTGTCGCACAGTTGTATTGGAAACAACAAAATTTAAAAATTTGTTTTTGTTTTGAATGTAAGTGTGCGACAAGTCGAACGTTAGTGACATCGTGGGACAGGCCCTTAATTTCCCTGCTGTCAAATGAATCAAAACGTTAAGAAATATTCTGACAGCAGGAAATTTTACACTAACAAATATACAAGGCGAATACGCAGAGTTGCAAATTAAGACCACCTTATGTCAATTCGCCTTGATGACTTTGCTCCAAAAAACATTTTTGCGATCGTCAGAGATTCGTTCACTGAACTGTTTTATGAAATACCATAACCTTTTTGAAAATTTGGAGTTGAGGTGACTATTCTGATTTAGTTTCGCCTATTTCACAATAACGAAAGAAAACTTCCGACTGAAAATTTATATTGAAAACAACAATAAAATATGAAAATTTGTTTTTGTTTTCAATAAAAAATTTAAGTTGAAAGTTTTTTTCGTTATTGTAAAACAGGCCATTTGTTTAGATGCCCTCAACTTTGATATTTTGTTGTTTATTAGAGATGAGCAATATTTCGGCACCTGTTAGTTTTTTATAGTGTTTGAAATGACTAGTCAGAACTGCAACTGAATTCATCAAGTAACAGGTTTTGGAAACAGAGTTCTTTCATACAAACTGTGAATGTTCCTGTATGCTTACTTTACACAGTAAATAAAGCTACACACAACATTAATTTTTTTATACCTTCAGCTTGTGTCGAGTAAAAATTGTGTTTTTTTTTTGGCAACTACATATGTAACCTCTCACATTTTTGTCTTTGGAATTTTATTGACTCTGACCACATTATTCAATATTTATAAGGTGTTGATTGCTAGATGTGTGTTCTTGTTTATCTGCTTAGTAATATTTCAAAATACTAACAAATACTTTTAAAGCAATAGAACTCAAATGTGTTAACGTGGAATTAGACGTGACATGGCCATAATGTCACAGCCATAACCAAACCAAAATTAAATATCAAAATAACGGGATCGCTCATCTCTATTGCTTATATTAAATACTGTATGCACGCAACTAACAAAAATTAAAAAAAACCTTAAAAAGGCTTTAAAAAAACTTTTATATGAAAATTTATTTTAAAAAGATAAATGCTTTTCAAGTTTTATAAATAAGGCTGTAAATAAATGTACATAGGGTTATTGGCATTTTTTTAACGAACGCTTTTTATGAAAGAATATGTTAAATCCAGCAGTGAAAATGCTAAAATGGCAACAATGGTTTAGTGCGAATTTTTGCAATGTAATGAAATAAATAAAATCGATATTTTTCGAGCAGATCATCTGGTATCGAAAATTTTGCCTTTTTTCATACATTTCAGGAAATGCAATTAATTAATTTAATATTAAAAAATTGTTATGAAAAAGGACTACACTTTTCTTGGCGTACTAAAAGTTAATAAAAATTACGCAAAATTTTAATGATCGTCATTAAATAATGGTGCCTATTCTGCAAAACGCGTCGAAGTGAAACTTTACATTAAAACAAAAACTTATTTTCAAAAATTGTTTTTGTTTGATATTCATTTCAAAAATGAAATAAAAGCGAGAATTTCAACGCGTTTCTCACTATGAAAAACTGTTAAATTTGTACCAAGGCGAATTCAGTATCAGGTGACCTTATCAGTCCAGCTGATTTTCAGCTGTTGATGCGAAATTGAGCAATTTGAACCAAAACGTCAAAATTTGCTCAGAAATCTTTTGACAGATTGGGTTTCTAGCATAGCAAACTACATGTTGCTTTTTGTGTTGTAAAATTGTTGTACTGATAAGGTCACCTGATACTGAATTCGCCTTGTTTTGTACGAGAAATAAAAACAAATTTTATACCTTTACACATTTTTGTTTTCCATTTAACTTTCACCAAGTCGACACGTATTTCAGAATAGACACCAATATTTTAAAATGATTCAAAGCACAAATTTCTATAAAAAAAATTAATGTATTTGTACAAACTAAAATTTTTAGTCATTTATTTAAATTTCGTTTACGATTTATGCATTTATTTATTTTTTTTTTGGAAAATATTCGTATTCACCTGAAAATGGCCGAATATTCGACAATTCGAATACTCGTGCATCACTAGTCTGTACATATAGACATAATCGGCGATTTTTTTATTGCACATGTATGTACATATATACAATTTTATATTATATTCCCTGTAATAAATTGATATGCATATGCATATGTATGTATGTACGCGTATACTTACATACATACATATGCATATACCTAACAGGAATATTGCATCTTGCTAGAACATACGTGTAAATATATACATACTTTGTGTACAAATTCCGCAACCAGCATACATACATATATGTATTTATTAAATTGTTTAACTTTTTGATTTATAAAAAATGGCAAGGAATATAATTTAAAAAGCTGCTAAATTATTTTACACCTACCTTCACAACTATACGGGACAATTAAGAGTCCTACAAACAAGCATATAGCTAATATAAGGTTCGCTGATGACTTCATTTTTGTTTTTAATAAATCGTAAAAAACTTTCTTCTTCCTTATGAATGCAAAGAACTGAGCGACCAATTAAGCAAGAAAAAATATTTGTTTACTTAATTGCAAGTACGTAAAACAAAGTACCATATATTGGAGGTAGTCTAGTAAATTCTCTTATGTGGCGAAATCTGCAATACAAAAATAATAACTTATTAATTCATATCTATGTACATGCATACATATATTCTATGCACTTAAATAGTTTTTATTTTATTTTAAGCTGAAAGAAGAAACGTACCTTCAAATATGTTGCGCAAAAATAATTTAATTTTTTTTTAATTAAGTTTAAAAAACAGCACAAAAACACAAGATTAGTGTTTTTCACAAATATTTCCAGTTTATGACGACTGGTTCGAGAAAAAAAGTTACTGATTGGTTACCGATTTGATTTGCATTTCAACTAAACATACCCAATACAGAGTTGCTTATTTAGGTAATATAAATACTTTTAATGGGCCTTCACACACGGGAAAAATTTTAAGAACACATGTTTTGTTATGTTCAAATTATGCGGTATGGTTATTTATCTGCCATGAAATGTGTACGCCCTTTTTGTGTATAAAGTGCTATTCACATTACTTCACGCTCAAGAGGGAAGGTCAAGGATTTGTTAGGGTTAAGAAAATTTTAAAAAGCTTTACTAAGGGGGAGTATAAATAATCCTAAAATAGCGTAATGGCATAATATTCACCGTTATTCCAGTTGTCGCCATCGACGTCACTTCAACACAAGACCAAAAAATTGGTGCTCCTATATCCGTTGTCGAAAACAACTGACTCCTGTTGGCAGATTTATGCTATTTTCTAGACCTTATGGAATGGAAATATGTGACCAGTTGCGCAAAATTGTTCTCGAGAGCGAGTAAACAAGCCCCCATTTTTTGGTATTGTGTTAAAGTGACGTCGATGACGACAACTGGATTAAGGGTGATTATTTGAATGGCCCCCAAAACCTATAGTACACGATATGTAAAAATCACATACTTATATAGCTATGAGTTAAATTTTCAGCATTATTTTTTTTTAAATCTCCAATTAATGATACAAGTAAATTCGGTTAATAAGAATTAAATAATTAGAGAATAATAGTAAAGTTAATACAAATCTTGAAATATTATCTGTGCTCAGTTCGGCTAACGTCCACAATAATGACGCCTGAGAACGACCCGGCATCCTTCAAAACCCTGGACACTCCATATAAATTTTGAGATGAAACGATATATTTTTTATATATAACTGCCACTATTGTGGGAATTCTTACCATAAACATACATACATAGTCATGAAGAGTTTCAAAATTCTCAATGCATTAGTTTTCAAGATATATTTCAAGTAAACATTTTTTTAACTTGAGAAGAGCCATGGTCCCGACTATTTTCTGTCATCGGCAGGATCAGCGGATACCAAAATATTAAATATTACTTCAGAAAAAATGCGTAGTGTTGTTAATGAATGACTTTCGGAGACTGAGCTCGAGCCCAGGACCTTCGATTTTGTAGTGAACGTACCAACTACTTCAGCCAACGCCATCCTCATTATTTATTTAATACTAATTCAACCAATGGATTACAATATCCTTACAGGCTAGCAATATAAATTAGTTTAGTTATAAATATGTTTAATAACATGTTCACTAAATCCTTATTCTCTAAATACAGCTTGAAATCATCATGAGATGAAGAAAAATCTAAATTAACAATTTTTTGCTTTATTGACGTTACTGCTTATGAAAAAATTAAAAAAAATTACTGTTTTAGCTTTCAAGATATCTTGAAATAAATGTTCCTTCTATGTGGGAAGCATCATGCCAACTTTAGGCACTAAAAAAAATTAAAAGCAACTGCTATTTCTAGAACGTCAGTAATACGTTACGATCAAATCAGGGGGTTATTATGTTATTCTTATTACTTATGCAAAATTTCACGTCTTTTGCTACTTAGATGTAAAAATGCAAATTTTATGTGGGAGGACCCACGCCACGTCAGGTAACCATTTTCATAGCTTTTCAGATAACAAAATCGATCAGCACATACTTATACATACATTTACAGTTCTACATTTACGGTCGGTTAATTCTGCCTTAAGAAATCATTACGTTGACGTGAGAGGTGGACTTACATTACGACTGTGTGTAAGGTACATTTTTTTAAATAAATTACATGTATAAAAGTGGAAAACTTACACTACATACATATGTACATAAATGCAACGGTCCACATGTTAAATTTTATTACCTTTAAAAAAGATATACATATAAGTTATGAATTTGCTTTGGAGCAGAAACTACTACTGTGCAAGGATTTGAAATTAACAGTCTGCATCAAGGCGAATTCAGTATATACTGATACTGAATTCGCCTTGGTCTGCATGTGTTAAGCAGTTGTTATTGTACTACGAAAATACAGATTTTATCAACGCTGATTCCTACCCTATTTGATTGTTACAAGTTATCAGCTGGTGTGTCAGAGCCAAATACAGATAATTTCTCCCGATCAGCACAATATAAAATTTGTTTATTAGTGCGAAAAGATTTAATAACAGCACAGATTACTAAATTAAAAACACACTGCACGAGGATTTTTATTACGTTAATACAGAAATAAGGTAAGAATCTTTTATTACTGCTCTTCAGCAAAATATATGTTGTGTACATACATACACTTATGCGCCACATGGATAGAGGGTAACTGGTACCATTCATGTCTACATTTTTATGTACGCATAGTTTACACAATTTTGTTTTATAATAAACTTAACTTTTTCAACGTACTTATTTACTTGGGTCAAGGTTAAAGCATTTAAGTAATTTCTACTTGCTATATATTTTATTACGTCTATTCGGAATTACTGCTACACATAAATATATGAATGTACGTATGTATGTACACGCATACTTATGCATATCGCTCCTTTATTGCAAAATAATTATATCTCAAAATAATGCAAAATAGGTCGTACATCGTATTTTATCTTGCGTAAAAATTTTTCAAAAATAGCTGTTACACTACGTAAGAGAGAGGAACATTTTCTAACATCTTCATTGAGTTGTATTCTGGAAAACTAGCTTTTTTTTAATTTATGGCTATGCTGCAATAAAGGTGCGATATTGTATGTGTAATTACCAGGGAAACCAGAAATATGCTCTAAAAAAAGTGTTTTATGCGCATTCAATATGCACTAAAAACTTTAAAATATGCACTAAAACGTAAAAAATATGCGCTTAAAAATAAAATAAATTGGTTTATTTGTACATGAAAATATGTTTTTAATTCAAAAATTCAATAACATTTGAGACTAAAACAAAATTACCATAAAAATTTTGACTGATACCTGATTTACATTATTGGCCTGGAAAAGCAACTTATATTAAAAAAGTTGTCAAAAGTACATCAGAAATTCCGTTCTTTTTTGTATTAACTTATCTATCATAGTGCTGCCATTACCAAATAGAAAAAGTTCGTGCAACAAAATTTATGGAATTTCATGAAAAAATGCTTAATGTAAATCAGGTATAAGACAAATAATACAAATTAGTTTTTTTTTGGATGCTCTCATAAGAAATTAACTTCACTTCTCCTTCACTTCACAACTTTCTGTCTCATCTAAATAAACTTTAATACATTTACAATGTTCCTTCAACGTCGTTTCAGGGGCAGAGTCCGTCACAAATATCAAAACTGAAGTTGTATTGGAACTAAATTCTGTAAATTTGAGTAATATATAAGACAAATTTATACACTACATGGAACATTGGTACAAAGATTTAGATGGCGAAAAATAAAAATAAAATTTTGACCAACTTCTTAATTTGTAAACACTTTAACCCAAATAGCGCCCAAAAAATTTTTCTTTGTATATTATTTTCGGAATGAACGTTTGCGCCCAGTGGATAAAGTATCAAAATATGCCCTAAAAGCGTAAATTATGCAGTAAAAATTCGAAAGTATGCCAAAAATATGCGTGTAAGACTGATGTATGCAACAACATGCTTTAAAGGGTAAAATATGCAAAAATATGCACTAACAAATCGATGTCAAAACTCTTAAAAAGTTCTGAAACGGATAAATATCTTGTTTCCACATTAATATGTCACGCGAGAAAAAACATGCAATTGCATATTTGTGGTTTCCCTGGTAATTACTTTTTAAGTAGCCTGTAGGAAGTGTCAATATTAAAATAGTAAAAATAAATAGAAAATCTGCTACTTATTTTGGTACTTTTGATTAGGATATTCATTTAATGGGGGTTTGCTTTATTCGGTTAATAGCTGGATTAATTAATCGAGATTTTGGCTTATTCGAAAAATTTCGGTATTAACCGGTTAACCCATTAATAAAGTTTTTTCATAAATCGAGTAATTTGAACAAGTAAAAGTGCATAAATTATTTATTAATTTGGGTTTATTAGTAAAACAAAAAATACACATAATAATTCTTAAACTAAATCAATTATCTATTTTCTCGAGTCTTTTTCCTGGATTTCTCTAAATATATAAAATCCTTCATTATGCTAACAGAGTCCGGTTTTATATATTCTTTTTTCAAATTCTTAACACTTCTACATAGTTGTTTCGCTTAATTTTTTTAGAAAATTTTTTGTATTACTATCAATTTTTTTTCTGTTGGCCTGTCCTCATCTGACTCAGCGACGAACATTCTGCAGATAAGTTTATTTCTGAATTTCTTAGTTTTCGTTTTTGTACTTTAAACACTATTGCTAGAAGAAAATATTTCAGAGAGTAGGAATAAAATAATTGAATTCCTCTCTTATTAAATCTAACTAATCCTTAATTAAATCGTTCGCAACAGTACTATTAGCCTTTAATTTTTTTTTAATTATTAAAAAAAATTTCAATTAGAGTAGCAGAGTCTTTACTTAACCCTTTTATAGTCACGTCGAAAGATTTTGAAGTTTCACTTAAGTTAGAATCACATTTTTGTTTGTATGAAAAATAATTTCTAAATAATTACCTTTTGTATATGAGACGAAACAAATAATTAAACACAAAAGTATGGTATATAGTACAAAATGTTTGAAAAAACAGAAGTAACAAATTCTGTTAATCGATTAATCGGATGAAATTTAACCGATTAACGGTTAACCGATTGAATACCCTACTATTTATATAGTCAATGGTCCATATAGATACATATATACAACCAACTCGTGCGAAAAAATGTGTAAAAACATCTTTAAAAAATCGTGCAAGTTGAAAAAAAACTAAAATTTTCTGTGTAAAACGTGCAAAAACAAAAAATAATGTGAAAAAAAATTTATTAAAAAATACGTATTAAAAACAAAAACAATTCATTTGAATAAAAAAATAAAATAAACTTCATTCCAAGCATGGAAAGATTAAAATTTAAAATAAATTTTACAGGTGCTCGTCGGTTTCGTATAACAGGATTCATAATAATATCATCAGAAATGTACACATATTGTACGATAAAATGCACATTATACATATTTAAAGTGCTTTGGAAATTCATAACCTGGATAAAGCACATGTAAAAATATCGTTTAAGTTCAAAAAATTCGTGCAAAGAAAATTATTTGTTCTTATTTTTGAACCGTGTTATTTCAAAATGGCGTAAAAAAAGATTGATGGAAACAGAAACACAAGTTCATTTTATTAAATCTGGTCTACACTACTGACGTTGTTACTCGTACTATTCACAATTATCGGGAATAAAAGTTCACGTGAAATGTGTTCCCTGTCCCTAAAATTGTGTCAGTATGCTATTTTCTATTTTTTTTCACCATTTTTGTTCACGGGAAATATTTTACGTGAACAAAATATTCGCCTTTTATTCTCGATAAGGGTGATTGTTTTCGCATAGTAGTGATGTAACGAATGTCAATTTTTGTTATTCGCGAATACGAATACGAATATTTGAAACGATATCCGCGAATACGAATACAAATATTATATGCAATATGAAATATTAAAAAATTTTTATGAAAAAGAACTTCACGCTCTTGTTGGCGTACTTTAAAGTTAATAAAAAGTACCCAAAATTTGAATGATCGTCATTAAATAATATTTGAAAATGATACAAAGCACAAATTTCTATAAAAAAAATTAGTGTATATGTACAAACTAAAATTTTTAGTCATTTATTTAAATTTCGATTAGGATTCATGCATTTATTTATTTAATTTCTTTGGAAAAATATTCGTAATCGTATTCGTATCCGCCTGAATTTACCTAATACGAATACATTCGTATTCGCGTGAAAATGGCCGAATACGAATATTCGTGCATCACAAGTAAATACATATGTATATTGAATTTACTTCACCAAAAAAAATCACACCTTATTGTAGAGTTATTATGTATGTATGTATATCAAATAAAAAGTAAATTTTATTATCTTACGGTTTGGGAAAAACAAACCATTTCGCTCCAATCATACGCTAATTAACAATCCTGTTACTTTTATGCAGTATAAAATATATGTTATGCGCATAAACAATGCGCAATAAAAACTAAAATATGCACTAAAATTAAAAGTAAATCAAAAGAAATCCTAATTGTTAATACTTGTTTTAAACGCATTAGATAAGTGAATTCATAACTAATACAGGTACAAGATATTATTCTGTTCAATTCTGAGACTCCATATATAAAAAGGAACGAAGTTCATGTTATTATTTTCAGTGTATTCATATAGTGTTTGGCAATTGGGCAGAAATTACCTGAACTACACAGACGGTAGTGCAACCACTTGCATTAGCAGATCTGCTTCGTGCTTTTTTATGCTTTCTGATTTTAGTTTTAAACATGGTTGCCAGATTAATGTTCCTTTTCACAATGTATGGTTATGAGTTAACTTGAACTTTAACTGACAGTTCTTCATATAAAACTTGCAGTTAAAGTTCCTGTTATCTTTTAACCATACATTGTGAAAAGGTACGTAAGGGATATATTTTTAGTTTAATTGATTCCAGGCTTTGCCAACTATTTGTCGCAATGTGGTTTTACTTAACTACACTGCAAAAAAAATCTTTAAGATAACAAATTAGTTTAAAAAATCAAAAAACCCGACTAGCTTAAAACAACTGAAGAGAAAAAAACAAGGGAACATAATTACTTTTAAAGTCGGGAGCCGCTATTAAGCAGATTTGAACATTCGATGCTTACCGATTGTAAAATTCACTATTTTCCGCACTACTTGTTAATTTTTTTATCTGCGCAGCTGATCGTCAGCTAAGTTTACATAAATAAGAATAATCCTATTACAAATTTGTATGTACTTATGTTTTTGTAATGATAAGGCCACTTCATATTAATACACTTTGGATCCGTCGAAATTATTTTGTTTTGTTTTAGTTCAGTTTAGTTTATTTATAGCACATTAGCGATCGATTTTAGATTTAGCGAATTACAGAATATGGGGGCTGGTCTACATTTAGTAGACATCTGTAGCTATTGTGTGTACATATGTATGTATATTATATTTAACTCAAAAGTAGTATCATGATAAAAATTATACATATTTACGTGTAAATTTGTTGGGGAATTTAAAAACAATATTTACAAAATGCCTTTTCTTATCATTTCCATTAAATATATTAAACAAAAACATCTACTACATGCTTAAATAGGTACATACATACGTAGATAGGTACATAGTATGTATGTATGTATGTACATATAATGCGTGTCATTACTGAATAAAAATACATTAATAATAATAATACATTTCCTTTGGATGTTAAATGTACATTTTCAGGTTTTAATGAAACATTTTACTGAAATTGTATTAAAATAAAATTTATAAAATTTTTGCTCCATTACGTAAACGTTGCAGACGGTCCTAAAGGCTCAGTTAGCCGACTGTAATGTAAAGTAACTGCAACATCGATATTTTTATGTGAAAAGTAATGAAAATGGTTATAGAGATGTAATGTAACGTAACCTATTTTTCATATAAAAATATCGATCAGCTGTTTCGTACGTTGCAGTTACTTTACATTACAGTCGGCTAACTGATCCTTAAAGGCTCAAGGCCTTACATCTCTATAACCATTTCCATTCGTTTTCTCACGGAAAATAATTTTCTCGAGAAAACAAGCCTCCAATCATAAATTTCTTGGGAACAAAAAAGAGTAATACGTGGCATCACCGCATTACGGACCTCGTTGTTTTGCTTGTTTGTTGACATTTTGTTTCTCCCTTTTTTTGAGTGAGAGTGTAAACAAAATTACTCAAATTCAACAACTTGGAAAAATATGTAAAAAACAATTATAAATGATTTATTTGTGCATTATTTGTGTTTTTTTACATACAAGATCTATAAAATACAAGTTTATGTATGTATATACATATGTAAATTGTGTTTTAATTGTGTATTAACCATGTTTTTATGTAAACTCTCTTCTGTTTTGCAAGGGAAGATTTTTGGTGAAAAAAGCAAGTTCAAAGGCGTTCATAATACCTACTTTTTCCCCGGGGGAGTTTTTTTATTCACGCATTTGGTAAAAAAGGGGAAAAAACAAATTTATGATTGTAGAAAAGGGAAAAGTGAAAAAACTCGCACGGAATTGTTATTCATGATTGAGCTGAATAATGGAATGTAACTGCAACGTAGGAAACAGCTGATCGATATTTTTATGTGAGAAGTGGGTTACGTTACATTACATCTCTATAACCACTTTCATTACTTCTCACATAACAATATCAATCAGCTGATTCCTACTGTTGCAGTTACATTCCATTACAGTCAGCTAACTGAGTCTTGAGCCTCATTAATCTGTGCATTACTCAGCTGTTTCCTACCGTTGCAGTTACATTAATGGAATGTAACTTTAATGGAATTTGATTGCAACGTAGCTGATCGATATTTTTATGTGAAAAGTAGGTTACGTTACATTACAGCTTAATAAAGGCTCAGTTAGCCGACTCTAATGTAAAGTAACTGCAACAGAAGGAAACAGCTGATCGATATTATGTGAAAAGTAATGAAAATGATTATAGAGATGTAATGTAACGTAAACGTAATTTTCATATAAATATATCGATCAGCTGTTTCCTACGTTACAGTTACTTTACATTACAGTCGGCTAACTGAGCCTTTACCTCTTTCATTACTTTTCACATAAAAATGTCGATCAGCTGTTTCCTGTCGTTACAGTTGCATTCCATTACAGTCGGTTAACTGAGCCTTAAAGCTTGAAGGTTACTTCAGCTACGTAAATGTGTATGTATAAAATTAATCAACTTCACTGCTGTGGTAAATAGGGGAATGTGCATGTTCAGGCATATCAAAGTATTTTGTATATACCAATTTTGTTCGGTCTCTTTTCTTTATATTGCACTGACATCGATGCCCGAACACATTTATGTCAGAGCTCGCACGAAACATGGACATGAGCGGCCTCCATTAGCCGTTTGCGATGTTCGACATGAGTGGAGGGAGAGAGGGCAGTGGATACTCCTAGTCAGAAAAAATAGAGGACATTCTAATTGAAATTTTGTCCGGTGTCTATGCATCTGACGTAAAAAACATGTCGCCTACGGGTGGCATAAAAGTAACGAAATTGAAATGATATTCTGCAGAAGGAATATATGACAGCAAAAAATTTCTTTGAGACAGGTCTGCCTCTGCAATTATTAATAAATAAACAAAATTAAGTGCATACCGGGTCGAAGTAGATTTTAATTTGTCCATGCATTTTTTCATAGTCATTCATTGCTTGTGGACTTTGATCAAAATATGAATATTTATTATTTAATCAATATGAAAAGTAATGAAATAAACTTTTTTGCAAATCAATAAAAATGTTTATATGTATTAGCCTAGTAGTATAATTTGAATTGTTATGAGTGTTTTTCACATGGGTTTCCAGGAAAAAAATTCCCGGGTTCCCTCAAATTTTCTGGGAATGAAATCCAGTGAAATTTATGCTTGAACTGTCCTGATTTTTTTTATATTTTATTGTGGTATACTTAGTTTGTACGCTCATGTTTCTTGATGACTGTCATTATTCGTTTTATAAATGCGATGCTGCAATAATAACATCTGGAAACTTTTTAACCGGTTTTTTATTTTCGTAAAACACATTTTTGGGCTGGTTTTTGGTAATTTTCGTTGCGGGTTTGATTATTTAACCAGTTTAAGCTGATTTTTATGTATCTTTTGAATCTACGCTGGCCGAAGTAGCACCAGAGTGCCGAACATCAATCGGTTTCTCATACAAATGAAAACACATATGCGAATACATTTCTCTCGGTGGCCAGCTGCGGGTAAAAGCTAGTATAATACAATTTGTTTTTGTTGCGCTATATCAATGCAATTGGTTTTTATTTACATTCTTATAAATACATACATATGTATATGTATCAATAGCTGAAATGAAAAACTACGTATCGAGAGCCTATATTCAAAATACGTCAACTCGAATTTGGTCAAAATGAGTTTTCGATGGCAAATAGCTCCCCTATGCAACATTCATCTGTAATATAAATTTCGAATCAAAGAAATGATTTTTACTCGTTTTATATATTTTTTTTTGTTATATCAAAGTATATTTTTTTTTTGTAAAAATACATAATTACTCTGATAATCTTGCACTTATTCAGACCCTGACAATTTTGCATCATTTGTGCAAAATAATTTTCTGTGATTGTTGTGCAACTTTTAACGTGAATACCCTTATTATTTAATAGATCTCATGAAATATATATTTTTTTTTAAATAAATTAAACTAAATAATAATTTGTATTGTTACATATGTGCTGGGCGGGACTTCCAGCTATATTGAAAAATATTCCCTCCTTCCCGGGAAATGAAAAAGTCCGCGAAAAGAAAAACTCTAATTCTTATGTACATATGTATGTATACATGTATATTAGAGGCATGAGTAAGCAGTCTTGAAATGTAAATACATACGTCATGTTTTTTAAATTGAAAAATATTCCCTCCTTCCCGGGAAATGAAACAGTCCGCGAAAAGAAAAACTCTAATTATTACGTACATATGTATATGTACATGTACATATATTATTGTAGGTACAGACTTAGCAACATGTTTTTGCAGCCAGGCAGATTGCATTGTCGGTCGCATAGTCTGTAGTCTTGTTTACGGTTGCGTTCGAAGTTGCATTCGAAGTGTCGAAAATATCAAAATGTTTTGATGTTTATGGGTTGCATTGTAGGTTATACTGGTTTTTGAAGTCTTTGATTTTATGTAAACCTTAAGAGCTGGGGAAATTTCCGCCATTAGATATCGAACGAAATTTCCATTTATTTTCTATTGGAATTTCGATAGAAATCAAATGCCGCAGTTTGACCACTATTTCATTATTATGATGGATTTTATGATTTTTTTTTTCAATTTAGTACCTATCTATACTACGTTTATACTCGTCTTATTTGCAAATAAAATATTTGTAAATACTCAACTAGCTGTTTAAAATGCCGGTATTATATTATTTTTCTGTATACATACATCTCATCCCCATCAGTAATTGTTCTGAGATTTAGGCCCCTTTCACATTAGGCAACTTTACTTGCGCAAGTATAATTTTCATTTTTATTTATTTTCTTTTGAACTTGCTTCTATGTTCACATTCAGTTCATTTGTTGAGCAAGTTTAATTTTCTTATGCTCGAGTTTTCTTAATTTGTTGACGTTTAGTTTCGTTTCTTAACACAAAATTAAATTAAAATTTTCTTAACACAAAATTAATTAATTAGACAACACACCGAAGAAGAAATAAAAGACAATGTCAAAAACAACTCAATATCCCAAGCCAACAATGACAGCTGAAACAGAATTGTGGCAGAATTGTCAAGTTCAAGCAAGTCTGTACTCAAATCTCGGCAATTCTTTCCCCTTCAACCGACCTTTCCTCTCACACACACAAACACAAAACTTGCGCAAGTAAAGTTGCCTAATGTGAAAGGGGCCTTAGTAGGTTATCGTTTTTAGTTGCAAATAACAGGTGCGTATAAACGTAGTATATGAGTTCTCATTAAATGAATGTTTTTGTACTTCTTATACATACACGAGAAATTTGTTTTTATTGGTTGTTTCAAATAAATATAACTTAATAAATATGCTTGTTTCATTACTTTTTCTTCACTTTGAAGTTGTCCCTTTTTTTCTCTTAGAAATCCCCTTTTTGTGCAACCTTTTTTTGAAAATCCCCTTTATGTGCCCCTTTTTGAAATTTTTTTAAGGGTAACTCTGGCTATTATGTGTTAAAGGGAGGTTTTTTAAGCAAGCGCTCACAACTCATGTAAATGCATGTGCGCCAGCGTTGCCACTTTCTGTGTAGTAGTGCAAAATCTGTACTATTTAAAGTTCTTTGCACTATTTTGGCACCATGAATTTTTTGTGTAATTTTGCACTATCTGATTTTAATGACATTTACATATATTTATATGTTTTAAAGCGATAAAAGTCGACTTAAGACAAAATCGAATTATATATGCTACAAAATTCTACAGACAAAGGTTCATGCCTGCGGGAAATACGCATGTCTCTAACAAATTTTATTATAAAGATATAAACAAAACAATATTGCTGTAAGTTTTAATAAGGCCCAAGTTACACTAAAAATATTTAGAAGATTTGCTAAGAAATCTTGGATGTTATTGTAAACGTAATTTCAACTCCGAGAATTTCTACAATATTTCCCACTAGAGAGCGATACAATCTTATCACCCATTACAACGCAATTGTTATCATTAACAGCTTTGTTGCATTGAAAGTGCTCTGGAACAATATGAAGTATTGAGATTATATTGAAGATTGAAAGTTTTTGAAGATCATTCAAAAATAACTGAATCAATCCTTTCTGCATTAGGTGAAGAACATACAAAATATTATTTAGAGTTCCTTTCATATTCTCTTGGACTTTTAACTAATAATGTTTTAAAGCAAATCCCTGCTTTTGTACAAATTCAAAGCTGATTTTTTTTGTCTACTTATGTACATAAGAGCTGATTTTTTTTTACAAAATGAGTTATTTTTGGTTGACCAATAAAAACGAGTAAAGTGGAATTTCATTAGTTTAGCAGCTTAATATACTGTTCCGGGGCACAACAAAATTTTATTAACTTTTACAGTGAAATAATTACACAAACTAAAAAAAATCAACTTTCATAATGACCTTTATAATTTTATTGATGTAGTAGAATCAAAATTTGCACTATCATTGAATTCCATTTATTAAGCTACATATATTATCAAAAATTAGACAATGAGTGCCGTGAATATGCAATTTAAGTCCATAGACTTTAACCTATGCGATGAATTGTATGTTTTGAAATTTGGTGGTCTAAAATGTTTCAAAGTAAAAACTGTGCTGGCGATATTCTCTTCATAAATTTAAAAGTTGTAAATATTACCATTCTTAAACGCTTTTGTTGAAAAAGTTATTTTTTAGTAAATTGAACTTAATTAAAACTGATACCCCAAAAATGAGTTATCAGCTAATACAGTAACATCGATTTTAAAATTGTGGTGCAAATTATTATTATTATAAAGAGAATTTGGAAAAAATTGTTTAGTGCAAATATGTACATACATATGTAAGTATACTTAAAAAAATCTAAGCATTGTATAAGTATCGCTTAGTACTTCTACTTAGATGAGTTTAAATTAAGAAAAGAAAAAGGTTGAGAACTTCTTCTCAAACGCCTGGTTTAAAGAATATTTTATGAAATTTTGACCAAATGTTAAGAGGAAAGTGGTAGTTGAAGTGAATATTTGTGAATTAGTGAATTTTATGTTATATTTTTAATTTTGTTGTTTTAAATTTTAATTTACTAAAAAACTGATAAAAAAATAAAAAAATTTTCTTAATTTTATTGAACTATTTCATTTGGATTTGCATTATTTTAGACTTGCAGTTGTGTAATTTCTTTTTCCGCTAGTGGCAACGCTGATCTGTGCGTTTGTATGTGCGCAGAAAAATAAGAGAGCATACACAAATTATGTAGGTATGTATTAGTGATGTATCGAATGTCAATTTTTGATATTCGCGAATACGAATACGAATATTTCAAACGATATTCGCGAATACGAATATTTGAAACGATATTCGCGAAAACTAATACGAATTTTATATGCAAATTGTTATGAAAAAGGACTTCACACTCTTGTTGGCTTACTTTAAAGTTATTAAAAAGTACCTCAAAATTTTAATGATCATCATTGAATAATATTTGAAAATGATACAAAGAACAAATTTGTATAAAAAATTTATGTATGTGTACAAACTAAAATTTTTAGTCATTTATATAAATTTCGTTTAGGATTTATGCATATATTTATTTAATTTCTTTGGAAAAATATTCGTATTCGCCTGAATTTGGCGAACATTCGTTTCATCCTTTTGTTTCATTCTATAATTTGTTCGCGTTGAGCTACATGCACTGCTTTTCATGCGCCATACTTACCTGGTAAGCCCACCTCTTTAGTAACAGAATTCCAAGCCGTTGCTCTCTTTGTTTTATTTCTATATAGCAGCGAGCTTTTGTGATGTAAAAGCTCGTGCTTTTTTTACAGCATTAATTAAATTTTTTTCCATTTTATTGTTTAAAAAAATGTAATGCACACAAAGTAAATAATACAGATTTAGCGGAGATGACACTCAGTACGTAAAAGTAATCATTAACTAATATGCAAAATTTTTTACTGAGAAAAGTATGGTAAAAAGTTAATTGAAATCCATCGCATTAATGAAAATATTCACATATTTTATTAAACATGTTTTTTAACTTAGAAATTTTTTTTTTATTGGAAAAAAAAATTATCCACGGCAAAATAATATTTATCGCTAACGTAAGAAATAAAGTATTATTTAGCATCTTTAGCTTTCAAGAACAGCTGAATTTCTTTCATGGTGCTTGTAACACGCACAAAAGTAGAAAGTAGACCTACTTTTTGCTTTGAATGCGCTTACGCGCTCTGCGCTTTTTGCAATGTAACTTGTCACATACTATTACATTAATTCTACTTTTTTGACAGACGCAAAGAAAGCGTAACGCGCAAAAAGCGAGTTATGGACCTCTACCTTTACTCCTATACCTGCAATAAGTTAAACAAATGAATTGCCAACAGTGTTGTTTAGCATTTGTTTTAGAAGATTTCGTTTTAGTAAAGCATTTGAAATGGCCCTCATATCTTAAAAGTTCTTATAAAACATTTTGTGCAGGTCTTTAATGTATATAAATTAATATGTTCGAGTATCTTATCACACAAAAGCTGATTGCCACAGTTTAGGGTTTGCAAATAATCGCGACTACGATTAAAAAATATGCGATTAATTGTGATTATCGATTAAACGTGATTAATCAAAGAAATATACTATTATAATTTTTTCTAAGACCAAAATAAATTGCGTCATGAGTTTTAGTCAAACTGTTTGGGTTTAGCCAAAGAAATTTATTTATTTTGTCTTGAGTTCGCGTTTTAATTTAATTTTTCAATTAAATTGTATTTTTATTTTTAGAAAATTGTAAAGCACGTAAGATAAAATAATACACTAAGGGAAAAAACGTCCAAATCAAATCATTTCAATCTTAATAGTCTGGTAAATGCGAAAATTCTTGATGCAAGAATAAAATCTTAATTCTTTTTAAGATCGCAGTTAAGATTGTAATCTTGAATAAAATCTCATTTTTAGATCGAATTCAAGACTTTTTTTTCTTAATAAAAATCTTAAATTAAGATCATATTTTTAAGAATTTAACAATATAATCTTAAATTAAGACCACGTTCTTAATTTTAAGAATTCATTCTATAAATTAAGAATTTATGCTTAAATTCAGAACGTCAATTTTACCGAACAAATTTCAAGACTGAAATGTGAAAATGTATACAATTTAAATTCAAGATTTTTGTTGTTCTTAAAACTAGATTGTCAGTTTTCTATTAATGTACGAATTGTGTTAAATCAATCTTTTGATAGGAAACTTTTTCCAGGACGAAGTACAGGGTGGCCCAGAAAGACCGAAGTGGTGTAAATTCCTTATAACTTTTTATTTAAGACATATTTTTTTAATTTTTTGTTTTTTAAATACAGTAAATTTATAGGGAATATTTTTAGATTAGTTGTTAAAAATGATATCCCGCAAGTGGAGGCCATTTTCTGCATCGCACAAATGATCTCTTTTCAACACATTTTCCATGACCTTTCGCAAAACTTCCGGTGTTATGTTGTTAATTTCGTCTGGAATATTGGTTTTTAATTCCTCAATAGTCCTAGGCTTATTAACATAAACTTTCCCTTTTAAATAACTCCAAAGGAAACAGTCTGGAGCGGTTAAATCCGGGGAACGCGGAGGCCAATTAAAATTGCTTCTACGCGAATTTATTCTTTCCCCAAAGATGTCGCGTAAAATAGCCATTGTGGCCCTCGGAGTGTGCGCTGTGGCTCCATCCTGTTGGAACCATATTTGCGGATGGTATTCCACGGCTGGCCTTACAAAATTTTCCAACATGGCCCGATATCGATCACCATTGATGGAAATGGCGACATCTCTTTCATTTTCCAAAAAATATGGGCCAATGATCCTTTCTGAAGAAACACCGCACCAAACAGTACACTTAACTGGGTGTAATTGTCGTTGATGAAGTACTCTCGGGTTTTCCTTAGCCCATATCCTAAAGTTTTGCTTGTTAACAAACCCATTTAATTGGAAATGGGCTTCGTCACTCATAAATAAGTTATGAATAATGGAAATGGAAAGAGCACATTTGTGCGAAGCAGAAAATGGTCACCACTTGCGGGATACAATTTTTAATAACTAATCTAAAAATATTCCCTATAAATTTACTGTATTTAAAAAACAAAAAATTAAAAAAATATGTCTTAAATAAAAAGTTATAAGGAATTCACACCACTTCGGTCTTTCTGGGCCACCCTGTATATGTATGTATGTATGTCTACTTTCTTAATTTTTTTTTTACTTAATTTTGTATCCACACCTGATGAATTTATATCATAATGAATGAACAAGTTCATATAAAACAGTATTATTTATACCGTTTTTCTTATACGAAGTTGTTAATTCATCATTATACAAATTCATCACTTGAGGACACTCAATTATAACTGTAACCTTTTTTAGTATTTCTATGTTTTTTGTAATAATGCGAGGTCTCAAGATAAAGCAAACTGTACCTAAGTATCTGCCAACCAAATGAAAAATATTTGTATCGATCGTAATAAAGTTTTTGAGATATTACGACGTTTTTGAAATAAAATTGGGACAATAGTAAAATAAAATAATAAATTTAATAAGTGCTTAATTCGAATTTTAATTATCGGTTTGCCTTATAATATTTTTATTGTATTAAGGTGTACGAAAATAAAATAGATGCATATCGAATATAAATCGTTTCTTGTGTTTTGTATAAGTTTCTGCGCCTACTCGCTTATTCTTTTCCAAAAAGCTTATGTAAATTCTCAAATGATTTTTGAAAGAATGTGCATAAGATAAGAGGTTTGAAACTCAAAAAAAATTGTTTATTGTTTGATTGAAAAGAAAAAAGACAAAAATAATTATCAATAAATAAAAACAAGAATAATCCTGAAGATGTTAACCAAAAGTTAACGAAATATCGATATAAATATAAAAATATAAAGAAATTTATGAAATTTACAGACCCAAAGCTTAAAAAAATAGTTTCATTGAATATAAGTATGTAAAAGGTCGAAAAATTAGATAAACAATTTAAAAAAGGCACGAATTTTTCATCGTAATCGAGCGATAAATGGGCGCGATTACGATTAAAAGGTGCGATTAAACGCGATTACGATTATAATCGCTGTGCAAACCCTACCTCAGTTTAATCACTTTTACTGAATTGCTTTTAAAAATTATTATTGATAAGATATACATGTGTACATATGTATGTATGTATATATGTATGTATGTATTTTTAAAATATGCAATTGTATTTTATTATTGGACAAAGTTGTCCCTTTATTCTAACCTAGCAAGGTAAAAATTAAATTTAGTGCTAAACTTACAGTGGCGAAAACTTCTATAAACCTTCTTACTCCTAGAAGATATAATTCGTTATATTGCCAAAAATAAGAAAACTTAAAAAAATCAAACTATTATAAGTGAAATAGTAAATTTCTTGAAAATCAAACTAAGTGGCAGATTTTGTAAAAAATTTCGTTTCTAAACGCTTAACATTTGTATGAAAAATTACGAAAATTTGTTTAAAATAATATTTTTTCCATACAAATTTTAAAACGAAAAAATAGTTTGTATTTACGAAATTTACATTTAAAAATTTAAAAATAATTTTTAACTAAATATTTTGTTTAAAATAAAAAGTTTCCCTACTATCAGTAATATTTTTTATAAAAAGGCCGGTTATACACACATATGTAAATACTCGTATATTCATACATAATTGCTTAATTCACAACAATTTCAATCGTGTATTTGTGTATCAACTACACTTTTTGTTTTTTGATTGTGAACACCCTCTGTATAGTGTATTAATATATTTTGAATTTTTAACGAAAAAAGAAGACAAGCTACATACAAATTCTCTCAGAGAGCATCTCTCTGAATACAAAATTTTAAAAACATATGAAATAAAATTGAAATAGTGTATTTCATTTTTATATGAAAATTTCATACAACAAATGTTACACTCTTGTATTTAATATGATAATACAATCGATACAGAGATACAAGAGGTTTTGTGAATTAAGAAATTGTTATCTAAAAGGCAAACGTCTTATCAAAAAAAAATTGATAAAATCGACTTCTTTATAAATTCCGTGTTATTTCATAAATATAATTGCCACAAGAATAGCGAATTTATTTATTTTATCGCATTAAACACCTTAATAAAATTATGAGAATGTGTTATTTGCAGGGATCGCAAATAACGATTATTTTCTAAATTTAAACTGAAAAAATCACATTAATAGAGAAGTCCTACGTGCAAAAGGAATATACCAAGATACTAAATGTTACATGGACTACCTACAGATGCAATGATTTTTATTTTTTTGATTTTTATTTATTCCTCACAAAATAACAGTTATTTCTTGATTTTTATTTATTCCTACCAAAATAACAGTTACTTTCTGATTTTTCTTTTTTTGCTCAAAAAAAATTTAATTTTTAAAATGAATAAACTATAAAAAAGTAAATTTAATTTAACATATAAAAATTTTGTTTTTACAGACTCTAACGATAAATTCAATTTTAAAACGGCTAATATTAATTTTAAAGCAAAAATTACGCTCTCTAAATTTTAAAAATTAAGCAAAAAAATAAAACTCTAAAGGTAACTGTTATTTTGTGAGGAATAATTAATTATCAAGAAATAACTATTATTTTCTGAGGAATAAATAAAAATCAAGAAACAACGATTAAAAAGTAATTTAAAAAAAATTATAACCGTTACGGTCCCTGGTTATTTGTAATTGAGAAAAAATATAAATTTGAGAGTTTAATGAAAATCTTTCAATTAAGTTTATGCAGTGTGTGGCCAAGAATCAATTCAATTGAAAGACTCAATTGAAAATTTAATTGAAACGTGTATGGGGTGCTTTAAACATAATGTGAACGGTTGCGTTTAGTTTTTAGAAACATCTCAAACATGTTTAAAAACAAATCGTTACCTTAGTCGGAAAAACTGCTAAGTCCATATATCAAATTATTCAGGAGATACAAAAAACTTTCTAAATTTTTTTAAGTAGACTTTTTGAGAATCTGTAAATGCAGCTTTTTGTTCCTTATGAAGGATAATTCGTTACAACGGTGTTCGCTGTAACCAAAACTGTTCAATAAAACTATTAAAAAAGTAAATGTATTTGTTGTTTACAAGAATGTAGTTATTTTATTAGTGTTGATAAACAAAATATTAATTAGTTAACAATAAATAAGAATACGAATTATTAGTTTAAGAAAAAAGAAATAAATAGTAATAAAAAGGCATATTTTTGCGATATATGGAACATCCAATTGCATCCAATTGTGTATTTATATTTTATGTTATAAAAATAGGTAGAGAATATTTAGAAGAAAAAAATCATAGATGACGTAGATCATGATAAAAACGATGATGGTCTGTGGATGAAGTTAGTTTTAAAACTTGCATATTTTCTTGCCGTTATATTCCTTCTTTAGTTGTAGAGTGGTTCCAAACTCGAAAAATTAATATAATATTATTTATTTTCTGTGGTAAATTTTTCCCCTCTTCGCTGAAACGTAGTTTATACATTATATCACAATTTTTGTGTATATCCGATACCTTATGATCCCCCTTTACCTCGTCCAGGCCGAATGCTTTTACAAAATTGCAAGCTGTTGTCAAATATGTAACGTCGTATGGTTCAAGCTTTTTCCGCGCTGTTCTGCATATGTATATCAATATATTCAGCAGCGACAGCAATATTTATATTTTTAATTGCACGTTCAATTATGGAGTGTACACTATCAGCTTCCATTTGTGTGTGGCCAGTTTCCAAAATTTTGTGTTCAATAGTTATGTTATGTTGAAGGGCTGAATTCAGAAAGGCATTGCCCATTATGGTGTTTCGATATTGGTAGGTACAGCCGTCACTATAAAAAATTAGTTTTTTCGACTTCTTTTCACAAAGGAGCTTTTGTTCGATGAAGTACATTCAGATGCTCGAAAATTCTTCAGCACCTAATCCACCTTCCACTTTATTCCATATAGGGGAAAAAGCTTTATTGTTTTTAAGGCTGAAAAAACCAAGTTGTGGACTTGCAGTTTCGTGCGGTAGTACATGCTGCTTACCTGTAATTTTGGATCAATTAAATTCTTAATTAAAAATATTAATTGGTGAATACTTTTTTCTGTGTAGCTTCTTTTCCTTTCCTTTTTTTCTCGTGATATATGTCCGACTGAAAATCGTGCACATATTTGGCGTAGTTCTCTTTTAGGATAAAACAAAGCCAGATTTTTGGAATAGAATGTTTGATAAAAGACCGCAGTAAAAAGAGGACGAATATTTCTTCTATCGCACCAGACACTAACATAAAAATCGTTCCTTTCAACTGGACTTGGCATATTTTCTTACTTTAAATTTTTTTTTGGACTTAGCATATTTGCTATCACAGCATTCCAGCAAGAAAAAACAAAATAATGGTATTATTTTTGCTTGTAAATGATGTATTTTGAATTATACTAGCAAGCTCAATCAAAATCTCAATTTCGACGAAAAGTGGACTTAGCACTTTGCCCGACTAAGGTAACGATATGTACATAAGTGTGAACATAGCATTAGTGTAAAAAAATATGGGGTGCTCAAGAGAACAGTTTTTAATTTTGAATAAATCAACCAAAAGATTTTGAAATAATCTAAAAATTTCATATGATTACAGTAATAGATATGTACATACATATGTATATACATACACAGAGAGCCTTGAGCGCAACATTATCGTAAGCGACAATAACCAAACTTTACAGGAGAGCGTTTTTTTTCGATTATTTCCAAATGTATGGATAAAATTGAAAATTTTTTAATGCAGTTTGTGATAATTTTGTTGTCCTGGCCAGTGATTGGGACCAAAAATAATTTTGTATTTTCATATTTGGCACTAGTTATGGCGCTTACGATATTTTTTTTTTATATTAAGAGAATGATTTTTTTGAAGACAACAAGGCAACAGGCTACAGGTTGTGGCCCGTGCTACATTTCAAATTAAACTAATTTCTATTTTTTATGACTACAAAGCAAAAACAGTGTTAACAATATAGCAAAATATGTTAATCAAATTATTACCAAGAAATATTGCAAAATAAAAATGAAAGTTACAAAATTTTAATGTTAATTACAAAAGTAATTATACTTTTTGCAGAGCGAAAAAAGCGACAATTCGCGAAAAATTGCAAAATTTAAAAAAAGACATAACATTGATTAAGAATCGATAAAACTGTAAGGAATGCAAAAAATTCGTCAACATTACGAAAATTCACAAAAATTTACTAAAAGCGGGATGATGCCAAAGTTTAATGTTTTAAAATCTTCAGCTAAAAGACACGCAAAAATCTATTTTTATCGCGAACTTGGCAAAAAATCGTGAGAATTTGCAAAATTCTAAATGAGCCATAATATTGATTAAAAATCGCTTAAACTCTAAGGAACGCAAAATCGCGAAAATTACGAAAATTTGCAAAAAAAAAAAAACATATTAACAGCGGGTTGATAATAAAGTCTAATATTTTTAAAAATCGTCTAAACTCTTTGGAAGCTGAAAGCATGAAAAAACCGCATATATCGCTATGTTTGCAAAAATCGCGAGAAGTTGCAAAATTTAAAACAAGCCATACTATTGATCAAAAATTACCAAAACTATAAGGAATGCAAAAAATTCGCTAAAAAGCGCGAAAACTGCAGAAATTCGCAAAAACTTATTAAGAGCGGAATGATAACAAAGTCTAATATTGTTAAAAAATCGGCAAAACTCTTAGGAAAATAAAAACATGCAAAAGGTCGCATTTATTGCGAAATTTGCAAAAAATTGCGAAAATTTGCAAAATCGGAAGCAAGCGCCAAAATCGATTAGAAATCGCGAAAACCATTAAAAATATAAAAAGTTTGGAAAAAACGCGAAAAAATTGCAAGTTAGCGAAAAATTGCTAAACGCATTGAAGAAATTACTAAACCTATAATTAGTAGAATACGCAAAAAATATAAAGAAATAAACTGATTTGCTTCTATATTTTTGAACAAACTATTTTATTTGTATAAATGTGAAATATTTGAAAGCGGCACCACTGAAACATATATTTATGGTGCTGCTGCCGTATATACTTTTCATATTTGTATGTTATTAATACAAATTATTATTCGAAGGCATTTGTATGCGTTTCGAATTGCTAACTAATAAAGCAAGGGTAACCAAGATAAATTTAAGCTTTTGTAAGTGAGCGAAAAAATAAACACACAGACAGAAACAATTAATAAAAGTAATTCTTATATGATTTTTTTATGAAAGAATTTTTTTCCAGAAACCGGTTTCAACAAAAAATAATAAATAAACATTATTATTCACTTTAATTCTGAGTTTAAAACTACTAAAAGCCAATTTGTAAGCGAAAATAATTTTATGTTGTATGTAGGCAAAAGCATTTTTTGACATAAACAGCATACATATTAAATTTCTCGCAGTGCGTTTGAGAAAAATGAGTAAAAAGATAAGCAAAAAATTATCTCAGATAAGACTAAATGAAAGAGAATAAGAATACATGTGAATTCGATTTGCAAAAATTTGCTACATGATGTTCACTAGACTGGTCGCATTTTGTGTGGAATTTTTAATTTTTTTTTAAATTTAGGCACGACTAGGCACCGTTGGATTGAACTGAAAAATTAGGACATGATTTCTTACACCAAACCTCATATTTTAAGCAGCGAAATTAATCAAATTTCCAAAAAAGAAAATAATTGCGACCAGTCTAATGTTCACCCATGCATTGTTATTGCAAATTGGAATAACTTTAATTAATATTTGATTTCTGCACATTGTATTAAAAGTGAAAAATAATAAATAAGTAAAATCAATGAATTCGTTATTTTTTTTTTTAAATTACAGGTAATTTGTGTAAGACGACACACTCACGTTCATCATGTCTACACTGGAGAAACTGAAGCAGCAAAGGCTGGTACATCTCTGTATAGCGATAACATTTTTCACATCTGGCTTGATTATAAATTTCATACAATTACTATTACATGTTATCTTGAAACCTATAAATATCGTTCTATTCCGTAAGATTATGTACTATTTATGCTTTTCCCTTTATTCACGTGAGTTAAAAAAAAAATTAAACTTATTATTTGTTTTATCCTTTTTGGAGCTAAGTTGCAAGTTTTAATTTTTATTGAAATAGAACTGACTTTTGTGAGTGTTTGGTATGCAAATTCGAAACTTCACATTATCGGCGATGCTGATGATGAAAAGAAATATTTTGGAAAAGAACACGTCCTAATTATGATGAATCATAGTTATGAAATCGATTGGTTAGCTGGTTGGATGTTTGCCGAAAGCGTTGGTGTTCTTGGTAATTGTAAAGCCTATGCGAAGAAAGTTATCGCATATATTCCTGTTATCGGATGGGCATGGAAATTTTCCGAATTTGTATTTCTGGAACGTTCGTTCGATAAGGATAAGCAAACCATTGCTCATCAATTGAAGGAAGTATTTGCCTATCCGTATCCAACATGGTTGCTATTAAATGCTGAGGGCACTCGATTTACGCCTCAAAAACACGAAGCTTCTATTAAATTTGCCGAAGAACGTGGAATGCCAGTTTTGAAACATCATTTGATACCTCGTACAAAAGGTTTTACAGCCAGTTTAGAAAGTTTACGGGGACGCTGTCCTGTCATATACGATATAAATTTAGCTTTCAAAAAAGATGCTGTGGTAAGTAAAAATTAGTGATATACATACATTCATATGTATGTACATATATCGCTCATTTACTATTGAGAGAAAAACTAAAATTTCTTTCTCTATTAAGTTGTGTGTAATTTGAAAACTTTAAACTCGTTTTCTGGCGAACTAGTTTCTTTGAGTTATGACGCTGCTTGATTAGTAAATGAGCGATATGATATCATCCAATCATCCCTTTCGACCCCAAAGTTGCTTATAAGCTTATAAGCAACTTTCATTGTGAGCACGGTGCATTTTAAATAACCGTAACGAGTTTATCAAACGTACATATATAATAAGTATATTGCAGTTCTTAAAGCTATAAAACAACAAAAAAGTATCAGCTGTGTCGCGATCAACATATTAATTGCGTTCGAGTACTCAAAAGTTTTTAAAATTTTTTACTTAACTTTACTGCATTTTACTAAATTGCGTTTGCGTACCCAAAATACATTAAATGAGAACACAAATTGAGAGAGTAAAGTGACAATTCTAGACTGAATGTTTTGCACATTTTTACTGCAGAAATTTGTCATAGTAAAGTTTAGTAAGATAAAAACATATGATTCAAAATGTAAACAAATGAAAAGTAAGCAAACGAAAAGTGTAAAAATTTGAGAAAAAGATAAATAAAAATTGTGAAATTCAAATTGTTTATCTAATTTTTCGACTTTTTGTATATATTTAATGAAACTATTTTTTTAAGCTTTAGGTCAATTTAATATATATTGTTTTTAATTTATCGATATTTCGTTAACCATTGGCTAACTTCTTCAGGATATTTCTATCTTTTATAAGTAATTTTTTATATTTCATTGAAAACGAAAAAATCAATTCAAAAATAATTAAAAACAAAATATAAAAAATTACATATAAAAGATAGAAATATCCTGAAGAAGTTAGCCAATGGTTAACGAAATATCGATAAATTAAAAACAATATATATTAAATTGACCTAAAGCTTAAAAAAATAGTTTCATTAAATTGTGAAATTCATTAAAAAATAATTATTTTATAAAGTATAATAATAATTACAGTTAATATACGAGTAAATATATATATATTTTAATTTACTTTTGTAATCCTTTTGTTTTGCAAATTATAATAATTAATCAGAGTTGTAAAACTCCTAAGTATCTGGTTACCTAGTATTGCACTCTTTTAAGGTAATCCGTAAGATTAACAAATAGTCATGTAATATTTATTAATTTAAACAGCAACAAAACACGGAAATCAAAAAGAAACTATTTGCAATTATTACATGAAAGAATTTACAAAATTTATTCTTAGATTCTTCGTGTTATAAAAATATTGTATCGTTTATCAATAAAAGAGTTGAATAGTCAAAAGTTTATATATTTTTCAACACTATGTGGAGCGGAACTCAGCTGTTTCTTTAATCTTACTAATTTTTACTATTTTTCCGTTCGCGTACTTTTTGCAGTAACAGCTCTTTTTGAGAGTAAATTTTAAAATTTTCGCAGTAAATACTCATTTACTGCATTTTACTGCAAAAGTAAAAAAACACACCTATTAGCTCTGTGTGAATGTTTCCATTTTTTAATGTTTAGGCAAATGTAATTTGTCTTTGTAATTGTTTCGTGCAAGAAGAAGAAGAACATTACTTTCACAAAACCTCTCTCATTTACCCAATTTTCGAGTACGGCAACGCTTTTCGTGCCGCGGGATCCCAATGTAGAGTAAAGAAACACACCTATTATCTATGTAGTTACGATGCATTATTCGGTTCGAAGTCGGGCGAAACGTAGGTTTTGAAATTTTAGTACGGAAAGTAAGCAATAAATAAAAATACTCGGAGAAAAAAATTAAAAAATATAACAAGTACGCAGATTAAACAAAACAGAAATTAAAAACAGTTTTACTGTTATCCAGCAATATTTGCTTGTTTGTTTTAAGCAACTTTGGGCAGCGGCGATAGTAAAAAGCATTGACATCGAAAAGGCATGAGCAAACCACTCAAAATACTTTGTGAAACGTATGTATGTACATAAAAACGATCCTGGAGTTGTTTTGGGCCGAGTCTCTGGATCTTACGATATGAAGTGCGAAGTCAACCATAAAATTGCTACAGTTCGTGGGTTGGATAACAAAGCAGTGCAGCAATTTTCTGCAACTAAACGGCCGGATTCAGACGGGGCCCTGGAAAATTTACATTGTAAAACCAACATATGTTTTTGTTTAGATTTTGACAAAAGAAGATAGTGGACACTGTCGGAAGTAATTTGTAGTTAAAAATATAATAAAATAATTGAAGGAAAAAGAACGTTTGCCGCGGTCAATTAGTTGCTTATAAAACTTCAGATCGAAGTAGCAAATGAGTTGCTAAATGGTGCAGCATTTCGTCTTGAATTGAGGACAAAATAAAAAGGAAAATCCAGCGGAAAGAGTTTGAAGCCAGATGAAATAAGTATAGTACCGTCGTCTTCGTCTTCTTTTGCATCTAGTTCCAGCTCCTAGCTACATAAAGTTAATATGGAATCCACCGAATTCGAAGGGATATGATGACAGTTTCCATTAGTTGATATAAGGAGGAAAAAATATAAAAATATATGAATGTGGTGTTCCCTATATCTATACATTATTTATTATAGTACAGAAAGATTCTTGAGGAATAAATTAAAAATAAAAGTTAGCTTTAATTTTTCAAAGCCATCAAATACTTCCTCGACGGCCCAAAGTTGCTTATAAGCGACTTTTATTATCTAGTCAACCGATAACTCGAAAAGTCTGAAATCTTCATAAATCTTTAATTTGATCTCATAACCAAGGGAATACAAATTTTCGGACATTTGGTTCCTGAGCGGGGTCGAAAGGAATAAAATTGGGGTATTTGTTACAACAACAACGAAATTACGCAAAAATTCTCTGCCACAAATTATTTAAAAATTAAGAGCATTATGCACAAAACATATGATAAAAATGTATACATACTTTCTAGAATCCTCCCACAATATCTACACTTTTAAATGGAAAACCTGTAGAGGGTTTCATATTCGTCAGACGCATACCATTGGAAAATGTGCCAACTGATGAAGCGCAAGCTGCTGAATGGTTACATAACTTGTTCCGTGAAAAAGATAAAATTATTGACAGTTTCCATACAACCGGAAGTTTTTTTACAACTTCTGGTATGAAAGAAACTCCTTCCAAATGCTATCCCAAGCGTTTGTGTACTCTAATTAATTTTACTTTGTGGGCAATATTTTCTTTATCACTAGTTATGTACTATTTAATTTCATCCCTAATATTGCATAATTGGATTGGTCTGTCGATTGCTCTTGGTGTATTAGCAATATGTAAGTAATATACATACATACATGCATACATATGTATGTAGCATGTATGTATGTAACAAAAATTTTTGATAAACTTAATCTTACATGTTGTTTATAATTTCAATTTCAGTCTATATATTTATGGTTAAATCTATAAATATGTCGAAAATCAGCAAAGCTTCCACCTACGGCTCAGAAGTTAAGGCTGGCACAAAAAGTAACTAAAATGCACATTTAAACATTTAAAAGAAATTATGTATGTAAATTACCAAAAAAAAAAACAAATGCACAACTCTCTTAACATGTACAGTTTAGGAAAAAAACAAGAAATTAAAACATTGTTAAGTTTTAAGTTGAAACTTATACTACAACCATGTAGTATTTCATCATGTTTAATATTTATTTAAGTTGTAATAATTTCATGCAAATTTATTTACATTTAATGCTTTAAAAATTTTTCTTCTAAATATATTACCAATATGATATGACTTATTGTAATTTTGAAATTAAATAATTTATGGTAGTAGATTTATTATAAAAGAATAATATATGTATGAAACTCAATTTCACAATTCTATAGAATAACGAGTCGATTAAAAAGAAACTGTTTTTGTATATATATTGAATGAATGTACACAAGCCATATACTAACTACATAATATGTAAATTTATAATATTTATTATTTTATTTATATTTTTTATGAAGGGAATAATTTCTGAGTCTGGCTTAAGTTCTGTAATTAGAAACGAAAGCCAATTCTTTCGAATTGCAATGTTAATAATATACAAATTCCAACCAATTGAAATTTCCTTCTTTTAAGAAAATCCCTTTAATTAACAACACAAATTGCATTCCTAAAAATGAATTGAAAAGAATACTAAACTTGAGCCTGCTTAAGAAATTATTCCTTTAGTAATGCATGCATACTTTTATTTTGTAGGAAGTTAACTGCCTTTGAGCAAATTCCGGCATTCGATATCGTTCGAAATTTAAAAAAATATTTCCATACAAATTCTATTGAAATATTTTGAAAACAAAATAAATTTTTGCTTATTATATTGTTATGTATTTCCAATCAGGCAGTAACTTTCGTTTCTTGAAGCTAAAATTTATATTCACCACTTTCTTTACATAGTCCTCGTCCGTACAGTGAAACACTTGCTGCGAAAAATTTTTGATTTCTCTTTTGAAACCGCATTCGTGTCCACACTGTGAAGTGTTTGTTTTGCAGCTTAAAGCTGGCACAATGAGTACTTTATTGGCGGAAGCATTTGTAGGTTGATTCTCCATTTTATTTATTAAATAAATTTTTTTTATTTATTTCGTTCATTTCTTTTGTTTAATTTTATTATTGCTGCCACAAAACACAAACACATAGCAAAAAAACATACCAAAAAAACCAACAAATATCTGTCAAACTACTCAACGCACGCTAAAAGTTGAACAATTTTTGTACTTTGCGTTGACGGACGCGTACTGAATGTAACAGACCTCATAAGAAACCATGTATTTCAACTTAGCTGTCAGTTGAAAAAGACGAAGTTTAACGTATGACGGATTCATTGTGCCCCGGCCTTAATACATTTTCTCATATACATAATTCTCATGAGAATGAGACGAGAATGACGTACTCAACAAGAACTTCATGTACATGAAACAAAGTACCCTTTTCCATTCCTTTTTCCCCGTTCATCAATTCAAAATTTTTGCAGCAATTGTTTCACTGCATGGACGATGACATACATATGCCTAATATATGTATGTACATATGTATCTTATATATATAATGATATACTCGTATTTAACATTTTATAAATCTTTGGAGTGTAAAATTTTTTATTATTAACAAATATAAATTTTTTTATGTTTTTTCTTCAAAGGAGTTTTACATATTTAAAAAAATACTATTAAACGACTTAACAAATGTTGAACATTTTTACAAATAAATTTTTTAAGTTAACTGTTTCTAAAAAATAAAACTAATTAAATCAAAGTGTTGGATGATGTCTCAATTGAATTGCCAAAACCAAACATGTTCACTTTTTCCACTTATGCTAATTGACATGAAATTTTTCCTCTTTATTTGGTACTTTCCCACCCAAATATCTCTTTTAGGAGCTCACATGCTACAAAACCAAAGGTGACTTATAATAATTTCATTCACAGTAATATCAGTCGTGAATATAGTATGTATGTATGTATATAAAACAGTTCCAAGAACACAGCCTTGCGGTACATCATCACTTATTTTTACATAAAATGTTCTATCTTCCGAGTAAGATTTCAAAAATAAATAATACGGCGTTGGTAAAATATTTTTAAAGAGTCATACTCCGTAACAAATTGATATTATTGTAAATTAATTGCTAAGTAGAAAAGGAACATATTCCCTAAAGTATATTTACATTTTATAAGTCAAATGTAAATACATAACAATAATATTATAAAAAACAATAAAATTAAATGAAAATATAAAATGTTCTTACAGGTTCTCAATACTACATAACTTTAATCATAAATTCTGACAATTATGCAGAAATAAAACTGAATGCTGATGCCGCTATTAGTTTTTGTTGCCAACCCTACTTAAGATATGTTTTGCCAGTATTTGCCCTGGAGAAGCGGCATTATGAATTAGTTTCACATACAGTCGTTTCACAGATTCCGTTCGGAATGGTTTTGATTCCGTACTAACCATTCCGTTCAATGTTCATTTTGGTGCTTCAGTTTCCGATCGTTTTCGTCAATCAGAAAGAAATTGTAAAATCGTTTTTATCTTGTAAGTGTGGCAATATAATTTTGTAGTAAAGCATAATGTTGCATATGTTTAGGCGTTTTAAATTTTTTTTGTATGCATATTTTAATTTGGCTTGTATTTTTTGTTTTGTGTGCTGCCAACATGAAGATTTTGATAAAGTACATACAAAAAATGTATGGCAATATTAAAGAAACCAATTCCGTAGATTTGGTTCCAAGGCACATTTAATACAGGAACATGCATTAGGCAAAACTCTCTGCTTCTCCCATAGCTTTACATGGTAATCGTCAAAAATTTGTATGCATCAAACAAGGCACATTTGATATTGTCAAATGAATTCTTCGTTATAAACTTTTAAACAAAAAATCAGCGGATGAGCAATATGCCTGATACGTGTACCTGTTTGATATGCCTTGTTTGGTTCTGTTGATATTTTTTTTTTGTAATGACTTGAGAAATTTACATAATAAATAAATAAAAACTAATTAATTGTAATTCAGCTTTGAATAAATAAATGAAAAATAGTATTCTTTATTGAAACATATTTCTGAAAATATTTTTTTTTACTTTAACATGCAGAAAATGTTAATTCCGTCCATGAAATTAAAAGTGATTTCGTTCCGAATGTTTTTTCGTTTTTCGGTTTCCAAAGCACCAAAATATGGATTGAATTCCGTTTCCGAACGGAATTGAGCTCTGTGACATGGCTGATAATTTAGCAAATCGTAGTATGGCAGCTCTGTGCGGCTATGCAGGGTTTTTCTTTTTGTATTAAATCCAGTTTGTATGTAATATTTTAATAAAAGTTGCGGAAAATAATTATGCATTTGTACATATATGAAATTCTGCATAAGAAGCAATACAATTATATTTTGGCTTTAATACTTTCAGTTTCATGTAATAATTTCTCTGAGAAAATTATATGGCTATTAATTATCTTACGGTATAAAAATTTCTTATAGATTACAACAAAGAAGTGAAGTTCTGAAAAAGATTAAAGTTCCGTTTAAGCAATAAATTCTTATACAATAAACAAATTGTATAAGAATTTTCAGTTAGTTTCAGATATTAATAAAGATACCATATGCAAAATAAAAAGTAGTATATATAAAAATCAAACGATTGGCAGCCTTGGAAAGTGGTTTTTGACATACAAGCAGCACTGCAAAAAGTGCAGATTTTTCAGCATTTTGCCGATTTTTTCTCGTTAATAATAAAACAAATCATCGGTTGGTTATTGGTTTGCGGCACAGTATATTCGAAACAGGGAAGGAAAATGTCTTCTTGGATTTTGTACCAACTATGAAAACAAAATGTACTTTTTAGATCTTCACGGTACCATTTTTTTAATATTTATTAATAAAAACCGAAACGTGAAAATTATGTGTATAAAAATTCAGAAGTACACAATAAAAAAAAAAGAACCTTATCAAAAATTTGTATAACAATTCAGCATACAATAAGAAATAACATAAAAGAATATTAAATATTGCATTCATAAAGGTAAATTAAAGAGAACATAGGCAAAATTAATGTTACCATATAGTGAAGCATTGACACTTTTATATTGTACCAAGTAACTCTTGGTAGTACCACGGTACCAACAAGGTCAAAAATGTACCATAAAAATTACAATTGCACCATGATTTCCATCCGTGATTCGAAATACGTCATGTCTGCAGCAAACCAATTTGCCGATTTTAGTTAAAAAATTGCCGATTTTGATCAAACCGTCAATCCGTGGGATGTCAATCATGTTTTAAACATGGATGGCATCATGTCTACATCAGAAATTTTAATAATAAATTAATAGTAAAAAAAATATTTTTTGGGTGAAAAGTATATATATTTTGAAGGGAAGTCTTCGTCAACGAAAAATGGAATGAAAAAATCATGCCGAAAATGAATGAAAAACTCATGTCGATTTTCTTGACGATTTTCGAAATTAATAGGCCGATGATTTTAAAAAAAGTGCGAATTTTTCAACAGTCTTCTGGCAGCCCTGCATACAAGTGAAGACATTTGTGACTTTTCATATATTGGTTAAAAAAAAAGAAAAAAAATACTGAATTGTGACGGGAGTTTTTCATTTGCAATTTTTATTTTTTTAAGAAGTATTTTTTGTGTTACATTGAATTCATCGAATAATTAAAATTATTTGAAAGTGAAGCAATTAAAATACTACATCCACAATCTGGTTTGGTTGATATAAAAGAATTTGGAATAAAAGGAATAATATGTGCATTTTGAAGGTGTGTGTAATTGAGAAAAAAATTTGGTGACCAGACAAAAGACAAAAAAAATAAAAGTGAAACGTAACCAAGAGTCGAAAAACTTTAAATTGTGTAAATAATTTTAGTAACTTAAGAATTTCAGATTACTTATATGCTTAATGTGATTAGAAAAGTAAATATATAATTTAGTTATACAGAGTTTGTTGAAAATCTGGTAAAATGTATACATCTGCTAAACAATTTCAATGCTTGTGAAATTTGAAATTTTAAGTGAATGCAGCGCAACGTAATGCTGTGCTGCTGACGTTGTTTTTTCTACAATCAAAAACGTATTACAAAGCTAAATTTGCTCGTTTGCAATTTAATTTATGTTTACACCATGATGGTTACAAAGTGTACTTTCTGACGATGATCATTGCACCATTAATCAATCGAACCACCTTAAAATAATTATGTATAATGTGTGTCATTGCCTACGCATGTATGTATACATACATATGTATGTATATGGATATATATATGTATATTATATTCTATATGCAATATCTAGTAATATCTTGTAAAACATAAATTTATAAAGCAATTGCAAACTGCTTTCTATTGACATTCAAGCAAACAAATGATATTTTCAATTAATCAGCTGGTTTTTTTCTTTGCTTACTACAGCTTGTTGCTCACTCTCTTTGTCATGATAAAGAAAAACTTAATTACCATTCATCAACGTCTGCCGTCAGCGTTGAATATTTGTTCTGCTACTTCGCAAACTGCTGACGTTTTCGAATTGCCGAACTGTATAAAAATAAGAAAAGCAGATAGGTATAAATAAGTATTATGTTATTTGTATCAATGTAACAACTACGATTCTTTATTGCAATTAATAATATAGTAAAAATTTTATTGACTTGTATATATTTAAATACTCTGAACAATAATTGCAAGAGTATTCTTATTAAGTACATAATGTACATATATGTACCTATTATATGCTTGTGTGTTAACTGATGATGAAGATTCATACATAGTACATGTGACACATGTACGTTATATTCATATGGGTGGAAAATCTAAAATATTTAAAGAATATCTGTTAAAAATAGATAAAATAAATTCAGTGAAGTGCGACTTTGACCCGCGCACGAAGGGTTCCGTACGGGCACGATATATGTATGTAATTCAATACGAACAATATAAACTATAGTTTTGGCATTTTATTCGTTTTTGGGTTTTTTTCGGTTTTAAGCGTTTTTTTTTTAGTTTGGGGGTTTTTTGAATTTATTGGCGCTTTCTGAGTTTTGGCACTTTTTTCACGTTTTGGCGATTTTTTTTTTGGTTTTTGAAATTTTGGCAATTTTTATTATTTTGGCGTTTTTTTTTATTTTGGCGATTTTTTTATTTTGGCGATTTTTTTAAATTTTGGCGTTTTTTTCGGTTTTTGGCGCTTATTTTAAATTTTGGCGATTTTTTTGGTTTTGGCAATTTTTTTTTTAAATTTGGTGATTTTTTTAATTTTGGCGATTTTTTTTTCACATAAACAATTATTTTGGTTTTGGCATTTTTCGCGTTTTGGCGATTTTTTTCGGTTTTTTGCGTTCTTTTCATATTGGCGATTTTTTTCATTTAAACGATTTTTTCGAATTTAGCGATTTATTTTAGCGCTAAAATTTTTTTTTAATTTTGTCGATTTTTTTCGAATTTGCGATTTTTTTTAAATTTTTGGCGATTTTTTTCAGGGTTTGGCGATTTTTTTCGGTTTGGCGATGTTTTTCGGTTTGGCGATTTTATAATTTTCGGATTTTTTGGTTTTACCGTTTTTGAAAATTTCAAGAGTTTACCT
Source organism: Tachina fera (assembly GCA_905220375.1). NCBI lineage: Eukaryota > Metazoa > Arthropoda > Insecta > Diptera > Tachinidae > Tachina > Tachina fera. Next base: position 48,280,954 of record LR999964.1, on the reverse strand, counting down.
CTTACGGTCTCCAAGATATAGCAAGTTGTCAAAATTACATAGTCAAAATTGCATTAATTGATGGACCACCCTTTAATTTAAATTTTTTAATATTTTAATGTTTATTGTTGTAGTCTATATAAAAATACACTAATTTTACAAATTTCAAGTGTCAATATACATATGTATGTACATACGATTGTATGTATATTACATGTAATTTTAATATTTTTCGTCGCTCGTTTTGGAACACCCTTTAATTTCTAATTCTCATGTATTTGTTGTTGTAGTGGCCAAGGTTCTACATACTCTGTCCAAATTTCAGGTCCGTAGCTCTTACGGTTCCTGAGAAAATACCGTGTGACGGACAGACGGACAGCGTAGCGAAAACAATAGGGTTCCTTTTTTCACCTTTGGTGTACGGAACCCTAAAAATTAAGTGTCCTGTATTCAAATCGATAGCAATGATAAACAGTAAAAACAATTCATTGAATTCTTGATTTTAAATATCGGCGTCTAAATTTGAGCTATTTAAGTGTACATGTCGATCACCTATGTAGGTTGTTGATATACTATACATCAGGGAAGGCATTGATAATTTTAGAATTGTATCAACAACTTTAAAAAATTGTACTTTTTAGATTTAATTGAACTGTAGTGAATTTTAATCAGAAATAGTTTCTTATTGGGGCTTAAGTTCAGTAATTTCAATTCTAATTGAATAAAATATTTTTATTTTTTAGAAACACATTAATTAATAAAAATATTTCATTCAATAAAAATTAATGCCCTAATTCTGTTCGACGATTGTATCGTCTTGTCTATGGACGAAAAAAAGCCGCAGTGATTCTTTAAGCAAATTATTAGTTATTGTATAGCTAAAAGGGGCGAGTATTTGCTTTATGATTTTGTTCCAAAGATTACATCCAACATATCGAGGGTTTATATTCAAAAAATGCTATCTGCAAGGCTTGAAAATTTTAGAAGAGCGCAAAAAACTGTTATTTCCTCAAAGTGCAAGGTTAATAACTAAATTTTGATGTATAGTACAATTTACAGAAGACGTCTTAATTCTACTAATGTTAATCAAATACAGTTATTGCTCTTGGACTTCTAGAAAATAACAGTTTTATTTTTGTCTACTGGCCATGAGGCTAGGTTTTTCTATCTTGGATGAATAAATGAAAAATAAAATGAAATGTAATGAAAATATTCAAGAATTGCAGATAGCACCAGGGAAAGCCAATCGATACAAAAATTTTTTGATACTCCAGCACATATCGAAAATTTTTATGCTGGTACGTATTGATACCCATTGATTCTCATACTTACGTATACCCCTGCGCACTTTATTTCATACTTCTAAGTATCGATGCACATTCTTCGTTATATCCCGCATATCTACGCATATATATATACATCGTATTGCTTATACCTAAGGCCTATTAAATATTTACAGAAGTGCATGTGAAAACACGATCCATTTTAAATATATCTGAGCTAATAGCCCAGTTAGTGGAAGAATGGTAAACCTTACAATTTTAGCAATTTTTAAAAATATTAGCACTTATTTGCAATTTGTCTAAATTTTCGTGATAAAAGTGACTTTTTAACCAAATCTTGATTTTTGTTTACAAATTTTTAATCCATCTATGTATCTATTTGATGTTAGCGAATTTGAGCAAATTTTCGTTATTTTGGCATTCCTTAGATCTTTAGGTATTTGAAAGTTATTTTAGGGCCTGTGTACAATTTATCGCTAATGTTTTTATCGCTGAAGTTCTCTATTCTTTAATTTTTTATAGCTTTCCAAGCTTTTGACATTCCTTACAATTTTATAATTATAATTTCTAATAAATGTTAAGTTTTTTTTTCAAAAAAGAAATTATTCCCGAATTTTCGCAACTGTTTTTACATTAATTATTTTTGATAATTGAAATCTACTGAGTGTTTTCGTTTAAATTTTTTTAATTTTTTGGAAATTTTTTTAATTTATTCGCATTTTGCAAGTTTTCACGATTTATATGCTGTGAGCCAATTTTCGAGTTATTGCTTTTTTCCGGCTTATATAATTAGCTTTAAAATACCTTTTCTACTGTTTTAATCCTTGCGAGTTTATATAATTTTTTCTTTTTTTTAATTAGAAATTTTCTAAATAAAACCACCACGCATTTACGCATTTGTTCATGAAATTTGTTGTATGAAAATTTTTTCATTTGTCAATAGGAGGCCTGAAGAACCAAATTAGATAAAAAAAGTTGTCCAGAATGCTTCAGAGATTCAAGTTACGTCATTTTTTATATATCACTCTCTTCTCTACCGCTTGAGAGTCTAAACACAACGTTTGCGGTGCGTTGCGGGAGAGAAAAATAAACATAATACAACGGATGACGGCGCCGGCAATACTTGTCATTGTTTGGTTAAATTTTTATTAATTTTTTTGTGCATACATTTTTATAACTAAAAACAAAAAATTATTAACATTTTATAGATTCGCAGATATATTTGATATGTTTTTTAAACTTTTATAATATATGACAAAAATGTTTGAACTTCAAAATCATGTTTTTTTTACAATAATGTTGTGAACACAGCCAATTGAGAGAATAAGAAAGTCCGCAATGAAAATAAAATAGCTTTTAATTTTATTCCGTCCTGCACTGCGAATTTTTACTTCAAAATCGTATGGAAATCCGCACCGCAATAAAAAATCGTTACATTGTGTTCATACTCTGAATTGGCAAAAAGTTTCGTAAAAAAGACTTCATGAATAAATGCATAATATAAATTACATATTTGTTAAATTTATACACAATGATTCTTTTATGTACATGCATATTTGGTAACATTGTTCATATAGTCATATTCGTCATTACATGTTTGTGCGCACACGTATTGTTACGAATATCTATAGCACATTGGTTTGATAGAACTAGCACCTATCGATATGAGCACTTATTTGTGCTGATAGCTGTAGATATGTATGCCCTTATGTAAGCAAGCTTGTTGATGCGAGTGTGCTATCATACTCATAGTCGATGGAACATCGATATGTATTGGGCAGTCAAAAAGTAACTTTTTGGCTTCCTCTGGATAGCAATTTTTGAATATAAACCCTCGATATATTTTTTCATATATTTTTCAAACTATGTATTGTATAATACTTTACTTTAATTTTTATGTTTTCAAAACATGGCAATAATATTTTTATTTTTCATTATCAAAGACAACAACCATTTTTGAAGGAAATAATTTATAGAATTCTAACACAAGAACTCAAAGGTATTTTCAAACAAAAAACGTCCTAAATCTTCTTACTGAATTAGGGCATTAACCCCCTAATTAATTTAAGACGTTTCATTGTTAATTAAAAATGCTCCATTATTAATTTAGGACGTTTAATTCTTAATTAAAAAATGATCCATTATTAATTTAGGACGTTTCAAACTTAATTTAAAAATGCTTTATTATTAATTTAATACATTTCATTCTTAATTTAAAAATGCTTCATTATTAATTTAATATGTTTCATTCTTAATTTAAAAATGCTTCATTATTAATTTAGGACGTTTAATTCTTAATTAAAAAATGATCCATTATTAATTTTGGAAGTTTCAAACTTAATTTAAAAATGCTTTATTATTAATTTAATACATTTCATTCTTAATTTAAAAATGCTCCATTATTAATTTAATATGTTTCATTCTTAATTGAAAAATTACCCATTATTAATTTAATACGTTTCCTTCTTAATTTAAAAATGCTTCATTATTAATTTAATATCTTTCATTCTTAATTCAAAAATTACCTATTATTGATTTAATACGTTTCATTCTTATTTCAAAAGTGTTCCATTCCCCCTAATGTTGTAAACTTATAGCTCGCGTAAAATCATAAAACTTTTGCTTAGAAAGTATTTCGATAATTACAGCACAACTATTTAAAAAATGCTTTTATAAATTCATTGTTGCAGACCGTAGGGGTCGCCTTTTTAATTTTGTCATAGCTTCAATACTTACATTCTGATGTTAAAGTATAATATATCGATGAGTTTGTCTGTGGCAGACCAACTTTTTTTAATTCAAAAGTCTTTGACCTCAATTACGTCTATAATACAGGGTGGCCCAGAAAGACCGAAGTGGTGTGAATTCCTTATAACTTTTTATTTAAGACATATTTTTTTAATTTTTTGTTTTTTAAATACAGTAAATTTATAGGGAATATTTTTAGATTAGTTATTAAAAATTGTATCCCGCAAGTGGTGGCCATTTTCTGCTTCGCACAAATGTGCTCTTTCCATTTCCATTATTCATAACTTATTTATGAGTGACGAAGCCCATTTCCAATTAAATGGGTTTGTTAACAAGCAAAACTTTAGGATATGGGCTAAGGAAAACCCGAGAGTACTTCATCAACGACAATTACACCCAGTTAAGTGTACTGTTTGGTGCGGTGTTTCTTCAGAAAGGATCATTGGTCCATATTTTTTGGAAAATGAAAGAGATGTCGCCATTTCCATCAATGGTGATCGATATCGGGCCATGTTGGAAAATTTTGTAAGGCCAGCCGTGGAATACCATCCGCAAATATGGTTCCAACAGGATGGAGCCACAGCGCACACTCCGAGGGCCACAATGGCTATTTTACGCGACATCTTTGGGGAAAGAATAAATTCGCGTAGAAGCAATTTTAATTGGCCTCCGCGTTCCCCGGATTTAACCGCTCCAGACTGTTTCCTTTGGAGTTATTTAAAAGGGAAAGTTTATGTTAATAAGCCTAGGACTATTGAGGAATTAAAAACCAATATTCCAGACGAAATTAACAACATAACACCGGAAGTTTTGCGAAAGGTCATGGAAAATGTGTTGAAAAGAGATCATTTGTGCGAAGCAGAAAATGGCCTCCACTTGCGGTATATCATTTTTAACAACTAATCTAAAAATATTCCCTATAAATTTACTGTATTTAAAAAACAAAAAATTAAAAAAAATATGTCTTAAATAAAAAGTTATAAGGAATTTACACCACTTCGGTCTTTCTGGGCCACCCTGTATCAACTTATCAAATCTCAACTTGTGCAAAAAGAATTAAAACAAGTCAAATAAAAGCAAATAACGATGATAACAAAAACCTGGGTTGGTTTGACAATTTTGTTGTTAAAATGGCGTCAACAAAATATTTTGTCGTATTGATTAAAAATTATCAATATGACAAAAAAGTTTGTCAAAAGGATACATTTTCTGTCACATTGATACAAAATTATTGTTGAAATTAAAATTTTTTTATCAACTTAACCATATTTTTTGTTGACACATTACAAAAATTTTTTGTTGCCATTATTTATATTTTTATTTTATTTATATACATATATTATTCATATTTTTTTGAGTGTAGATATAACACCGTCACTTCTATCTCTTACTTTATTTTGACAATGATATTCGGTTTAAAAAGTCTGTAAATACTGAAGCTATGACAAATTTAAAAAGGTGACCCCTACGGTCTGCAACAATGAATTTATAAAAGCATTTTTTAAATAGTTGTGCTGTAATTATCGATATATGTACTTTCGTAGCAAAAGAAAATTAGAGTGTCACATTAGGGTGGTAGGAAATGAGATTTGGGGGGTAAGTACTAGAACGGTACACTTGAGGTCAATGGACCTTAGAGCAAAAATATTGGCCTCCCTGAGACAAAAAAAAATTCGCTATACAAAACTTTAAGATCGGACTGTAAATATTAGGGTATTCAATCGGTTAACCGGTTAATTGCTTTCCGATTAACTGATCGGTTAATTTAAAATCAGCCTTTTTCGGTTAACGGTTTAACCGGTTAATTTCAGTCGATTAACCGATTAACCGACGTAACAAACGTTTTCATATTTTCTAGTATTACAACTTATTTTTTGTATGAATAATTATTTATTTCGTCTCATTTACAAAACGTGAGTGTTTAGAAATTATATTTCCTAACTTAAGAAAAACTTCAAAATCTTTGGACATGGCTATAAAAGAGTTTAACTAGAGACTCTGGTACTCTAACTAGAGGTAATTATTAAGTTTTTTATTTAATAATTTAATAAAATCCAATAATACAGTACAAAAACGAAAGCTAAGAAATTCAGAAATTAAGTTTTTTTGCAGACTATTCCTCGCTGAGCTCTGTCATTACGAGTCAGATGATGACCCGCCAACAGAAGGAACTATCGATAGTATTACAAGAAATGTTCTAAAAAAATTAATCCAATTAGTTTAAGAATTATTATGTGTGTTTTTGTTATTACTAATAAACTCAAATTCATAAATAATTTATGCACTTTGATTTGTTGAAAACACTTGATTTATGGAAAAACTTTATTAATCGGTTAACCGGTTAATACCAAAATTAACCGATTAAGTAAAAACTTCCATTAATTAACCGAGTGATTAACCGACTAAAGCAAAAACGCGGTTAAATGAATACCCTAGTAAATATACGTTCGGCAAAAAATATAATTTTTTTTTGAAATGTCCTTGGAACAATACTTTATATTCGCTGGAGTACGGGACACTTTTTTTTTTGCCTGTTGGGCGAGACGCTATAATGTACATATGTACATATGTACATATAAAATATGTATTTACTTTATTTTAACAAAAAATACTTTTTTTTAATTATCGAAGGGTTGACGGAATATTAGTATATTCACTGTATATCAACTGCCAGGTTAGTCCTGAATATTGAACAAAAAGTTCGAAAATACTTTTAAAAATTTTTAATTTTTGTCGCTAATTTTTGTATTTGCTCTAAAAAAATAAATCACATACATATGTACATAGACATACATATCGTTACCTTAATATCGAAAGGCCCTAAGTCATTATTTTTCTAAAGTCGGGGGTTTTATATATTTCGATAGAAGAACATCTAATGTATCGAAAAATCTCGATTTCATAAAAATAATGATTTAGGGCCTTTCTATATTAAGGTAACGATATGTACATATGTAATTATGTACATAGTATATTCAAAACTTATACATAAAATACCTTTTTTTAATTTAAAAAGAGATTGTTGTTGGTTATGCAATTGCTTAGGCAATGTAGCAGTTGACTTCTACCGCAGTTCAAAAAAACTTAAAAAATTATAGAGAAATCCCAATAAATTATTGCGAATTACAAAAAAAAACAAGTACAGTAGGCCAATAAACTTCTTCTACTTCATTTTAACGTGCGTTAAATAAAAATAAGAAACTTTTTTTTTAATATTATATCTCAAAATTATATTTTATTGAATTGACACCCATCGTATAATGTAATACAGGATGAACATGCAATGCTGATACATTGTACTATGCAATCGTTTAATAACAATTTCATTTAATTTTCTTATATCATTTATTATAGAATGCCGTTTCAGGCGCCTTCTTGGACGGAATTTTATACCTGTCCTATTTGTGAGAACGAGTTTTGCAGAAATCAACGTTTACCCATAAGCTTAGGTTGTGGTCACACAATATGTAGAGTGTGTTTAGCTACCGTATACAATCGTCAATGTCCATTTGATCAGGTAAGAATTTATTTTTTGGTCAAATAATATTATTCTATACTTTCCTTAAATTGCTTTACTTCTATATATTCCAAAAAAAATTTCTTTAATTTTTAAAATTTATTTTTTATCTTTTTAACTCCCGACCAAAAAAGGGGGTGTTATAAGTTTTGTAGTGTATATCTGTGTATTTGTGTGTCTTTACGAATCCACATATAGACCAAACTTCTAATTTTGTTTTAGTTTTTTTGCTGTTTAAATGGTGACTTGGTCGAGAGTGTTTAGAAGATATCACATCTTTTCTAGATATATTCTGTTGAATCTGTGTGTCTTTGACGCCGTAGCTCCCAAATGGCTGGAAAGATTTTATTTGTTTTTTTTTTCGATGGAAATGTGAGTTGATCTAATTTTTCGGGTTCCGTACACCAAAGTGAAAAGGAACCCTATTGTTTTCGCTACACTGTCCGTCTGTCTGTCACAGGCTATTTTCTCAGGAATCGTAAGAGCTACGGACTTGAAATTTGTACAAAGCATGTACAACCTTGGCCGGTACAACAAAAAATACATGAGAGTTAAAAAGTAAAGGGTGTTCTAAAACAAGCAACTAAAAATTTAAAAATGACAATATACATACAATACAATACAATTGTAAGTACATTTGTAAAATGAGTGTAGTTTTATACAGACTAAAACAATTAACACTAAAATTTAAATTAAAGGGTGTTCTATCAGTTAATGCAATTTTGACTATGTATTGGGTGTTTTTTATTGAGGTATAGAACTTTAAGTTGGCATCACTTTTTTAACTGACGGCCATTTTGTCAGCTGTCAAGTGATTAATATTTAGTTTGGTTTGCCATTTCATCATGAACAGGTTGACAAAAGAACAACGCTTGCAAATCGTGCAAATTTATTTCGAAAATAATGGTTCAGTTCGCGAAGTTTACCGCAAGCTCCGTCCATTTTATGGTCGACATAATCGTCCATCAGAGCAATTAATTCGTTTAACCATGGATCGTTTTCGCACTACGTTTACTCTATGTGATAATACGCATCCGCTGACACGTCGAACAGTGCGCACCGAAGAAACAATTGCCGCTGTAGAGCAAAGTGTTGAAAAGGACCCGAATGAATCGATTCGCCACCGGAGACCGGTATAGAGCCATGATAACCGACTATTTTGTTCCCGAATTGGATGGCATGAATGTGGATGAGTTGTGGTTCCAACAAGACGGCGCTACATGCCACACAGCGCACGTCACAATCGATTTATTGAAGGAAACATTCGATGAGCGCATAATTTCGCGGAATGGACCTGTCAATTGGCCGCCAAGATCGCGTGATTTGACACCATTGGATTATTTTCTTTGGGGATATGTGAAGTCGCTCGACTACGCCAACAAACCAGAAACTGTAGGTTTAATATAATTTACTTGGTTTTGTTTTTCCAATAAATAAGAACACGAACAAATAAAAGCGTCTTTTCAATTCAGTGGTTTATTAAGAAGTAAGAAACAAAATGTAAAGTAACATACGATTAATGTTAGAAGAATAGAATAAACACAAATTAGGGTTGCCATCGTGTAATAATTTCAACAGAAACGTTAGGGGACTTGGAAGCCAACATTCGTGGCGTTATTGCCAACATACGGCCTCATATGCTCGAAAAAGTGGTTGAAAATTGGACCTGTAGAATTGGCTTTATTCGAGCCAGCCGCGGCAACCACATGCCCGAAATCATATTTAAACATTAATGGCATAAAATTATCCTTCCAATAAAGCCAAATTGATGGACATTAAAACGATTTTCTTGTGTTTTATTTCAATTCGAAGTTCTATACCTCTAAAAAACACCCTTTAATTTTGATAACTTGATGTATGTTGGAAACCGTAAGAGGCAAACTCTTGAAATTTTCTAAAAAATCCCAAAATTATAAAATCGCCTACCGAAAAAAATCTCCAAAATTTGAAAAAAGTCGCCAAAATGAAAAAAATCGACAAAATGAAAAAAAAACCGAAAAAAATCGCCAAAACGCGAAAAGGGCGCAAAAATAAAAAAATCTCCTATTTGAAAAAAATAGTCCAAAATTAAAAAAAAAATCGCCAAAATTAAAAAAACGCCAAAAACCGAAAAAATCGCCAAAACGCGAAATAAGCGCCAAATCTAAAAACTCCTATTAGAAAAAAAATCCGCCAAAATGAAAAAATCGTCAATATGAAAAAACGCCAAAAACCAAAAAAAATTGCCAAAACGAGAAAAAAGTGCCAAAACTAAAAATCCATAAACGAAACAAAATGTCAAAACTATATTTTATATAGGCTAAAGTTCGTATTGAATTACATATCTAGTGTCCGTACGGAACCCTTCGTGCGCGGGCCAAAGTCGCACTTCACTGAATTTATTGCTATTTGTTATTGTTTTGTACTACATATCTAAAAATCGGTGGAAAGGTGACTTGATCTAATATCTTCTAATCTATACTTGAAGAAAATCGCTCCAGCCGTTCAGAAGTTATCACATCTTTTTTAAATGTATTAAGGGTTTTTAATATTTTAATATTTCCTATTTATTATTGTTTTGTACTACATATCTAAAAAAAATGTTTTTAATAAAATTTTACAATTACGCAAATTACTCTGATTTATTTTATAGACATATATATCAACAGATGTTGATAATCTACCAGTAAACAATGCTTTACTCCAAATACTTAACTCAGGTGATGTCAAGGGAAATGGAAATGAGGCTTCTAGTAATTCCGCTTCAACTAATGCTGCTACTACTATCAATACGAATAACAACAATCCCAATAAAGCAAACAGTAGCTTCAGCAGCATTTTCAGCAGCAGCAGCAGCAACAACAATAATAATAATAATAGTAAAATCATTAATTCCATTAGTGATAATAGTTCTGCAGCAGGTGACCAGGATATGCCACCCAGTGTTCGTAACTTAAATCCGGAAGATTTGAAAAGTTATAAATTTTCGAAAACATGCATTGAAGAACTTGCTCAGTACCTTAAATCATTCGTTACAAATAGTGGTTGCACTTTATTAACACGTCCAATGCTTCGAAAATTAGTCACTTTGGTTAATTGCCAACTTGTGGAACAGGAAGGTCGTATACGCGCTGTAAGAACATCCCGATTTTTAGGAGAACGTACTGTCATAGAACTTCTTTTGCAGCACCAAAATCCACAACAATTAAGTTTATGTCTATGGGCAGCAGTACGTTCCCGTGGCTGTCAGTTTCTAGGTCCTTCTATGCAAGAGGAAGTTTTAAAATTAGTTTTACAGGCGTTGGAAAATGGTCACGCTTTATCACGAAAAGTGCTGGTCATGTATGTGGTTCAGCGTTTGCTTGATAAATTTTTACCAGCTTCAAAAACAAGCATAGGTCATGTCGTACAATTATTATATCGTGCTAGTTGCTTTAAGGTGTCCAAACGTGATGGCGATTCGTCTTTGATGCAGCTTAAAGAAGAATTTCGCGATTATGAAGCGTTGCGTAGGGAACACGATGCCCAAATTGTACAGATAGCTACTGAAGCCGGATTGCGAATAGCTCCAGATCAATGGTCCTCGTTATTATATGGAAATACAACTCATAAGTCACATATGCAAAGCATATGTGATACTCTTCAAACACCTTCATCGTTTGCCCAGTCAATACAGGAGTTGGTCTTGGCCTTGCAGCGTACAGGAGATCCAACCAACTTGTCTAATCTGCGGCCCCATTTAAAGCACTTAGCAAGCATTGATCCATCGATAGAAGGTCTAGCGCCAACATGGATTGATGTTGAAAAGGCTTTAGATTCAGTGCGTCACGTGGTATTGGGCTTAGTTAAATTTATGCAGTTTCAAAGCAATCGAAAAGTGCAGGACTACCCGGTGCCACCTGTGAATGCAAATGGAAAATATAAAATAAGTTTGTGTCGCGATTATACCGAAAGGCGAATGTGCCCTCGTGGAACAAACTGCACATTTGCACACTCAGCTGAAGAGCGCCAGAGATATCGTGCAAAACATCGTCGTACTGGTGCCGCTGTCGAAAAAACCATAACACGTCCAGCAACCTCTAACGCTATTACTGGTTTACAAGGAGCCAGTGGTTCAGCACAGACTGTAGAAAATATTAAAAATGAATTTTCTCCCAATCCCAGCTCACAACAAAATCAGTCACTCAATGCTATACATCATCAGCAACAGCACCACAGTCAAACATTAAATCACTTGATGGCTAATCCTGCAGACTTGGGAAAGTCACCAGTTACAGTCAAAACTTCTCCAATAAGAAAATTTGCCACAAATGATAATCCAAATAATGGCAGCACAATGCGCTCCAATTTGATTGATACATCATTCGTTGGTAACTTATCGAATACTACATCACCCCTACACATTCAGGGTTCATTAAATGCTTTGCATGCAAGTCCTATTCCTGCTGGACATATGTTGGGCCTGAATGTTCCTCCGTCGAATGTAATAAATGTTCCGCCATTGCACCAGCACACTAATTACGAAAATATACCATTTGGTGGACTAAATTTTGTGGGTTCTGCAGCGGGAGGGGGAGCGGGTGTGAGTGGCAAATTTGTACACATGCCAAATATGGGCATACCTTTGCCCCCACCACAGCACATACGCCCACCCAATGTACGAGGGAACATTAGTAATACTGTCAGTGGAGAAGTCCAAGGGCTTTCTCCTAGATCATCAATGCATAATCTTTTAAACATGACCACCGTTGTAAACCCACCGAATTTACAGGGCACAAACTCCAATAAACCGCCTTCGAGCCCCATACATAAAAGCCTTTACAATAACTCAAGTATAGCAGGGGATTATTACAATACTGTTCCTTCATATTTTAGCACTCACAATCCTGAAAGACAGCTGCCGAAACATCATATTAATCCTAACACAAATAATATGTGGGACTCGCAACAGCATAAACAGCCTCAGAATCAACATCCACAGTGCCAACCAATGCTTAAGCCTTCAGATTATCCACCAGCCAATCAACATCACCTTCTGTTTTTGCCACCGCCAAACAATCAGCCATTGGACTCCAACGTATTTTTCGATAAAAGCTCTTTAGACTTTAATAAAATTCAAACGCCTAGTTTGGACGACTCAGCGCTCCAAATGAATGCCAACTTTATGTTTAAAACAACACCAAACAATTTCCTAGAACATTCAGGTAGTCGTGCTCCAAAAGATCTGCAAAAGAATATTAAGGCATCGTTCCCTAATGAAAAGCAAAATGTGTATTGGCATCCCAACAATTTGCCAAATAATACAAACATTCTGAATTCTGTTACACCAGTTAACAATAGTGGCTGCAGTAATCCTATTAGTAATAACAACAATAGTGCGAACAATGGTGCGGTAAATATTGAACCATCTACATCCCTATTCCGTGATCGAGAAACTTTTGTTCGCTCCGATTCCATACTGGATGACGATGCAGCCACTTTCGAAGTACCAACTACGTCAACATCTGTTTTAGGAAATAAGTATGGTCCCATTTGTCCAATGTATAAAGGTCTTAACACATCAATATCCCCGAATAATGCAAACAATTCTTTTGTTGGTTCCTGGAATGCCTTGATTTCTCAAGACGATGACAAACAATGTAGTAATACTCGTACTATTAATCCTAAGGATTTATCGGGGTTTTCACTAAAGAATGACAATGCATTGAATATGCAATTTGAAAGACATTTGTCGAATTCCTCAGATTTGGCTGCCTTGCAATCTCAAAACACAACAGGATTTGATAATTTTAAAAGCATGGAAGCTGCCCTTTCAAAACTATCATTGAATTTTTCCAATGATTCTAGAAGCGAGCAACAACAACATCATCCTCATCAGCAGCAATTAGGTCATTTCAATTATGACCCTTTGGAACATATACTGGGTATAAATAATTATCAAGCTGATATGGTAAAGGTAAGTTAAGCTTTTTTAATATGTCTTTAAAGCTGTGGCAGAACGGTAGCTTAAGTAGTCTTAAAGAAATGTAGCTTTACTATTGGACAGAATGGAAAATTTTCATTTAGTCCACTCTCTCGTATAAAAATAGCTCAAAAATATATCGCTCATTTACTAAAAAAGAACAACGTCATAATTAAAAAAAATACAAAAAGTAATCATTTCAGTTTTTTTGTTGGAAAAATGGAAAAATGTAATTTTTCTTACAACAAACACAGGAAAAAAAGTTTGGACAAAAATTCTTTAATTTTTTTCCTGTTTGTTTCTAAAAAAATTACATTTTTCTAACTAGGTGGCAGCGTTACTTCAGCTGATAATTTTTTGTTCACCTGTATAATTACACCACGATGAATACCTTTACAGTTTGCCAGAAAACGAGTTTGAAATTTTCAATTTACACACAACTTGATGGAAAAATAAAATTTTATTTTTCTCTCAAGAACTTTAGCCTTGAATCAGTGCCCTAAAACTCCTTCCACTGAGATATAATACGTATGTGATCCGTCTTACTATTTCCTTATCCAATCACTTAGGATTAGTGTTATTTTAAGGCTGTTGCAGACTATAATACAAGTTTTAATCCTTTAACGAAAATTCATACCTGGTCTTATATTTGTTTCAAAAATTCAAAAAAAAACAATAGGTCTGTTCATTTACTTTCCCAGCAGAAATTAGCAACGAGAGAGTAAGGCAGAAATTTACAAAACGCATTACTTGTAAAAACTTGCAAGAAAATTTTATTCATATCAGAACCATGGATGAAAATCATGATACAATTGTACTTTTTCTGATATATTTTGTTTGATAATATTTTATTTAATTATTTATTTAGTTATTTGTTTATTCAAAGTAATATAAAGCCTAAAAGGCCAAACTTACACATATATTACTTTTAAATTGCATTTTTTTAGAAATTGATATTTAATATGAAATTCTTTACACAGTTTCATGTATATTTACTATTTTTATGCAATTTCCATACTTTTTTAATTTTATTCCATTAACCAATACAAAAATTCGACTTTCCATCTCTGATCATATTTGAGAAACAAACAAAATTATTTGCCAATAAAATTGAATTTATGTGGCTTAATGGAAGAAAAAGAATAAATTTAGAAAACATGCCTTTTTTCATTCGTATGTATACATGTTTTTTTAAAAAAGAAATTCATATTTTTTCAGTTTTCCTTTTTCAAATATTTTTTAAATAATTTATTTGACAACAAAACACACTACAGGTGGTTGGATAATTCTTGCAAGTAAACATTTTAATAGTAATAATTTGTAGGAATTTGTTTGTCTCAATTTTTTTCTCTCTTTTGACGCTTTCTCCTTGCAAGCTTTTTGAGTTAATGAACACTTTTCAGTAACAATTGTTACAAATTTGTAATAATTTTCAGTAAATGAACAAACCTAATAACAACTTAATATGTCATAGCTGCATTTTCCACAAAAGTATTAATACTTGTATTACAGTCTGAAGCGACCTTTACTAGCACTGATTTGAATTAATTATATTTTCTTTACCGTCCTTTGTCACCACGTCTTTGTACATTCACTTTCACTACACCAATCCTCTACATTTTATTTTTCATTTCTTTCATACTGCTGTTCATTTCCGCTATGTTCGAACCGGTAGCGGATTTGTTTTCTACAATTTCTCACTTGCATGATATAATTGTTATCTGTTGTTGCCTGTTATCCTTTGTATGCTTGTGTTTCTATGTATTGGTATGTGTGTTCGTTCATTACTTTCTGCCAGTGTGCGTATTAATCATTTCGTTATTGGCTTTCTTCTCGTGTTGATTTCATACTTATCTCCTGTGCTGCCTCTGCCTATCTCCTCTGCTCTGCTTCTGCAACTCTCCTCTGCTACTTCTCTACATAATCTAGTCTATCTGTTTGCGTTTGTGCCAAGAACGCATGTCAACCGTATATGATCAGAATTGTCCCACCACCTGCCCCTGACTATACGTCGTTGTTCCTCCACCTGTACTCCGTCGACCTTCGGATGAACGCCTGGCATGTTGAATAAAAAACGTTGGCGAATGTTGTTCGCCCCCTTTTTGGATGATTTCCCACTACACAATTTCAAAAATTTTCAAAAAAAAATAAAAAAAATTTATTTTATTCAAATTGAATTTTTCTTGAGTGACAAAAAATTGCATGAAGTTTTTGGTACTCACAGATCATATGAGTCTGCATGGATATATTTAAAGGCTGGTACTTACTATCCTAAATAATCTTTCGGATTGTGAGAAAATGCAACCCTGATGATGAAATTTTCATATGCTCCATTAGATCATAGTTTCGTTTTCATTCAAAAGTAGTTTGATTATGTAGGAGAGTGACTCTACCCAGGATTTATAACAGCATTTCGAATTAGTATTTGTTAATTTTACGAATCATAATTTGCTGTGATTCCAAATTTTCTACATAAAAAAAATTATTTACAAACCAAATGACATTTATATGGAACAAATCACAACGAATCAATTCGTATGATTGGCCTAACAAGAAGAATGAAATATTGTTTTTCGAGGATTAGAGGTTAAAACAATTTTTAAAATTACGAGTAAATTTAAAATGCTCTCTTTACACATAAGAATGTTCGGAAAATTGTGTGTTTCGAAAACCCAATCCTTTTAATTGCACAACTCAATGCGCTAGAAGTGTAGTTGAAAGGAAATATCTTATCCTTTGTATGCTTGTGTTTCTATGTATTGGTATGTGTGTTCGTTCATTACTTTCTGCCAGTGTGCGTATTAATCATTTCGTTATTGGCTTTCTTCTCGTGTTGATTTCATACTTATCTCCTGTGCTGCCTCTGCCTATCTCCTCTGCTCTGCTTCTGCAACTCTCCTCTGCTACTTCTCTACATAATCTAGTCTATCTGTTTGCGTTTGTGCCAAGAACGCATGTCAACCGTATATGATCAGAATTGTCCCACCACCTGCCCCTGACTATACGTCGTTGTTCCTCCACCTGTACTCCGTCGACCTTCGGATGAACGCCTGGCATGTTGAATAAAAACGTTGGCGAATGTTGTTCGCCCCCTTTTTGGATGATTTCCCACTACACAATTTCAAAAATTTTCAAAAAAAAAATAAAAAAAATTTATTTTATTCAAATTGAATTTTTCTTGAGTGACAAAAAATTGCATGAAGTTTTTGGTACTCACAGATCATATGAGTCTGCATGGATATATTTAAAGGCTGGTACTTACTATCCTAAATAATCTTTCGGATTGTGAGAAAATGCAACCCTGATGATGAAATTTTCATATGCTCCATTAGATCATAGTTTCGTTTTCATTCAAAAGTAGTTTGATTATGTAGGAGAGTGACTCTACCCAGGATTTATAACAGCATTTCGAATTAGTATTTGTTAATTTTACGAATCATAATTTGCTGTGATTCCAAATTTTCTACATAAAAAAAATTATTTACAAACCAAATGACATTTATATGGAACAAATCACAACGAATCAATTCGTATGATTGGCCTAACAAGAAGAATGAAATATTGTTTTTCGAGGATTAGAGGTTAAAACAATTTTTAAAATTACGAGTAAATTTAAAATGCTCTCTTTACACATAAGAATGTTCGGAAAATTGTGTGTTTCGAAAACCCAATCCTTTTAATTGCACAACTCAATGCGCTAGAAGTGTAGTTGAAAGGAAATATCTTATCATAAAAGTTATAACATTTTTAGTATACAATTTAAGTTGAAAATTTGTTAACACACTAATAATCCCCAATTATTGTTTTACTTATTCTGTAAAATATTTTTTATTAAAAATATATTGTTTAAATTAAAGTTTAACTTAATATCTCTAGTTGTTCTAAGAAATTTTTGGGTAATGGTTTAATGATTATCTGCATTAGCAATAGTAAAATGCGCATAGGATCCAGCTAAACCCCTCAATAATCAATTTCAATAAATTTTTAATAAAAAAATATTTTGCTGAATAAATAAAATAATAATTTGGAATGATTAGTGCGTTAAAAAATCTTAAACTTAAATTGTAATAATTCCCACTCAAAAAAAAAACACTAATGTTTACAAATTGTTTTAACCTCTAAGCCTCGAAAAACAATATTTCATTCTTCTTGTTGTTTTATACAAGTTATGTCTTTCTGTTTCAGAATGATGAATTATTATGGAATAATTCTAATATGAACAACAATAAAAGCTCAAAACAGTCAACTATGAACTTAGGATTAAATAGCTTTTGGAGTGATAATACTGCAACAACTGCCTCAAGTATGATCCCGTCATCAAACACTACCCTAATGAGTAATAATCTACAGTTATCCCAACAGCAGCACCAACAACGATTGTCTCAAAAATTAGATGACACCGAATTGGATATCTGCGAAATAGTTGATAAAATATTACCTTATGCTGATGATACCGGCATTAAATTGGATTAAAGAAAATAAAAAGGTAACAACAAGAAAACCTTAATAAAAACATAACACTTTTAACATAGAGAACATAAATTTACCTACAAAACGCTTGCAAAAGAAAACTCGGTATAAATTATATGTTATATAATATATATATAAATGTATATACATACATATGCGTACTATATACGAGAAAAATAGAATCATTCGTATACATACATATGTATTTTTGAATAAGTGAATGTATTTAATAGCGTTTATTTTTATTTTTTTTTTGCAAATTTTTTTAAAAGTGATTCAAGTAGTAAAGATCCATTTAATTTCATGAGGCTACGATTTTGATAGAAAATATGCTAGTGTTATTACTTATTTCTGTGATTTTGTTACTATCTTTTACTCTGTGGAAAAATCAAAACATTTCTTCAAAATGTTCCCAAATGATCTTGTCAATAATTGACAAATATTATAAATGAGATTGTAAGAAATAAATTAAAAAAAGTGTTTCTTGTCTTAAAAAATTATTGTTTTGTTAAATTTAGAAGTTATTGCAAATTTTATTTTATAAGTAGTACATTATTTCAAATATTTTTATTTTTATTTTCATTTTTTTTTTGAATTATAAATGTATTGCTTGTCATATAAATTCATACTATTGTATAACCATGGTGTGTTCTTCAAGGAAGGTGTATTACTATTTCGCAACTTTTTTTTTCGTAAATGTATGTTTGTACGTACATACATGTCTGTATATCTATTTTATTGAATTGATAGATAGTTTAAGTTAACAAAAAAAATATTGGTAATTTTTAACTTGTGGTATTACTTAGAATTCTAGACAAATTGACGGAGTCTTTTCTTCAACTTTGTGTGTTTGTGTAAACTTCAATACGAGTATATACAAAATATGTTATGTTAATAACAATATGTAGTCAAACCGCGATAATTCGTACATCATTAATTCAAAAACCTTAGCGATTTGAAATAAAAGGCTGAACTCTTTAATTTACATAAAACCCCGTCTCTTTAATTCGTAGTTTTTTTAATTCATAGTCTGATGGGACCTTTCAATATGGTACTTACTCGTAACCAAGCTCTTATAATTAGTAATAAGTTTCTGAAAATTTTTGTGTTGCTTAAGATTAGTTTCTTTCTAGTTTTTGTGAAGTGTGTGACGTGGAATTGGCAAAGAAAAACACACCTCGTTAAATTCAAACCACTGTAAATAATTTTTTTTAATCTTATAGGCATATTTTGTAAAAAATTTTGTTTCTAAACGTTTGACATTTGTATGAAAAATAACGAAAATAACAAAATTTGCCTTTTAACCTCGTTAAAACGAAAACTCCGGTAATTCTTAGAAAGCAGTTGGTTCCTTCTATTACAACTAATCGGAATTCTACTACATATTATTTACAGTAATTCGAAACGAAAGAATACATTTTCGAATTTGTATCTTTATAATATGCAAATTCGAAAGTATTTTCTTTCGTTTCAAATTAGAGAGTAAACGACAGAAAACGTTCGCTCGATTATTTATGTCCACAAACAAAACCTAATTTTCTTATTTTATTGTTGTTGTCGATACAATTTTTCGATCGAGCGTTTTATGTCTGCATCGTCGGCCACGGCGTTAATATATTATTTTTCAATCAAAGAATTGAATGCAAAAGTTTATTTTACATACAGAATATTTTTATTTTCCCCATTCGATACGCTTAAATTTCAAATTTAGCAATTTGAAACACGACACCCTTTCATTATAGACACACCAGGTTATTCGTTAAACACAAATATATGCATACATACACATATTTTAATTCTTGATTATATTATTTTTTTTCGAAATAGAGAAGTCAACAATATCGCCCTTATTATAATTTAACCGATGATAAATATACAGTATGTGCTGAAAATTTTTTGTTTTTTTATAGATATACATATATACTAACTTCTAAATAGATAATAAAATAAATTTAATAATTACTAGTGAAAAACAAGAATAACATAAAAATTATTTAACGTATATT
The DNA here is from genome assembly GCA_905220375.1 of Tachina fera. NCBI lineage: Eukaryota > Metazoa > Arthropoda > Insecta > Diptera > Tachinidae > Tachina > Tachina fera. The sequence goes on along the minus strand of LR999964.1, from coordinate 48,261,010 downwards.
TCTTAAAGAAATTTAAATTACGCTATTGTGCGAATGTTAACTATTACAATTTAAAATTTATACACATACACATATTATAATTATTATTATTATGATATAAATATGTTATTTAATATCTATTGTTTTTATTTTGAGGAAATGAAAATTGTAAAATTTGATATATATTTTTATAAAATCGATACGATGATATGTTATTACATGCTATTATACATACAATATACATACATATATATAAAATAAATAAAAAAAACTAAAACAGTTTATTATATATATATTTTTACTAAAAAAAATCAATATTATTAACAATTAAAAATATTGAAGAAATTTTTTTAATAAGCAAAACCTCATTAATTTGGTGTGGTATATAAATTATTATTGTATGCATGTTTTATGTTTTATTAAACATTTTAAATTCATCTAGATATTAAACATATAAGACGTTTACTTACGTCTGTATGAATCATACAATATTTAAACAAAATCAAACAACAAACCATTAAAATAATCTGATTCTTAACTTTAAGTTCTTCACATGAATTTTTTACATGTGCTTAAAACATTGAGTTTAATTTTTATTTTTTATATATTTATTTTGACTTTTAAATTTACATACATACATACATACATATATATGGATGTATGTATATTAATTTTACTATTGTATCTTTTTGTTAACACTCAACTAGGCATATTCGATTAACATTTTATGCGATAAAAAAAGTTATTTTCTCGTTGTAAGAATAATATAGTTTTTATAAGAGAGAAAGAAAGCAAATACATATCGCTCATTTAATTCTCCACAAACAGTACGAAAACGGTATTATTTTTTTTATTGACATGGACTTAGATAATAAAGAAAAATGTTTATTTTGTAATAACTTAATAATTTGTAGCACATACCTGTTTACTGATGGCCTCATATATACATACATATACATTTCTTTGGAGAAAGAAGAACGAAGCAAAAGATTTAATTTAACCCAGATTTTTATTTCTTTGAGAAAAAATATTCCGGACATCCCAAACAAGATCATTTACTTATCGAATCTTTAAATTGTAATTTAAAATTACAAATACCAGAAATTTCAGCGACAATTGTAGTGTGTGCAAAAAAAATATAACTATGGGCAAATAAACTTTCTTTTGAATCGAAAGAATTTATCCAATCCGCATGAATGAAATAAATTGCGTAAAAGAGAAATACATCTTCAAATAAAATTATATTCATATAAGGATTTGTTATTGATTTTATAATCAATATTTTTTTTTCAATTTTCTTTCAAAAATATTAGAAAGCAAACAAAAAAACTTATTTAAAAAGACTCTATTTTGGTTCCATGAAAATTTTCGATAGCTGCCTTTACATTGTTCTAAATGTATCTGAAAAAAATTCGATAACTGCCTTACAGTGTTCAAAATTTATTTATTAGACGTACCTTATTATTTTAATTTCTATGTGAATTATTCTGTTAATTTATAGAATAATTGGTGTTCGTTAAAGTTCGTAAACAACTTTTGGAAATATCAATGATTATCAGCCGGGCATGGTTTTTAGTAACAAAACGATATCTTAAATTTATAGCGGTCCTAAGCTCCTTACAGGAGTAAAAAGGAACCAATATATACATACAAGTATGTTTTTTATGTGTAATACCTTTCTTCCATTTTTAGTTTATTAATTAATCGTTCACAATGAAATGTTTTTATTTTTTTAACTTCGTGTATATGTTTACAGTTTTAAAATTAAATATAATGCTTTCGATATCATCCAGTTTGAATTAGTCGCAATCGGCGCATTCTTGAAATGCGGTATTGTAAATTAGGGCATTCGATACGACTCGTAATTTAAAAATATGTCAATAGAGTTTATATGGAAATATATTTAAATTACTAGTCGTATCGGATGCCATAATTTGCCCCAATTCGAAGGATAAAATGTTCGATATAATATACAATAAATCAACTATTATGAGGCCATATATAAATCTACTTACATGATTTTACCAAATCAACATGATGTAACGAAAAAATGGTGGTAGAAATATAGTAATTCACGTCAATTCAACTATGACTAAGGACAATTTTTTTGGGTTCGAGACTACACTTATGAATTGATATTTAAATAGAATTGGTAAAATTGGGCATAAGTTTCTTTCTGTAATTAGCTAATCCTGTCCCACTATGTAATAGAAAACGCTCGACCGACATGTTGCATTAAAACAACAATAAAATAAGAAAATTGTTTATGTTTTCAGTATAAGTAATCGATCGAACGTTTTCTGTCGACATCTTGGGACATCTCACATTAACTGCCTATCCCACCATGTCACCAGCAAAGGTTCGATGGACAATTTATATTGAAAACAACAAAAAAATGGTCAACGTTATTTTTGTTTCCCACACAATTTGTCGATCGAACGTTTGCTGGTGACAGCGTGGGACAGGCATTAATTGAAATTAATGTTTTTGGCCTTTCGACCACGAGCATAATTGTGCTGGCATAACATGCCAGCTTGTTGGAGAAAGAGCATCAGCAGCACAAAACCAATACACACAACTAAAAAAAAATCAGCAAATATCAAATGAATATATAAAACACTAACACACACAAAGCAACGTATACGTATACATTTTTATTCCAGATGAATTACTCTCGTGTGGTTTTGAAAGAACGAAAATTATTCCCGTGTGTGAAAGGCCTTCGAGTGGTAGTTTCAACTTCTTTTTGTATGTTTTGCTACTATACTGAGGAACAGAATAGTGGCAACACTTTCTGTGTGCAGAAGTCATAAATGTTATTAAAACACCCTGATTTTTTGGGGAAGAAGAAGAAGAAAGTGCTTACTTTTCGTATTTACATGTGAAATATTGTGCGCGCAAAGGAAATATATAAATAATATAAAAAATACATATTATTTATTTATGTGTTTTTTAACCCCCGACCAAAAAAGGGGTGCTATAAGTTTGTAGTGTGTGTCTGTGTATACATATTTATCTGTCCGTGTCCACGTACAGACCAAACGGCTGGATCGGTTTTGATTTTGTTTTTTATGTTTGAAAGGTGACTTGAGCGGGAGTGTTATTATGTACATATGTATGTACATGTATATGTTACTAGTACCCGCCATGTAGCAAATGTAGCTTCGTGATGACATCAAAATTACGTCAGAACCACATGCCCATGTAGATTTTTATATGCCGTGTACTATAGGCTTTAGCTATGTTTGATGAAAATCGGCGCAGCCGTTTAGAAGATATCACATCTTTTCAACTGTTGTCTTTGACGCCGTAGCTGCCAAACGGCTAGACCGATTTTAATTTTTTTCTGTTTGAATGCTGACTTGATCTAATATCTTCTCGCCTATACTTGAAGAAAATTTGTCCAGCTGTTTGGTCTCTATGTCGGGGGTTCTTAAAATTTTTAATTTTTGTTATTAATTATTTTATTATATAATTTTTTTTTACAAAAGTTATATGTTTCACATCTAATGTAATCGACTACCGAAAAATCACTTACATTCACATAAAGTTTAACTTTAATTTAATCTCTAATCTTGAACTCAAAAAGTGGCCCTAAAAATAATTGAAACTTTCGAAATTCTAAGAGGATAAGAAGCATCTAACTCTGGTTTAACTTCCTTGGAATATACATATGCAAGTTAAAGATATCTTGACTAATGCCTTAACTATTTTGGGAGCACAATTGCAACTTTTATATTTTAAACAAGCCCGATATACTCCTGTTTCTATAATGTAATAAATTTTTTTATCTAACTTTTCGGACTTTTTTTAAATGTTCAATTAAACAATTTTCTTAAGATTAGGTCTGTTTATAATTTTATTTTTTACGGCCCTTTTCACAATGTCGAATTAAAAGCTAATAGAGAAGACCTTGCATTGTGAAAAGGGACGTTTAGTTTGATTATTCGTTAAACTTCGGTTAACTTCTTCAGGATATTTCTTAAAAAGATAAATAAAAATAAACAAAAAATATGAAATATCCTGAGGAAGTTAGCCGAACTAAAATATAAACAGACCTAAAGCTTGAAAAAATAGTTTAATTGATAATGTAATATCAATCAAATAATATCAAATAAATAAATAAAATACATAAATATACGAACGAATTCAACGCCAATCTTCCTGAATAATTGTGACAATTGAGTGATATGTATTAAATATTCACAAACAAACTGTGTTTAAGTTCTCTATTGCTTTCAAATTATAGAAAATGTATAATAAAAGTTTTCTCTCTTCAAACTGATATTTTTCATTAAAATTTATTTATTTTATTTTAAATAAAATTGTAAAAATTTATTTTTAATATTAATATTGTAGCTTGACAACTTTAAAAAAACGAATATTAAAAATATGTTTTTTTCTCTGCGCTACTGAAATATTTTTGGAGTTAAAAAATTAAATTTGGGAAATATAACTTAATAATTGTTTTTCTTTTCAAACATTTTTAAATAAATATTCTTTGCTGCAACTTTTCATCATATTGATGGCACTCAAAGACTATTTTTCAAATTCAAAATAAATCACAAATTAAATTGAACTTATTGCAAAAATATTTTTTTTAAATTAATATATTTGATTAAAAATAAATTTTTGGATTAATTTAATTTTAACTTTAACCACAAAGCTAAGCTTTCCTTTCTTTAAACGCGCTTAGGGCATCCTAATTAATTAAGGAAACATTTTTATTTTGCTTTGCTTTTACCAATTTATTAAATATTCTACATAATTTAATTGACAACATTTTTATTGATTTAATATACTTATGTACATACATATGTATAATGCATGTTTGTTGTGTCTCTATATTTAATATTGAATTTAATACTTGTTTTATGTTTCATTATTTGTTTAAATCAAAGCTGAGCTAAGACGGCATATCATTAGTGATAAAAAAAATAATACACTGTAACTACAAACAAAAGTCGACAAAAAATTTTTTGATTTCTTGAAGCAGTCATATGTACGAGTATATGTATGTATGTGGAACGATTTTATTTTATTTTTTTTTAAATTATCCAAAATTAATTTTATTAAACAGATAGTTTGCAATCATGATTACACTCAGAACTCATGTTGTTGAAACAAATTTTACAAATTTAAAAATTACACTTTATTTTCAATCAGTGCATTTCAAAGACAAACTAAAAAATTTACTTACAGCGTATTTCGTAATGTCGAAAGAATTTGTGTTCATTCCAATTATAATCTGAATAAAATTGAAGAAAAATTATACTATTCGATATCAAATGACATTTTAAATAATTTCCATTTAAATTCTATCGAATTATGTGTTTTTAAATTTTATTCGATATCGAAAGCCTCAATAATTTGCATTTTGTGGGGTTACTTTGTAATACGTATGAGAGGAAAATATTTTTGAATTAAATCGTTAATAATATGCAAATTTAACTAACTTTCTGGAACAAGGCTTATTATTATATGTGTATGTATGTATGTATGTACATACATATGTGTTATTGAATTAAATTGTTTTATTTACAGTTAAACTGATTTATAACGAACCTTTTTGGGGTCTGGAACAATTTTAATAGAATTTAATTTTAATCCAAACACAAACTTAAACCTTAAAAAACAACAACATAAAATAAGACATCAAAGAGAATTATTTTTGTATTTTGTAATTGATTCGTTACAATAGAAAACAGATAACAACCAAGTTCGTTATAGACAAGTTTCTTGTGCATTGTTATTATACCGTGTTTTTCCCTAAGGAATAACACAAAATTTAAAAAAAGTCTTACTTTTTCTAACATTCATTTCTGTAAAGGTTATGCAGTTTTCATTACCAAATCCTTCTTTGCTTTATTGGGATAACTTATCGGCTTAAAGTCAAGAGTGATGATGTAGCCTTGAAGAAAGTCTAGAATAAAACTTTTCGACTTAAACCGTTTTTAATAACATTACGTTTTTATGGTAAAATAATTTTCCCATTAAAAATTGATAAAGAATGTATTATTTCATAAAAGAAAGCTTTGATTTAAACTGATACTTAATAAAATAAACAAAAATCAAGCGCATATTTTAACCGTGATTGTTAATTAATTTTTATTGTTAAAAGAAAATAATAAATATCTTAAAAATCATTAAGTACCTTCAAGCTCAAGCTTAACCAAGATGGTAAATTTTATTTACTGTTTAAATTAAGAAAACTATAAACTTGCTGGCTGGCTGTCTGCTTATCACTCACTTATCGTTACGTACATCTTCAGTGGCAAAGCAATTATTATTTATCAAAATATCATATGTATGCCAACATATGCACACCACATATTGTTAATGTAAAATCTTCTATTCAATACTTAATTTTTTGTTTTTAATCAAAAGAAAACATAAATAAGTAAGTAACAAAACATTTGGGTTGTGAAAATAATAATTTTGCATTTGCTTATTTAATTTTTGTATATTATAATTTTTTTTTTTTTGCTCAAACATTATTTGAGGGAGTACGGTGTAGTAAGTGGTACAGTTTTAATCTAAACCCAATGGGTTCATAAAAAAGCAAAGCCGTTAATTAAAAAAAACATTATTAATCAAATATATAATTATTTATATACCATATTAATATCATCAAGTTTTTTTTTTAATTTTTATTAAATAAATTAAAAAAAAATATCAAAGTAAAATATTTAATTGACTTAATACTAAAAAAATTAAATGTACATATGTATGTGTGTATAAACCGTATTTATGTTCATATACATATACTATTTATGTATGTATGTACATACATATGTATACATACATACATACATGCTAAATAGGGAATGCTTATTTATTTAGATAAACTAAATACATACATATGTAAACATACCTACATATACATATATACATATTTGTATGTATGTATGTACAATAAGAAGAAATTGTAACAATTTTTTTTATACATAAATATATTTATTGTTTTATATAGCCAATATACATATTAAATTTTATGTTATTATTCATTTATCTTGAAATTTAATTTAGAAAAACAATAACTCAATATTTTTAATCAGTTATTAATATTAACATAATTTCTTTCAAATTTGTCGTGATTTTATTTGAAAAAAAAAAATCAGGAAATTTTATTTCTTATTTCTATTGAATTGATAAATTATATTAAACTAGTTTTTGTATTTTGTATTAACTTTTAAATAAATATGTTCATTTAAACATAATTTTATAAGCAAACTTTTTTATTTTATTCTTTTATAAATTTATACATATATGTACATACATATCGCTCATTTACTTCAATAGTGGCACAACTCAAAAAAACCAGTTTTGCAGTAAACGCTTTTTAAGTTTTCAATTTGCATACAACTCAATGGAGAAATGAAAAAAAAATGCTCCGAATTCGTAACGACTGGTCGACAAAATCTTCCGATTTTGGCACCGAAATATTACCGAAATCGTAAAAATTTTTGTATGAAATGGTTGACACGACTACGTAACGATATTTCGGTACGAATTTCTTCTTGAGAGCAGAGCAGAGTACCGCTTCACCGTTATTTTGCTGCTATTGTCGAAATAATTTGCGCATACTCACGTTTTTTAAAATTTGTTACAATCCTTTTTTTTATCAACATATGCATACATACTTATTTAAAAAAAATTCCTCATTTTTTTCTTATGTACTCAAAAATCAAAGTTATAATGTTTATTCTTAGGTTGTTCGTGTTATAAAAAACAAGAGGGAAAGATAACATTCCGGTGCTTTTTTAAACTTTTTGTTCTCATTGTTTTACAAACTTTATTAATTTGATTTTTAAATTTTTGCATTACTTCCCTTCAAAATGGTATATATGTACATATATATGTTATATATTATATATAACTCTCAAAAAAATCTCCATCTCCCTCATATTTAGAATACCCGGTTTTTTCCCAGGGAGTTTTTTCTCCTTGGAAATTTTAATTCTTAGTAGGAGAAATAGACAAAGGAAATAAACTCCTGGAGAACTGTTGTCCATAATTGGGATGTATATCACGAAAACTAAGTGAGGTCAATGCCATTAAGGCATTGTTAAGTTATGTATACAAGGTTTAAATCCGAGAAAAGCAAAATGCCGCTAGTGGACACTTATTTACACGTACGGAAGAAAACAATTCAGTGTCTCATAAGCATTCTCTCTTTAATATTATCACTAATGCTAGGAACCAGGGATGGCAAAGTTGGTACAATTGTACCATTTTTGTTACTATTTAAAGTACAATAGTACACCAATGACTAATTTAGTACATATGTATATGGAATCTCCGCAGTTTCACTCCGTATTTCTTTTCAAATGATTGCATATGCCAATTTTTACTTTTGAACAATGAAAGTCATATTCTTCTCCTTGAAAACGGTCTTGTGACAGCAAAACGCAGCAAGAAAATCAAAAAAATGCGAATTATTCCATTTCCAAATCGTCGGATGCTCGAGCACATGCTATTACTTTGTGTATTTTAAATTTCAACTTAAACAGGTGTAACTTACAAGCAGATTTGTGAAAACGATTCTCTAGCCATAAATAACAAAGTCAATTATTTTAATAAAAACAAATAAAAATATGTAATTTGAACTAAAATAATTATTTTAGTACAATTAAGGTAAAAAAAGTAAAATTTTTTAAAGTTGTTGGTACAATTTTAAAATTCTCAATGCCCTTCCCTGCTAGGAACACAAATGGGACGAACGACGAATTTCGTCTACGTTGACGAGAGAGAAAATTGTTTTTCGTCGTTCGTCGGCGTACATAATACATAGAAATAAACCTATCCCAGAGTTCGTCACGCACGACAGCGGTGTTGTGTTTATTTTCATATGCACAAATGTGTTTTATTTTTTATGACGAAAACGCGCACCGACAATTTCGTCGTTCGGCATAATTGTGTTCCTAGTATAACATTGCACAGATAGAACTGTTTGCACTAGTTTTGCGTGTTTTTGGTTCTGGTGTGAACAAATATGTTATTTAGCGTTTCTGTTACTATGTAGTTGTTAATGTTGATTTTTTTAAGCAATTATTAACTCTGTTTTTTACTTTTTGGGTAAAGTTTGGTAAAATGAGAGGAAACTATAATTTTGCTCAATAATATACAAAAATTCACAAAAGTGTAGTGAAAAACGGGGTTTCTTAGATTTTCAGTTTAAACAGTTGTAATTTCTTTGTTTCCCAATGGATTTCTTTATATATATATGTAATTATAATTGAGTGTCCGCACGTGATGAATTTATATCATGATGAATGAACAACTTCGCATAAAAAGGGGTATGAAATATACTGTTTTTATATGAACTTATTCATTCATTATTATATAAATTCATCAGATGTATATACAAAATTAAATAAAAAATAAATTAAGAAAATTAACGATCTAATTTTAAGATCAAAAATTTTGTATTTAGATTGTAGAAATTTTAAAATTTCAATTTTGAAATTTGTAGTTGTAGAATTTGCAGATTTTTATTGAGAACTAAATCTTGAATTCGATCTTAAAATTAGATTTTATTCAAGATTAAAATCACACAAACTACTGCATTTACTACCAAACAGATGTGCATGTTTCCTTTGATTCGCTTTTTAAAACAAAACATTCGAATGTTTCCATAATAATTTGGAAAGGTGAGAGTAAATGTGTGAGAATGAGTTTTTCGTTTGTTTCGCTTTTTTTGAACGAAACAAACGACAACTAGAGTAATGTTATATTCGATTCGAACTCTCATGTTTCATTACTCTAATGTCTCCATTCTCTCATGTTTCCACAACACACATTTTTTCAGTTCCGTTGCTCGTTTCGCTTTTACAAATGAGAATAGGAAGACTGTTTGAAAATTTGAGAATGTGTTGAACAGCGTTTCAATCATACTCCTGCAGATCATTAATATGTATGTGAGTAAATAATAAACGAAACACATTACCTGCAAACAGTGTTGTCAGACTTTTTTTCAGCCTAATAAAACATTAAATTATACCTACAAATTTATTTTTTATTTTCTAATTACATTACAAATATTGTTAAATTTTAAATTCAGGTCCATCGTAAAACATAAAAATTATATTATTTGAAACAAAATGAAGAAAATTGTTTACATTAACTGGCGTACATTAACTGGTGTACAATTCTTAAAAATATTTTATTCCAAAAGATCAATCTAAATAGGATAAATTAAACTTGATCACCAAGATAAAAATGATTACTTAAATCTTATGATAAAACTGAATTAGCATTTACATACTTAAATGTGTATTTAATTACACATAGCATATCCTTGAAGTTTTAAGTACCAGCAGAATCGTCGTATTCATACACTCGTGCAGGCTCTTTGGTGCTTGATTCTCAAAATGTTGGTTCTAACTTATAAAAGAAACTTATAAAGTTTTCCCCAGTGGGCTTCATAAACACCAAATGAGATTTTGTGGTCCATGTTTTTTTAACAACACCTAGAGGTCGAGCTTTGTTTAATACAATTTCAAAAATGGGCTTAGATGTTATTTTGAGTAGGCAGCCCACTTACTGGCCGTCATGAAAAATATTTCTAGGGATTTAATTAATGTTGAAACTTCTCTAGATCTCTCCTCCGATAACTCCCCCACTACCGTTACAATCTGTAACCCACTAAGAAGTGACTTACCTCACCCATATACATATGAAAATGATCAATCGTGTTAATTGGCTGGGATTCAAAAAATATATTAGTAGTCATTGCACGGAAAATATTACGCTAAGAACACCCAATGACATTGAAACTAACATTTCCAATCTTATCGAAAATATTAAACAGGCTGCTGAACATGCCATTACCTCCCATCCGCAGTCTGGGTTTAATAAAATTTGTTCCAGGGATATTGAACATCTCGTGCGTGAAAAAAGAAAAGCTAGAAGGGAATGGCAACAGCACAGATCACCCCAACATAAACTCATACTTAAAGAATGTACTAAACGACTTCAAGAGTTGCTTGCATCTGAAAAACTGCATCTCTTAAAAATTATTTGGAAGGTCTTGATGTCACACCAACATCTAATTACTCATTGTGGCGCGCTGCTAGAAAGCTTAGAACACCCGTTGAGTTTAAGCCACCTCTGCGCACTGTAATGTTAAAATGGAAGGATCGCCATGTAATGTATGAACGGCAGGTGCAGGATTTAAATGCTATGTAATGTTAATATTGTGTGTTTGGTAGTGTGTTGTGGATGTAAAGCCCTATAGCCCAATTGTTATTTTTATCCAGCTGTACAGGGGGTCCAGCTTATAAATAGGCGTTCAAAGGAACTGCCAAAAAGGTTGAGATTTCAATAAAAAAAACTAGGCAAGTTGTTGCCGAATTGCGTTCTTGAATCAAAGTCTGTTTTATTTAACATTTCATTCTGCTTATATACTAATTTTACAAATCTAGGTTAGCCTTTTTATCTTACATTTAATATTTACAATTATATTTTGTTTCTTTCTTTACTATGAAAATACTAAGCATTATTTTATTAACCAATAAAAAAAGGGGGATTTAATAATAAGAAATTATATTGAGACTCAAAAAGATTATCACTCAATTTATTCTATTCAGCATTATTGCTGTTTTTTGGTTGTGTTGCAATGCTTGTGCATTGAACTGCTATTACAGCAATGCAATTAATTTTGTTACAGTGCATTACTATAAGTGTGGTACACTACAGCACATCTACCGAAGGTTGGGCAAGAAGCGATACGAAAAAATGTAAAATATTTGCTAAGCATTTAAAATCCGCATATACCCCAAATACATGTACTAGTGTTGCTGATTTGCCGAGTGTAGTTGCTCTACCCCCTCGACCCTTAAAGTTTAAGATGCGTGATGTACATAAAGTAATTGCTGAACTCAAGCCAAAGAAAGCTCCAGGTATTGATGGAATTATTAACAAGATGCTGATGAACTTGCCCCATATTGCAATAAGAATCTTGCTGTTTATTTTTAATGCCATATTACGACTGGAGTATTATCCACAACTCTGGAAGCTTGCAAAAGTCAAAATGATTCCAAAGCCGAGCAAAGATCTTACTAAAGCTGAGTCATATAGGCCAATAAGTTTGCTTTCAACTATGTCAAAACTCTTCGAAAAGCTGCTCATGACAAAATTGTCCCCAATTTTAACTGATAGTGGGTGCATCCCAGACCATCAATTTGGTTTTAGAAGTCAGCATAGCACCATTGAACAAACTCATAGATTGGTTCAATTTATAAGATAAACATTTGAGGAAAAGAAGTATTGTTCTGCACTGTTTATTGACGTTTCTCAGGCATTTGATAAAGTGTGGCCTGAGGGCCTCATTTCAAAATTGAAATCATATCTACCAATAAATTTTCTGAATCTATTAGAAAGTTACATTACTACCCGAAATTTCACGGTTGTGGAAGGAGAATTCATGAGTGTGCCCGAATTTATATCATCCGGTGTGCCACAGGGAAGCATACTGGGGCTTGTTTTGTATTTGATCTATACTTGTGATATGCCTTTGAGCAGTAATATCCATACATCTACGTTTGCCAATGATACATATTACACAATTGGAAGAACATATTACACAATTGGAAATGTGGTTTAACTTATGGAGAATTAAGGTAAATGAACAAAAGTATATCCATATAACGTTTACCCTAAGAAGAGATACTTGTTCCCCCATTCGAATGAACAATCAAAATATTCCTCAATATTCCCAAGTGAAATACCTTGGTATACACCTTGATCGAAGGCTTACATGGAAACATCATATTGATTTTAAGCTAACTCAGATGAAACTTAAGTTATCTCAAATACACTGGTTGATTGGCAGAAATTCAACACTTAGCCTGTACCAGTGTTCTGTAAATTGCGAGAAGTTTTCGCGTCGAGAAAAATCAAAAAAAATAATATTGGTTGTCCTGTTTTCTACAGGCTGATTCATATACAACCTGAAATAAGCTTACAAGAAACATGAGCAAGGAACTAAGTTTTTTGTTAGTCATCCTGTGTTTCACAGAATGTCACATCCTAATCCGCTTGGTCTTAACATCTTGAATTTTACTGGTCACATCCGCTTGAAAAAGAAGGACACAAGGGCTCTTATACTCAACACTCCAGATGGGATTGATTGAAAATATTTTTTTTATACTTTTTTATAATTTTTTTTCTTTTTTGATTATCACTACTTATGTATTATTTATAACCATTAACAAGTTTATGTCCGACAGTGGTCGGTCCTAATAATTATATTTTAGATTTAAGATTTGAATACTCATTGTTAGTTCGTATTTCAAGATACAATAAATAAATACATTACAAAAAAATTTTCTTTTAAAACTTCTTGAATTTCAGAAAATTTTGTTTGAGATATAGTCACAAAATTTAGAATTTTTTGCACGAAATATTTTATGTTATAGAAAAACTTCCTTGAAAAAAAATGCGTAGTTCTATTTTAATGAAATCGTAAAAATATAGCCAAAAATATCACCAAGGAGTTCAAATATCGCCAAGTAAATCGCCACTCGCCATTTCAAAGCTTTGATCGCCAAAAACAAATTTTTGTCGTCCCGTTTGGCGAGATATCGCCATATCTGACAACACTGGCTGCAAATACCAAAACAAAATTACACACAATACGAATGTGTGCCTTGGCTGCGCCACAAAAAACTTTACGAACGTGCGCACGAACATCTGATTATCATGTATTTGTTTTAACAGTGTTTTTTTTTCATATATTTGTGTTACAACTAGTATTTTTGAGCAAAAACAGGCACAAACAGTTCCTCAGCAGCAATACAATAAGCCATTGGTCGCATTCATAAGACGTAACAGTTGCGCAACCGTTGAGTGGTTGTCTTAGAAACGCATAGTTGAGTATCTCCGCTCCACTCAACAGTTGAGTAATTTTCCATCATAAAATTTTTTCGCTACCTATAGTCAACACGTTGTGCTCAGCCTGAACAGCTGGTCAAATAGAGCTATTTCTTTTATATGATTTGTTAGGTGGCAGCAACAAACATTTGTTAAGTTTTACATTACAAATGCGATGAAGTAACGAAATAAAGATATACAACTACATTATATACATCAAGCCGTTTCTAAGAAGTAGCTGTTGGGGCCAATAGTTGCCAGCAGTTTCACAACTGTTGAGCTCAACAGCTACTTCTTATGAATGCGCCCATTGTTATTTGTTTTTAATTGTATTGTAATTTGGAAAAGAACGCACACACAATAACTCTTATACCAGTTCTCTTATACAAGTTGTGTTGTGTATACAAGTTGTGTTGTAAATCTCTCATAACCGGACACTCACCGTCGCCGTATTAGAGGTGTCCTTCTTCTGAACCAGAAAGATTCATGAAATCATATTAAAATAAGTATAGATGATACTTAAAAAAATTAATTTATGAAATGTACCTTGTACTAAGTTCAACACTTCATGTGAAATGCTGCAAATATTCATATTCACCCCTATCCTGAATAACAATGGAATTTTTGTTCACGCGAAATTTGTATTCCACCCGAACAGAAAATAGGTATCGGCAATTGCACGTGAAATTTTTTTTAAGCTATCAGTCTTAGTGAATGTAAAGAAGGGAAGAAGATTTGTAAAGCTTAAAAATTAATTGAAAATCAGACAAATTTAAGTTTAGTAAGCAGAAATACAAAAATTTTAGGTCCCAAATTAAAATTTTAAAACTTAAAAGTCGTGTTTCTAAATATTCTGAATGCAGTGGAAAAAAATTCTTTAGTATACCACCGCGGTGCACCACAATGAAATTTACTGTGTATGAGGTAAAGCGATTCCTACTCTATGAAAAAAGGTTTTGCAGGGAATTATTGTTAAGAATCATGAAGTATACTTACCAATCTTGTGCTAAAAGTAAATATTTAGGAAAATACCAGTTCGCCTGCAAAAATAAAGTGAAAAAATCTACGTGAAAAATATTCATGATAAGGGGAAATCTAAAAAGGGAAAAATTTTCGGGTGAAAATTATTCACGATTGCAATTTTGTGGCAAGTGAAAAAATAGGGAAAACATGTTCACAATAGGGGTGATTAAGACTGTAATGAATTGTTCATAAAAAATCATATTGGGAAAAACATATACACCCCAATCACGAACAACAATTCCGTGCGAGTTTTTTTCACTTTTCCCTTTTCTCCAATTATGAATTTCTTTTGCTATTTTTTACCAAATGCGGGAATAAAAAAACTCCCCGAGAAAAAAGTAGTATTATGAACGCGTTGAGCTTGCTTTTTTCACTAAAAATCTTTCCCCGGCAAAACAGAAGGAAGTTTACATAAAAACATAGTTAATACACAATTAAAACACAAATCATATACATAAACTTCTATTTTATAGTTCTTGTGTGTAAAAACACACAAATAAATCTTTTATAAACTTTTTTTAACATATTTTTTCAAGTTGGTGAATTTTTGTTAATTTTGTTTACTATGTCACTCAAAAGAAAGGGAGAAACAAAATGTCAGCAAACAAGCAAAACAACAAGGTTCGTAATATGGTGATGCCACGTATTACTCTTTTATTTTGTTCCCAAGGAATTTATTGGATTGGAGGAATGTTTTCTCGAGAAAATTATTTTCCGTGAGAAGTAAATTCCGAGGGAGTATTCATGATTGGGCTGATAAAATATTTCTTCAACGTTTTATGTTTTAATGCGGAATAATATGAGTGGCACTTGTTCCCCGTGGAATTTACAACAATCAAGAACTAGTTAATATTTTTTGCATTTAATTTTTTTGTACGAAGTAATGTTTTACGTAGAAAATATTTTCGTGTAAACCAAACACTGCCTTTTCTTTTTCAAAAACTGAAAAATATTTCTAAGCACAGATGGATTTTGGTTTAATTTTGATACTTATGAGAACTTATTTATAGAAAAATTTTTCGCTAAAATTGTAAAGCTTTGATTAGAGCGTTTTACTTGTAAGTATGTATATGTATGTATCTTTTTCATGCTGGCTTTTGCCGTTTATTAACCGTAAACTTTTTTCGTAAAAGTACAATTTTTTTGCCTTTAGTATTCGCTTGAAATATTCGGATACTTTAGCGAATGCAAATAGCAAAAGTAAGCGAAGAATTTGCGAATGTGAAAGCGAATGCGAACATTCGCTACATCCCTACTCATTAGTATTTTTAGTTTTATTATTTATTTATTTATATATATGTACATACATACATATTTAAGTATTTATGTATGTCGTAATGTGTGTATAAAAAAGTTAAATAAAAAATAAGCTTCATACAATTTCAACTTGTGATGTGAAATTTAGAGTTAACATAAACTATAAATGATTTATAACCCAGTTCAATGGGCAAATAATTTAAGATAAAAAAGAAAATCTAACATATAAAATAAAATTAACTTTAACAAATTACTAAAAAATAGTATTAACAAAAACCATAACAAAACAAAGCCCACTATAATGATATACACTCAACTAAAATAAATAAATGTATGTATAAATACATATTTACAATAGTTTTTAATATTGTACCCTATGTCTAAATGTATGTGTAGCTAATCTTTTTTTTATATATCTACTAATATATGGATGTTAGAATATTTAAAATATTAAATAATAAATAATGCGTACTAATATACAAAAGGAAAAACTTAAAACATGTACAAGAAGAATTTTTTTTAATTGTTGCCAATTATTTTATAATTAAATGTGAAACGCTATTATTTGTTGAATTCAGGCACGTTTTACAAAATTAGAGAGTCGAAGCACGTTGATGTACCATGCTTTTGCTTATGTACATATGTATATCGGAAACCAATCTTTATATACATTAATAATTCTATTTTTTTCGCGACTGAAAACTAATCAATTTCCCAAAAGGAATAAGAAACAATTGTATTTACTCAGCAATTTTGACTATTTGTATGTGTTCAAAATTCGATTTTGAGTTTTTATTTATAGGGCATTTACATTGTCTCGAAATCTATTACTTATGAGATTTCGAGCTAAGTCTTGCTGCTTTTTACTAAATTTCCCATACAAAACAAAATCAATTTTTTTCAGTAGATTTGTAGAAAATCAAATCAAAATCTAAAATTTTTATTTATTTGTTACCACCCTGTACAACATATTTATAAAAAAAGATTAGTGAATTAGCTACGGTCTGCTTAAAAAGGTGTGTGAATTTACTACATTGCAGTTGTTTGGTTGTAGTTTGGAACATACTTACATATAAAGGGTCCGCCAGATAACTTTTTTTTTTTGAAAATGCTATAAAAAACTACTGAATATTTTCTCAAATTTCTTTTTTTATTTGAAAGTACAATCCTTCCGGTTAATAATGAAAAATAATTTCATTCAAATGACTGCCTCGGCTGGCCATGCAGTAGCCTACACGATCGGTCCAATTGTTAAGCAAATTGGGTAAAGTGAATAAAAAATAAGCATTTGCTTTTTACTTGAAAATTAAAAAAAAACAAAAAACACATACATATTTTAGGTTTTAAAAAAAATTTTTAAGAAAAAATCAAATGCTTATTTTTTATTCACTTTACCCATTATCGATTGTGTGCAGCTGTATTTCACCAATGGCTTCACAAATATTGTGCTTTAAAGCGTCAATTGTCTCTGGCTTTTCGGCGTAACACTTATCTTTAACGGCACCACACAAATAATCGCAGCTCCGAGGTGGCCCAACGACATCAGCTTTGAGGCTGATAATGCGATCTTCAAAAACATCGAATGTAGCTTCGGCTGTGTGGCACGTAGCGCCGTCCTGTTGAAACCAAATGTTGCCAATATTCTCTTCAATTTTTGTGAACAAAAATTGGTTCAACATAGCCCGATAACGATCGCCATTGACTGTAACGGCCACTCCTTGCTCATTTT
Source organism: Tachina fera (assembly GCA_905220375.1). Taxonomy (NCBI): domain Eukaryota; kingdom Metazoa; phylum Arthropoda; class Insecta; order Diptera; family Tachinidae; genus Tachina; species Tachina fera. Next base: position 48,243,147 of record LR999964.1, on the reverse strand, counting down.
CGAAAAAAATTGGCCCAATTATGCCTCTGGACCAAAATCCGTACCAAACAGTGACTCGTTTTGGGTGCGTCGGCATTTTAATGTATGCGTGCGGGTTTTCTGTGCCATTTTGCGACAATTTTGCTTGTTTACATACCCGCCAAGATCAAAATGAGCTTCATCTCAAAATATGATTTTTTTTTGGCAAAATCGGCATCTTCTGTAAGTCAATATTTCCCAGCGTTGTTCAAGCGTATACACAACTATATTCGTTCAGCGGAAGGATAAAACTAATTATCTGTCAAATCAGACATGAGCTAAGTGTTACCATTCACGAAATAAGCACTATTTGAAAAAAAAAACGTTAGATGGCGGACCCTTTATTATATAGATTTAAGTGTTTTCGTGTATATTGGAAAGAATACGACATATGTACGTGTAGCCACTGGTATTTTTATGTTAAGTATGAATCAAGGCAAATTCATATAAGGTATACTCAGCTCAGTTCGCTTTGAGAGATTTATACTTGAAATGTCAGAAAAATGTACTGAAAAATGTGTGCTGACATCCCAGGTATATTCAAATTACAAAATAGCTACCTAGTATGATATCGCCTTGGTATGAATGAATTTTTTACGGTTAAATTTAATTCTTACCAAGAATTTTCTGAAATTTTATTTTCTGTTGAAATCTTTATATATCTACATGGAGCATTCCACTGTCACGTACAGACAAATTCAACTACATATTTCTAGGCGCTTATAATACATATGGGCTTACCATACTTTTAAATTTTTATACCCGCACACATAAATTTCTTTCGGTATTTTCTCAATGGCAAAATGTCAACAGGCTGACATTTTCTTTTTGTGTTTGCAATGCAGCCAACTTATTCTCACAACTGAGAAAACACGCATCTGGTGTTAACAGTTTGTGCTTCACAACGAAAAAGATCGGAAATGACAAACGTTGCCACTAGTTCCCACGGCTATTTTTGTCATATTTGTCATAAAATGCCATAGTCTGTACTCGGACTTAGAAGCAAGCTTGATGTTGGCGAAAACAAAAATTAATTAAAACACATGCATATGTATTTATAATTAAAAATTACTTTATTTCGCATGATTTGATACACGTAGCTGGTTAAGGGTTATGCAGAGGGGAGGGGGTCAATTGCCACCTCCGTAGGACATAACCATCTTAAATTCAACAGTTAAATGCTTGTGAAGTAGATTGTGATCTACTAGTGGTAGTAGAATATTTCGCTGTAGTAAAGCGTTATAAATGGTCTTGTACAGGACACTAATACCTATACATTTGCATGTCAGATGTATTAGTGTCGTGTGTTCTAAAAAGAACAAAATTTGTGCGGCTTAAAAATTAGTATGACGGATAATCGAGGCCTTTTCTTAATCTTTTGGAAACCAACGGCCATATGTATAATCAAAAAATGGCAAGAAGTTAGCATGAGTGGCAAAATTGAGCATGGTCTGAACGTAATTTGCCATACAATTTTGCATTAAAAATCATGCTAGGATGTAATTGTGAGTTAAAACTACATTAAGCAGCGATTTTTAAAGTAAAATTACATAGAGAAACTCGCCAACACGTACTTCAATTTTGTCACTTTTGCTAACTTCATGCCAGTTTTTGATTATACATAAGGCCGCAAGATTCTTTTATGAATACTAATGCTCTAAGCGTAAAACTGGAATGAAGTTAGCACAACTGACGAAATTGAACTTGGTTTTAACGGGTTCCTCCATACCATTTGATATTTAAAATCGTCGCTTTGTGTAGTTTTAACAGAAAAAAACTTTTTTGGAATATGTATGCATTGATGAAAATATTCTAATGGAATCTGATAGCCCAGAATTTTTGTTTTGGTGATCAGATATCTATTTGTCTGATAATGAAGGTAGCGCCGTCATTGAACACGAAGATAAAAACCATAATACTATAAAAAAAATTAAAAAAAGTTAAAAAATTTAGTGACTCATGAGTATGTAAAATATTTAGAAAGTTAGGACACGGAACAGTGTTTTAAAATCAAAATTTGTAATAAATAAAAAAGTTTTGGTTTCATTCTTGTTAACGGGCATCTTCACCTGACAGACAAAAACTTCCTCGACGATGAGTATCAGCTTATGGGAGCTTTCACTGTATATATGTATGTATTTAGTTCCCAGTAGTCTTGGACTTTCGTTAATAAATTAGATACTCGTAGTTTTGGACATATACAGATAAAAATCTTGTTGGTAGATGTTGCATATGTAAGTATATCATAAGCAAGCAAAAATAAGATTGGGAATTTTTGTAAGTTAGGCCTTTTTGACATTATATGTATTCATAAGTATTTCTGTTTATCAGTTTAGACTTTGTCGCTCAAATTCCAGAATAGTTGCTTAAATAAATTTTTAATAAAACACTACTATGTATTACTATTACAACTAAGAAAAAAAAATATTGTTTAGGATATAATCATAATTCATTGTTTGTATGAATGTTTGTATATGTACTAGGGATGTAACGATACGCCGTTTTGCCGATCCGATACCGATACTCAAAAAGAAATATCGCCGATACCGATTCCGATACCGATACGCATATTGAAACTGAAATCAACTTAAAATTAACAAAACCTTTTATTGAATTTTTATTGAATTCATTCTGAAATTAACAAAAAACTAATAATTTTTTTTAATACATACATGATTTAGCACTGAGAGAACATTTCACTACTATGGTGCAAAGCAAAACAAAAGAAACGTTTAATTTGTCTGTTTAGACTTTATGTTCTGCTTTTATAATATGTATGTTATATCTCTTAGTTCTTATTCCAAAAAATCGTTGAAAATTTAATTGTTTGTTCAAATCAGCTCTAAAAAAATTTCAGTAGTATAGCCGTATCGACAGTAAAATATCGCCGATATCGATATATCGGCAAATCAGAAATTTCGCCGATATATCGGGATCGGTATTTGTTACGTCCCTAATATGCACATACTTATGTATATATATATATATATATATATGTATATACATATATACAATGTATAATAACAAGTCACGGTTTTTATAAATTAAAAAAAATTTCATGTTAATTTGCACATGCATAAGTATGTATGTATGTATGCCAGGAGCAATGAAATGTTTAATTGAATGAATGTACTTATGTACTCATATAATAAGTTTAATGCGTTATAAGCATTTAATAATCTGATAGAAAAACACTATTAATAAATAAAAAATAAAAATAACACAGACAATCATCTAAAACCCGTTAAACTCTTGAACTATATATAATAGATATACATACATATACACATACAACATATGTACATACACATGTATGTATGTTTAAGCATTCATACATACATACATATTTACATCAGTAGTGCTATTCAGTAACTTTTAACAATCATAATTTCTGTCTATACATTTTGTTGCTTAAATTAACGATTGTGTTATTCTGAAACTTATTTTTAACGATAAGACGCAGCTAATATTTTCTGTTGATTTTTGTCGATAAAATTAACAGCACATAAATTATTGTCGCTTAAATAACGACACAACTGACATTTACCTAGAGCGAATATCGTTAAAAATGTTACTGAATAGCAAATTCGAAAAATGTTCATTATAATTATTTTAACGATGCAAATATCGTTAAAAAAGTTAGTGAATCGCACTACAGAGCTGCTCACAAAGAGAACCGAGAGAAATGTATAAGTGTATGTGTATTAATTTGTGTAAAAAGCCGATTGATGTTCGGCGCTCTGGCTCTCATATATGTATGAGAGAATGACAAAAGTATCATTTTAAGTTCCATTTGAGAATTGGCCGTCAAACACGCTCATATGCAAGCACACATATTAGTTTTAAACCGAATACGTACATATAACTATAAACATCCAAAAACTATGTTTATACACATTTTTAAATTACGCAGCACAAACAACTAAGTATAATTAAAATTTATAGATAGTATGAGCTATAATCAAACGCATGAGTATAAAAATACTCTGAATATTAATCGGCTATATATGCGTATATACAGGGCTATCTTATTTACACACACATATATGTACATACCCACACACCCCAGTCAGCATTTTATGAAATTAATGCTCATATTCGAGTCACTTTTGAGACCTCCGCGCGATTAAAATAAGCTCGATTCCGAGTCGAAAAGTACTGGTTATTGGAGAGAAAATGGCACCCTTGCCACGAATCTTATAAAAGAGTCTTTTATGGCTCGTGTTTCTGATCAATTTTGGCTCATTTTCGAGACATTTACATATTTTTGTTTACAAATTTAATACACTTTGTATTTTATTGATTTTACTGCATGAGCTTGTTGTTTGGTTTTTAAACAAATCACCTTCTAAGCAGTTCAGGGAATAATTTTCGAGTCTTATTTTAAGCGCATAACTGATTAATCAGTTGTTGATCATCTAAAGTGGTCGAAAAAGACTGTTTGGTGAAACAATCTTCCACATGCTGACTGGGACATTTTCCGTTCCATTTTATGTAGGTATACATAAATTAATGAATAAGTAACTAGAGTATATTTTTGTGTCCGATTAAGTATCCTCAGTGTGAGCATAATCATACTCAAGTATTGGGCAAAATCTTTAATTTTTTTGAATCTTTAATTCTCTTTCAGAAAGGTTAAGTGAAGTAATTCATTCTTTTCTTTCATCTTTCTGAATGTCAAACACTTTTCAGAATGAATTGTCAGTGTGCTCCTTTCTCAAAATGTTTCAATTTGCGTGAATTGTTGTTTTAAAAACAAACATTTTGTTATATTAATTTTAAATAAAATTTTCTCAGGGCAAATCCATATTCTTTAGTCCTATCTGCTCAAAAACAGAAAAATAAAAGCAAATAGGAATGTGGAAGTGTGCAGAAAGATGAAAGAAATATAGAGAAAATATAGAAATATTTCATTCCTTCACTTGGAAGAATCATTCAGTTGAAGTAATTCATTCAAGAATGACACAAGCCTAGCATACTCCGATTATAAGTATGACAGACAGTCAGTGTTGCCATATTTTTTATTTTACTGCATTTAAAATCAGTTAAAATTTATATAGTTTCAAATATCAGACAGAAAGGTAAATATGTATGTAACAAAAGGTTTACTGCAGATAATATGTATATATAAAATATACACATGTAATTAGATCCAAATCTAATGCAATGGTTTAGCAGAATGTTTGCCTGATGAGGAAAAACACGTTTACACATACATATGTATGTATGTAGCTTTTTGCATGTATACTTTGATTTGCTCTTCTTTCTGCTTGTACATTGAGAAAAACATCCCTGAAATTTAATCAAAGGAAATAAATAGTGTTAAAGCTTTTTATGAGAAATAAACAATATGGAAATAGTTTTATAGTTTTCAAAAATCTTATTTTTCCCTAAGAAATCTTTAAGTCTTTTTTGACATCGCTAAAAACTTCAAAAATAAAATAAATCTTCACATATGGTAACACTGCAGACAGTCAATGCGCTTGACACGCGTGTACCTCTTTATTTTTAGTTGTAGCGTATTTTAGTTTTTCTCATAAAATGTATGTATGTTGGAATCGGTTATACTCATAGTTGCTTGAGATAAAATGTGTGAGCGTACGAATTGTTTGATTTACGTACGAATTTTGATTATTATTATGTAATTATTTGAGTACTCATTGTCATTCTCTGGTATGTATGTAAGTATATACAATAATGTATGCTCTACATACTTACATACATATGTATATGCTTACATTTCTGTGGTTTTCAACAATAACAAGACAAGTTTAGTTTGAGTTATTAATGCCAAATGAAATTACATTAAAAGCTCTTTAGATAGAAGCAAAACAAATAATTTTGGGCCTAATTTTGTAAAACGCAACTCCAAGCGTTGAAAAATTTTATATGAAAAAATTTAAATTACAAAAAGAAAATACATACATACATATGTACATATGTACATACAAAATTTGTGAACGCTAAGCGTTACATTTAAAAAAATTAGGCCCTTAATTTTTTTAAGGTTCGAAACAAAAATTGTTTTTCCGCTACATACTCATTCCTATGGAATTTTATACTAAAAATGTTACTCGTATATCGTCGGGCGGTTACTGGTTTGCCGCACAACAAAAACATGCTTGATTTTTCAACTTATGCCGTTATTTTTGAAAACCATATATATATTTTTTCTAAAGAGTAACACATATGTAATTAAAACAAATACAAAAAACATTGACAGTTAACCAAGCCACGAGCATCAATCACCTACACTACGCAAATAAAAAAATTCAAAAAATATTTAATTTGTAACAAAAAAAAAATAAAAAAAAATATCCCACTGACTAAATTTATAAATAACAGTCCTCTTTTATTTAATTTCACACAATTAAACATTAAATGTTATAAGCAAATTTTGAAATAATTTATGAAGTGAAAAATTATATAATTAATTAATAATTATAAGTGCATATGTATTAATGTATGTATTTATCTGAATTGAGTTTTAGTCAAAAAAAAAAAATTAAAATTTAAATGTATATTTTTGTCATTTCAATCATTCAATAAAACAACAATAAATAAGCCTATTAGAAAAAGTAAATTTATTTGCTAAAATTTAATAAAAGAAAAGTGTTGAAATAATATGTAACTACTTTATGGTGTTTAATTTCCTACCCTTGGCCGTTACATATTGGACAAATTTATGTAGCACTTTTGGGTCTCCAAAATCCATAACTCGTCTAATGTATAGCAAAAATTGGCATATGTACTCGTAATGTACAAAGAATTTTTTTTTGCCAACTTGGTACGAAATTGCAAATATTTACGATGCCAAGCTTTTAATTAAAGCTAATGAAAGTTTCATGCACTTCATAAGCGTTTTGAGTATATTTTTTATTATTTATTTTAAATCGAAATAAGATGCAATATTTTTCAAACATTTGAATCAATAAAGAAAAAAAAATATAAAATCCCAGCAAAAAACTTCAAAAAAGGTAATCGAGTTTGGAATTAAGCATTTTTGGTGGGAGCTCTTCCCTACTGGATTACCAACTTAATGATTTTAAAAAGGCGTGAGACTAACAAAATCAATTCTTGATAAATACTTTCTTTTTTTATTTGGCAACTTGTTCACGTAATCAATTTAATCTAAAAAAAATCATTCTCCTCATTTAGCAACTTGTACATATTTTTTTTAAATTTTAGGTAATGTGATTTGTAAGCGAGTGATGAAATTTGGTAATCAGAAAAGTAAGTCATTATATGGCAAGTAGTTCTGATAGTAATGTGTAATTTTTTGCTGGGATCTTCACAAAACATTAATTTTGAATAATTTGCCGCTAGTGAAAGTTTTTTACATTTCGAGTTGATGCTGTTTAGGGGAACTAATGCTATACATATGTGAAAGAACAAAGGCAGCAGGTTACATCGCCCAATTTTTCTTGATTTAAAAAATAGAAAAAAAATTTTATTATTTCTTTCAAGACTTTTACGATAATTTACGAGTATTACCTGATGAAATCTATTTTAATTTATTGATTTAAAATTATGGATAACAAAAATTAAAAATTTTAGAAACCCCCGAATATATCTAGAAAAGATGTGATATCTTCTAAACGGCTGGACCGATTTTCTTCAAACATAGCTAAGAACCCTCTCGATGTGTGACTTTGGACCAGTCTTTACATGCATCTATGGACTGGTCGTATTATTTGCAGGGTATCTCTGGAAGTATAAGAACTGTGAAGCTGAAATTTTCAACTCGGGTTCGGATTTATATCCGGTAGGTTTTTATTTATCTATTTTTTTTACCCAACTGTGTGCAGTAATTTTGTAGTAAAAAATAATATTATAATTGAGGGTGGTAGCACAATGTTTGCTGGGTTTAGCTTAGAGCTGCAAAACTATTGATAGTGGCTCCAATAGTTTCGATAGTATTTTTTGATACCATCGATACTATCGATAGTTTTTGAATCTTGGAAACTTCTCAATTGTGTAGTTTTCGAACATAAAATCGTAAATTCTTTAATAATTCCATAAAGTCCCAAAAAGTAAAGAAACATCCCTATCATTAATTTTACATATTTACGTAGACGGCTTGTACACACAAAAAATTGGGAGCTATTTACCTTCTATCCAACAAACTCAAGACTCTGCAAACTAAACTTTGCATGTGAAAATCCGCGTTTCAGTCCACGTTTGAAAAATAATTGAGAACAAGGTTACTTATGGTTAATAAGTAGGCCATAAATGCTTTTCTCAAGTTACTCACCCGTATTGCGTATGTCACGTCGAATATTCGACAACGAGAATTATGTCCTAGATTAAACAAACCTTTTACACATTTCCTTTAATCTAGTAGGAAATTCTCGTAGACGAATATTCAACGTGACATACGCCATACGGGTGATTGTACAAAACATTTTTCAAAATCATTTTAAAATCATTTATGTATGTTTGCTGGGTATATAGACTTAGTAAATTAATATGTATGAATGCATATTGCTCATTTACTCAAACAAAGTCATAACTCAAAAAGTTAATTTTTTTACTTAATAATACAGAACTATTCCTCATATCGTTATTTAGGTTGTGTAAAAATTTCATACAAACATACATAGGTGTATTCCACAAAATTTCGTGCAAGTTCGGACTAATGAGATTGAAAAGAAAATTACTCTCTGAATGTGAAAAAGTCATCAAAAATTGCTGGAACGCAAAAATCCCATAATTCCATATCTTAAAATACGGGAAATACTTGAAATACGGAAATACTTCAAAAAAGGTAATCGAGTTTGGAATTAAGCATTTTTGGTGGGAGCTCTTCCCTACTGGATTACCAACTTAATGATTTTAATAAGGCGTGAGACTAACAAAATCGATTCTTGAGAAATACTTTCTTTTTTTATTTGGCAACTTGTTCACGTAATCCATTTAATCTAAAAAAAATCATTCTCCTCATTTAGCAACTTGTACATATATTTTTTAATTTTTAGGTAATGTGATTTGTAATCGAGTGATGAAATTTGGTAATCAGAAAAGTAAGTCATTATATGACAAGTAGTTCTGATAGTAATATGTAATTTTTTGCTGGGATCTTCACAAAACATTAATTTTGAATAATTTGCCGCTAGTGAAAGCTTTTTACATTTCGAGTTGATGCTGTTTAGAGGAACTAATGCTATACATATGTGAAAGAACAAAGGCAGCAGGTTACATCGCCCAATTTTTCTTGATTTAAAAAATAGAAAAAAAAAATTTATTATTTCTTTCAAGACTTTTACGATAATTTACGAGTATTACCTGATGAAATCTATTTTAATTTATTGATTTAAAATTATGGATAACAAAAATTAAAAATTTTAGAAACCCCCGAATATATCTAGAAAAGATGTGATATCTTCTAAACGGCTGGACCGATTTTCTTCAAACATAGCTAAGAACCCTCTCGATGTGTGACTTTGGACCAGTCTTTACATGCATGTATGGACTGCTGCTTACTGCTTAATGCTGCTTACTTTTTAAATTAAATTTAATGTAAATGATTTTAGTCGCTTAAATCGCATAATATAAAAAAAAACAAAAATTTGCATCCTTTTCAACAGCCTGTAACTGATCCGCAAAATAACTTTTATATTTTAAAGAATGGGAGAAATGTGCACAAATCTACTTTTTAATATATTTTTTTAAATAAAAATTTGTTTTCTTATTTGTAAATTTTCTGTTTTTTTTTTCTTAGTTTCATATGTAGGTAGACAAAAAACAGCTGATTATTTAATTATTGTCTGAACTTATCCAGAAGAAAAAGTTCGTACAAGTTTCTACAGGAAATGAAAAAAAATTACTCTCTCATTCGTTCTCAAAATTGCAAAAAATTTTTTATCTGGATCGCTTTTGGGTAACTTTGTACAAGTTCGGACTGTCTCCTTATGCATCTGGAGCAGACCTTATATTGTATACTCAATTCTTGAAAGAAAAATTTAATTTAATTTTTCCATTAATGGCTATTCAGATATTACGCAACTCACGAGGAGGGGAAGGGAGGATGTTTAGGGATTTGTTACAGATTAGAAAACTTATACTGAAAATGTTGTAAAAAGCGTTACAATGGAATGAGGGTGTTAAGAACTCCGAAAATAGCGCTACGTAATAGCTGAATAGCCCCTTAACTTGTGGGTAAATTGAATATGTACTTTAAAATCGTTTTTTGGTCAAACTATTTTTTGGAGTTATAACGTTGTTGGAATAAATGAGCGATTTGTATGAAGGTAAGTATGTCCATTTCTCTCCACATACATACATACATACATACCCTGCAGTCAGACTGTGGCCAAGTGTCTCTATGTCAACACTAAAATTCTAGTAGTAGTTACATTGTCTACAATTTCTCTTGTATTAGTTAGTATAAAAGAAATAGGGAAATAAGATGTGGTGTATTTATGGTGGATTTTGCAACAACTTGTCAATATACATAAATTTGTATGTACGTAAGGTATAGAAATGTACCAGTAAACGTCTGGTTGGTATGTCTCCATGTTCCCATAAAAACTATGATTTCACTACCTAGTCAATTGTTTTAGTGTTACTAGTAGATTTTCAATGACAAGCCCAGGCTAAATGTCTATAGCAGAAAGTTTTGTAGGGGGGATAATTGTAGAGTAGTACTGGTGACAAAGTCAAAAGCGACTCAGTACATTTTCACAATCGACATTTCCTTCAGGGTATTATAAATTTTCTGTATTTTGTTTACATACATCTTTACATACAAAAAAAACATATTCGCTCTCTAGTTTGCTGTATCAGTTTCATTCATCAGACCATTTCAAAAGCTTGACCTGAACAGATACAATTCAATAATCATACTCACAAATAGCAGCTATGAGTGTTTCAGGGATTCGTAATCTAAGCTGCCTTTGTCGGCTGTTTCTATTTTTCTTCTTTGTATTTTTTCCAACTGATAAGATTGGTGCAGTTGCTTTAAGCAAAAAATATCATTTGGGGCGTTATTGGAATGGATTTCTTGGCGAACCTAGTAAAATTTCTTCATTGCAAAGCGCTCACGAAACTGTCGACTTGTGGTTTGAACAACGTTTGGATCATTTTGACGACAAGAACACTGGCACTTGGAAGCAGCGCTATTTTATCAATGATGAGTTCTATCGAAATGACACAACCTCACCCATATTTATAATGATTGGTGGCGAAGCTGAGGCTGCCAAAAAGTGGATGCATGAAGGTGCTTGGATACATTATGCTGAACATTTTGGAGCTTTATGTATTCAATTGGAACATCGTTTCTATGGAAAGTCTAGACCAACGAGGTGAGTTACAATACCGTGTAATACATTGATATTTTTATAAACTTAGTATTGAAGCTGGCTTTCCTCAAAAAGTTTTATTTTTAATAGGACTTGTCAGTCCGCAATTTCGATGCTATTTAAGGTAAAAAAACGAATTGTAGTTTAAATTTTGTCATTTCATTTCATGAAGGTCCAACATAGAATTTTTCTGGTCAAATTGTAATTTCGTCGATACAATAAATATGCACATATGTACATACGTACATACATACATATGTATGGACATATCGTTACCTTAATATAAAAAGGCCCGAACTCATTCCTGCCTGTTCTGTAAATCGAGTCGATTTAAAAACGCTCGATTTAGAAAAATTAAATCCACTAATAGCGTATTTTTTCAGACTTTTTTTAGTTTTCTATTTTTTAGAGCTTGATGCATCATATCTGAAATTAATTTAGTATGTATGATTTAAAACAAATCAATGGGGCCATTATTTATTTTTGGAAATCCGAGAAATTTACTCGGATTCGGTTTACAGAACATGGCCGATTATTATCTTCTATCGAAATATACAAAAATCTCGATTTCAAAAAAATAATGAGTTAGTGCCTTTCTATATTAAGGTAGCGAAATGTATGTAGATTAGAAACGTTTCAAATCAGCTAAAAAAAATATTTTTGTAAAAATTATTTTGTAAAAAGAGGATCTGCAAATATGAAATTTTTTGAAAAGAAAAATCTTGATTGAAATTTGAATTCAACATAAAATAAGAAACAAGTTTCGGATTATCACGCTGTAAATAATAAACATTTCTTTAAGTGTTAGTGAGCAATTAATATGTAAAGTTCAAATAATAGATTAAGAGAAACAAAGAAGACGGTGTGAAATTGTTTTTCAGACTGCATATCGCCCACTCTAAAAATTCCAAATGCATTTTATCTAAGATAGCTTTATATATACAAACATATATATGTATAGTTAGCTAAAATGCAAAAAGGCGTAACTAACAAAAACACGATCAAATGAAGTTCGAACAATAATAATTAAAAATTACAAAAATAATCAAATTAAATAACATGTGCACAATTAGTAAAGAATAAACGACAATGGCAAGTCTGTTGTAAATAAGAGATGTTAAATTTGGGCTTTCATTACAAAAAAGCTTTCAGCAAATTGAAATACGATGAATCAAAACAATTCACATATTCCATTTGCATAAAAGTTACGTATATAAAGCAGAAATCTACATTAACTGATACCACACACAGTGGACCAACAACAAAAGAACGCTGATGATGAAGGTTTAGTGGTATTCGAAAACAGCTAGTTGTTCCGTTCAGCTATGTGTTAGTTAGAATATTTACAACTAACTTTAGTGTTATTTTGTTCATTAATAATCATCACATGTAGTTTGGCTTAAAAAGCGATACGAACTTAGCCCGTTAAAATCATAAATATAGAAACAAAAATGTAATTTTACAGGAGAAGCAAAAAAACTAAAATAAAACTCAACAAACATGTAGTTAAGTTCCCTTTTTTTCATAAAAGTGTATCTTTTATAGCAAAATTGTAAAATTTTGTCCAGACATGTAGTTTAATGGCATTCGTAATAATCAATCCATACATACATACCCTGCAGTCAGACTGTGGCCAAGTGTCTCTATGTCAACACTAAAATTCTAGTAGTAGTAACTACAATTTCTCTTGTATTAGTTAGTATAAAAGAAATAGGGAAATAAGATGTGGTGTATTTATGGTGGATTTTGCAACAACTTGTCAATATACATAAATTTGTATGTACGTAAGGTATAGAAATGTACCAGTAAACGTCTGGTTGGTATGTCTCCATGTTCCCATAAAAACTATGAATTCACTACCTAGTCAATTGTTTTAGTGTTACTAGTAGATTTTCAATGACAAGGGATAATTGTAGAGTAGTACTGGTGACAAAGTCAAAAGCGACTCAGTACATTTTCACAATCGACACTTCCTTCAGGGTATTATAAATTTTCTGTATTTTGTTTACATACATGTTTACATACAAAAAAAAACATATTCGCTCTCTAGTTTGCTGTATCAGTTTCATTCATCAGACCATTTCAAAAGCTTGACCTGAACAGATACAATTCAATAATCATACTCACAAATAGCAGCTATGAGTGTTTCAGGGATTCGTAATCTAAGCTGCCTTTGTCGGCTGTTTCTATTTTTCTTCTTTGTATTTTTTCCAACTGATAAGATTGGTGCAGTTGCTTTAAGCAAAAAATATCATTTGGGGCGTTATTGGAATGGATTCCTTGGCGAACCTAGTAAAATTTCTTCATTGCAAAGCGCTCACGAAACTGTCGACTTGTGGTTTGAACAACGTTTGGATCATTTTGACGACAATAACACTGGCACTTGGAAGCAGCGCTATTTTATCAATGAAGAGTTCTATCGAAATGACACAACCTCACCCATATTTATAATGATTGGGGGCGAAGCTGAGGCTGCCAAAAAGTGGATGCATGAAGGTGCTTGGATACATTATGCTGAACATTTTGGAGCTTTATGTATTCAATTGGAACATCGTTTCTATGGAAAGTCTAGACCAACGAGGTGAGTTTCAATACCGTGTAATACATTGATATTTTTATAAACTTAGTATTGAAGCTGGCTTTCCTCAAAAAGTTTTATTTTTAATAGGACTTGTCAGTCCGCAATGTCGATGCTATTTAAGGTAAAAAAAAACGAATTGTAGTTTAAATTTTGTCATCGTGTCATCACTTTTATCGGATCATTTCATGAAGATCCAACATAGAATTTTTCTGGTTGAATTGTAATTTCATCGATATAATAAATATGCACATATGTACATGCGTACATACATATGTATGGACATATCGTTAACTTAATATAAAAAGGCCCTAACTCATTCCTGCCTGTTCTGTAAATCGAGTCGATTTAAAAACGCTCGATTTAGAAAAATTAAATCCACTAATTTCAGACTTTTTTTTAGTCTTCTATTTTTTAGAGCTTGATGCATCATATCTGAAATTAATTTAGTATGTATGATTTAAAACAAATCAATGGGACCATTATTTATTTTTGGAAAACGAGAAATTTACTCGGATTCGGTTTACAGAACATGGCCGATTATTTTTTTTTTGAATTCGAGATTTTTAAGTTTTTCGACACATTAGATGTTCTTCTATCGAAATATAAAAAAATCTCGATTTCAAAAAAATAATGAGTTAGTGCCTTTCTATATTAAGGTAGCGAAATGTATGTAGATTAGAAACGTTTCAAATCACTTAAACAAAATATTTTTGTAAAATTTATTTTGTAAAAAGAGGATCGGCAAATATGAAATTTTTTTAAAAGAAAAATCTTGATTGAAATTTGAATTCAACATAAAATAAGAAACAAGTTTCGGATTATCACGCTGTAAATAATAAACATTTCTTTATGTGTTAGTGAACAATTAATATGTAAAGTGCAAATAATAGATTAAGAGAAACAAAGAAGACGGTGTGAAATTGTTTTTCAGACTGCATATCGCCCACTCTAAATATTCCAAATGCATTTTATCTAAGATAGCTTTATATATACAAACATATATATGTATAGTTAGCTAAAATGCAAAAAGGCGTAACTAACAAAAACACGATCAAATGAAGTTCGAACAATAATAATTAAAAATTACAAAAATAATCAAATTAAATAACATGTGCACAATTAGTAAAGAATAAACGACAATGGCAAGTCTGTTGTAAATTAGAGATGGTAAATTTGGGCATTCATTACAAAAAAGCTTTCAGCAAATTGAAATACGATGAATCAAAACAATTCACATACTCCATTTGCATAAAAGTTACGTATATAAAGCAGAAATCTACATTAACTGATACCACACACAGTGGACCAACAACAAAAGAACGCTGATGATGAAGGTTTAGTGGTATCCGAAAACAGCTAGTTGTTCCGTTCAGCTATGTGTTAGTTAGAATATTTACAACTAACTTTAGTGTTATTTTGTTCATTAATAATTATCACATGTAATTTGGCTTAAAAAGCGGTACGAACTTAGCCCGTTTAAACCATAAATATATAAACAAAAATTTAATTTTACAGAAGAAGCAAATAACTAAAATAAAACTCAACAAACTTGTAGTTAAGTTCTTTTTTTTTGTTCATAAAAGTGTATTTTTTATAGCAAAATTGTAAAATTTTGTTTTGTTGTTTAATGGCATTCGTAATAATCAATCCATGCTCGATTTTGAATTTTTTGTCAGTTACGCCTTTTTGCACTTTAGCTAACGGTATGTACTCGTATTTTTATTTATAAATTTTATTTCCGTTTATCAACAGCGATTTGTCCACCTCAAATTTACAATATTTAACATCTAAGCAAGCATTGGCAGATTTAGCTTCTTTTATTTTGGCAATGAAGCAACAATATAATTTGGCACCAACACAGAAATGGATAGCATTTGGTGGTTCTTATCCAGGATCTTTAGCTGCTTGGGCGAGAGAAAAATATCCAGATTTAATATACGGATCCATAAGTTCAAGTGGACCACTATTAGCTAAAGTCGATTTCATTGGTAAAAACTGCAAACACTCAAAGCGTTATTTATCACCTAACGACAAAGTTTCCTTTTAATTTCATTATATTCTTCCCCCTCCAGAATATTTCGATGTGGTGAGAGAATCGTTGAGAAGTTATAAGGCAGAATGTGTAGATGTCGTGAGCAAAGCTTTTACTCAAGTCGAAACTCTATTGAAGCATATGATTGGTCAACGTAATTTGGATGAAAAATTCAAGTATTTTTTTACTACTTGCTGCTTTTTTGCATGTTATCAGTTTTGAATATCTATTATAGAACTTGTACACCGATTAAGGATTCCATTGAAAATAAATTAGACATCTCTAATTTCTTTGAAAACATTGCTGGCAGTTTTGCGGGTGTAGTTCAATATAATAAAGACAATAGCCCTCATGCCACTTTCACCATAGATGATGTATGCGATGTAATGTTGAATACTTCCATAGGTCCTCCGGTCACACGTTTGGCTGCTGTCAACGGTATGCTGTCTGAAGAGAAGTGCCTTGACTATAAATATGATAAAATGATAAAAGAAATGCAAGATGTTTCCTGGTCATCCAAAGTGGCTGAAGGTATGCGCCAATGGACTTGGCAAACATGTAATGAGTTCGGTTTTTATCAAACTGCCGAAAATAGCTCGGATACTTTTGGTGATCGCTTTAATGTGGACTTTTTCATCAAGCAGTGTATGGATATTTATGCAGAAAAGTAGAGATAAATGTTTTTAACTTTGTACAAAAATTATATACATATATTTTTCTTCATTTCCAGAATGGATGCCAAATATTTAAATTCCGTAGTTGCCGAAACTAATAAATATTATGGTGGCCTAAAACCTTCCACCAAAAACGTTTTATATGTACATGGTTCTATTGATCCTTGGCATGCATTGGGTTTGATAAATGCAAAAAATCCTAAAACCCCGGCAATTTATATTGAAGGTAAGATACATACGGCCATATGTATAAGCAAAAACTGGCATGAAGTTAGCATATGTAAGTGACGAAATTGAATTAGGTTTTAAAGAGTTCCTCTATACAATTTGACATTAAAAATGATCGCATCATGTAGTCTTAGCCCGCTACTAAGTCATAGCGTGATTTTTAATGTGAAGTATCATGGCAAAACTCTTTAAGATCATGGTAAATTTTGCCACTTACATAATTATGCAAACTTCATGCCAGTGTTTGCTTATACATATGGTCGATAGTTATCGAGCCTTTGCTGCAAGAGAGTAAAAAATAAAAAATTATTTTTTTTTTAATTTAATGAAACTATTTTTTAAGCTTTAGGTCAATTTAGTATATATAGTTTTTTATTTATCAATATTTCGTTAACCTTTGGCTAACTTCTTCAGGATATTTCTTTCTTTTATAAAGGTTAACGAAATATCGATAAATAAAAAACAATATATATTAAATTGACCTAAAGCTTAAAAAAATAGTTTCATTAAATATATACAAAAGGTCGAAAAATTAGATAAAAAATTTTTTTTAATTAATTTTATAAATATCGTCCTTTATATTGCGTAACATTTTCAGTAACTATTTTTTGTACTCCCCTCTTAAGAAGGAAATTACATTTTGTGTTACCATTAATGGCCTGCTTCACAATAATGAAACGAAACTTTCGACTTACAATTTATATTGAAAACAAAAACAAATTTTCATATTTTATTGTTGTTTTCAATATAAATTTTCAGTCGAAAGTTTTCTTTCGTTATTGTGAAACAGGCCATAAGTTGTTAGTAAATTTAAAATAAAATTCGATTTCTGAAAAAAATTTTTTTTGCGTTATAACTCTCTTGCAGCAAAGGCTCATCATTTACATTCTTTTAACCAACTTAAAAAAAAGGAGGAGGTTAACAATTCGTCTGTATTTTTTTGTTTGTTACTTCAAAGCTCGGTACATTTTAGACCGATTGGTTCCATTGTAAAACAAGCCGGCGAAGACATGCCCACATTTTTTTAATCTAATTTTATGGTATTCTACTTATTTGATTGCTGCGAAACCTATAAAACACCTTTGGTGCTTGTAATTACACAATTTAAAAGTTGAAAAATGATCGGGTTACCCCCATTAAAACTTATAATATATCACGCGCTTCTACTTAACCGATTTTTACGAAACTTACCACACACCTTGAGCTCTAAAATAGACAAAATCCTCCATTTTTCGTTCCACTTTCAATGTATTTTGATCTCCGTATAATGATTTTCCATACAGTGAATTTTTCTTTACAATGAACAAAATTTTGGAAACAAAAATACATTTTACGTGTGTTTTTGTCTCCATATAGTGAACTATTTTTAGCAGCTTTATTTTAAACTTCTTAGCTACACTATTTATAAAGAAAGTAGGTAATATTTTTGGGATTCCCAAAAAAAAATTCAAAAGCAGCAAAAAGCGATTTAAATTTGCTTGAAAAAGAGAGGACTTTCTTTGGTTTTGCTTTGTACACATGTGCCTATAATAAATAAAGACACACTAGGCGTCAAGTGGTCTAATTTACACCACCGAGCGAACCTAGTTTATTTAAATGTCTTAATGTAATTGAAGCAATAAAAGCAATAAAGAAAAATGGAAAAATGTAGTTCAAACAGAAATACCTGATATTTTAAATAAATAAAAAACAAACAAAAATATTTCTGTATAATGAAGTTTCTATATAGTTAAATAATTGTCTGTCCCCGTGGAGATTCACTATAGGGAAGTTCGACTGTATTTTATTTTAAGTGGTTCTACTTTACCTATTTTTACAAGACTTAGCACGCACCCTGAGCTCTGAAAACACACATAATCTTGCATTTAAAAAATACTCGGAGGAATGCCCATTAAAATTTAATTTTATATTTCACGTACTTCTTCTTATCTTCTTCTTCAGACCTTTCCATTGAAGTCGGTTTATTTTTTGTAGAAAGAATTTGTATTTTAGATATTCATATCATCTTATCAAATAAAATAAAAAACAACGTAATTTTGAGTATATGCAGAGGAGAAGCTACTTTAGTAAAACTTTGCACTTTGCAACTTTGTTAGACTTCTAATTTTTTTAAGTTAAGCTGCTCCCATAAATATTATAATGCATTTTAAGCGCAGTCGATTCTATTAAAACGTTACACACACACACATGGGCGTAGAAAGGCCATTCTGCTTTTATATAATTGATAATAAGTGATTCATAACAAATTTGGCAGAATTAACGATAGGAACGTTAGTGTAATTTAATTGAATAAAGCAATAAAATACTCGTATGTACTTCCAACAAAATTAAAGCTAACAAAATTCCCGAAATCGTTCGAAATTCGTCACACGTTCTCAAAAAATCGTTTGGAAATCGTTCACTTTTTGTATTCGAATAAAAGACACATTTATAAAATACCAGTTCTTACCCGCGTTCACGTTAACCTGCTTAAGAATACATAAAAACCGTACCAAATATAAAAAACCGTTTCCGAATCGGATAAAAAAAAACCTATATTTGACGGTGGTAATATAGCTTTCCATTGGTGGAAGAATTTTCAAAATCGGTTCAGCAGTTTGGGCGTGAAACAAACAAACAAACAATCTCACTTTCACATTTATAATACATATTAGTAAGGATAAAACTTATTAATATGCTAATATTATAGCATATGCACACATTTAATTGAAATATGTATATTTATATATAATTATTTTCAGGTACTGCCCACTGTGCCAACATGTATGAACCAAGCAAAACCGACCCACCACAATTAATTGAAGCACGTCATAAGATTATCAAGTACTTGGCTAAACTCCTAGAAAACTATGCTTTTGCTTAAAAAGAACAACATATTCCTACATAATCTATTTTTATTCAACCACAAAATATGTAATTGAAAATATTAGCGGAAATAGCTTTTGCTTGAAGAACTTTTCCTGTAAGAAAATATACGATACTTATTTTTCATTCAAAATGCTGCTTGCTGTCTTTTTATTTCATAATCTAGGACAAGTTCCGGCCAATGCACGCAGTGTGTATATTTACAGGAAGCCATTCGAGCTGTTTTTACCCCCCTCATAACTTTGTTCCCCGAAATCGTAAAATTATAAAATTTAAACCAATATTAGAATAAATTCATGTGACCTCATATGCAAAGTTTGAAAGTTTTACTATGAAAGAAAGGTTCCGGAGATATGGAGGTGCAAAAAGTGCATATTTTAAGACATACTCACTGACCACTGACCACTGACACACTCATTAATATTATGAAGCACTTCCGCTAAAGCTACAGATCTGGAATTTGGTACACTAGTAGAACTATGTGAGCTATCACCTAGAAAAATCTGAAAAAACTAAAAATTTTACCAAGGGTCCGGGGCTACGCCCATAAAGATCTGAATTAAAAATACATATCTTAAGCGTTTAACTCAAGCAATTTTATTGAAATTTGGCACACATGTTACAATAATACAAGGCTATAAATTTTTATAAAAAAAGTGGGCTCATACAATTTAAACCTCCTATTTCATGTACTTCCGGCCAGTGCATTTAAATGTACTATTTATGTAACTACTATTATGCGTTTCCAACGAAACTACACAGGAAAGACAAACACTCACCAAAAAAATTTTAGGTTAAAAAAAGTGGGCGGAAACACGCCCATAATAATAAAAAATTAAAATTTGTGCCATTGGGCTGAAATTTGATACGCCAGTAGGTCAAGATGAGAAACCAACTACAAAAATCTAAACAGCCAATTATGTAAACCAGAAGTGGCATTGGTTACGCTAATATTGAACTGAAGCTTTTAACTGAAACTTTAATTTAAAACTATCATCTTAAAAAGAGGACGATGATAATTGAGCGCTGCTCATAACAAAATATAGAGTTTAAGAAAGTGACGGAGAGTGTTGGTAACAGCCATAATATTTAATGCTAGAATTTGAACTAGAGATTTTAAATTCGATACCGCTGAAGTTAAGGGGTGAGTTGCGTACAGGAAAAATCCAAAAGCACTGGTTGTTACATTATGGATGTGGGGCCATGTTTATAAAAACTTAGATCAATGTTATACGGTAGAGAACTGAAATTTCGAAAAAAAAATTTACTACAAATTATATGACACTCTTACAGTTAGAAATTTATATAATGCATAGCATATTACAGTGATAGGTATTGTGCCAAACAAGAACTTGGTCAAAATTTTTATCTCATTACATTTAATTGCCGAAATTTTGGAAAGGAACTTGGCCTTTTTCACATTTATGTTTTTGTGAGTATATATGTATATTACGATAGTCGTTGATTATAACCATTATTTGAATTCATCAAGTTTAATGGATAAGTGCAGTTCACACGGTTGTAAGAAATTTTGAGAACATTTTACTGGCAATATTGTAAGATCTGACAACCGTCTGTACATAGCTTTACAAGTGCTGGAATAGGATCCATGAAAAATCACCCAAAACCAAAGCGCCCAAAAATAAAAATTAAAAATCACCCAAAAAATTTTTTCATACGAAATATCGCCCAAAAAATTTCAAACATTTAAAAATTAAAGGGAAAAATACACCCAAATACCATGGAAGAGAAAATCTTTAAAGCCGTCCAAATGCCGGCAGTGCAGGAAAATATCATTAAAACAAATCAATGGGGCCATTATTTATTTTTGGAAAACGAGAAATTTACTCGGATTCGGTTTACAGAACATGGCTGATTATTTTTTTTTTTTGAATTCGAGATTTTTAAGTTTTTCGACACATTAGATGTTCTTCTATCGAAATATAAAAAAATCTCGATTTCAAAAAAATAATGAGGGATTGCCTTTCTATATTAAGGTAGCGAAATGTATGTAGATTAGAAACGTTTCAAATAAGCTAAAAAAAATTTTGGAAAAATTTTTTTGTAAAAAGAGGATCGGAAAATATGAAATTTTTTGAAAAGAAAAATCTTGATTGAAATTTGAGTTCAGCATAAAATAAGACACAAGTTTCGGATTATCACGCTGTAAATAATAAAAATTTCTTTACGTGTTAGTGAACAATTAATAGGTCTGTCTGCGTACACATATTTTGCATAATTTTGTGCAAAATGTTGTCTGCGTACTCCAAATCTCTTGCAGCTAGAGAGCCAAAAAGAGAATTTTTTGACAGTTGGAAGTTAGAGAATTTGCAAAAGGTTAATGGAGAAATTTCTTCTTGCAAGATTTTGCAACTAGTTTGAACAGCTGTTCTTATTACTTTTTTAATGAAATAATTATTGTGAAATGAAAATAAAAATTGAAATTTAACAATAGCAGAGGTAAATAGTTAGAATTGTGTTGATTTTTAACGTTTATAATAAGTTATAATAAACAAAACATTTTATTTCATGCTAGAAAAGTCCAAATATACAGTGCGACCGTGGCGTAAAAGCAAAACCAATGATTCCAATAATTCTATTTTTCTGGCTAAAATTCTTTTGCTTTATTATTTCAATTGTTTACACACCGATCAGCTGTTTTCTTGCAAGATTTTACTGGATACTGTCTGCGTACTTTTTGAGATATTTTCAGCCGACAGAGTAAAATTGGTCTTACTCTCCCAAAAAAGTTTACTGAGTATTTGCTACTGGAAAAGTACGCAGACAGACCTAATATGTAAAGTGCAAATGATAAATTAACAGCCTGTTTTTCGAAAATGAATAAGTGCATACGTTCTTTAAAATAACGAACAAAAATATGTTTACGTTTTCAAAACATTTATTTATTTTCATGTGAGTGACAACAAAAGAGCTTTCAGTTTTCTACACTCATGAAATTTTTTATGTAAAATAATTAAAATTCGGTCTACAATTTTTCTTTGACTTTAACGATAATTCTATTGAATTTTTAATGTTGAAATGTTAACTGACTTAAAACTCTAAGAAACAATTATCTGTTCTTTTATTTTTTACTTTAACTCACAAAAATAATTAAATAAAGGAGAAAATGTGAAATGTGTGCTTGAAGTGTAAGTAAAATCAAAATTTTCAAACAAAACCGGGTTTAACGCACACGGTAGTTTTTTTTCGCATGGGGGTTTTTCTATAATCGAATTAACTTAACTTTCAGTAATTGCTGTTACCAAATTCAGTATAACAAAATAATATTTGCATTATTTTGCATAATTTAACTGTCAAACAAATCAAAAAAATTTTATCATTGAGTCAAAATAAAGTATAAGTTATAGGAAAAAATAAACATAGTTCTAATATCAACGGAAAATACGAAATACAATAAAAATCTGTATTAATCTTACCCCCTTGTTCATAACATTTTAAAATGAATTTGAATGAATGAATTTTATTTCAAATTTTTAATTGAACATTTTTTTAATAGATTTTACTTTTTTTATTCCGTCACTGCTATAATTTTGTGAGTGTGAATTTTTGGTTATACCTAAAAAGCTCATTTTATGTAAAAACGAAAGCTTTAGAAAATGTTTTATAAAAACCAAAATTTAAACGTTATTGTTTATACACGAAACATAAAAACGAAAGGGCTTATGTTTTCGAAAAACAGCCTGTAAGAGAAACAAAGAAGACGGTGTGAAATTGTTTTTCAGACTGCATATCGCCCACTCTAAAAATCCCAAACGCATTTTATCTAAGATAGCTTTATACATATTACAGTTATGTTCATAAGATAAAGTGGTTTTACTTCCATACATATATATGTATAGTTAGCTAAAATGCAAAAAGGCGTAACTAACAAAAACACAAACAAATGAAGTTCGAACAATAATAATTAAAAATTACAAAAACATGTGCATAATTGGTAAAGAATAAACGACAATGGCAAGACTTGTGAATTAGATATGTTAAATTTGAGCTTTCATTACAAAAAAGCTTTCAGCAAATTGAAATACGATGAATCAAAACAATTCACATGTTCCATTTGCATAAAAGTTACGTATATAAAGCAGAAATCTACATTAACTGATACCACACACAGTGGACCAACAACAAAAGAACGCTGATGATGAAGGTTTAGTGGTATCCGAAAACAGCTAGTTGTTCCGTTCAGCTATGTGTTAGTTAGAATATTTACAACTAACTTTAGTGTTATTTTGTTCATTAATAATTATCACATGTAATTTGGCTTAAAAAGCGGTACGAACTTAGCCCGTTTAAACCATAAATATATAAACAAAAATTTAATTTTACAGAAGAAGCAAATAACTAAAATAAAACTCAACCAACTTGTAGTTAAGTTCCCTTGTTTTTATAAAAGTGTATTTTTTATAGCAAAATTGTAAAATTTTGTCCAGACATGTAGTTTAATGGCATTCGTAATAATAAATCCATACTCGATTTTGAATTTTTTGTTAGTTACGCCTTTTTGCACTTTAGCTAACGGTATGTACTCGTATTTTTATTTATCAATTTTATTTCCGTTTATCAACAGCGATTTGTCCACCTCAAATTTACAATATTTAACATCTAAGCAAGCATTGGCAGATTTAGCTTCTTTTATTTTGGCAATGAAGCAACAATATAATTTTGCACCAACACAGAAATGGATAGCATTTGGTGGTTCTTATCCAGGATCTTTAGCTGCTTGGGCGAGAGAAAAATATCCAGATTTAATATACGGATCCATAAGTTCAAGTGGACCACTATTAGCTAAAGTCGATTTCATTGGTAAAAACTGCAAACACTCAAAGCGTTATTTATCACCTAACGACAAAGTTTCCTTTTAATTTCATTATATTCTTCCCCCTCCAGAATATTTCGATGTGGTGAGAGAATCGTTGAGAAGTTATAAGCCAAAATGTGTAAAGGTCGTGAGCAAAGCTTTTTCTCAAGTGGAAACTTTGATGAATAATTGGCTTGGTCAACGTATTTTGGATGAAGAATTCAAGTATTTCTATACTTGTTGCTTTTTTACATGTTTTCAGTTTTGAATATCTATTATAGAACTTGTACACCAATTAAGGATTCCATTGAAAATAAATTAGACATCTCTAATTTCTTTGAAAACATTGCTGGAAAGTTTGCGGGTGTAGTTCAATATAATAAAGACAACAGCCTTCATGCCAATTTCACCATAGATGATGTATGCGATGTAATGTTAGACAATTCCATGGGTCCTAAGGTCATACGTTTGGCTGTCGTCAACGGTATGCTGTCTGAAGAGAAGTGCCTTGACTATAAATATGATAAAATGATAAAAGAAATGCAAGATGTTTCCTGGTCATCCAAAGTGGCTGAAGGTATGCGCCAATGGACTTGGCAAACATGTAATGAGTTCGGTTTTTATCAAACTGCCGAAAATAGCTCGGATACTTTTGGTGATCGCTTTAATGTGGACTTTTTCATCAAGCAGTGTATGGATATTTATGCAGAAAAGTAGAGATAAATGTTTTTAAGTTATAACTTTGTACAAAAATTATATTTTTTTTCATTTCCAGAATGGATGCCAAATATTTAAATTCCGTAGTTGCCGAAACTAATAAATATTATGGTGGCCTAAAACCTTCCACCACAAACGTTTTATATGTACATGGTTCTATTGATCCTTGGCATGCATTGGGTTTGATAAATGCAACAAATCCTGAAACTCCGGCAATTTATATTGAAGGTAAGATACATACGGCCATATGTATAAGCAAAAACTGGCATGAAGTTAGCATATGTAGGTGACGAAATTGAATTAGGTTTTAAAGAGTTCCTCTATACAATTTGACATTAAAAATTATCGCATCACGTAGTTTTAACCCGCTACTAAGTCATAGCGTGATTTTTAATGTGAAGTGTCATGGCAAAACTCTTTAAGATCATGTTAAATTTTGACACTTACATAATTATGCTAACTTCATGCCAGTGTTTGCTTATACATATGGTCGATAGATATCGAGCCTTTACTGCAAGAGAGTCAAAAATAAAAAATAAATATTTTTTTTTAATTTAATGAAACTATTTTTTAAGCTATACGTCAATTTAATATATATAGTTTTTTATTTATCGATATTTCGTTAACCTTTGGCTAACTTCTTCAGGGTATTTCTTTCTTTTATAAAGGTTAACGAAATATCGATAAATAAAAAACAATATATATTAAATTGACCTAAAGCTTAAAAAAATAGTTTCATTAAATATATACAAAAGGTCGAAAAATTAGATAAACAATTTTTTTTAATTAATTTTATAAATATCGTCCTTTATATTGCGTAACATTTTCAGTAAATGTTTTTTGTACTCCCCTTTTCAGAAGGAAATTACATTTTGTGTTACCATTAATGGCCTGCTTCACAATAATGAAACGAAACTTTCGACTTACAATTTATATTGAAAACAAAAACAAATTTACATATTTTATTGTTGTTTTCAATATAAATTTTCAGTCGAAAGTTTTCTTTCGTCATTGTGAAACAGGCCATAAGTTGCTAGTACATTTAAAATTAAATTTGATTTCTGAAAACAAGTTTTTTTGCGTTATAACTCTCTTGCAGCAAAGACTCGACATTTACATTTTTTTTAACCAACTTAAAAAAGAGAATGTTAACAATTCGTCTCAATTTTTTTTGTGTTAAGTCATAACTTAGTACATTTTAGACCAATCGTAAAAATTACTTTTTTGTCCGATTGGTTCCATTGTAAAACAAGCAGGCGCCCAAATTTTTTTTATTTAATTTTATGATATTCTATTTATTTGATTGTCACGCCCATTAAAATTTAATATTTTATTTTAAGTGGTTCTACTTTATCGATTTTTACAAGACTTAACACGCACCCTGAGCTCTGAAAACACACATAATCTTGCATTTAAAAAGTAGGATGAGGCATGCCCATTAAAATTTAATTTTATATTTCACGTACTTCTTCTTATCTTCTTCTATCAGATCTTTGCGTTGAAGTCGGTTTTTTAGTAGAAAGAATTATGTATTTTAGAAATTCATATCACCTTATCAACTAAAATGAAAAACAACATAACTTTGCGTATATGCAGAGGAGAAGCTACTTTAGTGAAACTTTGCACTTTGTTAGACTTCTAATTTTTTTAAGTTGGCCAGGCTGCTCCCATAAATAATGCATTTTAAGCATTTGAGCACAGCCGATATCGTTAAAACGTTATACACACACACATGAGCGTAGAAAGGCCAATCTGCTGTTGCCCCATTTTAATTATTAAAAATTGTATGCAATTATTAATATTAATGTCCCCACCCCTTCCACATCTTAAAAAAATATCTGCTGTTTCAAAAGTGGTAGCTTATTTAAGCAATTCGACTTAATAGATTGTATTTAACGTTTGAACCCACATTAGACTTCCATTGTAAAAAAGGCGGAGTAAACGAAATAAACAGACTCTCTCACGCCAACTAGAAACTAAAAAAAATACTACTTTACACAAATTATATAATTGATAATAAATGATTGATAACAAATTTGGCAAAATTAACGATAGGAACATTAGTGTAATTTAATTGAATAAAGCAATAAAATACTCATATGAACTTCCAACAAAATTCCCGAAATCGTTCGAAATTCCTCACACGTTTTCAAATCAAATCGTTTGGAAATCGTTCACTTTTAGTGTTCGAATAAAAGAAACATTTATAATATAGCAGCTTTTACCGGCGTCTCCGTTCACGGTAATCTGCTTAAAAATACATAAATACCAAAACCAGTACCAAATATAAAAAACCGGTTCCGAATTGGATAAAAAATTACCTTTATTTGACGCTGGTAATGTAGCGAAAGTTTTCGATAGTTTACAAAACTTTATCGATATATCGATTCAGGACTATCAAAAGTTAGAAAACCTATCGATATATCGACGATACTATCGTGATAGTATCGAAGTTGTATGGTTCTCGTATAATGAATATTTTTATTTACACTAAAAACTCAAAACAATATATTTTTAAACAAAACGAAACAAAATTAAGAAGAATTTTATTTGTCAGTTAAATAAATAATAAAACTAAAATAATTATATGAAAAATAATTGAGATCAGCTGAAGAAATTTTCCCGTCATTCAGTTATTTTTGTTTATGAAAAGCACTATATTTACATTTTTTGGTTTTAGTGGTGTAACATTTACTATCGATAGTGACTATAAAATATCGATTGTTTTAAGGTATTTATCGATGGCAGAATTAAAACATCGATAGTCACAAAAAAAATTAACTATCTATAGTGCCATCGATAGTTTTCCACCCCTACTGTTTGGGCGTGAAAGCGTAGCAAACAAACAAACAATTTCACTTTCACATTTATAATACTGTTACGTAAAAATATTCCTACAGGGTTAATGCAAAGAACTACCTAGAAGCATTTGACTAAAGCACTAAACGTACACACATATTCACGTGCAAGCACTATAGCAACAACAATTGTGTACAAAGCTACAGACATACACGTATACAAATAAAAGTGCGAGCACTTATGGTAACCACCCTGTACTGAAAATAGCACACTGCACTACCAACATACAAGTCGTTACTTTGAAAATTCAAAGACTAACGGCCAATCGAATCACCTACAAGCATCTAGAAACGGCGACATGAATTTTCCCCAGTATGCTAGAAGACTGTTTGAACATCTGGCTACCAATAAACAAACACGCCTATACGGCCATATCGTTTCTTATGTGTTGGTCTTTACTAAGTACATGCATGCATGTTGCCACACCATCTGCTAGCGAATATTCTAGATCCGGTTTGGTTGTATAAAGAGCTGCCATATGTGAGAAGTCAGTCAGTACAAATTGGAATTTAGTAGAGTGAACATCGTTGAAAGTAAAAGACTTCGTGCCGTGGATAATAACGTTAAGAAGTAAATAAGAAAAGACAAGTTGTAATTGGTTTAGTCAAGAATAAAAGGAAGTTCAGTATCAAATAAGAAAATCTTGTTATTTATTTTTATTTTTGAGCAATCAAAAGAACTCACACGTTTAATACAATTTAAACGTAACAATACATATTAGTAAGGATAAAACTTATGTAATTTGCTAATATTATAACATATATATGCACACATTTAATTGAAATATGTATATTTATATATAATTATTTTCAGGTACTGCCCACTGTGCCGACATGTACGAACCAAGCAAAACCGACCCACCACAATTAATTGAAGCACGTCATAAGATTATCAAGTTCTTGGCTAAACTCCTAGAAAACTTAGATTTTGCTTGAAAAAGAACAACATATTCCTACATAATATATTTATTCAACCACAAAATATGTAATTAAAAATATTAGCGGAAATAACTTTTTGTTGAAGAACTTTTCCTATAAGAAAATATACTATACTTATTTTCCATTCAAAATGCTGTTTGCTGTCTTTTTATTTCATAATTTTATTTTTCATCAGTACAAAAGCCAGACCAGACCAGAAATAGATTTTGTGCAGAAATAAATAAAATTTCATATGGAAATTTCCGAACGTGTGAACAATTGGTATCAAAAAACTTTATACGATTGCGAAATATGTTGACAATTTATGAAAAGAAATTATTCACAAGGCTTTGTTTGTTGGAAAAAGTTGAAATATGTAAGTTTTTAATTTGATGGGAATTGACGATACGAAATAAAAAACCATGTTAACGAAAAATTTTTTCGGAAACTTTCCAATGTGGAATTCATGATAAGGCTGATGATATTCTTAATATACAAATATCGCTCATTTACTTAAACAACGTCATAACGAAAAAAAACTTTTTTGGCAGAAAAAGAGCTTAAAGTTTTCAATTTACTCACAATTAATGAAAAAAAGAAATTTTACTTTGCTTTCAAGAGTTGAATAAACATGATATGTATTTGTATAAAATTTTTACTCAATATGAAGAACGATGTGATGATTAATTCCCCATCAACTTAAAAATTCCATTTTTTGAGTTATGTCGTTGTTTGTCAGAGATCTGTATGATTACGAAACAAACGGCATAATTTTGCATTTTCTAAAATGAATATTGAGCTAGCGCTTAAGCTGTCTTTACACGGTAATACAAAGTATTACGACTTTGTAGAATGAAAATATTATGAAATTCTCTCCGTATTTAAAGAAAAGAGAACAAGAGTCTTTTGCAGGTATTTTTCGTGTTTACACTGATACTATAAGTAAAATGCAAGCAAATACATATACTGAACTGTTAAGTTAATAAAAAGTGGACAATTGCTCAAAAAATTTTGTACTAATAAAACTGAATATTGGAGAAAACATTTTATTATTTCAATGTAATTTTACTACAAAATATAATTTTTTTTTCATATAGGTTTGTTTATTGTTTGTTTGGTTTTGCTTGTACCATCAGCTACTTGATGGTTGCAGTTGTACAATATTTACAAAAACAACATGAAAATTTCCTGAGTAGATTTTGGTTGCTTCTACAAAAGTGTTAGCACCTTAAATAGATACCAATGTTTACTTCGAAAAACACCTCTAGTGTGATGAAAATACTTAAGTTTCTAAAATTTTCTATCCGTATTCTCTCCTACTCGATACATTTTGCGTTTACATGATAAGATTTTGTATAATCTACAGCATTTTTTGGCATGTCGTAATAGATTGTATTAGCATGTAAAGACAGCTTTAACATTAAAAAAATTAATGATGCTTTTGCTTGATTCATATCAATGAGACTGTTGTTAATAAATGCATGCCACTGCTTGCAAGTTCTATTCTAAAAATTATTCAATAAAGCAATGAATCAGTATGATTGTTATGAATATTTCTTAAAACCCTTTCTGATATATATATATATATATATATATATATATATATATATATATATATATATATATATATATATGTATATATATATTTATGTAATATTATAACATAAAATAGCTGGGCTCGTTTACGATTAATTAATAAGCAATGTTTCATTAACTTAACTTAACTTCATCTAGTCAACGTGCTTTTGTGAGTTATTTGTTGAGAGGCAACACTGCAAGCAATATCACTAGTACATTCTGATGTAAAAAAACAAAACAAAAGTGAGTGGAGAGCGAAAGTAAATCAACTCATACAGTTCTCTGATTTATGTACATATTGCAGAAATAAACGGCTGTTCTGTAAACCGAATCCGAGTAAATTTCTCGTTTTCAAAAAATTAATAATTGTCCTGCAGATGATGTACACGATAATTTTCTTTCAGATACTTGTTGAGAATCTACATAGTAAACAAATTTAAAAAACATTTCTTTTGTCGTAGTTAGTTTTCTAAAATCATGCGATTTCAAATCGATCGAGAACAGGGTCGAATACTAAGCTCGAGGTCGGTTTCATAAAGTTTTAATTGATGTTTTATTTATTTTCAATACTTCGTTAAAAGTTTGTTAAAAAAACCTAAAGTCAATTCAAATATAATTAAAATCTTTTTGAATTATTTTATAAGAAATATTAAAATCAAATTAATAATATCAAATTAATAATTTTGCAAGTTTGTAGGTATACTCCTATTTAAAAAACGAAAATTTTAAACATTTTAAATCAAAATTAAAAATTGTTCTACTCTTCATTGATTTTGTGTTCAATAAATGCCATGCAGATTGAAATGACATTTCACTTGACTGTTAACGGATTAAATTGAATTTGCTGCACAAAAAAAGCTTTGCAAAAAAAAAACTAGTATCAATAGCTGTGTGTGTATGTGGTCTACACAAAAAAAGCTTAAAGTTATACGTCAGTCAATTGTTTGTTTCATTTATGGTTCTTCATTAAAGCAACAGCAATAAAGTGATCTCATTATTAAAAAGTAAGACGCTGTTGCACGCACAAAAAAATTATTTTTATTTTATAAAATTTTATTCTGCATTGCTCTTAGGATGTTGACCACTAGAAGTTTGCGTTTAGCTGTTGTCAGGTATGTGCGCCCTGCCCAAAGTGTCACAATTTCAAGAGTTACGAAACTTTCAATACTCCAACCAACTGCTACAATATGGATGCGACATTCATTGGCAGCCGCTTACTCGAAAGAGGCCAAAACGTCAGGTAAATATAGAATATAGAAAATAAATTGAACGTTGTTTCATAAGATCTTCAAATTAACTTAGAAAGCAAAACATTTCAGTTTTCGTTTCATATCCATCATGTAACAAGAAATATTATTTTACCACGTCCATAAATTTAACAACAAATCTGGCACCAACTCCATTAAAAGAACCCCCTCTGAATTCCAATAATTCATCATCGACATCTATTCCGCCGTCCAATAACATTTCCGATCCATCATTATCATCAGGCAATTCTATACCCATTTCCCCCTCCCCACCAACTCTAAATGAAACTCATGATGCAAAATCTCAAACTAAAGAAATTTCTGCAGGTACTTTTGATGAAGCTGGTATAAAACTTCCGAGCAAAGATCAAGTTGAAGGTTTTGTATTTAAAGCCCTGGTATATTTATGGGATTTCACGTATTACATTTTCTGTTTGTGTTGCAAATTGTTCCAAAAATACGTTGTGAGTAATTCCACTGTGCAGGAGAATTGGAAAGCACTGCAGAAACGCATGGAGGATGCTCGTAAAGAGATAAAATCGAAATAAATTTATTGCAGCTCTTATATGTAATTTAGTGCTTGATTTTCTTATACAATTATTTATAACTTATTAATTTTAAAATGTTAAATACTAATATTTTGAATAAAATAAATTCAAAATTTTTTATCTACATATTTATTTTGGTCAAAATAACAATAAGTACACGATCAGACAGTCGCTGCAAAGTCAAATTCGGACACTAGTTTTAACTAAATTTATCTGGAAATACAATCTGCCTTATCGTGGTTGGCGTATTTCAAATACGACTACGACTGTTTGGTAATAGATTCAGGAAAAACTTGTTGAAGTCTTCTTTAATCTATTACCAAACAGTCTTAGTCGTATTTTAAATACGCCAACCACGTTAAGGCAGATTATGTAATTAAATCAACATTAAAATATCTTGAAGCAACTTTTTATGCGTAAATTAGCCAATTTAGTTACATATTTATTAACAAATAACACAAAAACTAACGAACTCAGTTCAAAATTAAATTTAAAAATTCAATGAAACATACCTACATATTTTCAATCTCATTAGTTCCCTACAAGCAAAGTAATACGAAAATGATACGAAATCGTATTGCTTGGAAGAAAAATATTATTGCGGCAATAATCATATTCGTATTGCGGAAGTTACCCCCTTCGGGAGAGTTTGTGCGGCCAGGGCGATACTTCAAATGAGCGTAATAAGGCCCATTGGTTTTTTAAATTTAATTTTAAATTTGTGGTTTGCTTCGGTAGAGGTGGTACTTTTTCTACTTCTTTTTCCCCACTTTTTTTGCTGAGTAAATTTTATATAAATTGAAACCCGCTATTTTTTGTTTTGACTTCACTTTTTGTTTTTTATTAAAATGTTTTTATAAATCATTAATTTAGAATACGTGGGGGTATATTTTTTGCTAAAAGTTTTTTTATAATTTCCGTAAGATTTAAAAACGAAGCATCAGCTGTTGAACTTTTCATTTTTAAATAACCACTAAAACAAATTCCAATTTAAATGTAACTATTAAAGGCCCTGATTCACTATCCTACACGATTGCACGATTCATTCACAAGAAAATCTTGCAAAAGTCTGACAGACTTTAAAAAATAGCTTCGAAATGGTGTTTTAGGAGCCACACTCTCATACAAAAATGATGCAAAAACATCATTCTTAGCTGTCTGACAATAACAACAACTCTGATCGCATGGAATCTATCATTATTTTATGAAATTTTTCATAAATATTTCTAAAATCGCACGACAAAAAAATCTGTCACACAGTTGCATTTTTAGTCCACACTACCACACTTTTTTTTAGCACACATATCATATTTGGCAGATCCTGCGATTGTGTAGAATAGTGAATCACGGCCTTAACGAATATTGATTGCAATTAAGGAAAAAAAAATTAGTTTAACTACTGTTGAAAAATTCACAAATTGTGTTATCGATTTACGAAAATTGTTTCTTTTTTATTTTTATTTTTTAATTATTTGCATTAATTATAAAACTTAAATGAAATTCATTAAATTTAATAATAAATTTTATAGTGTTTACATCATAAATTAAAAATAAAAATTTTGTTGCTACATATGTATAAGGGGTTATAATTAATAGTTATTAATAAAAGTTATACTAGAAGTTTAGTTGGAAATGTAAATTGAATATCAGTTACATATTTATGTATATTAGGATAAATAATTTATAAAATATGTAGGTATATGTATATGTATGTATGCATGTATATTTTGTGTATATAGCCAGAGTTAAAAACAAATTAGAAACAAAAAAAGGGAATATTAAAAACTAGAGAGCAGAAATGGTAACACGTAATTTGTTTAAATTATATTTACTGGGGGTCTATTTTGTAATTCGAAACGAATGAAAATGTTTTTGCTCTATGTGCTTTGTAGCTAACGAATGTCCAAACTTCGTTTTGTTTTGGTTTTGGTACGAAAATTTTTGTGCTTTTGTCTGCGGTTCTTTACACAGCTATGGTTGCCGTATTATTGTATAACAAATCCTTATGCAGTCAGTCACCTGTATAATTACACCATGGTAAATAACATACAAATTCGAAAGTATTGTTTTCGAATTTGACTGTAAATAACATAAAAATTCGAAAGTATTTTGTTTCGTTGCGAACTACAGAGTAGACCCCCTGGATTTATACTATGGCTTATTTTGTGAAATTTATTGCATGAAACATTTTTTTTTGTGGGTAACAGGAGGGCGGAATGAAATAAACCATTTTTCTGTAGCCAGCATAATTTTATAAATTAACAAATTAAAACAAGAATCAGACTGGGCAGGTCCAATTACATTAATTTCCATTAAAATTACATGTAATTGCAATTGAGTGTTTTTTTAAATAACAATCACATGTAAGTGTAATTTTTTTCACTATAACTATTTTAAGTTTAAATGTTTTTTTTTTCATTTTCAATTGCAACAAAATGTATTTGTAATTGATAAATTTCCATTGAAATTACAAAAATAAAAAAGTATTGCAATCAATGTGTAATCAACTACAAAATGTAATCACTACTGTCCAAATCTGACAACCATACATTTAAATGAAAATCGTTGTGTCTGGTGTTGGAATATATATATATATATATACATATATATGTATATGAAAATTTCAAAAATCTAGATATTGTTATCAGTATATTTTTTCTTTTATTAATAAATCTTCACAGCTTTTTCATTAATATTAATAAAATATGCAGTTGTGTCACAGAAATCTAAACGACTTAAGTTGGAAATGAAAGCTTGAAACAAATCTAGTTTGACGAAGCTTCTCCAAATCAAAAAAAAAAAAATTATCCTAAGTGATAGCGAATTTAATTCTAGGAAAAAACATTAGTGTACAAAATTCATGAAAATTACGAACACACACAAATTTGTACTCTTTTGCAATTTTCTTGGAAAAATATTGATTCAACATAACAACATGGGTAGAGTTTATCAAAATTACTAGATGATAAAAAATATTTTCGAAGAAAATTTAAATGTACTAGGATCTAAATTCCAAGTACAAAATAAAAGCCAAGAAGAAAGTTGTTTCTTTTAAAGCAAATTTAAAAAGATTTTTTATCACTTTTATGCTAAGAATTTTGAATAAAAAACATTTACATATATTTTACATAAACATACATATCTATACAAAAAAATATTTTAAACTATATATGTATGTATGTTTCACCAGTATTGGTGGACGATAAGATACTTAAAAGTGTACAACAAAAATTGTATCCCGGATTTTGTATATAAGATTTTGTTTTTATTTTTTGTAGTTTGGAAAATATTCGGCTGTGTTCGGTGTGAGATTGAAACGTTCGAAATTGCCATAGAATTGTTGTTGGAAATATCTAAACAAATACAATAGTTTGGCAATTCCGACGGTTTAAATTTCACGTGGAATACAGAACATACCCGATTTTTCCGTTACAGCGAACAGTGAATTAGAAGAAGAGTCAATGAGTTACTCTGATTAGTTTTTATTTTAGTTTTCATAATTAGTAATAAATAATAAAAAAAGCTAATTAACAATTTTTTCCGACAAGACACTTTCTACTAAAGATTCTATGCATTTGCGTTAAACAATATCGTACGATGAAACATTTGCTGCGAGACTTTTGAGGTTATGTTTGAAAAGCACATGGCGAATGGAAAAGAAAGGATACTTTGTTTCATGTACATACATGTAAGTTACTCATTCTCATGAGAAATAAATATAGAGCCCTATTTTCGATTTAATCGTAACTTTTTTTATTAAAATTAAAATTTGATGGGCCTTTGATGGAAAATTATAATTTTCCAACGAGGACAACCTGAAATGAATACCTTTATTATAAAAAAAACTTTTGCTGAAAACTTAAATTTTTGTCACTTACGATTAAATCAAAAATAAAGCTCGATATATTACGCTGCAAGACAAAAACTTCACTTTGAAGACACGAGGGCAGTTTAAAACGAGAATTGAAATACTGTTTCGTGCAGTAATTGTTTCATCGTATGGACGAGGACTAAATGGTTGACAAATTTTAATAATTTTAGCACTTGTTGAAAGATATTTCAAATATTTATAAATAATACCAATATTGATTTGATACGTTCTGAAAGTAAGAAATAATTTTCTATAACTTAGGATATTCTTTTTTCATTGGAGGAGCTTCATTAAACTAAATTTAAGCTGAAAACTTTCTCGCAGCATTATATTACCAGAGGTTCTAATCTGGGGTGTATATTCGGTAATTCGAAACGAAATATGCTTTCGAATTTGAATGTAATTAAAATAAAAATTGGAAAGTATTTTCTTTCGTTTCAAATTACAGAGTCGACCCCTGTAATTCGAAATGAAAGAAAATGCATCTGATTTTAATGGTATTGAATTTGCATTTTTTTGATTCGAATTGCACAGTAACCCAATTTTTTTTCTGTTCCGAATAATTCAAAGAACATATTACACACTTACGTCTTTTTTCACAATGTATGATTAAGAATTAACGTGAACTTTAACTGACAGTTCTTCATACAAAACTTGCCATTAAAGTCGTTTTTAGCTTTTAATTATACATTGTGAAAAGGGCCGTAAATGAAAAACACTCACAAGTCAAAATCTTCAAAATAATTTTTTTATAAACCAATTCAGTAAATGAATCTCCAACTACGCAGAAATTTCCTTTGCAATGTTAGATATACTTGCGTTATTTGCGAGATTTTTCGAGTTGTGACTGTTTATGATTCAGTATACGATATGTATAACTAAAAAAAAAGAACGTGTTATCTATAAATATAGAACATGATATTAATATGTTAGAACAGGCTGCTGGCGAAGAAATGAAAAATCTAGGGGTCCATTACTATGACCCCTTTGTGCTAATAGAAATAGAATAGATATTAATAGGAACAACATTTGCAAAATAATTTTTTATTTATTTCCCCTGAAAAAAGGAGGGTTGTTGAACTGTTATTTTGGAATTAATTAATAATTTTTAAGAGTGAAAAATAAATATTTATCTCCTTCGTTAGCTTTGTTGTGTTAAAAAAAGAGTTTAAAGTGAGTGAGTGGGTGGCTTGAGAAAATTTTGTTGCAAAATGTTTTTGTAAAAATGTATGAATGCTGCTGAATTACGTAAAACCAAAAATCTATGAACTAGAATATAGGAGTTTCCACAGAAAAGTCAAACTTTTGTCACGTTACTTTTTCAAATAAAAACTTGTTTTATGCACTTGCATGATATCTTAGAGCGCATTTAGCTCAACATTTAGTCAAAGCTGGAAAAAAATTGAACAGCAAAAGATGGACTTTTCTGTGGAAATACCCATATACGTATTTTTCTACTCTCATTCAAATTCGGTGACATAACTGATAAAAATATTTATTTAATAGTCTAATTAAATTAAAATGGAATTGTGTGTAAAAACATGTGGAATTCTTTATATTTTCAAAAAAATTTTCTTCATCTCTAAAACTCACTGTAAGTAAATGCATTAAAAAATGCAGTGCATTCATTGTTCTATGAGCAGAGAAACATAAAAATAATTCTAAGGAATGATGACTGTATACGCGGTATTTTCATAATGTACATGACTTCATGAATGTGTGCATGTTTTCTTATTTTTTGTGTTTGTTTTGTTAAATTTTGTTTTCTATAAAGAAAATATACTACTCTTAAATATTAAGCATAATATAAACTAGTATTTTTGTTTTGCAACAGCTCTAAAATAAACCACATTCCTTAAGATTATTTTTAATTATGACATCGGTGACGGCATCAAAAACAAATTGTACATTATTTGTATCGGTGGCACAGGTAAAATGTGTATAAATTTCTTTTTGATCTTTACGCTTATTAAGGCTTTCAAATTTCATGCGAATATAGCAGGCAGCATCCTCGAAGGAATTCGATCCTGAAATTTTTGTATTTATTTAATTTTTTTTTCATATTAAGTTACACTCATGTGTGTATTATATGTATATCTATATAGATATACATACATACGTTTAAATGTATGTAAGTATGTATTAAAAAAAATTAGCTTACCCGTGTATTCTGGAAAGCATATTGTCAATGGAGATCTTTTGATTTTTTCTTCAAACAAGTCCTTTTTGTTTAAAAACAATATTATTGAGGTCTCTACAAACCATTTTGAATTACAAATTGAATCAAAAAGTTTTAACGATTCGATCATACGGTTCATTTCTTCATCTTCGGCTAAAACTAGATCGTAACCTGAAATAAAATAAGAAATATATTAGTGGAATTCACGATTGACTATTCTAGATCTAAGAAAACATGTACACGTTTTCTTTAATGTAGGAAAAAAAACTATAGTAGACGAATATTTGACTAGACATACGCAATACGGGTTTTTATATTGTTTTTTATATTTTTCCATCAACTACACCTGCGCTGACAGTTTTAACTTGTTTAGTTTAACATTACCATATTGAAAATGACATGCCTTCCAGACTTTTAAGTTTGACACTTAGTATTAAATTTGATTTACGCACACAAAAAAAAAACAACAAACTAGCCAACACATATTAAGGAATTGAAATGTAAACGTTGCAAAATTAATCACCCTTATTCCAGTTGTCGCCATTGACGTCACTTTAACATAACACCAAAAAATTGGTGCTCGTATATCCGTTGTCGAAAACAATTGACTCATGTTGGCGTGTTTATGCTTTTTTCTAAACCTTAGGGAATGGAAATAGATTGTCAGTTGAGCAAAATTGTTCTCGAGAGCGAGTAAACAAGCCCGAATTTTTTGGTATTGCGTTAAAGTAACGTCGATTACGACATCTGGAATAAGGGTGAATATATATTTTAAAACACTATTCTGAATTGTGAATCGTTGTAAATTTAAAAACACGGCAGCAACAAAATGCTTATATCTATTTTTGTTTAACTACACACAATGTCTACACCATATACTATACTAAAAACTGTAGATGTTGTATCTGAATTTATTTACAAGAGTTGGTACAAAAAAAAGTACAATAAACATTTTTTACAATACAAAAGAAAAGGTCACTCACGTTTAAGCCTCAGTTACCCGACTGTAATGGCATGTTATGGATCAATAAGCTGTTTGCTAGCCTTTCAGTTACATTCCATTATAGTCCGATAACTGAGGCTTTAGATGTTAAAAATCGTAGTATGTATATTTAAAAGGCTTTTAAATTTAATACGTACAGTGAATTCCGCTTTTGTAAACTTAAAAAATTAGAAAACTTGAATTCACTTAAGCATGTACATTAAAATCAAAATGCAAATGAGTCATAAGCTTCGCAACTTATACTTGCTCGTTGACGTTTAAGTTCAAAGTGATTTGAGCGACGTATGTAGGGAAATTCTACCCGCAGAAATGTCACGCTACGCTCAGATCATACGCGCATTGACGGACCGATTTATAAACATATTTCGGACAAAATTTTTATACAGACACATTTTTTCCTATAAGTACATATGTATGCAGTTTCTTTCTATGATTCCTCATATCAATTGAAACGATAGTTTACTTATTATGAGCAACTTTCGATATTCAACTGTAGTCGAAAGTGCTGATCGAATGAATTTTCATTTGGTATTATGGCGCACATTCAACAAAGACAGCAGCTATTGTGAATTTCACTCACTGTGGTTTTTAAAATTTGCAACAATTTTAATATTTTG
Source organism: Tachina fera (assembly GCA_905220375.1). Classification (NCBI taxonomy): domain Eukaryota; kingdom Metazoa; phylum Arthropoda; class Insecta; order Diptera; family Tachinidae; genus Tachina; species Tachina fera. Next base: position 48,203,097 of record LR999964.1, on the reverse strand, counting down.
TACCCAAGAATCATACAGGATAATGGAAATAAAATACACTTGCTTCTGCACATCAAATCCTCCGTATTGTTAAGTCCTTACGACATTAGGTGGGTCTCAAAAATAAAGAACAATTGTTTCAACAAATATTATTATTTATTTATTTCAGAGCTGTTGAATTTCAATTACGATTAGTAATCAATTAGATTACATTTTAAAAAGAATTGTACTGATTATATAATTCCCTGTAAAAGAATTTCTGATAAATAATTGATTACGATTACTAATAATCGAAAAGTAATCTGAATTACTTGAAATTTCTAAAAATAATCCAAGAGAATCGAAAGTAATCAAAAAATAATCCGACTACTTTCAAAGATTACTTTTGATTATTAATAAATAATCCAAAAAGAAATAAAAGTTGTCTTTAAAAGTAATCGGTTTATTTTTAATTAATTTTGATTCTTTCGGATTATTTTTTGTAATTTCAAGTAATCCAGATTCCATTTCCATTGTTAGTAATCGTAATCAATTAGTAATCGTGCGAAACTGCATATAATCGTAATTTAATCATTACTTCATCAAATTAGTAATCAGTGCGATTAATAATCATTACTTAACAGTTATCATTCATTTACACTGTGCTTGAATTCGAAACTGCTTTTTTGTAACAAGCCGGGAACCCAGTGGGTAAACCTACTTCGAGTGCGTTGAATCCAATGGTTCTAACCATTTTTTTAGGTTAGCTCTTGTTTAAAAACTAATCAAGATTGAAAACTTGGTTAAAAGCATCTAAAATCCCAATCTTTACTAGTTATTTCTGAATTAGCACAGTGTTATTTATACATATTTTACAAAGTAAATTTGCAGAATATGGTTGCAATAATATAGGCGGAGTAACTAGACCATATGCCAAAAATGTTATTAAAAGTTTTGTGACTGACTGTACACGACCTATCCCTTCTCATATGAAGCAGCAACGTGGTTCTTAAAGAAATTCCACAAAAGAACCGCAATATTATAGGGTTATCCGTGACAGATCAGTCAACCAATGCGAGAAAGACGAAAAACTCTCGAAGGCCAAACAATACACACAATCCTGACCGCACTAAAGAAATAATTACAATCACGCGAGAGCTGTTCTTTAGCACAGGGGGTCTATTCTGTAATTCGAAACGAAAGAAAATGCTTTCGAATTTGTATGCTTATAACATGTAAGTTCGAAAGCATTTTCTTTCGTTTCGAATTACAGAGTAGATCCCCAGAACTGCTTAATAATAATTTTTTCATATTACAATATGTACTATATAGAAATCAAAATTTTTGTTGCTCAACGAAATTTTAAATGCTCATAATAATATGAAATTGACATTCGATAGTCAACGAATATCGCAAATCGAATGAACCTCATAAAAAGCGTCAGAAATTTGTGTTGTGATTGTTTGCCTTTGCCGGAAACACGTAAGATACATATTTTTTTTCCATTAATGATGCTTTTTGTACAGATTTAAAACAACATTCAGACTCGACAACAGAGGCGTTCAGTACCGTTCTTTGCCAGCTATAGTTCATTCGACAAAAACTAAAATTTTTAAAGTTTTACAGGAGAGTAGCTTTAATTGTTGTTTTATACATACATACATTCTTATAGATTCTATTTAAAAATTTTCCAATTTCATACTTGTAGTCTGCCAATTTTTTTAACTAATTCGAAAAAATCTCCCTGAACTATTGATTCATTGATACTTTGGTTTATTCCATATGTAAACAATCATATAACAATTAAATTGATTAATCATAAATTTAAAAAAAAAACAAATGAAATTGTTGAATGTATGTATGTATATGACACACTTACCCGATAATGCTACACAAAAGATAATCGCTGTAACACACTCAAAACAATGTATCCATTTTTTACGTTCTGATCGTTGGCCGCCAACATCAAACATTCTAAAAACAAATAACAATGCAAGCAAGTTAATTATGTAAAAATTACGTAATATTTAAACATATTTCGATTTTACGCACTTGAAATATAAACCTTTGCATTTGAAATGTGTCTCAATAATGCCAGTCGTCTTGACGCGCGTGCGTAGCACATCCTGTTGCGTTGGTATATAATTAGGCTGTGATATGCGATCCAATGAATTCAAATAATAGGCAGCTGAGTCGTTTAGTTGGTATTCTCGCGAACGTGAAAATGACTGTTGAACACCTAAATCAGACCATAATTTTTTCATTAATAATACTAGTTCGGGTAAAAGTATGCCCTCTTCAGCCGCCGAGGCGTATGTGAAAAATTGACGGGCTATTTCCGTTTTCGAAGGATCAGCAAAATCGATTTTTAAATGACCCATTGCACGTATAATTGCCATAAGTGATTGTATTGTATTGCTGTAAACGACACGTCGATATTCTTCGCATTCTTCCTGTGAATAGCCGGATTCATGAATAATTTTCATTTGTTTAACTATTGTCGATTTGCCCGATTCACCGGCACCTGAAAATAAATAATACAATTATGTAATTATGTATAAGAAAATACAAGTTATTAAAAATTTTTTTATTTGGGGTTTTTCAACATCTAATGCGAGAAATTTGTTCTCGATTAAAAAAAAGTTGGGGCTCTTTTAACTGTATTACAAAAACGTCTTAGTCGGGAAATAAATATTCGCCCCTGTTCTGTAAACCGATCGATTTGAAATCGCACGATTTTAGAAAACTAACTTGGACAATGGAAATATTTTTTTAGATTTTTTAAAATTTTTTTATTATGTACATATATAGATTTTCAAATATTATATCTGAAAGAAAATTATCGTGTATCGTCTGAAGGACTATTATTATTTGTTTGAAAACGAGAAATTTACTGGATTCGGTTTACAGAACAGGGCCGAATAAATTTAAGTAATTTATACACACACACGCTTGTTAAGAAGATAATTAATCATTATTTTCATAAGAAAATTCTTATCTACGAACTATTTTCCATTGAAATGTTTTCATGTTATGAAGCAATCTGGGCCCTTATGAATTTTTTTTAGTACTATCAAGCCCCAGACCTTTACTTGCGTACAGCATATCGAGCTTTCGCTGCAACAGAGTCACAACCCACAAATATGCAATTGAATGTTTTATTTATCCGTTTCATATCTTTTTATGAATTTTGGCATCGATTTTTTAGTGCATATTTTTCTTTTTAAAGTATGTTTATGCATATTTCGGCCTTACAAGCATATTTTTTGAATTTTTTTTCGAATTTTGAGAGCATATTTTACGCTTTTATGGCATATTTTGATATTATAAAGAATTTTTATTTTATTTGAATATGCTACAATCCATTTATCTTTTGGTCTAAGTTTTCCCCCATCTAAATCTCATTTCCAGTGTTCTATAAATTTTTCTAATTTTTTACGTTGTTATTACGGACGCTTTTTATAGAATAAAAATTTGGTTTTGCTATTTGTGCCGGACTCTGCCCCAATTACATCAGTGGACGTTGAGAGAACATTTTAAATGTATAAAAGTTTATTTATTTAAGATTAGTTTATTTCTCTAACGTCCCTTTTCACAATGTATGGTTAAGAGTTAACGTGAACTTTAACTGACAGTTCTTCATACAAAACTTGCCGTTAAAGTCCCTGTTATCTTTTAACCATACCTTGTGAAAAGGTACGTAATTAGCTAATCCGAAAACTAACTTAATCTCGCTTAATTGAGTTTGATGTTTTTGAGTGTTAGTTTAAACTTCTTGTTATGTGTAGTATTACCATACTGAGGAACAAAATAGTGGCCACATTTTCTGTGCAAAAGTCAAACATGTTATCAACACACTTTGATTTTTTGTGGGAAGAAGGAGAAACTATCATATTTTATTATTTACAAGTAAAATATTGCGCGTGTTAAAGGAAATATATATATATAATATAAAATATACATATATATTTATTTAAGTGTTTTTAAATTATTTTAGCATATAATTTTTACAAAAAGTTATATGTTTTACAAGTGCTTGTTGTCAATACTAAAGTAAGATTAAACCACCACGATTGGCCGCTTAAAGTAGCAAGTAAGCCCATGTAATCGATTACCCAAAAATTTAAAATGAAGATTAAGGTTAATTCAATCTCTAATCTTGAACTCAAAAAGTCGCCCTTAGATGTTACAGGCAGCGATTTTTATTTGAAAATCTAAGTCAATATTTTGTTGTTTATTGCAATAAAAATTATAAATAAAAACCTTGTCTTATTTATCAAAACTATATAGTTCCAAGGTTTTCTGATATCGTAATCTCTTTTGAAGTTGAAGTTAAATTTTTACGGCCGTATACAATAATTTTTTATTTGTATTATTTGCTTGAGTCAAAATTTGTATAACAATTTTGTTGATTTAACGTAACGTCCAACCCACATAATTTCTTTAATACGGCAGATATTCTTTATTTTTTTTCTTGTTTCCTTTTCTGATTTATTTTATTCTTGTCTTATTTTATGTATATGCAAATGTTGTTGATTTTTAAAATTGAAAAAATATATTTTCATTTAAAAATAAACCAATTTATTTTATTTTTAAGAGCATATTTGTTAAGTTTTTTTAGTGCATATTTTTAAGTTTTTAGTGCATATTGAATGAGCATAAAGCACTTTTTTAGAGCATATTTCTGGTTTCCCTGGTCATAAAGACAAAAAAACTGGTGTAACACAAAAGGATTTTTAAAATTTTTAATTTACCCGAGTATGAGCTATTATTTTTGTGCGATTAAATACCCATACTCAGGCTATAAGTATGAGAGGTAGTTAATGCGCTTGAGAGACACATGTATCTAATCCTTTTTATTTTTAATTGTAGCGTATTTAAGTTTTTTTGCATTAACAAAGTGGAGATGCTCTTTTATTTTGAAATCAGCTATAGTTATAGTTGCCTGAGAGAAAATATGCGAGCTTACGAATTGTTAGGGCTGCAATTATGATTATACGCAGTTACTAAAATTAAAACTACTTACTTATGTATATTTTTTCGAGTACTCATTGTTATTATCTGATGCACGCATATGAATATACACGATTTTCTAAAATTGGGAAAAATTCATCAACTTCCCATAGAGAGAAGTTGAAAAAACACATTTGGATTTATGACTTTCTTGCAGTAAAAGTTTGATTTGTAAGTATGTATGTATGCATGAATTCTATATACATCCATATGTATGCATGTAATATGTATATACCCTGCAGTCAGACTGGGGCCAAGTGTCTCTATGTCAACACTAAAATTCTAGTTGTACTTACATTGTCTACAATTTCTCTTCTATTCGTCAGTATAAAAGAAATAGGGAAAACAGATGTGTATTTATGGTGGATTTTGCAACAACTTGTCAACATATATAAATTTGTATGTACGTAAGGTATAGAAATGTACCAGTAAATGTCTGGTTGGTATGTTTCCATGTTCCCATAAAAACTATGAATTCACTACCTAGTCAATTGTTTTAGTGTTACTAGTAGATTTTCAATGACAAGCACATGCTAAATGTCAATAGCACAAAGTATTGTATGGGAGATAATTGTAGAGTAATACTGGTGACAAAGTCAAAAGCGACTCAGTACATTTTCACCATCGACATTTCCTTCAGGGTATGCACTATTTCAATTAATCGCTTTACAAGGCAATTTCAAATTTCAAGTACAATTCTTTTTGTTTAAAATGTTAAAGGGGCTACTTTAATAAACTTAATTAAGAAAGAAATTCCTATAAATTTTAATAAACACTTGTCAAAACATAGCACATACTGATGAACCACTTCGTAGTTAAAATGTAGATCTCATAAAAAAAACCCGTAAGTAGACTCTTCTTAACACGATATTATTAAATTAAGCAAACGAAACGAAAAAAAACGGAAATACCATGTCGAAAATATATAAACAAATAATTAAATCAACATTTATGTGCAAAATTTCTTGTAAAATTTAATTGATTCACAATGAGTGAATAATATTGTAAAGAATGTTATTATGTACATATAAATGGAAATTGTAAAAATATACTACAATGCACTCGTATGTATGTAAAATATGAAAATAAATTGAGCTTACTTTTTATACAAAACGGAGTGAGATGAATTTCAACTTGATTTCAATTAATTAGTCGATGAATTTCAATGAATTTTTCTTCTAATTTAATATGCATAAATAGTTTATAATCGTGCTTCATATACATACATATAAAATATTATTATACGAGTACCTAATTTACATTATGCATTTTTTTTTTATTTGTAAATAGGAGGCCTGGAGAAGCAAATCAGCTAAAAGTAATTGGCAAAAATACTTCAGTGGTTGATGCTACGTCATTTTTAGGGTTCCGTACACCAAAGGTGAAAAAAGGAACCCTATTGTTTTCGCTACGCTGTCCGTCTGTCCGTCACACGGTATTTTCTCAGGAACCGTAAGAGCTACGGACCTGAAATTTGGACAGAGTATGTAGAACCTTAGCCACTACAACAACAAATACATGAGAATTAGAAATTAAAGGGTGCTCCAAAACGTGCGACGAAAAATTTTAAAGTCTTATGTAATATACATACAATTGTATATACATATGTAGTATATTGACACTTGAAATTTGTAAAATTAGTGTATTTTTATATAGACTACAACAATAAACATTAAAATATTAAAAAATTTAAATTAAAGGGTGGTCCATCAGTTAATGTAATTTTGAAAACTTGCTATATCTTGGAGACCGTAAGAGGTAAACTCTTGAAATTTTCAAAAACGGTAAAACTAAAAAATCCGAAAATTATAAAATCGCCAAACCGAAAAAAATCGCCAAAACCTGAAAAAAATCGCCAAAAATTTAAAAAAAATCGCCAAATCGAAAAAAAATGACAAAGTTAAAAAAAATTCTAGCACTAAATAAATCGCCAAATTCGAAAAAATCGTTTAAATGAAAAAAAATCGCCAATATGAAAAAACGCCAAAAACCGAAAAAAATCGCCAAAACGCGAAAAATGCGAAAAAACCAAAATAATTGTTTATGTGAAAAAAAAATCGCCAAAATGAAAAAAAATTGCCAAAATTAAAAAAAAATCGCCAAATTTAAAAAAAATCGCTAAAACGAAAAAAATCGCCAAAATTTAAAATAAACGCCAAAAACCGAAAAAATCCTCAAAACGAAAAAAAAGTGTCAAAACTTAAAAAAAACGCCAAAACCAAAAATCACTATGAAAAAACACCAAAATTAAAAAAAATCACATAAATAAAAAAATCGCCAAAATAAAAAAACGCCAAGATAATAAAAATTTCCTAAATTAAAAAAACTTCAAAAACCAAAAAAAAAATCGCCGAAACGTGAATAAAAGTGGCGTAACCCTTTTCTGGTGATAAATACGGTCTTTACATTACCAATTATCAAAATAGTTCTGCCAATAAAAAAACCGACTTCAATGCAAAGATCTGATAGAAGAATATAACAAGAAGAATGGGCGTATCTCCATTTTTTAAATGCAAGATTGTGTGTTTTTCAGAGCTCGGGGTGCGTGCTAAGTCTTGTAAAAATCAATAACGTAGACCCACTTAAAATAAAATATTACATATCAATGGGCGTAACTCCGCCCATTTTTGTTAAAAGAAGGATTGTGTCTATTTTAGAGCTCAAGGTGTGTGATAATTTTCGTAAAATCGGTTAAGTAGAATCGCGTGAAATATTATAATAAATTTTGATGGGCCCATTTCTTTAACTTTAAAATTGTGTAATTACGAGAATCAAAGGTGGTTGATAGGCTTCGCAGCAATCAAATAAGTAAACTATCATTAAATTAAATTTAAAAAATGTTGGCATGTCCCCACTTTTTTACAGGGGAACCAATGGGAAGCTATACCCTCTCAGACAAATACAATTTTTACAATCGGTCTGAAATGTACCGAGTTAGACGAATTCATAACCTACTCCTTTTTAAGTCGGTTAAAAAGAACCTTTTTACACTACTGCTCGACGCAAAGGGTATTGTGTTTATCAGCCTATGTATGTATGTATGTATGTGTGTGTGTGTGTGTGTGTTCCTTTGCGGCAGTATATATGTATACCGAACGAGTGGACCGATTTTGATGGTTCTTACACCAATCGATTTGTCTTAATACTGGGAGTGTCACTAAAGATGTGACACTTGTGAAAACTCAATATGTCGGCCAAAAGCTTATGCAACATAATTTTCGAACTTAATTTTAAATAAATAATCGATTTTCGTTAGAAAAAAAAATAAGGCCTAAAGTATGTATATGTTAAGCTTTTTTTTTTTGGCGGTTATGGCTCGATATTGTAAATAGGAAAATAATAAAAAGTCAGCGAATCATTTCTAGGTTTCTAATATGATTTTTCATCTCGAATGAATATTTAGGATATTTCACGATTCAAAGTTAGTCGCAGTCGGGTTTTTTGATTTTTTTCTAAGTACTACTTGTGTTATTTTAAGGAAGATGGAGCTGGAAAAACGTTTTTTAAAAACATATCACAATATAGCAAAGTAATAAAGCAATTAAATATTTAAATAGAGCAATTGTTTAATTAAGTAGTTGTGGATTACACCAGTTCTGCGCTGATAATCTCATATTTATATCACTCGTTTTGTGCAACAAATTTCATGAAAACAATTCATAATATAAATTAGGTATTAATTAATAACTTAATAAAAAATTTAATTATGATTTGTGATAGGTTAGGTTAGGTTAGGTTAGTAGGCTGCTGGTAAGGAAGGGTGAAATTTAGAATCCAGCTCACTTCGGTCCAATACAATGGGCCCTTTGTGCTACCTGTTAGTTGAAGAGAAGATAGTGAGAGGGGGAAGGTATAGTGATAGAGAAGACAGGTGCTGAAGGAAGAGATAAAGGAAAGCTTCACTCTTTTACAACTTTGCTCTTTGCACACTTTATGATAATGCTGGGTTGCAGCGCCTTCTGGTATCAAATGAGGCGTATTAAATTTTGAAGCTGTGTTTAGTAACCTTTTATTGGTTATTTTACTTCGCCGATGATTCTGCTACACAACGAAGGAGGACGCTCTGGGGATCTACTCTGTAATTCGATTCGAAAAAAAGCTTTCGAATTTGTATGTTTACAACCCCCTGATATTACATTAGTATCTGATGAAGTCGGTATAGTTTTTAGTGACCAGTGCCTTATGCCTGCATCACTAGAACTTTTCCCACAACAAATCATGCAAAGGACACTCATGCACATCAGAAAAATGCGTGGGCTCGAACCCAGGTCTTTCGGTTTTGTAGCCTATGTGCTAACAACTTCAGCCAATACCACTCTCACCCTGAATCTGGAAAAAAACTTTTCTAAATTGGCGGTTACACGATCAAGTTTTACTTTTCAAGTTTCAATACAAATAGTGGTCGATGGCACTATCGGTAGTTAATTTTTTTGTGACTATCGATGTTTTAATTCTGCACTCAATTAATACTTGAAAACAAACGATATTTTTTAGTCACTATCGATATTAAAACGTATACCACTAAAGGAAAAAATGTAAATATGTTGCTTTTAATACAAAAATAACTGTATGACAGTTTTAGTTTTGTTATTTATTGAACTGACAAATTAAATTCTATTTTATTTTATTTAAAAATGTTTTGTTTTAAGTTTTTAGTGTAAATAAAAATGTACATTATACGATAACCATGCAACTTAGATACTATCACAATAGTATCGTCGATATATCGATAGTTTTTCTAACTTTTGATAGTTTTGAATCGATATATCGATAAAGTTTGTAAAATATCGAAAGGTTTCGATAGTGACAGTATCGATAGTTTTCCACCTCTAGTGTCGGCCATATTGCGTTAATAGTCATAGTAATTCTATTTGAGTTCTTTTCTCAACAATCTCTTTTATTTGATACTCTGATATGATATGAGTTGCATAAAAATCTTGATCCGTCCACTTGGGGCGGCCGTCATTTTGAATTAATATGACCCCGTTTTGTTTTTAGATCTCTTCTCAGAACACTCTGCTAACAGTTGCTAGTAGTAAACAACTTGAAATTTATTTGAATACTCGAAAAAATGACTCAAATTTTTATCCAAAACAGTTTTGAGAGAGCTCGAATAATTAGGCAACCCTTACTACATAATAACAAAGTAATAAATGAAGACTTAATTACTTTTGGCATACAAGCAATTTTGCACGAATACAAGTTGAAAATAATAACAAGAAATACAAGCGTAAAACAAAATTATTAAATTCATTGAGAAAACAAATAACGAGTTCAAATAAAAAAATTAAAAAAAAATCATCAATGAATTACTTGGTTTGTATTTTATTCTATTGGGTGGAAAGATCATGATCATGAGCAACAACGAGTCATTCCTCAGCCGCTGGTACACTATACAAAACTGAATAGAAGTAATTTGTTGGAATTAAAATAAAGAAAATGAAATATGTATGTATGTACATAGTTTTTTTATTTCTCTAAATTTTAGTAAATGTCGTATTTTTGTATGACTGACTGACTGTTATTTGCTAACTTAACAATTATTTATTTCAATAAATTTTAATTGCACTTGTTTTTCTCTTGTACATATTTAATTATTTTTTGCTTAAGTAATCAAATGATTTAAGTTTTAACATTCTTTATTGAAATTGTTTGTTTTTATCGTGTGCATAGCACACAACAACATAAAACAAACACACGTAATTATCATTATTATTATTTTTTTTTCAGTTTAAACATTAATTTGTCTGGGCTTGAATACTAATTATTAGATTTCCATAGGTAAAAACAACACGTATGATATAAAAATGTTAAAAAGTGAATATAGAAATTAATTTAAGTTACTTTTACTCGCAAGTATGAATGGATGAAAATTTTATTTTAAATTTGTTGAATTTTTTTATTTATTTATTTTAAAGAGAAGTAACACTCAGACAATGAATGTCTACTAATATCTTAGGTTTTACCTTCTTTAGGAAAGGGATAGTGATAGAGAAGAAAGGTGGTGAAGGAAGAGATAGAGGAATGCTTCATTCTTTTACAACTCTGGTTTTTGCAGTGTTGCAGCGCCTCTGGTGTCAATGATGCGTATTAAATTTGTTTTGTATCCATTTTATTGCTTATTTTACTTCGACGATGATTCTGCTATACAATACCGATGCTACATTAGCATTGATATCCACTGAAGCAGGAGTAGTTCAGTGACCAGTGTATATACCTTCATCACTTGAACTTTCCTATAACAACTGATACAAAGGGACACTAATGCAAGCGTTAACAAGAATTATAATTGTATGAAAATTTGTTCGATATCGAATGCCATAATTTGACACCTGATCACACTCAAGAAATGATTACGACGAAGAGAGAGCTATTCTTCAGCCCAGAGCTGCTTTACGAGCTGTTGCATGATTTTGACAATCATTAACAAGCATTATTACTTCAATTGCTCAGTGGTAGTCTGTCAGTCCATAGGTCGTAGGTTCGATTCCCGCCATAGATCCGCCATAGAAATGTGTTTCTTAAAAAAAAAAACTTGTGAACCCGAAAAAAAGTACCGTTATAATGAATGATTTTTTTAAGAAATTCCCCTTTTCAAAAACTATTTTGTTAAGTATCACACACAGTGGACCAAGCACAAAGAACGCTGATGATGAAGGTGTAGCGGCCTTCAAAAACAGCTAGTTGTTCCGTTCTACTAAGTGTTTGTCAGAATATTTACAATTACTTTGGTGTTATTTGTTCATTAATAATTATTTTGCTTACAACCACTTAGTGAATTGTTTTTAATCCATACATCCCTTTGAGCTACCTATGATTTGAAAAGAAGATAGATAGAGAGGGGAGGAAAAGGGTAGATGTAGAAAAGAGATAGTAGTTTTTATAGACGAGGTGAGAATGGGCAAAGAATTGAATAGGGGGAGTCAACGGCAATACCAGCCACTATTATTAAGGCTCAATTTTTTTAGTCCTATTTCCGATAACTCAGATAGGCTGCTGAAGGATAGGCTGCCAAGGATTTAAAGACGGAGATACTCCAGAGCGAGCAAAAGCAGAGGAGATGCAGGACACATTCCTCCTCTTCCTCATCATTGCAACTGAACCAGTAGTCATTATACGGGAGACCCATATGTTTAGCATGTGTTCCGAAAACGCAGTGACCGGTCAAAGTCGCCACGAAGTTCCTCAAGTGCTTCCAAGTGAAGCTCTTGAGGTTTTTCGTTCTATGGGAGTTTAGGCTAAGCCAGAGGGTTTTCGCTAATTGCTCAAATGGGCTCATTGCGCCATCTTTCTTTAGCTGATTCAAGATAGGCAACATCGAAGCGTCTCCAGCAGAATTAGAATGCGAGACCACAGAGATTATTTACTTCTCTTAGTAGGGTTCCTCTCTTTGCCAAGTCATCGGTAACTGTCATTTAGAATATGGATATCTCTATTTGAAATCCGATAGAATATTAGCCAGTGAATTGCTCTTTTAATGGCAGATAACTCTGCTTATAATAGTATACTACATTCGTACGGGAACGTCTGAAGGACATTTCAATTCCGTATTCCAGAATATACATATACGCCCCATCACCCACAACACCTCCACCCCATCACCCGTTTCTTGAACGGTCCGTTAAAACCTTTACGGCTTCTTTCAGTAGCGAAACCCCTTCTGTCAAAGAAATTTTAAAATTCCTATTGAAGTAGGCTTTCGGAGTACAGTAGTCAATATCTACCGTATTTAAATTGCTAGCATGACCCCAATGTCAATAGTCCATGCGCCTATGCCTATTGCACTTAGTCTGCCGGCGGTACGTAGAGCTAGCTTCCTAGCCGTTAAGTCCACTGGAAGCCAACCCAACATTGCGAAGAGCGCTTTAATCGGCTTGGAATATACTTTGATATAAAATACCAACTAAACACATTCATAAAACTGTAAATACATAATAAATAAAGAAATAAACAGACACCATATACACATATCGTTGCCCTAATGATAGTAATACTCATAAGTGTAAATGCGAAAAAAAAAACAATTGTACATAAAAACTTTTATACAATAGTTGTTAAAGTAGATAGACGTACTAAGACTCCACAAACTAGGCAAGTGAAAGTCATCCACATACGAGGAGGCATTTGTTAAAATACAATGAAATGAAAAGAAAAGTTTAGACTATTTTCGAAATAAATTTTAACGTGTATACATAAATAACTACTGATTATAAATAAGGAAAAACTTAATTAACAAAATTTAGTTTTAACAACAAAACATTGTTACATTTATCTTAATGTTTTTGATTCAAATTAAATTTAAATTCAGTTCGGCGGGGTCCGGTGTCGTTCTTAGTTTCATAATATGCGGAATTTGCAAAAAAATTAGAAAATTTAGTATTTGCTATTTTCTTTTATTGCAGTGTCGTGTTTTCATATAACGAGCTGCCAAAAATAGAAAGAGTTATTGTAAAAAGTAGAAATTTTCCAAACCAAATATACAATTTAAAAAACAAACTAACATGTGCACAATAAGTAAAGAACAAACGAAAATGACAGGAGATGGTAAATTAGTTTTCATTACAAAAAAGCTTTCAGCTAATTGAAATACGATGAATCAAAACAATTCACATATTCCATTTGCAATAAAAAGCTGAGTATATAAAGCAGAAATATTCATCTACTGACACCACACACAGTGCACAGAAAAAATTATTCCCAAAAAATTTTCAAACCAAAGTTTGTTTGAGATAAAATTTTGATTCACTAAATATTTTTTACTATTCCAGTAAATAGTTTGATCCAATTTTGTTGTAAGCAAAACAAAAAACTATATGGAGTGAAAAATTCTAGTTGATACAATTAATATAAAGTAATACTTGTAACAACATTGTTAAGAGAACATTTCTGTTCCAATATAGATATTGCATACTGTACACAACAGTTATTTATTTTATTTACTTTTTATTTTCATTAAGAAATTTTGTTGAATCAGACAATCTGTTGATTGAAAAAATCGGTGTTTTTTTCCCAAACAAATTATTACAAAATTTTGCATTTGAATTTACAAATTTCTTTGTAAGACCTAAATTGAAAAAATTAGTATTTGAGTCAGAGAATTTTGTGTTTGAAATGGAAAATTAGTTTTTTTCTGTGTGGACAAAACACAAAAGAACGCTGATGATGAAGGTGAAGTGACCTTCGAAAACAGCTAGTTGTTCCGTTCTTCTAAATGTTTGTCAGAATATTCACAATTAACTTTGGTATTATTTGTTCATTAATAGTTATTACATGTAATTTGACTTACAAAGCAATACGAACTTTACGAATATTAACAAATTTAAGGTTCTTAACGGCAATGTTCTTGTTGATGCTTGTACATCCAAATTAAGATTATTATTCGCACAAACTATGATTAAATATATAAATGTATCCGAAAGATATTTGTTTATTAACCGACTTAAAAAAATGGTGGAGCTTTACAATTCTTCTCTATTTTTATTTTTAGGTGTGTATCTTCATAACTCAGTGCATTTTAGACCGATTGTAAATTTTTTTTGTCTGAGAGGGTATAGCTTCCCATTGGTCACATTATAAAAAAGTTGGCTGGGACACGCCCACAATTTTTTTTTTATATAATTTTATGATATTATACTTATTTGATTGCTGCGAGACCTATACAACACATTTGGTTCTTCTAATCACATCGCTTAAAGGTTAAGAAAATGGGCGGGTCTATGCCCATTAAAATTTATTATACTATTTCACGCGGTTCTACTTAACCGATTTTTACGAAACTTACCACACACCTTGAGCTCTAAAATATACAAAATCATCCAATTAAAAAAATGGGCGGAGTCACTCCCATTAAATTTAATATTTTATTTTAAGTGGTTCTGCTTTACCGATTTTTACAAGACTTAAAACGCAACCTGACCTCTGAAAATCACACAATATTGCATTTAAAAAATGGGCGGAGGAACGACCTTTAAAATTTAGTTTTATATTTCCGGTCCTTCTTCTTATCTTCTATTAGATCTTTGCATTGAAGTCGGTTTTTCTTTTGGTAGAAAGAATTATTTTTTATTAGACAAACTGCTGAAATGTCTTAACGAATTCGTTATGACAAGTCTGACTTCAGAAATAGTCGAAATCTTTGGTTTGGCGGATAAATAAATACATCCATACATAAATACTCGTAAAATTTATGTTTCTTACGATGAAGTTATTCAAGTTTTTTTTTAAATAAATTTAAAGAACTGTAACATCGCCTATTTTCATAATATATTTTCAAGAATGCCACTTCTAGCTAATTGGATAAAGCTTAACTCATTATTGAAAAACAGCGCGGGCGGCTAAAAAAACCAACCGTTTATAATTTCTTTTATTTCTTGATTAACTGAAATGTATGTTGAACTAGATTGAACTAATTAGTAAGAAGCTCGCTATTAACAAACAATATCTCTTAAAAAATGCATTTATCCCGTTTCTTTTAAGGTCTCAACTTCAACTTTGCCACTCACTGGTTAATAATAAAAAACTTTACAAGCATCAGCTAAATTTTATTTAATTTAATTTAAAATACACAAGTACAACTTCTTCTTTATTAATTTAGCAAAAAAGAAAAACAATTAAAAGAAAAAGCTAACATCAACAGAAATTTATTAACCCAATACAAATTGTATCATACTCTTATAAACTATAAAAACATTTGTTTAATATTAGCAATTTATTAAAACCATATTTGAAATTAGCAAATGTGAGCAGATAACAATATGAATCATTATCATCACTGTCATCATCTTTGACATCGTAGAAGTCTAATATAAACCAAATGTGTTCATAAAATTGGATCGTGTGTATTTAATGAGATTCTCAAACTTTATTCATCTTTCAAACACTTTAAAAATTTTATTCAGCAGAGTCTGTAATGAGTTTAATACCCATATGACCGATTAGAAATCAAATAACAAGTTCCCAAACTTTTATTCATCTCTGTAAGAATTTTAGCAGAACATTTTGTTGTCGATTCTCCCGTATGTGGTATGTCGTTTTTAGGGTTCCGTACACCAAAGGTGAAAAGGGACCGTATTGTTTTCGCTACGCTGTCCATCTGTCCGTCACAGGCTATTTTTTCTGGAACCTTAAGAGCTGCGGAACTGAAATTTGGACAGAGTATGTAGAACCTTGGCCGCTACAACAACAAATACATGATAGTTAAAAATTAAAGGGTTCTCCCAAAACGAGCAACGAAAAATTTTAAAATTCCATTTAATATAAATACAATTGTACGTACATACATACATATGTATGTATATTGACACTTGAAATTTGCAAAATTAGTGTATTTTCATATAGACTACGATAATTAACACTAACATTTAAACAAATTTCAATTAAAGGGTGGTACATCAGTTAATGCAATTTTCACTATTTAATTTTGACAACTTGCTATATCTTGGAAACCGTAAGAGGTAAACTCTTGAAATTTTCAAAAATGGTAAAACTAAAAAAATCTCAAAATTATAAAATCACCAAACCCAAAAAAAAAAAATCGAAAAAAATCGCCAAAACGAAAAAAATCGCCAAAATTAAGAAAAAAATTCTAACTAAAATAAATCGCCAAATTCGAATAAATCGCCAAAACGCAAAAAATAAGCCAACACTAAAAAATTTTGTATTTGAAAAAAAATCGCCAAAATGAAAAAATGCCATAAACCGAAAAAACCGCTAAAATGAGAAATAAAAAGTCGCCAAAATGAAAAAATGGCGAAAACCGAAAAAATCTACATATATGAAAAAAAATCGACAAAATGAAAAACGTCAAAAACAAAAAAAAAATGGAAAAACCAGAAAAAAGTGCCAAAACTAAAATAAGCGCCAAAACTTCAAGAAATCGCCAAAACCAAAAAAAAAACGCAAAAAACCCGAGCTAAAAAAAACGTTTCAAACTGAAAAAACCCAAAATCGAAAAAAATGCCAAAACTATAGTTTGTATAGGCTAAAGTTCGTATAGTATTACATATCTAGTTTCAGTACGGAACCCTTCGTTCGCGAGTCAGAGTCGCAGTTTACTGAATTTATTTTGTATTTATTTCAATACAATTCATCTCACTCTTGTGTATACTCGTATATTTTGAAGTTAGAGATACATACATATATTCAATTCCATCGAAACGTGACGTAATGATGGTTAGTTTATATAGCAGAACGCCATATAATCGTGGAATTTAATATATCAAAAATTTCTAAATATGTATGTTCACAACATGCTGATACCTATACAAAAATTAGTCAAATAAAAAGCCGCCAAAAAGTCGTGGATCATTTCTTTTTTCTTCCTTTAGTCTTATTTTCATCCATACATGATCTAGAAACTAAATCCGCTATCATATTAGAGTTACCAAAAAATTCGATACCCATATTGCCCTATTTAAAAGGAATGGTTACCACCCCATTGCATTTTTGTCAAAACGCGAACTAGCGCGAATTTCAAAAAAAAGCTGAGACCCGTATTTAATTAAATCGACCAAAGATAAAAATATGTTAATTTGGCATTTTTATTACAAACAACCCCGAACAAAAAATTAAAAAATCGTTTTTTTTTTAACAGAATATCCTTAAAAAAGGACATGGACGATAGTCCAAAGGCCTTAAATTAACTTTTCTTATGATACCTATATTTTATATGTTGGTAAGGAAACAGATTGTCAAATTGACAAAACATGAAAAAATAGATCCTTTTTCAAAATGGTCCAGCTCACGAGAGGTCAAAGCTGGAGCCGAAATATTTCAAATGTCATCTTAAAAAAGTCCAAGGTTCATTTTTAGGAGGGTACACCGAGCACTTTTTTTGTGATTCGCTCTAATGTACATATGTATAAATATAATTTATTATAAAAAATATATAAATACTCAGCAGCAATTGCTCTTTAAGGGCCGTTAACAATAAATAAGTTCATCTTTTTTAACACTAAATTTAACGTTTAAACTGAATAAAAAAATTTTAGCTTACATAAGTCTTTAACTGGAGGAAAATACTTGACATTAAAGCTAACGCAAAGTTAATAAATTTTCAAATAATTGTTTACAGTGGAGTTCCGTTACAACGATTTCGTAGTTTTGTCGTAATGAGCAAAGTTTGTTAAAACTTTAATAAATATTTTTTAAATATATGTATGTACATAAAAGTGAGCAATTTTAATTAAAAGTCCGCTTAGCTTGATCTTTTATTTATTTATTTAAACAAAATGTAAAACAATCATGAAAGGCTAAAAATAAAGAACAGCAAGTTATAAAAACATTCAGATAAGAATTTTCGATTTTTTTGTTCGTTAATAAATTTCCATACAGTTTTATTTATAAGTCAAGATTCGCTGTACCCGAATTCGCTATACCTATATGTATTATATACATACATATATTAATCCGTAAAATATTCCGAGAAGTGTTATACGTGCTAATTCCCTATAGCCAATATTCTGCACAGTATATTTATAATTTTATATAACCACCAGTATATTTATAATTTTATATAACCACCAAACTTTGTGTCAATGACTGTAAAATATGAAATTGTTGTCATTTACTATGGATTTATTTACATTTTATGAATAAATTAAATAAAAATGTAACCGAAACGTGCTACTGCCTTTCTCTTACAATTTTCGATCAATTGATTTTTTTCTTTCTTCCATCGTTCTAGTATTAACGGTATGCTTTTCTGTGTTACGACGATAACGAAATGTTTATTGGTAAATGAAATTAATTTTTTTTGGTTTTCAATACAATAAAGTTTTGTTCTCAATTTATAAAACTGTTCGTAACTTGACTGTTAACCAATTTAAATTAACATGTTGGACATTTAAGTTGCCTACCATATTAATTTAAATTGATTTACATATTAATATATTAAGATATTTGTAAATAATCTAAGTTTCCAAAAAAAATTTAAATTATGAAAAATTTTATATAAAGTGTAGTTGTATTCCAAAATCCTTATTTTCACTTCAAGTTTATGGTTGTTTTTTAAGTTTACTCGTATTTTTCTTTTCGACCTCTTTGCAGTTTCACAACATTTATCACAAAATCATTGGCCATAAAAATATTTCAGAATAAAATTCTTTAAGTTATAAGACAACAAGATTGTATTTCAACAAAATAGCATGCATGACACAAGGACAGACAAAATATGCAACAAATTGCATGTACTTAGACTTTGAATTTACATACTTAAGAAGAGGGTTGATTCAGTTTGTGAAGAGAGTTCAAGAAAATATTAGGGATCATTTAAAGAAAAGTCAAGCACGAAAATAAAATGTGGGAAAAACGTTTGTAGACAAAATTAATACTTAAAATTCATTCAAGTGTAAACATATTAATGTTTGTTTTTATTTGCTGCTTTTCAAAATCTACAAACAAAGTAATTAATGAAAAATACATTTAATAAATAAAACTTTCCTAAGAAAATAAAAATAAATAAATAGAGATAAAACTACTGGTAAGATACATATACATTCACCTGTTCTTTATTTAAAAAATATAAACATCTACCAAAAGTTTGGATAACAACTAAGAAAAAAATTCATGGCTCTTTGAAAGTTTCCTTCTCAAAAAAAAAAAAAACAATGCACAAGAAAATAAAACTAAATCTCAATTTGTTATTAAACAAGAGTGACTGGGAAGCAGCAAAACAAACGTCATTTATCTAAATGAGTAAATGTTTTTCTTGTTTTAAAAATCACATTTTATTTATTATTATTATTATTATTATTTTAATTGCCATCTTTTGTGTGTAAACCTGAGTCACCATTTGAAAATTGTATGAATTAAATTTATTGTTATTATCACTTCAAAGACCTTTACAATTATTGCAATTGTAACTATTTTATTTCTGTGGTTTTCGTGAAGAAAGACCATAACTAGTTTTTTTTAAATATAATTTTTTGTATATTTCGATAGGACATCTAATGCATCAAAAAATCAATAAATTTTTATTTAAAAAAAAAATAACGAGTTAGGGCTTTTCTATAGAGAGCTAATGATATGTACATATACTATATAATATATCCATTTCTCCGATTTTAACATTTCAAAAATAATTGGCTACAAATCGAGTCATTAAACAATTACTTAACCTTGAAAAAATTAAATTAAATTATAACTTAATGCACATAAAAGGTGGGCAAATTTGAGGTTAGAAAGTAAACTGGATGTCAAATGATGAAATGTTAAGAAATGGACATTAATCCTTTGATATTTATTTAGTAAAAAGTTGGGAAATTTGAGCCGTGGAACGCTGCACTATTGAACAAAGAATTTTGTGAATTTTTATATGGGTTTACGTGAACAAACCAGAAACAACTGGCGCTCTGAAATATGAAACTCTGCGCTGCATTGACGAGATAAGCGAAGCTTTGTGATGTGATGTGATGTGATTTGATGTGATTCAAAATTTTGTGAAAATAGCGGACGGACGTCTGCCGACGTTCTAGAGATGGACATTTGCCCGACATCATACTCTATTAATAATTCCCCAATTTCTTTTTTATATTGGTATCAATAAAAAGAATTTGTCAAAAAAAAATTGAGTTTTTAAACCAATTTACTTCCTAACCTTAAATTTGCTCACCCTTTATTAAGTCGAAAATGAAACGCATGTACATATGTATGTATGTGTATATGTATGTATATGTACTAGTGATGCACAAATATTCGTATTCGTATTCGAATTGTCGAATATTCGGCCATTTTCAGGCGAATTTCCAAAGAAATTAAATAAATAAATGCACAAATCCTAAACGAAACTTAAATAAATGACTAAAAATTTTAATTTGTACAAATACATTCGGCCTGGCCCACGATGTCGACAAGAAATTATCTGTCGCTTAGTTATGTATATTGAAAACAAAAACAAAATAAGAAAATTTGTTTTTGTTTTCAATATAAGTAAGCGATAGATAGTTTCTTGTCGACATCGTGGGCCAGGCAGATTAATTTTTTTATAGAAATTTGTGCTTTGTATCATTTTCAAATATTATTCAATGACGATCATTAAAGTTTTGAGTACTTTTTATTAACTTTAAAGTACGCCAACTAGAGTGTGAAGTCCTTTTTCATAACTTTTTTTTTATTATTTCATTTTGCATATAATATTTGTATTCGTATTCGAGAATATCGTTTCAAAAGGAAAGGTTTTTTTATTTATTTATTTATTTCAGTCTATGGACAGAAATCACTTTCAGACAACGATATTAAGTTAACATTTTTAATAACTAAGAATAATAACTTATATAAATAGTAAAAAGAGTAACAAAAAATAAAAATAAAGAAGGCTAATTAATTTCTTAATGAATGTATAAACAAAGTTATGAAATTAAAGCAAATTTCAAATAACAATATTATTTTATTACACTTAGAAGAACAAGTTTAAACTCATTTTTAGTAGTGCTGAACTCTATATAGGACTTATAATCTCTTTGAAATTTAAAGTTAATTTCATTGAGAAACACGAAAGCACGTGTTAGTGTGCCATTACGAGCATAATTAGTTCGATGAAAAGGAACATCAAACAGCTAAGTTAATCTGAAATTTCTAGCAGGTATAAAAAATGTTACAGCATGAAGCAAATTAGGACAGTCAATGTGTCCAATACCATACACCAGAATGGCGGATTGGAGTTTTCTACGTCCTTCTAAAGTATGTAGGCCAATAAAAAGGCACTTAGATTCATAAGGAACAGATATTAAATATGATAATGAGCGTGTAACAAATTTAAGAAAGATGCGTTGAAGTCTCTCAATACGAGAGATTAGATTTGAGACATGAGGACTCAAAAATTAAATAAAATATACGTTGTTCTAAATTCGTTTATAAATTTCAAATCATACTTAGTTACAGGTTGATACGTGCACAAACATTATTTTTCCAAAAGTTAAATTTTACCGACAAGAGGCCCTTCATAAAAAATCGATTCAATTATGTATATTTTACACATCCGTTGAATATTTGGGTTTTTTTTGTCTTTCAAGGTAAATATACATATGTATATATGTACATAATTTGTACAGGGTGGCCCAGAAAGACCGAAGTGGTGTGAAATCCTTATAACTTTTTATTTAAGACATATTTTTTTAGTTTTTTGTTTTTTAAATACATTAAATTTATAGGGAATATTTTAAGATTAGTTATTAAAAATTATATCCCGCAAGTGGTGGCCATTTTCTGCTTCGCACAAATGTGCTCTTTCCAACACATTTTCAATGACCTTTCGCAAAACTTCCGGTGTTATGTTGTTAATTTCGTCTCGAATATTGGTTTTTAATTCCTCAATAGTCCTAGGCTTATTAAGATAAACTTTCCCTTTTAAATAACTCCAAAGGAAACAGTCTGGAGCAGTTAAATCCGGGGAACGCGGAGGCCAATTAAAATTGCTTCTACGCGAAATTATTTTTTCACCAAAGATGTCGCGTAAAAGAGCCATTGTGGCCCTGGAAGTGTGCGCTGTGGGTCCATCCTGTTGGAACCATATTTGCGGATGGTTTTCCACGGTTGGCTTTACCAAATTTTCCAACATGGCCTGATATCGATCACCATTAATGGAAATGGCGACACCTCGTTCATTTTCAAAAAAATATGGGCCAATGATCCTTTCTGAAGAAACACCGCATCAAACAGTATACTTAACTGGGTGTAATTGTCGTTGATGAAGTACTCTCGGGTTTTCAATATCCCATATCCTAAAGTTTTGTTTGTTAACGAGGCTTCGTCACTCATAACTAAGTTATGAATAATGGAAATGGAAAGAACACATTTGTGCGAAGCAGAAAATGTCCACCACTTGCGGGATATCATTTTTAATAACTAATTTAAAAATATTCCCTATAAATTTACTGCATTTAAAAAACAAAAAATTATAAAAATATGTCTTAAATAAAAAGTTATAAGGAATTCACACCACTTCGGTCTTTCTGGGCCACCCTGTATATGATTTAAAAATGACAGATGTTAGTATGTTAAGAAAAAAACCAAATCAGCCCTCATTAAGTGAAGATCCCCGTTGATTATTCACTTTATTTATTTTATTTAGTAGTTTAGAATTTAAAATGTTTTGATATAAATCTGTAAAGTTGCGCCATAAATATATATATATAGTTAAGATGAGACCGAAATGAGTTTTACTTTTATTTGTTCCTAACTTTTTAATAAACTTCTTTTTTGGAAATTGGAAACAAGGATATCTCAAAATTGCTATAATAAAAAAGGAGTTTAAAATTTATTTAAAGTATTTGAGAGTAAAATCCAAATCTGACGCACGCCATATCTACATACAGATGATTTACCTAACAATTATAAGTAGAATTTGTACTTATTACACTAATTAAAATCTATTAGTAGAAATTAATGTCAAACGATTATAAATAGGTGCTATCATTGATTTCTTTAATGTATATATTTTTTGCTTCTATTCTTTCTGTATTATTATTATTATTATTCTTACTTTATTAGAACTAATTCGTTTTACGACATTATTGTCATTACGCTAATTTGTATGTAACTAACTACATAAGTATAATAATTTTCATTTATTATTATTTAGCGATAAGCAAACATTTTTGATTAATCATTTATCACATGTGTACGAATAAATATTTGATAAAAAGAAAAATGTTGGATAAGCTGATGATTCAAACTTATAAAAACATAATTGTAACACTGCGCAATACCAACTTGTTAAAAATTTGGAAATTCCAAAATTTAATATTTTTGTAAATAAGATAATATGGCGTTGTCGACGTCACATCAAGACGACAGAAATAATTGGCACTTGTGTACTCTTTATCGGCAACAATTGTATCTTATTGACAATCTCTTACCAATCTATAAGGATTTGTAGATTAATGGACAATATTAATAGTAGTCAATTGTTGTCAACAAAGAGTAGACAAGTGCCAATTTTCACTGTCGTCTTGATGTGACGTCGACGACGCCATTTGCAATAAGGGGGAATAAAAATATTTTATAATTTATATATTTTTGAACGATTTTTTGGATTCACATATGCATTGGATTAATGCTACACCATTTTTAATGTTGCTCCCTTCGCTAGTGCTGATAAATATTAGCAAATAGAAAAAGGTTTATAAAAAAAAATTCATGAAAAATAATACATTCAAATCCCGATAATTCGTAATCGCAAGGGAGTGGACATTTCTTACGAATTATAGCGGGTTTTGATTTAACGGGGTTAAAATTAAATAAATACGAATTAACGGCGGTTTTCAATTTATTTACTAAAACGTTAAAAAAATTTTTCTTTGTATTATTCATTAACAAACTGATCTTAAGAAAACCATTACGATTTAAACGAGGTAAAGATTTTATTTAAAAATAAATGAGGAACTAGCGAGGGGACCAAAATGTATGGAAATTTTACGAATTAACGGGATTTTTTCAAGGGACCGACAGTTTATTACGAATTATCGGGATTGGACTGTATGTACATACGTATTTTATGTAAATATGTACACATATATGTATGTATGTACTGCACAACTTTTAATTTTTTTTCGGAATTTCACTGACTCTTATGTTTAAAAAGAATTTAGTTTTTATTTGCATTCTTCTTTAATATTTTGAAATAAAATCAATCGTTAAGTTAATACGAAAATGCCCCAACTCATAATTTTTCGAAATGAATATTTTTACATATTTCGATAGACCATTACCATTAGATACACTTCCTTTATATTAATAAAACTAATATAACATAAAATTTATAAAGTGTTTTTAATAAAAATTGCGTTTCAAAAAATTTTGTATAAATATTTCATCTTTTTTATTTAGTTTTTTCCTCCTCTTGTAAACTATGAAAAACATGCGTTAGGGCCTTTTCGTATTAAGTTAACGATTAAGATAAAAAATCATACATGCATACATATATGTAAACGCAGGCATGATATGGGTATTAAATTTTTGAAATTGGTTATTAACCACCGAAGTCCAAGGAGCAGAAGTAATTTTGCAACAATGTTTGCTTTACTTTATGTTCTGTAATGATCATTTGATTTGATTAATTTTTTTTAGGAAGAATCACTGATGTTGTCGTAGAATGAAAATCGGATTGCTTTTATGGGAATTTCAACCAATATTGGTTTTATTTGCTGTCATGAATCCTTTTCGAATATAAATCAGCCGTTTTGCTTGCTTGGCATTTTGTTCACGGATTTTATATATGTATGTATGTACATATACCTATACATATGTATGTATGTATTTGCAAATTTATTTACTAACGAAATTCAGTTCATGAAATAACTAACCAGGGTAAAAATACTAATTTAAAAAAAAAATTAATTATATTTAACTAGAATATGGGACCATTTTAAATTGTTAATAATATATGTATATGTATAAACAAAAAAAAAACAATTTTTCTAATAAAATATTGCACAGTTGCTGTACTCGCATAATGCTATCCAAAAGCATCAATGTACGCGGAAAGATCTTTTAATAAACTACCCTCTACTCAGGTTACATATGCTTCGCACATTATTTTGTACATTTGATACAATTCAATTGTTTTATTATTCAAATAATAGACTGAGCAAAATATATATGTACATAGTTTATAAAAGTTTGCGCACACATATTTATTTCATTACTATTATTATGCTGCTGTTATGATTTTGTGTTTTGTTTTTTTTCATCTCCACAATTTGGGATCGCTGAACGTTATTAGAAATGATGATTCAAATTTATTTTAAATTACTGCTGTTAGTGCAAATAAACACTTTTTTAACGATAAACTGTAAAGCATAAGTGACGAAATTGGACTAGATAGACAATTTGATATAAAAAAATTGGCGCAGAATGTATTTTTAACCCACTATTAAAATTGTGTGGCAAAACTCGTTAAGACCATTATACTAACTTTAAGGCATTTTACGTTATGCATAAAGGCCTTATTAGTGTATTATAATTCCATGTACAATAACCCAAAGCTTATAGATATTAACTCTCAATATATTATTGCGAATTATAAACCTACAAACATAGTCGATTAAGAAAACTAAAAAAACATGAGATGGTCCCGACAACCCATCGCCCCAATTTGCTTTAAAAAATCTGTACTTAGGATAGCAAAAGAAAAATGCACTTCAATATGAGCAATTCTTGTTACTTTAAAAACGAAGCTTGTATACTTAAGAAAAATTTAGTGGAAATGTAGGAAAAATGTCTGGTTACTCCAGATATAAAGAAGAAAATCTCATCATGAGATATTTTTTTATAAAAACAACTGTGGTTTGCAAAAATGCAAGTCTTGGCCATAAGGTTCTAGAGAATTCTTAATAAATAAATTTGAGTCTTGGTAGGAGAACCATTACACGAAAGTTAAGTGTCTTTGTTCAAAGTTGAAACAGTTTCTTTCAGTAAAAATTCTTCTAAAATTAAAATTCTTTAATTACATACATACACATACATGTAATGGCAGATCTTGTAATAGAACTAACAAAACTCCACCTCTGTTGCAGCGCTGCCATAATATATGCTGTTGACAGACGCTTCGGCTGTGCACAAACAAAAGCAAAATAAACACCAAACGTAAAGAACAACAAAAGCTGAAACTAAAAAAGTAGTGAGAGCGAAAAAATAAAAAATACTGCCGAATTTCTGAGAAATTCCCCCTTTGAAAACAAGTCAATCTATTGATGAGTAATTTTGCATTAAGAAATACATACATATGTATGTATGTATGCATGTATGTATGTATACATACTTGCATATGTACATATCATGCACGTACGTATTTACATCAAATAATTATATGCAATTGATTAATTGATCAAATCATGTCATTCTTGATCAGTTTGCACAAAAATACACTTATGCATATTCATTAAACTTTAAACATAATAAAAGATAATAAGAAAAATGTAGACGCACCCAAAAGTAATAATTTCACCTCTGATGCGGCACGCTCGCCTTCTTCCCGCAATGCACGGTCAATACTTTTGGAACGCTCAATGGCTTCTTTATCTCGCGCAGTACTAATAGCGCAGCCCATTTTGTTGATTAATTATTAAGTAAATAATATCTTAATTAATTATTACTTTTAAATCATCCACTGAAACACACTTTCTGCACTAAAAACAAAAATTTTTATGATAAACGGGCGTCGTTGCGACTGCGCTTTTTGTTTTATTTGTTTTTTATGCTAATAGTTTTCTTACTATTCACTCTTTTGCACTTTTATTTAACAATTTAATGCCGCTAAATTACTCCTGATTTTCACAATCTTGTTTTTTAATCCGACAACGAAGGCAAGCAGACGAAAACTTGTGTTGAAATTTAAAATAAAAGATCTCTTGAGGTGGATTTAGCAAATGGTGAATTTTATTATCAGAGCTGTATTTATTTCAAATGCAACCCTATATAGCGTGCAGTGCGTTCAGCCACACATACTGGAAGATGTGTTTATTATGTATTTATATACTTATTGGCGGACAACCAGTCGATGAATATTTTTGAAGAGTTCTCTATTTAAATCATAAAATTACCAGATTTTCCGTTAATATTTCATATGATTTTCTCCAAGATAAAGTGTAATGAGTGCTTAAGCATTTAAACTAAATTTGATAATTACACGCTGAACATTTGGGCCCACACGAAACATATGCTTGGAAATTTTCGTGTTTGAAGTTGTCAAAATCTGTTGTTAACAGGAAATAGGGTAAATGTTAGATTTCGAACAAATGTTAGAGTATTAATCTTCAAAAACAAGACTGAGCAATTATGTTATAGCACATAATGCCAAATGTAGCGTTTTTGGCTCCAATGGCTCCAAACTAGATATAATAGTATTATTAAAATAAAAATCAAGTAAAAGCAAAAAACATATGCTTAATTGCAGAAGTATTTAAGAATCAGAGCTCACATGCGTGCACTTTGTCTACGAGAACTCAAATTTTGTGTATTTAGTTTGTACTAGTGATGCACGAATATTCGTATTCGTATTGTCGAAAATTCGGTAATTTTTAGACGAATACGAATATTTTTCCAAAGAAATTAAATAAATAAATGCATAAATCCTAATCGAAATTTAAATAAATGACTAAAAATTTTACTTTGTACAAATACATTAACTTTTTTATAGAAATTTGTGCTTTGTATCATTTTCAAATATTATTTAATGACGATATTTAAAATTTTGGGTACTGATTATTAACTTTAAAGTACGCCAACAAGAGTGTAAAGTCCTTTTTCATAACAATTTTTTAATATTTCATATTGCATATAATTTTCGTATTCGTATTCGCGAATATCGTTTCAAATATTCGTGATCGTATTCGCATCACGAATCATCACTTGTTTGTACGTATAAAATAAGTGATAGCACGAAATTTTTGTGATGTCATTCTGCTGACGTTATTGCTTATGTTCAGAAATAAAAATTGCACTTCTGGTTCTTATAATAAAAAACGTAAATACATATATATTATTCATGTATTTCATCAATCATAATTTTGTATGAGAGATGTGAGAAGGTTAGACATACCTTTCGTATATATAGGGCGCAGTCATAGGACGTAGCTGTTTTGCTCAACAGTTGTGAAACTGCTGGCAACTGTTGGCCCCAACAGCTACTTCTTAGAAACGGCTTGATGTATATAATTTAATTGTATATCTTTATTTCGTTACTTCATAGTATTTGTAATGTAAAACTTAACAAATATTTGTTGCTGCCACCTAACAAAGCATATAAAAGAAATAGCTCTATTTGACCAGCTGTTCAAGCTGAGCACAACGTGTTGACTATACGTAGCGAAAAAATTTTATGATGGAAAATTACTCAACTGTTGAGTGGAGCGGATATACTCAACTATGCGTTTCTAAGACAAACACTCAACAGTTGCGCAACTGTTACGTCTTATGAATGCGACCATACATATCTTTTTTAACCGACTTCAAAAAAGGAGGGGGTTACCAATTCGTTTCTATACTTTCTTTCTTTCTCATAAAATCAAAACTTCAGCCAATTCGGAAGTGAAACCTTTAACTCATAAAAACTATTTTAGGTTTGTTACATACTTTTTTGACAAATTTCCCATATAAATGTGTCTAATAATGCCTAAGTAAACTTAAAATAATAAATATGAATTCGACAGTAAGTTTTACAAGTCTTACTGCCTGCCCCACGATGTCGAAAGAAAACTTAAGAGAACGAAAGCAAGTCACTCATTTTCTTCTATAAAAGTGTTCCACTATCTTTCAACTTATCGTTGGCTTTACGTTTCTAACTTGGAGGCTACACCTTAAATTTTTTCTTCAATTTTTGTTTCAAAGTTCAATACATTCACACTTTTTTACTACCACACTCATACATTTTGGGAATTGAATACCAGGTGAACTTCAATTTTTCTTTCAACGCTTCATTCAATTTTTCTTTCAATTTAACAACTGCTTTAAAATAATTTTTGTGTTTGTAAAAAATTTTAAACAGAAGTAATTTTCTTTGCTGAAATAAAATATGTAGGCGAAAATTTTTAATTGTTTCATCAACGACGGCATTTTGAAAATGAAATTGGTAATCAAATTGCTTGCAGCCTACGTCACAACGTCAATTTTAGCAAATTTTGACAAACCATACGTGTGAAAAAATTTAAAGCAATTTATTGAAAGTGTAGCCGCAAGGTAACGTAAGCCGTATACTCGTTGTCAAATATCCATATTGCCACATCAATTTCATACATTCATCGTCAAATGGGAATAAAAAATCGTTCAAATGTGTGAATTGTGCTTTAAAAATTAAAACTCTGTTTTAATTTAACCTGCAACAAGTGGCGCTCAAAAATAAATTAAAATAAAGAAACTTAACAAAACAATTTTTTTTAGTGATAAAGTGTTTTCAGAATTACTCAAGGGTTTCTATTTATGCAAAATAAAAATCGAAAAAACCAAAAGCTATGTAAGATTTTGTGAAGAATCAATCACCAATCATGCAAACAGCCCATTTATTAGGTCTTCCAAAAATACTAACAGGCCCAAAAAAAAGTGTTCTATCTTGTTGGCCTTTGGACAGGTGCAATAATTTTCTTCTGTGCATATCCGGCGCATAATGTTTTAACCCACTATTAAGGCCCAGCGTAATTTATGCTAACTTCTTGACCGTTTTTTCATTTACATAAGACCGATAGTTTCTTATCAACTTTCATTATAACTAGCGGAAGTGGTGGTAAGCAATAAATCGTTATTCATCGAAACTGTTGTCAAACACATACATACCTTGAGAAGAGTATCACAAAGACCAGCCAAAGGACGCAAAACCGCTTACTTACAAACTCAGGCGTGAGGAGATCGCCAACGACGGGTTACGCAACAAAGCCATTGCCATCGAAGCCAGTATTGTATTTGCTCATTGGCAAAGCATACATATGTACATATGTATGTATGTAAAAGAAAATATTTTGTTTAATTTTGTCTCAGTTTACAATAAATATACCAGTGCCTGCTTTTGACATTTGAGTTCGTACAAATGACTGGAAAACATTTTATTGGGGCACAAATTTGTATTGAAATGCTTATGTTATCGTTCGCATTCATTTTCTTTCGACTTGTCGTGCTAAAGGCTTTTAGGGGAACGCAAAACAGCTTTTTGTTTAAAATGCGTGCGAACGAACATGAGTGACATCCTGGAACAGGCAGTTAATAAATTTTAAACAAGAAATATTTTTTAACAGAACATTGATTTTTTCTACTGAACAGCACTATCATTAATAAGTGTGAACGGCATTATCTAATACGGTCTTATCTGTTTCCCTTCATTGCCTTTCAACAGGTGAAAGGTTTGTTTAGTTAACATTAGTGAGAGCTTTTCGCTTTCCAATTGCGGTTAAATTTAAATGAATAGCTATTGTTAATATTTTTTTCATCTTTTCTATGTCTTTCTTTTTTACGATTGAAATCATTTTTCCATTTCAAATTACAAATTTTTACATAAGAAGAAGTATTTGAGATATTTTTGTATTTTATTTTAGAATTTTTTCTTATTTTGAAACTCGACCGAAAGGAAAACTGTTCATCCTGAAAAACTTATACAAATATATTTCCAGATTGAACAATTGAAATTTTTTTCATATAAAAATTTTGCAAACAGATTATTATATTTTCAGTCCTTTCAATACATTTTTATAAATCCATTTTTTGGGCTAAATTATTCCGTATAAATTGCAAAGTTGAGTAAAATTATAAACCTAGAAATGCTACACAAATCCTAAATTTCATATATTTACATATGTAAATTATAGTCATGGACTGAATCACTGTATTTAAAAATTTTTTAATTTTAAACACATGTTTCAACACAACTCCTCGAAAAACCGTTTAAATGGTTTTTATAAAATTTTTAATATATTCTGAAAAATGTTGCAGTGTTAAAAATTTTCTCATCATTTTTTTAAACTATGTATTTATTTGCATTTGAAGGCGAAAAGAAGAAAAAAATATTAACGTTTCTTGGAAAAGAAATTCTCAGATCATAAATTAAATTGCAAACAAATTAGACTGGCACTTAATCCTCAACATTGGGCGGTTTGTTTGTTTTCTTAATCGGTTGGTAGTTTTAAAACCATACAAAATTATGAAATACAAAATGATTTTGAATTCTTTGTTTTCGTTTTAGTCAAATGAAGATCAAGATCAAATGAAGAATTAAAAAAATCTAAACAAAACAAAGTTTTGGAGAAAAAAAATTGCCATACATAATGAAAGTAATGTATCAATGCAGCTTTTAATTTAAGTCAAGTTTAAGATTTTCTGTTTAAAATATTTTCATTATTTGTTTGACAAGAAAATGCGAGTAACTCAATATTTTACATTTTGCATTTTCGAACGAATAATCATGAAATAACAAGAAACTGGTCAAATAATTATTTTCAGATAACGATATAAATACTTATGTTGTTTTCTTTTCTACAAAAAATTCTAATTTTTAACTTAAAAATGAAAAGGTATTATGTTTTATTTTTTCTAAAAAAGACACCTCACTAATGGCGGAACGCATTGCACTGTACGTTTCGTATAAAACGACAGTATTGTTATTGCCCTGTGTAAAAGAGTTGACTTTGTTTATCCTACGTCTCCACGAGCCATCAACTTGGACATGAAATGAACATGACGCCGGCAGAGCAACTGAGAAAAATTCATCAACTTCTTTATTGTGGTGAACACAGGCGATGTCCATGTTCAGGCATATCAAAATATTTTGCGGTAGCGCAATAGGCACAGAATATTTACCGATTTTGTTCTGCTTCTTTTCTTTCTATTGCAGATGGTTGCGGACGGCAAATATCATATCGAACATTGTTGCTCAGACATATGTCCTGCCATCCATGTCAGAGCATGGACGAAACATGGACATGAGTGGTCTCCATTAGCCATTTGTGATGTCCGACATGATGCACATACCACGTTCATGGCTAGTGGAGACCACTAGTTAAATGACAACAATGCTTTTGGGGGGGGGGAATCGCTTCGAATCAGTGCCTGTGTTTTGTTAAAATTGCGAGAACCTTTCGAGTCGAAAAATTTTTTATCATCCTGTGAAACATGGGCTGGTTAGGAAAAAAACTATATGTGACCTTCTCCAAGAAAAGTGACCTAGTGTGCGAAAATGAAGTTTTGAGAAAAATGCATTTAAAAAATAAAATTTTAATGTTTTTCTCATTTTTATCGATTTTCCCAAGTTCCCGTTTTTTCACACACTAGGTCCTTTTCTCGGAGAAGGTCGCATATTTATATGAAAAACCCCGTGTAAGATATGACAACCAATACAATTATTTATTCTTTTCTATGCGAGAACTTTTCACAAGTTACAGAAATGAGGCACTTAATACTAAAAAATCAATAAGTTTTAAATTTATATTTGAGGCTACTATCAGCGCAGAAGTGGTGTAACCCACATATAGATTTTTAAACAATTGCTCGTTTTAATTATTTAATTGCTTTATTACTCCTACTCTGAAATATTATGATAAAAAAAAGAAAGAAAGAAAGAAGAAAATATTTTTCAGGTCCATTTTCTTTAGAATACCAAAATGTGGCTTGGACTCATTTATAAGAATTTTTCTATTGTTTTAAAATACAGACATAAGGAAACATAACATTTCTAATGCTAGATTGTCAATGATGTAAAATTCAAGTGGATTCGCTGCCATAAAATCGTGTTAAAAAAAGGTTTCAAATAAACATATGAATCGGCAATATGGCAGCTGCGATTTCATGTCTGCATACATTATGAATTTCATATATAGAAATTAAGGATTTTCTCCACCATGGTGTTTCCCGAAAAGGTGCAGACTAATAAGGATTTCCTGGCTTGAAAGGGTTTTCTGCCTAATAACGTTATCTTCAACTGCCGGCTTTTGGCCAGCTGGAAGGATTTTAAACCCTATGGAATTCGTATGTCAAATATCGGCTTCGTTTACGACAATTTTCTGAACCACTTTTACTGCTATAGATGCCAAATAATAGTGGAGATGGGACACATTCCAGAAGCTTTCAAATATTTTCTACATTATACATATCGAGCCTTTTTGTTTGATTTGATCGTAAATGGCATGTTATCGAAAGTATACTTTTTTTTATTGAAATTCAAATTTTATGGGCCTACCCATAGTTTAGAATTATCAAAATGCCAAAATTATTGATAAATTTTAAGATACGGACTGTAAAATTTTATCGTAAGCGACAATTTACATACAAAAACATATCAAGAGCCTAAATTCAAAAGAATCTAACTCAAATTTGGCCAAAATGATTTTCTGGTGGCAAATAACTCCCCTATACAATCTTCATCTGTAACAAAAATTTCGAATAAAAAAAAATATTTTTTTCTCGTCTTATATCAATTTTTCTTATTCTGCTTTCTCAAAGTATAATTTCTTTTGATGAAAATAAATGCTAAATTCCATGTAAATGTCCAATATTTTCAAAAAATCAGTAATTTATTATAAATCTACCTCATATCTTATTGAATTTGGCACGCTGAATACGAATCTGGTATAGATTTTATTATGCTATGGCTAGTTTTTGGGATATGGTCACTTTTAACACATTAATAAATAGGGGTTCCGATAAAAAATTTCGTAATGTATGTATAACTTTTAAGTTGTTAATCGAATAGAAATATAATATATGAACAGAATATAACCAATGATATTAGCTTTCGAAATTCATAACTTAGAGTGACCTGGTTATACTAGAGAGTGAGTTATATAGTGCTAAAACTGACTACCTCGAGATTAAAGAGGCTTTCAGTCAGGCTTAAGTTATTTTTTTATGGTATTTAAAGCTCAGTTCTTATATCTAATATTGAGTAAAAGATTTCATAAATTGATTAAAAAATAAATATATTCAAAAACTCATACATTTTTTTTCGACAAAATGTGCTAAAATAAAAAAAAAAACATTTGTTTCTTGATCGACAAAAATATGCTATCTCATAAAAATACGCAAACCAGTGAAAAAAAAAAAATTTTTTGCAGACCTATGAATTAGTAAGCATATTTAAACCATATTATACACCTAGAAAAGAGATTGGTTGAAAAATTGTTAGGCCAATAAAATATCATTTGCATGAACTATAATTCACTTCACACTATCAATTTTCTATTAATCCAAAAAACAATCCATGTTCATTGCCATCAGGGCATAATTGTAATAAAAATATGTTTGTTTAATGAACTGATTGATTAGCACAACCGAATAAAATACTATGAATTGGATTTTAGTACCAACTTTTGGTATTGGCAACTAAAAAATGTTCGTCCTATATTAACGTTAAAATAAACACTTTCTTTCAGTTGATGCAACTAACTAGAGGTTGAGTTTACTATCATTGTTTATAGCAGCAATTTAAAAAATTTGCTTTTGTGATTTTCAAAGACATTATGATTTGTGAATTCTCAAATGGTTTTTGAAAGTCTGTGCATAAGATAACAGGTTTGTGGCTGTTCAATATGTGTGGTTGAAGAAATTCATATAAACATGCTTCATTCACCACCAGAATATAAATTTCAATTAAAATAAACTTATGACAATATGTCTAATAATAAATTTCTTAAATTTTGTATTTTTATTTGCGTTTGTTGTTTATTTTTGTTTCAGCAAGGAAGACCAATTTTTCTTTCACATGTACCAATTATGATATTTTTTTAGTTATATTAACCATATTTTCGGTGGCAAGAATAATTTTTATTTCAAATTCCATACTGTTAACCAATTTTATCTGTTGTTGCAATTATTGGGCTAATGGTTATAATTAAATATATTGTGCTACCACAAGAAAATTGATAGTTGGTGCAACTGCCAAAATTCGATTGGCAACAAATTCGGTTGTCTCAACGAATCTGTTTTCTCTGTGTAGCAGGCACTTCATTTATTCTTAAAACAATAAGCGAATTAACTAGTTGATGATTGACAAATTTTTTGGGTGTATTTTTTCCCCTTTAATTTTTAAATGTTTAAAAAATTTGGCGAATTTTTCTTATGAAAAATTACTTAAAATTTGTATGGAAACATTTTTGGGCGATTTTTAATTTTTATGTTTGGGCGCATTTTCATGGAGTATTTTCTTAAGCTTTTGTGAAGAAATTGGTTAACAACATGAATATTGCCGCATTCATTGCATGTGCAGATGTGGCAATCGTTAAAACTGACTTCCAAAACGTATCAATACAAGGCTTGCACAAATTTTCGATGCCATTTTCATACATTGTGCAGATACAAAGTGTTGCAAAACATTGTTACCATAATTATCAACTTTGAACTTGATGCGCTAATTGCTTGTTACTGGATTCTTCTTCGTTTTATTGTTATATTTCGAGTCCTAAAGTTTTACTGTGTGTTTGAAGACTAATCTGTCAGATATTAAACACAGTGCGTTTCACTTTTTCATATTTTGACTCAATTTAGACGATTATTTTTACATCATTCATCAAAAAAGTCACCGCTCAAGTCCCGTATGCGTGATTGGATTATAATAAAAGAAAATCTTGTATTTGTACACTTTAATAGATAATTTTAATATTCGAATATAAACCAGGCATATATACTCACTCGTATAATGTGTGCCGTGCTAAAGACGCCCGATCCTTCGACACCAGAGCCTTCCCCATTATATTTTGTATGATACAAACGTTTCTAAATATAGAAACGGCCAGTGTACAAAGTGTACATATAAAATTAGAGAAGTATGTACAATGTACATACGTTCACACACCGACAACGTGCACTGCTGCACATCAATGAAATAGTTTCATTTAATTTTAACTGATGCTGTTATTTTGTTTATTTTTTCAAAAATGAAATCAAATTTTTCTTTCTTCCTCTACTTTTTATTATGCCTTTGGAATGAAAAATTATTATTTTTCGATATGTCTTTTATGTAAATAAACAGATCATTTCGAGTTTTTTTTCTTTTCGTTAACTTGACTTGGCACTCAAGCACCACCGGAATTGTTGGGAATGCCGCCAGAAGGTATTACACAGTTTGTTTTTTTTTTGTATTAAAATAAAATACTTGAAGTGAAGGCTTGTGCACGTATGGTTGGCTTCAAAACTTCTTTATTAGGAATTAAAAGCGAACGCTGTTTTATTTAGTTTCAAAGTTTTGTACTGAAAATGTTCTCTACTCAAATTCCTGCAGATATTCTATAATTGAAACTGATTTTTTTTCTCTCACAGGATAGTTATATCAACTGCGTTTGTCTCTTCTAATTTTATTTTGTTCTTTTTTTTTTTTGCTTTAATAAAATATAATTTCTCTGGGTTTCTTTCAATTCAATGTGTTATTTTTACCTCTTTTTTAAATTTGGGGTAATTAAAAAAAATTAAAGAATAAAATGTTGCAGGAATATATGTACATACGAGTACATGTTCTATTAAAAAAAAAACAAAACAAAAGAAGAAAAAAATCACCAACAATTTGAAAATAATAAAAATGAAAATAAAATTCATCGCCTTTGGGTCATAAATTTTGTTTAGTGTTTTCTTTTTTGTTAATAAATTTTTATAGGAAATACACTGGAAGAAAAGAATACCAACAGACGTTTAAGTATTGAGAAAGAAAATTGCAATTTAAAGTTAACAACGCATCTTATAAGCAAACACTTCATTCAACTGCCTTACGAGGCTTAAAAGTGTTTTCACACATAAGGTTAAAACCTGGTTTTAACGCTATAACGCTAAACAGTTTATTTTGCATTCACAAATTTAGATTTTAACTCTCAGATTATTAATAAATTTGTTCAAAATAAAATAAATCTCTTGTAGGAATACGTGTATTTGTTGCTGAATTTTTTCTGCTTTTTGTAACACTTATTTGACAAACTGTACAACAACAACTGATTTGGTTTGTCTAAAAAACTCAGATATTTCCCAATTCGCTCTAAAATGAAAATTATTTTATATTTTGTAAATAATCATTTCAAAATTATGGAACTACTTATACAAAGTGAAAAAAGAAGTGCTTGGAAATCAAATTATGATATATTAGAGGCCTGCGTAAACAGTCTTGAAATGTAAATACATACGTCTTGTCTTTTAAATGTATTCTCGTGGCATGTACAGGGTGGCTGATTTAGGAGCGGACGCACCTACTAAAACACAACTTATCGCTATGAAATTTTTCGGTATTTTTTACATAAAACTGAACCGATTTGGGTGTGAGATTAAAAGAAATAAGAAAATAAATAACGGCCACTCTAATGTAGATGCATGACGTTTGTATACGCGCCCATGCGTACGAAGAAGCATGCATCATAAATTTTTCAGTGACGAAGTAGTTTCTTCTTTACTCTATACCTGCAATAATTGAAACAAATGTTGTGCCAACATTGTTGTTTAGCGTTTCTTTTAGAAGATTTCGCTGCAGTAAAGCATTTAAAAAATCCCTCATGTCTTAAAAGTTCTTGTAAGTGGTCTTGTGCAGGACTTTATTACATATATAAAAAATGCACAAATACTTTACAAAATAAAACTTTTTTATCGGCAGATCGATGTCAATGAAAATATTTCCATTGTTTTCCGTCCAAAAGATTCTTTTATCCGCAATTTTGATTATTATTATTGCGGCTGCGTCAATTTTTAAGTTGAAAAGGTATCAATTGGTACATACATATATATTATTATTCACTGGCAGCTGCTTCTGGTCATTTTAACTTGGCAGTACTGAATTTAGCACAATGAAAACAAGGTTGAATTTCATAAAACCAACTTAAAACCAATTCAAAAATGCTTTATGTTGGTTTTAACTAAACCATTTTGTATGGTAAAATCAGGTTTTAGCAGTTAAAACCATGTCAGTGTGAAAACACTATAAAATTTCATTGTACGGATTTTAACTAACAAGACTGTAAATTAACAATTTAAATTGGTTGTCTCAATTGTAACAACTAAAATGAATTTAATGAATCAATAAAAACAGTTTTGTCAAGCTAATCGCAACAACTCTTTTTTACAGTAAAATTATATAAAAATTGGCTAGATTACATTTTTACGGGTTAGTTTTTGTCAACTATGTTTATCTATTAGATTAACCAAGAAAACTATTAATAACGTTTAAATCTTAATTTACTTCTGAAATAAAATTTAAAATTTTCCCATGCTTGGGTGAGGAGCCATTATTTTCGGGTAGTATATGTGCTTTATGCTAAATATCACGAGATATTTAATCAAATTGATGTTATTTAACTAAGCTTCATAGTTAACTGCAACTATTCACCATGGGGTTTATTCATAACACAAGCAGAGACATGAAAGGAATGTCACTTTAAGGCTGAAATTGTCTGCTCGTACTAAATCGTTGGTCGGCGAAATAAGGGCGCCGCGCCTTTAAATATACTCTTCTATTACGTATGTGTACACACGCATTGATGAGAAATAAACAACATTAATCAGTCTATCTTAAACATTCAAGCAGACAAGTTGTTTGTATCGCATGCTGTTAAGAATCAGCGTTGCCACAATAAGAAAATATGTGTGATGATAATTTACTAAAAATTTTTATTTTCAGAAAACTATTTTTAAAAACCAGAATGTTTGATTTGACAATGTGCGTTGTCACGCATGAAAAAACATGACATGCAAAGGCATTTTCAAGCATATATTTAAATTATTTTAAGAAAATTTCCTACAAAAATATCTTTTTACTAACCATTGCATTAAGGTAGCACTAAGAAAATATACCTTTCTTTATAAACAAAACTTGAGTGTTTCTTCTGACCATAATAAAATAAATCTTGCTTTGGAGATTTAAAATTTCAAATCGGGAAAATGAGATGAAATTTCACTGGCAACACGGGATCATGGTCAGAGTTTAACACGCACAATTGTAAAATGCAATTGTATAGGTTGCCGACCACGGTACTAAATTTACAATACGAAATATTTTCTGTAATACTGGAATGAAACTACGCACATGAACGCCGACGACGGAGGCGTAGCGTCTAATTGCTTTAATAATTATTAACATTAGATTATCCAATTCTCATCTGTAAGATTAATATTTTTCTCCGTGTACAAAACTATTGGTAAATTTCCATACAAAGACGTATGTACAGTATGTCAAGAATCAGTTTTCACATAAAAGAAAAATAAACGTTTATGTCCTATTTGATAAAAAAAAAGTTTGCTCCTTTCAACTATGTGTTGTCAGAATATTTACAACTAGCTTTGATATTATTTGTTCATTAATAATTATCACATGTAATTTGGATTAAAAAGCGATACGAACTTTAGCCCGTTGAAATCATAAATATAGAAAAAAAGTTTGTTTTTTATTGTGCAATTCCAACTGTGATATTAGAAGTTAAGAAAAGGCTGTGATATTTTATTTTTATTTTATTTATATTTGCAATTATTTTTTACGTTATGTGTTTTATGTTGTACATGTTATGTCTCTTTAAAATACATCCTAAAAACTTAAAAGTAAATTGGAATAAAAGATAAAATATATTTCAATAAAAATAATTATCCCTGAAGATGTTGGAAAATCCCAACGAAACGTCGGATACATTAAGAATGAAATAGAAAACGTCTTTTATTTACATTTTGAAGAAGTTGGATGACCTTGAAAGCCTGAATAGATACAATATCTATAAAACTACATTAACAAATTCTTTTTAGTTCATTCTAATCTCTTTCTATAATATAAAAATGCATCGCTGAATGTGTTGCTAACCGCAAATCCCGAGAGAAGATTTTGCTAATTATTTTTTATAATATTTCTTGAAGTACGAGGATGGTTCTTACCGAGAGAAAAACTAGGACCAGGTGGCTTATAGGGGGAAAATTTTTGACCCTTCCAAACGTTCAAGCCGATTTTAATGAAACTTAGAACATAGATAGATATGCGTGTAAAAAGTTACCAAGGCTATGCTCATTTTTAAAACCAGAAACAGGAGGGCGATAGGGGAGAATTTCTGCCCCTAAGAAACGTTCAAATCAATAAAATTACTCAAAATGAATTGAATATTTGTGTAATGTCCTTACTTCAAATTTATTTTAGTTGGTGGCGTAGCAACGCGCGAGTTATGATATCGTACTGAAAAGTACTTATCATCACTATTTTGAATTTACTTTAATCGTTCCTTTCGCTTTATTTCTCATTCAATAAATACCGGTACAAACTTGTTTTAATAAATTTAAGAAACCTTTTATATTGTTATGGATTTGTAATTAGGTTTAAGTTTTTTTAGTCTCATAAGGACACTTAAAAAATAAAGTTGATTTTTAATCAATAAAAATATTTGTTGTAATTTACAATTACATAACTCGCGCAGTGTACACCTTGTTATTTATATTATTTACAACGATTAACAGTCTTTTTGGGTAAGACGTTGACGATGGAAATCTTGAGGTTTCTGAGATGGATTAAAGAAAGCTTGTACAAGTTGTAAAAAAAAAAATTCAACTTTTATGGTAATAACAAAAGTTAAAAATGTTAAAAACCCCCGATATATCTAGAAAAGATGTGATATCATCTAAACGGCTGTACTGATTTTCTTAAAACATAGATAAGAACTTTCCCGATTAAGTCACCTTTCAAACAGAAAAAAATCTAAATCAAAATCCGTCCAGCCGTTTGGCCTGCACGTGGTCACGGACAGACACACAGACACACACTACAAACTTATAACACACCTTTTTTGGTCGGGGGTTAAAAATGCAACAAATTTTAACAAAACAAATACTATTCCATATTTTTGATTTGATTAGGGTAAGGTTCGTATCACTTTATAAGCCAAATTTTATGCGATAATTAAAGTTAGTTGTAAATCTTCTGACCAACACTTAGTAGAACGGAACAACTACAACAACACACACTTGCTTTTAAAGAAAAAGGAAAGTGCAAAAATGTAATAAAATATATGCGGCCAAAGTCATTGCAATGGCTTCTTTATGGTTTATAATAATTTAAATGCTCACTAATGGACAATTTCTGTCAAATGCTGAAAATCTGATTTGTCAGACAAATTTATTTTTATACAATTCTCTGAAAATAAATTGTAAAGTTTACTGACAAATTTTGTACAACGCATACTGGGGTTTCCGATAACAAAAGTGGGAATTAATGGAAAAAAATTTTTTTAAATTTTATGAGAACCGAATAAATGTTTGTGGTTGCTAAATGTACACAAAAACGTCCACATCATTAGTAAAAATTTGTTTATTGTATTTATTATTGTACCGTTGTTTTAAAGTTTGAGTTACTTGACGTTTTTCTTGTGTGCAGTAAAAATTGCAATTTTTGCTGTTTTAAAAAATTGTTTTCGGTGCTTTGTGAAGTAAAATGCTCATAAGAATCGGTGCAGTGTAACTGGTAGAAAAAGCTGTCACAAAATTTGCCATTAGCAAACTAACATTTGAGGTTAAGTAAAAGGTTTTACATCTTTACTCTAGAAACAGGGGCAGCTACCTCGAATTAATTTCCACTTTTTGAACCTTATATCTGGAGTACCCCTTCACCAGACCTAACCCGTCAATTTTTCACCTAAGTTTGTATGCTGTCTTCAAATTAACTCACTTTAAATTTGACTCCTCTTACTGTCATATGTATCCAGATAGAATATTATTTTTAATTATTTTATATGAGGAGTACCCCTTCCCACAGACCTAACTCGCCAAATTTTTGCTAAATTTTATATCCTGTTTCAAACGTAACTAAAATACCAAATTTTAAGCCTCTCACTGTTATAACTTTCTAGATATTAGATTAGGTGTGTGCCCAGTTTCGTAAAAATCGGTGAAATAGAAGCTTGTGAAATATAATATTAAATTTTAATGGGCGTAACCCCGCTCATTTTTTTAAAAGGAGGATTGTGTATATTTTAGAGCTCAAGGTGTGTGGTAAGTTTCGTAAAAACCATATAATATTATAATAAATTTTAATGGGCGTAGCCATGCCCATTTTTTCAACTTTAAAATTGGTGTTTGCTAGGTTTCGCAGCAATCAAATGAGTAGAAGATCATAAAATCAAATTTACAAAACTGTGGGCGTGTCCCCGCCCACTACACACCTAAAAATAAATAGAGACGAATTGTTAAATTCCTGCTTTTTTTAAGTCGGTTAAAAAATATGTAATAAATTAAAACTGAATTTTTTATTAATAAATTTTCAATGTGTTTAAATATTTTCCATTTGCAAACGCATTCTTGACATACTGTATGTACACACGTATGTTGGCAGTAACACCAAATTGTACAATTTGCTGCTAAATTTAACAAATTTTGTTTACATTATTGAATTGGAAACATGTACGTACACTCATTCTAACACTCGCATTCAGATCTTGAAGAAAAAAAAGTATTAATTAACAAATTCAAGCTGGGAAAGACATAAATTATCAGGAGGCAGGCATATTGCCTCCGCACAAAACCAACAACAACAACAACAAAATGACTTTATAACGTAATAATGTAAAGACGAAAATAAAATATTAAAAGATCAATTGCGATAGTAAAAAGTTTAGGTAAAAAAAAATTACAAAAACCAACAGGAAAAAATAACTATACGAAAATAGTTTTATTTCAGTAAACAACGACACGCGTTTGAAATAATCATACAGTGATCAATACACTGATATCACGAGCATGAGTGGCGTTGATAGTGATGACCAGGGCTTTAGATTTTAGACAACAATACACCAGTTGTTTACATTAGCACTGCGATTTTTGTAATGTTTTTTTTTCAACGGCAACATACGCAAACAACCTGTGATTTGATTAGAGTTGTAGTCTATGATCCGTCTACGTATATGTTCATACATATGTGACTCAGTGTAGTCTGAGTGCTTTGTTTCAAACTTATAACGCCAATAAGCAAAATTGAGCAAATCTTTGCTAAAAGAAGCTGAATGAGATGATATGATGAACAGTGTGTTAAGGTTGGTTCCTTTTATTCTACACAAGAAAAAGATTTTGGGAAAATGCAACCCTGATCTAATAGAGTTTATGAAAATTAGCAAAAGACAATAACAACTCATTAGATCAGGGTTGCATTTTCTCCAAAGTTGAACGATTATGTAGGATAGTGAGTACCAAATAGCCTTTAGTGAATTATTTATTACAATTTATATCGTATTTTTCATTACCAGTGTTGGGTCAGCAAAAAGTAAGCTTATCTCGCAAGTTACGAATAATTTGCCAGTTAGCTTAATTCGAAGATTTGTTCAAATCTTAAGAACTTAAGAAAAATTTTTTAGTAAAAAATAATGTTTCCTTCAGTTTCTTTATTTTTGTGTAGATATCCTAAATGATCACTTTTCTTGTGAGGAATTCACGTTCTCTGAGCTGTTGATGGTTTCGAAAGTTCAAACACAAATATATATGTTGTAGTCCATATCTAATGATGTATAAAGCACCTGTGAACGGATAAATTGCAGCAGCATTAAATTGGATTTTTTTACACCAAATGTAATTATATGACCTTCAATAGGTTTGAGATTTAACTTTTTATATTTGTAAGGTATCGGCATTTGTTGTTTTCTTTTCTGGAATTTAGAAAACGCAATTTGTTTTTTTTCCAGTGTGGAAACGTAGAATTTTCATAGCACAACCTGATCAAATACTGTTTTATTTTTTATGTCCGTTGTCGTGTTTGTTTTTCACACCATTTATGCCAAAAGAGAAATTGAATTTCTTTCTTCTGTTTTACATAAATCACATGTGTGTGGGTTAAAATGAAATCCCAAAAGTATTCAAAATAAAGATTTTGCGCCATGTTGTGAGTAACTGTTTCGCTAGGGTCAGTCAGTGTTGCCAAATGGATAAAAAATTATGTTCCATTTTCAAAATACTGATATGCATATTTAGATTTTATAGAAAGAAGAAACGAAAAAATTTACGATCAAATCCATCGTATTAATTAATCGCCTTAAAAAAAAAACAAAAAAAAAGGAGGAGGTTATAAACTCATCTGTATTTTGTTTTTTTGGTTCTTCCTACATGGGTACCTTTTAGATTTTAAGAATTCTTTTTATTTTGTCTGAGAGGGTATAGCATCTATTTGGCCCACTGTAAAAATAAAGTTTTTTTCTTATACGATTGCTACGAAAGTGAACCACAACAATTGAACCACAATTGTAACAATACA
Organism: Tachina fera; assembly: GCA_905220375.1. Taxonomy (NCBI): domain Eukaryota; kingdom Metazoa; phylum Arthropoda; class Insecta; order Diptera; family Tachinidae; genus Tachina; species Tachina fera. The sequence continues at coordinate 48,158,495 of LR999964.1, read as the reverse complement.
ATCTCGAAGTATAAAAAAATGGGCAGATCCACACCCATTAAAACTTAATATTATATTTCATGTGATTCTATTTGAACGATTTTTACGAAACTTGGCACATACCCTGAGCTTTAAAAAAGACACGATGTTGCATTCAAAAAAGTGGGCCAGGCCGGGCCGGGCCACGCCAATAAAAATTTAGTATTATATTTCACGAGCTTGAACTTTGACGGCAAAATTCCTGAAAATGTTATTGCCACAGTTACCACCTATGATTACTCACATGTTTAATCGAATCATCACATCGTGTTACTACCCTCCCAAATGGGAAACAGCCATAGTAATAACTATCCCGAAAACGAATTCCGAATATAGGCCCATAGCTATTTTGCCATTTCTTTCAAAAGTTCTTGAAAAACTTCTTCATAGTCAAATGTTATCATTTATAAAAAAAAACAAACTGATTACAGATCGGCACTCTGGTTTTCGCGCTAATCACAGTTGTATAACTGCCACACTGAAAGGAAACTCTTCATTCAGACAATGAAATTCTTCATTGCATTAATGAAATTTTTCATTAAAAGTCAGCTAATGAAGCCCTTCATTGGATCAATGAAGAATGATTCATTGTATCTATGAAGTTAATTTTGGCGGCTATGTCATAAATAGAATGAAACAATTTCATTAGTTCAATGAAACTTTTTCATAAATATAATGTAGTTGTTTCATTGATTTAATGAAGTTTTTACATACTATTAATGAATTTTATTCATTAATATAAAGAAAATTTCATTAAAGTAATGATGAGATTTTCATAAATATAATGAAATATAAGCAGTAAATAATGAAAATTTTCTATTGAAAACATGAAATCATATCCCTTCCAAACCACCTACTTGATAAAAAATATATAGTTTTTTTATTTTATATAAAATATACAAGTACATATGTACTTAACATATGTTTGTATTTATTAAAGTAAAACATTTAAAATTTAAGGAACTCATCATCATAGTTCAACCCAAATAATATTTTAAGTAAACAGAAAAACTTACATGCTTATAGTAAACCTCTTAATATGTTGTTGAGAATTAGAATACACAAACATAATTTTAAAAGAATCAAACGAAAATCTTAACAAAACAGGCATCTTTATTGGATGTTTGGCACAAACTTCTTGTGTTTGTACAGTGGTGAGGCACGCAAATGGATAAAAAAAAGAGAGAGAGATATCTGGTATAGAATGAAGAATATTACATTGTATAAATGAAATGATTTCATAGCATTTATGACGACCATACTGTTTTGAAATTAAAAGGGATTGGAAAAGTAAGAAATAGAAAATATTTTTTAACAAAATAACTTTTCATTTATTTATGTTTGCAAACTGTATACAGTAAGTAGATAAAATTTGTGGAACTTACTTATATTTGTCCCAAATTTGCTAAAAAGAAGATTCGTTTAAACAATGTAACGATTTTCATTAATACAATGAACTATGAAGAACACATGGAGAGCAGATATTGAAAGATTTCATGTATACAATGTAATTGTTCATTGTATTAATGAAAAGTTTCATTAATATAATGCAGAACATTTAATGAAACTGTTTCATTCTCTGAATGAATGATTTTCCTTTCAGTGCATGATTGATGTCACCGAAGATATAAGAACTGAAATCGATAAGAATAATACTACAATTCTCGTACTTCTGGACCATTCCAAAGCATTCGACACAGTGAATCATAAAATACTTGAATATAAACTTCGAAACATGTTTAATTTCTCCACTACCTCTACTCGTCTTATATCAACGTATCTTGAGAATAGAAATCAGTTTGTTCATACTTCAGGAATGGATTCCAAATGCTTGGCCTTAGCAAGAGGCGTTCCACAGGGATCAATTCTAGGTCCACTTCTTTTTTCTCTTTATGCAAATGACCTGCCAAATCAACTTAAATACTGCACAGTTAGAATGTATGCTGATGACGTCCAGATCTATATCAGCTCTAAAGTCGCTTCAGTGGACGAGTGTGTTCTAAAATTAAATGAAGATTTACAAGGTATATATTTATGGGCTACTGCAAATGGCCTAGCCATAAATCCTACAAAATCTAAATGTATTATTATTAAAAATAGATTAACCAGAATTGAGAATGTTCCAAATGTTATTTTAAATAATAAGCCCATTGCAATTCTCAACACAACAAACAAATCTTGGCATTGTTTTTAATAATAATTTGAGTTGGAAGGATCACATAATAAATGTTTGCCGTCGTACGTATTCTATGCTTAGAACTCTTTGGAAAACACAAAACTGCACTCCTTTTCGTATAAGAATGCTTCTAGCAAAAAGCTATTTGTTTCCAACAATTCTTTACGGATGTGAGTTATTTGCTATGTGTGACGCTTATAGCATCTCGAAATCGAAAGTCCTTTTTAATAATATTACCAGATACGTATTTAACCTAAGAGGACGTACTAATGTATCTTTCAGATCAATTCAAATTTTTGGGATGTCACTTCAAAACCTGCTAAACACTAAAGTTTTAATCATGCTCCATAAAATAATATCCAACAAACAGCCTGAACACCTTTTTAACCGTATAAACTTCTCAAGGTCAAACGGAGGCAGAAGACTCACGATATTTCACCACAGTAGCCTAACATCTGAATGGCAGTTCTTCATTAACGCTATCCGTCGTTGGAACAGCTTACCTTATAGCGTACAAACTGTAACCAATGCAACAACCTTTAAAAGAAAAATAATGAAATTATATTCATATTAGCTTTAAAAATATTGTTCTCTTATTTTTCCCGATTTTTGTACAATTTTAATTCAATTTAATTCAATTTGATTTTTACTATTAGTTTATCAATTTTATTATTATTTATTTTTATTTTTAAATACTGGTATGTCCTCATGTAATTAAGTTCAATGATACATGTAGATTCTATGCTGTAATATAAGACTTTAACGGGCCTATGTATAACCAAAAATTGGCATTAAGTTAGCATACGTGACGAAACTGAATTAGGTGTTAACAAATTCCTCCATACAATTTGACATTAAAAACGGTAGCGTTACCTAATTTTAACCGTCCTCTAAGTCTTAGCACGATTTTTAATGTGAAGTTTCATCGCAAAACTCTTTAAGGCCATGTTCAATTTTGCCACTTATGCTAACTTCATGCCAATTTTTGCTTATGCATAGGGCCGTAAGTCTTGTGCATAGAATATCTAATAAATAAATAAATTGAGCACTAAAAAGTTTAAAATAATTTAGATTTATATAAGAAATACTGAATTCTGTATTATGTATATTTCTTTAATTAGATTTAGATTTAGTTAAATAAAGCATTTTTAGATGTGTTACTTATAATGCTATTCAAAGTCACTTTAGTGTACACAGATAACACTTGTACGACAAGACTTTTCGAGCATGTAAGATGTAAAATTTAATAAGTAGAACGACGGGAACGCATATATACCTTCTAGTTAGCCTAGAGCCATATGTCTCTATGTCAACACCCTTTATCTAGCGACAATTGCACTAGTTGAAATGTAGACAACTTTCCTATTATGCGCGAGTAGAGATACGTTAGAAACAACAGTTCTATTGTATTTCTGCTGACATTGTCAACGAACACGTCAATAGTTTGTTTTTCTTTTTTATTATGTTGTGCAATAGTGTTCAAAAATACAAATGTATGTATGTATTTAAGTTTGTTGCACCAACCCTTGTAGACGATGATCACTAAAATGTATTAGCGAATCTTTTGTTCAAATGTCTCCATATGGTCGTAAAATAATAGTGCTAAAGTCTACTGGTAGATTTTCAATGGCAACCCTATGTTATACATATGTCAATACGCGATTACATTGGCTGGGTACACCTAGTCAGTAGTACTATTGACGCTGCCACTAGTAAATCACTACTATTTTACTATTGACATCGAGCGAGGAAATCTCGATATTATGGATTAGAGCCCCAAAAATTTACTAGTGAATCTTTGAAACCAATGTCTCCATGTGGTCCCAAAAGAACTACTTACTCAGCAGTGCTACAGTCTAGTGGTAGGTTTTTAATGACAAGCTAATATTAAATGTCAATAGATGATTCAATTGGCTGGGGTACACTTGGTCAGTAGTACTTCTGACAATGCCACTAGTAACTCGCTACAATTTCACTATTTGAATTTTCTGCAGGATATGTATCTACATATGCATATACATATGTAATTCGTAATCAAATCTTTACGAGAACATACATTTAATCATACATATCGATGGTCTAAAGTAGAAAATCCTTAAATCGTATTTTTTACGAAATTAAACTTTTAAGTTGTTCCAATGCATTTCACACAAATACATCTCGTCACAAAAATGTATTGCAATAGTACCGCTTTTACAAGCAGTTGTATAAAGCAGTTTTACAATCAGTTGTTCTGTTACTATTATGTTTTTACCTTCTCCTGTAAAGTTACAATTATTTGAGTTAGGGCCTTTCTACTTGCGACCAACAATATTTGTGTTAGAAAGAAATTGCATTAAAAATATCTTCCTTTTTTTTAACAAAAATTTTCCAACTTACTCGTACAAGCTAAAATTTTTTCCGTTTATCTAAACAAATTCTTTTAACGTATTCCAAAAATAATTCCCAACTATCAACAGCACATTCATATGCACATCATGAGATACAATATGATGGCAACATGTTGTTGTCATGAAAGAAGGGGGTGGTCGGCCGGCCGTTGGCAACATGATTTACACATGTTTACACATGCAGTAATCATTTAATTTTTACGATTACAATTGATCATATCAATGAATCGTAAAAAGCACTTTTATTTCTTTATAAAAAATTATGTTTTCTGCGGTTTCTGTAAAGAAGACATTTAAGGGAATAAAATAAAAAAAGTGAATAATAAAAAATTGCTGCAACAAGAAGACCAAATGAGCACATACATACACGTTCTTAATATATTCGTATCCCAGGAAACACATGCATATACATATTTATAATATCTTTAAATTAGCAATTCTTGTATGTTTATTAGGGCATTCAATAGGTTAACCGTTAATCGATTAATTACTACCAGATTAACTAATCGGTTAATTTAAAATTGGCTTTTTTCGATTCACGGTTAAACCGGTTAATTTCAGTCAATTAACTCGGTTAATCGTAACAAAATTTTTCATATTATTACAACTTATTTCTTGTGTGAAAAACTATTTGTTTCGTCTAATTTACAAAAAAAAAGGTGAGTGTTTATAAATTATTTTTCATACACAAAAAGAAGCATTTTGAGTGATCCTAACTTAAGTAAAACTTCAAAATCTGTGGATATGGCTATAAAAGAGTTAAGTAAAGACTCTGGAACTCTAATTAGAGGGAATAATTAAGTTTTTGTTTAATAATTTAATATATTTAAGCCAATATTACTGTTGCCAACGATTTATTTGAGGATTATGGAACTGTTCATCTAAATGCGAACGATAGCTTCAATCGAAAATTTATACTAGAAACAAAGACAAAAAACTGAAATTTTTGTTTGTTTTCAATATCAATATTCGATCGTAGTTATCGTTCGCATTTAGATGAACAGGCCCTATATTTAATGAGAGACGAATTCTATTATTTTACACCAACACTCCGATATATTTCCAAAAAAAAGAAAGCTAAAAAATTCAGAAATGAACTTTTTGCAGAACATTCGTCGCTGAGCTCTGTCAGTATGAGACAGATGATGACCCGCTAACAGAATAAACTATAGATAGTAAAACAAGAAATGTTCTAACAAATTTAACCGAAGCAATTAAAAGTGTTATGAATTTGAAAAATAAAAGTAAAACAGCATTCTAGTGGAATAATGAATGATTTTATATGTTTTGAGAAATCTAGGAAAAGGACTGAGGAACTAGATATTTTGTATTATGGATTCATTTCATCAACATTTCATCAACATCTGCGATAAGTAAAAGGATTTTTCCAAGTCAAGTTTTATGAAAATTAAAAAAGAGAATCGCTTAAATCTTAAACACTTAAACCAAATCATTTTTCTGAAAGATTGTGTTAGAAGATCTTTTTAAACTATTGAAGTAATTAATTTAATGATCTCGCAAACTTGTTAATTTTTAATGAATACATATTTATGAATTTTTTTTGCTTGATTTAGTTTAAGAATTATTATGTATAATTTTTTGTTTTACTAATAAACTCAAATTAATAAATAATTAATGCACTTTTATTTGTTGAAAACACTTGATTTATGGAAAAACTTCATTAATCGGTAAACCGGTTAGTACCGAAATTAACCGATTAAGCAAAAACCCTAATTAATTAATCGAGCGATTAACCGATTAAAGCAAAACCCCGAACGATTAAATGAATACCCTAATGTTTATATACATTTATATATGTACATATTCAAGTTCAAACTGTTTCACTAAATGTTGAAGAATACAATTGAGATTAGAGTAATTGAATAAATTTTAACGTCTATTTGGACTTTTAATCCTTTTAGATGATGTGATCAAGACTATGAAGGGGTCCACTTGCCTCCTGTGGGTGCAACTTCAACTGCTTCCAACGAAGGAAATCACGATAATGAGCTGCATCATTTGGCCCGGCAAAAATAAATTTGGTACAAGTAAGCACTAAGACAGAAAGAAGCCCTTCGGAGATCCGGGAAACCATCGAAGGAAATCACGATAATGAGCTACATTATTTGGCCCAGCAAAAATAAATTTGGTACAAGTAAGCACTAAGCCATACATAGCCTCTCTCTTACGAGGCTGCAAAAACGTAAGCGAGTAATAATTTTTTTATAGTGCAGGATGCGAATGAGACTTTTACTTCGTGATTTTTTTTTTATTATTTAAATAAATGTGTGCTTCGTTAAGTCAGTATTCTAGCCTAGTAAGCGGAGCTTTTAATCGACTCCTGGATGTCCACACTGTAATTCGAAACGAAAGTAATTTTTTTTATATGTACATGAGTTTAATGCACCTCATATGTACAGAAAGAAGCTCATACCTGGATACCTGCCAAGTGGAATATCACGAACTAAAATCATGGTATACCGAAGCAGTGTAATGGAGAGTTGGGCTCTCCCCCTGACCAAACTGCTTCCAGGTAGATGAATATTTTTGCTGGTGCCATGTAATACATGACACATTTTGTATTCCCTCCATAGAAAAATAAGTCCACTTAAACAATCATCCTTATGGTAAGTAATTTTTAAGCACAGGGTGTCAGCAGGGAAAGTATACTATTTTTCCGCCATTTTGGTAAACATCAGTCTTAAAAATTCATATTTGGAAGTCGTAAAGTGTACACGTGACCAATTTATTATGGAAAAATATTCGATAAACCAACGTGTTTTAATCGTTAAAACAACAAAACGCACTTTTAATCGTGTAGTGAATGATTTCGATGAAGGAAGGTCTGTAGGTGATAGGGCCTGGTATGGACCATAGCGTACTGCAAGATCAGCTGAAAACATTACTGTTGCTCAAGATAGTGTTCAAAACAAACCATCAATTTCAATTCGACGCCGTGGTCAGGAGCTTGTCCTCCAAAAAAACAATTTTGGCCACAATTTTGCAAACAATGATTTGCATTTGTTTCCATTTAAGATTCAGTTGAAACAAGAACTTCTTCCACAAGACAATCAAAAACCTTCCCGGCGGACAACCTGTACTTTTACTTAACAATTTTTTTTTTCAGCACGTACATACATATTTCTTTTATTTCGAAGCTTTGTCTACTTTATTTTGAGTTACCAATCTGTCATAATAATTTTTCCGAGTGGAGGTGCGGTATAGCACCGCCCTTCCTGACCTAATCAACTGAAGAAAGTTGCCATACGTATGAGTAATACTACATACATTTAATTTCAGTTGCGTTGCCAGTTGACAAGGCAGCTGAAGTTCGGTTGCCATCCATAATCGCGCAATAAATTCCAGATTCCTGTCATAGTCTGAAGTATATATCTTCAACAAAAGTTTGCCTATATGTTTGTTGGGATTCATACATTTATACATATGTACGTATGAATGCACGATGTACTCGTATGTAACATATACTAATACTTCACAAGTGAGTATGCAAGCCTGTGTGTATGTGGAATTTATTTGTATGTGGCTGGTAATGCACAATGGGTGGTCCGTGTCAAGTGATCCAAATGCTTTCAGGCATTATGCACCACATTGTCTTACAAATTACATGCATTCGCTTGCAACTAAATCGTTTAGAGCGGGATCATAAGCAGTATTATTATTGCCAACGTTTGCTGCGCTGAATATGATGAATGCGATAAGCTGGCTGATGACGAAGATGATGAACATAATGATCATCATCTTGTGTTATTTTAGCTGTGCTGCTGCTGCTATTGTAGTGCCTGGTGATGATGATACCACTAAACTTTTTTTTTCTTTTTCTTAATAGTGACTGACTGACACTGACGGCAAACTTCAATGATTTAGATTTCTTTTGGTTTTTTTGAAAGAATGAATGAAAAAAAAGAAATATACGCAGATTCCCTAACAAAGAGTTAGGAAAATTATATCAGATACAAATTGGAAATCTATCGAAGAAAAACAAGGGAAGCAACGAAACTCAGACTCAGCGAAAAGATTTTTCTTTTTAAGATTTTTCGTAAAATTATTTTAAAAAAACTGAACGTTTTAAAGCGTTGAAATGTAAAATTGATTGCGTTTGTCTTGTTATGGAAGATGATCGATTGTTGAGTGTGATGGGCTTGCTTTAAGAACATTTGTCTGTGGCATGTGGTATCTCTTGCATTACACTTGTCTAACTAGTACAACGATTGTCTTATTTGTTCGTCAAAGTGTTTAAAATGACAGACATTTAATTTTCGGCACCTCCTGTTTTGTATTCCTAATTGCTGGGGTTGGGCGGCTATAGTTCAATTACATATCTATATGAACATTTATTCTTTAAGTGCGAGTGTCTTAAAGTTTTCTAAAAGAACTTAACTTCTGGTTGTAAAACATGTTTATATATTCTATAGGTATGCTGAAAATTGCTGTAAGTAATTATTATTATCTTCGTAAAGACATAATTAGGTGTTTACTATATTTTTAACTTTGATATCTATAATACGGCTCCGACGAACACAATCTAAGCTTTAGAATATCGGTTGCTTATTATACAACTCTACTGCAATGATGGATGGAGGGGTCAATAAGTCCTTGACTTTTTGAATGAAGCACAGGCTTCTCGATAAACAAATCATTTCAACGTAGTCAAAGAAGGGCTAGCTCTATACACATTGCCCAAAATATTTACTGCTGAAATTGCAAAATACGCAGGTAAATATTTAACAGAACTCGAGTCCCATCCTAATTCCCTTCCTCGTAACATATTGAACTTTTCTGGACATAAAAAGAGGACATTAGGGCTCTAACATGCAGTTTCATCTGGAAACTTCTTGAAAATATTTTTGTGTTTAATACGACATTTATGTATTATTACACAGAAAAAAGTATTCACCAATTAATATTTTCAATTAAGAATTTAATTGTTTTGATTAAATTTTTAATTGTATTAATTCATTTGAGTGGAAAAACTTAATTGGCATTATCAAATTGTTTATAGGTGAAAATTTAATTAATTGAGAAATTTTTAGATTCTTTAATTGAACTGTAGTGAATTTTAATCAGAAATAATTCATAGTCAGGATTAAGTTCAGTAATTTCAATTCTTATTGAATGAAATATTTTTATTAATTAATGTGAGTTTCTAAAGGAGAGAAGAAAAATTAAACTTAGACTTTATAGCTTGGGGAAATACTGATATTTTTCTGTGCAGCCGCGCACTTCATCAGCACCCTAGTCTATCTACTTGGGTAGAGATTCTTATTAACATCAGCTATTTAACTTAAATTTACGATGAAACGGAATATGAGAAATGATTGTTGTGTATATAATTGATTTACCTTTGGTAAACACATTTATAAGTATCACTATTAATTTTCAGTTTTTCCATTTTTTCATTTTTCTATTTAGGTTAGCACGAAATTATATTACGGATTTCTTTGGATGCGATTCAGGCCGAGAAATCCAACTTTTTACTACTTTTTGGTATTGGGGGTTCAGTGGTGGATCCACGGCGCAAAAGCTCATCCATATTGCGTTTGATCAACGCCAAACACTCACACGATTTCGTTGGTATTCGATTGTTATCACTTAGGTCGCATTTTGTGGAAAGGTTTCTCATACCCAAGTGATCATTTGAAATTGAAACCACTGAGCCATATGAAATGCCTATGGCTTCCACAATCTCTCTCTCTCTCTTTCTCTCTCTCTCTCTCTTTCAATCTCTAATCGGCCAAAATTAAATTTGTTTAATTTTTTGAGGTGTAGAGATCTCAACTAGACGTCCAGAACGTTCGGCATTTTCCGTGCGTGTACGTCCACAACAATATTCAGTAACCCAATTTTTAACCACTGAAATTGATGGTAAAGAGTCCCCATAGTATTTATAAAGCTTAGCCTTGGTGTGATCTTTGGAGGTGAAGCTGTTTCTCTTTACGTAAATATTATTTATTTAATAAAAAAACATTTAAAAATCGTTCTGAATCGATTGACGAGGATTAGGCACCATCTCTATCTCTCAGCAACTTGTGCTCAGTACATAGGACAGGACAGCAGCGTTGTCAACTTGGTGCGTTTCGCACCATTTTGGGTGCTTTTTGACATTTTTTGTGCGAAAAATTCCTTAGTTGGTGCGTGGGGCTCTTTTTTCAATTTTTGGTGGCACCAACGCAAATTGAACACGACAGTGGGTTAAAACTGGAAAATTTTTGTTGTGAAACTTTTACCAACTTCCTGATAGTGTTAATTACCATATTAATAGTAATGATATTTACAAAACATCACAATTTGAAATGAAATCTTTTTTATGACCCTTTGATAACAATAATGATGAAAAAATTAGCTTTATTAATTTGGAATAATTAATTTTTGATCTCTTTTTTAAAAGTTTTAAGCAGAATTTATAAAACTAATGCACAAAAATTTAAAATTTTTTACAAATTAATGTGTGTGTGTGCCCTTAATTACTTGTATAAGTCATATATTTATTTGGTCGAGATATTCAGTATATTACATATAAACAAATCCAGAAATATTTTTTATTTATCCGACAGTTCAATTAATCTAACAAAAATTTCTCATTTACAAAAAATAGTATTATAATTTTTATGCAAAATTATTAATTCAATAAACATTTTAAAATAAAAAAAAGAAATTCTAAGCTTGGTGCGTTTATTTGTAAATGGCGCACTTTTTTCTCCATTTTGATGCGTTTTGAATTTTCAAAGTTGACAACATTGCAGGACAGGAAAAAAATAAAGAGACAACAACGATTCTTCAGAATCGGTCTGCTTATAATATATTTAATAACTCAGTCAGTTTGTATCGGATTTTTTGAGCATAAGCCCCCTTTTACTTGTAATCAATTATGTTTTATGAGTAAGGTTATAAATAGTATGATTCACGTACAAAAATTCTGGGAAAAAAATACTCACGTAACTTTGAAATTTACTGAAATGTATTTCGTTCAAAAGGCCTAAGCCTCTTCTATCTAAATCCATTTATAAATTTAAAATCGCTTAATATTCAACTTAGTTAAAGGTTGATAAGTGCGAACGAGTACGAAAACCCGGTTTTACCCGTAACTCATGTTATTATACTCGACAATGCCTACCAGAAAAATGATAACACAAACCTATTATTTCGTCGGCATCATAATTGTTGTCACGCAGTGTTATTAAAAATTTTTCAAATTTACGTGTTTGTAGGTGAAAAGTTTTTTCAGTGCACCCTCCTATCAGGACATTCTAAATTATCTCTTCCAAAAAAAAAAATTAAACAAGTTTTTAAGCCCTGTATAATTTTATGCCACGAGCATGTAATTTATTTATATACCAGTAAAAATTTGGCACTAAAAGGGTTAAACAAATAATTGCATGTAGAAAAAATGGCGTTTTATTCATAGAAAGAGAACAACAAAAGTAATAGTGGAAATGATTTTTTTCCAAAAAGACTGCGTAAAAAGTAAAACTACACAATGAATATTTTCAATGAAAAAGAGAAAAACTGGAATCATTTGGCTTGAGCAATTAAAATGTCGTATAATTTCCATTGAATTTTTGTATTCACAACAATAAAATAGTGAAATTTATGGGGCCATGGTCTGCAATCAATACATTAAATAAATTTGTGTGTATGTGAATACATACATACATATGTACACACATACATACATACCCTCTAGTCAGCCTAGAACCATATGTCTCTATGTCAACACTCTTTTTCTAGCGACAATTGCACTAGTTGAAATGTCGACAACTTTCCTTTTATGCGAAAAAATACATACATACATATGTATGTACATATGTGCTTAAGTTTGTTGCTCCAACCCTTTTAAAATTGTAGACGATGGTCACTAAAATGTATTAGTGAATATTTTGTTCAAATGTCTCCATATGGTCGTAAAAGAATAGTACTAACGTCTACTGGTAGATTTTCAATGACAACCCTATGTTATACATATGTCAATACGCGATTACATTGGCTGGGTACACCTAGTCAGTAGTACTATTGACACTGTCAATAGTAAATCCCTTACTCAGCAGTGCTACAGTCTAGTGGTAGATTTTCAATGACAAGCTAATGTTAAGTGTCAATAGATGATTCCATTGACTGGAGTCCACCTGGTCAGTAGTACTTCTGATAACGTCACTAGTAAACCGCAGGGTACTTTCATACATACATAAGTATGTATGTACCCTCCAGGAGATCGAACTAGTGCCCAACTAGTAATTTACTAGTACAGAAATCATCACCACTAGTTCCCAACTGTAAACTTTCCTACAACATCTTAATGTTCAAATTAACATTGAGTGTGTTTAGAAAATTACTAGTGCCATTGGTACTAGTTTAGGACTAGTTAATTACCAGTTCTTTTGCAAAGAAAAATTATATAAAATTGGTTATTTTATTCCTTTGTTACCCAGTGACAACTGCTAGTTAAACTTCGCAATTATTTATCAAAATTCAAAAATACAAAAGGTTAATTGTAATTTTTTTATTATAATTATTTTTAGGTGAACCTAAAACTTTAATAATTGTATAATACCAATTTTCGTACAGCGCAAGGGCTCTGTTAGACCGTCAAAATTTATTTTGCAGTGTGGTGCCTTGGAACTACGCCATATACTAGTACTCATCAGAACTAGAAATTTTATACAACAACGTTAACCCTTTTCGCACTAGTTCTTGCTGTTCTAGTAATTATAGTAGTAGCTTTTAGACAATTGACGCATATTCTCCTGCAGGGTATGTATGTACATTTTCAAAGATACAGTTCTAGTTCAGAAATGGCAGGCATTCAAACTAACGTAACTACACACCTACATATATGTATATATTTACATACAAATATACATATCTACACTTATATACATAGATACACATAAAGTTAAAAGCTCTAACAAAGCAATTTGCCAATTTAATGGATTTTCAAAAAAAAAACAATAAAAAATGGCCGAATGCGTGTAATGAAATTAAGAAACAAAATTGAAAATAAGTAACAAAACAATTAATTAATTATACCTACACACAAAAACTTTATTTCTTTAGGAAATATTTAGCCAGAGCAAGTGTTGAAATGTAAAAGAGGGATCGTTGCACGTAAAATGGATGAAACGAATATTTTACTTCTTTTGGGGTCATTTTGTTTAAACTGCTGCTACAGCAAAATCAAATTAAAATGGAATTTTCATTTTGGTAAAGTCAGTTTTACTGTTACCTGGCCAATTGAATTTTATTAATTAAAATGTTAACGACACACTTTGCTTAAACGATCACACCTACCTACATACATAAATATCGGTGATCTCAAGTAGAAAGGCCCTAACTCAAATAATTGTAATTTTACAGGAGAAGGTAAAAACACAATAGAAACTGCAATATTCAACATGTAACTTTTTTTGAACAACTGCTTGTAAAAGTGTTATTTTGTACACTATTAGCAATACATTTTTGTGTGCGAAATGTATTGGAATCACTGATAAAGTAAATTTCGTATTAAATACGAGTTAGGGCCTTTCTACTTGAGACCATCGATATGTACATTTATCTGTTTATGCAAACAGAAAATTTCGTTTATTTTGCAAAGGATGGATAAAAGTGAGTGGTAATAAATGGGGAAGAGCAGCCCCATACATACATACATACACACATATGTACATGCATAAAGAAATGCATACATACATACCCAGTTGACCAAGACTTTCGTTAAGGCCGTGATACACTATCATACACAGTCGCACGATTCATTCACCAGAAAATCCGACTGAATTGTGTCATACTCCAAAAAAATCGCAACAATATCTCTTATAGGTCCCACACTATTATGCATTAAACACATTCAGCACAGCAGGTTACACGAACACACGACTTCAAATGCCGCTAGCAGCATTTGTCGCCTCGTAGCCATCTACTTAATTATTTTGGAGACGGCAGCAGCACCATCTGCATCTCATATTTGTGTATAAATAAATAGTTTAGTATCGCCACCTTCATATATTTCGAATGTATAAAAATTAAATTACTGTTTCGACATGTACTTTTATAACGTAAAAGTATAAAAATTAACCAATTTGTGCTTTACATCAATTTTTGAATATTGTTTCTGTTAAATAATATGAAGTAATTGTACGATATCATTCATTCAATATTTTGTATTGTACTGGCAACACTGAATTTTCTCATTGTAGCCAAAGAAATAGAAATTAGTTTAACTGGACTACAACGACAAAATCAGTATAGACAACAACCTGCCGCCATGTTGCCTTGCTGTCTTTAAAATAATCGTTCTCATATAAACATGTGTATTCTATTTTAGACATTTTGTATTCGGTAGCTTGCTGTGTTGAATGTGTTTAATGCTTTACACAAAAAAGATGCACAAACATACATATGTATGTCTGTTTTACTAATGAAAGCAAATGCAATTTTCTGCCATTTAAAATAATTTTTATGTTTAATTGTTTTGCATTTGTAAAGAAATAATGACGCCAAATGTACCTATATATCAGGGAACTGCATAATCAGTAATTTTTGCCACTTACTGTACACACATAGAAATTACTGTGTCGGTCACACAGCAACATCAATCTGTACAATCATTGCCATCACAGTATTATTTTTAATCAATCAAGAGCGCACTCATGTTGTTCGTTAGTCATTGTCTCGTGTGTGTGTCATTGCCTCGTTCAAACACATCTTCGTTCATAACACATCTTCATTGCAATACCAACAACACAGTATGTGAGGCGATCACAGTAGAATAAATGAATGAGAGTAGAGTGCTAGAGTGTGGAGTGCAGAAAGTGTGTTTGGTTTTTTGCGGTTGCGGTGCCCCGACGCAGTAAGTTTTATATGTGTACAGTATCAAAAATGACACAGTTAGATGATCTGCCAAAAGATTGTGAAATTGCAAAGTACTCAGAGCATTAATACAGCCTGAGTGCTGTGTTCGCTCTCATCGCCATTTTGCAATCGCTGCTTGCATACTGTGTCTCTGACACAGTACGAATAATGCAAAGTACAATTGTGATCGCATAAAGATATTTGCAAAAGAATGTGGAGGAAAACACACACAGCACAGTTTTCGTTGAGGTGTAAGAGATGCGGTTGTGAACGATAGACTGTGTGTTTGAACTGTGTACTTATTGTTGCGGTGTATCGCTGCAGCTGTCTGCTATCTATCTCTCTTTTTAAATAAATGAAGCAGACATTGCTTTTTTCTTATCAGTTGCTTTAGAAAATGCATCTCTGATCTAATAAAAATTATCATTTTATAAAAATTTTCATAAACTTTTGGAAATCGGTTAGACTTGTCAAAAAATCGTTTACATAGATATATCACATACTTTTTGAGCACACACGAACGACTGTGAATGATAGTGTTTTACAGCCTTTGTTGATATAGGTTTCGAATATATCTCGAACATTTATCGTGTAAAGCTATCGAGAGCGACACTCAAAAATTAATCGAAAAAATTAACCTGTTTTTATCGAATCTCAGGTCAAGTGGGTATATACACATGTATTTACGTATGTACAATCTGTACATACATATATGAATGTGAGAGTGTAATTCTTCGAAATGGATAATTTGGGTTGGCTGTTGGCTTTTCGAAATGTTCAATCGATGCCTGCCTGTTTCATTTCACTCGACAATTGTGTCGTTTCGGGCATGTAGTGGGTAAAAAATTGTGAGTTGATGTTGCATATGGCCACGTAAGTGAATACGGTGGCACAGTGGGAGGGCAACATACGACCATGTACGTACATATTTATGTGTGTATGTACATATGTACATACTTATGTACGTGTTTAATGCTATTCATTTGTGTTTTTATAACATGCCTTAAGTTAAAAAGCGTAGGACTTAGTTCAAGGTTTTTTAATCTAAAAACTAATTGAATGAAGCACAATTTTAACATTTAGCTTTTGCTGAAATAAAACTTAATAATCCTTGCAATTTCAATCGTGCTCCTTTAATCTTAGGAAAGTAATTTTATTTCCCGTATTTTTTAGCCATATAGGTAATACCCTTTTTAAACACGGAAATTAGCTTTGCAAAGTATTAATTCAGCTGGAAGAAAGACAGAAAGAGATAGTATTCATCCCTCTGTCTTTCACTCAAATGAATAAAGACTTTGCAAAGTAAACTTTGCATGTCTAGAAGGGGTATTAGTGGAAGAAGTTTCAAATTACATACCTATGCACAACTGTGTTAAAAAAATAGGAGAATTGTTTAATTAGAAACAGATTTTTAATTTTTCGCAAAATTTAATAGTTTTTAGTTTTTTGTACCATTTCTAAATAATGAGTAATTCGTAATTTTTTTTTCTTAATTTTCATATATTAATTTATGTCAAGTAGATACGAAATATGTATGTCCGACTTTAAATTATATATATGTATAAAAATCCGACTTTAAATTCATAATCAGCGACCGCAAAAACTTTCGAGTAACAATTTTAAAAGAAATCTGATAAATTAAAAAAAAACTCATCCGCCATATTGGATCCGCAATTTTGGATTTTTAAAATCTAATACGAGATTCGTAATCAACGACCCCGAAAACCACTGTTAGGGAGCTGCGGTTTGTTGCATTAGAAGGACCATGCTGCTGTCTACTATAAGAATCACAAAAAAGTAAAAATCTGTTTTTCAACCCATAAGGTCCCTTTTAACTTTCCCTGTCACATATAAAAAAGCATAGAATTTAATGTTTTATGCAGGCAAATTTATATAAGGTATGGTCTGCTCAACACGCTTTGATAAATTTTAGCTGTTAACTTAATGGCACATATCGTTAGCTGAAATGCAAAATGATGTAACTACACTTTTTTTAAATTTTATATGAGGCAGAAAAAACTAAATAAAATTATTCAAGTGTGAGTGAAGTGAAATTTCTTTATTTACATTTTTAATTCGGCTGATTGTTATGATAAATTTATTTAAATTGGTAGGGACAGGTATTTAGATGCAATAATAAATATTAAATTAACTATAGCTGATTATAATTTTTTTTTGTTCGTTACGTGGTTTTACATATCAGCTGACGATATGTAGAAATAAATAAATAACATTCAGCACGTATTTAATAACTTTTTGCGATTCCGTTGCAATTTTTCATTTCACATTCCATTGAAAGTAGTATTAAAATATCACGTGCTTTGGAAGTTGCCAGACTAGCAAATCTTAGCTCTAAGAATACTCGTTACCACACTTCTATTCTTTTGAACACAGCTGTACATTTTTTTTGCTTCCATTTGTCAAAAGGCAAATGAAAGTTTTAACAATTTCATATTGAAGACAGTCAAGCATATTATTTTTTTCCTACACTGCGTATGTATGTACATGATTCCGAAAAATTTGCTGCAGGGCATAATATTTTCGAACTTGCTGAATAATTCTTTCCCATATGCTATTTAATATTTCCATTTATATTGCGTTAAGGGTACTAGGAAAATGTACAGAGAAGCGAATTGGCAGTTAAATAAATGTTTTCTATAGAATGGCGTCTTTACTGTGGGTCAGTGCAAATTTTCGTGGTTTTGTGTGCCAATAGAATGATGGCACCGCTCTAATTCTGTTACTATTTTTGGGTTACTACAACTAATTTCTTGTGTTGTGTCTGGCAATTGGTGGGAGGAAGTGAGTGCGAAAAGCTGCTTGAGCAATAAATATAAAGCAAGTGGAATTTTTAAGGGAAATGTGGTATTTTTTTAAATTTAAAAACGTATTTTAGTTTTTGTAGTTTTCTTTTTGGCTACTGCTAGTTGCTGCAATAAGCAACATCATAAGTATACAAAATTAGACCACACAGAGAAACAAAAAAAAACTTAAAAATTCCACAAATTTATTAATAAAATCTTATAATTTTTCTTTTCCTTGGAGTTTTTTTCTTGCCTTTTTTGATAGTTGAAGTCAGGAAAGATAATTCTTTTAATATTCACAGTGTGTATGCATATACATAAGTATGTATGTATATACATACATATGTACATACATAATTGTTGCTTTGCAATGACCACCGATAAAACTGGCGCCAGTTTCAATTGTCAAAATTTTGGGTTGTCGAATTTTAATTGTTATTCTAAACCACATTGAAGCCGATGAGTCTAATGCGTGTCGAAATGTCAAAATATTTTGTACATTCATTAGTTACAGAAAGTGACAAAAATGTATCGGATAAATTATACATAATTCATTAGTTTTACAAATTAAAAAAAAATTATACATATAATGCATTTAGTAAACCATACTTCATACTTTACGCATTAAAATCCTACATATGGATGTATGTATGTACACGTATGTATGTATGAAGACATGCAAGTTTACAAGGATGCATCGGCTTCGGCTTGTTAAAATGATCTCGTTTGTTTACACGGCAGGCAAGACCTCTCCACCACTTGAGGTTGATATTTGACAATTGTTATGCTGATACCGATATTTTTCTATGCATTTTGAAAATCAATAATATATGTATATAAAATGAAGGGAATATGTATAAGCAAATACATATGTACATACATACATATGTATGTAAGTGGTTTTTGTTTCATTATTCTTCTGCTTCTCAATATACGTCTGACTGATATTCAAGTGGAATTTGATACTGAAAGTCGGCAGGCACGTACATACATATGTAGTATGTGTGATTTGATTATTGGTGTTTGGTTGATCTTACCAAAACTCAAGGAGCACAACTTTTTTACTTTAGGAAATTTTTAAAAACTAAATTGATTCGAATGAACAAATATTCAAATGAAATAGTGACATAAATTGAGAAAATTTATGAAAACAATTTATTTATAACTCAGAATACGGCCCTGTTCTATAAATCGAATCGATTTGAAATCGTACGATTTACAAAATTAATTATAGTCCTGCCGACGTGTTTAAAATCATACATGATATTTTTTTTCAGATATGGGCATTTCCCCCGAATGGTCTACCTGGATGGAAAAATTAACTGTTGATTATCTTCGTATTTATTATAAAAAAATTCTATGTTTATACAAGGTGGCGCAAAAGTAATCCTCCTATCAGAAAATGCTATAAATTTTGCGATTCGCGCCTAATGTCAGTTCTGTTTTGACATTTGTGTAGTAAACACATGCGAAATGCACGTTAATAAACATTGTTACGCTACACTGTTCTAGAACGCGGAATATTGGTGACTATTTATTTGACCAATAATCGGTCGGTGACTTTGGCACAACGTGAATTTCGTCTTTTCTTCTTTCTTTCGTCCCACTTCTTTTTGTGGGGCTTTTTGAAGTCGCGGGTTTATGTCAACAAGCCTCATACTCTTGCAGCTCTTAAAGACAATATCCGTCAAGAATGTGAGGACCTATCGCCGGAAGTTTTGGCCAAAGTGATGGAAAATGCCATAAAAAAGGCTCAAATGACAATGACTGTGGCGGCAGCCATTTACATGACATCATATTCTCGACTTGATGTAAAAAATTAAAAGGCCAAATAAAAATAATCCACAAGAAGAATCAAAGTTTTTAATTTTTTTTAATTACCTCCAAATAACATGCAATGGTTTAATAGCATATCTCAGCTGTTTTAGTTGAGGAAATTGGGCTGGAAGCTGGAAAATTTTATATTTTCTTTTTAAGCTACTTGTAAGGACATTTTTATATACAGAAGTATAATTATTTTACATGCAAAAAATATGTTATGTTTGCACTCTTTCTTCAAAATCTCTCTATTACCAAATAGTAAGAAGAGAAAAGTGTAAGGAGAAGAAAAAAAGTTCGAAACTGGGAAGGAGGCATGGTGGTAATAATAAACAAACATGTGGAAAAATCGTACGTTTGCGACCCATACGTTCGCAACCGGCAATTAAGCCAATTAAACAAAAACCAGTAGAGATATTTTATTGTGGAAATACTTAATAGAGACCTACATTAATACACTTTTAAAATAAATTAATCCTTTTTCATTATTCAGTTCCATTTCGCATATTTTTACATTTCACTACTGTCAGCCAAAGTTGACTTCTATTTTGCGTTCGTTGGTATAAACATGTTTATAACTATTAATAAAAAAACTTAAACTCGATGAAATCCCTCTTTTGCACTAAGCATACAGTTTGGTATTTGAGGTAGCATATAATTACAAATAATTTAAAAAAAAAATGTTTCTATTATCGAAGTTAGTTTTCTAAAACCGTGCAATTTCACACCGAATCTATTTACAGAACAGGACCAATTGTTTATAAAATTCTGAATAAAGTTTGAAAAGAGATTATAACTTAGTTTAGTTTATGATATTTGAGGCATCATATAATAGAAAAATTAAAAAAAACAATTTGAAAAAATGTTTCTATATCGAAGTTAGTTTTCTAAAATCGTGCGATTTCACACCGAACCTATTGACATGGTCGATAGTTTCCAAAAATTCCAATTTTGATATTAATAACAATGCTTGTTGGCGCACGTTTTAAGCACTTAGCCGGTTTGAAAATAAAACAAAATATTTAATAGCATCTCTTGTGCAATGTAATGTTAATTTAATTATTTTTGAATAACTTTTACAATTTGCGGTAGAGAAATACAGAGCTTTAGAAACAATTTGTTTGATTTCCGTGCATAAACCAACTGAACTCTAAAACATCTTACCGGTATATAAAAAAATATGGTATACGTGACACATAAACAAAAATCGTTTTTCTTTTTTTATGTTTCTTAACAAATCATACGATCAATTGGTTTTACATAAAGAAATACGGTACCCAGTGAAAAAAATGGAAGTCATTCTAGCGGAAGTGCATTTTCATTGCTTCCAAAAAATCGATATTTTAAATTTGCCGAGAGTGAACAAAAAACCATGTAGAAGCTTATTTTAGTCACACAAAACCTTGTAACTCCTCCATAGTGTTAGAAAATACTCACCAGAATTTAAAAAAAAAATTATTTTTTTAAAGATATTTATGAATTATTTTTAATCTAAAATTTAAAAGTTATTTGCTTAAATTTACATGAAAACACTGTTCCAGGCTTAAATTCGTATAAAAAGAAACGAATTGTTAAAACAGGCAACTATTTACCATTTTTCCTAGATGAAAATATTATCATAGAACACAAAAAAGGGAATTTTTAATAATATCGCTTCCAATTCAGTGACTAGGCATCGAAAAAGAGAACTTCTTGCAATGACAACCCTATGTAAAAATCATTAGATCGGATCGAAATTTGCACTACTTCCGCATCGTAAACTCTACATTTTCATGACTTTTTTGGAGTCTCTTTTTTTATTGGGTACATATGTAAATTCAAGTAAATTCGAACGACTAGTACATAATATAAGCAAACGTATGTAACTTACTTACATACACATGTATGTACGTTGGTATATACATATGTAAGTGTAATACTTGAGTTGAGACTTTCTTAAGAGAAGTTTAAAATAATACATGCTTATGTACATAGCAATAAAATAATATAAAAATATCATGTAGATATGTAAATGACGGCAACAATGCTCATCAGTATGATTACGTAAGTCTTGGGAATCAATATTAATTTAAATGAGAAACTTTCGAACACAGTCTGAGCTTATATTTTTGAGTTTTTTGAATAAAATTTTAATTCTTTATATAAATTTTTTCTAAACATGCGTTTTTTTTCTAATTTCGAAAATTCGAAATCATATTCGAAAATTTGAAATTATATTCGAAAAGTCCTAAAATACAAAATATGTACATATCTTTGTGCAAAGAAATCAAAACAAAAATAAATTTACAACTGTAATAGTGTCGATTGTTTTTATTACGAAAATCACATCCTAGCTCCTGTGTCTGGCATTAGGAGATCATAGCTCTAAAGGTTTAAGCAAATGTTAAGTTAATAAATAACTAATAATAAATAACTATCATATAACCTCGAATTCTTTTGCACCTAGAAAGAAACTTCTACGAGTAATATCATATAAACTGTATTTATAACAAGTTTAGCAAAACTGCCAAAAGTACCAAAAGTAAATTTTCATACCACTTTTTCGTTATGCATAAGGCAGAAGATTTTTTTTGCCGGAATAGTCAGCAAGCAATCTCAATTAAATCTGTGGCAATAAGAAAAAGGTGCTTAAGTAGAGTTGTGACATAGTTGTGCCTTTTGCTGATTCTTCCTTTTTGTTCCCAACAACAAAAAGAACTAGTTGTTCTTTTCAATCAGTTGTTCAGTGAACAACAGAACTGAGATTGCAAAGTTATCGAATTGTCTTTAATGTTTTCTTCGTGTATTGTTATTCTAAAGTAATTTCATTTTATACTTAGTGACCTTACTCGTTGCGTAGTTTTTGTTAAAATTAATATTTTTGATTGCAAATGCTTAACATGAAGTATGTGAACATTTGAAAACAAATCACTTTTTTAATACTTATTCATACTCAACACAACAAGTTCTTCCTTTTAATTTAGTAAAAATATTCCTTGTGATCCCATTCGCAGTATGCTTTTAAGGCCATGACTCACTATCATATAATGTATTGCGATCTACGAAAAAACATAACTCTGGTGGGATGAATTGTTATTGTCAGGCACATTCACCAGGTAGTAGTAGCGGAAATGCAGCTGAGCTATTTATAGGGTTCCGTACACCAAAGGTGAAAAAAGGAACCCTATTGTTTTCGCTACGCTGTCCGTCTGTCCGTCACACGGTATTTTCTCAGGAACCGTAAGAGCTACGGACCTGAAATTTGGACAGAGTATGTAGAACCTTGGCCACTACAACAACAAATACATGAGAATTAGAAATTAAAGGGTATTCCAAAACGAGTGACGAAAAATGCTAAAATCTCATGTAATATACATACAATTGTATGTACGTACGTATATTGACACTTGAAATTTGTAAAATTAGTGTATTTTTATATAGAGTACAACAATAAACATTAAAATATTAAAAAAATTTAATTAAAGGGTGGTCCATCAGTTAATGAAATTTTGACTATGTAATTTTGACAAATTGCTGTATCTTGGAGACCGTAAGAGGTAAACTCTTGAAATTTTCAAAAACGGTAAAACTAAAAAATCCCAAAATTATAAAATCGCCAAACCGAAAAAATCGCCAAAACCTGAAAAAAATCGCCAAAAATTTAAAAAAAATCGCCAAATCGAAAAAAATCGACAAAATTAAAAAAAAATTCTAGCACTAAAATAAATCGCCAAATTCGAAAAAAATCGTTTAAATGAAAAAAAATCGCCAATATGAAAAAAACGCCAAAAACCGAAAAAAATCGCCAAAACGCGAAAAATGCGCCAAAAGCAAAATAATTGTTTATGTGAAAAAAAATCGCCAAAATGAAAAAAATCGCCAAAATTAAAAAAAATCGCCAAATTTAAAAAAAAATCGCCAAAACGAAAAACTTCGCCAAAATTTAAAATAAACGCCAAAAACCGAAAAAAATCCTCATAACGAAAAAAAATCCAAAACTAAAAAAAATCACCTAAAATCGCCAAAATAAAAAAATCGCCAAAATAAAAAAAACCCAAAATAATAAAAATCGCCAAAATTAAAAAAACTTCAAAAACCAAAAAAAATCGCCAAAACGTGAAAAAAGTGCCAAAACTCAGAAAGCGCCAATAAATTCAAAAAACCCCCAAACTAAAAATAAACGCTTAAAACCGAAAAAACCCAAAAACAGAAAAAATGCCAAAACTATAGTTTATATTGTTCGTATTGAATTACATATCTCGTGCCCATACGGAACCCTTCGTGCGCGGGTCAAAGTCGCACTTCACTGAATTTATTTTTAGTTAAAGTTCATCCGAAACTTCAAAAAATTGTTTACGAAAGCGAAATCAAAAAAAAAAAATTAAAAAATTTTCATAATGAAATATATTTTATTAAAAATTCTTTGCAAACTAATTTAAAAATACGAAAAAAACTATTAAAATTGTGAAAAGTGCTAAACGTTGCAAATTTTGTTACTGGCAGCAGCTGTGGAGAAATTAGATCAACTTTTTGTGAATAATTTTTATTATTATTGTGTTACGACAAATTCTAGTTTTGATATTTTGGATAAAATAAAAGTCATGTTGTTTTTTTCATTGTTCTCATTGTTTTTGTAATCCTGATATTTCCTGGAAATAAATGTGCCTTGGTTATTGTCTTTTGAAAATTTTTATAAGCTCCATCACACCAGGGTGCATTTTTTCGTATATCGCACAACTTTGTATGATAGCCTTTACTAAGTAAAAGGTAAAAATTAATATTTTTGAACGAAAATTTTTAAAATTAAATCCGTAATCAGTTTAAAACAAATTTTAATCACTAATAATTCTTATTTTAATAAATTTTTTCACAATCTGTTTTTTAATTCAATACTACAAACTATTTCTTTTAATTTTGTAAAACTCGCTTGTATATTTCACTAAGTATAAATTTTTTGTTGTTTGTTTTGGTTATTATGCTAAAAAGTTTATACATAGGCACACTGCATTTGTCTTTTTTTATAGCATTATGCAAATCATAAACAAAAAAATTTCATAGGGATAAGTTGTGTTTTAGGGGGTGCGAAGTTGGCCTTTAAGCCCATTTTTCAATGTAATTTTTTGCATATGAATATCTTTTTAAAAACCATTTTACAAGAAAATGATATATGGCAATATTTTAGATGATCTAGTCTTTAACATTATTCTCAAAGAAATTTTTTGCTAGAATTAATATTTTGGAAAATAATGAAGAAAATAACCAACAAAATATCAAAAATTATTTATATGGAAATTATTTTACTAAGCGTTTACACTAAAAATTTATATCTATTAAATTATTTCATACATATGTATATTAAGTATAGTCATAAGAAAACTGAAAAAAAAATACATTGAATATATGGTTAAGGGCTAACTTTGAGGGCCGGACGCACCCCCTGAAATTTTTTTGTATTTTTTTTTATCTAAAATTACATGGGTTTGAACGTTGGTTTTTGTCAAAAACGAGCTACTGAAAGAGTTCGATTCAAGTCTAAAATGAACCGATTTGGGGGGTGAGAGTAAAAGAAATCAACAACAAAATTCTCCATACAACTAACGGCCACTCTAATGTACATACATACATGCATACCCCTACTTACATTCCCATCGATAGAATACAGTGTCGTGTAAACAACAATATCGAACTTAAAAACATTAATACGAGTATTTATAAAGAAAACCGCCAACTTATTATTATGATTCGTAAACAAGCACGTGATCTTGCATTGAATCTTAGAAAATAAATGCATGAGAACAATTGGATTGTTTTTAAACTTTTCATATATATATTTTTTTTGACTTGTGTAAATATTTAAAATAAAGGTGATCATCATTAATATAGTTGTTCTATTAGCTTTTATGTCTGTATGCATATGCGATCATATATTGTTGCTGGTGTTGTTGAAATTGTAAATATTTTGAAATTGAAATTTATTTATCTTCAGTTGTTTAGAAATCAATGTTAAACAATTGAAATCTCTTTCTTCTTCTTCTCAGCAATTTAACAAGACAGGGAGTGTAAATATTATTTTCAATGGAATCAGGTTATATGTATCTTAACATGTTGTTGTTATAGGTCAGTGTGCAAAATTAACAAAAAAAAGTGAAAACACTGCCTCCAAATCTAAACATAACATGAACCATAATCACACTACTTAAACATCCACTGCCACGCCACTATTATGCCAGAAGCAGCGTCTACCAAAACACTATTATTATTATTATTTTTTTGTTAAATCAATTGTTATTGTTGATGTCAGTTTGTTTTTTAAACAATTTTGTTTATATTGCAATTGTTTAGAAAAAGTTTTAATAAATGATTCTTCGTTCGAATGAATACTGGCAAATAGAACAAAATATATTTAAATTTTTAAAATTTTAAATTGTTAAAAAAATATCCAAAATAGCAGTTTTCAATGACCACAGTGACTTCATATGATGTTGATTCCGGCAGAAATATATACACACATATTTATGTTTTATGCTTTTTAGAAAAAGCTACAAAAGAAGTAAATGGATATGGAAAAATTATAGGGATAAATTTAAAAATCTTTAAAAAGTGCATAAAGGTGGCAAACGTTAATCAGCATTAAATAAGACCAGATATATTTTTTTGAGTTAAATTTATTGCGAGTATCAGGAAATAATAGATTGTGGTGCTCATACTGCTGCCTCTGAAAATAAGTGATAATCAAATTAAAATCTGACTGCAAATGATCAAAAACACTTCTGTGGCAAAACTCTATTCTTCAATAGCTAACGTATTTTTTTAATTTCTTTTCTTTACATACTTTTTACAACTATAATTCGAGCTAAAAAAAGTCAGCCAATGTAGTAAAGTAAGACAATAAAAAACATGTTCATTATTGAGTTCTTGTTTCAACTTTGATATTTCTTGAGCTTCTCATTTGTTCAAATGAAAGTTTGACATAATAACTCTAGTTGTTCTAAGATCCCTTATGATCTGCATTAGCTGCAGTAAAATGCTCATATGATCCAGTTAAGCCCCTCAATAGTTAATTTCAATGTATTTTTAATAAAAAAATATTTCACTCAATAAATAAAATAATAATTTGGGATTATTAGTGCGTTAACAAATCTTAAACTTAAAATCTGAAAAGTTTTCAATGAAAAAAATTACTCCAGCAATGAAGTGTTTAATGCAATTCACTCAAAAACAACCACATAAACTAAAGGCAGGAAGCGTAAAGCATAAGCATGCTTTGACAAACTTTTAGTTGGGTATTCCAAAAAGAACCCTTTAAATTCAGCAAATGACCTTAAAAATAAGTTATGTGCTCCAGTAACAACTCAACAACAACAGCAACAATAAGAAACAGACTACGATGGCTGGTCTTATGGGTAGCAGTCCAAGTAACTCCTCTTAGCAAGAAAAATATTCAAAAAAGATTGCAATTTGCTAGGCCACATTTCGACCGTAAAAATTGGAATAATGTACTGTGGTTCTATTAAATAAAGATCAATTTGTTTATATTAGACGGAAAATCGTTATTGCTACGTTACGTTGCTCTGCCAACAATGAGTTTGACCCTTGAAGCACAGTGGCGGATCATTAATAATTTGGGGCAATTTTTCTGCGTCTAGCGTCGGTCCAATTTTCTTTTTACAAGAAAAAATTACCGCTGTAGATTATCTGGATATACTGTGGAACAAAATACTTCCATTTGCCGGGGAAGAAATGCCATTAAAATGGGAGTTTATGCAAGATAACAATACTAAGCACTGCGCCCGAATTGTGAAATCGTGGTTTGAATAAAATCAAGTACCCGTTATGAAGTGGGCATCCTAATCGCCCTAGATATGGGATACAATTCAGGAAGCCTGGAACTCCGTTTCATTGCCCAAATGTGAGGAATTTTGTTAAATTAACGATATTACGAAATGTAGTTGTCAGCTGACATTCTAGCAATGCAAATTTCATCAATGTAATGTAATATTTTGTGACTGTTTCCGGAGCAGTGTTGCGTTTTCAGTTAAGATGGGGGAACTTCAAAACCTCATATACATACATTTATAAGACATTTCAAGACATGAGAGATTTTTAAAATGCTTTACTGCAGCGAAATATTCAAAAACAAACGCTAAACAGCACTGTTGGCAAGACAAACAATTGAAACAAATGTCTTGCCGACAGTGTTGTTTAGCGTTTGTTTTAGAATATTTCGCTGTAAAAATCTCTCATGCCTTGAAAGGTCTTATAAATTGTCTTGTGCAGGACACTACTGTACATGTCCATTAGAGTGGCCGTTATTTATGTTTTTATTTCTTTTATTCTCACCCCCCAAATAGGTTCAGATTTATGTAAAAAAATTATAAAAAAATTTCACAGCAATAAGTTGGATTTTAGGGGGTGCGTCCGCCCCTCAAAGTTGGCCATCAAGCCCATTTTTCAATGTAATTTTTTGCATATGACTATCTTTTTAAAAAATCATTTTACAAGAATATTACATACGGCAATATTTTAGCTTTTCTAGTCTACAACATTAGTCGCAAGGAAAGCTTCTTGCTAAAATTAATATTTTAGGAAATAATGAAGAAAATAAGCAGCAAAATACCAAAAGTTATATATACCAAAATTGCATTTATATGGAAATTATTTCACTAAGCGTTTACAATAAGAGTTTATATCTATTAAATTATTTCATACATACATATATTCAGGATAGTCATAAGAAACCTAAACAAAACAAAAACAAAAAAAAACAAACATTGAATATATGGGCTTGAGGGCTAACTTTGAGGGCAGGACGCACCCCGTAAAACACAACTTATCACTATGAAATTGTTTTGTATTTTTTACATAAAAGAAATCAACAAAAAATTCTCCATACAACTAACGGCCACTCTAATGTTCATACATGCATTTCCAGTGTTGCCAGAATTGTTTTTAAATATGTATCTATTGTATGTATTTGCTATTTTTGTTAAAAATATTTTCAACTAGGTTTTAAGGATTTTTAGATTTCCGTCTATTTGGCTTCTGGTTTTAAATTTTTCTTTAATAATTTTTTCCCCAATTTCTTAAAAGTTTTACTCACTTTTAACTCATTCAAGAACACTGTGCTTGATTTAGTTAATGAGATTTTTTCTATTGCCATTCGAGGAAGACTTTTTAATTAATTTATTACTACCGACTAATGAATCACATATGTACATATATGTCTAACTTTGTAACGCATTTTTCTAACCAATTTTTTTTTTGTCTAAATTAGACCGAATACTGAAACACATGTATAACTTTGTTACGTATTTTTTCTAACCAATTTTAAATTAAATTAGTTAAGTCTCATAAATTCATTGATTATGTGATAATTTCTAAGCGAAGAATAGACCAATGAAAATTGTAATTATCTCTACAAACATCTGCATAAAAGAACAGCATATTATTCTTGAAGACCCTTACATCTTCGTCATCCGCGTTTACGTAATTATATATAGAAGCTTTTAAATTGAAATACAATACGAGAATTGTTTGTGTAAAAATAACAATAAATTTCTTCTTCACATAAATGGTAATCTAAAAGGTATTAAGTATGAAATTACAGTCAGGTGAAATTACTTTAACTTTAAAAAAATGATTTTTGTTAAATGATAAATTATTTTATTATATTCTATGATTTTATTAGTGGAATGGAATGAATTACATCATTACTGCTGAATATATTTCTAAAAAAATCAATGTTTATATAATCAAAAAATTTAGCACACTAATCACTGTGATTCACTACGACAGCCTGTCTGACATTTTAATTTTTTCATTTTCATGTCATTGCTCATCAATGTTTAACGTCAAATATAATTTAAATTTTGTTTTCAAAGTTTTGTTTGCCGTGTCATAATCACATCAAAACAAAGTTTAACTTTAAAAATAACAATAATCTATGTAAATACATACATACGTATTTATTTAATAAACAAATAGAAAACGAAAATACGAATAATGCAAATGAAAAAAAAACTTGATATTTTCTGCTCTCTTTCGATCACCGGATTTACCGTCTTTAGCTCTTTTTGTTATTTTGCGAGCCAGAGCTGCCAATATTGGGAATTTTTGGTTTGAAGATTAAGTATTATAAAAAAGGCTTTAAGTATTCTCCTTTTCAATATTGGTATGGAGAATAGGCAGCGAATACCATGAAACTCTTGCATTTGTTGTGCAACATATGTGTGCTCAACGGGGATATAATCAGCGTGACCGTTTGACCGACTAAATTGGCAAATTGCCACTTTTTCGACTGCCTTGCCACTTTTTGTTCCCCTTTTTTAAAGGGAATTATATAATAATACATTAACGTACCTTTTCACAATGCATGGTTAAGAGTTAACGTGAACTTTAACTGACAGTTCTTCATATAAAACTTGCCGTTAAAGTCCCTGTTATCTTTTAACCATACATTGTGAAAAGGTACGTAAAAATAAGAAATTTTAGTGTAATTGTCTCGTTTTTTTAATGTTACTCCTTTTTTTGATAAATCCCCAATTTAGTGCCACTTTTTGAAAAATGTCATATGGATATGTTATGAAATTACTGCTCCTTAAATCTGAGAGTCAACTCAACTTTCATACAACCCAATTATGTTTTGCTATTACGAATCACAACTAGTTTTTACTTGAAAATGTTATGGCCTAAGACAACAATAAACTCAACCGTTATTTAAGTTGTGAATGGCAAAACGAATTTTTATGAATGAATGAGACTCAGGCCACTAAACTGAGTTGAGTTGAGGATGATAATAGGTGGTAAATCGTTTGGACTTGCCATAGTATTGCTGTTTTAAAAACACATGTTCAACAACAATTCTATGGCAATTCCTCACGTTGATATTTCTCCTGGAGTACAGAACATACCCGAATATTATACAAAGATATAAGCCATGAAAGTCGATTATATGTCTCCGAATACAACATAGGTACTATATGTGCACACAGAAAAATTTCAACATAAAATCTACTTAAACAAGGTTAATCTAATCTTTTTCGGCAATGATCTTCCTTCATATGTGTTTCATGTTAATCTAACATGATTTATAGTAATTGTGAAAGAGAATTTTTCCTTTTGAAATAACTTTATATCATGTTGAATTAACATTTACGTACATACTGTTAAAATCAAAATGAAGAATCATTTTGAATCAAAGTTATTTCAAGTTGAAACAACATGAATTTAATTTAACATAGTAATTGCACTTTATTAATTATTTAACTTACGTGTGGTTGACATAGACCTCAGAAAACTGTTTGTATATAAATTAAGTTGGCCCCTGGCCAAGATTTGAACTCGCAACTCATCGCGTGGTAGTCAGCGAGCTTGCCCCTGCAGCCACAACAGCTTTAAATATTCTGAAGATACACAATAAATTTGTACCATCTTGAATTAAATTATAATTTAACATTATTTCATTCATCATTTAACACACAATTCATATGAAAAGTTTTATTTTTAGTTTAAAAAACCTTTCGCTTGAAAAGTTTTACTTTAGTTTAGTTAGGATTCGAACCTGCAAGACTAGTACACTGCCTCCCAGCCAGCAGCAATTCGTCGGCTGTTTACAAACATAAAAAAACAACCTACACCAGTAAGCACAAAAGTGTATTACAGCTATGAACAAAGCAAATAAACACCAACACACTCAACCAACATATTAATTCTTGTAAATTTAATGTGATTTGAATGAGTTTGAATCAACCTTTTTGCATGTTGATCTTACATTGGTATTTTTTTCTGTGTGTATGTACGAGTATATTGAAAACAATCACAAATTTTCTTGTTTTCAATACAAGTTATGTAACGGACAATAAAGCTCTTCACAAAAGTGAAATTATGAAATTTTTTGATACGAGTATGTATTGGGAATAAGCGCTGTAGTTATTTAGGCATAACAACGAGTAATGGTACCTGGCAACTCTGTCTAGCACTCGTTCTATCATGTAAAGAAATAGATGTTGCTTTTATTTATCAAACTGAAGACTATGAAGGTTGATGATCATTATCATACCAAAGTAAAAAACACTTTGCTTCTTTTCTTACATCGGTACATATTTAAAATTTAAACAATTTAATTTATTTATACTTTTTCTATTGTTGCTGCTTTACGCGCTTGTTAAACAATTATGATTTTTATTAAATTGTTTATTATTGTTTCTCATGATCTCTTCTAATCATTGTTACTCTTCAATAAACAAAGAAAATTTTAATATAGTTGATGTATGAAATTTTTGTTATAATTGGGGTTTCTTTTACTAACAAAAAACTTAGAAATTTTGTGTAGTTTATAGAACGTTACCATTAAATATTCTTAGTTTACTTCAATGATTTGTTTTTGTTGGGAATTCCCTCATTTGTTTACTATCTTTATAATTATTTATCTTTGCATCTTGTATTGTTGATGTTGTTCAGCTTCTATTGCGATTATGCCTGGAAGATTGTTTATTAACGAAACAAATAAATATTTATAATAAAGTGGTCACATGCTTATGTATAACTTGTTTAGGAGAAATAAAGTTCAATGTGCGCATAAGTATGTCAATAAAAGAATACTTCTCAATATAAATATGAGTATACAATAGTCGTTGACTTCCTGCTAATAATGCTGGTTGTTGGCAAGATGTCTGTTAACATTTGTTTGGTTTAGTTATTTCCTTTCCCCTGCACATTTCAAACGATTTACAAAAATTTTATATCCTTTTGGGTCAATATGACCCAACAAGCGATATTGCAAGTTTAATTATTCTTTAACATTTTTTTCCTATTGAATATAATTGAACTGATTTCATATTCATTTAGAATCCAAAATTTTATTATTGTCAAACTGTGGGTGGGATTTGGAGAATCCCGTAAAGGTATCTCTTGGAATTTGACACTTGCAAACAAAAGAGTTCATTCAAATTGCAATTCGGTGATTCCCCGTTTCCTATACGAAAAAAAACTATTATGATGCTAGAACTTTTGTGTCATTATTAGGGAAAGGATTTTCATACATTTAAAATCACGTTTTATGTACATAAAATATGCATTAAAAATTTAAAAATATGTATTTAAAACTAATAAAATATGCATTTATCAAATTTTTTTTTCAACATTTAAGAACATTAGAAACTTAAAAAATCAGCTTCATTGCTTTCTTAATCAATATTTTGACACATAAAAACATAAAAAGCTCAGCTTCAATGCTTACTTAACAAATATTTTGTCAAATCATATGGAATACAAAATACGAGTAAAATTCAGTCGAACTTTTATTTACGTACATTAATGAATAAATGCTTTTTTTTAAATTGTCAAAGGTAAATCTTTGACGATTTGACAATTTGTTGCATATATTTTAATTTATTTTTTACCGAATCTTCAATTAATTCAACTTGAGATGTTAAAGTAACGAAAGGCTCTAATTGGGATATAGTGTGAACAAGAAAGCAATACTATGTGTGCAAAAATATCAATTCAGGCAGAAGGCTGATTATTATTAGAAGGCTGGTTATTATGCAAAATAATAACGTGTGCTTCAAATGTACGTTAAAACTAGTTTTTGTGTAAAAATTTTGTTTTAATGTACACTTCAAGCATACAATATTTTTTTGTTGCAAATGGCGGAAAGTTTTTGGACTAAAATTACTTTAATTTTATTAATAGAAATATAGCATTCGACAGTCTTCTGCCACGTCCCCCATCTAGTTACTGTACAATGTATCCGTATCGTATCACTGGATATTTTTCATTAAAGTCTGAAACACGCAAAAGAGCTTTCAAAAGCACTTTATATCCACATGAAATTAATGCGGTTTAAAAGGCCTATTATACCATGCTCTTATTTCTTTCCATAATTTTCAATGGTATTGATATTCTTGACTTAAGCCAAGATATTGAACTTTGAGACCTACGGTGTGTTTGAATATCGATTCATATCATAAAAAAAGGATCGTAAATTTTTTTCGTTTTCTCCTTTATTTGTTCTTACACAGTCGTAAAAACTGCAGCTCGTATATACTTTACAACTAGTAAAAAAACAAAATTAGATTTATAGCATGAAAAAACTAAAAAATTTATTAAAAATATGCAAAATTATGTATTTATTATAAAATATGCAAAAATATTCATTAATAAATCGATGCCATTTTGTCGCAAATTTTTATATATTTTATATATTTTTTATATTTACATGAAAATCTTTTCCCTACTCATTATAGTATTTTCTTTCAATGAGTTCTGATTAATTTTCGGTGATCAGCGTGCACACATATACATATACATATATATTTTTTTGTTTGTAATTCATCATAATTGAACAGAACAAAAGTAAGTACATATTGTAAAATAAAATCTTTAATGTACGATTGTTACATAATGAAATTGCTTTGGATTCTTACTGATCTTCAGTTGCAACGAATAATAAATGAAAAAGATGATGTTTTTTTTCGATGAAAGTGATGAAGACGAATTTTTTCACCCAACAGCGATGCAGATGTCGAATCATATTCGTCATCAAATAATAGCATTGAAAGCGTGGAGGTGGAATATGCATTAAAAATAGATCACAGCAGTTCAGTTACATATTTATCTAAGGACAAAAGTGTAGTTTGGAAAGAGCAGCCATCACTTCCAATAGGCAGGTTGTCAAAAAAATTAAATTTTATTGATTAAGCTTGAACCTATCAAAAGAGCAACATCTATGGTTACAGATATAAAGTCTTCGTTCGATTTGTTTATATCGCCAATATAATAAGTAAATATTCTAATGCAAATGGCAAATCAAAAAGGCGTCGAATTATATGGCAATGATTGGCAAAAAAACATTAATATGATGGAGCTTGATGCATACCTTGGATTACAAGTAATGGCAGGAGTTTATATATATCATGGAGAAAATCTCGATAGGTTGTGGATTGAAAAAAATGGAAGACCTATCTTTCGAACAGCAATGAGTCTCAAGCGATTTGCGAGCATTTCAAAGTGCCTACAATTTGACAGCTCTGAAGATAGAGAAGAAAGAAGACTTCGTGACAAATTAGCACCGATAACAAACGTTTTGAACAAGTGGAGTAATCAGCTCAAAGTTTACAATAATCAGGAAAATGTTACTGTAGATGAACAATGAGTTTCATTTCGAGGACGATGCAGTTTCAGACAATACATTCTATCATCATTATTTTAGGTTTAATTTTTTTATTATACTAAATAAAAAAACAACAAAACAGACAAATTTCCTATATTTACATGTTTTTGTTGGGTCATATTGATCCAAAGGATCATAGGAAGGGCACATATACAAGGAATGCAGAAGGGTTACAAAAAGATCCCTATAACTACTTATCTAGTTTTATAAAATATGTAACATAAAATAAAGAATATATAATAATAAAATAAAATGTGTGTTAGAACCACAGAGGATACCAGAGTTGACACGAGACGGAAGATAATTTATGTATGTATTCGAATAGTCTCGTTGATGCAATCACTACGTCTTCTTTAAAGGTTCTTTCGTTGTGGCATTTTTGTCTATTTTCAATAACAAATATACTACAGTTGTCCCTTTTCCGCAGAACCTGAGTAACAAATAATTCTATCTTTTTGTCATAAGTCACTTTCCTCAACTCCAGTATCCTCTGTGGTTATAACACTAGCCTTCCTTTGACTTTATGGAAAACTTTTAAAATAAATATTCTTACGCCATATTTTTATTAGAAAAAGTTTTAATAGTTCTAAACCGGCTTGCTAACGAAACATTTGGCAATAGCAAAAAACTTAAATCAGCGATTTTTCTTAGTTTCGCACTAAAGCAAAATATTTTCAGGTAACATTAAGTGCAATCGCATAAAAATATACAAAATAAATAATATATTCAGCCATGTGACAGGTTTTGTAGGAAATTGATTTGAATTCGTATTTCCAAATCACAACGTTTAACTTTTGCTTCTTCAGCTCTCGTAAGTTTTTATGAAAACGGGAAAAATTTAAATCGTATTATTTATTTTAAAAATATGGTCACATTGAAATCAAAACAGCTGGTTCAGCAACCGGCGCCAACAATAACGGTCAGGCTCTAGACAAATTAAAAGAAAGTAAACAAACAAACTAAAATCAATTACGTTTTCAATTTGTGACCAA
The DNA here is from genome assembly GCA_905220375.1 of Tachina fera. NCBI lineage: Eukaryota > Metazoa > Arthropoda > Insecta > Diptera > Tachinidae > Tachina > Tachina fera. The sequence goes on along the minus strand of LR999964.1, from coordinate 48,122,283 downwards.
TGTTTTATTCGATTTACAAAAATATTCAAATTTTCATACTAGAAGTATTTAAATAAAATTTTTTTTAAGTGAAATTAATATAGACAATATTTATAATTAATTTTGAGTACAGTTTTTCACATTTTTCGAGTTTAAGTTATTAAAAATATAAATTTCACTTAAGATTTTAAGACCGTTTTCAAAATGATTTTTTTTATCGTTTTACATTTTCTAGAGAAGCAAAACACGTTTTCGTTTTCAAAATCGTACAAAATTTCACTCTGTGACATGGCTGATTATACCTACACACATACATATATGTACTCGAACATACTACATATACATACATATGTATGTATATATATACAGTGAAACCTCTCAGAAGCAGACACTCACCGTCGTGGTATTTTTGTCCAGTTATTAGAGTTGTCAGCTTATGAGAGGGTTACACATTCTTTTATTTTAATTTTGAATCTACAAAACTTGTACGGTTAGTAGAGGAGTTCAGTAATGGGAGGTGTCCATTATTAGAGGTTTCACTGTACATAAATATAATTTAATCAAAGAAAGGGGGGGGGTATGTTTTTTATTTCCTTCCCACTGTATCCATGAATGTCCTAGTATGTAAATATTTTACTTTGTTCTCTACTACTACATATAGTGCAGCACATTGAAATAGAACCACGTCATAATATTTCCAATTAATGCTTGGGCGGAAAAGAACCTTCTTCAATTTTAATTTGCAATAAAGCGTGATTTATGGCAAACAGAACACATAAATTTTGTATTACTGGAAAAAAGTAAGTAACAATCGAATTTTAAGTAAAAATATATAGAACTTATTAAATGCGCAGCAATTGAAATTGTGTACTCATGGCAATTCGGAAAATAATTTCTATACTAAATAACTTAGTCAGCAGCCACAGAATATCAACCCCTCAAAATATTCAAACATTGAACAGAGCAAAGGCTAGAACAGCACAAAATTCACATACACTACAGGTGAATGCAGTAAATGACCCAGTTATAGAGGAAAGAAAAGTGTTAAATGAAAAAGCCAAGTGGCCATTAATATTTTAAACCAACAAACAGGCGAAATAATGATCGACAAAAACAGTGTTGGTTGGATTTTAATTGTTATCGATGTTCTTTCTGTTTCTGTTTCAGCTTATTTTATTTAATGATTTTTCTTTTCCAAATTAAATGTTTCTTCGAGGCTAAAGATTTTTATTGCTTTCGTGCTGTTATTTGACTTTAACTGAATGGCATTTGAGAAAAAAATCTGTTTGGTTTGTCTTCTGGCAGAGATCAATTTGTTGGTTGGCGAGTTTGTAGAGAGGATTCGCAAGAAAGAAAAATAAAACGCGAAAAAGGCAAATATTTAGTTGCAAATAAAATGGTGGCAAATGGTTTTTATAAAATTATATTGAACTAAAAGCAACAAGACAATAAAAAATTTAAATTTATTCAACAAAGAAAAACCAACAAATTCAAGAAAAATGTTCTTTATTTTCCAAGGTAATCTACTTTTAGGTCGACACATTTTTAGTAACGCTATTCAAGAGCTTCGATGCTCTTGTCTTGACTCCAGCTCTTTATTAGTGACACATCTGATACCACAGAACCATTTTTTCACGTTTGGAAGTCTAAAGTAATATTGAAACATTTTTACTACGATGTTGTTGTTCTACTGTGAGCAAATCTCGCACTCAGCTGGTAAAAATCTTACCAAAGACAGCAAAATACTCGCCGATTAAGAGAATTAATAAAAATTATTTCACGCGCACCCCAAAAAATAAATGACACGGCTTTGACTGCAGATCAAACTACCCTCGACTTCTCTATACACGATTATCCCATTCCATTCAACGGCTTTTCCTTTGTCTCAGGTATGAAGTGGTGTAGTCATATACACCATGAATCGGCTTTATTGCCTGCGTAACATCGCCAAGCTCACTGTTTTGTCAGCAAAAGCACTAACAAGTCTGCTTTCCTGTGCTGCGAAAAGTTTATTTTTTTTTTAACTTTTGTTGCTGCTTACATGTCTGCAGTTAAGTCACAGCACAGTTACATTGAGCGTTGTTGATGAATGTTTTCTTGCTTTAACTTCGAAATTTCAAACAGTTCAGTCAAAACACAGTATCAAAAACTCGTGGTCCTTTCTATGCTATAACTGCCGAAGTTATGAAGCATCTTTTGATTGTTTGTTGTTGTTGTTGTACAACGCGACAGCAAAACCAACAGTTGCATTTTATGTGCTGTTGCTGTTGATTTGACTTTAACTGCGAAGATTTTCACAGCACAACAATAGTTAATTTAACTTTTTTTGTTCTGTGCTTTCGTTTTGGTGTCGGCTTCAAATCACAGCACAATCAAATCAAATTAAATAAAAAATGGAAGCACTTTCAAAGGCTGGCCAAGCATCCATCTTGCGTACAGCTTTCTCATCTTAAAATTTTCGATATGCAACTTTTATATATTCTGTGACTGAGGATTTTCCCCAAAAAATTAACTTTGAATTTCTGCCAATCAACCAGTGTATTTGAGATAACTTAAGTTTCATCTGAGTTAGCTTAAAGTCAATATTATATGGAAACATCATATTGACTTTAAGCTAACTCAGATGAAACTTAAGTTATCTCAAATACACTGGTTGATTGGCAGAAATTCAACACTTAGCCTGGACTGTAAACTTTTAATATACAAGTCGCTTTTGAAGCCAATATGGTGTTACGGTATCCAGTTATGGGGCACTGCTTCAGCTTCCAATGTAGAGAGAATCCAACGAAGGCAAAACAAAATTTTACGGTTAATAACATCGGCTCCATGGTACATCAAAAATTCTAATATCCATCGTGATTTAAATATGCCACTAGTGATTGAAGAAATTGCAAAATACGCAGGCAAATATTTAACAAAACTCGAGTCACATCCTATTCCGCTTGCTCGTAATATTTTGAGCTTTACTGGACACATCCGCTTAAAAAAGAGGGACACAAGGGCTCTAGATGGGATTTCTTGAAAATACTTTTTTTATACTTTTTTATAAATTTTTTTCTTTTTTGGATTATCACTACTTATGTATTATTTATAACTATTAACAAGTTTATGTCCGACAGTGGTCGGTCCTAATAATTATATTTTAGATTTAAGATTTGAATACTTATTGTTAGTTCATATTTAAAGATACAATAAATAAATACATGTATTAAAAAAAAAAAAATATAATACATATCGTCGCCTCAGAATAGGTTTAGCCCATATGTCACAAAGTTGGAGTGGAGAAAAACGACTAAGAAGGTTAACATAAAGTTTTATCAAAATATACACGATGGATTTCTTTTGTAATTGCACCACTGCTTCAGAAAATTACTTTATTGTAAAAGTAAAAATTCATTTTGTGCCACATACACTAATTTTCTTAATTTATTTTCAAAAATTAGCTTTATGTGTACCATACGTATACTTAACTGCTGTGTCACAGCTGCGAATTGACAATTTATTGTTTTGTTTATTTTTCTTGCTGTCCAGAGAAATAAGTCGATAGTTTAACGCCGAACAAGAAATCGCCGCCGTAATATTTTTAACTATCGATCCGCTTAAATTAAATGATTTTTGTTATAGTCAAACATGCATAATTAAGGTTTCTTTTATTTTATTTTAGTGTTTAATAAGTTTATATTAAATATTTAGTCGGCGGCTGCGTTTAGGTGATTATTTTTTTTGCTTAACACTCACCGTTGAATTTATCTTAGGCACCTTCTTTTTTTATTATTCATTTCTTATAGAAATGAAGCAAAACAAGATTTAACTTTACTTTGTACATTTTTGTATGAAGAATTTGACTCAATGGCCAAACAGTGGCGTGTATTGCAAAACAATGCTTATTAAACCTAAAAATAGTGGATATGGTGCAAAATTAATGCTTAAAATCTCAGAAACCATAATAAATTTCGTGAAACGTGTTTTTGATTCAGAAAGAGAATATTCAAAATATATGTATTCCATACCTAACTCATTTTTTTAAGGATGGTCGGTGGAGCAAAACTATTCTGGGTTGAAAATATAGTATCAGTAATTATAGCTCAAGCCTAAAAAAGAATAATTAAAACCCAAAGCAAAATTTCATTTCATTAATTTCTATTATGAGTGAATTCGTTGGCATATTAATATATCCACCTATAAGTATTTTTATACATTAAATTTTATCTTCAAAAGCGATTCATCTATATATATGTATGGATATGTACATATATATCTATATACATTTGGACAGGCTACATACTACATATTTATGCCCGACTATTTACTTTAGTATGTACGTATAAATGTACAAAGGGATAAATACAGTCGCACAGATAATAATACGTACCCACAAGGAAAATTTTGTTTTGGAAACATGCAAAATATTTTCTACACTCACAAAATATATCGATGGGAAATCAATATCAATTAATCAGCGAAAATTTCCTGCAGCTGGCCAGTAGGCAGTGTAAAAGTCCAGAAGTGGAAGGTTCGCAGGTACGATTCCTACCAGAGACTCTGGGTGTTTTTTGCAGACAATCAGAAGTAGCTTCGCAGTTTATGTTTGTTTTTTAAAAACCAAAAAGCAAAACAATAGCTTTAATTCCAAATAGATTTTATGTTAAATCATCAATTAAATTATGTTGAGTTAAAATTTGGTTCATGATGGTACTTGGGATTGAGTTCGAGTTTAAATCTTGGCTGGTGAAGCCAACTACAATACAATACAACACACACACACACGCATATACACACAGACAAACGCACACACATACATTTTCCTAATGCCTGTGCCACGCCCCCCAGGGGAGTCGATTTCGACTACGGGTGTGGCAAGCCCGGGGCCCCAGCTGGGGTGATGTGACTTTTTCCATTGACGTACCTTTGGTACATTACCCATAGAACTTATGTTGTTACTACCCGATCTCTGAAATAACAGAGCAAAGGATGTGCACATATTTATAACAAAAGGAAGACAGGCCCTGTTGATGTCAGTTAGGTGCAGCGTCACCTAGAGCTGCCCCTGAGTTCAAAAGACGATAGAGGTGAAGCCCTTGTGGTGGAACTTCGAGGTCTGACCAGAGGCTACTTCTGGTTCCACAGGTGCCGGTGGCCCGACAGCCGAGCTGCTTTGAAGCTATTGAGTGCATGTAGTGGTCGTCAGTGTTCTTTGCTAAAATGCCGAGTTCGTCCTACCCCACGGGGTTTAAGGGATGATTTTGGTATGTGTGGAGTAGGCACTAGATATTTGGCGACACAGGCATGCGTTCATTTCGGATGAGTGGTTGAGCTGTGCCGGCAATGGTTGAGGAATTCTCTTGGGGACCTCGCTATGGTGTATACACAACACTATAGCGTGGAAGCCGGAGAATTAACGTGGTGGCTGTGGTTGCTACCAAAATCGCTGGGAGAATAGTCTTGGCTTCCCAGTGTTAAATCAATGCTAGTGATTGGCGTGACGCGGTCAGCCAGACACTATTCTAGGTGCTGTTGCCATTCAACAGAAGCTGCTATGGGCACGGACATAGTAGCAGCTATGACTTCGACATAGCAGCAGAGTTTAGATAGCTCAAAGTACCTCAGCAAGGTACTTGAATGTAGTACAGGGATAACTATATACAAAGATTGCAACCTATGCGCCTTTTCGGAGTGGGCATAGGTTCATTCTAAAAAGGGTGCATGGGGGCGATGGTCTGGCGTCTTACCTAGCACCCGGTGCTTTGGCACCCGTGATATTAGGCCGTCAAGGCAGGTGCTCACGGAAAGCTATTGCACATCTGCCTGTGCCACGTACCACCACGTACGTTAAATAATTTAAAAAAATACTGACTATATTAATAAATTAAACTCATGTTGTTTCAACTTGAAATAACTTTGATTAAACATGATTCTTCGTATTATTTCAGTAATCAAACTCACGCTGTTTCAACTTGAATTCTATTTTAAATTAACAGAGCCAACAATCTTCTGACTGATAGACAAGCACTCATATGACGATCTTGCCCTAACACCGGACTTGCATTCACTACCGAAAACTTTTTGGGGCGGTGGACGTACTATTATCTGTGTGAATGTATTAAATATAACTCATGCGTTTTCGAAATGCCCAACAACCAGCCACTGAGCCAGTCTGCTTGCCTGCCTGCCAATCGTTTATAGCTGACGCACACCGTACACTATTCAGTGTGTAAAGAATTTTTTGTGATCTTTAATTTTTGCTTATTTCATCTTTCTTTCTTTCTGTAATGTAAACAAAACTCCGCCTATTTTGTTTGTTGGCTAATGATAATTATAATGATGATGATGATGATCGCTACATACTCAAATACACAATCATGCGAATATGTACACAGTAAACTTTGCCTTAGAAATCCCCCTTTTTCTTTTAATGGACCAAACTAATGTGTCACACTAATTAAATGTTGACACATAAAACGATTTACATACATACATACAAGGCATCAAAAGAAATGGGGAAAGAAACTGTTTGTTGTTGTTGTTGTTTATTTTTTATTTCTTTCTGATTTAAAGGTGGTGACATTTTGTAGTTGTAAATAAACAATGGCGGATGATGTTTGTGTGTGTTAACTGCTGTATGAATGAATGTTGTTGCCGTTTATTTGTACCTTATCATTATGTAGCATACCTGCCTGAGCCAGGGTTGTAAATCATTTCAAACAATTGAGCTCAAAGGTATGAATGAAAAAGAACTTAAACAGGTTTGAAGATACATATTTCTTTAATTAAGAAAGAAAGAGTGGGACCATTTGTGTTGAATATGCTGTCTATGGGTTAATGAATAAGTTACAAACTTTATTAGTTAACGCACTAATAATCCCAAAATTATTATTTAGCTGGATCCAGCTAAACCCCTCAATAATCAATTTCAATTTATTTTTAATAAAAAAAAATATTTTACTGATTAAGTAAAATAATAATTTTGGGATTATTAGTGCGTTAACAAATTTTAAACATAAATTGTAAAAATTCCCATAAAAAACACTATTTATTAGTTAACTTTTTGGGTTCCATGCATCAAAGGTGAAAAGAACCTTATTGATTTTACTACGATTTCCATCCGTCCGTCTTTTTGCCTGTCATAGGCTGTTTTTTTTTTTTTTGAGAACCGTAAGAGCTACGGAGCATGTTATGATAAAAATATATCACTTGTAGACGTACTGTTATCTACGATTAAATCGAAAATAAGGCAAACTGTGAAAATTTTCAAAATCGCTAAAACTAAAAAGCCTCAACATTAAAAAAATGCCGAGACGAAAAATCTCCAAAACAAAAAAGCGCTTAAATGAAACATATCGCACACAGTTACCAGATCAAAACTCTGACGGCCGCAACAATTTCTTTTGCAATAAAGTCTTCTTGAAGAATCTGAAATAGCGCTTTTCTTGTTTTTATGTTGCATATCTGCGTCATTTGTACATTATCAACAGTTGTTCGCAACTAGTCAGCGTTTCTTGAGTTGTGACTGTTTATGATTTATTGTACGATATCACCAAATTTTTATTATTAATCGCTAAAATGCAAAACAAAAATCAACAAACGTAAAAAGTTTGCCAAAAACTAAAAACATCGACACAAACCAAAAAACAAACGCCAAAACAAAAAAAAAACTCCAAACAAAAAAAGCACCAAAACTAAAAAAAATGCTACAACTAAAACACAACGGCAAAAATCTCCAATTCTGAAAAAAAATCGCCAACGCGAAAAAGCGCCAAAACCGCTCGTTTTGTTGGATGACAGTGTCTATTTTAGAGCTCAAGGTGTGTGGTAAGTGTCGTAAAAATCGTTTGAGTAGAACTACGTGAAATATAATAACAGATTCTAATGGGCGTAGCCCCGCCCATTTATTTAAATTTTGTAATTACAAGAGCCAAAGGGGTTTGCTAGGTTTCACAATAATCAAAAAAGCAGAATATCATTCAATCAAAATAAAAAATTTGTGGACGTGGCCCCGCACACATTTTTTTTACAATGAGACCAATTGGAATATACATATGTATGTATATCCCCTCAGACCAAAAAAAAAGAGTTTTTACATTCGATCTAAAATGTACCTAATTATTAAAAAAACAATTTAAAAAATATATACACGCATTGATAACCTCCTCTTTGAATTCGGTTAAAAATACAGTTTTAGGCCGTAAGAGACCGTTGTAAAATTTTGTTTCTGGCAAAATCGAACTGCTCGAATATTTTGAAAACTTAATAAAGACGTGCAGCGTGCAAGCAGCCAATAATAACAGAAATATCGCATTCAATGTACCTATACCTATATTATATATTAATGTTGATCGTATCCCAACCTTCATTAAATGTTCTATTTTTTCCAAAACGAGTTTCAATGTAATTTTGTTTACTCGAAAATATTCAATAAATTTATTATAAACAATTATACTAACGCTTTCTCGGTTTTCTTAATACTCACAAAATTATTAGCAAACTATTTGGTCCACATGCTTATTATCTGGCAGATTTAAAATAGGCGACTTTTGCATTATAATCTTGCTTTGAAGTTTAAATAGTTCTTTGCTTTATTAATCATAAGAACTTTCACTAGAATCCAAAATTCAATTTAAAATTAAGTTACTCGCACAAATTATATACCTATGGATGATATAATTATTTCATATAAATTATCGATAACTATGCAAGTCTTATTGCTAAGCTGATTACAGCGTTTAAAAACGTCCCATTTGAGTATTTTCTTTTGCTTCTGCTCATACCACTGCTTCTGAAAGTTCAAGTGTCGTTATAGAATTTAACACAATAAACGAATAGTTATACAAAACGAAGAGCTCCAGGTTTCGACATGTTCGAAAAGTTTTCTGTTTGTCAGTGCGCTGTTTTAAATAAATTCTGAAGTTATCGTAGTAGAGATGTTGGGTGTTTTTTCTTTTCTGCTGATTTTGCAGTTTCAATTGCGTATTTAATTGCTTGCTGGAAGAATTGTTGTTGTTGTCGTCTTACTATTATATTTGTACATGAATCAAAGAATACAAGATTACGCATTCAGCTTTTGAAAAAATGCATTTTCTGCGCATTTACGTCACATTAGCCGATAAACATAAGCACAATCACACAAACACGTGTATTTGGTATGGGGCAATTTTGTTTACATTTTAATTTCTACGTCATTTTGACGTCACACCAGCACACTCAAGTTAACAAACATAACTGTCGGAAATTTGGTTAACTTTGAACTAACTTTAAGCTAACTATTTCGCAAGTAGTACTGACTACACTTGGATTACTTCGCAATGTAATCAACTGACTACTTTAACATTGTGATGTCCTAGGCGGCAGTCAATTGGCTCACTCTGCATTACTTTCAGCTAACTTAAAGTTGACTTTTTTAAACAAACTTGTAGTCAGTCCATTAAATAAAATTTTCTGGGGTTCGAACATGTATCATCCCAGTTTTATACTCAACACGCTACCACTCAGCTAAGCTACCATCTAAAATAACAACAGCAAAATGTTAACATAAAACTGAAATGAATTTCAAAGCAGCTGAGAATAAGTTTGTTGGCTCTCATCAAATTCGACTACGTACTCAACTTAAGAATTAATTTTGGGTTTGTTCTGGATGACATTGCAGTTAGCTTTTAGCCAGTCTAAGAAAAGTTAACTATAAGTTAACTATTTTTGTAGTCAACTACACATTCTCCGATGATATTTGTACATATAGGAAAAAACACTCATACACACACAAAACACACATTCAAACACATATACACAAACATTTCTGCTTCGTTAACTTCGTATTTATTTAAAGCAGCCGTCACTCAAACCGAAAACTTTTCGAACATGTCGAGAGTTGAAGCTCTTCGTTTTGTATAGTTATTCGTTTATTGTGTTAACTTCAACTACGAAACTTTGAAATTCAGTAGAAGAACTATGAGCAACAGGTTGTGATTGGGCAATAAAACAATAGTAAGGTCGATGAAAAAGCACAATTTTGCGACTTTTGCTATTTCGACTGCAGTTTTTTAAACACTGGCTGATTAGTTTGTTAGGAGAGAGAGACGAGGGGATAAGAAACGGTTCTGTTCCCCTCGTCTCTCTTTCCCACAAACTAATCAGCTTAGCAATAAGACTTGACATATTAAGACACATTAATGCAAAGAATGTAAGAGATATTCCTTAAAATGAATTTTTTACGCAAGACTTGCGTATTATTCACAAAAGAATTTCACAAATTTACAGAAGGGATCATACACATGTTTCACATTTTTAAAGGACAATATCTTGCTAAAGTTTCAATTAGACGTACCATAACCATACAAAACAGCTGTTCGAACCAAACTAATCGGCAACACTATAACGTCATAGCTATAACCATAATTATAGAAACAAATTGAATTTTGTTTTTTCGCCGTAACAATAAACAACTGTTTGCTCGTAATAGTGGGTACACACTTTGCAACATGTTTACGCAACACGTTTATAATATGTATTGCATACTTTGTCACAGACACTGCAAACTACAATGCAACCTATAGATATCAAAACATTTTGATTATTTCGAAACTTCAAACGCCACCGCAAACAAGACTACACACTATGTGACCGACAATGCAACCTGTCTGGTTGCATAAAGCTTAAATTAGACGTGACATAGCCATAATGCCATAACCATGACCAAACCAAAATTCAATTGGTTTCTATGGTGAGAGTTATGGCGATATGGCAAGCCACCTATAATCCAACACACTGTTGCCCATTAGTTTGGTTCGAACGGCTGTTTTCTATGGATATGGTTATGTCACGTCTGATTGAGCCTTAAGTCTGTACCTACCATTAGATATATTTTTTAATGCACTGTTGCAATTAATGAACAAATGAAAACATAAACATGTTTTTCACTAATAGGTGAATCAAATATATTTCTCTGATTATGGCAATGGTTATGGCTATGATTTTATGGTATGACATGTGTGCCCTTAATTATAAAAATGGTCTAAGTCATATATTTCTTTGGTCGAGATATTCAGTAGATTACATTTGAACAGTTTAAAAATATTTTTATATTTTGGAAAATTTAAATTTAGAGTTGTGCTAGTCTCGATTAATATAAATTTATTTAATATTTTTAAGATTTATTTGATATTTCAAAGCAAAAATGCACATGACTTAGACCACTTTCATAATTAAGAGCACATTTCTGATTGAATCTTCTTTTATTGAAAATTACCCAACTACATGCATATACGAGTACATACGTATAATATTATCTGAAAAAGTTAGATTCTAAGAATTTCTTTGATGTTTTTCCAAATATTAAAATAAGTAAATCACGTTCACTTTCATTATTTTAAGCGACATCAATTACCATACACATACATACATATGCATACATCAATTATCAATATCTCAAGGTCTTTATGACAAAAAAAAATATTGTACACAATTTTTAATATTTTTGCTGGATCAGCTAAAAAACATCTCCGTCTTTTGATTTCTTGAAAAAAAATGTATGCTCCCAACAAGTTGCTCATTCACTCAATACGATAAAAAAAAGTGAGAAGGAGATATATCTACACAAATAATTTTGAGTGAAATTAATCCAATTAGTTTTCAGAATTTACATACTACATATTGTTCATATTGTTCTCTATACGATTAAAGTACATACCTACATATCGTTACCTTAATATAGAAAGCCCTAATTCCTTATTTTTTTTTGAAATCGAGATTTTTGTATATTTCCATAGAAGAACATCTAGTGTATCGAAAAATGCAAAAATCTCGATTTTAAAAACAAATAATGAGTTAGGGCCTTTCTATATTAATGTATGCATATGGTTGTATGGAGGTACACCATGTGTATGTGTCTGAGGATTTTAGCACCAAACTAATAAATATCTCAAAAACCCACATGTGGTGTCATAAGGCATCAGATGGAGATGGGTAACAAACATTACACTCACCATCAGCAGTGTTCACGATGTAAGAAGTTTTTGCACCACATTTTTTAGTTTGGATTCACGCAAAAGCAAAAATTCATCGAGAAGAAATTTCTTTAATTTTTTATTTCATTTGCTGTGAGATAAGCTGAGAGTTAAATACGGCTTTGTATCGAGTGTGGTAAGTTTACCCGATTTTAAATGCCTGCTTCAAGGCGAGTCCATATGAAGCATCCAGGTTGACATATGTATGTACATATATAAATTTTTTCAAAGTGAATTGAGATGAGTCTGCCTTGATTATAAGGCAAATTCATATAAGGTATACTCAGCTCAATTTTCTTTGAGAAATTTATACTTGAAATGTCTGAAAAATGTGTCTTGACATCCCAAGTATATTAAAATTACAAGCTGCAAAAATAGTCAGCTGATCCCTTGCGACCACTTAGTATTATTCGCCTTGCCTTGATTATAATATTCACTCCAAGGCGAATACATATCAGCTGACTATTTTTGCCGCTTGTAATTTAAATATCTCTCAGATATCAAAACATTTTTCAGTAAATTTTTTGACAAATATTATTATATATTTCTTCAAATCAAATCGAGGTGAGTCTACCTTATATGAACATCGTCGGGTGGTTAATGGTTTGCCTCACAGAAATACATTATTATTGCGGCAAACCAGTAACCACCCGACGATATGTCGTGATTATAATATTAATTTTAATCCATATCTGGATTCAGTAACTTTTATTACGATAATCGTATCGTTATAATAAATTTAACGACTCTGCTATGCAGTAATATATTTTAACGACATGCACTGTCGGTTGGAGAAAAAAAATTAAAGGCAAAATTTTGTAAATAAAAACGTTTTTTTTCGTTTTGAAATTTGTATGGAAAAAATATATTTTGAAACGAGTTTTCGTTACTTTTCATACAAATTTGAAACGTTTAGAAACGAAATTTTTTACAAAATCTGCCTTTAAGTCACAAGACCAAATTCATTGAGTTTTTCTTTGTTATTCTTTGTGCTTTTCGTTTATTTTCACATTTGCCAAATAATATTGAATTTAATGGTGAGTAAGATAAAGCTGGAGACTATCGCAAAAAAGAAATTATGGAATCAAATTATCGCTACCTCAAGCGAATAAATATGTCGATAAATATTACCATATTCGGTTCGCAAAAAGTTACAGAATCCAAATACAGGTACTGCAATATGTTAAAATAAGCGAAAAGCACAAAGAATAATAAAGAAAAATTCTATGAATTTGATATTGTGCTTTATATTTTTCTTCTCCAACCGACAGCGAATATCGTTCAAATATGTTACTGTGTAGCAAAGTCGATAAATTTTCGATATATTTATTATAGCTATGCGATTATCTTAATAAAAGTTCCTGAACCCACGTACAGCTACAGGTGGTCCCAACTGCCCGGGTGACTATTTTCGCGGCTTGTCAACACACATTTTTAAGCACATTTTTTTGACATCCCAGGTATAAATTTTTCAAAGCGAATTGAGGCGAATTTCTATGTACTTCAATTACATATATACAAATTGAAAACTTTTTCACGCCAAATACGTGAGCAGTCCTCACCCATCTCTAATACTCGCATGCTGCTGTATTTACTTCTACGAAGATCGCATACACTTGTGAATTTAACCCATTATGAGCACCAGAAATCTAGAGGAAACTGAAACAAATAAACACTTGAAAACGAGAGCTAATTATAGAGCGAGCAATTAAAAATGACTCAGGGAAAGGATTTTAGAGCAACAATTGTTTGATTTAATAAATGCAACAATTAAAATACAACTGGAGCATAAAATTTAGTTCGATTAGATTAACGAAACCGCTAAGACGTGACAAACGGTTTAAATGGATATTTTTTAATTCAAAGCTATTTATTATTTATTTATTACCTAATTGTGCACATCAGCTAAATGAAATACAAAGTGATTTAAAATAATAGAAGATATTTTTAAACGTATTATTAAATAATAAAAAAAGAGTAAACACAAAAAAAAAAACAAATACAAAATGATTAAAAGTGAAGATATGTTGGATACCAACGGTTGTGGTCCATATCAAATGAGCAGCCATCACTCGTCGTTGTATCGTAATTTGCCTGCGAATTTATTGGTCTCATCCAACTTTCAACCCATCATGTATGGCACCAGTGCTAGTGACCACGACCTGAACAGTTCGTCGGTGATGCGTATGCATCAAGGCTCGCCAGAAATGCCAGATGAAAAACCCATAATGCTGCCTTCGTACACAGATGAGCGCAAATATTATGCCACAATGATGACTCAATCGGATTCAATGAATTATGGTTTGACAGCATTGCACAGCATGACCACACCACCGGGATCATCAAGCCCCATCTCCCCATACGGTGCACTTTTGTGCAATCAACAAAACCATGCTACTGGTAGCAGTGCCGGTCGCAGCAATGATGAGCCAGCACCCTCTGGTAACTCATCGCCCTTAGCACGTCGTACACCGACGGAAAATGAGCTGCAACATTATCATACGACGAATGGCAACAAAATTGTTAATCTTCTACCCACCAGTCAACAATTAAATTATCATTATACCTCTACCATAAAATATTGCTCCAGCAAGCCCTCGACGGATTACATGCAAAACAACGAACACTCGGAATTACAGAATCATCAGCAAAATCATCACAACAACAACAACAACAACAACAACAATACCAGCACAAATCACATAGAAGCCAACAATTCAAATGAACTGCTGCAACATTCTTTGCAACAACGCATTCAACATACTTCAACTTCAGGTGGTGTCATTACTTCGGTTAATAATTCTCATAATGACTCCGATCAAGTTATTTCCGCGAGAGTCTACACCATAAGTTCCTCTCCGTCTAAAACGATTAATAGCACTAATAGCGATAAGGGAAATATTTCATCTAGGCAACAACAGCAAACGCCACCAACATCATCTCAGGACTTATCATCGCCAGATACAACGAAAAAATCGAGCTCCAGACGTCCGGAAAAACCAGCCCTCAGCTATATAAATATGATCGCAATGGCGATCAAAGAATCGCCGTCAGGCAAACTAACATTAAGTGAAATTTACACTTTTCTACAGTCGAGGTGAGTTACAACTCCAGCCAGAAGAGTTTATGTAGTGTTAAGAAGAAAAGAACATCAAAAGATTATTTTCGTTTTTTTAAGCTGAGAAGGGAGGGGAGGAAAAATATTTCACGATTATGAATTAGGATTGGGAAAGACTTTAGGATATACCTTGTTGTTTTGCAATATATGCAATTCGTACGAAAATATAGGGTGATTTTTTAAGAGCTTTCGGATTTGATTTATAAAAAAAACACATAAAATATTTATTTGAGTCGGTAGATCAAACCATATAATTCAATGTTTAAGAATGATTTCATGTAAATATTGACCGCGGCTACGTGTGAAATGGCTCATACGCTGGGTCCAATTTTACCATACTCTTGCCAACATATCGGCGTGGTATCTCACGAATAAATTCTTCAATATTGTCTAAATATCACGATTTAGGCGAGTAATTGACCGGACTCAAACGTGAAATAAAATGTTCACCGAACTTGGCTCTCAATTGGGTCATTATTTCGCGTGCTGTATATATTTGGCAGCGTCTTGCTGAAACCACATGTCGGCCAGGTCCAGATCTTTCATTTTGGGGGGAAAAAAAGTAAAGTAACAGAGGACCAATTCCTGCGAATTGCGCCGAATCGATAATCTATGGTCGTTAACAACACTGGCGGATACAGCTGCGATATTTTCCTCTGTCCGCACTCTACGTATGCGTGTTGGTAGTTTAATATTCAATAAGGTAATTTTTGTTCGAAAATTAGTCACAAGATTCCGAATAGCCGCCTCAGAAGGTCGCCCAAACTGACCATAAAATAGAAGAAGTGCACAATGCACCATAGACCAAACTTAACATCTTTAACAGCAAGATGTTACACGAAAACAGCTGAGCTGCCAAAAACAGTGTTGCCAAGAAGAAAGTTGCTAAAAAAATTACCCTTTATATGAACGACTTGTATAGCAACAACAAAATTTTAAAAAAAGTCCAATTTGGGGCACGAAGCAACATGAATTTAAAATTTTATATTCTACAAAAAAATTAGCTAATTTTCGTTACTTCAAAAATTTTAAAACTCTTGCCTAGAACTTATTTCGTAATAAGTAGGAAAGTTTCCTTTAATTCACGAATAACGTAAAATGTAGGGATGTAACGAATACAGATACGATTCTAATATATCGGCGATATTTCTGATATATTGATATCGGCGATAATTTACTCTCGATACGGCGATACTTCTTAAATTTTTTTAGAGCTGTTTTTTGCACAAACAATTAAATGTTCAACAATTTTTTTTGCATAAAAACTAAGAGAAATAACATAAAATCTAAACAGAAAAATTAAACATTTCTTTTGTTTTGCTTTGCACCATAGTAGTGAAATGTTCTCTCAATGCTAAATCATGTATGTATGTATTTAAAAAAAATTGTTTTTTGTTAATTCCAGAATGAATTCAAATATCAATTTTAAATATTAATAATCTATTGCACTATAATTTTGTATGATAAAAGGTTTTATTAATATTAACTTGAGTTCAGTTTCAAAATGCGTATCGGTATCGGAATCGGTATCGGCGATATTTATTTTTGCATGATGCATGAATTATTTTCAGTGTAAGAATTTTACATTTTCTACGCATTCTACGCCTTTCTGCATTTCATAAAAAATGCGAAGTTTTCCGCATCTTTCATGCCGCGCATGAATGTAGAAAGTAGATTGTATACATTTCGAATTATCTGATTTCTTTAAGGGCTGCTGTTGGCTGAAGTTAGTTAGGGCTTCAACTATAAAGCAAATGATGTTGTTCGAAAGCCCGAGTTCAAAGTCTGGCCAGACCCAGTCATAACAACATCATAGATTTTTCCGATATTCGTTATATGGCACTTACACCTGCACGACATTTGGCAAATTTCAATTAAAATCTTCATGAAAATCTATACCATTTACACCAAGTATTGTTTGACATTTAACAAGATTTCTTATCCAAAATAAAACCCATTAAGAGGAATTTTTCTGAACTACAGCCAAACAACTGCAATCTAGCTAATTCACACACTGTTTTGTGAACAAATTTAGTTGCATCAATAAAGGCCATGACTCACTATCATGCAAAGTCGTACGATCTACGAAAAAATACAACTCTGGTGTGATGAAATGTTATTGTCTTTTGAAAATTTTCATAAACTCCATCGTACCAGGGTTGTATGATAGTGTATCACGACCTTAAGTTCTATTAGATTTTAAGTAGATACCGACAAAATCTAGTGATGAAGTAGATTTTATTTTATATGGGAATCTACTAGAGTTTGAGCGAAGTCTCGTAAGTATGAATTCACATTTAAAAGTAATTTGTCTATACAAAAATTAATTAAAATCGACATTAAGTGTCTATGCTAATTTATGTATTTCGCAGCACCCTACTTCATCGATATTTGTAGCAATTAATCGTGGGCGAACTAAAATAACTAATAAAATTGCAACACAGTTTAAATTAATACGCCTACCTATCAACAGAGGCGGTGCAACGAGGCTATAAATATTCACCCTCATCATGAAAATTTTTTCCCCCAATATTTTTCCATTTTTCTTCTGCGAATTGCAATCGTAAATAGTTTTTCCGGGAATAATTTTCCCCTTATCATGAATATTATTTTTTACGGGTTGTAATCACTTAATTTTTGCAGGCGAACTGGGAAAAACACACGGTCCTGACAGTATAGGTTCAATAGTACTATTAAAGGGTAGTAAGATTCTTTATAATTTTTCATTGCAAATGGAACATGTGAATTATTTTAATTGATCGTATTACAACTTGCTAAAACCTTTTTTTGTGATGAATGCTTACGACAAACTTTTTTAGTTTGTTACAAATATTTTTATTTTTGTTACTTTAATCTACGTATGACATTTGATCGGAAATTTTTAAATATAAGGCTTTCCTCAAGATTGTTTTAGGTTGAAATCTACTGATGAGTTTCTTAAGCAGAAACGAACTGCATATATACGTTGCTTAAGCAACAACAAACAAAAACCCCTAATTTTTTTAAAAATGATTTGGTTTTGAACATCGATAGAAATTTCGTATGCGTGTTGGTTTGACATTTCTGACGTGTCAAATCGCGCTACATAACCAAGAAAAGAGCTGTCAATTTTTCAAACAGTAAAATAGTTGACGATTTTAGACGTCATTGTGTTTCGTTAATATGGCGCTACTTTCTTGTAAATAGTTTATATTAATCTTATTTTAATGATTTTTGAGGCACTGACCTAATTAAATTGCCGGCTTACAATATGCTTAGATCTTCGATAGAACGTAAAATAAATTTCTAAGCGCTTAAGATCCTCTGTGCAAATTCTCCAATTTCCAATACCATTTTATGGGATGTTCGTATAGTATCGTATTTTCCATTCGTACAACATGATCTAGAGAAAGCATCCTCTGGATTTTGATTTTGATGCATTTAACTATTTCGATGTCTGCATATAAAATGTTTGATAATTTAATAAAATAGTAAAATAGTTGAATTGTAGAAAATTTATCAATATGGATAATTAGTTTTGTTAGTTTGGTTTGTATTAATTTGACGAAAATTCAAGCAAATTTTGTTAAAATGCAATTGCTTGTGTGTCTCTCTGAATTCTGGAGAAGTTAAAAGTCGTTAGGGTACAGTAAGTAATATGCTTTTGTGCAATAAAATTCTATGTTGCAATGTAAAAAAGGGAAAGGTCATTGTATTCAAACTGTAACAGAATTGAAGATGAAAGCGCGGACTTTTACACTAAAAATAAATTAATAATATTTTACAAGTCGATACGAGAAACAAATTATTTTTGACCCACCCTAATGTACATACATACATTGTAAACTAACTTTTTTTTTATTGGCACATGGATGCCACTCATTTCATATATATGTATGTATATATTTCCCCTCTCAGAGATTGCAAATATTTACGTTGCTTTACCAGCAAAAGTTAAATTTTGTCTAGAATTTTTTGATTATTTTTGTAGTTCCATCTATTTTTAAATAGAAAATCTTTCAATCGGCATTTACTTTTATTAACTGGCATAAGCATTATCAGCTGCTTTCAGTAATTTTAACTTGGCACCACTGAATTTAGCACTACGAAAACAAAGTTGCCCGCCAAAAAATTTCAAAAAAGGTAATCGGGTTTGGAATTAAGCATTTTTGGTTTAAGCTCTTCCCTACTGGATTACCAAATTAATGATTTTAAGAAGGCGTAACACTAAAATAATCGATTATTGAAAAGTACTTAATTTTTTTCATTTAGCAACTTGTTCACGTAATCTATTTAATTTAAAAAAATCATTCTCCTCATTTGGCAACTTCAACATTATTTTTTTTTAATTTTGGGTAATGTGATTTCTAAGCGAGTAATGAAATTTGGTAATCAGAAAAGTATAATGACTTACAAGTAGCAAGTAGTTTTGATGGTAGTGTGTAATTTTTTGATGGGTGCATTTCATAAAACCTGTTTAAAACCAATTGAAAAAGGTTTTAAGTTGGTTTTAACAAAATCATTTTGTATGGTTAAAACCTGATTTTAACAATAAAACCAATGGCGCATATTCATACTCAAAAAGGAGTATAATGTAAAAATTTAAAACCAGTATTACCATACAAAATACTGGTTTTAAACTTTTAAAGAGTACTTTGTTTTGACTATGCATATGCGCCAATATTTCTGTGGCAAAAAGGAAAAAGTGCTTAAGTCTTGATATGCTGATTTTGAGTTAATGGTACCTTCGTAATCTGCATATTCGAAAGTACCCCTGGTCAAAATCTCAATTAATTTGTGTAATTTTTCTGGAAGTTATATCACTATGACTTGCGACTTATCTTTTTTAGACTTCTACAGCCTGTTTTTCGAAAACATAAGACCTTTCGTTTTTATGTTTCGTTTATAAACAATAACGTTTAAAATTTGCTTTTTATAAAACATTTTCAAAAGCTTTCGTTTTGTCATAAAAAGAGCTTTTTAGGTATAACCAAAAAATCACACTCAAGAAATTATAGCAGTGACGGAACAAAAAAAAAATAAAATCTATTAAAAAAAAATTTAATGAAAAATTATAAATAAGATTGATTTTAAATTTTATGAACAAGGCGGTAGGCAATTTTTAACCCCCGACTAAAAAAAGGGGTGTTATAAGTTTGTAGTGTGTGTCTGTGTGGCTGTGTGTCTGTCCGTATCCACGTACAGACCAAAGGGCTGGACCGATTTTGATTTAGTTTTTTCTGTTTGAAAGGTGACTTGATCGAGAAGGTTCTTAGCAATGTTTTAAGGAAATCGGTCCAGCCGTTTAGAAGATATCGCATCTTCTCTAGATATATTCGGGGGTTTTTAAAATGTTTAATTTTTTTATATTTTTAATTGATTCAAGCATTTATTTAGAAAATTATACACAGCTTAATATAGATTTTCATTGTATTTTGTATTTTCCGATTTTATTAGAACTATTACTTTCTCCAATAACTCATACCTTATTTTGACTCAATGCTAATCATTTTAGTAATTTGTTTGACAGTTAAATTATGAAAAATAATGCAAATATTATTTTGTTATACTGAATTTGGTAACAGAAATGTTACAGAAACAAGAGAAATTTTTTTCTTTATATGGAAGTCGAGATTCGTTATTGTAAAAGTTGAGTTAATACGATTAAAGACAACTCCACATGTGCAAAAAAAAAAATCTAACGTATGCTTCAAGTGTACGTAAAAACCGGTTTTTGTATGGACATTTTTATTTACCGTGCACTTCAAGCACACGATTTTTTTTTGCATAGCGGAGAAAGTCTCTCACATTCTCTCATTTATTTATTTATTTTTGTAAGTTAAAGTGAAAAATAAAACAAAAAAATTTTTCTTAGAGTTTTAAGTCAGTTAACATGTTAAGATTAAAAATTAAATACGATTTTCCTTAAAGTCAAATGAAAAATATGTAGACCGAATTTTAATTAATTTTACATAAAAAATTTCATGAGTGTAGAAAACTGAAAGCTCTTTTGTTGTCACTCACATGCAAATAAATAAATGTTTTAAAAACGTAAACATAGTTTTGTTCGTTATTTTAAAGAACGTATACATTTATTCATTTTCGAAAAACAGGCTGCTAATCTCATTTGGAATAATAGTTAACTTAAAGTACGGTCACACTTGTCAAACATTTGCCCAAAAAAGCGTAACCACTAAATGCTAATGAAAAATCGTTCAATTCAGACAAAAGTTTGTCAAGCTAAAGAGTAGTCAATAATGTTGGATTATATAACATTGTCTATTAGTTGTGTTCGAAACTGTTTAAATTGACAAACAAGTGTCTGGATCAAAACTTTTTTCATTAGTGTTTGTCGGTTACGCTTTTTTGGGCAAATGTTTGACAAGTGTGACCGTACCTTTAGGTTATACTTTAGTATATTTCAACTTAAATGTAAAACTAATAACGTGTAGAACGACTTTTGTTTAAAGAATTAAAGGTTAACAGAGAATTTCCCAATTTAACTGTAAGAGAAATGAATTTCTGAAAATCGACTTGAAAGCTTAAAAGTGCTCTCCTGCAAAACAGTAAAATATGACTTAGGCACATTTTCCTTATTGCCAAAAATTTATATATAAAATAACCAGATATTAAAAATATGTCGTGTATGAGCCCATTTTCGAGTATTTCTTAATCGATTCACTCAATAAAAACTTTATTTTGGGACACTCTGTGTAATCACCAGACGAATACTTTTAATGTATAATGTAATGCTAGAACTAATAGTTAAAATCTTATAAGTTTTCGGAAAATATTTTTTATGTTGTACAGTGTATTTATAAAATCATTGAAAGTGTGTTGTTACTGCTGATGCATTAAGAACTCCTTTGATATAAAATCATTTAAAATAAATGCGTTTATTTATTTTACACAAACGTAATACGAAACTTAATAATTGATAACTATCAATAAATACGATATAGAATACAAACATTATATTAGACGCATTTAATTAAATACGAGAACGTTATTGGAGATTCGAAGAGTGTCGTACGTACATTGAAGTCCTAAATTAATTCTTAAAAAAATATGCAATTTCAAAGAATTTTAGAAGCAATTCTTTTGTGATTTTGTTTTGAGCGAATGTTTATTTTTATTTATTTTATCTACTCGTATTCAAGACATATTGAATTATCTGAATAATAAAAAAAACAATCATAATCGCTATAAAGAGATTATTAACCTCATGAAACAATAGGTTTGCATTTGAAAAAAGTAGGGAAAAGACAATATTTCAATGTATCCTCCCAGCTTGAGTTGAAGTTGCAGCAACCTCAGAGATGGGCTGATTTTATGGATGTAATGGTTGACAACACAATCATCCTGGTTGAATTATCCCAGCAACGAATAGAGTCAAATATTATTTGATTGGAAGAAACTTGTTCATGGCTGAAAAACACTAAGGCTTCCACGGACCTTTAAGGGCCTGTACCAATCATTTAAGGGGTCTGCGTGTGGAGCCAGCAAAACGTTTTTATTATAAGTTATAAGTTTTTATTTTCATTATATTTTTATATTTTTATACGGGTAAATATCATTTGCAATGTTCTATGCATGTGGCGTATTGTGTATATATTTGGCATATTTTCATGTTTTTAGTGCATATTGCATAAAACACTTTTTTTAAAGCATATTTGTGGTTTCCCTGGTCATCAATAACCACAAGTAGGGGGTTATATTGATCACAAGGCGTTGTTGATTTTAAAATAAAATTTTTCCCTCAGTGTAGTTTATTCATTATTTTCGACAAAACTGGACCTATACAATTAGTTCTGCAAGCTGTACTAGTGCTGTTTATCTCTCTATCTCTCTCTCTCTCTCTCTTACAAACTAACTGCAATATTTTTTTTTATTTTGTCACAAATTGTTATTTAAAATGAATTGAATTTTTCCTTCCAGATTTGATTTCTTTCGGGGTTCGTATGTGGGTTGGAAAAACTCGGTGAGACATAACCTAAGCTTAAATGAATGTTTCAAAAAATTGCCCAAGGGAATGGGAGTGGGAAAACCTGGTAAAGGCAATTATTGGACCATTGAACAAAACTCCGCCTACATGTTTGCAGATGAAGGCAGTTTGCGTAGAAGACCCAGAGGTTACAGATCCAAGTTGAAAGTAAAACCTTACGCAACAGCCAATGGATTTTATGGCACATCTTCCTACGATACAGGAATGGTAAATTAAAAATTTTTACTAGAAATCGATTAAAAAAATAAAATAAAATTTATATTCTTTCTGTTCACAGGATAATCCAAACTTTTATGCTTCCCAACCCTTTGCCTCCTACGATTATCCATCGGCCACAGCTGCAGGAGGTTTTAGCGACGCTTGGGCGCCACATGGCCACAGCCATGTCCAAAATACTCTACCTCAATATTCAAATATAAGTGTTTCGTCTGCTTTGCACAATAATAGTCCTACACCGCCTCAAGCTCACAGCATTTCAAATGTATCAACCAGCAATTCATCGCCTATCCCCCCAATAACAGTCAGTTCTGCAATAACGGCGTCAGCTTTGCAATCAAATCCCAGTTTAGATTATGCTGCAGCCTCTCTAGCGGCAGCCGGCAACAGCTACAATCCATATGGTTCATCACCCACAGGCGCCACTTACAACATAGACAATGGTAAGTCGTCATTAATCACACTTACAAAAAAACATTAAACAATTTGTTCATGATGATCTTTCAGGGCGTTCATGTCAATCATAAATGTGTTTATTATGCATACGCAATAATAAAACACAAAATATTAAAATGGAAGATCATAAATTTTATTTTCTTCTGAAGCAAGCTATTTTGCCCTCTTAATGAAATGAAAGAGAAACACCATGATCGTCATTAAATTTATATGTAGCATATTAAATAGTTATATGAAAGTTGTCTTTAGTAAATGCATTTCATTAAATTATTTTTTCAATTAAATTTTCTTGCAGGTTTGCGCTCAATGTCTCTAACACAAATGTCTCCACATAATCATCACAATCATCATACTCAGCACCATCACCAACAACATGCACATCACAATACATCCATGACACCTCCACCACCAAGCTCATCATCATCATCATCATCAAATATGCCACCCACGTCGTCGTCCTCGTCATTGACGACAACAGCATCAGCAGCAACATCACATTTAATTGATCGTAAACCGATTTATTTGCCACCATTAAGCCCACCTAACGGCACAATTTCAACGCCGCCACTGCATGCCCAACAATTGAGTGTGGGCGCAGCAGCAGCAGCAGCAACGAACGGTTCAGGTAATGGCGGCTCTTCGTATTACGAGGACATTAAATATTCTAATTAATAACAATTTAAAAATAAATTTCACATACATATGTATAAAAAATTTAATTCAGTCATAGCCAGATTTGCCAAAAATACATATTTTATAATTCAAAAATTCGAAGAATACGAGTAGTTAACCCCTAAAAGTTTTTATCAAAAAATAAATTATAAGTAGTTCTTAATTAAATAAAATACATAAATAAATAGCAGTGAGTTTTTCTTTAGGATTCAGTTAAATGACTTGCGAAACGCGCACCATAGAGATTTCATTTGCTAGATCAACGGTTCCCAAATATGGAGGGGTCCACGGATACCTGAGGGTCCGTATTAGTGTCCTGCACAAGACCATTTATAAGACCTTTCAAGACATGAGATATTTTCAAATGCTTTACTACAGCGAAATATTCTAAAACAAACGCTAAACAACAATGTTGGCAAGACAAACAACTGAGAAAAATGTCTTGTCCTTATTTATTTATTAATACATATTATACAAAGTAAATTTGTACAATATGGTTGCACAAATATGGGCGGTGAAACTAGACCACATGCCAGTGGCAGTGATGGATGAGTCCCGGGCCTAGGGCGGCATGATTTTAGGGTCGGCAAAATTTTAAGAGCCCCAAAAATTAACCCTGTGTTTGTGTAAGACATTTGAGTTAAAAATCTTGGCATTTTTGTAATAGATTAAAGGAAACTTGTACAACTTTTCTTTAATCTATTACAGAAACGCCTGGATTTCTAACTCAAACGTCTTACACAAACAGGGGGTTACATTTAAAATATGTATGTATGTAGTTTGAAATTGAAAATTTTTGTGAATTACTTTTGCTTCACACATACATATACATATATAATATAATTAATTAAATAATATAATTCTGATCTTACCAGTTAATGTATCGGTTATACTATTCTAAAGCACTTGAGTTTAGCATTGTGCATTTTTAAGATTTAACGACAGTTCGGGTAAGTGTACTTTACATGTTTATTTACGAAACCAGAGCGTACTCTAGTTGGGAAGTATTAAGAAGCATCGTTTAAAAACTTCTGATTTGTGTAATTGCTTTTGCTTCTGTTTCTGAAAATGTAAACACAGCAAAGATTTTTAGCATTTAACATGTTAAAGCAGTTGTCGGTTTGACTGCCTGCTCCTTTAAATAAATTCCGTAGTGCGATTCACTAACTTTGTTAACTATAATTAAATCGTTAAAATAATTATAACGAAAATTTATGGAATTTGCTATTCAGTAGCATTTTTAACGATTTTCGCTGTAGGTTAATGTCAGCTGTGTCGTTATTTAAGCTATAATAATTTATGTGCTGTTAATTTTATCGACAAAAACCAACAGAAAATATCAGCTCCGTCCTATCGTTAAAAATAAGTTTCAGAATCACACAATCGTTATTTTAAGCGACAAAATGTATAGACAAAAATTACGATGGTCGGATCGTTAGTTTACTGAATCGCACTACAGATGTTAAAATTTAATTTTTTACTAGACTATACTTTTTTTTTTGGAAAAAAATGTTAGTAAAACTCAACAGAAAAGTGTGCATTAATTATATGAAATTCGAAAATAAATTTTAGCGTAAGAAAATTTTGAAAAACGAAAATTTTTGGTATAAAAGTGGTTTGTATGACCTATTAGAGTGCCTAGACACGTTTAGATTATATTGCCAAATATTAGGTTTGTCTGCGTACTTTTCCAGTAGCAAATACTCAGTCAACTTTTTTGGGAGAGTAAGACCAATTTTACTCTGTCGACTGAAAATATCTTAAAAAGTACGCAGACAGTATCCAGTAAAATCTTGCAAGAAAACAGCTGATCGGCGTGTAAACAATTGAAATAACAAAGCAAAAGAATTTTATTTTTATTTAATTTATTTATAACAATAACCAACCGAGCCCATAGGGCCATATATAGTTGATGGACTACAAGAATAGCATAATAATTAAGCATGTAGGCAACAAATAAACTAGACACAATATTCATGAAAAAAATAATAATATGTAGTTATAAAATTATAAGATGAAAATATTACTTATAAATTGGAAGATATATTGCGCATGAAGTTAACTATATGTATTCGGAATCTAGATTAGTTCAATTGGGAGAAATGTTCAACAAGCTTAACTTTGAATGAATTACGAGTAATATGGAATGCTCTTAAGGATCGTGGCAGTGAATTCCAACATTTGGCGACTCGTACAGTAAATGATCTTTCATAAATAAGACGATTTCGAATGGGGAATAGAAGCTGTGGGTTTCTATCACTTAGTAAAAAACGTAAAATGTCTGAGGATATAGTCTGGGCAGTCTGTGAGCATGACATTATAAAAGAAAAGAAGTGATCTAATCTGTATGAAATTTTTAAAACTACAGCCCAAAAAATCAATAACATGCATAGAAACATGATCGTTAATTCGTAGTTGGTATATAAAGCCAAATGCCACACAAGCGTAAAAAAAGCGTAACCAACTAATTACTAATGAAAAACTATTTGATTCAGACATGTATTTATTAAGTTAAACAGTTTCATACATAATTAATAGACAATTTTATAGAATCCAAAATGATTGCAAACTATTTAAATCAATAAATATATGTCTGAATCAAAAAGTTTTTCATTAGTAATTAGATGGTTACGTTTTTTTGGGCTAATGACACAAGAAATGCCAGATGTAAACTCAGCCTAAGGCACACCTATTTAAATTTTCACAGCTCAATACAATATAATAAATTAGACATCAATAAGGAGTGAGCTATGCTCCTTCTAATATGTAAGGGCAGGTATAAATTCATTGCATAAAGTCTTCGTAAGGTGAAGTTTATTTTAGAAAATAGTCCATTAATATGGTGTCCGAAACTAAGAGTATTGTCTAGTAAAACACCAAGACATTTCACACGATCGACAAAATCAATGAGTTGTCCAGAAAAATAGCATTATTGGAATCATTGGTTCTGCTTTTACACCACGGTCGCACTGTATACTTGGAGGTTTCTAGCATGAAATAAAGTGTTTTGTTTATTATAATTTATTATAAACGTTAAAAATCAACACAATTGTAACTATTTACCTCTGCCATTGTTAAATTTCAATTTCTATTTTCATTTCACAAAAATTATTTCATTCAAAAAGTAATAAAAACAGCTGTTCAAACTAGTTGCAAAATCTTGCAAGAAGAAATTTCTCCAGTAACATTTTGCAAGTTCTCTAACTTCCAACTGTCAAAAAGTTCTCTTTTTGGCTCTCTCGCTGCAAGAGATTTGGAGTACGCAGACATTTTGTAAGATTTTGCAACATTTTGCACAAAATTATGCAAAATATGTGTACGCAGACAGACCTATTATTAGCAAAAAATTACATTTGCAAAAAAAAGTGCATAATATCTTAATGAGATTTATTTAGTGGACTCTTAGCTACATTATACATATTTCCATATATAGTAAAGCGCTATCACTAAGTCTGAATTAGGTGTATGAAGAAAGGCTTTTTAAAATTAAATATGTGAATTTATAAATATTTAAATTACACTGTGTAACAGTAAAAAAGTCCGCATGGCCTTGACAGTATAGGTTCTATAGTACTACCAAAGGGAAGTAAACCCCATGCACAGTTTGGCGATTTTGGTGACCAATTAATTTTTATGAATCTCCAAAGATTCCGAAAAAGATGATGTTATCATTTTTTGGCCAACACCTAATTCAGACTTTGTGATAGCGCTTTACTATATAGGGAAATAATGTAGCTAAAAAAGAGTCCACTAAATAAATCTCATTAAGATATTACGCCGAAAAAATTATTTCTTTTTGCAGTTTTTTTTTTGCAAAAGTAATTTTTTTTTCACGTGCCCATGATTACTTCAGTGATACATTTTTTTAGATTTAATTGAACTGTATTGAATTTTAATCAGAAATAATTTCTCAAGCGGGCTTAAGTTCAGTAATTTCAATTCTTATTGAATGAAATATTTTTTTTAATTAATGTGTGTTTCTAAAGAAGAGAATAAAAATTAAACTAGGTTTTTATTAGCTGGGGGAAGTACCGATATTTTTCTCTGGAGCCGCGCACTTCATCAGCACCCTAGTCTATCTACTTCGGTACACATCATTTGCATGAACTATGTTTCAGTTCACACTATCAATTTTCTATTAATCCAAAAAACAATCCATGTTCATTGCCATCAGGGCATAATTGTAATAAAAATATGATTGTGTCAATTCTTAAATTGATTGCATCAACTGAGCGTATGCTTTTGTCATGACTAATGAACTGATTGACTACCACAACCGAATAAAATACTATGAATTGAATTTTAGTACCAACTTTTGGTATTTACAACTAAAAAATTTTCGTCCTATAAACACTTTCTTGCAGTTGCTGCAACTAACTAGAGGTTGAGTTTACTATCATAGTTTATAGCAGCAATTTAAAGAATTAGCTTTAGTGATTTTCAAAGATATTGTTACGTAAAAAGATTCCTACAGGGTTAAGCAAAGAACTATCTAGAAGTATTTAACTAAAGCACTAAACGTACACACATATTCACGTGCAAGCACTATAGCAACAACAATTGTGTACAAAGCTACAGACATACACGTATACAAATAAAAGTGCGAGCACTTATGGTAACAACCCTGTACTAAAAATAGCACACTGCACTACCAACATACAAGTCGTTACTTTGAAAATTCAAAGATTAACGGCCAATCGAATCACCTACAAACATCTAGAAACGGCGACATGAATTTTCCCCAGTATGCTAGAAGACTGTTTGAACATCTGGCTACCAATAAACAAACACGTCTATACGGCCATATCGTTTCTTATGTGTTGGTCTTTACTAAGTACATGAATGCATGTTGCCACACCATCTGCTTGCGAATATTCTAGATCCGGTGTTGGTTGTATAAAAAGGGCTGCCATATGCGAGAAGTAAGTCAGTACAAATTGGAATTTAGTAGAGTGAACATCGTTGAAAGTAAAAGACATCGTGCCGTGGATAATAACGTTCAGAAGCAAATAAGAAAACACAAG
The DNA here is from genome assembly GCA_905220375.1 of Tachina fera. Classification (NCBI taxonomy): domain Eukaryota; kingdom Metazoa; phylum Arthropoda; class Insecta; order Diptera; family Tachinidae; genus Tachina; species Tachina fera. The sequence goes on along the minus strand of LR999964.1, from coordinate 48,092,841 downwards.
TTGTAATTGGTTTAGTCACAAATAAAAGGAAGTTCAGTTGCAAATAAGAAAATCGTCTTGTTATTTATTTTTATTTTTGAGCAATCAAAAGAACTCACACGTTTAATAAAATTTAAACGTAACATTTGGTGTCAGAAGTGGGATTGCAAAATTAAAATAAAAATAATAAATTAATTAGAAAATAATTAATTTGTAATACAAAGAGAGAAAATCAACAATGAAATTCGAAGACCTAAAAGTGGAGCAACTCAAAAAGGAATTGAGTAAGTGTGACCTGCCAACAACAGGTAATAAGGCAGAACTTCAAAAGAGGCTGATAGATGAATTCAAGCGTCGTGGCGTTGACATAGGAGCGTACGAATTTGAAGAGAAATATGAGATGGAAGAAACGTCTGCTCCTTCTACTAGTACTCCAACCAGTACAGATATCAGCGCAATGTTTGCTGCCATGATGAGCAAAATTCAGGATTTTCAAGAAATTTCTCGATTAAGCAATGAGAAAATGGATGACAGATTTCAGGAGCTTTCTAGAGCTAATGCTGAGATGAAGGCTGAAATGAAGGCCACAAATGAGAAACTTCAAGAAATTTCTGAAGGCTTATATAGAAGAGTAGACGGCATTAAAGTACAAGTCAGTAAATCAGACCAAAAGATTTCTGACTTGGAGCAGATCAACGATGAAATTTCTGGCAATGAAGAAAAAGTTGACGAAATCAAAAGTGATCAGTGTCAACAAGTTGGAAATGAGCGAAGTTTGTCAGAAGTCTCCAGCAAAGTGAATGAAGCTCGTGACTTAGAAGATAGTCAAGCGGTCAGTGGAACAGTGGAACAAGCTATGGGTGAAATGGTTTCGCTTTCTCAGGGTAAAGAAACTGCTGCGGTATACAAAGCGCGCAGCATAAAAGCAGCAAGGAAGAAGAAGACAACTTTTGTAAAGAACCTCAAGCGTGTGGTAAGGCAAAGTCTAGTCGAGGAACAAAGTAGAGTCAGTGCAATAGGCCATAAGTGTGGAAGGAGTGGTCATCTCCAGTGTATGGTAAGGCAAGCTCTAGCCAAGGGGCAAGGTAGAGTCAGAGCCAAAGGCCATAAGTGTGGAAGGAGTGGTCATCTCCAGTGTATGGTAAGGCAAGCTCTAGCCAAGGGGCAAGGTAGAGTCAGAGCCAAAGGCCATAAATGTGGAAGGAGCATTCATCTCCAGGATATGGTAAAGCACGCTCTAGTCAAGAGGCAAATTAGACGCAGAGCCAGATGCCATAAATGTGGCAGAAGTTGTCATATACAGCGTACGGCATCGCAAGCTGTAGTGGAAATACCAAGCAGATTCAGTACCAAGGGCTGGAAATGTGGAAGAACTTGTCATATTCAGCGCAAGGCAAAGCAAGCTGTAGTGGAAACAGGAAGCAAAGTCAGTACCAGGGGCCACAAATGTCAACAAAGTAGTCACCTCCGGCGTATGGCAAAACAATTCCCAGTTGAAAGACGAAGCAGAGCCAGAACTAAAGCCTACAAATATGGAAGAGGTAGTCGTCTACAGCGCAACTACAAGGCGTATAGAAAACGTAGAAAGAAACAGGCGGTGATGGTGTGCCTATTCGGGACGAATAGGCTTAAGTGGGCGGCAGTGTTACGTAAAAAGATTCCTACAGGGTTAAGCAAAGAACTATCTAGAAGTATTTAACTAAAGCACTAAACGTACACACATATTCACGTGCAAGCACTATAGCAACAACAATTGTGTACATAGCTACAGACATACACGTATACAAATAAAAGTGCGAGCACTTATGGTAACAACCCTGTACTAAAAATAGCACACTGCACTACCAACATACAAGTCGTTACTTTGAAAATTCAAAGATTAACGGCCAATCGAATCACCTACAAACATCTAGAAACGGCGACATGAATTTTCCCCAGTATGCTAGAAGACTGTTTGAACATCTGGCTACCAATAAACAAACACGTCTATACGGCCATATCGTTTCTTATGTGTTGGTCTTTACTAAGTACATGAATGCATGTTGCCACACCATCTGCTTGCGAATATTCTAGATCCGGTGTTGGTTGTATAAAAAGGGCTGCCATATGCGAGAAGTAAGTCAGTACAAATTGGAATTTAGTAGAGTGAACATCGTTGAAAGTAAAAGACATCGTGCCGTGGATAATAACGTTCAGAAGCAAATAAGAAAACACAAGTTGTAATTGGTTTAGTCACAAATAAAAGGAAGTTCAGTTGCAAATAAGAAAATCGTCTTGTTATTTATTTTTATTTTTGAGCAATCAAAAGAACTCACACGTTTAATAAAATTTAAACGTAACAATATTATGATTTGTGAATTCTCAAATGGTTTTTGAAAGTATGTGCATAATATAACAGGTTTGTGGCTGTTCAAAATGTGTGGTTGAAGAAATTCATATAGACATGCTTCATTCACCACCAGAAAATAAATTTCAAATTAAATAAACTTATGACAATATGTCTAATAATAAATTTCTTAAATTTTGTATTTATATTTGCGTTTATTGTTTATTTTTGTTTCAGCAAGGAAGACCAATTTTTCTTTCACATATACCAATTATGATATTGTTTTAGTTATACTAACCATATTTTCGGTAGCAAGAACAACTTTTATTTCAAATGCCATACTGCTAACCAATTTTATCTGTTGTTGCAATTATTGGGTTAATGGTTATAATTAAATATATTGTGGTACCACAAGAAAATTGATAGTTGGTGCAACCGCCAAAATTCGATTGTCTTAACGAATCTGTTTTCTCTGTGTCGAGATTGTTATTAACATCAGCTATTTAACATAAATTTTTAATAAAACGGAATATGAGAAATGATTCTTGTGTATACACCTGTTTGTGTACGGAACAGAGATCCGCAATGAATATTGTGTTTGCTATTAATATTGACTCATGAAATTTTAAATATAAGTGCGTAAGACATCGCTTAAACTCAATTACTCTGATGTACGTTCACTCTCAATGACATTAATTTATAAATAAGTCAAAATGAATATTAATGCGACGTTGAGATTCATATTCATGCCATACTCTTTTATGTCATGTACCTGTGTTTATTTAAAAGTTTAGTCATTAAACAGTTTGCAAGTAGTATACAATAGTAATAAATAGGGCTGTTTTTCAATTCCGGCAAAAAAAAAAAACAAACAACAATAAGCACCAGAGAAACAAACACACAACCCCGTATGCGAATTTCTCATTGTGAGTCAATTTATTTATTTTGCATCGTCCATAGGCATTGAGTTAAGAGAGTCGAAATCAATAACGTCATAAATGTTGCTATGTATGAGTTCGATGTTCACTTCAAACTTTCGAGTGAATATGTTTCATAGACAGGTTAGGTTAGGTTAGGAAGTGTGGTTCTTTACGGCACCTCCACTCGGAGACTCAATTGGGTCCATTGTGATTCCCTTCTGTTGCCCATAAAAAAGTAATATTCACCCTCCAATTTGCAGCCCAAAGTGACCCTATTATCCATAGCTAAGTCACCGAATTCCCATAATAAAGCCCCTGATGTCCTCTAGTTTACATTTCCCGACTTCAGTAATGCTTTCATGGAAACGTCTGCTCAGCCATCTAAGCCTATGACGTTGCAGCTTCTGGCAATGACAGATAATATGTTCAATGGTTTCTGGTTCCTCTTCATCGCCGCACATCCTACAAAAATCTAGAGTGCCAGTCTCCCAAATGCTGGTTCTTGCTCTAACCGAGCAGTGACCAGTCAACACGCCTATCATGATTCGCATCGCCTTCCTATTCATGTCCAGCAGTAGTTTAGATCTTCCTGAGTCTAGTTTTGGCCAAAAACCCCTCAAGATTCTACAATCTTGTTTCATAGACAACATTGCCATAAATATGAGTGCGTATTGCGTACAAGAAATTATAAGTCATATTTAACTCTACCCACTTTTTCACTACTCATTTCTGTTCTCTGGTACGGAAATCATTGCCTCAAAACGTCGAAATATGACAAAAGTTCGAGTTTCAAAAATTGTGGTAAAATTAGTAAATTCCTATAGCGGGAAATTAAAAAAGCAACAATAAATATATATATTGTTACGTTTAAATTTTATTAAACGTGTGAGTTCTTTTGATTGCTCAAAAATAAAAATAAATAACAAGACGATTTTCTTATTTGCAACTTAACTTCCTTTTATTATTGACTAAACCAATTACAACTTGTCTTTTCTTATTTACTTCTTAACGTTATTATCCACGGCACGATGTCTTTCAACGATGTTCACTCTACTAAATTCCAATTACTACTGACTGACTTCTCGCATATGGCAGCCCTTTTTATACAACCAACACCGGATCTAGAATATTCGCAAGCAGATGGTGTGGCAACATGCATTCATGTACTTAGTAAAGACCAACACATAAGAAACGATATGGCCGTATAGACGTGTTTGTTTATTGGTAGCCAGATGTTCAAACAGTCTTCTAGCATACTGGGGAAAATTCATGTCGCCGTTTCTAGATGTTTGTAGGTGATTCGATTGGCCGTTAATCTTTGAATTTTCAAAGTAACGACTTGTATGTTGGTAGTGCAGTGTGCTATTTTTAGTACAGGGTTGTTACCATAAGTGCTCGCACTTTTATTTGTATACGTGTATGTCTGTAGCTTTGTACACAATTGTTGTTGCTATAGTGCTTGCACGTGGATATGTGTGTACGTTTAGTGCTTTAGTTAAATACTTCTAGATAGTTCTTTGCTTAACCCTGTAGGAATCTTTTTACGTAACACTGCCGCCCACTTAAGCCTATTCGTCCCGAATAGGCACATCATCACTGCCTGTTTCTTTCTTCGTTTTCTATACGCCTTGTAGTTGCGCTGTAGACGACTACCTCTTCCATATTTGTGGGCTTTAGCTCTGGCTCTGCTTCGTCTTTCAACTGGGAATTGTTTTGCCATACGCCGGAGGTGACTACTTTGTTGCCATTTGTGGCCCTTGGTACTGACTTTGCTTCCTGTTTCCACTACAGCTTGCTTTGCCTTGCGCTGAAGATGACAAGTTCTTCCACATTTGCAGCCCTTGGTACTGAATCTGCTTGGTATTTCCACTACAGCTTGCCATGCCGTACGCTGTAGATGACAACTTCTGCCACATTTGTGGCATCTGGCTCTGAGTCTACATTGCCTCTTGACTAGAGCGTGCTTTACCATTCCCTGGAGATGACTACTCCTTCCACACTTATGGCCTTTGGCTCTGACTCTACCTTGCCCCTTGGCTAGAGCTTGCCTTACCATACACTGGAGATGACCACTCCTTCCACACTTATGGCCTTTGGCTGTGACTCTACCTTGCCCCTTGGCTAGAGCTTGCCTTACCATACACTGGAGATGACCACTCCTTCCACACTTATGGCCTATTGCACTGACTCTACTTTGTTTCTCGACTAGACTTTGCCTTACCACACGCTTGAGATTTTTTACGAAAGTTGTCTTCTTCTTCCTTGCTGCTTTTACGCTGCTCGCTTTGTATGCTGTAGCAATTTCGTTACCCTGAGCAAGCGAGACTATTTCACCCATTGCTTGTTCCACTGTTTCACTGACCGCTTGACTATCTTGTAGGTCACGAGCTTCATTCACTTCGCTGTTGATTTCGTCAACATTTTCTTCATTGCCAGAAATTTCATCGTTGATCTGCTACAAGTCAGAAATCTTTTGGTCTGATTTACTGACTTGTACTTTAATGCCGTCTACTTTTCTATATAAGCCCTCAGACATTTCTTGGAGTTTCTTATTTGTGGCTTTAACTTCAGCCTTCATCTCAGCATTAGCTCTAGAAAGCTCCTGAAATCTGTCATCCATTTTGCTCATTATGGCAGCAAACATTGCGCTGATGTCTGTACTGGTTGGAGTACTAGTAGAAGGAGCAGACGTTTCTTCCATCTCATATTTCTCTTCAAATTCGTACGCTCCTATGTCAACGCCACGACGCTTGAATTCATCTATCAGTCTCCTTTGAAGTTCTGCCTTATTACCCGTTGTCGGCAGGTCACACTTACTCAATTCCTTTTTGAGTTGCTCCACTTTTAGGTCTTCGAACTTCATTGTAGATTTTCTTTTCTTGTATTACAAATTCATTATTCTCTGATTAATTAATTATTTTTATTTTAATTTTGCAATCCCACTTCTGACACCAAATGTTACGTTTAAATTTTATTAAACGTGTGAGTTCTTTTGATTGCTCAAAAATAAAAATAAATAACAACACGATTTTCTTATTTGCAACTTAACTTCCTTTTATTATTGACTAAACCAATTACAACTTGTCTTTTCTTATTTACTTCTTAACGTTATTATCCACGGCACGATGTCTTTCAACGATGTTCACTCTACTAAATTCCAATTACTACTGACTGACTTCTCGCATATGGCAGCCCTTTTTATACAACCAACACCGGATCTAGAATATTCGCAAGCAGATGGTGTGGCAACATGCATTCATGTACTTAGTAAAGACCAACACATAAGAAACGATATGGCCGTATAGACGTGTTTGTTTATTGGTAGCCAGATGTTCAAACAGTCTTCTAGCATACTGGGGAAAATTCATGTCGCCGTTTCTAGATGTTTGTAGGTGATTCGATTGGCCGTTAATCTTTGAATTTTCAAAGTAACGACTTGTATGTTGGTAGTGCAGTGTGCTATTTTTAGTACAGGGTTGTTACCATAAGTGCTCGCACTTTTATTTGTATACGTGTATGTCTGTAGCTTTGTACACAATTGTTGTTGCTATAGTGCTTGCACGTGGATATGTGTGTACGTTTAGTGCTTTAGTTAAATACTTCTAGATAGTTCTTTGCTTAACCCTGTAGGAATCTTTTTACGTAACAATATATATATATATATATATATGCATATAAACATAAACTACGCAGGCAAAATACATATATTACTTAAAAATTCTTAATAAAAAATAAATATCGAAAAAATTAAAATTTTCGGCCATGTTCTGCAAACCATTTCGATTTGAAATCGCAAAGTTCCGAAGTTAAGCTCAGATAAAATATCTCAAGCATATGAAATCTTAAACCAAATAAAAAGCTGCAATAAGTATTGATATAAGTAAGATTTCTTGTTGATTTGTTTTCCTAAAATTTGTCAGTTTCAAAACTAAATAGTTTTCAGATCCTGGCCGTATATTCGTATAATCGAAACAAAACTTTTTAGAAATTTTTAAAACTGTAAAATTTTCCAACTTGAACAAAAAACTAATTTAATAGAGACATTTCCACAGGAATGTCAACTTTTTGTCTCATTCTACACCCAACAAATATTAATGTTTTTTTTCAAAGAAAACGAAAGATTTTTTTACTTCTTTACATATTTGTGCAGGCCGTCAGCAGGCTCTACATTAGGTAAACTTTTAATAAAAATCGGATCACATTGTTACGAAATACAAACTCAATTGCTTGCTGTCGCACGCGACAAAAAAGTGGACTTTCCATAGGTAATGCCCATATGCAAATTTTGTAAATTACGACATTCGACATTGATCGATATTTTAAAATATTATTATATAAATTCCACTAAAGTATTTTGAAATTTCGTTCGAGCGCCGTAATTTGCACCCTGGATACCTGGGGATCAACTCTGTATTTCGAAACGAAATGTTAATGTAAATGTTTTTTTCTATCGAAAATATGTGTATTTTAAAATATAACATTTATTTGTAATCGCTGTATATTTAAAAATATTTGAAATACTGCTTAAAATGTTTAAAAAAAATATGTAATTGAAAAATGCTTAGTTTTACTAAGCCCCAAATCATAAATGAAAAATTTGAAGGTGAGTAAAAAATTATAAATTTAACTTAAAAAAATTAAAAAATGCCCCAGTAAAAATAAGTAACCTATTTATCTTGTAATTGAAGGCAAATTGCAATTGGCAGGATTTATCAGTGTCAAAATTGAAATAATGACGGTTTGAAAACATGCATGTATGTATGTAATATTTTTCTGCTGGTTATTATCAAATGCAACAACCTAGTCATATCTAATGAAGGATAGCACAGTACAGTGTGCAGTACTGTATTATCATGGTAAGTTAAAAACTCAACACTAGCAAGTGCACAATTACAATTAAAGGATTTTAGTTACAACAGTGAGCACAAGATGGTACGGTTGCATATTTTACTTTCTGTGATTGTAGAACACATTTGTGGATTTAATGTATAAAGGCCTCATATGTTTTTATTTTCCGTTGTCGATCTGTGTTATCCTTCTTTGCAGCAGCAAATATTTTGATTACATTTTTCTGTTTGTAAAGGTAAAATATAATAATAAAAAAAAACACTGCAATTGTGAACAAACAAGCTATTCGATCTTCTTTTTATTCAAATTTCTTCCACTAAAATAAAAAACTTTTCATGTTCCATTGTTGTGTAATTTATAAAAATACACCAAATTTTAAAAAAAATATTCCATTTAAGCGAATTTTTGAAGCTTTGAATAAAAAATTAAAATTTTTTCAAATCACAACAAACTAATCCACACGCAGTTTTGGCTGCCACTTAATATTGAATTCGACACAGAAAAAATTATTTCCGAAAAAATGTCAAACATACATACATACGTTTGGTTGAAATAAAATTTCGTTTCAGTAATTTTTTTTTTACTGTCCCAGTATATATGTAGTTTGTTCCAATTTTATTTTTTGTGAAAAATTCTAGTTCATAAAATTAATATAAAGTAACATTTGTAACAAAATTGTTTAGAAAAGACTTCTATTCCCATATAGAAATTGCATACTGTACAGAACAATTATTTGTTTTATTTGCTTTTTAATTTCAGTAAAATAATTTGCTGATTCAAAAAATAAAGAGATTTTTTGTTTCAAACAAATTACTAAAAATTTTTGCATTTGAATTTACAAATTTCTTTGTAGGGCGCTAATTGATCAAATTAATATTTGATTCAGAGGATTTTGTGTTTGAATTGGGAAATAAAGCTTTTCTGTGTATATTCTACAGACTTGTACGCAACAGAACATAACGAAAAGAAAAAATTAACAACACAGACAGAAACAAGGCAGCTTATTTATAATAGAACAGAACGCACAAAGCAATAGTGCTTTAATGAAGGTTAAAAAATGAGTTTAAGCAGAGAAGGCGTTCGGGATGTCCCCAACCCCTTTTACCGTGGTTGAATTCCAATACGACGTTTTTGTAATAGATTAAAGAAAACCTCAACATTTGCTCTTTAATCTAAAACAAAAATGTCATAGTTGAAGCAGAAATACGAGAACCACGACAAAACTCGATTATTTTAAGAAATAAATAATTTATGTATTGAAATCTTAATTAAAATGGGGAAAATATATCTCAAAAAGTAATTTTTTTTAAATGGTATCACTTTTAATAATAAAATTTAATAATAAAATGTATACTTAGGGCCATTATTATAACTTCACGATAAGGTTCCGGATAATTAATCTTAAGTTTGGAAAAACTGAACTATAACGTGTACTTTAAAATCTTTCCATTATGTATTACAGCTGTGCAATAAAATACATAATACAATTTTTGTAATGTGGCAACATTGCTGAGGATAGCGACTACTTTTGATTGTTAAAAATACTTAGGGGCAACGACTTGGTTTGTTTATTTGCTCAATTACAAATATAAACATTTTTAAACTTATTTCATTCAATAAGTATTGAAATTACTGAACTTAAGCCCGAATAAGAATCTATTTCTGATCAAAAAGCTGGTAAATTAAAAAAATTTTAAAACCAAAATTAAATTAAATAACTACTCATTATTAAGGAAGGCTTAGCTTTAAAGCTAAAGAAGAAAACTGTTAGTTAGAGGTGGTAATTCTAAAAGATTTGAATTGTTCTTTAAGTACCGTCAATACCGTCAGTAGATTAAAAATTTTGTACTCCTTATCTCTTCAACGAAAAATAATTCTGCTGAACTGATACGATAAATAGTCCTTTGAGCACTTTCAAGTGCTTAAGAATTTTCTTTTTAACACTTATGTTTTGAAGCTTTCTTTACTTTGTGGTTTTTAGTTGCCAAGCTGTCGAAGTCATACTTGCGATAACTTTTAGGCAACTGGAGAAAGTATCCATACCCTGCAGAAAATTTGGTGACAATAGATTCAAACGTACTTGTCCTATGACTTGAGAAAATGTGAGTGTTAACAAAAGTAGGGAGTTATGTAAATGGTTACATATTCGACATTTTCGTGATATATCTATCGTCTTGATCTTAAGTCAATAATTGGGACTCGGTCTATTATATATTATATTTATACTTTTGAAATATGAGTGGCCCTGTGGTTGGGTCGATAGTATGCAACTTGCAAACAGCAAGCCTGTCATGCAGGAGGTTGTCGGTTCGAATCTCAAATAATTTATGATTTAAAATAAAATGTTACAGTAAAATGTCAGAATAAAATTTATATATAATTTATATTATTTTACACCGAATAATGTCCCTGTGAGATAGTTCAGTGACAAGTCACAATGTGCATATAAAGTATCAATTAACCCCAACCTAGGCCATCCCCATGTAAAAGTGACTGGTCCGCTTCATAGGAAGTGTTAGAACTCGGACTGGTCTCTACCACTTGAGGACCGATCTACCACTTGAGGACCGATCACGTCTTGTCTTAGTTCCATTTCCTGCAGGGTATGTACATGATACTAATTTTGACACGGCAACTGAAGTTCGGTTGCAATCCATAATCGAGCCAGAATTAATATGATGGTCATATATATGTATATATTTACCACCTTAACACTTACTTGCATTAATTCTTACACACATATGGGAACTTCCATGAAGTCGCACGTGGCCGTGGTACACATTTAAAGTGAAAAATGTCAAAGTTAAATGGATTTTAAACGTAACGTTTAGCTCTAAACTAGCCCTATAGGTGGTGCTAAGTTTAATTTAGAGCATTTTTTCGTTTTTCAGATAATTGTATAATATCAAGGCATTACAACATGAGTTGTTTTTGCGGACAACGATTAAAAAACGCTGATATTTATATTATTTCTGTTGCTCTTTTTACGAAATTATAAAGAGACAAGCTTAGTAAAAAGCTTTTAAAATAGGCTGTTCTAGCTACTTTTACTTCCTGGCAATCACAGCAAAATAATTGCAACTACGCTATGGAATTCTTTTTACTTCAACTTATTATTTATTTCAGTAAAAGCTGCAGCAAAAAAACTTCCATTTTTCTTACAACTTTTGCTAAGGTTTGCTTGCATTTTCAAGGTTAGTTTTGTGCTTGTTTGTCATTTCTGCAAGCTTCTGCCGACTTTGGCTCTTATGTGTGTGGTTGGTCAATCCAACTTTTCTCTTCAATAATTTAATTTTTCATTAGTGTTTTTTTTATGGAAATTGTTACAATTTAAGTTTAACATTTTTATTTACATTTCATTTTTCCTTCAGCCAACTCCTTACACTTTTTTTGTAGAATTTTGCATTATTTTCTTGTTTTTTAATTTATGGTTTTGTAAGAATATTTTATCTTCCTTTAATTTTTCTCTCCATAATTTGAGGCTCTCTTTATTTTTGTTGCTGTTTTTGCTCATCTTAATTTAAATAATTTAAAAGTATGTAAATTTTTTTGTGTTAATTATTTTTTTAATTTAAAATTTTACGATGTGGCACGTGACCAACTTTATATACGTAGCATGATCACAAATGTTTATGTTTTTTTAGCAAAGTCTCTTTATTTTAGTTATATAAAATATCTCACTTTTCAGCAAATTTTGTTTTTCAAGGTCGCATGTGACATCTTAATATGCAATTTGGAAAAGCAAAAATTTACAGTCATTTGCCGTCACATAGTTTATTGTCCGTACTTTTTTGACTCTCAGAAAATTTTTAGAGAGAAAAAAGTCAATGGATAATGCTGCTCTTTAAGAAAGAACGTTTATCAAAACAAAACAGTGTTTTCAGTTTAGGAGATTTGTCCCCAAATTGGGTATTTTTTTTTGCCATTGGGGATGAAAATTTCGTGTTGGGGATCTAGGGATTTGTTGGGGATGATAACCAAATTTTAGAGGAGTTTTTGGGAATTTTTTTTATAACTGATCGTAACAAGAATGATTTTTTAGCTAAAAAATGTGCGTCTGGCAAGTCTAAGAATATGTGTTATTATTCATAGTGAATGTTTTTTAATAAAAAAGAAGTATCAAACAGATTAACTAGTAATGAGCACTACCAAAACAAAAATGCGTAACAAAATGCAATATGACTTGTTGGAAGCACTTCTTAGAATAAACACAAACTTTAAAAATAATTCAATTGGTTGTGACAAGTTTAATCCTGTTGAAATGCTTAAGCTTTTTAATACAAGTACTATGTCCTAGTTCATAAACTTTTATTTTCCCCTCGTCTCTCTCCTCTAACAAACTAATCAGCTTAGCATGTATTAGAAGATTTCGATTCTGAAGTTTTTGAAATGGTAAACTTTGGTTAAAAAAATTTATTGTTTCTTAACAAGTTTTATGAGTAAAAATTAAGTTAATATGAATGTCTATAAATAAATTTTATTGAATAAATATGTTACTTTTGTCATAATTTTTTTTTAATAAAATCAAAATATTTAATTTTTTTCCCAAAAAAAAGCATTTAGATTAAAAAAACTTAATTTGGGGATTTTCGGGGATGACAAATCAGAAATTTGGGATAAGCTCTGGAAAAAAACTGGCAACACTGAAACAAAAGGTGATAAAGATTGCATGTATATCCAAATGAAAACGATGCGCTTTTACGAAATGGGTTATGCATAAGTGAAAAGTTTTTTTTTACAATTGTTAAACCACCAGCAAATAAATTTCAATTATTGTTGTTACATTAATGAAAATTTAATTATTGAAAATACGATAAAACAAAGCACTTTTAAATAATTTTTAATTGCTTGGTGTCGTTGGAAATGCCCATATGTATCTATATATTTTCCTATTTGATAATACAAAATTGCTAAAGCCAAAAAAATCATTTGAAATATTTATCTATCACACATTAGATGTTTGCTTAGAAAAACCAACATAAACAAAAAATTATTAAGATTCAAATAATAAACGACCATGAATGACAGCAAAATAATTTCTTATAAAATATGACCATGTGTTGTGGATTTTTATAATGACGACTTAGCCACACACACACACAAATGACCAATATCATATTCAAAAGTGCAAATATTGTTAATAATATTTAAAGAAAAAAATGTAGGAAGCAATTGAGATACGAATACTTACTTTCAATTATAGATACTCGTATATACCGGAAATACTCTTATGGAAGGAAAACACACAAAGCACACACACATCACGTATGTACTCGCATATGAATACTCGCAGCATTCGTCATAAATTCAAACGTGCAACATCATGACAACTCATTCAAAATTGATGTGTGGAAGGAGCAGAAGAGAAGGAAGGCAGCGTGTTTGAATTCATCAACCACTTGACAAAATGTTTTTTTTTAAACTGAAATTATAGAAAAACATTACAAACGTAGGGACACAAATATTAATTTTCAATTGGTGGCCATAAAGGTCCATTCGCACTTATCTGCGTCAATAAAATATGAAACACACTGTAAACTATTTAGATAAGGAATTTAATTTGAACAATTTTGAACGAATTTATCTGGCAAACCAGTAGTGCGATTAACTAAGTTTTTGTTTAACTATAATCGCATCGTTAAAATAATTATAAGGAAAATTTATCGAATTTGCTATTCAGTAACAATTTTTAACGATATTCGCTGTAGGTTAATTTATGTGCTTTTAATTTTATCGACAAAAATTAACAGAGAATATCGGCTGCGTCCTGTCGTTAAAAATAACTTTCAGAATTGTAGGGCGCTTGTAGCAATAACTTCCATATGGGATGTTTCTGTCAATAGATTTTTTTACAAGCACAAAACTTTTTCTTTCCTTTTACGAAATAGTCACTATGTATATGTATATGTATATGTATATGTATATGTATATGTATATGTATATGTATATGTATATGTATATGTATATGTATATGTATATGTATATGTATATGTATATGTATATGTGTATGTATATGTATATGTATATGTATATGTATATGTATATGTATATGTATATGTATATGTATATGTATATGTATATGTATATGTATATGTATATGTATATGTATATGTATATGTATATGTATATGTATATGTATATGTATATGTATATGTATATGTATATGTATATGTATATGTATATGTATATGTATATGTATATGTATATGTATATGTATATGTATATGTATATGTATATGTATATGTATATGTATATGTATATGTATATGTATATGTATATGTATATGTATATGTATATGTATATGTATATGTATATGTATATGTATATGTATATGTATATGTATATGTATATGTATATGTATATGTATATGTATATGTATATGTATATGTATATGTATATGTATATGTATATGTATATGTATATGTATATGTATATGTATATGTATATGTATATGTATATGTATATGTATATGTATATGTATATGTATATGTATATGTATATGTATATGTATATGTATATGTATATGTATATGTATATGTATATGTATATGTATATGTATATGTATATGTATATGTATATGTATATGTATATGTATATGTATATGTATATGTATATGTATATGTATATGTATATGTATATGTATATGTATATGTATATGTATATGTATATGTATATGTATATGTATATGTATATGTATATGTATATGTATATGTATATGTATATGTATATGTATATGTATATGTATATGTATATGTATATGTATATGTATATGTATATGTATGGAGTATTAAGCAGTGTCCCTATTCGACTTTAAATGCTTTGCATGTCTGTCAGAGATTTTGTAGATAGATATCTAGGATTTGTTATCGCCAGGCTTTCGAAGTAATTTAGTTATTTTTTTTCTCAGTGTATGTGCTTTTAACTTACGATTTTGTTTTGGGTTGCAGTACAAATACTTCGCTGGTCAGTAGCATTTTGGTTGTAAAAATTTCGTAACTAAAAGTTTTTTTTTTAGCATGAGCGTCTTATTAGCATGTATTAGTAAAAGTAAAATGGAGTGCTGAATAAGCGTTGTTTTTCCAGAATGTCGGGGATATAAAAGGCACTTTTACGTACGATCATGCCATTTTTCTGTAATATCTCTTCGACAAGGTGAACTAATATTTCTTACGTGGTTTCGAAAAAAGGCCAGTGTTAAAGTTTTTGATGGGAGTTTATATTAACGTAATTGGAGCAGAGTAGTTAATATACACGTAATTTAACTAGATTTTTCCTTAAGCAAGAAGTGTAAAGATTTTTCACGATTGCATCCATCTCGTTCCACACAACGGAGCGACATTATCTGTCGCTGGATATAGAACCTCTTAATTTATCTCCACAAATTACGCTGATTTTAAAGGTAAATGGAAACAGCTTGTGATTTGTGATCATCTATTGAAATGTATTATATTAATGAGTTTAATGGTGGTAGGTTTTTAGGTTTGTATTACCACGTATGCGTTTGGTACATGATAAAAAAAAAAAACTGTTCATTGATGACTGTAAGAGGGTACGGGAAATCCTCGGGGGAAAAAAACCTGCACCAGAACAAGAAATATTAGAAGTACCATTACATCATGCACCAATCTAATTGATTTGGTGATCTCGCCTAGCATGAACGACTCCAGTACTTTCGTTGGTATGAAGAACTAATCCTAACCTCAAACAAAAGCAAAGGAGATTGTATTGCATCGTAAACGCCAATTTTCCTATATGAGCAAATACAGAAGTGCTAAAAAAATGGAATAAAAGAAATGAAAATTAGCACTGTCCGTATTACATTGTTTAATAATATCTTTTTGCCGTAACTTCAAATTTTTGTTCTGCCACAATTGGTTAATAGTACTCTTGTATCGGAAAATATTAGTCATTATTTCAACTTGGAATTAAACTAAAGTGATGAAATAGACTCAAAGTTAAATGTCACAACAAAAAAAAAAAAAAAGAAACAAAAAAACTTATTAACAGAAAAAAAAAGATAACAGAAAGAATTGTAAAATATTATTGTGCCAAGTTACTAGCTGTGAGTTTGTGACATACGATGAGACAAAGCGATCCAGAATTCGATGCTGTTCAATTATAACATCAACATAAAATATATGTACATATTCTTTTATACTCTAGGAGGCAGCCAGAGAAAGATCTTTCGAAGGAGTTCCAGAGTAAAAGTAAGTTTTTTTTTATTAAAAATATAGCTTTATTGAAAACATTACCAATAAGTTAAAAGTTAGTAAAGTAGTGTTAAAATACATGTTATTAACATCCAGCTCTCAGTTCAAATTTTGAACTGTTAACAACATCACTCAATTCACTCAGACGTGGATATGTTATGCATGTACCATAATATTTTTAAATTTATATTAATTATTACATATTTTAAAAATCCATTACCGTAGTCGAATGGATAGAAACAAATCGAGTATTTTGATACCAAACTTGATATTAAAATATTGTTATAACGTGAAGTAATCCATGATTATATGTTTAATTATAATAATTGCAATTCGAATTTATAACGGGAACAGAAAAAGTGCATCTGAAGAACAGCGCGTTTAAAAGAATGAAATCATTATAATGAATTAAATAAGCCGTCGTAACTTCAGAGCACATATTTATAAAATTTTCATAAATTTGGTCACAAACTATTATTTTTCATAATATCTAATATCTTGATTTATGACATTACTTTAATTAAATTTTGTCACTTTAGTTTCGCATATACATACATATAGGTATGCCCTTATATTTTTTTTCTGTTTATTATTTAGTATATTTTTTTTGTTGGTTATAAATGTTCCGAGGCAGGAAAAGAAATCCCGCATCTCAGGTTAATATAAACTCTCTAGCCATTTGATTATTAAATTTAGTAATAATAATAGTTTTAATGGGAATTTGTTGAATAAATGATTGATAGAATTACAATGAATCTATAAAACTTTTGATTTTGATCTCTGGGTAATCCGTAGACTAGGTGAGTGACTTATTAGGGATCATATATGATTATTTTTTGCATTGTTTATGATTATGGTAGGGAGGGGAATAAGCATGTAAAGACCTAACATGCATGGCTCAACGTTACACCTGATATTCACAATTCCAATTTCTTTCCACTATCCCTACTAAATATTATGTTTTTTTATAGCATGCAAATATAAAATAATTAAATCTGTAGTTTTAAATAAGAATAAAAGGCTAAGCCAAGGAAAACAGAACCTACACCGATTGCCGACGAGCAAGAGTCCGGAACACGATTGCATGCTAGCTAACCTTTAACACCATTATATTAGTTGTTTGCTACAGAAAGATTATTTTTGGCGCCCAACGTGGGGCCCACACAATTCAAATATTAAATGACACCTGATGAGTTTTCAGCTCAAGTTAGTGTGGGTCCAGAATAATATTTAATTTCACCTTGCTATGGTTTTACTTTTACTTTACTTTTTCGTATAAACTTTTTGTTAGCTCTTCTACAAATCTGGAAAGACTTTTCTTGAGCGGAAAATTAGCACAAGTGCATCCTGCATCGGTCAACCGCCATGATAAGTTATATTATTAATTTTTCTCTTTTAACCGTTTACCGTGTATGCTTGCTTGGTTTCCGGAAATGCTATATTGCTAAATTTTTATTGGTGATAAAGACCGTTTTACCAAACATTCATATCGAATATATTGTTTTGCTTTTATTTTTTTGTTAGTGTGGAAACGGCTTATTTGGAATACTTCTATATAAGTACCTGCTAACAGAAAAACTTTCTGCTCTCCTTACGTCTATATCACCCTACTTTCCTTTCTTTTGAATATCAGTGTTGTTGATGAATACTTTTGCTTACTTATCTAGTTCGAAAGATTAAACCAGAGATCAAATATAATGCACATACTGCTTTTAAGGATATTTTTCAGGTGATTGCCAATTTTTATTTTTATATAATTTTTTTTATTGTTTTTTTCCCATTCGTGCATTGCAGTTATATTGACTGAGATCAGAATAAACATCTACATTACTTTCATATTTTTTTGAATTTTATTATTGGTTTAGGTCTTAGTATTTACTAAATTTTCTTTAGACCGAAGTGATAGTTAGTTGTCTTTATATTTCATCAATATGTCTCTAACTAGGAGTACAGAGGATTTGCGTGCCGTAGGCAATGTGACATTTAACTGCAGTGTTTGCAATAATATAGTTAGTAGTTCAGCTTCTTTGTGCAAATCAACATGTGGCCATCACTTTCATAAATCTTGCTACCAGAAATTCACAAAACACACACAGTCTTGTCCAATTTGTAGCCAGCCACTTTCTCTAGCCTTGCCAGCTACGGTATCGATGCAAAGTCCACTTGCTCTACCTCCTCCCATGATGACACGGTTACAGGCACAAAAAGCCCAGGAATTCGCCGTGAATAGTGCAAATAATCATTCCTTATCTCCCAATTCTGATGCACAGACTGGGGATAATAATTTTTCAAGAAATTCAACTAGCTCACCCCAGGAACAAAGAGGTCATATAAACAAGTTGGTCACTGCTGCTATAGACGCTCAACAAGCAGGAATGCTAAATGCGCTGAGCCAGCAATTAACTAAGATAGTAGAAGATAATATTGAAAACGGATTTAGAAGATTGAGTTTGAATCAGTCCAGTAACGGCCAATTACAGGCGCAGGTTGTAGGAGCCCCTTCTGCTTTTGATGGAAGAATCCAAATTAATCCCTCTGCAGAGCATCAAACTTTAGAGCAGCTTTTAGGATTAACCCCTGATGTTCAAGGAGCGGCAAATGGACAATTTAATCCCCATAGAGATGAATCTTTCCAACCCTCTCTACTTAGGGCAGATAAAATTGGACATATCATACACAACTGGAAAATTAAGTTTACTGGCGATCCCAAGGGAATGTCGGTTGATAACTTCATTTATCGCGTCGAGGCACTGACATATCAAACTTTAGATGGCAACTTTGACCTTCTCTGTAAGCATATTTCAACCCTTTTTGATTTAAAGGCGACAGATTGGTTTTGGAGATACCATCGGTCTGTGAATCAGATAAAATGGACTGATCTGTGTAGGGCATTGAGGCATCAGTACAAAGATACGCGAACTGATGTAGATTTTAGGGAAATGATCCGCGATCGGAAGCAGCGTCAAAACGAGAGTTTTGATTCATTCTATGAGTCCATAGTAGACATTTCTGACCATCTGTCTAGCCCGCTTGCTGAAAAGGTGTTAGTCGAAATACTTCGAAGGAATCTTCTGCCTGAAATTCAGCACGAAATTTTAAATCTTCATATTAATTCAGTTTCTCAGTTACGTGACATATGTCGCAGGAGAGAATTTTTTATGTTTGACCTGGGAAAACGGCAGTTGTTAAATAAGCCCTTATCCGTGCGAAAACAGTTACATGAGCTTGAAAAAAATGAACCTGAATTAACAAGCGATGATGAAGTTTCAGCTATCTCCTTATTATGTTGGAATTGCCAAAAGGTCGGACATAGGTACCAGGATTGCTTGGAGGACCGTCAGGTGTTTTGCTATGGCTGTGGAGCACCAAAAGTATATAAACCTAATTGTAGTACCTGCAATAATTCAAAAAACTCGCGGTCAAGTGCACTGAGAAGTGCACACAAACCATCGAGGTCGGCAAGTACGAGCACGGACTAAACTGTACAAAATTACATATTACCAATTCCCTATCAGATTGCAATTTATCTCACATAAATTTAGATAATATCCATAAATTGCATCAGAAGACTAATTTAACCCTTAATTATTCGAAAGATAACCCTAACGGGGCGTTTGACACGAATTTGGATAATGACCAATTGTACCCTAATTTGACGGAAAAAACAGATGTTTGTGTAAGTAAACCAAAAGATTCCGAAACAACTTGTATTCCACATACTAACACTTGTCCGCCAACTTATATGAAGCCCTTTCATATACGACTCGCCGAATATAATAGAAAACGAGCCGAAATTTTTAATGAGCCTCCTCCAAGTATGAGAAAAAAACGTTCTGCCGACAGGATGAAGGATTTTTGGACCAATGTTTGTCGTACACGTAGAAATTTGCTGAGCACAATTTATGATGATCCTAGAGATATTAGACCTTATGCAAATGTCATAATTTTTGATAGAAATTATAGAGGATTGTTGGATACAGGCGCTTCCGTTAGTTGTTTGGGTTCGCAGGCTGCGAGGGAACTTATAGACTCAGGATATCGCTGGAAAAGGATTAGATCTAGTGTTAAGACAGCTGATGGCAGGTCACAGGAAGTCTGTGGTTACGTAGAAACTAAGATCACATTTCGTGGCATGACCAAACCAATACGGTTGTATATTGTGCCAAATTTATCACAAGATTTGTATTTAGGCATAGAGTTTTGGCAAAGCTTTGATTTATTACCCAGGAATCTCTTGTCTGAGATAGATTTATATCCTAAAGCATCCAACAGTTCAGATATTTCTGAACAACGTCCGTTGTCTGAAACGCAAAAATTACAACTCCAGCAAGTTATTAACACGTTCCCATCATTTGCTAAGGAAGGATTGGGCCGTACTACTGTTATCTCGCACATGATAGACGTAGGAAACTCGAGCCCTGTCAAGCAGAGACATTTTCCTGTATCCCCAGCAATGGAGAAACTTATCTACGCCGAGCTCGATCGCATGCTGGAAAATGACGTTATTGAAGAATCAGATAGCGCGTGGTCGTCTCCAATTGTGCTTGTACGAAAGCCCGGAAAAGTCCGCTTGTGCTTGGATAGTAGAAAGTTGAATTCGGTTACCGTGAAGGATGCATATCCTCTGCCCAATATTGATGGCATCCTTAGCAGGCTACCAAATGCAGAATATATAACGAGCCTGGATTTGAAAGATGCGTTTTGGCAAATACCACTAGATAAATCGTCGAAAGATAAGACTGCATTTACTGTCCCTGGCCGTCCCTTATACCATTATAAAGTAATGCCATTTGGCCTTTGTAATGCACCACAGACTATGTCTAGACTAATGGACAAGGTGATACCGGCGAATTTGAGGACGGAAGTGTTTGTTTATCTGGACGATTTACTAGTGGTGTCAGATACTTTTGATAGGCACTGTAAAATATTGCGAGAGGTTTCAAAGCAGATGCGTTCAGCCGGACTGACCATAAATATAGAAAAATCTAAGTTTTGTGTACAGGAGGTCCGATACCTTGGCCACTTGATTGGGAATGGGGTTATTCAGACAGATCCGGACAAAATATCGGCCATTCTTGAATTCCCAACTCCGCGATCTGTACGACAGCTCAGACGATTCCTAGGTATGTCCGGTTGGTATAGAAAGTTCATTAGGAACTATGCTTCTGTTACCGTGCCTCTGACTGATTTGTTAAAGGGTAAACGTAAGTTCGTTTGGAGTGAAGAAGCTGAAAAAGCATTTGAGGATTTAAAGCGTATTTTGACCACAGCGCCAGTATTGCATAGTCCGAATTTTTCACAGCCATTTTATATTCACTGTGATGCTAGCAATACTGGTATAGGAAGCGTATTGGTGCAGAAAAATGCGGAAGGTGAAGAGTTTCCAATAGCTTATATGTCAAAAAAACTCAACCAAGCCCAACGCAATTATTCAGTCACCGAACAGGAATGTTTGGCAGCGATTCTAAGCATTAAAAAGTTTAGGGCATATGTGGAAGGACATGAGTTCACTGTGATTACTGATCATGCATCACTTAAATGGCTCATGTCCCAAACAGACCTAAACTCACGCTTGGCGAGATGGGCTTTGAAGCTTCAGGGCTTTAATTTTAATATAGAGCACAGGAAAGGTAGCAGGAACATTGTTCCTGATGCACTTTCACGTACCAACACCGAAGATTTGTCCGCTATCCTAGGAATG
Organism: Tachina fera; assembly: GCA_905220375.1. NCBI lineage: Eukaryota > Metazoa > Arthropoda > Insecta > Diptera > Tachinidae > Tachina > Tachina fera. Next base: position 48,070,857 of record LR999964.1, on the reverse strand, counting down.
AACATGTCCGAAATAAATGATTCGGGACTTTTCGTAGATCTAGAATCTACTCATTTCCAAAGTGACGATTACTTACGGCTAATTGACTGTATTAAGAAAAATAAATTTCAGACTCCAGACCTTAAGATTTTGGACGGATTTTTATACAGACGGACGGAACATTGCTCAGGGGAACAACTGCAAGATGATCTCGCATGGAAGCTGCAAGATGATCTCGCATGGAAGCTTTGGATACCCAAAGCGATGGTCCCCGAACTTCTCAAATTGGCACATGATGGTCCCGTGTCCGCACATGGTGGAATTGCAAAAACTTTGGAGCGAATCAGGCGGTTTTATTATTGGCCAAACTTAGTAAATGATGTGAGGGAGTATGTAAACGCGTGTGAAGTCTGTAAAGGCACAAAACATCCCAACTTTGTAACAAGACCCCCAATGGGAAAGACGTCGCAAACATTCCGATTTTTTCAAAAGCTTTACGTTGACTTTTTGGGGCCATATCCGCGATCCAAATCGGGAAATATTGGCATTTTTATTCTCTTAGACCATTTTTCAAAGTTTTGCTTCCTAAGGGCAATTAAAAAGTTCACAGCGGATGTAGTCACTAAGTATCTTGAGGAACTGTTTCATACTTTCGGCACCCCTGAGACCATTGTCTCCGATAACGGCTCTCAATTTAAGTCTAGTCAATTCAATAAACTCCTGCATGACTACAGCATTAATCATGTGTATACTGCAGTATACTCGCCCCAAGCTAATGCATCTGAGCGGGTTAATCGTTCAGTTCTTGCAGCAGTCAGGGCATATATAAAATCAGATCAAAGTAATTGGGACCAATATCTAAGCAGCATTAGCTGTTCATTACGATCGGCAGTGCATGCTTCAACTGGTACGAGCCCTTATTACTTAGCATTTGGACAGCACATGATTACCAATGGAAAATCCTACGCGCTTTTACGAAAATTGGAACTTATGGAAGACAGAACAATGAGGTTTGACCGTGAGGATACCTTTGCCGTTATTCGAGATAGAGCGAAGAAAAATATGGAGAGACAACAGGAAAGAAATGAGAGAGCATACAATCTTCGGTCTAGAGAGGTAGAGTATGTTGTTGGTCAGGAGGTTTTTAGACGAAATTTCCAGCAAAGTGATTCAGCAAAACATTACAACTCTAAGCTTGCACATCCATTCCTTAAAGCACGCATTCGGAAAAAGACGGGTTATTCTTATTACCAACTAGAAGACATGACTGGGAAGTTACTTGGAGTATACCACGCCAAGGATTTGAGGCCCTAGATGTTTAAACCGGCAAACACTTTTAGGCTACAAGCGGTGTCAGCCTTGTGGCTTATTTGTTCCCCAATCCTGACTTTTGCGGGGGGAAAATGTAGGGCGCTTGTAGCAATAACTTCCATATGGGATGTTTCTGTCAATAGATTTTTTTACAAGCACAAAACTTTTTCTTTCCTTTTACGAAATAGTCACTATGTATATGTATATGTATATGTATATGTATATGTATATGTATATGTATATGTATATGTATATGTATATGTATATGTATATGTATATGTATATGTATATGTATATGTATATGTATATGTATATGTATATGTATATGTATATGTATATGTATATGTATATGTATATGTATATGTATATGTATATGTATATGTATATGTATATGTATATGTATATGTATATGTATATGTATATGTATATGTATATGTATATGTATATGTATATGTATATGTATATGTATATGTATATGTATATGTATATGTATATGTATATGTATATGTATATGTATATGTATATGTATATGTATATGTATATGTATATGTATATGTATATGTATATGTATATGTATATGTATATGTATATGTATATGTATATGTATATGTATATGTATATGTATATGTATATGTATATGTATATGTATATGTATATGTATATGTATATGTATATGTATATGTATATGTATATGTATATGTATATGTATATGTATATGTATATGTATATGTATATGTATATGTATATGTATATGTATATGTATATGTATATGTATATGTATATGTATATGTATATGTATATGTATATGTATATGTATATGTATATGTATATGTATATGTATATGTATATGTATATGTATATGTATATGTATATGTATATGTATATGTATATGTATATGTATATGTATATGTATATGTATATGTATATGTATATGTATATGTATATGTATATGTATATGTATATGTATATGTATATGTATATGTATATGTATATGTATATGTATATGTATATGTATATGTATGGAGTATTAAGCAGTGTCCCTATTCGACTTTAAATGCTTTGCATGTCTGTCAGAGATTTTGTAGATAGATATCTAGGATTTGTTATCGCCAGGCTTTCGAAGTAATTTAGTTATTTTTTTTCTCAGTGTATGTGCTTTTAACTTACGATTTTGTTTTGGGTTGCAGTACAAATACTTCGCTGGTCAGTAGCATTTTGGTTGTAAAAATTTCGTAACTAAAAGTTTTTTTTTAAGCATGAGCGTCTTATTAGCATGTATTAGTAAAAGTAAAATGGAGTGCTGAATAAGCGTTGTTTTTCCAGAATGTCGGGGATATAAAAGGCACTTTTACGTACGATCATGCCATTTTTCTGTAATATCTCTTCGACAAGGTGAACTAATATTTCTTACGTGGTTTCGAAAAAAGGCCAGTGTTAAAGTTTTTGATGGGAGTTTATATTAACGTAATTGGAGCAGAGTAGTTAATATACACGTAATTTAACTAGATTTTTCCTTAAGCAAGAAGTGTAAAGATTTTTCACGATTGCATCCATCTCGTTCCACACAACGGAGCGACATTATCTGTCGCTGGATATAGAACCTCTTAATTTATCTCCACAAATTACGCTGATTTTAAAGGTAAATGGAAACAGCTTGTGATTTGTGATCATCTATTGAAATGTATTATATTAATGAGTTTAATGGTGGTAGGTTTTTAGGTTTGTATTACCACGTATGCGTTTGGTACATGATCAAAAAAAAAAAAACTGTTCATTGATGACTGTAAGAGGGTACGGGAAATCCTCGGGGGAAAAAAACCTGCACCAGAACAAGAAATATTAGAAGTACCATTACATCATGCACCAATCTAATTGATTTGGTGATCTCGCCTAGCATGAACGACTCCAGTACTTTCGTTGGTATGAAGAACTAATCCTAACCTCAAACAAAAGCAAAGGAGATTGTATTGCATCGTAAACGCCAATTTTCCTATATGAGCAAATACAGAAGTGCTAAAAAAATGGAATAAAAGAAATGAAAATTAGCACTGTCCGTATTACATTGTTTAATAATATCTTTTTGCCGTAACTTCAAATTTTTGTTCTGCCACAATTGGTTAATAGTACTCTTGTATCGGAAAATATTAGTCATTATTTCAACTTGGAATTAAACTAAAGTGATGAAATAGACTCAAAGTTAAATGTCACAACAATAAAAAAAAAAAAGAAACAAAAAAACTTATTAACAGAAAAAAAAAGATAACAGAAAGAATTGTAAAATATTATTGTGCCAAGTTACTAGCTGTGAGTTTGTGACATACGATGAGACAAAGCGATCCAGAATTCGATGCTGTTCAATTATAACATCAACATAAAATATATGTACATATTCTTTTATACTCTAGGAGGCAGCCAGAGAAAGATCTTTCGAAGGAGTTCCAGAGTAAAAGTAAGTTTTTTTTTATTAAAAATATAGCTTTATTGAAAACATTACCAATAAGTTAAAAGTTAGTAAAGTAGTGTTAAAATACATGTTATTAACATCCAGCTCTCAGTTCAATCTGAGTCGATGTTGTTAATTTTGAACTGTTAACAACATCACTCAATTCACTCAGACGTGGATATGTTATGCATGTACCATAATATTTTTAAATTTATATTAATTATTACATATTTTAAAAATCCATTACCGTAGTCGAATGGATAGAAACAAATCGAGTATTTTGATACCAAACTTGATATTAAAATATTGTTATAACGTGAAGTAATCCATGATTATATGTTTAATTATAATAATTGCAATTCGAATTTATAACGGGAACAGAAAAAGTGCATCTGAGGAACAGCGCGTTTAAAAGAATGAAATCATTATAATGAATTAAATAAGCCGTCGTAACTTCAGAGCACATATTTATAAAATTTTCATAAATTTGGTCACAAACTATTATTTTTCATAATATCTAATATCTTGATTTATGACATTACTTTAATTAAATTTTGTCACTTTAGTTTCGCATATACATACATATAGGTATGCCCTTATATTTTTTTTCTGTTTATTATTTAGTATATTTTTTTTGTTGGTTATAAATGTTCCGAGGCAGGAAAAGAAATCCCGCATCTCAGGTTAATATAAACTCTCTAGCCATTTGATTATTAAATTTAGTAATAATAATAGTTTTAATGGGAATTTGTTGAATAAATGATTGATAGAATTACAATGAATCTATAAAACTTTTGATTTTGATCTCTGGGTAATCCGTAGACTAGGTGAGTGACTTATTAGGGATCATATATGATTATTTTTTGCATTGTTTATGATTATGGTAGGGAGGGGAATAAGCATGTAAAGACCTAACATGCATGGCTCAACGTTACACCTGATATTCACAATTCCAATTTCTTTCCACTATCCCTACTAAATATTATGTTTTTTTATAGCATGCAAATATAAAATAATTAAATCTGTAGTTTTAAATAAGAATAAAAGGCTAAGCCAAGGAAAACAGAACCTACACCGATTGCCGACGAGCAAGAGTCCGGAACACGATTGCATGCTAGCTAACCTTTAACACCATTATATTAGTTGTTTGCTACAGAATGACACAATCATTATTTTAAGCGACAAAAAATTACGATTGGCGGTTCGTTAAAAGTTACTAAATCGCGCTACAGGTGAGATGTTTTCGGGGTTTACAAAATGTTGTACTTTTAAACTCCATACTCCTAATTATATATATGTACATTAGGGTGGCCGTTATTTTACTTTTTTTAATTTCTTCTACTCTCACGCCCCAAATCGGTTCAGTTTTATGTAAAAAAACACAAATAAATTTCATACCGATAAGTTGCGTTTTAGGGGATGCGTCCGGCCCTCAAGCTTATATATTCAATGTATTTTTTTTTAATTTTTTTTTTTATTTTCTTAGATTTATTTTGACTATATATAATGTCCCCGAAATTCACAAAAAAACGAATTTGAAATCCATTTTAGGAAAATTTTGTATGAAAAATTTGAAATAAAATAAATTTCAAATTCATTTTAAGTTTTATGAATATGGGGGTGTATATCTACGAAATATTTTAATATATATAAGCTCTTATTGTACATGCTTAAAATAAAAAATTTCCATATAAATATAATTTTGTTACATAAAATTTTTGGTATTTTGTTGGTTATTTTCCTCATTATTTTCTAAAATATTAATTTTAGCAAAAAACTTTCTTTGAGACTAATGTTGTTGACTTGAAGAGCTAAAATATTGCCATATATCATATTCTTGTAAAATGTTTTTTTTTAAAGATAGTCATATGCAAAAATTACATTGAAAAATGGGCTTGAAGGCCAACTTTGAGGGCCGGCCGCACCCCATAAAACGCAACTTATCGGTATGAAATTTTTTTGTATTTTTTTTTTACATAAAACTGAACTGATTTGGGGGATGAGAGTAGAAGAAATCAAAAAACAAAAAGTCTCCATACAATTAACGGCCACTCTAATGTACATACATATAATATTATTTATTAATTTTCTTGTGTTTTTCCTTGTTTTTAGGGTGCCGTACGCCAAAGGTGAAGAAGGACCCTATTGTTTTCGCTACGCTGGCCATTAGTCCATCACAGATTATTTCCTCGAGAACCGTAAGAGCTACGGACCTGAAATTTGAATACAGTATGTAGAACTTTGGCCGCCATACATGAGAATTAAAATTTAAAGGGTTTTCCAAAACGAGCACGAAAAATTTTAGAATCCCATGTAATATACATACAATTATATGTATATATGTATATACACTTGAAAATTGTAAAGTTAGTGTATTTTTATACAGACTACAACAATTAACACTAAAATTAAAAAAAAAAATAAAAATTAAAGGATGTTCTATCACTTAATGTGATTTTGACAACTTGATATATCTTGAAAGTGATAGGCTATTTTCAAAAACGGTAGAACAAAAAAATCCCAAATCAATAAAAACGTCAAACCGAAAAAAAAGTCGCCAAAAACCCGAAAAATATCGCCAGAACGAAAAAAAGCACCAAATTAAAAAAAAAATCTAACACTAAAATAAATATCTAAAATGAAAAAAATCGCGAAAATGAAAAAAAACGCCAAAAAACCGAAAAAAATCGCTAAAACGAGAATAAAGCCACCAAAACTAGAAAAAAAGCACCAAATTAAAAAACGCTCAAGACTGAAAAAAATCCCAAAAACGAAAAAATTCCAAAACTATATGTTATATAGGCTAAAGTGTGTATAGTATTACATATCTAGTGTACGTACGGAACCCTTCGTGCACGATTCAAAGTCGCACTTTACACAAATTTGAAATTCATTTTTTTAATAATGCAGTATTGCAACGCCTCTGTTTTTAAATGAGGCGTATTAATTTTTTTGAAGCTGTGGTTAGTACCCATTTTATTGGTTATTTTAGTTCGCCCATGGGTCTGCTATACAGCGAAATAGGGCGTTTTGATGCAGTGATGTCAACTCAAAATCTTTCTTAGATGTAGATTTGATGTGGCAAAGTGATAGTTTCCAACAAACCTTACTTTGAAAAGAGGTAGATCAACCACTATTATTTTTAGGGAATTTTTTGCCGTTAATTAATCTTTCGTTGTGATAAAAAATATTTTATTAGGAACCTTATGACAAATATTAGTTGAGGATCGTTAATACTCAAAATTTTAATACAAAACTAAAAAACTAAAAAAAAATTTATGAACTCAATTATGCCACCGTTCCTTAAATAATTGGAAATATTTTGTGTGTGCAGAAGAAAAACTTATGTACATACATACAAATGTTCTCATATTTAAAGGAATGTATATTTTTATAAAATAATTCGTAATGCTCTCATATGCAGGTGTAAGTTTAAGGCCTTATTCAGAAAAAAAAAATAATTTAGTTAATTTTAATTATTATTTTTCGAACTTAATTTGTTTCTATATTTATCACTTTTTAAGCCAAATTACATGTGATAATTATTAATGAACAAATAACATCAAAGTTAGTTGTAAATATTCTGACAACAACACATAGTTGAACGGAACAGCTAGCCGTTTTCGAAGGCCACTAAACCTTCATCATCAGCGTTCTTCTGTGTTTGGTCCACTGTGTGTGGTATCAGTTGGTGTAGATTTCTGCCCTATATACGAAACTTTCTTGCAAATGGAATACGTGAATACGTGCCATGGGCCTGTAGCAAAAATTAAATAAATATACTTAATAGTAACAAACCAAAAAAGTTTGTCTTAAGTAGAACAAAAATAAGCAAATTAACTAACATGTGTATAATTAGTAAAGAATAAACGACAATGGTAATGGTAAGTCTGTTGTAAATTAGTGTAGGTAAATTTGGGCTTTCATTACAAAAAACGTTTCAGCAAATTGAAATACGATGAATCAAAACAATTCATATCTCATGAAGTCGGTATAGTTCATTGACTCAAAGGGACACTAATGCACATGAGAAAAATGCGTGGTGTTGATATTTTTAATGACTGTTGGATACAGGGATTGAACTCAGTACCTTCGGTTTTATAGTCAACGTACTAAGTATTTCAGCAAACAGCACAATTTGGGTCTTATCTTCCCCCAGAGTAAAGGTTGTTCACATCCCCAAATTATGAAGCTATTAAGATTAATGATCTAAAATTTACTCATTGAAGTTTAAATATGATATGGGTTCGATTCCCAACAAAGACCTTGGTCTGTTTCACTACAACGAGTGAAGGTCTTTGTTACTATTCTCGTTTAAATTAAGTTATGGTATAATTTGTAATTGTATTTGTAACATTTAATAAATAAATAAATAAAATTTATTGAATGAAATATTTTTATTAGTTAATGTGAGTTTCTAAGGAAGAGAAGAAAACTTAAACTTAGACTTTATTAGCTGGGGGAAATACCGATACTTTTCTGTGCAGCCACGCACTTCATCAGAACCCTAGTCAATCTACTTGGGTAGAGATTTTCATTAACATCAGCTATTTAACTTAAATTTTTTATGAAACGGAATATGAGAAATGATTGTTGTGTATTGCTTTCTACAGTTTATTGGCTTTCCAGCATTGTGAAACTGTGATTGCCAAGTGAACAGTGATTGCCAAGTGAACATATTTTGTCACGTGCCCATGATGAAAAAAAGTCTAAGTTTAATTTTTCTTCTCTTCTTTAGAAACTCACACTAATTAATAAAAATAAAATAAAATAAATTGAAATTACTGAACTTAAGCCTGACTAAAATTATTTCTAAATAAAATTCACTACAGTTCAATGGAAGAATCTAAAGATGTCTCACTTAATAAAAATTATTATTATATTATATAATTTTTAAGGAAAAAAATTGCACTAAAAAAATTTAAATTATTGTGACAAATAAATACTAGCAGAAAGGAACAAGATGCTGTTTTCGAAAACTGTCACGCTTTCATCATCAGCGTTCTTGTGTGTGGTCCATTGTGTGTGGTGTCAATTAGTGTAAATGAACTGTTTTTAAATATATGAACAATTTTTTTAATCATATTAAGTAATTTTTACTAGATTGATGTAACAATTTACTAGAACTCAGAAAAATTTGCTCAAACTTAGAATTTTTTTTAAATCAAATTAAAAAAAAAATTAATATTAATACAAGGCATGGACACTGGTCACTGAATGAACTACATCACAGCGCCTACCTTCGTCCGTATTGTGTAGCAGAATTATCGACGAAGTAAAATAACCAATAAAATGGCTACTAAACACAGTTTCAAAAATTTAATACGCCTCATTGACACCAGAGGCGCTGCAAAACTGCCTTTAAAAAAAGCAGAGTTGTAAAAGCATGAAGCTTTCTTCTATCAACATTAAATTTGGTGGGCCCATAAATATTGTAGTTCTGAAGATATGGGATAAATAATAACTTTGTAAGGGCGGTACCCGTCTCCCCTCTTTTATACAGCCAAGATTTTGTGAGAACATGCAGTTTGTTGTAAGACCCTAACTATTGCAGTTGTTGAGACATGAATTGATCTGTGAAAAAATGGTCTTTGGCACCACTGTGCGACGCTGGATCCACCACTTGTGGCCAGAAGACTGTCGAGGTAAGAAAATGAAGGAACGTCGTTAAGGTTCTGGTCGTTTATCATGAATTCATTTATTATGCCCGCAAAGTTTAAACCATAAAAATAATTGGAATTGCAAGAGAACAATCAATTTTTATAAAGAACTTGATGCATATCAGAAAATGATGTTGCTAAATAAATATTTTTTTAAAACTCTTCGAATGTGGAATGCTTAAGAATCTCGAGTAAATTGCCACAAATTTGAAAAGCATTTAATTTTAGGGAAATTTTCTTTTTTCAATTCACAAATGGCAATTTTCTAAGAATAGAATCTGCGCAAAGAATTTTATAAATAGAATTGTCAGCATAGAAAATTGCGAAAAATAATATTGTTTTAAAAAATAATTTATGTACAAAAAAAAAATAAAAAATTCCTTAGAACTTGTGACATTTGAAAAATACTTAAGAGAAATTTAGAGTTCAGATCGTCAGACCTTGCTTTTGCCCAAGAATAAATTCATATAATTTTTAAATGAGTCCTTTGTCTTTCCTAAGGATAAATTAATATTTTTTTTACATTAAGCGTTTTTTGTTTTTAATATTTTTGATCACCGGTCTTAATGCTTAAATTAAATATTTATTCAAAGTGGATTTACTTTATTATTATTAGTTTTTTTTTTTTTTTTTTTTGCAATGACGCTTCCTTTGTTTTTGAGTTTAAATCCTAATTACATGTTTTTAGTTTTGGCCAAGACTTTTTCTTTTGCAAACACACACGCACACACACGAAGTCACATACAGCCGCAATCTTTTTTATTTCTTTAACTGTTTTCTTTGTGGATTTTTTCGCACTTGTGACAATATTTTTTTAAGAGTTTTGTTCCGGTCCTTATTGTTGCTCATTTTTGGTTGGCCGTTTTTAAAAATTAATATGAATATTTTCTTTGGCATTTACATTTTTTTTTTGAAGGTGCGTACATAAACATTAACTTGAAAAAAAATTTAAAACTGATTATCCTTTTGACTGGCCAACAAAAACTGCAGCATAAAAATTAAAATATTTTTGCATTGCAATTGTCATGTTTCCAAAACCAACTGACTGGACGGACCGTCATTATTCACTGATCCGATCAGTCGGTTAAAGTATCCTCTTTTCTTTATTTCTCATCATTTGTTCTTTCGACTTTTTGATGGGATTTTCTTTGCTCGCAGGATGTTTTATTGTTGTTGTATGGTAGTTTGGCGCATTTGTGTGTGTGTTTCGTCCATCATACAGCGTTTGCTTTAGCCATGTTAAATATTCACATCCTTGTAATTGTTAATACACCTGCATCTGTATGCCTTTTAGTCGTTTGTCGGGAATTCGCTTGTTTCTGTGTGTATGTGTGTGTGAACCTGTTGGGAAAATGTTCATTTGTGGGTACATTTGACTTTATGGGATTTTAATTTGTTCATAAAAGTGAGACAATTACTCAAATAATTGGATTGTTGTTGACATCTTTTAGTTTGGTTCTTTTTGTTTCTTATCGTATTTTATCTTTTGTTCTTCGCAACTCGATAAGTTTAATAACATTGTTTGTAGATACAGAGATTTGGCTTCAATATCTATTGGTTAAATGTATTAAAAAGTTAAACTGGGCTTAAGTGAAAGTATGAGTTCTGTAAATTATTATGCTAAAAAAATACGTACATAAATAGAATTGAAAACAGTTAGATACTGATATTTGTTATGCAATAAATCGAAATAAAAATATAAGAACCAAATATGCACCCTTATAGTGAATAAAATTTCCCATGGATTTTGTTATCTGTTAACATAACAAAATTTTGCTTACGAGGACATATGGCAACTTTGGAAAATAATTACCCCAATCACGAGAGATTTTTTAATGGGCATTTTTTCGCCATTTTAATAGTGTTTGTATGTTTGATTTGAACCGTTGAACTGTTAAAAATAAAATGTTAGAATAACGTTTGTATTCTTTGTTGATATTTTAGCATTTTCAGGGTTCCGTTCACAAAAAGTGAAAAGGCACCCTATTGTTTTCGATACACTCAAAAAAAGACATGCGTTATTATTAAGAATTTTTTTTTTCGAAATTCAAGAAAAAAAATTTCTAAGTTTAAGTAATTTTTTCTAAGTTTAAGTAACTTTTTACAAGAATCTAGTAAAAATTACTTAATATGAGTAAAAAAAATAAAGAGTTCATATCCTCAAAAATAGTTCATAAAAATAGACAATAAATTTCTCACTTTTCAGGAAATATTTACTGACTTAAAGGAAATATTTACTAAGAGTAGGAAAATGGTTATAAACTGAAGGAAATTTTAGGAAATGAAATGAATGAATGAATGAAATTTTAGGAAATGAATTACTCCTGATTAGTTCATGAAATTTGACTTACCTAAAAGATGTAAAAAGGTATACTAAATTTTAGAAAAATATTTACCAGTTTTAAGTATTTTTTCTTTGAACTATACAATTTATTATTAAATTTAAGTAAATTTTTCATATTTTCGAAGAATATTTGAACTTGAAATTTATTTATTTTTTTTTGTAAATAAAATTAAATTTTGAAACTCAATAATTTCAATGCTTATTCAGGCTGCCTGGTTAGGCAATTGGTTAGAGTGCTTGCCTATCAATCAGAAGGTTGCTGGTTCAATACTTGTCTCCTCTCAAGGAATTTATATGTATGTATGGTGAATGGTGAATTATAATAAGAATATAACATGAAAATATAAAAAAAACATACTATGTGGTATAGAATTTAATTAAAAATAAAAATAAGTACCAGAATTAAAGACAAAAAAATTGGAAAATTTACTAAATTTGAGATCAAAGATGAAAAAATTTTTTTGCAAAGCTCCGAATTTTATGGGAAAATTTTACTTAATTTTAGGAAAATTTTACTTAAATATGAAAATATAATTACTTTTAACTAGTTCATTAATGAACTAGAATTTTAGGAAATGTTTTACTGGTTTCAAGTAAAAAACAGCTTTGGCGGCATACGAAAACTTTTTTTATTCAAATTTAGAAAATTTTCCTAAGTTTTAGTTATTTTTTTTTGAGTGTACCCTGTCTGAATGTCAGTCTGTCCGTCACAGGATATTTTCTCAGGAACCGTAAGAGCTACGGACCTGAATGTACATTGTATTGTATGTACATGAGTATATTGGCACTTGAAATTTGTAAAATTAGTGTATTTTTATACAGACTACAACAATTAACAGTAAAATTTATAAAATTTAAATTAAACGGTGTAATATTAATTAATATTATTAATATTAATTAATTAAACGGTGTAATATAATGTAATTTTGACAATTTGTTGTATCTTGGAAACCGTAAGAGACAAACTCTTAAAATTTTCAAAAACGAAAAAGTCTCCAAAAATCGAAAAAAATCACCAAAACCGAAAAAATGCCAAAATTTTATTTTTCTCATGAATATATGTACATTAGAACCCTGCATAAGACCATTTAAAAGAACTTTCAAGACATGAGGTGATTTTCAAAAGCGTTACTGTAGGGAAGTCTTCAAAAACAAACAGTAAGCAAACACTGTTTGAATAAATTTGTTCCAGTTATTGCAGGTATAAAAGTAAAGAAGCAAATACTTGTACTTTTGTATAAACAAATTGCACTTTTTATGGTTCTATACAAACTCAAAAAGTACAATAGCACACCAATGGCCAATTTAGTATATTTATGGAATCTTCCCAGTTTCACACCACATTTATTTTCAAAAAATTTAATTTTTTTTTGACAATGAAACTCATATTCTTCTCACTTTAAAACAGTATTGTGAAAATAAAACGCAATGAAAAAATCAAAACATTTTAACTCGACCGTATCAAAATTATTTTTGTCCTAAATTCGGATGCTAGAGTTTTATTCTATATTTCAACTTACACAGGTGTGGTCATAAAAAAAATATGTAATGTGAACTAAAAAACTAATATGTAATGTAAACTAAAAGTTGTTGGTACAATTTTAAAATTCTCAGTCCCTTCCCTGATTTCCCATAACGGTAATACCAACTAAACTTTTCTTGCATTCGGCCGGCATTAGCAATTTTCTCCTATTTCTCATAATGGTACACAGAGAAAAAAATACCAATGTAAAATCAACATGCCAATAGGTTGATTCAAATCACATTAAATTTACAGAAAATAATATGTTGTTTGAGTGTGTTGGTGTTTATTTGCTTTGTTCATAGCTACAATACACTTTTGTGCTTAGTTGTGTAGGTTCTTTTCGCGCTGTTGTTGTTTTTTTATGTTTGTAAACAGCCGACAAACTGCTGCTGGCTGGTAGACAATGTACTAGTCTTGTATTTGGAGGATTGCACGTTCGAATCCTGGAGTCAAGTCAAAGAATTCTGTATTTTTTTACCTAAAACTTTTCAAGTCAAAGCATTTAGTTTTTTTTCTAGCTAAAACTAAAACTTTTCAAATATATTGTATGTTAAATTATAAGAAATAATGTTAAATTATAATTGAATTCAAGACGGTACATATTTAGAGTGTATCTTAAGAATATTTAAAGTTGTTGTGGCTGCAGGGGTAAGCAAGTTGACTACCACGCGATGAGTTCTGAATTCAAATCTTGGGTGGGGAAGCCAATTTAATTTATATACAAAAATTTTTCTGATGTCTATGTCAACCACACGTAAGTTAAATAATTATTAAAATACAATTACTACATTAAATTAAATTCATGTTGATCTAACTTGAAATAACTTTAATTCAACATGATTCTTCATTTTGATTTTAACAGTACTTAAATGTTAATTCAACGTGAAAGAAAGTTATTTCAAAAGGAAATTTTTTTGGACAATTACTATAAATCATGTTAAATTAACATGAAATACACTTGAAGCAAAATCATTGCCAAGAAATGTAAAATTAACCCTATTTTTAACGATTCTACATTGTTTTTAGGGTTCCGTTCACCAAAGGTGAAAAATGGAACCCTATTGTTTTCGCTACGCTGTCCGTCTGTCCGTCTGTCCGTCACACGGTATTTTCTCAGGAACCGTAAGAGCTACGGACCTGAAATTTGGACAGAATATGTAGAACCTTGGCCACTACAACAACAAATACATGAGAATTAGAAATTAAAGGGTGCTCCAAAACGAGCGACGAAAAATGTTAAAATCTCATGTAATATACATACAATTGTATGTACATATGTATATTGACACTTGAAATTTGTAAAATTAGTGTATTTTTATATAGACTACAACAATAAACATTAAAATATTAAAAAATTTAAATTAAAGGGTGGTCCATCAGTTAATGCAATTTTGACTATGTAATTTTGACAAATTGCTATATCTTGGAGACCGTAAGAGGTAAACTCTTGAAATTTTCAAAAACGGTAAAACTAAAATATCCGAAAATTATAAAATCGTCAAACCAAAAAAAAACGCCAAAACCTGAAAAAAATCGCCAAAAAATTTACAAAATTAAAAAAAAAATTCTAGCACTAAAATAAATCGCCAAATTCGAAAAAATCGTTTAAATGAAAAAAATCGCCAATATAAAAAAAACGCCAAAAACCGAAAAAAATCGCCAAAACGCGAAAAATGCGCCAAAACCAAAATAATTGTTTATGTGAAAAAAAATCGCCAAAATGAAAAAAAATCGCCAAAAATTAAAATAAAATCGCCAAATTTAAAAAAAAAAATCGCCAAAAACCGAAAAAAGTCCTCAAAAAGAAAAAAAGTGCCAAAACTAAAAAAATCGCCAAAACCAAAAAAAAAATAACCTATATGAAAAAAACGCCAAAATTGAAAAAAATGGCCAAAATAAAAATATCGCCAAAATAAAAAAAAAACTCCAAAATAATAAAAATTGCCAAAAATTAAAAAAACTTAAAAAACCAAAAAAAAATCGCCAAAACGTGAAAAAAGTGCCAAGACTCAGAAAGCACCAATAAATTCAAAAAACCCACAAACTAAAAAAACGCTTAAAACCGAAAAAACCCAAAAACGAAAAAAATGCCAAAACTTTATTTTATATTGTTCGTATTGACTTACATATCTCGTGCCCGTACGGAACCCTTCGTGCGCGGGTCAAAGTCGCACTTCACTGAATTTATTTCTGTGTGTAGTGTATATTTAATAGGGGCATATGTATGTTTCGAAAGAAACAAAAGTTCACGGCAAATTCGTGGTAGCAAATTGTTGTTAGTGCGAAAGAAATATTTCAGGCTAATAAACTATTGGCCTTTTTTATCACGATAAGGGTAAACAAAGGAGCGAACTACCCCAAAGTAGAATCTAGCTGAGGATTGTAAAATGAACGTGTTTAATTATTTTGAAAGTGACCAAATTTTTCCATGCCTATAAATTTAGTCAGATCGTTTAATTTTGATAACTTCAACAAAACACTAAGCTACATGGCGCCTTGAAATTTAAAACCCACGGGGCCGAATTACGAGTATGGTATTTCGATTTCGACGATTTTGTACTAGACTAAAGAATATTGCAATATATTTTCTTTACTGTAATACAAAATAGTCGTAGTCGAAGTTATAATACGACACTCGTAATTACGCTTATGTTTTATAAGGTTGCCATTTTTCACCGAAGTAATTTGTTTCAAAGTATTGACGGCGTTTATGAGCGAGTGAGGACGCGTGGCTTTGTTTTTAATGCACTAAAAATTAAAATTGTCAACATACAACCTAAAATGTAAAAATTATTACTTTTAGACAAATTAAATCCCTTGAAATTCTTTACTCTTGAATAATCCCATGTACAACATTTTTTTGTGTCTGAATGAAAATTATAAAATTTCCAACCTACAAAATGTGTCATGTTGTGCATTTACATATGTATTTGTAAGCTATTTGTTAGGAAATTTTTAAAAACAAAACTCACCCTTTAATTCCTTCCTCCCATATTGGCAAGTACAATAAAGCATTTTTTTGTAAAAAAGGCTGGAAATTTTCCTTAAACTAATCGAAAACATATTTATTTCTTTTTACTGCTTTCACAGTTGGGCCAATTCAAATTCAAACAGAAATCCCTAATCAGAGTGTTAATAGAACAACACCTTCACTAACCTTAAAACACAACAGGAATACAAATATTTGAACAAAAACTCAGCAGCAACATCATCTTCTACATACTCGTACTTTTACACTTTTACAAAGCAACATCGCTGAGCATGAGTATTGATGGGAAAGGAGATTTTGTAAGAAAACATGTGGCGGCACCAAAGTGGTGGGTTAATAAAAACACACACACACACATACACACTAACACACAAGCATAAACAAACAATTACACACCAACAAATGCAGACTCAGGTCAGTCAGTTTGATTATTTTGAGGAGGACATAAAAGAAAACCACATAATCCAGAAACCACAACAACCAACAATAATTTCCATCATCATCATCGTTACACGCATATTAAAACTCAAGATGAGTCCGGCATTAAGCAGTCGTAGGGAAAACCCCTTAAACTTAAGTATTAAAAATATTCCACACTGCAAGCCAGGTACAAATTGTCAACTGTCCAAGTGTGGGGAATCCCAAGGATTGCATTAAGAATTTCCGTGATTACGTGAGCTTGTATACCAATCATTTTATTTAAATCGCTTCTTCATGTGGCTACCGAAATAATCAGGTACATATTACTAAATACACTCTACACTCGTAAGTATTTCTTGAGGATTACACCATCGTTAGATTGTATTGATTTTGGTTACTTCAAGAGTATGGCCATTAATCTGAGCGACGCGTTAAACATTTCCTATTAACCTCTTGAGCTCAGAAGAGAAAATCTAGATTAATATCACTTAATACCGGATGATTATTTATGTTAATTTCGTGTTACTTACTTGCGATTTTAGGGAATTTTTAAAATTTCCTAAGCGAGTGTTTGCAGGAAGAAGCACATGTACATGCAAGACCTTGAACCTGCAACAACCTGATTAAGATAATAAATTCTAGGAAGAAACAAAAATCTAAAAGCGAATAATATCTTCAGCATTGAGGTCACTGGCGTAGACAGGGGAGTCCAAAGCAGGCTAAACCCTCCTCAGAAAATATTTAGGTTAAAATTCACAGTATTTAGTTAACTTGCGCACAGAGAAACAAGCCGATCGGCTCATAGACGGCTCACGAGCCGCCGCCAACTTTCAATGCAACTTCAAGCCACCACCGCCAATGCATGCGGCTCGCCTCGGCTCAAAATTGCAACCGGCTAATTGTTTTTCCTCGTTGCAAATTTGTACTACATCCTTCAAATTATATGGAAGACATCAGGTGTTTGAATTTTTTTTTATAGAAATGTGTTTAAAATGCTTATAAAAAACAGTTGTAAATGTCGACCAGCTTATGAACCGCCGCCGACTATTTTTTCCTAAGCCGCCGCCGCCGCCGCCAACTTTTTAAGACGGCTTGTTTCTCTGCTAGCGCACATGGTTTAACTATTTTTCTTAACAATTTCATTGGTTAAAACTACCTTCATTATCTAACTAACGGCTGTGATTTATTCAGCAAAAAGTTTTACTTACTGGACGCATTTTTGTAAGGGAGAAAAAGAAAGGGAATCACTTGCAATTGCGGTTTTATAAAGCGTAATTTTTGTTCACGATGAGCCACTTAGAAGCAATAGCAATAAATCATCCAACAAACGTGTTCGTGTATATATTAGAGATGAGCGATATTTCGAAACCTGTTATATTTTCACAACGATTGAAAAATCAATAATCACAACTGTGGCTGAACAGGTTTTGGAAATATAGTTATTTCACACAAACTGTGCATGTTATTGTATTCTTACATTACAGTAACTGCTCTTCTTATTAGATTTTCTCAAAATAACAGAACTTCTAGAAAGAAAAGAAAAAGGAAATCACAGTCACAGTTTAAACGAACAGCGATTTAGAAATCACGTTCGCAAGGAGCAGCATTACTACAAAACCACGTTATCGCTCATCACTAACTAGTACATATGCACACTAAGAGAAAAATGACGATCTAAATTTAAGAACAAAATTTTTTAGTTAAGATTGCAGGAATCTCAATATTTCAAGAACAAAATCTTGAATTCGATCTTAAGATGAGATTTTATTCAAGATTACGAGTACAATCTTAAATGCGATCTTATAAAAATTAAGATTTTATACTTGAATCAAGAATTTTTGCATTTAGCAGACTATTAAGATTGAAACGATTTGACTTCTGGTACAAAATATTGATTTTAGCACATTGTTTCCCTTAGTGAAGAAGGAATGGGTCGAGAATTGGTTAGGGAGAGGGATTGAGCGGCTATAGAAGACACTGCTTCCCATATAAAGCTTCAAATGTTTTAGTCCTATTTCCGACAACTCGGATAGGCTGCTGAAGGATAATCTGCCAAGGAAGTGCATTTCAACTGAAGCAGTAGTCATTATACGGGAGACCCATATGTTTAGCATGGGTTCCGAAAGCTCAGTGGCCAATGGGTTCTCGATATTGCGCAGGTGGGCTCATTCCGCCATCTGTCTGAGCTGATTCAAGAAAGGCAATATCGAAGCGTCTCCAGCAGGATGAGAGTGGGAAACCACAGAGATGATCGATATCGAATTCTCTGAGTAGGGTTCCCCTCTTTGCCAGTTTATGCGCAACTATGTTGCCAGAAATAGTCCCGTATCCACGCACCCAGTTTAATATGATACGTGAGTGCTGCGTGAGCTTTTTTTTTGATAACCGGTAGAACCTTAGCCAGTGTATTGCTGTCTTAACGGTAGATATCTCTACCTGCCTTTAATATACTACATTCATCCAGTAGTCTGAAGGACATTTCAGTTACGAGTTCTGGAATATACACGCTCCTCTAACCCTTTCCCACCCTTTCCAACTGCCACAAGCCGCACGTGAAAACCTGTACGGCTCCGTTCAGTTGGGAAAACCCTTCTGCTAAATTCGAACAAAAAACAGGGTTCGAATCGTCACATCCTTGAACGAGTTGTACCGTCACGTAAAAACACCATTTTTGGATTATAACACACGTGAACGTACTGAAATCCCATTCAGCTTATACGATTGACATATCACTTACAGCCTGTTCATCGAACTGCCTTACGTTAGAAGGCAAGCGATTATTAGGCAAACGATCGAGTTGGAAATTGAGTTCATATTCTTTTTTCGTTTGAAAATAAAAGCTCTTTTTGTTTGTAATTAAACGTCTAAGAACAATGTTTCCATTACTCATTTAGTTGTAATTCTTAGAGCTTTTTTTTCATAGAAAATTAAAAGTTTCTTTAAAAATGAAAAGATATCAACCTTATCAATCAATTGTAAAAATAAATAAAAAGTAAAGATTTCAAAAATTTTTTGTTTAAAGTGTACAAAAAAAACGCGTTTATTGAAAAAATAATGATTTGATCCATTGCACTTGAATTTTTTTATAGCGACCGAGATAACGCAGAATATTGCGAGACACAGCAAATTCGCTACAGTTTCCACACGAGCAGTAAGTTCAATAAATGAAATGATTATATACCACTTCCAACAAGGAAGTTTTTCGAATACTGCTGGAGAAAATGGAATCTGCAATGAAGCAAAACAGTAGAATCACTAGCGTGCTCGCTATAATTAAAGTGACAACATTCCTAAAATTTCTCGCAGTTTTGTGCCGGAAAGGAATGTATTTCATACATGTCGAAATCAAAACTTTCGGAGGTGGTAATTGACTTGATTGGAGCAACACTTTAAATTGCCAAGGATTAGTTTTTTTTATGCTGAAAAATGTTTAAATTTTCTTGGTAAAAACATCCATTATTTTAAATTTTAATTGTAAAAATTCAAAAAATTCACCAACACGTTAAATTTTTCCTGATTGTTTAATTTGACAGTTGATTTTGTTTGTGCCGTACATACGTGAACCAATTTTTCAAACGAAAGCTAAAAGCTTATTTGTTTTACTCAAAATAAAATGAACAAAAACCAAAAGTTCAATTCATTCGTTATTTGACGTACAATATAAAAAAACTTATGTTACAAAAACAGGCTGTTAATTAGTTTTCGCACGATCAACGATACGATCACGGATGTGACGAATTTAGTTCTGGTTGGTTTAATGCTGAGTAAGTGGGATGATGAGAGAATATTTTTCTGCCCTTCGCACACAGCCGGGCAGCACAACAGGAAAAATCAGGACCCAAGTGAGCCGGTCTCTCACGAAACTGGGCGCCTGTTAAATCTAACCTAGCCTAACTTAACTTAAAGTTGTGTAGCAAGTATCGCAAACAATCGAAGGAAAACATTTGATTTTGGTGGTCCAGTCCCGCCCAAATATTTTATATTTTTTCAGATAAAAAGAGAATTTTTAAAATCGGGCTAAGAGATCCCACTATCGGCGCATTTGTCGTGTTACTGAAATAAAGTCATAATTAACAATCCAAACTTGCCTTATTTATCAAATAAATGAAATACAGGCAAATCCCGCTATAACAAACGATATAATGTCAGGCCCATTCGTTACACAGACAAATTCGTTATATCGCAATGTTGTTTCCAAGTGTTATTTTAACTATTATTATTGTAGACAAGATACAATACGAGTACAATAAAACGAATGAGGGTGATTTTTTTCAAATAAGTTACCAAATACAAACTAACGGTATCACATTTTTTTTTGCATTTACATTGCTGCTGTAGATTTTTTTAATATTTTTTTTGCCGTTCGTTATACAGTGTACACATTTATCAAAACATTCGCTATATAAAGCAGAACTGAATGTTAGAAATACTCATTTACATATTAAAAAAAAAAAATTTTCCTAGCAAGTTTTTGTTTTTTTATTTTGCAATTTTTCCTTTATCATAAATTATATCCAGTATAAAACTAGGATAGTATTTACAATATAAAGTTGTTAATGTTAAAAATTTGGACATTCGTTATATCGGATTTTCGTTAAAGCTCAATTCGTTATACCTACTGAGATTTGCCTGTATAAGAACATGATTTCCCAACACTGCATGGGTAATAAAGCTATATGATGAATTGAGAATATGTATTTCGGAAAAAGTTTAATGCCAATTCGGTTTATTTCTTATGACTTTATTGAAGTGAGCAGTCGAAAATCGGTTCATTGCGCCACTGGTGGGATCTCACTTAAAAAAATATAGGTACCTACAACCGAATTTAACGTCCATATTAAATTTCTTTTCGTGAAACTATATAATGTCTGTCAAAAGGAAAAATCCTTTTTGTTGTTGGGTAATGGAAAAATCTCTTGTACAATTTTTAAAGTTCTTTAAGGCACAGCTGTCGTTATCATTGAAAAATCTTTCTTCTCTAAATTAAGTCTTATTCATTAAAAGCTTAAAACAAATTTCATTCTAGGTATTCATGCTAATTGAATGAGAAAAATAATATAAAACAAACGCTAGAATGTTAGTTAATTTTTAACAAATTTGCTGCAGCACACACTACCACGTAAATTTAAAGTTTAAATTTTAAACCATTTAGAGATATAAAATTCAACACAGTGGTGAGTTTAAAATAATTCTGCAAGCAAAGGAATTATATTGCACAAGCAAGAAAGAGACCACAAATAAAATAATTTACATTTGCTCAGCCAAAACAAATCAGAAAAGGCGTTAGTTTTGTAAGAGAATGAAATGTTAACGCCCATTTTTGATTGTTGTTTTTCTGCTCCCGAGTGTGAGTGAGTGCGTAAGGGAGAGAAAAATTAACATCTGTGAGTTAACTAAACATGGTTGAATTGCGGAAAGAGAATGAGTGAGCATAGTGGGCATTTGAAATGGTAAAATGTGAAGCAGAACGAGTGAATATACAATACAATGTTGTTGTATGAGGGAAGAAAACTTAAAATGTTATTGGTTTAATAAGTTGTTGTTGTTGTTGTTTGGCAT
This sequence comes from Tachina fera, assembly GCA_905220375.1. Lineage (NCBI taxonomy): Eukaryota > Metazoa > Arthropoda > Insecta > Diptera > Tachinidae > Tachina > Tachina fera. Next base: position 48,048,627 of record LR999964.1, on the reverse strand, counting down.
TAAAGTAGATAACTGAATATTCATAAGATTGTGTTCTAGCCTCATACCACCACTTTAACTCACGGCTTCCGTTATGTAGCTATGTATGTATGTTTGTATATGCATGAGTGTTCGTGTAAGGCATCCTCTTTGGCAACAGGACTTTCAAGCACTCACGCACACACACTCATTCACATTTATTTACTGAAGTATATAAAATATTTTTCAAGTTAATTTTTATTTTTACTTAAATTTAAATCTTTCACTACTGCTTTATTTTTGTTTGAAATTCACTTGTTATCTTGCTACATTTGGCAATGCTCTTCAGCTGACAACTATGTATACCTAGTGTGTCACATTTTAATTTTATTGCTTCATTCTTTCTCCTCTTTTTTTGCTGTTTCCGTTTATTGTCTTCAAAATAAATATTATTTTAAATGCTTTTTTTCAGTTGATATTTTTTTTATTTGCTTCTGTTCGTTTTTTTTTTATTTAAGCAGAAGAAATTAATTTGTCACACTTGTTTTTTTTTCTGTTTGCATATTGTTCTGTATAGTTTGGGGTGTCTGTCTGTTCGTTGGAAAACTGTGGTGCACAATTAAAAGCCAAGTATGTAGGTACATACATATGTACATATGGGCATTTCCCCGGATGGTTTACCAGGATGGAAAAATAAAATGTTGATAATCATCGTGTTTTATTGTTTATACATAATTATAAAAAAATTCTATGTTTGTATAAAAGAATGGTTTAATAGCATAGGTATCTCAGGTGTTTTACTTGACGAAATCGGTCTGGAAGCTGGAAAATCTTATATTTTTATTTTTAAGTTACTTCTAAAGACGTTTTTATACCTATACAACTGTTTTTACATGCAAAATCCTCAAAATCTCTCTATTACAATCAAGTAAGAAAAGAAAAGTGTCAGGAGAACAAAAAAAGTTCGAAAATGGGAAAAGGCATGGTGATAATAATAAAAAAAAACATTTAAAAAAATCGTACGTTCGCGACTCGCATCTGGTAATTAAGACAACTAAACAAAAACCCATAGAGATATTTTATTGTGTTAATACTGGATAAAGAACTACATTAACACATTTTTAAAATAAATAAATAAATTAATCACTTTTCATTATTATGTTCGCAGATTTTTAAAATAATAAAAAATTATGTTTTAAAACTTCTCTATTGAATTCTACATATTTGTTTATGCATCTGAAGCGATTCTAATTTTAGTGGTTTGTGTCTACACTTTTGAATTTCGAGTTTACGAGTATTTTTAGATATTTTCCGATATGCTTGTGTGGCTTATGGCGTCACTTGATGATTTTTTATTATTATTTTGTCATTTGAATTCCGTACGCCTAACGTTTGTTTAAAAATTTTAAGTGTAACAAATTTCTAATGTATCAAGGAAATGTCAATGTTTTTCTTTAAATAAATAAAAATTTCGTTGGCAAATAATTTCTTGTGATGATTTATTTGGCATAACTAAATTATTGGGGATTTTAATACATAAGTGTGAAATTGTAAATTTATTTAACTTTTGCTAATAATTGAAATGCTTCGTTAATTTTGAGTTGGATTTTTTTTTATTTATTTAGACAGCATCAGTCAAATAACCTTGAATTACAGATTTATTTGGCACATTTTTGTTTTCGTTTTAATTCAAATAATTTTTTTAACACTTCAGCCAAGTATATACGGCTTGATTTGCTTTATATTAAATAACATAAGTTGACAAAGATATTTGTAGAGATTTTTTGCAAAAATCAAATGTAGGTATGTAGTAAACGAGTCAATTTTCTGTGTTATGAGTAGAAAAATCGTTTACTGAAATAAAAATGTATGTATCTGAATAAAATCACGCTGATTTTGATTTTACTATATATATTTTACTATATATATGTATATATGTACGTATATATTTCGGTATATTTAATATTAGTATCACTAAATCAGTCAAAAATACTTCAATTAAGCAATTATATAATTTTATAGCATATACTATTAAAGTACATGGAGTTTCACTCCATTTTTGCTGAAGTATATTCAGCATAAATAACAAAGAAATGGCACGAAGAAACGTACCTATCTGGAAAATCTTAAAAAAAACAATTCCTTTGAAAGCTTTTTAGAAATTTCCTTCAATAACGGAAATCGCTTTTAGTTGTTTATGTATATAGATCTTTCCAAAAGTGAACTTAATACACACAGAAAAAATTATTCCAAAAATGTTTCAAACAAAAGTTTGTTTGAAATCAAATTTTGATTCAGTAAATATTTTTTACTATTCCAGTAAATAGTTTGATCCAATTTTGTTTTAAGCAAAACCAAAAACAATATGCAGTGAAAATTCTAGTTGATACAATTAATATAAAGTAATACCTGTAAAAAAATTTTTAAGAGAACATTTCTGTTCCAATATAGAAATTGCATACTGTACACAACAGTTATTTATTTTATTTACTTTTTATTTTCATTAAAAAATTTTGTTGAATCAGACAATATGTTGATTTTTTCAATCAATCGGGGTTTTATTCCAAACAAATTATTACAAAATTTTGCATTTGAATTTACAAATTTCTTTGTAGGACCTAAATTGAAAAAATTAGTATTTGATTCAGATAATTTTGTGTTTGAAATGGAAAATTAGTTTTTTCTGTGCAGAGTAATAAAAATAATACTGTCAGCTAAATAAACACAATTGGCCGTAACAAAAAAAAAATTATTTAATATTGATTGAAGTGTACGTTGAAACAAAATTTCCATACAAATTTTGACAAAAGGACACTTGAAGTTCAAATTAATTTTTTTTCAATACGGCTAAATATATTTTACAATATGTGAAATTAACTTTTAAAAAATTAAATATACATACATATGTATGTACACAGGAAAAAATGATTTGTAAATTCAATTAATTTTTTTGTTAAAGCAATTAAATAATTAATTGATTTGGAACCTACAATTATTTTTATAAATACAAATAACGAAATTGTAAGTTAAGGGAAAATCAGAAAAATATTTTCAATTAAATATATCGAAAATACATTTTCATGTCGAGAGGAGCGGTATATGATTTGATTTTAGATCCAAAAAAATTTAAAATTAATGAACAGAACCTTTAATGAATTTATTGTTTAAAATTTTAAAAAAATTAAATCGTCAAAAGAATTTCACATTTAACCATTTAACGTCGAGCCTCTACCAGTTTAGGGTATATGTATCTTATATGGCGCTAGTCAGTCCTGACAAATAAATTTAATCCCGTTTTCTGCTATTTACAAGCGAGAGTACGTGTAGACCAACCAACCAATTTTGTAGGGAACTATTCATTAGGTTACCAACTAGTGAAAGTTTACAGCTGCATCTATATCGGATTTATATATGAAATTATTACCTGCAAGTCTGTTATCGCATAAAGTTCCTATTGCATCAACCTGAACAGCGAGACATTATTATTTCAATTCTATATATGTACTTAGGTACCCTTAGATACTATAAATATATATATTTCTTCATATCATTCTTTCATTCGTTCTTTTCGCTAAGTCCTCTTGGTTTTTTGTTTTTCTTGACAGATTTTTTCTTTCTCTTAACTGAAATAGATTCATTGATATGTACATAAATTTTACTCACAGATAATCTTTGTATATACGCGGACAATACCCCAGTTGGCCACGTCTTTCAGATATATTAAAAGATGACTACAAGGCAATAGAAAATTTTGGAAGACATATTGACAACAAACAGCTCAAATAAATCGTTGACAAAATTTTCGAACAAATGGCCATGAAATCATGAAAAGACCAACCACACAGCGACAAATTTCCGTCACCATAGCGATTGTCGTTCACTAAATGATAGTGTCAGTTCTTGAGCGACAGTGCACAGTGGGGAATTTTGTAAAAGAAATTGTAATAAACTTGAACTTCTAAACAACGAGTACTGATTGGATTTATATGAAACTTCGAACATCCGTAGAGGAGGACTTGAGATTTATAACACATGCCTTGGCAGCCCTGTGGCTTAAGCTGGACAGGAGTTACAGTGAGCCTAAGTTGACCACATGGGACTCAAAAGAACTTCTGAGGCTTGTAACTTTTAGAAAAATTATAAGTTTTGAGCTAAGCACAAAATTTTTAAGAAATAATGTTTTTAGATGTGTTTTCGTATCTTTCATAACTTAGAAGATATTTGACTTTACACAAAAAAAATTAGTTTTTGCTTGGATTTTTTTAGTATTTCACCTATAACTTTTTAGTATATTGTTAGATTTGAAATTAAAAAACAGCATTCAAGTTTTGACAAAATTTTAAATAAAAATGCGTAAAAAACTAATTAATGTATGCATTTGTGAAATCGGGAAAGAAGAATTGAAAATGTTTTTTAAGAAAAAGTATCTTCATTATTTTTGATTTTGTGAAAACTTTGTTTATAAATGCACTTTTAAACCACAAGACAATCTATTCAGAATGCCCCTACATCCAATTATTTTGTATTTTGAAGATGTACCCTACATTCAGCATTGTCCGAAAATCGTAAGTCTTAAAAATATTTTTTTGCGTTTAAGCGCGCTTATAAAAAGTTGTGACACTAGATTGTGAAAGTTTTAACTATAATATTTAATTATGTAGATAGTTTTCAACATGTTTAACCAACAATTTAGAGCGCTTTTTATAAAAGCGGACATACAAGCAGATTTTCTGAAAAAAGTCAAAAATTGGGAAAAAATATTGTTTTGCACCATAAAAATATATGTATGTATATTTAAATAATTGACTTCCATATGAGTCTTTTGACTTCGCCTGAAAAAATTATTCCAATATACATATTTAAATGATCTCGAGACATTCCGATTGTAGGGTGCAATTCAAAAAATACTCGTATTGAGAATTCAGCGATGTAAATTTAGCGCGTTTCGCGATAGATTTAGCGTGTTTTAGCTATGCCAAATGCGCTTTTTCTCATTCTAACGCTTTTTATAAAAACGCGCTAAATTAGCGCGTTTTAAATAAAGTCGATAACATCATTTCAATTCAATACTTTTTTACTTTTTTTGTATAAGTTTAACCCCCTGTTTGTGCAAGACGTTTGAGTTTAAAATGTTGGCGTTTTTGTAATAGATTAAAGGAAACTTGTGCAACTTTACTTTAATCTATTACAGAAACGCCTAAATGTCTAACTCAAACGTCTTACACGAACAGGGGGTAACAATTTTCTAGTATTCAAAACTCTGATAAAATTTTCTAGTTCGTTAAGTTTGACAAACAAAATTAAAATAAAAACTACGGATTTCGATTATTTGGAACGCGATTCTGATTCTATATTAAATGATTTTAGTTATTTAGGATATAATTTCGAAGAAGCAGTATTGCGAAATCTGAAAAAGGGTTACTAAAAAAATTTTATTTACTGATACTCGTACATAAATCGACTTTTATTAAAATTTAATTTATCGCGCTAGAAAATAGCGCGTTATATATAAAAAGTTGACAATGTTGTAACTTAGCGCGTTGTTGTAAGGGCAATAGCGCTTTTGGGTTGTAAAAAGTTGGAACCGCTGAGAGAATCCGACTAAACTTTTTTTCGTTTCATTTAAAAGACTGACTGCATTTTTATAATAGCCCACAGCATCACCTGAGACATTGTCAATAAGAGGCTAACATATTTATGTGTTTGATTGAAGACAAAACGCACGACTTGTCGCTTAGATTGTCATCAAAAAGGTCAAGGTTTCAATTGCAAAAATTTGTCACTCAGATTGTCTTGAATGACGATTTTCTTTAAATTATCGACAAAAAAACTAAATAACAGAGTATAAATCGTACAAGAATCCTAGAAGACAATGTCGTACAAGCCTGTCTGGCCAACTGGGTACATTATGCATGCAGATACGTTCACACACACATACGGAGGGAGATACATACATACACACAGATGTTCTGTATGTCATACTGTCCGTACATAGTTTTTTCACATTGTTTTCACAATGTCTACTGTTTTGCTTTTAAAATAAATATTTTCTCAAATAATTTTACTTTGTTTTTAATATTATTTTCTTTTCTCATATATATTTTTTTAATATTTGGTTTATATTTATTTACTTTTGTTAATAAATTGTCAAGGTATTGCTGTAATATTAATTACAAAATTATTGTATGCAGCCATACATACAGTAGCCAGCAAAACTAAGGACACGCCACCATACAATTAAAAGTTTTTTTTGATTTTTCTTTTTATTTCATAAAAATGTTATTGGAAATACGGGGTGTCCACCGGGAAGGTATACCTATTTGTTTTGCTGCCATTTTGGTAAACATTACTCTTGACAGTTCATATTTGGCAGTCATAAAGTAGACACGTGACAAATTTATTATGGAAAAATATTCAATAAATCGACGTGTTTTAATCGTTAATACAGCTCGCCCATGATAACCCCGATTTTCATGAAAAAATCATAATGAGTGACAAGGCACATTTTCATTTGAATGGATATGTGAATAAACAGAATATTCGATTCTGGGCAATGGAAAACCCTCAAATTATTCATCATTCACCTTTGCATCCATTAAAAGTGCCAGTCTGGTATGCAATTCATTATATCTTACTTCTTTGAAAATGAAAACGGCGTAACGGTAACTGTGAATGTGGAGCGATATCGTGATATGATTGAAAATTTTTTTAACGCCACAACTGCATGCTTTGGGTCTGATTAACATGTGGTATCAACAAGACGGTGCCACATCGCATACAGCCTGAATTACAATGGAATTACTGCGAGTACTATGCCGTCCCGGGCGGGCACTCTGTACCATAGACCAATTTGTATATTTATATGTATTCAACAGGAAGAATATGTGGGAATTCACTTTAAACCACTGTTTAGGAAGCGATTATTACACAAAGTCCAGATTTCATTCCGAATGACCACCTGACCTTGCTTAAAATATTGGAAAGTGCATAATCGAAAGCAAGTCTTAAGTAGAAAATTAGGGTGCCAAGGACAAAAACAGAATAAAAGAATAGAGGTGTATTAGGGCAAACTTTAACTAAGGCATCTTCCTACAAAGTGACTTCGGTCGGACGCTATCACTCTCAATATATCGTTAGCTTAGTAAAGAAACCCCTAACTCATTATTTTTTTTCAGTCGAATTTTTTGCGTTTTTCCAAAGATGAGCATATTTTTATCGAAATATGCCAAATCAAGCACAATTCGCAGAAAAAAATTAGTTATGGCATTTCAGGTAACGAACATGTAGAATTCACAAGATAATTTTACATTTGCATTCATTCCTTTTTTAACCGACTTCAAAAAAGGAGGAGGTTAACAATTCGTCTGTATTTTTTATTTGTGGAGCTTCATAACTCGGTACATTTTAGACCGATTGCAAAATTTTTTTTTGTGTTCTGAGAGGGTATAGCTTCCCATTGGTCCCATTGTAATAAAATAGTGGACGGAGAAACAGCCAAAATTTTTTAAACTTTATTTCACGACCTTCTACTCATTTGATTGCTGCGAAACCTAGCAAACACCTTTAGTTCTTGTAATTACACAATTTTAAAGTTAACAAAATGGGCGGGGTTGCACCCATTAATATGTATTATAATATTTCACGTGGTTCTACTTAAACGATTTTTACGAAACTTACCACAAAACTTGAGCTCTAAAACAGACACAATTTTCTTTAAAAAAATGGGCGGGGTTAAAATTAAAATTTAATACTGTATTTCACAATCTTCTATTTCATCGATTTTTACGAAACTTGGCACACACCCTAAACTTAAATAAAGGCACAAACATGCGTTCAAAAATTGGGCGGAACACGCCTATTAAATTTTAGTATAATATTTCAAGTGCTTTTACTTAACCAATATTTGCGAAACTTGGCACATACCTTGTACTTTTACAAATACACAATCTTGTTTTAAAAAAAGTGGGTGTAGCCACGCCCCATGAAATTCAATACTATATTTCACTAAAAAGCTAAAAATGAAACTTAAAAAAAAAATTAAACCGTCTTCAAAAATAAGCACTAAAAAGCTTAAAATAATATTGATTTAGTTAAATAAAATATTTTTACATAAGTTAACTATAGTGTTGTTTGAAGTGGGTGCCAGAAATATTGGTAACTAAGCACATGCATACATACATATACATATGTACATATGTATGTACATAAAACGTATTTGAAATTTTTTTACCAGGCATGTTCCTATGTGTTTAGTACCTGTATTACTGGCACCAACTTCAAACAACACTATAGGTATCATATGTAAAAATGTTTTATTTAACTAGATCTATATTATTTTTGGCTTTTTAGTTCTTATTTTTGAAGTCGGTTTAATATTTTTTTTTAAGTTTTATTTTTCCGCTTATTTTTGAAGACGGTTTAATATTTTTTTTTTAGTTTTATTTTTCCCTGTCTAACACACATTTAAAAACCAATAAGAACACACAAATGAACCAACGAACCACACACACAGGCTCAATTTAATTTTTCTTAACAAAAAATAAAAATTAACATTTATTTGAGACTTAATCTTTTGTTGATGGAAAAAGGTTACAAAAATATTTAATGTATGATGATATTAAAATATTTACTTAACATATTTTTTTTACTCTTTATTGAGTGTTGCATTGAGTGATGTTTGGGGGGCGGGGGTGTGTGTGGGTGCGAGGGCCACTCACTGGATGTGGCACTCTATTTAATTTAGATGTGGGACTCTCGCCAAGTGTTTCTTTTCGTTGATAGAAAGAAAGGGATTGAATTTAAATTTAAAAGTCATTTGTTCTTGCTTTAAGCTGACTGTAGTTGTAGTTGAATATCCATAGATTTATGTATACATAAAAAGAAATTGCTAATATTTCTTCCACTGATTGAACATTTATAAGAATTTTGCAAGAACTTCAAAGACTCCAAAATTGGGTTCATTTATTCATGCAAGTGTTAGACCATGAGAGATATTCCAGCTTACTTTTATGATTTATGATTTAAAAAATATACATAAATTTTTTTATTATACATTTTATGTTTTCTCAGGTTTTATGTGTTAAGGCTGTGACTGAGTTCTTAAGAAATCTTAGGTTAACATAAGAACTGTGTAAAAACTTACGGCAATTCAGGTTTGTAAATTTCTTAAAATAATTTGCGTTTGCTAGTACGAACTTTCAATAGAAAAGTATACGGAATTTCTTAAATTTATTATCTTTGGTAACATTTTTTGTATTCGATACATTTTCAAGTCCATAAAAAACCGTGAAAAACCTAAAATCGATTTGACGAAGACTTTTGAAGTTAAAGAGAATTATTTCCAAAGTTTTCGTCAATGAACAAATTGACAGTAAGTCTTAATTTACACTATGCAAGTCTTATTGCTAAGCTAACTAGTTTGTTAGGAGAGAGAGAAGAAGGGAAAAGAAAAGGTTCTGTTCCCCTGTCTGTCTTTCCCAAAAACTAGTCAGCTTAGCAATAAGACTTGCAAAATGTAAATTAGGACTATTAGAGCTATCTTTTTGAGGTTAAGAGCTGATTAGATTTTACTCGTAGTTTAAAATTTGTCTACAAAAAAAAGCTTTGTGAAAATTGTATTTTAGAATCGAATCGATTCATTCGAAAGATATTGTGAGATACTATTTCGAATGCGGCAAATTTACTTCTGTTCCGTTAAAAAGTTCTTAAGTTATGAGATGTTTACATATATATCGTTACGTTAATATATAACGGCCTCAACTAATTATTTATTTTTGAAATCGAGATTTTTGCATTTCTCGTTAGATGAGATATTTCTCAATCGAAATGCACAACAAAGGGTAACGATATACACAAACATATACACACCATACTCACATATATGTATGTATGTATATGTACCTACAATCATCCATCCATATGAACATTATCGCGAAAATAGCCAGAATAGACTACCAGGTCCTTAAACCGTCGAAATATGTATGTCGAAAACTCGATTTTCGAAAATTGGGGTAAAATCAGTAACTTCCTATAACGGGAAGTTCAAAGTATACGTAAATATTCAAGAAAATGTGTACTTAAGGTATTACTTGGTCCAAAGGCCGACACCGCGACAACTTTTGTGTATTAAATCAAGAAATAGTCGAATCTGATCTCCTAATGAAAGGCAACCCAAGGGATGATGTCGCCAGCCCAATGTCTTCTGAACACAAAAATTCAGCGTGACAGACCTGTCTTCTACTATTAAGCAAAGCCATACATCCATGCACAAGAGGTACAAAAGCGAAAGCTATAAAGCTTAATTTAGTCTGACAAATGAAAGAAATGTTCCAATATCTCCTAGTCCTGGCTCATTCATAATCAAACTAAACATTATTTATTGCCCAGATCTATGTATACCATTACATTTTTACTTCCACAGATTTCACAATCAAGGAATGTGTAAACCTTTCTCTGGAGAAACTAGGACTAGGTTGACTGCAAAACCGAATGTACTAGGTTCAATCCTTGTATCCAACAGTCATTAAATACAACACCACGAATTTTTCTGATGTGCATTAGTGCCCCTTTGTATCAGTTGTTGTGGAAAAGTTCAAGTGATGAAGGCATAGTCACTGGTCACTGAACTAAAGCGACTTCAAAAGATACTAATCCTAATGAAACATCAGAGCGCCCTCTTTCGTTGTGTAGCAGAATCATCGGCGAAGTAAAATAACCGATTAAATGGCTACTAACCACAGCTTCAAAAAAATTAAATTAATACGTCTCATTTAACACCAGAGGCCCTGCAATACTGCACTATTAAAAAAGAATGAAGCTTTCCTCTATCTCTTCACCACCTATTTTCTCTATCATTATCCCATTTCTAAAGAAGGTAACACCTAGTAATACTAGTAGGCATTTGCCTGAGTATTACTTCTCTTAAAAAAAGATCAGAAGGCTTTGGGTTCGTTGGAAGAGTACCAACGGCCCTCTTAGCCAATTCATCTAATTTATTACCCAAATTTCCACTATGGCCAGGTATCAAGTAAATAGAAATTCTATTTCGTACCCAAAGCTTTTGTAATGAATCAAAACACTCCAAAAAAAGCTTGTAACGAAGTTTTCATGAACGGAGCTTTTAGAGCTGCTTGACTATCGGAAAAGATCAATATATGCGAACTAGGGAAGGCATTGAGAATTTTAAAATTGTACCAACATCTTTAAAAAATTTTACTTTTTTGACCTTAATTGTACTAATATATTTTTTTTAGTTTAAATTTCAAATTTTTATTTGTTTTTATTAAAATAATCGACTTTGTTCTGGCTACCGAATTGTTTTCACAAATTTGCTTGTGAGTTACAACTGATTAAGTAGAAATTTAAAATATACAAAGTAATAGCACGTGATCGAGCATCCGATGATTTGGAAATGGAATAGTTCACATTTTTTTTTAAAGTTTAAGTTTCTAAAATTGAACATACATATCATCATCAATCACAGATTTTTAATTTTATTTCAACTTAAGAGTAATAAGTTCAGCATAATTCTAAATTAAACCGATTAGAAATTTTAATCTATATTTGTACAATACAGCAACTATTAATTAAATCTATTGAAAATGCAGTAAAAACACCCAGCACAAAACCATACAAATTGCATATGTATAGAGAACAACGACAACTAAACAAATCTACACGTTCACCCACTCACATACAATCAATATTAGATAATTAATAATCAACCAACAAGCATTCCAGCTAAAATAAAAAGCTGGCAGCCATGCAGTCATCCAGTCTATCTCTTTCAAATCCACAAAATTGAAAGGCTGTGGATTGCAGCAACAGCAACAGCAACAGCAACAGCAACAGCAGCAGCTGCAGCAGAGTTGTAGGCGGCATGGAAAACCTGTACAAACTAAACTTGACAAAAACAATAAATCCCAACCAAAAGCCATATTTACATACGACTTGTTTATCTACATACATATACATGTATGTATGTACATATGTATATCCATGTATTTATGTACATATGTAAGATGGCAGCTGTTCATCTGCCCGTCTAACTACCAGTATCTTTCATTCTCTTTGTTATTATAAATAAGTTCAAAATAGGTATGGAAAAGTTTACCAAAAACAACGTTGAAAAGGGGTAATAAAATAAGAAACTAATCAAATTGTTTAACTTAGATATAAAGTTGCCAAAAGAATACAACATTTATGTAATTTATGGCCCCCATTGCCGTTCTCCACTCAGCTCAGTTTGGTTGTCTGAGAGTCAACCCAACTTAGGAAGAAATAAATAGAACGTGGGCCTCAATAAAAATATACGGTTTCCTTAATAAAAAAAATTGGGGTTTTAGTGTCTGTTTTGACCGGGAACTGCCTCAATGCAATAACTTTTGTCGCAGTTGCAGTTGACGAAGAAGAAACGTAGAAAATTTTCTATATCATTACTCTGGATTCGCAAGAAAGACGCTCTTGACATTCTGAAATTTCCAAGATTGAACTGCGTGTTAGTAGCTTTATAGTGTGATTTGTTTGGTTAGACGGTGGGAACAATGGACCAGAAAGATCTAAGGGAGGCCGGGATCCTGACTGCCATCCTTAGGTTGAAAAATTAAAAATCTAGGGGTCCATCTCACTTGGGTCCAATACGATGATCCCTTTGTGCTACCTGTAAGTTGAAAGTAGTAGAAGAATAAAGGGGAAGATATAAATGAAAAGTTTCTTGAGTATAAGAGTAAATAAAAGAGAAGAGAAATGAGCCAGGAAAGGGTCTAGTGTATACACATGCCATAGAAGAGGGTTAACAACCATACCAGCTGCTACTCCTTATGTATAGACTTAGGTTTCTGTGTCCCATTTCCGATAACTCGGACAGGCTTTTGAAGGATATCCTGCCAAGGAATCGTAGACGGAGATCCTCCAAAGCGGCGCCAAAGCAGAGGAGTTGCGAAATGCTTTCGTCCTCTTCTTCCTCATTGCATGTGTAGCAGTGTGTCCAAGAGATTCCTTAAATAAGTGTTGTCCTAACCTAACCTTCATAATTCAGAAAATTATTTCTTAAATTATTACATCTACACCTTGAGCTTCTTTTTCTCTCTCTCATAAAAACAAATCAATTAACAACCTAAAATTAAATTTTAGTGCTAATAAAATTCTTGACCCAAGTAAAATTCAATGAGAATTGGTTGACTTTGAAGGTCATACCTGAAACTTTCCGCCAGTTCTTAAGTACAAAAAAAAAATAAGGTGTATAGAAAATAGAAATTACGGAGAAATAAAATACAAACACTTATTTTTCGTAAATCTTTCGAGCCACTTTACGGGTTTTGGTAAAAATCAACTGATATCTAAAATCGATTTAAAGAATACTATTGAAGTTATTAGAAAAAAATTTTGGTCGAAAATTTTCGTCAAGGATATCTCTCGAACAAATCATTTAATTTTAATCAAAATGGCAGAAATTAATTTTTTTTTTTGCTTAAGAGCTGATTAGATTTTACGCTGGATTGACTTAGGGCCATTATTACAACTTACAAATAGTCAATTTTATGATGTTATCTGGCAGGTAAATATATTTTGATTATTACAAGTAAACATTAATGTAAAAGTGACTGATAAGCTAACAGCAGGTTTATCCTTAAACTGAGCTTTAAGCATTTTAACGGTCAAAAGTAGCCGGAATCTACACCAATGTTGCCACAATACATCATTTGTATTATTTATTTTATCGGACAGTTGTAATAATGAAAAAAATTTATGGTCACTTTATCGTTCAAGTTAAGTAATGTTGAGGTTAACTATCAGGATCTTTCTCTTTAGGTTGTAAATAATGGCGTTTAGTAGTTTAAAATTTGTTTAAAAAGTTTTGTGAGCATTTTATAAAAAAATTTTTTGAAATCTACCGAATCAACATCTTGCGAATACAATAAATTTGCTTCCGGTGCGAAGGCCTCTATACTTTTTCTCTTGGATGTACAAGGCCTACGCGCTCCATTCCGTTCTCATTTATTTTTTACACGAGTTGTCATTGCTTCTTTCGCCAGAGATTGTGAATACCTGCTAATTAATGGATTTTGCTTTTGCTTTGGTAAAAGACATATTACTCCTTCTCTTTTCCCTTTTCATAGAAGGGTGTGTGGAATGTGTATTGTTTCTTTTATGCGAAAGAGTCAAGGTATTTTATGAGGCATTCTAATTTATACTATGCAAGTTCTGTTCCCCTCGTCTCTCTTTCCCAAAACCTAATCAGTTTAGCAATAAGACTTGCATAGTATAAATTAGGACTTAGCAGTTGGATAAGAATAGTAATTGAATCAAAAAAATCTTAAGCAGGACATTGATAAGGCCTGTACCAAGAGGTCTTCTGAGATTTACCGCTGGGAAGTAATGAGATACTTGCATATTCAAACACGCACGCACACACACACATACGCACATATGTACATACCTACATCCACCATGTCAGAATCGGCTCTCAGGACCAGTGCCACCAGATTAGGGGATTTGTTCCCAAAATGGGGATTTTGCCTCTCATTTGGGGACAGCTTTTCGTGGGGAGGGATTTGGGGACTTTTAATTTTGATGTTAATTACAAAAGTAATTATGTATATTTTTATAAAGCGAAAACCACGATAATTTGCAAAACTGTTTGGAAGCTAAAAAAAACCTTCTAAAACTCCGCTTTTATGCGAATTTTACAACAAACCACGAGAATTTGCAAAAATTTAAACAATCCATAACGTGGATTAAAAGTCAATAAAACTGTAAGAAATGCAAACAATTCGGCAAAAATCGCGAAAATTACGATAATTTGCAGAAAAAAATTTAACAGTCTCATATTGTTTCAAAATCGGCAAAACTTTTAAGAAGCTAAAAACATGCAAAAAGTCACTTTTACGCGAACTTAAAAAAAATTGTAAGCAATTTTGATCAAAAATCGCCAAAACTGTTAGGAATACAAAATATTACAATTGCGAAAACGGCAGAAATTCGCGAAAACTCACTAACAGCGAGATGGTAATAAATTTTATTATTTTAAAAAAAACTTCAAAAAAATTTACAAAAATTCGCGAGAAGTTGCAAAATCGGAAACATGTCCTTAAATTGATCAGATATCGCTAAAACCATTCAAAATAAAAAAGTTTGGTAAAAACGAAAAAATCGCAACTTAGCTAAAAACTACTAATAATTATTACAGCCTGTAAGAAGTAAAATTAAAAAAAAATATTACCAAAATTTATTTGTTCTTATGTTTTTTATTAAAAAAAATCTGAAATATTTGAAAGCGGTACCACTAAAATGTATATTTATACCTCAATATGATGTTCTTATGGTGCTGCTGCCGTTTCCAAAATAATTAAGTAGCTGGCTACCAGGCAACATTTGTTGCCAGCGGGACTTGTAGTTGTGTACCCTGTTGTGGTCTATGTGTTTAATAAGTTTTATTAACATAACTGCCATTGGAAGAGATAGTGCAAGTCATGTGTGCGGTTCAAAAATATTTCTTTATAGTTTAAAAAAAATTAAATAGTTTCATCAAATTGGTGCGCTTGCCATTCACTGAAATTATGCAGCTCACAAATGCCAAAATAAATTCCCAATTCTGTATAATTTCTTGTTATTTTCACTCTCCGTTGCGAACGCTTAAGTACAAACAAATAGGCATTTGATTTTATTAGGGTTCCGTGCACCAAAGGTGAAAAAGGAACCCTATTGTTTTCGTATGTAGAACCTTGGCCACAACAACAATAAATACATGAGAATTAGAAATTAAAGTGTGCTCCAAAACGAGCGACGAAAAATGTTAAAATCTCATGTAATATACATACAATTGTATGTACATACATACATATGTATGTATATTGACACTTGAAATTTGTAAAATTAGTGTATTTTTATATAGACTACAACAATAAACATTTAAATATTAAAAAATTTAAATTAAAGGGTGGTCCATCAGTTAATGCAATTTTGACTATGTAATTTTGACAACTTGCTCCAAGATATGGAGACCGTAAGAGGTAAACTCTTGAAATTTTCAAAAACGGTAAAACTAAAAAATCCGAAAATTATAAAATCGCCAAACCGAACAAAATCGCCAAAACCTGAAAAAAATCGCCAAAAATTTAAAAAAAATCGCCAAATCGAAAAAAATCGACAAAATTAAAAAAAAATTCTAGCACTAAAATAAATCGCCTAATTCGAAAAAATCGTTTAAATGAAAAAAAATCGCCAATATGAAAAAAACGCCAAAAATCGAAAAAAATCGCCAAAACTCGAAAAATGAGCCAAAACCAAAATAATTGTTTATGTGAAAAAAAAAATCACCAAATTTCCAAAAAAATCGCCAAAACGAAAAAAATCTCAAAAATTTAAAATGAACGCCAAAAACCGAAAAAAAATCCTCAAAATTAAATAAACTTCAAAAACTAAAAAAAATCGCCAAAACCAAGAAAAAAATCACCTATATGAAAAAAACGCCAAAATAATAAAAGTTGCCAAAATTAAATAAACTTCAAAAACAAAAAAAATCGCCAAAACGTGAAAAAAGTGCCAAAACTCAGAAAGCGCCAATAAATTCAAAACACCCCTAAACTAAAAAAACGCTTAAAACCAAAAAAAGCCAAAAACGAAAAAATGCCAAAACTATAGTTTATATTGTTCGTATTGAATTACATATCTCGTGCCCGTACGGAACCCTTCGTGCGCGGGTCAAAGTCGCACTTCACTGAATTTATTAATTTAAGTGTGGACTCAAATAAATTTTTCAAACTTGTAGAAATGTCAAACATTGCGCCCTATGCATAATGAAAAAGTAGCATGAAGTTATCATAAGTGGCAAAATTAAACATGGCCGTAACAAATTTTGCCATAAAGTTTTGCATTAAAAATCACGATAGGATTTAAAAGTGGGTTAAAACTACATTTTGCCTCGATTTTTAATGTAAAATTGTATGGCAAAATTCGTTAAGACCATGTTCATACTAACTTTATGCTAGTTTTTCATTATGGATAGGGCCGTAGAGGGTTATCTCTTCGAAGAGCTGTGCAAAGAGTTTTGGAGCAATGGAATGTGTAACAGCATCATTTTAAAATGATATCAAACCGCAATATTTACAAAATATTTTTGGGGACAAATATTAGGATTTTTCTTTTGAAATGTTGATTTTTGGGGACATGAACTTTTAAATTGAGGACAAGAGGCAAAATTTTTCTGGCAGCACTGCTCAGGACCTCGAAACTTCAAAATATGATGATAGCCCGATTTTTCAAAAATTTGGGTAAAATGAGTAAGGTAACTTCCTAAAGTGAAAATTGCCATTGATTAGGCAATTTAAGAATAAAAGTCACAAATTCCCCATTTTGATGTTGCACCTACATACAGGCGATGGCTGGCAACTTCAACCTGAGGGAAAATTTAAATAACTAATAGAGTAAAACAGCAAAAATACACACACGTATGACCAATGAAAACAGACCTGGTCATTGCTTCATTAGGTGACACATTAACTAACTACGAAGTGCGCACCAATGGAAACAACAAAAATAATAACAAAAATTATAGGTATCTATACAAAAAATAAATAAATACAAATAAACCTGAAAAAGGGGAGCTTCTGTTACAGTGCAATTGACATCAGGTAAATTTTGTTCTGTAAAAACAAACCCCTCGAATTGTTTGTGTTCTGGATAGGGGCCTAATCAATTTATGTATTAAGAATTGACTGGAAGGAATGTTTTCTTACTTGCACAGTTAGTTGTTATTGTTTTCTTTTCCTCTCTAAATAGTGAAAAACATTAACAAAACTCACACACACTCACACTTACTACACTTGCTCAAATGATACAATTTGGAAAAGAGTCAAGAGAAAGGCGGGAATTCCCTAAAAAGAATCATTGTGATTTTCTATAACGGAAAGAAGACGTACCAAACCATGTACATATGGCGCCCATGTGCCTGTAGGTAGGTACAAATGCACACGAACATCTCAATTTAATTTTATTGTGTTTTTGTATACATTTAAGTACATACATACATATATACTTACATACATATGTTTCCATTTAGGGAGTAAAAAAACAAATACTCGCTCTCTCGTTCTTGCTTAAAACAGTCATTACAACAAATAGAGCAGAATTCAGGTTTTTAACTAGACTAAACTAATCAAACCGGTGAATTTGTTTTTGTACGGTGGTGAAATTGTGCTATGAAAACAACAACATTTAACACTAAAATCTTCAACATACACACACACTCAAACCCAAACCACTCGTAGCCAACCGAATAATACATCAACATCCATATCCGTATATTGTAAGCATGCAGTGGTAGCTTGGAGTTGGCTGCCTATTGTTGCTGTTGTTGTTATACGAATGTATGCGTGTACATATTTAGTTTTTTTTTATACGTTTCATTTACAAAAGTGCGGGTGCTTGTAGAGATTTTCTCATGTGCCGTACTGACTCATGTCGAATGTTGTTTCAGTCACAGATTCAGTATCTGACGTGTTACTTGCTCGAACGCATCGTTCAACAAATAAAAACACGAATAAAAAAAATATTTCAAGCAGAAAAAAACTAAACGTGTTTGCTTTACTTAACTTAAAAAAATTATAACAATAACATAAATAAAATAACAAATAAATATTTTAATAAACTTGAAGTATTTCCCCGTTTGTGTACTGTAGTAGACTTTAAAATAATAAAAACGAAAATAATCGTTCTTAAAAAAATATTAGGAAAAATTTTAAAGAAAAATAAATACTATGTATGCAATTGAAACAAGTGGGCAAAAATTAAAGAAATTGTAAAACAATAATTGATAAAAATTTGATTTGAATGCAGAAAAACATGAAATAAATAAAATAAAATAAATTAAATAATAGAATAAAATAGAGAGTAGAAATTAAAAAAAAAGTTATAAGAAGTGATTCGCCATGCATACTTTGTTCACCGATCAGAATACATTTTCACGTCACTATGCCCAAACCGCCGGCTATCCCACTTCGGCAGCTACGGCCGCTGGTGCCATGACCACAGCCGCTCACTACGCCTATGATCAATATTCCCGCTATTCTTATCCTGCTTCGGCCTATGGTCTGGGAGCTCCTCATCAGAACAAGGAAATTGTTAAACCTCCGTACTCCTATATAGCGCTCATCGCCATGGCCATACAGAATTCCAGCGACAAAAAGGTGACCCTCAATGGCATCTATCAGTACATTATGGAACGCTTTCCCTACTATCGTGACAATAAACAAGGTTGGCAAAATTCCATACGTCACAATTTAAGTCTGAACGAGTGCTTTGTGAAAGTGGCCCGTGATGACAAAAAGCCCGGCAAGGGCTCTTATTGGACCTTGGATCCTGACTCGTACAATATGTTCGACAATGGTTCTTTTTTGCGTAGACGTCGTCGTTTCAAGAAAAAAGACGTCATGCGTGAAAAAGAGGAGGCCATGAAACGCCAGGCCATGATGAATGAAAAATTGGCCGAAATGAAACCCTTAAAGTTGATGACTGCCAATGGCAGCATCATTGATGCCAAACACATGGCCCACGCCCACCACTTCAAGAAGGAGCCCTTAACCATGGATTTGGGTTGTTTAAGTGGCAAAGATTCTATGGCGGCCGGCCTAAGTACCGCCGCCATGTTGAACTCCTGCCATGATAGTTTAGCGCAAATGAATCATTTGACAGCCGGTGCCGTGGATCATCCTGGATTTACTGTGGACTCTCTCATGAATGTCTACAATCCCAGATTGCATCACACTGCTTACCCTTATCATCATGCTTTAAATGAAGAAAATCTTACCGTGGCTGCCTCTACACAAATGCATGCCCATCATGCGGCAGCTGCTCATCACGCTCAGCAATTAAGGCATCATCATCACCATCATGTACCCAGCCATGCTCATCCCCTGACTCCAGGAGGTGCCAGCCACAATGGTGTTCAATTGGGGGGCATAAGCTCTGGTACCACAACCACTACTTCCTCGGGAAATTCACCTACAACGATTGCCACACCTCATGGTCCGGCCCACGGTGGCTGGTATACACCGGAAACCCCACCCTCTGAACCAATAAGCAATTCCCTCAACACACACACACCCACCAATATAAACAACAATCACCATAACAACAGTAACAACAACAACAGCAATAACAACAACCATCATTCAGTTGCCACCAGTAGTCCTTCGTCGGTAGTGCCCGGTCACACTTCTCTGGGCTTTAGAGACATGATCTTCGAACAGAATCAGTCATGCCAAATGGATACTGGCAGTCCTACGGGCAGCATACAGTCGGCCAGTCCACCAGCTGCCCCAGCATCGTCGGCGGTGGCGACAAATGCTGCCGCCGCTGCCCTCATTAGTTCTCATCATCATCACCACCATCACCATCACTTAAGCGGGAACTTAAGCAACTTGGGCAATCTGAGCAATTTGTCCCACTACAGATCTCATGTCGGCCATTATCATCAAGACTACGGCCTAAAATATGGCGTTTAAAGTGATTTTAATCTAATCCCCTTCTCAACTGTAAATACACCCCGCTAAAACAACTAGAGAATCGAGAATAAGTAGTGTGCATATATTCTAAATATTCTAAGCATTTATAATAAATCAATCTCTTATAAATAGCTTAAACACAAATACAAAAACAAAAAAACAAAAAAATTATTATGAAATTCTGCTCTTACAATTCTCGTTCAGTAAGCAAAAATTTTGCAAATAAACAACGCATGTACATAAAGATTTAAAAAGAAAACGTAATTAAGTTAAGTAAATAGTTATTATCGAGTATTAGTTTATTGTTTATTTTTCAATTTTGATTCTTGTTAAATCAGTATTTTTTATTTATTTTTTATCAACTTAAAAAGAAGCCTGAAAAATTAAAAACTAATTACTATAATAAAGCGATTTATTAAAAATACAGATATTAAGCAAACGTGAATATTATGAGCTACGAATCCAAAAATACGAGTAGAACGGGTAAGCTATGATTAATTTGTTTCATCATGTAAATTGAATATAATCTTCTCAGTCTGGGTCCGGGTTAGGGTTTGAACAGCGATTATAATCGTAATCGCGATTAATCGCACCTTTTAATCGTAATCGTAATCGCACCCATTAATCGTTCGATTACGATTAAAGATTCGTCCTTTTTTAAACAAGGAATTTATGCCAATTTTGCATACAGTTCAAATTCAACTCATAAAAAATTAAAATTAATATTTTTAATACAAAATATATGTATGTATACTCGTATGTTTGTATTTCATTGTCGCTTTAACAAATCATCAGTAGACTTCAACCATACTTTTGAAAAATTTCAAACCTCTTATCTTATGCACATACTTTCAAAAATCATTTGAGAATTTACATAAGCTTATTGGAAAGTCCAACAGAATAAGCGAGTAGGTTCAGAAACTTATAGAAAACATACATACAAAAAAACATAGAAATATTAAAAAAGGTTATAGCTAGTTATAATTAAGTGTTCACAAGTGATGAATTTATATAATGGTGAATGAACAACTTCGTATAAAAAACGTTATAAAGAATAAAGAATCATCAGATGTGGATACAAAATTAAATAAAAAATAAATTAAGAAAGTAGAAATACATACATATACTTCTTCCTAGAAAAAATTTTCTATCAAAAGATTGATTTAACACAATACACTGATGGGAAACTAACAATGTAATTCTAAGAACAAAAATCTTGAATTTAGAATTGTAGAAATTTTCATATTTCAATCATGAAATTTTTTCGGTAAGATTGACCTTCTCATATTTAAGCATAAATTCTAAATTTATAGAATGAAATCTTAAAACTAAGAACGTGGTCTCAACTTTAAGATTATATTCTTAAATTCTTAAGAATATGATCTTAATTTAAGATTTTTATTAAGAACACATCTTGAATTCGGTCTTAAAATGAGATCTTATTCAAGTTTACAATCTTGACTGCGATCTTAAAAATAATTAAGATTTTATTCTTGAATCAAGAATTTTTGCATTTACCAGACTATTATTTATATTATATATATATATATATATATATATATATTTCATTTCGAGCGTAAGATCTTGATTTTAACACATTTTTTGTCTGAGTGTATTATTTTTGATACTAATAAGTTCTGATTTACGAACTTCATCTTAAGTGTTTTACAATTTTCTAAAAATAAAAATACAGTTTAATTGAAAAATTAAATTAAAACGAGAACTCAAGACAAAATATGTAAATAAATTTCTTTGGCTAAACCCAAACAGTTCGACTAAAACTCATGACGCAATTTATTTTGGTCTTACAAAAACTGATAATAGTATTATTCCTTGATTAATCGATAATCGTGATTAATCGCATATTTTTTAATAGTAATAGTTGTGCCACTGGCATAGGTGGGTCGCCCCTCCAAAACTAGTGGGGGTCGGTCATACATGCTCTAAGTGTGTCGAAAGTGAGTTTTTTAAAAATTTTACCCATCAATAAAATTTTACCTTTCGGATCAAAAGTCGGGACATCAAAATACATTTTAAAGGTATGGTTCCTTCGGCAAAGTTTCTTATTTTGTTCCCTAGAATACAATTTTCCTTGTAATTTGAGAAATTTTTTTGCTTCCATACAAATCGACCTGCCCGCACGGTCTTAGATTCCAATGTTAAAATTAATTTGATTGCAACTTTTCAGGGAATTTTATTTTTGGAGGAAAATTGAAAAAATTAACGATTAACGAAATAAATAAATTAAGGGCTTTCCTGAGAATAATCAAAAGTCTCGCAAACTGTGCAATTGTGCAAAATGTCAAACATTTTATAGAAATTTATTAACACGAACCTGTTAGGTTTGCCCCAAAAATTTTGACTCGTAAACTTAAGTTGCGCAATTGTGCATGTGGTAAACAACAACTTCTTGCTTTTTTGGCTTCCGTCAGGCATTTTTAGATACACCAACACACTTTTTTATTTTTATAGAAATATATACATAAATATGTTTTAAAGCCCGACTAAAAAAGGGCTGTTAAAAGTTGGTAGTGTGTGTCTGTACATCTGTGTGTCTGTCCGTGTCCACGTACAGGCCAAACAGCTGAACCAATTTTGATTTAGTTTTTCCTGTTTGAAAGGTGACTTGATCGAGAGGGTTCTTAGCTATCGGATTTTTGGAAATGTCTTTGTAAGCAGCAGAAAAATATGTTTTTCGCGAATATCTCGAAAACGCTTTTTAACAAAAATAAATGAATGCCATCATATTCGCGTTCAGCGACCCTAACTTAGCTAAGAAAAATATCTAATTTTTGAGATCATGGCAAAAATTTGTTGCATAGTGTAATGGAGAAAAATTATATTAGTTTGACTTGAAGGTAATTTTATTTGGCATCTTTCAGTATTTAATTTATTAAAATCGAACAAATTGAATTATATTGAACCAAGTAAGCGTGACCGCCTTGTTTAGGGAGTCATATTAACCACGCCCATTAAAAAAAATCCGCACGTAATAGATAAAAACTGAAAACGGATTAAAATTTAGGACATTAATGTTCCAATATAAAACATATTTTTTAAATTATGTTTGCAGAACAGTGTTACTGTTTTGGTAATTTGGTAAGAAAATTTTTATTGGGTAGTTTGACTAAATATTATTATTATGTTACTTTTATTAACAAAAAAATAAATAATTCACTTACCGAGTTTTGTTTTCAGAACAAGCGATTACAAATGGCCGTAAAAACCATTAGGAAAAAACGGCTATTGATTCTTCATTAATTTTTGATTGGATCACAGCCGCAATGGTTTTCTACCTTAGTCCTAAACTTTGTCTATTAAGAAATGAGTAGTCTTAATAAAATTTTTCGCTTCTCCTGTAAAAAAATAAAGATTGCAGTTAAGCATTTTTGTATTTCAGGTGACGTTATGTATAATATATCCATTATACATATATACTTAGAGCAAATTTATCCAATTTATTTAAATATCCATTCATATTTAGAAGAAATTTTTTTATACAAAAATTAATCAGCCAAATCATTGAATATTCCCTAAGAATTTATTTCTCACGGAAAATAGTTTTCTTGAGAAAACATTATTCCAATCACCAATTCCTTGGGAACAAAAACAGTAATACGTGGCGTCACCGCATTACGAAGCTCGTTGTTTTGCATGTTTGTTGACATTTTGTTTCTCCCTTTTTTTGAGTGAGAGAGTAAGCAACATTATTAAAATTCACGAACTTAAAAGAATATGTTAAAATAAGTTTATAAATGATTTATTTGGGCATTATTTATGTTTTTCCAAATAAAAGAACAACTTATAAAATACAAGTTTATGTATATAAACTTTTATTAAATATGATTTTATGTAAACTCCCTTCTGTTTTGCAAGGGAAAGATTTTTAAATTTAAGTAAGTTCAATTGCGTTCATAATACCTACTTTTTCCCCGGGGGGAATTTTTTTATTCCCGCATTTGGTAAAACCGAAAAACCAAGTTTATAACAGAAGAAAAGGGAAAAGTGAAAAAACTCGCGCGGAATTTGAGTTCATGATTGGGCTGAATAATAATAGACATTTAAATATGAATTGATATTTAAATTAGTTTGTGAAATTGACCCTTAATCTTTTATAATGTAATTTATTGTGTTTTTATATTTCTTCCATATTTTGGTTATGCACAGTTAAGTTGTATGCCCACGAAAACGCAATAAAAAATGCCCGCACCTCAATATCACCAGGTTATATATGGGATCGCTTTACCGCGCAGTGTCTGATCGAATTTTTAAAGTAATTTTTAATAACGATGACAATACCCATTAGTAAATGTTGCTATTTTACTATTATTATTAAACTACTCGTTAACGCTACTTACGCAGAATCGATAGCATTGAAAGTATTATTTTAAATATTCTATGACTTAGATTGAACTCGACTTAGACTTAGATTGAACTCGTTCACTAATTCATTTTTGCCACAATCCAATGATCAAAACCATGTAATTTAAATGTGTCAAAAATTATCGTCTAAATGAGTAAGACCCAAATTTAGTTGCAAAACTAAAGGATTGTTAAATTTTAAGGGGCGATGTTTAATGTGAACCACACTTAAGCGTCAAGTTTTTTTCTGCATTTCATTTGACATATTTCAATTTCAGACTAACTCAATTTGAACCATGGAAAGATACACAATCGAGCAACACGTTAAAGTTGTTCAAAATCAACATCGGCCCTTAAAATGTAACCACCCTTTAGAAAGAAAACCTAATTTTCTTCGCATCCTAAGCGTTGAGGCATCCGACACACTTTGATCACTGTAACTTGCAAAATTTTCAAAACACCTAGGATGGAAAAAATATTCCCGCTTATTGCGAATGGCGTCATCGACATCACATCAAGGCGACAGTAAAAATTGGCACTTATATTCTTTTTATCGGCAAAAATTGGATCTTTTGAAAATCTCTCACTAATCTCTAAGGCTTTGTAAGCTAATGGAACATATTAATATTAGTCAATTATTGTCGATAAAGAGCAGACAAGTACCAATTTTTACCGTTGTCTTGATGTGACGTCGACGACGCCATTCGCAATAAGGAGAATTATTTGGTATGAGAAATAATTTAATTTTAACTTGACTAAGGCTGATATAAAGAAATAGCATGACTTCGCGATAGCCTTACATACATACATACATATGTACATATAAACACACTCGAAAAATTCTTTACGTAAAATTAACTGAAATTGGAGTTTAAAATAAATGAAAATTCACTTAAAAGCCGGTCTACTTATTTTTCCTTTAAAATGAAGGAAATTTTCTTTCTTTTACTTTATTTACTGACTTAAAAAAACAAGTAACTGAACGGGTAAAAATTGATGTTTTTTAACAATCGGATTAATTTAAAACTATATCACAAGAAGTAATCACGACTTTCGCAAAATTTAAAATTTGTTTCTGATGTGAAATCAACACCAAATACCGAAAAACAAATGATTTTTGCTTTATTTTTCATAAATTAATTATAGTGAAGTAATGTAATATTTTAATGTACTTACATATATATACTTTTAAATTAATGTTTAACTGTCGATATGCAAACAATAAAATAATCTCTTATTGTTGTTACTATTATTGCTTTCAATTTTAAAATCGTTTGTTCGTTTGAAGATGCAAAATCTATAAAAAAAATACAAAAGAAGGTATTAAATGCCACACGCCAAAACAATAGTTGCATTATCTTCATTCCACCAACAACATCATATAAATATTCATGCTACTCTTCTGCTCATCCAGATTGCTTTCGTAATAATTTGTGTAACAATTAAACGATGAAGTTACAGGAAATGTTGCTAACTGAAGACTTTTTCTTGCAGTGTAGAAACATATGTATTTAAATTTATATACATATATGTATCTATATTTGGTTGACTCTCATACAAAAATAAAAATAAAATTCGTATTTGACAACAAAAAACGCGGATCCAACAAAAATAATTTTTCAACAACCCATGAAGATTTTTGTCATATTGAAGAATAAAATAAAAGTGGTTTGTCAATTATTTTCCTTCTATTATCCAACAAAAAAATATCATATTGATTAAAAACTTTGTTGAATATTGTTATAATTTTCAGCCACAATTTTTGTTACACAATTTTTTAATTATACATACATTAAAATTTTTACTAAAAATTTTGTCAGACCAATAATTTTTTTATTGAGTTTTATGTCAATTCAACTAAATATTTTGTCAAAAATTTTTTTTGTTGAGTTTAATGCTAAATGTCAAACCAAATTTTTTTTGGATTTTTAACCTAATGCGTACTTATTTTAACACAACCAACCCGCGAAAGTGTTAGCTTGTCTGCGGTCTATGGCGGGAATCGAACCAAAGACCTCTGAACTGACTAGCTAGCATCGCATCACTAAGCCACAGGGGCACTCATGACATCTTCTCTAATACCATCACAATGCCTTCAAATAAAGCAAATTATTTTCAAAAATATTATTTGTAAAGAAAAAAAAATTAAGAACTGATAAAATTCTTTGTTGGTAGCTCTAAATCTTTCCGATGATTTTTAACAAATTTATTTGTTAATTCAATAATACTTTTTGTCAAATAATTATTAATTTGTCATAAAAACGTTGTATGTAGACAATTTTAGAACCCAATTATTTTAGTGTGAGAAATATATATATACATCTATACGAACAACTTTATAGTCAAAACCAATTTAATACTGATTAAAAGCTTATCAAATATATTTTTTAGTTGATTTTTTCCAAAAGAGAATTTTGAACTAAATTTTTTATCAGTTCAACAATTTTTTAATCAAATAATTTTTATATAAAAAAAATTGTTAGTAATTTTAGTAATAAAATAAATAGACAGACGAGAATTTTCACTTCTGTAAACTGGCAGTTTCATATTTCTAAAAATGTAATAAACTGTATATTAGTTTTTTCAATAATCTTGCTGATTGATTTTTATATAACTAATCACTTCGAATAAGACGCTTTTGTAATAATTTAAAGAACACCACAACATTTTTAAACTAGGTCCAAAATGTTGCAGTCGAAGTCCAAAGCTCAAAGTAAAATATTCATTGATTCAATCATTCGAGGAAATTTAATTTAATTAATTAGTATTTTTTATGGGAATTGTTACTATTTAAGTTTTAACAATACCAAATTATTATTTTACTTATTAAGTAAAATATTTTTTTAATTAAAAATACATGGAATTTTATTGTTGAGGGGTTTAGCTGGATCCTATGCGAATTTCACTAAAGTTTCTTAAAACAACTAGAGTTATTATGTTATGAACTTTCATTTAAACATATGAGAAACTCAACAACAATTTTCGCAGTTTTTATGTAAAGATATTAGAGAAGCCTAAGCCTTTTTAAGCATTTGATTGTAGGCCTTTTGATGATTTGGCATTACCTCGATAGTGCAGCTCGATAATGCAGCAGTAGCTAAACTAATCAACATGATCAAAACAATTTTCAATATATTCTGGTCAACATTTCAATTGTTGAATTTTGGAATGATCGAATATTAGATTCAATTACATAATTCAATAATTGGATTGATTGCTTTTGAAACCCATTTTTATTTTTAATATTTTTTAAATTAAATTTTCACTATTCTGCCGATCATATCATCATTTTGGCAATACATATCGTTCATTTACTTCAATAGTGTCACAACTAAAAAATTAAATTTTTGAGTAATTAAAGCATAATACTCGTAGTGTAAAAATTGTGTAAAAATTTTATATAAATAGCTTGTACTACCAGCTCCTGAAGGAAGAATAGTTTTTCTTGTCTTCATTGAATTGTAAGTAAATTGAAAACTTCTAAGACGTTTCTGCAAAACTATTGTTTTTGAGTTGTGACACTATGGAAATAAATGGGCGATATGTATGTGAAAAATTAAAGAAAATTTATTCAAGCAATGTGATGATTAAACCAATTTTAAATTTTTTTCGGTGTGAAGTCCCTTCACTTTGTGGTAAATATTCCCTTTGAAATTATATTCTTGTAGCGCTTTTCACATGAAATGTCACATTGACATCCCTGTTAGTGATTTTCAAAATGATTTATTTCTTTTGTTGGTTGTGGCGTTTTTCCATACCGCAAAGGTAAGAGGAAGCAAACAAAAACCTTACATTCACACAAATTTTGAAATATACATTTTGCCGCAAGAAAAGTTGAGTGCTGATGCATAAAAGTGCCAGAGAATAAATGAGTGCATAATAATAATTGTGTGGGAGTGTGTGAGTCTTTGTGTGAACACATGCCACTGCTGTGGTGGCGCATTATTTGGGTTTAAGGGCAAAGGAACACAAAACACAATAGCGAAGGCAGGCAAATTGAATGCATGATCTATTTTTTCAGTAGATTATTTATGATTACAAATCGTAATTGTAATGCAAATATTACACACGAGTATTTTATAACAATTCATTGTTTAAAGCAGCAAGACATATTTAAAATCTCTTTATTGTTTGTGGGACTTTTGTTCAAGTAACATATTTGGGAAATAAATCTTATAGATTTATTAAAAAATTTATATTGTGCTTTATTAAAAAATTTATATTGTGTGTTGCCTACATACTCGTATTGTACATAGTGTTGTTGGTACAACACATTATTATCCGGCTGACTTTTCCTTTATTTTTCATTTCGTTACTTTAATGACAAATTGTTTTTATTTGATTGACTTTTAGGCAGTTTTTATGTGTAAACATAAGTTAGTGTATTTTTATACATACTACAACAGTTAACACTAAAATTAAAAAAAAATTTAAATTAAAGGATGTTCTATCAGTTAATGTAATTTTGACAAATTGCTGTATCTTGGAAACCGTAAGAGGAAAACTCTTGAAATTTTCGAAGACCGTAAAACTAAAAAAATCCAAACTCTATAAAATCGCCAAACCGAAAAAATAGACAAAAAGAGAAAACATCGCCAAAACGAAAAGAAGCAGCAAATAAAAAAATTTCTAACACTAAAATAAATCGCCAAATAAAAAAAATCGCCAAAATAAAAAAAACGCTGAAATAAAAAAAATCGCCAAAATGAAAAAAAAATCGCCAAAATGAAATAAAGTCGCCAAAATTAAAAAAATTCGACAAAATGAAAAATGGTTTAGTGTAATACATACAACGAGATTACACTGGCGGTATTCGAAGTTTAATGCAAAATGGTCTTGCGTAAGTGTAAATGCAAAATATCGTAGCTTTTCTTTAAAATCCAACAACAAATACACACACAATCCAAAGAAAAGCTACGATATTTAGCATTTACACTTACGCATTACCGTTTGCATCAAACATCGAATACCGCCATTTAAAAAAACAAGACTTATTTATATTTCAGGACTGTTTACGCAGGGCTCTGGTACATATAGGTAATTACAAAAAGAGGTCAACGAATATTTTTTCTCAAAATTTTTTTTTTGTTTTTAATAATAAAGCTGAAAGGTACTATTTTATAAATGTAAGAGTAATTTTTTTTAATTTTCTGACCGAAATATACAATTTAAAATTTTTTTTTGCTGAGCATTTAAATATTTAAAATATTATTTGTTTTTTTTTGTAATTTACAAATGATCTATTAACAATTATCGTACTCATTAACCAAAATAAGAAGAACAGAGTTCTAAAATCTGATGTTTTCTTAGCCCAAAATCAATATTTATTACCCAGTAAAAAAAGAGACTCCAAAAAAGTCATGAAAATGTAGAGTGAGCGATCTGGAAAGTAGTGAAAACTGCGATCCGATCTAATGATTTCTACATAGGGTTGTCATTGCAAGAAGTTCTCTGTTTCGATGCCTATACCTGGATTCTGTATCATTTTTTGCGAACCGAAAATCGTAATATTTATCGACATATTTGTTCGCTTGCCGTAACGATAATTTGATTCCGTAATTTGTTTTTTGAAATAAACTTCATCTTTATCTTACTCACTATTTAATTCAATATTATGTGGTATCTCTATATAGAAAATGTGAAAATAAACAAAAAGCACAAAGAATAATAAATAAAAACTCAATGAATTTCATCTTCGATCGATTCGATTCTTTTTATACGAGTTTAAACCCAAAACAGTGTTTTCATGTAAATTTAAGCAAATAACTTTATTTAAATTTTAGGCTAAAATTAGTTCATACATTTCTTTAAATAAATGATCTTTTTAATTCTGGTGAGTATTTTCTAACATTATGGAGGAGTTACAAGGTTTTGTATGACTAAAATAAGCTTCCACGTGGTTTTTTGCTCACTCTCGGCACATTAAAAATATCGATTTTTTTGGAAGCAATGAAAATGTAGTTCCACTAGAATGACTTCAATTTTTTTAATGGGTAATTTTTTATGGAGCAAATAAGCATTTGTTATCGTTTAACTTCTGTTGAATTAACGTTCAATCAATATTAACAAAGTTACTACGTTTCATTCTCTTGGAAAAAAAATTGTCGCGTCCGTATTTGTACTTTACCCATTAAAAAAAATGTTAAACCAAAATTTTCATACTTCATACTACGCATAAACGATCTTCTTTCACCTTTATTTCCACATTTCAAAAAAAAAGATTTCATAAAATTTCGCTGAATTATGTATGTATATTTCCATAAGTGCACAAACATATTTTACACTATTGTCGCATTTTACTACATTTTTGATATCTTCCAAAATTTTTTCTTAAATATATTACATCTTCATTGATTTAAAACACTTAAGAATATATATTGGATATTTCCATGCCATTCGTGTTCTTTGCTCAACTAAAAGAGAACGAATGTCGCGTCCTGGAAATGCATTACAGATTAATAATTTTTTTTTTCAAAATTAATTAACTCTCTGTTCAGTAGTTTATTTTTAAATTGTAAATTTTCAATTAAATTTATGACAAAAGAAAAATTTTACCATCAGTAGATATGTATGTGGCCTTATGGGATGGTCAGTTATGACAGCTAAAATAACAATAACAATAACAATAAATAATAAACATTTCATCAATATGCATCCTTCACAATTTGCAGAAGGCTAACAAAAAGGAACGCTAGAATATGTCGCGAAAATACAATAACAATTTCATACAACTATCAAAATTCACACCATGGAAAAGAAAACACGGTTAAGTGCACATGTGCGAAGTTTGATTGGAGAGGGGCCTGCCAGGAGGCCTTTAAAAAAATTTTAAAGATGAAAATGTTTAACACCGTTGATGTGGTAAAATAATTGTAATGAATTAATATGCTTTTTATTGTTCAGGAAAATCGTTCTAAACCTCGACAAATGTTAGTTTTTGGGAGGAGTTAAAAAATTGCAGAAACGTTGGGCAAGAGAATTTGTTTTTATGCAAAAATCTGTTTCATTAAAAAAACACGGGCTTATTGGTTTGCCCTCGTATAGTAAAGTCCCACAATTTATTTAATTAGAAAAAACAACTCCAAAACACCCGTATAAGGGCCTTCTCTTAAGTTTAGTCGCCCGGAGTTTTCGATAGTACGAGTGAAATAACAAATGAGTTGGTTGTATAGAGCAGAATAATATTGAAATGTAATTTTAACATCAAGAGGTAACAAACATCAATAGAATATTAAAACAAAAACATGCCCAACATTTGGACGCAAAAACAAAATATTTCCACAAGGCTACAGTGAATGTTTTTCATATGAGTTTCTTTCTTATGCAAGCAGTAATTAAATCTAAGCGTCGCATAGTGGAGCAAGGAAAGGAACAACCCAGATCCGGGTTGTAGTTTTCTTAAGTCGTGGGATTGTATAGTATAATGAATCTCAGCCTTAAGAAAGGCCGCAGTAATAATAATAAAAGTTATGGGAGAAAGTAATTTTCCTCTAATATTGTTTTATAAGATACACAGATGCACAGAAAAAAGTATTCACCAATTAATATTTTCAATTAAGAATTCAATTGTATTAATTTTTTTTTTGTTAATGCATGTATTTCCCACCATC
Source organism: Tachina fera (assembly GCA_905220375.1). NCBI lineage: Eukaryota > Metazoa > Arthropoda > Insecta > Diptera > Tachinidae > Tachina > Tachina fera. The sequence continues at coordinate 48,016,196 of LR999964.1, read as the reverse complement.
TATGAAAATAAATGAATATGAAACTGACAATGATGCTGAAATATGTAATTTATTTGCAGACTTCTTTTCATCTACTTATGCCAACGATCAAATAAATGATTCTGTCGTACAATCATTCTTGGACCATGGAAGTCAGCCCATTATATTTCCATTATTTGATAGATGCTCAATTCTTGAAGGCTTAAAAAAGCTGAAGTTTTCGTATAAAAGTGGACCTGATAATGTACCTAGTTGTCTTCTTATTAAATGTGCTGATGCTTTTGTGCTCCCTCTTACTTTATTATTCAATTTGTCGTTAAAGTTTGGTATATTTCCAGATCTATGGAAGGATTCCTTTATTATCTCGTTGTTTAAATCTGGTACAAAATGTCATATTTAAAAATATTACATCTAAATCTATTCCCGTTACATCTGGTGTTCCACAAGGAAGTCATCTTGGACCACTCCTGTTTTCTTTATTTATCAATGATTTACCTAGTGTAATCAAGAATTCGTTCATATTAATGTACGCTGATGATGTAAAAATATTCCTTAGCTACAATGACTACAAAGATCATTTGTTACTACAAGAAGATTTAAATTCCTTGCATTCCTGGTGTGATATGAACTTTATGCAATTAAATTTTAAAAAATGTAAGCATATGTGTTTCTACCGAAAGAACCATCTGGCCGTTAAATACTTCTTAGGCAGCTATGAGCTGAAAACTGTTTGTGCTTTTACTGATCTTGGAATATTACTGGGTCCTAAACTTAATTTTATTCAACATATTACATTAATTATAAATAAAGCAAGATGTCTACTCGGCTTCATCAAACGTTGGGCTTAGGAATTCAAAGACCCCTATATTACTAAGCAACTCTTTACATCTCTTGTTCGTCCTGTCCTGGAATATGGCTCAATAATTTGGGACCCAACATATAAAATATATATTAATGCAATTGAATCGGTACAAAAACAATTTTTAATTTTTTGCCTTCGCGGATTGCAATGGAATCCCCTACATCTTCCTTCGTATCAAGCTAGGCTTGTGCTTATTAAACTACCATCCTTAAGTAGTCGAAGAACTATGCTAAATGTTATGTGTATTTTAAATGTAATTAATGGTAATACTGGCTGCAATTTTTTAATTGAAAACATTTCTTTCTGTGTTCCGCAGCGACTTACACGACATTACTCACCACTTTCTATTAAAGCGTTTAGAACCAATTATTCTAATTCGGATCCCTTTATAAGAAGTTGTAGAGATTTTAATAAACTTTATTTTTATGTTGATTTCTCTTTGAAAGATCATTTAATCAAAAGTAATATTCTAATCGCATTGAATAATTAATAACTTTTGCAAAATTGTATATACGTACATGTATAAATAGTCTGTAAGAATTGTAAATTCATAGACTTAGTAATTAAATAAATAAATAAATAAAAATAAATAAATAGGGAAAAAAATTCTAATTTAATTTAAAAATTTATTTATTGTATCTTCAAATATGAACTAACAATAAGTTTTCAAATCTTAAATCTAAAATATAATTATTAGGCCCGACCACTGTCGGACATAAACTTGTTAATAGTTATTAATAATACATACATAAGTAGTGATAGTCAAAAAAGGGGTGAAAAATTTAATTGATATTATCAAATTTTTTATAGGTGAAAATTTAATTAATATTTTAATTGATACTACAAAAATATTTTAATAAATATTACAAACTAATTCCTATTACTTTTTTGTGTGTATTTACCTAAGAGAAGATAAAAAAAATATTTTTATCGTGTTTAAATATGTACGAGAAAAAATTTTATGTTTATCATGATTTGTTTTTGATTGTTTAACTCTTTAATAAATAAACAACTTTTCTAAGCCCTAAACAGAATGGAAGACAAACAACTTTTGCTACTCCTGAAGAACTAAATGAGAAAAAAAAATTTGTAAAAAAAAATTATGAATGAATGAACATTAAATAGCCATGATGATGATGATGATGGTACGTACATATGTTGTACTGTCTTCATATGACAGAATATAATAATCATACAAATTTCTTATTTGTTTATTTCTTCACACGTTAAAAATAATATTTTTTAAATAAATAATAAAATATTTCCATTCAGATACTCGTACAATACATGTACACACGATTTCCCCTGAAGGTGGCGGCATAGCAATCTTACACAACTTTTTACTCGTGGTAAGGCTGGCGAGTGTGTCTGTCTGTGTGTTTGGAATTTTATTTCGTAGATTTCTCTAATTTTTACAACAGACATTCTGGCACCAGATTTATTTTGTGCTATTTTTAAATATTTAAGGATATTACCACTATTATATAGATCATTTAACGCGTCCTTATTTCCTGTTTTTTTTTTGTTGTTTTAGCATTTCTCTTCTTGTTTTGTCTGCGGAAATAACCATAAGAAATTATGCGGTTGCTTTTGTTTTTTCAATATGAGACAATGAAGTGAAATATTAGAACACATGCATCACACCACAGGAGTTCTTTCTTATGGGCATTCAAGTGTTTCAAGACAAGTATCCTCAAAAGAGCGCACAATGGGTGTTGCTCTTAATAACACTCAAATTAAGAAGTAGTTAGAGAATTTAAGGTGCCGCCTGGCAGGCATTTCTCCTTGTATCTGACATTTCTCGATCTGCTTGTTACTACAATCAACTTTTTCTATTTAAATAAAATAGAGAGCAACATTTTGCATTTCAAATAATTTTAATGTTATATTTTTCTTTAAATATGTAAAAAAAATGGCGTAATTGTAAATGCAAAATATCGTAGCTTTTCTTTAAAATCCAACAACAAAATACACACACAATCCAAAGAAAAGATATGATATTTTGCATTTGCACTTACGCAAGACCATTTGCATCAAACATCGAATAACGCCAATATATTTCATGAGCTTTTAAGCATACAATTGCTTATCTGCTTAACATTGCGATGCATTGCACACTTCCAAATACAAAACAGTGCGTTTCTGCTTTGGAAAACTCTAATGGTTTTAATAAGAAACAATTAAAGTGAATTATGAGGCATTTAGTTGTAAACACTAAAATAAAATTCAACATTCGCCAACTCACAACCAAACAAACAGAAGTTCACACAAACACATATAATACATCTTTATGCAAAAAAAAAAAACAACAAAAATAACGAATGCACTTTTAAATGGATTTTCAAATGTTTACATAACAAGCGATTAAATGTTTTCAATGAAAATATAATATTGAACAAAAATTTAAACAATTTAAATTCAAATACACTCGCAAACGCACACGCATAAAATTATTTAAAAAAAAAACAGAATTGTTCACAATCTAATTAATTGATAGATAGTACATGGCTAAAAAGAAGCAGCACATGTTCACATCAATATCTAAAATTGGTTGTATGTTCGCAATTAAGTTGAGCCCATCATAAATCTTCCATCAACTCAGCGCGGTTTATAAGGAATGATCAACAAAGATCTTGGTGGAAAATATATTGGATGTAGATAAGTCAGCACAAAGTTTTTGCTTCTTACTTGAAGATATATATAAGAAAGCTAATGAAATTCCTCCAATTTATTATTGGATGATATTTAATCACTAATATATGTATATAGTAGAATTGAGCACAAGGTGTTTGCTTGCTTAATCTTCATGGTGTACACTGTACAGTACAGTGTTCTCAGTTACGGGGATTTGTCCCCAAATTGGGGATTTTATTTCGCGATTGGGGATCTGGGGATTTGTTGGGGATGTATCCAAATTTGAGGGGATTTTTTTTATCTGATGGTCAAACAAGAATGATTTTTGAACTAAGAAAAATGCGTCTGGCAAGTCTAAAAATTTGTGTTACTATTCATAGTGTATGGTTTCTAATAAAGAAGAAGTATGAAGGCAGATTAACCAATAATGAACACTACCAAAACAAAAATACGCAACAAAATTCTAAACGACTTTTTTGAAGTACTTAGAACAAAAACACACTTTAAAAATAATTAAATTTGTTGTGACAAATTTAAGTCTTCTGCTAAATGCTACAGCTTTTTAAAACAAGTACTATGTATAACAAAGTTTCTGAGGCTGATGAATCAGAAGATTGCGATTCTAAGGTTTTTGAAGTGGTAAACTTTGGTTAAAATTTTTTTATACTTGTGTATATTAAACTATGTGTATTTTTTCTTTACAAGTTTTATAAGTACGAATTAAATTTATACAAACTGGCAACACTGGTACAGTATTGAATTGTTCTCTCTTTTTAGTGCTTTTGATTTTATGAGAACACTAAAACTGGTATTCTCTTTTAGCAAAAGTATGCAACACACTGCTACCATATGTGAAGATTTATCTTATTTTTGAAGTTTTTAGACATGTTAAAACGACAAAAAAAAAGATTTCTTATCTAGAAATAAGATTTTTTTAAATTTTACTTTTGCTATTTTTAATATATTATTGAGGGATTTCTTGACTAAATTACTTAAAAATTTTATGATTTGATTCATAATAACCTTACACATATTCCATAAAATAAATATTTTCTGTTATTTGGCTTTACGTTTCATAGTTCACTGGAAACAAAATAAATTTTAACTCATTTTTATTCAATAAAATAATATAAAAGATTTTTGGTAAAAAAAAATATTTTTTTGCTCGACGTGAAGATTTTTGAAAAATGCATATGGCAACACTTATGCAACAGTATTAGTTTTTTCTGCCAACCAAGGACATTAGTTATTGTAGTTCACAGTAGAGTTGAGCGATATTTCGAAACAGCGAATGAAAGATCACTAATCACAACTGTGACTGAATTTATCAAGTAACAGGTTTTGAAAATATACATAGTTCTTTAATACAAACTGTGATTGTTCTTGTGTGCTTACTTTAAGGTAAATAAACCTACTACATTAATTTTTTTTATACCTTCATCTTTTGTCAAGAAAAAATCGTCAAATCGCCTTTTCTGGTAACTTTTTTGTTTTTGCAATTTTATTGTCTCTCTGTCTCTTATTCTTATTATTGAATTCTCAATATTTGGATGGTATTGATTGCTAATTGTTTGTTCTTGTCGCTATTCTTATTAGTATTTCAAAACACTAATATTAGTACACACTTTTACAGCAGAAGAGCTGAAATGTGTTAAACCGTGATCACAGTCGCTGTTTAATTTCACTGCTGCTCTTCTTAGTAGTTTTTCTCAAAATAACAGAACTGCCACAAACCAAATACTGCTAAAATGTGATCACAGTCACAGTTTAAAAGAACAGCGATTTAGAGCTCACGTTCACAAGGAGCAACATTCTTAAAAAATCACAGTTTCGATCATCTCTAGTGCACACCGTATGACAATTGCAAAATTAGCATACAAGTGTAAAAATATGTGTATATGTAGAAGAAAAAACAAACAACGTATATTATTTGAGCGTCTTAGTTCGTATGCGATACTTTTCTAAGTTTTATAATTAATTAATTTAAGACTAAATAATAAAATAAAAATAATAACTTTCACAATGGATATAATTGTAAAAAGTCTTACTATCACTTAATATTTTATGAAATATTGCACACTTGACACAACTGTCGATTCAACTGTTGTACAATGGTTTTGTGTGGTTTTTGTTTATTTGTTCTCTATTGTTGCTTCACACTCAATTACGATCGCCCCTACAAACAATATGCGTTTAGGAAAAAAATACAATACTGTGGTCTTTTTCATAGCTTGTGGTCAGTTCTAGAGTATGCTGTATGTAACCAGCTTAAAGGCTCAGTTAGCCGACTGTAATGTAATGTAACTGCAACTTAGGAAACAGCTTAACGATATTGCTATGTGAAAAGTAATGAAAATGGTTATAAAGATGTAATGTAAACTAACCTACTTTTCATATGAAAATATCGATCAACTGTTTCCTGCGTTGCAGTTACATTACATTACAGTCGGCTAACTGAGCCTTATGAGAGAAAGTTATCCTTATGATTTTACCCGCATTCACCATACCAAGTCATAATGGTGCACAAGGCAACATTTATGACGTTTGAGAAAGTGAAAAGGTTTGAATTTCCTTCCGGTTACTCGACCTATTCTCTTACGAGTATTTTGTACACTCGTTCACGAAGAGAATAATGCTGTAATTGGATACAAGGAACTTACAAGACCAACCAATACCAAAACTACCAGGAACTGCTGCAACAACTTTTCTTGAGGAAACAGTGTTGCCAACTACAAAAAAACAGCTTTAATGTAATAAATAGAAAGGCCGGATATTTTCATCACATAAATAACAAATGCACACCTTTAGCATCTACATTCTCATGCAATGGATTGTAAAAATATACGAAGCACGAAATTAAAAACTGCACATTTGTCGATTAATATATTTTTATTTTGTTTTTTTTTTCATTTCATTTCTTTAACAAATGTGATAAATTTCATTGGTGTGGCAGGCAGCGTGGCAAGAATAAAACAAACATCGATTATGTACAACAATATTTGTTTATTTAACCCAGAAATAATAGAAAAATATCGACCAAAAGTAAAGGAAGCCAGAAATTATTTTTAACAAGAACGCAACAAGAACAACAACAACAAAATGTACATATGTACATATGTATGTATGTATGTATATACAAATTAATGCAACAAAATGATTTAAAGAACGATTGTGAAAAATATAAAAAACATACATATATTTTTCATTCTTGTCGGTTGTTTTTTCTTCAGCACCCAACAAGTTGTGCTTTTCAGCGGCAAAATAAAATTTGTGAAAACTGTTTAAGACAATTAAATCTATCGTAACATTCACGAGGAAAGGAGCAAGCAAACATTCATTAATATTCCTCTAATTGTGCGTTTGTATCTCTAATTTGGAGATGTAAATTATCGCCCAACCATAAATTATACAAAAATTCCAGTTCGCATTGCTCGAGAAGTACTCGTCGTATATGACCAAATATTTGAGTTTATTTAACAAAACAATAAACATTATAAAATACAACAATAACAACAACAGCAACAACAATAATACTCGTAATTGTGGTAATAAAAAACCATCTTTAACACTTTAATAATATCCACTGTCAGACATTGAGGGAATATTCATGCTGCGCCTTCAAGTCTACAATTTCCCTTTTGCATAAATTATGTTACGTTTAACGCTCTTCTTTTTACAACATTCTCGCGGGCATCGCACTAGAATAATAATTATTTTTCTCACAAGATATTTTAAAATAATATTTATTTAATATTCAAATAAAATAGTCTCTCTCTTTTAAATAAACAAATTTTAATTTTTTTTATTTGTTTTATTCTTGTTCATCTTTCAGCGCGTTAAATACGGTGTGTGGTGTGTCTGTCTGTTTGCTTGCTTGTCCGTCGTTTTATTTTTTATTTTTTACTATTTGTTTGTTTTAATTTCGATCACCAATTCGACGAGCAACAACAATACACAAATTAATATTGAAATTATCTGTTTTATACAATATAATTAAATTTAATTAATACAATGTTAAATGTTTCCTTAAAACATTTTATATTTCAACACACACACTTTTCATTCATCACATACACATACATACATACATACATATATGTGAAATATGTACATATTTCCCAACAAGCAAAAGGCTCAATTAGCCGAATATAATGGAATGTAACTGCAACGGTAGGAAGCAGCTGATCGATATTGTTATGTGAAAAGTAATGAAAATGTTTAAAGGCTCAGTTAGACGACTGTAAAATCGCTTTTTCGAGCAAAACTGTAGTACTTCAAACCGAGAAGTCGCCATACAAAAATCAGCAGCGATATCAGCAGGTTTGTCAGCGCTACTTTTATTTTATAATAAATAGTAAGAACCTGCTTTATTTGAAGCAACATTTTCACTGGATATGTGATTAAAACGAGAAATTTCCAAAACTTTTTATTTCCTTTTCACTTTATTAATTTTCTTAAAATTAAATTTCCACACGTTTTGTTGCAAGAGACATTCCTCTCCAGAGAAAAACATCCCATTAAAAAATTAAAAAAAAAAAATTGTTTTTAACGTAAATTTATGACTTTAATTGAGAAATTTGTTTGATTTTTATGATGACTTTTGATTAGGTGTTAGTTTGATGTGGTAGAAAATTGTTCTTCTTGAAAAGTACACACAGCCGCAGATAAATTTTCATTCCAATTATTTGTAAATAAACAAAATCAATTTGATATGTATATGAACATGATGTACGGCGGGCATGAGTATTATCTATTCGTTTAAAATAAACCATTGAAAAAAAATTTAAAAAAAAATCAATCGTTCTTGCTAAATGCAAGTGATAGGATACATTTGGTCATTAAAAATACCACATTCTCTATCTGCGAAATACATGAGAATTTACTCAAATAAATACGAGTAGAGGAGTAACACTGATAATTACATATAACACATTTCTTTTTACTCGTACATACATATGTATGTATATTGTTTAAATTCAGAGAAATTGTAATTTATTTATAGCGGTTTTCTTAAATCGTTAAATTAAATTTGTTATAATGAAAAATTGTTTGGTGTAAGGCATATATTTATACACGCATAAATGTATATATATATATATACGTACATATATATTATGTTTTTTTATAACAGCAACTACGAACCTACTTAGGCTTGTCTGCAGGGATACCCAGAGTCGCCGACAGGAGTCAAACGTGGGATCCTCCGACTACTCAAAGTAAACAATGAATACATAATTAAAATGAAATTTTTTTTGAGCTTTTGAACACTATACACACATAAAAATGTGACAGGAAGCATGCCAAAATTCTAATCCTTTTGATTTTCCATCAAGCATCGTCGGTGTCACACATACTAATAACAAATTTTTACTCTTACTCTAACAGTGCTTAACAAGCACTGTGATCGTGTCTAAAGCATGGGTGAACATCATGTAGCAAATTTTTGTAAATCGAATTCACATGTATTCTTATTGTCTTTCATTCGGTCTTGTCTGAGAAAATTTTTTGCTTATCCTTTAACTCATTTTTCTCAAACGCACTGCGAGAAATTTATTATGTATGCTGTTTATGTTAAAAAATGATTTTGCCTACATACAACAAAAAATTATTTTCGCTTACAAATTGGTTTAAGTAGTTTTACGTCCCTTTTCACAATGGTCGCATTCATAAGACGTAGCTGTTGAGCTCAACTGTTGTGAAACTGTTGGCAGCTGTTGGCCCCAACAGTTACTTCTTAGAAACGGATTGATGGATGTACTGCAAAATGAACAGCTGATGAACGTAAGCAATTGAAAACGAACGAAAGAGCAACAAATAAACTAACTTAGATTGGCTAAATTAATTAGTTTAGCTAAAGTGTATGCATAACACAGAATATTTAATGAAGTCAGCAGCCCAGAAATCTTCCATTTTTACAATAAAATTTGCTCTCTAAAATAAATATTCTGTGTTTGAACAACACTGCAATAAAAAGAAAGACCTGCGCCTATAGTATTTTTATTTTAACGCTGAGCCGCCATGTGCTCAAAAAACGTTTAAGCGCAATAGTGAATTAAATATGTAATATATAATACAAATAGACAGCATGATATACATACATATGTTTGATGAAATTAGTAATTTAATTTAATTCCTTTATTTCGTTCCTTTATCGCATTTTAAATGCAAAATTTAACAAATATTTGCAGCCGCCATCTAACAAAGCGGCGTTGCATTATATTATAAACGGCATAAGTCTTTTCGATCAGCTGTTCAGGCTAAGCACAACATGTTGACTATAGGTAGCGAAAAAATTTTATGATGGAAAAAATGGCAGCAATTACTCAACTGTTGAGTGGAGCGAAACTACTCAACTATGCGTTTCTAAGACAAACACTCAACGGTTGCGCAACTCCCAGTGAAAAAAAATGGAAGTCATTCTAGCGGAAGTACATTTTCATTGCTTCCAAAAAATCGATATTTTTAATTTGCCGAGAGTGAGCAAAAAACCATGTAGAAGCTTATTTTAGTCACACAAAACCTTGTAACTCCTCCATAGTGTTAGAAAATACTCACCAGAATTTAAAAAACATTTATTTTTTTGAAGAAATTTATGAACTATTTTTAGTCTAAAATTTAAAAGTTATTTGCTTAAATTTACATGAAAACACTGTTTCGGGTTTAAATTCTTATAAAAAGAAACGAATTGTTAAAAAAGGCAACTATTTACCCTTTTTGCTAGATGAAAATATTATCATAGAACACAAAAAAGGGAATTTTTCTTAATATCGCTTCCAATTCAGTGACCAGGCATCGAAAAAGATAACTTCTTGCAATGACAACCCTATGTAAATATCATTAGATTCATGGCTTTTTTGGAGTCTCTTTTTTACTGGGCTGTTACGTCTTATGAATGCGACCAATGTATGATTAAGAGTTAACGTGAACTTTTCTTCATACATAACTTATCGTTAAAGTCCCTGTTAGCTTTTAATTGTACATTGTGAAAAGCGCAGTTAAACTCGGAATTAAATTGAATAATAATGTTTATTCATTATTTTTTTTTGTTGAAACGGGTTTCTAAAAGAAAATTCATAAAAAAATCATATAAGATCTACTTTTATTAATTTTTTCTGCCTGCGTGTTTATCTTTTTCGCTCACTTACACAACCTTTAATTTATCTTGGTCACCCTTGGTCTAAAGACCACCACCTGCTCACTCAGCTGATGCAAACAAATTAAAAAATTCAACAAATTAAATTCTTATTCATTATTTGAACAGCAATTTTTTGATGAGAGGCGGATGCTTTTTATGAATCCTGGAATCCTATTGTTTTCGCTACGCTGTCCGCCTGTCCGTCACAGGTTGTTTTCTCGAAAGTCGTAAGAGCTATAGACCTGACATTTTGACAAAATATGTAGAACTTTTTCCGCTATAAACATAATAGTTAAAAAATTAAAGAATATTCTAAAACAAGCGACGACAAATTTTAAAATCCATTGTAATATATGTAAGTACAATTACATACATATGTACATATAATCGTACATATGTATATGTAGTACATTCATGGTTACCAGATTTGACGATTTATCGTTCCAAAAATAACATTTTGACGACAGGAAGATTTTCGCCTTCAATTTGACGATTTAAAGATCATTATAAATTTACACCATTTATTAAAACTTTTAAACATTTTTGAACTTGACAGCTTTTGAAAGAGTATGCAATAAAAATAAAGAGTAAAAGTCAATCAATTTAAATTGTTGTATTAATAATTTTGGAATTAATGTGCAGTTTCTACAAGTCAGGCAGACGACTCGTCTATGAAAATCACAAAAAAATTGAGTGCTTTCAATATAAATTTTATACTCAAGTCGACCGTCTGGGTTGTAGAAAAAGGGGGTAAATGTTTTTAAGCCTGTTATTATATAGAATATATAAACTGAAACAACAAATATACAAAATTTATACGGTCAAATGCAAGAACTATTTAAAAAGTTATGAGAAATTTTTAGGTCGAGTGTGATAACTTTTATTTGGGGGATTATAAAAATGAGAATAATTGTTTAGACATTGATGAAATTTATTTAGGAATATTAGTATTTGCTGATTGTAAAGTTAATCAAATTGAAAAATTTAAATCATTAAAATTTGTTATATGCAACCGTGTGATAAAATTTTATGGCCTGTCCCACGATATCACCAACCTTCGACTTGTCGCACAATTGTATTGAAAACAACAACAAAATTTAAAAATTTGTTTTTGTTTTTAATGTAAAGGTGCGACAAGTCGAACATTAGTGATATCGTGGGACAGGCCCGAAATAAGATTTGACTTCGAAGATAAATTAAGTCTAATTGATCCCTACAATTCTATTCTTTCTACGATTTCTAAAAGATTTTTCTCACATTGTCAAAGAATACTAAAGCCAGGAAATTGAATCTAAATTCAGACAGTTAAAATTATTAAAATTTGAAAAGGTTTTGCCTGAAAAAACTTTTAGATTTATGGAAAAAAACTCCCGAAATGAAAAAAGTGACTATAGTGTTTTATTTCCCACCATAACTAATTTTATCAAAAAAATTTAGTTGCACTGTAATCTTAAGCAAACGTAGAAATAGTATTTAGTCAAGTTAACTTAAATAAAACCAAATAAGACATGTAATAATTTTGTTTTTTAAACAATTTATGCCTTTTTAACCGACTTCATTCATTTGATAATATTTTACTTTATTTTATATAAAATCTACGAAATTATTTGTTATACTTTGTTTTCGCTTGAAAAAATTTTTGATTTATTTTTGAATTTTTGAGAATTCACACTTATTTCATCTGGCAACTATGAGTACAGTACATATTATGTACATATATTTGAGTGGCCGTTAGTTGTATGGAGAACTTTTTTTTATTTCTTTAAGTTTTAAAGTTCTAATAAATGGTGTACATTTATAATTATTTTAAAATCGTCAAATTTAATGCGTAAATCGTCCAGTCGTCAAAATGCTATTTTTGGAACCCAAAATCGTCAAATCTGGCAACCATGTTCGTAATACCAATTGGCCTCATCACTACAACAACATACGAGTACATACAAATTTGTTGCAGGATTATTTTTATTTATATCTTCGACAATTCGGGTTAAGATTTTATGCTGTTTTATATGGAGTTTGAGGGCTGGGGAAAAAGTCAGCTGCGATGATAAGGCTACTTGGTATTTATACACTTTGATAGTGCAGAGTTGCATTTTTGAACTTATGAAATTTGCAGTGTTGCCAATTGTGGATTTTCCGAACGCACTAGACATCAAATGCAAGATAGTGATAAATTTCCGGGCAGCAGCGTTTTTAAAACATAAAAAGTTTTCAAATAAAGGCGAACTCCAAACACCTCATGCAAAGACACTTGGGCCGCTAGTCTTCTACAATGTTTATGTATATAAATGCACTTCAAATATTTATTTATTGTATGTATTGTTTGCAAACAATTTTTCACTTGTTTATTTTGTAATGGAAACTTAATTTAGCTGGCGCCAGTAAACCTTTAAAATTCCCCTTAAATGAGACAACTCCCACAGAGTTGATGTAAATTTAAACAATTTAATTGAATACTTAAAACGTTTAATAACGACATGATGCTGCAGTATCAAAAATATTCTAGCGAACTTGCAGCTTGAGGTTGGATCGTTAAATGCCAGCAAAACCACTGCAATTGTAAACAAAGCAGATAATTGCGGATACTTTGAACGCCTGAAGGCAGTGGAGGCATCAAAGAGTCTGGCCATTGTGGCCAATAATAGATCGACAAGCAAATTAAACGCATTCTTATATATATTTTTTAAGGCGAGCAAGCAATACCAACAAAATAAAATTATAATCCAGAACTTAACAGGAATAAAAGATTTATAGTTTTACATCGAGGGTGGCATGAACTCGAGTAACGGAATTTATTTATTTCATTTTACCAGATGAGAGCGAAATCCTGCTGCGTTTGTTGAAGTGGCCGGAGTAACTGAAAAATAATTAACACCAATGTGCATTTACATAATTATATTCAGTGCCTTTGGAATCTTAAATGAAAGCTGGAAGAAGACGACTTTTAAGAAGAGGTCAGTCAGGACGGCAAATACATAATTAATCTGCACATAGAAAATGTTATTTTAGGTGTTTTTTTTTTCTAAGTGGCATTGGAAGGCAGCAATACCAGTCCGTTTTGCTGTTACGAGTAAATTAATCACATTTGCATGTTTTGGCTTAACATTCGTTCGGTGGCGAATTATAATTAAAAAAACACAAAATTCTAACTTCCACTGCAGCAGTGTCTTAAGATAAAACATGTGCCAGTAAATTCTAGTAAAATCTATTAACAATTCAATTAACCAGGACCATGTAAAAAAATATTAAAATAATAATGGAAGAACTATTGTTTAAGAGTTTTTGAAAGTGAGAGTTTTTTTTTCGTGTAAAACGCAGAGTGCCATGAGTTTAAAATTTTGAGAATAAAATTTTTAAATCGCAAAATATGACTTTAACAAGGTTACCCAGTAAAAAAAGAGACTTCAAAAAGTCATGAAAATGTAGAGTTTACGATGCGGAAGTAGTGCAAATTTCGATCCAATCTAATGATTTTTACATAGGGTTGTCATTGCAAGAAGTTCTCTTTTTCGATGCCTGGTCACTGAATTGGAAGCGATATTAAGAAGAATTCCCTTTTTTGTGTTCTATGATAATATTTTAATATAGGAAAAATGGTATATAGTTGCCTTTTTTAACAATTCGTTTCTTTTTATACGAATTTAAGCCCGAAACAATGTTTTCATGTAAATTTAAGCAAATAACTTTTAAATTTTGGACTAAAAATAGTTCATAAATTTCTTTAAAAAAATAATTTTTTTTTTTAAATTCTGGTGAGTATTTTCTAACACTATGGAGGAGTTACAAGGTTTTGTGTGACTAAAATAAGCTTCTACATGGTTTTTTGCTCACTCTCGGCAAATTAAAAATATCGATTTTTTGGAAGCAATGAAAATGTACTTCCGCTAGAATGACTTCCATTTTTTTCACTGGGTAGTTAATGCATGCCAGGCTGTTCTAATAAGACGTTTCATTTTGAATAGCAGGCCATTTGTCATAACTCAACCTGTAACCACTTGAGAGATGACAAGTAAAAAAAACTTAAATTTAATAGAAATGAAACGAAGCATTGAAATTATAAAAATTCACTAATTTGTTTCCCTTTTTCAACCCTCAAAATCGATGCTAGCTTATTCATATATTTTTGAAAATGCCCACGAACTTTCCCCATTTTTTCCCGGTTCTTAAATTCCCAAAAAATACGCTAAAGGTGGAAATCTATACCACTATTTATAAGACCTTTCAAGACATGAAAGATTTTTCAAATGCTTTACTACAGCAGAATATTGTAAAACAAACGCTAAACAACACTGTCGGCAAGACATTTGTTTCAGTTGTTTGTCTTGCCAACAGTGTTGTTTAGCGTTTGTTTAAGAATATTTCGCTGTAGTAAAGCATTTGAAAAATCTCTCATGTCTTGAAATATCTCATAAATGGTCTTGTGCAGAACTTTAGTATGTACATAACACGCGTTCAATGTGTTAAGGCGATACAAACTTCTGTCAAAAAATTTGAAATATGGTGTAGTCTGTTTTCAAAAAGTTGAACATTATTCAATTTTCACGCGTTGTATACCAACTGACAACAGCTAGTGTTGCCAGATTCATATGCTAACACACACAAAAATTATTAGAAATTAATTTATTTAATTAATTTTATTTAAAGAAAAAAAAACGTAAATGCAAGACAAAAAATAGCCAGCAAATTCTTGAAATTTTACAACTGAAAATGCCTCAAAAGCATGGTGTGTAACTTTCCATTTTTATAGCGTTAAACGTTAAACAATCAAAAAAAGCGTTGCCGCGTAGCGCTTGTTATGCACCTCCACCTTGATTCGTCCACTGTATCTTAGCGTACTTGCGCAAAGAGTCGCCTGGGCTATTGAGACCAGTTGATATGCATTCGCCTTGATACATACAACAGCCTAAAAAAATAAAATAGGTGTGTTCGAGTACTTTTCCAGTAAAATTCAGTAACTGACTAAATACAAAAAAAATTATATAAAGAAATTGCTCTCAATAAAACATTTGCACATAAATGTACTCCAAAGGGAAAATTGTAAAATCCAGTAAAATATAATGAAAAAAAGATGATTCCAAATTATTTTGGCGCAAAAAAATTACACATTCATACACATTCGATTATAAACATACAAACATATATTACAAAAATTACAAGATTATACATCCATACATACTATGCTCTAGAGACCTCCGTAAATAGTATTGAAACGTTGGCCAAAATAAAAAGATATATCTAACACACGCCAAAAATCAGAAATAATTGTTAGACAGGCTTAAGTTCAGTAATTTCAATTCTTATTGAATGAAATATTTTTATTAATTAATGTGAGTTTACTAAAGAAGAGAAGAAAAATAAAATAATGATTTAACAAAGAATTTTTTTTTTGTATGGGGACCACCTTAATAGTTGAAGGTAGATGACAAGTATGTATGTACGTTTAGAGTAAATCTTACTTGGGGCAATATTGGAGTTTGGTCATACATTTGACTTCGGTAGGTACGCCCTAGGGGCAGTTACAGCAGTGCGAGTAAATTTTATAAAAATTTCCCCTTTGTAATGGAGCCCCCTTAAGGAGAGGAGTTAGGCGGACGGTGTGCTTAAAAAACATGTTGGACGAAGAAAATTAATGGATGCTGATCATACATTTGACCCTTGTGGAGGTGACCCCGGGAAAGTTATATGATTTTTTGTAAATTTTTTACCCTCCTTTTTACCTTTACCCTCAACTATGAGCATGAAGAGCCGACCTTTTTTGCCCCCATCTGACCGCCACCATTTTTGGCTCAAATATTTTCTTCCGAACCTCAAAAAATGTCGTCCACTATGCCATACCTAATGTACATATTGTATGTATATAGTAGAATCTCACAAATTCGAATCCTCACAAATTCAAACCGTACAGAAATTAGAACGGGCCATTTAAATTTATTGGAATTAGTACCTGTGGTTATAATTTATGGAAGTGTTTTTTCTGGTTTTTTTGTTTTTATTTCCACTAGAAAATATTATTTTTAACCCCCGACCAAAAAAAAGGGATGTTATAAGTTTGTTTGTTGTGTGTCTGCGTATCTGTGGACCAGCTGGACCGTTTTTGATTTAGTTTTTTCTGTTTGAAAGGTGACTTAATCGATAGTGGTCTTAGCTATGCTCGAACAAATCGGTCCAGCGGCGTAGAAGATATCACATATTTTCTGGATATATCGGGGGTTTTTAGAATTTCTATTTTTTGTTGTTCTATGATTTTGAACTAAATTGGCAAAAAAACAAATTTAAATTAGAACGAACAACTTCTAATTTCTGGAAGTGTTTTATTTTTTGTTTTTGTATTTTCACTACAAAATATTTATTTTTGCTCATTAAAGTACAAAAATATATAAAACGGGGAATAACCGAGTTATTTGTGGTTTTGTACAATTCGGTCATATGCGTGTGAAATTTGATATGCTTGTACAATTTTTGGGTCATTTGATGACTGAAGGCATAGTTGGCAAATGAAATAGAGGTCAATTCGCCAAATTTCGAGCGAAAAATCGTAAAAATTATTATCTGAAAACGTTTAAAATAAAAAATACACTTTTTCAAACGAAAACATAATACAAATAATAAGTTCATATTTTTTCATAAAATAAACTAAGTTCTGGCCATAAAAGAGACCAACTGTGGTTTTAGGCCAAATTTTGTAAAACGAAAACAATTTAGTAAAATCCAGTAAAAAAAATAATAAAAACTTTCGAGTTCTCGAACGGAGCTAATATCAATTACATAGTATATTGAATTTTTAAGCAAATTCAATAAGAAATGTCAAATACACTATAACACATGGATATTTAGGATGCATATGCATGTATTCCACCGTTAATTGCATCATTATTATAGCTTAAATTAGACGTTCCACAACCATAATGACATAACCATAACCAAATCAAAATCAATTTTTTTGTATGGTAATGGCTGTGGCATTTTGGCGAGTCACCTATAATCAAATACAGTGCTGCCCATAACTTTGGCTCAAACAGCTGTTTTCTATGGTTATGATTATGACACATCTGATTGAACCTTATGTGTTGACACAATAATCCTCGTCAAACTATAACACAAAAAAAGGTGTAACTATTCTAATGCGCGCTAATGACAAATTGGTTTTTTTCCAGCAGACGCAAATTTTACTTTGTTTTGTTTTAATTTTTTTTATTTAACACCCATCGAATGTGGTGGACAACAGCAATAAATAACGATTTGTGTTGGTTGGTTCTGTTTTCATATTTATCTAGTCCACTAGCGGCATTACATATCATCACCTTCATCACCTCCATCAGTGTATTTGCGGGAACACAAATAGTTGAGGGCAGTTTATTTTGCATTTAAAAATTTGAGAATCATGCAACAAGCCAAACGCGGTTGGTGGCCTGTTTGGAAGATTTGTCTGTTTTTGTATTTAAATGCGTAACACAAAATTTGTTGATTGTGATGCCATTTAACACACTGTTAGCGGAAGAATAAATTTTGTTGTTCTGTTTTGTTGTGTTTCTATTAAGAAAAGTATTTTTTATATTTGTTGGTAATACGAAAAGGGCTTGGCCAGTTTGAAATGGATATGCTGTACTTAGTACATTGTATTGGGTGTTTTTATTGAGGTATAGAACTTTAAGTTGGCATCACTTTTTTAACTGGCGGCCATTTTGTCAGCTGTCTAGTGATTAATATTTAGTTTGGTTTGCCATTTCATCATGAACAGGTTGACAAAAGAACAACGCTTGCAAATCGTGCAAATTTATTTCGAAAATAATGGTTCAGTTCGCGAAGTTTACCGCAAGCTCCGTCCATTTTATGGTCGACATAATCGTCCATCAGAGCAATTAATTCGGTTAACCATGGATCGTTTTCGCACTACGTTTACTCTATGTGATAATACGCATCCGCAGAGACGTCGAACAGTGCGCATCGAAGAAACAATTGCCGCTGTAGAGCAAAGTGTTGAAGAGGACCCGAATGAATCGATTCGCCACCGGAGACCGGTATAGAGCCATGATAACCGACTATTTTGTTCCCGAATTGGATGGCATGAATGTGGATGAGTTGTGGTTCCAACAAGACGGCGCTACATGCCACACAGCGCTCGTCACAATCGATTTATTGAAGGAAATATTCGATGAGCGCATAATTTCGCGGAATGGACCTGTCAATTGGCCACCAAGATCGTGTGATTTGACACCATTGCATTATTTTCTTTGGGGATATGTGAAGTCGCTCGTCTACGCCAACAAACCAGAAACATTAGGGGGCTTGGAAGCCAACATTAGTGGCGTTATTGCCAACATACGGCCCCATATGCTCGAAAAAGTGGTTGAAAATTGGACCTGTAGAATTGGCTTTATTCGAGCCAGCCGCGGCGGCCACATGCCCCAAATCAATATGATTAACATTAATGTCATAAAATTACCCTTCCAATAAAGGCAAATTGATGGACATTAAAACGATTTTCTTGTGTTTTATTTCAATTCGAAGTTCTATACCTCTAAAAAAACACCCTGTATATACATATGTAAGGCCGAGTGCACACAGTGGCATTTTGAGACAAATATAGCAAAAACAAAACAGTGGGAACTAGTGGCAATGTTTGACATTTCTGATATTTTTCACAAACTGTTTACGCATCTGATGTAAGCAGCTGTGAGAATAAATTGGCTGCGTTGACATTTATAAAATACGGAAAGTGTGTACGGGTATACTAATTTAAAAGTATAGAGAACGAAAAAGAAAGTGGAAAAGCTCATAAGAGTGTGAGAAAATTCAGGCGCCCTGGACGCATGACATGACGACATACATAGCTAATTCAGCTTGTGGAGTTTCGTGAGACTGTATGGAAACATATGTATATGTAGAACTTACAAGGATAGAAATGCAAAAAAGGGAAGACATTTCGGTAAACTGGAATGCAGAGTACAATAGAATCCTTTGGTGGCACGTATATTACACAGTGGGGGCAAATTACGGCACTCGTTATCGAACGAAATTACAAACTATTTCAATAGAGTTTATATGGAAATATTTTAAAATTTCAAACCATATCGATCGTTTTTTAGAGTTTCCTAATTTTTTTCTTATTATTGATATTGATAAACACACGGTGGCACTAGTCAATTGAATAATTTTAAGATTATCCATTTGTATAAATATTAATTAACAAACAACACGAAAAACAAAGTCTCAAAATTATAAAGCAAACGACACTAAATACCTTGATGTAGATTGACAATGATACCGTATTGCCATTATTTAGGAATGGGACTCTTTCCTGTCACAATGACACAACAAAATTGTGCGTCATCGAAAAATTTAATGGGAACAGCACTGCAAACATATGAATATGACGGCATAAAATGACAACACATGAAATGCCAGATGTAAACTCGGCATAAGCATTACCAGAATATAAAGCCGATTTCAATCAACACTTAGCTGCGGGTAACGCAAAGGCTACTGGGCGGCGTTTAAGAGCTATCTATGAATAAAATTTTAGTTGAACGTCTGAAAAATTTATTTAAATTAAATTAAATATCATTCTTCTATCACTTTTAAAATATATAAATAAATTATGCTCTTTTAAATTCCTGGGTACAAAAAATTTTTTGAAATGGTACCTTAAGGAATGTCAAGTTTTGTTTGCAAGAAATCTTTTGTATGAAAGAACTAAAGTCAAAGCAAAAAATTGGAATATTAACGCTTTTTTACACCGAAAAAATATTTCTACAATCAACAAATTTATTCAAAAAAAAAACATAAACTGTTAGATGTGATGATTGTACGTCATTTTGACGATTTTTATAATAAGTTTCCCAATATGACGATTGACAATTTTGTTTCAAATATTCGTTACATTTTGACGATTTATTGAAATAAGTATTTAATAACATAAATATGCCAACAAAGCATTGCAGAAAAAAGATTTGATTTCGATAAAACAATTCTCAAAAATTTTAATTAGATTACATCATCAGTTATGTTAAATGTAGGCTCTGAAGTTCTTCATTTACTAAAAAGTTTTCCAAATCTTGTATCGAAAGAAAAATATTAAGACATTGAAAATGAACCAGAACCTAGATTTTTAGAAAAAAATATATTTTTGATTAAAATTTTAATTGAATATACATATGTTTGTTTTATTTGAGTTTACTTCTCTATCAAAAAAGTGTTATCAAAAGAGCTTAATTTAAAATACTATGAAATTGTAAATAATTATGCATATTATACAATAGGATCCCGTCTCACAGTGCTTTGTCAAAATTAAAATAAAATAAAGTGTTTAGAATATTTAAGTTATATACATTTTTGTAAAGCTAACAAAGTATTTGAAATAAATTCGTAAATATAATTTATCATCTCGTCTTTTTGTTAACAGAATGCAAAAGCTTGATAAAGTAAAAAAATTTTTTTTAAGAATAGGTAATTTTTTATTTGTGATTTTAGTACATTTTAAAGTGCTTAAATAGAATATGTAAACAAGTTTTACATTTTTTACCCGGAAATGTTCCGTACACCAAAGGTGAAAAAAGGAACACTATTGTTTTCGCTACGCTGTCCGTCTGTCCGTCACACGGTATTTTCTCAGAAACCGTAAGAGCTACGGACCTGAAATTTGGACAGAGTATGTAGAACCTTGGCCACTACAACAACAAATATATGCGAATTAGAAATTAAAGGGTACTCCAAAACGAGCGGCGAAAAATGTTAAAATCTCATGTAATATACATACAATTGTATATACATACGTCTATTGACACTTGAAATTTGTAAAATTAGTGTATTTTTATATAGACTACAACAATAAACATTAAAAGATTAAAAAATTGTTATTAAAGGGTGGTCCATCAGTTAATGCAATTTTGACTACGTAATTTTGACAACTTGCTCCAAGATATGGAGACCGTAAGAAGTAAACTCTTGAAATTTTCAAAAACGGTAAAACTAAAAAATCCGAAAATTATAAAATCGCCAAACCGAAAAAAATCGCCAAAACCTGAAAAAAATCGCCAAACATTTAAAAAAACATCGACAAAATTAAAAAAAATTCTAGCACTAAAATAATCGCCAAATTTGAAAAATCGTTTGAATGAAAAAAAATCGCCAATATGAAAAAAACGCCACAAACCAAAAAAAATCGCCAAAACGCGAAAAATGCGCCAAAACCAAAATAATTGTTTATGTGAAAAAAATCGCAAAAATGAAAAAATCGCCCAAAATTAAAAAAAAAATCGCCAAATTTAAAAAAAATCGCCATAACGAAAAAAATCGCCAAAATTTAAAATAAACGCCAAAAAAAATCCTCAAAACGAAAAAAGTGCCAAGACTAAAAAAAATCGCCAAAACCAAACAAAATATATGAAAAAATCGCCAAAATTAAAAAAAATCGCCAAAATAAAAAAATCGCCAAATAAAAAAAAAACGCCAAAATAATAAAAAATTGCCAAAATTAAAAAAACTTCAAAAACCAAAAAAAAAATCGCCAAAACGTGAAAAAAGTACCAAAACTCAGGAAACGTCTATAAATTCAAAAAACCCCCAAACTAAAAAAAAGCTTAAAACCGAAAAAACCCAAAAACGAAAAAAAAACAATATAAACTATTATTGTTCGTATTGAATTACATATCTCGTGCCCGTACGGAACCCTTCGTGCGCGGGTCAAAGTCGCACTTCACTGAATTTATTAAGACATATTTCCTAAGTTTCAGAAGAAGTTGCAAAGACCTAAGTTTATAGTACAGCCAAAATTTAAAAAAAAATAAGTTTATAAAATTTTTTTTTAATTATAATAAAAATTAAATCAAATTTTGATGTAGTGCAAATGTTTATTAAATAGTGACAAAAATTTACCAAAAATTGCAAACTTTGAAAAAATTAAAAAAATATATAAATAAAAAGTAGGCGATTTTTTATTTTTATTTCTATACTTTTTTAACAAATCTAACCACTAGTAAAAAAAAAATTAAGATTTTTAACCGGAAATTTGAAATTTTGTATTTGTTTAAATATATATATATTTTAGTTTTACAAAGACCAAAAATATTATTATATAATTTTTTCCAAGTAAAGGGCTCAAGCGACGTTCAATGTTCAATTAAATTTTTGCAAGCTGTGCAATTTTATTGACTGTAGGTCTGTTTGAGAACTTTTTTTTTAATGTTCTGTAATTGATACAAATGGTTCAACTGGTGAGGTGTCTTACGATATGCACTGCACAATGATAGATGGTTCAGTTGCAAATGTTTTGAGTAACACAAACTCAGGAAATAGGTGCTTTATATGTAATGCAAGCCCTACAGATATGGACAATATAAACATTATTAAGGACCCTTGTATTAATAATTATAAATATGGACTTTCTACACTCCACTGCTGGATACGCTTTTTTGAATGCATATTGCACATTGCTTACCGTCTTCCGTTGAAAGTTTGGAGAGTCAATAAATAAAAATAGAATTCAAAATGAATTCAAAACATGGACGGGATTAATATTAGACCAAGTAAAAAAAGTAGTTCCAAATACTAACGACGGAAAAACGGCTCGACGATTTTTTGAAAATAGTAAAATTTCTGCTAAAATTACGGGTATTGATAGAAGTCTTATTGCTAATTTTGGCATAATATTAAGAGTTTTATCTTGCGGAACGCTAAGGAACTGCTAAATATTACTAGAAACTCTAATTTAATACAATATGGCTGGTATTACATGCCAAGTACTGTTCATAAGGTTTTAGTGCATGGGTGCGATGTTCTGGAAAATTCAACTTGCCCATAGGCAATAAAATATTAAAAAAACGTTTTACACATTTTTTAAAACTATTTTTATTCTAGGGTGTTTGTCCGAAGAAGCCTTAGAAGCCAGTCATAAAAATATAGGTAATGTGCGATTATCCCATACAAGAAAAACGACGAGAGAAAATACAAATAGAGATTTAATGGCTCATTTGTTATTAATGTCGGATCCTAAACTATAGTCACTTAGGTCTACAAAACACATAAAAATTATGAATTCAAGGAAATTAAGAAATACATTTTGAAAGAAAACATCATAAATTACAATTAAAATTAATTATCTTATTTGTTCAGCAAATTTAGAAACAAATTTATTTATGACCCTTTTTTTTAATTATTTGCATTTTGATCACAAATGTACGAAAAATTTAGTTTATGAGAAAAAGGATATATGGGAGATGGTCACGTCCTTGTATCGAATGAAGTGAAATTTCCCAGAGACCCCAAAAATATAGTTTTCTAAGTTGTTATAAGTTTTCAGTGCATTCTGATCACTAATGTAGCAAAAATTTAGTTTATGAGAAAAAGGATATATGGGAGATGGTCACGTCCTTGTATCGAATGAAGTGAAATTTCCCAGAGACCCCATAAATATAGTTTTATAAGTTGTTATAAGTTTTCAGTACATTCTGATCACTAATGTAGTTACAATTTAGTTTTTGGGAAAAATTATATATGGGAGGTAGTCATGTCCTTGCACCGAATGAAACGAAATTATCCACTAAGCTAAAAGACATATTTTAACAGATAGTTACCAACTTTCGATTTATTCTATATACAATTATAGCTAAAATTAAACTTTTAAATTTAAAGATGTATGGGAGTTAGTCATGTCCTTGCATCGATTTTTCCGAAACTTAGAATTTTTCTTAATTAACATATTTTGAACCAGCACAGCAAATTTCATTTTTCTGCGATAACTTCTCTAATTTTGCCGGCTCACTATATGGGGACAAAGCACTGTGCGTCGTTACTATAAGGAGAATAGGGCCTCATATTAATTGCATGTAAATAATATGTATAACTTCTATTTTTGTGTGTGAAAATCGAGCAGTTTTTTCTAGTATGCCACATTGTTTTGAAAATGTATTTTCAACTAAAATACCCAATTAAACTTTTAATTGGTTTTATTTAATGTAAGCAAAAAATATACTTTACATAAAAAAAATTTTAATCGTTCTAATTTTGACGTGCGTTGAAAAAAATGAAATTTTAAAATAAAAAACCAGACAAGGAAATAATAATAAGACATGCAAGCTCATGGACCAAATATGGATGTTAAGTTAGTACATTGGTGGTATACGGGGTCCGATGCAAATCGTCTTGCGTAAGTATATGTATGTATGCAAAATATCGTAGACACACAGAATTGAAAGAAAAGCCACCATATTCGCCATTTACACTTACGCGAGACTATCTAAGGCCTACAGTACACGGCATGTAAAAATCCACATGCGCATATGAATATGACGTCACGAAAATTTTCAGCATGTTGGTTGCATTTTTTTGATTAGTAGTATTTGCTACATGTCGTAAAATATTGATAGTATTTTTGTTCCAAAATTTAAATATGGAAAATTTAGCCGAGTCGGACACACTTCCAGAGACAGCACATGAGTACACGCAAAGAAAAGATATGGTTGTAGAATGGTTGATAAAACAGTATTATGTTCTCAGAAACAAATGTGTGGTCGTTGAAAACAACTTATTGTTATTTTAAACATTAATTTCGTTACGGTAAGCAAAGTGATGTTTGAATTTAATAATTACATTATTTATATTGATAAAAAAGTGTGATATGGTTAGAGTTTAACAATATAGTTTTGTTAATAATTTATGACTGCAACATAATTTTTGATATTATTAAAAATAGTATAATGTAAATAACAATATAATGTTATCCAAAGCCATACTATGTTAAATTTTTAAAAATATCTTCTTCAGAAAACATTACATTTTGATTTAATTTTAGTAAATGACAATAGTTAAATAAAAAAGGCAAACAATTTAAATGAAATTGACTCTCAATGTGGTCTTTTCTTTTTACATTTTCGTGTTATGTTGTCAAGTGAACTAACAGTTGAGTTACAACATATCAAAAAAAAAATTTAATATTGAATTTACTTTCTTCTTCTTTTACCTTTTTCGTTTTTTTTGTCAATCTTAATAACAGTTCAATTAAAACATCAAAGAAATTAATATTAAATTTACTCTTGTTCTTTTATGATTTGATATTTTTGGTACATGCTCTGTTCATTCATTAAAAGAATTCAAATAGTAATAATTGTGCCACCGATGAGAAAGTTCAAAATTAAATGAAAATTTTTAGGACAGATAAAAAGAACATTACACGTATTGGAATTTTAAGTTAAAGCATTAAAGTGAAATAAGTTTAAAAACTTTCAAAATATTTAAACATTTAGACTATTCTAAAGTTCTATATAGTAGAAAAACAATGTTTCATTGACAAATTCTAAATGTTAAAACTTAATTAAAAATTCAAAAAAAAAATAAAATAAAAACATTTAGAACATTAAAATAACACAAGTTTAATAACTTTTAATAATAATTAAACATTTGATAAACAAATTCTACATAGTAGAAAACCATATTAAATTATCAAATTCTACATGGTAGAAATAAATATTTACTTAATGAATTCTACATAGTAGAAAATAATATTTCACAATCACAAAATTATTTATTATAGTATAAAAGAAATGTTGAACTTGTGAAAGAATTTTTACCAGGAAATATTATAAAAAAACTAAACCAATTACAATCGTGCAGACCTCACGAAGTGTAACAAATTAAATACATTTAAACTCTTAATACGTAAAATTAATGAAAATTTAATTAATGACTATTTATGTAAAGCTTATGAAACGTAAATATTTAACATTAATATTTTGAAAATAAAACAAATATCTTTGAGAAGCATTTAACTGGAAAGGTGGAAAAAATTTATTTATACACATATTTGTAAGTATACACTTCTATATATAAATATATTTTATTTCAATAATATTAATTTATTTTTATTTCAAATTTAACGCACAGCTGTTTTAGCCAATAAATATATGATTGAAGAACAAAATATTATTATTATTATATTAAATAATACTGTTGTCGTATTTAACAATAGCATTATAATATAAGAACATGGTATCGTGAGTCTCAATTATATTTTAGTCACATCTAACAATAGTGTTGTCATATTTACAATAATAAGATTAGGTGTAACAAAGTTTATTGTTTTTGTTGATAATATTATTATTAACTCAGATAATAAGATTATTAAAAGTTTGTTTTTCTATTGACAATAATATGATTTAACTACAACCATATAATTCAATCATATTATGTTGCTGCTTGATTATGGTTACCTCAACCATATTTTTTCTTTGCGTGTAGTGATGTAAGTTTCTCCATTTACATGTATTGCTAGTACACGGCATCTAGCCAAAGTAGCTTCATGGTGACGTCAAAATTACATCAGAGCCACATGTACATGTGGATTTTTACATGCCGTGTACTGTAGGCTTTACACCGAATACGGCCATTGTGCTTTTGTGTACCATTCAAACTTTAAAATCAATACGATGATACATCAGTTAGTTTTTTGGTACATACATATGTGTGTATATGTACAAATGTATATTAGAGTGGCCGTTAATTGTATGGAGACTTTTTGTTTTTTGATTTCTTCTACTCTCACCCCCCAAATCAATTCAGTTTTATATAAAAAAAAAATACAAAAAAAATTCCTACCGATAAGTTGCGTTTTAGGGGGTGCGTCCGGCCCTCAAAGTTGGCCATCAATCCCATTTTTCAATGCTATGAGTTTTTATTTTATTTTTATCTCATCAATCCTAATCTATATACATATGTACATACTTTGTACATACTTTTAAGAACACCAGAATAAAACAAATGAAAATTACACCAAACATTTATTTCTTTAGTTGCAAAATAAAACAATTCAAAGTACAAAGAAATTTATGTTTGCTCATTAAAAAAAATATTATGTTGGTTTTTTAATAAGTTTTATCTTATCGTTTTTTCAAAAAAAAAATTAAATAAAATTATTAAAAGAAAAAAATTGTTCGTTCTTTCGATTGATGTTCCAGATTTCGTAGAATCTACCGACACAAAGTCTGGCGAAATTCCTGATTTAACTTCCCTGGAATTCATTCATGATTTTATGTAAAATCATGAGTGCTTTCAGCATTTAAATAAACAATTTTTTCTTCTTTAATATTTAAAGCTGCCTAAACAATATTTATTTTTTTTGATTGTTAACGGAAATTGTGAGAATGCTTCTTGTACTTAAATACTTTAAATAAAAATCGATTTTTTTCCTCTTTTCTTTTGGAAATGTGATACTTGTGTGTATTAAATATTGAAATATTTTCAGTTTAATTTGATTTTTGTGTAAAGTATTTTTGTGTGATTTGTGCGATTTGTTTATTTGTCACAAAAAAACACAATTGCTGTGTCAGCTTTGATTTCCCATTTAAAAGGCTTCAGTGTCATTCTCTTTTATGGAAACAATGTATGGAAGTGATTATAAATTTGTGTGTGGTCGAAGAACACTTGATAAGGCCATACATATGTACATACATTCTGTACGCACAGTTTGCGGCATATGCAATTAATACATTTAATTGAAAATTATATTAACTACGCAATAAAATGATCAGATCGTCAATCGTTTGTTTATGCAAAAACTTCAAAATAATACTTTGGGCATGAGGAGTACATATTCTTCCATTGATATTACAATTTCAATTATTACATTCTTAAATTTTTTTTGGCCCACTTTAGGCTACGATATGTACATATGTATGTACATATGTAAGTATGTACATTAGGCCGGGTCGATTTTTATGGATGACAAAAAAATAAATAATCTTATAGTAAAAACGAACTCTAAAATCGAACCCTAACTCCTCCCGAGCTGCTTCTTGTTTGGTTACTGCCTGCTTTATTTACATATACACATTGGCTTTAAGTGTGAAAATGGTAAATCAAATATTATAAATAAATCTATGGCCGGGCTTACATCTGTGTGCCAAATGCCACACAAGCGTAAAAAAAGCGTAACCGACTAATTACTAATGAAAAACTGTTTCAGACATGACATAGACAATTTTATAGGATCCAAAATGATTACAAATATGTATGTATTTATAAAAACAATGCCATGGCACTTCCGAACTATGTAATTTCACTTGGAATGCAGAACATAGCAGATTGTTTTTAAACGCGAATAAAGTTTATCAATATCTTGAATATATAAGGATATATGTATAAAGTTCTTTTCCCTTTTATATTTGTCTTAACAAATGCACTCATTGGACTTACTTGAAAGGAAGTGAACAATATTGTTGTCATGATTGGCATATGCAACAACACAGATTTTTGTCTTTTTCTGTGCATCCTAATAATAAAATAAGGAATTATTTTGTTCG
Source organism: Tachina fera (assembly GCA_905220375.1). NCBI lineage: Eukaryota > Metazoa > Arthropoda > Insecta > Diptera > Tachinidae > Tachina > Tachina fera. The sequence continues at coordinate 47,987,296 of LR999964.1, read as the reverse complement.
AGATGAGCCAGCTAGAAGCAATACATTTAGCTCCCAAAAAGCCATGAATTTGTGTGCCTTGCTAAAGCGCTCCACATAAGTAATAATACATAATTTTCGTGAGAGCCCGCCTCAAGTTAGTGCTTTTCAGAAGCATTTTTCGAAGCTTTTGTTATCAAGTAAGCAATACATTGCTTCCCTGTTGTTAGTACTTCCAAATTGGATTTTTTGCTGGGTAATTACCTGACAATATGTATATATTTATACATATGTATGTATATATACATATTTTTTGCATATAACTTTTTATCGCCAAAATTGCCAATCAGCTGTTGTGTATATTTTAATGGATTTTAAAATTTTTCCGTTCACGTACTTTTATATGAGAATTTTTTTATTGAGAGTAATTTCTTTAAATTACTCAGTATTTACTCAGTTACTGGATTTTACTGGAAAAGTACTCAAACGCACCTGTTGTTGCTATTTACATTTATTTTCTTTAAATACTTTTACAATTAGAGCTGAAAAAAAGTCAGCCACTGTAGTAAAGTAGGAAAATAAAAAACATGTTGATTATTGAGTTCTTGTTTCAACTTTGTTATTTGTTAAGCTTCTCATTTGTTTAAATGAATGTTTATAAGTTTGGGCAAAGGTTCCCTGATGATCTGCATTAGCAACTAGTGGCCTGCGTAAGCAGTCTTGAAATGTAAATACGTCATGTTGTTTAAATGTATTCTCGTGGCATGTATTATACTAAGCCAATAATAAATGCTGTTGAACTATAAACGAAGCACGATGGATGTATTGGTGTACGTATATATGACTGTTAACAAGCGATGTCGCCAAGACTTCTTGTTTATAACAAACAATGAAAAGAAGTACTGTTGATAAATTAATGCTTGTTATTTTGCATATTGTATGTTTGGGTGTGTGTGTGTAAGATTTAGATGTTAAGCTATTATGTTTGTGCTTAAGGGAGGTTTTTTAAAGCAAGCGCACACAACTCATGTAAATGCGTGTGTGCGTTTGCATGTGCGCAGAAAAATAAGAGAGCATACACAAATTATGTAGGTATGTATGTATGTACATGCATGACGTTTGTATACGTGCCAATGAGAGAAAAAAGCACAAGCACCACAAATTCTTCAGTCACGAACTATTTTCTTCTTTACCCTTATACCTGCAATAAGTATTGCATGCAAATGTATTGCCGAAGACGTTGTTTAGCGTTTGTTTCAGAAGATTTCGCTGTATTAAAGCATTTGAAATTGCCCTCATGTCTTAAAAGTTCTTACAAGACGTCTTGTGCAGGCAGGTCTTTATTAGCAACAGTGAAATGCGCATAGAATCCAGCTAAAGCAATCAATAATCAATTTCAATGTATTTTTAATAAAATAATAATTTGGGATTATTAGTGCGTTAATAAATGTTAAACTTAAATTGTAAAAATTCCCAATAAAAAACACTAATTAATTGATTTTTGTTATACTCAAACATGCATAATTAAGGTTTTTTTTATTATTTTATTTTAGTTTTTAATAAGTTTATATTAAAACATTTAATCTGCGGCTACGTCTGGGTGATGATGTTTTTGCTTAACAGTCGCCGTTGAATTTTTCTTACGACAAATAATTTTTTTATTATTCATTTCTTATAGAAATGAAGCAAAACAAGAGTTAAATTTACGTTGTACATTTTTGTATGAAGAATTAGACGCAATCGCCAAACAGTGGCGTGTATACCAAAACAATACTAATTAAACCTAAAAATAGTGGATATGGAGCAAAATGAGTGCCTAATATCTCGGAAACCATAATAAGCATCGTGAAACGCGTTTTATATTCAGAAAGCGGATATTCCATAACTAACACTTTTTTTAAGAATGGTCGGTGGAGCAAAACTATTCTTGGTCGACGAGCTGCTTATGTTTTCATTTGTTTATTCATGCAATATAAAATATGTCTAACTATTAAGCAACTGTTTTTGGTTATGGCGAAAAAACATAATTTTGTAGTAATAGAATATGTAGGACTTTGAGTGATCCTAGGTAAAATAATTTTTTCAGAAAAGAAATCGCCATATGAAAAGAATTATTCTCTTCACTGAAAAAAGAAAACTTAACAAATTAACCTTTTTTTATTTTAAGCAAATTATGTCAAAAACCATTTGACAGAATTTTTTCAAATTTGAATGCTTTTCAACGAATGAAAATGCCAGATCTGGCAGTGAAAATGCCAAAATGGCAACAACTATTGCAAGAAAATTATACATACATACAAACATACATAATTAATTATAATCGACAACAGGTGGTGTTATTTTAACAACGCATTAATTTTATTGGCATTTGATAAAAATATTTGAGTAACACACACACACCCACTTGCCTGAGTAATAAGTAATTTTCAAAATTAATTAACGATGACATGTGCTGTATTTGCATTTAAAAATATGACCCGATTGGAAAACCATTCAACAGCTATTAGCACTTACAAATTATTTATGTATCTCCTTCTTCAGACATCTTCACTGTCACACCATTGTTTGTTTAAGAATGCAGCCAGCCGAACTTTTGTTATTATTACTTTAAATTAAAAGAAGAAAAAAAGTCCTCAGCTCCTTATCCCTCTACCAGCTAATGACACTGTGCAGCTAAAATAAACATGATTTTTTTTTTCAAAAACTTAAAAAAATGTCTACAATTCTCTTAATTTTTTTTCTTCTACTTTTAACTGAAAACAAAATAATGAAATGAACAAAAATTATCGCTGATGAGTTGCTAAATGTGGGAAAGATTTGAATGGCATTTCACTGGATTGAATTGTTTCGTTTGTGTTTATTTTGGGGATTATAAAAAATCGAAAAGAAAATAATAAAAAAAATACAATTTCGTACTCGTATAAATTATGGGCTTCTGAATGTTGTACGAGTATCTAGAAAAGAACGCAACAAAATAAAAATTATTATGGCTGTTGAGCGGTTGGTCGTATTCTGTTTCACTTCAAATTGTTGAGGTTGACATTTTAAGCTGGCGACGTGCAGCAGCAACCACAACCAAAATAACAACAACAACAACAACAGCATTACTAACTGCTCTAACTAGCCCTCAATGATATCCAGCAAAACTGTTGCAGTGTATGATGTTCATTTCATTTAATTTCTTCTTTTTTTTTAATTTTTAACGACATTAAATTGTGTTTTCTTAATATTTATCTCATCAAGATGATCTACGACCGGGAACGCACAATATGTCCGCTCTGCTTCTGTAGACATATACATACAAGCGATTGTTTTGATTTCGAAATTCACAACTTTTTTATTAAACTTATTGTTATTGTTTATTTTGTGATAATTATAAGTTAGTTAAATGGTTGCGAGAGAAGCATTTGTGGAAATGCATACAAAAAAACAAAACGAGAAATTATGCGTGGTAATCATTAGTTCTAATCTAAACAACATTTATATGTACATAATTTAAAATGGATACATTACGATTGTCTTTTTACCGGACACTGTCCTCTTTTAGGGATCTCTGTCCTCGGAAAAAAAATTAGCGTCCGGGAAAGTCCTATTAATTATTAAAATCTAAACTTAAAAGGAAAATAATTGGTATTGGATGTCCAGTTTATTTTATAAAAAATACTGTTCATGAGGGTTGTGGTACGTTATTTAAAGACATAGAATCATTAAGGCTTATTATATTTTAAATAAATCTTTTTTTTTTTAATAAATCGATGGAGTTGAGTAAAAATTGCCATAATAATATATAATAATATATTATATATATTATATATGAACAAATAAGACATTTTAACTAAGCAATGAAAGTTTATTATTATTATTATCATGAATCACATTTGAAATTTTTGTTCCCATGAAATTTTCATGCCCCATAAAGGGAAATTTACTATCGCTAATTTCATGAATGTAAAAAACGGGAAGAAAACTTGTAAATCTTAGAAATTAATTGAAAATCTAAAACATGAAAAAATACACAAAATTTGGGGTTTGAAATTCAATGTTTTTAAGTTTTAAATATTTTAGGTGCCGCGGAAAAAATTATTTAGTATACCATCGCTATAAAAATTACTGCATATAAACTAGGGTATTCATTTAATCGGGATTTTGCTTTAATCGATTAATCGCTCGACTAATTATTCGAGGTCTTGGCTTAATCGGTCAATAATCCTTTAATTTCGGTATTAACCGATTACTAAAGTTTTTTCTAAATCAAGTAATTTGAACAAATAAAATTGCATATTTGATTTATTAACTTGAGCGTATTAGTACAACCAAAAACACACACATAAGAATTCTTAAACCAAATCAATAGTTTAAAGAGATCTTCTAACATATTCTTTCAGAAAAATAATTTCGTTTAAATGTTTAGGATTTGAGCAAATTATTTTTGATAAAACTTGATTTGGAAAAATCCTTTCACTTGTCGTAGATGTTGAGGAAATCGAAAGCACTCCATAATACAGAATATCTAGTTTCTCAATCCTTTTTCTGAATGTCCCTGAATATATAAAATCTTTTATTTTTTATTATGCCATAGAGTCCTGCTTTGTGTATTTTTTTTGTCAAATTCTTAACACTTCTAGTTGTTTCGGTTAATTTTTTAGAATATTTCTTGCATTACTATTGAAAGTTTTTTCTGTTGGGTGGTCATCATCTGACTCATACTGGCTGAGCTCAGCGACAAATATTCTGCATAAAAGTTTGTTTCTAAATTTCTTAGTTCTCATTTTTGTACTTTAAAACACTGTTTGCTAAAAGAAAATATTTCAGAGTCTAGGTATAAAATAATTAAATTCGTCTCTCATTAAATGTAGTCCTTAATTAAATCTTGGGCAACCGTACTATTGGCTTTTATTAAATTATTAAATAAAATCTTAATAATTCCGTCTAGTTCAATTAGAGTAGTAGAGTCTTTACTACACGTTCAAAGACTGATGAAGTTTTACTTAAGTTAGAATTATTAAAAATACTTCCTTGTTTTTATTAAAAATAATTTCTAGGCACATACAAAAAAAATACGTTATAAAACTATAAAATATTTAAAAATTTGTTACTTCGGTTAATCGACTAAAATTAACCGAATTAATTAACCGTTAATCGAAAAAAGCGAATTTTATATTAACCGATCAGTTAATCGGGTAGTAATCCTTAATATAAACCAAAGAGAGTCAGATTGAATGAAAAAAATGTGTTGCAGGGAATTATTGGTATTAATTGTGTTCAATATTTACTGTTCTTGTCCTACAATAGATTATTTAAAACTTTTAATATATAATTGGAAGTATAATAACAAATTACGCCTGCAAATATAAAGTGAAAAAGTCCCCATGAAAAATATTATTCACGATAAGAGGAGAACACATTTCTAGGGAACATTTTTTCACGATTGCAATATGTGTGAAAATTTCGTTTTATTTTTAAGTACAACTTTTTTAAGCAACCATCCGGGCTTTTTCCCTCTGCTGTCCTCTTTTTATAAATTAAGCGATAACAACCCTAAATAAATAAAGTTATCAAACCATGTCCAATAGTGAATTATTATACTTGCCCATTGGTGCGTTGCGTTTAGTTACCAGAATGTAGTCAAATTATAAGACTTCTTCCATTTGGAAAATATGGGATTTCTTAGGGATTCAGATTTGAAAACCCCAAGACAGTATATTGAAGAGAATATGTAGGTTTCTAACCTGACTAAGTTTTGGATAGGTTTTTATTGGGTATATTCTCCCCAATATCTTTTATTAAGAGCGCACTGTATGATATAATGGATTAGTTCAATATTGATTTCCCCTCTTTTCATCCCAACCCAACCTAACCTAAACGTATCATTTTCATTGAAATCCCAGCGAAAAAAGAGACTCCAAAAAAGTCATGAAAATTTACAGTTTGCGATCTGGAAGTAGTGAAAATTTCGATCGGATCTAATGATTTTTACATAGGGTTGTCATTGCAAGAAGTTCTCTTGTTCGATGCCTGGTCACTGAATTGGAAGCGATATTAAGAAAAATTCCCTTATTTATGTTCTATGATAATATTTTCATCTAAGAAAAATTTTAAATAGTTACCTATTTTAACAATTCGTTTCTTTTTATACGAATTTAAGCCCGAAACAGTGTTTTCATGTAAATTTAAGCAAATAACTTTTAAATTTTAGACTAAAATTGGTACATAAATATATTTAAGAAAAAAGATTTTTTTTTTAATTCTGGTGAATATTTTCTAACACTATGGAGGAGTTACAAGTTTTGTATGACTAAAATAATCTTCTACATGGTTTTTTGCTCACTATCGGCAAATTAAAACTATCGATTTTTTGGAAGCAATGTAAATGTAGTTCCACTAGAATGACTTCCTTTTTTTTCACTTGGATGTTAATGAAAGTTTTTGGATCCTGAAAAGTTGTTCGTTATAGGCTATAACTTTTTATAACCGTTTTTCGTTATAATCGAACTCTACTGAATATTAAAATTAATTCTAATATAACTTCGTGCTAACCTAAATAGAAAAATTAAAAAAATATGGATAAACAGAAAATGAATAGTGATACTTATGAATGTGTTTACCAAAGGTAAATCAATAATTGTATACACAAAAATCATTTCTCATATTCCGCTTCATTAAAAATTTACTTTAAATAGCTGACGTTAATAACAATCTATACGCAAGTAGATAGACTAGGGTGCTGATGAAATGCGTGGCTGCAAAGAAAAATATCGGTATGTCCCGCCAACTAATAAAAGTCTAGTTCAATTTTTTTTCTCTTGATTAAAATTCACTACAGTTCAACTCAATCTAAAAAATGTCTCATTGAAATGAATTCTATATTAAAGACACACAACTGAAACAAATGTCTTGCCAACAGTGTTGTTTAGCGTTTGTTTTAGAATATTTCGCTGTAGTAAAACATTTGAAAAATCTCTCATGTCTTGCAAGGTTTTAATAAATGGTCTTGTGCAGGACTTTACATTACATGTTTGTATGTACGAGGGTGGATCAATAAGAACGTAATATTTTGAATGAAACACATTTTTTTTTTTGCAAAACAAAAATTTATTTTTCAACAAAATCTAATTTTAACTCATTACACTTAGTCCACTTAAATCCAGTTTTTGAATACCTTTCAAAAATAGAATTTTTCGAGGTCCTTAAAGAAAACATTTGTTTGGTCAATAATTTCATCGTTGGAGCTAAATCTCTTTCCAGATAGCAATTTCTTTAGCTTTGGAAATAGAAATTAGTCACTAGGGGCCAAATCTGGATAGAGCGGATAAGGGAGCAATTTGAAGCCCAATTTATGGATGTTTGCCATGCGTTTGTGGTCGATTGTGAGCAAACGCGGCACACATCTTGCGGAAGGCTTTATAATACCCAAGCAATAATTCAAAATAGAAAGAGTCATGTGACTTCAACAATCTCACGCACTTTTACTCTTCGATCGGCCAACATCATATCGTGGATTTTTTTTTTAAATTGTTGGGTGTACTGAACTCAATTGACAGGCCAAAACGTTAAGCGTCATTTTTATTTGTGCGACCACAACGAAACTGACTTTAAACCACTTTTTTACTATTGAAATAGAGGGTAGAGAGTCCCCATAGTATTTCTCGAGCTTTTCCTTATTTTGATTGACGGTTTTTTTTCGCACTCGAAATTAAATTTTTTTCCCCTTTTTAGAAAAATTACCGATGTTGTATGTTTTGAACAGCTGTTAAACGCAAAGTAAATGACGACACTTGCTCAAAATTCGACAGTGTTCTACACTGAGATGTGGTATTTGATGAGAAGAGTGTTTCATTTCATATAACTACGAGGGAAGTTCGAAAAGTCGCGGACTTATTGATCCGGCCTATACTTACAACGATCCTTTCAACAATATAAAATTAAAAGCTAACATGGACTTAAACGGCAAGTTTTGTATGAAGAACTGTCAGTTAAAGTTCACGTTAACTTTTAATCATACATTGTGAAAAAGGACGTAAAGAGAAAATTTAATATTATTAATTCAATCAAAAAATCTATTTTCCCTACACATAGTTCTTTCAATGATCTGCCCTTAGGATCATAAAAGTTTAATCGGTGTTTGCAAAAACTTTAAAAACAAGTGTTTGATAAACTTAATTTAAATTGTTTATATTAAATTTTATGGCCAATAATTTTAGCCGCCCTGCTAAAAACTCGTTAAATGAAGAAACTTAAAAGTTTCAAAACTTTCATACGAGTACAATGAGTAAAATGCGCCATCTTCTTTCTATAGAAAACTCTTCTTGTCAATAATGTCTGCAGTTGCCTGCTCTAAGAAAAGGAATCATTTTGTTTGTTTTTGCTTTTGTGATTGATTGACTGCCCGTGATTGTGATGCCTCTGGCGATGCTGTGGCAGCTGGTGAGGAGTACGATCATTGTCGGCTGTGAAATCAATAAATGAAAAAAAAATCAAATCTTTGATCTTTCGTTAATCATTTTTTTTTTCTATACATTAATAACTTTTTTTATGCAGCAACACACCAGCATCAAACATTTTGCAAATACTCGTGTATAAATTAATTTGTTTTTGCAAATTTTGATCTATAAATAAAGGTGTCAGTATTTTTTTTTTAAGTTTATTTATTTAATAACAAATTTCTTCTTTCTTTTTTTTTTGATCTACCAGCAAAATGCAAACGCCACCAGATGGCGCTGTCAAGCCACAAAATTTACATTTTTTAAAAATCACTTCAATCGGGGACGGCATAAATATCGTTTCTTTGCAATTTTAGTCGTTTGATATTATTTACTTAAGATTGATTTCAAATAGTCGGTGGATTGTTGTTGTTGTTGCTGCAGTTGTTCAATATTGTTTATTATGACTTTATCAGTAAGAATTTTCTTCGTGTTTTTTTTCTGGTTGTGATCAACTTTTTATGGTTTGATTTTCATTGAGGAGTTTATTTGCCTTTATTGATATGTTGCTTTTTCTATTACATACATTTTTTTTATAAATTTCAGCGAGTTAAGTTTGTTGTTTTAAGTTCTTTGTACAGAAATATTGTTTGTTTTGTTGTTGTTCTATTTTATGTTGTTGTGCTTTCATCAATCAAAAACATGCTTTTGTAATGCAATGCTTTATAAATACTCGTATAATTGCGATTACAACTTGTTTTCTTATTGATTTTCATTCGTTGACTTGAGTTTATTACAGAATATTTCTTAAAATATTTGCAACATGACTCCATACACATTAGAGATGCACAAGTTAATTTTATATACACAGGTGGCCGATCATGGCTACAGGTTTTAAAAGAGAAACCTGTTGGTAAGGGACAGCAACTGTCAACTGAAAATTTCACTTCAGCTCTGTTGCAATTGCCGCCAAGTCCTGATTCTTACACGTCAGATCTGACTCGTCTAGTCTTAATTTTTTAGGAGACAGAGGAAAAGAGAAAGGAAAGGGGTACAGGCTTGACCGTACCAGTCGAGTTAGCTTTGTTGTTTTGTTTTGTCATTTGTAATACTCTACGACAGCGCAAATTGACGAAACTTAATGAAACCAACTTGACGGTGTGTATGAACGCACATGCAGGTTCAAAATAAAATTGAATAAAAACTGATTAGGTAAGCCTTGCCAGCATGAGAAGCCATCAAGTAGCTGCTTACTACTTTCGCTATCTCAAATTATTCAATCATATTCTGTAGTAGGATAGGGCAACGTTTTATTTTTTTAATGTGTAAACATCTATACGCTAGGGGATAAAAATCTTTTTCACAATACAATCACAAATTTTGAGTACGAATATAAGGCGTTATCAAATTGGTGTGAGCTATGTATGACTGTATTAGTGTAATCATACGAACAAGAAGTACAGATAAACTTAACCGCTGCATAGAAATACACTCAACCAAATTTTAAAGCATATATTCAGGAGCAATGTTAATTTTATTAGAAATCGCTTGTGAAGTGTAATAGTGTTGCCAGTGGGGATAATTTTGTTAAAATGTTGAAAAAAAAAAAAATAAATATAAATTTTAAAGAAAAAGAGCGTTTTAAATGTCAACAAATATTTGTTTAAAAGATTCATACCAGTCTCTATAAAGAATTTATAATAATATATTATAACATATCTTTATCTTACACTGAAGCTGGTGCACGAAAATTGGGTAACAATCTCCATCTCATGCCAATTATTATGGGTGGAGATTTTAATAAAAATTTTGCAAAACCCACAGTCGCAACCTTTATCAAAATTTTTATTTGACGATTTCCACTTGCATACGAGAAATTCTCCACAAACCCCCACAACTAATAATTCCTACAGTTTTCCATAGATGTTTAAATACAGTCGAGTCCAAAATGTATATATGTTATTTTAGTTACTATAAGCCAATATTAAAAAACAAATAATTATTAGATGCTTACACATCTCCCTTGTGATCGGACTCACATTCCTTTTAGTTTTTAAAAGGGCCAGCAATCAAGGGATTAATCTCTACTCATGCAATTTATTGTGCTAGAACTAGGGTAGGAATATAGGGCGAGTAGCGATTTAACCTTTTTCACGCTGCAAGTGGCAGCAAAGACTTTCGCAGGTAATTTGTTCCATATACGAACAGTGCGGCTAAAAAAAGGAATTCTCTCTGTAATGCGTAGTGCGATTTATTGGCCAATCGACCACAAAAGGATGTATTCTGAATGGAGCATATGTTGTGCGTATAAATGTGCGCAGGTTTCAGGAACAAGCTCCCTAATTTCATTAGAACACATTTCATTGTAGTAACGATAGAATGAGGATATGCATCCCATTTTGCATCGATGCTACAATGAATCAATATAATTGGATACACTACTGACACCGATGAGCTTCTGTGCCTTCTCCTGCACGTGGTCGATATAAATCATCGACGAAGTAAAACAGCCGGTAAAACAGCTACTAACCACAGCTTCAAAAAAAAATGAATACGTCTCATTTAACACCAGAGGCGCTACAACACTGCATTATTAAAAAAAACAAGAACGTGAAAGAAACAGAGTTGTAAAAGAATGAAGCATTTCATTCAGCAAATAGTAAGGAGATCAGATATGGTGAAGTATCGCTTGCACCGTTTCAAAAATCCTAGGGACTTGAATGATTTTTTTGAGACTTGATAAATATGTTCAGTCCATCGAACATCACACTGGATTTTCATGCCAAGAACATCAAGAGCTCCCAATTCCTTATATACGCCCATAGTTACAGACGAAGCAGCATTTTCTGTCATGTATCCATGAGTAATTATTCCCCATGCAGAAAGTTTTGTTTATTTTAGAATCTAATCCTTCAACAAACTAATTTTTCTGAATTACAAAAATTTTCAAGTTTAATTGTGTTAAAAAATTGCCATAAAAACGCCAACAAATTAATTTATCGCCATAAAAATCACCAAAAATCAAAAGTTTAGACGCAAACAAAGTGGAAAAATTACCACGCTTGGCAAGAAATCGCTATATACGACAAATCTGTATTATATACTCAGCGCTATATTTTCGCTCATTTATCCGCCAACAAAAAAAAAAGAGGCTTTGTTGACTAAAGTGGTCGAATAGCCGTGTTGTCGCTTAAATAATAATTTTCATACAAACATCCACACCCATTATTGGTTTGGAGCATACGTCGGAATTGAGAAAAACTACAAAGAAGGTTAACATGAAGATTTCTCAAAGTATACCCGCTAAATTCTTTTTTGTATTTTCACTATTGCTTTCGACACATGTTTGGAAGAAATATGTAAATTTTAGTGAACTTTGATGACTAAAGTTACAAGTTAATATTACTTTATTGTAAAATTAAAAATACGTTTTGTGCCGCATACAGCAATTTTCTTAATTTATTTTCAAAAAGTAGTTTTCAACGATTTTCGACATTATATTTAAAATTGTGTCATTATTTTCCACCCAATGCAACGCTTCATTCGTATTCTGAAAATTGTTTCATTAGCTGAAAAAATGTCATATATACAACGAAATATTTTCATTCAAGTAACGACATGATTTTGACTAAGCAACGTACATTTTCATATTTTAAATGAAAAATATAATCATTGCGATGAAACTTTTTAGTTTATACAATGTAGTGACATTAGTTTTACATTTTTTTAACAAACTATTTCATTGAATAAATAAAATTTTTCATATAAATCATTGCAGTATTTCAGTACTGAGACGTAACATATAATTTTTTGATGATATCGTATCATTGTGTTAACAACATAAGTCATTATTGTAATGACTGATTATTCATTTATTTAATTATCATTGTATCCTATTAATAAATTATTCAACTTAAAACCGGCACCGGCATCACAAAAACGTTTGTATGATATAATTGGCTTCGCCGGCCAAGATTTGAACTGGAACTCATCGCGTGGTAGTTAGCGCACTTATCACTGCAGCCAAAACAACCTCAAATATTATTTAGATACACACTAACAGCCTTATGTATAAAAGTTATCAAGGCTTTATGAAGGCTTTTTAAGGAAAATTTTTTATGAAAATTTGCTTTAAAAGCCCTTTATAAAGACTTTTTAAGTTTTATAAATAAGCCTGTAAACATATACATACAACCATCATTAATGAAATTTTAATTCAAAGTTATTTAATTGATCTAATTAATTCAACATTATTTAATTCATTTGAAAAGTTATAACTTAAATATATATAAATATATATATATATAATATATATATATATATATATATATATATATATATATATATAAATATATATATTAAAAAAATCTTTGACTACAAGAGTAGCACACTGCCTACTAGCCAACAGCAGGATGTTTTCTTCATTGTACTTACGAAAATATTTCATTAAAGTTGCAATAAAACTATAACTTTCACAACTATAGATTAATTACAATTGTGGTTTGATACTTTGAAATTATTTTATGTCACCTAATCAATTTAAAATATTTTTTTGTATGAATTCTTCATAAAAACGTGTATTTAGGTTTTTCATTACCCGAATGAAAATTATTTCGTAACATAAATGATACTAGAAAATGTAAAATATTAAGCAATCTAGTGCTTTCATTCCATTAATTAATGAAATTGTCGTTGTATTAATGAAAGGGTTTCAACGTAACGGTTTCATTCCCGTTACGAAGTATTTTTCTTTCAGTGTGTGCTCCATACGTATACTTTACTGCTGAGAATTGAGAATTGTGTTGTTTGGCTTATTTTTCTTTTTGTCCAGAGAAATAAGTCGATCGTTTAACGCCGACCAAGAAGCCGCCGCCGTTATATTTTTAACTATCGATCCGGTTACACACTTACACAAGAAAAATAGGTAATTGAAGTGTATTTAATATTAAGAATGAAATTAAATGATTTTTGTTATACACAAACATGTATAATTAAGGTTTTTTTTATTATTTTATTTTAGTGTTTAATAAGTTTATACTAAAACATTTAATCGGTGGCTGCGTCTGGGTGATGCTGTTTTTGCTTAACAGTCGCCGTTGAATTTTTCTTATGGCACGTTCTCTTTTTATTATCTATTCAGTTGTTATAGAAATGAAGCAATACAAGAGTTTACTTTACTTCTCATATTTTTGTATGAACAATTTCACGCAATCGCCAAATAGTGGCGTGTGCAGCAAAACAATACTTATTTAACCTTAAAATAGTTGAAATGGAGCAAAATGAATGCTAAATATCTCAGAAACCATAATTAATTTTCTGAAACGCGTTTTTGATTTAGAAAGAGGGTATTCGAAATATATATACCCCATAACTTGAAATTTATTTGCTTGTGGTTTAGCTTGGTCTATATACGTATTTCATTGGCGCTTAAACCAAATCATCAGTAGACTTCAACCACAAATTTTGAACAGTCACAAACCTCTTACTTTATGCACAGACTTTCAAAAACTATATGAGAATTCATAGAACAATAATATTTTTGAAAATACGTATATAGACCAAGCTAAACCACAAGCAAATAAATTTCAAATTAAAATATAATTATGACAATATGTCGAATAATGGACTTCTTAAATATACCCCATAACTAACTATTTTTTTTAAAATGGTCGGTGGGTCAAACCAATAATGGACTGACGACATGTATTCTCTTTCTGACAGTTTGTAGTCGGTGGTCTGCTGTTGTTAATGTGTTCAATGCATTTTTTACACAAACAAAATTATGTTAGCGCTGGAAACTAGTGTACAGGGCATAGAAAGAAGTCTCTGGAGAAGCAGAAGCTGGTAGTTTATTTATTTTAGTGACCGGCCTCACAGTACAACGCATTTTTTTCTCTCATTCGCTGGAATCATACTGAATGCGACAACAAAGTAATTTCCTGCATTCATTTCTGGTTTTTCTTTTTATTATTTTTTGGATGCAATCCTAAATAAACAATTCACCATTTGCCACTGACTGCTGCTATTACTTTTGTCACCACAGCGCGTTCTGTCCATATTGTTGGCGCGCACACACACACACACACTCGTATTTAATGCCAAAGTGGTCCGTCCATCCGTCTGTCTTCATATTGCCAAATACAATTCAGATACAGATATGCTGCTGCCCCTATTTATGCTTGTGTGCATGTGTGTGTGTTTTGTAGCTTGATTAGGTATATGCTTTGCTTTGTATTCTTTATGAAAACTTAATTTTTTTATCGTAGTTTAATTTTGTCACTTAAACTGCATCCATCCATTTTCATACGCGAGTAGCAGCATCGTAACGCATTATGATAAATAAACATTTACTGTCATGGCTTATTGAATTGTCATCTAGACAATTGTGTATCTTTTTTTTATTATAAACTTAGGAAAGGAAATAAGAAATTCTGTGTGTGTGTGTGTTGTGAAGGATAAATGTTTGGTATTGGTTTTCGCTGTTTATTTCACATTAATGGGTTTTTTTTGTTATGCCACACCACCACCATTGCCGCCACTTTAGCCTGCTGCAGTTTTTGTCGCACTTAAATTTTGAATTGTGTATCGTACATTGTGCCAAAATTTTACAAACCATTTACATTACTCGCAGTATTTATTCACACGGTGTGACAAACAAATAATAATACACAACTCTTATTTCAATTCATTATTATCAAGCTACATATGTATGTACTCCAGGCAGGAACAATAAGGCTGAGTGTCCTCAATCTCTCGTTTCGCTGCTGATCAGATATGGACCCATCAGCCATCAGCCTCAGTTCATAGAAATATGTTTTTATCCTAATTTTAGAGACACATAATCGTAAAAGAGAAACTTCTCTTTAAAATTGCATAATAACACTAACTACATGAATATTTGCTTGATCGGCTATTTCGGCCAGAGTTGTCAGATTTTTTCCGACCTATTTCACAAAATTAATTTTAACAAGTCAAAGTGCTATATTCGGCTGTGCCGAATCTTATATACTCTTTACCAAAGTGCGTTTATGTAGTATAGAAATACAAACATAAGCACAGAGATATGTAGGTGCATATTCATTTCGTGAAAAAATTCATACTTTTTTCTAGTGCAATTTTTAATTTTTTTTTTTTGGTGCTTTTTAAATTTTGGCGATTTGTTTCATATAGGCAATTTCTTTTGGTTTTGGCGATTTTTTTCTGTCTTTGGCTTTTTTTTAATTTTGGCGATTTTTTTCGTGCTGGCGATTTTTTTGATTTTGACGATTTTTTCATTTAGGCGATTTTTTTATTTTTTATATATTTAATTTTTTTAGTTTTGACAGTTTTTTTTCTCGTTTTGGCGATTTTTTTCGGTTTTTGGCGTTTTTTAATTTTGGCGATTTTTTTTCGTTTTGGCGATTTTTTTGATTTTGCCGATTTTTTTTCATTTAAGCGATTTTTTTTGTTTTTGGCATATAGGCAATTTGTTTTTTTTTTGGCGATTTTTTCCGGTTTTGGCGTTTTATTTTTTAATTTTGGCGATTTATTTTCGTTTTGGCGATTTTTTTGATTTTGGCGATTTTTTTTCATTTAGGCGATTTTCTTAATTTTTGACGATTTTTGTTCATATAAAAATGTTTTTTTTTTGTTTTGGCGATTTTTGCGGATTTTTGTCATTGTGGGATTTTTTTTGGTTTTGACACTTTTTTCTCGTTTTGGCGATTTTTTTCGGTTTTTAGCGTTTTTTTAATTTTGGCGATTTTTTTTCGTTTTGGCGATTTTTTTTCATTTAAGCGATTTTTTTTAATTTTTGGCGATTTTTTTCATATAGGAAATTTTTTTTTTGATTTGGTGATTTTATTTCGGTTTATGGCGTTTTTTTAATTTTAGCGATTTATTTTCGTTTTGGCGATTTTTTTTTGATTTTTGCGATTCTTTTTCATTTAGGCGATTTTTTTTTTAATTTTTGGCGATTTTTGTTCACATAATCATTTATTTTTGTTTCGGCGATTTTTTTCGGTTTTTGGCTTTTTTTAATTTTAGCGTTTTTTTTTCATTTTGGCGATTTTTTTTGTTTTGGCGATTTTTTTAAATTTTTGGCGATTTTATAATTTTTGGATTTTTTAGTTTGACCGTTTTTGAAAATTTCAAGAGTTTAACTCTTACAGTTTCCAAGATATAGCAATTTGTCAAAATTTAATTTTAGTGTTAATTGTTGTAGCCTATATAAAAATACACTAATTTTACAAATTTCAAGTGTCAATATACATATGTACACACATACATACAATTGTATGTATATTACATGGGATTTTAAAAGTTTTCGTTACTCATTTTGGAACACCCTTTAATTTTTAGCTTTTATATATTTGTTGTAGCGACCAAAGTTCTACATACACTGTCCAAATTTCAGACCCATAGCTTTTACCGTTCCTGAGAAAATAGCCTTCTTCCTAAAACATGAAATATGTTTAATTATTAGGAAAAAAGTTAAAGTTTTCCAACCCTGGAAACGTTTTTTAATCTGTTAAGTTTTTAAAATTTTTTTTTAATTATAAATACCAATTTTATTCATACCGAAGTATAAAATAAGTTAATTTAATAAAAAAGTAATGAAAACTTGTTTTCGGTAGTTATTTTCTATGGGTAAATTGAGTTTGAGTTTTCCAGCTCTGAAACCGTCTGCTCGATTTTGCTGAATTTCAATAGCAAAATTTTTCGGAAAATTTCCGACACACCAGTCCAAGAACGAAGTCGCTAGCTCTTCTGGGAGCTTGGGAAAACCGATTTCACGTACAGACAGACGGACAGACGGACAGACGGACAGACGGACATCGCTTGTTCGTCTTCCCTATGCATAAGGATCCAGAATATATATACTTTATGTGTCGCTTATTAATATTGTAGAAATTACAAACGGAATGACAAACCTATATATACCCTTTTACCATTTTTTGGTAAAGGGTATAAAAATCGCCAAAAATCAGTTTTATGTAGTTTTGCTTAGTAAATATTTTATAATAAATTTGTTTTTATATAACACTTTTTAGGGTTCCGTACACCAAATGTAAAAAAAGGAACCTGAAATTGGGACAGACTATGTAGAACCTTGGCCGCTACAACAACAAATACATGAGAATTAAAAATTAAAGGGTGTTCTAAAACTGGCAACGGAAAATGCTAAAATCCCATGTAATAAACATACAGCTGTATGTGCATACATATGTATGTATATTGACACTTGAAATTTGTAAAATTAGTGTATTTTTGTATAGACTAAAACAATTAACAATAAAATTTTAAAAAAATTTTAATTAAAGGGTGGTCCATCAGTTAATGCAATTTTGACAACTTGCTATATCTTGGAAACCGTAAGAGGTAAACTCTTGAAATTTTCAAAAACGGTAAAACTAAAGAATCCGAAAATTAAAAAATCGCCAAAGCAAAAAAAAAAACGCCAAAAATTAAAAAAAAAATCGCCAAAATTAAAAAAAAAATCTAACACTAAAATAAGTCGCAAAATTCAAAAACATCGTCCAAATGGAAAAAATGGCCAATATGAAAAAAGCGCGAAAAACCGAAAAAAGCTCCAAAACGCGAAAAATGTGCCAAAAAAAAAAAATAATTGTTGATATGAAAAAATCGCCAAAATTAAAAAAATCGCCCAATTGAAAAAACGCAAAAAAAAATGAAAAAAATGTCAAATTTAAAAAAGCGCTTAAATGAAAAAAGTAGCCAAAATGAAGAAACGCCAAAAACCGAAAATCGCAAAAATTAAAAAAAATCGCCAAAACGAAAAAAATCTCCAATAAATAAAAAACGCCAAAAATGGAAAAAATCGCCAGAAAGAGAAAAAAAGTGTCAAAACTAAAAAAATTGCCAAAATAAAAAATACTCCGAAAACCGAAAAAATTGCCAAAACCAAAAAAAAATCGCCAAAATTAAAAAATTGCCAATATAAAAAAACGAAAAAAAAAAATGCCAAAACTATATTTTATATAGGCTAAAGTTCTTATTTAATTACATATCTCGTGTCCGTACGGAAACCTTCGTGCTCGGGTCAAAGTCGCACTTCACTAAATTTATTTTATATAAATTTTAAAAAATTATGGTATCAAAATTTATCACAAAATCGCCAAAATAAATAATAAATTCAGTGAAGTGCGACTTTGACCCGCGCACGAAGGGTTCCGTACGGGCACGATATATGTAATTCAATACGAACAATATAAACTATAGTTTTGGAACTTTTTTGTTTTTGGGTTTTTTCGGTTTTAAGCGTTATTTTTAGTTTGGGGGTTTTTTAAATTTATTGGCGCTTTCTGAGTTTTGGCACTTTTTTCACGTTTTGGCGATTTTTTTTGGTTTTTGAAGTTTTTTTAATTTTGGTGATTTTTATTATTTTGGCGTTTTTTTTATATTGCCGATTTTTTTATTTTGGCGATTTTTTTTAATTTTTGGGTTTTTTTCATATAGGTGATTTTTTTTTGGTTTTGGCGATTTTTTTTTGTTTTGACACTTTTTTTTCGCTTTGAGGATTTTTTTCGGTTTTTAGCGTTTATTTTAAATTTTGGCGATTTATTTCGTTTTGGCGATTTTTTTAAATTAGGCGATTTTTTTTTAATTTTGTGTTTTTTTTTAAATAAACAATTATTTTGGTTTTGGCGATTTTTTTCGGTTTTTGGCGTTTTTTTTTCATATTGGCGATTTTTTTTCATTTAAACGATTTTTTCGAATTTGGCGATTTATTTTAGTGCTAGATTTTTTTTTTAATTTTGTAAATTTTTTTTTGATTTGGCGATTTTTTTAAAATTTTTGGAGATTTTTTTCGGTTTGGCGATTTTATAATTTCGGATTTTTTAGTTTTATCATTTTTGAAAATTTCAAGAGTTTACAACTTAACGTCTCCAAGATATAGCAATTTGTCAAAATTACATAGTCAAAATTGCATTAACTGACGGACCACCCTTTAATTAAAATTTTATTGTTTATTGTTGTAGTCTATATAAAAATACACTAATTTTACAAACTTCAAGTGTCAATATACATATGTAAATACAATTGTATGTATATTACATGGGATTTTAAAATTTTTCGTCGCTCGTTTTGGAACACCCTTTAATTTCTAATTCTCATGTATTTGTTGTTGTAGTGGCCAAGGTTCTACATACTCTGTCCAAATTTCAGGTCCGTAGCTCTTACGGTTCCTGAGAAAATACCGTGTGACGGACAGCGTAGCGAAAACAATAGGGTTCCTTTTTTCACCTTTGGTGTACGGAACCCTAAAAATGAAATCGCCAAAAATTGTTTCTTGTAAATATTTCTCATCCAAATTCAAAACGCATTAATGACTATAATTGATATATGAAAAATCATCAAAATCAAATTGTTTTAATTTCTTGCAGACGAGTTTTTTTAGGATTTATTTTTCTTTTAACAAACTAATTTTCCTGAATTAGAAGAAAAGTTCAATATCGTTAAAAAAAAGGCATAAATATGTTATGTCACCAAACCAAAAAATTGGACGCCAAACAAGTTAAAAAATCGCCACGTTTGTCGAGAAATTGCCATATCTGACAGCCCTTTAGTGCGATTCACTAACTTTTTTTAACGGCAATCGCATCGTTCAAATAATTATAAGGAAATTTATTGAATTTGGTATTCAGTAACATTTTTAACGATACTCGCTCTAGGTTAATATCAGCTGTGTCGTTATTTAAACGACAATAATTTATGTGCTGTTAATGTTATCGATAAAAATCAACAGAAAATATCAACTAAGTCCTATCGTTAAAAAGAAGTTTCAGAATCTCACTATCGTTATTTTAAGCGGCAAAATGTATAGACAAAAATTACGATTGTCTGATCTTTAAAAGTTACTGAATCGCACTACTGATTTCGGCCACAGTCGAACGTGGCAAGGGGATCGACTTCAACTTTTTTAATATGCCAACGATGTATTTTTTTGAAACATTATTACACGTACAAAAATATGCATGTAAGCATACATTTCCCTTTTGCAATTCACTATCCTACATAATCGTACGATTTTTGGGAAAATACAACCCTGATATGATAAAATTCATGAATATTTTCAAAAGAAAATAACAATTCATGAGATCAGTAGCCTGTACGTGTATTCAGTAATTTTTATTACGATACGCGTATCGCTATAATAAATAAAACGAAAATTTATCGAGTTTTCTGTTCAGTAACATAACAAGCTGAAATTCATTTAATTTTTCTTTAACTCTTCTTCGTGATTTTCCCTTATTTTGTGATTTTGTATGCAGGGATGCCACATGATATAGAAAAAATAAATGGCGAGTAAAACACAGAACCGAAAATCGTAATTTTTGTTGACCTATTTATTCGCTTGAGGTAACGATAGCATGATAATGTAATTTCTTTTTTTACCATAGTTTGCATTTGTATTTTACTCTATATCTAATTATAAATTATGTGACTCTATATCTAATTATAAATTATGTATACAAAAAAAAACCTAATTAAATTTCAGCTTATTATATTACCTTGTTTAATTCAACCAACAGCAGATATCCAGATATCGTTAAAATATGTTACTGAATTGCAAAATCGATAAATTTTGATTATATTTATTACAGCGATACGATTATCGTAATAAAAGTTACTGAATCCAGGTATAGGGTTGTATTTTTTTTTCGTAAGTAGTGCGATTTAAATAACTTTGGTTATGTTTTGCAGAGTACACACAGAAAAAAACCAACGTAAGATCACCATGCAAAAGCTTTGATTCAAATTCATTCAGATCATTTTAAATTTAAAAGAAATAATTTGTTGTTTGAGTGTGTTGGTGTTTATTTGCTTTGTTCATAGCTGCAATACATTTTTGTTCTTAGTGGTGTGAGTTGTTTTTGTATTGTTGTCAAGTCAAAGTCAAGTCAAAGTATTTTGTTGTTTTTTAATCCAATTTTTCAAATAAATTTTATGTTAAATGATCAATATATCTAAAGAATATTTAAGGCTGTTGTGGCTGCAGGGGTAAGCACTTTGACTACCACGCCCCATGAGTTCCAAGTTCAAATCTTGGCACGAGAAGCCAATTTATACACAAACAAAAATTTTTCTCTGATATCTATGTCAACCACACGTAAGTTAAATAATTAATAAAATAATATAAATTTATTACATTAAATTAAATTAATGTTGTTCTAAATTGAAATATGTAACTTTGATTCAACATGATCCTTCATTTTGATTTTAACAGTACGTAAATGTTAAATCAACGTGAAATAAAGCTATTTCAAACGGAAAAATTTTCTTTGGAAATCACTTTAAATCATGTTAGATTAACATGAAACACATATGAAGCAAAATAATTGCCGGAAAATATTAGAATTAGATTAGATTATATTGCTTATGTAGATTTTAAGTTGTTATTTTTCTGCGTGTAAAAATTTTTTCTCACACTTACATATTTCTGTTTCTTTGAAATCACTCAGTCTGTATTATCTTTATAAAGCAGAATCAGAAGTATACACTTGTATTTTTATTTAGTCAAAGGAAAAACTCATATATTGTTTTTCAATGTAACAATTACGACTATCTATCACTCTTACATAAGTACATATTTCTGTTTCTTTAATAGCATTCACTCTGTATTATGTTTATATATTAAAATTATTTCCCTAAAGCAGAAGCACTTACTCGTTTTAATATTAACTCAATGATGCGTGCTTGTGTTAATTCTAAAGCATGGTTGAAGTGGTTTCAATATCATTCCGCGTCGTTTGCTAATTTACAACCGAGTAAAAAAAATACATACATATATATACATATGTATATATACATACATATCTAGACAAATACGAGTGCACGATTGCATACATACATACTTGAAATATGAAATTTGAAATTAATTTCAAAACTTAACAAAAAAAAAAATTAAATAAAAAATTTATTTATTTCGCTCAGCGAATGTCAAATTTGTAATATGGGCTGGCAACACCAACCAATTTTCGATCACATAGAATTCTGCGTTGGATGCACCATTGAAAATATAACCTGCACACACTGTTTTCAGAATGTAGAAGATAGATGGAATAGAGTGAGTACGTGGAGGATCGCAAAGGAAATGTGGCTCAGGTTGGCTGGTGTTGGCTAAAGTACTTGGGCCGTTCACTACACTAGACTTGGTTTTTGCCACAAACCAACAATCATACCCATTTAAATTACATGGCTTTGATCATAGGTTAGTGTCAAAAATTAACTACATGAACACCGATCATCAAACCGATTTGAATTACATTGAACTTTAGTCGAACTCGTTCAATATTTAATTTTTGAAGCACACACATACACAGAGGAGTATTTGATAGACTTGTTTCGAACTCTTTCAGTAACTCGTTTTTGACACAAACCAATGATCGAACACATTTAAAATAAATGGGTTTGATCATTGGTTTGTGTCAAAAATGAGCTACTGAAAGAGTTCGATACAAGTCTAACACAAACTGATTATCGAACCTAGAGTTCGAGTTTGTTCACTAACAAACTTGGGTCGAACGACCTACTGAATAAGTTCGACCCAAATCCAACACCAGCGAATCGGTTGGTCCAACATTAATATGCGACAACATTAGACTAGAGCTGGGTCCAACTCGTTCGAACTCGTTCAGTCGGTAATTTTAGATACAAACCTATGATCAAACCCATTTAAATTACATGATGTCTAGACTTGTATTGAACTCATTCAGTAGCTCGTTTTTGATACATTGATCATTGGTTTGCGTATGAAATGAGCTACTGAAAGAGTTCTATACAAGTCTAATGATCTCCTCTAAAACAGAATTTTGCATCAACTAATTTAATTTTTAAAACAATTATTATTTTAATGACTTTCATTTGTTAATAAAAATTTTAATAACTCAAAAAAATTAATATCAAAGTTTTTAAATGTGTTTTACATGTGCGCTTAGATATACGGTGTATATTTTAGTAATTAAATTCTAAATTAAAATAAATAACAAATCAAATGAATTTTTCTTTTTTTTTCTTTTTTAACTAAACAGCGATAAAGACTACAAAAACACACATATGAAAATTGCTAATCAAAATTCAATTTATTTATTATGAAAAACAATAAATACCAGCCAAACAGAAAAAATAAATCCAAAAATATTATCAAATAAATATATCAGATTTAACTATGCGCCGCCAATCAAAGCGAAAAAATTACGAGTACAAAATTTTTTTACGACAAATATAATAAAAATCAATGTCATCATCAATCACATCATACCAATTAAAAGAGCGCCAAATTTTTAGTGCGA
Organism: Tachina fera; assembly: GCA_905220375.1. NCBI lineage: Eukaryota > Metazoa > Arthropoda > Insecta > Diptera > Tachinidae > Tachina > Tachina fera. The sequence continues at coordinate 47,963,622 of LR999964.1, read as the reverse complement.
ATTTCACATTTAACTGCGAAATCAGAAAAATTCATTTAATGCAAAATTAGAATAAATATAATTATAATAGATGAAGAAGTAATTAATTTTATGTTAATCTTTTCATAAACAGAAATATTGGAAAAAATTTAACAAATAGTTAGATTTGTTGTGTTAAAAGAATTGAATTAAAAAAAATTATGAGCATAAGCATAAGTCTACATATTTTTGTAGCCATAATTATGAAAGTGGTCTGAGCCATATATGTATGGTTGGATGGATGGTTCGAGATATTTAGTTGATTACAGTTGAATAAATCAAAAAATATTTTTATATTATGCAACATTTTAATTTAGTTTTAAATTTATGATATTTTATAACTATTTTTATAAAGAGAAGTAACACTTAGGCAATGAAATATATGCTACTACTTTAAGTTTTCCTCTTAATGTTTCCAAGATATTACATTAACTGATGGAACACCCTTTAATTTAAATCATTTACATTTAACCTTTAATTTTTAACTCTCTTGTAATTATTGTTGTAGCGGCCAATGTTCTACATACTCTATCTAAATTTCAGGTCTGTAGCTCTTACTGTTCTTTAGAAAATAGAATGTGACGGTCAGATGGACAGCGTGGCGAAAACAATAGGGTTTCATTTCACCTTTGGTGTAAGCAAAATAAATAAACTTTTTTTTTTATTTATAAAATCTACTTTTATTTATACCTGGTTAAAAAACAATTAATATTTTACTTAACAAATAACAAATTTTAACCTTTAAACTTCCTCCGCAGAACTTATAATATTATAAATTTTTGTCCAAGAATTTACATTAGTTAGTTTAACCAATCTTGTTGGTTGATGCAATTTTACCTGTAGAAATTGGTAAAATTTGTCTGTAACTATTTTTTGTCGTGCCTATTTTTAAAACAGCAAAATATTCCCCTAAAATTTGTTTTTTCATATGTACAAACCTACAAAAACTTGTAAATGAGTTTCAGATTTCTGTAATGCAAAAGAAATTTAAATGCGAAAGATAATAATGAAAGAATAAAATAAAAACTGCAATGCATATCCACATCCATCATTATTTAATCATTCATTAAAGCTAAAGCGAAAAAAAATCTCAAACGGGAATTTCACACCTTAAAGCTTATTTTATACTTAATTTTGTTGTCTTCCAAAATAAAAACGTTTTGTTTTCTTAAATAAGGCAAGTGAATGAATGAGCGAGCGCCAACAACGTCTGTAGCGTAGATACGAGAACGCACCAACTCATGCCAAGTGTAAAAAATCCGATATACAAAAACAATACCACCATCATCATCATGTTGTTGTTAGTTGCAACAAAAAAAGTATGTCTGTGTATTCTCAGTTCCCTTTTTAGCCACATAATAAATTCAGTTTTCTCCTGCATTTTTTTGGCTATTAAATACTTTAGCTCCGCCTTCTGGCCAAATTGAATTTACTAACACACGCGCATACTGCCTTTCAACCATAAACCATAAACAAACGCATTCTCTTATGCATAAAACATAAATACAATTTCATACTTCCAACAACTACAATGAAATGAAAATTGATTTTTCACACACAAACACAGTCATACATTTTGATATGAAAAACAGTAAATGTGACTGACTCTCATTTATTACTGCCAAACAGTGTTGCCATTTTCTGTATAATTAAACAAAATCTGTATTTTGTATTAATGATAAAAATTTTATTTTTAATAAACATTTTTTAACGAGAATTCTAATTTTTTTTATAAAAAAATATCAAAAAATAAATTACTTTCATTTATCAATTATTTTCGACAATTTGGTTTGCATGATTTTGTTAGTTACTTACAAAGTTCTGCCACTGACTGACTGTTTGTAATTATGTTTTGACGGCATTAAGATTCATAATTTTGGATGGTTTGATGTTGGATTAGCGCAAGAGAGTAATGTTAACGGTAATCTGTAAAAAAACTGGTTTGTAAGAATTGTCTTTTACAACATTACTCGCGACTACGCTTCATTTGATAATAATTTTTTTGTATATAATACTTCTTTAATATAAATTTTTATAAAATAATGGTTTAAAAATGTATGCATAAAATCGCCAATAGTATAAATAAAATTCAAAACGCATTTAAATTAATTAATATAATAAATATAAGAAAAAGCATCAAAATCTAAGTGTTTTAAGTTCTTGCAGACGAGTTTTGGTAGGTAGGATTTAATTTTGAAACTACTCCTTCAACAAACGGATGTTCCTAAATTACAAAACTTTTTGAAATCCCAATCAAAAATTTGGACGTCAAACAAGTTGAAAAATCGCCAGACAGCTCTAATTTCGCATTGTTTCACTTTTATATTAATTGCGAAGAAGAATAGAAAATTGTGCTCAGTGATGAAAAGACCTTGCGTGTGTTTGGGGGTAATTGTAAAACCATACTAATGCATGGATTAAAATCCTAAAGGCTCAACTAAACTGTAGGCTTATGTTTTAGAAGTAAACTACTCTATATATTTATTATTTATTGTTATGTTCCAGTTGAAAATTACAGTGGTTAAAACGGCATATGTACAAAGAAAGCATTACACGAAAGTAGAATCATGCCTTTATTTAATAAGCGGTAGCTTAAAAAATTCCGAAAACACTGCTTTGCTTAAGCCAACTGAAACGATTATTCCATATACCCATAGACATTATAAAAACTAATTTTGCTCACAATTAATATTTTTGCAAAAGAATTTAAGATAAGTGACAAAGGTAGTATTTTGATCACCTGGATTACTGAAATATCACAAAGACAAATAGTGTGGCTAACAAAAATATCGAAAAATTACAATGCATTACTAGCAGTTGTTTTAAAAAATTACATTGAAAACGTTTAAGTAAATTTTTTTAAATGCTTTATAAAATAGAGTTACATTGAAGTAACAGATTCAAAAACTTATCGAGCTTATGGAGCAGCATCCAGAAAGGGGTCAAGCAAAAATGTTACTTTTTATTTTTTGCATGCAACAAAAATAAAAGCAAAGAATTGTGGAAGAAAATTGCCTAGAGCTAAATAGTTTAGGTCCACTATCTGGCGCACGAGTAAGGTAAGTAGTAATTACAAAATTATAAAACCGCAATGAAAGTGTAATGATAATTTATTTAACTTGTAAGTTTGGGCACACTATAAGACAAAATTTAAAAAGAAATCTTGCCAACAGCATTGGGATTAGCATCCCTAGTGGCAACGCTGCTGGCAACACAGTATGATTTTGTGGAGTAAGAGAAGTGGGCAAAAATCACCACCTTTTTATTATGAAACTACTAACTAGTTTTATTTGTTGTTGTTGTTTTAATTTGTTTGTGTTACCTTATGATTTGAAGAGTTTGTCTGTATGAGTTTTTCAATAATGGTTGGATTTCCTGTTTTAATGATTGAGAAAACCCCCCTCCTCTTTGGTGGTTGTTTTTTGTTGTTGTTATTATTATTTTTATTTTATTTCTTTATGGGTTTTGACAGCTGCCGCCACCATTGTGAAAAGTTTTTTTTTGCTGTCATTGTTAAATTTCACGTGCATAGTTAATAGGCTTGTGTATGTACAAATGTATGTATGAAAATGTATGTGTACGAATTTTTATGTGTTTGCTCAATGATTGACTGTGTCGTTTTTTCCAGTTAATTAATTTAAAGAATATTTTAAGGTACATAAAAAATATTCCAAAAATAAATGATTTTTTGGTTCGTAATTACATTATGACTTTTGTAGCTGTCGCCAAAAAATTTCGATAGTCGAGTTTTCAACGAGAGATAAGTATAGTAAGCTTAATATTGAAGGTACACTTTCTTTGTAGTAAAATAAAAAAAATTTTACCCGAACGAAAATTTTGAAAATACGCAAGTTTTGGGGGCATAAGGAATAAAAAAAATTATCACACAATTACCAGTATTACATAACTCAAAATTTAAACAGTCCATGACTCTTGCTTTTTTCGAATTTAAACACTTAAAATATTAAAAAAAATTGAATTATTGATTTATTACACTGCACAACAGTGATTTGGATGCTTAAATAAAAATGGCCAATCCTCATGTATTTTTATCTCCTGATTACGATGACTCATCTCTAGTTTTAAAGATATAGTGACATTTAACATTTGCACTATTCGTATTATACCGTTAATATTTCACGTATGGTCCTCTAAACTTATAAGTTTTTAAGAATACAATATAAGAATATATTCTGGATTATTAATTTAAACAAAAATCTCTTGCATGTATGTACAGGGTGTTTTTGTTAGAGGTATAGAACTTCGAATTGAAATAAAACACAAGAAAATCGTTTTAATGTCCATCAATTTGGCTTTATTGGAAGGATAATTTTATGCCATTAATGTTTAAATATGATTTCGGACATGTTGCCGCCGCGGCTGGCTCGAATAAAGCCAATTCTACAGGTCCAATTTTCAACCACTTTTTCGAGCATATGGGGCCGTATGTTGGCAATAACGCCACGAATGTTGGCTTCCAAGTCCCCTAACGTTTCTGGTTTGTTGGCGTAGACGAGCGACTTCACATATCCCCAAAGAAAATAATCCAATGGTGTCAAATCACACGATCTTGGTGGCCAATTGACAGGTCCATTCCGCAAAATTATGTGCTCATCTAATGTTTACTTCAATAAATCGATTGTGACGTGCGCTGTGTGGCATGTAGCGCCGTCTTGTTGGAACCACAACTCATCCACATTCATGCAATCCAATTCGGGAACAAAATAGTCGGTTATCATGGCTCTATACCGGTCTCCGGTGGCGAATCGATTCATTCGGGTCCTCTTCAACACTTTGCTCTACAGCGGCAATTGTTTCTTCGGTGCGCACTGTTCGACATCTCTGTGGATGCGTATTATCACATAGAGTAAACGTAGTGCGAAAACGATCCATGGTTAACCGAATTAATTGCTCTGATGGAGGATTATGTCGACCATAAAATGGACGGAGCTTGCGGTAAACTTCGCGAACTGAACCATTATTTTCGAAATAAATTTGCACGATTTGCAAGCGTTGTTCTTTTGTCAACCTGTTCATGATGAAATGGCAAACCAAACTAAATATTAATCACTAGACAGCTGACAAAATGGCCGCCAGTTAAAAAAGTGATGCCAACTTAAAGTTCTATACCTCAATAAGAAACACCCAATAGATAGAGTCACATTGATGAATATGCATGTATATCAGGACATCTTACTGTTACTGTACACACAGAAAAATTTCAACTTAAAATCTACTTAAACAAGGTATATCTAATATGATTTATGTAATTTAATGATTTTTTAATGAGTTATAGTAATTGTCAAAGAAAACTTTTCCTTTTGAAATAACTTCATTTCACGTTGAATTAACATTTTAGTACTGTTAAAATCAAAATGAAGAATCATTTTGAATCAAAGTTATTGCAAGTTCACTTCATACTTCAACACTTAATATGTACTCTTATTATCATTTAACATATAATTTATTTGAAAAGTTTTAGTTTTAGTTAAAAAAAACAAAATGCTTTGACTTAAAAAGTTTTAGGTTAAAAAAAATACAAAATTACATTAAAAAAATACTTCAAATTTTTCGAACGCCATCCAAAAAATTGTTTTTTATATTACATTTGTCAATTTATAATTTGCAATATTACGCAAAAAAATGTTGTATGGACAAGTCCAGAAAATGTTTGTGTTATTTGTAGTTAATATATCGTACATTTTCTGGAATGGTCCATAAAATATATGCAGACAAAATCATTGCAATTGCTTCTATATGGTCTATAATAATTTATATTTTCTCTTTTTACATTTAACACAACCGCAAACAATTGATGTTTAAGAATTTCTAACAAATGTTTTGAGTCTGGCAACGAATAACACCAATCTGGCCATTTTTGGGGTTCCGTACACCAAAGGTGAAACAAGTAACCCTATTGTTTTCGCTAAGCTGTCCGTCTGTCCCTCACACGCTATTTTCTCAGGAACCGTAAGAGCTACGGACCTGAAATTTGGACAGAGTATGTAGAACCTTGGCCACTACAACAACAAATACATGAGAATTAGAAATAAAAGGGTGTTCCAAAACGAGCGACGAAAAATGTTAAAATCTCATGTAATATACATACAATTGTATGTACATATGTATATTGACACTTTAAATTTGTAAAATTAGTGTATTTTTGTACAGACTGCAACAATTAACACTAAAATTTAAAAAAAATGTATATTAAAGGGTGGTCCATCAGTTAATGCAATTTTTACTATGTAATTTTGACAACTTTCAATACATATCGTGGAAACCATAAGAGGTACACTCTTGAAATTTTCAAAAACGGTAAAAATAAAAATTCGAAAACTATAAAATCGCCAAATAAAAAAAAATCACCCAAATGAAAAAAACGCCAAAAACCGAAATAAAAATGCCAAAACGCAAAAAAAGGCACCAAAACCAAAATAATTGTTTATATGAAAAAAAATCGCAAAAATGAAAAAAATGAAAAAAAAAATCGCCAAATTGAAAAAACACCAAAACCGAAACAAATCGCCAAAATGAGAAAAAAAAATTTTAAGACTAAAAAAGCGCCTAAATGAAAAAAGTCGCCAAAATGAAAAAAATGAAAAAATCGAAGTAACTAAAAAAATCGGCTACATGAAAAAATTAAAAAAAATCAACAAAATTAAGAAAAAAAACTTCAAAATCCGAAAAAATAGCAAAAACGGGAAATAAGTGTCAAAAATAAAAAAAAAATTGTCAATATGAAAAAAACGCCAGAAAACGAAACAATCGCCAAAATCAAAAAAAAAATCACCTATAGTAAAAAAATCGCCAAAATTAAAAAAATAGCCAAAATAAAAAAACCGCCATAAATAAAAAAAACCTCAAAAACCAAAAAAAAAATTGCCAAAACGAGAAAAAAAATCCGAAACTATATTTTATATAGGCTAAAGTTCGTATTGAATTACATATCTCGTGTACGTACGTAACCCTTCGTGCGCACTTCACTGAATTTATTGCATATGACAACCGTGTGAATTGACATTTTTTCGACTGGCGATTTTGTCAGATGAATTTATTGTCATACAACCGTCTGGCAATAAATTGTAAGATTTTCTGACATCCGTGTGAACTGACAATATTCCTCGTGCTGGCAATTTTCGATTGCTAGTACATTGTTGGCACATTGCCAGATCTGACAATATTGTAAGATCTGACAGTCGTCTGTACAGAGCTTAAAATAGTGTCCACACCTGATGAATTAATATAATGATGAATGTCAAATTCATCACATATAGACTCGATTTATTAATATTATGGTAGCGTTATGATATAATCATCAGAGATCACGGCCTGATGAATTCATCTTGATATCCAATGTCATTTTATGTGTTACTGTACACTTAACTTTTATTTGTTAAACAATTTTCGTTTAAAAAAGACGACACAAAAATTACTTGTGACCAAAAAATTAAACAACACGCAAATTAGATATTTTTGGCAAGTATTTTTCAAATATTTGTTTGATTCATCATAATATAAAATCATATGCTGATATTAATGAAAAAATGACAGTTGCTCTGCCGGAGTTATATTACGAATTATAATATAAAATCATTAGGTGTGGACAATATGTAAGAAGTGAAAATATAAATTACTATGGAACGCAATTGCAATGATTTTCTCTTTAAAATCACTTCTGGTACGTAAAAATTGTACTACAGGTACAAAATCTTGAAGACACTAGTACCGTTTCATGTCATCTAACGTGGATATACATATGTTTGAAGATCCTTTGAAACAAAATGTGTTTAGGGAAGTTATTATCTAAAACTAGAAAATGTATATAAAATTTAAAACTAACTCAATGTACAACCCTCCTCTACCAAAAAAAAAAATAAAAAATAAAAATAAGAAAAATTAAAAATCAACCCCATATTGACGAAATTGAGGTACGGCAGGCATATCACATCTTCGGCGAACCGAACGAACGAACGAAAACCATCACTAATTAAACATTTTGCCAAGAATTGCTAAACTTCAATAACCCAAGAGCAAAGTAAACGCAAAATAACTACTTGAGCATTAAATAGCCAAATGAAAACTTTCTACAAATTTCCCACCACCATTTCACGGAGTATCTGTGTTAAAATTACTGACTGAATGTTCTTTAAATGCAGTAACTGTGTGGGTTGGTTGTTTGGCGGCTGGCTGCATGTCTGAAGATTCATTTCTTTTTTTTTGTGCTGGGATATATTATTGTTTACCCAAAGGATCAAACAAAATGTTTTTGTATGCTTGCGTTAATTGCCCATAGTGGCAAACGTTTAAAGCTCTTGTAAATCCTCACGTCAACAAGAAATAAGAACGACGAACACTGTTTGTGAGAGTACGAGCATTTTATTGGCTGTGGTGTGGTGGCACAAGAAGTCGCCGTGGCACTAGTGGAAGAAATGATAAATGGTTTTAGCTACTGTTGCCACTTCTCAAACAAACTCATTATTTTATTTTACTTTAGAAATGATGAACAGCAGATCGACCGACCGACCCTTAAGGTACGAATAACAAGGGCAACACACAAAGAATTTTTTATTTTTTATTTTGTTTTTGGTGGTGCGCCAATATGTCTACACGTGCACATACATATGTACACATAAACGTCCACAACCCAATGGTATTTTTCTTTTTAAATATTAAAAAACATTTTAAACATCCCTGCCTGAGTTTGACTGTGTGTATTTCTGTCTGTCTGCTAGTTACTACCTCTGAGTTAATTGTATGTTTTGCGGCTGTAAGCAGAAAATTAAACAACAAAGTCTTTTTTTAACATTGTAAAGTTAATTATAAATTAAATATTGATTCTTTGCTTGTCTTGTCTTTTAGATATACAACATACATATAGTACATATTTAAAATACTATTATTGTTTTACTTTAGTAAATATTATAAACATACACATTGGGGAAATTCAATTTAAGATCGATTCACATAGAATTCTTCATACGTTATACGTCGCTTTTTTTCAACTGATATTGACGCAACAACGGAGCAAGTTGGCGGAATTATTTGAGCAGCTTCCAATAGGTTTGTTCAACATTTCATTAATTAAAGTTAAGCTTTTTTATTTTGTTTTTAAACCCCGACCAAAAAAAGAGAGTTATAAGTTTGTAGTGTGTGTCTGACCGTGTCCATGTACACACCCAACGGCTGGACCAGTTTTGATTTAGTTTTTGATGTGTAAACATCTATACGCTAGGGGGTAAAAATCTTTTCCAAAATACTGTAACAAATTTTTAGTAAGATCGTAAAGCGTTATCTAATCGGTGTGAGCCATGTATGAGTGTATTTGGTGTAATCATACGAACAGGAAGTACAGAGAAACTTAACCGCTGCATAGAAATACACTCAACCAAATTTTAAAGCATACCTTCAGGAGCAATGTTAGTTTTAATAGAAATTGCTTGTGAAGCGTAATAGTGTTGCCAGTGGGAACAATTTTGTTAAAAAGTTGAAAAATATAAAATAAATAAACTAAATATAAACTTTTAAATAAAAGAGCGTTTTAAATGTCAAATATTTTTTTTAAAGATATATAGCAGTTTTTATAAAGAATTTAAATATTATATTATAACATATCTTCATTACGTACTGTTGCCTTATACTGCAGCTGAGAATCGGGTAACAATCTCCATCTCATGCCAATTATTATGAGTGGAGATTTTAATACAAATTTTCCAAACCCACAGTCGCAAGCTTTATGAAAATTTTTATTTGACGTTTTCCACTGCCATATGAGCAATTCTCCACAAACCTCCACAACTAATAACTCCACTACTATAGATGCAGTTTTCCATAGATTTTTAAATACAGTCGAGTCAAAAATGTATATATCTTATTTTAGTTAGCATAAGCCAATATTTAAAAAAAGTCATTACTAGATGCTTACACATCTCCCCTGTGATCGGACTCACATTGCTTTTTTCTATTTTAAAGGTGACTTGATCGAGAGCGTTCTAGTTATGTTTGAAGAAAATCGCTTCAGCCGTTTAGATGATATCGTCCCTACCACGTCAAAATATTCTCTTGATATATTCGGGATTTTTATAAATTTTTTATTTTTGTTTTTAATTTTAGTTTTATTTTTTTCTTGCTCCCAAAAAACACAAATACCTAAATCAAAACATACAAAAAAAACAACTTAAACATAGTTGTCAGACTACTCAACGTACGCTAAAGCCCTTATTACACTTAATTTTTTCTTCATTGATTTGATATTGAATTGATAGAAAGAAACAATAAATGTTAGAAAGAACAAACTATAGAAAACGGAAACAAAATGTTTAAATGTTGTAAAATTTTCACAATTTCACAAAACCGATAGTATAGAGACAAAACAAACTAAAAATCGCTATGTTTCACCATAAACCGCTAATAGCGAACACTTTTATGTTTCATACTTGAAATGTCAATTTTAAGTTGAAAAATTTTACATTTTTTTTTGACAGATCTTAATTTTTTATCGATAACTTTAATCAAGTTGTTGACATTATTTCATTTTTCTGAATATAGCTGAACCCTTTGCACCTGTTGAATTATCCTATTACTCTATGTTTGCACTTTTCTATAAAGCTTGATAAATTAAAGAAAAATGAAGTGTCATATGGGCTTTAAGAGCATAAAAGCATACTTTGCGTTGACAAAAGTTATAAGAAACCCCGTATTACAACTTATTCATGAATTTATAATTTGTAAAACATAAATAAAATAAGTTCAGTTAATGAAAAAACAAATGTTTTAGTTGTTGCACAAATACATTTTCCAGCCATGCAGTCGGCTTTGTCATTTTTCTGATTTTCAATGCAAATCTATTTTTCTCTAAAATATAAAATATTTGTAATTAATAAAAGGCCTCTTCGTCTAAATGTGAACGATAGGTTCGATTTGTATTATTATCAAAAAAAATTTTTAATTTTTTTCGTTTCAATTATTAATGTTCGATTGAATCTATCGTTCGCAAAAAAATAGTTTTAGTTAAGTACTTTTATATAAAAAAATTGCAACCCTGGAACAGTCTTTTTGATTTTTCTGATTTTCAATGCCAATCTCTTTAGGATAAAGTTCGACAATTGAGTGCAAAGCAGAAGTCTCTAGCTTTTTTGGGGGCTTTGAAAAACCAAATTCACGAACAAAGAAACGCACAGAGGAGCCTTTGGGCCAAAAAGCTGGCCATAAGGACAAAACATGAATTTTAAGAAATCTTCAAGGACTAAGTACACATCTCGATCCACAGCAAAATTTTACATCATATTGTAAATTTTGAAGACATTAAGTTGTGATTTGCAGCTCTGGTATACTACTAAAGTCACTAAAGTGAAAAAAATTACATGAGTTTCTAGTTAATTTTAATTATTCTTAGGTTTGTTCATTTGTAACATTAACTCAAAAAGTTTGCAAGGAGAGAGCGTCAAAAGAGAGAGAAAAATTGAGAGACAAACAAATTCCTACAAATTGTTAATAGTAAAATTTTTACTTGCAAGAATTATCCAACCAGCTGTTGTGTGTTTTATTGTCAAATAAATTATTTTAAAAAAATTTGAAAAGGGAAAACTGAAAAATTTTCATTTCTTTATTAAAAAACATGTATACGTATGAAAAAAGAAAGCATGTTTTCTTAATTTATGGGTTTTCCTCCATTAAGCCACATAAATTAAATTTTAATGGTAAATAATTTTGTTTGTTTCTCATATATGATCAGAGAAGGAAAGTCGAATTCTTGTATTTGTTAATGGAATACAATTAAAAAAGTATGTAAAATGCATAAAAATCGTAAATATTCATGAAACTGTGGTGTAAAGTATTTCATTTTAAATATCAATTTCTTAAAAAAATTGCAATTTAAAATATTATCAAACAAAATATATAAGAAAAATTACAATTGCATCATGATTCCCGTCCATGGTTCTGATATGAATAAAATTTTCTTGCAAGTTTTTACAAGTAAAGCGTTCATTTACTTTTTCATATTTATGAGAGAAATTTTTTAAATTTCTGCCTTACTCTCTCGTTGCTAATTTCTGCTGGGAAAGTAAATGAACAGACCTATTGTTCGAACTTCATTTGTTTCTATATTTATGATTTTAAAGCTAGTTGTTCCGTTCAACTATGTGGTAGTCAGAATATTCACAACTAACTTTAGTGTTGTTCATAAATAATTATCAAATGTAATTTGGATTAAAAAGCGATACGAACTTTAGCTCGTTCAAATCATAAATATAGATTTTTTTTTGAGTTTCAATGTGTTTATATGATATTTTTTGTGGCTAAACGCATAAAGGTATTACATTAATTTCTTTTTCGCTAAAAGATTGATGTTGAAACAATTCGTTTAAAAATTAAAAAAATATTTAAAAAAAAAGACGAAGGTTTTTAAAAGTGAAGGTAGCAACATTTTACATTTTACAACACTATTAAATTTAGAATCTCTAATTTTATACGCAAGAAAAAAAGTTTGTTTTTTTGGTGATTTTTTTAAAAATTTCACCTTTTTTCTGGTTTTGAGCATTGTGTACATTCGGAGATCTCTACTGCCTGGGAAGGGCAGTTCCCCTGCCCATAAAAGCTCAAAAGTTTTATAATATTAAGGAAGTGTTGCCAGCTTAGGAGATTTGTTCCCAATTTGGGGATTTCTTTTCGCGACTGGGGATGAAAACAAAATTTTAAAGGATTTTTTGGGAATCTTTTTTATAGCTGATGGTAACAAGAATGATTTTTGAGCTAAGAAATGTGCGTCTCGCAAGTCTAAAAATGTATGTTACTATTCATAGTGAGTGGTTTCTAATAAAGAAGAAGTATGTAGGCAGATTAACCAATAATGAACACTACCCAAACTAAAATACGTAAAAAACTGCAATAATATTTGTTGTGACAAATTTAATCCTTCTGCTGAAATGCTAAAGCTTTTTAATACAAGTACTATGTAGAATAAAGTTTCTGAGCCTGGTGAATCAGAAGATTTCGATTCTGAACTTTTTGAAATGGCAAACTTTGGTTAAAATTTTTTTATACTTGTGTATATTAAATTATTTGTAATTTTTTCTTTACAAGTTTTATAAGTATGTACATATTAAATAAATATGAATATAAATATATGTAGCTATCGATATAAATGGACTTTATTGAATATATTTATTTATTAAGGGTTTTCATGAGAATGTTCAAAAGTCTCGCAAACTGTGCAATTGTGCATGTTTACACTCTCGTAAATAAAAATTCAAAAATTGTGTAGAAATTTATTTACACAAACCTGTTAAGTTTGCCCAATAATTTTGACTCGTAAATTTAAGCTGTGCAATTGTGCATTTTGTAAACACCAACTTCTTGCTTTTTTAGATTACTTTATACATTTTTAGACACACACACACTTTTTTATTTTTAAGGAAATATATTAATGTGTTTTTAAACTAAAAACTGCTTGAAGTTTTCTTATTTTATTTTTATTAAATGAATTTTATGCTTTAAATTTACATAAACTGTTTGCGCAAAAGCTCCAAAGGGGCTTCATGAAACAAGTCCCGCAAGTTGGCCCAATTGCACAAATGGCAATTTTAAGAGTTCTCATGAAAACCCTTATTATTTTTGTTATTATTTTTTAAAAAAAAATCAAAAAATTTAATTTTTTTCACAAAAGAAAAAGTTTAAATCAAAAAAAAAACTCAATTTGGGGATTTTTGGGGATAATATATCAAAAATTGGCGATAAGCAGAACTAATCAATTAACCAACGTTTTTATTATTATGTGAATTTCGATGCATTAATTGATTTGCTGCTTCCCACAAAAATTTCTACACACATTTGTACTCGTATCTGGGAAATATTTCTTGGTTGCTGCTTAAAAGAAATTCAAACCTTTTACTTTGTTTTGTCATCTCAAATATTCGCTTGTTTTAATTTTTTTATTTGCTGTAGTTTCTCTTGTTGCATTTGCTGTGTCAGCTTAAAATTCATCTTGTAAACAAAATATTTACTTTAGTCCCCCCTTAAATTTCCTCATCCGCAGAAATACACAAACGGACGTAAACACAAGCGCACACATACACACTCGCATACACTCCCAGCGGTAAAACTCAGAAGACCTTGGTGCAGGCCTTATTAAAGGACTCTTTCGCATAAAATATACGATACACATTCCACACTCGCTTCTATGAGAAGGGAGAAGGGTTTTTTGCCATAGCAAAAACAAAATCTATTAATTTGAAGGCCTTCCAGAATCACTGGCGAAAGAAGCAAGAACACAAAGCCTTCTCCGCAATGACAACCCGTGTAAAAAAGATATGAATATGGAATGGAGCGAGATAGCCTTCTACTTCCAGAAGAAGGAGAAAAGAGGCCTTCTAGAAGGCATCCCTACTCCTTCTAGTTCCCGCTAGGCTGTTCAACTCCTTGTCTGCTAATCTCTGTATGTGAATTTGGTCCATTGCTTAGGGAGCAGTAAAACACAAGTACGGAATTTTCGGAAGACGAACAAATTGAATTGAAAATTTCTTGTGGTTGTATTTTTCCTTGGAACTGTAATCGGATTCGTTTGAAACTATAAAATTGAGCAGTAGATTAGTTTTATTTTTTTATTGTTCTTTGCTTCTCTAGTTTCCTTGGTTTTTTTTACTGTTGTTGTTAATTTCCCGTACTTTAACTGCACTTTATCTTGGAATAGTCATTTGTTGGTCTATTTATTTGGTTTCATTCTATTTTTCTTGTATCTGGTTGTTGCAAGTTGTTGTTATTTCTTGTACATGGCGCTAGAAGTTGTTGTGAAGAATACTGTGGCAGTAGCTGTAGGGCGCCTAAGTTGTTGTTGTGTTTTAGTTTGTTCAAAGAAAACAAAAGGATTCAAAAATTTTATTTATAAATTTCAGTCTAAACATTGCATTGCAGATGGATGGACTAAAAATAAAAATCCACATAAACTCAAATTATTTTTCACTTTTTAAGGCCTTAAAAAATATATTGTTTTATAAATAAGCACTTTATAATATTAAGTTATTTTTTATTTGCAGCTTGGTTGATTTTTTTAGTTTTATTAAGAAAATATGTTGCTACAAAAGTGGGCGGAAGGAAGTACGCCTACAAACATTTTGTAGGCGCCCCTTTGATTTTTAGTACTTTTACCTATTCAAAAACTTCACATAATCGTACTCCTTGGGATGTTGTAATGTCATAGTCTTGTGCTTAGACGAAGAGAAAAATTACGACCTAAATTTAAGAACAAAATTCCTGAATTTATATTATAGAAATCTTAATATTTCAATCATAAAATTTTGTCAGTGAGACTGAAGTTTTCAATTTAAGCAAAATTTCTTAATTTATAGAATTAATTCTTAAACTCAAGAATAAAATAATAAAATTAAGAATATAATCTTAATTTAAGATTTTTATTAAAAACAAAATCTTGAAATCGATCTTGGTTGGCTTATGTGGCTGCCTAAATACGTCCTGTTTTTATGTGTAAACATCTATACGCCAGGGGGTAAAAATCTTTTCCACAATACTATAACAAATTTTGAGTAAGATCGTAAAGCGTTATCAAATCGGTGTGAGCTATGTATGCGTGTATTAGTGTAATCATACGAACAAGAAGTACAGAGAAACTTAACCGCTGCATAGAAATACACTCAACCAAATTTTAAAGCATACCTTCAGGAGCAATGTTGGTTTTAATAGAAATTGCTTGTGAAGCTTAATAGTGTTGCCAGTGGGAACCATTTTGTTAAAAAATTGAAAAATATAAAATAAATAAACTAAATATAAACTTTTAAATAAAAGAGCGTTTTAAATGTCAAATATTTTTTTAAAAGATATATAAAGCAGTCTTTATAAAGAATTTATAATATTATATTATAACATATCTTCATTACGTACTGTTGCCTTACACTGCAGCTGGTAATTGGGTAACAATCTCCATCTCATGCCAATTATTATGAGTAGAGATTTTAATACAAATTTTGCAAACCCACAGACGCAAGATTTATTAAAATTTTTATTTGGCGCTCTCCACTTGCATATGAGCAATTCTCCACAAACCCCTACAACTAATAACTCCACTACTATAGATGCAGTTTTCCATAGTATATATCTTATTTTAGTTACACATCTCCCCTGTGATCGGACTCACATTTCTTTGTTGTTAATGTATTCCCGTGGCATGTACTATAGTCAACCAATAATAAATGCTGCGTTTAATAAGTTAAGCACGATGGATGTATTGATGTTCATGTATATGAGTATTAAAAAGCAATGTCGCGAGGACTTCTTGTTCGTGACAAACAATCAAAAGAAGTATGTAGTGATGATGCGTGTATGATTGTTATTTTGCATATTGTGTTTAAGGGTGGTTTTTAAAGCAAGCGTACACATTTTATGGCAATGCATGTGTGCGATTGTATGTGCGCATATTGTATATTGCCCATGCGTATGAAGAAGCAAGCATCGCAAATTGTTCAGTCACGAAGTCTTTTTAAAAGTGTTCTTTAGCAATTGTTTTATAAGATTTCGCTGTAGCAAGGCATTTGAAAAATACCCAATATCTTAAGAATTCGTATAAGTGGTCGTATGCAGGACCTTGCACTACACTCAGCGGTGTCAACCTATGTCGAACCGTATGTTAATATTCTGCTGACACGGTGATCGTTACTGGGCTCAAACCGTGGCATTTAGATATCTGATAAGGTCACTCAACCCAATCTCAGATAAATCTGAAAGATCGTCTAGTACATGGCTTTCCAAAAATGTGTGTCTCGAGAGATGCAAAGATTGTTTCTTCTTTGCTTTCTTCCCGACAACTTCGTCAGAACTATACTACTAGCATGTCTACCGACAGTCTAGTGCCCCGTCATTACTGCAATGAGCTTCGAGATGTCCCTATGGTTTTTATTTGTTAATTGCATTCAGCGTCTATCATTGTAGCAAGACTATATCTTCTTAGCAACGTTGCACGTGACTATATTGCGTCATCTAAATATAGCCCTATATAGATAGTGCTTGAATATAACGCTTCTAATAGCACTAAGCGCCATGGCTACCGATTCGGCATTGGAGGCATTCATAGCAGAGCCAGCTCTAGCCATCTCTACTTTTCGAAATGTTCAAGACCGAATCAATATTTCAATTTGATCTTAAAATAAGATTTTATTCGAAATTACAATCTTAAATGCGATCTTGAAAAAAATTAAGATTTTATTCTTGATTAAGATTAAGATTAAGATTATATTCTTTTTAGTTCATATTGAATGCGCATAAAACACTTTTTTCGAGCACATTTCTGGTTTCCCTGCTTATGACGTTATGGCAAGTGAGCTATAATCAAATACAGTGTTGCCCATATTGTTGGTTAGAACAGCTGCTTTTTATGGTTATAGCTGTGACATGCCTAATTGAACCCTTAGTCTGCCAAACATTTGAATTCAAGAAAAAAATATAAATAAATTCATAATATTTATTATATATTACATTAGTTTGCATAACAAAGGGCTGCATATCAAAATGAAATAAATCTTAAAACTGTTAAATTCTTAAACTTTTATTAGCATCAAATCAAACCAACGGAAGTAGTAATAAAACATGCAGAATGAAACACAAATTCATTAACAATTTCCCAGAAACGAACTCGTTACACTGACGATTTAATTCCTTTATTTTTTTTTCTATATTTCAATTTCTAATTTCAAACTAATTGTTTATACAATTTACTGTAATTAACCAAATTATAAGAAACCAAAAGTTTATCTTTATTTCATTTTTTTCTGTCTTTATTTTATTTAAAAAAATTAGAAACGTAAATAGTGTTGAGAACAAAAAAAAAAGAAACAGTTCATAAATAAAATTGAGAATAATAAAAACTTTAAATTCTAGAAAACTTAAGTACTGTTTACAGAAATATGTACATATTTATGAATGTACGAATATTTAGAGGAAATCAATTCAATTTTACAACTTGGAAGATGAGGCCAGATCAGAAACTGAACTATAAAACACCTTTGAATTAATTGTTCTTGGAAAATATTGTCGACAAAATGTCTAACAAGTGCATGTTTACAATAACTCACTTCCATGCACATGGAATACTCGTACACTAAATTTAATTTTCATCATTCATAAAAAATCATTCAGATGGCACAAACTCATGCCACAACCGCATTAACAAACTAACACGCTGTAAAATCATTTCGACATAAAGCAATCAAATTAATGAATGAAATGAAGTTAAAAGCCGTTTCGTTCATGCCCAAACAAACATGTGCAGGTTCATGCATTCTAAATCTCATCTCTATTACATGCATACATACACATATTATACATAAATAAATCATTAATGATCTACAGATGATCACACGTCAATATCATTTCATTTTATATCGTTCTTTTTTTCTTTAATTTTCTCGAGGTCAGCAATTTTAAGGAATGAATTCATTGTTTTGGAATATAAGACAAAAATATTTAGGTATGTGATTCAGCATCAATTCTGAAGCAATTCCAATTCATTGAATGTCAAAAACTATACCAGAAGTTAACACTCTAAGCATTTCCGAGCTTTGACAGCTGATAGCGGCCATATTGTTGCAGCTACATGTGTCAAATTGGCTGTCATTTATTTAGTCTAGTTTGCCAAATTACCATCTTAGGATAAAGCGTTTATTAACACGTACAAATGATAAAATATAATAGTTTAGATCAAAATGTGTGTTCTGTTTGGGCAATGTTCCACTTGCTTCACCCATTTCACGGTCACCATAAAATCGTCCTACCGAAAGAATTATTCGCAGTGTAGTATATTAAACTTGAGTCCACTGGTTCACAGTGATGCCAACTTTTTTGGTTCTAAAGGCACATCAAAATTAAAAAAAGCACTAAAAATCGTAATTTTGAGATCTAACAAGCGTAAAAAGCACCAACGCGAAATACTAGTGAAAAAAGTATGCTTTACGCTGAAAAAATATATACGCCAAGTTTTATTATTCCGCTTTACTGGAAATACTCAAAAACCCAATTTTTTCAGTTATCTGATTTTTTCACTAAAACGTAGTTCGGATTACTGAAATTTGTTACAGTCAAGCGTACTGCTTAAAATCAGAACAATATAATAGGAAAATACAATAAAATACGTAAGAGCGAAGTAAGTTTCATACAAAACGTAGTTAAGGGGCTTGATTTGGTTTTCAATAATACGATATTTTTAGTAAAGCGATGTTTCGCTAAGGCGAAGTCAATAAGTTTAGCTGCGCTTAAAATTTGTATCGCTTTCAGTAATCCGATTTTTTCAGTAAAGCGTTTTGCGCTAAAGTGGATTCAAGACACAATTTTTTGAAAAGCACGATTTAGTGCTTTTTCTGAGTTTGGCATTAACGCTCAAAATTTTTCAAAAAGCATGAAACATAGTGCCAAGAGCACCAAGTTGAAATCGCTGCTGGTTTAGCAATTAGTCAAGCCACAGACATATGTCACAAAAAGCAAAGGCGTTGAAAGATCGTTCTAAGAGGGGCTTCTCACAAAAAAATTTTTTTTGCTCTCTAGAATTATTAAAAATTTGTCTGTAATTATTTATTTTAAAATTACTCTTGAAAATCACCAATGACAAACCGCATGAACTGTCAAATTATTAATAACAAGTCTCCGGGAGTTTTTTCCCTTTTCCCATTCCTCCTATTATGAATTCAAATGTTCCCGGGGAAAAAGAAGATATTCTAAATATGAGGGAGAGGGAACATTTTTTTAGAGTTTTCTCTCCAAACTAATGCGAAAATTTAAAAATCATATTAATAAATGTTGTAAAACAATAGTATAAGCAATTATTTAGAACCAAAAGTTTAAATAAATACCGAAATGTTATATTTTCCATTTGTTTTCGACATTTTGTGCCCCTATCACGGTTTTCAACTTTCAAAATATCTTGGTTGGGTGTGATAAATTTTTTATTGCCATTCTCAACCAAATTAACAGTTGACTTCTCAGTTGTGTTTTGGTATTATCATTTACAACTCTGCATAAGTTTGGTTGAGAAAAATGTTGAGTATACAAAACTGCTTTTTAGTAGTTGGGTCTGTGGTCGGGTTTTTCAAGGTGGTAACAAGGTGGTGTGATGTGTCACACTTTATATTTTAAATTGGTAACGTTATGATAATTGCAACTAAAAACAGTTGTGGTTCATAATACTAAAACACAGTTTCGTCCTGTTTAAGTTTGGTCGACTCTTAGAAGATCAAGCTGAACTTAGTTGAGAACCCTACCTAAACCCCGCGCACATGAACTTCAAAAACATGAACTTCTTCTGTATTCAGAAAAAATAGTAAACCACTCAATTTTCTATGCCTCCTTTAAGTTGGCATAATAAGTTAATTGAAGATTTGTTTCCTTGAGACATTTTTAGATTCTTTAATTGAACTGTAGTGAATTTTAATCAGAAATAATTCTTAATCAGGCTTAAGTTCAGTAATTTCAATTCTTTATTGAATGAATTATTTTTATTAATTAATGTGTGTTCTAAAGAACAGAAGAAAAGTTAAACTTAGACCTTAAGCTGGGGGAAATACCGATACTTTTCTGTGCAGCGACGCACTTCATCAGCACCCCAGTCTATCTACTTGGGTAGAGATTCTTATTAATATCAGCCATTTAACTTAAATTTTCAATGAAACGGAATATGAGAAATGATTGTTCTGTATTCAATTGATTTGCCTTTGGTAAATACATTTTCATGTTTTCTATTTAGGTTAGCACGAAATTATATTACTCTACCTAAGTATATTTAACTATTCTTACTTATCTTTTACGATCATCACATTAATTATTTTTACTTATTCGATGTACCATCGGTACATGCATGTAAGTATTATTGTAGTGGCTTTGGTTTTGCTTTTTTACAGTTTTTATTTGGCTTTCCAGCATTCCCAAACTGTGATTGTGATATTTCGTCACGTGCCCATGATGAATCAAGTGAGACATTTTTAGATTCTTTAATTGAACTGTAGTGAATTTTAATTCATTTTTCAATTCTTTATTGAATGAAATATTTTTATTAATTAATGTAATGTAATGCAATTATTAAGAATTGAAATTACTGAACTTAAGCCTGACTAAGAATTATTTCTGATTTGTTTCCTTCTAATATTATCAAGACCGATAAGAAAAACTCTATAAAATTTGCAGTTTCCTTTGTAATTACAGTCCTTGGGAATGTAATTCATTTGCATCTGCACTTGGCTCAGGTTTCACCCCCATTTTCTCAGAATAAAGTTATAGTGTGTACAGTGTTTATTATTTATTGAACGATACAGGAGTTAGGACGTGATTTTCGTAACAAAAATAATCGCCATAATTACAATTATAAATTAATTTTTGTTTTGATTTTTTTTACTTAAAAGCAGAGTACGAAAATAAACGAAACAAATTGTTTAATTTTGTTTTACTTCGTTCTTTGAAGTGAGTGAAACAAAAAGAAAACAAAAACAATGAGAACGATTGCTCAATTTCGTTTTGTTTTATTTTGTTTTTGCACATAAGCACAAACCAGGGAACACAGCCAATCGGATATAAGCCGGCTAACAGCCACCACCGGCCACAAACAATACATTAATTTAATCGTACGCCACTAGAAATGAAAATAATTAAAAATAAATGAAAACGTTTTGAAATATTTGCAGAGAATTTGACATCAT
The DNA here is from genome assembly GCA_905220375.1 of Tachina fera. Classification (NCBI taxonomy): domain Eukaryota; kingdom Metazoa; phylum Arthropoda; class Insecta; order Diptera; family Tachinidae; genus Tachina; species Tachina fera. The sequence continues at coordinate 47,941,921 of LR999964.1, read as the reverse complement.
TCAATACATAATATAGTTTTATTGCATTGTTATTTTTGTTTTATATAACTAAGCATCATAGCTATAACCGGGTGTCCTAAGAAACCTCTCTTCTCTTTTATTTTTATCTAAGCAAAAATAGATGTTTATATTAACACACAATCTTATTGGCAATGGAAACAAATATCTTTTTATTAAATTTGTATTTCTGATCTCTTGCGTTAGTGCCGAATTGTTGGGGAATTGGTTATTCCCCACCTATTTATAATAAGAGGATTTTAACAAATGATAGCGGAAAAATATTGGCTTATGGTAACTAAAATAAGATAAATCAATTTTTTACTCTACTGTATTTAAAAATCTATGGAAAACTGCATCTATATTGTAGTGGAATTATTAGTTGTGGCGGTTTGTGGAGAATTGCTCATATGCAAGTGGAGAGCGCAAAATAAAAATTTTAATAAATCTTGCGACAGCTTCAGTGTAAGGCAACAGTACATAATGAAGATATCATATAATATTATAAATTTTTTATAAATACTGCTTTATATATCTTTTAAATAAATATTTGACATTTAAAACGCTCTTTTATTTAAAAGTTTATATTTATTTGATTTATTTTATATTTTTCAACTTTTTAATAAAATTACTCCTACTGGCAACACTATTACACTTCACGAGCAGTTTCTATTAAAATTAACATTGCTCCTGAAGATATGCTTTAAAATTCGTTTGAGTGTATTTCTATGCAGCTGTTAAGTTTATGTGTACTTCTTGTTCGCATGATTACACCAAATACACTCATACACGGCTCACACCGATTTGATAACGCTTTACGATCTTAAACAAAATTTTTGATCGTATTATGAAAAAGATTTTTTTTACCCCCTCGCGTATAGATGTTTACACATCAAAAAATAATACATTGATTTACAGTCCTGCCAGTCAATAAAACAATCACATGAAAAGTATTTATAACAAACAGCAGCAACCAGCAGCACAAATAACATAATTTTATGCACACAAACATCGATAGCGACTATTTAAACTAAATACCTATTTGTTGTTTTTTCTTAGGAATATCATTAACTAGTACGAGTACCTTAGAAATCAATATAATCATTTGTGTTACTCGCTTGACTTGAGGTCGATACGTTGCCCATTTATTTTTCTTTTCGTGGCAGTGGTTGCTGAAATGCTTTAATCATCTCTACTTTTTCTGTGCAATAGATACTCCTCACAGCAAATAATTCGAAAATATGTTGGCATATCTCCGATTATTAGCTAAAGTTGTTCCTTCTTCCGCACCTTGCTTGCTGCCCCTTTCAATTTGTTTTTATTGGCATCGTTTTGTTTAATTTCCTGTTTACAATTTTGATTAATAGGATTTACTTTTTGTTTTTGTTTCTTATTTTTCTACTTCTTGATCTTAAAAGATTCTAACGAAGTGTTTTAATAAACAATCAATTAATTCATCAATTAATTATTAAATGCTTTGGCCCAATGGTCTCAATTCATAATTAATTTTTGAAGGCACTACTACTCAATATCTATCTTTATGCATGGAAAGAAATTAGTTGCAATTGCAAGACTTCAATATCAATTCGTAGACATAATAAACAATCATTATTTGTTGCAATATTAAAAGCAATTACTGCAGTGTAAAGCTATAATTTTTTCAGTTTTCTAGCACATCTATGTACATACTCGTATAATGAAAGAAACTTCAATAAGAATAAGTAGTCACTTATTTTTGTATTAGTGGAAACGATTTGGAGCTACAGTAGGCCTAGTAAGTTCTATGAATATTTTAGCGAATCACTAGAGAGCAGAGCTCTACTGCATATCGCCCCCCCTTTAAAAAGAAAATGAGAATACTTTTGATACCATCACGTTTCTTAAGAATCGGTGAAATGGAAGCCCGTGAAATAAAATATTTTATTTTAATGGGTGTGGCCCCGCCCACTTTTAAGGTACAACACTATGCCATTTTAAGAGTCTAAACTGTTTGCCAAGTATCCTGGGGATCGGATAAGTTAAAGTGCATATAAATTAATATTAAGCGTGGCTCTGCCCACTTTTTTAATACAAACTTAGGTCACTTTCAAAGCTCGGGGTGTGTGTTTCGTAAGCCTCGTGAAGCAAATTAAAATTAATGTTTAAGATCGGTTTAAAAATTCATAAAAATACAGAAGAATTGATAACCTCCTCATTTTTAGGGATCCGTGCACCAAAGGTGAACAAGAATCCTGTTGTTTGCGATACGTTGTCCATCTGTCCGGCTGCCTGTGTGTGTGGCTGTCCGTCACAGGCTGTTTTCTCAAGAAAAATAAGAGCTACGCATCTGAATTTTTTCAGAATATGTAAAAATTTGGTCGCTAAAACAACAAATTTATGATAGCTAAAATTTAAAGGGTGTTCTAAAGCGAGCAACGAAACATGTTGAAACCCTAATGTAATATACACACAATTAATTAAATATAGACATTTAGTTAGTGTAATTTTATGCAGACTACAACAATTAAAAGAAATCAAAATTAAAGGGTATTCTATCGGTTAATGTAATTTTAACTATCTAATTTTGGCAACTTGCTATATCTTGGAAACCGTAAAATACAAACTCTTGAAATTTTCAAGAACGCTAAAACTATAAAATCCCAAAATTAAAAAAAAAAATTTAAAACGAAAAACCGACAAACTGAAAAAAGCGCTTAAATTAAAAATATCACCAAAAATAAAATAAATCGCTAAGATGCATAATAATCACTAAAAGTAAAAAGATCGCCAAAAAAAACTAAAATAAAATTGCTAAAACCGGAAAAAAGTCATCAAAAAGGAAAAAGCTGTAAAACTAAAAAAAAAACAACCGAAAAAACAACCATTCTACAACCATATTATTTCTCTGCGTGTGCATACATACGTAAGATATTCGAGTATATATTTTACCTACCGTTCGAATAGTGCATATTACATATTAGTGTCCGTACGGAACGAGTCCATTGTATGCGAGTTCAACTTTACTGAATTTTTTAAGGTCGGTTAAAAATTAATTTATTCAATACAAAACAGAAAATATTAATAACTGTATTTACTATTGCTTATCTATGACGATTAAGGACCCTATTATTTTTTTACTTTTGTTGCTGTTCTGTTGCTAAATTATAACCGTTTGTTTTTTCTGTAATAACTTATCAGCTGTTTCTGACAAACAAAGAAAATATAATGAGTCTTATATCGTCCATTATTATGTTTCAATATAATTTTATATTTTTATTTTTATATTAACTTGTTAAATATTAACAGCCTTATTTATAAAAAATAAAAAAAGACTTTATAAAGGCTTTTTAAGAAAAATTTTGTATGAAAATTTGTTTTAAAAACCCTTTATAAAGACTTTTTAAGTTTTATAAATAAGGCTGTAAATTTTTATAAATTCTAAAAGCACAACAATAATTTATTTCAAAAAAATTACTTAAAGGCCACTTAGACTATTATACATGTATAAAGACTTTCAACACACTTTACGAGAAAGAAATCTATAGATATTTGTTTAGACAATCATAAAATGCAACGTAATGTGGCATTTTTTGTTCACACCAACCATCACACCTCATATTACATTAAATAAATTCAGTGAAGTGCGACTTTGACCCGCTCACGAAGGGTTCCGTACGGGCACGAGATATGTTATTCAATACGAACAATATAAACTATAGTTTTGGCATTTTTTTCGTTTTTGGGTTTTTTCGGTTTTAAGCGTTTTTTTTTAGTTTGGGGTTTTTTATTGGCTTTATTGGCGCTTTCTGAGTTTTGGCACTTTTTTTTCACGTTTTGGCGATTTTTTTAAGTTTTTTTTAATTTTGGCAATTTTTATTATTTTGGCGTTTTTTTTATTTTGGCAATTTTTTTATTTTGGCGATTTTTTTTAATTTTTGCGTTTTTTTCATGTAGGTGATTTTTTTTGGTTTTAGCGATTTTTTTTAGTTTTGGCACTTTTTTTTCGTTTTGAGGATTTCTTTCTGTTTTTTGGTGTTTATTTTAAATTTTGGCGATTTTTTTCGTTTTGACGATTTTTTTTTATATTTGGCGATTTTTTTTTAATTTTGGCGATTTTTTTTCATTTTGGCGATTTTTTTTCACATAAACAATTATTTTGGTTTTGGCGCATTTTTCGCGTTTTGGCGATTTTTTTCGGTTTTTGGCGTTTTTTTTCATATTGGCGATTTTTTTCATTTAAACGATTTTTTCGACTTTGGCGATTTATTTTAGTGCTAGAATTTTTTTTTTAGATTTTTTTCGATTTGGCTATTTTTTTTCAATTTTTGGCGATTTTTTTCAAATTTTTTGCGATTTTTTTCGGTTTGGCGATTTTCTAATTTTCGGATTTTTTAGTTCTACCGTTTTTGAAAATTTCAAGAGTTTAGCTCTTACGGTCTCCAAGATATAGCAAGTTGTCAAAATTACATAGTCAAAATTGCATTAACTGATGGACCACCCTTTAATTTAAATTTTTTAATCTTTTAATGTTTATTGTTATAGTCTATATAAAAATACCCTAATTTTACAAATTTCAATGTCAATATACATATGTACATGCAATTGTATGTACATTACATGAGATTTTAACATTTTTCGTCGCTCGTTTTGGAGCACCCTTCAATTTCTAATTCTCATGTATTTGTTGTTGTAGTGGCCAAGGTTCTACATACTCTGTCCAAATTTCAGGTCCGTAGCTCTTACGGTTCCTGAGAAAGTACCGTGTGACGGACAGACGGACAGACGGACAGCGTAGCGAAAACAATAGGGTTCCTTTTTTCACCTTTGGTGTACGGAACCCTAAAAATGGTCAAGTATTATGGGATGTCAAATTTTTATCGTATTATTTACCATTCGTTATCGCACTTGCACGTATTATTTGAATTTTTTACATGTATTAATATCAACTATAATAGTGTTAACTGTCCTTTAACAAGTTTTTGATTCTCACAGTTTGCACCGAAACAGAACAATATGGAAGAGAAAAACTAAGGACTTCTATAAGATTTTTGTAAGCTAATAAGAGTCAGCTGATGCGTAAGAGAACATAAAGTGAAAACTAAAGGCTCAGTTAGCCCACTGTAATGTAATGTAACTGCAACAGTTGGAAACAGCTGATCGATATTGTTATGAGAAAAGTGATGAAAATGGTTATAGCGATGTGAGGTAACGTAATCTACTTTTCGAATAAAAATATCGTTCAGCTATTTCCTACGTTGCAGTTACATACATTACATTACAGTCGGTTAAACTGAGCCTTAATTTTGCCTTAAGTCTGAAGTGTTTATGTCTACATTTTCGAATTCGCTTTGTCACAATAGCTAGATATTATTTACTTTAAAGTTTATAATAAATATTTTAACAATCTTACAGACTACAAAATAAACAAAAAAAAACAAATAATAATTTACTTACATATGTATGTATGTATGCACTAACATGTTACAAAACATCTGTTAGATAAGGCGCACAATAGAGAAAGAAAGAATATAGTACCTCCAAAAACTAATAAATACGGAAGTAGCCTGCCCTTCTATCCCCACTAAAACAACAAATAAATTTACCAACTCCAAAAATAAATCAACTCACCCGTCAATCAATCAAACAATTCACAAACATTTAGTGGAATACGAAACAAAATGTACTGGAAATGGGGAATGATTTGAAAAAAAAAAGAAAAATGCTACAAATTCCTTTTTGTCAAAACATCAACAACAAACAATTAGACGATTTGTCAGAAGGCATCCATATACATACATATGCAGAGATCTATTTACAGTTTACCAAATTACCAATAACTCAACTCTAAAAAGAACACAAACCATATGATTAGAATCAACGCCAGAACTAAAGTTGGAAGAGAAGCATGCATGCACATGCATTTTGTAGCGTTGAGCATGTGTGTTGTGTTTTAAAATTGTTTGAGGTTAAACAAATATGACGTGAAGTAATGGATCTTTTCTCTTGCAATTAGAGGTGCACGATGTCTTGTGTTAATTTCATCATGTGATCTTGGGGAACATCAACAATTACGCGTATCATCCATCTATCGTCATTATTACCATTATGATTATTGTTAAATAAATTACTAAATGGCTGGGCTGACATGGTTGGCTTTTTGGTCTTTCGGTTGGCATCATCAAGCTTTTCAAACCATAAAACGTCAGTTTGTCTGTCTAAGGAGAATATATTTTATATCGTTTATTTGATTCTTACAGAAATAAGAAATTTATTTTGTAGTAATCAGTGCATTTCTATGAGTGTCTTCTTTTTTCGTAATTGAAAACTTATGTTTGTCAAAATCTTAAAGGATTTTGAAAATTGACTAACATGCAGTTATGTATTTGTTTTTAGGAAATTCACAGTCTTACATCGCGAAATATTTGTTAGCACGCATGCATAAATGCCCTGACTCAATATTTTTGTAAATCGAGTTTTTTGTATATTTCGATAGATTAGAGAGAGGCTCATGTATCGAAATATGAAAAAAAAGTTGATTTGAAAAAAAAATAGTTAGGACGTTTTTTATATTAATTTAAGGATATGTATTAGGGTATTCAATTAATCATGTATTTGCCTTAATCGGTTAATCGATCGATTAATTAATCGAGGTTTTTGCTTAATCGGTTAATAATCGTTTAATTTCGGTATTAACCGGTTAACCGATTAATAAAGTTTTTCTATAAATCAAGTGTTTGCAACAAATAAAAGTGCATAAATTATTTATAAATTTGAGTTTATTAGTAAAACCAAAAACACACATAATACTTCTTAAACCAATTCTATTAATTTGGTTAGAACATTTCTTGTTTTACTATCGATAGTTTCTTCTGTTGGCGGGTCATCATTTGACTCATAATGACAGAGCTCAGCGACGAATATTCTGCAAAAAAGTTAATTTCGGAATTTCTTAGCTTTCGTTTTCATACTGTCTCTCATTAAATATACATAATCCTTAATTAAATTGTTGGCAACAGTACTATTGGCTTTTATTAAATTATTAAATAAAAACTTAATAATTCACTCTAGTTGGAGTACAAGAGTCTCTAGTAAACTCTTTTATAGCCATGTCCAAAGATTTTGAAGTTTGACTTAATTTAGGATCACTGAACATAATGGGTGTTTTTTATTGAGGTATAGAACTTTAAATTGGCATCACTTTTTTAACTGGCGGCCATTTTGTCAGCTGTCAAGTGATTAATATTTAGTTTGGTTTGCCATTTCATCATGAACAGGTTGACAAAAGAACAACGCTTGCCCGAAATCATATTTAAACATTAATGGCATAAAATTATCCTTCCAATAAAGCCAAATTGATGGACATTAAAACGATTTTCTTGTGTTTTATTTAAATTCGAAGTTCTATACCTCTAAAAAAAACACCCATTACTTCTTTGTATGAATAATTAATTTTAATAATGATAATTAATTTTGTAAATGAGATGAAACAAATAATTATTCACACAAAAAATCAGCTGTTATACTACAAAATATAAAAAATTGTTACGTCGGTTAATCGGTTAATCGACTGAAATTAACCGGTTTAACCGTTAATCGAAAAGAGTCCATTTTAAATTAACCGATCAGTTAATCGGGTAGTAATTAACCGGTTAACCGATTAAAGTTTAACCGTTTGAATACCCTAATATGTATACATGTATGTATATATCTATATGTACCAGGAAGGTCCCGAAACTCTTCAGGCCTAACAAAGAAAACAAAAAAATTGGCGAAATTTTTTTAATCTGTCACTGTCACTGTCTGACTGTTATTGCCATCACTATCAAAAACAGCTGATATTATTTGTATTGCCATTTCATTTAGTTTGATAGAATATGAAATGAATCTGAAACATGTAAAAGAAGAGACAATATTTTGAAGATTTATAAAAAATTTGGTTTTACATATGTACATAAATAAATTAAGTAAAGTTCCGACGGTAACTCGTACAAGAAGGGTTCCGTACGGACACTACATATATGTATGTATAATGCTCTACGTAGTTCAGCCTACATAATCAAATATCTTTACTAATGTACGAGTAGACATTTAAACAAATTTAGTACCCGGTAAACTTTCTTTCGAATTTTGGCGATTTTTCCAATTTTGACGGTTTATCTTATTTTTGGTGCTTTTTCGCTTTTGGAATTTTTTTCGGTTTTAAACGTTTTTTTTTGTTTTGTATTTATTACTTTTTTTAATTTTGCTAATATTTATTTTTGGTTTCTGGCGATTTATTTTAGTCTTAGAGATTTTTTGGTGTGGCAATTTTTTTTTGTTTTGGCATTTTTTAATTTTGGCAATTTTTTCAGTTCTTGGCGATTTATTTTAGCTTTAGAGATTTTTTTTTTAACTTGGAGCTTTTTTCTGTGTGATGATATTTTTTGTTTTGGGCGTTTTTTTAGTTCTTGCGTTTTTCTTTCATTGTGGCAATTTTTTGGGTTTTTGCGATTTATTTATTTTGGCGCTTTTTTCGTTGGCGATTTTTTCGGTTTTTGGAGTATTTTTTTAAATTTTTGCTTTTTTTTCATTTTGGCGTTTTTTCGGTTTTTAGCGATTTATTTTAGTTTTAGATTTTTTTTAGTTTTGGCAATTTTTTTTTAAATTTTTTAAATTTTTTCGGTTTTTGGTGATTTTTTAATTTTGGTATTTATTAGTTTTAGCGTTTTTGAAAATTTCAAAAGTTTGCCTCTTACGGACGGACAGCGTATCGAAAACAATAGGGGTCCTTTATAAACATATTTATGAATTTTTATAATAAAATGTTTATTAAAAATAAAAGGTTTGGTTTTTTCATTCACTTTTTTTGCATTTTTAATTCAAATTAAAAACCAAAATGCATTGTAGTTTTCGAAAAGTTTTACAAGGATTCCGATAACAGGAATTTGCTGGGAAAGCCTGCTCTAAAACATCAGTGTGGCATCTTTGGAGTTTTAAGGCTCCGCCAGAAAATATTTTATAGCACAGCATTATCAAATATTCCGTATCATAAGACCACCAACAAAACACTCCAATTAAAATTATACATGGTCCAAAAAGCATTTTCTTACCGCTGCGGTAGGTGCATTAGATACATCATGTAAATCTTCTTTGAAAAAGCGTCAAAATAGACAACGATAAAACGATACAACCAATAACAAATACTTAGATAAAAGTACCTAAATTCAAATCTCTTTGGCAAAAGATCACAACCACCACAACGAATTAATATAAACAATTCCAAATATTTGTGCAAAAAATATCAAACCCAAAAAATAAAATAAAGCCGTAATCAAACAATAAAAAAAAAACTTATTCAATAACACACACAATGTAGATAGAGAGCAACACTTAATCCATCTTGCAATAACAATTGTTCAATTGTTTATAAATTCATGTAAGTATCTTAAATGGGCTGAGAGACGATCTAAACAAAAGACGCGGCAAGCAAACCTAAAAATTTTAAACAAAAAAAAGAAGAGCAAATGATGACTGGCGGGTAAAACTCGACTTAGCAAATTTATATTTGCAACTGTTAAGCAATTTTTTTTAATACATACATACATATATTTACAGTAGTTCCCAGTTAATTGACTCATCGGAATTTTAAAAGATTTTTGAATGAATGAATTTATTAGAGGAATATACATTTTTAATATGTACCTTTCAAAAAAACATTATTCGGAACCATAGAAAATTAAAGCTAAGAACATTCACCTCTATTCCAGTTGTTGACGTCACATCAATACAATAACAAAATTTTACGGCCTGTCTATCCGTTGTCGAAACCAACTAACTGCTGTTGATAGGCTCATGCCATTTTTTAGACCATATGAGCAGATTTCAGTTAAAATATTTATTAAAATCTATACCGTTAACACCAAGTTTTTTTTAGGTGGCTTTGGCTGAAGTATTTAGCACGTTGAATACAAAACTGAATATCTTGGGTTTGAGATCGGTTGTGACAGTCATTTAATAACATCACCGCGCATTTTCTGATGTGCAGCAAAGTTGAAATAATAAAGGCAAAAATACTGATCACTGAACTACACCGGCGTCAGCGGATACTAACCCTACTATAAGATCAGAACGCCCTCCTTCGTCGGTATTGTGTATCAGAATCATCGGCAAAGTAAAATACACAATAAAATAGCTACTAAGCACAGCCACAAAATATTAATACGCCTCATTGACACCAGAGGCGCTGCAACACTGAGTTATTAAATACGTGTAAAAGTAGAGTTGTAAAAGAATGAAGCTTTCTTCTATCTCAGCCTTCACCATCCTGTCTTCTCTATCACTATCCCTTTCCTAAAATAAGATAACATCTAGTAGCAGAAGTAGTCGTTCATTGCCTGACTGTTACTTCTCTTTAAAAAATAAAAAAATTGGTTGTAGGATAAGTAATTACAAAAATTTAATTATAATTTAAAAAGTTTTTAATTACAATTACAAAATGTAATTATAATTGAAAATATTGCAATTACAAATTACAATTACATGTAATTTCAAATACAAGAATTTTGTAATCGATGTGTGATCAATTATAAAATGTATTTATTACTGCCCAAGTACACATAATAAACATGTAACAAATATAGAACGCACTATTTCACATACACTTCGTTTGGCCTTCCTTAGTAACTTCTTCTGGCAATACTGTTCGTTCCCTATTTTATTTAAAAAAAATATATATAAAAAAATCTCTGGGATGCGAACGGAGTTAACGTAACATGCCCTTAAGCAAAACAATTTTCGTTCTGCAGGATAAAAAATTCACATAGTAAAAAAAAAGTGAGCAAAACATAAAAAATTGAGCTACGCAAATTTAACCCAATACCGAAGGACTGCGAGCAAAAGGACGACGACGAGCAGACAAGCAATTGAATGGAACAAATACCCCCAAGGTTGATAACTTAATCGTTTACTGTTACTTTTAACTACATATTTTTTTGCGTGGCCTGCGAAATTGCGTTCAAGTCTAGCTGAAATAAATTCGTTTGATAGTGTGTGTTTCTTTTTGCAATTTTCGCATTGAATAATAAGAGTACATATGTATGTCTAGTGTGTGGGTTTCCTTTTTTCTTTTCAATTTTCATAAGGATTAAAAACAACAACAACAATAAAATAAAATAAAATTTTACAATACAACGCATCCCATTTGTTGTGCAATATTATTCCGCATACATAGTTGCAATTCAATTGAGTTGAATACGTTTTGGATGCGTTGTACTTTTTCTTTTTTGTTTTCCCATGAAATTGCGTTAAATTGCAAAGAATAATAATGAAATTGTGCGTAAGACGAAATCAATTTTTATAAAAATGTTCGTACATTTTTGCGCTTTTCTTTATCTCTTGGGGGGAGTCCTGTCAATCAAGCAGGGATTTTTGTTTTTATTTTTCTTATTGTTTGACGTTCACAAAGTGAGAATAAGATATTTATGCAATCAACACCTGTTAAGAATTTTTATTGTTTGTAACAATTTAATTGAAAAAGAGATTTATTTTATTTAATACATGCGAATGCATGCATATACTCGTATGTTTGGATTAATAATTGTTTGAAAAATTTTTGATTGTGAGAAGGGAAAATGATATTGTCTAATATTAGTTATTGATTCTAGTTAATTCTGGGGGAAACTACGAAAGTTCGACTAACAAAAGTTACAGCAATGTACTCATAAGAGTATCGGCCCTATTCTGAAAATCGGGTCTATTTCAAATTGTACAATTTTAAATAAATTCAGTGAAGAGCGACTTTGATCCGTGCTCGAAGGGTTCCGTACGGACACGAGATATGTAATTCAATACGAACTTTAGCCCATATAAAATATAGTTTTGGTACTTTTTTTCGTTTTTGGGTTTTTTTTCGGTTTTAAGCGTTTTTTTAGTTCTTTGGTTTTTTGCGTTTATTTACGCTTTTTACTTTTGGCACTTATTCCCCGTTTTGCCGATTTTTTTTTTGTTTTTGACTTTTTTTAATTTTGAATTTTTTTTTATTTTGGCAATTTTTCTAATTTTGGCAATTTTTTTGGTTTTTGGTGTTTATATTTCATTAGACATTTTTTTTATTTTGACTCTCGTCTTGGCGAGTTTTTTCGGTTTTTTGGGTTTTTTTTAATTTTTGGTGATTTTTTCGTTCTGGCGATATTTTTAATTTTGGCGATTTTTTTCATTTAGACAATATATTTTTATTTATGTCGATTTTTTACGATTTGGCGTTTTTCATTTTGGCGACTTTTTTTCATTCAGGCGCTTTTCTAGTTTTGACAATTTTTTCCCATTTTGGCGATTTTTTTCGATTTTTGGTGTTTTTCAATTTGGCAATTTTTTTTATTTTGGCGATTTTTTTGCAAATAAACAATAATTTTGGTTTTGGCGCCTTTTTCTCGTTTTGACAAATTTTTTCGGTTTTTGGCGTTTTTTTTTTTTGAATTTTTACGATTTTTTTCATTTGAGGGTTTTTTTCATTTGAGTGATTTTTTCGAATTTGGCGATTTATTTTAGTGTTAGAAATTTTTTTAATTTTGGCGATTTTTTCGTTTTGGCGATTTTTTCAATTTTTGGCGATTTTATAATTTTTGTATTTTTTAGTTTTACCGTTATTGAAAATTTCAAGAGTTTTCGTCTTACGGTTTCCAAGATACAGCAAGTTGTCAAAACTACATAGTCAATATTACATTAACTGATAGAAAGCCCTTTAATTTTAATTTTTTTAAATTTTAGTGTTAATTGTTGCAGTCTGTATAAAAATACAATAATTTTACAAATTTCAAGTGCCGATATACATACAATTGTATATGTATATTACATGTGATTTTAATAATTTTCGTTGCTCGTTTTGAAACACCCTTTAACTTTTAATTCTCATGTATTTGTTGTTGTAGCGGCCAAGGGTCTACATAGTCTGCCCAAATTTCAGGTTCGTAGCTCTTACGGTTCCTGAGAAAATATCGTGTGACGGACGGACAGACAGACGGACGGACAGATGGACGGACAGCGTAGCGAAAACAATAGGGTTCCCTTTCACCTTTGGTGTACGGAACCCTAAAAACTAACAAAGCTATTAATTTATCAATTATATAGGGCCCTGAAAGAAAGTTATTGTTGTCGATTTTAAAAGCGACGGCAGAAGTATATTAATTTTGGAAAACGTACGATTTCCGTTCGACTCGATTTACAGAACAGAGCCGTAGAACTTGTGATGAGAGAGATGGGATGCAGTTCGAAACCAATCACAGCGATGTAGGCTCCATTAACACTCCAAATAGATCTAAGAAGCACTGCTCGTTTGGGGTTTAAGATGTTTTAACCTGCGCAGTAATAAATCGGCGTATTTTTGTGCAGATATAAGAATTTTTTCAAAAGTCTCTAACATGGAAACTTCACCTTAATTTTAGAATATTCGTGCCTGTTCTGTAAATCGATTCGGTTTGAAATCGTACTATTTTGGAAAACTAACTCCAATAATAGAAAAAAATTTTTAGCTATTTTTTTATCATACATAATTTTAAGCTCGTTGGCAGGACCAATATTAAATTTTTAAATTAAATCGTAAGATTTCAAATGGATTCGATTTACAGAACAGGACGGATTTTTTAAATATTTTTTTTATTAATTTTAGTTATTTATCGATGAAAAAGTAATTTCAGTACATTTTTTCTAAGAACAAATAGAATGAAAATCAATATACTTTCAATATAATTCATAGAAAATATTAAAATTTCTATATATTTATAGTCCTTTAGTATGTACATGATAATCCATTGAGGTCCCATTAGAACAAATAAACGCAGGCAAATTGTTGAACTAAAAGAAGTTAGAAAAACAATTTTTTAAGTTAAAATTTGTAGATAAGTTTTAATTCAACAACTAATAGTACGAGTATATTCAGTGATTACAAGTAAAGAAAGGCTTTTGTAATAAATATTTATGCATCACAATATCTACACCAAACTCTAACTGAGTAATAAGAAGACTTTATATGACAACTAAAGAGTTTGATTGAATTGTGGCGAACTAACGGAAGCAGGGAATGAAAATTACTAAAACTTTTACAAGAAGGAAAAAAATGCCTAAAATTAAACTGAACCTTTCGTCAAATAGGTATACATTCGAACTCCAATATTTTCACTAAGTGGTACTGTACTACCAAATTAGTTACACTAAAAGAAAATCCAACAGTCAGATAATATATTTTTACATTGGATCAGGGCGCAAATTACGGGATTCGATACGACTTGAAATTTTAAAATATTTCCATATAAACTCTATTTAAATATTTACTTCGATAACGAGTGCCATAATCTGCCCCAAGGTCTTCATTCTATCACACAAAAAAGATACACATCCGAGACTAATTTTACGGCCGCTTGTGTCGTAAAAATATGTTGAAAATCGTGTGATATTTAGGTTTTTGGTATATGGTGTCTTCAGAACATTTTTTCAGAACATTACAAGCAACATTTTCTTGGTATATATTAACCCTTCATCTAAACCGGCTCTTTCCAAACAAAATGTTCCTTCGTCTGTATTGATGTTTATTGTTTTTTCTGTCTTATTTCGTTTAGAGCATCACTTTATGCGTCAGTGTTGCCATTTTAGTGATATTCGGACAGTTTTTGTGCTTTTTTTATTTCTAAGGCCGGGTTTACATCTGTGTGCCAAATGCCACACAAGCGTAAAAAAAGCGTAACCACTAATTACTAATGAAAAACTGTTTAATTCAGCCACGTATTTATTAAGTTAAACAGTTTAATACATAACTAATAGACAATTTTATAGAATCCAACATGATTGGAAAATTGTTTAAATCAATAAATAAATGTCGGAATCAAACAGTTTTTCATTAGTAATTAGTGGTTACGCTTTCTTTGGCACATGATATACAGATGTAAACCCAGCCTAATGCTGGTTATGTAAAAGTGTTTTTGAAACTGAAACAAAGCAAAGAAGCAAACGCTTCTACACTTTACTCAAGCAATTTATTTAATTTAAGAAATTATTTTTATTAATTTCTTAAGCAAAGATTATTTAAAACTAATCTGATCAAAATTACTGCACTTTTACTAAACACAATAGTTAATTAAAAACACAAACTACCAACTAATAACCGAACGCACCTGACAAAAAACAATAACTAATAATAGAATGTCAACAATGTAAGCAAACATGCAAGAAATGTTTACATACATACACACATAATGTTGACATATGTACATATGTAAATGCATACAAACGTATAAATCGGCATTTTAAACAAGTGTATAAACATAAACGATGTTTCAATCAGCGTTACCGTTGGTGCTACTAAAGTAGCAATTTGCCACTTTTTCGACTTGCTACCTTAACAAAATGCATCCAAATTTTATGCTTTTTCTAATTTTAACCTCTTTTTGATACTTTTTACTGAATGAAGATGTACTTTTTCCTACTATCGGTTTTATTAATATACATATGTTATGCTGTTTTAATATATTGGCTTGTAAGCAAGCTTATAAGACATTGTTTTTCTTGTGATGCGTGTTTAGTTTATGCATATCTTTCGAATAATTGATATGCCCAGGCTTGATTATATTCGTATATCTCTGTCTGTGTGAGTATGTAAGTACCCTGCAGGAGTATTCTCCTGCAATTGTCTAAAAGCTACTAGTATAATTAGTAGAACAGCAAGAACTAGTGCGAAAAGGGTTAAAGTCGTTGTATAAAATTACTAGTTCTGATGAGTACTAGTAAATGAAGTAGTTCCAAGGCACCACATTGCAAAATAAATTTTGACTGTCTAACAGAGCCCTTGCACTGTACGAAAATTAGTATTATACAACTATTAAAGTTTTAGTTTCACCTAAAAATAGTTATAATCAAATAATTATATTTAACCTTTTGTATTTTTGAATTTTTATAAGCAATTGCGAATTTTGACCAGCAGTTGTCACTGGGTAACAAAGAAATAAAACCACAATTTTTATAGAATTTTTCTTTGCTAAAAGATCTGGTAATAAACTAGTTCTAAGCTAGTACCAATGGCACTAGAAATTTTCTAAACACACTCAATGCTAATTTGAGCATTAAGCTGTTATAGGAAAGTTTACAGTTGGGAACTAGCGGTGGTAGTTTCTGTACTAGTAAAATACCAGTTGGACGCTAGTTCGATCTCCTGCAGGGTATAGTTACATATATATTTACATATGTGTGTAGGTATATACATATATACAATGTACATAGGTAAGTAAGTATATTAAACAAATTTCGTTGAACTATAGTAAATTTTAATTAGGAATAATCTCTTAATCGGGAAAATAGAAAATTAATAGTGATACTTACAAATGTATTTAACAAAGGTAAATCAATAATTGTATACACTATCCTTTCTCATATTCCATTTCATTAAAAATACAATTTAAATAGCTGATATTAATAACAATCTCTGCCCAATTAGATAAACATGTGTGCTTCATCAGCTTCATGGATGCACAGAAAAATGCGTATTTCCCCCAGCTAAAAAGTCTAGTTTAATTTTTCTTATCTTCTTTAGAAAATCACATTAATTACTAAAAATATTTCATTTCATAATAATTGAAAATGCTCCGATTAAGAAATTATTCCTGATTAAAAAAGTCACTATTAAAATTTTATATACTTCGAAAAATTGCGCAGCGCTAAAAGACTGATTGTATTTAAGTATTTATTTAGACCCAATATTTATTAAATTGTTTCCGTTTTTTGTAATATAATAAGTGGACTTGATATTTTTGTAAGAGAGTTCTCAAATTGCTTGGATAAAATTTTCTATCCAAAGTTATATACATTTGCTTTATATACATATCTTTAGTTTGTTCCCGCTGATCGGTTACTTTTCTAAATTGCCATCATTAGAAAATAAATTATCTAACGGACTGAAAGTCGAAACTTGACATACCATGTTATCTTCTTTAAGTTTGTAGTAAAGTGATTTGGAAGACTGCATTCCAAATGATGAACCTATTCAAAAGTACAGATATACGGTTTCAAAAAATAGGAATTTAATAACTATTAAAAATTTTCAAATCAACCTTTTCCGTTAATTAAAAAATGCAATGTACAAAATATTTACAGAATTGTCTTGTGCAGGTTTCTTGAGAATTCAATATTCAGACATTTATTAAAAAATTTAAATAAAATATATAAATAAAATACATTTTCTCTAAGGTAAGTAAGCTGAGTTAGTTTTTTTTTTGTAAATAAGTGCCAATGCTAAGAAAGCATTAAAAATACATAAATATATGTCCTCAGAATATTCAAGTAATTTATTATTATAACCACAGATTATGTGAATTATTTTTATATTTTGTGGCTTTATTTTATCATAAAAATTTTATTTTTTAGTCTTTAGATATGCAAAACCTGATTTTTATCCTTGATGTTTTTAAAAATAAACAGATTTGTTTTAATTTTTCTTGGTCTTAACGTTGCCCCTTTTTTTCTTAAAATCCACTTTTTGGTGCCACCTTTTTTAAAAAATCCCCTTTTTGTGCCACTTTTTGAATTTTTACAACGGTAACGCTGGTTTCAATGCTTTGGAGTCGTTTGGTGAACTCTTGTATAATTTATTTATTTTTGCCCTACTTTTGCAAATACATTTTGCAGTGTTGTCAAGTTTTCAATTTCAAAAAGCACTGAAATCCGTAATTTAAGTAAAAAGCATTTAATTTAATTATTTTATTATATTAAAAAAATTGTTAGACATAAATATGTATATAAGATATATAGAGATCGGTTAACCTTGCATTTTATACCTGAAACTTAAAATTTGAGGCATCCGATACACGATTTAATTCTAATTAATTATTATTAAAATAAAATGATAACTATTGTTTAACTAATACCTTTTTAATTACATTTCTTATATTCTTTCTTAAAAATTGATAAAAATAAGTGCTCGATCGTCTAAGTTTACCGTAAAAGATATTGAATTAGTTCGGGAAAATCAAAATATTATAGAATGTTACAGCTAAACACAAAGAAGATGATTGACAACCTATGCATGAAATGTGTCCAACATTTTTCACCACAGGATCAGAGGTCCTATTCGTTTGGCTCACAGCCGATCTTATTTTCATTGATAAGGCCGCCGCCAATGCAAAACAATACATACATATGTTTTACTGTTGTTTAAATAAAAATGGCTGATTTTTATGTATTTTTATCTTCTAGTTTTAAAGATATAGTGACATTTACCAATTGCATAATTTACACCAATTTTTGTATCATTCGCTTAATATGGGGTTTGTTACATAGGGTCTACACCTAATATAATATGTAAGATGAGATCTTCAAATTCAATCGCAGAGCGAATTATGTTACGTGTAGACTTCAAATTAGTGTTATCTCAATCTTATAAGATTTTTTATGAGAGCGTTGTTATAAGAAATCCTATAACAAAAATCTTATGCGATGAATTGTCAAAAAACACACGTACATGAAAATAAATTAGTTTGCATGTGTGTGCTTATTAAAATAAATGAAAAACTATGTTATGGACAAATTTTCTGGGATTTTACATGTTTAAATGTGTTTAATTGATTTATAAATTAAAGTTTGTGTAAAAAAGTGGAAATACAATAACTAATTATGCAAAAATAAAACATGTTAACTCGATGAGAATTTCCATAAAATGAAATGTTATAAGAAAAGTTAAATTACGTTGTCCCCTTGTATAAGATGAAGAGAAATATCGGCATTTTATTTTTGTTATTCTGTCGACGTTTTCTCACATATTATGTCAGAGTTAATCGCAGTTGTAGACGCTATGTTAGTCAAAAATTATGTTTGATAAACAGGTTGATGCTTAAAATAATGGATCTATGGCATTAATAAGATAATGGATTTATGGCATTAGAGAAAAAAGTTAACTAAAACTCAAAATATTTTCAGTCAAATATATTTATAGGAACAGCAAAATATTTTTACAGATATTTTTGTGTTATTATTTTTTTTTTATAATTTACAATCACATTCACAAAAATTTTTTTAATTATCAGAAAATAAATTAACTGAACCAATAGCAATTGTTACCAATTTCCCTAAAAAGAATTAGTAAAAGTTTTATTTGACACTGCAAAAAAAGTGTGCAAAAATTACTCAAGTATTTCAGAAAAAAATAACTGAATCAAATAAAAGGTTCAACTGTTTTTTTTTTACTTTCAAAAATTAACTTGTTTTTATGGTTAAGCATTTCGTTCCCGCATGTTTATAGTAATACTCTTAATTCTATATTGAGAATCACAATATACAAACGTAATAAGTTTGAAAACCGCAAACAAAAATATTTACAAAAAAAAATATAATATGTATTTCTTTATTTACTAAATAAAATGTTTTTTATATCTATAAAATAATTTTTAGAAAAAATTAAAAAAATCAGACAAATTTTTTTACAGTGAGGGTATTCATTTCAGTTTTTTTCCTCGTTGGAAAAATGGAAAAACGTAATTTTTTACAACAGACACAGAGAAAAAAAATTTTAAAAAAATTTTTGAATTTTTTTCCTTGTGTTTGTTGTCAAAAATTACATTTTTCCATTTTTCCAACGAGGAAAAAAACTGAAATGAATACCCTCAGTACATAAAAATAAATTTAACTGAAAAATAACAAATTTAAATATAAAAAAAATATATATAAAAATTTTTCATTCTGTACAGTTTTTTTTTACATAAAATAAAATTGGAACAAATAATTTAAAAATATTTACTGAAACTAAATTTTGTTTCAAAACACACATTTGTTTGAAAATTTTTTGGGAATAATTTTTTCTGTGTAAGGATATATTGTTACGTTTGTTAGACTTAAATAAAGTCATAGAGGTAAAAAATATACTTCTGCGCGCTTAAACAAGGAAGTGACAAAAGAATGATGGGAATGCATTTTTTGATCATGACTCAAACGAGTTTATATCAATTAATTTGATGTAAGCTTATCAGATTATAGTTCTGCCCAAAACTCGATAGTGGACGCAAAGTTTATCCATCCATTCCCAGTGAAAAAAATTGAAGTCATTCTAGTGGAACTACATTTTCATTGCTTCCAAAAAATCGATATTTTTAATTTGCCGAGAGTGAGCAAAAAACTTAGTAGAAGCTTATTTTAGTCACACAAAACCTTGTAACTCCTCCATAGTGTTAGAAAATACTCACCAGATTTTATAGAAAATGTATTTTTTTAAAGAAATTTATGAACTAATTTTAGTCTAAAATTTAAAAGTTATTTGCTTAAATTTACATGAAAACACTGTTTCGGGCTTAAATTCGTATAAAAAGAAACGAATTGTTAAAATAGGTAACTATTTACCATTTTTCCTAGATAAAAATATTATCATAGAACACAAAAAAGGGAATTTTTCTTAATATCGCTTCCAATTCAGTGACCAGGCATCGAAAGAGAGAACTTCTTGCAATGACAACCTTTTGTAAAAATCATTAGATCGGATCGAAATTTTCACTACTTCCAGATCGTAAACTATACATTTTCATGACTTTTTTGGAGTCTCTTTTTTACTGGGTTGTTACAGTTACTAGACAAAATGTCGCTATTAAACTATATTTTTGGGTACTTGCTTTATGTCTTTTTTTTGTGTGGCAAAAAGCTTTACATTAATTATGCTTAAAATGTTAAAGTTTGAGGGTAATATGGTGCGTATTTCTTCAACCAAGCATTGTACAACCTTATTCGAATTTTTTGAAATGTTCTTCATTCCTTATGCTTCTTAAACGATAGACTTCCTCGAAAAAATAGATATGGAAATTTATTTTTGAATTTTGGCCTTAGTGCCACTGCCACGAAACAAAAAGCACTAAAAATTAATTTAAAAAAGCACTGAGCTCTAACTTCAAAATTTTTCGCGTCGAAAATTTCAAAAAGCACTAAAAACGGTGCGAGAAGCTCCGAGTTGACAACGCTAACATTTAGTGCATCGATATAAAAAACAAAACATTTTATCTATGAAATTTAAAACACGCTACTAAGAACTAAATACCCAAAAGCTTATCACGTTTTTTCGCATCCCTTGTAACTTTGGTGCATCATCTATTGTATTAGCCTTTTTTGACTTGTTCTTCATTCTAGTCTAATATTTTTAATAATTTAATTTTGGTACTTACTTTTCTTTCAAAAATCGTTCATTGTATATGGTTGCGGCAAATTTACTTCGTATCTTATAGACCTTCAAGGACACCGAACAGAATATTAAAAAGTTTGCGATCAAAATTACCATAACAGCAGGAGCAAAATATATATCAGTGTATAAAATTCCATATGCTGAAAAATAATTAGGGAACAACTATGAATTGTTATGAAAAAATTTTTATTTAAAACTCGCACATACTCAACATTACACAGGATTTTGACTGTTTGTATTTATTGCAGTATTCGTATATGATCGAAAGATTTCTCAAGACAGTGGGCAGAGTGGTTAAGGCCGCCATGAGCCACACATAAATGGAATAGTAACAAAAACGTTTGCGCTTTTCCAGACAATTCAGCTCCCCGTACGAAGCTCTGAAGTTTCTCCAGGCTTCAAAACCTAAAACATTAAGCCAGTAGACAAGGGCCATGTTGATGTAGAAATGAGTCAAACCTGAATTTTTCGAAATGTAAAATTTTTTTAAAAAATTTTCTTAAGGATTTTCTTTCAGTGTTCTTTTTTTCCAATTAATACTGACCTATTGATATATAGACTAGATTTGGAAAACGATATTTCATCATAAGCATTTTTGGTATTATGAAATAAAAAGAATTTGTTGCAAGCACCGAACTCAAATAACAAATAAAACATTTGCCCATCAAATTCTTATTTAAAGGCGGCAGCAGCAGGTAAACGATTAACGTTGGTATCAGAAGGAATCCAGATAAAAAATAAACTGGAACAAAATAGCAAACGGGCTGCAATTAGATTTAACGAATCATTAAGATAAGAAATGAAAAATTATCTCATCTCATTTAAGGCTGATATACTGAGTTTATTTTGAGGTTTCATCTAAATAACTTTGTCTTCCAGTTCTACAATTTGCAGGCACTTCTTAATGATTTCACTCATATTCACTGCTTGTGCCTTGATTACACTATTTCATTTTGATTTTTTAATTATTAAAGATTTTTTTACAGTTCCTTTTTTACAATTTCCTACGAATTTGAGTAATTTTAAATAACTTTTTGGTATTCACTTTCATTTTTAAACAATAGATTTCCTGATATTCCAAGATTTTCTTCAATTTTAGTAAACTTTTTGTGTCTGTAGCCATTTTTAAGCAGTTTTCGGACTGTGTAATAACAATAATTGTTTTTAGCTGCTTAAAATTTTTTTCGGAGTTAATATGTTTATTCCGAATATCGATAGTTTTTTTTAAGAGGATACATCTTTTCCCTAGTTTTGGCCAATGTTTATAGTTTTGCAGTTTTAAATTGATCTTGAAGCTTTTTCTCTTTTCCGAATTTCGGTTATATACATACACACATACATACATAGTATTTAATTTGAAGCATTAAACTTTTTATTATTAACTAAGATAGTTTTGATCATTTTGTAAATTGATTGTTTTAAAATAATTGGTTTAGCCCCTAAACAGTTTTCGGAGTTAATCTGTGCATTCCGTTTGTCGATAGTTTTTTTTTTCAGAAAATACATCTCTTCTCTAGTTTTGGCCATTATTTTCAGTTTTGTGGTTTTAAATTAAGTTCAAAGCTTTTTCTCGTTTCCGAATTTCAGTCATATATGCACATGCATACATTTTTACGTTCTTAAATTAAGCTTTTTTATGAATTAAGACGGATTATAATTTAATAAATTGATGCTTTTTAATAATATAATTGTTTTCAGCCTTAAAACTGTTTTCGGAGTTAATCTTTTTACTACGCATTTTGGTAGTTTTTCAAAGAAGGTAGATTTTTTTTCTAAGCTTGGTCATTGGCTTCATTCCTAAAATAATAGTGTACGAGTGTTGATTTTAATATACAAAAAAAAAATTTGCCATATTATCCGAATTTACTTAACGTTTCCTTTTACGCTATTTTTTCGGAGTTTTATATCATATCTGTAGGGAGTCATACCAAAGCTTTTAGCATTGCTAACTAATATCGTTTAATAATCTAATAAAATTTTGTTCTTAAGTTATAAATTATTCCTGAAAAAAATGTATTCTAGTATTCATTTTGTTACGGCTGTCAGTTCTTAAATTTTAGCAATATTAAACGAATTTACTGTACCAGCAAATAAATTTCAAATTAAAATATAATTATGACAATATGTCGAATAATAAATTTCTTAAATGATCTCTAATAATATTATTAAGACCTTATAAAAATATTTCCTTAATACAACTTACTGTACTCATGTTTAAATGCCAAGAAATAATGCAACTCCAAACGACAATCTAATTGCACGGGAGCATACATCTGCTTGTCCTCCAAATAATATGGCGTGTAACACATTTCATTATTTATCTTAAAAGCAAAAGTTATTATGGAACTTACGTTAGTATTTCACAAAAATAATTATTTTTCAAATAGAATAATACAAGTGTACTGATGAGCAACTCACTGCCTCATCCATATCGATCGTTTCATTCATTTCCCAGTGCAGAGCTTCAGGTTTTTCGCAAGGTAAATTAACTTTATAGGTAAAGTTTTGCAAAATATGCACTTCTTTTTCGGTTTCATTAAGGTGGTGCATTTTCAGATGCCAGCTGATGTCAACATTATTCAAAATCGATACGCAGCTGTAATGAGAGATGTCAAAATATTCTGTAGGCTGGCAGCACAACTGCAGTGTGTTGTTGTTCAGCTGCTTAGAATGCGTTGAAGTTATTGAGATCCGAGAGAAAAGTAACAAAAGTGGCGCCAAATTCATTTTGAGCTTTCTTTTAACTGTGTTATTTTAATATATTTTATAGGTTGTTGCTTCACCAATGCTTTTATTATACTAATTAATTTAAGTAAAATAAACCTAAAAAAGTGTCGATGTTTATATTATTTATTATTTTATTGTTTGTTTATTTTTATTTATGTGCCCATATTTATTAAAATGTTCTAAGTCATATATTTATTGTTTAGAGATATTTTCAATAGATTACATTTGAATAAATCAAAAAATATTTTTATATTATGCAAAATTTTAGTTTAGAGTTTTACTAGACTCGATCAATATAAATTTAAAATAATTGCTCAATTCGCGACCTATTGAGGCAGTCGTAGTTCATACAAAAATATTTGGCTATTTCAATAAAAACATTGTTTACAAACAAATGTTTACAAAAACTTTTATGCGAACTACGACTCCTACAATAGGTTGAGAATTGAGCAAATATTTATTAGAGGCCTGCGTAAACAGTCTTCAAGTGTTAATACGTCTTATTTTTTAAATGTGTTATGGTAGCATATATTATACTAAACTAATAATAAATGCTGTCGTTTAATAAGCGAAGCCCGATGGATGTATTGATGTTCATGTGTATGAGTGTTAACAAGCGATGTCACGAAGACTTCTTGTTCGTAACAAACAATCAAAAGAAGTAGTGTTGATGTTTGTATGCTTGTTATTTTGTATAGTGCACGTTTGAGTGGGTGTGTGTAAGATGTAGATGGTAAGCTATTATATGTTTAAGGGTGGTTTTTTAAAGCCAGCGCACAAAACTAATGACAATACATGTGTGCGTTTGTATGTGCGCAGAAAAATAAAAGATCATACACAGAACGCGTGTGAAGGAGCAAGCATCACATATTTTTCAGTCACGAAGTATTTTCTTCTTTACACTCCTATACCTGCTATAACTGAAACAAATGTCTTGCCAACAGTGTTGTTTAGCCTTTTTTTTAGAAGATTTCGCTATAGTAAAGTATTTTAAAAATCCCTCATGTTTTAAAAAAGTTCTTGTAAGTCGCCTTGTGCAGGACTTTAATATATATTAAAAGTATTTTTCATGAAAAAATATTTTTGATTTATAAGAGATTTTTGCATCAAAGCTTTTCATACCAAATTTGTTTTATAGTTTATTAACTTTTTTCAAGATTTATTTAAATTTCGAAGTGAAAATATATATGACTTACACCACTTTCATAATTATGGGCACATATATGTACGTCTGAAAGGCAAAGTCTCTAACCGCAGATACAGTGTGAATATTTATTTAAAGATTCTTTAGTATTTATGCACATATAAACTTATAAAATCATGCAATTAATACCAGCAATGTTATAATACCACATTAACAAATAATAAAAAAAATCACTGACTTCAAAATTACCGAAAAATCACACATAGACCTATTGAACTACATAACAGCAGCAAATATGATCATAAATGGGAACAGTTTCTAAAATTGACGAGAAGATTGCAAAAACTCATTAAATCGTTAAAAAACAAATTCGAAACTCATCATGAATGTCGTTGTCTTTAATTAAAAACGCATTCTCTAAAGATAAGAATTGCTAAAATTCTGAAGTAAAAAATTCAGTCTGAATAGCTTCGAAAAAATTTAAAAAAAAATTAAAAATTTCTCAAACTAGAGAAATAATAGAGAAATATCGCCACAAAACTATAGTACATATTTAAGGAAATAAATGAAAGTCTTAAACATAAAAGTTTTATAGAAAACACTATCAGGACAATTATGAATAAGATTCCGCGCGAAATTTCTTTCTTCCCCAATTAAATTTTTTTATTTTCCCTATTAGTTGCTATCATAGTTGGAATTGTTCTCCGGGAAAATTTTTCGCGGAATTGTATTCATAATGGTATTCATAATTGTACGATAATTACAAATTGGCGAATAAAACCAAACTTGCAGAAATTTGGTTCAATTAAAAAAAATGTGGGCTTGAATTGTAACATTAGTGATCGTATCAACAATCGTACGATTGATAATTACGTGTTACATCAATTGTATAAACGTAGTGGCCGTTGTGACACTAAAGAATCACTTTTGACCCTTTTCGTGCCAATGACACTTTTTATGTCCTTTTTTTAATTTATCCCTTTGTATCATTTTAACAAAATGTATGATGCCACTTTATGAAAATGAGTTAAAATTCCAATATAACTCATGCATGTGTACATACATGAAATATTTTGACCCGGTTTCTGTAAATTCCAAACACGATGTAAATTATTTTAAAATTGTTTCTGAGTTCAAATACATAATTATCGAATCAGAAACTCTTGTCCATGAGTTTAAATTGCTAGAAAGAAATATAAACAGCAAAACTTATGAAGATTTACGTAAGAGATAGAAATTTTGAAAAGTAGATTTTATAAAATATATATATATGTATTCAAATTGATATGAATTCGTTACACACTCGTATATATTTACTTTGCCTCATAGGAAGTAGTGCTTCCGCTGAACTAATTTTTTCAAAACTATCTCTGTTTAAAAATAAACTTACAAATAAAACTAAAATAACAACTTGTGAGTCCATATTTTACTCTCTAAATTTGCCCGAATCAGAGCTGGAAAAATGGACTCCAAGTGAAGAATTAATTCCAAAATGTAGAAAAAGTAATTCTAAAAAGTCATAAATATTATTAAAAGTTTTTTTTTTGTAAGAGTAACTTATTCTTTTTGATAATATGACTTATATTGGATGTACCTGTAAATCGTTTTAAAGTTTTAACATTAATTTATAATTAAGGTATGTTAATTAATTTTATTTTAGTCTCATGTATTTAATTAATTCGTGTTTGTTTTTTTTTTAAATTGAGATAAATGTTATTTTTTTTCACAACAAACTTGACCCTATTTTACTTTAAAATACACTTGCTGACCCTTTTTTTCTTCAATACCCTTTTTATGACACTTTTTAGAAATTTTCAACGGCAACCCTGCAAACAATTACAAGCGGATCGTAATTTTTTTTAAATTCACAATAGATTTGAGTTCCACAGCACTTTGAATAGTATATTTAATTCACAATAGATGTAGAACTTTTAAAATAATTAAAAAATGTAATTTGATTTCACAAATGTAAATATGGAAACTGCATTATTATATAATATAAATTCGATAGCGAAGATGAAAAAATAATATTGAGGAATCGGAGCAATATATTGACAAGTAATTTGGCATCACCTCAAATTCGCATAGGTCCTCGTCCATTCGGTGAAATATTTGCTGCGAAGCATTTTTGATTTCTCTTTTGAAACTGCATTTGTGTTCACACTGTGAAGTTTTTCTTTTGCAGCTTAATACATTTTTATATTTGTCATGAGAATGAGACGAGATTGAGGTACTCAACAAGAACTGCATATACATGAAACAAAGTACCCTTGTCCATTCTTCATTCCCTGTTCATCAACAAGCTCAAAAAAAGTTTTGCAGCAAATTTTTCATAGTGTGAACGAGGACTAAAGGATCTCAATTTTAAGCAGAATTTATATTTACATAAAATTAGGAAAGTTGGTTAAGAGTGATTCCAAAGTATGAGGGGTTTTGAGGGTGCATGCTTTGATTGGGCATGGCTGCTGTTGAAGAGCATATTGCCCCGAAGAGGTAACATGAAGATGGATACTCGAGACTTCTAAAATTTTTTGACGGCTGCAATCTTTTGCTTATTACCCCGACTCAGAATATATTTTAGGTACATACTTGATTGAGAAATAAAGTTTATAAAACAACAAAAAAAATTAGTATTAAATTTTTTAACTGCTGTGCACTAGTTTATTTAACCAACTTTGTTGGTTGGTGCAATTATAATAATCGAAATTGTATACGAGTAGATTTATCTATGACTTTTGTGTAAATGCATTATTTAACGAAATAAATATAAAGAGTATTTCTGTGGAATTTTTACTTTTTCATAAATTTTTAGTTTTTGTGAAACGCTGGTGACATAAAATTTTCTCATGTTTGCCACGTCTAACTTCGACTTTAGTAGTACGGTCATGTTTGGCTGCTGATAACAAACGTTGTTCTTAAAATATTAATTTAAAATGATATTTAGCATAACAATAGCCACTAAAGTGATGAAAACCACAGAAGCATTAACTTAACAAGCATACAAGCACAATGCGAACTGCACAGCCACCACCACACGTTCACAAAAAGGAAGAAGAAAAAAACTATTCACAGTAGCACAAAAAAAAACAAATAAATACCCAAAACTCGTATTTATTATCAAACAAATTGCAGACTTCATCATTACATGGACACATAAATGAAACACTTTCTCAATTCAGGGGAGACGACTCATTCCATTAAACCACAAACAAAGTTACGACTGCTGTTGAATGAATGGATGAATGGAAAATATATTCTATTGTTAACAAGGGCTTAAAATTATCTAATGCATGCAATCAACCCTCTGCCAAAGTTTCTTTCTTTCTAGTGCTCTCTCTTTGGCTTTTAATTATTCAAAGTATTTGTTATTGTAAAGATAAACTTGGAAATTTTGTTGCTCCTTCTGAATTTGAAAGGAAGACACTTTTACATTTTCACAAAACGAAACGTCATGCTCAAAGTCTTTCTCCTTGTTTTTTTTCTATTTACCTTGAGGCTAAAAATTGTAAGTGTGTATTTTGTTAAGACGAGATTTTATGGAAATTATAAATTTAATTTTAAGATGCAACGAAACGTGTTAATTAATTTACTCATTTATATGCGTAAAATAATGTTTTTGAATTCATTTAGGAATTATTATTATTGTTGTTATAGTTGTTCTTGTTGTATGCATTTTAATATAAATTTTTACATTTTACGAGTATTACCTGATGTAAAGTTATGTCAGTATCATCAATACACATTTATTTGAAATACATAAACATTTGTAAAATAGTTGAGCAGTTGTGAGCTCAATTCTACGGGTTTCTTTCGTGTATGTATATATGTATATATATACATGTATATATATATATATATATATATATATATATATATATATATATATATATATACAGTGCGGGACAAATATGTGTAAATTAATTTATACCACTTACATATTTTTAATTTAATTTTTGATGTGCAAACATCTATACGCTAGGGTGTAAAAATCTTTTTCACAATACAATCACAAATTTTGAGTAAGATCGTAAAGCGTTATCAAATCTGAGTGAGCTAATATGTATGAGTGTATTAGTGTAAACATACGAACCAGAAGTACAGATAAGCTTAACAGCTGCATAGAGATACACTCAACCGAATTTTAAAGCATATATTCAGGAGCAATGTTAATTTTAATAGAAATCGCTTGTGAAGTGTATTAGTGTTGCCAGTGGGGATAATTTTGTTAAAAAGTTGAAAAATATAAAATAAATAAAATAAATATAAACTTTTAAATAAAAGAGCGATTTAAATGTCAAATATTTGTTTAAAAGATATATAAAGCAGTCTCTAATAAAGAATTTATAATATTATATTATAAAATATCTGAATTACGTACTGTTGCCTTACACTGAAGCTGGTGCACGACAATTGGGTAACAATCTCCATCTCATGTCAATTATTAGGGGTGGAGATTTTAATACAAATTTTGCAAAGTCACAGTTGCAAGCTTTATCAAAATTTTTATTTGACGTTTTCCACTTGCATATGATCAATTCTCCACAAACTCCCACAACTAATAATTCCAGTACTATAAATGCAGTTTTCCATCGATTTTTAAACACAGTAGAGTCAAAAATTTATACATATAACTTAGTTACCATATTCCAATATTAAAAAAAAATAATTACTAAATGTTTAAACATCTCCTCTGTGATCGGACTCACATTGCATTTCCTTTTGTCTGATATGGCACCTCCGTTCTAAAGATGTGGTATTTAAAATTCGTCAGATACGATATACCCGGTGTTGCCATACAAGTTTGAGCAAAAACTTGGCCATACGAACAAACAACTGTCTTTGAGAAGGAAAAAGTGCCCAATAAAACTTCTATTTGTAACTGCCGCACTAAACCAGTTACAAACTCTTCAATATCACTTTTCTTATCTACAAAGTCATTTCCTCTATATTTTAAATTTCAAAACAAAGCCGGAATAACTGGAAAAACTATAAAATTTCCTGGAAACACTTGAAAGAAGGCATAATCAAATTACAGTATCATTGATGTACAGAAAAAAAATTGTATGTAATATTTAAATGATGATTTATTTGACATCGCAACGTTACACTTGACTTTATAACCCGAGAGAGTATTTTTGAAAAAAAATATGTCCCCTTCTAATCACTTTGTCATATGAGAAGTTCACGCTAGAGCATGTTCTTCACATGCAGCATATAGTAATTTTATCTTACAAAAGTACACTGAAAAAAATTTTGGAAACTAAAAAAATTTTCTTATATCGATTACTTTTTTCTTCCAGCGGTAATTTAAGCAGAATTATTAAAAATTGTTTTTTGTAATTTCAAACAAACCAAAAAGAATTTAAAATAGAATTCTTTTCCGCATTTTATTTTTTAAATTCCGAAAACAAATTTTAAAACGAACGAAAAAAATAAATAGCATTTGCGAGCAGAATTTTTTCCTACCCTGCTTGTAATGACACACCTTAGAACGTGGGCGCTACCATTCCCTTTAAATTTAATATTTCAAACATCCTGACAGGATCTTGCTCACACAAAAGTGAGAGTAGCCACAACACACTAAAATTTAGTCTGATAAGACGACGTCCACAAAACTGAGCAAAGGCTTGATGTTCTTGCAATGACATAATATTGTGTTAACGTTTTATTCACTATGCATTGCCTCACCTTAATTTTATAAGCCTGCATCGATCGTGTACAGCACGGTGTCTACACCTGGGTATGATATCTTTGGAAAAAGAGGCGTAAAGTACAGTCAATGCTATTTATCTGATTTGATTAATGGAAACATTGACTGCCCTGAACTTTTAGAAAAAATTCAGTATTATGTACCTGCAAGATTATCAATTCGTTACAGGAAATTGTTTTATGTCGCGTTGCATCAAAGAAATTACGTATTAAATGGCCCCATGATAAGATCCTTAAACTTTTTTAATTCATTACCAAATAACATTAGTTTGGAATTTACGGCATCAAAAAAAAACGGTTAAAAATTTTATACTAGAAAATTTTAATTAATGATGTTCAGTATTTTTACTTATTTTTTGGATATAATAATTTTAAGTATTATACTAATTAAATTACTTATCAGTAGTCTGTTTAGGTCAACACCTTTTAGACTTAATAAATAAATAAATAAATAAATACTACAATAATTGAAATTTATTTGCTGGTGGTTTAGCATGTTTATATACGTATTTCATTGGCGCTTGAACCAAATCATCAGTAGACTTCAACCACAAATTTTGAATAGTCACAAACCTCTTACTTTATGCACAGACTTTCGAAAACTATATGAGAATTCATAAAACAATAAATATTTTTGAAAATCACAAAGAAAAAATAAGCTTAGTAGGCTTTGAAACTGATACAAAACCCAGCAAATAATGTATATTCAGGTGAACTCATTTTATTTTTCTACATCCTTATACAATTAGAAATCCATTGGACAATAAAAGTATTTACAAGGCTAAATGAAAAATAAAACATTAATTGAACTTTAATGAAATTTATTTACTTGACATATTGTCAGAAGTGTAAATACTACAATAATTGAAATTTATTTGCTGGTGGTTTAGCATAAGGATGTAGAAAAATAAAATGAGTTCACCTGAATATAAATTATTTGCTGGGTTTTGTATCAGTTTCAAAGCCTACTAAGCTTATTTTTTCTTTGTGATTTTCAAAAATATTATTATTTTATGAATTCTCATATAGTTTTTGAAAGTCTGTGCATAAAGTAAGAGGTGTGTGACTGTTCAAAATTTGTGGTTGAAGTCTACTGATGATTTGGTTCAAGCGCCAATGAAATACTGACTTGCATGAATCTTGGCTCTTTAAATCATGTTTGCAAAGTAAGCGCTTCTAAGCCTCTTTAAATTAAATATTATCACAAAAAAGGTTGAAAGCAAAACATAAGAAAATTTAACCGAACTTAAAAAATAAGCCCTAAAATGTTAAAAATAATTTAAATTAATTTAAATAAATGTATTTAAAAAGGTTTGTTTGTTGTTGGTTAAACACTTCTAGAAGCAATTTGTTCCTGCGTATAGACTTCAACCATAATTCAAAAAAAACTTACAAGACCCAAATGATTATAGTAAAACTTCCAACAAATTATTGAGAATTACAAAACTATGAACACAACAGCTAAAAACATCTTTTCAAAAACAACAAACAATATTACTCAGTATGTGTTGCCTAATTTATTTTTCTACTAGCTGAATTAAAAGTTAAATAATATAAATAAATATAATATATAAATAATATTCATCTGAGCCAGTGACTACAACATATATTTGTGCAAGATTTTTAGCCGGTAAAAAAATAAATTCAGTAAAGTGCGACTTTGACTCGCACACGAAGGGTTGCTTACGGCGCTTGTTTCTTTTTGACATTTTTTGGGTTTTCCCAATTTTTTTTGGTTTTTTTATATATTTTTAGTTTTAGCTTTTTGGTAAAAACAGGGAAAAACGAATTTATAATAGTAGAAAAGGGAAAAGTAAAAAACTCACACGGAATTGTCGTTCGTGATTGGGCTGAAAGTTTTAAATATTCTGTGAAACTTTCAGATCCGTAGCTCGTATGGTACACGAGAAAACAGCCTGTGATAGACCTACAGGCGAACGGACATCGTTGCGAAAACAATAAGGTTCTTTTTCACCTTTTTTGTACGAAACCCTAAAACGATATGGATTAATTCCATAACATTAACTCAGAAATCGTATATTTTTAATTATGACTCTTTTGCAGTAACGAGCAAAAGAGTACGAGTAGTAATTTCATTCTATTGTAATAAAATAAAAAATAATTTTTACTTTTCTTTCAGTGCATGAAAATAAAAAACAAATACTTATTTGAACTGCATTTATTCAATATTACACACATTATCCCAAAACGATCGATCATGGAACTAATGATTTCAACAAAAAAGAAAAAAAACGTCGGAGGCGTAAGAGTCATTATTAAAACCATAAATAAGTTCTTAAGCACCAGCGTGAAACCCATCTTCCAAAACATGCATTCACAACAAAACTCGTCATAAGGAGCGTTATACGAGGCGAGGCAGCTGTAATTGGATCCATGCGTCGTGCCATAAAACAAAAGACATTTTTTTTCTGCTTCTACACAGGTTGCTATGTGTAGGCATCAGGCGACACAATGTCTGGCATGGCAGGGCTGATCGGTCAACCACTTAAGAAGAAAGTATGTAATTGTGTGCATTTAAAGAGAGAACCAGAGAAGTCTACTAAAGTGTTTTTTAATGCTAGATATTTTTAGAAATAAATTAAAAAAAACACTTGAGTTGATTTGAAAAATTTCATATGCAATCGCTTTTAACCAAAACGTTTGATTTGCAGATGTTCTTTTTTATTTTAATTGTTTTTTTATTGTGAATTTTTGTTGCAAAAGCGAGTTTCCAATTTCCTATTTAATTCATTAGAATTTCAGATTAACATGCATGAGGTTAGACTTGAGGTTAGACTAACGTGACAAGATGGTTTTTGCAAAAAGACGGGATTTTGAAGAAAATATGTACCTCCAAAAAACGGGATTAAAAAAAATATATTTTAGGAAGCGCAATGTGTAATATGCACATTCACAGTTTCGTATGTACCTGGGAAACGCGGTTTTCAACTCAAGCAATGCTTTTAAATTAAAAATATTTGTTAAGAAAAATATTTACAAATAAAAACCAAACGTCGTTCCAATCGTACCAATTAAGAAGGGCTGTACCGATTTTGTCTTTTTTTTTGAGGAATAGTGTCACGTATTAATGCGGAGATAAGTTATTTATCCGTTTCAGAGCTTTTTATGAATTTGGCATCGATTTGTTAGTGCATATTTCTGCATATTTTACCCATTAAAACATGTTTTTTTCATATATCAGTCTAAAACGCATATATTTAGCACATTTTAATTTTCAGAGCACAATTTACGCTTTTACGGCATATTTTGATACTTTATAGAACTTAATAGAACTTACCATTTATCTATCTGTTGGTCAACATTTTTTTTTCGCCATCTAAATCTTATTTCAATGTTCTTCAGTTATTGATTTTGCTATTTGTGACGTACTCTGCCTAAAGTAGATTTTGAAGGCAACGCTTTTTATTTGACAATCTAGGACAATAATTTGTTGTTTATTGTAATAAAAATTCTAACTAAAAAGTTTTTCTTACTTATCGAAAATACAGTTCCAAAGTTGTACTTCTTATATTGTTATCTCTTGAAGTTGAAGTTAAATTTTTATGGGAATATCAAAAAAAAATTAATTTGTTTTATTTGCTTTAGTCAAGATTTGTATGGCGATTTTGTTTTAACATACATTTTAAACACAAATTATAATACTGTAGTTATTATTTGTTAATTTTTTATTGTTTTCTTTTTAGGGTTTCATACACGAAGGGTGAAAAGGAACCCTATCGATTTCGCTACGCTGTCCGTCTGTCCGTCACACGCTATTTTCTCAGGAACCTCAAGAGCTACGCACCTTACGTTTGGACAGAGTATGTAGAACCTTGGCCGCTACAAATACATCACAATTAAAAATTAAAGGGTGTTCCAAAACGAACAACGAAAAAGGTTAAAATCCCATGTAACATACATACATACAATTGTATGTACATACATATGTATGTATATTGACACTTGAAATTACTAAAATTAGTGTATTCTTATATAGACTACAACAATTAACACTAAATGTCAAAAATAAATTAAATTAAAGGGTGGTCCATCAGTTAATGCAATTTTGACAACTTGCTATATCTTGGAAACCGTAAGAGGTAAACTCTTGAAATTTTTCAAAACGTTAAAACTAAAAAATCCGAAAATTATAAAATCGCCAAAAATTTAACAAAATCGCCAAAACGAAAAAAATTGACATATATAAAAAAAAATTCTAACACTAAAATAAATCGCCAAATTCGAAAAAATCGCCCAAATAAAAAAATCGCCAAAATGAAAAAAACGGCAAAAACCGAAAAAAAATCGCCAAAACGCGAAAACGCACGAAAACCAAAATAATTTTTTGCATGAAAAAAACGCCAAAAACCGAAGAAATCAACAAATTGAGAAAAAGTGTCAAAACTAAAAGAAGTGCCTAAATGAAAAAAAGACGCTAAAATGAAAAAAGCGCCAAAACCAAAAATAATTGCATATATGAACAAAAATCGAAACCAAAAACGAAAAAAAATTCCAAAACTATATTTTATGTAGGCTAAAATTCGTATTGAATTACATATCTCGTGTCCGTAGGGAATCATTCGTGCGCGGGTCAAGCTCGCACTTTACTGAATTTATTTTATTTTATTTTTGTCTTATTTAATATGCAAATGTTGTTGAATTTTTTGATTAAAAATATATTTTCAATTAAAAAAAATTTTTTTTATTTTTAAGAAGATACTTTTGAGTTTTTAGTGCATATTTGCAAGTTTTTACTGCATATTGAACCCGAACACATTCAAAGCATATTTCTGGTTTTCCTGTTCATAACCTAACTGACGTTTTGACGGAAAAAATTGACAACGTCCCCTTTTAAGTAATTTATCAATTAATAAATAAATACTGTAAATTAATATTTTTCCATATTGAAATAAGAAACTTTCAACATTAGACTTTCGTTATTAATTCAATATGGTTTTTATTGATTTTAAGCTGGTTTTCTCTGGGTATAATATACAGATTCCTTCATTTCGGTTACATCTCTACAACCATTCTCATTACTTTTCACATAACAATGTCGATCACAGCTTATTCTACCATTACCTTTACATTCCATTACAGTCGGCTAACTGAGCTTTAAGGCAATAATTACGACATTACGGTATTCGTGCGATCCTACCTTTAAAATTTACTAGATTAACCTGGTGTGCTTTGCTGCCCCTATCATTATAAAATAAAATAAAAAGTGCTTATATAGTTAAGAAATATAATTTTATTATAAATAAACTATTGTAACGTTCTAGAACACTGCCTAAATGCAAAAAGAAATTTGAAAATTAATCCCCAAATGACGACGCTATTTTTGATAATCAATTTTCGGGATGGACACTTTGCATTGTTCACCACACCGCCCACCCGCCACAAGTTTTAAAAAAATTTGCGGAATTTTTTCATATGAAATAAACTTTTGGAAATTTGTTCACAAACAACGAAGTTATTTTATATTCACTTTCTAAGGTAGGCACTTAACCACCACATCCCACCCTACCCCCAAAAAATTTCGAGAAAAAAATTTAGTGGAGCTTTTCCAAATGCAAAATGAATTTTGAAAATTGGTCTACAAATGATAAAAGTATTTCAATTTTTGGGGCGGGCACTTTGCACCCCCTACTCCCTTTTAGAAAGATTTTAATGAACCTCTTCCATATGAAAAATTAATTTTGAAAATTGGCGCACAAATGGCGAAGTTATTATCCTTTATAAAGGTTGATTTTTTAGCAATTTTTTAATTGGCAATACTGTTTTTGGCAACTTAGCTGTTTTCGGGTATCATGTTACTGTTAAACATGTCCAGTTTGGTTTATTATGTAACCATGAGTCGCCTTACAAACGAACAACGCTTGCAGATTATTAAATTTTGTTATTAAAATTCATGGTCGTGCACTTCTTCCATTTTATTTATGGAGAGTTTGTCAAAATTACATTATTTAACATTAAACTACCAACACGAATACGTAGAGGAAAATAACGCAGCTGTATCCACCAGTGTTGTTTATAACCTGGAATTATGGATTCGGCACCAATCGCAGCAACTGGGCTTCTTTTACTTTTTTTTGCCCAAAATGGAAGAGCTGAACTTAACTGAGATGTGATTTCTGCAAAACGGTGGCACATGTCACACAGCACGCGAAATTGTGGCCCAATTGAGAGTCAAGTTCTGTGGAGAGTTTATTTCACGTTTCGGGCGGTCAATTTGCACACCAGATCGTGCGATTCAACGCCTTTAGAGTATTAAAGTCCTGTACAAGACCACTTACAAGAGCTTCTAACACATGAGGAATTTTTCAAATGCTTTACTACAGCGAAATCTTCTAAAACAAACGCTAAACAGCACTGTTGTCAAGACATTTGTTTCAGTTATTGCAGGTATAGGAGTAAAGAAGAAAACACTTCGTGACTAATGCTTTCTTCTTCCTACGCATGGGCGCGTAAGCAAACGTCATGCATCTACATACGCACACACCTTGTGTTTAAATCTTTTATTTCTGCGCTTGCTTTAAAAAACCACCCTTAAACACATAATAGATTACCATCTATATCTTACGCACACACGTACTATATGCAAAATAACAAGCATACACGCATCAACACTAATATACATAAACATCAATACATCCATCGTGCTTCGCTTATTAAACGACAGCATTTATTATTGATTTAGTATAATACATGCCACGAGAATACATTTAAGAAACAAGACGTATTTACATTTCAAGACTGTTTACGTAGGCCTCTAATATCTATAGGGACAAGCCTGGAACGGTTGACGTACTGGAAAACAATATTAAACGATTTATTCGTGAGATATCAGGCAATATGATGCAGAAATTATGCCAAAATTGTATCCAGCGTATAAACCATTTCAGCGTACCCGCAGTTCACATTTACATTAAATCATCTTTAGAATTTAATTATATATATCATTATACCGACCCAAATAAAAATTTTATACATTTCTCTAAATTTAATGTGTTTTTCTATAAATCAAATCCTCTATATAATAAAATATGTCTTAAATGCTATGTGGAAGGAGTAACATAATTTAAAAAAGTGGGTGTAAAAGTGTACGTGATTGGAGAAAGTATAGTATAACTTATTTCAAAATTCCAGCCAAATATTGTGAAAATTTCAGGAGGATCGGTCTAGAGGTCTCGTCTCCTATAAGGTACCAACAATCTTTATTTTATATACATATGTACATAGATAGATTAATTCAAATTTGTCCTTGTTTCCAAAACTTTATAATACATACATAATAGTTGTGGGAATCTTAAGTATTGTTACATATCCAATAGAACATTTTATTCCTCTACTAAAGTTATAACAAAAATCCAACTAAAGACTACGAGTACAAACAATAGTAATATAATCTATGAAATTGTAAATAAAAATCCGGATGTATTTTGTACATACATAAATACAACAACGACAAACAGCTGAGAAATTTGGAATTTCGCAGGTGTATTAAGGAATTTATATCTTATTATTTTATTAGCAGCAACTTAATCCTTTCGAAAAAAAATATTCTAAGAAATTTCAGTAAAAGGAATGAAAAGAGCAATCAAGCCATACCTGTCTGTCTGTCTGTCTCAGTTACAAAGAGTTTGGGTGTAAAAATTAATACACAAGTATATTTTGCAAATACATATAAGATTTTCGTTAAGCCAAAAAATATTGGAAAATACAGGAAATAATCTCATCGATTAACATTACCGGCCACTTAACTTACATATTTCTTGAGGTTTTGTTGACTGGACACACAAAGTGAAAAATTCAAATATAATTTCATTCATAATTTTTGTTTTCTTTTGTTCTATTGCTTCATTGATACCTACCTACCTTCCTTTATTATTATTTAAAATTCTTACAAACACACAAAAACTACACACACACAAACACAAAAAAATGCATGCATACATAAATATCTTAAAAGTGTCAAGTCATTTGTGGAGTTGAAAGATTTTAATTTTTAAACAAAAAGGTCGCTTATTACCAACCCAATCAACCAACAAAGCAATTGTTGTTGTTGTTGTTGTTGTTGTGCCATTTGTGGTGAACCGGACTAATAATGCCGTCTACAGTAGTCGAAGTCACGTCAGTGTTGTCTGATCACTGACACCTTCATTGATTGATTTAAATATGTTTTGGGAAAGTCATAAATATGTTGTTAAACAAAACGACATGCAGCAGCATTTGTGAATGAATGCAAGCAACAACTTTGCATAAAAATTTTCCTTATCACGGCAGGTAAAAAATTTAGGATTTACATGACACATGTGATTAACATGAATTGCGTAGTACGAGCATCGTCGTAGCAGGTAAATATTTATTTCCATTAATAATATGAGCTTGATTTGTAACAACTTCATCATAATTATTTGTCATTATGAAAGTTTTGAAGTTTGATTTGGGATTTCTGAAAGAACAAATTCCAAATCCAAAATATTCAAAAGAACTGAATTATTGACATCCAAAGGTTTCCCGAAATGACGCAGATCATGTCGAAGCATTTTAACCTCTTTAGCTTTTGGAAGCTGTAGCTACGTCCGATGATAACAATGTGATGCTTTTTTTAAATGGCAAATTAAATATTACTCGTTCATTGCCTATTGTCACTGTTTATAATATTGTTGTGTCTAGGGTTCACCATCTCAAATCAGGTTTCTGATATGTAGAACATGGTTAGGAGTAATGAAACTGAAACGTCTTCACAACAAAAGTTTGACCGAAACCTCCGTCATATCCTTCCCCGATATTTCCCCTTTACCCAATTTTCCTTCTCAAAGGCTAAGATGGTTGGAAGGCATTGCAGATAAGCTGGGTCGCTGGTCAGTTACAAAACAGATTAATCACCGCCGGCAGGATGCCGCCCGTCTATAACGCATGGTCTAATACACACACGCCATCACTGGTTACTGGACGGTTCAACCTCTATACTGAACTACTAATAAGACCAACACTGTATAATTTAAATTAATAAATAACAGCTACAACAAAAAAAAAACAGGGAAAGATTTCCCCTCATAGGAAGAACTGCTCGTTTCCAATTAGGAGACAGTGGTCGATCTCTCGGATGGTGAAGGCAAAAGCTATAGCACCCTGCTATGCACCCAAAAAAACTCTTAAAGCCTCCCAACACTAGCAGCCAAGAGTGACAAGAGTGCAGACGAAGAGGAGTACCAAGAAAAAGAAAAGTCAGACCGGGCTAAGTATGAAGGGATGGTGAATGAATATCTTAAGATTAAATACTCCCTGCTCCCAGTATATTTCAAAAAGAACTAATATCAAGCAGTGCAAAATAAGGACAGAAAATAAGAAAGGTCCAACAGAAAGTGTCTTCTTTAAAGTCTGCTACACCGTCATGCACAAGAAGATCTTTCAGCAAGCTTGCGGAGTATCGTACTATAGAATCCAAATTATTTGAGCTCGATATCAAATACTTACCTGCTCACTAATAAGCACAAACCAACTTCTTGTGTGGACTATGGTGAGATTCACCAGGGTAACTTGGATTAGGAATAATGGTGGTGTTGCACCACATTTCCACTTGGAGATTCTGTTTAGACCATTAAGATTCCTTTCTATATTAATACCCGTTCACCGAAATATAGGCTGATCAAATGCTTGGACTCGAAGGATCTCAAAGGACTTCCTAAGACGCAAGACTGTACCTTTTTTGCTTGCATGTGCAGGCAGGCTTTTTAAGTTTAACGGTGAGAGGGGGTGAGAAGCTTGCGGGGTAGAAAAAAAGGCACAAATTGAAAATTCGAGGGGATTTATGACATTTCTCTTTGCCTTTTTCGTTCTCTCAGCATTAAACGTGTATATAAATGCCAAAGAGGCATGAATAAAAAAG
Source organism: Tachina fera (assembly GCA_905220375.1). Classification (NCBI taxonomy): domain Eukaryota; kingdom Metazoa; phylum Arthropoda; class Insecta; order Diptera; family Tachinidae; genus Tachina; species Tachina fera. Next base: position 47,901,301 of record LR999964.1, on the reverse strand, counting down.
GCTTAATGTAAATGTGTGTGACTTTTCGTAGGGGGTTTAAAAGAAAATTGTCAATACCAGGCAGGATAAAAAGGCATAGTGTGAATTGGCTCCAAGCACTGTAAAAAAGCTATTGCTTATGCACAAATATAGTGTCAGCACAGGACCAACCGTTTATGGCGAAGTAGAGATTATTAAAGAGTCAAGAAGGCTATGTGGCCAAAACTTGACTCATTAAGATCCAAACAGCTACTGTATATGAATAGGAAGGATATGCGAGTCATAATACGAGCGTTGACTCGGTCAGAGCAAGGGCCAGCATTTGGCAAACTAGTACTCTAGAATTCTGTAGGACGTGCGGGGATGAAATGGAACCAGAAACCATTGAACATATTATCTGTCATTGACCGAAGCAGCAACGCCATATACTTAGATGAGAGCATTAGTGATATCACTAATTATATACTGGAGGATATCAGGGGCTTCATCGTGGGAATTCAGTGTTTTAATGACAGATAATTGGGGCACTTCTTGGGAACTAATGGGGGTTAAAATTATTATTAACGGGTATCAATAGTAAGAAACCAAAGGGGACCTAATTTAGTCTTCGAGTGGAGGTATGTTCTAGCATTACCCTTAATAACCTAACTTAACCTAATTCCTAACCAACAGCATGGCTAATTAAGATTTAAAACTCGTTCCTGCTGAGGATATTCCAGTAAGACAGCGAGCAGGAATTTGTGTACCAGTGCGCAGGAAACGCTCGAGTATCTGAGTCTTTATTCTTTTAAACGATATACGCTGAGGATAATATCACTCGCGACCTTAAAGTCCGTGGTGTTAAACTGCGTTTAGAGAAAGATGGTTAATTTTTGCAATTAAATATGAACTAGGCTTATCACCTTCGATTCGCCTATCCAGGGTTCCTAAACCGCACAATGTCTAAGTTTTTTTTCGGCTAAGAGAACCTTTAAGCTTTCTGAAGGAGAATTGGAGGATTTTCGTCGTCATCATTGATTGTAGCTTTAGCTTCCAAAAGCTGAAGGTTTTTAAATGCCTAGACATCATCTGCGTCGTTTCAGGAACCCGTTAAACGGAATACCTTTGCATGAAATAATAGCTCAATTCCAGCACAATATATGCTATTAGGGGCAGCAGTAAATTTAACGACATGGGTGAGTATCTTTTAGATTGCATTAACCTTAATAGACTAATAGCATAGACAGACGACAACGTTAATTTGCATTAGCAGCCGTAATTCAAATTAACTTGTGAATTATCCCCATCCCAATGCGCATTAGGTAAATGCACTAAATGAAAGTGAATTAATTCTGAATTTAGCTATTTCAATATGGTAACATCGTCAAAAGTCAATCAAACTTAAATTAAGTTTTAATTTTCAATATTAAAATGGATTCAAAGTCAGAAAATTTAAGTTATTTTGATTGTTTTTAGAAAAAGAAAAAGGAATATTAAAAGCTCGACACAAATTTGTTCCATTTTAGGATTTCCAAGGAAAATTATCGAAGTGTGTGTGTACGAAAGGGATGCACAAATTTTGTGAGTTGTATACTTAATTCAAATACTGTCGTCTGTCTGGGTAAATTTTTAACTCACATTACTGAGCTTTTAATGCAAATTAACGCTGTCGTCTGTCTACGCTATAACAATATGTCAATCTGACGGCTCGCCAACCATTATCTTTCCGAGTTCGGAGATATTGCATTTAAATTCTTGATCAGCCTTTGGAGGTTAGATTACAAGACGAACTTAACAAAATATTCTCCACATCAACAAACAACACTAGGTAGTCTGCAAAACTTAGAAGGATTCTGCCCGCAAGGTACTAATATCCAGCTTTAGTATAAATTGAATATTCTTCTTAAAATTCACTTGCTTCGCTACGCAGGTACAGTCAGGACAACTGAATGAAATAGGGAATACCTACACCCTGTCAATGAGAACATTATTTTCCTGAGAGAATCTCGGACATCTTCCAAAGATGATGCAGATATATTTCTCTCTATCCCGCTATCTGATATGTTCCGACTACCTGGAAAAACACTAAAATAGTTTTCATACCAAATGTTGGCAGAAGAAGAAGACATAAGAGCATGAAAGACTTCCATTCGTTCAGTCTCTCCTTAAAATGCTAGAAAGAATTTAGTCTCATCCATTCTACAAGCACTTTTAGGATCCTCAAAAGTCCCAAAAAGTCAGTATGTTTACTTAAAGGTTTTCTCCATAGAAACAGTCCCACATGATGGAGTAAGACATTTAGTAACGTCCCTAGACCACAAATAGTACATCTTAACTGCCTTCTAATATATAACAGTGCAAATGTGGCTTATTTAAAAATAATTTTTTCAACAAAGAAAAACAATCGTAGCTAGTTTTAATTATTAGCGTTTGAACTTTATTTATTTCTTTATTTATGATTTCATTAGGTTAAAGATCGTATCGCTCTGTAAGCCAAATTACATGTGATAATTCTTAATGAACAAATAACACCAAAGTTAATTGCAAATCTTCTGACAAACACTTAGTAGAACGGAACAACTAGCTATTTTCGAAGGTCGCTGCTGATGATGAAATCAGCGTTCTTTGTGTTTGGTCTACTGTGTGTGGTGTTAGTTAATGTAGATTTCTGCTTTATATTCTCAGCTTAAATTCATCGTATTACAAAAATTAATGCACAATTAGTAAATAACAAACGACAATGGCAGTAAATTTAGAGATGGTAAATTTGAACTTTCAAAAAAAAAATAAAGCTTTCAGCAACTTTCAAATGTCCTCAAAAAAATCTAAATTTTTCTAGAAAAGAAATTAACTATAATTTACACTTATTTTATAAAAATAAAATACATACAAACATACATAATAGACTGCATGTCCGATTTTTTTAAAGTTCAGTTGACGGCAAAATAGTCAGACAGCCCATTCGGAGTATACTTATGCCTGCAAGATTTTCATGTCTAACTGAACTATGTATGTTATCAAGTTACACTGAGAGAAAAACCTTCACAAATGCAATGATTTTTGACATTATATTTAAAAGTTTGTCATTATTTTTCAACCAATGCAACGTTTCATTCGTACTACGAAAATTGTTTCATTAGCTGAAAAAATTTCATATATACAACGAAATATTTTCAATCATGAAGCGACATGTTTTTTACTAAGTAACGTACATTTTCATATTTTAAATGAAAAATGTAGTAATTGCAATGAAACTGTTTGGTCTATACAATGCAGTGACGTTAGTCTGACATATTCTTAACGAACAATTTCATTGAATTAACAAAATGTTTCATGTATATCATGAAAATATTTCATTACTCAGACGTTTATCTAATTAATTCAATATTATTTAATTTATTTGAAAGGTTATAACTTATAAATAAATATATATATATATAAAAAAAAATACTTTGACTTGTCTCCAGGGTTCGAACCTGTCACTATAAGGGTAGCACACTGCCTACTAGCCAGCAGCAGGAAGTTTTCTTCATTGTAGTAATGAAAATATTTCATTAAACTTACAACGAAGCTATAATTTCCACAACTATAGCTTAATTACAATTGTAGTTTGATACGTTGACCTTCTTTTATGTCACCTAATCAATTTAAAATATTTCTTTCGGCCCTGTTCTGTAAACCGATCGATTTGAAACCGCACGATTTTAGAAAACTAACTCCGACAGTAGAAATATTTTTTTAGATTTTTTAAAATTTTTTTATATATGGTAAATGATTTTAAACACGTCTGCAGGCCCATAATTCGGTTTACAGAACAAGGCCGTTTGTATGAATTCTTCATAAGAACATGTATTTAAATTTTTCATTACCCGAATGAAAATTATTTCGTAACATTAATGATATAACGAAATGTAAAATATTAATCATTAGAAAGGTTTCATTCCATTAATGAAATTGGCATCAAGTTTGTCGTTGTATTAATGAAAGAGGTTCAAATTAATGGTTTCATTCCCATTACGAAGGGTTTTTTCAGTGTAATCTTTGTTAATGCATTTCGTTTATGTCTTGGGTTCTAAATTCGAAATTTTTCGGCGCACACGTCTTTCCCATATAATCACTTAAAATAAATTTTTACTTAATATGCAGATGTAGGGTGCATAGGATTCGTTACATCTCTCTTATTTGTTTAAATTAAATATTTTCATGTACTATTTTACTTCACACTCTTTCACAAACCATAATACTGGTAAAGGTTTCAGTTACTTTAATTCCTCTTCTTTTGTGTGTATGTGTGTGTTATTTCTTTCACTTTATTTATTTAAGACCAACAAAAAAGTTAACAATAATATTGACACATTGCCTGTCATTTGAATCTCATTTGTAAAGTCATGTTGTATAAATAAACTTTTTCTCAACTTCTTTCGAATATCTTTTTCAAACGCAAAAGACAATGCCAAAGCAAATAATGCATTTAAAGCCGAAGGATTTGTTCCAGCAAACAGTTCCTTAGTTGGCTTAATGTTTGTATGTACATATGTATGTATACTTGTGGCCGATTAGAATACATACAAATACAAATCGTCTGTTTTGACTTTGGATAATAGTATTTGGAAATTTTCTTTTCTTTTTGTTCTGCTTTTTATGTTATTTTTAAGTAAAGAAATTTTTAATGTTAAGTTTAGTTTTACTGAGTCCTAGATTGACTTTCAGCTTTCCAATTCAGGATTATATTAGTCTGCAAATGATCAGATTATGGATATGCGTCATATAGAGGAATGGGAATCAATATATACTACGTTTACACGGGTGATTTATTCGCAAATAAAAATATTGCAAGTATAGAATTATTTTTTATTTAATTTCTAATAGCTAGCTCACAAAAATAATTCCTGATTAAAGCAATATTCACCAATAAAATGCCTAAGGTTGCCATGCTTACAAATTGTTGTTAACAAAAAACAATAAATATATAAGTATTGCACAAAAACATTGTTAAGCAGACCACGCACTTGCAATGTAATTGTGCAATTTTTCGTATTTTACAATAGTAAATATGTATCGCCATGTGTATGTCATATCGTCGCTGTTTTATCCAACTGACCTATGTAACATTTCTAAAATTTTACAGGAGTGCAGCTTTTATGATAGTTTTCTACATGCATTCTTATGGGCCTGAAATAGTTTTACTTTTATAGGCTCAACATTAATTTTTACAGTCATAAAAATTGTAGACAGGGGTCTATTATGACTCATAAAGTCTAGTAGTGGAATTAACTAGAACTAGTTAGAACAGCGACAATATTCGAAGTTGGCAAATATCAAAAGACTTTCGATTTTTATTCTACAATCACGACAATTGTGTAATGTGTTGGCAACATTGTTTAATATTGTTTACTTTTTCACTGCCAGGAAAATTTGTTAATATTTTATTTTTTTAAATATTGTGCAACATATGCAATAATAATATGTTATAACGGATGGGCCGCTAAACTCGTAGAAACAAATATGTAATGACAATTAAAAAAATAATAATTATTTGATATTTTTTATATTTAGATTTAGATTTTTCAAATGGTTTACCAGCGAAATATTCTAAAAAAAACGCTAAACAACACTGTTGGCAAAACAAACAACTGAAACAAATGTTTTGCCAATAGTGTTGTTTCGCGTTTTTTTTTAGAATATTTCGCTGTAGTAAAGAATTTGAAAAATCTCTCATGTTTTGAAAGGTCTTATGCAGGACTTTAGTTTCTATAGAAGTGCTACCAAGTATGTGTACTTTTGCTATGCAAATAGTTCGCGTATAAACGTAGTAATATTCAAACAAACATGCTCACATATTCATGTACACATGTTTATGAACATTACTCTGCGCCATTGCACTTTGTTATAACAAGCAATCTTAGATTTTTCCCAAAATGCTTCTTATCCAAATTTTTGGAAACGAAAACTTTTCGTTTTCGAAAATCGACCGATATCCCTCACATCATTACGCACATTTCAGTCCGCTTTGGATCTGTGAACTAAACAAATATTATATTTATATTCCGCTTTCAAACACCCTTATTCTTTTACAGCAAATTTCTATTCCTTTATTCCATTTCTTTTTTTTTTCTTTTTTTATTTCAAATTGGGTGCAAGTGTGTTGTCAGCTCCTTTGACTGTCTAATTTTTCGCTTTGTCGCCAATTGGAATAACATAAAATGTTTGTACAAATACTTCACCAATTACCCACTTCTACGATTCAATGAATTGAGTGTCAGTTAAGGGCGTTGTTTAGCCGGTACAACCACGTTATTCTAAACGTATGTGTATGAGCAATAAAAATATCCTTAAGGCCAAACATGTGACACAAAAAAGCACACAAAGTAAATCCTGCACTTGTACACACACATATATATAAAAGTGTATTCATGGTTTATATTGTTGGAGTTCAATAAAAAAAAATTCTTTTGACAATGACTCCATATCGTTATAATTCAGTTTATTTTTGAATATTAATAATTCACATGTTTTTTTTTTCATTGAACACAAAACTTGCTTTAGGCATGCTCGCTGTATACCGCTTTAATTTAGTTTGAATGAAAAAATATTTTATAGAATACATACACAGAAAAAAGTATTCACCAATTAAAAATTTAATTAATATAATTAAATTTTTAATTGTATTAATTAATTTGAGTGGAAAAACTTAATTGATATTATCAAATTGTTTATAGGTGAAAATTTAATTAATTTTTTAATTGATACTACAAATATTTTAATTAATATTACAAAATCATTCATATTACTTTTTTTATGTGTACTACCTTAACCCCCATTTCAACAAAAAAAAACAATTCAAGTGCACTTTTTCCATAGAAAAATTTTTTTTGAAAATTGGTCCACAAATGATAATACATGTTTGAGGCAGGCACTTTGCTTTTCCATTAGTCTAAGCTTTCCATGTGCAAAAATATTTTTAAAAATTGGTTCACAAATAACAAAGTAATGAGATTATTATTTTTTTTGGGTGGGGACCAGAGTAGCAAGTCGTGCCGGCGTAACTGGCGGCTAGCCAGTCAGCCGAGTATTTTCGACAAGCCGAGCCGCCGCCGAACCACTCGGCTTATCGGCGGCGTATACTCAGCCGTTATTTTGTCTTTTATTTTTTATAATTTCTTAAATTTCGTATTTAATATGATAGCGAGCGTCCCGGAAAGATAGTTGTTTTTGCTTCCACATAAAAAGAAAATGTTTATGTGAACGGTAACGTAGCTGCGATAACACTTACGTTCTCTTTTGGAGTCCCTTCTTAAATACATGCACGTTTACTAGACTTTTTTGTTTAAGCAGTCAGGCGACTTTTTGATAATTAATGGTTCAAAGTTTTTTGTTTGTTGATCCGTAGCAGTGTTCCAATAAAGTAATTAATTTTTAATTCAATCGGAAAGCTTAAATCAAATTTATGTAGAGGGCAATCATGAATAAAATTCCGCGAGAAATTCATAGGAAAAATTCCAACTAACAGCAAGTAATAGGGAAAAAAATTCTAATTTCAAAAATTAAAAATTTCTCGCGAAATTTTATTTATAATTGCCCTGATAGTCTAGAATATGTTTCTATGGTTTAACAAACAATTTACGAAGCTATTTTTTAGGACATCAATTACTGCAATATTTAAACTATTGCAAAATAAATAACGTTACAACGTGGTGATTCAATAATTCACGTATTTTTCTAAAAACAGACTGGGTTAAAACTTTATTCAAATGCTTAAACAAATCGGCGTTAAGCCGTTCAGCCGCCGCCGCCGAAAATATTTGTCTTTCAGCCGCCGCCGACATTTTTTGCTCGGCTTGCTACTCTGGTGGGGACATTTCTCCTTCCGCACGCCCTTTAAAAAAATTTGTAAACCTCTTCCAAATGCAAAAAGCATTTTGAAATTTGGTCGACAAATGACGAAGTTTTTGGTATATGAATTATTGGGACGGGCAATTTGCGATACCCTACCTCTTCCTAGGTTAGCTTAGGTAGGGGTGGCAGTCAGAAATCTGGGCTCACTTAAACCATTTTGGCCCATTGTGATACCACGGAGACTATGCTTATGCGGAGTCCCCATCGTCGAACCAATCTGAGCTGAAGTTCAACACTAGCAACGTCAGACAGATTCCTGAACTCAAGAGCGCCCATTGTGGCCATTTTTTTTCTTGCAAGTCCAGAACAGTGACAAAGAAAATATTCTATGCTTTCCTCCTCATCGATATCCTGGCAGCTACGGCAAAAATCATTGTGTTCAACCCTTAGCCTTTGTGCATGCCTACCTGTGAGATAGTGCCCGGTTAGCACGGACACTAGGATCGAGATTTGTTTACTATTCTTCAAAACTAAGGAATCCGTATTTTTGCTATTTAGGTGAGTCCATAACTGTCTTGTGATCACACAATCATTTCTTGGGACCCACCTTCTATTTGTTTCCTCCTCTGTATTGCGCCTAAGTCTGAGTTTGCAAGAGAGTAAGGGTAAATCCACACTTTCCAAATCCTGTGGAACCTGTAAGGTTGTCCCAACTCTAGCAAGCTCATCAGGCCTAGAAATCCCCTGAAAGCCTCTATGCCCCGGGGTTCAGATGATCCTAATATCAAATTGTTCTGCGTTCTCATTTAGAGATGATCGGCAGTTGAGGGCTGTTGTTGTTCTTAGAAGCGGAGATTCGAGGGCCATAATAGCTGCTCGACTTTCGGTGTATATGTTAATCACAGTCGTTGAAATGACATTCACTTTCAACCAATCCGCGGAGGAGTATGACAAATAACACTGTAACACGAGAATTTTATATATATAGAAGAGAAGAAGAGGATTAAAATTTAATAAAACAATCATTTACGGAAAAAAAATTGGGTGAGCCCTGCTTGGATGGTTTGATATTTTATAAGTGTATGTGAGGGCTCAATGCCTACTACGCATGCAGGAACACCGTAGGAAGGAACTGCGGTCTTCAATCGAAGATAGTAAACTGGTTTTACACATCGATTGTCAGACGGGTTGTTTCTAATGGCTGTGTGTTATGGTGGGAGGCATGGAGGAAGGAAACTCAGGAAATTACTAAGGCTAAGGTTCAGCGGTGTGCCTCGCTGGGCATCACAGGCGATCAGAAGAGCACACCTGAGGCTGCCTTGGACTTCATTCTTCACCTTATTTCTATAGAGGAACTATAGAGTGACTAGAAGTCTCCTTAGACTCAACAGTTTTGGTGAGAAGTCTCCTTAGACTCGTAGAAATAAGGGCTGGTGAGAATAGGAATAACATGTGACACATCAATCTTAAATGAGAATAATTTTAGTGATCAGGGATCCTTAAGCCCAGGGCTCATGGACTATAAGATCGTTCAAATTGATTTTAGTACAACACCCTTACTGGTGATTCGGGTCGTGACTAGCGCGTTGATTAGAGCAAGAACCAGTATTTGAGAAACTGGCACTCCAGATTTCTGTAGGATGTGCGGGAATGAAGAAGAATCAGAAACAATTTAACATATTATCTGCCGCTGCCCGAAGCTGCAATGTCATAGTCTTAGATGGCTGAGCAGGCTTTAAATAAAATAACAACACCACGCATTTTTCTGATGCGCATTAGTGACCCTTTGTGTCAGTCGTTGTAGGAAAGTTCAAGTAATGAAGGCATAGTCACTGCTGACTGAAATTATACCGACTTCAGCATATACTAATCCTAATGTAACACTAGAGCACCCTCCTTCGCCGGTATTGTGTACACGAAGTAAAATAACGAATAAAAATGGCTACTAAGCACAGCTTCAAAAATTTAATGCTCCTCATTGAAACCAGAGGCGCTGCAACTCTGCATTACAACGTGCAAAACGTAAAGTTGTAAAATAAAAAAGCTTTCCTCTATCTCTTCCTTCAAAACCTGTCACTGCCTTTCCTAAAGAAGGTAACACCTATAAGTAGTAGTAGGCATTCATTGCCTGAGTGCAACTTCTCCTTAAAAAAAATAAGTGATGTCGGGAAATGTAAGCTGGAGGATATCAGAGGCTTCAACATGGGAGTTCAGTGGCTTAATAAGAGATAATAGCTTCACTCCTGGGTATAAATGGGGGAATAAATATTGCTATTAACGGGCAATAGAAGGGAATCCCAATGGACCCAACTGGTTGTCCGAGTGAAAGTACCTATAAGTGTATATAGATGGATAATGAATGGCTACAGCTCCTAAGAACAGGTTCTGTAAAAAATATCAGTGTGGGGAAAAATTCTGCTCGCGAACACAATATTTATTAACTCACCCGTTTTGAAATTCCTGCTCGCGAGTTCAAAATTAGAATTCGCGAGCACAAATTTTGTAAGACTCGTGCTCTTTTTGTGCTCGACTCGTAAACATTACATGACTCGCATTAAAATGTGTACCCGACAGTTCTAATTTTGAACTCGAGAGCACAAATTTTAAAACTTGCGAGTTAATAAAAATTGTGCTCGCGAACAGAAACAATTTTTTGTTATACTCGTCGCAAGTTTTTTTTTGCTGGTGCATAAGTAAACAAAATTAATAAAACTTGCGAATAGTTCTTTTTAACTCGACTCCGGAGTCGAATTTTATTTTTGACTCTTATAATTTGAAATCTTCTCGCAAATCCTATTTTCGATTCTAAAAAATTAAGTGCGCTCGCGAGTTTTATTTTTTTAAACTCGCGAGCAGACAAGAGTAGCTCTTTTCAATGCAAAAAAAAATAAAACTCACTCGAATTGAATTCGATTGCGAGCGAGCTTAATTCGAGCACTTTCCGCACTCTGTAAAATATAAATAAAAGCTTTTGTTTTCTTTTGTTACTATTTAAATAGTTATTTAACAAATAGCATAGTATAGTTACTGCAAAGCGACAAAATTGTTTAAATATACCTTGATTTTTTTTACAGTAAATTTTTGATAAACCGTAAAAATTGTATGTAAAATTTATTTATTTTACTTGATTGGTTTTACCAACTGAAGGTGCGGTATAGCACCATCCTTCCTAACCTTTACCAACTACTAGTTGGCTAAAATTTCCTCCAATTCTGTTTTTTCATTACCCTGTTAAAAAAAATTAAACTTTATTCACATTAGCGTATAACAGCCATTCTGGTGGAGGGGGGAGGGCATTTCACCCTACGAATTTCTTTTGAACCCCTTAGAACTATTAAAAATTTCCTGTAACTACACACTTTAATATTACGCACGAATTTTTGTAGCTTCGCCAATGTTTATCCGAAATAACAAGTTTCTGGCAGACTAGACTTAAACTTATGTTTCCAGTGGGGTTTTGAAAGTTTACGCTTCAAACTATGATATAAAGGTTTTGAAACCATGAAGCCTTGCATTTTTATACTTTTTTTCTTCTGAAAAATTTGATAATTAATTTTGAGTTGCTATGTCAAAAGTGATTAGCTATAGATAATATTTGTTCAAATGATGTCACACATGTGTATAGAATAAACAAAAAAAAATTACCAATTTTTTTCTTTGTTCAAAAATTGTGTGCATTTAGAACAGTGCAATCAACAAACCCAACACTTGTCTCCCTACACGACATCCTCAACAACAGTCATATTTCAAAGGGCACATTGGTAAAGTTATACGATCTGATCACATTTAATGCACATGTCTGTCATTCTGTCAACAACAATTACATAAAATTTAGAGTTTCATTTCACCATCTCCTTGGCAAGATTAATTACCACGTACATATTTGAAAATAATTTATGGTAAAATGAGAGGCAGAATATAAATTAGAAGAAAAATTTACAATTAATATGAAATTAGTTAGTTTCATCAAATCTTAAAAGATTTCTTAATGTTTTATATTTGAAATATGTAACACAGGCAAAGTTCGATATAACGAATGTCGCTTTGGCGGAAATCCCCATATAACGAATATTATTAAAAATTTTAACATTGTTTAATTTATATAGAGAATACTGAAAATAATTTTTATTCAATAGAATGAACGATGAGAAAAAAAATTACAAAATATAAAAAAATCATGCCAGCAACATCATTGTTCGTTATGGCGAGACTTGTGTGTATAACTTTTGGATAATATTTACCAGATAGTTTTATGCCAAGATGTTTAAATATACATATATGTTTCTATAGGACCTCAACTAATGGTGTAGTCATGCGACCCCACAGCCTCTCCTGCATAATTTTCAACCTCATCTACATGCGGCGTACCCTGTTGTTACCTGACGAGGCTCTGACATTAGATCATGGGCGGTATAATCCTCAAAAACAGTGGCGGATAAATCTCCACTGTCAACTGTGTTCCCACTCAGGGCGATCTCTTCGGAGATTACGGGTGTGGCAATACCGGAGATCGCAGCCGGGGCAATTTGGCTTTTTCTCTTTGTCTTTTTACCCAATCTCTGGCAACAACGCAACGGATGTGCACTTATTTATAAAAGGAAATAGCCCTGCTATGTTGTTGAGTAGGTGTAGCGTCACCTGGAATTCTCCTGAGTTTAAAAGACGATAGAAGTGAAGCCTTTCAAGGTAGAACTTCGAGGTTTAACCAGAAGCTTGTCTCGGTTACCACCGGTGCCGGTAGCCCAACACCCGGACTGCCCTAGGAGTTGGATGTGTGTAGCGGTCATTCATTATCCTTTACCAAAATGTCTATTTCATACAACCTCACGGGGTTTAATAGATAATGTTGAGCTGTGTGGAGTAGGTACTAGATCATGTCGTCTCAGGCATACGTCTGGCTCTGATGAATGGTTGAGCTGTACTGGTTAATAGTGAGGAATTCTCAATTACACTCGCAGCGTGTGGTGACGAAGAATCATACATGGTGGCTGTGGTTGCTATCAAAACCGCTGGGAGAATGTTCTTGTGACTTCCCAGTGTTAAAGCAATGCTAGTTATTGGAGTGACGCAGTCAGTCAGATACTATTCTAAGCACTGTTGTCATACAAGAGAAGCTATTTTCAGAAAGTCTTAAGGCTGTGACTCACTATCATACAAAGTCGTGCGATCTACGAAAAAATGCAATCCTGGTATGATACAGTTTATGAAAATTTCCAAGAGGTAATGACGAATTGTTATCACACCAGGGTTGTATTTTTTCGTAGATCGTACGACTTTGAATGATAGTGAGTCATGGCCTTTAACAGCAAGAGTTTGAGTAGCTATAAGTATTTCAGCAAGGAACTTGTTCGTAGTAAAGGGATAATTTTGTTCAAATATTGGAACCCATGTATGTGTTCCTGGAGTGTCACATGGTGCTTTCTAAGGGTGCATGGGGGCGATGGTAAACGTCTAACTTTCACCCGGTGTTTAGAGCACCATGAGATTAAGCTGTAAAGGGAGGTGCTCACGATAATCTGAAACACATCTGTCAACTGGAGACGCACTGGCAGCATCAGATTCAGGATCCGATGCAGAAGTCCAATCAGCTACTCATCTTAAATTAAGCAAAGATTAACGAAAGCTTTAAATATACTTGCGAGGATTCTTTCCTCTTCTTTTCCCTTCTCTTCCTTTCTCTACTGTTCTCTTATTTTTCTTTTTCTCCTCTTCTGTTCTGTTATCTTCCCTTCTTGTTTGCCCTTTCCTTCCCTTCTCTTCCCATCTCTTCTCTTTCTTTCTCTTCTGTCCGATTCTTTTCTCTTCTCTTCCTTTTCTTTCTCATCCTTTCTCATTCTTTCCTCTGATCTTCTCTTTTTTTCACTTCTCTATTATTCTTTCACTTCTCTGCTCTTTTCACTTCTCTTTTTTTTCACTACCCATTTTTTCTTCACTTCTATTCTATTTTCCTTTTCTTCTTTTCTAAAACTTTCAAATTATTTAAAAAAAATTATTTTGTCGATAGCTTTCGAGCCTACAAGCTCTACACAGTCGGACCAAGACACTTTCAGGGAAACTCTTAGTCTGATGAGCTTGCAATGTTTAGGTTCAACCTTACTCTTGTACAAACTTAGATTTAGGCTAAGAACTGAGGAAGAAACAAATATAAGGTGGGTAACAAGAAATGACTGCATGATCACCAGGAAGTTATGGACTCAGCTAAATAAGAAAAAGACGACTTTTTTTAAATAGGAAACAAATCTCAAATTTACTGTTCGCATTTACAGCCAGGCATGCACAGAGGTTAAAGGTTCAATACATTGACTTTTGCCGCAGTTGCCAAGATATTGAGGAAGAAGAAAATGTGAATGACCACTATGGGCACTCTGGAATTTAGGGAACTTTCTGGTATTGCTAGGATTGAACTGTTTTGCGCTATGGTTGGTGAGATAGTGGGTACTCCGCTTAAGCACACTCTCCGTGATATCACAATGGACCAGAAGGGTCTCAATGAGTATTGGATTCATACTGCCACACTTATGATAGCTAAGCTAAATTAAATTAGCTAATTTAAACTGTGTACATCTTTTGTGCAGTGTAAAATAATAGGTATGATATACTTATCAAAAATAAACCTGTGCACTTGAAATTATAAATAAACTTAAATAATAAATTTTATATAATAAATCCATTAAATCACCTCATAATTTTTATTTCTACTAAATAAGAAAAAGGAAATAAATAAAAAAAACACCAGATACGTCTGGAGGCAAATCGAACGCCGCCACTTCACAACTCTAAACAAATCTGATATCAAGAGTAGTCAAAAATTCAAAAGATTATTGCCGATATTTTGTTTTATATACGAATATTTCGCCAGCCCCAGCAGTAAACACATCTGTATGAATGAATGTAAAAATACATACGTACCGCTTTGATCTTTTGCCGATCGACTGCTAAATAATAATAAAATCAAAATACACCAGCAGATAGATATACAAGTACTCGCACTCATATAATTATTTAGTATCCAAAAAAAGAATACATTTCTGCTCGTAATCAAACTCGAGGGGCGACTAAATAAAGGTGGCAATTTGTTTGCAGGAGGAAAACAACAGCCAAAGATCATAAAGATTATTTCATTCATAAAACCACATAAAATGATGAATGTATACAAAAAAAATACTTTACTTTCAGTATAACTTAATTTTCCTTTCTTAATCTTTTAAAAAAAATTCTACACGCGACTTGATGATTCTTGATGATGATATGATGATGAGTTTATTTGTAAAAGTGTGAAAATGTTTGCGAAAATTTCAAACAACTGAAAAGCACAAACAAAAACCACATGAAAAGTCTGAAATACAGCAAAAGGGGTTAAATACCGATCCGCATTTTATAAACAGCAGCAGCAGCAGCAGCAGTTTTTATAGACATGCATGAAGGAAAATGTGAACAAAAAAAGAAGAACATGATACGAGTACACTCTGCTATGGTGCTTTGGAGCATAAAATAATTTAAATTTTTATGTTTTAAAAGATTTATAATCTAGCGCCATTTAAGTTGGAGTATAATTTGTTTGCATATCTGTAAATGCACATTAGGGTGGCACCTATATACTATAAACGTACGTACAATTATAAGGGGGAAGTTTTTCACTGCTTCTTTACAGCGAATGGAAGAACTCAGTATATATCCAATGCTTAAATACAGTTCAACATTTATCAAACAATAAGTGAACTGGATCAATCACTGAAGGTTTAGCCAGTGTTTAGACATGCAAGTACATACTTGCATGTAAGTTCTGTGTACGTATTATCTAGGGATGTAACGAATGTTCGCATTCGCTTTCGCATTCGCAAATTATTCGCTTTCTTTTGCTATTTGCATTCGCTTTTGCATTCGCTAAAATGTATGCGAATATTTCAAGCGAATACCAAAGACAACAAAGTTTGTACTTCTTTTACGAAAATAGTTTAAAATTATAAGCCAAGCTTTAAAATTTTAGAGGAAAATTTTTCTATAAGTTGGCATAAGTATCAGAATGAAACCAAAATCCAGCTGTGTTTGGAAATATTTATCAGTTTTTTTAAAAAAAACTTAAAACTAGTTTGTTTGTTTCGTGTAGAAAATTTTAAATCCAAAAAACTTTAACTAGCCCTTGTTTGTTGTAAATTCTATGCGAAACAAATGCCACGCATATTATTTCGCATGAAAACTTAAAATTTTGAAGATATACATACATATATACAAAATAAGCATATTACTAGTTCTCTTAAAATTTTTTTCATGAATTCATGAAAGTTTTTCTTATGTATTTTGGCAGCATTTCATATGAAATATTGAACAGAGTACCAGGATTTAGGGCTAAACTACGAATGGGTTAATTGCTAAATTATGTATCTTTTTGTTTTAAGAATTTAATAAATTAATAAATATTTGCTCAATTCCAGTATCAATTTAAATAAAATGCTATACGTAGTACATCTATGTATATAATACAACTTCACGTTCTAAAACAAATTTAGTTTCATTGGGTTTTTTTTCTATATTGTAAGTATTTGCATTCACTTTCGCATTCGCATTCGCTTTCGCTTTCGCAAAAATTCAAATGCATTATTCGTTTCCGCATTCGCTAAACTGGTAAACTACATCCCTAGTATTATCAAATAAAATTTCAAAACCAAATAAATTCAGTAATGTGCGACTTTGACCCGCGCACGAAGGGTTCCGTACGGACACGAAATATGTAATTCAATACGAACTTTAGTAGCCTATATAAAATATAGTTTTGGCATCTTTTTTTCGTTTTTGACGTTTTTTTTTAATTTTGGCGATTTTTTTTTTTGACTTTTTTCCATTTTGGCCGTTTTTTAGTTTTGAAACTTTTTTTCTTTTTGGTGATTTTTTTTTCGGTTTTTAACGTTTTTCATTTTGGCGACTTAATTCATTTACGCGCTTTTTTAGTTTGGACACTTTTTTCTCATATTGGCGATTTTTTTTCAGTTTTTGCGATTTTTTTTTAGTTTTGAAACTTTTTTTCTTTTTGGCGATTTTTTTTCGGTTTTTAACGTTTTTCATTTTGGCGACTTAATTCATTTACGCGCTTTTTTAGTTTTGACACTTTTTTTCTCATATTGGCGATTTTTTTTTTGTTTTTGGCGATTTTTCAATTTAGCGATCTTTTTAATTTTAGCTATTTTTTCAATTTGGCGATTTTTTTCATATTAACAATTTTTTTGTTACTGGAGCCTTTTTCGCGTTTGTTGATTTTTTTGGTTTTTGGAGATCTTTTCATTTGGACGATTTTTTCCAATTTTGCGACTTATTTTAGTGTTAGAATTTTTTTTTTAATTTTGGCGATTTTTTTGAATTTTTGGCGATTTTTTTCTTTTGATTTGGCAATTTTATAATTTTCAGATTTTTTAGTTTTACCGTTTTTGAAAATTTCCAGAGCTTACCTCTTACGGTTCCCAAGATATAGCAAGTCGTCAAAATTACATAGTCAAAATTGCATTAAATGATGGAACCCCCTTTAATTTAAATTTTTTAAAATTTGAGTGTTAATTGTTGTAGTCTATACAAAAATACACTAATTTACCACATTTCAAGTGTCAATATACATATGTACATACAATTGTATGTATATTACATGGGATTTTAGCATTTTTTTTTTGCTCGTTTTGGAATACCCTTTAATTTTTAATTCTCATGTATTTGTTTTTGTAGCGGCCAAGGTTCTACATACTCGGTCCAAATTTCAGGTCCGTAGCTTTTACGGTTCCTGAGGAAAAACCGTATGACGGACAGACAGACAGCGTAGCGAAAACAATAGGGTTCCTTTTTTCACCTTTGGTTTACGGAACCCTAAAAAGGGCCGATCTGCTGCAAGTGCCGAAAGTTTAATTGTGTTAGTAAACAAGTTTGAGTGCATTGACTACTAGCCCTTATTTAGCAGTGCTTGCAACATACAAGTATTACAAAAAAGGTAGGACAATATTTCGAAAATATTGTCATTGCCATGACTGCAATTCTTTTATAGCTATGCTATTTATTGCGCTATTATGCGTAACAAAAATGATCGGCACTATTACAGTTATATTTAAATTGTAAATATAATGTCAAAAATCATTGCATTTGTGAAGGTTTTTCTCTCAGTGCACAACAACAAAAATATGACAGTTAAAAATTAAAGTGTGTTCTAAAGCGAGCAACGAAAAATGTTGATATCCTAATGCAAATTTTTTTTAATCAAAATTAAAGGGTAATTTTGCTGTATCTTGAAACCGTAAGAGGCAAGCTCTTGAAATTTTCAAAAACGCTAAAATAAAAAAATCCCTAAATTAAAAATAATCCGAAACGAACAATCGCCAAATTGAAAAAAGTGCTTGAATGAAAAATATCATTAAAAATAAATCGCTAAAATGTAAGAAGAAATCACCGAAAGTAAAAAGGTCACCAAAACTAAACTAAAAAAATCGGCAAAACCCGAAAAAATCACCAAAACTAAAAAATCGCAATAACTTAAAATATTTATTGTAAAAAACAAAAGTCCTTAAAAATCTTTAAAAAATTCCCGAAAACCGAAAAAATCGCCAGAACCCCAAAAAATTAAAAATATCGCTCAAACGAAAGAAACGCCAATGTAAAAAAATCACTGAAAACTGAAAAAATCACCAACAGAAACAAGCCCCAAAACTAAAAATTAATCGCTGTAACGAAAATATTCCGTACGGAAGCCTTTATGTGCCAGTCAAACTCGGACTGACGTTGGCTGAGAGGGTGGCGTTGGTTGAAGTAGTTATCCGAAGGTCCTGGGTTTGAGCACGGTATCCAACAGCCAGTGTTGCCAAAATGTTATAGGCATTTCCCACCAAAATATGTCTTTTTTATGGTTTATTGGTAAAAAAAAGAATAAGATAAATTTTATAAAATATGTATACATATGCATAGATGTATGTATGTAATTCCCCAATATTTGTAAGCAAAACTCAAACTACTCCTTAAGTATGTATTTTATTTCCTGCAAAGTTTCCATACACAAATATCGAGCCAGGATAAAGTAGAATCCAAGGGACTATTCCATCTTATAATATTAATGTTTAAGCTGATTCAGTATATTTTCAATATTTTCTGCGATAGACCTTAATGTGGAATAATATCTTGCCGTTCTGCTTGAAATATTTGTAAAATATTGTTAAAATTTTCTGACTTTCTGACTATCTGAAATTAAAAAAATAGGGTTGATAAAATAAACTCCATAGCTCAATTCACATTGGCTTGAAATTTAATTTCGAAGGAGAATTTCAATAAAAAAAGTCTTTAATCAAAAGCAAATTATTCAGAAAAAGTTATTGTTTTGAGAAATTTTGGTTGATATTATGTTTTCCTCGTACTCAGTGGTCCAATCACCCAGTTTTCGGTTTGTTTTCCGTTTGTTTAAAGATTTGTTTACTATTATTTTTAATACGAAAAGAATGATTAAATTGGTTTGTAATATAATTTTAATAGAATTAAATTTTATTCACTAATTATGAGATTTATTCACTTTTATACTCGTATGTATAAACATATGTATGTTATTATTTTTAACGTCCCATTTTAATACACGACCACAATATGTCAATTTTTTATTTGCAAAAAAGTGACGTTAGTTTCTTTTCGCTGTACGTGTTTATATCAAAAAAAAATTCAACATAAATACCAGGAAACGTGTCGCATAGCTGCGTTAAATTTACTTTATTTTGATTCAATACCTTTCTTTATAAGTTTCAGAAAAACGCTGAAAAACCGTCAACTAAGAAATTCTTCCGCTAAAATTCCCGCTGATGGTTTTTTAAATAGACTTGCCGCTAATGACAACAAAATACTGCAACACTGCATTATTAAAAAAGTGCAAACGCAGAGTTGTAAAATAATTAAGCTTTCCTCTATATATTCCTTCTTTGTCACTATCCCTTTCCTAAAGAACGTAACACTATCCTATCTATCTACTATCCCTTTCCTAATGAAGGTAATATGTAGTAGCAGACATTCAGTGGCTGAGTGTTACTTCTCTTAAAAAAATAAATAAATAAAATTATTTCATCACTTGCGGTTTAAAACAGCACATACAATACATACATATTTATATACGGCCCTATGTATAAGCAAAAATTGGCAAGAAGTTAGCATAAGTGGCAAAATTGAACATGATCGTAAAGAGTTTTGCGATGAAACTTCACATTAAAAATATTGCTTGGACTTAGAGGTGGGTTGAAATTAGGTAATGCTACCGTTCTTAATGTCGAATTGTACGGAGGAACGCTTAACACATAATTCAATTTCGTCACTTATGCTAACTTCATGCCAATTTGTGCTTATACATAAGGCCGTTAATGATTAGCAAACACCGCTTATAAAATAGTAGGGAAATCTCTATCCAACACCAGGGGAAATGAAGGTAATTAATAAATCAACACCATGAAACAAATCATTTTTCAACACAATGTGTTCATGCGTTTATTCGTCACATATTTTGTGGATTTTCCCCTTCTTTTTCAATAATTTTATTTGTTTTTATTTTCTATTTTATTTTTTTTTTGCTTTAGAATTTTGCCTTTTGAGCACTACGCCAGTGTGCTGCAAAGATAAACGTTTATAACACTTTTAAATACTTTGATAATTTGCGAAAATTTCAAAAGATGATTTTTATTTATTAGTTACAGTGAATTTGAAAAAGTTTACACGTGTGTAGAGGTTCGTTTATTTTTTTCTTCTTATGCATAAGTGCAGAAGCTTTTAAAAGATTGAAATTAATTTTTAAAATATTAAATAAAAGATCAGCTACAGATACATACATAAATATATGCTTACATAATACGTGTATGCATACAGATGTATACATACATATATACATACATGTGGATATGTTACTTTATATAACAAATAGAAAACAAAAAGGCCAACAATGATGGCCATGTCAATCAATTTCATCAAATCTGGATTAAATGAAGATCTCCCAGTTGGCAGACATTAGTGACCTGCACAAGACCATTTATAAGACATTTCAACACATAAGAGATTTTTCAAATGCTTTACTAAAGCGAAATATTCTAAAACAAACGCTAAACAACACTGTTGGCAAGAAATTTTTTCAGTTGTTTGTCTTGCCAACAGAGTTGTTTAGCGTTTGTTTTAGGATATTTTGCTGTAGTAAAGCTTTTTAAAAATCGCTCATGTCTTAAAAGGTCTTATAAATGGTCTTGAGCAGAACACTAGTAGGCATCACTTTTTTGCTATTATTTATTGGCATTTTATTAATCAACACTAACACACACACACACTCTCTCTTTTAGTATCTCTCCCTTTCACTGTAATCTTGTCTCGAGCTATTGTTTGTTAAAGCCACAGGCCAGGATTAACAACTAGTGCAGAGTTTTTATTGTATTTCCTTAAAAAATAAAATAAAAAAATATAATTTTTTGTTTAAATTTTTATTATCTGCTGCAAATGCAATTGTTACAATTTTTTGTTTTGTTTTTTGCTTTTTTTATTAACATTTTTGTTGTCTTATTTATCAAGGTGTTTATAAAACCATTCAATTCACGTTTGAGTTATCTTATAAAAATTAAGCTGTATCAGCTATTTGTTGCGGATTTAATGTTGTATGTAATTGTTGTTAAATATTGTCAATTTGGGGAGGCCTGCAACCGAAAATTCACTAAAAAATAATAATAATGGCAGCTAAAATAATAATAACAAAGTAATCATTTCGTCTTAACTAAGGATTTTTTTATGAAATGAACACACAAAGACCTTTTAAGATCGAAATAGTTCACAAATTTATGTGGCAATTAAATATGAATACACACATATCGTTACAGAAAATGTAAACTAAAATGAATGAATTTCAATTAAAAATTCATGTTAAATAGCTTAACAATACTTGGCAAATGATAAGCAAAAACTGCGTCATTAATAAAATTACTCGTAGAACGATATAAAACGCATAGAAATTATTAAAATTTTAATTTCTCGATCACAGTGCACAAAAACTAAAGCATTTTTGGATCATAGCGAAGGCACCTTGCGTGTTGACGAAAACCCAGGTTTGTCCATTTCACGTCGATCTTTGGAATTGGGCATTCCACAAATAATTTTATATGGCCGGGATTGGAAGATATAGAACGATGTCTAGTTTGAACAAGATGACGCTACGTGTCCCACCATTAACGATAACAGCACTCTTTTACATGAAAAGTTCCCTAACCGTGTGATTTCCACATTGGCCCCGGATATCCTGTTATTTAATTAATTAGAATTTGCTAAAGAGTTTTCCCAAATAATCTAAAACTCTTTTTAGGGCCCAAATCGATGGGAAATGGAATTCATGATGTTATTGAGGGCAACCAAATGTGAAAAGAAATTCGATTGTTTTCGCTACGCTGTCCGTCTGTCCGTCACACGCTATTTTCTCAGGAAACGTAAGAGGTACGGATCTGAAATTTGGACAAAGTATGTAGTACCTTGGCCACTACAACAACAAATACATGAGATTTAAAAATTAAAGGGTGTTCCAAAACGAGCAACGAAAAATGCTAAAATCCCATGTTATATACATACAATTGTTGGTACATATGTATATTGACACTTGAAATTTGTAAAATTAGTGTATTTTTATATAGACTACAACAATTAACACTAAAATTTAAAAAAATTTAAATTAAAGGGTGGTCCATCAGTTAATGTAATTTTGAATATGTAATTTTGGCAACTTGCTATATCTTGGAAACGGTAAGAGGTAAACTCTTGAAATTTTCAATAACGGTAAAACTAAAAAATCCGAAAATTATAAAATCACCAAAAAAAAATTACAAAGCTAGAAAACGCTAAAACTAAAATTAACCGCCAAAAACCGAAAAAATCGCCAGAAATAAAAAACGACAAAACTCGATAAAAATTCCAAAACGAAAAAAGCAGTAAAACTAAAAAAATTTACAATAATAACAAAAAATCGCAAAAAAAAACGCTAAAACTAAAATTAATCGCCAAAAACCGAAAAAATCATCAAAACAAAAAATTTCAAAACTAAAAAAACTCAAAAACCAAAAAAAACCCAAAAACAAAAAACCGCCAAAACTAAAAAAAACGCTAAAACTAAAATTAATAGCTACAAATCAAAAAAAATTGCCAAAGCTTAAAACCGCAAAAACCGATAAAGATCCCAAGAACTAAAAAAGGCCAAAGTTAAGAAAGGGCGCGAAACGCCGAAATACGGGTATTTGAAGTTTTTTAACAAAAATCTCTTCCTCAGTTGAGATATTATATTATATAAGCTAAACTTCGTATAGTATAGGAACCCTTCAAAATGCAACCTCCTATTGGGAGACCCTTTACCTTAAGCTCGATAACTGTGTTACAGAACTTAGAAAGAAACTTCAGATAACATTTGGTTAAGATGAAAGTCTTAGAATATGATAACTAGAATAGAGTTTTGTAGCTCATGAACGAACTAGTTCAATTGAACGATTAATCTCACTGAGCGCTGTGAGCCGTTCAATTCACTGAGCGCTGTCAGTTCAGTACTGAGTGGTTTCTAGATTTGTACCGAACACTTTCCGTAGCTCGTTTTAGACACAAACCTATAATCAAACCCATTTAAATAACATGTGAACTTCTATCAAACTCATTCAGCGGTGGGTTTGTGTCTAAAACGACCTAATGAAAGAGTTCGATACAAGTCTTGTGCTTTTTCAACAAACTTTTTGTGTCGCACAACTATATAAAAAAAGTATATGTATGTATATAGATATATTTATTAACAAATTCCACTCATTAAACTATTTTAGTTTTATCTATTTTTTATCTATTTCATATGGTAATGTATGACCACACACACACACACACACACTGTATAAATCTGTCACTTGGTATGCCTCGGTTTTTGCTCTTTCTTTATGCTTGAATAAATGTTTCACTACAAATAAACTGAGCTACTGAGCTAACTCAATGAAATACTTCAGTAAAGTGAGCTGAGCTGTAAAGAGCGGTCACTCAAAAGAGCTGATAAGCACAACTCTAAATTAGATCTACCTAAATGATGGCTGTTTCATTAATAATTGCGGCGTGAAGAAAATAGAAAATAGACCTGGATATTCATATACATACATATCGGTCACTTACCCAAGGAAAGTTATAACTCAAAAAAATTTTGCAGAATTAATCCTCATATCGTATCATAACTCTTTAAAGCAAAATTAAATTTTATTTTTCCATTAAGCCTTCAAAAACGTTTTTTGGCAAACTTTTTTTGAGTTATGACGTTCTTTGAGTAAAAAAGCGATATGTGCATGCATATGCTTACATATGCTTATAAATATATGCTACATACATACATAGTCTTGTCTTTCGTTCCACCGAAATGCATATCATTTACTTCCTTTTCAATACGAATAATACAACAAGTATTTATAGAAAAAAAATCAAAAAACCCAATTGCGACCAACTGCGAACCGTTAAATATCCTAAATGGTCATTCGAAATTAAAAATCGTAAAAAAACATAAAGATGGTTTTAAAATAGCTGTCGAATGATATCAATTTTGATATAGTTCGCCGACTTTTTACTTTTTGGTATTTACAAAATATCGTCTGTTGATCGCCATATTGAATTTTGACAACTGACATATCTTTAGTGACACTCGATTGACCTAAGAATCATCAAAATCGGTCCATACGTTCGGTTCGGTTATATAGTGCCGCAAAGGAACACGCATGCATACAAGCATACATAGAGTCCAGAGTGCGGAGAGTGCTCGAATTAAACTCACTCGCAAACGAATTCAATTCGAGCGAGTTTTATTTTTTGTATTGAAAATAGCTACTCTTACGAGTCGAGCACAAAAGGAGTACGAATCTTATAAAATTTGTGCTCGAGTTAATAAAAATTGTGCTCGCGAGCAGAATTTTTCCCTACCCTGACAGAGTCTATGTCATAGACTGATAAACACAATACAGTGAAATCTCTCACAACCGGACACTCACCGTAGTGGTGTTTATGTCCGGTTATTGGAGGTGTTCGCTTATGAGAGTGGTATACATTCCTTTATTTTAATTTTGGTTCTGTTGTCCGGTTATTAGAGGTATCTGGTTGTGGGAACTGTCCGTTAGGAGAGATTTCACTGTGCCCTTCTTTGCGTTGCGCAGTCGGATAATAATAACAATAATAATTATTCCCATCTAAAATCCAAATATAATATCCAAGCAGATAAAAATTTCTTTCTAGTTTTTGGTATTCAAACTTGAATGCAACCAATCAATGATATGGATGTAAATGTTCAAAAAAGATAATGCACAGGAAAAGTCGCTCTCTCTCTCTCTTCCCCAGAATATTACGCTGCAATATTCATACTTACATAATTACTCGTATGCTTAACAAGTTAAAATTAAGATTTAACAAAATGATTCATCATCGCAAAAGGTAAAATATTTTGACGCCCTGTCATCAACAAGTTGGCTCATTTGGTCGATTATAATTTATGGAACATTTAAAGACAGGCACGGCACGTCCGTCCACACAACCATAATTTGCCTGGATGCATCTTAATGATGACTTGGCAAAATTTTACCAAATATTTATTTATTAAAAATTAAATGAGTGTTTGTACGAAATAAAATTAAATATAAAGAAGAGGCAGTGAAATTGAAACCCTGCATCGCACAATCGCATGTGATTAAATATTAAAAAAAAACGTGATCTTGCTTAATGATTTCCTGATCATTTTTGGAAAAAAAGGAGTTGATGTCATTTAAGGCAGTTAAACATTTGGTATCATGGTAAATACGAGTGACTGTGCTATGCTGAAGAAAACTTTTTGTAAGATATTGAATTTTTTTTGGACATATTAGTATATTAAGCATTTCATGTCTTTACTTTTTTTTTAATATATTTTCATTCAATATTTTTGGGTTCTTAAGAAGAGATGAGGTGTGTCTGAGTGCATTGTGGTGAGTGATGATCTGTGTGATCACCCAATTTAAAAGTATAAAAGACAGCTTAAATCATTTAAAAATATTGTCTAGTCATCATTTTCGAAAATGATCAAGTGTTACTTCGATGAACACCACACACGCGTTGGAATTTTAAGTTGTTTTCGCAGCAGTGATGCCAGACGGAATCTCTTGAAAGTTTTAATTCTCTTTGTATAAGATTTACAAAGGCAGGATGGCACGATACACGCAATGCACCAATTATTGGTTTATTTTATATGTTAATAGTGGAATTTCAAATTTTATTTAACAACTAATTTCATACAATCAGATGCAGCTCTGGTGTGGCAATCATGTAAAAGCTTGATAATCAAAGTCAGTGCAATTTTTATTTTTTTTTTGTAGAGAACAAAACATCTTGGCGCAAAGAATAGAAAATGAAAAAAAAAACGGAAAACCAGAAAATGAATAGTGATACTTACAAATTTATTTACCAAATGTAAATCAATAACAATAATCATTTCTTATATTCTATTTCATTAACAATTCACGTTAAACAGTTGATTTTAATAACAATCTCTGTCCAAGTAGATAGACATGGGTGCTGATGAAGTGCCCACAGGGTGACCTATAACATTTTTCAAAAAGTGACATCAAATAGGGGATTTATCAAAAAAAGGGGCAATACTAAAAAAGAAACGAGACAACTACACTAAACTATTTATTTTTAATGTATTAATATAATTCACTCTAAAAAAGGAGGTCAAAAAGTGGCAAGGCAGTCGAAAAAGTAGCAAGTTGCCACTTTACTCTGTCAAACGGTCACGCTGAAAGCCTGACTGCATTTCCCTCAGCTAAAAAATTTTAGTTTAATTGTTCTTCTCTTCTTTAGAAAATCTCATTAATCAATAAAAATATTGCATTCAACAAGAGCTAAAAATACTAAAACTCACTCTTGTTCAATTAAATTTAATATGTAGCAAAAATATTATTTCCGTCGCTGCGCGTCGGCGAAAAATAAGAAAAATCAAGCAAAAACACTGAAAAATTCCATTATTGAGATTTTTCGAAATTTCTATGGGAATTGTCGGGAGCTCAGAGGCAAATCAAATTTTTTATAATGTTTGAATTAACTTTATCATTTGGCAAGCAAGTAAGAAGTTTCAGCCGAAAATATTGTTAAATAAAATTTTTATATCGTCCTTTTTCCCAAGACCTCTAATGTCATTTCAGAATTAATTTATGTGAAAAGGAAAAACTTCTTTGGGTTGGAACAAAAAACAACAGCCAGCCTAGGCTGCATCAGTCTGTTCACTAAAAAAAAACAAGAATTGATGAGTCTCTTTCTCTTTTTCGACGAAGAGCTGCTGGAGTATCTGCAAGGACAAGACCTAGATTATGTGATGCAAAGAGGAAAGTATCGCAAGACTAATAAAAATAAATAATTTAGGTTTACAAAACTTTTAATAAACAAATTTCCATACAAAATTCCATTTGTAAACCTTTCGTAAATCAAAATAATTTTTTCTGAATACGGCAGTTAATATAAGCTAACCAAAACTTTTATGTCGACACTTACAACTTTCCACATAAATGTTTGTTCGGAAATAATCCTCTAGATTAAATCTGATTAAGTCGACTTAAGAAAAGCCGTGTTTATGGGAAGTTTTGATGCTACCGCTAAGAAATTAAAAGCTTTCAACTTGGGCATAATACAGCCCAATAACATAATAAATTCAGTGAAGTGCGAATTTGACCCGCGCACGAAGGGTTCCGTACGGTTATTAGATATGTAATTCATAACGAACTTTATCCTATATAAAATATAGTTTTGGCATTTTTTTCGTTTTTTTGTGGGGTTTTTTGCGTTTTTTCGGTTTTGGCGGTTTTTTTAAGTTTTGGCGCATTTTTAGTTTTGATATTTTTTTTGTTTTTGCTATTTTTTCGGTTTTGGCGTTTTTAAAGTTTGCCGATTTTTTTTATTTGTCAATTTTTTTAATTTTTGCTATATTTTTCACTTATGCGATTTGTTTAGTTTTGGCACTTTTTTCGCGGTTTGGCAATTTTTTCGGTTTTTGATGTTTTTTTTTCATTTTGGCGATTTTTTCGGTTTTGTCGATTTATTGTAGTCTTAGATTTGTTTTTATTTTTGGCGACTTTTTTCGATTTGGCGATTTTTTTTGTAATTTTTGGCGATTTTTCCGTTTGGCGATTTTTAAATTTTTTTGAGTTTTTAGTTTTAACGTTTTTGAAAATTTCAAGAGATTGAACGCCCTTTAATTTAATATTTTTTTATTTTAGTGTTAATTGTTGCAGTCTGTATAAAAATACATTAATTTTACAAATTTCAAGTGTCAATATACATATATACATACAATGTATGTAATTACATGGGATTTTAACATTTTTCGTTGCTCGTTTGGGAACACCCTTTAATTTTTAACTTGTTGTAGTGGGCAAGGTTCTACATACTCTGTCCAAATTTCAACTTCGTAGCTCTTACGGTGCCTGAGAAAATATCCTGTGACAGACAGGCGGACAGCATAGCGAAAACAATAGGGTTCCTTTTCACCTTTGGTGTACGGAACCCTAAAAATCGACTTGAAGGGTTATTACATATTATAATGAAAAAAAAACTTCTGGCAACCCCAACACGCATTTTTCATAACTTTTTTGTACACACTCATGCATAAAAACTTATTAATGGAGATTAAGAAAAAAATCCCTGTGGTCTTTATTTCTTCTATCCATTGCATTCAAATCTCATTTGATTTAAAACGTAAATGTGTTGATTTCAACTTTATGTAAATGTAAATGCAATTGGGGAATCAGTTTTAAGTATTTCTTTTTTTAACAATAAAGTGAAATTTTGCTTGATACTCTTGAGATCAGTAACACTGATCTGGTTTATACACATCTCCTCTTGGTTTCCACTTACATAAGTATGTATGTATGAAAAAACACTTACAGCATGATGCAGCATTTTCAAGTCCATTCATTAAACGTGCTTCAAAAGGGCATAAAATTATGGTTAATTTGTTGAAGGTTTTTAAACTTTTCCTTCCATAAAGTGAATCAAAAAAAAATTTTTTCAAGGACAAAAACCTTTTAAGTTTGATAATTTTTAAGTAATTATTGAACAAAAATTAAAGTCGCGCCCAGCTCTAGATAGCATAAGTTTCAGCATTCTTATGTAATAAGAAAGAAGAAAAAAAAATTACATGGTATGTAATTGTTTCTACCATAAATGTTTTGTAACTAGTTTTAGATTATACAAAAGATACCTATTATTAGCAAGAAACTCATAATTTTTTGAATTCAATGATATCAAACATAAAAAACTTTACATATTTTGTTATAAGCATACACAACGTTCATTACCAAATTTTCAAAAATTTTCAAGTAAAAAGCACAAGCCCGCAATTGTAAAATTATGAAAAGAAAATTAAAGTTTTCACAATAAAAAAGATCTTACATGATTCTTGTGTACATACTGTTATAATTTCTTTTTTGTCTATCAAATGGTAAGTATATTAATCATATTTCTGGCAACACTGATTCAATGAATTCCTTCTCTCTCTCTCTCATCAACATTTAACAAGATTGGCAACAACAAAATTAGTATACTTACACATTTTTTTTGCACAATCCCTGCTGCAATCGAATATGAAATTTACACAGCCATAACTTATTTATTACAAAACCATATCACTTTAATTTTTCATACCTTGATAATATATGCTTTCAGCTTTAATTGAAAACTAATTTTATCACAATCACTTCACTTTTATCACACGTAAATAGTTAATTAAGAACACGAACTACGTATTATTAACCGAACGGAACTGACAAAGATCAATAACTAAAAGAAGAATGTCAACAATGTATTACATATGAATGTATGTATGTATGTATATAAACATTTTTATATAATATACATTGTATAGGCACAAGTGAAACAAGTGTTTAATCATGAACAATGTTTAATTGCTTTGGAGACGTTTGTTGAACTCTTTAATAATTTCTCTGTTTGCTTTGCTTATACCTAATTATGGATTGCATTACTTTTGGAAATGCAACAAAATTAAGGCAAAACGCCACCTCTCGTAATGCTACGCTGTCCGTCTGTCCGTCACAGGCTAATTTCTCAGGAACCCTAATAGCTACGGACCTGAAACTTGGACAGAGTATGTAGAACCGCTACAACAACAAATACATGAAAGTTAAAAATTGAAGGGTGTTCCAAAACGGGCAACGAAAAATTTTAAAATTCCATGTTATGTATTAGAGTTGGGCATAGTTGTTCCTTTTGCGGATTGTTCTTTTTGATCCCAACAACAAAAAGAACTAGTTCGTTCTTTTCGTTCAGTTGTTCTTTTTGGTCAGTTATTTAGTGAAAAACAAAACAGAGATTATACAGTCATTGAATCCTCTTCAATGTTTTATTCGTGTGTTATTATTCTAAATTAATTTCATTTCATTCTTAATAACCTTATTTAATTAAATTTTTTTATTGAAAATACTTTAAATGAAGTTTGATCATTTGAAAACAAATTTTAATAACTTTTTTAATACTGATTTTTAACACAACAAATTAATTTAATTGAGTAAAAATTTTCCTTGCTTAGACGTATTTTCATTTGTGTTTTGTAATCTTATTTGTTGTATGCTTTTAGTAAGTAAAAGGAAAAAATTAATGTTTTGAAATTTTTAAAATGAAATCCGTAATCAATTTAAAAAAAATTATAATCTTTTTAACTTTTTTAATCTTAACAATCTTTTTCACAATCTGTTTTTTAGTTCAATACTACAAATTATTTCTATTAATTTTCCAAAACTCCCTTGTAAATTTCACTAAGTACCTATACATTTTCTTTTGTTTGTTTTGATTATTGTGCTAAATAATTTAATAGGCACACTACATTTGTATCTTTTCAACAGTATGCAAACGAGAAACTATATTTTACTTTAAGTATTTTGCATGTGTATTGGTCAGGAACAGAGAATAAGATAAAAAACAAAACTGAGACCAAAAATGATTGAGCGAACAAGAAAGACTAAGAGAACAAGAAAGACCAAAATAACAAGAAAGGCCAAAATAACAAGAAAGACCAAGAGAACAAGAAAGACCAAAATAACAAGAAAGACTAAAAGAACAACAAAGACTAAAAGGAACAACTTGTCTGAACTAGTTCACATCGTTCACTTATGGGAATAGTTCAATTGAACTAGTTCGTTCTTTTTGGGCACAACCCTATTATGTATGTGCAATTGTATGTACATATGTATGTATGTATATTGACACTTGAAATTTGTAAAATTAGTCTATTTTTAAACAGACTAGAACAATTAACACTAAAATTTTAAAAAATTTAAAGGGTGTTCTATCAGTTAATGCAATTTTGACTATGTAGTTCTGACTACATACTTGCTGTATCTTGGAAACCGTAAGAGACAAACTTGAAATTTTCAAAAACGGTAAAACTAAAAAATCCCCATATTATAAAATCGCCTATCCGAAAAAATCGCCAAAAATCGAAAAAAAACCGTCAAAAATAAAGAAATCGCCAGAACTAAAAAAATTTGTAGCACAAAAATAAATCACCATATCCGAGAAAATCGCCAAAAATCTAAAAAAAATCGCCAAAAAGAAAAAAACCCCAAAAACCGAAAAAATAGGCAAAACGCGACAAAGGCGCGAAAACTAAAAAAACGCCTACATGGAAAAAAATCGTTAAAATGAAAAAAATCGCCAAAATGAAAAAAATCCTGAAAACCGTCAAAACTCCAAAACGGAAAAGTCGCACTTCACTGAATTTATTTCAATTCTTGTTTATTTGTTAAATTTTTAATGCACAAAAAAGATTTTTTTCTTTATTTTTTTTTTTTTTTTTGTAAAAACTATTTGACAAATATTCGCTTGAATTTGGCGAATACGAATGTCTAAAAGGGCCAAATACTTGGGAATTAAAACGCGAATATTCGCATACATACACTCAGAGAGAAATGACGATCTAAGATCAAGAAAGCAATCTTACAGCCTGGCCCACGATGTCGCCAAGAAAATTTCGACCGACGACTTCAATTAGAAACAGCAATAAAATAAGAAAATTTGTTTTTGTTTTCAATATGTGTACATATGTATGTAAGTATGCGATAGAACGTTTCTTGCCGACATCGTGGGCTAGAGCGTAATCTTCAATTTAAGGATATATTTTTTATATAAAGAACGTAATCTTAATTTTAAGATCGAATTCTTACATTTTTAAGAATGTTAGTTCCTGTCCAAACTTGAAATTTTTGTTGCTGCAATTCTTGCCTTAATACGTTAGATAGGTGGGAAGATTGGGAGGGGTGCCAGTGCTGCCAGAAAAATGTTGTATCTTGTCCCCCAAATTCGGGTGTTTGTACGTAATGAACAAACACCCAATAACTTTAGGTAATTATTCATTTTACCCTTTTGGTTTATTATTCTTCAGTATTTTTGGAGCGATGGGGCGCTGTTTTTTGTATTTTTCACAATGACTAGTCACCCAACAATTATGGGCTTTCCTTCATTTAGCTGTTTTGGGCGATTTGCACTTGTGCAATAATTCGTACAGCCGTAAATAAATACATTAACCGAGAACCATACAACTATGATATTATCACGATAGTATTGTCGATTTTTGATAGTTTTTCTAACTTTTGACAGTCTTTAATCGATATATCGATAAAGTTTTTTAAACAATCGAAAACTTTCGATAGTTAAGGCAGAATTAGTTTGTACGTGCTGTTCTGTTCTGAATCAGCTGGTTTGTTTCTGTTTAGTTGAAAATCTGTATGTGTATTTAGTTTTTCCTTTTTCGTTCTGTTCTGTTGCGGACAGATCTGTAGAAAATAGAATTCAACGTTAAGTGACAGCCAAAGGTGTGTATGTATTAGTATGTTTTGATACTTTGTGTACAAGTGTAATCAATTCTATACGTGCCAGCTGATTTTTTTCACAGAAAAAGTAATTGCAAAATATTTTATACGCAAAAGAACGGCACAGAACAGCAACAGAAAGTAAAGACTAATGAAGCCTTTACACTATCGTTTGAGTACACTGGGTATGAGTATACAAGATATTTGTATGCAATTTTTAAGTATGAAGATTTACTCTATGACTCAAATTTTAATAAAACAGAAAGCATTAAAAAATATCTCTTAATTTAGAAAATATTTGGGGGCATTTTGCACAAGTAGAAAATAGTATCGGAGCAGTTTATTTTTATGTGCATACATACATACGTACTTATTTATTTATGTATGTATGTACATCTATATTTGTACTTACATAGATATTTGTTGCGTGCTAAGTTGGCAGCGCAGCCAATTGCAATTGCAAGGACGTCGTTAAGCGTGTAAGATACTGTAAATGTTCTTTCCAATTAATTTTCATCAAGAAATTTTTTCTCAATCTTAACAACACTCAACAATTAAAACAACTTAACAATTAAAAGCTATAAAAATGAAAGGCGGTCGAAATATTTATACCTGCTGATGAATAAAATATGTTGCATTTGTACATGGCTAGCTTGAAACTAGAGTTGCTAAAATAAGGACAATGCGTACTGGACGTAAGTAATACAAACCACCAAGATGTACAGCGATAAAAAAATTGTTACTGATTAATTAATATTTTCTATATCTACAAATTTTTTCGTTTAGTTGCAGTGCCACCTACACCTCAAACATCAAATAAGACAAAACAAAAGGTAAGAGCCTTAACTACTAATCATAATTCAACCTGCACGGCTTGTGTCTTTACTAAGAAAAAATTACAATTACACCAGCAGTTTTGCCAACCTTGCCTTCCACCCAGTGATGCCACCCACAATTAACAATAACAATGGGAGAATGAATTAGTTCGGTATAATTTACATTGTGCCTTTTCGAATTTTCTGAAAAAAGCCTTTAATATATATTAGCCGAATTCACAAACTTGTGCAAATGGTCTTGCATCGTAGCATTCGCAAAGTGGTGTAGCATATTTTTAATCTACACTATTATTATATTTTTTGCTTTTTGGACGTTTATACAATACAAACCCCTGGTTTATATAACAGAAATGCTGGACATATAGAGATAAATGTCTAAAATACCACTTAAAATACAAAATGTGACTGTTTTACTAGCACGTAAGCTTTTTTACGTCATTCGACAACATACTTAATAAGCATGTCCATGTCTTTTCAGGCATGATGAAATGATTTTCACATATCTCTGATTTTTACTTTTGA
This sequence comes from Tachina fera, assembly GCA_905220375.1. NCBI lineage: Eukaryota > Metazoa > Arthropoda > Insecta > Diptera > Tachinidae > Tachina > Tachina fera. The sequence goes on along the minus strand of LR999964.1, from coordinate 47,867,295 downwards.
ATTCTGATGGTACATCAGAAATATTTCGAAATCTTTGTGTATGGGCTTGTGACCACCAAATTCCAAATCTAGAAAGCACATAGACGCTGCACAAACGCGTAATTTGCACCAATTAAATCTTAATTACCTTTCATTGCACCTGAAATTTCTGATCGCTATGGAGGTTCACTAGACGGATGGAAATCATTGTACAATTGTATTTTTTATGGTACATTTTTGTACTTGTTGGCACCGTGGCACTACCGCGAGTTACTTGGTACAATTTAAAAAATTTACCCTCATATGCAAAAAAATTAACGTATGCTTCAAGTGTACGTTAAACCAGTTTTTGTATGGAAATTTTGTCCTAACGTACACTTTAATCACACGTTAATTTTATTTTTTGCATATGGGGGTCAATGTTTCACTATATTGTGACATTAATTTTGCCTAAGTGCCCTTTAATTTACCTTAATGATGATGTAATATTTAATATTTTTTATTTTATTTGTTTTTATACTGAATTTTTATACACATTTTTGTTAAGTTTCTATTTTTAATTGCATACTTCTGAATTTTTATACACATTTTCTTACGTTTCGTTTTTTATTATTAAAAATTAAAAAAATGGTACCGTCATGGTCTAAAAATTACATTTTGTTTTCATAGTTGGTACGAAATTCAAGATATCATTTTCCTTCCCTGGTTCACTATGCTTAAATTTTTAATAAAAAAATATTAATCGCTTCCGCGATATTGACTTCAGATATTTAACAGCGTTATAGCATAGACAGACGACAGCGTTAATTTGCATTAACTGTTTAATTCAAATTAACTTGTGAATTATCCCCATTCCAATGCACTAAATGAAATTAACTATTATTATATATTATATATATATTAACTATTTCAATATGCTAATACTGTCAAAAGTCAATCCAAATTAAATTAATTTTTAATTTTCAAAATTAAAATGGATTCAAAATCAGGAAATATAAATTAATTTAATTATTTTTAGAAAAAGAAAAAAATATTAAGAGTTCGACACAATCCAAAAATTGTTATAACATATTGTCATATCGATTTCATATTTATTAAATCAAAAATTGCTTCGACAAGACCGCATGTTAAGTGTATGCAGCACGTTTTTATGTTAACTCATAAAATGACAAACATCAACACCGAAGCTTCATATCTAGTTGTACGAAAATTTATAAACTTATATTAATAATTACTATATAAATTCTATTACTATGCACATTCAAAATTAACTATACCTCTTCCTTCTTTTCAATATATTTTTTCACTGATATTATCAATATATCAAACACGATACAGAACAATTGAAAACAAATCAACATTTTGTGCTCATTATTTCTTATGTTAAGAAATAAGCAATTTTTTGTATTATCCATCCCTGGTAACGATGAAAAGTTGGCAACATTATGCCGATGTGCTCGTTTTGAATGTTGGCAACAGTGTGTCAGTTTTGTGAACTTCGTCGCGAATTACGCGTTTTTATTGTAGATGAAAAATAATATTGGAAAAATAATTAAAATCAACCAGAGAATTTAATTAATTTGTGTAAATTTTAGGGTGTAGTTTTAATTAAATTTAAATTAAGCAACAAATAGAATTGAATGTAAAGTCGTCACGTATTAAACAAGATTTACGTGCAGTTCGATTATTTACCCATGAAATTTTAATCAGAAAGTTTCTCCGCTTCATACTAAAATCTTGTAATTGGACACGAAAAGTCGGAAAAAAACTCGACACCAAAAATGGCGAGCATTACAAATAAAATAGTTTAGACTTTAAAGAAACCTAAAGCTAAAAAATACTGTGTATATATTGAACAGAAATTTGTAGTATAATTTGTGAACTCTTATTCGATAATGCAATAAATCCAACAGAAAAATTAAATATCCACATACATACATACATATGTGAAGAAAAGTTAATAAGAATAAAAAGTATGTTATTCACGGTGTCATTTTACAAGTGAGTCTTCATGTTTGTGTGCATGTACACGACATTTATGAGAGTGTGTGTATGCCCGCTATAGACACAAAGCAACGAGAAGAAGCAGAGAAAGCGAACAATAAATAAACAAGGAGGACAAACAAATGCATGTAAGCAAAAAATTAAAAAAAATGTTTTACCTCTTCTTTTACCTTCTATGTTTTTGACTTTGTGCTTTTTTTTAATTAATTTTTACTCTTTTTACTTTAAAAAAAATACAATAGCCGTATATAGGCTTTTGTCAGTAATAATGAAAATTAAAATGATTGTTGATTATAGTGTAGAATATGAGAATAAGTATGAAAATTACACCATCCAATCACGGAACGAAGCCGATCGGCTCAGAGTCGGCTTTGAGCCGCCGCCGATAACGATATGGCTTCCATCGACTAAAATTTTCAGTCGACAACACCGACTAAGTCGGTAGTTTTATATTAAAAAGTACAATAATTCAGGCATTTCAACTTAAAAAAAATAACAGAAAGAAAATTTATCAATTTTATTTGCTCAAAAGAAATAAATGAGAAATAAAACGTGCGTTTTTAGCCGCCTTGGTCTTCATTTCTTAGCCGACGTTTTTCGGCTTGATTCGACTTTCAGCCGCCGCCGTAGACTATTTTGTTCGGCTGCCGATGGCTGAATCGGGTGGAAATCAGTGTTGGGATAAGGCTATTCTTAATTTGTACCATGATAATGGTAAAATTGTACCAAAGTAACGTCAATTGTACCAAAATGTAGCCACATGCTAACTAAGCATACACAATAAAAATTCATAAAAATGTTTCATTCATTGAAAACAAAAACAAAAAAATTAACTTATACTATCGAACAAAACAGTTTTTCATATAAATATGTAAGTATTAGAGTTGAGCGATATTTTGAAACCTGGGGGCAAATTACGGCACTCGTCATCGAACGAAATTACGAAATATTTCAATAGAGTTTAAATGGAAATATTTCGTAATTTCGTTCGATAACGAGTGCCGTAATTTGGCCTCTGTTCTTTTTTCAAAGCTTTGAAAAATCACTAATCACAACTGTGACTGAATTTATCAAGTAACAGGTTTTGGAAACATAGTTCTTTTATACAAACTGTGATTGTTCTTATATGCTTACTTAGCACATGCTTTTTTTTGTATACCTTCAGCTTTTGTCGATAAAAAAAAATAGTCAAATCGTGTCAAATCGTCTCTTCTGGCAACAATGTACATCTCACATGTTCATATTTGCAATTTTTGTTTCTCTCCTTCTTATACGAAAATCTCATTATTTGGACGGGTTGATTGCTAATTGTTTGTTCTTGTCGCTCTTATTAGTATTTATCAAAATACCAACAATAATAAAGACTTAAAGCAGAAGAGCTGAAATGAGTTAAACTGTGATCACAATCACAGTTTAATTTCACTGCTGCTCTTATTAGATTTCTCAAAATAACAGAACTGCTACAAACAAAATACTGCTAAACTGTGATCACAGTCACAGTTTAAAAGAACAGCGATTTAGAAATCACATTCACAAGGAGCAAGATTATTAAAAAATCGCGTTATCGCTCATCACTAGTAAGTATACATACAAAGTCTAACAGTGGGTACATACTTCGCGAGGTGTTTCCGCAACACGTTTAAATTATACGCTGCATACATTGACACAGACACTACAACCTACAATGCAACCTATAAACATAAACCTTCTTATGCAAAAAAAATTTGTAAACTTTAAGTTGGTTTAACATAGGAATTTTGTATGGCAAAACCGGTTTTAATGCATGCTTTAACTTTAACAATCGTTTTTGCATAAGAGCAAAAATTATTTTAATATTTTCGAAACTTCTAATGCGATCAAGACTACACACTGTGTGAACGACAATGCAATCTGCCTGGTTGCATAAACACGTTAGCAACGTTACCATAAAGGCTGGTACTCTGTTCGAAGTTGTGAAAAATTTTCAGTACCATTTATTATTTCGCGTGAAAAATTTGACATGTACACAAATGTAGTCCTACCCGCATTTTTTTTTTATAAATTTCTCCCTTTTATTGTTTTAAAATATGCAACATTATCAAAATACTCTGCGAAAAAAGCACTGCTCATGTTGTTTCGCAAATAAACTAATATGATGCAAGATTAATTTTGTATTGAAAAGCATGCTGCCAGATAGACTTTACGTGTTTTTCGCAACAATAACATTATAGGTACTACTTTTGCGAATTTATTTCAAAAATATTTGATACCAAATACTTTTTGTAGTTTGGCAGCATTTCGCAAGAAATTGTGAACAGAGTACCAGACTTAAAGACCTGCGACAAGTGCTACCAAAACAAATGAAAAATATGAGCATAACCTAACAATGTTTCAAATTTCGGTACTTATGCTCAGTGTTAGGCAACTACATATATTAGGAGAAATTATTATTACTATAATGCAAAGTACAAATTGTTTCAAATTGTACCAATGAAGTATAAATTGTATCAATGTACCAATGCAAATGTATACATTAAGAATGAAATCGAAAACGTCTTTTATTTACATTTTGAAGAAGTTGGTTGAATGACCTTGAAAGCCTGAATAGATACAATATCTATAAAACTACATTAATTGTAATTTTACCAAATTTGGTACAATTTTACCACAAATCCCAAAAGTGGTGCAAATAATCATTTAAAAAAATTTGCTACGTTCTTCCATATGACCACAAAGTGTGATGTTATTTATTGTTCGCTGCCTGTTATATTTTCAACTTGCTACGATGTTGTAACAAGGACAATACATACAGTAACAAGCCGTCCAGACGAGACAAATTATTATTATTATAACAAACATGTCTCTGTTATCACAAAAAATTTATCATCCATACATTATATTATAGATATCAACCAAACTTCAGTTGCATTGCCAGAAAATGTTTAATTGGTGGAAACTGCCAAACAACAGTTGTCATTTTCAATAGCTGATTGGTAACTTGAGGGCCTCACGATAAAGTTTTGCCCCTTGATTTTATCTTTCATTTCCTTCAATTTTTTAATACACTCTTGTTTTTAACTCCCCGACTTAAACGTTAAGCGTTAAAGTATACTATATCATTAACTGTGCTGGAAAAGAAGGTAGAGTGGAACCAAAGGGAGTAAATGTATATGAATATTTCTCCAGAGGTGCTTGAAAAAAAACACTGCTGCCAGCTCAAAAAATTTAAAATCGATTGAAATTATGTGTGTGAAGATAAATTCATCGAGTTAAATTTATTTTTTAAAAATATCGCATGCGATATTTTTATTTTGGCACGAATTTTGTACTGAAATTAAAAGGTTTCTTCATAAAAATTTTCACTATGGCCAAACCCTTATTCCTCAGTGAATCAAACGTATTGGAAAATGAAGACAATAAATCATAATAAAAAACTGCATTTACAGTTAATCTTTAACAATGAAAACATTTTTTTGACAAACTGTATGTATGTATGTCCACTAAAAGAAATAAAGATCAAAATGACAGAAAATACTGAATTGAAATTAATCCAACTGAAATGAGTTTCAGTTATGTATGCGAAAAATTAAAATTTAAATGTAGGCTTTTATTTAAAAAAAAGAATTAAATCAAACCAATAAAAACAAGCATAATAAATAATATACTCGTAGCTTAAATTTTTGTGAAAACCAACAAATTTATTCAATATCACAATTGTGTCGCTCTGGTGAATAATTTGAAAATTGAAATTTTATTTTGCTTTGAAATAATTTTTAGCTTTAATTGCATACGTTTATTTTTTACAATAAATAAAGCAGCTGTTAAGTTAATAATTATATTTGTTTTTTCCTATTTTTATTGTAAACTTTTGTTCTAATTTTTTACAACATGCATTTTGATTGACACGCCGTTCTTAATATGAAAGCGGCTTTTTACTCGTTTAGTCATTATGAGGGATTGTCAACAATGAGGGCTGGTCGAGCGAGAAGATGAAATGTAATGGTGAAATTTCTTATTTTTTTATAAATACATATGTCTTATTGTTTACTCTGGATGCAATGCCTCTAACAGGAAACAAATTAAACTAATTATTCACAAAATTGTAAGATATGTCTTTGGCTTAAGATTGCGGGCCCATGTCTCGAATCACACAATAAAGTTCTTAAATTTATTGTTTGATGACTACTTTAAGTTTCGCTTGCTTAATCTATCTGTTTAACATTATTAAGACTGAAATCCCTGAACAGACTGTACAGAGAATACAATTTTCAAGATCGCTTAGGAACCCACAAATATTTATTAATTGTATGCATTATTCTGTTTATGAACGTTCTTTTCTTGTTCGCGCTGCTCGCTTGTGGAACTTCTTACCAAGAGAATTACGTTCTTTTGGTTTTACATTGGCTTCTTTTAAGAGAAAACTTTCTCAATACTTTCATTAATTTGCTTCACCACTGATTGATTGGGTTTATGTTATACTTATACTACACTGTTTTATTGGAGCCATTGAAATGTTTTACGATTGTATATATTTTATTCTATATATTTTATTTTTTCATTAATACATAACCGCTCATTTTATACTTGTAATATATTTAATAATAAAATGAAATAAACTTGAAATATAATTTGGAAAAACGTGAATATAATTTTACCATTTCGCTAAAAGAAACTATTTTGAAGAATATTTAAATTTTGGATTTACATACACACATACATACATACATATGTATGTATGTATGTATTAGTGATGCACGAATATTTGTATTCGTATACGAATTGTCGAATATTCGGCCATTTTCAGGCGAATACGAATTTCCAGAAAAAACTCATTTTCCAATTCAAACACAATTTTCTTTGAATCAAATATTCAGCGCTATCATGAATAAAATTCCGCGTGAAATTTTTCCCTGGTAACAATTCCAACTTATAGCAAGTAATAGGGAAAACAAAAAACTCTAATTGGAAAAGGGAGAAATTTCACGCGGAATTTTATTCATGATAGCCCTGATTATTTTGTTTAATTCAGGTGCTACAAAGAAATTTGTAAATTCAAACGCAATAATTTGTATTTCGAGTAATATGTTTAAAAAAAACTGATTTTTTTTAATCAACAAATTGTCTGATTCAACAATTGATATTGAAATGAAACAGCAAAAAAAAACAAATAACTGTTTTGTACAGTGCAAGCAAGTTCAATACTCGAAAAGAAATCTTCTGTAGCAATTTGGTTAGAAATGTTACTTTATATTAGAGTTTCTAAGCGGAAAACAAATCCCGCGGGAACTTCTGGGAATTATTTTTAACAAATCCCGAGAAATTTTCAACGGAATTTTTCGGGAATTTAATATTTACGTTTGTGGAATTTGCTTTATTTAATTAGCTTTTCGTTGTATTATTGCTTAAAAATAGAACTCTGTAATCATGGAAACAGATGTAATAGAGTTTTCGAAGGTAATTCCAACAACTTCAAGCGTTACTAAATATTTTCAGCCTAAAAAGTCTTTATAGGAAATAGTATCTCGATTGGAGAGTATTAGATGGAATTTCCAATACATGCTTTAACTCAAAGCATATGAATTTATTTGTTTTTCAAGTATTGTGGTTCATGAAATGAACGAATAAAGTTGTATTTTTTAATATAACTGTTGTATGTTTATTTTTTTTCATAAAATTATATTTTTTATTGAGGTAATTTTTTTAAATTCATATGTTTTTGAAATTCGCGGTTGTTCCCGGCAATAAAACATTTTACTTCTCTATTCCCGGGAATCGGAAAAGTCCGGGAAACTAAAAACCCTACTTTATATTACATAATTGTATGAATTAGGCGTTATATTTGATAACTCCTTGTCGTTTGATGCTCATGTTGAGAATTTACTTCCTAAAGCATATAAAATAATGGGTTTTCTGAAGAGAACTTGTTCTGAGTTTGCTGATCCATACACTCTGAAGTATATCTATAAGTCTTTTGTTAGGTCTAAATTAGAATATGCTGCTGTTATTTGGAATCCCCATATCTCTAATCGTATTGCTCGTATAGAGAGAGTTCAACGCATTTTCGTCAAATATGCTACGCGCTAGTTACTTTATTTATCATCCGTTCCATATGAATCTAAATGCTTGTTTATTGGTCTACGTACTTTGGCGTCTCGTAGAAAAGTTCAATTTGCCTTGCTGCTATATGATGTTATTAATGGTTCTATTGATTGCCCTGATTTTCTTTATGCCATACGGTTTTATATACATACCTCCCAGGAATATGAGGTTCGCTAAACTTTTCGATGTTCCATTTCATCGTACAGATTATTCTCGCAATGGCACCTTATCACGTACATTCTCTTTCCTTAACGAAATAAATTATAATATTCAAAAGGATTAAAAATCTTTTATCGAATTTAGCACTGAAAAATCAGAGTTTAAATTGTTACTTATTAGCTTATTGAAATAACTGTGATCTCAAAACTATTTAATTATTTAATTTAATTGTAAACTTTTCAAAGTAATATTATGTATGCTTATCCTGATAGATTAATTTTTTCTTTTTTAATACAAATTTTATAAACAACCTTAGTATTAGTTCCTTATCTTTGATTGTTATCTTAGTCTGTAAGTATTATTTGTCCATTGACTGAACTACAATAAATAAATAAATAAATTACAGCTTTTCACTCTACAGTTATTTTTTTTTATTTTTTTGACGTTCAAATTAAAAATTTTATATACATATCTTAACAAGTTTCATTTTATTTCACACCACTGTGCATCGTCATGTTTAAAGTGACACTAATTTTAAGAAATCATGTGAAAGTTTAAGACTGTTTTTTTTTTGTTTACATAAAGTTCTTGTATTTAAGTTCTTTCTTTTATGCTGCAGATCAATACGTTTGCTCATGCACAGTTTCATACTTGATCTTATTCCTTAGCTTACCAAACAAAGCAGTTCAAAAACAACAGCTTTTTGAACTCTTAAAATTCTACCAGTCAAGACAAGAAAAACAATCGAAAAAAAATAAAGAAAGACCAACCAGTTCTTCTTGTACGAGTACTTATTTACTGTTTAATTTTTATGTGTACGTACGTACACAACAATCAGACCATCAAAAATAATTTTACTTAATCTGTTTAATGCAAACGTGTAAAAGCCATAAAAAAGCCGAAAGAGCAAAAAAAAGTTTAAGCCAAACTTGCTCTGGACTAGACCCAAAATTAAAAAAAAAATAAAAAAAAAACACGAAAACTTCAAAAACACGTTTAGACCCTTTTCGAATTGTATGACAGTAAAGACAAAAAAAAACATTTTCTTTCAAAAATAAAGGCATCCATCTTCTATTCATATTAAAGGTATTCACGTCAAAAGTTGCACTGGTGCGAAAAAGCAAAATTGCAAAATTTTCAAAAAATATAACAACCACATAGAAAATTATTTAACACAAATGATGCAAAATTGTCAGGGTATCAGTAAGTGCAAGATTATCAGGGTAAATCTTGCAAAGTTGTGCAACTTTTTATGGCATTGCCAATCAAAAAAATTTGCAAAAAGTACTTAAAAAAATCAACCATTCATCAAATTACAACGCGGAAATACCTAAATGTATTTCTTTTAAACGAAAAAAAAAAACAAGTTGTTGAAGATGTTTTCGGTACAAATAAAGTAATTGAAAAATTATAATTTTTTAAAAAATTCTTACCTGGAAATTGTAAAGAAATCTTTAAATTTGATTTTAAGATCACAAATAATCATAATTTTGCTACAATCAAAAGACCTATGTATGTATGGCTTAAATTGTTATTAGAATTTTGTTAAATAATACCAATATTATTAATATTGATATTTTTATTAGTGAATTAATTACAAAATTCTTTGTACTTATATATTTTCATTTAAATTCTGTGCGATATATGTATGTATGTATGTATGTAGTAAATTTAGATATTATTTATTTATACATACATACATATTATATTATATTCTTAATTAACTAACTCACCATACATACATATTTATTACTTTGGAGGAGACAAGTATTGAACCAGCAACCTTCTAAGGAATACCTTATTGAAAAAATCAATAAGGCAACCTAATGAAATCAATAAGGAAAACCTTTTTGAAAAAATCAATAAGGCAAGCTAATAAAATCAATAAGAAATCCTTATACTTTACAATTTATAAGAAAACCTAATACATAGAATCAAGAAGATTTTCTCTATGGATTGTTTTTTTTTTGGTGCCAAAAATAACGGAAATTTGGTGCCAAAAATAACGGAAAATGGCCACCACTTGCGGGATACAATTTTTAATAACTAATCTAAAAATATTCCCTATAAATTTACTGTATTTAAAAAACAAAAAATTAAAAAAATATGTCTTAAATAAAAAGTTATAAGGAATTCACACCACTTCGGTCTTTCTGGGCCACCCTGTATTTATTTTTAGTAAAATCTAGCCAATTTTAGGAAACATTGACTCACCTCATTCTAAAATTAGTCTCATTAATTTATTGTTTCAGGTTTCGCTGAAATAAGCATTTTAATTGTTCCTTTTTTTTGTCTCGTACGACATTCTTAGTTTTTTGCAATTATCTTTAAAACTTAAAAGTGGTTATAATTGGTTTTAATACCATCAATAGAGCTAATGAGGGGCCATAACTCAGGATAATAATCAACAGAAAAATCTATTTGATTTTGATATCTTTTCCACTTTAAATGCTTACGCCTGTCCCGTACGACAGTATAGAAATGCCCATATGTATTAATTTCTGTTTGATTTTTCGATCGTACATACTAAAGAAAATTATAATTTTTTCAACTTTTTGTTGGAACCTTAAACTCTATCAAACAAAAAAGTAGAGTAAATCACCTTTTTGGTATTCTAAAGAAATGTAATAAAGCAATTATATAATTAAAAAAAAGCAATTGTTGAATTAAATTAATGTGGGTTACAGCACTTCTGTGCTGATGGTCTCAATTGTAGTATGAATTTACAAATTTCAAACTTTTTAAATATTTATTAATAAGAACGCAGAAATTTTCCTTTACTATTGTGAAATTCCCTTATTAATAATTACATGTTTTTACTTCCAATTCGAATTCATTTTAATTAACATCGAATTTGTGTATTGTCGGCGCTGCACCCCTTCTTTCACCACGCTTAGAAAATTAGTTATAAAGAAAATCTCCCTCCATTCTCTACTACACCGACCGTAATACCTTTTTTTATTTTTATTTTGCTGATTTTTATTTTCGAGCAAAGTGATTCATAGTTTGATTAGGGGGGTTTTTTTGGCGTCCTCTCTTTTTGGAGTTTTTCCTTATTCATAAAGGCGCCAAAAGCAGGCTGTGAATGTGCAAATTTTCGTTCGTACTTGAAATATTAAATAATTTATGAAAACAGAGCGAAAAAAACCAACATAAAGCTATAAGAAAAATAATAAAATATTGGTTAATTCCACTGACTGTTGTTAATATTTGACGTCTTCATTGTCCTTCTCCTTGTGGTTGACTTTATTTTTTTTATAGTTTTGTTAGCTAGACGCGTCATTAGTTTTTCCTTAAAAAACATAAATTCGTACTTTGTTGTAGTGCTTCATTATGGCCGGATAACCTCCATTTCGACAGTATAACAATAAACGCAATAACGAAAACAACCAAAGCAATTGCTATTGTCAGAAGTAACGAACGCTTTCATTACCCAGAAAACATTATTATTACCGCTGTAATAAATATAACGAAAAACTATCGACTTTGCTAATCAGTAATATATTTTAACGATATTCGCTGTCGGTTGAAAATAACAATCTCAAATTCATTTAGTTTTTCTTCTTTGTGCTGTTTGCTTATTTTGACATTTTATATGCAGGGATGCGATAAATATTGCGATTTTCGGTTCGCCAAAAAGTTACTAAATTCAGGCGCAAAAAGAATTCGACCACCACACACACACAAACAAAATTATTCAAAGCTTTCAACAAGATTAAGAAAATAATTCTTTCTGCCAAAAAAAAAATTACTTCAATGCAAAGATCTGATAGAAGAAGAAGTACCTGAAATATAAAATAAAATTTTAATGGGCGTGACTCCGCCCGTTTTTAAAATGCATGATTGTGTTTTTCAGAACTCAGGGAGCGTGCAAAAATCGGTAAAGTAGCATCACTAAAACAAAATATAAAATTTTAATGGGCGGAATCACGCCCATGTAGGATTTTGTCTATTTTAGAGCTCAAGGCGTGTGGTACATTTCGAAAAACTCTGTTAATTAGAACCTCGTGAAATATTATAATAAATTTTAAAATGGACGTAACACCGCCCATTTTCAACTTTCAAATTGTGGGCTTGTTCCCGCCCACTTTTTTTACAATAGGACCAATGGGAAGCTATAACCTCTCAGACAACAAAAAAAATTTACAATCATTCTAAAATGTACCGAGTTACGTAGCTCCACACCTAAAAAAAATACAGACGAATTATTAACCTCCTCCTTTTTTTGAAGTCGGTTTAAAATAACACACTCATACTATGTCAGTAGTTAGGGAATAAAAGTAATGTCCGCGGAAGTCCAATGGAAGTTAAAGTATAACTGTTCACTGGAATTATTTTTTTAATGCGAGATAAATCAAGCTTCGTCGATGAGGAAATATTTTTTGCATTGACGGCCTACTGTCGGGATTAATAAGAGTTTTCTTCTCTTGATATGTCGAATATTGGATTGGCCTAGTAACGATTTTTTTTTTGGCTAGTCGGGCACCTGTCAGACTCAGAGATTTTCTGCTGGACAAGCATAAGAATGTCCGTTTATGCTATTGCTCATTTTCGGTGGACATTATTTCTATTTTGAAAATTATTATTTCATGTCACAGTTTTATAATAAAGGATGTTTTTTAAGATCCTTAGAACTTTTTAAATTGCTTAATTTTAATAAAATTTTTTTCCAAAGATCAATATCTGGCATTAACGTTGGAAAATGATTTCGGGCATTTAACCACCGACCGCGTCTGTTGACAAAGCACCTTCTAGACTTTCAATTTCGGCCCACTTTTTCGACATTGCTGGTCGTTCAGCATAAGCCAGCGTTCGAGGCACGCAACCATTGGCCGAAACCTTTAATTTTTCTTTAAATAAATTCTTAATATACTCATATCAAAAGTAAGGTGGCCAGAAAACATTTGGTCAAAATATTCGCAGTAGTGGCCGCGGCATGTTGCTAAAAACAAAGAATTTATGTTAATTAAAAAGAGGAAATATATGAAATATTTGATCTGAAATAAATTATGATTTCTCGAAAAGTATTAACGATAACGGGCGGCGAATTTTTTTTTTTGTTATGCCGTGTAAACTTTTTATTAATGAGTGGATATAGGCAGTCTCTGTACAATTTGTAGTTGGGGTGCTATATAATAAATTTTAACACCTCTTATTTTCGTTAAATTTGAAGTTTAGTAGTGTATAACTTTTGAATATCAAACGGGACGGGAACAAAAGAAAAGAAACCATCCAGAGAAATATGAAAGCCCATATATAATATAAAGGGAGTCTAAGTAAGAAAGCACTTTTTAAAATTGGAATATTTATTTAATGCAAGTGGAAACACTGAAATTTGACAGCTGTCTGTTTATTCCGATTATTAAAAATGGAGAGCTTTTCGAAAGAACAACGCGTTATAATTGTGAAAACTCATTACATTGAATATGATACATTAAATATGATACATTACATTGAATATCATAACGGACTTCTTGTGGCCTCAACTGGACTGGATGAATCTGGACAACATGTGGTTTCAGCAGGACGGCGGAACCTGCCACAGCCCGCATGAAACAATCGACTTATTTGCAGCAACGATTTCCAGAACACATTATCTCACGAATTTCTGATGTCAACTGGCCACCAAGATCGTGTGATTTAACGCTGTGCAATTTTTTTTCTTTGGGTTTTTTTGTGAAATCTCGAAACAAAACCTAAACACAAATCGGAAATCCAACGCATCATCGGTGAGATACAGCCACATCTCAGTGCAAAAGTCATGGAAAATTTCATGAAAATAGTCTTCTTTACAATACATAAAAAATATCACAACTCTGTCATAAAATATTTGTTTTTATTTTAAAATGAAAAAGTGCACTATTACTGAGACACCCTTTACTTTTACACCTGCCACGACCTGCCTGTAGAACACTATTATTTTAATGAAAATACACTCATTATTGTGTCATTTTTAAACCGATTTTTAATGAATTTTCTTTTTCGAAAATCGGAGCGGGAAAATTTTTCCCTTATGCATCCACTTGTCATTTGTGAACCGATTTTAAAAATACATTTTTCATCTGAAAGTATTTGGTAACTGCTTCAAGTTTTTTTTCGAAATTTCGAGGCGGAAATTTGCTACCCTAAAGCATAACTCTGTCATTTGTAAAGCGATTTGCAAAATTCTTTATGTTGCAGTTGGTTCCCATATTTTTTTCGAAAATCTACCCATACATAACTGTCATTTGTCAAACGATTTAGGAAATTTGTTTGAAAAGCTGTACTTGTAGTTTACAATTTTTTTTCGAAAACCTATAGAGCAATAATGCTAAACGCAATATAGGTATGTACATATATAAATATATCTTAATGCATCGTTTTGAATTCAAAATAAAATGTTTGCTGGGAATACACAATTTAAATTGTTCACAAGTATGGTTTACCGCCAACTTTGACGCCGTCGTTATTTCACCATCATCAAAGTTTATTTCTAAGTTGCCTTCGTTTAATTTTCTAGTTTTTTTCCACCACTTATTCAACTAAATAAAACGTCAAAAGCACTATGAACGTTTGAGTTTCATTATGCGGAGAGTAACACTCCTACAGACGTACATACATACACAGTAACATATGTATGTATATATTATATGTATGTATGTACCTCAATAAATATGTGTGTATGTATATACATATAGTTACTTTTATAATCACCCACGTTGGTCCAAGCCCGACCTCTATATTAATGAATCATATTGTAGGATACATTTATGTAAGAATTGCTTGCCCTCTCTCTCTCTCTCTCGTCCTTCCAATTTATTATCCAATTTTCATTCAGATATAAAAAAGACTTTAAAAGGGAAATTATTCTCGTGGTAGCTTGTGCGTTTTTTTATTCTCTTTTTGCTTATTTATACGTTATATTTATTTTTATGATTACTTTTATTATTACATTTTCTAGGAATTTCCTTAATTTAATGCTCTTCTTTGCTTCTCTTTTGTTGTTAAAATTAGAAACTCGCAACTATTTAGAATAACGCAAAAACCTGATTACATACAATGTGAGGGTCTACTCGATATTGTAGTGTTGCCAGGGTTATCTTCATTTTCCATTAGGTTTGATTCGCTGAGGAAGAAGGGTTTGGTCACATTGGCCGCTTTCCTCATAGAACTCAAAAAATATGGTTTTACTAAGTCATATTTTTAAAAGTTTTCTAAAATATTTCACAAATACAATTCAGATATACTGTAAATGCAGTTTGATAGTATGATTCGTTGTCTTCATTTTCCACTAGGTTTGATTCGCTGAGGAGAAAGTGTTTGGCCAGAGAGAACGTTTTTATGCAGAAACCCATTAATTTCAGTACAAAATTCGTACCAAAATAAAAATATCGCATGCGATATTTTTGAGAAAATAAATTTAACCAGGGACCGAAAATAATTGTTATTCTTAATTTTCAATTAGATTTTTCAAAACTCAAGAGATTTAAAAATATTTGATTTTTATTTTTTTGAGCAGAAATAAAAATCATTTTCTGATTTTTACATACATACGTACGAATGTACAACATGTGCATATAAAAATTATTTGTTATATTTAATGTAAAAATAAGAAATTGATTTTTATTTCTGCTCAAAAAAATAAAAATCCGAAAATAACAATTATTTCTGCTCAGAAAAATAAAAATCAGAAATTAATTTTTATTTCTGCTCAAAAAAATAAAAATCAGAAAATAACAATAAAAAAAAATAAAAATCAAAAAATAACTACATAGTATATTCTGATTTTTATTATAAAATGCATAACAGTTACGGTCCCTAAATTTAACTGGATGAATTTATCTTCACACACATTAGGACTTCCACATGTTTCGTTACTAGCTTTAGAACACCCTGTAACTTTTCAGCTGTCATGCATATATTTGTTGTGTGTAGCGGCCAAAGTGTTACATATTTTGTGAAAATTTCAGGTCCATAGATCTTGGGTTCTCGAGAAAATAGCCTGTGACGGACATCGCAGCGAAACCAATAGGGTCGATTTTCACCTTGGTGTGATTAATTGCTTGCATTTAATTTCATAAAATAATTCATTGTGTCAAATGCAGTCTCATACAAAAAATATATTTTTTTACTATTATACGATTATTTAGACTACAATGAGTAATAAGAACAAAAGCTTAAGATAGCATTATAAAAATAGTAGGCGTGACACCTCCCACTTTTGGAAAAGCAATATTTGCACGTCTTGGGAGTCTAAGATGTGTACAAAGTTTAGTAAAAACTGTAAGGGCGTGGTGTCACACACCAATTTTTCGATATCGGTTAACAACAGCACACACACAACACACAAAAATAGAATCGAATTGAGAACCTATTATTTTTTTGAAGACTGTTATTTTCACATACTAGAACATTAAAACTTCATTAGAATGGAAATACTTAAAAATTTTGTTCCATATCGAATGCAGTAATTTGGCCCTCGAAGCTCTTCTTGCGACATTTTGATGCACTCGGTAACTCTTTTTTTTTATTTTAATGTATATTATAAACACATCAACACCCGGCAATTCTAACATCATTGGCGCTTTCTCTGTCTCTCTTTCTCTATCCCTCTCCGCAATTTCACCAGCTGCAAACTTGTTTGCGCAAACATTTGTACATGTAGCAAGTATCACAAGTAATAAACCCGACAAACAATCAACCAACAACACTGTCTACCTACCTCAACAGCATGTACACCAGGGCGATAACGAAATTTAGTTTCTAACACCACAGGATGACCACTGCTGGGTTAATTACAATTTTAAAATGTATATATGTATGTGATTCCAAACATTTAAAAAAATAAAGTTATGGGCCTAATGTACAGTACACTATGATTACAGCAAATAGGAAAAAAAAGAGAGTATGCGCTGGCAATTGAATAAGTTTGGAATTTGAGAAATAAAAACAAAAAAAAAAAAATGTGCAACACACATGTATACAACATAAACATACATATGCATATGTATGTATATTTATAAACATTGTTACCGACTTCGCCCATCAGTGGGTAGAGCAGCGTTAGAGCGCTGGTGAGCGTGACAATTTTTTTTTCATTTGCTTGTTTCAAACAAGTACATACGTACTCGTCGTAGTGGTGTAAAATATATGTAAATGTTGTAAGAGTGATAAATTCAAATCTCCCTGGCTCGTGTTTTTTTTTTCAAAAGTCCACCTACGCAGAGAAAAAGGCAAATATGTCTTTATGTATGTATGTATGTATGTGTGTGCATTCATACGTCTGTATTATCATCGTATATAATATGTATTCAAGATACATTCACTTTGTTATACTCTACATGCTGCTAGTTTTTACATGTCGAAGTCATTCAAATGCCTTTCAAAATCCACCAGCAACAAAGTCAGGCGGAAAATCCAACCTAAGAAGACCCCCGGCATAAAAGCGCTCATAGCCATACACACACACACACACACACAAAAAGTGCAAAAGGATTTCATTTTTTTGCTTTACTTTTGCTACATCAACCCAGCAAATATTCAGGTTTAATCAAAAATTGTGAATGATTTAAAAACAAACTTTTATAGAAAAATTATACATATTAGAAAACAAATTTGAATGTCATAACCAAGGAAAACCAAAAATATGCTCTATAAAAAGTGTTTTATGCGCATTCAATATGCACTAAAAACTTAAAAATATGCACTAAAAACTCAAATAATATGCTATTAAAAATAAAATAAATTTATTATATTATTATTATAAATTTATTTGTAAATGAAAATGTATTTTTAATTCAAAAAGTCAACAATATTTTCATATAAAATAAGAAAAAAATAAAATAAACAAAATAAAGGGAACAATAAAAAAATAACAAAAAATACCTGCCGTATTAAAAACAATAATTTGAGTTTAAAGTGCACGTTAAAAGAAAATTTTCATAAAAATTTTGACTAATAGGCAGATTTTGTAAAAAATTTCGTTTCTAAACGTTTCAAATTTGTATGAAAAATAACGAAAATTCGTTTCAAAAAATATTTTTTCCATACAAATTCCAAAACGAAAAAAAAAACGTTTCTATTTACAAAATTTGGCCTTAAAACAAATTATACAAATTATTTTTATTTTTTTTTTGGTACTCTCAGAAATTTAACTTCAATATAAAAATAGATCAAGATATCAGAATTAAAATTACGGAACTGTATTTTGGAAAAATAAGACAAGGTTTCAATTTATAATTTTATTGCAATAAACAACAATATATTGACCTAGATTGTCAAATAAAAACCGTTCCCTGTCACATCTAAGTAAACTTTTAAACATTGACAATGTTCCTTCAACGTGTACTTGGGGCAGAGTCCGTCACAAGTAGCAAACCGACTTTTTATTGAAATTTACTTCCATAATAACTGGATAATATAAATACAAGTCAAATTTATACACCACATGGAACATTGGAAATGAAGTTTAAATGGCGAAAAGTAATAATAAAAATGTTGGCCAATACAGAAGCATATTAAAAAAATATACAAAGTACTAAAATATGCCCTAAAAGCGTAAATTATGCTCTAAAAATTAGAAAATATGCTATGAATATGTGTGTAAGAGTGATTTATGCAAAAACATGATTTAAAATGTAAAATATGCAAAAATATGCAATAACAAATCGATGCCAAAATTCATAAAAAGTTCTGAAAACGATAAATGTATTGTTTCTGCATTAATACGTTACACAAGAAAAAAACATGCAATTGCATATTTGCATTTCCCTGGTCATAACTAACTGAATTCTCAATCAATATTTTTCTCATATCGAGAAATGTGTTAATTTTCTAACCATCTCAATTGTTTCTCAAGTGTGCATTGTAACTGAAGTTAATTCTGGGGTCACAAGCAACAACAGCATGAGTCGAAAACCCAATTTTAACGTATGTACGTTTTTAAAGAATGTATCCATTATTTAATGAAAATGTATTTTTTTTTTAAACTTGAAGTAACACACAGGTAATGAATGCCTACACTCAGAAAAAATACCAATGTAAAATCACCATACCAAATGGTTGATTCAAATTCATTCAAATCACATTAAATTTACAAGAAATAATATGTTGTTTGAGTGTGTTGGTGTTCATTTGATTTGTTCATAGCTGTAATACCCCTGTCGGAGAATGTGTAGTTGACTACAAAAATAGTTAACTTATAGTTAAATTTTCTTAGACTGACTAAAAGCTAACTGCAATGTCATCCAGAACAAAATTAATTCTTAAGTTGAGCCAGCAAATTTATTCTCAGCTACTTTGAAACTCATTTCAGTTTTATGTTAACATTTTGCTGTTGTTATTTTAGATGGTAGCTTAGCTGAGTACACAAATTGTGATGATGCATTTTCGAACCTCAGAAAATGTTATTTAATGTACTGACTACAAGTTGGTTTCAAAAAGTCAACTTTAAGTTAGCTGAAATTAATGCAGAGTGAGCCAATTGACTACCGCCTAGGACATCGCATTGCGAAGTAATCCAGTGCCAGTCAGTACTAGTTGCGAAATAGTTAGCTTAAAGTTAGTTTAAAGTTAGCCAAATTTCCGACAGGGACACTTTTGTGCTTAGTTGTGTAGGTTGTTTTTATATTGTTGTTGTTTTTTTGTGTTTGTAAACAGCCGACAAACTGCTGCTGGCTGGTAGGCAATGTACCAGTCTTGAATTCGGAGAATCGCAGGTTCGAATCCTGGAGTCAAGTCAAATAATTTTTTTTTAAACTAAAACTAGAACTTTCAAACAAATTTTATGTAAAATTACTTGCAATAATTTTAAATTATAATTTAATTCAAGATGGTACATATTTAGTATGTATCTTAAGAATATTTAAAGTTGTTGTGGCTGCAGGGGTAAGCACGTTGACTACAACGCGCTGAGTTCCGAGTTCAAATCTTGACCGGGGAAGCAAATTTAATTTGTATACAAAAATTTTTCTGATGTCTGTCAATCACATGTAAGTTAAATAATTAATAAAATATAATTTTACTACATTAAATTTATTTCATGTTGATCTAACTGGAAATAACTTTGATTGTACATGATTCTTCATTTTGATTTTAACAGCACTTAAATGTTAATTCAACATGAAATAAAGTTATTTCAAAAGGAAATTTTTTTTGACAATTACTATAAATCATGTTAAATTAACATGAAACAAACATGAATCATAATCATTGCCAAAAAAATTTAAAATTAACCCTATTTTTAACGATTCTACATTGTTTTTTTCTGTGTGTAGTACTATTACTAGGTGTTACCTTCTTTTAGGAAAGGGATAGTGAAAACAGGTGGTGAAGGAAGAAAATAGAGGAAAGCTTGTTTCTTTTACAACTCTGATTTTTGCACGTTTTTAATAATGCAGTTTTATTTGTAGCGCCTCTGATGTTAAATGAGCCGTATTATTTTTTTATTTGAAGCTGTGCTTAGTAGTTATTTTATGGGTTATTTTACTCCACCGGTGATTCCGCTACACAATACCGATGAAGGAGTGCGCTCTGATGTTACATTAGAATTAGCATCTGTGGGTCTACTTTGCAATTCGAAACGAAAGAAAAAGCTTTCGAATTTGTATGTTTATAACATTTTAATTCGAAAGCATTTTCTTTCGAATCGAATTACAGAGTAGACCGCCTGCTGAAGTAGTTATAGTTCAGTGAGCAGTGTCTATGCCTTCATCACATGAACCTTCCTACGACAACTGATACAAAGGGACAATAGTGCAGATCTGAAAAATGCGTGGTAATGTTATTTAATGATCTTTGAATACCGGGCTCGAACCCAGGCTTCGGTTTTTTAGTAGGGTACTCCCCTACTCCTCTAGTAAAATCTGGATCAGCTGTTTAATGTTTACATTTTATTCACTACTAATGCTGGAGTTCAGTAATAGAGATTCAATAAAAATTTTATGTCTTCATTGCGAATAAGAATGTGTTTTAATATACATAAGTAATTTTTTTTTAGTAAACAGCGTAACCATTCACATGCATGCCGAATAACTTTATGCTGAGTAAGTGATCTAAAACTAGCCAAGTGCAGATGCGAACAAATTAAATTCCCAATTACTGTATGTACAAAGAAAATTGTAAATTTTATAAAGTTTTTCTTGATAATATTAGAGGGAAACAAATCTTCCATTTAACTCTCATGTGAACTTATTGGAGGCTTGCAAAATTTAGAGTTTCATTATTATTTCTGAAGACAGAAGTAGTTCATGTTTTTTAAGTTTATGTTCGCAGGTTTTGGTTAAAAAGCAAGAGGGAAATGTAACATTCCGGTGCTTAATTAAACTTTTTGTTCTAAATAAATGCTTTTAAGTTTTGGGTTAGGAAGTAAATTGGCTGTCAAATGGTGAAATGGCAAGAATTGAGCTTTGACATCTATAGTTGGGAGATTTTAACCATGAAAGGTTACAAAGAATTTGATTTGTGAAATTTTACTATCAAAATGGTGAAAATCTTGCAATGCATTTTTCAACAAAATCATCTTTAGTGATGAGGCCCATTTTCAAATAGGTGGTTATGTAAACAAACAAAATTGTCGCGTATGGGTCTCATAAAATCCACAAACGGTCCTCGAAAAACTTATACATGCAAAGAAAGTGACTACAATTAGCTAATGTTGAAATCAGTGACCTTTGGGTTCAGCAATATGGCGCCACAAGCCACACAGCCGGCCAAACAATTTAGTTATTGCATGAAAAATTTCCCGGTTGTGTAATTTATCGATTTGGCAATGTCAATTGGACGCCTCCTTCTTCTTGTAATTTAACGAATTTGGATTATTTTCTCTGGGGCCATTTGAAAGACCGGGCTTACATGAACAAACCAAAAACAATTGATGTGGTAAAATGTGGTTCAATATTTTGTGAAAGAAACGCACGTCTGCCAACGTGCTAGAGGTGGATCTTTGCCTGGCATCATATTCAAATGTTAATTCACATATTTCTACTTTACATGGATATCAATAAAACTGAATTTGTAAAAATTGCGTTCTTAAGCCAATTTACTTCCTGACCTTAAATTTGCCCACCTTTTACAATTGTTTTTCAAGATTTATTAATTTGATTTTAAAATGTTTGCATTAGTTCCCTTCAAAATGTTTGAGGAAAAACCCTCAAACAATTCCCCGTCTCTCCCATGTTTAGAATACCAACTTTTTTCCCGAAAGTTTTTCCTCGGGAAACTTTAATTCATAATAGGAGGAATGGGAAAAGGGAGCAAAACTCCCGTGGAATTGTTATTCATAATTGGGCTTTTTTTTCTAAGACGGGTCAAAATTATTTATAATAAATTATAATAAACTTCGATAGAGGGACATGGGGATTTCACGTGAATATGAAACTTCGTTTGCAGAATTTTGTGGTATATATGTACATACGTATACATAAGTACATACATAACTCGATTTTGTCTTGAGTCGACTTATGCCATTATCGCTTTTAAGCATAGAATTTATGGCATTGTAGTTGCTATTTCCAATGACTTTAAGCGGAACAAGTGGGGGGCTATATCTTTATAATAATATTAGCAGTTCACTCATAGTATCAATCTTCTTTAGTAAGACCATTTAGGACGTAATAAATGCAAAACATTTTCTAGCACTCCAATATTTGACATTCATTTGAGATGAGTAAATCATATCACACTAAAAAAACTGCCATATTAATATCATGTATGATAATCTGCAACCTGTGTTTACACTTTCCCCAAAAAGGAATTGATGCGAAATTAGTTCTGCCATCAAATTCTAATGACATTTTTATTTCAAACACTTGAAAATGTGTTTGTTGGGTAGACCGCGCAAACAACAACTACGATGACAACAATTACAATAAAGAAATCCACAAAAACTAAAATACTCGTTCCAATAATATAAAAAAAAATATATATTGAATATAGGTATTGAGATTTTAATCCGGCGCTTGCGTTAGCAAAGAGAAAGTAGTAAAACTGCTTGTGCTGAAATGCTACGAATACGAACGAACAGAAGAAATATTTGTATCAAAACAAACAAACAAAAAAAGAAATATATTATTGAGATAGAGAGCAATATGTCGGTGTCATATTAATAAAAACATTGAAAGAAACAGCGTTGCCAGAAACGTTGGCATATAAATGTTGCGGCGAGGAAAGGTCAAAGTGATACATATATGCATACAAGCTTAAAATTGCTCCCCCCTCCGCCCTATTCGTCACATTTAGCCCCTAGTGACTATTTCCTATTTCCAAACTTAACGAAATGGCTCGGTGGAAAGAGAATAAATAATAAAGAAACACCTTTCTTTATAAATTTTCGTTACTTTTTTCCGTCTCGGTTGCTTCATTTACTGGAAAAGTCATTTCGAAAGGCAGTAATCGAATACGATTATTTATATGTAGCTTAACAGAGTTCTGTTAACACGCTAACATAACTGTGTTATACACAGTTATGTTTAAAACGAGGGCTACTATTTATATTTCGGGAATATTAATTAATAAAAAACATTTTAAATGAAAATGGCTTTATTGTTTCTCGAAATATTCCCCTTGATGATCAATACACTTTTGCATTCCATTTTTCCTTTGAGACACCTTCAAAACATGGCTTTTGAACGCTTCAACTGCTTCTTCGGCACTCGTAAATCGTTGGCCACGCAGTTTACCCTTGATATTCGGGAACAAGAAGTCATTGGATGTCAAGTCACTACTGTAAGGAAGATGACTCATCAATTCGATGTTTTGACTGCTCAAAAATTCACTTGTGACGAGATGTGTGAGAGCTCGCATCAGAGAACAGAATGAGAACATTCGCATATGCTAACAATTCATAAATTCGTTGCTTTTGCCATGTATTTATTCGACAACAATAACAAATGTAATTGCTATAATACAATTCATTTGCGATTTGTTGATTGCTCATATGCACTCTATTATTACAATGCCGCTATAACACGAGCAGCGCAATGAAATGATGCAGCATGAAAGAATGGATTTCTTTCATACCATTCACTAAGTATTGGCTGATTTTTTGTATATAACGTTTAAATAACAAGTTTATTTTAAGTGATTTTAATAAATAAAAAAATGCAGTGTGATATTTACGGTGTTAGAAAAAAAGAAAATACAAAAAGTAAAATTTGGAAAATGTAAAATAGTTCTGAAATGTAGTTCAAATAACTATTTCATATAAAATTTTACATAAAATACATTTCAAATCTATATCGTGTTTTATGAATACTAATGCAAGAATTTTATATAAGCGCAAAGTACAAAGACTACGTTGTGGTCAATCACAGTAAAAAGCATTCGCACCATTCACTGAGTATTCGATGCTTTTGACAAGACCAGTGAACATTTATATAAACAAGCAAGGCACGCACTAAAATTCGCCGCACTAATCTCTTTCGATTGTGCCATGCGCTGTTGTTTTTTCAAATGTTGTGGATTGACAATATGCAGGTGTTTTGTGATTGCATTCAAAACAACAAAATAAGGCATTCAATCTGTTCTCTTCGAATTTCTCCGAAGACTTCCGGCAAACAAATGGTCGTGCACCACTTACACAGAGAAAACAGTCCCTAATAAATGCCTCATAAAATAGAACAAAATTAATAAGAAATCTCTATTTTTTTCAATAAGGAAATCTTATTAATTTAGTAACGAAAACCTTTAAAAAAAAAACCAAGAAGAAATCTTGTAGTTTATTTAAATTCTGTACGATGTATGTATGTATGTAGTATATTTAGATGTTATTTATTTATACATACATATTGTATTATATTCTTAATTAACTAACTCACCATACATACATATTTATTACTTGGGCGGAGACAAGTATTGAACCAGCAACCTTCTGACTGATAGACAAGAACTCTAACCAATATGCTAATAAGCAGCCTGAATCCGCACTGAAATTATTGTACAAATATGCTTTTACCAGAACGAAAAAGATCATGAAAAAATTTTCTATGTTTATTTTTAGATATGAAATAACAAGAAAACTAATAAAATCAAGAAGATTTTCTTATTAAAAAAATTAATGAGATGTTTTACAAATAATCATATAGGAACCTAATGAAAACAGTAAGGAATACCTTATTGAAAAAATCAATACGGCAACCTAATGAAATCAGTAAGAAATCCCTACAATTTAAAATTTATAAGAAAACCTAATAGAATCAAGATTTTCTCTATGGATTGTTTTTTTGGTGCCAAAAATAACGGAAATTTAGTAAAAAAAAAGTTGTGAATAAGATTTCTTCTTGATTTTATGTGGTTTACTTCTTGATAAAATTAATAAGATTTACCACATAAAAACAATAAGAAGTCTCTATTAAAATATCTTCGCTTCTCTCTGCTGGGATACCCATTAGCCTAAAAACGTTTCATAGAGAAAATCTTATTGATTCTATTAGGCAGTTTTTTCTCTGTGTAGAATTGACAGTTCTAAGTTGCTCAAGCGGAACAGTGGCCATATCACCCATTCGGCCGAAAAAGTAGGTGACCATTTGCTTCGCTGTGCTTCTTCCTAAGACCACGATTGAATTCACTATACCAGTGATATACTGTGGTGTTTTATTGCCATACAAAGAACTGAGTTCATCGACACATTTTTGTTTAGATAATCCACGTGCAAAGTTGTGAAAAATAATCCAACGAAAACCTCTTGTGATTTCCTCTTTTTTTTGTCAAATTCAATTTCCGAACTGTCAACACTCGTAGCACTTGTACATCAGAACGTTGTGAGTACTTTTATGCTAAAAATGTCAAACTGTTCCCAAAATATAAATACTAGCCCTCGTAGATAGTACATCTACCTCTTTTCAAAATAACACTTGTTGGAAACTACACCACTTTTTCACATCGAATCTATATCTAAGAAAGATTTTGGATTGGCAACACCGATTTGAATACAGCATTGCCATATTCAAATCATATTCCAGTACATAATGTAGTAGTTTTTTTACCCAAATCAACGTAATTTAGTTCTTTGGCACCAATTTTCGGTATTTTAAGAAAAAATTATTAACTTTGACGCTCTATAGCTGCGGCAAAAATGAAAAGGACCCTATTGTCTTCGCTACGTTGTCCGTCTGTCCGTCACACGCTATTTTCTCAGGAGCCGTAAGAGCTAAGGACCTGAAATTTGAATAGAGTGTGTAGAACCTTGGCCGCTACAACAAACAAATACATGAAAATTAAAAATTAAAGGGTGTTCCAAAACCAGCAACGAAAAATGTTAAAATCATATGTAATATTCATACAATTATATGTACATATCTATATTGACACTTGAAATTTGTAAAATTAGTGTATTTTATATAGACAATTAACACTAAAATTTAAAAAAAATTTAATTAAAGGGTTATCCCTCACTTAATGCAATTTTGACTATGTAATTTTAACAACTTGCTATATCTTGGAAACCGTAAGAGGTAAACTCTTGAAATTTTCAAAAACCTTAAAACTAAAAAATCCGAAAATTATAAAATCGCCAAAAATTAAAAAAAATCGCCAAAACGAAAAAAATCTCCAAAATTAAAAAAAATTCTAACACTAAAATAAATCGCCAAATTTGAAAAAATCGTCAAAATTAAAAAAAAAACGCCAAAAACCGAAAAAATCGCCAAAACGCGAAAAATGCGCCAAAACCAAAATAATTGTTTATATGAAAAAAAAAATCGCCAAAAACGAAAAAAATCGGCAAAATTAAAAAAACGCAAAAAACCGAAAAAATCGCCAAAACGAGAAAAAAAGTGTCAAAACTATAAAAATTGTTAAAATGAAGAAAACGCCTGTATGAAAAAATTGCCAAAATTATAAAATTCGCCAAAATAAAAAAATCGCCAAAAAATAAAAAAATCGCCAAATTAAAAAAAAAAAGTGAAAAACCGAAAAAATATCGCCAAAACTAGAATAAAAGTGCCGAAACTAAAAAGCGCCAATAAACGCAAAAAACCCTAAACTAAAAAAAACGCTTTAAACCGAAAAAACCCAAAAAACGAAAAAAATGCCAATACTATATTTTATAAAGGCTAAAGTTCGTATTGAATTACATATTTCGTGTCGGTACGGAACCCTTCATGCGCATGTCAAAGTCGCACTTCACTGAATTTATTTTTTGATGTTATGTTTCTTAGTGTAAATTTCTGTTTTAAGGCAGGCCAAAGCACTTATGCAGCCTTTTACATATGTATAATGACATCCTGAACCTCATCAGGAATAATTTACGGCCTGTTAAGGTTTTCTTTCTGGTCACTTTGGACTGAACTATCCTCTGTGAAAAAGTAATCATGAACGAACTTTATGCTTAGAAGGTGACGAGAGAACAGCACACATTTTTGTGAGTGTATTGTTAAGGCGTGTTTTTCTTTCTGAGTTTCTGTGTTCAAATGATATTAGGCGGGCTTCTGCACTATCTCTGCTGACTCATAAGGAGTGTCATACAAAGATTGATTTAATTTAATTGTCGCAATGCCGGTCCTTGAAAGAGTTATTTCCCTATTCTATTCTTAAGGTAGAATTAGTAAAATCGTATTGTTCTACCTCACAGCTTGCCGTATCGTTCGACTTTGTATACAAGTTATAGAAAAAGTAACCGTTTGCACAGCATATTATATTTGTTTTTGTATTAGTGTGGCTTTTTTGACATTCGCTACAGAAAAATCTGTTTTCTGTAGATTTCTACGTCAGCAGTGAGTGCTACCACCACATATTTTATAACTAGTAACATGCATTGTATATGAAACGGTTTTTGTCAGCTGACACGCAACTTCACGATACGATTTTACTAATTCTACCTTTAGTCAGAGTGCATATTATTTAACTGCATTAAAATGTTTTCGGATTTTGCATATTGCAATATGCTATTACATAGCCGCCTCGTGTGGTTTTGGATTTGGTAGCGGCGCTAACAACCATCTGGCAACTACTATCGTTGCGAAGGACCACAGAAAAGCCGTAATACGCGTTGTCTGAGTTTTTAGAAAAACAAAATGCCGAACACTAAAGAATACAGCCACAAGCTATTGTCTCAGTGGATTGTTTACTATCACATCAAGCGAATCAAGTATTGTTTTTTTTACATCTGTAAGTGGCTAATTTGTAATGCCCCGTAATAAATATGGCAATACTTTGCTCTACATATTTCATAAAACTTGCTCTCTCTCTGTCATTGTCTGTTGTGTGTCTCTCCCCGGCAATACTTTTAACGGGTTGTTTCTTGCAAATTCTCTTTTATTATTTTTCTATATTTTGTATTTTTTCTTCGCTTGGTTGGGTTTTTGTTTGACGTGTACTTGTTTGTATTGCCTGCTGCTTGCTGGGTGCTCGTTTTGCTGCTCAATAGTTACTACAAATGCTCACCAGTGCTTTGCAATCATTGCCTTTTTTTCGCAAGTCAGAGTGATTCATAACACCGTCGTATACGGACACCAGTTACGGAATGGCAACCGAACCTCGTTGTTATTTTTTCATATTTTAATTTAATAAAAAAACAACACTGAATAAAAATAAAATAATAAAGTAAACGGCAGCAGCAAAACAAAGTAAAACCAAAAAAAAAGTAATAAATGCTGTTTTTTGTTTTTAATTTTTAAGCGTTTTCTCGAGGTGACACAGAATATATGTACATACGTTTTACGTATTCATGTGTGTATATATTATTTACGCTTAACGGTCGTCGACGTACATACATTGAGTCCTCCTTTACTTGATGTTTCTCTTCTTGGACAGCTTTTTGTTGCTTTTGGCCTATGTTTGGGTGTGAAGTCGAGTCTGTGTATGTGTGTGTGTGTGCGTTTGAAAAATAGCTCCGGTTAAAAATTAAAAAAAGTATCGCCGTTAATTGCGCTATAAGGAACGCTCGTCTATAGCGCGCTGTTGTAATAAAGTGAATACAAATTTCGTGAAATAAAGAAATTCTAAAGAGATTATACATACATACTATATACAAACATCTGTATGTATGTATGTACCTCTTTTTGTGTGTAAATAGTTCTTAAATTTTATTCGTCTACAAGGTGGTTCCTTTTTGCATATAAAGATTTGTACTCGTATATGATAGTTGGCGGTATTTTATTCGAATATCAGAGCAAAGAGCTTCTTTATTAAACGTTTTAATATCAAGTAACAAAAACCGAAAAAAAAGAAAAAAATAATATGGAAGATGATAAAAAATGGTGTTGATTATAACAGCTGTAAGTAAATTTCTTTGGTTTTATTTATCAAAAAAAAAAAAATAAATAAAAAATATCTGCCATATAAAAATTTTCATTTAACATATTGTTAATTTTTTTTTTTCATCATAACACACATTCATATATATGTATATATGTATATATGTACACATGCATGTGTGTATATTCTTCAATAAAACAAGAATTTCAATATAAACACAACACTGATAAATTAACCTTCGCTATCTCCATACAAATAAATATATAAATTTCTTGGATACAAATACTTGTTTTTGTACATACTCTGCTGATGATAATACAACTTAACCCAGCAAGATTTTATGTAACGAAAATATAAAAAATTGTTATCGAAAACGTTACACGAAATCGTTATACCTACATATGATTCTCAATTTTCTCTATAGAGATAGACACAGAAAAATTGCGAAAAATAATTTAAAGTGAACACAATTTCGAGCGTTTTTTCTTCAATCACCTTTTCAGGTCAGATAGGGGACAGAAATAAATAGATGCTTATAGAAGCAAACAAAAGATGAATCCAAACCATAAAAATGCAGTCAAACACGCACTTAAGCCGCGTTGAGACTATTATACTTTGTATTTATACTTGTCAAAAATTCAAATAATACGTGTAAGTGTGATAGTCTGAACGCAAAATGTCATCAAAGTGGCAAATAATACGATAAAAAAATTTAGAAAATTTTCTAAACGATAATACTTTTCATTACATCAGGGTTGCATTTTCACACAAACCAAATTTCCAAGTAGGCTGATAGCCGACGATAGCGTGTCGTCATTGATGTAATGTTTTGTCATATGTAGGTATATCGGTTCAAAATTTTGAATAAGTGAATCGTATGGAAGTATATTTCGTTGACGTAATTTTTTAACGTTTTTGTAATATATTTTCTTAAATTTTTTCTGTTATTTACATAGAATATTTTTAACTGCTGAATTTTTTTAATAGTCGGCTCGTCCCCGCCTACATGAAACCGCTTTGCCGCCGCGAGTCAATGAATAGCACTTTTTCATTGAACAGCTGTTTTGTTTTCTGCTTGCATTACACATTTTATTTCAAGTGTGATGGTCTGAACACAATATGTGATTTTTCGTTAAATTTTTTGACAGTCGCAACTAATGTATTTAGATTTCTGTACCGTAAAATGTGATGAAAGTATTAATACTTGTATAATAGTCTGAACGGGGCTTTAATGATCTTTGGTGTTTGTTCGTTTGCAGCCGTTGATAAATTGGAATTTGTCGCTGGAATTATGTATTAAATCTAACATACGTTGGAGTTAGGTTATAACGAACTCTGAAGGATTTGGGCAAATTTTATTCGTTCGAAATTCGTTATAACCGCAACTAATTAATCTTTGCTACCAAGTTGGACGTAGGAACGGGTGTTGGGGTCTTTATCAGGGAAATCATTGTTTACAAATCATTTTTAAATTGCGAACGAGTGTACACAATCCTTGTACCTATAATGTGCTTATAGTATTTTTGACGTAAGAGGAAACCCAAATAGTGAAAAGATAAATGAAATTCTTATTTTAAAAAGGTCATCACTTATGAAATTGGTTAGCGTAATAACAGGGCATACAGACTTAAAGAATCACATGGCTCGCATGTGCGTATTGTTAACGATACAATCACCCTTATTCCAGTTGTCGACAACGACGTCACTTTTTCAAAATACCAAAAAAAATTACAGATGTTTACTCAGCATTATTCTTCTATTAAAGTCCTGCAGAAGACCACTTACCATAACTTATAAGACATTAAGACTTTTTCAAATGTTTTACTACAGCGAAATCTTCTAAAACAAACGCTAAACAATACTGTTGGCAAGACATTTGTTTCAGTTATTGCAGGTATTTGTTATTATATTGCTTCTTCATACGCCTGGTCGCGTATACAAACGTCATGCATGTACATTAGAATGGCCGTTAATTGTATGGATACTTTTTTTTTTTATTTCTTCTACTCTTACCCCCCAAATCAGTTCAGTTTTATGTAAAAAAAAATACAAAAAAAATTTCATACCAATAAGTTGCGTTTTGGGGGGTGCGTCCGGCCGTCAAAGTTGGCCTTCAAGCCCATTTTTCAATGTAATTTTTTGCATATGACTATCTTGAAATTATCGTGACATTTTGAAAAAATCGGCAACCGTATTATGAAAAAATCGGGTTTTAAAACAAGTTGAAAAACCGAGTCGATCGTCCTAGTATATGTAGATTTATACTTGAATATCAACTGTTTATCATTCTGCTGTATGTAGCTTACTACCAGGCGTGTAATCATGCGTTCTTGTAGCCTGCTGTGGTGAATGTGTTTAATTCACTATCCCAGCAAACACTAAGTCAAACCTTTGAAATAAGATTACTTTATAGTTTGATATCAAGCACAATTCGCAAATCTTGTTCAAAGGTTTGTGTTTAACACTTGAATTCAAGTTGAAATTGATTTGAATATAAGCATTTGAAAACCAGTGTTTTATCCATTTTTTTTTCTCAACTTGATGTCAATTGTCATTCTCAAAACTTCAATTAATTAAGTTATTATTATTTTATTTATATGCAATACTATTTACTTATAACTTCATATGGACACACAAGTATATAAATATGTCAATCAATAATGAATTCCGTGAGCTTAAATATTAAACATGAACTTACAAAGCAAAAATTGTACTTCATTTATGTTCCACATTATATTACAATCCACATTTGAAAAACAATTGAGAATAACGTTTGAAAGTAAGTTGAGAATAAATGAATTTCTCAATTTGAAAATAATTTCCCCTTTTTGTTGAGAATTCTATCTTTTTCAAGTTATTTTAAAATAATTTTCAAACGTTCGTCGTTTGAGAAAAGCTTTGATTTCAAATCATTCTCAATTTGAAATTAAACCTGCGTGTTTGTAAATCCCTTATAGTATTATATTTTCTCCAAAAAAAAAATGTTAAAAGGTGCATGCATAAAATATCTTGTCCTCCCTGTGGCAATAATACTTCGTGACGAAAACACTACACAAGTTATGAAAAAGTGTTTTTAGCAGCTGTCAGATAAGGTTGTTCTTCCAAACACAGAGAAACTTTGTGACTGACTCAGCATACTTATATGTAATAATGAGGAGGAAGATCCAGTAATTGAATTATTGTCACTTCTGCACATAATAATGAATGGTGCATCATACATATTTTTAACTGCTTATTTGAAAAAAAACATATATAACAATTTCTATTTTTTTAATCTATTTTACATATTTCTATTTCCATTTTAATAACTCAAAAAAAAATTAGTTTAGCAGAAAACGAGCTTAAAGTTTTCAATTTACACACAATTTAATGGAAAAAATTATTTTTCTCTCAAGATATTTGTATGAAAATTTTGCACCATGTAAATAATGATTTGAATATTAATTCAGTACTATTAACTCGAAGATTTAAATTTTTTTACTTATGACGTTGTTGAAGTAAATGAGCATTATGTATGTAAACTTGAAACGCTGTCAAAATGAAAATGGAATAAAAACTAGGTCCGCCTCAAAGATGACGCGCTGTAGAACGAAATGGAATGTAGTTGGGGTCGCGCCAATAGATGACGCTTTAGGAGTTGTGATGAAAAAAAAAATCTGCTGTTACCGACATGATGGGTATTAAAGATGACGCGATATTGGGTTACAACAGGGGGCCAGGATTACCAAATCATTAATTTTTGTACCCTATGATGTCTAGATGGCACTTTTAGGAGCTGCAATGAAAAAAATCACATGTTACCGACATGAACTTGGTATGGGCATCATGTCGGACATCGCAAATGGCTAATGAAGATCGCTCGTGTCCATGTTTCGTCCATGCTCTGACATGGATGCCCGAACATAATTCTGAGCAATAATGTTCGCCTTGACATTCGCCATTCGCAACCATTTGCAATTGAAAGGAAAGAGAAAACAAAATTGGTAAATATTCCTTCTCTATTGCACTAACGCAAAGTACTTTGATATGCTTGAACATGGACATCAATCGTATTTATCACAACAAAGAAGTTGATGAGTTTTTCACAGTTGCTCTGCCGGCGTCATGTTCATGTCATGTCCAAGTCGATGGCTAATGGAGACGTAGTGTAAAGATGCGCTACATTGGTACAGCAGGGGGCCTGGGTTGCCAGACTTTTTTATTATTATTGTGGCATATGACGTGTAGATGTGGAATGTAGTTTGGTCCGCGTCTATAGATGGCGCTTTTGGCAGATGCGATGAAAAAACCACCTGCTACCATTTTGAAAGGTATTAAAGATGACGCCTTATAGGAGTACATCAGGGGGCCAGCGTTGCCATACTTTTTTATTATTGAAATCTAGGATGTGTAGATGTGAATGTAGTTTGGTCCGCGCCGACAGGAGGCGCTTTTCAAAAAAAATTCAATACAAATTTTCACAACAGCACACTTGAAATATAAATTAATTTTTTTAATACGGCCAGTACTCCTTTTTATTATCCTAAATCGAAGAGATTTTTTTCCAACATTGCAATGTATAGTCTGGCAACCCTATAGATAAATAGCAGCTATTATCATAACAGGGCTATAACAACAACGTTGGCTGAGCCGAGCAGCCGAAGGCTTTATCCCAGTCGCCGCCATCGTCATCAATCTGCGGCTTATCTTAGTCGCCGATTGATGATTTTTTTTTATATTTTACTTGAGGGTTTAAGGTTTTTTCACTAATACATTCACGCTTTTAAATTTTGAGGCAACTTTGCTTTCAAAATTTCTTTCCAATTGACATATGTATATCCCGCTTATACGCACTTCTTATATGCAAATAAAAGTGTATATGTGACGCGGAAAATAGATAGGGACCTAAGGGTAAAAAAAGGTTTTGTTCAGGAGAGTCATTTTAAAGATTTAAATACATGTATCTTTGGTGTACTTCAATTTCATAAAACGCGCTTATCTCTGGGAGGGATCGGTCTCATTCGATGCTCAGATGTTGTCCACATCAAAAAAATTTTAAATTGATTTTTTTTACCCTTAGGTCCCTTTCTCTATGCGCTGTCACATGTGCATATAAATCGATAAAAATTTGCACATATTCAAATGTTGCTGCAACAAAAATTGCAAGTTTGGACCGTGACTTACCGGCTAAATTTCATGAAAAACTGCTTTAGTTAGCGTTGTTACATTCTGATTTTGTACCACAAACAAATCGAAAAAAATCGTTAAAAAATTATCATAATTTTTTTTAAGAGATGTAACACTCATGCAATGTATGCCTTCTTTAGGAAAGGAATAGTGATAGAGAAGACAGGTGGTGAAGGAAGAGAGATAGAGAAAAGCTTCATTGTTTTACAACTCTTAAATGAGGCGTATTAATTTTTTTTTGAAGCTAGTAGCTATTTTATCGGTTGTTTTACTTCGCCGATAACTCTGCTACACAACGAAGGAGGGAGCTCTGATGTTACATTAGGATTAATATCTGCTTAAGTCGGTACAGTTCAGTGACCAGTAACTATGCTTTTATCAGTTGAGTTTTCCTACAACAACTGATACAAAGGGACACTAATGCATATTAGAAAAATGCGTGGTGTTATTATTTAATTACTGTCGGATACAGGGATTGAACCCAGCACCTTCCGTTTTGTAGTCAAGTGCTAACTACTTCAGCAAGTTCTTCTGTTTATTTATTTAACAAAATAAAAATAGTTTTTCCCGGAAATTTAGCTGATAGAAAATTTTCGTATGTTTGAGAAAAAATTAATTATTTTTAAAATATGTTGTGAATTTCTTTGATACAATTGTAAAAATTGTAAAGCCGTCCCAGCCGGATTTTCAGCAGAAGCCGAACAATTTTTCATGAGCCGCCGGCGACGACAAAATTGCTCGGCTCGGGTAACTGTAGAACATACATCTCTTTGAGAATGGAAAGCATTTTTGTAGAAATGAACATTATATTTAATTTTTTAAGTAAACTGTCGACCTTTTTTTTTGCAAAAAAGAAAACTGAATAGTATGATGTATCATAAGAATTTCAATTTTTGTTTTGCACAGTGTTATGGAGAAAAAAAAAATAGAAAATAGCATACATTTTCTGCTTCTGATATAAATTAATTATTACTGACCTTATGAATAAATTTGAGAGCATTGAATTTTATTTTTTATTTCGTTAAGACTCATTTATATTTATATCTACATCAAATTTCATTATTATTTTCCCATTCTAAAGAACACTCAAGTATTTTGATATATTTATATTTCTTTTCAAGTAAATTGAAACCATAGTATTCTTTTTTGCTACGCTTAATACATGTTAAGTAATTGGAAATAATTATATAAGCACCTTCCCAAAAATTTCTTTATAATTGTATTGAAATCACACTCCAAAAATAACGATAAGTATTTCCATAGAGGTGTGGTTTATTAAAAAAGAAAAAGAGAAATGTCAATAGCTAAAAATAACATTTGGTGGTGTAACCGTCCCTCTGTCAGATTTATTATTTTTTATTAACGCGTAAAATATGTATGCTTTTCCTTCGCTATTATACATAAAAAAATAAGGATTGTTAACAAAAATATAAAATAAATTTCCGTTCATTGTGTGCCGGCATGACAGCAACCATGATGATTGAAAACATTCAATATTTGTGACACAGTCAATTTTTTATTCTTCTTTTTTAATTTTTTGCATAAATAATTGATATAATTGTCATAAATTTGTTCAACTTTAATATTTTGCTCGAGTGAGTATCATATTGAATTTATTTGGTCGGTTTGCTTTCAGTAAAATTGTGTTTGCTTTATTATCTTTTATTTATTTTTTTTGATAAATATATTTTTCATTTCAGAGGTTGCTCCAATTTGACATAAACTTTGTACTCATGACTTTTATTTTTGTTTTAGCAGAGACTGTTTTTATTTGAAATCGGTTTCAACATCATCATGATCATGATTATTCTTTAATAATTGTCATTAATAGTTGTGATGTACCACCATCGTAGCAGAGTAGCAAGCCGTACCGGCACGGCTGGCGGCTAGCCAGTCAGCCGATTTTTTTCGACATGCCGAGCCGCCGCCGAACCACTCGGCTTATCGGCGGCTTAGTACTCAGCCGTTATTTTGTCTTTTATTTTTTATAATTTTTCAAATTTCGTATTTAATATGATAGCGAGCGTCCCAGAAAGATAGTTGTTTTTGCTTCCACATAAAAAGAAAATGTTTATGTGAACGGTAACGAAGCTGCGACAACACTTACGTTCTCCTTTGGAGTCCCTTCTTAAATACATTCAAGTTTATATAGACTTTTTTGTTTAAGCAGTCAGGCGACTTTTTGGTAATTAATTGTTCAAAGCTTTTTGTTTGTTGATCCGTAGCAGTGTTCCAATAAAGTAATTAATTTTTAATTCAATCGGAAAGCTTAAATCAAATTTATGTAAAAGGCAATCATGAATAAAATTCCAACTAATAGGGAAAAATTCCAACTAATAGGGAAAAAAATTCTAATTTAAAAAATTAAAAATTTCTCGCGAAATTTTATTCATAATTACCCTGATAGTTTAGAATGTGTTTCTATGGTTTAACAAATAATTTTCGAAGCTATTTTTTAGGACATCAATTACTGCAATATTCAAACTATTGAAAAATAAATAATGTTACAACGTGGTGATTCAATAATTTACGTATTTTCTGAAAACAGACTGGGTTAAAACTTTTTTTCAAATGCTTTAAGCAAATCGGCGTTAAGCCGTACAGCCGCCGCCGCCGAAAATATTTGTCTTTCAGCCGCCGCCGAAATTTTTTGCCCGGCTTGCTACTCTGCATCGTAGTTTCCACATGATGTTAGTAGATGGAAATTGTAAAATTTTTATACATAAATATTTTTTTGATAAAATATTTTTATAAATAGATATGTACATACATATGTACATGTGCTCTAGGATAATAGCGGCCCTATGTATAACCAAAAATTGGCATGAAGTTAACATAAGTGGCAAAATTAAACATGATCTTAAATATTTTTGCGATGAAACTTTACATTAAAAGTCATGATAAGACGTAGAGGTGTGTTAAAATTAGTTATTGCTACCGTTTTTAATGTCAAATTGTATAAAGGAAGGAAGTTAACACCTAATTCAATTTCGTCACTTACGCTAACTTCATGCCAATTTTTGCTTATACATAGGGCCGTAGATATTATTCGCCTGATTGTGGACAACCAGTCGAGCTTAAGTTGCGTTGCCAGTTGCTAAAATGCTATTACATATTAGAGGTCTGCTTAAACAGTCTTGAAATGTAAATACTCCTTGTTTTTAAATGTATTCTACTGGCATGTATTATAGTAAAATAATAATAAATGCTGTCGTATAATAAGCGAAGCATGATGGATGCATTGACGTTCGTGTATATAAGTGTTAGCAAGAGATGTCCCAAAGATTTATTGTTCACAACAAACAATCAAAAAAAGTAGGATTGATGCGTGAATGCTTGTTATTTTGCATATTGTACGTTTGAGTATGTGTGTGTGTGTGTGTGTAAGATGTAGATGGTTGGCTATTATGTGTTTAAGGATGGATTTTTAAAGCAAGCGCACACAACTAATGCCAGCGCATGATTGTGTATGTATGTATGTAAAAAAAATCCCTCATGTCTTAAAAGTTCTTTTAAGTGGTCTTGTGCAGGACTTTATTACATATGGCAGCTGACAACTTACAGCTGTTAATTTCAGTAAACAATTGCAATAATATAGGCAACCACAAACTTTTAGTTGCTGCATATTATTTAAGTAAAAAAAATGGTTAAATTAATAAAATAAACTGCTCCTTTCAGATGTCGAAAATATACTTCAAAGCTAAAGAGGAAGCTGTTAGTTAAAAATTATTTTAAGCAATAACTTTTACTCACAGCAAAAGTGGTAATTCGAAAGAATTTTAATTGTGTCGTCTAATAAATTCAAGATCTTTTAAATCGAATAGTTCCACTGAACTAATAATATTTATTACAATTATTTTTTTAAACAATTTTGCTTAGGAATTTTCCTTTAAGCAATTATATTTTGAACCTTTCTTAAATATATATTTTTTTGAGTTGCCAATCTGTCATAATCATATTTTCGATAACTTTTTGGCAACAACACAAAGTTGCCACGCTTAATAATAATTTCAAGTTCGTGTATGTTGCCAGTTGACAAGGCAACTGAAGTTCTGTTGCCATACTACGCTTCAAAATACCGCATATTTAGTTTTTTGTGTGTTGCGTTACCATTTTTAGTTCGATCAAAAAGTTTGCTTTCAAATGTCGTTGTTTTAATCTGAAGTCAAATTATAAATACGGCTTCAAATATCAAAGATACTTGACCAGAATAGCGAATTTTTTTACAAGCCGTAATTAAGCAAGCCCACTTTAAACCTTATAAATATTTCCATTTGCTTTTGTATTTTCCTCCACTGTTTTTCACATAAATATTACCCTACGTCTACACCTGATATATTTTTATCTTAAAAAAAATATATTTCAATATAAAGTTTGACTTTTGTTATGATTACTGTGAACAAATTTTATTTCTTTCCACTTATTTTCATATGAAACTACTTTTAAGTTCTTTTCTATTTTTTTCACAGAATGAGAATATAAGAATGTGAAAAAAACGTTTTTATATCACCTCTTCCTAGAACTTTAATTGATCCTCTTGTCTAATGCACTTGTATATACATACAGTCACTCCAAAAATTAGTGGTCACTTAATTTTTCAAAAATAAAAATACACATTCCCTACAACGGTTGTGATATAAATTAAAAATAATGATGAAAATCTGACCACCTAAATTCGCCTTGGAAAATACGTTAAGGGCCAATCCCACGATGTCGACAAAAGTTCGACAACGTTCTGTTGAACTTTTTAATAATTTCCTTTTTTGTGAGCGATTAATAAATTACGGGATATCCAACGAGAAAAAATTTTTTTTTACAACTAAATGTTCATGCAAAATAGAATGTATTGAAACAAAGTGTCACATGATGATCTTTCATTATCAGTTCATGCAATGCACCGATGTTTTGTATTACAGCAACCGATTTTGGACGACGTTTATGGAATTCGTCGGCGTCGGAACTATCAGCGATATACTGTGATTTTTGATTGTGGTTTACCGCCACACAAAGAACTGGGGGTCTATTCTGTAATTCGAATCGAAAAGAAAAATGTTTTCGAATTTGTGTGTTATTAACATCAAAACGTTGTGAGTACGTTTAAGCTAAAAAATAACAAATTTTATTATGGTGTTGCCAGATTATAGCTATTGACATTAGTGTTGCCAGTTCCCGAAATATAAATAGTAGCCCTCGTATCCATGAAACTTATGTTTTGCTACCTAATCTGGAATAACAGAGTAATGAATGTGCACACATTTATTCAATATTGCTACGTTGCTTTATAGATGCAGCGTCACTTGGAACTGCCCTGGGTCCAAAAGACGATAGAGGTGGATATGAATATGAAAAAAAAAACACAAACTATTTAATTAAAATTAAGTAAGACTCAAATATAGATATAGACAAATATGTTTAACGAAAATAATAATGGATAATAAAATAAAACTAAATAAATAAAGAATTCTCTGACAAGCAGACAATATCACTCAACACTTCCAATAGCTTAAGAAGATCATTCAAATGCAAAATAAAAATAAATAAATAAAAGACCTAATATAAAAAATATATGTATACTAGGAAAAAACTAACATATGGAATTCCAGCACTTAAATAAGTAGAAATGTGAGTTGTTTATTATAAAAAAAACGTCAAGCAACAGAACCAGAAAATTAAGAAAATATTTTTTTTCACACAAATTTCAACATTAACCTAATTCTTCATAGTATTAC
This sequence comes from Tachina fera, assembly GCA_905220375.1. NCBI lineage: Eukaryota > Metazoa > Arthropoda > Insecta > Diptera > Tachinidae > Tachina > Tachina fera. The sequence goes on along the minus strand of LR999964.1, from coordinate 47,827,009 downwards.
GCTATTCGTTAATAAAGTCAATATATTTCTTGAATTATACGAATACAAATTTGTGGGTAGATCGTTGTTTATATCACTGAAAAATTCGTTTCTTTTATTATTAATTTTTAGTTAAGCTCTGTCAGATATTATGTGGTGATATATATCTTATGTATTAAAGTCCTGCACAAGACTACTTACAAGAATTTTCAAGACTTCGTGACTGAAAAATTTGTGATGCTTGCTTCTTCATATGCCTGTAGCTCGTTTCTGTATTTCTCGGATCGTAAAATTTCCCGCATGAAACGAGGGAATCGTAACAAAAACATTATGTATTGAAGCACAAAATGGCTTTTCTGTATGTTTTTTCTCGCATATCGAGAAATTTTGTGTTGTTCGTGCTACATTTATCGCTGTAGTCAAATTAAACTAATTTCTATTGTTTATGGCTACAAACCAAAAACAGTGTTGACAATATAGCAAAATATGTAAAAGAAATTATTGCCAAGAAATATTTTTTATTGCAAAATAAAAATATAGTTACACAATTGTAATGTTAATTACAAAGTTAATCATATTTTTGCAAATCGAAAAACGACAATCCACGAAAAATTGCAAAATTTTAAAAAAATCATAATATAGATTAAGAATCGATAAAATTGTAAGGAATGCAAAAATTCACGAAAATTGCGAATATTCGCAAAATGTTTCTAACAGTGGGATGATGACAAAATTTAATAATGTTTTAAAATCTTTAGAAGTTTAAAGACACAAAAAGCCGCTCTTATCGCGAACTTTGCAAAAAATCGCGAGAATTTTAAAAATTTTTAAAGTCGCTAAAACTTTAAGGAATGCAAAAAAATTAGGCAAAAATCGGGAAAAGTACGAAAATTTGCAAAAACATATTAATAGCGGGATGGTAACAAAGTCTAATATTGGTTAAAAAATCGGGAAAACTATTTGGAGGCTGAATGAAAGCATGCAAAAAGTCGCTGTTATTGCGAACTTTGCAAAAAATCGCGAGAAGTTGCAAAATTTTAAACGAGCCATACTATTGTTTGAAAATTGCTAAAACTATAAATAATTAAAAAAATTCGCTAAAAGTCACGAAAACGGCAGAAATTCGCAAAAACTTATTAACAGAGGGATGATAAAAAATTCTAATATTGTTTAAAAATTGCCAAAACTTTTAGGAAACTAAAAACATGCAAAAGTTCGCTTTTATTACGAACTTTGCAAAATCAGAAGCAAGCGCTAAGATTGATTAGAAATCGCAAAAGCCATTAACAATTTATGCTAAATGTATTGAAGAAATTACTAAGCCTGTAAATAGTAAAATTCGCAACAAAAAAAAATAAAGAAATAAACTGATTTGAGCTTATATCTTTGAATAAATTATTTTTTTATAAATGTGTAATATTTAAAAGCGGCAGCACTGAAATGTATATTTATGGTGCTGCTGCCGTCTTCAAAATAATTAAGTAGCTAGCTACCAACGCAACATTTGCTGCCAGCGCCACTTGTAGTCGTGTCGCCATGTAGCCTGCTGTGGTCTATGTGTTTAATGCATTAGGGGGTGCGCCCGGCCCTCAAAGTTGGCCTTCAAGCTCATTTTTCAAGAATATGACATACAGTGAGACCTCGATTATCCGTAATGGTCGGGACCGGGAGCGTTCGGGATAATCGATTTTCCCGTTTAATGGAGTAACAGCTTTTTATTGGTTTTTTTCATATTGTTTTATTTATTTTGTAATTTTTGTATATACCGCATATAAAGAAAAATTCATGGATCTTATTCTTGTGTTTAATTAAAAAATGCGATAACAATATTATAGCTGAAAACGGTTGCGCGCTTGCAATCGCGGATAATAAAGGTAATCATGGTTGATCGATCAAAAAAAAAAAAATTAAATGGATGCACAGAGAGAAAGCAATTACAACGTTTTTCCCGATTAATAGACGTTGCCGGTTGAACGAACCACGTATAATCGAGGCCTTACTGTGCATATGGCAATATTTTAGTTCTTCTAGTCAACAGCATTATTCTCAAAGAAAGTTTTTTGCTAAAATTAATATTTTAGAAAATAATGAAGAAAATAACGTAACAAAATACCAAAAATTTTATGTAACAAAATCTATATAAATTAATAGGCAAACATGTTTTCTTGTAATCCCTTTTACGCTGGTACTACTGCACCGATTTTAAAAAGATTTATATGGTTTTAAAGGTTTTTTGATACAGATGTGCATCTATATTTTATTGAAATCGGTTTAGTATTTGGGAGCTATAAGCTTCACGCATTTATTTATTAGCTTACAAGAAACTAAACATGAGTTTGTGTGTTTGTAGTATTTCACTTAACCCTGTAGTAAATAAAATAAGCAATTGACAAAAAACACTAACTTATAAATTAATTATTTTGCAAGTGACTACAAATTGGTTTAAATCTCATGCAGATATCAACCAAACATATTGAATAGAAGCACACGTAAGAAATAAATAAAAGCAAAATAAAAAAAATCAAAAGAAGCATGCCATGAAATCAAAATTTTGTGTTGAAAAAATAATAATAATTAATATGTATAATATTTTCTATGAGCAGGAAAAACTTTCGTATGAATGTATGTATTTTTGTTTTAAATATAAAAATACTAATTATTTCTATATATCAATATACATATATTCATTATATACAGTATATACATACATATGTATGTATGTATATGATATACAAATGTGTATGAAGATTTACATAAATATTTATTTAACTATAATAGAAATTAACTGACTTCATAGTGGTTGAAAAATAAGTAGTTAGTAGTCAATTTAAAAGTCATGCAGAAATGGCCAATTGACTACTGCCTATGACATGCCTATGTTAAAATAGTGAGTCGGCGACAAGGAAAAAAGTCACTTAATCAACCAGTTGTGGTTATTAAAAAACCAGTTTGAAGGTACTTACAAATGAGTTTCCTATAGGGAATCTAAAAATTTTTTTCTCTTATTTGTTATTGTATGAAAGCCATAATACTTAAAGGAAGAGAGTTCAATAATTGAATTAGCTTATTTAAAGGGATTTCGTTTGAGTTTCTATTTCATATATTATTTAATTATGCATATGTAAGTACATATGTGGGTGGCCATGTTTTATGTTTTCATTTTCTTTGAATCTTAATAAAATGATTTACATACATTTAGATTCTAGAATACGGACGATTATGTCGTCCGTTGGTATATCTAGTTATATGTACATATGTACATGGAAACTTATCGGTATGAAATTTTTTTGTATATTTTTTTTTTAAATTTAACTGTTGCAGCTGAAGAAGTTGTTCGTTAAATGCAATTATTCGTTATAATGGAACTCAACTGTAATAAATTTTGAGCAGCAAAACCGGCTTTTATGATTTATTCAGTTGTCTTTTTGTGCATTTTGTTATATTTTCTGTCTTCTCTTTATAAATAGAAGCTGAAATAAGAAGAAGCATAATAAACACAATTCTGTTTGTGTTTTTGTTGTATTTTGTGGAGCTCCGGCAGCAATTAAACGGACTCTGTTGCTAATGTTTATTTACATACAAATCAAATACATGCATGTTACGTCTCTTGTTATTGTTTTTGTCGAAATTTACTTAGTGTATGGCTACCCCTGCCTTTGACAGTATCACTGTGTGAGTGTGTATCTGTGTGCTTGTTTATGAGTTTTGTGTTTTTATTTTATAAATTTGATTCGGCGCAGCATTCAGAAAAAAAAATTTTTTTCCTCAGTGTTATTTTGCCGTTTTCTTTTCTTGTGATGTTGTCTGTCGTTTCAGTGTTTTTTGTTTTGTTTGTTTGTTATTTTGTCATGTTGTTTCTTTTTAGATTTTTCTTGTTGTGCAAAATGTTTTCATCATCATACCTATTTGTACTTTGAACAATTTTATTTTAAATTAAAATAATTTTTTGAAATAATTTTTGGTTTTACCAAGCCCAAAATTATACTCGTATGTACATACACTGGTGGTCAAAACTAAAGCATCTTTTATATTATTTATTATTTTTTTATTTTATAACCAGCTAGTATTTCTTAAATATGTTTTTCCTAAAAAATATTTTTTTTTATAACTGTAAAATAACAATAGTATTTTGGAATTTTTATTAAATTTTATTGGATTTGATGTAATAATTGAGTAAAACTTGATTTTCAACTTGGTCAAAACTAAAGCAACTTCGGTGCAACACAAAAAACAACTCTGGTCTTCCACATTAAAACTACTCTGGTATAACACAGATGATAGTATTACTAATTATACAACTAATCATGGGCACCGTTATAATTTTGATGCGTCTACTTATTATTCGAAAGATTGCAGCAACAAGTACTTAATTTAATTTCATATTAATTATGGCTAGGAATAAGTACAATTACATGACTAAAAACGAACATTCCCAGTGAAAAAAAATGGAAGTCATTCTAGGGGAACTACATTTTCATTGCTTCCAAAAATCGATATTTTTAATTTGCCGAGAGTCAGCTGAAAAAAGTTAAAATGTTGATTTATTTTAAAAATATTTTTTGCACAATTTTCCAAAAAAAATCCAGTTTTTTATTAAAATAAATTTTAAAATTAAACTTCTTTGTCGGCTTTTAATTTGTATTTTGATGTGCGTATTCTGTGGAAAAAAATTAGTTAGGCGACAAAAGACGTTCGTATTGAAGTGTAGGTATGTATATTTTCAAATAATTTAAAATTCCTAAAAAAAATCAATTAAAAATTACTAATTTTTCAAACACAAAATTTTTTTAAGGGGTACGTATTATTATCTGCGGCACTGTACTTTGGAAAAATTCACTTAAAATAACAATTTGTGGGGATTTTTATTTTTATTTTGCAATATGCTTAAAAAAAGCTGCCAAAATTAATGTTATTGTCATTCTAGAGCATATGTATGCCAAGTAATATGAATTAAAATAAATTTTTGAAAAATTATTGAAAAAAATTTCAGAATCACATACATATAAACATACATATGTTTGTACGTGCATACAGTTGTGTTCATAATAATATGCTTACGAAGTTAAAATGCAGATCTAAATGAAATACAACTCTGACAAATGTAAGGAAGCCTCTACTATATCACAGAGCTGTCAGAATAACACAACTGATTCTGAAAAGATTGTTCGAGAACTAAAAATAAACAGATCAAAAAAATTCAAATTGTAACTCCTATCATATAAGAAAATTCCATTGCTATAGTAGAGTAGAAATCTGATAGTTATGCTGCAAACCGAACACAGATAACGATTGAGAACTTCATCATGTTGTTATTGTAATAATCTTCAGATTTGCTTTGTCCTCGAGCCTTTTATTATAATAGTTATTATATAAAAGAAGATAAATAAAGTTAAAATTAGAGAAAAACTAACGGCCTTATCGTCAGCCCATTGTTGGTTTGGAGCATATGCCAAAAAGTCGGAATGGAGAAAAACGACAAAGAAACTACTTTACTGCTGTGAATTGAGAATTTTGTTGCTTGGTTTATTTTTCTTGCTGTCTAGAGAAATAAGTCGATCGTTTAATGCCGACCATGAAGCTGACGCCGTAATATTTTTAAGTATCGATCCGCTTGTACACTTACTCAAGAAAAACAAGTAATTGAAGTGTATTTAATATAAAGAACGAAATTAAATGATTTCTGTTATACTCAAACATGCATAATTAAGGCTTCTTTTATTTTATTTTAGTGTTTAATAAGTTTATATTAAAACATTCAATCGGCGCCTGCGTCTGGTTGATGATGTTTTTGCTTAACAGTCGCCGTTGAATTTTTTTTACGGCACCTGATCTTTTATTATTCATTTCTTATAAAAATTAAGCAAAACAAGAGTTAACTTTACTTCGTATGTTTTTGTATGAAGACTTTAACGCAATCGCCAAACTGTGGCATGTACAGCAAAACAATACTGAACCTTAACCTTAAAATAGTTGAAATAGAGCAAAATGAAACCATAATTAATCAGAAATAATTACTTATGCGTGCTTAAGTTCAGTAATTTCAATTCTTATTTGTGCGTGGCTGCACAGAAACATATCGGTATTTCCCCCAGCTATAAAGTCTAGTTTAATTTTTTATCTCTTCTTTAGAAACTCACATTAATTAATAAAAATATTTCATTCAATAAGAATTGAAATTACTGAATTTAAGCCCGAATAAGAAATTATTTCTGATTAAAATTCAATACAGTTCAATTAAATCTAAAAATGTCTCATTTAAACCATAATTAATTTTGCGAAACATATTTTGGATTTAGAAAGGAGATATTCGAAATATTTTGTCACTTATGCTAACTTCTTGTCATTTTTTGGTTACAGTTGTCTACATAAGGCCGTAAATAACTTAAAGATTTTTTTTTACTAAAAAGTTAAAATTTATTTTGCCCGGAATATCACTCCTATTTTTATGAACACAACTGTGTGTGCTAAGAATGTGTCTGTGTGCCGGCCATAGTTGTAAGAATTGCAACAAAGAAAATAAGAAAACAAAATCGCTGCCATTAAAATTATGGTATGGCCGGCCACTCTTTTGTCAGTGAGATGAGGTTAAAATCGACAAAAATATTTTTTTTTTGAAAAATGCTAAGAAATATCACTAAGGGGGCTAATAAATCAGTCAAAGTTTAAACGCTGGCTTAGTTAAACTAAACTCAATTTTATGAGGGCAATTATGAATAAAATTCCGCGAGAAATTTTTCCCGGAGAACAGTTCAAACTAATAGCAAATAATAGGGAAAACAAAAAATTCTAATTGGAAAGGGGAGAAATTTCCTGCGGAATTTTTTACATAATTTCCCTGTATATGTTGTTTAAATTCACAGGAGTAATTCAGTGAATCATACCTAAAAAATAATATTTTTGCAGCACTAGAATAACTGTAAAAAACAGCTGTCTTGCAGCAGGCTATCAATTCTTTGCGCAATGAAAAAGAAAAAAATTAAAAAAAATTTTAATTCAAGGTCGCCAAATTTAACTGAGAATGAAATTATATTTATGCTTGGCCAAGTGGAATAGTATAAAAGAACAATAGAGTGTAAGAAAACAAATCGAACAGGATCTGAAGAAAAAGTATAGTCTTGGAAAAAAGTTGAGTGCTCTTTAAATGTAAAACATATGGTCCGTAAGTAACAAAACCACATGGCCTGTTTGGTACTTTAAACGCCCAATTTTATTCGTTTACAGATGGTTTAAGCACTGTACTAATTTATAGGTTTGTTGGTTTAAACACATTTTAAACCAAGAATAGAGATTAACTTCCACTGATTTATTAGTCCTATAGGCCAAATTTACAGTCATTAATTAATTATTAGATTCTTAATATCGGCAAATAATGGTAACCCTATAAAACTAATAAGTTTCACTATTCGCAGGTGGTCTGCTATACAATATGGTTTTTGTTTACATTTGTTATAATATTTCTAATAAATTCCGTAAAGTGCAAATTTGACTCGCGCACGAAGGGTTCTGTACGGACACTAGATATGTAATTCAATACGAACTTTAGGCTAAAATATAGTTTTGACATTTTTTCGTTTTTGGCTTTTTTCGGTTTTGAGCGTTTTTTTAGTTTTGGCGATTTTTTCGGATTTTGGCGATTTTTTAATTTTGGCGATTCTTTTCGTTTTGGCTATTTTTTTCGGATAGGCGATTTTATAATTTTGGGATTTTTTAGTTTTAGCGTTTTTGAAAATTTCAAGAGTTTGAATCTTAAAGGTTACAAGATATAGCAAGTTGTCAAAATTACATAGTCAAAATGGCATTAACTGATGGACCACCCTTTAATTTAAATTTTTTAAATTTTAGTGTTAATTGTTTTAGTCTATATAAAAATACACTAATTTTTCAAATTTCAAGTGTCAATATACTAGGGTATTCAATCGGTTAACCGATTAACTGATCGGTTAATTTAAAATCGGCTTTTTTCGGTTAACGATTAAACCGGTTAATTTCAGTCAATTAACCGATCAACCGACGTAACAATTTTTTCATATTTTTTAGTATTACAATTGCAAAAGGTGAGTGTTTAGAAATTATTTTTCATACAAACAAAGAAGTATGTTCAGTGATCCTAACTTAAGTAAAACTTCAAAATCTTTAGACATGACTATAAAAGAGTTTAACTAGAGACTCTGATACTCTAACTGGAGGGAATTATTAATTATTATTAATAATTTAATAATTTAATAAAAGCCAATAGTACTGTTGCCAACGATTTAATTAAGGAGTAGATTTTATGAGAGACAGTACAAAAGCGAAAGCCAAGAAATTGAGAAATTAACTTTTTTGCAGAATATTATATTATAGTCGCTGAGCTCTGTCATTATGAGTCAGATGATGACCCACCAAAAGAAGTAACTATCGATAGTACTACAAGAAATGTTCTAAAAAAATTAACCGAATTAGTTCAAGAATTATTATGTGTGTTTTTGGTTTTACTAATAAACTCAAATTAATAAATAATTTATGCACTTTTATTTATTTGTTGAAAACACTTGATTTATGGAAAAACTTTATTAATCGGTTAACCGGTTAGTACCAAAATTAACCGATTATTAAGCAAAAACCTCGATTAATCGATTAAAGCCAAACCCGATAAAATGAATACCCTACAATATACACATTCTGTCTGTGCAAGATATTGAATTAGTGCTAAAATATAATAAAGGTATTCTCGTCAACTCTTGCAACTGTGCAAAAAGCATAATTGCACTTTCTGACGTGAGCAACCCATTTTGTTTAGTTGTCTATCAAGCAACACAATATGTGCAATGATATATTGTACTCGTATGTTTCTTAATTGTTAAAAGAGTTTGTTTAAATGCTGAATTATTCTGTAATTAATTCACTAATAAAAATTTTAATATTAATAGTATTGGTATAATATAACAAAATTCTAATAACGATTTAATCCATAGGTCGTTTGAAAATAACAAAATTATGTAATTGTTATCTTAAAATCGAATTTGAAGATTTCTTTATAATTTATAGCTAAGAATTTTTAAAAAATTTTTTTCATAATTTTTTAATTAATTAATTTGGTCCGAAAATATCTTCCACTTGTTTTTTTCATTTAAAAGAAAAACATTTAGGTATTTCTGCGTTGTAATTTGTTGTATGGTTGATTTTTTAAGTACTTTTTGTCCATTTTTTTGGATTGGCAATGCCATAAAAAGTTGCACAACTTTGTAAAATTTACCCTGATAATCTTGCACTTACTCAGACCCTGACAATTTTGCATCAGTTTAGCAAAATAATTTTCTATGTGGTTGCTGTTATATTTTTTGAAAATTTTGTAATTTTGCTTTTTCGCACCAGTGCAACTTTTGACGTGAATACCTTTAATATGTAACAACTAAATACAAAGAAGATGCGTGACAAAGTATGTGTGAAATGTGTATAAATTTTTTCACAAAACAATTCCAATAAAGTTTACATCGAATCAGCTGTAGCCAAACTATTTATTAATCAATGGTATTTGGCGATTTAACTAATGGTAAACAAAGAGCTGTGAATCAAATATTATTCGTTAAACTATTGCTATTATGTACTTAACTAATGACTGTGAATTTGGGCCTAAGTCTTCAAATAAATTCCCAAATTCAGAAAAATTTCAAACACAAAAATTTTTTCTATGTATAGCCGTATATGGCAATCTTAAATTTTATTTACTAAATTAATTAAAAATTATTTTGTTGCGTAAAATGTGTACACACATTTATGTATCTCCGAAAAGATAAAGCTTATACTTAAATAAATAAAAAAAATCTAACCAATTTCATTATTCTCTCTCTCTCTCTCTCTTCTTCTCTTTGCAGTTTTTATTCATTTTTTTGATTTGGTTTCAAACACTAATGAAATAAAAATTAATGATAAACACAAAAAAGTTATAAAATAAATTTAAAAAAAAATATGTAAATAGTAAAAATAAACACAATTTCAAAAATAATAATGAAACAAATATTGAGAGAAAAAAATTAAATGATAATTAATATGTAAAATATTGCTTAATATATTAAAAGTAAAGTAAAAAAAAATTCTAAAACAAAATAGAATGTAAATTGCTAAAAAGAAAAAAAAATTAAAAATAAAACAAGCAGAAAAAAAATAAATTAAAGTAAAACAAAAAAGCATTTGTTAATTACGAATGAAGCGTAAAAATAATGCAGCGGCAACGGAATTGGCAACAAAAAGTTTCATACACAAATTGAAATTGAATACAACCGCAAGCAATTGCTACAACAAGCAACAGAAACAACAACAACAACAACGGCGTTACAATCAAAATAAGCAAACGGCGGCCCAATTTGATTGTTACGTTACAAGCAAAAAAAAAACACAAATAAGACAACAACAACAACTAGAACTAAAAGATAAAGAAGAAAACAAATTGCATACAAACTGTTGTAATTGAACACAAATGAAAACGTCGTCGAATTCAAGCGCAAATAATTTCGACTACTCAAGTCGCCCCATCTACGAGGGTGAAGAACAACAGCAACAATTTATATTAGAAAGACAACAACAGCAGCAACTAGAACAGCAGCAAAACTTGTCACCGTCTCCACAGCGCCATCATAATCAACGACAATTATATGACAGCAGAACCTTAAATGAAGAATTTCTCGACACAGAACCTCAAAGTTTGATAAGAAGACATCATCAGTCAAGACAACCACTGCAACAACAACAAACACAAAGAAAACAACAATTTTCCAGCATTATTTACAACACCAAAAAACAACAAACATCATCTTCTGAATCACCAACAGCGGCAACAACAGGCTCCATATTTGTGGAAGATTATAATCACTTGCAGAGACAATTTCTCGATAATTTAAGGATTAAAAATAAAACTATTGTTGCAGCAGCTGACAGTGAAAGTAGTGATATTGAAACACAGCAGCAACTCGAAGAAAATATTGGGAATAATTCAAATTTACCAAGAAATAGAGAAAATATTGCTGCTGATAATAATAGCAATAGCAATAGTAGTAGTGTTGTAATTTGTATAGACGATAATAATTCAAATAGCGACAGCATCAGTCACAACAACAGCGACAACGACAACAGTAGCAGCATATTAACGCATGGTTACAGCAACAGCAGAAGCAGTAGTTGCAATACTGGCAATAAAGTTGCTAACGACAGCGTTAAAGAATTGACAAACAATATACGCTACAACGCCGCCTCATCAACAACAACAACGAAGAATAAATACCAGCAGCAGAAACAGGAGCAGCAGCAGCAGAAGCAGCCGCAGCCGTTTCCACTCCAGAGAAGTTATTCTTTTAAAAGAAAACGTGAAACAACAGGTGGGTTTATTTATTTTACTCCTAATATTTATCTTAGTAAGTACGAGCGAAGTTCGAAGTTGAGCCAATTTTCCAATCAGACCTAATCCGTAATAGACGTAAAGGCTCAGTTAGCCGACTATATATATGAAGGTTAGAACACGAATTTATTTACTAGTCATTACAAAGTATTTGGCGCTTTCGCCCCGAATAATTCACAATGGTTATAATATAAAAGACAGGGATGGAAAGCGTCTATTTTTAGTACAAATTCAAAATTGCAAAAAGTAAAAATAATAAGTATTTGTGTAAATGTAAATAAAAAATATATACATATATATATGTATATGTGTGTATATATAAAAAGTATATTGTTTAAAAGAGTTTAAACAATAATTTTGTTATTATTTAAATGTTTTTACACAAACCTGAGTGTATTTAGAGTTGTTATTTCTTGTAAATAACGAACTTTCTGCGTACTCGTACATTCATTATCTTTTTTTTAACGTTCAGCACAAGGTTTAATTAAAATTAGTTAAAGTAAAACCCACAAAATGTTTGTGCCAAAAGAAAATAAAATTTATTGTATAAAAAAAAATAAAAAAACATTTTGCAAGGCAAACGCAAATACATACATTTTGCGTAATACTCGTAGTTTGTGTAATAAAAGTAAATTCTGGCGAAGAGAACATTTTGCGTCTTTTCTTTTGCGGCTAAAATCAATTTGTATAAGAAGAAAAAAAACATAACTTTCAAAGAAGACTTGCAAAAAACAAACAGGTGAAATGAAAGGCAAACTAATACTAATTTGAACTTATAAAAAAAGTTAGAAAAGTACATAAACAAAACTTTTTATATGTATGTATGTATGTATCTGCGACTAAAAAGAAAACTAAATAATGTAAATTATAATTTGTAAGTTGTAATGAAAACAAAAAGCATTTATTACTTAAGTATTTGTTTTTGATGATCAGACGTAAGTGGTGGTAAAAAAATATAAAACATATGAAACTGGTTGCAGAACTAATCAAGCTGGAGAGTTCTATAAGTCCTAATTTACTCTATGCAAGCACTGTTGCCAGAATTGACGATTTCTCTGCATTTTGACGATTTTCACCTCTCAAAATACACTAGTGACGATTTTAGGTACAGAAATGACGATTTTTCTAAATTTTTAAATAATCTGTTTTAAAAATAAATACATATATACATATATGTACGTATGTGAATTCTGATTTCATTTTGTTTTTTTTTTATTTATTTTTTATTTTAATGGTTTTCATGATTATAGGGCATTTACACCTCCACAAAATCTATCAGATTTTAATTAATATCTTTATGAAAATCTATACCGTTTACACCATGTTTTTTTTTTGGACATTTATCAAGATTTTTTTTATCCAAAACACAGCCCATCAACCGAAAAATTTCTAAAACTGCAACCAAACAACTGCAATGTAGCCAATTCAACACCTTTTTGAGCAGATCGTAGCTTTTCAATCATCTTTTATATAAATTTATTGTACAGGGTAGTAAAAATAAAATAAAATTATTAGTTTTTGAGTTGATTGCCTACAAATCTACTCACAAACTAGATTTTGTTTTGTATGGGAAATCTAGTGAAAAGCAGCCAGATTTAGCTAAAAGTCTTGTAAGTACTAGATTTCGGGATGGTTTAAATGCCCTATTAGGCTATATACATATTTATTATTGTATATGTGTATATTTGTTGAAAGCATAGTTAATAAGTTTGAACCATTGTAATAGCTTTTGTAATAAAACAATTAAAATAAAAAAAAATTGAATATTTTTGATTTGACGTTTTTTTACGATTTTCTAAAATGACTTGACGATTTTTTACACAGAAATCTGTAGTTTTTGACGATTTCACCTCTAGAAGTTCTGGCAACAGTGTATGAAAGTCTTATTGCTAAGCTGATTAGTTTGTGGATTAGATAGACGAGGGGAACACAAACGTTTATTTTCCCCTCGTCTCTCTCTCCTAGCAAACTAATCAGCTTAGCAATAATACTTGCATAATGTAAATTAGAACTAAGCGGTTCTAAAGAAATTCATTATATAAATATTTTTTTTTATACGAGTACTCATGGTATTAAATGCCAAACAAAATTTTATTAAATTATTATATGATACAGAGAAAATTTGCTTTTATTTAGTTTACCAAGGCCGGTCAATAAGTCCGTGACTTTTTGAATTTTTCTGACAGGGAAATACTGCTCCTTTCAACCGGCAACTGTCAGCTTACTTCTGTCAAAATTTGAACAAGGTGCGTCATTTAGTTTGAATATGACACCCATTAATATCAGACTTCCGCGTGATTTGAAAAGAAAATTAAAAAAATTGAATTTCGTGTGATTTAAGCATTACTAAGGTTGAGAAATAATCGGTTTTATTATGAACAACTACAATTAACTGTTTGAAAATTGCAAATATTTGTCAACTAAGTCCCTGTCCAGACTTGCAATTTTTGTTGCAGCAATTCTTGAGTTTATTGGCGAGAAGGGTGAGAAGATTTCATGTGCTCGGCAATTCTCTTTTGAATTGAAATTCGTAATTTTTTATATCAAGTTAGTTGTTTTTGACGTTTTTTATTATTTTAAAGAATAATTGCAATATTACAATTTCATAATGTGGACACTTTATGCAATTTCAAAGCAGAATTTTAAGAAATTGCAGCAACAAAAATTTCAAGTCTGGAAGAGGACTAAGGTTGAAATAGTTATTACGAAAACCAGTTGGTGAATTTGTGAATCACACTTGTCAAACATTTGCCCAAAAAAGCGTAACCAATAAATGCTAATGAAAAAATTTTCAATTCAGAAAAAAATTTTGTCAAATTAAAGAGTAGACAATGATGTTAGATTCTATGACATTGTATATTAGTTGTGTTTGAAATTGTTTCATTTGGTAAACAAGTGTCTCAATCAAAACTTTTTTCACTAGTGTTTGTTGGTTACGCTTTTTTGGGCAAATGTTTGACAAGTGTGACCGTAGCTTTACAAATTGCTTTTAGTTGTGTGTAAAATCAATTATTTTGTTATTTTCAATGATATTTATTTGTTTATTACTTACATTTGGAGTGAATATTTTTCTCCTAAAAGAGAACTAAATTTCCTTTAATAGCTATTCACAATAGTAATTTTGTGGTTAGGGTTGCTACGTCTTTTCAACCGCTGTCATTTTGTGATAGTGATTTATCAACTTTATTGTAAAAATTTATTTTATAAATCGCGCGTTGCTGCCTATGGGGACTCTTCAAATTGGCACATTTTTTAAATGCATGATTTTGTGTTTTTCAGAGCTCAGGGTGTGTGTTAAGTCGTGTAAGACTCGATACCATAAAATGAATAACGGAACCACTTAAAATAAAAGATTAAATTTTAATGGGTGTGACAAACAAACAAAACAAAGATCTTCGTAATGCGGCGATGCCACGTATTACTCTTTTTTGTTCCCAAAGAATTTATGATTGGAGGAATGTTTTTTCGAGAAAATTATTTTCCGTGAGAAAGAAATTCCGGGGGAATACTCATGATTGGCACTGACAATTTGCATTTTTGTGGAGCAAAAAAATGTCTTTGAAAAGAATAAAATACATATAAAAGAAATATAAAAGAAACAAATAATTGAATTTCTAACACACGCCTGAAAAAGGCATCAAAATGCGACTGGTAGAGATAAAAAAAATTTTAAAACACGTTAAATATAAAAAAATATCAACAACAAATCTACAAACGTATTGTTAATAAAAACTTTTGAAAATATGTAAATATTAAAATACATTCATACACATACTGATAACAAGCAATAATTTGAATAAAAATAAAATTTTAATAAACAACACTGACAACAAAAACATCATAAAAATAAAAAAGAATCTTAATACTTATTGCAAAATTGGAATATTTATGAAATTATCATCATAACACGATGATGGTGTTTTTGTATTATCGTCGAATTAATATTTTCAGTGTTTCCCACACAGTATTTGGTTGGGGGTAGATTGTTTTTGTTTTTTCGAATAATCAACTTGGGGATTTTTAAATCAATGGAAAATGTTCAACCTTATTGGCGAAAAAAATGTGAGGAATATACGGCAGAGTTAAATAGTTTAGATCCACTTAAATGAAATTTTCTACTAATTTTTAAATGAATTCCGCACATTCACTGCATCTTATATTTGTCAGTTCGTCGGTTGGTTTCTGGTTTGCTGCAGATATAATGTATTTTGAACTGTGCCGTAAACCAGAAACCAACCGACGATTTGTCAGCTGTTATTTTATTCCTTCAAATGCAAATTCACAATTGCGAATACCTAATGAATCATTCACAACTTTATTTAAAAACGATTTCAACCATAGTTGAAATTTTTTTGCACTTTTCAACCAGCTGATGGTTGCTGTTCATAATAAGAGTGATTGTATTTTATTTTTTATTCTCAAACAAAACGTTTGTGAAAAAAACACATAGTTTTTTGAATAAAAATCGGCGATGCCATATTTTTTTAACATACGAGTTTTTTTACGTGGAAATAATTCACAATTGCGACTATATAGAAAAGGGAAATAATTTTGAGTCAAAATTTTGGGATGATTAGGGGTGTTTAAATAATTATTAAAATAGACAATTTGTGAATATCAACAAATTGATCATATATGTGCGAAATATACATATTTTCAGTTTTACTAAGGCTGGTAAACACTATCGAATATAATCGTTCGAGTTTTAAGAAAATGCAACCCTTGTGTAACAAGTTGTTACCGTCTTTTGGAAATGCTTACAAACTCCATTAGATCAGAGTTGCATATTCTCAAAATTGTATCAGAGTAAGATCATATCAACTTTCCATCTCTTGCCCATTTGCTTGTGAGCACTTTATTAAACCTGAATGTGTGGAATGACTGCATCCATCGCTGGCTGATATTAATATGTACTCGTAATATCAGGTATGGTTGGCCATGTGTAGTGCTGCGTTTCTCTGCCGTTGTTCTATTAAAAAGCCCCCTAAATAATTTTGATCGTTAACTAAATTCGAGTATTACAAAAATTTTTAACGAGAAGCAAAATGATAATATCAAAAAAATGGACTGTTAATTTAGCATATAATAAATAATTTGTTGACACAACAAAGAACATATGTACATACATACTAACATGTGTATGTTTGTATACACACCTACATATAAACATTTTCAGTCATTTCTTGTTTTTAAATGATATTGATTGCCTTAAAGCAGGTCACACATCAACATCTTTTAATCGGTTTGTTTTGAATGCTTAAGACGGACAGATTTTAAAAAGCAAAAAATTACTTTTAATTTATTACAGTTTAATTACAAAAAAAAATTTTTCTTTAAGACAAAAAAATTCATTTACAATTTTCACCATTTTTTTCGGAAAAACTAGGGAAATAAAGTTTCATATAATTTTTAACCGACTTCAAAAAAAGGAAGATGTTATCAATTCGTCCGATTTTTGAGAAAATACAACCCTGGTATGGTAAGAGTCATAGATGGGGGGTATTGCAATAAAATTTGATTAAAATCAGGTTTGCAAAAGCAATCAATAAAATTGCAAAACTTTTTATTGCAATATTTTTTCTACAAATTTATCGAAAAAAATATTATTGCAATCACAATAAAAGAATTCATTGGTATTGCAAGTTTATGCAATATCAATAAACAAATATTGCTTAAAAAAATTTCCAATCAATGAAATTATTGAAAAATTTCAAGGTGTATAATGAGTAATGGCCGTAACGCTTACAAGAGTTCAATAAAAAACCAAAAATAGATAAATATTGCGCAAAAAAATATTCATTAATGATAATAATGACAATTAAAACAAATATGAATTTTTTTTGTTATTTTATACATAAACCCAATTCTTTTTTGTACGATTAATAAAGTGTTTTTTATATATGTAAGTGCTACCAAGTTTTTTAACTTTTGCTTTGCCGTATAAACAGTGAGTTTACTCATTTGCAAATAGTGCACGTATAAACGTAGTAACAGAGCCAGTCTTCGATATCCCAGTATTCTATTACATTTTGTTCACTTACTTACATATTTAAATGCATATTTTATTTACGCAACAGTATTTATGCTCTTGTAATTTGATACATTAAAATTTATGTAGTATTATTTTGTTATTATTTTTTGTATAATAAAAATAAAAGTTTTATAAAAATTAGTCCCTTTTTTTAAACTAACGAGTATGCTCTGCTCGTATATTCGTTCGCATTAAAATGAAACTTAAGAAGGGAAAGTTTTAACCAGCTCATATTTCTGTTTTGCAGTTAAAGTAAATAATGTACGAGTACTTCTTGTAGGTATTTTGCGGATATGCCACGTCAAGTATTCATCAGTGCCTGCTTGTATGGATGTATGTATATATTTAGAAGCTCCACTAGCTCTATTACCATATTTATGTTTATTAGAGGAGAGGAGCTGCAGCTTGTTACTTGTTTTTTTTATTTAGTTTGTGTTCTAAAGTTTCACAAAGTTTTTTTCTGCTTTGTTTTTGTTCGAGAATATCCTTTGAAATGTGTTTTATTTTATACTTATACATAGAGGTGGGTTTATGAGTAAAATTTAACTCACGCGAACAAAAATAAGATATATTTCATGCACGTTTATGTGGATATAAAAGAAAATATTCAAAATCAAAATGAGTCGCACTCACTCTTATAATTAAAATTTTTTTAAACTGACCTTTGCAATTCCCCAAATCCCCTATTAGATTGTAACATTCACAAAATTCGCCGCCCTTTTTCTCAAATCACGCGGTAGGCAGCTGTCAATGGCTGTCAAACACAAACTTAATGACGCAGCTTCTTCAAATTTTGACAGGAATCAACTGTTGCCCTTTCATTTACGAAGCGGTAATTGACGCGTCCTTATAATAAAATAATGCTATAAGTGTAGTTCAGTAACTACGCTAAGAAAAAAAAATAGTTAACTTTGCTTTAAGGGAAATAAAAATAATACATAATTTAAAGTAGCCACGTTATCTACTCCCATCTCTGGTCTAAGTATTACTTCATATTTCTAGAATTTCTTACTTCGTCCTTCATTTTATTTGCCTTTATTATTATTTTTGTTCTTTGTTTATATCATTAAAGTTAACCCAAGCGAAGTGTATACATTTCAGAATGTATGTTGGTTAATACGAACATACGAGGGACATCTTCAAATTGAATTTTAAGCTTTGGTCGCTACAACAACAAATATATGACAATTAAAATTTAAAAGGGTGTTCTAAAGCGAGCAACACAAAATGTTGATATCCTAATGTAATATACCGACAATTGCATATATGTAGACAATTGAAATTTTCAAATTTAGTGTAGTCGTATTTTTATGTAGACTGCACCAGTTGATACCGAATTTTAAAAAAATCAAAACTAAAGGGTATTCTATCAGTTTATGTAAATTTAACAACTTGATATATCTTGGAAACCGTAAGAGCTAAATTCTTGAAATATTCAAAAATGCTAAATCTAAAAAATTTTAAAATTAAAATAAAAATGCCGAAGCGAAAAATTGCTAAAATTAAAAAAGCGCTTAAATGAGAAATATGACCAAAAATAAAAGAGATATCGCTTAAAAAAAATCACTAAAATTAAAAGAAACTAAAAAAAATTGTCCAAACCCGAGAAAAATCGTCAAATCCGAATAAACGCTAAACCTAAAAAATCATTGAAACTAAAATATTAAATAAAAAAGCCCAAAAAAACCGAAAAAATTGCCAAATTTTTAAGTCAATCGATGTAACTAAAAAGAAAAGTAGCTAAAAAATAAAAAAAGCGCCAAAACTTAAAAAGCTAAAATAAATTGCCAAAAACCCAAAAAATCGTTCAGTCGACAAAAAAAAACAAAACTAAAAAAGCACTAAAATAAAAAAACGCAAAAACGAAAAAGAGTGGAATATATGCCAAACCTGAAAAACCGCTGAAACTAAAAATATGTACAAAAATGCTTTGAAAAGAAAAAAACAAAAAAATCCAGAAATAAAAAACGCAAAATCGCCAAAGAACCGAAAAACGTCAAAAAGAAACAAGCGCCAAATCTAAAAATTAGTTTCTTTCACTAAAAATGTCGTCAAAAATGGACAAAATCACCAAAAAGGAAAAAAGCCTCCAAAACGAAAAAAGCGCCAGAACTAAACAATAAAACTCAAAAAAAAATCGCCAAAAACTTAAAAAATCGTTCAGGGAATAAACACCAAAACTAAACAAAGACTAAAATAAAAGAATTGCAAAAACGATAAAAAGCGCAATATAAAAAAAACGCCAATCCTAAAAAAGTGCTAAAACTAAAAATATGTTTTGAAAAAAAAAACGTCAAAAAACAAAAAAAAAACTTCGAAACGAAAAAATGTCAAAATGAAAAAACGTCAATACAAAAAAATTATCGACAAAAAACCGAAAAAATAGTCAAAAAAGACAAACACGCCAAAACTTAAAGTTAATGGGTGGAACTAAAAATATCGTCAAAAAACGAAAAAATCGCCAAAACGAAAAGAAGCTCCAAAACGAAAAAAGCAAACCGAAAAAACCGCTAAAAACAAAGAAAAAAGTCGCAAAAACGAAAAAACGCAATATAAAAAACGCCAATCCTAAAAAACCGCTTAAACTAAAAATATGTGTTAAAAACCCAAAAAACTAAAAAAAAATGGCAAAATTAAAAAAGCATCAAACTAAAAAAATCGCCAAGGAAATGAAAAAAAGTCACCAAAAAACAAACAAGCGTCAAAATTAAAAGCTAGTCGGTGTAACTAAAATTATCTTCAAAAAACAAAAAAAAAATATCACCAAAACGAAAAAAAAAACGCCAAAACTAAAAACACTAAAAATCAAAAGAATTAGCTAAAACGAAAAAAGCGCGATACATAAAAAACGCTAAACCAAAAAAACCACTAAAACTAAAAATTTTTATTGAAAAAACCCCAAAACACGAAAAAAACTCTAAAAAATTATCGAAATTAAAAAGCGTCAATACTTAAAAAAATTTCGCCAAACAACCGAAAAAAATCCCACAATTTTGGCCAAAGATAAAAAATGTTTTGTTTTTAATAAGTGAAATTCAAGCATTGTGTATATGCATTTCATTGTTGCTTGAACAAATCGTCAGTAGACTTCAAGCACACATTCTGAAGTCGACTGCTTAACCACCAGCAAATAAATTTCACCAATAGTAGAATTATGGCTATATATCGAATAATGGATTTCCTGAATATTTTTTATTATTGTATCATGACGAAGAATTTTCTAAACTTCCTGCTTCATTCGTATCATACTCGTATATTCACGTACATATCAGAGAAGTGAATGAGACCATTCGCATTTACTAGCAATTCACAAATTCGTTGCTATTGCCATACATTTATTCGACAACAATAACAAATTTAATTGCTATTTTACCAATCATTGCGATTTGTTGATTGCTCCTACGCACTCTATTAATACAATGCCGATATAACACAAGCAGCGAAATGAAATGATACAGCATGAAATAATTGATTTCTTTCCTACCATTCACTCAGTATTCGCTGATCTTTTGTGGTTATAAATAAAAAAATTGCAGTGTGAGAAAGAACATTTTAGAAAAAACAAAAGTTGATATTTACAGTTTTATATAAAAAAAAGAAAATGCTAAAAATAACTTTTGGAAAATGTAAAATACATATATCTAAAATGTATTTCAAATAACTGTTTCATATAAAATATGAAATAAAATACATTTCCAATCTATATCGTGTTTTATGAATACCAATGTAAGAGTTTTATACAAGCACAAAGTACAAAGACTACGTTGTGGTCAATCACAGTAAAAAGCATTCGCACCATTCACTGAGTATTCGATGCTTTTGACAAGACCAGTGAAAATTTATATAAAACAAGCAATGCACGCAATAAAATTCGCCGCACTCATCTCTTTCGATTGTTTCATGCGTTGTTGTTTATTTCAAATGTTGTGAATTGACAACAATATGCAGTTTTTTTGCGATTCTATTCAAAACAATAAAATAAGCCATTCAATCTGTTCTCTGGTACATATGTATAAATACTAGTGATGCACGAATATTCGTATTCGTATTCGAATTCTCGAATATTCGGCCATTTTCAGGCGAATACGAATAGGAATATTTTTTCAAAGAAATAAAATAAATAAATGCATAAATCCTAAACGAAATTTAAATAATTGACTAAAAATTTTAGTTTGTACAAATACATTAACTTATTTTTTATTGAAATTTGTGCTTTGTATCATTGTCAAATATTATTTAATGACGACCATTAAAATGTTGGTTACTTTTTATTAACTTTAAAGTACGCCATAAATAGTGTGGAGTCCTTTTTCATAAAAATTTTTTAATATTTCATATTGCAGGCGTAAATAGAACCCCAATTTAATGTCTATAGATTTCACATATTATATTCGTATTCGCGAATATCGTTTCAAATATTCGTATATGTATTTCCGAATATCAACAATTTACTTTCGTTACATCACTAATACATATGTACATACGTATTAATATTTTACATTTTTATAGTTCAAATATTTTATAGTGTTTTTTATCTTTATTTTACTGACTTATCTTTAAGTACTCTCTAGAAAAGTTCCAGACATGTAACCCTTTTTTGTAATTCCTTTTACTAAATATTTTATTTTTTATATTTGAAGTAGTAGTAGTTGTTGTTGTTGTTGTTGCTGCTGGTGCATTTTTGTTGTTGTTTTTTGTGGAAAAAGTTGCTTTTCGTGATTATTTATGCTGTGAAGTCGCTGCTCTTCCTCTAATTGTGTGTACTTTCTCTCTGTGTAACAAAATCTTCAAGAACTACAAAAAAAAAAAAAAAAAAGAAACTAAAGTAAATAAAAAAAGTAAAGAAATTAAAAAATAAAAGAAAATACAAGATGTATGAAAAATTGTGTGTATGAGTGTACATGGGCACTCGTTAAATTTTTTTTTTTACCAACCAACCAAACAAACATTCGTATCGCTTCTTAATGGCGAAACTTTTTCTGCTTTTCTTAACGCCAGCTTATTATATTTAGTCTTGAGTTACCGTCCGTGGTGTTGTGTTCTGGTTTGAGTTTTTGTTGCTGCGACTGTTGGTTGGGTTTGGGTTTGGGTTGGCTGATACCAGAAGATACAACTTTCCACTCCACATAATTTTTTATTTTTGCTTTTTAACAAACATCCATGATGCATAAATATGTCGTTGACATGAGAGCACGCTCGTTGGTTGGTTGGTTGGTTGGATAGCTGTTTGTTTGTTTGTTTTTTTTTTGTTTGCTTGCTTGTTTGCTTGCTCGGTTTACTTACAACACATATTGTTTTTATATTTATTTTTTATTTATACCTATTTTGTGCTTGTTTTTAATTGCTTTGGACACAATTGTCAATGCAATGGTGTTGTTTAGCTGGTGATAACTGAAGCATGAGGTTTGCATAGCAATGGAAAAGCCATCATGCATCCCATGCAGCGCAAATTCCTCAAGTGACTGTGTTTTCAATTAAAGCCAACCTTAAGTGTGTGTGTGTGTGTGTGTGTTTATTTCACTCTACTTCTGTAATGTGTAATGTTCCATATTGTTTTAATAGAAAAATTTATTAGAAATCGATAATGTCTGTGCGAAATTAGTGCAATACGCGAGCGAGTACTACGTAAGATTTTATGTACTCGTATACATATGAGTGAGACTGTGCCTCTGCACCTTATTAAATAGCAATTCCATTTTAAGTGGTATAAAGTTATTAATCAATTGGAAAAATAACTGATAGCACAGGTGATCACAGAGGAATGTGTACAGCCACTGCGATGAAATATTTTAAAAATTCTGCAATAAAGAATGGACTTTTTTCGTGAAATTTGAAATACATTTCAATGGAAGTTATGCCAAAGAAACAATGGGTCGTATGAATAAAAAAAGTATTTGCTTTTAACTTAAAAATTTGTTTAAAAAAAAAACAAAAAACAAATACAAATTTTGGGGTTTAAAACAAATTTTTAAGTAAAAAGCAAATACTTTTTTTATTCATACTACCCAATGTACAAAATTCCGATTTGTCATGTAGTTTAAAGTAAAAAATTTTTATTTGTAATACAAAAGCTGGGGAGACGAAATACGAAACTTTTTTTTTATAAGAATAGCACCAGCACTCAGGGGATGACCTCTACTCATGCAATGCATTGTGGTAGAAGTAGGAAAATTGGTTGTGGTTATATGAAAGACTTCGACAGGAAGCTTATTGTTCAATTAAACGTGCATTAACCATAAATATAGTAAACAGCTGTTCCAAACATACTTATGGGCAACACTTTATTTGATGATATATAGGGTGGCCGCAGGGAAGGTATACTACTTTGTTTTGCCGCCATTTTGGTAAACATTAGTCTTGACAATTCATATTTGGCAGTCGTAAAGTAGACACGCAGCAAATTTATTATGGAAAAATATTCGATAAACCAACGTGTTTTAATCATTCATGAAAAAATCATAATGATTGAGGAGGCACATTTTCATTTGAATGGATATGTGAATAAACAGAATAGTCGGTTCTAGGCAATGGAAAACCCCCAAATTATTCATCAGTCACCTTTGCATCCATTTAAAGTGGCAGTATGGTGTGCAATTAATTGGATCTTACTTATTTGAAAATGAAAACGGCGTAACGGTAACTGTAAATGAGGAGCGATATCGTGATACGATTGGAAACTTTTTAACACCACAACTGCATGCTTTGGGCTTGATTAGCATGTGGTATCAACAAGGCGGTGCCACATCGCATACAGCAAGGATTACAATAGAATTACTGCGAGTAGTATTCCTTCCCGGAATAACGGTGTGATATCATACGATCTTGGTGGCCAATCGACCGACCCAAAACGTGAAATTATGTGCTCACCGAAATTTTCCTCAATAAATCCATTGATTGATGCGATGTGTGGGAAGTGGCGCCGTCTTGCTGAAACCAAATGTCGCCGAGATCACGAGCTTCGGTTTCAGGCATCAAATATTCGGTTATTAATGCAGGATAACGGTCGCCATTGACAGTTACGTTCGCACCGGCATCATTTTTAAAGAAATATGGTTGATGATTCCACCAGCCCACAAACCACACCAAACCGTTTTTTCTTCTGGATGAAGTGGCAGTTCTTGAATCTCTTCAGGCTGCTGTTCGTCCCAAATGCGGCAATTTTATTTATTTACATACCCATTGAACCAGAATTGGGCCTTATCGCTAAACAAAATTTGCCTTGAAAACGTCGGATTTTCTTAGAACTTTGCAAGAGTCTATAGAGCGGAGCGATGTCGTTGTTCATGCAAAGTATATTTCCATTATGAAGTGCCAAACAATACTAAACAAAAATAGCATGACAGCATGACATGACTTCCACGTGATCTGTCAAAAAAGGCTATTGAAAAAAGTTTATCTAATTGGATCACCCATTATCATCTAAACACAGAAACATGGAAAAACACGCCTTCTACTGTTACATTAGAAGATGCACTCGCAAAGAATGTGTGTCGTTGTATCGTCATCAAAACATAAACGGCACAAGGGTGAACGAACTTGGCTACTTTTCCACAGAGTATAGTTCGGTCCAGAGGATAGTTTCAGTGACTAGAAAGAAAACCTTGTTACAGTTCGTAAACCGTTTCTTTGGAGGTTCAGGATGGAAATATGTGGAAATGGCTGCATCAATTCTTTGGCCTGCCTTAAGCCAGACGAAGTCAGCCTCCTTCCTTTACGGTCGAAATATTATCTCTTTTGATTAGAGAGATAATAGTCGACAAGCTTACGTCCCAAAACGCAATGGGCCCATAAACAGAGCTGCAGAGGGCCTGCTGGTCAGTTTAACATCTTCCTCGTTTCCCGTATAACCGCTGGAAGCCTTGTTAGCTTTTGTAATGAGTAAAAGCTCTCGTAAACTTTCTCACCAGCAGCCTGCCAACCTATGGTAGAGTGCCGCCCTCTGGGATAGTAGGCAGTAAACTCTTTTAGTAGTCGGCGAGTTGCAGCTTCGATTCTTGTCGGAGTCACTGGATCTTTCCGTAGCCCAGCCAAATAAAATCCTTTTAAAAGTTCTCGAACGACTAATTTGGCCGAGAATTAAAAAAAATACACAAACCATTTTTGGGGAAGTGGGTTGTTGCTGAAGTAAGTACCTCATTTTGCACATTGTTATGTCTGTTTATGACTCAAATATAAAATTAAATTGTTACAAACTGTTACTAACTGGTTATTTGTCTTATTCAGATATATTATGCACAGCAACCCTTAACTGGTTGAAAAGTGCAAAATTTTTTCAACTATGTAGAACTTTATAGTCGTACTAGCTGACCCTGGTCCGCGTTGCTGGCCCTAAGCAAACATTAGTGTTGTATATGGCATTGGTGGTACAATATGAAAATTGGATTTTGCCCACGAAAAAACTAAATATTGCGCCATCTGTCGGACGAACTTCAAACTACACAGAAACACTCCTCACGCCCCATAGAGCATGTATATAAAGTTTGGTCAAAATCGGTGCAGTAGCTCTTGAGTTACGGTGCAAAATCACAAAAAAAAAATTAAATATTGTGCCATCTGTCGGACGAACTTCAAACTACACAGAAACACTCCACACGCCCTATAGAGCATGTATATAAAGTTTGGTTAAAATCGGTTCAGTAGGTCTTGAGTTACGGTGCAAAAACACAAAAAAACTAAAAATTGCGCCATCTGTCGGACGAATTACAAACTACACAGAAACACTACTCACGGCCCATAGAGAATATATATAAAAACACGCGCCGGTCTTTTACAAATATTTTGTCGGGTGGAAGTCAAAATCTGTTAGGGCATTGAAGAGTTCACCCCTAACAAATAACCGTGTTTTTCATTTTTATATATACAGTCAAAGCCCGGTTTAACGAATGATATAATGTTCAGACCTTTTGTTATACCGAGATATTCGTTATATCGATCAGTAATTTTTTACCTTAAAATTTTCTAAAAAAAAGATGGTCCGCAATTTTAAAAACATCAAAATTTAATTGTATTTATAATTTAGTGTATAAATAAAACTTTAATTGATATTTTCACGTTTATTTAAGATTTCTTTTTATTTCTAATGTGTAATTTCATTAAAAATAAATGTGCATAGGTGCATATACATACATATGTATTAATATTTCGATGCTATGAACATATATAGGTTTATTATTACATTTCATTCATGTTATTAATTTCTTAAGAAATCTGTTATAAAAGATTGCTTTACAATACATTGCAGTCCTCTTTGTATTCTGAGCGTAAAACCTACCTCTGGAACAAACATTTCAAAGAACCACATTTTAAAAATTGCTTAATTCATCCACGCATTTTTTGAATGTGTGTAATTCGTTGGAGTAACTCTATTTTTAAATGAACGAGCTATTTTTGTTTTACCAATCAGGACCGGTTTTAATTTTTTTGAACCGGATGCATTTTATCATTCGCATTATAAATTGCGTCTTTTGTTAAATTCTGTTCGCTTACTAAGTTTTGGAAATGAAATGTCGAGCTGAAAGTTCTTCACCGGTTTGCTTTAGCAACCTGATTCCATATCTTTCTTTAAAACGTAATAGCTAGCCACCACTTGCGTGGAAATCGGAGCCGTACATTTGATTATAGATTTCTAATGCCTTTGCTTTTAAAACCATATCATTGACGGGTATAAACTTGTTTTTTTTGGCTTTCAAACCATTTGAAGAGAGCCTTTTCCATTCTTGGAAATTCACCTTTTTTAAGAGATCGCTGATTTTTTGTCCCATTTTTTGTAATTTTTAAATTTTCCACAATTTTATGTTCGATATTTTTTAAGGTATTCCATACTTTTGGGATATTACTGAAAGATTTACACTTTTCTTACATTCTTCTAAAATCTATAATTTTTTTATCAAAAGAGATTCTTTTTCGATTTGACATTTTGTTTTCACAATGAACTAAACAAAGCTACTGACATTTGAACGAAAAAAGCAACCATTACACGTGTTCTTTCAATACAAAGCAAAGAAACCAAAAACACACACATAAATCTATAGGTTCTGTACCGATTTTTTTATTTTGCCTTGTCATTCGTTAAATCGGGATTATTTTTTTTTGCCATTCGCTATATAAGGAAGTTAATGTAAAAATTTGGCCATTCGTTAAATCGGATATTCGTTAAACTGAGTATTCGTTATACCGGGCTTTGACTATATTAAGATAAGTGAAAGCGATTATGGCCATGAGGCTAGGTTTTTCTATCTTGGATGAATAAATGAAATAAAATGAAATAGTTATTACGAAAACAAGTTGATAAATTTGTGAATGATTAATGTAAAAATTTGGCCATTCGTTAAATCGGATATTCGTTAAACTGAGTATTCGTTATACCGGGCTTTGACTATATTAAGATAAGTGAAAGCGATTATGGCCATGAGGCTAGGTTTTTCTATCTTGGATGAATAAATGAAATAAAATGAAATAGTTATTACGAAAACAAGTTGATAAATTTGTGAATGATTAAGAGTAGGTATTCGCAATTGTGAATATGAATATGGAAAAAAATAACAGCTGACAAATTACAAAAATAAGATGCAGTAGAAAATTTCATTTAATAATTTTTTTTTACCAACCGCTTTTGAGCAGAGTCCCTTTATGATGTCTGTGTTTAATTCCATCAAGCTTACAAGCCTTGCAATTTGCTTTTTGTTGCTCATAATACGCGCCATGTGCATAAAATCATTTATTTTGTTTATTTTTAACGATATTTATTTATATATGTATGTATTTCTATTTATTTACTACTTACAATTCGAGTGAATATTTGTCTCCTAGTATATTGTAGTTGCAAAAAATAGAACTAAATTTCCCTTAATAGCTATTCACAATAGTAGTGCTGCTACCTTTCAGCCGCTGACCAGCGTGACCGTTTGACCGACTAAAGTAGCAAATTGCCACTTTTTCGACTGCCTTGCATCTTTTTCGAGTGCTTTTGCCACTTTTTGTCTCCCGTTTTTATAGTAAATTATATAAAAATACGTTAAAAATAAAAAGTTTAGTGTAATTATCTCGTTTTTTTTTAATTTTGCCCCCTTTTTTTATAAATTCCCTTTTTGGTGCCACTTTTTGAAAAATGTCATCGGTCACTCTGCCGCTGACATTTCGTAATACTGATTTATCGACTTTGTTGTAAAAATCTATTTTATAAACCGCACACGCACGTTGCTGTTCATAATACACCTATTTTTTTATAATAAACTTGCTTTTGTGTTAATTAAAATTTTTATTGATGTAATAGAAATTTTGAAGGATATATTCGTCATTACTACCCCCACAAATGACTAGCAAATTGTTTAGTAGTGCTCTTGTAGTGCATCAAGGAACTGCTCTCTTAATAAGCGTGCCGAACACTATTTAGTAAATAACAATAAAATTTAAAATAAAAAAAATTCTAAAATTCAACTAATAACTGACTGATGTGACTTTAAGACACTAAATCTGGTGTACGAGTAGCTGCGTGCTATATTAAATGATTGAATTTGATACCCATGTTGAAGTTAACAACAATGAGTTTTAAGGAAAGTTGCTCACGCAATCCTGAAAGGCCTGCCTGCATTGCTGTTAAGATTTGATTTCATGCTGTTTGGCCATTTTAGCAAACAACAAACGTATCAATTACGAAAAACATACAGATTATTGCCTTGCGTCACCTCTTTCAACCCAACCACCCACCACTCATTTTATGTATTCATGTTGACCCTATTGTGCTGATATCTAGGTATTTATAACCAATAATAAAAAAATATTGCCTGAAATGGGGCTTTCAAAATTATAACAAACATATTTAATTTCTGCTTATTTAAAAGCTTAAATTTCTCCACTGTATTTTTTCTTCTTCCCTCAATCTGTTAAAGAATAGAGAATAGGAGTGTAATCAGCAGAGTAACCCGAAATATTTCGTTACCTACTTTTTTCTGTACAACTTATGCAGCATAGAGCCCGTTTAGATGAAGGGTAACGTAGATGCGAAAACGTTTACGTTATCTTTTGGAGGAGTCCCTTCTTAAATCTACGTGCGTTTACATGAAGATTTTTTTTGTCGCAATAGTCAGGGGATTTTTTGATATTAATTTTATCAATGTTTTTCATTCGTTCATTCGTAGCAGTGTTGCCGTAAAGGAACTAATTGTTAGTTTGGGAAATTTAGAATTAATATGTCCATATAATTTTTTTTTTAATTTACTACCAAAATACAATACGTAATTGCTTTTCTCTCCTTACTTTATTTGTTTAAATTTTTATATTCGTGTTTGTTCTGGCTTCCACATCGTTTTCACATGTTTTTTTGTGGGATCGCATGTTAAAACACATGCTACACCTGTTTAAGTTGAAATTTAGAAAATAAAAATTAATAGTATGAGTTCTAGCATCCGAATTTAGATGAAAACAATTTTTAAATGGGCGACTTCAAACTTTTAAAATTTTCCGTTTTAACTTAAACAGAGAAGTTATTGTAAAATTACATTTTTTATGTATTCGTACGTGGGCGATAAGAAAAACGCAAGAAATTTGGTAATTTTTTTTTTTTATTTCTCAACATAAACTCTTTTTGCCTGAATGCCGTTTTTCCAGTGATATTCAAAAGCTTAGTAAGTACTGTCTATTGCTCTTATGCAAAAACGATTGTTAAATTTAAAGCATGCGTTAAAACCGGTTTTGCCATGCAAAATTCGTTTGTTAAACCTACTTTAAGTTTACAAATTGTTTTTGCATAAGGGGGTATATCTTTAAAATAACCCTTAACCGCAGACTCCACACCTTCATTGTTGGCAAATATTTTACCACCGAACCAATTTTTCATGTTTGGAATTAGAAAATAATTCGAGAGCTGCAAATCTGGCAAATGAGGTGCGTGATGAAGCAGTTTGATTCACTAACTTTTATTACGATAATCGTATCGCTATAATAAATATGTGGTGAGCCACAGTATTTTCAACTTGCTAATTTTTATAAAAATTTATTTATCACAGTTAGTTTTCATATTTTTGTTATTCAATATTAAAAATATTTTCATTACTTGATATAATTTGAAATCAATAAAAAAAACTTTATGTAAAAATAAAATAAAAACTATTTAAAACATTTTCTTATAAATCCATCTAAATAACTCTTCATTGGTGACCCGAAATATAAAACATGAAAACCACCACGGATTTAAATAACGAAGAAATTACATTCATCTTAAAAAAATGGAAGTTACCTGTGAGTGGTCGTAAAGCCGATAAAATATTGAGAATTGAAACAAATATAATGGACACTCTGCTATCTGAAGATACGAGAAATTATGATCTTTCATCTGAGTTACAAGGTATGGAATGCGCATCGGTTTCTAATGCAGAATTAGGAATTATTGAAAAAATTGACCTATTTATGGTCTCAATGGAAGCTAAGTTTAACCAGTTTTTGAAAGCAAGTGCTTCGTCTGCATATTTAAAAAAAACTTATCGACTTTCCTATCGAGAAACACATTTTAACGATATTCGCAAAAAATAATAATGTCGTAACTTTAAATTAATTTAGCTTTTTTTATTCTTTTATTCTTCTTTCTTTCTTTTTAAATTTTTTATGCTCAGATGCCACATGGTGATATAATAAAATGGTGAATAAAGCACAGCTGTAGACCGTCGTTAAAAATTAATTACAGAATAACATTATTCTTAGTGCAAACGATTAAATAAAACGATAAATATTACGATTTTCGGTTCGCAAAAAGTTACGGAATCCAGGTACATGCATATACCCATGTTAGCTAGTTTTGGAACCACCCGCATAACTATTTAATGTGCTTAAAACTTATTTTTAAAAGCATATTTCTGGTCTCCCTAGTTATCCAATAATCAGTTGAAAATACACATGTGTTTGATGTCAAAATAAATGAGAATAAGAAATAATTTCTATTTACTTACATTGAATTAAATTTTGTAACCATTTTTGTTTTTCCTGCCTGGTACCAATAATGAATTCATCGGGAAACAATATTATTATTGTACACTTTATTTTGACGTGTTCTTTGCACGCTTATAAATATTTTTCTTGCTATTTGTCTGAGGCTTCACTTGTCATTTAAATACCAAAAACTAGGTATAATAAAAATATGTGGATCATGTCAAGAAGAAGAAGAAGTAAAAAGAATTACTATGGCATATGAAAACAAATAAATTAAATTAAATAAAATGTTTAAAAAAACACACACACACACACACAAAAATTTATTTATATGTTCTATGAATAAAATACTTTTAACATATTCCACTAGAAAGAAGAAAGAAAAAGAAATAAATACTAACCACGTACATAATAAATAGGAAAATAAAATAATAATAATAAAAATAAAGTAATAAAAGAGAGAGAATGTCATATAAGTAACATAAAAATTAATCGATATGAGGATAGAAAAAACAAATAACAAACCCCATTTTTATTTTATTATTATTTTTTATTTTAGTTTTTTGGTTATCAAAGGTGTTATTTATAGACCATTAATTTATTTATTTGTTTATTTAGTTTAATGTAGTTTTTGCAATTAATTCTGTAATCAATTAATTAAATTACTAAAAGCTATTGCGGTGTCACACTGATCACTCTGGGGGCTGGATTCCGCAACGAGGAGTTTTAAAGTGTTCACCATGTTGAAAAATTTTGACACTAGTTGCAGTGTAAACTGTAAAAATAATTCATTCTCACCGTCGCGCACACACAAAGCAACAAGTGAATGTGATTCTGTAATTACTTTTTTTATGCTAGTGTACAACTGTGGTTTACTCGCCATTTATTTGTATATCATGTGGCATCCCTGCAAAAAGTATGTCAAAATAAGCGAAAAGCAAAAAGGAAGAAATGAAAGGAATTAATGGAAAACTAAATTAATTTGAGCTGGTGATATTACTTTTTTTACTGCAGCCGACAGCGAATAGCAAAGTCGATATACATATATTCGTTATATATATTAAAGCCATGCGATTATCGTTATAAGAGTGACTGAATAGAGGTTCAGAATTTGATTATTAAATTTGGAACCATTACACTTTGGTAGATAGACAAGGCAATTGGATTAAAGCCGCTTAGTGGGGAGAATATTTTGGAAAATACGTCAATTAGTCGGGCTTGTTCCTCATGTTTTAGACTCAGCAGTTTTTCTTGAAGCAAGTCCTGAGTTTATGGAAGAGAGTGGAAAGTAGAAAGAAGCGGAGTACTGACTTTCTTGTACAGAAAAGTTACTTCAATTCTGTTTTGTTATTTTTTTCGATGCATTAAAACAATAGGAAAATTGAACAAGAAACCGTCCGTGTGAAAACAATCCAGCAATTTTAAAAGAGAATTGAAAAGAACAGCTTCAAGAAAATTTGCCAAGTCTAAAACATGACTTATGAACATAAATGTACGGGTTGATAAAAGAATTTTTTTAAAAGTAAGTTTTCTGTACAAGCAAGTCAGTACCCCTCTTCTTTCTTATTTCCCCTCTCTTACATAAACTCAGACTTGCTTCAAGAAAAACTGCCGAGTCTAAAACATGAGAAAGTTTATAAATCAGTATTAGGAAAAACCAGCTGTTGAAAAGCTACCACATGGATTTTTTTTATACCTCCGTTAAAAAAATTGTCAAATCGTCTTTTCTGGCAACTATGTACATCTCACATGTTCATATTTGCAAATTTTGGTCTCTCTGCCTCTTATAAGAAAATCACAATATTTGGACGGGGTTGATTTGCTAATTGTTTGTTCTTGTCGCTCTTCTTATTAGTATTTATAAAGACACCAATACTAATAAAGACTTTTGAAGCAGAGGAGCTGAAATGCGTTAAACCGTGATCACAGTCACAGTTTAATTTCACTGCTGCTCTTTTTATTAAATTTTCTCAAAACAACAGAACTGCTACAAACAAAATACTGCTAAACTGTGATCACAGCTATTTAGAAATCACATTCACAAGGAGCAACATTATTAAAAAATCACGTTATCGCTCATCACTAGTGGCAACCTAAACTCTTCAACGAGCAACCACAAAATCACTATTGTGAATAGGTATTAGGGGAAATTTATTTCCCTTTTTTGCATTTAAAATAATTTTAGGAGAAAAATATTCACTCGAAATGTATAAGTAGTAAATAAATAGAAATATATAAATAAATATCGTTAAAAATAAAATGATTAACTGTATGCAAAGGGCGCGTATTATGAGCAACAAAATGCCAACTGCAAGTGTTGAAAAATTTTTGAACAAACCATTTTTAATTATAATTTCATTAATATTTTTTTTTTAATTATTTGTCTCGGTTTAGTTGCAAACATCATTTATTGAAGCTGAAAATCGATAGAAATAGAATATGAGAAATAGTTACATATTTCATATAACAGTTGTTACAGGGATAAGTGGCAATTCAACACCAAAAGAAAAAAATTAACTGTTATAATTAGTATTTTTTTTTGGGAAGAATTGTTACAATATTTAAAGTTAAACATTTATTAACGCACTAATAATACCAAATTATTATTTGGCTTATTCAGTAAAATAAATTTTATTAACCATGCATTGAAATTGATTATTGAGGCGTTAGTTGGATCCTATGCTTAATTCACTATTGCTAATGCAGATCATCAGGGAGATAACTTAAACGAATGAGAAGTTCAACTAATATTAAAGTTCAATCATCAACTCAATAATCAACAAATTTTTTAATTTTCTTCTTTACCATTGCTAATGCAGCAATGGTAAAGACTGACTTTCTTCAGCTCGAATTGTAATTGTTATGCTGCCCACCCACTTACAATATATTGTCCAATTTTTCCTATTGTACAATAATATCGCCAATGTGTATGTCATATTCGAAGCTGGTACAATATATTGGCATATATCAAAAGACTTTTAATTTTTATTGTACAACCAACACAATTGTGTAATGTGGTGGAAATATTGTTCAATGTTGTTTACTTTTTCACTGTCAGAAAAATTGGGCAATATTTTCTCTGAAAATATTGTGCCATTTATTGCATAGTATAAGTCAAAACGACAATTATATGTACAGCAATATATGCAATAACATGTCATGCATATAATGGATGGTCCGCTTAAGAAGTACTTATGTAAAGAAAATTAATGTAAAAAACAAGAACAACTTTAGCAAGAATAGAGTGTTGCCACACAAACATTTTTGACCAGCTGCAGTTGGGTCAATAATTATAATTAGTAATAATAAAAATTCGGTGATCCAATCATTTACTTTTTTTTTAATTTCCTGTGATAAAAATTTTTACAAATTCGATAACCTAAACTACGCAAAATTTATTAATTTTTTACTCAATAACACTGTGCAACACCAAAACAAAAGAATAATTAATAAAAAACCATTGGGTATGACTCTCTCAATTTGAAATTCTAAAAAACAGTTTTTCTCCATATTTACCGTTATAAAATCAGTTTCCGAAGTGATCTAAAAAAAACCAAAGGTATTTTTGTTCTCTATGGACTCCAAAAAAACAGAATTGGTGTATGAGAGCCCCTGACAATTTTTTTTCTCAAACTTTTGTATCACAGTGTAATTAAAATTATTGAGTTCATAAAGTTACAAAAAGGCAAACCGGAAAACCAAACGTTGAATAATATACATACCTATATAATGCGCATTTTCGTAAAGAAAATTTTAAGAAAATCCATAAAAATTTTTACTAGCTGCGTTCAAAAAAAAAAGCCTTTGGTTTCCTCTTGTACGCACATGTTGGATTTGTTTAATTTTATTATTTTTGCACATCATTTTTATTTTTATATTATTTTGTTTTATGAAACATTAATTTTAATAGTCAGCAAAATGTAAGTGTTGTTTTGAACTTGAGTATTGAAGGCTTCGTTCGCAGCATGAATTTGAGTTAAAAGATGAAGAAAAAAACGCCCAAACTCTGTGTGCTTTAGTTTTGGCCAATACCAGACGTGCTTTTTTCTATCTACAATTTTACAAACTTAAATATTTGTATACATATGTACGTCCATTCCTCCAAATAAATGGCCATTGGTTTCTTAATTTAATTATTTTTTACTATTGTTTAATGATTATGTATTTCTTTTATAGAGTTCGCTTGAGAGCCACGTCGTTGTTTATTGTTTGTAGCGTTATGTTTAGTTCACATGTCATTGTAGGAACGTATGTATATATATGTATGTGCTGTGTAGTCAGTGTTACCATATGTGAAGATTTATCTTATTTTTGAAGTTTTTAGACACATCAAAACCACCAAAAAGATTTCTTAACCAAAAATAAAATTTTTTTTAAATATGACTGACTTATTATACATATTATTGAGGGGAATTTTGACTAAACTACTTACATATTTTCTGAATTGCTTCATAACAATCTAACACTATTCTAGAGCAGGGTTGCCAATAGATCTCTCGAAAAAATACCTACATATGCTTAAAAAAATCTGATTTTTCCCTGCACGTTGACAAAATTTGCCCTACAAAAATCGTATTTTTGTCATTAAAATAAAAGAGCATCATTAGTTATAAAACAATATAAATGTTTATTAAAGATTTGGTAAAAATACTAAATAAAAAACTAAAAAAAAATAATACCTAAATATGTACTTTTTTTAAATTAAATTCAATTAAAACAACAAAGTTTTTTTTTTTTAATTATTATGAATAGTTCTTTCCAAATAAAGTTTTAAAGGATAAGTATAAGTCATATTCCAACATTGAACGATATCTTAGAAAAAGTATATAACAAGGCGAATTCATGTACCATGTGATGCCAAGTTAACAGCTGCTTTTTTAGTAAGTTTGGCTTGTCAAATTTCATTGCAATAAAATTTGTAGAAAGTTTGATTAGTCAGTTAAAAAATTTATTTAAAAAATATTCAATACAAATTTTCCTTTTGAAATACCTTGATTTTCTTAAGGATCTGTAGGGATTTTTTGGGGATAAGAAAATTGCTATTTTGGGGATTTTTGGAGATGAACAATTGGGGGAAAGGTATAAAATAAAGCTGAGAACCTAAATGTAAGCCTCCAATTTTAGAAATGAGCTGTGACAAAGCACTAATACTGCCAAAGTACCGAGTATTGATGCTCAGAAGTGATTATTCGATATTTTCAGAAATGGAAATTTTAAAAACCCAAATAAAAATCTGTAACTTTATCGAAAAACAAAAGTATGTGTACTGTAAAAATAAATTTGAAAGAGGAAAATAGATAACTAGAGCTTTCGTAGAATGAATCCAAGTTGATTTTGTTTTCTTTTATCAGAAATGTAAAACGATATTGGTTTAGGTGTTATCGAATGTGTGTAAATAAAATCTATGTACGAATCAGCTGTCTTTAATTTCTGGCTGTTGCAGGGGTCAGTAATATCTAGCCTACTGTAAAAATCTGACAACATTTTTTCTACTCGTTCATTTTACTGCAACTGACTACGAATATCGTTTAGACTTGGATCGAACTCATTCCGTAGCTTGTTTTTGACACAAACACAACGTTTTCGTTATATTTATTATAGCGATAAGATTATCGTAATAAAAGCTATGAAGGGGTTGTATGACCTGCTTACATTTGGCATCTTAATACCCTGAAGGAAATGTCGATGGTGAAAATGTACTGAGTCGCTTTTGACTTTGTCACCAGTACTAATCTACAATTATTCCCCATACAATACTTTCTGCTATAGACATTTAGCATGTGCTTGTCACTGAAAATCTAGTAGTAACACTAAAACAATTGACTAGGTAGTGTATTCATAGTTCTTATGAGAACATGGAGACATACCAACCAGGCATTTACTAGTACATTTCTATACCTTACGTACATACAAATTTATGTATGTTGCCAAGCTGTTGCAAAATCCACCAGAAATAAATACACCACATATGTTTTCCCTATTTCTTTTATACTGATGAATAGAAGAGAAATTGTAGACAATGTAACTACTAATAGAATTTTAGTATTGACATAGAAACACTTGGTCCCAGTCTGACTGCAGGGTATATTTTTAACTCCATTTTTATGTGCGTACATACAGACATACATATACATATGTGTGTTTCCCACTTGACCTGAGATTCTATAAAAATAAATGCTAACTAAAGCGAAGAAATTTCGAAACAAAATTCTTCGATATTTGTTCGATAATCTAAGAAAATTCGAATGTTCGCTGAAGCTTCGAGCATTGAACTTCTTTCGAAAGTTTTTCGATTGTGTGACGGCAGCCCAGTGGACCCACTTGGCCTGAGATTCGATAAAAACGAATGCTCACTAAAGCGAAGAAATTTCGAAACAAAATTCTTCGATATTTGTTCGCTAATCTAAGAAAATTTTAATCTTCGCTAAAACTTCGAGCTACGAACTTCTCTCGATAGTTTTTCGAAAGTGTGAATTTAGCCAAGTGGATATGTGTCAGCCTGTTAGTCTAGAAGTTCGATGCATGACAACACTTTAAGTAAAAAAATAAAATAAGAACACATACCCAAAAAAAGTTGTCACGATAGCCTACCATTGCTCAAATCCTGCAGCGTAAATTAATTCATTAAAAAATAAATATATTAAAAAAAAATTATTTTTATTTTTTTGTTTTTTCTGCTGCCTTGTTGGGATATCGAAATTAGTTCGATAATCTCTCACTTTTGATATTGCTAGCGAAACTTCGATAACGAATGCTTCTTGGGACAAAACTCAGCGACAGGTGAACTTTTTTCGATTAATTTTTGAGTGTCACTCTCGTTAGTTTTACACGATAAATGTTCGAGATATATTCGAAATCGATATCAATAGCGAAAGTCTTGGTCAATTGGGTGTAATAGCTGCGTGTGTGCAAATAAGGCCTTCAATGCCCGTTCATATTTTGGTGTTTTTTCTCTTTTGTCTGAACCATTTCTATGCATACGCACTAGTGTGAATGAACTGGCAGCCAGTGTAGTTTTTAAAATTCAAGAAAATGACCACAATTTTTATTTTGCATTTTATTATTATTTTTCTTGTGAATGTCGAAATTTTTATTTGTAATTATTATACACATTTCATTTCCATAATGTTAACTCATGTTTTTTTTACGATTTTCCTATTAACTTAGGCACATTTAAAGTTTTCATTAGTTTCTTCTCGGTTCAAAATTTTCATTGTTTATTTCCATATTTAATGAGACGAAAATACAAAAAAAAAATAATAATAATAAAACACGAAATATTTGTTTATTTGTCAATGTCATGTCATCATTATCATGACTGACATCTTTCTTTCATTGTGTATTCTTCCATAAAATTTATACAGAAAATATTTAAATATTTTTTTTCGTACATTACGAAATAAATACTTTTTTTTAGTAACACACAGCAGTACGTACTCGTCGTATCACTTCGACTGTAATTTTGTTTGTTAAGAAAAATAATTATCTTTTCTTTTTTAAAGACAATTTTACATTAAAATACAAAAATTTAGTGCTTTTTGGCGTTTTTGTGAAATACATATGTTTAAAAAATAATTATTTACGTTTTACTTAAAAATTTCAAAATCAGTTGTAAATCGCCTTAAAAGATTTTCTCAACGAGAATTTTTTTAATGGCAGAGGTTGAGCGGATAGTTTCTGGCCTGAGTCAAAGATGCTGCCCTTTGACGATAGCAAACTGCTTTTAATTTTCTTCAGTTTTTAAATTTTCATATACACATCTATTACTACGTTTATACGCGCAACTTTTGCAAATAAAAAAACTCACTGTTTATACGGCATTGTAAATGTATAAAAACTTGGTAGCACTTCTATAGAAATGTTACTTGAAAGTGTTTTCACACTGAAAGTTAAAACCTGTTTTTAACATTAAAACCATAAACAGCTGATTTTGCATTCACACTACAAGTTTGTTAAATTCTGTTTTTAACTCACAGACTAGCTTTGCTCAAAAATAAAATAAATCTCCTACAGAAATGCGTGTGTTTGTTGTTGTATCTTTTCCTGCTTTTTAAAAACATATTTGACAAACTGTACAACAACTGTTTTTGTTTATATGAATATCTCAGATATTTCACAATGCGTTCTAAAATGGAAACTATATA
This sequence comes from Tachina fera, assembly GCA_905220375.1. Lineage (NCBI taxonomy): Eukaryota > Metazoa > Arthropoda > Insecta > Diptera > Tachinidae > Tachina > Tachina fera. The sequence continues at coordinate 47,787,564 of LR999964.1, read as the reverse complement.
ATATTTTGTAAATAAACATTTCTTTAAATTATGGAACTTACTGTTAAGTAGAAAAATTAAAAAAATGGAAAAACAGAAAATGAATAGTGATATACTCACAAATGTACTTACCAATGGTAAACCAATAATTGTATACACAACAATCATTTATCATATTCCGTTTCATTAAAAATTTACGTTAAATAGCTGATATTAATAACAATATCTACCCAAGTAGATAGACTAGGATGCTGATGAAATGCGTGGCTGCACAGAAAAATATCGGTATTTTCCACATCTATAAAAAATCTAGTTTAATTTTTCTTCTCTTCTTTATAAACTCACATTAATTAATAAAAATATTTTATGCAATAAGAATTGAAATTACTGAACTTGATTAAGCCCGAATATGAAATTATTTCTGATTAAAATTCACTACAGATCAATTAAATCTAAAAATGTCTCATATACATATTATATAATTTTAATAATAATAAATAACAATTTCTATTTTTTTTTATTTATTTACAGGTAATTGTGATCAAAAATTATTTCAATTATTGCAACGATTTGGTAAGAATTTTTACCATTAGTTATGCCCATTGCTAAGTCAGTTATATATAGTATAATTAAAACCCTTTTATGATATCAAAATTTCGTTTGCGAGAACAAAAATGAGAAAACTTATTAGAAAATCCAGAAAGTATAAAAAAAAAATTTAACATATACCCTAAAGATCAAAGCAATTTATTTTATACTAATTTTTCAGAAAAAATTGGGAGATAAGTAAAATAATGAATAATCTGGCAACATTGCATCAACATCAAGTGGCTTGCTTATTGGATCTATAAATCATTTGTTGAAAAGCCCAATATAAAGGCATGTTCTTGAAATCACTGAAAAGGTGTTCTGCACACACACATTTTTGAGATCTCGTGATTTGAAACCGGTCAACCAACTGCCTGACGATATCAAATCACTTGATGGTTTTTGAAGCATTTCACTTTGAATTTGGTAATAAATCAATTATATACACACAATATGATTTGTTCTTTATTTGTTTTTGTAATAAAATTAATTATTTAACACAAAAGAACACTAAAATTTCAAAATTAATGAAAATGCTATAATTTTTGTGGACTCTTTAATATTTTTCGTGATTTACTTTTCCTTTTCAGTAGTCAGCTGATATTGTTTATCAAAAAAGGCATTTGTGGTTGCCAGAGCAAGAAAGTTTTAAAGTTGTGTAGCATATGCCTAATTTATTCAACTAAATTAATCATTAAGAATAAAACTTGATCTAATTTGTTCAATACTAACTATAATTATGAAATTCGAAATATTCAATCGTTAAAAATAAGTGTAAGTGGCAAAAATAAGTACTAAATACTGTGGCAGCACAATAAAGGCTTTTTGTCGTTTTTTAGCACAATGAAAATCACTACTAAAAACAAAAAGCTCGTGATTTTCAGAACACCCAAAAATCACTTGCGTGATTTCAAAATCGTTAGTGATTTGAAATCACCGTGATTTCAGAACATGCCTGATATATTAAATTATTTCACACATATATGTACATATAGTCCAAATAAAACTAAGCAAAAAAAAAATTGCATTGAATATATGGGCTTGAGGGCCAACTTTGAGGGCCGGACGCACCCCCTGAAACAAAACTTATCGGTATGAAATTTTTTTGTATTTTTTTTTTACATAAAACTTAATCGCTTGTGGGGGGTGAGAGTAGAAAAAATAAAAAAAATTAAATAACGGCCATATACTTAATATACTTTGAGTAAAATCACACAAAAAAATTCTAAACGAAAAAAATATTAAAAATATATTTTGGTCGTCTTAAATATGACAATAAATATTGTTACACATGTACATACATATGTATATATATTGAAGTCCTGCACAAGACCATTTATAAGACATTTCAAGACATGAGAGATTTTTCAAATGCTTTACTACAGCCAAATATTATAAGATAAACGGCAAACAACACTGTTGCTAAGACATTTGTTTCAATCTCTCATGTCTTGAAGGGTCTTATAAATGGTCTTGTGCAGGACACTAATGTATATACATCTCTACAGACAGAGTTGCTAAAAGCCAGCAATACAATTATATATGTGCCCTTAATTATGAAAGTGGTCTAAGTCATGTGGATTTTTGCTTCGAAATATTAAATGAATCTTTAAAAACCTTCAATAAATTTTTAATAAATGTTATATACATATTTTCATATTAACCGAGACTAAAACATCTCTCATTTAAAATAATGCCTAATATAAAAATATTGTTTGAATATATATGACTTATACCATTTTCATACTTAAGAGCACATATGTATGTATACGCTTTTATTTTATTTTTTTCTATATTGTTCAAATTTTAATGTGGGGGTATAAGTTTCTCGTAGTTATTTATTTATTTATTTATTTATACACTATAGTTAGTTGTTTAGTTCACGCCTCTTATAACACGTTTCAAATTCTCTTCAAAACTTGTTCGAAAATAAATGTTATTTTTATATATATATATATATATTTTTTTTTGAAGAAAAGTCAAATAATTTTAATTAAAAATTCGACCGAATGCCTTGATGTACATTCAGACATACCAGTACATTGATAAAAGGGTTGTAGGCCGTAACAAGACTTTAGAAATTAATAACGAGAAAAAAGTTAAAAAAGATATAAAAAAGACTCGTTTCTATTTTGCAAGCAATGTGCGTCACTAAAGATTTTATTTAATATTTATACGAATTGTTTTTTTAAATTCATTGACGACATTTGTAAACAATATACAATACATTCACACACAATTGTCTGAGAGATGATCATCAAGTTCAACTTTTGATTTCTGTTGTTTACAGTTGGCGTAACATAAAATTAAATAATTCTTATCAATTGTAAGATAATTCAGTTTCAGAATTTTTCGGTTTTTTTTTTAGCATAAATAGAATTTACAATTAGTGACATTGAAGGGTTTTTAATTTAATTTATTTTTTGTTTGTTGTCTAAAAATCCGTTTGCACACGCAAAGTTTACTTTGCCAAATTGTTACTATAGTGTGAAGGGACAAAAGCAAAAGAAACGAAAGAATAGTAAAGTTAACTTTGCGAGTACATCAAAGTCTGTATGTACTCACTTCCATTATTTTTCCCATATCTGATACAAACTTTGCGTGGACCCTTAGAGGTCTTTTTTAATTATTGTGCTTTATTCTTAATTAAAATTCTCTAAAAATATTATTTGATGGATTAAATGGAGGATGAACTGTTGAGGCGGGCCACCGCAGCTCTTATGCTCCCAAAATAGACTCTTTGGTATATTAAATGGTATTCGATTATCAAATTAAATTAGTAAGAGATACAAAATCTCGGGTGCAAGGGCTGTTATATCAAACAGCACCCTCTTAAATTTGCACAAATGACAAATCCATGTATGTACGAGTAGTAAAATCATTTCTTACTTTATTTAAGTTTCAAAAATGTTTACTATTGAAAAAGCACTAAAAAGCACAGAGAAATTGTAAAAAGCACTACAAGTACACTTTTTTTCTAAAACGGGTATTCAATAAAATTTTGTGTACTTGAAAAAAAAGCACGAAAAATACCTGATAAGCACCAAAATGGCAACGCTCATGCATTACTTTCTATCAGTGTTGCCATATTTATATTTCAAAAATCTTCGAGTTGAGCAAAAAAAACATTTTTTTTATTAAAAATCTTTTTTTTATTTTATTGACTCTCCCACGATGTCGACAAGAAAATTTGTTTTTGTTTTCAATATAAGTAAGTGATAGAAGATTTCTTGTCGAAATCGTGGGCCAGGGCGTTATTTTGTTTTCACTATTAAACAATAAAATTTTTGTTTCCATGAAATTTTCATTCCCCATGAAGGGAAATTTGCAATCGTGAATTTCATGGGAACGATGTTCCCGCTCTTAATGCGTAGTGAATGTAAAAAACGGGAGGAAGACTTGTAAAGTTTCAAAATTAATTGAATATCAAACAAATTAATTTTAATAATAAGAAATGCACATATTTTGGGTCTGAAAAGAAATGTTATTGAGTTTAAAGTTATGTTTTTAATTATTTTAGGCAGCGTGCAAAAACTTTTTTAGTATACCACAGCCATAAAATTTACTGCATGTGAACCAAAGAGATTCATGTTCAATGAAAAAAGGTGTTACAAGGAATTTTTGTTATTAATCGTGGTTATTATTTATTGATATTGCCCTAAAACTAATTATTAATAAGTTTTAATAAATAATTCCAAGTATAATATTGAAATTACGCAGTTTATTAATTCAGTTCGCCTGCAAAAATAAAGTGAACAAAACCATGGGAAAAGTGGAAAAATCCATGTGAAAAATATTATTCACAAAATAAGGGAACACATTTCAGGGGAAAAATGAGTCACGATTGCAATTTTGGAAAAGGGGAAAATATTTCGAGGGAAAAACTGTTCACGATAGGGGTGCTTAGTTTGAGCTAAAAAATCTTTTTGGTCGTTTTAACGTGTCTAAAAACTTCAAAAATAAAATAAATCTTCACATATGGTAACACTGCTTTCGATAAACACCGTGAATGGATTTTATTCATCTCTACAATTTCGAAGAAAACAGAAGTTATTGGAAAGAATAACATGAATGTTTTCTTTCTTTTAATCAAGGGGAAAATTACGGCATCCGATACGGCTGGTAATTTAAAAATATTTCAATAGAGTTCATATGGAAATATTTTTAAATTACGACTCGTATCGAATGCTGTGATTTGCCTCCAGGGCTGTCAAGCTTGGTGATTTTTCAACTTCTTTGGCGTCAAAACTTATGATTTGGTGACACGGTGATTTTTTTTTTTACAAAATTGAAGTTAAAATTTTTTTTGTAATTTAGGAAAATTAGTTTGTTGAAGGAGAAGTTTCCAAAAAATCGATATTTTTAATTTGCCGAGAGTGAGCAAAAACCATGTAGAAGCTTATTTTAGTCACACAAAACCTTGTAACTCCTCCATAGTGTTAGAAAATACTCACCAGAATTTAAAAAAAATAAATTTTTTTAAAGAAATTTTTGAACTATTTTTAGTGTAAAATTTAAAAGTTATTTGCTTAAATTTACATGAAAACACTGTTTCGGGCTTAAATTCGTATAAAAAGAAACGAATTGTTAAAAAGGCAACTATTTACCACTTTTCCTAGATGAAAATATTATCATAGAACACAAAAAAGGGAATTTTTCTTAATATCGCTTCCAATTCAGTGACCAGGCATCGAAAAAAAGAACTTCTTGCAATGACAACCCTATGTAAAAATCATTAGATCGGATCGAAATTTGCACTACTTCCGCATCGTAAACTCTACATTTTCATAACTTTTTTGGAGTCTCTTTTTTTACTGGGATTATACAGCAGTCCGTGGCAGATCAGTGCGAGCGACACGAAAAACTCTCGAAGGCCAAACAAGCCTGACCGCACTTAAGAAATATGGAATTACGATGACGCGAGAGATGTTCAACGACCCAGAGCTGCTTAAGTAAGGACTGAGTTTCAAATATAAATTTGATAATTAATGCGTTTTGAATTTAAACCTGGTGCTCTCTCTCTCTCTCTGTTTACAATTTCATGCGAAATGCTGTCAAACTACATGTAAAAGTATTTGGTATGAAATATTTGCGAAATAAACTTGCAAAAGTAGTACTCTGTTCTTATTGCGAAAAACACGTAAAATCTATCTGGCAGCATGTTTTTCCATGCAAAAATGTCTGGCATCATTTTAGTTTCAGCTGCGAAACAACATGAGCATTACTTTTTCGGCACGGAATTTAACAATGTTGCATACTTTCAAGCAATAAAAGGGAGAAATTTATAAAAAAAACGCGAGTTGGACTACATTTAGTACATATAAAATTTTTCACGCGAAATAATCAATGTTACTGAAAATTTTTAACAACTTCGAACGGAGTACCAGGCTTTAAATTAGAAAAATTTAAAAGATAATTTAAAAAAATTACATATCAAAAAGTGTTAGTTGAAAAAATATTATCAAATATATATTAAAAAAACTACATTAAATTGATTTTGGCGATTTTTAAAATTAAATAGGTCGGAAAAAATCTGACAACCCTGTTTCGGAGATAAATGCTGTTAATATTGCTGAATATTAACAAGGCCTATTTATTAGGTCAACGCAATCGTCCTGATGATATTCTGTGTTTTCTTGTTTAAACTGTCAAAAGCTGCTTGCACCATATACTTTAGTTCATGTTTGTGTGTGTTTCTGACAACTTAAACACAAAGTTGTTTTTTGTATTGCTGTGTTTTTGTAGAGTTGCATAGACCTAATAAATGGGCCTTGAATATTAACAATTTATTAAGAAAATTATGGAAATATGAGTAAAAAATAAAGAGTGCAGTTATGAATAAAATTCAACGAGAATTTTTTCCCGGGAACAATTTAAACAAAAGCGATATTAAAAACAAAATAATTCAAATTGGAAAAGGAAGAAATTTCTTGCAGAATTTTATTCACAATTGCATTGAAAATTACATCAATTCAAAATAGCATGTTCAACTTGCCACACTCAGGGAAAAGCTGTAACTTAAAAATAAGAACGCGTCACATTAATTCAATAATTTTCAATACAATAGAAAGTGTATATTGAGATACTCAGAAATATATAAAATTAATAAATTAATACTGTAAATTAATATTCTTCCATATTGAAATAAGAAATTTCAACATGACTAGACTTTCGTTAATCTTCCTTATTAATTCAATATGTTTTTTATTGATTTTAAGCTGTTTTTTCTCTGGGTGTAGAAATGTTTATTTTATACTCTATCAATTGACGATGCCAATTTGTTATTCATGGGAATATTAAAAATTATTCCCTTTCGAAATTTGCGATAAGGGTCTCCTCTGCCAGAATCAGTCAGTTAGTTAGTATCTTTTTTTTTTATTTTGTTGTGCAGTGTAATGTGGAGCACAATGACACTTTTACTCTTCTATTACGTGAATAGTAAAGTTTACTGAATTTTTATGTGCTCAAATTTTTTTATCCTTAACTAATAATCCACCCAACATTGACGTCAATGCATTTGTTGCTGCTGTCATAAACATTAATGGCGTCTACAATTGACAATAAGTTTTTTTTTGTATTTAGAACTCAAACACATTTATAATCATATTAATATTGTTGTTGTTGTTGTTGTTGTTGTTGTTGTTGTTGTTGCTGTTGATAGGTCCATGGAGAATACAGAATTTATTTTCGTACGTATGTACACATATAGATGTCAAATAAAAATCTGTCAACATATGTTTTATTATACGTATGTTGTATTCTACCTCCATACATCTTTCCAATACGCCTTTAAGTGTTTGTTGGCCATATGCAAGCTAGAACGAGAGACGAATTATTGGTTTTCTCTTTATTGTGTTTATTTTTGCTTAAAATAAGAACAGTAAATAAATATCAAGTTAATTAATAAAATCTGAAACAAAAAGGAAAAAAATAAGTGGCAAGTAAATAGGTTAACAAGTGTTTTTATACGGACTAAAACTAAAAGAGTAAAACAAAGCAAAATGAAAAAATCAAAGAAAAAAACTAAAAAAAAGAAAGGAGACTAGAACTCATAACATTTTTGCTACTGTGTGTATGCACACTTTAATTAACGATACAAATCTGTTTCGATAGTGGAAAGGGGTGTAATAAAGTACTAATCAGTAGAATAAATTTAAATATTTAATCCAATTGATTTTTACTTAATCTTAAATGCATTAAAGTACTGATGATACTGGTGTGATTACTCGTAGCATGTGAATGCTTTTGTTAATCAGCTGTTTATGAACTTTTCATTTGCTCATTTCTTTGTCTGTATATACTCGTATGTATTAGAAAAAAATACGTAAAAAGTTTATTATAAATTTGTGTATACAGTATTTTTCGTTTATAGCGAACCCGCTTAAAACGAACTTTCGCCTAAAACGAACCATTTTCGAAAGTACAAACTTTTATTTCTATAAAACCATGAAAATTTTTTCACTTACAACGATCCCGCTTAAAGCGAACTTTTTTTGCATGTAAATTTTTTGTTTTTTTCGCTTAAAACGAACCAAGAAGTGTGTTTGTGTGTGCCATAAACAAAAAATTATATTTATATATTAATGTGTAGCGTAAGCTGTGTAAGAAATTTTCTTCAGTCTCGCGACACTCCACAACAAATTCTTGACCACTTGGCCCAAGTGGAAGTGTATATAAATGAAGCCAATATTAATACTAAGCAAACTATTTTTAAAAAACTAAATAAACTTATTTTTTAAAGACTACAATGTTCTAAAATTGTTTTAATAAGTAAATAAATAGCCAAAGTGTTAAACAAAAGACATGTGCACATACAATAATGGTTTCTTGATGTCTTCACTTAAAACGAACTTCGCTTAAAACGAACAAATTTTATCAGTCCCTTGAAGTTCGCTTTAAGTGAAAAGCACTGTATTTTTTTAATATTTATTTGATGTGAAGTCTGTAATGCAATTACACGAGTATATTTGTTGTTGGTTAAGCAACATCTATGTATAGGTATTTCGTTTCTGCTTAAGAAATTCAGCAAATTTATTTATCTATGCAGTAATTCTGCCAAATTTTACTGGGTATGCTTGATCAGCTGTAACTCATGCTTACCAAACTGCTAAACATCTGTTTACGAATGAAATTTTTTAATAAAATAAATAAATTCGGTATTTGGTTTACGCCACACAAATTGCCTGCCATCAGAACCATGCAAATTAAATTTGCTTTCGTCAGTGAACAATACCTTAAGATAATTGCAAACTTTCAATGAAAATTAATTTCAAAATGATTTTCCACCAAATTACCTGATTCCAAAAATCTGCAGTTTTCATTAAGTACTCTTTGGCAAATTTTACTCTACGGTATTTATTCTTAAGACTTATAAAAGGCTTTTTTCTGACAACTCTGCCATAATAATTGTACTTATGTAATGTATTACGAACTGTATTGAGACAAACATCTTTTCCAGTGCGAGATTTTAGTGATATTTTAAGATCGTTTGCGGTCTTAAAGGGATCTCCTTTAATTTCTTTCAAAATCGAACGTTCTTCTCTTTCATTTAATATTTTACCTTGACCTTCTCTGCTTTTATTGGTCAGTCTAAATTCATTGCGGAACCTTTTAATAACATCGTGGACAGTGGACTTGCTTTTTCCAACCAATTCGGCAATTTCTCTAACGGTTTTACCTTCCAAATTTAATTTAACTATTAATTGTCTTATTTCAACAGTCGTTTGTTTTCCACTTGGAGCCATTTTCACTTAGAATTAAAGTTATTACTACTTCTTACAATTTATAAATGCGAATGACAAAAAAAATTTTGTTTTCATTTTGTATGTGAAAAATAACGGCATTTTTAGATGTCTACTCTTCTTTGTCCGATTATTCGTTGAGCGCAAAAATTCTAGGTATTTTTGATTTTGTTAAAAAATGAATAGTCATACTACAGAAAAAAAAATTTTTTTGTGTTGTTGTAAGACTAAAGTACTTGAAATGTAAATAAAATAAAAGAAAACAATAGCTTAACCATATTTTATTTTTGTTTTGAGTAAATTTTCATCAGTCAAACTCTTGTCCGATTATGCGTTGGAGTCACTGTATATATTCAAAAATTTTAGAAAATATTGATAATAAAAGTGAAAATTTTCTTATGAATTGCACTAATAAAGATTGAAAAGAAACACAAACCTTCTAAATCTTACAGAAATGCAATTGGCTAAAAAAGAAGTTCAAATAACTAAAATAAAAAACTTCTTTAAACTAATGAAATTAAAATTAAAATTACTGAAGACAATGAATGGCCCATCATAGTCATAAACAAAGTATACTTTAAGAAATTAAAACCAGTATTACCATACATAATACTGGTTTTAAATTCTAAAAGTATACTTTGATTTGACTATGAGTATGAGCCATAAATTATTACAACTTAGAAAAATAAAATAGATTCATATCGAATATAAATTATTTGCTGGGTTTTGTATGAGTTACAAAGCCTACTAAGCTTATTTTGTCTTTGTGATTTTAAAAAATATTATTATTTTATGAATTCTCATATAGTTTTTGAAAGTCTGTGCATAAAGTAAGAGGTTTGTGATTTTTAAAATTTGTGGTTGAAGTCAACTGATGATTTGGTTCAAGCGCCAATGAAATACGTATATAGACCAAGCTAAACCACCAGCAAATAAATTTCAAATTAAATTACAACTTAAAGTTAGTTAACAATAGGATTTTATTGAACTTATAAAAAGATTTTCAAATATAAAATAAAAGCACCAAAGAAATATTTAAAAAGCACCAGTCAGTGCTTGTTTAAGTTCGGCATTTATTTTTTTATGGTTTTAAGCCACCAAAAAGCACTAATAATATTAACAAAAGCACTAAGATGGCAACACTAGTTGCCACCAATGTGTATTGCTTCTCATCATGTCCCTTTTCGCTAATCCCTACCAGGGTTGTCCGATTTTTTTCCGACCTATTTCGCCAAATTGATTTTAAAAATCGCCAAAACTTGCCAAAAATCAGTTTTATGTAGTTTTTCTTCGTAAATATTTGATAATAAATTTGTTTTTATATAATACTTTTTTAATATAAATTTTTATAAAATGATCATATCAAAATTTATAGGAAAATCGCCAAAACTAGAAATAAATCGCCACAAATAATTTCTTGTAAATTTTTCGCATCCAAATTCTAAATGCATTAATGACTATAAAAAAATCATAAAAATTAAATTCCCTGCAGGAGATCGAACTAGTGTCCAACTGGTATTTTACTAGTACAGAAATCACCATCACTAGTTCCCAACTCTAAACTTTCCTATAACATCTTAATGCTCAAATTAGCATTGAGCGTGTTTAGAAAATTTCTAGTGCCATTTGTACTAGTTTAGGACTAGTTTATTACCAGATCTTTTAACAAAGAAAAATTCTATAAAAATGGTGGTTTTATTTCTTTGTTACCCAGTGACAACTGCTGGTTAAAACTCGCAATTATTTATAAAAATTCAAAAATACAAAAGGTTAATTATAATTATTTTTAGGTGAACCTAAAACTTTAATAATTGTAAATACTAATTTTCGTACAGTGCAAGGGCTCTGTTAGACAGTCAAAATTTATTTTGCAATGTGGTGCCTTGGAACTACTTCATATACTAGTACTCATCACAACTAGTAATTTTATACAACAACTTTAACCCTTTTCGCACTAGTTCTTGCTGTTCTAGCAATTATACCAGTAGCTTTTAGACAATTGTCGCTTATTCTCCTGCGGGTTGTTTTAACTTCTTGCAGACGAGTTATGGTAGGATATATTTTTGAAACTACTCATTCAACAAAATAATTTTCCAATTCAATTTTGTTAAAAAAATAGCCGCTAACAAATATAGTCGTCAACAAATTTATTTATCGCCAGAAAAATTGCCATGTCGCCAAACCAAAAATTTGGACGACAAACAAGTTGAAAAATTGCCACGTTTGGCGAGAAATTGCCATATCTGATAGCCCTGATCTCTACCTCTCTTGCAGCCGCACTAGAAAAAGGATTCAGTGTTATTTTAATCTCAAAGGATATACGTTAATAATTAAAAGTTTAACTTTATTTTGTAACCGGTGAAACTTTTCATTGGAAAGCATCAAAATTATCAATAAGTAATGTTTTTGTTATGAAAGTTGCAGAATATATTTGTATATACTCGTATGTTTATATATTTAATATTGCCATATCACTGAACTAACCTCAATATTTTTATTCCTTGAACAAGCAGTTGAAGCAAAACAAAAACAAAACAAAAAATAACTCTCCTGGCAACAGTAGTAGTTACAAGTTGCTGAAGTGTATTACTGTGTCGACAAGTGGATTGGCAACAAAAAGTTAACATGTTGTGTTAACAAAAAAAAAGTAATAATTTCAGTACTTGAAACTAGAAAACTTTTTTTTAAATATTTTTTTTGATGTTTTGGTGTTCTTAAACACTTGTATTCATTCGTAATATGCAGCATGAGTTATTCGATTTGCACAATAACACTCACTGCAAGAGAGACATACTATGAGCATATTTTTAGGAACATAGTTTTTAAATGTGTTTTGGTGAAATTTGTTTAAATTCTCTATGCAATTTTTTGTCATTTCGTTTGTAATATTCAAATGCGACGACATTAAGTATATACATTTGGGTGGCCGTTATTTTATTTTTTTTATTTCTTCTACTCTCACCCCCCCCAAATCGGTTCAGTTTTATGTATAAAAAATAAAAAAAAAATTAAAAAAAATTCATACCGATAAGTTGCGTTTTAGGGGGTGCGTCCGGCCCTCAAAGTTGGACCTCAAGTCATATAATCAATGTAATTTTTTTTTTAGTTTTATTTTGACTATATGTACATATATCCATGATATAATTTAATATATATAGATGCTTAAAATAAAAAACTTCCATATAAATATAATTTTGTTACATAAAATTTTTGGTATTTTGTTGGTTATTTTCCTCATTATTTTCTAAAATATTAATTTTAGCAAAAATCTTTCTTTGAGACTTATGTTGTTGACTTCAAGAGCTGAAATATTGCCATAAGTCATATTCTTGTAAAATGATTTTTTTAAAAGATAATCATATGCAAAAAATTACATTGAAAAATGGGCTTGAAGGCCAACTTTGTGTGCCGGACACACCCCCTAAAACGCAACTTATCGGTATGAAATTTTTTTTTGTATTTTTTTTTACATAAAAATGAACCGATTGGGGGGGGGGGGTGAGAGTAGAAGAAATCAAACAAAATAAAGTCTCCATACAATTAACGGCCACTTTAATATACATATGAATGAATACTCTTCTTGGTCCTTAAGGATATTATAGTCGAATAAGCGATATCTGTCTGTACGTGAAATCGATTTTCCGAAGACCACTGACTAATGCGTCAGGATTTGTTTTAGCTCGATTAGTTTTTTATAAGCCAGAGCCCGAAACAATACGTCCGTGAACGTACAACTCGTCACGTAAAAATACATATTTCGTATTATGACCAGGGCTTGTATTTCTATGAAAAGTTGCCTTTTTTGGAGTTGTTTTTAAAATTGTAGAGGGTGGCGTTGGCTGAAGTAGTTAAAATATTGACTACAAAACCGAAGGTCCTGTCTTCGAGCGCGATCTCTGATGTTCATTTAAAAAATAACACCACGCATTTTTCTGATGTGCAGTAATTAGTGTCTCTTTGTATCAGTTGTTGTAGGAAAGTTCAAGTAATGAAGACATAGTCACTGGTCACTGCACTACACCGGCTTCAGCGGATGATAATCCTAATGTAACATCACAGCACCCTCGTTCGTCAGTATTGTGTGTGTAGCAGAATCATCGGTGAAGTAAAGTAACCAATAAAATTGCAGCTAAACATAGCTTTAAAATTTAATGCGCCTCGTTGACACCAGAGGCGCTGCAACACTGCATTATTAAAAAAAAGTACAAAAAGCAGAGTTGTAAAAGAATGAAGCTTTCTTCTATCTCTTCCTTTTCCACCTGCTTTCTCTATCACTATCACTATCCCGTCCCTATCACCCATTCATACTATCCTCTCTTCAACTAACAGGTAGCACAAAGGGATCATTGTATTGAACCCAAGTGAGCTGGAGTCTAAATTTTTGTTCTTCCTTAAAAACGGGCTCATAACCTCACCTACCTAAGGTCTTAAAATTGTACCTACAGGAATGTAGTATAGAAAAAGGTTTCCTTTTCAAAACATTTTTTATTTTCTTTATTTTTATTATTTATTTTAACCCCCGACTACAAAAGGGCTGTTATAAGTTTGTAGTTTGTGTCTGTGGATCTGTGTATTTATGTGTCTGTCCGTGTCCACGTACAGGCCAAACGGCTGAACCGATTTTGATTTAGTTTTTTCTGTTTGAAAGGTGACATGATCGAGATGGTTCTTAGCTATGTTTGAAGCAAATCGGTCCAGCTGTTTAGAAGATATCACATCATCTCTAGATATATTCGGGGGTTTTTTTAAATTTTGAATTTTTTTTTCTTTCATTATTATTTATTTATTATTGTTTTTTTTATATTATTTTTAGAGCATTTTATGTTTAATAAAAATAATTTGAATCCAAGACAAAAAGAAATATGTATATACAAAAACTTGGTTAAAAATTTTTTCCTTAATAATGCGCAAGAAAAAGTTACGTCCAAGCAATTACGAGAACCGGTTGTTTTAAATTTAGTTCATCCATGACATATAAAAAAAGAAATCGTAAAGTTGTAACGAAGCATTTGTAGATAAATTTTGCCAAATGCATTTTTGAAATATTAGGCATTGCATGAAAGTACCAATGGATTGCTCCGATTTCTCGGATGCCTCCGTATTTATTACTTTTTCATCTTTTTTTTCGCTAACACTTGTTCTCAAATATAATAATAAGTAATCACATTTGTAATTCTTTAAATTATTTTCACAATACATTCAACTATTGTGACATATATTGTGACATCTATTGTGAATTTAATTTAATAATAAAAGCAGTTATACCATCTATTGGATCATCAAAAAGCACTGTGAGCATATAAAAATAGGGCAAAAAGTGACAAAAATTCAAAAAATTTACTGTGAAAAAAGCACTTACATACCTAAATATTTTCTGTTATTTTTATTTTTATAACTAAATTTTCTCTGTATTTTTTGTTTGACTGTGTGGCCTAAGCCACCTTTTGAACGCCTCGATAAATCTTCCAAGCTTTTCTTTTATATATTTGTTTTTCCATCTTAAAGAAAGCCGTTGTAAGTTAATAAGATTTAACAAAAATTTAATACACAACTTTTAAGAAAAATGTATAATTTCATAAGAACTAAGACACTTTTTTGTTATTTCTTAAATTTGCACAAATGAGAAATCCACGTTTGTTAACTGTGTTCACGCATACGAATTAAAATAGTAAAACCGTTTGCTTAACAAATGAATAAACAAAAATTCTTATATGCAACTAAAAAGAAATCTGAAAAAATTCGAAGCGTTTGCTTCTGTGCTTCCTTTAAGTTGCAAAAATTTTCATTATTGAAAAAGCACTGTGGGAAATTGTAAAAACCACTATAAATACCTGTTATTCTGAGACGGGTGTTTAATAAAATTTCGGATATTTAGAAAGAAAAAAAAACACCAAAAATTACCCAAAAAGCACCAAAATGGCAACGCTGATTCAAAGTGGAAGTTAGATACTATTGTGAATTTTAAGAAAAATTGCCATCCGTTTGCAATAGTTTCTCATGATGCCACTATGTTTATAGGTTTGTCGGTATGATCACGGATGTGACGATTCAAGTACAGGACTGAAAAAATCCATGTTTTTGTTTGGTATATAAAACTTTTCGAAATAGTATATCTGTGACTTGCAGATTACTAAAACTCGTTCTTTCTTGATTGATCAAACATGTTTTATATTTTAGAAAGATGTTTGTTTACCTAAGATTTAATCTCCAATGGCCAATTTTCATTTACAAATCTAGATAAGCCCTACAAGCATGAACTTTTGTAAATCATCTGCACGTCTGCAATTGACAGAAGTATGAATTTATTTTTGATCTTTTTGCGAATTTGTCCATACAAATCGACTACTGGACAAGTCTATTAATGGTAACTGCAAAGTTTGACAGCTCTTGGGTACTTGCTTAAGCCCCGTTCAGACTATTATACAAGTATTAATACTTTTGTGGAAAATGCAACTCTGACATGTTGCGTTGTTATTGTTTTTTTGAAATATTTGGAACAAATATAAGACCAGGGATGCATTTTCGTCAAAAGTATTAATACTTGTATTATAGTCTGAGTGGCCCTTTAGTGGTAACAAATTAATTGTATGGACTAACTGTAGTCTATTTACATACTATTTATATATGTATACTATACATATACATTTTATGACCTGTGAAGAGTATATAGGATTCGTCACCGTGGAATATTGTTATCGTACTTGTTATTTTTATATTGTTTTCGTTTTCTTTTTGCGCTTAAATTCTTACCTATTATTGTTTAGAACTCAATTATATGAATTGAATTAAATCCCTTGATATAAATATTTTTTTTCTAACTCGCATGTTTAAAAAAATACATGAAAATTTTTGAATTTGACAATTCAGGCTGAAATGTTAACACATACACACACTCTCATACATAAATCCATATGTACATGCTCGTATGTATGCATGCATGCATATATGTATGTAATTGTTCATGTTGTTCTGTTTTCATCAAGTCATTAAGAAACGAGGCTAAAACACCTGAATTTAATATATTCTGGGTCAGCTGTGCTCATGTGTTAAGCTTAAGTTATAGAAAATGTTATTCTATAAAATGTTATTACTTTGTAAATAACTTTTGAAAGGTGCAAAGGAAATGTTGTTTCACACATTGTTTTCTTTAATAAATTAAATGGAACGATTTTGTAAAAGCATGAAAAGTTGTATTGTTTCAAGAATGATCTATTACACTTAAGATTTTAAAAACTATACAAAATATTTCTCCTAATTCATGTTTCTTGGACAATCAGTTAATTTGAATGCTTCCATGGCAATAGTAAACGTATTTTAGAATAATTTGAAGTTATACGAATTCGGAAATCTGATCAAAAACTCTTGTGGTAGAACTAGTAAAATCGTAAAGTGCTGCTGGGTAACAGCCAGTGTTGCCATATTTATTTTTCAAAAATCTTCAAGTCGAGCAAAAAAAATTTTATTTTTTTTACCAAACATCTTTTTTGTTATTTTATTGAATTAAAATGAGTTAAGATTTATTAAACGTAAAGCCAAATAAGACAAAATATTTACTGTATAGAATATGTGTAAGATTATTCGGAAGCAATTCAGAAAATTTGTAAGTAGTTTAGTCAAAAAATCCCTTAAAATATATTAAAAGTACCAAAAGTAAAATTTTTAAAAATCTTATTTTTAGATAAGAAATCTTTTTTGTCGTTTTAACATGTCTAAAAACTTCAAAAATATGATAAATCTTCACATATGGCAACACTGGTAACAGCTGACAGAATCCGTAATATTTAATAAACATGTGGGCGGTAATTGAAAATGTATTGGCAACGTTTGGTACGTAAAAACATACAGAAAATAGATTTATTTCTTGCCAACGTACCCAGCGTGAGCAAGAAGGAGTTAGTATGCCTTCTAGAAGGCCTCTATACCTTTTCTTTTGGATGTAGAAGGCCTGCTTGCTCCATTCCATACTCATATCTTTTTACACGCGTTGTCATTGCGGGTTAGGCCTTCTGATTTTGCTTCTTTCGCCAGAGATTCTAGAAGGCCTTCAAATTAATGGATTTTGATTTTTCTTTGGTAAAAAACAAAACATGTTGCTTCTTCTTTTCTCCCTTCTCATAGAAGGGAGTGTGGAATATGTGAACCAAAAAAATTCTTAAGCAGTCCTCTAATAATAAGGTCTGCACCAAGAAGATCCGCTGAGTTTTCCTGCCGGGAAGAAAAGAGAAATACAATAACAGCTGACACATTCGCTGGCAGCCTCACGTTTCTACTAACTAACATACCAAGGCATATCAAACAGGTACACGTATCAGGCATATTGCTCATCCGCTGATTCTTTGTTTACAAGTTTATAACGAAGAATTCATTTGACAAATACAATTGTGTCTTGTTTGATGCATACAAATTTTTGACAATTACCATGTAAAGCTATGTGAGAAGCAGAGAGTTGCCAGAGAGTTAGCAGATAGTTGCCAGAGAGTTTTGCCTAATGCATGTACCTGTATTAAATGTGCCTTGCTAACATACCAACTTAGGCTCAGTTAGCCGACTGTAACGTAATGTAACTGCAACGTTAGGAAACAGCTGATCGATATTGTTATGTGAAAAGTAATGTACAGATTCTTACATACCGGTTGCATCTCTATAACCATTTTCATAACTTTTCACATAACAATATTTCCTACCGTTGCAGTCAAATTCCATTACAGTTGGCTAACCGAGCCTTTAAACGATACGACAATTTCAAAAGTAAGACGATACAATGGTACTAACGAAGTCATGAAGTTTAAAGTGGTATTTCTTAATAACTTCAATTGCAAGTCTTGTCTTGTCTTGGTTTGATAGTGGCACCAAATTACAAAAGTCTGTGTGAAATGGAATACATATGTAAGTTTTTTCCGCTTCACTCTACATCAGCATTTGCGTTGTATCTTCCAATTGACTTGGGTTTGAATATTTTTATTTATGCAACAATCTTTTTCAGTGAATCTTGTGTATTATTTCGTTCATTCATTCTGTTTCTTATAATATCAATATGCATATCTAAAGTGTCTTATCTTAACGTTAACCCGCATTTGAATAATGTGCACATGAATATATAGATATTGTATGTATTCGTATGTAACTCTATTTAAATGAAAATAGGTTTTTGTTATTGTTTCGTTCGTATCCGTGTTGTATCGCACCGCACCGCAACGCTAATGTGTTATACAAAAATTGTTCTGTTTATGAATTTTTCTAACCTTCGACATACAATTTTGTTTTAACATAATTTGCTGTTGATGCTGTTTGTATTGATGGTGTGTTTTCGTCCGTCAGAGATTTCCGCATATTCTTTACAAGCAGTTTGCTATGCCGATGACGTTGACGTTAACGATGATGATGACAGAAATGCGGCTGACAGTTAAACAAAACACAGATTTACATAAAAATAACTTTTTTTTTTGCTTTCAAAAATAAAAGCACATGAAAATATTTTCCATAAATGTTGATAAATTTATGAGAAGCATTAGGATCCTTTTCAAGGTTACTACGCAAAACTTGAAAAAAAAAGAATAATTTCAAATGCAGTACAATTAAATGACAAAGTTGATTATGGAACACGTGAATAGTTGAATGATTACGTGGGGTTTTTTATTTATAATTTACGACACAATATTATCAAATAATCAAATTTATTTTTTTTACCCTGAGAATGGTTTAGTTTTTTTTTTTATAAATGAAATTTGATTTAAAAATAAAATTTTTATCAAATGTAGTCGTAAATTTAATTAACTGAAATTGTTTGTGGGAATGGCTACAATTCAACCTTAAAGTTCTTGAAAACCTCAAATGATATTATATAAAACTAAACAAAGGTTTTTTTTGGTTGGAAATAAAGTGCGAAAACCATGTTTATTAAAAATATTTGTTGTCAATAGGGTGATTTTTTAAAAGTTTGGCTTAGAAATAAAAATACAAAAATATTGGTTACACTTTTGAAGCAACTTGAGTATGCACCCTTCTCAATGAAAGCCAAAGTGATACTTGCGTGGCATTTTTTTTTACAAATATTTCATTTATGAGCAAGTAATTTCTCTCCTAAGATTATCTATACTCTCCAACAAGTGTTAAAATTTGCAATAAAAGCAATGTTATAATGGCCGATTCTGGCAGAGGAGAAAAAAATAAAATATAACTCTATCTGTGTCAGGACTTTATATAAGGATAGTTTACGCAGCAGTACGCAGGTTTTTGTGGAGAGAGTAGAAAACCACGAAACCCTTGAATTTTAGGTAGAAAATTTTTGTGTAATAGTTTGAACCTCTCTCTAACTCCTCTGCGTATGGGTATTTTTCATCCCTTTCCAAAAAAAGCGCAAAAAAGCTTCATTAAACGGGAATAACACGGCTCAAAATGTTCTACGAAAGTTATCGCCATAAAGTTCTTTTACCAGGCCAGGTCTCTGAATACTCAAAGCTTAAAATTTAACTTAACATCAGTAATTAATTAATTACTTTAACATCGTGTAAGGGTTAATTTCGTACTTATTCACGTCTGCATTTGAGGCACAGGATGTGTTTCATGCAAAATTCTATGAAATAATATTCACAATAGGGAAGTGGAATTTTTGTTCCTTCGAAGGGAAAAATGCTATCGTGAATCTCCCGTTAAATTTTTTTCTCGATCGATGTGGATCGTAATGTAAAAGAACGTAAGGCAGATTTGTAAAGCTTGAAAACTAATTAAAAATAAAAAATAAAGTTAATAATAATAAGAAATACAAAAATTTTTGAATTTACTGAAAATTTACAAATTTTAATATATAATTGAAAGGAAAATATTGAAATTACGCGTTGTAAAGGGTCCGCCATCCAACGTTATTTTTCAACTAGTGCTTATTTCGTGAATGGTAACACTTAGCTCATGTCTGATTTGGTACAGCTTATACTTTTGATTAACCCATCCAAAGTGACGTCTAAGTTCTGCTCATTTTCGCTTATGTAACTAAAGGAATAACACCCACCCGATTATGCGTGCTCATGCACAATCCCTTCCGCGTTCGATGCCCATTTCTAAAATGGATGCAGTTGCTTACTTAGTGGGTTGTGTTGTTTAATTATAGCGCATAACAGTTGACGGGTACTTTATGTGAAAAGCAAAAAATAAAAATGAAAAATGCTTAAAAACATCATGTTGAACAATTTCCGCATTTTTCTAACAAAAATTATGTATCACAAATATTAATTTACATTTAATTTTAGATGGAAATTTCGCCTCAAACAAAAAAATGCGCATAAATTTAGTTTTTTTTTAACACATAAAGTGAAATTTTGTTGGTGCCTGATGGGATGTGTGTGCATTTAAAAAAAGAATGAAGAAAAACAAAACAACAACAACAGATTAACAACAACTTTGCGTGGTTGCAAGTGTTTATTTATTTTCTTATATTTCAAATATATAAGACAAGTTTCTATTTCTATAAAAATGTTTGCTGCAGAAAAGCTGCTTGCAAATGCACAAAACGAATGCAGCAGCTGCAGAGTTTATAAAGAATATTTATTTAAAAAATGTGACTTGTATAACTTCATTCCATTTATTTTTTTCTTTTCAGAGGTTTTGCAATAAAAGGAGGCCAATTTTAAGACAAATTTGGGGCGTTAGTTAAAGTTAGTATTTTTTTGGACGTATAAAAAGTTTTTCAGGATGAACTTACCTACTTCACTTTATGTTGAAAGTTAAGTTTTAATAATGATATAATTTTTATACATCCGGTAAAATCTTAACTTTCACTAACGCCAAGTTGTAATAATGGCTCTTAATTTGTAAAATGTGATTGATATAATATGCCAAGTCCCATCTCCGCAAAATGTACATGCGATTTGTTTACACTGAGCACGCCAGTCGTTGTGCAACTTATTGGCAACTCTAGAAAACTCAACAGGCGTAGATTAAGTGATGCCAAATCGCTTAATTTTATCATTAACAAGGAATTAATTCTATGGCTCATACTCCGCTGTTTTTATAAGCGCTTTTTAGAATGGGGCAATAGAAGGCAAAGAGATATTTCGAATTCCTCCGAATTTAGTCGGAAACAAAACAAAAATTTCATTTCAAAACTCATTCCATTTATTCATTTTTATATGTATGTATGTATATCAGCCTGCAGCGAAGTGGTGTTGTATTTTTATATTTAATGCGACTGCCTGTTTGATATGCCTTATCTGATGCAGTTTGTCCACGTATATTAGTTTAGATTGATTCCGAAAGAGATTCCCATTGTTGGGTTTGATATACCATACGAGTACATAAATATTTCGCGAAATATTTTTATCGAGAATGAAGTGTGAATAAGTTTTAAATATTTTTAAGAAGGCTTTCGAAGTTAATAACGAATGTCCATTGCAACATCACCGTTATAGTGCTTTCACATTGACATGCTTTTAATAAAAGTTTGTTTTAACGTTAAAACCAACTGTTCAAACCTGGGCTCAAATCGTCACATCCGTGATCGTATTGACAATCGTACGAAAACAAATTAGAGGCCCTATTATCAGTTGCATTCTATTTTTGATATTGGCTGGGAAAACGAATCTTAAATTCATATGAGCATCGAAAATTTCGCTAAGCAACGAATTTTTTATCGACCATAATTAAGCTTTCGATGAAGAATTTTAATAATAAAAAATTGTTTATCTAATTTTTCGACCTTTTTTATATGTTCAATGAAACTATTTTTTTAAGCTTTAGGTCAGTAAATTTTATAAATTTCTTTATATTTTTATTTTTATATCGATATTTCGTTAACCTTTGGTTAACTTCTTCAGGATTATTATTGTTTTTATATTTTGATAATTAGTTTTCGTCTTTTTTTCTTTTCAATCAAAAAAAATTATTTTTTTATTAATAAAAAATGTAATTGTTAAACAATATTTATTTCCAAGTAAACAAACACAATTTGTAAGCTATTATTTTTCGATTCTATTCACAATAACGACGTTCCTTGTTGAATGCTCGTCATAATACCAAATGAAAATTCATTCTATCAGTACTTTCGACTACACCCGAAAATCGAAAGTTGTTCATAATAAGTGCCTAAAGGTGAATTCACCCATTGTTTCGGAACAAAATCTTTGTGTAGAGAAAATTTTTTTCACTGAGAATTTTTTTGCAAGACGATTCATCAATTTCGAACATTTGTGTGAAATACGCGTCTAAACGATGCGTATTAGTTTTACAAGTGACAGCACAGCGGCAAGTTTTACAATTTTCTGTGTCACAGACATTTTTTTAATTGTTTAATGCAATTGTTTCGTTCATCATATGTATATATATGTACTATATGTTTTTTTTTAATTTTCCTTCATTTCTATTCTAATAAATACAAGTATACTCTGTGCTTTTATTATTCATATAACATGATGTGGCAGCTCAGTTCAACTTTGGCTGAAAAATTAAAATAGTTGGCAGCTCAGTTCGATTTTGTTCGGACAAAAATTAAAATTAAACCAATTCAAGCAGAAAATTTTCCGAACAAAATTTTTTCTCTTCTCCCTCTCTCTCTCTCAAAAAGAGAAAAAACTCCATATAAAATAAATTTTGTCCGGACAATAATTTTTTTCGGAAGCAGTGGGTGGGTGAATCCAGCTTAAGTCATACGTTAATCGCATAACCTGAATAGGATTACAGCACGTTCACGTATGTCAAAATACGAAAATTGTGTTTTTACCTGACGATTTGTACGTTCACGGACGTAACGATTCGACCTCTGGTTTTACCATACAAAATGATTTTGGTAAAACCAACTTAAAAACATTTTTTAATTTGGTTTTAAGTAGGTTTTATGAAATGCAGCTGACTTTCAACGTGGCTCTAGTCTTAAAAAGGTGAATTCATACCAGGTGATCTCAATTCAGCTGCTGATTACCAGCTGTTAATTTCTCTATTGTCAAATCAAAACAAAACGTTCCGAAATTTTCTAACAGAAGGAAATTTTACACTAACAAATATACAAGGCGAATATGCAGAGTTCAAATCCAGTCCACCTGGCATCGATTCGCATTGAGTTTTACTAAAAATCCATTAAAATTATAATATCGCTTTCGTTACTGTGCCCTCTTTTTAGTAAGATACATGTATATCTTTTCATTCAATATAGGCATCCTCATTTTTAGCGAACAGTGTTTTTTTACTTTGTTAATTCATTTCTGTTTGTTTTTATTTATAACTTTTGTAAACATTTGTTTAATAAATTTCCTTAATAAAAGATACTTTGTTGCATTTTTCCATTTAAAGTTTGTAAGAAAATCTCGCAGAAGCAAACATTGCTTACAAACAAATTCAATAGTTTTGTTTAGATTTCTTGCTACCAACGCTTGTTGGTTGGTTGCAGTGTTGATGTCGCCATCTTCTCTGCCCACTTAACGTGTTCATTGGGAACAAACAAACAAACAAACAAGCACAAAACAAATTTAAAAAAAAAATCAATTAAATGCAAAACTAGCTCCGTCATGTAAAAACAAGTCTGATTCATGTTTTATTAAAAACAAAAAGCTTAAATTTAGCTAACGGGTGCTCTTTTTGTGATTCGAGAATTGACAACAATGGGCTCTAATAGACGACTTGATAGTTATCAGTGATTTTGAAGAAAGCGTTTGCAATCTTTATTAAATAATTGAAACTAGAACTGCCACAATTTCAAGTGATGGTTGTGGAAAGATTATAAGATCGGGGATTAAAATTATGTATGTGAAGTAAAATTTTAAAAATGTATGACCCTTGACACAATCCCTGTAATTAATTCATTTCAAGAGGACTCTTCCAGTGAAGGATGTACAAAAATAAATATGTATGTATGTGCTTCGGTAGGTTAGTGGGTAGTGTTCTAATATAACATGCCGAGGTCCTGACATCGACTCCTGATTCAATGCGCGAACAAAAAGTATTTGATAAATGAACTTGATAGTAGTGTAAACATCTTTTCAATTATATTTAATATGTAATATATGTATGTATATAAAAACAAAATAAAGTATTGTAAGTTGATCAAAGAGCAGGGGGCAAATGGCGCCACTCGCTATTGAACGAAATTACGAAATATTTCCATATTAACTATTAAAATATTTCGTAATTTCGTTCGATATCGACTGCCCCAATAAAATTATGATCGAAAGCACAATTTTTTTAATTATTTACCTATAAAAAAAGGCCTGCGGTATGGGCTTCTTTCTGCACATCCTATAAGACTTCAGGGAGCTCATACCTGGAGTGGGACATCACGAACAAAAATCATAGAGTGATGTCAACTTTTTAGAGTCAAAAAAGCACATAAGAATGTATAAAAGGGCACAAAAAAGCGTAAATTGAAATTTAAAAAGCGTAAAAAGCACTAACTTGAAAAACAAGTGAGAATTCAAACCAGCGAAATTTAATAATGTTTAATATTTTCTGAGATATTCTCTATTTCTGCAATAGTATCGTCTTTAATGAAATATATCAGATAAAAAGTGTATACTTTATACTGAAAAAATAAATACACCAAGTTCTTATTAAAGTAATTTTTTTAAATTCACAAATTTTTTAAAAGCACTACTTAGTGCTTTTTCTTAATTTGGCACTAAGGCTCAAAACTTGGCGTTTTGAGTCGTCAAAAAGCACTAAAATTACTGCCAAAAGCACCAAGTTGCCAAGGCTGAAATCAACTTTAAAATTTCAAAACTCACCAAAATGGAGAAAAAAGTGTGCCATTTACAAAAAAAAAAACGCACCGAGCTCAGAATTTATTTTTTTTATTTTAAAATGTTTATTGAATTAATAATTTTGCATAAAAAGTATAATATTATTTTTTTGCAAATGAGAAATTATTTTAGATTAATTGAACTGTCGGATAATTAAAAAATATTTTTGGATTTGTTCATATGCAATATACTAAATATCTCGACCAAAGAAATATATGACAAGTTTCATAATTGAGGGCACATAGATTAATTTGTAAAAAATTTTAAATTTTTGTACATTCATTTTATAAATTCTGCTTAAAACTTTTAAAAGAGATCAAAAATTAATTATTCGAAATTAATAAAGCTAATATTTTCATCATTATTGTTATCATAGGGTAATAAAAAATTTCATTTCAAATTGAGATGTTTTGTAAACATCATTACTATTAATATGGCAATTAACACTATCAGGAAGTTGGTAAAAGTTTCACAACAAAAATTATACAGTTTTAACCAACTAAGGAGTTTTTCGCAGAAAAAAACTCAAAAAGCACCCAAAATGGTGCGAAACGCACCAAGTTGACAACGCTGATAATGTTATATGTAAGCAGGGAGAGTTGTGTTCTCTCTCTCTCCCTTACCAACCTGCCAGGTAGACGAATATTTTTGCTGGGTAATAGGAACTTTAACTAACCACTGAAAAAATTAAATCGTATTTAAATACAATTTAAATTTAAATACAAGTTAGAAATTATTATCAAACTTTAATGTCTTAAAATTAATTTAATTTCAAAACTTTTTAAACAAATCCGTATTTATCTCTGCTCCTACAAAAAATACCCCATATATTATTTATTTTATAATAATAATAATAATAAAAACAAACAAACCGGACTATAATAATTCTATTGCAATATGTATAATTAAAAATTCTTTGATAACAACAATGTATGTATGTATATGGCTGCGTTACGTTTCTTTTCTACGATTGCAACAATGACATCGTTATCGTTGTCGTTGTCGTTGCCTTTTAATTCTATGTATTTTTGATGCAACAGTCATTGTCTGTCTGTCTTGTAATTTTTGCAATTATTTAATTAGTAAAGTTAACAAAGTTTCTTGTGCAGTTGAGTTGTTGTTAATTCTTTCGAAATTTGTCTAACATCCATTTTTAGAACAATCAGACACATGGGCAGACGGAATTACTGCTAACTAAATGTTATCATGAATCACTTAAATTACTTAATAGTGTGTTTTAAATGATTTTGTAATAAAGCCTTATTGTTTTTTTAAATTTATTTTTTCATTATTTTGGTGTGTAGGTCGAATTTTGTGATTACAGACTTTAATTAAAATTTGAAAAATATATCTCTTTTTGTTAGTTAATGTGAGAGGGGGGAGAGTTTAACAAGCAAATTGAAAATAAAAGTAAACATTAATAAGGAAATAAAAGCAAACCAAAGCAGTGGTAGGGTGTAGTCGGAAATAGAGACGAGATGGTGAGTAATGTTTCACACACACACACACGCCCATGCCTACGCCTCAGAGACATAATAACGCTGCTGCATATCGACTTATTTCGCTTTTCTTTAATTTTTTTTTGCAGAAATTTTTTGCCATTTAACAAAAAAATAAATAAAAATAAAAAGAATCTACGATTTAAATGTCTGTAATATTATGTATCCGCTTCCGTTTCCTAAAAAGTCGGCGCCGTTAATTAATTAATTGCGCCGTTATGAAAAGCTCTGATGCTTTCGTTTTTAGATTTATTGGAGTCCAGTAATGGCAACTCTGCTTATTTATTGTAAAGGAAGAGAAAAAGAATTAAAAATAATGTTGCCATACTTTAGAAATCTCTCAAAACGAAGTGGTTTTATTTTACAAGGAAAATGTTACCAAATAGCAAAATGCATTTGTATACATCATGTACAGTGATGGCCAAAACTACCGAAACAAAATTTTCAAAAGATTGGTCCTTCAGTATTTCCACACTTTTTTGTTTAAAAAAAAATATGATAATTAAATTAAAATTATAATCAACACTTTTTGTAGAAAAAAAATTTTAAAGTAATAACAAATAATAATATTTGGTGACCAATTACACGATTTTAGCGTAATTTTTTTGGCATTATATTGACCTGACGTCGACAGATATTTGCAGGATGAGGGTAATTATTTATTTTACTTGTTTTTACAGTACAATATTTTTATTTTATTTGATTTAAAAAATATATATATTACCGAAGTAGTTAAATAATAATTTGGCATAGTTACTGCGTTAAAAAAAATGCTCTCAAACGATCAAACTGAATTGAATTGAGAACGAAATTAAGGGCATTGATTTTACCGAGTGGTGAATTGTCGTCTTTTCTTTAATGAAATGTATGAATAGATTTCATATATTATTATAAATTAACTCAGCCGAACTAAGGCATTTACCTCGGCCAAAAAAAAACGACTTCAGTCGGATACTACAAAAAAAACTGCATAAGAAAACTACAAAAAAAACTTTTGCACTCATCACCACAGGTCTACACGATTTGTGCCATTAGTTTTAGTCTTCACTGCATTTATTTCTTAAATCACTTAATTAATGAAACTCGTATTGGTTTTAATAAAACTGGGTTAATACGGATTCTAAATATGGACAAAAAAGTTGAATTTTTTACTTTTATTACGAGTAAATAAATGCTCTTGCATTATTTTTAATTAAATTCTTGTTTGATGTTTTCGCTCTTAATTTTGTATATATGTGTTTATGTATTTTTTTATTTAACACTTATCAAAATGCGTGCTAAATCCATTAATTGATTGTTTGGGTTGTTTGGTTTTGGTCGCACATTGACGTCTACTGCATTTAAACAATGAAGGCAATTTTTGTGTTTACATAATAGCAATTTCGAAGAGAAGAATCAGAACGCATCGAATAAAATGCGCAGCGCAATATTTAAATTTGAACAAAAATAATTTAAATTTTTTTTCATGAGTATGATAGTCTGAAGTTAAGACGAGGAATTGTAAAGACAATGTATGTCTTTTATAAAAAAACACGTTTGAAATCAATTGCAATAAAAGAAATAATTAACTGAATGTATCAGTGATGAGGAGGATTTCTTTGCTATTGACTCCGAAGATGAGTGCATTTCAGTAAGTGGAGAAGCATCTTATGCAGAACGTGGCGGATGTATAGTATCTGTTTAAGGCTCATCAATTCTGATTATCATCAAGAGCTTCTTGAAATTAATAACGAACTTTGTCGGGTGTCTTAATTCATATCCCGAAATATATTACGTCAACCTTGAAGACGTAGTTATATCATATCATTCTACCTAAGTACTTTTAACTATTATTTTTTTTTATCTTTTACGATCATCACACTTAATTATTTTTACTTATTTGATGTACCGTCGATGCGGAATATATGGTTGGTATATGTGAAAACTGTTGCTCTTAAAGAAAAAAGTTTGGCGGCCACTATTGTAACAATTTTGTACTATCGGCCTGGTCCATGATATTGACAAGAAACTTTCTATCGTAGTTTTTTTTTAGCAAAAAGTCTTCTAATAAAATATTTAATAACTCAGTAAATTTTTAAGGAACTGTTTTACACAAACCTTCGAATTACTCCTAATCAATTACTTTTTATAAATAAAGTTTTAAATAGTATGTTTCCTGTACAAAAATACTGCCTAAGAACGAATCCAACGTAGAAAAGTGATGAAAATAAAAAATATTTGGTGGAAAAGTAGATGCATATATATATCATGCCATAACCGGCAAAAAAATCCTTAAGCGCCATGATATTCGAACTTGATATATTTATCAAAATCTATTATTTGCAATTGTAAATAATTGATTTTCGTAAAAGAACGATGTCTTAAAAATGTCTCGGCTAAACTTTTTTTTTGGCGGTTATGGCTCGATACTTGTCTGAAATTTACTGAAATAAAATATATATGTATATCGTTCGAAAGGTTTTAGTCTCCTCTCTATAAATCAGTTTATAAATTTAAAATCGGTTAACACTCAATATAGTTAGAGGTTTTGAAAATTTCTAGTACAGATTGTTGTTATACTCGACAATGCCAACCAGAAAAATAGTAACTAGCCACAGGTAATATATTATTGGGTCTAATTATTCATTCCGTTCCGCGAGTGCGGAAAGCATTTTTGTTGCGGAAGCAAAATTTGCAATTATTCATTCCGTTGCTGCGGTATTACCAGATTATTGATTTTTTTTTTGCTTACGCTCAAATTTTATGACGGAAAGCGTACGGAAAGAACGAAATTGTAAGGAAAATAAGTATACAAATTTGCAAAATTAAAGCTTATTTTAATTTAATTTGTTTGTGAATTTAATTTAACTTATATTAAAATGTCTTTATTCCAACTTACTTTCTATGATTAGTCTGTAAGTCTTGTTTCTATATATTGTTGTTTTAACGTTTCAAAAATACTGAAATATGTATGCATGTTCATATATATACATATGCGTGTATGTATGTACGAAGAAAAAAAAAGCCGTAATAAATTCAAGTTTTTTCTACTTACTTTTAGTACGAACCGTATTTACAAATTTGAGTAAGAATAGCACTAAAATTTACTTAAAACTACCCAAAAACGGGATTACTTTAGAAAACTAATCCTGGATATAAATATCTATGTATATTAGAGTGGCTGTTAATTGTATGGATACTTATTTTTTTGATTTCTTCTACTCTTACCTCCCAAATCGGTTCAGTTTTATGTAAAAAAATACAAAAAAATTTCACACCTCTACATTTGCCGATGATACAGCCTGTATGAGTGTGCACGAAAACCCTTATGAGGCATCCCGCAATCTTCAGGAACATATTACCCAGCTGGAAATATGGTTGAACTTATGGAGAATTAAAGTCAATGAACAAAAGTGTGTCCATATAACATTTACCCTAAGAAGAGATACTTGTTCCCCTATTCGAATCAATAACCAAAATATTCCTCAACATTCCCACGTGAAATACCTTGATCGAAGGCTTACATGGAAACATCATATTGACTTTAAGCTAACTCAGATGAAACTTAAGTTATCTCAAATACACTGGTTGATTGGAAGAAATTCAACACTTAGCCTGGACTATTTTGAAGCCAATATGGTGTTACGGTATCCAGTTATGGGGCACTGCTTCAGCTTCCAATGTTGAGAGAATCCAACGAAAGCAAAACAAAATTTTGCGGTTAATAACATCGGCTCCATGGTACATAAAAAATGAGTGATTGAAGAAATTGCAAAATACGCAGGCAAATATTTAACAAAACTCGAAACAAATCCTAATCCGCTTGCTCGTAATATTCTGAACTTTACTCGACACATCCGCCTAAAAAAGAGGGACAGACGAGCTCTTATACTCAACACTCCAGATGGGACTACTTGAAAATACTTTTTTTCTCCCTTTTTGACTATCACTACTTATGTATGTATTATTAATAACTATTAACAAGTTTATGTCCGACAGTGGTCGGGCCTAATAATTATGTTTTAGATTTAAGGTTTGAATACTTATTGTTAGTTCATATTTGAAGATACAATAAATAAATACATGTAATAACAAAAAAAAAATACCGATAAGTTGCGTTTTAGGCGGTGCGTCCGGCCTTCACTACACTACGGCCGACACTACACCACGTCAGAATTAACAACAACAGGGACGTTAAATCAATTTCACGGAAAGTATATACCGCAGGAATAGATAATTGCAATTTGCATATCGATCGATAGTTCTTTCCGTCGAAATTTCCATTCTGTGCGGAATCAATAATACCGCCCATTATATTGAGTTGTTTATTACGCGTTTGTTTCATTAGAACAAACTGCAAGTATGTTTGTGTGTGTGTGCAATAGTATTGCCAGATTCTAAAAGCTGTGGTAACATTTAATTTCTTGTACTGCTATGGTTGTCATGTTTGTATAAATAAAGTATATTTTACAAAAAGGAAATATTTTTATTACAGTACAACCTCTCTAATCCGGACACTCGCTGATTCGGACTATCCTGTAATCCGGATATTTGAATTTTTCGGGCAGTTTAGTAAATTTTTCCTCCATAGTCCGGACAAGTGTTTTTTCACAGTAAAATTTATTACTTATTTTACCGCTAGACAAAATAAGTATGTATTATACGATTTCTCGGACGAAGATATAGTCCAATCAGTAATAACAAACCTAAATATTGGAGAGCTTGATAGTTCTTTGGAGGAGCCTGCGAATGCTCAAAATACAATTTAAAATAAAGAAGCAAGAGAACTATTTTCAAAAGCTATTTAATGGTGTGAGCAAACAAAAGCGACAGAAAAGGAAATTTTATTTTTAAACGAATTTAAAAATAGGGCACATAAATTACATAATGATATGTGTATTCAAACAAAAATAAATTCTTATTTTTCAAAATGAATATTTTTGACCATTTTTAAGTATTTTTCTTTATGTCTTCTGTAAATTAATTAAACACAAATGAATTCTTGTGTGTAGTTTTTCTTCTTTTCGGTAATAAAAGTAAATTATATAGATGTGCATAATCGTATTACGATTAAATTTTTATTTTAACTGTCCACGAAAAGAAAAAATATGGTTGAGGTAACCATAATCAAACAGCAACATAATATGATTGAATTATATGGTTATATCATATTATTGTCAATAGGAAAGCAAACTTTTAATAATATTATTATCTGAGTTAATAATAATATTATCAACAAAAATAATAAACTTTGTTACACCTAATCTTATGATTGTAAATATGACAACATTATTGTTAGATGTGACTAAAATAGAATTGAGACTCGCCATACCATGTTCTTATATTACAATAATATTGTTAAATACGACAACAGTATTATTTAATATAATAATAA
The DNA here is from genome assembly GCA_905220375.1 of Tachina fera. NCBI lineage: Eukaryota > Metazoa > Arthropoda > Insecta > Diptera > Tachinidae > Tachina > Tachina fera. The sequence continues at coordinate 47,755,667 of LR999964.1, read as the reverse complement.
TATTTTGTTTTTCAATCATGTATTTATTGGTAGATCTCTTGTTTAAAACAGCAGTGGGTTAAATCCGAAACAAAAATAAATTAATATTGTTGAAATGAAATTTATATATAGAAATAAATGTATACTTACATATGTGTGTATATGTACTCGAAATACAGACACGTCTCTATAAAGAGATAAACATATGTATGTACGTATGTATTTGTTTTTATTTATCTACCCTTTTGTTTGTTTGTATTTTATTTATTTATTTAACACGACGCGTGCAATACCGATATTTTACAAACGAGACACTAAACTGACAGAAGATGTTTCTGAAAAAGATTTTTTTAAAAAGTATGGTTTTGGATAACATTCTATTGCTATTTACATTATAATATTTTTAAAAAATAACAAAAATTATGTTGCAGTCATAAATTTAAAAAAACTATATTGTTAAACTCTAACTATATCACACTTTTTATGAATATAATAATGTAATTATTAAGATCAAACATTACTTTGCTTACCGTAACAAAATTAATGTTTAAAACAACAATAGCTTCTTTTCAACGACCACACATTTGTTTCTGAGAACATAATATTGTTTTCTCAACCATTCTACAACCATATCTTTTCTTTGCGTGTAGTCCCGACGATCCAATTGCTGAAACTATCAGGGCAATTATGTAAACAATTTAAGAGGAAATTTTTCCCAGGGAATTTTTTACATAATTGCCCTGTATATATGTATGTCCGGATTAGAGAGGTTATACTGTAGTTGTAAATTTAAATTAACAAAAATAATAATTCATGGCAGCAAAAAGTTTCTTATCGTTCTAAAAACACTTTCCTCGATTGTGGTGTCCATTCCCAACACATTGAAAATTACTTTAGTGAAATAAAAAGGCATGTCTCTGCGTTTGCCATACAAATATATTTTTTTCTCCAATTTAGTATTCGCAGATGCAAAAACTAAATAATAATAATAACAATAAGTCTATCCGATTACATTTTATTTTTAGTTATACATGCATACATATGTATGTATGTATATTCCTAACACTATTTTATTTCTTTTAATTCAGCCACTCTCTTCCTCCCCGGAGATTGTGGCAAATGTATTAAAATGAAATTACAATGATGTTTTCCTTTTGATATTATCAATCAATATAAAATATACTGCATGCAGGATTTGCATATTCTATGCTTATAATAGAATTCTATTTATTTGAAGATATCCTTAGGTTTCCCGCTCTTTGTCTTATTTTAAGTTTTTCTTCTTTGACTTAGTTTTAAAATTTTTGTTTAATTCTTGCCTTCTGGGGCACGTTTGATTGTTATTGCAGATTTTTAATCTATGTGGGTTATACTTACTTATAATAATAGTGAGTGGTGAGAGATTGTCATCTGCGATCTATGAGCAAGAAGTCACTGGTTAGCAACAATTTTTATTATTATGTGAATATGAATTTGAAAATTTTAAAAGGGCGTCCGTCTACTCTTTAATACGAAATAAAAGAAAATGCTTTCATATTTGCATGTTAATTACATTTAAGTTAGAAAGCATATTCTATGCTGATAATCTTTAAATATTTTTAAATTTATTGCACATTTAATATATGAATTAAATAAAGCCCATAGAGCTCAGATGAGCCTTCTACATTTTATACATAGGCTAAGCGAACTCTCTATCCTTTGAAGAAAGAGGGTACACGTGAGTGAGAAATGACGTTGCAAAATCAATAACACCCTACCTTGTCACATTTTTGAACCACGTTAGTTGTCAACTTTTGATTATCGACAACGGATGATGCCAACTTATGCAGGGTCCTGTATGAAGTGACAACGGTACGTTGTTCACTTTTGATTACTTATAACGCTAATTATCAACTTGTATGTATTCGTTGTCAAGTACAATTTTAGCACAAACGTGGTTGATACACTTTTGCCAACGAATGTGATCGATCAGCTTGTGCACGTCTGGTGTCATTTTTTTTCTAGCTGTAATCGAAAGACTTTATTGTGCTCAAATTATAAAGTTAGATTCACACGATTGCCGTAATGCACCCATTATTGGTTTATTTTGTATGCCAAATTAGTGATTTCAGAATTTATTGGCTCATACGGCAACCAACACCAAAAACACTCCGAAACATAAACTTTGGAGTGTGAAACCAAGTTAAGTGGTAATAATGGCCTTCACGCTTAAGTATATTTATAAAACGTATGCTAAGTATAAGCATGTCACACATGTCAATGACAATGACAATGTCAATGTCAGACATTTCTTGTGTTGTCATATTGTGGTGTCATTTTCAAAATATGTGCAACAACTTTCACATTATGTTTTTTATATGGAAAGCAATGCCACACAACAAAAATATCGGAACTTACAAACTTTGCCACTAGTACAAACTATTGCGATGTCACAAAATGCCACAGTGTGTACTTGGCATTACGTCGAGTGGTTACTGGTTTGCTGCACAGTATATTAAGAATACATTATTACTGCGGCAAACCAGTAACCAACCGACGATTACACTTTTCGTTACATTTGACAGAATATCTTTCTTTGAATTTTTTAGCCTCACACACACACACACACTGTTGTTATACCAAAACAGCTGATTTTAGATGCTTTGTCAGATCAAAATAGAATGCGCTTTAATTGAAATTTTGAGATCTGACATTGTCTTAAAGCTTTCACATTACATCAAGGCGAAGCAGTATCAAATAGTCTCAACTGTTCGAGTGACTATTTTCGCCGTTGTTAATTTGAATATCCCTGTCATCAAAAGTATAGATTTTTCAAAGCGAACCAAGTCAATTATATCTTGTATGAAAAAACGTATCGTGTAAAATCAGCTTAAATGAAAGAAGAGATCAAGACGAATTCACATCAGATGATCTCAATTCACCAGCTGACGATCAGCTGATAATTTCTCTGCTGTCAAATCAAAGCAAAAAGTTTGGAAATATGCTGACAGCAGGAATATGTAGAGTTGCCAATCGAGACCACTTGGTATCGATTCGCCTTGGAAGAGATAATGAGAGCAATAATAGTTTGCTTTAATATTCTTCCTATAGATTTTTGAGGCTTTATGACAAGTGACTGCAGAGATATGACATCTGGATGCCTGTAAATTTTTTTTATTTTAAAATGCATATCAAATGCTTCATTGAATTAATTCCTTTAAAGAGCTCGTGCAAATATTTAACTAAGTTTCCTCGATGTGCATACAACGTGTTTAATACTCGTATGTACCAGAGTATTAAACCAAATAAAAAATTTCAGTGAAAGAAAGATGCACCACGATAGATAATAGATAAATGGATGAATAATTTCATGGATGAGTGAATGAATATGGATGAATAGCAGCAATTGGTCGATGATTGGACTAGTGTTGTCGCTAGTTGTCTGGCTTGGGTTGTAAAGTGTGTTTTGTTTGGCTCTGTTACATTTAACTTTTATTTTAATCTCTTTATTTATTTATTTATTTCCTTAGCAACAGTAAAATTGGCCGGCACATTACTTACACAAGCTTTTATTTATTGCTTGATAACTATTGCCGATATTGTTTTACGTTACATTCACTTGTGCAGTTTAAGTTACTACAAAAGTATTTTTGCCATTTGCGAGTCTTATTCTTTAATTTCCTGTTGTTTTTCCTTATTATTATTATTACTATTTCTTTTCATGTTATTTACTTTTCGTTTAAACACGTAGTTTTTTTTCTTCTTAATTTTTTTTTTACTATGTAAAACTTTTCGCCCGTAAGGCTTATTGTTGTGGCATGATTTATTATGCTGTTGCATTGACTCAACAACGATTCGACTTACTTCTAATGTCGGAACTTTGCTCTTTGATCTTTGTTAAATTGGTCCAATATTGTGTTTTTATTATTATTATTATTATTTTAATTTAGTCAATCATCAATTCCAATATGAATTTGCATTATGATTGTCTTTGTTCGCAAATTGTTGTTTTCAGCAGCAAAGTAATCAACTTTATTGTGCAATTTATCTGTGTAATTATATGTTTATTTAAGCTTTTTTTAAATAAAATACATACATATATAAAATTTATATTATTCTAAGTTGTAGTCAATTTGTCTTACTTGAAAATTAAGCTAAAGTAATTCTCTATTGGAAAGTAATCAAGGCTAGTGTTCGAAAGAAAGTAATGCAAATATTCTAATAGCAACAGTCAACATTATTCCAGTTTTCCTTGTGTAAACGTCGCCGTCATTACATATGTGTGAACATCAATGTTCAATGCCATGAGATTCGCCGTCAGCAATTATTTGCACATCACAAAATTAGTAAATATTCTATTACCACATCACCACAGCAGAGAATTTGATTAATTTTTCACAATTATTTTGCCGGCGTCATGTCATGTTCAAGTCGATGGCTCTTGAGGACGTAGACGTACGAATACATTCGTATTCGCCTGAAAATGTCCAAATATTCGTCAATTCGAATACGAATACGAATATTCGTGCATCACTATCACATACATATATATTTTTTAATGCAAAAAGAAAATGTGAATTATTTTCAATCATCATACTCCAATGTGTTGAAAACTTTTTAAGTCATGAAGGCTCAAATTTAACATCATTAGTTTACAACAGTCTTGCCGTTGCGTTGTTTGTTATTTACTAGTTAAGCATATGTCTATTAATTCACACAGAAAAATTTCATATTTCAATTTAAAAAAAACAAGGTTAATTTAATAATTTTTGGTACTGATTTTGCTTCATATGTGTTTCCTGTTTTTTACATGTTTCCTGTAACATTCAAAGAAAATTGTTCCTTTTGAAATAACTTTATTGCATGTTGAATTAATATTCCAGTACTGTTGAATCAAAATTAAAATTCATGTTGAATCAACACGCCCCTTGCAGCCATATTAATTTCATGTATGAAATTATTTACAATTAATAATCGTATATAATCCGATTTTGCTATAAATCCACATAGCCACTTTTGAATTTTCCTTATGCATACATCTCTGCTGAGAATTTTAAATCGACTTTTTCTATTGCATTCGGTTGATTTTTTTATTTTTAAATTGAAATTAATTTTAATTAATGTCTTAAATTCTATTTTTCGACATTTATTTTTATTTTCTTCGACTTGAGGTTTCTCCTTGATCGCCTTAAAAATATTTTTTTTTATCTTTTTGAGAATTTTTTCACGTCTGTTCAACGTTATCACGCAAAAAGAAAATACTTTGAGAATTTTTTCAAATGTCCTTCAGATGTTATGGCACCTACATAGAAATGACCTGGTATAACCTCCAACCTACAAAAGATTTAAAGAAAAAATAAAATAAAAGTAAAACGAAAGGGATGTAAAGAGTGCATAAAAGCTTAGTGCACTGCTTAGGATGATTGTTCAGAGCTGTTAAAGAGTGCTAACAATTTCATAAACCTTTTATAATAAAAATGCGGTTGGCAGGAGAATTATTATCTTTACAGTTAAGGGTAGGGAAATTGAAAAATCCATGGACTTGTTAATTTGGCCTTAGGTAACCCAAATTTTGTAGTAGTTTCCACAATGCAAGCAAGCTTGTCTAGATAAAATATATGAAAAATACTCAAAATTTGCTAAGTTAATTTTCCGATTCGCTAACACTATGCAACAAAAAAAATTAAGCACTAAAATAAGATGATTTCTTAGCTAATTTAACACGAATATGACACTAATTTATTTTTCTTAAGAAGCCTTTTCAAAATATTTGCGAAAAACGTGTTTTTTGCAGTTTACAAAGATTTTCCCAAAAATCTTGAGAACTGCTGATTACAATTTAGCAAATTTAGCACCATTGCAAAGATATGTTTTTCTGTTATCAGTTAATATTTTTAATGTGTTGAACGGACAAAAATTCACTGAGTTACAGGCCTATAGACTTAAAAATAATTTGAAGCTTTCATGATTTTTTTAATTCGGTATTTTAAGTTGCGCCCTTAAGTCAAAAGGAATTGTTTAAAGGAAATACGAGTATTCTTCCAATAAACTTCACTTTTTCAGCATTTCAGTACATCCCCACCAAGCGCAGACGGACAACTTAAAAAACATTAAAAATGTCTGCATACCTTTTAGACTCTGTAATTTATCTAATATTCTCTAAATGAATGCAAATTTTTATGATGACGAGAATAAAAATATAAAAAAATATCACCAAGCATTTCACTGCGCCCCACTCGCTTAAAGGTAAAGCAAAAGGATCCTGATTTTTTTTACATTCTTGCATTTGCTGTCGTTGTTGTTTTCGCGATGCCGCCTTTGCGTTTGATTGCCAAGCCTGCTGCTGTGCTTGCTTATGGTGTTAGTTGAAGTACACGTATTTATACGGGGTGGTAAACGTTTTCTAAGCACATTGTCTATACCTAAAGCAAAATGAGTACAAGGAAGAAGAGTTAGGAAGACGGTTGGGAGGTAAAACGAAATCTATAATACTTTTCTTAGGCTTTGTTTTTGTTTTTTTTTTGTTTGCTTTGAGGCTTTAACTCTTTAGCCTCTCTAAATGCTGTTGTATAAAACTAAAAGCTAGCTTATGCACATCACACATGAAAAAAATATTTGTTTGCAGGAATGTGCATATGTACTCGTATTTATGTAAATATTACTGAATTCTTTATCTGCTTATTTTATATGGTTTTTTAAGCTTTTCAGCTTAAAAGAATGCATACGCGTTCGCACTTAGATGTACATACATGCATACGTATTTATATATACGATCTGACTTTTATATTCAGTCGCGAAAACGTTTACAAAACTACGGTTAATAACAGTCGCAGCCTCCATTTTAGTGCGGCCATACTTTAAAAAATTTTACTTTCTAAAGCATTTTTTTATATGTATGTATATTTTAAAAATTCATCATCATCATTTCTAACAAAATTTTTATTATTTTCTCTCGTTTTAGGTAATACAATCCAGATTGTAGAAACTTTTAATATTCTCATGGTGAAGTATTGAACTCAATTCTAATTAAATAAGATTTTCATCCAAGAAAATATTGCTGTATATTTACATTTTATCCATATTCATACCGACAAATCATTATTAGCTGTAGTTATTCTAAACTTTTTCATATTTTATTGCTCTAATTTGCAAATCCATTATATTAATGTTTCCAAAATCTTAATTTCAACGTGTCTGAAAATCTGCAATCGGCAGAATGGAAGTACATCCAGGCTGTCCAGAGACATCAATCGGCTTTTTATACAAATGAATACACATATAATTATACATTTCTCTCGGTTTTCTCTCTGTGGGCAGCATTGAAGTACATGAAATTGAAATATATTAAATTTTCATGCAGTGGCCCCGCCCAATTTCCTTAGTATAATTTTGCCATTTGGAAAATTTTAATATTTGTTTTTGAATATACATAGATAGATAGATTGCAAAACCAAAGAAAATTTATTTGAGGCCGCCAAAATAGCCTGGGAAGCAATAACACCTGGTGTTACAGCATGGTTGTTCCTTTTGCGGATTGTTCCTTTTTGTTCCCAACAACAAAAAGAACTAGTTCGTTCTTTTCGTTCAGTTGTTCTTTTCGGTCAGTTGTTCAGTCATTGAATCCTCTTCAATGTTTTATTCATGTGTTAATATTCTAAATTAATTTCATTTCATTCTTAATACCCTTCTTTAATTAAATTTTTTTATTGAAAATGCTTTAAATGAAGTTTGATCATTTGAAAACAAATTTTAATCACTTTTTTAATACTGATTTATATTCAACACAACAAATTCTTTCTTTTAATTGAGTAAAAATTTTCCTTGCTTAGACGTATTTTCATTTGTGCTTTATAGTCTTATTTGTTGTATGCTTTCAGTAAGTAAAAGGTAAAAATTAATAATTTGAAATTTTTAAAATGAAATCCGTAATCAGTTAAAAAAAATTATAATTACTTTTTTAATTCTAATATTCTTTTTCACAATCTGTTTTTTAGTTCAATACTACAAATTATTTCTATTAATTTTGTAAAACTCACTTGTATATTTCACTAAGTATACATTTTCTTTTGTTTGTTTTGATTATTGTGCTAAAAATTTAATAGGCACACTACATTTGTATCTTTTTAACAGTATGCAAACGAGAAACTATATTTTACTTTAAGTATTTTGCATGTGTATTGGTCAGGAACAGAGAATAAGATAAAAAACAAAACAGAGACCAAAAATGATTGAACGAACAAGAAAGACCAAGAGAACAACAAAGACCAAAATAACAAGAAAGACTAAAAGAACAACAAAGACAAAAAGGAACAACTAGTCTGAACTAGTTCACATCGTTCACTTATGGGAATAGTTCAATTGAACTAGTTCGTTCTTTTTGGGCACAACCCTAATATGCATGTGTCATCCAGAATAAAGGATTCGCAACGAAGTATTGATTGCAATAGTTTTTTTGCAACTTAAATTGGGGGTACTTTAGTTTAGTCCCCTTATATTTGCGACTTAAAATGTTTTTTGAATTTTAACTTTTTTTGAATCAAATTCTGAATTCCATAACTTTGTTTTTCAATAATAAAGATATAAGCAAATAAAAAATAAAAATTTTAATAACTTTGTTTTCTTAAAAAAATTATCATTTAAAAAAAATGTACTGAGGGGGTGCTTAGGTTTTGGCCGATACTGTATGTACATATGTGTTTGTTGTACTAAACAAAATGGCGCCTGGGAACTTTATAGTAGCTACATACTTTGCAATGTGTTTACGCAACACGTTTATATATCATATTACATATTTTGATACACACTGCAATCTGCAATGAAACCATACATGTTTTGAAACCTCGAATGGAACACGAAATGATATCACGGTTGCAAAGTATGTACCTAGCATTAAACACATGTTTTGTAAGGTTGCCAACTTGATATTTTTCAAACCACTGCACATTGTGTAATTTGACCTATTTTTTTAGCACAAAATTAATTTCAGCCAAAGTTTTGGGCCGGTATGGCTGAAATTTGATATTTAAGTACTTTTCATGAGCATGTAGAGCTCTTTTTATTTTGCTGTAGTGGAAATTTTTTAGGTTTGCCACGATATATAACAAAAATAAAATAAAAAACCAAATATCAATCTGAAATAAGTTCTTATTCGTGCTTAAGTTCAGTAATTTCAATTATTATTAATGAAATATTTTTATTAATTAATGTGAGTTTCTAAGAAAAATTAAACTAAACTTTTATTAGCTTGGGGGGGAAATACCGATATTTTCTGTGCAGCCACGCACTTCATTAGCACCCTAGTCTATCTACTTGGGTAGATATTGTTTTTAACATCAGCTGTTTCACATAAATTTTTAATGAAACGGAATATGAGAAATGATTGTTGTGTATATAATTATTGATTTACCTTTGCTAAATACATTTGTGAGTATCACTATTAATTTTCTGTTTTTTTGCTTCAACGAAGCCAAATCTTGTGTTAAAACATTATTTAAATCAATTTCAATGATAATAAAACTGTAAACAGCATCAGTTTCCTTTTCATTCTTTTTACAAAGCCAATTATTAAAAAGTTTACTATATTTCATGATTAGGCTGTTTGAAAGCAAATATTATAGATCTAAAACCGAAAAGAAAAATAATTCAGAATTATTTTCTTAACACTTTTTTTTTCATCAAGGAAAAATGCGGCAGTCAACGGCGGACATTATCTAAAGCTTATGCGAAGCTTATCGGGTAGATATGTCCTGTATTCCGCGTGAAATTAAATCGTACTTAATTATTTTACACTGTTTTAATCAAACACTTTTAACAAGTATGCCTCTGCAAGAAAATATACTCGTTCAAAAGTTGTATGTATGTTTGTAGTAGTGATGTGGCGAATGTCAATTTTTGATATTCGCGAATACGAATATTTGAAACGATATTCGCGAATGCAAAAACGAATATTATATGTGAAATTTATGGACATAAAATTGGGCTTTTGTTTACGTCTGCAAAACGAAATATGAAAGAATTGTTATGAAAAAAAAATTAGTACTCCTGCTGGCGGGGTACTTTAAAGTTAATAAAAAACTACCCAAAATGTTAATGATAATCATTAAATAGAATTTGAAAATGATGCAAAGAACAAATTTTTATAAAAAATTTAATAAAAATTTATTTTCAGCCATTTATTTATTTAATTTGTTTGGAAAAATATACGTATTTGTACTCGCCTAAATTTGGCGAATGCGAGTACGAATACGAATATCTTAAAATGGCCGAATATTCGGCAATGCGAATACGAATACAAATATTCGTGCATCACTAGTATGTACATACATATGCGTCTCATACGTTTTCATAATTCATCAGCAGGGAAACCGAAAATATGCAATTGCATGTATTCTTGTATGTCGTGTTAATAAAGGGACAAAATATTTATCCGTTTCAGAACCTTTTATGAATTTTGGCACCGATTTGTTAGTGGAAATTTTTGAATATTTTACCCTTTAAAGCATGTTTTTGCATTGATCAGTCTTACGCGCATATTTTAAAAAAAAAAATTTTAATTATTAGAGCATAATAGCGTACATATAAGGCATATTTTGATACTTTATAAATTTTTTAATATGTTTTCAAGCTTATGTGTTGAGCAAAATTTTTATTTTTATTTCTCTTCCTCTAAATCTCAATTTTAAATGTTTTCTGAATGTAATGGGTACATTTTTCAAGTTATTACGGACATTAGTTTCAATAAAAACTCGGTTTTGCTACTTTTAACGGACTCTGCCCCGAGTAGACGTTGAAGTAACATTGTCAATGTCTAAAAGTTTCTTTAAATGTGACAGGCAACGATTTTTATTTGTAAATCTATGTCAATATTTTGTTGTTTATTGCAATAAAAATTATTATCCAAAATACAGCTTCAAAACCTTAATTCTCAAATCGTGATCTCTTGAAATTGAAGTTAAAATTTTACGATAGTATCAAAAAAAATTAATTTGTATTATTTGCTTTAGTCAAAATTTGTATGGCAATTTTGTTTTAATGTTCACTTCAAACCCAAATTATTTTTTTTAATAAAGCAGTTATTCTTTGTTAATTTTTTTATTGTTTCTTTTTTCTTTTTTGTTTATTTTATTTGCGTATTATTTAATATGCAAATGTTGTTGAATTTTTGAATTGAAAATATATTTTCATTTTTAAAAGCATACTTTTTTACTTTTTAGTGCATATTTCCAAGTTTTATGTGCATATTGAATGCGCATAAAACACTTTTTTAGAGCATATTTCTGGTTACCCTGTTCATAAGTAACATTTAATAGTTTTTTTATATTACTTACAAAGTTTCTCTTCTGGTAACAAGAAGAAAGGGTTTGCTGCACAATAAAATAGTAAATCTTCTTAAAAAAAAAGAAAAAGTTTCTGAAATTCCTAAAATCCTGTAAATGGCATTCCTTATAGTATGAGTATTATGTTTTTGAAACACATACACATACATACATACATATTTATATCTTCTTATTAGCTTTTATTAATTATTTTTTTTTTTATTATTTTTTTATATTTTACTTTTTATTGTTTTCTCCTCTTTATACTTTATTTAACAGTTTAGTTGACTGTGTGTGGTTGTGAAAACAAAAACTTCAATTGAGGTCATCACAATGCATGCAACGTAATGGCAATGTAAGGCAATTGCACTTTTGTACAATGTGTACAGTGTGGGCGAATGCAAAAAAAAATAGATTGTGGAAATTTATACTATGTAATGAAATAATTTTCTAGTGGCCAAATTTTTACAGTTTCAATAATCAGCTTAATGCCTTGCCAAGTTGATAACTCAACCACACTTAAGGCTCAGTTAGCCGACTGTAATGTAATGTATGTAACTGCAACAGTAGGAAACAGCTGATAGATATTGTTATGTGAAAAGTATTGAAAATGGTTATAGATATGTAATGTAACGTAACCTACTTTTCATATAAAAATATCGATCAGCTGTTTCCTACGTTGCAGTTACATTACATTGCAGTGTTCTAACTGAGCCTTTAGATGATTTGTCAGTTCATAACGCAACTGAACTTCACTTGCCATCCATAATCGAGCCATTAACTAAAATTCATATTCAGCCCAATCATGATTATTCCCTCGGAATTTATTTCTCACGCAAAAATAATTTTCTCGAGAAAACATTTCTCCTATCATAAATTCTTTGGGAACAAAAAAAGATAGAGTAATACGTAGCATCACCGCATTACGAAACTCGTTGTTTTTCTTGCTTGTTAACATCATGTTTCTCTATTTTTTTTTTCTTTTTTCTCGGAGTGAGATGGTAAACAAAATTATTAAAATTTACCAACTTCAAAAAATATGTAAAAATAAGTTTATTTGGGCATTATTTGTGTTTTGCCACATAAAAGAACTATAAAATACAAGTTTATGTATATAAATTTTGTTTTAATGGAGTATTAAATATGATTTAATGTAAACTCCCTTCTGTTTTGCAAGGGAAAAATTTTTAGTAAAAAAAAGCAAGTTCAATTGCATTCATAATACCTACTTTACTTCCCGGGGAGTTTTTTTATTCCCCCATTTGGTAAAAACAGGGAAACAAATTCATGATAGGAGAAAAAGGAAAAAGTGAGAATTTTTGTTCATGACTGGGCTGATTGTGTATGGTAATTTTATCAGTTGCCTAATAAGTATAAAATATATAACATACACTCAGGGAAAAGCTGCAAGTTCACAATAAGAACGCTTCACATTAATTTAATAATTTTCAATATAATAGAAAATGTATGTTCAGATACTTAAAAATAATTAAAATTATAAATTAATATTGTAAACTAATATTTTTCCATATTGAAATAAAAAATTGCAACATGACTAGACTTTCGTTAATGTTTCTTATTAATTCAATATGGTTTTTATAGATTTTAAGCTGTTTTTGCCCTGGGTGTACATATGTATGTATAGTATATGCTTACGACAGATTGCCAACTGAATGTAAACAAGGCTTCAAATTGTAAGATATAAATATAGTTCTACAAAAAAGGAAATTTTTAAGTAAAAGTGCTTAAAAAACTATTTATCATAAACTTGATAATGCAGTAGAATTCGTTTTCGATGAATGGGGGAAAAAGTACAAAATGTGGCTTCTATTAACATGCATTCAAGGAACAATTAAAATACTTTCCGTATTACTGCCTCTACTGTGAGTTTAGTTTAGTTCTTGAATTTGTGAAAAGGTTTGGTGTTTTCCAGATATGAATGTATATTTATTTTCTTTAAAGCGACCATTTTGCAAGGGACATACATATTTTGCAATATGTTTTTTACATTTTGTCCCACTGTGCAATAATTTTTATATTATATATACATTTGCTGTCACTGCACTCTACCATGATAATGACGATAAGAATAATGTTGTTGATAAAGATGGTAATGAGCATATAATACCCACACGCCCATACATTGTATACCAATACATTTGCATTTTCAAAGGTACCCTGTCGGAAAATCACTAGTCGACTACAAAAATAATTAACTTTTAGTTAAATCTTCTCAGACTAACTAAAAGCTAACTATAATGTAATCCGAAACTAACCCAAAACCAATTCTTAAGTTGAGTACTCAATCGGATTTGGTGAGAGCCTACAAATTTACTCCCAGCTTTTTTGAAACTGATTTAAGTTTTATATTAACATTTTTCTGTTCTAATTTTAGGTGGCACTTTAGGTGTGTGGTAGTGATGCCGAGTTTTTTTTTTGACTCTAAATGCACATCAAAATTTAAAAATACCACAAAAAAGCTTAATTTTAAGATCCAAAAAAGCGTAAAAAGGACTAACGTGAAAAATAAGTGAAGATTCAAACGAGTGAAGTTTAATAATCTTTAATATCATCGGAGCTATTCTCTATATCTGCAATAGTATCATCTTTAATGAAATATATCAGACGAAAAGTCTGAAAAAAGAAATACGTCAAGTTTTTTATTAAAGTAATTTTAAGAAATACACGAATTTTTAAAAGCCCTACTTAGTGCTTTTTCTTAGTTTGGCACTAACCTTCAAAATTTGCCGTTTTAAGTCTTCAAAAATCACTAAGAATAATCCCAAAAGCACCAAGTTAGCATCGCTGGGTTGTGGTAGCGCGTTTGACTATACAACGTGTGATGATGCATAGTTAGAAACTCCGCAACATTTTTTGTAAATTTACTGACTAACAGGTGACTTAAGCAAAATCAACTTTAATTTAGTGAAAAAGTAGTGGAGAATGAAACAATTGACTAAGTAGTTAGTTGTTTCCATTGGATAGTAATCCAACTGTCAGTCAGCTGTAGTTCTAGAAAAAGTTAGCTTAAAAATAGTTTAAATTTAACTGAGTTTCCGACAGGGTACGTACGTATGAATGGGTATGTGTATGTTCATGTATGCCTGTCCTATAGGCCCACAGGCATGCATCAGACGACAATAGTTTTTTTTTGTTTTTGTTGCTCATGATGATGTTGAGCATACAACAACATTAAGCAACATCGCAACGACGCCGAAAAAGTTGAAACAGATTGGACTTTTACCGCGTTGAGATTAACTGCTCTCATGCAATTTTATACGATTCATCTTTTTTTTACATTTGACGCCGTCAACGACGTCGACATTAACTCTAGCATAATAGGCAGCTGGTATATACTCGTGTGTATGTATGTACATATCGCTCCTTTATGGCAACATATGACATTTTCTTTTCTGGAAAAAAATTTTACACTTATTACACTTTTCAATGAAAATTCGCAATAAATTGATTTTCTGAAATATACATTTTATTAGAAATTATTGTATCATCCCTTGCGAGCTTAAATTTTTTCTTTAAACGAACGCTAAATTGTATTTTTTTAATAAAAAGTTAAAAAAATGATACACTTTTTCCAGAAAAGAAAACGCCATTAGACATACATATGTATGTGTCTCAAAAAATGTATTTTTAGAGTTAATAATGCAAAAAAAAAAATTATTACTTCAAATTTAATCTTGTGTAAAAATTTTTATAAAAGGCTTGAACACGAAGCTCTTGAGAAAAGAAAACATTTTGATATCTTCGGGCGTGTGCCAAACGGTAGCGAAGTACTAGTGTAAGTAAATTTTTGACACTTCTGAGGTGAATAAAATTTAACTAGCCCCAGGGGCTAGTAGAATTTTTGACACAACAGATAAATTTTTGGCAAGCAGCAAATAAGACGCATGGTATCATAAAAGGTAAAACCACCGCCGTCGCTTCGAGCTGTAGCCCATTACATAAATTTTTACGTCCTTAAATGTAGTTAAACTGTGAAAAATTCATTGTTTATTTTAATTTGCGAAACATTTTGCATCATATATATAAAGTTATATAGTTTTCTGCAACAAAAACATTGTTTTAAATAAAAATCCTCTTTTAAAAAAGTGTTGGCAGCCGGCGACTTGTAGTAAAACTTTTTGTTTCGCCGCCGCAGCAAGTTTTTCATCAGCTTCTTTCTATGTTAAAGCGATTTTGTCAAAATTTTACATTGTCAAAAAAGATACCATTTGGCACAGGAGAAAAATTAATTTTTTCCCCACAGGCAAATATTTTTTTACCATAGTACTTTTCTATCGTTTGGCACACGCCCTTCGTTAAAAATTTAAAACTTATTTTCTGCCAAACTAGATTTTTGAGTTATGCCTCTGTTGCAATAAAGCCGTCATATGTACGAAGGCAGTCCATAAAATAGCCGACTTCGGGGTTGCCAGATTTTTTCCGACTTCTTTCGGCAAATTGATTTTTAAAATCGCCAAAATCAATTTTTCGTAATTTTTTCCAATTAAGAGTCTGAACACAATGTAACGATTATTTATTGCGGTGCGGTTTTCCATACGATTTTGAAGTAAAAATCGGCAGTGCGGGACGGAATAAAATTAAAATCTACTTTATTTTCATTGCGGACTTTCTTATTCTCTCAATTTTTAATACTCTTTCTCTTGCTGATGTTGCCGTAGTTTTTGAATAATTGATTTCGAAGTTCAAACATTTTTGTCATAGATTTTAAAAGTTTAAAAATTTTAATAAGTTTTTTGTTTTTAGTTATAAAAATGTATGTACAAAAAAATTAATAAAAATTTAAACAAACAATGACAAGTATTGCCGTTGCCGTCTTTCGTTGTATTATTTATTTTTCTCTCCCGCAACGAGAAATCGCACCACACCACAAACATTGTGTTTAGACTCATATGTAATGTATATTTGATAATAAATTTGCTTTTAATAAATTTATTATTTGAAATATTGTCATAATTCTAAAACACAGTTTTTTTTTACCCATTCATTTTTTTTGATGCCAATGTAGTGATGGAATATGATGTCGGGCAAATGTCTACCTATAGCACGTCGGCAGACGTCCGTCCGCTCTTTTCACAGCAACAACAAATCTTTGCTTATCTCGTCAATGCAGCCCCGAATTTCCTCTTTCAGAGCCTCAATTATTTGTGGTTCGTTCAAATAGTCCCAGAGAAAATAATCCAGCGGCGTTAAATCACAAAATCCAGTTACCAACATCGACGTCGCTTCAATAGAAGACAAGACCAAAAAAATGGAGCTTGTCTACCGTTTGTTTGAAACAACTGACTGCTATTAAATGCCATGACTCACTATCATACAAAGTCGATGAATGATTGATTGTATGATAGTGTATCACGCCCGAAAGAGCCTCATTCTACTTTCTATACCTTAGGAACCGTCAGTAGGACAAAATCGTTGTCGAGAACGAGTAGACAAGCCGCAAGTTTTGGGTATTGTGTTGACGCGAGGTCGATGTTGACAATTGGAATAAGGGTGAACTTTTTACTGAAATAGGATCTTCACACAGAATTCTTAAAATCTTAATAGAATTAAAAAGTATTTTTTCTTCTTTTTTTAATAATGTCCTATATACATATAAGTGTCCTGCACAAGACCATTTATAAGACCTTTCAAGACATGAGAGATTTTTCAAATGCTTTACTACAGCGAAATATTCTAAAACAAACGCTAAACAACACTGTTGGCAAGACAAAAAACCGGAAGAAATGTCTTGCCAACAGTGTTGTTTAGCGTTTATTTTAGAATATTTCGCTGTAGTATTTGAAAAATCTCTCATGTCTTGAAATGTCTTATAAATAGTTTTGTGCAGGACTTTACTATATATTCATTATGTGTGATACAAATAAACCGGTCATAGTTTTTTCTGTGTGTGCATACACTGCAAATTTTCTCTGCAATTTTCTTAAATTCTCTTTTTCAATTTTCTTTCAAAAGCAAACATTATATTCAGCAATTCCCGTACATAAATATGTGTATTACGAATGTGGAAACAAAAAGAATTCCGAGTAAATAGAGGTCGTTTAGATTAAGGGTGGCCTCGCTGCGAGTCGTGTTTGTTGGCGAGAAGTGAGGAGGAGCTTGCGGGGTAGCAAAAGTCGCACGTACTGGGAATTGAAGCGACAATCTTATCTCTTCTCTCTCACATATTTTTTTCTCTCGGTATATTTTGTATGTTATGTACAAGCAGTGCTGCCAGTTAAAAAATTTGTTTATAACATGCATGAAATAAACAGTTAAAATGTAAAAATTATAAACAAATAAAGCAAGGAAATGAAAGGAATTATTATATTTTGGTATTAAATTAAAAAAAAATAAAAATATATGGACATAATTCTACCCTTTCCAAACTAATAATTAGTTCCTTTACGGCAACACTGCTACAAATGAAAAAATAAAAAGCATTGATCAAATTAAAAAAAGTCTATGTCAACTCGCGTGGATTTAAGAAAGGACTCCAAAAGAGAACGTAAGCGTTGTCGCAGGTAGGCCACCCTTCATCTAAATGGGCTCATACATGCAATTCTGTAACCCTTTCCATTCTCTCACAAATACAAATTTAGAAATGCGACAAAAAAAGAAATATTGCCATATGTGAACTGGGAGAAAAGAAAAGAAAAATGCGTTGAATAGCAAAAGCACACTTGAGTATACAAAAAGAATAAATAAAAGATAAACTTGTAACATGGTGGACAGTTTTCCTCTTTGTGCTGCCACTGCGTGTGGAAAAAAAGTATTAAAATAAATGGGCATCATTTATGGCGCCCGCTAGTCACTTGTGTGCTTTTCTTTGTTTTTGTTTTTTTTTTGTAGACTTCTGATTCATTTTATTTACTGCAATTTTTGAATTCATGAAAAATAGAAACAATACAAAAATTTACTTCAGTTTGTTGGGCTGAAACAACTTTAAAAAAATCTTATGCATGCATATATTGCTATTTACAGCTGTGTTCAATATAATAGGAGTGCTGCTGCAACCCAATATTTATTCACGTAAAATTCGTTAGTCTGGAAACTTCCAAACTGCTAAAAATTATAACGGATTTTTTAATGGAATCTAAGAAGCAAAATTAATAAAAGAATTGTTCGAAAAGCCTTTTGTGTATAATTTAATTAATTAATTTTTACATTTTCCACTTTGGTGAGTTGTTCAAAAAAATAGGAGTATTTGGGATTTCTTTCAAATAAAAATTCATATTAAATATTAATATAAGAAAAAGTGAAAAGCAAGTTTGGAAATGCTACGGAATATCGTACTTTGTAATTTAAAACTATAATTATACATTTATTAGGGACGAGAAAAACATTATTCTCAAGCAAAGAGCGTTTATTAATGATATTGGAAAAAAAAGAAAAACATGCAGAGAAATTAAAGAAATCCTTGAGTGCTCTGATCAAATGATAGAAAATGCCTTATCTTACGAAAATAGGGCTGAAACTCGAGACCGCAAACGCAAAACGTCTAGTGTGGACGACCGACTTGTTTGAGGTATGGGAAAACCAATCATTCGGCATCGTCCAAAAAGATACTACGGGATCTTAACATTGATGTTAGTATCATAACTATCCACAGATACTTATTACAGAACCAACTAATTGCAAGAAGTCGAAGGAAGGTCGCTCTTTTAACAAAAAAGCAGGCAGCCGCACGCTTAAATTTCCCTAAAGACCATGTCAAATGGCAATAAGAACAATGAAGAAATATATTATAGACAGATGAAACCAAAGTTGTTCTATTTGGTGGGACTAGCTTTAGACAGTGTGTCCGAAAAAAAAAGTAAAGTAAAATATACAAAAAAAATCATTTAAGCATGTTGGCGCATATAGGGACGTTTTTGTACAGTGGTGTTGGTCCAACACAGTAGTAGATAAAAGGAATAATTGATAAAAATGTTTATGTGCAAATAATAAACGAAGTGATGTTTCCATATTTAGACTGGAATATACCACTAAATTGGGTATTCCAATAAGATAATGACTCAAACACACCAGTGAACTAGCAACGGAATGGTTTTCAGACAATAGAGTGGAGGCTATATCGTGTACTGCTCAGTCTCTAGACCTCAACCCTATTGAACATCTCTGGAAAGATGTCAAAAAATATGTTGAAGAAAAAACGGCAACGATGTATGGAGCATAGTCGAAGATGCGTGGAAGACACTCCCGTGAAAGCGATGCATCGCGATATCAAGGCCTTATTGACTTCATGTCTCGAAGATGTGCAAAAATTAATGAAAATGGAAGCTATTCAACAAAATATTGAAAATAATGAGCTCTTTTATATAACTGCAAACTTTGTTTAAATTTGTATAAAAAAAATTTCGTCGTTCACTAACACTCCTATTATTTTGAACAGTGAATTTTTAACAAATTTTGTTAATTAGTTTTTAGGGTTCCGTACACCAAAGGTGTACCGTGTCCGTCACACGGTATTTCCTCAGGAACCGTAAGAGCTACGGACCTGAAATTTGGACAGAGTAGGTAGAACCTTGGCCACTACAACAACAAATACATGAGAATTAAAAATTAAAGGGTGTTCCAAAACGAGCAACGAAAAATGTTAAAATCCCATGTTATACACATACAATTGTATGTACATATGTATATTGACACTTGTAATTTGTAAAATTAGTATATTTTTATATAGACTACAACAATTAACATTAAAATATTAAAAAATTTAAATTAAAGGGTGGTCCATCAGTTAATGCAATTTTGACTATGTAATTTTGACAACTTGCTATATCTTGGAAACCGTAAGAGTTTGAAGTTTGAAATTTTCAAAAACGGTAAAACTAAAAAAATCTGAAAATTATAAAATCGCCAAAGCAAAAAAAAAACAAAAATAGCCAAAAATTCCAAAAAATTGCCAAAACGAAAAAAATCGCCAAAATTAAAAAAAAATTCTAACACTAAAATAAGTCGCAAAATTCGAAAAAATCGTCCAAATGAAAAAAAATTGCCAAAATGAAAAAAGCGCTAAAAACCGAAAAAAATCGCAAAGCGCGAAAAAGGCTCCAGTAACAGAATAATTGTTAATATAAAAAAAGTTAAAAAAATTGCAAAAATTTAAAAAAATCGCCAAATTGAAAAATCGCCAAAAACCGAAAAAAAATCGCCAAAATGAGAAAAAAAGTGTCAAAACTACAAAAAAGCGCCTAAATGAATAAAGTCGCTAAAAACAGAAAATCGCCAGAATTAATAAAAAATCGCCAAAACGAAAAAAACGCCAAAAAATAAAAAAACGCCAAAAACCGAAAAAACATCGATAAAAAGAGAAAAAAAATTTCAAAACTAAAAAAATGGCCAAAATGGAAAAAAATCCAAAAACTAAAAAAATGGCCAAAATCACCAAAAAAATTGCCAAAACTAAAAAAATCGCCAAAATTAAAAAAACGTCAAAAAGGAAAAAAATGCCAAAACTATATTTTATATAGGCTACTAAAGTTCGTATTGAATCACATATCTCGTGTCCGTACGGAACCCTTGGTGCGCGGGTCAAAGTCGCACTTTACTGAATTGATTTGCATTTCTTGACCATAAGTTACCTTCTAAATTTTCTTATTATAAAGTTATAAATAAGTAATTAAATCTGATTTAAAAAAATCTGCACAAAATCACGAATTTTTTTTACGAACTGAAACTTAATTTTTTGAGATTACCACTCCTATTTTTTTAACACAACTGTATATTTTGTGATTAAACTCAAAAGTTTACTTAAGAAAAACTGTTTAATTTTATAACATGAAAAACAATTTTGATACAATGTTGTCGAATTCCTCAAGCTTGTGAGGGGATAAGATGTCAACTCGGAAACTACAACATATTCCATTTTAATTGAATTCGATATTCCATGTTGTAATTGAAATCCAAATCCAAGGCTTATTAAATATGTGCACGCATGAGAGAGTTTACTCATCAGCTGATATTTTCCTTAGAACTTTATAACGAACAATTTATTTAAATATTAGTTCATTTTCGGTTTAAATTGTCTCCATTTTAAAATTTTACATATGTATGTATGTAGCTATTAAAGAATTGAAGGTGTTATTTAAAAGACAAAGACATACATTAATCAGAGATTAAAGAAGTTATGAAACCGTTTTTATGTACGTATGTATGTCAAGTCTTAAAGTTGACAATTTTATTTTTCGAAAAAAGAAAAAGATGAATTTCTGTATTACAGCAGAGTCCGCTTAACTGTTCTCTCGTTATAATTAATTTACCACGCTAATTAATAACAAAATTGAGCTTGGAAAATTGTGATACAAAATAAAGCAAAAAGCTTTCGCTCGAATGAGTTTAATTCAGTGTGTTCCACTTGTTTATTTCATTAAAAAAAATTAATTTCAGTATCAACTTTGTACCATGTGTTAACGAATCAATTAGCAGAATATCACATAAATGACTTATCCCGCTAATTGCAGGAAAACACGTTAATTTTTTTTCAAAAACCAGTTAAGGGGATACTACTGTAATGTATCATTTGAAACAATAGGGATTTTTTTTGTCAAATTTAAATTATGTACGTGCTTTAATCTTGCCACAATTTATGTTTCCAGTTCTGTGGGGAAATCAATGAGTCAACGTTATAATGGTTGAGTGGCAGACATTTTACAGAATGTAAACATTGAGGAAAAAAAACAAATGAATTAAATGGTTTATTAAAATATTTCACATTAATCGTTATACAACTTCGTACGACACTTAAACTAATTTTTTATATAACTGAGAGAACAATTGTATGCCCCCGTATTGTGTAACTCGCTAAAGCTAAAGCTAATTTCTATCGCTAAAATGCTGAACAAATACAAAATTTTAAGTTTTTGGCGATGACATAAAACCATAGCTGTTAAGTAATGATTATTAATCGTACTGATTGCTAATTTGATTACTTTCTTTTGAAAGGTGAAGTAATGATTAAATTACGATTATATTCAGTGTCGCACGATTACTAATTGATTACGATTACTAATAATGGAAAAGTAATCTGAATTACTTGAAATTACAAAAAATAATCCAAAGGAATCAAAAGTTATTCAAAAATAATCCGATTACTCTTAAAGATTACTTTTAATTATTTTTGATTATTTACTAATAATCAAAATTAATCTTCGGATTATTTTTTGATTACTTTCGATTCTTTTGAATTATTTTTTGTAATTTCTAGCAATTCAGATGAATTTTCGATTATAAGTAAAGGGAATTATAGAATCAGTACAATTCTTTATAAAATGTAATCTAATTTATTACTAATCGTAATGGAAATTTAGCAGCACTGCATAAAACAGTAAACTTTCGGCAGATAAGATTTCTAAATTATTACCTTGATTTAGCAATACACGTTTGAAAATTGTATTCGAAGCCGAAAATCGATAAATCGACTTTATAGACTTTTGGCGATACAGATTTAGAGCATGTCCCACGGTGTTGACAAGGTTCGACTTGTCGCACAGTTAAATTGTAAACAACAAAATTTTAAAATTTGTTTTTGTTTTGAATGTAATTGTACGACAAGTCGAATGCTGGCGACATCGTGGGACAGGCCCTTAGCTTTAGTGAGGGTTGGTCTAGAAAAAAGCATGAGCATGTCAAAAGTAGTCAATTGCTTTTGACAGCGAGTTACCAGCTCTAGTATATGTAGAACAATAATGTAGATTATAAAGTCTATTTTTTTAAATGGGCTCAAATTTTCGTGTTTTTCTTAACCTCTATTTTTATCCCTATAAGGAATTGATTCACTATCTTACACAATCATGCCACTTTTGAGAAAATACAACCCTGGTATGATGGCTTTTATTGTTAAAATTCTTTGTTTTCGTTGAACTTGTTAAAATAACTGAAAGCAAAATCTGGCAACACTGATAATGAAGATATTTATAAAGTGGCTAAATGAGTATATTTAGAAGAAAATAACTTAAGCCGCACTATTTTTGTTCAAAAAACGCGTTTGCCTATTAACTACAATATAGCCTTGACTTCTGGCATAGCTAGCTCGGATGAAGTCTAATCTGGATGTCAAATATTTTATGACTTTCCAACATTTGTGGCCGTCGCGTTATTGGCAATAACGCGACTACTACTACTACGCCGACTCTGGATGCGTATTATGATTTAGAGTGAACGGGGTTCGAAAACGTTCCATAGTTAATCGAATTAATTGCCCTGATGGACGGTTATATTGACGAACGTAGTGACCGATATGTATTTTGAGCAGAACCATAATTTTCAAAATAAATTTGCACAATTTGGAGGCGTTGTTCTGGCGTCAGTCTATTCATGTTGAAATGCCAAACGAACTAAATATTAATCACTTGACATCTGAAAAAATGCCTGCCAATTAAAAAAGTGTTGCCAACGGTTGAATTTGTCAATATTGCTGATGTTGATTCCATTGTAATAGATTTTATTCTTCAAAAATATTCCTTATAACACTTGTCGCATTTTTAGAGCTTTCACATGCATTTTTGCATTAGTATTAAAAGGGAAATACCCTTTCTATGTTTTAGCTTTGTACAAACATTTTCATATTAACGCCGCAAATCGACGCACTTAAAATGCAACTTGGAAGCCATGCGACGCAAAATGATACAAATACGAAGAAACTTCTAGATTACAAAAATTTTAATCTTATTAATTTCATATTCTGAACTTAAAAGATTTCATACGTTCAAATGTCTGTCTGTTCAAATGCATTGTACTGAAAATATTTAATTTTCGCTTTTTACTTATGAAATTTGCTGTCAACAACTGCAAATGATGTTGATGATGCTGCTGTTGCTGTTGCTGCAGCTGGCAGGGTAGCTCTTGTTGGTAGCTATTGTTGTTTGTTGCTTGTTCATGTAAATGATAATGATGATAATAATAGTAATAATGAAGATACTAATGATGATTTCTGGTTTCTTTTTTAGTTGTTGTTGTTGGCTTAAACAGTTGCAGCGTAAAATGTTAATGCACCTATTTGAACGGAATTAAAATAAAACAACAACAACAACATGTTCAAATTTTAGAGGATTTCTTGTTGATTTAAAATAAAATTTATTAAATGTGTGTAAAAAAAATTAAATGAAAACATTTTTTACTTATTGTATGTACTACTACTGATGGTTGGTTATTTTGAGTTTTATTTTTTTTTATATTTTTACTACGTTTATTTCCACTTGTTGTATTTGTTTTTACAAATTATTTGCAATAAAATAAAATCCAATACCGGCAATAACACCAGCGGCAGCAACAACCCAATTCACTGCCAGCCGCCAGTGCAATTTATTGTTGGTGAATTTTTTTTTGGTTTTTTTTTTGCTTTAACAAAATGTTTAAAATTAATTTGTGCGGATTTACGCCAAAATGATTTTAACAAATAAAACCGAAATTAAATATACTACATACATATGTATGTGTGTATGTATAGAGTATTTATGCAGTTGGTTGTCTATATTGTTGGTTTGTTTTAAAGAAAATATTGCACAAAAAAAAACTATAAAAACATTTTCAAAGAAAACAATTGAATAATAATAAACAAGTCAAATAGACACACTGCCAAGACCACGAAAACTTTTTCAACGTGCAATTCGAACCAAAGAAACCCCAACAAAATTCACAAATTCGAGAGTGCATTATTTTACAATATAATTGTTTCGTTTGCGGGCTTTTTTTATTGATAGCATCAAAAATTTATGTACCTACATGTGTATGTATGTACTTCCCAATAGTAAAAGGAGCAGTAAACAAATTTGTAATTAAAAGTGCAGTGCAAATAAATACCTCTAGTCCTCGATTTGCGGGATCATATGCCGAGAAAATCGAGTTATTCTAAAAACCACTAATATGTACCCATAGCTGTTAAGTAATGATTCGTAATCGTACTGATTACTATAGTTTGATTACTTTTTTTTTCTCTTGTAATGTGAAGTAATGATTAAATTACGATTATATTCAGTTTCGCACGATTACTAATTAATTACGATTACTAATAATCGAAAAGTAATCTGAATTACTAGAAATTACAAAAAGTAATCAAACAGAATCAAAAGTAATCAAAAAATAATCCGATTATATTTAGAGATTACTTTTAATTCCTTAATAATTATTTATTAATAATCGAAAGTAATCTTTGAAAATAGTCGGATTATTTTTTGATTACTTTTGATTCTTCTTCTTCTGGTTCTTTCAATAATGAAAATTTTGAGCAAAAAATTTGTTTGTAATATTTTTATGGTATTGCCATTCGAACTAGTAAAAATATGGGGTTGGTATTTTGGCAAAATTTTTCTATAATAGCGAAATAATTAACCCACTTTTTTTTCACAAAAAAAAAATTAGGAAAATCGACTTTTTTTAATTTTAATTTAAATTGCCTGTAACTTATGACTTAATTGTGATTTTGATACATTTTTGTTCTAAAAACACAATAAGTTTTCTTTCGTAAAAAGACATAATATTAATTTTTTTTCTCGAATATTTCCTAAGCGAAAGCCCATAAAAGTAGCAGACTTTTTGTTAGTTCTTGGATAGAAAAATCCCTTTCAAAAAATCTTTTTTATTAAATCAAAAAAACCAGCTTGGTGGCATTGGTTTTAACTTTTCATTAACCCGAAGTTGCTTCTTTGGGGATTTGTGGTCCCGCCCCCTTTAAATATATATAGTCCAAATTCCAGACTGTGACACCTCCTCAAATGCTGTATAAAAATGCATAACCGTTTGACGACTCGCTTAGAAACTGCAGAATTATTTCCATGTTTTTAAACAAAATCCCCCACTGTGTGTCAGTAAAAATATTTAATTTTTTTAATTTATTTATTAAAAACAATATAAAGTTTTTTTCTGAATTTGGTAATTGTTTACAAAATGTGACCTTTTTTGTCAAAATTTTAGTGTTGAGTACAATTTTAGCTTTTCACCTTCAAAAACATAATTGATTGATCCCGTTTAACATTTTCTTCCTGATAACATAATTTTGAATCCATTAAAAATTATTTTAGAAACCAATTAACCTTTAATAGAATATTGATTTCCATATCAATGGCACGTTTCTTGATATTGAAGAAAAAAAAACTGCAAAAAGGAAGGAGTAGAGTACGAAATAAGAAGAAAATGTACTCGTATATATTTTTAAAGAAAAAACTTAAGCACAGTGGTTCAAAAACATTTGATTTTAAAATGAATCAATGGCTAATAAATATAAAAATAAGTCATTGAAGTTTTAAAATTATTAAGATATTCTCTAAATATTCTTTAACTTAATGTTATAATAAAAATGTAAACTGGTTAAATTGCAAGAAATTAAAAAAAAACTATTAAAGATGAAGAAAAAATTTTACTTAAATCAAGAAAATTTTAACTAAAACCCATCAAAAACATACAAAATGCTTTGAAATCAGATTAAGTTAGGATAAATGTTGTTCTTCGGGTTGCCGGGTGTCTAGTCGTTTTTCATTTGCATTTTTTTTTGCTTTCTGGCAACCTAGTGCTTAGGTTGCCGATTGGTAACCGAACCGAACTTTCAATTGTAATCCACAGTTGTTGTTAGCCCATTAATTGTTAGGTACAAAGGAAGAGATCCTTAATTCGCTTGTATGTTTCTGCTATTACTTAATGACCCCGTCCTTTGTTAAACTGCTTTCAACAATTTTTTTTCCTGCCTATTAGCCGTGCTTGACATGTGGTATGATTTCTCGAGCTTAAGAAATTATTCAAGTTATGAAGCCATTGCAGACTGAGATACGCAAATGTTTGCAGCACTGAAACAGCTGTGTTTTTGTTTGTTTGTTTGTTTGGTTTATAAAATCAAACTCCCGCGCTGGCAAAGTTTTATGGCGCAAAAAAATGAAATATTTATCTTTATTTATAAAGGTTAAAATTTAAATTGCCTAAATTTTAATAAAATGGTGTTCAAAATCTATTGTGTACTTTAATATTTCAAAAGTCAGCTGTTACAATAAGTTTGTCAAAGGTTCAAAATCTACACTCACGTTTTTGTAGAATGAAGTAATTGCATATGAATATCTTAAAATTGCAGATATGCAACGAATAGTGATTTCCACTATTTTATTTCAATGACAATAATTTTCTTTATTATTAATTTATATATACATATGTATATGTACATATGTATATATAAGTATATATTTGTTCCTTTTAACTCCTACAAGGATCATATAGCCGTGTATGTATGTATATTTATGTTCAGTATAAATTTTTTTATAATAAACTTTTTTAAGACACTGTGCCGCAAGACGCACGTTTTAAAGACATGTGTGTTACACATGAATGTATCATTTCATCGATTTGTATGTTAAAAAAAAATCTGTTACTTTCGTTACCACACAGAACTAAATCCAGTAAATAGTTGAAGAAAAAAAAATAATAATAGAAGATTGGAATAAAAATGAAATTGGAATGTGTAGAAGCATAAAATTAATGCATGAATGAGTCTGTTACCCTTGAAATACTGCCAAATGCACAATTTTTATTTACTTCATACACGTCGTGTACATGACCAATAAAGTAAAAAAAAACTGATATACTCTTACGCTATTACTGGTGCACACATGCATACATATACACACATATGTGTACATGTGAACATTTTTATATTGTGGCTTAAATGCTGCTGATGACAATGATATGTTTGCTTGAAAAAAACTCAAATCTGAGCACGTTGCTCTAATGTGTCACCATTGCCATTTGGCAATACAATTTTTATTACTTTTCTGTTTTAATTTTCTTGGTTTTTTGTTTGTCAAACTTTTCGATTATAATTAACTAAATAATACTTTAGTCAGACAGAGCGTTCGGTTTTAAATTTGGCTAAAAATCACTGTCTGAATGTAGAAAAATTCAATTCGTGTATTAAGACACCAGCTGTGTGTGAATGTACTTATGAAATCACTTTCTCGCCCACTGGTAATTTTTTTTTTCATAGAACGACAAGTGGTAATTGAATATTATTACTTCAATGTAACTTATAAATTAATATAAGTATTTTGTGTTCAATAAAAGCGAACACATATGATGACATCGTCGTGTAATGGCGGATTCATTCCCAACAATCTCACTGACCCACACATAAAGCTTCGATATAAGCTCGTAGTGGCCAGCATGGAATCATTTATGTTTTCTCACTACATGTCGATTTTATTTATCGAGGGAATTGCTTTATAATTAAAGCGTTTGCCTAAAGTATGCCGAGTTGTAGCATATCCCAGCAAAAAAATTTAGTTTCTAGAAGCAGTGATTTCCAGGGGCAAATTACGGCACTCGTTACTGAACGAAATTACGAAATATTTCAATACAGTTTATATGGAAATATTTTAAAATTTCGAAACGAATCGCATACCGTAATTTGCCCCCAGATGTGCTGTCTCTGAAGCGGTTTCGACAATTTGAAAAAAGAAAGTAAAGATTTCTTAAGGCACAGTTAGCCGACTAATGTAATTTAACTGCAACGGTAGGAAACAACTGATCGATATTGTTATGTGAAAAGTAATGAAAACGGTTATAGAGATGTAATGTAACATAACCTACTTTTCATATAAAAATATCGATCAGTTGTTTCCTACGTTGCAGTTACATTACATTACAGTCGGGTAACTGATCCTTTAGTTTGTTTTCAGTTACTCCGAACTCAACGCCTACAATCAGCGTTGCCGTTTTGGTTATTTTTTTTGACCCGAATTGGTTACTTTTTTCTAATTTGTACGTTTTAGTTAAATTTTATGCATTTTTTATTTTATATAAGTACATTACTACGTGGGCATGTCCTCAACCACTTTTTTTACAATGGGAGCAATACCCTTTCAGACAACTATAAAATTTTTACAATCGATCTAAAATGTACCGAATTATGAAGCTCCACACCTAAAAAAAATACAGACGAATTGTTAACCTCCTCCTTTTTTGAAGTCGGTTAAAACTGAATTCGCCGTTTATGCGGCAAAATTCTCGATTTGGAATATTTTTATTTGTAATAGTTAGTGATGACAACTCAAAAAAAAATCTGTACCATTTTCAGTGTTGTGAAAATCCATAATGTATTAAGCGCGAATTTGTCAACAAACATTGAATACCGTCAAAGATTCTTTCGAAGCAATGAAAACTTAGTTCCATAAAAGCGACTTCAACTATTTTTTTGCTTTTAATTTATTTTATAAAACTGGAATTTATGTTATTTATGTTAATAATTTTTTATTTCAGTTTTTTACTATTCCTTGCTGTTTTTTTTATAAAATCCCACAAAATAATAAATATTAATCAATGCATCGCAATTTAACTGAGACTAAATTTATGTGTTCGTTAGAACATGGTTGTATTCATTTCACATTCAATTATATGACATTTTATTTAATAAAATCAAATTAAGTATTTGAAAAGACTTAAATGGAAGACTTGGTTTCTAGCAGAGATGGGCGCGTGTCGTGTTTTTCCGTGACACGAACACGCACGACTCAACACGAAGTGTTCGTGAGAAGAAATCTGATATCGTACGTGTTCGGTTCGTTTAGTGTTAAGCAAAATCGATACGAAAAATACGAAACTATTTTAGATGTAAACAAACAAATTTAATATTTTATATCATCAAACACACAACACGATTGTATGGGCCTTAGCATGGGCCTAGGAGGCTTAAAATTCTGTACGTAAACCGATAGTATCAGCTGGCAGTTCCAACTCGGTGCCATATTTTGAAAATTAATTAAATTGTCTGATCTTCACACCACACCAATAATATATCGTGCGTGTTGTGCAGTATCGTGTTGTCAAAATTTTTCGCGTGCGTGTTTCGTTCGTGTTGGGAGTCTTGGTATTCCTGTTCGTGTCGTGTCGTGTTGGAAAAATTCGACTCGCGCCCATCTCTAGTTTCTACACATTTAAGTAAAAACAAACTGTAAAATCTCTTTTGCAAAGACGTGCAATCAAGATTTTATTATTAAGATATTTACTCGTTAATAACGAAATGTCAAGGCGTTGTTCGCAATCAATCCTTTAATGTTCTTTGGTTCCAACAATTTGTTATTTTACAAAATAAAATATATAAAATTAAATTAAATATATACATATTCAGCAAAGAAATGAACGAAGTATATTGAATGAGTGAGTGATTAGAAGATGATGAGTAGAAAAAGTGTGAAAGCATTTGACAGAATTTCTCCAGTGCTTAAGTTGTATATTTGCAATATAAATAAATAGTGACTTGTACAAAATGATGAAGTTTTGATATTATTTTTGTTGCTTTCAAAGAGTGATTGAATTTTAGATTATGTGTCATGAAAGTTTAAATTTAATTTTAAATTATTTGTCCCGTTTAAAATGCAACAGATTCTTATTTTTTGTATCTTTTGCACTTGTCAAGTAGATTTATATTATTCGAGTTTAAAGTTATTCTCAAAAAAAAAACTTGCAAGTGCTTGTCTGCTTCGAACAAGTGCAAAAACTTTTATTTTATTCCAATATTGAGGCATATAATTAATTAAACATTTACTTAAATAATTCTGGAAAATTATACACACGTACATACAGTTGTCTTCCAAAAGAACATAGGTGTGCTAATCTCAAAATAAAAAAAAGTTTTAGTTTATAAAAAAATTCGTAGTTTTGTTCAGACTTTTTTACATCAGACTTAATTAATTATTTATAAATTTATGTTAAGAAAATTGAGAAGGTAATTTATGGTTAAGAAATATAAGAAAAAATTAATAAAATTAGTCAAAAATTCACTGTTCAAAATAATAGGAGTGTTAGTGATCGGCGAAAACATTTTTTATACAAATTGAAGTATATGTAGTTATGTAAAAATAAGCTCATTATTTTCAATATTTTGTTGAATAACCTCCATTTTCAATAATGTTTGGACATCTTCGAGACATGAAGACAATAAGGTCCTGATGTCCCGATGCATCGCTTTCACGGGAGTTTCTTCCACGCATCTTCGACTATGCTCCATAAATCGTTGCCGTTTTTTCTTCAACATATTTTTTTATATCTTTCCAGAGATCGTCAATAAGGTTGAGGTCTAGAGACTGAGCAGGCCACGATATAGCCACCACTCTATTGTCTGCAAACCACTCCGTTGCTACTTTGCTGGTGTGTTTGAGTCATTATGTTATTGGAATACCAATTTTAGTGGTATATTCCTTTCTGAATATGGAAACATCATTTCGTTTATTATTTTCACATAAACATGTCGGACACACCACTGTCTAAAGCTAGTCCCACCAAATAAAACATTTTTGGTTTCATCTGTCTGTTCTTATTGCCATTTGACTTGGTCTTTAGGGAACTTTAAGCGTGTGGCTGCTTCCCTGGACTTCTTGCAATTAGTTGGTTCTGTAATAAATGTCTGCGGATAGTTATGATAATAACATCAATGTTAAGATCCCTTACTATAAGTCGGTCGTCCACAGTAGACGTTTTGCCTTACTTAATTTTCACGTTTTCTTATATTAAAATTTAATATGAATTTTTATTTGAAAGAAATCCCAAACACTCCTATTTTTTTTTTGAACAACTCCAAAGACTTTTCCAACAATTCTATTATTAATTTTACTTCTTAGATTTCATTAAAAAATCCGTTATAATTTTTAGCAGTTTGGAAGTTTCCAGACTTTTACGTGAAAAAATATTGGGTGGCAGCACTCTTATTATATTGAAAACAGCTATTTTATTATTATATTGTACCAGCTTTTACCCGCGGCTCCGCTCGCGTTGTTCTGATATTTTGGAAACTATGCTTAGAATTTATTGCCACAGAATTAGCTTCACAGTTTAATTGAAGCAATTAGTTTAACCACAGAATGGTCCCTAATACATAATTCCTTACTTTTAAAACTCTGACTGGCACAATAGTTGTTATAACGCTCTTTTTTTCACTCAAATTCTATATTAATAATTGCTTCTAATTTAATTCAACATAACTCCCATAGACTTCCAAAGTCTAAATGATAATTAATTAGAGTTTCATAATTGAACTTTTAAAAATTAATTTACAAAACAATTGCCCAGCCAATAGAGAACTTATAAATGTAACGAGTTGCTGCTAAACAGTTCAATGTATTCTTGTGATTGCTGTTGCACAGAGCAAAATAAATATAAATAAATGTAATGGTGTGTTCTCTGGACAGACATATGTATCAATCCCAGACATGTACGAGTGTGTAACTTGTTGAACAGCATCATCAGAAATATCAAAAATATGTGCGAACCAGACTGGCAATAAAAATGATAACACAAAGCACGATGCAACAACAAACAGCAAACTACAGCGATAATTACATTAGTCGTATATGTCCATGTGAATATGAGAAATGATGGGGTCGTACATCATCTCACACATATGGAAAACAGACCAGAAAAAAATGCGTACATTATCTATCATCTGTATTGCCAGTCAACATACTGATCTACCAAGACAACCAAATGTAAGCTGTCAGTTGATAAATTTAATAATAATCCCATCATGTTAGTGCATTCGGTCAAAGTTTTAGAAATATTTAATAATAAACAAGAGATAATGAGGATTATTATGTAATTCGTTTCGAAAAGAAAACTATTCAAATTTGTATGTTATTAGCATTAAAATTCGAAAACATATCCGTTCGATTTGGATTTCATGTAATTGCCCCCAATGGTTAGGTCTTGAAAGTGTGAAATGTCTGCAGAATCATTCTATAAGTTCTTAGATTGTAGTTTTGATTTCCATTAAGTACTGGGAACACAATTGGGACGAACGACGAATTTTTCGTTGCAAACTTTCGTCATCAAAAATATGAAATTTAACATAATACCACCGACGAATGAAATTCGTCGTGCGTGACGAACTCTGCGACAGACTTGTTTCCATGTTTTACGCCGACGAACTACAAAAACATAATTTAACCAAAATGGGTAATTAAACGAAAGTCAATTAAGCGTGGACTTTTGTGAGAGGTCCTCAATCGAGTCAAAATGTATGACCGACCCCCACTAACTTTGGAGGGCCGACCCACTTATGGCAGTGACAGACGCCCTGGAACCACCCCTGGGGGTTCCCCATACAAACATTCCACAAAATCAGAAATGTTTGTATGGTGATCCTTCCAGGGGTGGTTCCAGGGGGTGTGCCACTGGCATAGGTGGGTCGGCCCTCCAAAGTTATTGGGAGTTGGTCATACTTTTTGACTCGATTGAGGAACTCTAAATGGATCAAAGTGAGATTTTTCAAAATTTGACCCTTCAAGAAAATCTTACCTTTCGGATCAAAAGTCGGGACATCAAAATACATTTTAGAGGTATGATTCCTTGGGCAAAGTTTCTTATTTTGATCCCTACAGTACGATTTTCCTTGTAATTTGTGCGATTTTTTTGCTTCCTACTGTAAATACTTAAGTGTCGCGGCGTTCTGTTTGCACATGACATGTCAAAAATTACATACAAATATTCCATTGCGAAATTTATACATACATACTTTCAAACTTAAAAGTCAGGCGGCAATGTAACTTAAAAATTTCAATAAGAGCGCTTTTCGTTTTGATTTGAAATTTTTAAATCTCATGTGGGTTGGATATCGGCAAACTTGTTTCTACATGTTCTGTAACTCACGCGTCTTGCTTGAGGTTTGCCATGTTAATTTAGGTCAGCTGTTTTTTGAAGTCGTCAGTGTATTAATAAACTATGGAAAGATAAACTTAACAAAACAATAGAATAT
This sequence comes from Tachina fera, assembly GCA_905220375.1. Classification (NCBI taxonomy): domain Eukaryota; kingdom Metazoa; phylum Arthropoda; class Insecta; order Diptera; family Tachinidae; genus Tachina; species Tachina fera. The sequence continues at coordinate 47,721,677 of LR999964.1, read as the reverse complement.
TTTATAAATTTAATATCTTTTTAATTATTATTCGAACGATTTCAACGGGCTAAAATTCGTATTACTTTTCAAGCCAAATTACATGTGATAATTATTAATGACCAAATAACACTAAAGTTAGTTGTAAATATTCTGACTAACACGTAGTTGAACCGAACAACTAGCTCTTTTGGAAGGCCACTAAACCTTCATCATCAGCGTTATATTTTGTGTTTGGTCCACTGTGTGTGGTATCAGTTAATGTAGATTTCTGCTTTATATACGTAACTTTTATGCAAATAAAATACGTGAATTGTTTTGATTCATCGTATTTCAATTTTACCATCTCTAAATTTACAACAGTCTTACCATTGTCGCTTGTTCTTTACTAATTATGCACATGTTAGTTATTTTGCTTATTTTTGTTCTACTTAAGACACATTTTTTTGGTTTGTTACTGTTAAGTATATTTATTTAAATTTTTGTCACAGACGAATGGCTATTAATTTCAGTTAATTTTAATTATTATTGTTCGAACTTCATTTGGTTTTATATATATGATTCGAACGGGCTAAAGGTCGTATCGCTTTTTAAGCCCGTTCAAATCATTAATATTTTTTTAATAAACATTTTACCGAACTATTGCTATTTTTAATTTCATTTATTAAATATTTTTAAGGTTTCCTTAAAGTTTTATTTAGGCTAGATAAATTAGTTCACTTCATTTTGCGCTCGCGATTTGAACTCTAGAACATCCCAGCAAAAAATTTCAATAAAGTTAATGGGGCTTGGAATTAAGTATATTTGGTTGAAGCTCTTCCCTACTGAATTACCAACTTAATGATTTTAACAAGGCATGAGACTAAAATAATCGATTCTTGAGAAGTAATTACTTTTTTATTTGGCAACTTGTTTACGTAATCTATTTATTTAATCTACAAAAATCATTCTCCTCATTTAGAAACTTCTACATAATTTTTCTACATGTTAGGTAATGTGATTTGTAAGCGAGTAATGAAATTTGGTAATGAGAAAAGTAAGCCATTATATCGCAAGTAGTTGATGGTAATGAATTTTTTGCTGGGATCTACAATGCGATTTCAACTCGCATCGCAAATGGTATACGAAATGCGATTGTCAGAACATACCCGTATGTCAAATGTCATTTGAAATCCACTATGTATTATAAGTTGTTTGCCAACGTGTTAAAATTTCATTTATCTTGTATCATACAAAATCAAAAAGCGAAATCCATAAGGTGACCTAATTTTGATATGAAATGCAACACTGCAGCAAAAATATTTATTTTTGTTAGTGAAAAAGTTTCCTGCTGTCAGAAAATTTACGAACGTTTTATTTTTTTTATTTTGACAACAGGGAAGTAGCAAGCAGCTGATTACACAGTGTGACAAAAAAATACCTGCGAAGTGTTACTGTTTTTCTGGTAGGTATTGTCGAGTATAACAACAATCTGTATTTGAAATTTTCCAAACACCTCCAAAATCTTGAGTTACGGGTAAACTTTTATTCTTGCGGAACTCAAGAAAAAAGTTTGGGGACCACTATTGTATAAATTTTGTACTCTTTGCTCGTATATGTCTATTAAATTTGATTTTCATCATCCTTGAAGTCTAAATACACAAAAAGCGTATAAATAGAACGCGAAATACATCATACAGGTAGTTTTTTTAAAAAAAGTTTAATAACTCGGTCAATTTCGAGGGAATTTTTTAAAACAAACTTGCGAATTACTCCTCATCAATTGTTTTATAAGTACAGTTATAAACACTGGTTCCAGTACAAAAATACTCCCCAAGAACGAGTCCAAAGTAGAAAAGTGTCGAAAAAAACCGAAAAAATTATATTTGGCTGAAAAATACAGATATATTTCTGAAATTTACTGAAACAATATATGGATGATTCGAAAGGTCTTAGTCTCTTCTTTTTAAATCCGTTTATAAGTTCAAAATCGGTTGATATTTAACTTAGAGGTTGATAAGTGCCTACGGGTATGAAAAACCGGGTTTTACCCGTAACTCAAGATTTTGGAGGTGTTTGGAAAATTTCAAATACAGAAATACAGATTATTGTTATACTAGACAATACCTACCTGAAAAATAGTAACACGTCCCAGGTATTTCGATTTCAATAAAATTTGTCACACAGTGTTATCATCTGCTGGTATGAATTCATTTTGTACTTTTGTAGATTTATTGAACTTATAAAACTGGCAACCCTATTCTAGCGCTAAAAAAGAAACACAGCTGACTAGAGTAAAGTAAAGAAACTCGGAAATTTGTATTGAAAAATTTAATTGTGTTTTTATCAATTAAAATTTGTATACTCTTCTACATAATACAAAAAACAACGATTTCGGCCTGTATATTTAATTTCTCAAATGTAAAAGGTTTAGGCAACACAAAAAGATAATTTCAAAATTGTCTGCTACCTAAATGTGAAAATCGACTTATTTGTTAGTCCAGTGATGCATACTTTCGCTTGCCCGAATTACCAATACTACAAAAAGCTAATTTTTTGCATTAGCTATTCCATACTACGAATAATTTTTTTTACTATTCGATAATACGAATAATTATATTTTTTTTTAGGAATTTATTTGTAGTACATATGATAGAAATTACATCTTTGCCTTTTTTCTACTGTCAACTGTCAAATATTCAGTTGCTATGAAGTCTCGTGTTATACATTTAATACGTTTTAAGTAAAAAAGGGAATTTCTTTAAAAGATAAATTAAAATTATAGAATGCAGTAATAGTGGATCTCTATATGACATTTGTAACAAGTATGGTTTATTTAAGTCAATCAGTTGCACTACGACAGTCTCATGTATAATATAAGACTTCATGCCAGTGAGCATAAGTGGCAAAATTGAACATGGTCATAAAGAGTTCATCCATGCAATTTGACATTAAAAATCGAAAGATTCATGTTTTAACCCACTGTTATAACTTGGCGCGATTTTAAATGAAAAATTTTATGGCAAAAGTTGAAGTATCTGCATATCGTCACCTGAAATCCCAAAGAAGCAAAAACCTTAGAAATCTATGATTAATGAATAAAATCAATATATTTGAACATATGTATGTATGTATGTATGTGAGTAAAATTTCAAGGAAAGATGTATTTTGGTTAATCACATGATAATCAATCAAGAAGTATATTATGAATTTTTTAGCTTTTACGGCCTTTTGGATTTTGTGTGACGATATGTTTTATTTTTATAAAATGAAAAAAAAAAACTGTCCAATAAGTTTCTAACATTAACGAAAAGTCCTGGCAATGCACTTATAATTCGTTATATTGGACATCCACTGTATATTGAATATTGTGGTGCTGCCAGATGTTCAGTAGTGCTACCATCTCTTGTCAAACGTAGAAGACATGTTCGAGGTATTTGCACATAATTTAGATAAATCCATAAATCCGATTTTAAGTCACTTATTGCGGTCCAATAATTTGAAACACAGACATTAAATCATTCTTTGTTTTTATTTAGAAACATTTCTACATATTTACGTATATGTATGTATATTTATAATTACAACAATGACTGCTGTTCTTTGCGGGAACATGTGCAAATACACGAGATGTATGTATGTATGTATGATATATAAACATCCATATGTACATACATATATGCCTATTTTGACCGGTAGAGAACAAAGTGCGTAGTCCCACGTTGTTCTGTTTTTTTTTGACTGAATTCTCTTTGTTGTGCCATTGTCGTTTTTTTTTTCTAAATTGTGGAAATATTTATAAATTTAACACAACATCATTATCATTTCGCAATACAAAGCCTTGCGAAAAATATTCAAAAGATACACGCTTCTATGCAGGGATGGAAAATTTATAATTTTTTTAATCGGCATCAAACAATTTTCCAATGTTCATAGTATCAAACTGATTTTTACATATTTTAGGAACTTAAAAATATTTAATGTGTGTGAAGATAAATTCGAATTTAACTAGCAGAGACAGGAACCAACATTTCTAACATAGCATGTTAAGCACATAACAGAGCACTGTTAGCTATTTAACAGTAATCGCTAAATGGATTATGATTCCAAATCCTTGGAACTGGAACGAGATATTTCGATTATTTCAATTCCCAAATTGAAGTGGCAAATTGCCACTTTGTCGACTGCCTTGTCACTTTTTGTAAATTATATAATAATACATTAAGGACCATTATTATAACTTGCCGTTAGCTAAAGGTAAGATTTTATTGGATGGATAAACACTTTTTCACTATTACAACTTCATTTTAACAAAAAGTGAGCGATAAGCTAAAGACAAGTTCATCCTGCCTGTAACTTTTATTGTGAGGTATTGTCATTTGAACTTGCCACATTTTCGCCACTTGCAACACTTTCTACTTTATAAAACAAAGTCAAATTTATTTGGTCAAAATATGGCATAAAACAAAAACAATACAACACAAAACACATAAGAATAATAAAAAACAAAATAATTGACAAAAATATTTGCATTATGTTTGTAATTCGAGAAATAAACAAAAGCAAGTTGCCACTAATCATTTTTAACAAACAAAATCCACAATATCCACAGAAATGTTGCCACCAACCAAATATTTTATCGGACAGTTGTAATTTTAAAGGTCACTTTATAGTTCAGTTTTGCTAAAGTTAGGAATAACTATCCGAAACTTTATCGTTGTTAAGTCATAATAATGGCCCTAAAAATTAAAAGTTTAGTGTAATTGTTGCGTTTATTTTTGTCCTTTTTTTATAAATCCCCCATTAGGTGCCACTTTTTGAAAAATGTCATTGGTCACCCTGTTCACCGAATTTGCCTGCAAACTGTTATGTTATGTCAGCATAATTATGCCCGTTTAAAACAGTGCATTGAACAAAAAAGGCGTTGCCATTACGTATTTTTTGCAACTAAAAGTAGTCGATAACAACTAGGCCGACTTCCTAAACGCAAGTTGCAATGCACAATTTAATAAAATGCGTGTGCAATGCTAAGGATGTATTAAGAGCAACCTTGCGTTGCGGAGACATTTTTTGCATTTTATCGGCATTTAGGAACGCCGCTATGCAACTCATACATATGTTTGCCAACAAAATAAAAATGATGCGCGATTTTGACAACTGATACTCATTAAAATGAGTTGCCAAACGATTAGGAACATTGGGCATTGCCAGAAAGTTTACATATGCGTTTACGAAGTGTATGCATTGTAAATATGAATTGCAACTTGCGTTTAGGAAGTCGGCCCTACTAATCTTATCACACGTTCGATTGTGATAGCTAATGTTAAGGTTAAACATCTGGAACTCTAGCGTTTGGTTGTAATAATGGCCTTTAAACAAATTGACTACCTGTAATGGAGAAACTACGCCTCTAGTCGCGATGTGAAGGCCGTTTCTCAATGTTTTCTTGCATTAATTCAATAATAACACAATACAAAGTATGGAAAAATTTTTGGCCAATATTTATAAAATTAATTGTTTATTAATTAATGCATTTTTGAGACACTGCTGCCTCTTGTTAAAAAATTATTATTCAAGTACTAAACGCAAAAATCTTAAAATTAGTCTAATTGACCTGCCTAAAATTAAATTCTCATATCTTTTGTAATGAGAGTTTATTGTCCGCATGTCAGTCAGTGTTGCCAGCAATGAGACTGAAAACTCTACAGCACAGAAGAAAAAAAAACGAAAATAAAATATGTACAAAAAAACTTTTCGACAAATGAGGTTTTTCATTTTTATCAAAACATATTTGGTAGTGTCATAATGTTTTAAATTATTAACAAACTTCGGCATTTAAAAATATCAAAATCAGGTTTGTTTAAAACAAAATTTATTTTAAAGCCATTACGAAAATATTACAAAAATTATTCAAAATTATTTAATTTCATAGTAAAAAAATAGTTCAAATAATTTTATAAAGCAGAGTTTTTGTACTATAATGGCAAACACAGCTGCATGTGATGCCCACAGTGTTACCAGAAAATGATAATGAGAGATTGCTAAATCGCTCAAAAAAAAACTTCTAAAATTTTTTACAGAAAAAGTGTAATGATACATTTAAATTAAAAAAAGTTTGATGAAATATGTTTGGATTTCATGTTTATACAAACTTATTAGCATTTACAGGTATTTTTACATAAAATATGTACATATCGATCATTTACTCCAACAACGTCTTATCTCAAAAAAAAAATTTGGTAGAAAACGAATTTTGAACTTTTAAATTTCACGCAACTAAAGGTTCAATCAGACGTGTCATACCCATAAATATAAATATGTATTTGGTTCACCTATTGGTGCTGCCATAACTATAAACAGCTGTTTATGCTCTCAGCAGTGCAGCAGCAAATAAGTCCTTTTGTTTCTTTATTTAGTTTAGTTTGAATGGCAGTAGCAAGTACGAAAATTGCCATTGTACCCCACACATACATATGTGACCTTCTCCGAGGAAAGGGACCTAGTGTGTAAAAAAGAAAAACGCATTTAAAAAATTAAATTTTAATTTGAAATTTATTTGCTGGTGGTTCAGCTTGGTCTATATGCATTTCATTGTTGCTGTAACAAATCATCAGTAGACTTCAACCACACATTTTGAATAGTCACAAACCTCTTATCTTATGCACAGACTTTCAAGAGGTTTGTGACTATTCAAAATGTGTGGTTGAAGTCTACTGATGATTTGTTGCAGCAACAATGAAATGCATATAACCAAGCTGAACCACCAGCAAATAAATTTCAAATTAAAATATAATTATGACAATATGTCGAATAATAAATTTGTTAAATATAAAATTTTAATGTTTTACTCATTTTTGTCTATTTTCCCAAGTTCCCGTTTATGGCACACTAGGTCCCTTTTCTCTGAGAAAGTTTGTGTTTCCTTTGTGTGCTGCAGACGACCTATACCTTCGCATAGGAAGTAAGAGATTCCAAGATCCACACCCAGCGTTTTAATGGTCTCCACCAGTATACGTCTTATTAAAATCTTTGCACCCGATAATGGAAAATACCACTTAATAACTGTAAGCGATACAGTTAGTTGCGTTACCCATTAACAAGTGATCGCCCTTAAAAAATAATTACGATGGCGTGAGTGCTGTTCCCCTTCCCAGAGCTGCCTTACAACTGACAAATATGTCTAATTAGCAGACAGCTGTTTATGTTTACCAATTTCCAATTGGTTTCTATGGTTATGGCGAGTCACATATAATCAAATACAGTTTTGTCGCATGGGTTTGGTTCGAACAGCTGTTTTGTTGGTATATTTATGACAAAAATCATTCTTTATATCAAAAAATAAAAAATTTTAACAAAGTAAAATTTATTTATTTTAAACAAACAAATTCTCCAAAAAACTAAAGCATTTAGCACAATTTTTTAAAGTTCAATGGTTTTTAAATGCTAAAATGGCAACAATGACTGCCCATAATTACTTAAAATGTGTTAACAAGTTAATTTTCATTCACTAATAAGGGTTTGTTAGTTTTATATTCTACCTATTCTCACAAGCGCATTTGTTAGTTGTTACAAAACTTTACTGCAGGTACCTAAAACTGTTGGTTATTGTTGTTGTCTTTCTAGAGAATAAGCAGCAATCCATCCTTCTTCTTCTCGCAAGCATTCCCGCACTAGGCTTCAAGGGAACCTGCTGTTTTGTAATGAACAAGAACTGCAAGTATCATTTGTAATCTCTAAGTGTGCAGTTGTCTTAATTTTCGTGGCTATTGATTTTATTTTCGTATATATTATTTTAAATATTATTACCGATATGGATAAAAGAGGTACATACACATGTATACATATGTAAAATATTTTGAATTATTTTCTTTCGAAAGATCAAAGCAATGATTTCGGGGCTACTAATCGCATTCTAGACGTGATTCCGATAAAATAAAAAACTCGTGACATATAAAAATTTCTTCTAGATTGAAAAAAAAAATTAATTTTACGGCAATATGGACTAATAACGGCTTTTTATGTCAATAATTGAAGAAATGGCAAAATTGGCATATGCCATAAAAAATGTCCGTGATTGTAACCATCCCAGCTTTCTTTAGCAGTGATAATGAGATAATATCTCTAGATAAAATATCTTGGGCAATTGTCAGTTTCTCATCATTTAAATCACCAGGTCCGAATGGCATCATGGCAATTATGCTACAGAGCGCGACATCATCCCATGGTTTTTTAAATTCTATAAAAGAGAGACAGAGTTCTCATTACGTTCCGACTAGCTGGAGAAAAGTCTGAGTTTTGTTCATTCCGAAGATTGGAAAAAGAAGTCATGGAGATGCAAAGGACTTCCGTGCAATCTGGCCGGATAATAACCGTGCTGTGTGCAAGAAATGTCACTGCGAAATTAGTCAACAGCGAGAGGTCAAAATGGGCATACAGAGGAACACGGCAGGGTGGTGTGATCTCACCTTTTGCTCTGGCTTCTTGTTGTTAACGCAATACTTTTCTGATTAGATGCCTTGGGTGTTCAGGTTGTAGCGTACGCGTTCAATATGATGATAATGGTCTCAACGCTCTGGGCAAACTTAGTAACTGTGGTACAGACTGTGGACTGAGAGTGAACCCAAACAAAACGGATCTGGTACTACTTACCACAAGGACCAAGCTACAGGACTTTAGACTTCCTCAGTTGAATAATCATGATTTGTCACTATCAGACATTTTATCTAAGAGTTATACTGGACTTAAAAAATTAATTCATCGATCAACATTGAATGATATCTTAGAAAAAGCATATACCGAGGCGAATTCATGTACCAGGTGGTGCCAAGTTAAGAGTTGCTTTTTTAGGAAGTCTGGCTTGTCAAATTTCATTGCAATAAAATTTGTAGGAAGTTTGATTTGTCAATTTTCATTGCAGTAAAGTACTAAGCTGGTGAGAACTTTTCGCGTCGGAAAGATGTGAAACAAAATATTCCATCGTTTCTCGAAAAGTGAGAAAAAGTGTGTCTGCAACTTATGTCGAAAAGTATCAGCAGTGATTATGTCATAATATACAACTCAAAGCCTATTTAAACTCGCTGATTTTGTAAACGCTTATCAAAAATGTCTTTGACGGCGATCAAAATTTACTAAAAATCGAAAACTTTCAACGATGGCGGCGAAAATACAATCGTCGGCTAAACTAAGTATTGTGTGGTGCGACGTTTATGATTTTTGGTTTCAAAGTTGTTGAAAAGAATAAATAAAACATGTTGTTCAAATAATTTAACAATGAAAGTAACACTTCAGAGCAAAATTTTTACCTTTTTTTTGCGTTATTATTCATTGTATTTTAAACATGTATTTTTTGGTTAAAACTGTATCTCGCCCTGTTTTTATTTGTACAAAGCAGAAACTTTTTTACAGACACAATTTTTCTGAAAATTTTTAAATAATTTCATTACGTGACAGCTATTAGTAGCCAGAAAAAGTTACATATGCAGGTTAGTGAGGAAAACAGTTGCTTATTTCAATTTATGGCATTTATGTTTCACTTAACATGTTCCAGGCGAAAATTTTCTCGTGACGAGAGTTACAGAACTTGGGTGGGTACTGGCATATGAATTCGCCTTGGCATATACATACATATGTATGTATTAGGGTATTCATTTAATCGGGGTTTTGCTTTAATCGGTTAATCGCTCGATTAATTAACTGAGGTTTTTTGCTTAATCGGTTAATTTTAGTATTAACCGGTTAACCGATTAATAAAGTTGTTCCATAAATCAAGTGTTTTCAACTAATAAATAAAAGTGCATAAATTATTTATTAATTTGAGTTTATTAGTAAAACCAAAAACACTCATAATAATTCTTGAACTAATTCGGTTAATTTCTGACTCATAATGACAGAGCTCAGCGACGAATATTCTGCAAAAAAGTTAATTTCTGAATTTCTTGGCTTTCGCTTTTGTACTGTCTCTCATTAAATCTAATCCTTAATTAAATCGTTGGTAACAAACAGTACTATTGGCTTTTATTAAATTATTAAATAAAAACTTAATAATGCCCTCCAGTTAGAGTATCAGATTCTCTAGTAAAACTCTTATAGTCATGTCCAAAGATTTTTAAGTTTTACTTAGGTTAGGATCAGTGAACATACTTCTTTGTTTGTATGAAAAATAATTTCTAAACACTCACCTTCATACAAAAAATAAATTGTAATACTAAAAAATATGAAAAAATTTGTAACGTCGGTTAATCGACTGAAATTAACCGGTTTAACAGTTAAGAGAAAAAAACCGATCTTAAATTAACCGATCAGTTAATCGGGTAGTAATTAACCGATTAACAGTTAACCGATTGAACACCCTAGTACAGGGTGGCCCAGAAAGACCGAAGTGGTGTAAATTCCTTATAACTTTTTATTTAAGACATATTTTTTTAATTTTTTGTTTTTTAAATACAGTAAATTTATAGGGAATATTTTTAGATTAGTTGTTAAAAATGATATCCCGCAAGTGGAGGCCATTTTCTGCATCGCACAAATGATCTCTTTTCAACACATTTTCCATGACCTTTCGCAAAACTTCCGGTGTTATGTTGTTAATTTCGTCTGGAATATTGGTTTTTAATTCCTCAATAGTCCTAGGCTTATTAACATAAACTTTCCCTTTTAAATAACTCCAAAGGAAACAGTCTGGAGCAGTTAAATCCGGGGAACGCGGAGGCCAATTAAAATTGCTTCTACGCGAATTTATTCTTTCCCCAAAGATGTCGCGTAAAATAGCCATTGTGGCCCTCGGAGTGTGCGCTGTGGCTCCATCCTGTTGGAACCATATTTGCGGATGGTATTCCACGGCTGGCCTTACAAAATTTTCCAACATGGCCCGATATCGATCACCATTGATGGAAATGGCGACATCTCCTTCATTTTCCAAAAAAGATGGACCAATGATCCTTTCTGAAGAAACACCGCACCAAACAGTACACTTAACTGGGTGTAATTGTCGTTGATGAAGTACTCTCGGGTTTTCCTTAGCCCATATCCTAAAGTTTTGCTTGTTAACAAACCCATTTAATTGGAAATGGGCTTCGTCACTCATAAATAAGTTATGAATAATGGAAATGGAAAGAGCACATTTGTGCGAAGCAGAAAATGGCCACCACTTGCGGGATACAATTTTTAATAACTAATCTAAAAATATTCCCTATAAATTTACTGTATTTAAAAAACAAAAAATTAAAAAAATATGTCTTAAATAAAAAGTTATAAGGAATTCACACCACTTCGGTCTTTCTGGCCACCCTGTATAATACTCCTTGCAACTAACTGTAGAAGAAATTATATACATATGTATGTACTTATGTATTGTAAAAATAGTCCCTTGATCTGCATTTATAATTGATGTACGTTTCCAATGGGACGCACTATTGATAAATGAACCGATCCATAACGTTGAGCACATTATCTAATATTATCACTATGTTTCTATATAGACGACTTATGTCGTTACTGGCTGATTTTTGATAAGATCCTTCCGATAAAATCCGCAACGAAGCCATTTTTTCAAAACCGGAATATTTTAAACTATCGGTTCCATAGCAAATGCTTCCTTGTTTAAACGATAATTGGCTTCAAATCTGCAAAGCAGCTTTTAACATACATAAGCGCAAAATATAATATACGTACAGTTTCTTGGGCAGCTCAGGTGGATTGATGCAATTCATGTGTAGCTGGCCAGTGCCACTAGAATGCCGAACTGCAATCGATTTATACATAAATAAATGAATATACTTACATACGTGAATACATTTCTCTCGGTAGCCAACACTGATGCAATTCCTCAGACTTTTTCTAAGCACTCTTCTTCTAATAACAAAAATGCTACAAATGCTCATGTCACTTTAATTTATTTATGTAATGAAAGATAATTAATTTTATTGATATTTTAATGAAAACAATATTTTTTTTTCTATTTTTTGCAAAACAAGTAAAATTAAAATTTGTAAACAAATAAGCAAATGTGAGCAACAGCTGATTCGATCATTGATTTTAGTTACATTCGAAATTAACAAAACCAACTTGGTTTCATGACACCAAATGAAACCAATATTGGTTTGCAAAAATGACAATTAGCCAAACCGACATGGTTTCTGTGACACCCCTGAATAGTATATTTTCTTGATTAATCGCGTTTAATCGATAATCACGATTAATCGCATATTTTTTAATCGTAATCGCAATTATGAAAATATGCGATTATTTGCAAACCCTAGTAGGTACAACATAATTGACATTTATTTATGCGTTATTTACTTCAGTGAACAAGTTTAGAACAGTTAAATTTTAATTTGCAGCGCAGTGATGCATTTACGAACACACACAGCCTTTATTATATAACTGGATATTAATTGTTTCAAATTTCCATATTTTAAAGTAATGCTATCATATAAATACATGCATACACTTTTCCAGCCCTGCTTCTATACCATTAAATAAAAATAAAAGGCGGCATGAAATGAAAATGTCTTTCCTTTTTCTTGTGACTTCGTTTGTACTCGGAATGACGGCAAATTGTTAATTTATTTAAAAAATATACACGCGCGTACACACATTAATGTACGCTTAACAATAAAATATATGTAAATTTGTATGTATGTATACATTTGTACCATATTTACGACAATTCTGCACCTTTACGATATACACTTCTGCTTTTCAGTTCCTTGTAAAAAAAAAACTCATATGTACATATAACAGCCGCCAACAACTACGTATTTTTATTTTTATATTTTATATAAAAACGTTTTTCTTTTAAAATCAAGCAGTTTATTCGAAAAGTTTCCTTACCAAACACACGCAAGTTTCGAAATAAACTGAGTAAAATATTGTCGTGACCATAATTTTGTTTAAATAATTTTAAAATAGTGGAAATAATATTGGAAATTTGTTTGAGAATGTTATTTCAAAATATTTTAAGAAATGTTTATAAGATTGGTAAAACTTTTGACAAAGGTACATTCAAATCTTGCACTAAAGTGATTTTTCAAATAAATTTTATTATTTATTCATCCAAACTGCATGAAATTAATCTAAAATTTTATTTCCATGTCTTTCATTTTAGAGTGTGATTGCGGTTGCTTGGATTCCTACAATTCGTCGACAGTAGTTGTTGCTGGCAATAGTGGCAGTAGTAATTTTAACAGCAATAACGGCATTACCAGCAGTAAAAATTCATCGACAATTGGTGTCGACGTTAGCGGTGGCAACGATATTAGCGTTGGTGTTATAAGCAGCAGCACAAACGTGGCGTCTTCCGTGGCGATTGTTCCCAGTAACGGCATCAAGACGGCCCATACGAAAGTTGCTACCTCTGGGGGGCACGCTAATACGCAGCCCCCCAGTAAACGTTCCAGCAGTGGCGCTGATGGCGATTATCAATTGGTTCAACACGAGGTTCTCTATTCCTTATCAGCTGAATATGAGGTAAATTTTCTTTTTTTAATTTGTTTTGCAAGTAAATTTAAATTCGAACGTAAATTTCTTCTTTTTTCTACAAAGGTGTTGGAATTTTTGGGACGTGGCACATTTGGCCAGGTTGTGAAATGTTGGAAGCGTGGCACCTCCGAAATTGTTGCTATAAAAATTCTTAAAAATCACCCATCCTATGCACGCCAGGGGCAAATTGAAGTGTCGATATTATCGCGTTTGAGTCAAGAAAATGCCGACGAGTTCAATTTTGTTCGGGCGTTTGAGTGTTTTCAACACAAAAACCATACTTGTTTGGTTTTCGAAATGCTCGAACAAAATTTATATGATTTTCTAAAACAAAACAAATTCTCTCCACTACCGCTGAAATATATACGACCAATATTGGAACAGGTGAGTTATGTTAATTACAAAATCAATATCGTGCGACACTTTAAAATAGAAAAAAGGCCCCTGAGTAATTTTTCATAAATTTCGATAAATAAGTTTTAAAAAATGAGGCCCTAGAGCTGTATTCACCCATTGTTACGGAACCAAATTTTTCGTCAGGAGAAAGATTTTTTTATATGTAGTTGGAGGTTTCTCTTTTTGAGAAAAGGTGAGAGAGAGAGAAGATGAAGAAGATAACTAATTTTTCCCCGTTTCACTCACTTTAACTTTTGTTTTACCCATTTTAGACACGCAAAGTTTATTTTGCAAAGTCTTAATTCAGCTGTGTAATAGACAGAGGAAAGAATACTCTCTCTTTTTGTCTTTCTCTCGCTATGAATTCTTGTTCAAACACACTTTATAAAGAAAAAAGAAAACTTATCGATAATTTGCATTTTTATAAAAAAAAAACCAATTACTTTGGTATTACCCCATTTCCACATGTGAAAGTTTATTTTGCAAAGTCTTACTCCTCCCTCTGTCTTTCATACACAGTGTTGCCAAAACGGCGGTTTTCCCGCTATATATGACTGCATTTTGTAGTCATTAGCGGCAAGTCTACTTAAAAAACCACCAGCGGATATTTTAGCGGAAGAATTTCTTAGTTGACGGATTTTCAGCGTTTTTCTGAAACTTATAAAGACAGATATTGAATCAAAATAAAGTAGTTTTAACGCAGCTATGCGACACGTACCCTGGTATTTATGTTGAGTTTTTTTTCGATATTAACACGTACAGCGAAAAGAAACTAACGTCATTAGTGTTTTTATGGGAATTTTTACAATTTCAGTTTAAAATTTTTGTAAACGCACTAATAATCCCAAAATTATATTTTGCTTATTCAATAAAATATTTTTTATTTAAATACATTGAAATTGATTATTGAGGGGTTTAGCTGGATCCTATGCGCATTTCACTGTTGCTAATGCAGATCATCAGGGAACCTTTACCAAATAAGTAAAATATAATTTTGGGATTATTAGTGTGTTTACAAATTTTAAACTTAAAGAAACTAACGTTGTTTTTCTTGCAAATAAAAAATTGTCATATTGTGGTCGTGTAGTATAATGTGAGACTTGTAAGAGGCTAAAAATAAAAACATATGTATGTATTTTATACATATATACGAGTATAAAAGTGAATAAAATTTAAATCGAGATTAAAATTATATTACAAATTCGAGATTTACACTATGACTTTTTCCCCTGCATTTTTCTTGAATTCTCTTTAATGTTGCTACCCCTTTGGTCGCCTTTGTATCCCGTTCGACAATAAACTCAAGAAAAGTCACGTTAAAAAGTCATTGTGTTAATCCCGTAAAACCAATTTAATCATTCTTTTCGTATTAAAAAAAAAATAGTAAACAAATCTTTAGACAAACGGATAAAAAACCGAAAACTGGGTGATTGGACCAGTGAGTATGAGGAAAACATAATATCAACCAAAATCTCTCAAAACAATGACTTTTTCTGAATAATTTGTTTTTGATTGGAGACTTTTGTTATTGAAATTTTCTTTCGAAATTAAACTTCAAGCCAATGAGAATTGAGCCACAGAGTTAGTTTTATCAACACTATTTTTTAATTTCAGATAGAGAATCAGAAAAATTTTAACAATATTTTACAACAAACACTTAAAGCAAACCGGCAAGATATTATTTCATACGTGTAGAACAATTAGGGTCTATCGCACTTAAACATTAATATTATAAAATGGAATAGTCCCATGGATTCTAATTTTTCATGGTTCGATGTTCGTGTATGGAAACTCTGCAGGAAATAAAATACATACTTAAGGAGTAGGCTGAGTTTTGCTTAC
The DNA here is from genome assembly GCA_905220375.1 of Tachina fera. Lineage (NCBI taxonomy): Eukaryota > Metazoa > Arthropoda > Insecta > Diptera > Tachinidae > Tachina > Tachina fera. The sequence continues at coordinate 47,706,002 of LR999964.1, read as the reverse complement.
AAATATTGGGGATGTATGAGATTCCAACATACATACATATATGTATCTATGCATGTATATACATATTTTAAAAAAATTTATCTTATTCTCTTATTTACCAATAAACCATAAAAAGGACATATGTATGTTGGTTATAAAAAATTCAGCGGGTATATTAACAATTATTTTTATTCAGCTAGCGGTTTTTAGCGCGGTTTCAGTGGCTATTTGGTGGGAAATGCCTACAACATTTTGGCATCACTGTTCATACAGCTGAATTAAGACTTTGCAAAATAAACTTTGCGTGCCGTTATCCATAATTTTCTATAAAGATACCAGAGTCAGTGATCTTTTTCTATAAAAAGTACTAATTATCGATAGCTTTTCTTTTTTCTAGAATTAAAATTGCATATAGCGTTTTTTTATAGAAATTAAGTTACCGAAGATATTTACCAAGAGTAGCAGAGTTATCAAGAACTTTTCTATTATAATTTTTTTTATAAAAATATAAATTTATCCATTATTGGATATAAATTTTATAACACCCTTTTATTTTTTTTTTAAGTATCCAAAATTATTTAACCTTTTTAATATTTAATCTTTGCCAACTTTAAATTCCTTTCAGGTTTTAACAGCATTACTAAAACTTTCACAACTGGGCTTAATTCATGCCGATTTAAAGCCAGAAAATATAATGTTGGTCGATCCGGTCAGACAGCCCTACAGGTAAGTTATAAAATGGAAATTTTGAAGAAAATATGTCGCTGACAGTTTCCTAAATTTCTACGCTTGCAGAGTAAAAGTGATTGATTTTGGTAGCGCTTCACATATTAGCAAGACTGTATGTAATACATATTTACAGTCTCGTTATTATCGGGCACCTGAAATAATTTTAGGATTGCCGTTTTGTGAAGCAATAGATATGTGGTCGTTGGGCTGTGTAGTGGCGGAATTGTTTTTGGGTTGGCCTCTGTATCCCGGTTCATCGGAATTCGATCAAATCAGGTAATTGTTATAATTTATGGTTTGTGGTTTTTTTTTCTAATTTAAACGTTGTGCGTGTGGGTGGGTATTTTGCTCTTCAGGTACATATCACAAACTCAAGGTTTACCAACGCAACATATGCTCAGCTGTGCTTCAAAGACATCGAAATTCTTTTATCGTGATACGGATCTAACGTATCCATTTTGGCGTCTAAAGACCATAGAAGAATATGAGGCTGAAACGAACACAAAAAGTAAAGAGGCGCGCAAATACATTTTTAATTGTCTGGACGATATCGGTCAGGTTAATGTGCCTACTGATCTGGAGGGAGGCCAATTGTTGGCCGAAAAGACAGATCGGCGAGAGTTTATTGATTTGCTTAAGCGCATGCTAACCATTGATCAGGAAAGACGTTTAACACCGGCCGAAGCCTTAAATCACTCATTTACTCGTCTCACTCACTTGGTGGACTACGTCTATTGCAATAATGTTAAGGCATCGGTACAAATGATGGAAGTGTGCCGAAGAGGGGACTATCATCCGTAAGTAACTGAATTTATTTTTAGAAATCTCACCTCAGTTCAACATACATATATTTTTCTGTTTTAATCGAAATTTGTTCAGAAAATTAAAAATAACTGACTGTTGTGAAATGCGTAATTATTTTCTTTATAATACATTTTATTGTTACTAATAAAAATTTATTTTTCATGTATCTAGAGTGCAACCTACATCAACCTTAGTTACGAATTTCGTACCTAGTACAACAGAGAATATGACATTTACGATTAACAATCAATTGACCAGCCAAGTACAACGTCTTGTACGTGAAAGGCCTTTGGCTTATGAGAATCTATATCAGATCTATGGTGGACGAAATGTGGGTCGTCAGTACGCTCAGGGTCGTACAGATACGTTCCAACATCAATTGGTTTCAAATATTTTATGTCCACCATCGTATCAAGCAATGCCCAGTCCCACCAAGCACGTCGTTGTTGGCAGTACAATGCAGCCGCCACTGCAAGTAAGTGTTATTTTCCTTTAATACTTTCGCTATGGAACATTTTACGTTTTAATATGAATATGTACCTACTTGCAGTTATATATTTAATATATCGATATAAAAATGCTAGGGTTGCCAAAGAGTAAATTTAATAATATAATAATTGATGATGATGTTTATTAATGTGTATGTGTATGTACTCGTAATTTCGAATAAAAATTTCGCGTAGCATAACATTTTATTTATAAGCAAAAGCATACAAAATAATTTCGGTTGATATTAATAATTATAAAATACTTTAGTTTTAAATTGTACAAAACAAAAATTATTATTATTGATACAAATTTTTATTTAAGTTTTAATAAATTAATTTTATAAATTTTTTAATCTTTAAATAAGATGATTTATTTTTTTTCCAAAAAATTATAAACTTAAGCTTAAGCTTCAAAAATTTATAAAATTCCTTACGTTTGTAAAACTTTTCTAGGATTGCTCCATTATAACTAAAAATAAGTATAGTTTTACAGCCGTATTCATAAAAATTTCATAAGTTGTTTAAATTCGCTAAAATTGTATTCATAATAGATTTTCAGCTTAAACCCCGTTTTTTAAACCTTGCGTAAATCGGGAAATTTTAAAATTGACTACCACCATGTTTAAACCAATTTTAAGATGACGTTGTTGTATTTTTGCTTCCTGTTTGTTTACATTTTCAGTTTTGCCTGTATGTATGTATGTATGGATGTATGTATGTACTTATGTACATAGATATGTACATGGGAATGTTATTTAGAAGAAGAAAATGGAATTGTATTTTTATAGAGTCCAAATAAATATTTACCAGAGAAGGAGCGATCAGCTTTCCATTCCCATTTCATCTTTTCTCAATGTGTAAACAAAAAATAAAAATAATAATTATATTGATGTATAAAAACTCACAACAAATAAAATAAATCTCTTTATTCTGGTGCTTCTTAATCTGCAGTAAAAAATCATATAAAAAGCACTTTTAAGAACGATTCGCTGTAAATTCTTTTTATTTTTTTGATTGCGTACGAATTGGAACACATTTTTTATTTTATAAAAACAATATTTTTCTAAAAATGGACAAAAAACTAATACAGATACGAGTACTTTGTTAATTAATAATCGTTGTTTAGCAGAACTAGGATGAAAGTGACAAATAGATAATACAGTGTTGCCACGATATTTAAAAAAAACCAAGTTAATTGATTTTTAGTTAAAACACTGATTATGAATACCAATATTTAAAAAACCTTATATATATAGCCTTAAAATGTTTTTTAACTAATATGGTTTTTAACCCTCAATCTACTTTTTTTATGAATACGGCTGTTAGTATACAACATTTCGATATGTATATAAAAAAATTCGGGATAAAGTGCTAAAAAAAAAGAGGAAACAAAACAAGGGATATAATTAGAGTCAAACTTACAAGATAACAACTTAAAAACTAACTACAAACTAAACATTAAGACAAAAAAAATGCAATGAAATAAAATTAAATTCGTCTTAAAAAAATAAAAGAATTATATACAATTAAACTACTGTGAAGTGTTAAATTTTTAAATAAAATAAACAAGCAAAAAATATAAGAAATATCAGTATATGGCAGCGGAATGTATTATTAATTTTTTTCATAGCGAAATATTGAAAAAATAATAATACATTTTTCTTATAATAAAGCTAATGGATAAAAGCGAAAGTAGCAGAGCTTTTGCAGATTTTATTTTATTCCAGGTTTTTAGTTCTTTAAGCACTTTTCATGATTTCTTCTGCTGGTTAATTTTCAACTTCGAAAAATGGAGTTTTTAGCCTGAATTAGTTAGCACTTTGACTACAAAACCGAAGGTCCTGGGTTCGAGGGCGGTCTCCGATGTTTTGATGTGTATTTGTGCCTTTTTTGTCTTAATTGTGGTAGGAAAAGCTCTAGTGATGAAGGCATAGAGGCTGTAGGCGACTATAAACACAAAACTTTAAAATGGTTTTAATTTAAATGAGTTAATTTTATTAATACGTGTTTAAAAAATATAAAGTACAAAAATATATTTCAGAGTGTATCGTGTTTCCTTTGGTTTACTCTTTGCGTGTTCAATGACTAGTGTCGTTATTTTAAAAATTGTTGTGTAAGGCAGAGAAGAAAAGTACAGCGTTGTATTTTATGCCAGTGATGACAACATTCCCCCCACCGTAATCCTTTCTATGCGGAGGATTCCTTAAATTTCAGGACAGCTAATTTCACCACAGGTCGACGTAAGAGCCCGTGGGCTGTAGACACTTCTGCTGTACGTATTTGGCCATCTTTTCCAGGGAAAACTTTAGTTACTCTTCCCAATTTCCATTGGCTTCTGGGCAAGTTGGAATCTAATATCAGAACAATGTCTTCGACTTCAATCGGTGTTATCTTTTCCTTCCATTTCGGACGTTGTAGCAATTGTGGCAAGTATTCGACCACCCACCGCTTCCACAATCTATCCTTTAAATTTTGGGCTATACGCCACTGTTTTCGTAGGCATAAATTTTTATCATCAGGTCAGGGTGTTTGTGTCGAGTTTAGACCACCTATCAAGAAGTGGCTTGGTGTCAAAGGCTCTTCAGATCCTGGATTTAAAGGCAGCTGAGTCAGTGGACGGTTGTTTATTATGCATTCGGCCTCTATAATTGCGCTGCGAAAAGTTTCTAGTCGTGGCGCTTCTTCCCTCAAAATTTTGTATAACAGCTGCTTGACACATTTGACAAGTCTTTCCCAGCAACCACCTGCGTGTGGATTAGCCGGGCAATTGAAAATCCATTCGATGTTATCTTTCGAAAGGATCATTTGAATATCGTCATAGTCGAAAAATCTATTTTCTTTCAATATTTCCTTTTGGGCACCAATGAAATTTGTGCCGTTGTCACTTCGGATTCTGATGGGTACACCTCTTCTATTTACGAAATTTCGTACACAAAGCAAAAATGTATCTGTGGACAGGTCGGCAGCAATTTCCAAATGCAATGCTCTTGTAGTCAAGCAGGTGAATAACGCGATCCACCTTTTCTCCCTCCTTCGCCCAATTGTGACATAAAATGGCCCACAATAGTCTAGTCCAACATAACTAAATGGACGCATGTAAGGGGTTAAACGATCAACTGGGAGTTGTCCCATTAATGGGGCCACAGGTTTAGCGCTCTCAAGAATACAGGACGAACATGACTTTTTCACTGACTTCAACACAGATCGAATGTATGGCACCCAAAATTTTTGCCTTACCTCATTAATTACTATGTGGTCGTTTTGGTGATGATTTTTTCGATGATAATAAGCGACTACCATGAAAGTGACCGGGTGTTTGGTCGGCATAATAATGGGATTCCTAGCGGTTTCTGCCAAACAGTATGCGTTGTCTATCCTGCCATTAACCTTAAGCAGCATATCATTATCCATATAAGGTGTCACCTGATGAATACTGTACGACTTTGGTAGAGCGTTGCCCCTCATAATACACAGTCTTTCGGCCCCATATGCCTCCGTTTGCACCTGACGACAGATCAACTTCTCCCCCGCCTCAATTTCACCAGCAGTCAATTCATTGGATTCCCGCTCCATCCTTCTGGCTTTGATGTTAACAAATCGTAAAACCCAGGCAGCACATCGCCCTAATCTTAAAAAGTCTGAAAATTTTTTATATTCAAAAATTGTTTCATTCACCGCATTTAACATTAAGACCACATCGCCCCTTTCCTCGTCTTGGCTTTGTTTGGTCTCAGAAACAACCGTATCGACTGGCCACGAGTGCTCTCCCAGCTTTAGAAATTCAGGACCCTTCATCCACCTAGTGTTGCTGTGAAACTCTTTAGGCAATTTTGCTCTGGTAGCCTCGTCTGCAACATTTAAGTTAGTAGGTAGCCATTTCCATTGCTCAGGTTCAATTGTCGCTAAAATTTTCGAAATGCGACAGGCTACAAATTGTTTGTATTCTCTCTCTGTTGACCTAATCCAACATAAAACCGTTTGAGAGTCGGACCAGAATATTGTTCGATGAATTTTAAAGTTATGAGACTCTTCAATGACAGCTTTAAGACAGCAGCCCAAAACGGCTGCTTGCAATTCAAGGCGAGGAATCGTCATTCCTCTTGTTGGTGCACAACGAGCTTTGGCCATAACAAAGGAGGTGTGAATATCGCAGTTTTGTTTTATGCGAAAATAGGCGGCAGCGGCAAAGGCACTTGAACTCGCATCCACAAAGACATGAAGCTGAATTTCATCAGCTACTGGCAATAACTTAAAGTAACAGCGAGGAATCGATATTTGTTTAACCTTTTCAAATTCTCGCCACCAGGCATTCCATTGGGTTAGAATTTGTTGAGGCAGTTGATCGTCCCATTGTATACACAATTTCCACGTTCGCTGTATCAATAATTTTGAAAAAATCGTGAAATTCGCTAAAAACCCAAATGGATCGAAAACTGCCATTATTATACCCAAAACTTCTCTTTTAGTAGGTGTACGTTTGCCTTCTAACACTTCTGCGCAAATTTTATGAAACCTTAAATGAAATTCGAAACTGTCAGAGTCTTTGTTCCAGTATAGGCCAAGAATTTTATCTGTGTTGCTTCGTTTCTCCATTTTAAGCATTGTTGAACCACAGTTTTCACCACCATTTAGTAGATTTTGTAGCTTCCCTGAATTTGATGAGAAATTTCTTAACTTGAACCCAGCGGCAGCATTTATTTGTATGGCCTGTTGTGTGATCTCAAGAGCCTCTTCAAAACTATTGAAGCTAATGACAAGGTCATCCACATACATATTGTTAACAACAGCGCTGGTACCTTTAGGTAGTGTCGACTTAAACTCCCTTGCGTTTCGGTTTTTTACGTATTCCGCACAACAGGGTGAGCATATTGATCCAAAAATCATTGACCTCATTACATAAATATTTATTTCGCTACCCAAACCATTTTCGCGCCACAAAAAACGTTGTGCGTTTTGATCATTTTCTTTTATAAATACCTGAGAGAACATTTCTTGTATGTCTCCAGCTACTGCTATTCTACCTTGGCGAAATTGAAACATGATCACTTGAAGGGATTTTGCTTGTTCAGGACCCTTTAATAATACCGAATTAAGAGACGTGTTTGACGACATTGCGGCAGCATCAAATACAATCCGCAGTTTTTCAGGCTTGTGGGGATTAACTACGCCAAAATGCGGTAAATACCATACTTTACCACGCTCAAATGTTTTGGCCTCTATGGGTGACAATTTTCGGGCATAGCCTTTTAAAATGTATTTTTCTATTTCTTGCTTATATCTGTCTGCGTAAGCTGGGTCTTGTTTCATTCTATTTTCAATTTTCCGTAGACGATTCTTGGCCATTTCAAAACTCTCTGGTAGGCAAACACCATCTCTTTTCCACAATAAACCGGTTTCGTAGTGACCCTCTATTTTTCGGCACGTACTTTCCAAGATGTTTCTGGCACGTTTATTGTCCTCCGACTCCAGTACGAAATTTGTTGCCTTTACCCCAAAATTCTCAACTGCAAAGTAATCTTGTACCAATTGGTGAACTTCTTTCCATGATTCACCCTCCTTAATGGCATATTCTAGCAGTGCCAGTTGGTTTTTTCAATAATGGGCCATACGCCACCCATCCAAGCTTAGTGTAGGATGCCACCGGTAAGTGAGGACCTACCTCAACAACTTGTTCTGCCAAACCAAGTATACAGTTGTCCAGGCCAATTAACATTGATGGTCTTTTATTTTCGTAGCATTGTATTGGAAGATGTGATAAATATTTAAATTTCATTTTATCAAAACTTTGCACAGGAAGATTTAATTCCTTGACAGTCTGCAAATTTTTGATTGCATATTTTTTATGGCGATCATTCACAGGAGAAATGTCCACATTTACCCTCATAGAAGTTTCCGTTTTTCGCATCTTGTCATACCATTGAAGTGTAATTGAAGCTTTTTGCCCCTTTAGGCCCATAGCCCTGGCTACATTTTCTTCAATCAAAGAAACAGATGATCCTTCGTCCAGCAAAGCATAAACTGTTGCTGATCCATTTGGGCCGTGTATAGTAACAGGCAAAATTTTAAATAAATGTGAAACACTTTCACTTTGGCAGCATTGTAAAACATGTTCAGGTTGGTCATTACCAGTAACAGCCGACACCCCTGAGACATCTTGGTGAAGTATTGGGTGATGGTAACGATTACATTTATTTATACCACACACTTTTCGTTTTCTGCACTGGGTCAAACTATGCCCTTTACGAAGGCAAGAGAAACAAACATGCAAGCGTTTAACTTGCTCCCACTTGGCACTTGTTGATAACTCCTTAAATTTATCACATTCCGAAATTTCATGACTGCCCTTACATTGCTGGCATTGTTTTTGGCTGGGCTGTTCTTTACTGTAAAGAACTCTTCGGGTGGCCGGTACGTTTTGTTGACGATCGTGTGTTAACGCTGGGCCACGTGACGGCATAAGGCTACAATATCGAGCCAAGTCACCAATCCATTCGGCAAAATGCTCTACCGTTGGAAATGGTAACACCGAAACAGAAAATTTTGCCCACTCGTATTGTCTGGACAAGGGCAACTTTAAAACTAATTGCTCTAATAGTGTTGGATTCATTAGATGGTTTTCACATTTTGCAGATTTAAAAAACGCGACCATATTTTTGGCACAACCAGACAAGCCCAAGATACCTTCAGGTCGGCCTTCGGTTATCAATGGATACATTTTTATTCTATCCAATTGCGATCGTATCAACAGTTCTGGACGACCAAAATTAAACCTTAGCTCATCAATAATTTGCGGAACGTTTTCTGGATGAATCAGCATCGACATTACACTATTTCTGGCTGGACCTTGCAACGCTTTTTGCAGCCTGATTAGATTTTGTCTATTAGTGTAACCAAATTCCATCGTTGTGTCTTCGTAAGTTGCCAAAAATAATGGCCAATCTTCTGGTTTTCCATCAAATTGTGGAAGATGATACAGCTTCGTTGTGAACTCGTTTGACTGAATTGTTGTTGGTGGTCTTACCGTATAAAAATTCGTTTCATTTGACGGCGGTCTACAATCGGCGTTTAGCGACGGCGCATGATTATTTAAGTTTTCTGCTACTGACGGTAGCTGCTGAAAATTAAGCATAGGTTGAGATTGAGTACAATTATTCGACAATGGTAACACTTGCGCAAAACCTGATGATGCCTGCATTTGTTCTATGTTCATTCTTTGTTGAGACATTTCTTGAGGATTTCTCAAATGCGGTAATTCATTGTTGTTTAATTGGACGTTATTTGACACACTTGTTGACGAATTTATTTCTTGTGCTGGCATACCCCATCTCGTTAGGGGTGGCATTTGCCGAACAATATTTGGCAAACTTTGTTGATCATGCAATGAAGGCGGCATTGGATTTACATTAGATGCTGCAGATACCATCTGCTGATTACACAAAATGTTTGACCCACCTTGTAGATGTGCATTTGGCATCTGCAATCCTTCATGTGTGTGTGTCGTAAGTGCTGAATCTTCAACGCCCCTTTGAGATGGAGGAGAATGTTGATGCATGTTATTTCTGCGATCTGATTCTTGTCTCAAATCATCAATTGCAGATTTTAAAGAAGTGACTGTTGACATTAAAGATAATAAAAGATCAGACGTAGTGACAGACTCTATAGACTTAATCACTGGCTGTGATGACATATTTTTTATAGCAGCTTCTGTTGAATCTTTATCACTATGGTTGTTAACTATTGTGTTGTCCAGGCATTCGCTATCAGATGAATTCTCATACTGCTGCAGTGGGTCCTCCTGACTGGATTGTGACCTTGTGGTTGGCATCTTGACTGACTGACTGGCGACACAATTTGACGGCTTCCCAATGTACCAAAACTCGCAAAAAGCAAAGGAAAACAATGTAGGCGACTATAAACACATAACTTTAAAATGATTTTAATTTAAATGAGTTAATTTTATTAATACGTGTTTAAAAAATATAAAGTGCAAAAATATATTTCAGAGTGTATCGTGTTTCCTTTGGTTTACTCTTTGCGTGTTCAATGACTAGTGTCGTTATTTTAAAAATTGTTGTGTAAGGCAGAGAAGAAAAGTACAGCGTTGTATTTTATGCCAGTGATGACAACAGAGACACTGGTGCATCCGCTGAACCAGTGTAACATCACTGGTCGTTCTAATGTAACATCAGAGCGCCCTCCTTCGCCGGTATTGTGTAGCAAAATTATCGGGAAAGTAAAATAACCAATAAAATGGCTACTAAACACATTTAACATGCCTCATTGACACCAGAGGCGCTGCAACACAGTATTATTAAAAACGTGCAAAAAAGCAGAGTTGTAAAAGAATTCCTCTATCTCTTCCATCACTACCTGTCTTCCTCATCACTATCCCTTCGCTATCACCATTGCTCACTATATTTTCTTCAACTCTAACGGCCTTATGTATAAGCAAAAACTGCTAAGAAGTTAGCATAAGTGGCAAAATTGAACATGATCTTAACGACTTTTGCCATGAAACTTCACATTAAAAATCATGCTAGGACTTAGAGGTGGGTTAAAATTAGGCAATGCGACCATTTTTAGTGTCAAATTGTATGAAGGAACTCGTTAACACTAAATTAAGTTTCGTCACTTATGCTAACTTCATGCCAATTTTTGATTATACATAGGGCCGTAAATTTCTACCACCAGCCTGCTAACCCAACCTAACCTAACTTAATCTTCACTGTACATGAAAACAGTACTTAATAATAGTTCTAAAAACTGCAAATAAAGAGAGTGTGAAGAATTTTGGCGACACCGCTCTCGGACTTAAAGTTTATGATTTCAATAACCATGCATAAGTACGGTGGTACCTTGCGAATGTAGAAAAAAATATAAAGCCAAACATACAATGTTGTATACGAAATAACTTGTCAAGGAAATGAAACAGAAATGTGCAATAAAGTATAAGTGGGAACAACAAAACGAAAACTCGGAACTAGAGTATCAGAACATGAAGCAGACATAAAAAAAGGAAAAGAGACAACAGCTCTAGCCAAACATGTGAAAGAAACGGGACATAAAATAGATTTTAAAGGGGTCAAAATATTAGATAGAGAAAAGAGAACGAATAAAAGATATACACTGGAAAGCCTACGAATACAGCAACGTATTAAAAAATCGATCAATACAAAAGAAGACAAAGACAACACCAAGCTGCAATATTCAATTGCAATAACTTGACAAATGAAGTTCTGTGATATTAGTTTTAAGTTTGCCTGTGATATTTTGCATTAATTTTTAATATATAAATTATACAATTAATTATTCGTGCTGTCCAGTTTTATAATTTATGTAATAATGTAACTGAAGATCGTAAGTCAAACATAAAAATTAATATTACAAAAATATGATAAAAAATAATAAAAAACTTGTAATTTGTTGCCAGAATTTAAAAATAAAAATTCTCCTGAAGACGTCGGAAAAAAGCTGACAAAACGTTGAGAAATAAAAAAATTATGAAGTAAATTGGTTTTATTTGCATCCTAAAGAATCAAGAAATCTGACCATAAATAGCCAACGTGAAACACAATAAAAAACATAAACAAACGAAATTGGTCACAAAACATAAACACAAGCCAAAGTTTTGCAGTTTACAACATTTTAATTGATATCTGCGGAATCCTTATTTCATGAGCCGAAAAATCTGTAGTATCAGGATGAAATATTTCTTAATAGGAAAATATATGCAGAGATAACATCATTTAATAAGATTCCAATATATATATATACCTTGTTTCCATAAGTAAAGCAGGCTACACGTCTAGAATATTTTGTATGAAAATCACTCGAAGAAATTAGTGCTTTTCATATAAATTTTCTACTCAAGTCAACCGTCCGTGTTGTAGAAACAGGGGGAGAGACAACACTGTATTCCATTTCAAAAAATTACCTATATATATTTTTGAAGCGGGTAGTAGCAGTAGTAGCAAAAATATGTCTACCTGGAAGCAGGTGGGTAAGATAGAGAGAGAAAGGCAGAGAGAGAGAGACAGAGAAAGCACAACTATCCCCTACCAACCTGCTTCGGTATCACATCACGAACGAAAATTGGTGATGTCCCACTTGGTAGCTCTCCAGGCATGAGCTTCTGAATGCATCTAGGATGTTCAGAAAAAAGCCCATACCTCATGCCCTTTTTATATGTACATATATAAAAAATATGCTTGCTATTTATATTTGAATCAGGAGTTGTTCCCAGGATATCCGCATGTTATTTTTGCCTTACTGCCTACTTGTACCAAGTGTAGTTTTTGCTGGGTATAACCTTTTTTAACTAACTGATTTTAACCCATTTTTATAAATTCGAATTTGACATTTTGAGGTCCTGGGAGTGGATTCTGACTATTCTCTTCTAAGTATTACTTCGCTTTACTGGTAATGCAGCGAATGTTACTTTCAAGTAGATTAGATCTTCCTTTTTCTGATATTCTCTGCTACACTAAATCTTCTTTGACGAAAACGCATACACACAATTCCAAGTCTGAATTGATGGTCAACAAGGTTAAAGAGCGTGATCTGGCATTGGATGGAAACTTCTCAAGATGTTGTATCGCGTGCAATCAAATAATACATTCTCCTCAGTTTCCCTTATATCTGTGCATTTTGGACAAATATCACCGTTGTCCTGTCTATACTTGAATATGTGTGTCCTGTAGCTTCCTTTCTACCCAATCCACCAGTCTAGAGATTAGTCTATTGATCCATCTTCCTTTTGTAGAAGTGGTCCAATCGTGTTGCCATCTTTCCATTGCATTTTACCTCAACCGTTTGGCATGTCCTAGTTCTCCTTGCAATATACTTCTCCTTTTCAGTATCCGCTACCAGCTACAGTGCCATCATTCCCGCAATCACCAAGGATGCATCTGTCGATACTGTTCGGAAAGTAGAGCACCCCTATAGGTTGCATCTATGTATTGTCTTTCTATAAGTTGTTTTACTCATAGCATCAGCCCATATGGGGGCTACATATACAACAATCGATTTGATTACTCCCATCAGCAAAATCTTTTTTCCCTGCTCCCAATGCACATTTTTGTCCAACATATTTAAGATGTTCCTTTAACATCAGTCTGTTGTCAATCATAACCCCCGAAGTACCGCCCACAGTAGTTGTGTTAAGCTCCATTTTCTTTCTACTGCTTGTCAGTAGTACCTCTATACTATAGTGACGCCATCGTTGCACGTTCCTTCTAGCTTGTCAAGGTGTTTCCCTGTTATTACTAAAGCAATGTCGTCTGCAAAACCAATATTCTGCGCACCAGTAAGGAACTCAAGCCTCAGTGTATCATCATACATGACGTTTCATAAAATTGGGCCCCTTTGGGACTTTCTTACATCATATGTGGCGTATAAAAGTACTCTGTTCTTGAGGTAGTCTGTTCAGGAGGTATCTTGGTATGCGCTGTCCTCCCTAGTGCAGCAAGTGTGACGTCCCACTCTGCCGAATTGAAAGCGTTTTTGACATCCGGAGTGATGGCGTCGCGTATTCTTTATTATCTTCAAGTCAGTGATCGCCTTTAATGACATCTTTCGCCATAGTTATGACTTCTTCAACGGCGTTTAACGTAGAGCATGCTTTCTGGAAGCTTAATTGGCGATCCGACAAGCCTTCTCTCTCTCTCCCCAATGCCGTTTCCAGTATTTTGCAGATTATCTTCTTCACTAGTTTACCGGCTGTATTAATCATGTAAAGTGGGCGATATTCCGATGTGCCTTGCGCGTTACTACCTTTATGGATGAGACTAACCTTTCCCTTTTCCATATTTTGGGAAATATCCTGTTCTTGATGCAGGCATCAAACACTTCTCGAAACGCCTCAGGGTTGCTTTCAATAGATGTTCTAAGTGCAATGTTTGGAATTCCATCAACTCCAATGCTTTCTTCATTTTCATTTCTCAACTTTCTGACTGCTGAACTCTGGTATTGCATCGTGGCAGGCACTTAATTGCACGGATTATGTAATTTCGGCCCTCTGAGGGAAAAGCTTAGTTGCACATGTTACTTGACTGGTTACCGAATGATGTTCAGTTTCTTCACCACCCCCTCATATCCTCTGACCACAAGGATTTCTTTCATCATCGACACACATCTCCTTATAGCAGCTTGCCTTGATTTCCGCAATGGCCTTTTTCAGATTGTTCCTCAACGTCAGGATTGCACTTTCGCCTTAGTTTGGCTATTCCTGCATTCAATCAATAGATGTGTTTTCTTCGGGCAGATGAAGCTTATTTGCCATAGATGCTTAGTATGCCTCTATAACATATTGCGTAAGTTTGCTTGCCTTGTCGTTCGCGTTCCTGTCGAAGGTAGCATATCTCCATGCGGGATTAGGAGGAGCGGTTGGAATAGTCGATATTATAGAGCGTTGAGGTTGTCAGAGCGTCGTTGATGAATTTCAAGTCCATCTTAGAGATTCTTTCGTTTGTTGAAAATGTATCCTTTTGTCCGCATTTCAATTGTATCTTTTCTAAAGTTGCAAATACCTCAAGTAGACATTCTCCCCTTGGGTCAGTGTAGGCTGAGCTCCATTCAACTGGTCATTAAGTCAAAAATCATTCACACAGCTAAACACAATTCTGCAATAAATGTATGATTGATTTTCACAGTAAATATGGATAATTTGTTAGCGTTGTTCAATTGACTCTTCTATTCCTGATGATGAATAGTATGACAGTTAAAGCGTTTGACAGTTCTTTCTTTCTATATTTATGATTTGAACGGGCTAAAGTTCGTATCGCTTTTTAAGCCAAATTACAAGTGACAATTATTAATGAACAAATAACACTAAAGTTAGTTGTAAATATTCTGACTAACACATAGTTGAACGGAACAACTAGCTGTTTTCGAAGGCCACTAAACCTTCATCATCAGCGTTCTTTTGTGTTTGGTCCACTGTGTGTGGACGGGAAGCGGGAACGAAATTCATATAGACAATTGCGTAACCATAAAAATGAGACAAATTTTTAAATTTAATAAATAAAGACTATATCAAATAAATATACTTCGGTATTTCATGTAATTTTTTATATTAGGTTTGTTCATTTACTAAAAATTGTTACGAATTTGTAACAATTATTACTGGAAACTGTTCATTAACCCAAAAAGTTTACAACGGGAGAGCGGCAAAAGAGAACAAATTTAGAGAGAATAAAATTAAACTTTAAAGGCAAATAATTTTGCTTGTTTCTCATATATAATCAGAGATGGGAAGTGGCATTTTTGTATATCTTTTTTTTTTTTAAAGACAAATGACTCTCAATGAAAAAATGCATAAAAATAATAAAAATACATGAAAATGTGTACAAATTTTCGTATTAAATGTCAATTTCTAAAAAAAATTCAATATAAATTATTACTAAACAAAATACATCAGAAAAAGTACAATTGTATTATGATTTCCAACCAAGGTTGTGATATGAATAAAATTTTCTTGCAAGTTTTTACAAGTAAAGGTTTCATTTACTTTTTTATATTTAGGAGAGTAATTTTGTAAATTTCTGCTTTACTCCCTCGTTGCTAGTTTCTGCTGGGAAAGTAAATGAACAGACCTATTTTTAATTAAATTCTTTGAAAGGAAAATTGTGTACGCTTCTTTATTAATTTTTTTTAAAGTAAATATCTAACTATGTATAACAAAAATTATTTAATTAATTCTTTTACACAGGTGCCACCGCAGCAATATGTCAATGTCCCAGTACCAGTTTCAATGGTTGAACCGACCGGTCAGCGTATGCTTTTAACAAATCGTGTGCAAGCGAGTGGTGTAGCCTGGCCGCAAACAGGACGTCAAATGGCCTTAGTGCCATCATGGCCACAACAGGCGCCAGCCCATTCTCTAATTGTGGATCCAGCACCTTTCCTAAATGTTGAGGAGATCTATCCAAAACACTTAAATATACCACGAAGTGATCTCAAAAAGGAATCACCTATCCATCACTTGATGTAAGTGGCTTAATAAAAGAAAATTTACTTTGAATTTAAATCAGACATTCCCCCTTATCGTGATTGTCGTTTTTCGACTCTTACTATGACGTTTTTGTAAAAGATTAAAGAACGCAACAACATTTGTTTTATTTTAATCTAGGACGAAACTGTTGTAGTTGAAGTCGAAATACGCCAACTACGGCAAGGCAAGGCCCACTGTTTGTTTTTAAAATAAACTTATTGGTTTTGCTGAATTTATTAAATTTATTAACAGTAGAAAATCAATTGAAATCCATTTAATAAATTACGTGTAACCAACCATTTTCCAACCACTTTTTCCTCCAAACAATATACAGCAGCAAAGGCAATTCATACCGTGTGCCGCGACATGATAAGAAGGAAAATCAACAACTATCACCCGTTAAGAAGCGTGTCAAAGAAAGCTCGCCACCTCATCAGCAACGTTACAATCGCACAGCACACGTTTCACCACAATATCATAACCACCATAATTGCAATTATGGCAGCAATGGTGGTGGCAGTTATAATGGTCAAAGTGGTGCCAGTGGTGGTGCTATTGTTACTTCAGCTTCTTCTGGTAGTAAGTATCTGTGGCACTTGACATTAAACTGTTGTCTCTATTTACATATGTACATATCTAATTCTTTGCGAATTGTACCTTAAATGTGTTTTATTTTTATCATTCATTTTCATTAGATATCAACAATGCCAACGGTAGTCATCACCATCATCACAGTGGTGGCACTAATTCCTCATCGAACCAACATCATGTTATTAGCAGTAATTCTGTATACGGCAGTAATGGCGGCAGCCATCACATCGTGAACAATTGCGGTGCCGTAAGTGGATCGACGGGTAGTGGCAGTGGCTATCACCATCAGTCCTCGTCGTCATCTTCGGGTGGACAACATCAAATTTCTTCGCATCACTCCCATTCCCAACACGTCCATCAAGCGCCGTCACAGCATCATGGCGCCATTGTCAAACAACAGACCATCACAATACATGACACACCATCGCCGTCAGCTGTTATAACAATATCGGACAGTGAGGATGAGGGTATTGAGGGACCAACAATTGTCAGCAACGTTGCACCAATTAAACAAAGAGCACATGCTCAATCCCAAACAACCTCATCAATGTTGCAACATTCGACTTCCTCTTCATCGTTGAGTTGTCGAAACAATGCTCATCAACATGGCCATTCACATCAGCAAAGTCAAACTCAACAACAGCAGAATTCACAACAACAACAACAACAACAGCAGCAGCAGCAGCAACAACCGCAGCCGCAGCAGCAGCAACCACCACCACCACAACAACCCCAACAAATGCATCATCAGCAGCAACAAACATATGGTGAGTTATGGAAATTCTTAAATTTATACTCGTATGTGTATTTAATAACTCTTTAATTTTATGGGTGTGTGCAGTAGAGCTTAAAAGAAAAACATGGGCCTTATTATAAAAAATTCGCCGGCGACAAAGTGATAGTTTATATTTAAGTGTAAAACAAGAACAAAACATAATTTTTTTTTTGTACAAAATTACTGAATTTTTCTAATGCATGGAATACAAAACCAAATTTTTAAACTGTTTGATCAGGTCAAGGTGTATTTATCAGATCAATAATGCAATCCTCCTGTTGCCATATTTTTTTGAGTTGCATCGACTTAATAAATAGACTTTGAATCAGGGTTGATATTGAATCCAAGTCAGAATTGTCATTTATGAGAATTGAAAAATCGAGTATTCATTTTTAGGGTTCGGGTACGAGTACGGACCTGAAATTTGGACAGAGTATGTAGAACTTTGGCCGCTAAAACAACAAATACATGAGAATTAAAAATTAAAGGGTGTTCCAAAACGAGCAACGAAAAGTTTTAAAATCCCATGTAATACACATACAATTGTATGTACATATGTATATTGACACTTGAAATTTGTAAAAATTAGTGTTTTTTTATATAGACCACAACAATTACAGTAAAATTTAAAAAAATTTAAATTAAAAGATGGTCCATCAGTTAATGCAATTTTTACTATGTAATTTTGACAACTTGCTATATCTTGGAAACCGTAATAGGTAAAGTAAACTCTAGAAATTTTCGAAAACGGTAAAACTACAAAAAACGAAAAAAGTCTCCAAAATTAAAAAAAAACGCCAAAAACCGAAAAAATCTCCAAAATGAGAAAAAATTAAAAAAGGCGCCAGAACTAAAAAACGCCAAAAACCGAAAAAATCGGCTAAATAATAAAAATCTCCATAATAAAAAAATCGTCAAAACGAATAAAATAAAAAAAGTGTCAAAACTAAAAAAATTTCCAAAATGAAAAAAACACCAGAAACCGATAAATTCGCCATTAACAAAAAAAATGGCTTATATAAAAAAAATCGCCAAAATTAAAAAATCCCCAAAATAAAAAAAATGACAAAATTAAGAAAACGTCAAAAACAAAAAAAAAATGCCAAACAGAAGTGCTAAACAAAAAAATCGCAAATAAACGCAAAAAACCCCAAAACTAAAAAAGCGCTTAAAACCGAAAAAACCCAAAAACAAAAAAAAATGCCAAAACTATATTTTATGTGGGCTTAGGTTCGTATTGAATTACATATCCCTTGTCCGTTCGGAACCCTTCGTGCGCTGGTCAAAGTCGCACTTCACTGAATTTATTTTATATGTGCACTGGAAGAAAAAATTGGTGTACGAAAAATATTATATGATCACCAATGCTCTTCGCGCTATTCAATGTGTTTTATGTTACAAAACTTTTAAGGAAAGTAATGAATATGTTTAAGACCCTTCGGAGTTCCCTATGAAAAGTTCAGAGCCCCATAATTCGGAAAATATGGGTTGCTGGCAACTTTTTTATAAGTATTTTTATAAGTAATTTTCTATCACATAGGCTCCTTTTTATTTATTTTTTTTGCAGAGACGAATGAGAAAATTTTTCTCAATGAAATGATATAAACTACCACTTCGCCACGGATATATATATATATATATATATATATATATATATATATATTTTTTTTTTTTTTTTTTTTTTTTTTTTTTTTTTTTTTTTTTTTTTTTTTTTTTTTTTTTTGAATAAGGCTCCAAATATTAAAATGACCATACATAATACATACATGTAAAAATAACTGAAACAATTGGTTGATAGTCCATATTTATATTTATTATTTCGCTTTAAAATTTATTATTTGCATCGTATTCACTCTGCTGTTCTGTGTTTTGTTGTCATATGTTTATTCATTTTATAGAAAAGAAAAATTGGCTGTGGCAATTAGTTTATTTGTGATATTTAAACTAAATAAAATTTATTACTAAAGGTATTCACGTCAAAAGTTGTACTGGTGCGAAAAAGCAAAATTTTGCTTGCAAAATTTTCAAAAAATATAACAGCAACCACATAGAAAATTATTTTGTTCTCAGTAAGTGCAAGATTATCAGGGTAAATTTTGCAAAGTTCTGCAACTTTTTATGGCATTGCCAATCCAAAAAAATGTGCAAAAATTACTTAAAAAATCAACCATACATCAAATTACAACGCGGAAATACCTAAATGTATTTCTTTTAAATGAAAAAAAAAACAAGTGGTTGAAGATGTTTTCGGTACAAATAAAGTAATTGAAAACTTATAATTTTTTAAAAAATTCTTAGCTAGAAATTGTAAAGAAATCTTTAAATTTGATTTTAAGAGCACAAATACATAATTTTGCTGTATTCAAAAGACCTATGTATGGCTTAAATTGTTATTGGAATTTTGTTAAATAATACCAATATTATTAATATTGATATTTTTATTAGTGAATTAATTACAAAACTAATCAGCAAAGTTCCAACACTTTGTTTCAGCATTTGAATAAAATCTTTTAACAATTAAGAAACATACGAGTACAATATATATTTGCACATATTGTGTTGCTTTATAGACAACTGAACAAAATGGGTTGCTCACGTCAGAGAGTGCAATTATGCTTTTTTGCACAGTTGCAAGAGTTGACGTGAATACCTTTACTGTGAATTTTTGTTTGAAAGAAAATTGCTGTATTAAAATTGAGAAATTATTTGCTGTTTGCTGACTAAAGTCGGTTTCGATTTATTGATGTCTTAACGTTTAGGTTTAACCTGGTTTCTAACAACTGAAACTGTCAGCGAGTCTACCCTGTATTCGACACGAAAGAAAATTATTTCGAATTTGTATTAAAATTGCTGTATTAAAATTGAGAAATTATTTGCTGTTTGCTGACTAAAGTCGGTTTCGATTTATTGATGTCTTAACGTTTAGGTTTAACCTGGTTTCTAACAACTGAAACTGTCAGCGAGTCTACCCTGTATTCGACACGAAAGAAAATTATTTCGAATTTGTATGTATGTTATTAAAGCAGCTCTGGGCGAGTCAACAACACGCGTCGTTGTCAATTATTTCTTAAATGCAACCAGGCCACTGTTGTTTATTGGCCTTCGAGAGTTTTGCGACTCGCTCGCACTGGTTGACTGATCTGCCACGGATTACCGTATAATCTTGCGGTTATTTAGTAGAATTTCGTTAACAACCACGTTGCTTCTTCCTATGTAAAGGCATATGTTGGTCGTGCGCAGTCAGTCACAAAAACATTTTTAAGAATACTGTTAATAACATCATGGATATATGACCTTAGTCAACCGTCCATTTTTGTGCAACCATATTCTGCAAATTTACTTTGTATAATATGTATAATAAATAAATAAATAGATAATAAATTCGAAAGCATGAGCTTTCCTTTCGAATTACAGATTACACCCCAGATTATGTATAGAAGATTTTTTTTTAATATCATATAGCCAAAATTTATATATTGGCGCTCTCGTTTTGCTAATTGACACTTGTCAAATCTGCGGACTTTTGTGATTTGAGGTCAGTTTAATTCACCTTGTTATTCTCTTCGGCAATGTGTCTAATCATGAAATAAATTAAAATCTTGTACATAAATTATAAAAAATTTATATTAAAGAATTAAATGTTGATCCATTACATTATAAGTACACAATATTAAAGTGAAAATATATTTCTTTTGCTGGAAAAAAGCAAACTCAAAGTGGATGAGACTTCCCCACATTCAGTAAAGGAAGAGACCCAAAATTAAAATTAAAGAGAGAACTGGGTTTTTAAAATCTATTTACTTATTTGAAAGCACTTTTCCTTCTTTTAATCAAAATATCAAAATATATATGTATATGTATAAAATTTTCATTTATGCGCAATTCTGTGAATCTCATTCTTTGTTTTCATCATATAAAACTCAAAATTTCCCCACGAAATTATCATGCATATTCAATAAATATATATGTATATACACAGATATATGTATGTACTCGTATATTCGCTTTGCACTTTAAAAAATCACAAGTTCCATTCTTACAAATTCTCAATTATTTTGTGTCTTAATTATGTATATATATATACTTAATTAAATAGCAACAACAGCAGCAACCAATTCCTCCAATTCGAATAAATATCAACAATATCAGCAACAACAACAACCACAACAATTTCAGTCGATGAATGTTAATCATGCATCATCGCAGCATCAAAATCAAAATCATTCACAGCAACAACAGGCCCAACAGCTACAACAACAACATCAGCAACAGCAACAGCCACAACATCCACAGCAGCAGCAACAGCAACAACACCATGTGCAGCACACTGCAGCTGCTATGAAAAACAATACAAGTAATACTTCCTCTTCTTCATCATCATCCTCTTCTAATAAAAATAGCAATAACAATATCACAAGCCATAGCCATATCAATAGCAATAGCAATCTGAATTTAAGTATGAATCATAGCAGTAGCAATCATATTAGTAATAACAGAGCTAGCACTGCTGGCTTTCAACAGCATTTAAGTAAAACTAATAGTAATAGTAATAGCAATAGCAATAATAGAGCAATGAATATTACTACACCTACCACTACCACCAATACCAATATCAATACCAATAATACAAATAATACAAATATCCATAGCAATACCAACAATACAAATCATTTTTCTTCTGCTTCTTTAGCGCCCATTAAATCGTCATCGTCAACAATGACATCAACTAATAATCACAATAACAGTAACAGTAATAATAACAATGATTTTATGGTTGGCGGAAGTGGAACCGGAAGTGGAACTGCATTCGGCAATTTTATCGATATACCAAATCAAAATTGTCATAATCACCAGCATCATCAACAGCAGCAACAAAAACAACAACAGCACCAACAGCAGCAGCAACAACAACAACAGCAACCAAACCAACACCATAACCATCATCATTCTAATCAACAACAACAGCAACAGCAACAACATTTACATTCAAATAATGAAAAACACCAACAGCAATTGAGCTGTGGTGGTCTGATACACTCTTCCTCTTCCAACAATACCAAATCTGTTTCCACTTCTTCCATCCAACACCACCAAGCACACAATAATAGTCAAAACTCACAACCTCAACAACAACATCATCATCACAAACATTCTACTTCAAGTCTATTGTATGGTGGTGGTGGTAGTAGCGGTGGTGGTGGTGGTGGCGGCGGCGGCGGCGGTAGCAGTAACAATCATAATATTGTTGCTTCCTCTTCCTCCTCATCGACGTCTGTAGTAGCCCCCGCTTCCCATTCCTCCACCAATACAAATTTTTCCATATCCTCTAACCTATTTGCCTCCTCCTCTTCCTCCTCCTCACATAATCACAATAATCATTCCCAAAACAATCCTCACTCATCTACCACCGCCAATAATACGAATGCCACATCATCAATGCAACAATCATCGTCATCATCATCAGCAAACTCATCCAATAACCCATCTAATTCTATAAACCATCATCGTTCAAAACATGTACAACTAGTAATACCATGCGTTACCGTAGGTGATAATGACCACGATGAAATGCGACGCCGCAATACAACTCATGCGGTCAGCAATAGCCCAAAGCAACATCACCAACAACATAATCATCATCATCATCAACACCAGCAGCAGCAGCAGCAGAACCAGCAACAACAGCAGCAGCAGCAACAAGCTCAAGGCTATGCTCAGCCAAGTGTTAAATATGAACCGGGCCAATCGCAGAAAAAACGCATATTAGCAATGGCCCAAAATGAATGCTACATGGCACCGTCTCATTCAAGCACAAATAGCAGCTCTCAAACGTCATCAAGTTTGCCACATTTACCCACCAAACAGGAACCAGCTGAATTTTACGATTATCCTTCACAACAACAACACCAACAACAACAGCAGCAGCAGCATCCACAGCATGTTGACAATAAACGTTCCTCGTGGGCTGCATCGTCCGGTAGCTCTCAACAGCAGCAACAACAAGCACCACCATTAGCCCTGCACAAACGTGAAGCGCCATCGGTGGCTCCCACATCATCGAGCGGTTATGCCCAACAGGCCGCCACATGTGGCACCTCGGGCAACGTACATCCACCAATGGCTCACTCAAAGAGCTCCTCGACATCCTCTTCTTCGGCCGTTGCCCCAGTGGGGCCGCCATCTTGGGGTCCACCTCAAATATACCGCCAACCTTCGCATACCTCTCAGTTGCAGCAGCAACAAGCATCCGGTTCACATTCTTCACAGTCTCAACACCAGACCAATACCACTACTCCCATGGGTAATTCCCCATCGTCAGCTGTTGCTGCCGCAGCCATTCTACAGCAGGATATTTATGCTGCCGCCGTGCAGAGTGACATGTATCGTCGTCCCACTGTCTTTGTTTCGCAAGCTACACCAACTTATACGTACAATCGCGCTGTTGTTGCCCCACCACCGGCTCACAATAGCTCAAGTCGTCAGGTAAGTTGTTGTTTTACCAATTTAAAAAGACCTGAACTAATTGAATAACTTTGAGATCATCCGTGTCACAGAATTTTTACGATGTTGATAAATTCTTTCTATAACCATTTTCATTATTTTTTTTTCACGTAACATTTTTGTAATCGCCTTTATCGTGGTTGGCGTTTTTCGATTTCAAATTCGACTATTTGTAGTTGATAAAAGAAAGTAAAAAAAAAACAAATTTTTTCTTTCATCTAGTACAAAACGCCTGACTTTCGCCGCAAAATCGCCAATCACAATAAGGGAGAATGTGCGAGTATGTGGATTCAATTACCCCTCTTTCAAATTCTGGGACATGACAGATAATATGAAAAATGTATTAAATTATATTTAAAAGTTTATTAAAAAAAAGTCTAGCTAATTCTGAGCATATTTTAGGACGAACTCTTTTTATTTCATTCAACGCGTTTTACATAAATTTATTGTAAACATTAATAATAAATTTCTCTCTTAAAAAGTTGCCGTTAACAAATATATGTACATATAAAAAACTTTGTTAAAACAATGTATCTTTAGGTTATACCATCCCATCCATTGCCCGCTCATATACAATTTCCAACGCAGTACAGCCAATTTGGTCCCCTAAGTCCAGCCCAGGTAGCCGCCAGCAAACATGCACACTACGCGCCGACAAATATATGGTATGGGGGCGAATAAACACTGATTTAAACATAACGAGTGAGTCAAACGAAGCGCTATAAAGCAATCAAATGAAATAATGCAATAGATTACTTTTACTTAAGAAGGAATATATTTTTCTCCCCAAAAAATTAACATGAAAAAAATTAATTTTATTTCAGATCGTTTATGCATGATTGCAACAAGCAGCTAATATCACAAAAACACAAAATCAATACAACAACACATCCTAATGATATTGATCAGCAAACAATAAATGATAGTAACCTTAACATGTATAACTTGCAACAATTGCTACAATTAAATAATAACGAAGCAGACATCACTGGCAATATTGCCAGTGATGCTATTGATGAAGCAGTGGATGGTGTTGACAACGCCAGTGGCGTGAATACAATAGCTGCCGTACAAGAGATACAAAATTTACAATTTACGCAGTGGTGGTTTTTAATGATGCAGCAAACGATATTTAATTATAAAGCAACATTTCAGCAGCAACAAATTAATAGACATTTAAATGACATCAATAACAACTTTAATAAAAACTATAACGACGAAAACGTTGCTGAAACATCAACAACATCATCCATGGCTGAAACTGCAAATCATTTTGACATTTTGAATTTTTTTTATGCCGCTGATAGTGACCATCAGCGTGCAGTTAATTTTTAAACATACCACAATCATCTATACAACAGCTAAAATAATTGATCGATTTAATACAAATTAAATCAAAATTAATAATAACAACAACAACAAGAACAACACCAACAAGAACCAGTAAAACTAACGCGCATGTAATCGACTTATTTTTTTGCAATTATCTTTGAAAAATCTTTTTTTTTTACCTTAAATCTAAGAAGTGATTAAAAAATTGTTTGGTATATTAATTTTAGTATAAAAATATACAATTACTAATTACACATATACATACGTATGTACACACATAAATGTTACATACAATATTAATATGTATATACAAACACACACACACACCCACACAACAAGACTTGGTTTATTTTACTCTACCTTTTGCTTTTTCTCTCTTCCTCTATTTAGATTTAAGTTTGCAAAAGATATAGAAGAAGTTCTCTTTTTATAATAATAATTTTTATATTTTATTAATTTGTTTGTAAATACATATACATATATATTTATTATTGATAATTATACATACAGTATATATCTTATAGCTTATATACATACACACATACTACATACATATAATCATAAAATTGTATACCCTTACAAATAACTAAAGCTGAAATATCCATATTTAAGCGTAGCAGCTTAAAGTCGCTGAATTACTTTTATATTTATTCACTCTATAAACTCCTACACTGTCACCACTTACACTTCTTCTCCTTTTTATTGCAATGCTTTATTCTTTATATTTATTTAAGAAATTAATACACATATTTTTTACACTTTAAAAAAATGTGTAATTTAGTTTAATATCGAAAGTAACAAACCAATACTAATTAATTTAATTAATCGATTAAAATTATTTGTTTTTATTTTATTTTATTGCATATAAAATTTATTTCAAACTTTTAATTCTATTGTAGGAAAAGAAAAGCAAAAAACGAAATATGCATTGAAAAGGCGAGAGATAATTTCTAAACAAAATTGAATGTAAGTGAAGTTTTAAATTTATTTAGTAGTTTATTATCTTAATAATTTTTAAGATATAAAATGTGAATTGAATGTTTCACAATTAACTTAATATATTTCTATAATATATTAACTTTTATATATTATTATATACAATTGTATATATAATTAATTCATAGCAAATTTGCTTGCCCAAGAGAATATCGCTAGGAATAGAACATAAACAACTTGCTTTGTTTTGTCGTGTGTCCAAACGGTCAAAATTTAAATAGCTCAAACAATTCAAGTTCAAAAGGGAATTTAAAAAGAAAATTGCACAAGAATAATTGCTTTATGTAAATGTTTCGGTCTTACTCATCTAATCAGTCTTATCATGAATTCTACATGTGAAAATTTATGAGTAAAATGTATTTTGTTGACATGGATTTTAATTTCGAATCATGAATTCCATGAAAATTATAAACTTAATATTGTCACTGTTGCCTACAGACACATGTTTGAGAATCTAGTTTTGTTTCGTAAATTGTCAAAATATTTCACAATCGTATGAAGGTTTCTGAAAGCAAAGCAATTCACAAGCAATTTTTTTTCGCAATTAAAAAATTTAAAAATTCGAAAATTTTTACATTTATTAATAATTTTATTCATGTTCACACGTTCGGAATTTTTCTGTGGAACTTTATTTATGATAAGCTTGAATACCATGAAATAGTTTTAAATAATATATAATTTAGTTTTATTTCAATTCCATATCTAAACAAATTACGGGATTCGTTATCGACCGAAATTTCAAAATGGTTTAATCCCCTATTTGTGTAAGACGTTGATGTTAGAAATATTGAAGTTTTTGTAAAAGATTAAAATAAATTTATACAACTTTTCTTTAATCTATTACAGAAACATCAAGATTTTCATCGTGAACGTCTTACACAAACTGGCTGTAGCACTTTGTTTCCACAAGTCGGGCAGTCGACTGACTCGTCGATCACATTTTTTTTAACACCCTGTATCCACAATTCAGGTAACTGTTGACTCGTCTAAAATTTTTTTATGAAAATCACTCAAATAAATGAGTGCTTTTCGTATAGATTTTTTACTCAAGCCGACCGTCCGGGTGCTTTGTAGAAACATGAGTTAAATAACTCCAACTCATATAAATTGCCTACTCAAATCGACCGTCTGGATTGTGGAAACTGTCGTTAAGTGCAACTTCCACATTACAATGCAATCCGCAAAAACTAGCCAAAACTCGAGAATACCCATTTTCATTCCTATAAATTCCCTTGTGGGGCAATTAAACTACGAAAAATATTAAATCTCCTTAAGGGGATTTATTGATATAAAAATGGGCAGTTTTAAGTTTAGCTAGTTTTTTGTTGTTTGTGTTGAATTTTGGGCTTTGATGAGTTCTGACATGTGGTACAATTTTATGGCCAACATTTTTGTAGAATAATTCATCCCCTCCCTCCCTCTCTTTAGGGGGTTATTTTACGTTTTGTTGGAACAGAGCCAAAAATTACCATTATGTGGGGGAGCTAGATAGAGGGTTAATATGTTCCACAAAAATACTTGCCAACTTATTTTCTACAAGGCTGCCATATATCTATAACCTATTCCGCAGATGTAAAGAACACATAATTTCATACACCGATATGCTGCAGGAAAACGCCAAAAGTAGGAAGAAAATTTTAACACCTTCTAAAATACATATATTTCCGATGTGATCAAGACAAAAATTAAATTTTGATTGCGCTTTCAATACAAATTCTCAAACTAAAAAAAATTATCTTTGTAATTGAAAAGAAAATTTATGTATATTTTTTTAAAAATCCATTATCCTTGGACTGATAAAATAAATATTACCTAAAGTACTCATAATGCCAATATAGTCACAAAATAGCCGAAAGTATTTTAAGAAAAGCGAAATAGAAGGGCAAAATATAAACTGGTGGTTAGTTTGAGGCCTTTGTTATTCTTCTCAAGTCCAATATATATTATATTGGTGAGGTGGGCGCTCATTCAGCTTAAGTTTTTGGTAGAAAAGTTTTTCGATTTCTTCTAGAAAATTAATAGAACTAGAAGGAAGTTTTATTTTTCGATTGCATTGTTTTTATCTTGCCCTTTAACCATGAGCTTTTTAATGCAAAATAAATACGTGTAGGTAGCCCGATTTTGAACTACAATTCCTCGAGAATTTTATCCCTATTTCCAAAAATTATTTATAAATTGGCTGATTGGCAAAACAGCTGACGGCTTTGAAAGTATGAATTATTTTATTTTTCTATTTAAAAAAGAAAAATTTCTATTCTCGACAAAAATTAATTATTCGGGAATTATTTCATGGGAAATGTTTGGAATTGGGTTGCAATTGTCTGTGACAACCATTTTCGTTTTTCATATAAAATACTGGTCATGAAGATATTCGTTTTGTTTAGAAATTATAAAAACCTTTAATTTTATATAATTATATATTTTTTTTTAATAATATTTTTAACCAACATTTTATCGAAGTTGTATAACATACGAAATTTTTTAAAACTTTGCTTAAAATTATATACATACATACATACATACATAACATACATCCACATATATATTTTTCATTACAATTAAACCTCAGAATTTCACAAAAATGTTGTTGTAACAATTAAAAGTTGAAAGAAAATCAAACTTAAGGAAATGAAAAAGAAAAAAATAATTTTATACAAAAAAATAAAATGCAATATACAAAGAAAATTAATTATTGAAAATAACAACGTTTTTTTAAACAAACAAATTAATAATTAATAAAACTATAAACAAAATAGTTGTAAAATAAATAAAAAATTTGTGTAGATTTTAGAGTACCTAAACAGAAAGAATTAAGGAAAAAAAATAATAAATTAAATGTTTTACAAACTATAAAACCAGCACATGAAATTTAAAAGATTTACAAGAAATTTATTAAGCTAAAAAATACTTTTTATATATATAAAATAAAAATAAAACTTTTATTACCAATACTTAAATAGTTTTCTCTGCCCATTTTCTAACACTTTAAGAAGGACGACACGCAAACAAACAAATAAATAAATTTAAAATAAATGTGTTTTTAATTGCAATTGCAAGAAATTGCAAAACTTTATGAAGAAGAAAAAATTAAAACAAATATTCCTTTTTGTTATGACTGTAAATATACATACTTATAAATTAAAATTAACACATGAAGCATACACTAAATGTAGTTTGTACCTTGAAAAAAAAAAACGAAACAAAATAATAATTATTAATGGTAGTAGTTTTAACAAATCCTATTTTTTCATAACAAATTAATTAAAATAAAGCGAAAACGATATTTAAAATTAAACAAAATACTAAACAAAAAACTATTAAAGTAAATTTGGAATTTTTAATAAAATTCATTTCATTTTAAACTTGCTTATTATTATTTTTTAAATATGTATCTGTTTTTCTTTTGCTCGTTAAATGTTAAATAACATTTTGGAAAAGTTTGAAAAAAAAAACACAAATTTTTTATGAAAGACGATATATATTATTGTGTATACTTGATCAACTATATTATTGTAACAATTATAAACTATTGTTTTCTTAATTAATTAACATACCAATTTAAGCTTAAAACAAAAACCAACCTCATGCATACAAAACTGAAATATTAATTATATATAATATATTAGATACAAATTATACCTATACATATATATTTTATTTTAACTTTAACTTTGCCGTTTAATTTTTATACCTATATAAAAAACTTCAAATACTAAGCTTTTTTTCACTTATGGAATATTATTAATATTTATATTGTTAGAATTTTTTATTATTATTATTATGGCTAACACATTTGGGATTTTATATGCTACACACACATATATATATAAATATACATATATGCATTTTATGCAAAATATTGCAAGAGAAAGCACATGCACACATACATATATACTTTTATTACAAAATTATAATATTTTTTTTTTTTGTTTTCGTTAGTGCGTACGTACTACATAGAGGAAAACAAATGACTTTAATATTTAATTAATTAATTAGCCTTTTCTATATTAATATTATTTACATACAGAGCCCAATCATAAACAATAATTCCGCATGGGTTTTTTTCATTTTTCCCTTAACTCCTATTGGAAGCACAAAATTGCTCAGGGGACAAAAGTAGGTAGTATGAAAAACGCAGTTAAACTTGGTTTTAAAACCACCAAAACCAAATAAATTTAGTAGAGTGCGACTTTTACTCGCACACGAAGTGTTCCGTACGGACACTAGATATGTAAAACTATGCGAACTTTAGCCTTAAATGTATAGTTTCGGCATTTTTTGTTTTGTATTTTTGGGATTTTTTCGGTTTATGGCGTTTTTTTTAACTTAGGCATTTGTTTTAGTTTTGGCGTTTTATTGTTTTTTTTTTGGCGTTTTTTCAGTTATGGTGATTTATGTATATTAGTTTTAAGCCTGGTACTCTGTTCACAATTTCGAAATGCGAAATGCTGTCAAACTACATAAAAATAAATTCGCAAAAGTAGAACTATATTCTACTATGTTCTTGTTGGGAAAAAAACACATAAAACCTATCTGGCAGCATGTTTTTCCATGCAAAATTAATCTGGCATCATTTTAGTTTATCTGCGAAACAATATGAGCAATGCTTTATTCGCACAGAATTTTAAAAATTTTGCACACTTTCAAACAATAAAAGCGAGAAATTTATAAAAAGAAAACTCGAGTTGGGCTACATTTAGTACATGTGAAATTTTTCACGCGAAATAATCAATAGTAGTTTTGGAGTTTTTATCGGTTTTTTGCGTTTTATTTTAGTTTTAGAGATTTTTATTCCTTTTTGGCGATTTTTCCGTTTTTGTAGATTTTTTTTTTTTGGTTTGGCGATTTGTTTTAATTTTGCGATTTTTTAGTTTTAGCGACTTTGAAAATTTCAGGAGTTTGCGTCTCTTACGGTTTCCAAGATACAGCAAGTTGTCAAAATTGCATAAACTGATAGAATACCCTTTAATTTAGTTTTATTTTTAGTTTCAGTGTTAATTGGTGTAATATACACAAAAATATGTACACTAACTTTGCAAATTTCAAGTGTCTATTGCTTAATTCACAACAATCTTTATCGTGTATTTGTGTATCAAATACACTTTTTGTTTTTTAATTGTGAACACCCTCTGTGTAGTGTATTAATGTATTTTGTATTTTTTAATGAAAAAAGAAGAACAAGCTACATACAAATTCTCTCAGAGAGCCTCTCTTTGAATACAACATTTTAAAAACATATGAAATAAAACTGTAATAGTGTATTTAATTTTTATATGAAAATTTCATACAACAAATGTTACACTCTTGTATTTAATATGATATTACAATCGATATAGAGATACAAGAGGTTTTGTGAATTAAGCATATATATAATTGTGTGTATATTACATACGATTATAAAATTTTTCGTAGCTCGTTTTAGAAAACCATTTAATCTTTAACTGTCATATATTTGTTGCAGCGGCCAAAGTTAGACATCTTCTGTCAAAGTTTCCCTTTCACCTTTGGTGTACGGAACCCTAAAAAGAAAGAGCTTAGTAATTTGTCTGTATGTTTCCTGGCAAAATAAAATGCAGTTTACATTTAAAAAAAAATATATAATTAATACAGTCGTAAAGCAGCTCTGGGCGAGTCAACATCACGCGTCGTTGGCAATTATTTGTTAAATACAACCAGGCCACTGTTGTTTATTGACCTTCGAAAGTTTTGTGTCTCGCTCGCACTGGTTGACTGATCCTGCCACGGATTACCGTATAGTGTTGTGGTTCTTTTGCGGCATTTCTTTAACAAACACGTTGCTACTTCCTATGTAAAGGAATAGGTAGTGTACAGTCAGTCAGAAAAACATTTTTAAGAATACTCTTAATAACATTATGGACATATGGTCTTAGTCAACCGTCCAGTTTTGTGCTACTATATGCTGCAAATTTACTTTGTATAATATGTATTATAAATAAATAAATAAATATAATTAATACTCCATACAAGAGAAATTTATGTAAATTAATTGGTATTTTTTTATGTCCTTGTGTTTCTAAAAAACACAAATAAAACTCAAATACATAATTTTAAAAATTTGTTTACATTTTATTTTCAAGTGATTAAATAACAATAATTTTGTTTATTTGTGCACACAAAAATGGGAGAAAACAAAATGCCAACAAGCTAAAAAACAGCTGGCTGCGAAATACGGTGATGCCATGTATTAATATTTTTAGTTACCAAGGAATTTATGATTGGAGGAACGTTTTTTTGTAAAGAAATTAATTTTCCGATGGAATATTCATGATTGGGCTCATATTGTTTGTTTTTTTTTAAATTAGATTTATGTATATTTTAATAATTAAATTGCATTAACAATCAGTGGTTTGTATTTAATAGATTATGTTGTTTTTTTTCATTAACAAAAAAAACCTAAACTAATTGCTTAGTTATAAACTTTTTAATTTGTTTTAAAATAAAAAAGAAATTTTATTAAGAAAAATAATACATACATATACATATATAGACATGCAATGTCCCAGGAAAAACCAACTGTACTCACTAATCAAATTTAGCGGCACTCTGCCACATTTTGAAACTGGTTCATTCTATCCTAGTGTTTTAAATTTAAAATTTGTTTTTAAATTCATAATTTTGTTTTTACTTTGAGAACTAATTTTATGTTGTTTGAAAAGTCTCTGTTTAGACCGATGTTGCCCTTGGCAAATTTTAAAAAGATTTATGCAAAACAATTACTTAACATAAAGTTAATTCATAATAAGCTTGTAATTTTTTTTTTCAATTACATGCTAAACTCTTGCTAACAAGGTGCTAAATATTTGCTAATTTCTAAAAAAAGATAGAATTTTTCTACACATCCAGCATTCTTTTATTAGTTCGATTCTTAGTAAAAAAAACAAACATAAATGTTTATGTTTATGTTTATACTTTTTTGAAAGTAAGATAAAGGATTAGCTTTAAATTTCAGACTGGATTTATTTAGTCCAATTCTAATCTATTCATAGACAGACAGAACTAAAAATTTAAATTGGAGGGGGAACTTGAATTTCCGAAGTCAGCTTTTTTTATTCCATCTGTTTTATTTTAACTAAAATCTTTTCAAATGACTTTTTAAAATGGGGGAACAATGAATAGGGAATAAATTCCCGGGGAAATGCTACTCATAATTGGCCTGACTAAAAGTTATCAAACTAATTATAGATTGTTAAACATGACCTACAAAGCAAATTTATATTACAGTTCCTTTCTGTACTTATATAAAAATATTTTTTTTTTAGATTTTTGTCTCGACATCTTACAAAATTTATAAATTTTCCACATGAAATCTTTTGAAGTATTTTAGAATTTCGTTCTATAACGAATATCCTAATTTTTTCTTTGCTTTTAGAAATTATCAAATGTTTGACAGTTCATTAGCAAGAGTTTAGCATCCTGTTAGTACTAGCTGATACGATATCTGATTAATAAAATAAACTTTCCAAGTTTGATAATAATCTACCACAACGATCGTAAACAAAATAGTCAGTAATTTCTTCTGTTTTAAAGGGAAAATTTTTAGATTTAAATAAAAATGGTCTTATTCGAACATTTCTAGATAAAAAACGAATAAATCATTAAATAACAATTTTAAAAACCCCCGAATATATCTAGAGAATATATCTTCTTCTTAACACATGGCTAAGAACACACTCGATCAAGTTATCTTTCAAACAAAAAAAAATAATTCGAAATCGGTTTAGCCGATAGACAGACACACTACAAACTTATAACACCCCTTTTTTTTCTTGGTCGGGGGTTAAAAAAGCAAAATAATATTAAAAATATTTTTGTTTTCTCTTGTTTCGAGTTATTCTTTGGCACTTCACCGATTTTAAAAATTAGCATCCCATTAGAAACAGTTTACTAAGCATTTTTAGAGAGGCTTTGCAACTTATTAGCATGATTTCATCAATTATTTACAATAAGAATATAAATTCGTTGAAAAAAATATTTTTCCTATAAATTTTGAAATTACCAAACAAATTTTTGGAAACTAATATATAATTAAATGTCAATTTAAAGTAATTGCTGTGAAGAGAATATATAGGAAAGAAAATTGGGGACAATTGGAATTAGTTCATTATCGTGGTTGGCGCAGTAGTCGACCTCGATTACTACGTTTTTGTAAAATATTAAAGAACATCACAAAATTTTTTCTTTAGGCTAGGACCAAATTTTCCTAGTCGAAGTTGAAATACGCTAATAGCGGTAAGACCCAGAATTTTGAGCTGTGCGTATATCATTCGCTTCAATTGTAATATTTGATGTGAATCAATAATATACATGAGAGTAAGATTTTACAAAAAAAAAATTGAAACATTCTCTTGTTGTCTTTTTGATAGCCTACATCTTGAAATAGTTTATGTAACAAATTTATTAATTTCATTGTGCATTTTGCAATAATTTTAACTCGAATTTCTAGCTCTTAAACATTTCGAAATGTCACAATATGTTTTTCAAAACGGCTTCTAGATGACTCGAATTGGCTTCTGAAACTAATTTCGATTTAAAAACAAAAACTATAAAAATTTCCTGGGCTTTAAAAAAAAGGGAATTGACTTTGATTAATGTCAAAAAGAATCATTTAGATTCTTCGCTTAAAAAAAAGTGTAATCATTTCAAAGGTTTGTTTCCAAACTGGAATTGAAATCCATTTAAGACTGCAAAATCCGAATATAAATTTTCAACAACTTTGTAACTATTATTGATTTAAAAAGAAAGAATATGCTATAAATAAAGATACATATAAAATAATTCGTTTATAACGAAACATCTAAGGAAATTTTGTGTATCGTTATATACTTTTATATATATATATACATTTTTTTTAAATGACTAAATTCTCTCTTATCGAGTCATTATTAATTCGAATAAGAGTGTATCCTAATCTAATTTGGATTTGAAAAGAAATTATAATAAGCTCGTATTATTTGCAAATACAATTATTTTTTGTTCTATTGAAAGTCACGTTGTTATTTAATACGAAATGGATTTAAATTTGAAAGTAAATAAACCTTAAAGCGAAATTGATTTTCAAGAAGAAAATTCCTTTTTTTTATTATTAATTCTTTAGCAAAGATGTTTAACTACACGTTTTTTACTAATGCTAAGCTTTTCATGTGATTAAATTCAATATACATAAGTATTCGGGCACGTTTTGTATTTCTTGTGAAGTCATAACGTTTATTATTGTTATAAATACTTATTTTCAACGAAAATACCATGACAATTCGGAATGTTTTGATTTCTCGTGAAATACAAAACATAACTGATTATTTTATTTATTTTCGTATACTCTTTATACAAAAACAATTAATACTAAAAAATTATTTTATCAATAACAAAAAATAATTTAAATGATCATTTAAAGCATGCAAATTTGATAATTCCAATAATTCTTTGATCTGTAGTGCTTAGATTTGAAATAACCTTTGTCATTGCATTGGTCAGATTAACAAAAATCACTCCTATGAATTTTCCATTGGGCTTGTGAGATGTCATCGAAAATGTAAAATCATGCTGTAGCATTATTAATATATTTTTTTTGCTGAATCAGCAATAGTTTCTTAAATTATCTAATAAACTTAAACCGAAGTGAAAATTTTATTAAATATTTGTATAATTTTTTTTTGGTAAATCAATTAAACATGAAAATAGAATATTTTTGTTTTATATACTAATCATACAGTAGACGCTGAAAAAGGTTTCAGAAATAGCTAATTTAATTTTCGAAGAAGATTCGAAAACAATTTTTTTTCGAATATTTGAAAAATATATAAAAATAAAACTTGTTTAGTAAAAAAGGTTTTTTTGAAGAAAATTCGAAATTAAATATTTTTTAAGAAATTTTTGACAACTTTCAGAAGTAGTTAATTTAATTTTCGAAGAAGATTCTAAAAATAATTTTCCAAAAGTTTTCAAGGAATATGAATACATATGTATAACGAAAAATATTCAGAAAGAAAGAAAATTCGAAATTAAATATTAGAAAAAAAATATGTATTTGAAAAGTTTCAGAAGTAGTTAATTTAATTTTCGAAGAATATTCTAATAAGAATTTTCGAAAAGTTTTCAACGAATGTACGAAAATAAAAACTTTTCAAGAATACACATTTGAAAAATGTTCAAAAATATATTTTTTTATTAAAGTTTTTCGAAGAAACTTCGAAATTTTTTAAAAGTATCAGAAGTAGTAAATTTAGTTTTCGCAGAAAATTAATATACAAAAATAAATTTTTTCGAGACTATTCGGAAAATACTAAAAAAATCTAATTTTTGTTATACAAGTTTTTCGTAGAAAATTCGAATTTGAATATTTTCAAAGAAATATTTGAAATGTTTTAGTAGATAATTTAGTTTTCGAAGAAATTTCGAACAATAGCTTTTGAAAAATTTTCAACGAATATGCGTAAATAAAAACTTTTAAAGAATATTGCAAAAATATTCAAAAATAAATATTTTAAGAAAGTGTTCTGTAATTAAGTTTTTCGAAGAGTACATATTCTAATTTAAATATTTTCAAAGACTATTCGAAAATAAATATAAAAAAGCTCCAAATAAAAAGCTTAAAAAAGGAATTAAAAGAATATTCAAAAATAATAATAACAATTTCTTTAGAATATCTGCAACAATTTAAATAATACTTAAAAATAAAATTTTTGCTGAATTTTCGAAAGTAAATATTTCGAAATTTAATATGTACTTCGAAAAATATTCGAAAATATATGTAAATATTAAAAAAAATTAAACTGAAACTTTTGGAAGAATATTTTAAACTAGAACTGAAACATTCTTTGAAAATACATTTGACTATTTCGGCATTTGAAGTCTATATTTTCTATTAAAACAATTGGACAAACATATTTATGTAGTTATTTTTTTTAATGTCTAGCTTAAAATTTCTAATATTCTTTCCACTAAAAATTTTAGTATAAAGGCTTAACTATGATTTTGCTGAACTATTTATTAAAAGAACATTTATTTGGGCTTAGTTACAAATTATATATAATATATTAAACTGTTTTGTTTTACTAAATATTCAAAATAATTTTAAACAAAACAAAAAAGTGCATATTTAATAAATAATAAAAAAGAAAACAAAAGTATATAATTAAAAATAAAATTAGCTTGTAATTATTGTGATGTAGTTTATAATTAAAAACAATTTAACAATAATATTATTAATGAATTAAAACAAATACAAAATATATACTTATATATACATATAAATAAACATTACTAATAATTCAAAATGACTTTAATGATTTTTAATATTATAATTTAAAAAAATACAAAACTATTAAATATAACCAATAAATTTTATTATACATATAATTTTTTTCTGTCTTAATTTTATACTACAAAATACTAAAACAAAATATCAAAGAAACCTTTTTTAAAATCTTACAATTATTCTTAAAAATATGTATTAATATTAAAAGCAAACAACTATTACAAAATACTTATAAACATGCATGCATACATACATACATATGTGTAGAATATGTATGCAAGTATTTTCAAAGAAAATCAACAAATTATATTAAAAAAATTAGTTGTGTAAGCTTAAAATACAAAAGAAATAAAAAATATTAACAAAACAAACACAAATTACACTTTTTATTACAGTTAACTATTTCAAAATAGAGTAAAATTTTGAGAAAAAAAAAATACAAAACACAGTAAAAATCAACTTTTTTTTTGGGAGGAAACCCCCTTAACATAAATGTGTGTATTTTTAATTACATATAAAGAAAATCATAAATAACTGGACAAATATGATAATAAATAATTGAAAAAAATGTGTTTATTGCAAATTCAACTATATAAAAAAACAAAAACATTTTTAGAAGAAACAAACAAAAAAAAAGTAACAAGAAAAATGATTTATATACGCCA
This sequence comes from Tachina fera, assembly GCA_905220375.1. Classification (NCBI taxonomy): domain Eukaryota; kingdom Metazoa; phylum Arthropoda; class Insecta; order Diptera; family Tachinidae; genus Tachina; species Tachina fera. The sequence continues at coordinate 47,667,877 of LR999964.1, read as the reverse complement.
AAAATTATTGAAAAAAAAATAAAAAATTATTTTATAATTATTGTAGGTAAAACATACAAAGTAAAACAAACAATTAAACTATAATAACTATAAATTATTTATATTAAATTAAAGAAATTAAAGAAATACATTTAGCATGTAAAACAAAACAAATTAAAAGTGTTGTGAAGTTTAATTAATTTTTTATTTCTTTTAAAATCTTGACTAATTGTTAATTTCCAAGTACATAAATGTTTATAAAGCTTAAATAGTGTTTTTTACAATTCATTTTATTAGCAAAGTACACAAAACACATTACGTTTATGGCAAATTTGATTAAGACTTGATGATCGATCAATCAATCACTTATTTTGAGTGTCATTGTCTTGCTTTTCCAAAGCTATAATTGTAATTAAAAAATTTACAAATATCCATAATATCGAACAAAATTTTATACAATACGACTAAGACGCTCACAATAAGGCTGAATGAATACTTTCGTTTGAATACACCAAATGTAATACAATTTTTAAATGTATTTATATGTACACATGTACATATGTATGTACATGTACATTTATTTTTTTGACACTTAATATCTGTTGTAAGAAATAAAGTTAACAAAAGTGTTGTCTATAGACATAAGAGAAGATAATATTATACTCGTAATTACGTGTGTTTACGTAAAATTGTAAACACGCAATAAGAGATTGAATCAACTATAAGCCCCTATTATCGTTCTCAATTCAAATCAGTTTGTTTTTCTGCGAGTCAGGGTAACTTTTACATTGGCATTGCCATTCACGTTTACATAAGTATGGCAACTGACAACTAACAGCCGTTAATTTGTTGCCAAATAACAATAATATTTGATTTCTCTGTGGCTGATTGGTAGCGATGCTAGCCTGTCATTCCAAAAGCCGTAGGTTCGATTTCCGCCATAGACCCTGATTATTTTGCGCAAAAAAATAAATTCTTAGATACTTTACAATTTATTAAAGCAAATACTTGATGGTAAAATTAAAGAATAAATAAAATATTAAATAAATTACTAATATTTAGGGTTGAATTAAGCTTCTCTTCACCGTATCTATTTGTCACTTCATCGTGTGTACTTGCACTATGCCTTTCATACTCTCAGGTAAAACACAGGGACCTGTTGTATGGATCCAAGTGAGCTGAAAACTTGCTTTCTCTTCTCAGCAACATGTCAACCTAACCTAAGCTTGCATAGCCAGTTGACAACTCAAGTGAAGTTCGGTTGCCATCTGTAATCAAGCCATTCATTAATCAATGCACACCTATGTATATATGTACATACATAACGTCCCAGATCATTATCTTTTTTAAATCGAGATTTTTCATGTTCTATCGAAATATACAAAATGGCTCCATTTCAAGAAAATAATGAGTTAGGACCCTTCTATATTAAGGTAACGATATGTTTGTAAATTACAAACTTCCACACAGCTAAAAGTCTAGTTTAATGGCCTGTTTCCCACCTGCGAAAGAAAACGTTCGACTTAAAATTTATATTGAAAACAAAAACAAATTTTCATATTTTATTGTTGTTTTCAATATAAATTGTAAGTCAAACGTTTTTTTTTCACAGGTTGGAAACAGGTCATTGGACGACTATTTAAGAATAAGCGCCTACAGCTAGTAAGGTACAGATTTTTTTATTAATCTATTCCCAAAATTGCAAGCTGGCAACTCTGCTCTCGCGCTTAAAACAAGCACAGCTGATTAAAGTAAGCAAAAGAAATTCAGCATCTTGTTCGGCATCAAAAATTCATTTGGTTTAAAAATTTAATAATTTTAAAAATTCGTGTTGTTATTTGAAGAAAATAACAAAGAGGATACCAGAATTAAGAAAGTGTCTTATAAGCTAAATTAGCTTTGCTTTTGGCAGTGTTGAAAATGGATAAATGTAGTGTATTTTTTGTTATTAAGTTTTGAGCAAAATAATCCAACCGAAATAGAAAAAATAAGAAGCCCCTAATAAAAAATTAAAAATTGAAAATTTAAAAAAAATTAAATTAAAGTATTTGTTGTGTTAAGTAAAAAAAAAAAAAAAAATAAGAGCATCAAAAATTGCTTAAAGTGTTGGCTTAAATATACTTTAGGTGCTCCTCGCAGAAATAAATAAAAACTGGCCTATCTGATAGAAAAATAAGAAGAAAAATTTAAATAAAAAAATTGGCGGCGAGCTTTAGTTTTCGAGTTATGGGTCTTTAAAGTTTTCATATAAAACTGTGATTTAGAATTGTATTTCTGAATGTAACGGGCAAATATTGGTATCAATTAACAGATATGCAAAGAATATTTAGTAAGTACCGCCATGTTGGGAAAAATCATGGTGGAGAAAATCCTTAAACACGATCGAAGGCCGGCTATACAGACAAACTTTAGTACGCAGTGCCGTGTTGGGAAAGCCATGTTGGAGAAAATCTTTAAGCCCGGCCGAAGGCCGGCTATACAGAAAAAATTTAATACGCAGCGCCGTGTTTGGAAAAACCATGACAGATTAATGATTTTTTTTTTAAATTTCAATGAATTATTAAAGATCATCTTAAAAGCTTTTAAATGATACCAATATTGACTCTATTGGATGAAAAATACAACAAAGAATCACAATTGTGTATTTGAACTTTGTATGCCCATAACTCGGAAACGAATGCTCGCCGCCAATTTTTTTTGTTTAATTTTTTGTTCTTATTTTCTAATTTCCTATCGGATAGGCTAATTTTTATTTATTTCTGCGAGGAGCAGCTAAAGTATATTTGTTTCAGTTTTTAGTAAAAAGAAGGTGGAAAAAACGAAATTTCCACATTTTCATATTAAAGGTATTCATTTCAGTTTTTTCTCGTTGGAAAAATGGAAAAATTTAATTATTTTGACAACAAACTGGAAAAAAAATAAAAAAAATTTTAAACTTTTTTTTTCTGTGTTTGTTGTAAAAATTAAATTTTTCCATTTTTCCAACGAGAAAAAAAAACTGAAATGAATACCTTTAACATATGAGCATTAAAAAAGTGTTTTAAGTAAAAAAGAAGAAAAGCATTTGTTTGTTTAGAGTGTGTGTGTAAATAACCAAAGATGTCAAAGGCTTCCACAATCAAGTCCTGCCGTTCCATACATACCTTTTACTTTTTACTACAAAATCACAAGTTGAAAAATGTTATTATTCTGAGGACAAGTAAGTTTTTTTTTACTATATTCCGCTTATGTTTTTTTTGTTAGTATTTTATTTATTTTGGTGTCATTTTTAAAGTCGATTTGAATATATTAATCGCCCACCTTGATGATTATGACAAGACAATCCGCGATATATGTACATACATACATACATACATACATGTAGGTATGTATCTATAGGCCAAAATAAATTTACATTGTTTAACAAAAAAATCCACAGTGAAAAACATAAAAGGCTTGCGCGTATTATCGGCAAGTCTTCCTCTACAAACTAGCTGGAAGTTTTCTTGGTCAAGTTTAAATATTATACTGATAAATAGCTAGAGAGGTATAAAGGCGTACAAAATCAAAATTTGAGAAAGAAAATTTGATGTATATAAACCAGGTCATATCCTTATTCCAGGTTTCGATATCGACGGCCCTTAAACACAATACCAGAAAATTGGGGCTTGTTTACTCGCTTTCGAGAACAATCTATATTCCGTTCCCTAGGGCCTCGAAAATAGCATAGACCCGCCAACAGGAGTCAGTTGCTTTCGACAATGGGTAATTTTTGCTTTGCTGACAGGTAGCAGATTTGTATATTTCTTTTGATTTCTGTTGAGTTTTTTCTAAATGTTCGGTAGTTTTTATTTATGTACTCTAATCATGGCATTCATATTAAAATATTCCATCCTCATTCACTGAGAACTCCCATTCATACACATTAATATATGTACATATTTTAGGTTTTTACAGGCTGGCAGTTTCATGAGAAACCGGCTGACTTGGGTGTATAAGCTAGCTGAATAGCTAGATTCACATCATAATGCTTATTCCCTATGCTCTCTCTAGCATAGGTACGATTAATTTCTTTCAGAAATGATATTTGATGCTCTATACAATAGAAAAATTAAAAAAATTGGTCAAAAAAATATCTGCATAACCATTATTACTTTTAAAAATAATGTTTAAAAATTTAGCATTTTTAAAACGAAAATTCAAAATTTTTTTTAAGTATGATTTTTTTTTGGTTCAGTGTACATATAATAACAAAATTTGTTTATTAAAATGTTTTACAAAAATAAAAAAATAAATTGCTGATTCGAATATGGGTTGTGTTTATTTTCGAATCAGACGTTTTTACCCCCGACTAAAAAAAGGGGTGTTATAAGTTTGTAGTGTGTGTCGGTGTGTCTGTCCGTGTCCACGTACAGACCAAACGCCTGGATTGATTTTGATTTAGTTTTTTATGTTTGAGAAATGTGACTTGATCGAGAGGGTTTTTAGCCATGTTTTAAGAAAATCGGTCTAGCCGTTTAGAAGATATCGCATCTTTGCTAGATATATTCGGGGTTTTTTTAAATTTTTAATTTTTGTTATTCATGTTATGAATTAATATGAGAATGAATTTTCAATTCTAATCAAATACAATTCTGATTTGGAGTGTGCAATAACCCTTATTAAGAAAGTTTCAAAGAAACTATCGGTGTTACATGGTTTTTTTTAACTGGATTATGTTGTAGTTCTGGTGGCGTGCCATCATTAATTAATCACCTTGATGTATTGCTCTTGCTTGTGCACTTGCGTCAAAGATCACCAGCCAAAGAAACGTGTATTTAAACTTAAAGCTGATCAGCATGCATACTTCGTTGTGCTTTAACTAAATTTGGAAAAAGATCTGAAAACATTACATCCTCACAATCGTATAATTATGTTGGCTCTGTTGTTGGCTAGCTAAGGTCATTTAAAAATCTTTTCCAGCATATCTCTTATAGTCAGAGTCAAAAATTGTTTACCAATTCCATTTCAAAATGCAAAAGTCATGAAGAATATGAAGAGTATACTTTTAGAACCGGTAAACATACATATTTGCTTTAATTTTGTGGGTTAAAAATTGCTTAAAATGGTGTCTTATTAAGGGATGTGAAGTTTTTGTACAAGAAATCTTTTGAATGAAATGTGAAGAATCAAAGCTGAAGCGGAAAGAATTGGAAAAGCGTACACGCAAAAAATATTTCTCTGATCAACACATTTAACATTTGCTTCAATTAAACTTTTTAATTACTTGAATTAAAATTTTGAATAAATTAACAGCCTTATTTATAAAAATTTTGAAGGCTTTTTAAGGGGTTTTAAGAGAAATTTTCATACAAAATTTTTCTTAAAAAAAAGCCTTTATAAAGCCTTAATAAGTTTTATAAATAAGGCTGTACATTTTTAAACAAAAGTTTAATTGTCGCAATTAAATTTTTCATCTAAACTTTTAATAAATTAAATTGTAATTAACTCAATTTAATTTTTAATTGATTATTTGTATTTATTTAATTAAAGGTGTTAATTGGAGGAAACAGTTTTTCTGTGTACAAGTGGCATGCACAAGCTCACACGTAATTTTAAATTACCAGTTTATTACAACATTTACATAAGTTTTTATTGCTTTATATACGGGGCAAGACTTTTTGGTAACTTTATTGAAATACATTTCGACGGATATGTTTTAGAAAGATAAAAGTGTAACCGCTACTAACAGACTCTTATTCGCAAATTCAATTCGAAAAACAAGACTTTTTGGTCATTAATTTCCGCTCTATTTTAATATTTAAATTGTGGAAAATAGCAATTTCAATTCTTCTTTATGAGAGCATGAATTTCAAATTGTATATATTTTTTAATTTGTTTTTTCATGTAACAGAAGTCTTGTTGCGGAAATTTGTATTTTTTGTATAAGAAAGCAAACTCAATTTCAGGCACATGCAATTGGTGTACTTTTATCTGACCTAAAACAAAGAGCCCAATTGTCGAAATCACTTCACACCGAAGTGATTTTTATATGAAAACTGAAGATTTTTTATTTGTTCAAAAAAATTATGAAAGGCCGATTAAAGCCTGAATTTATTTGCTTTGCTTTTATTTGGTGATGAATTTGTTTGAAAAATAAAAATTTAAAATTTTTTTGTTTTCACGTAAAAATCATTTTAGTGAAATGATTTACCACTGGTTTGCTTAACAAAAAGGGTCGATTAGAGTAGAAAATTTATATAAACACAAATTTTTTGACAGATTTTCATAAAAAATTTCCAGACGAGTTGTTTGCCTAATTTATGGAAACAGTGTATTAGACCTATTATGGGCAAAACGTTCTAACAATAAGACTTTCACTGTGTAAACACATATTTTGATTTCCAACGAAAAATGTTAAATTTAAAGTCTGTTCGTTCAAGGATGTCGAAAGTTGAGCTTAAAATTTTTATAAAAAACAACAATAAAATAGGAAAAATTTGGTTTTATTTTCAAATTGAATTGAATTGAATTGAATACAACGACCTCATACTTTCGAAGGTTTTGAACAGGCCAGAAAAATAATAATAAAAGTGAGAGATTTTAGTAATATAAAATTGAAAGTTCTCTATCGATATCGTGAAACAGGCAATAAGTAAATGTTCGGAAAGGTTTAAACAAAAAAATTAATTTACAAGTTCTTGTCTTTCGAAATGAATTATGTTTGTATATAGCGAACGCAGCAACGTTAGTTTGTCATTAAACGAAAAACCTAAAACATACATATTGTATCTTAAACTGAAATATAAAAAAATAATAGTTTTAATAAAAATAAGCTGTTTAAAGTGTTTTATAGAAATTTATGGACCATAATTAGTAAATATTTATATGTAAAAATAAAAACATAAAAAATTTTAATTAAATAATAAAAAAGCAAGAGCGTACATAATAAAGCTCAACACGTAAACAGTCGATAGTATTCTGAAAACAAAGAAGAAGAAAAAATAGCTAAAACGTTCAATATTTTTATGGGACTATCACACAATTATGCTTTATTTGTTTATAAACCTAAATTTAGATTAAATAAAAATAATAAAAAAAATTTCTAACGTTAAATTTAAATATAAAAAAAACATTCTTGTCTACATTTCGTTTAGAGCTTCACTAAAAATTATTTATCAAATTAAAGAAGAAAAAAATACGTAAAAATATTAATTAAATATTATTATCAATAGTAATGCTGTAAAAACAAGCAACAACATACATAAGTATGAAACAATTAATTTGATTTAGCTTTAGAGTTGTTTTACTTTCTTTTAATTTTCTTAATAATCGTTTAAATACAAATCCTTTATTATTTCTTATTTTAATAATTATTACATACTACTATTATTATTAATATTATTATTATAACAAACAAAATATATTATATTACTCAATATGATTGAAAAAATTGCATACAAATTTATTTGTTTTATTTCAAACTACACACACACGCACACACACACACACATATTTACCAATCGTATTCATATCAGGTGGGCCACTCGCTCTCTCTCTCTCTCTCTCAGATACCAACACATTCTTCAGTAATTTTTTCGCTCATCTTTTCGTTGTACCTGTAGAACTGACAATTTCCATAATCACCCCTATCGTGAAAATTTTTTCCCTCGTAATATTACCACTTTTCACCAAATTACAATTGTGAATAATTTTTCCCTTGTTTTGATTTTTTCACGTCAATAGGGGTGAATATTTTCATTAATGAAGTTATACAGAATTTTACATTGAACGTTGCAAGACCAGCTTACGGAAAATATCCAGCAACTAGTTTGATGCGTGACCTAAACCTGGATTCAGTAATTTTTATTACTATAATCGTATCGCTGTAATAAATATCCTCAAAAAACACATAAATGTGAAAAAAGGCCAAGATTTCCAAAATGTCAGCACTCCTGCGCAAATCTAATTATTTTATTTTTATGGGCGTTTTCCCGCCCACTTTTTTAAAAGAAATAATTAAATATGATTTGATATTTAAATAAGTCAGTGAAATTGGTTCTAAGAGTTATAAAAATCTATTTTTAGGACAAGATCAGGCAAGATCTGTAAATATTAAATATCAAGATCAATAAATAATATCCAAGAGTATGAAACTTTTTGGTTTACATGAAGTCAATTTTATTAATAAAAAAAATTTTCCACTTAAAAACATTTAATTTGAAATCCAAAATTTTTGTATTTGCGATTATTAAACTTAAATTTGTTTGATTTTTTAATTAATTTTTAAGCTTTAAAGATCTTCCCTTTTTTAACATTCACTGGCGCTGATGCCGGGGATAAAATTTGACTTCTTCCCTTCGTGGAAAATAAAAATTTCAAAGTAATAAAAATTCTACTTGTTCACGATAGAGGTGTTGCTAACGCAATGCTCAACGCCTAGTTTGCTTTTTGGTTGATATATTTTATATAATCTAGAAGCAAGCTGATTAGTTTTCATATAATTTTTTCTAAAACGACAAATTGAGTCAAAAGCGCCAAAAAATCTTAAGCGATATGTATTTTTAACGTCGTTTGTTTTTTGTCGAAACCCGATTATTTACGATAGTAGATAATCGATTTTCGTCAAAAAGTTCGAAAATTATGTCACTTAACCTTTTTTTTTTTTGGCTATTATGACACGATATATATTAGAGCTATGCTCTTTATGCCACAACCCAGGAGCTATGACATGATTTTCGTAACCAAAATAATCGACACTATTATAGTTATAAATTTATTTTTGTTTTGATCTCTTTGTACTTAAAAGCAGAGAACGGAAATAAACGAAACAAAGTATTTGATTTTATTTTGTTTCCTTCTTTGAAGTGAGTGAAACAAAAACAAAAAAATAATGAGAATTATTGCTCAATTTGTTTTTGCACATGAGCACAAACAATACATTAATTTAATCGTACGCAGCTAGGAAATCAGTGGAAACTATATGGAAACGTTTTAAAATATTTTCAGCGAATTTGGCATCACACATGAAATTTGTTTTATATATCTAAGCAGCATAGTTCTAAGTCCTAATTTACACTATGCAAGTCTTATTTCTAAGCTGGGGGCAAATCACGGCACTCGAAATCGAGTGCACGTTCGTGTAGAGAATTATTTCGATGGCTACAATTTTTTGGATCACGGTATTCGATCGTATTTTATGTTACCTACTACTATTTTTTACATTACTGTTAGCATAAATCAATAAGAAAAACAACACTTTATTTGTATTTGTTCTGGAAATGATTTTTCCCTTATTTATTTTTTTGCACTGCCTATTGGACAATTTTTGTATTGATATTCACTTTCCTTAAAAACAATTAAAATTAAATTAAATTATATTTTCTAAACTAATTGTTCGAAAATATCCGGAAAATACTTATATTTTGATTACATACTTCTTTCTTTTTCCTTTGTTTTGTTTCTTTGGTTTGTTTTGGGGCAAAAAGCTAAGAGTTTACTTGTATTCGATAGTAGACTACCAACCGAGTGCAACTTCGAGTAGATACGTTTCGTTAACGATTGCCGTGATCCACGTTAATAACATTTCGAAGACAAAGTACTCGATTTCGAATGCGGACTAACAGAGTGTCCTAAGACAACTCTATTCAGTTTTTTTATTTTTTGATATTTATGTTTTTTTCTTTGTTATGTTAAATGGCTTAATTTTTTCATTTTTTTACTCTGTTTTTTTGAAGTAGAGAAATTAAAGTGTATCTAATAGAAATCAAATAAATTAGAAGAAGAAAAAAAATCAAATCAGATAGACTTGAATGTTTTGAACATAAAACTAATTTTGAAAAAGTTAAAGAATTAAAAAAAGAGATATTTTATCAAAATTTTCGAAATTTGAAGTTAGTGTTTTTATCAAGCTTAAATGTTTCAAATAGATGTGTATGTATGTTAATGTGGTTTCATAACATTTCTTAGAACATCGAGTAGTAGATTAAGATAATTTTTCGATGCATAACAAATATAAAACTTTAAAAAATATGATACATACACACAAATATACTTCAATGTATTAATATTTTAATAAACTAGTTTTGGCATTTTCTGATCCAAGTTTAAACGAATCGAATTCTAGCCACTTATATAATTTATAATTAAATTAAAAAATAAATAAATATTTTATAATAACTAAAAACATAAATAATGTAAAAGTATATATCTACTACAAAAACATATATTAAATATTCGCACATACATATTTATCCCACCAATTATAAAACAACAAACAAAAAAGCATAGAAAGATGTTGAGGAAAATGCACTAAAATTTGTATATGATTTTCAAAAACGAAAGAAAATTAAAAATATTAAAAAAATATATAAACAAATTAATAACTTACAAACTAATGACCAATTACTTATCAACAAGAAGAATAAAAAAAACAAATACCATTTGCATTACGAAACAAATTTTAATGAGCTTTTAATTTTAAAATAAAAAAAAAATAATTTAACGCTTCGTTGTATGTGTTTCAATGGCAAATATTCTGCATTTATTATGAACAAATTAAAAATTAAAATTAAAAGAATTATTATGATAGTTAACTTAAAAGCTAAGCTACAAACACTTAACAACCTACAATCTATAAAATAATTTAACAAACCCCAAGCAAATAGTTTAAAAGATATTATGTAAGTAACTTTACTCTACTGAATATTCCTTCTAGAAAATAAAATATAACACCAATTAGCTCAAATCAAATTATCAAAATAATTTTATCCATTGAAGAAGTGACTAAATAGAAAAAAACTACAATAAACTTTAAATAAAGAAAAATAAAAAAGCAACTTATCACAATTATTTTTTATTGCCAGAAAATTATTTGCTTTTTCTATTCAAATTTAACTGATTTAGTTACACGAAAAAACGCTAAAATAAAATGGTAGCATACTTTAGGGATGAATTTGAATTATGTAATTGAGAGAAGAAAATAAAATCTAAAAACAGCTCAAATTATTCTATTTCGAACTGTTTACTATAATTATTTCATTATTTTACAAAAAATATATACACTGACAACTTTTCTTGCTAAATAAATAACAAAATTACCAACTAATACTTGCAACAGCGTAACGATAATTATGAACTCTAATTAAAAGAAAAAAAAAACCAAATACAAGATTGATAAAAACCCGTCCAAATAAAATTTGATTTTATTGAACCAAAATAATAATTATCATAAAGCATATAAAAAAATATGTATATCTTAAAATTATTAAGAGAAGAAAAATATATAAGTAAATTTATGCAAAATATAATTTTTTAAATTTTTTTTTAATTTATTGATTTGTTGTGTAAGATTTTTGTAAAAAAATACAATTCGGACAGTTTTGATGCTGAGCATGCCATTGCTTTTGATGGTACCAGGGGTCGAATCGCCACATCCGCGAACGTACAACTCGTCACGCAAAAACTTCATTTTCGGATTATGTCATACATACATACATATGTACATATGTATGTAAGTGAACGTACTGAAATTTCATTCATCTTAATTGGTTTTCGTACGATTGTCGATACGATTACGGATGTGACAATTTGAGCCCAAAGTTCACAAACTTTTTTTTTAACGATAATCGCATCGTTAAAACAATTATAACGAAAATTTATCGAATTTGATATTCAGTAACATTTTTAACGATATTCGCTGTAGGTTAATGTCAGCTATGTCGTTATTTAAGCGACAATAATTTTTGTGCTGTTAATTTTATCGACAAAAACCAACAGAAAATATCAGCCAATCCAATCCAATCGTTAAAAATGAGTTTCAGAATCACACAATCGTTATTTAAAGCGACAAAATGTACAGACAAAAATTACGATTGTCGGATCGTTAAAAGTTACTGAATCGCACTACAGATCTTTTAAAATTTCTTAATAGATTTTATTGTATGTATTATATAAAATGAAAGCCACTTTTTGATTTGATAATTATATTGTAATTATTTTTAAGTTCTATTTAAATACGAAATTGTGTTTTTCAGTGCATGTTTAAATAATACTTAAATGCCCAACCTTGTGTATTTAAATTCTATTTAAGTTTTATGAGTGTACCATATGTTTTTGCGAGAGCTGTAAACGAATCATTCATTTATAAATTAATTGGATTATCATTCATGCACTGAATTAGCAAATAATGAAGAAATTGTTTTCACATAGAAAAGTGAATTGTATGAAATTTTAGTCAATTCAAATGAATTTTGTAAAAACTAATTGCAATTAATTTCCGATTCAAATAAATTGCAAATTCGTTTCCAATTCAAATAAATTTGTGGAATGAATTGCAATTCATTTCAAATGAATTTGTCCATGTGAATTGCAAGTAATTTCCAATTCATTTGAATTTTAATGATTTTGAATTAACTCAATTGAATTAAAAATAATAATTAGCAATTCATTTTGCCAACTCATTTGAATTGAATTGATTCATTGTTCTAATTCATTTGAAATAAATAAATCATAATCAATTCAATTGAAACGAATTGAAAATGAATTGCAATTCACTTTGACAAATTCATTTACCTCCCTTCATTTACCTCCCGCCTTTTTCTGAATTCAGAAATTTCGTAACGAATTCGTTTAGACTTTTCGGTAGTTTCTCTGAACGATTTTTTCAATACAAATTTTTAAAACATTTCTTACCGAAATTTCGATACGATTTCTTAACTACATATCGCTGCGAAGTCATGTCAACCATTTCATACAAAAATCGTTACGATTTCTGTAATATTTCGGTTCCGAAATCGGAAGATTTTGTCGACTAGTCTTTACGAATTCGGAACACTTGGTTTGGCGGGTATTAATTGAAAACATACACATGGACATCATGTAGTCGTATTGAAAATAATTCATTTCGTATGATGGAATAAATAAATAGAAGAATACATTTGTCATTTCATAAAATGTGTTTTTATGAAATTTTTATTTTCTAAATGTTGATTACGTAACTTTCTTATTTACGAGTATGTTAGTTATACAGCTTTTGTTTGGAAAGCTTCCATAATATTTGGAAATTTTTTAGTGCTGCCGTACTTTCAATGTAATTTAATAGGAACTTTAATTAACCACTGAACAAATGAAATCGCATTTAAATACAATTTAAATAAAAATTAGCTTATTACATACTTATATATTAAGATAAAAACTAGGGGTTAGTCAGGTAAATATTCAGGCCTGTCACAGAATTAGGTTCTTCAGAAAACGAAAAACGAAGAATTTGCTCGAAATAAAACCACTTTAATTTTAGTGCTTGGAATTCTAATTTTCTCTATGTGAAAGTACAAAAATCTGTTTGAAACAACTTTATTTCAATAAATAAAAGCCATTTATTTAAAATATGTTTGTTTGTATTATTTAATTTTTTTTTACATATTTAAGATATTTTCTCAAGCATAAGAAGTGAAATATTCATTTCTGTCACATCAAATTAAATAAAACTTAAACACATACACTACGTTTGGATATGAAAATGGATTAGAACCAATTTTCCGGCAAAATCTTGACCGCTCTAGGTGTCAAAAACTGCAGTTCTTACAATTACAGACATTTCATGTATAATTTTTTTGAATTTGGTTCACTTCAATCAAAAAAATTTATCCTTTAGTAAATTTTTGCTGTTCTAATACGAGTAACAAAGTGTTTTTTGTTTTGTGTTGCCCAATACTGCCACATTTAAATTGAAAACAATCGAATTGACGCTTTTTCGGAATGAACAAATCGATCGAAATCTGGAGAAGGTACAATTTCACAATTCGATAGATTTCTGTGACAGGCCTGATAAATAAAACCAAAAATTTAAAGCCATGTGAAAATTTAAATTTCGTATCAGTTTTGTTCACTAAAGACTATTTAAAACTCAAAAGTGCCCATTTATATTACCAGGGACGTTACTCAATATTGCAATGTGAAAGCAATTTCAAATATTTTTAACGGCAAAAAATAAGTCCAGATTTTTTTAATTTTTTTTATAATAGGGCACTTACACCTGCACAAAATATAGCAGATTTTAATTAAAATCTTTATGAAAATGTATACCGTTTACATAATTTTTTTTTTAATTTTTTCTATCCAAAACAAAACCCACTGAAAACTGAAAAATATTAAAATCTACAACCAAACAAATGTCTAGTAAAAAGGAGCTAAACTTAGCTCTAAATCTCGTAAGTACTAGATTTCGAGACAATATAAATGCCCTATAAAACGCATTGAGAAATTTATTTAACGTTTGCCATATAAAATAACGAAGTGATTTGAAAACTTAGGGAACTAGCTTGACGATTTGAAATCATAAAATTATATGCACTGAAAAACTTTTTTGTGGTTTCAAATCAGTTTAATGAAACGAAATGGAATTTTTAGAACGTGCCTGATAATATTTTGGAAGCCCTTCTTGAGAAGTGTTGATATAATTAAATTAATTCACAAACGGAAGCATGAAGAAGCGTTTGTATAAGAAGCTTTAAAAATTGTTCGAATTGAAATTGATATACATACATATTTATTTCTTCATTTATTATATACAACTATTTGCTTAAGGGAGATTTATGTCAAGAACTCTTAACTCAATAAAAAGAATATTTATAATTAAAAGACAACTCATGAGTTGTAGATTTTTTTTTTTAAATTAAGTATATGAACAATTAATAATCACTAGATAACAAATGTGTAGATGCATTATTTATCTCAACAAATAATTTTTACTCAATGTCTTAAATATTATACAATTTAAAGAAAATACATAAATTAAAGTATACATATATTAAATATGTACATATAAATAAATGTTTAATAATTTTTGCTTAGTTTTTGTTTCAAACTTTAAAGAAAATTGACTTTAAATAAACTTAGTAATAAAATACAAAAATTAAATGAAATGTTGATGTGTGAAATTTATAAGACTAGTACATTTTTTCCTACCTAATGTTTAACAGTAACAAACAAATAAAAATAAATAAAAATAAAATAAACCAACAAACAACAAGTAATTTAGTAATATTATGAAATAATATTAAATAATAATAATATACATACATAAACACAAAATTAATACACACACTTACAAATTATAATACATGCATAAGTTACATATATATATACATATACATATATAGAGTGTACCTTTTTTGGCAAAAAAAATAATAAATAAAAAAACACAATAAATTAAAAAATTTAAAAATTAAAAGATAAACGTAGTGATGCAAACTCAAGAAAATCAATATATAGAATATGGCAACTTTTTAGAGGGATTATAATAACAACAACAACAATTTAAAACATTTTTCATAAAATAATAACAAATTATGTATTAAAAAAAATGAAATAAATAAGCAACACAAAAGAATTTAAAATTATAATTATTTTTATATGTCATTAAAAAAATTAATTGTAGCCATTTAAAACTTTCTAATAAAAAAAATTAATTAATTAATAGATTTTATTAGTTGCGTTCGAGTGGAATTCTTTGTAATTTTTATGTCTAAAATCAATGTTTAGGAAAAAAAGAAGAAATCAAATAAATAAATACAAAGCACACAAACTAATTTTTGTTGTTGTAATTTTTTGAATTTTTTTTGTTGAAGAATTTTACTTTGGAAAAAGCGTTAAAATTTAAAAAAATAACAATTTGGTAGAAACTATATTTGGAGTTATTTTCCTTATAACCAGATCAAAATGCGCCGACATTGAAAATGAAAAATTATAATATCGCGTTAGAGATGAGTATTATTATTATCCAAGTTCCTGATCATATGTGGACACAGGTTCTGCTAGAAAAGGACAACTGTATTATATATGCTATTGAGTTGTTAACAAAATATTCAAAACAAATAAGAGAAAATGTGTATTTTGTGAAATGAACAAGTGAAAATAATTACAAAATTAAATGAAAGAATTTGTTGTGTTCAATTAAAAAATAGAATGTAAAAAAATTATTACTTAGGAGTATTAAAAGTTTTTAAAATTTGTGTTCAAATGATTGTGGATTTTATTATAGCGATGCTATCTATGCCACTATATAATGTGATTTTCGTAACAAAAATAATCGACACTATTACAGTTAAAAATTAATTTTTGTTTTGATTTCTTGGTACTTAAAGCCAGAGTACGAAAATAAGCGAAACAATTGGTTTGATTTTGTTTTGTTTCGTTCTTTGGAGTGAGTGTAACAAAAACAATGAGAAGGATTGCTCAATTTGTTTTTGCACATGAGCACGAACCAGAGAACACAGCCGATCGGCTGTAAGCCGGCAAACATCCACCGCCGGTCACAAACAATAGATTATTTTAATCTAACGCCAATAGAAAAGAAAATAATGGTAAATCAATGGAAATGTTTTGAAATATTTGCGGCGAATTTGATATCATAATATAATAAAATTTTATTGCATTGTTATTTAACACATTAAGTTGGTTTTACATACACATATAGCTAGCAGCATAGCTATAACCAGATGTCCTAAGACCTACCTGTCTTCTTTTTTAAGCTTTTTCATTAAAAATATAAACTTTTACCTTTTACTTATAAAAATCACACAGCGAATGAGGCCACAAAGTATAAAATGAAAATGCGTTAAATAAATGCCACAACGAAAGAAGCATTAACCCTAGACGCACTTTCTTATTTTTATACCTATAAGCACTTTCTTCGTCGAATCGACGAAGAGCATTTTTTATCTGGCCCCAAACGCTTCCAATTAAAAAAAAACATAAAATTTTGGTTTTCTTGGAAAAACAATTTATTTTTTATTCGTATTAAACATAGAGTATTCTTATTTCAATGCAACTTAAAACTAATAAACAAAAAAATTTAACTTCAAGTTTTTTTTTACTTTTTTTTAAGTAGTAAAAAATCACAAAAGGCAGTATTTTAAATGAAAAATTATTTCAGGCATTTGCCAAAATCTTAAAACTGACACTTAAAACTAAAAAATAAACTTAGTTTGGTTGGAATTTTCAGTCATTTAGTGCAAGAGGCACAGAGATCAATCGTCGATTTGACGAACACAAACTTAAAAAAAACATACATAAAACGACGTTCGTCGAATCGACGAAGAAAGTGCGTGTAGGGTTAAAGAAGACACAGGTACTGAGTGTACAAGACAGTCCGAAAACACAATTATTTTCCGTTTCGTAACATCTCGGTGTACTTTATTGTTAGACGCGGTTAACTTATTTCGGGTCGACTTTTCCGTCTTCATGTTTGAGCGGGATTGCCTCTGCGTCGGCTGTTCTGTGGGTACCATTAAATGGTTTTTTCTAATATTTCATTCAGTCTTCCTTAATGTATGACCTATCCATCGCCACTTCCTTATGGTTGCAGCTTTAGCAAGATTCTCCTAAGACATCTGCTTACCAATACACAGTAGGTAATTTATGTATTTTCTAGGCCAAAATTAATTTCAGCCAAAGTTTTGCACCGATATCGCTGAAATTTAGTATATACATAAGTGTTGAGCACGCACAGATGGGGTGTTTTGATTTTTTTTAATAGTGGACATTTTTAGGGCTGCCACCATATGAAAAAAGTTAAAAAACAAACTATCTCGAAAAGGAACGGAAAATTTTTTTGAAATTCGTCAGGGTAAGAATACGCAAGGGTGATAAAGATTGGCACAAACGCATTTAAGTTACGTGGGTTTGATGATTGGTTGGTATCAAAAATGAGCTATTGAATGAGTTCGATACAAGTCTAGGCAATTCACACGATTAAAATCGTTATTTATAAAAAATTTTATAATTCTTGCTGCATTAGAAGCAAAGATATTCCAAAATTAAATTTTTTTGTGTGACGGGTGCCATGCCCACTTGTTTTATTCCAACTCTTTCTTTTTTAACAACAGTGCTGTTAATCCTATACAATCTCAGGTGTTTTACTGTATTAGTTCGCAAAGATATTCCAAAATAAATATTTGCTATATATTTGAGTTGCCACGCCCACTTTTCCACTCCTTAATACTATTTTTTAAATACGAATATAAAGGGTGTCTCAGTAAGAGTGCACTTTTTAAAATTGGAATATTTTTTTTCATACAAGTGGCAACTTTGAAATTTGACAGCCGTCACCTCTATTTATTCCGATTATTAAAAATGGAAAGCTTTTTGAAAGAACAACGCGTTATAATTGTGAAAACTCATTGCAAAAATGGGGAAAGTTAAGCGGAAACCGCTCGCAAACTTCGCCAAATTTTCAGCCGAGAAAGTAGGTGTGTCAACCATTCGAAGAGTAGTCAATTATGGATAATAAGAATCCTTTGCGTCAAAGTACCGGTCGGTCTCTTGAAAACATTGTTACTGTAAACGAGAGTGTCGCCGAAACCCCGAAAACATAAATTCGACATCGTTCTCAACAACTTCAAATTTCACGAAGCACTACGCAACTTGTTGCCTCAACTGGACGGCATGAATCTGAACAACATGTGGTTTCAGCAGGACAGTGCAACCTGCCACACCGCTCATTAAACAATCGACTTATTGCAGCAACGATTTGCAGAACACATCTCACGAAATTCTGATTTCAACTGATCACCAAGATATGTGCGATTTAACGCCGTGCGATTTTTTTCTTTGGAGTTTTGTGAAATCTGGGGCTTATGCGAATAAACCCGAAACAATTCCTGAGCTCAAATCGGAAATTCAACGCGAGATACAGCCACATCTCTGCAAAAGTCAAAAGAGCAATGGCCTGTCATCGGAGCCGTGGGGGACATTTGCCGGATATTTCATTCCATACTTAATCGGAACATGTCTTCTTTACAATACAATAAAAATATCACAACTCTGTCATAAAATACTTGTTTATATTTTTAAAGTATAATAGTGCACTCTTGCTGAGACACCCTTTACAAAAAAATTGGAGAAATTGGTTCAGCCGTTCTCCAATTTAGATAAATTCAAAAAAGTGCACTTAGAAATTTTTTTGTAAGTTAAATTATGACAATATTAAAAAAAATAACCAAATCGGTGCAGCAGTTCTAATTGATGCGATTACCAATGAACAACATTTGATGTTTATTTAGTCCCCCAATTTACAATTTTACAATTTCCCAATTGTAAAGCGGACTTTCATCGATAAAACTTTGTTTATTTAAAAGCGTTTCCTTTGAGTTGAAAACTGTGTTTTCTAAGTACATAAATAAAAAACTGTGTATTTCAGAGCTGCTCACAGAGATAAATAAACTCAAGAAAAATGTGTTCGCGTATGTGTATTCATTTGTATAAAAAGCCGATTGATGTTCGGCACTCTGGTGCTATTTTGGGCAGCTCAGGTGTATGTGCATATTACACATGCCGCTTTCTTAAAGATATTTATTTTTAAATCTGCTTTTTGTTCGATCATATTTCGCTTTTTCCAAAAATCATCAGTTAACATTTTCTGCTGGGTTTTATGCATTTTTGAATTGAAAATTTTTCTGGTCTATATTGTATCAACTTTAGTGAAATAAGTTTCCTTAAATACATACTTTTGTTTTACAATTGCGATTAATGTACTCGTAGTAAAAGTTGCACTAACTTAAATTATTGCTAAGTAATATAACACAGATAAAAGTTTTCACCAATTAATATTTTCAATTAAGAATTTAATTGTATTAATTAAATTTTTAATTGTATTAATTAATTTGACTAGAAAAACTTAATTGATATTATCAAATTGTTTAAATTTTTTAATTGATACTACAAATATTTTAATTAATATTACAAAATCATTCATATTACTTTCTTGTGTGAAGTAAAATAATGTTTTCTTTTTTTCCCTTTGATAAATTTATTGATAGAATAATAAAAGAAAATAACTCCAAATAAATCTCATATTTATTTATTTTCTCTCGAAAACCCTCTTATTCTAGGTCTAAGTAACCATTATATAAAAATAATAAAAAGAAAACTAATATTAAATCCTTAGGTAACACAACGAAATACATAATTTCATAATTTAGAGGAGCATGTTATTGAAGCTGGTGTAAAGTTGCCAGTGTCCTTTCCTCTCTAAATCTATCGCTGTCTAACGATTTTTATCTAAATACTCGTCGTAGCTCCTGAATGATTGAAAATTTAAAATTTCATTTGATATTTTTCTGTTTATAAATTAACAAGTTCATAAAATATTATTTTTTTGTTTGTTTGTTTTCTTTTTAATTAAACGAATCTGTGTGTTTATGTAAAAGTTAATTATTTGGTAGCCATTTTAAGAAAATATAAAAATTTGCTGACTTTTTTAATTAAAAATATAAATTTTAGAAATTACAAATATATGTATGTATTTATAAAAAAACGAAGCACACCGATAATTATAAATTACCAAACAGAAAAAAACCAAAAAGTAAAAAATTAAATTACTTAATTAATAATATATTTATTCACGTACCTTTATGATTAATACAAACAATTATATACATACATACATATTTAAAAATTCTCATACAATATAAAAATTAATTAAATTAAATTTGAAATCAAACAAATTAAATATTAAAATAGGAAAAGCAAACAAATACAAATTAGAAATATTTAAATAAAACAACACACGAAAACATTTGAATTTATGGCTGTTTAAACACTTTAGAAATTAAAGATAAAATTACAAATTAACAATTAATATGTGTGGGAAAATTAAAAAAAAATTCAAAATAAACATGAATGAAGAAAGTTTGAACGAAATCTCTTTCACTTTTTTTACATTTCCAATTTATAAAATATATTTAACTTAAAAATATAACAACAAAACTATTTATTACTTAAGCTTAAGAAACAAATTCAAAAATATTCTACACAAGTACATGCATATGTACATAAATTTAATAAGTATTTTACAAAATTCTAAAATAGAAATACAAATAAATAAATACAAAAATAATAGTTAATTAAAAAGCCGTCGTAGAAAACAGAAATACATTACATATTTAAATTAAAAATATATTTGCATAAATTCATTACAACATGCTAAAACTAACAATAACAAACATTTACATAAATATCACAAATTAAATATTTACATATACATATGTAGTAAAATAATTATAATTTTATTTTATCAAACATTATTTAATTAATACATTGCAACACAACAGTTTTACTATATTAGTAGAAATAAATTTTGCATACGACACATATGCATAGTTACTTGCATGCAAGTATACCCAGCGGTACAACTCAGAAGACGTTCTTGGTGCAGGCCTTAACAAAGGACTCTTTTACATAAAATACTTGATACACATTCCACGCTCGCTTCTATGAGAAGGGAAAAAAGAAGGAGTAACATGTTTTGTTTTGTTTTGTTACCAAAGCAAAAACAAAATCTATTAGTTTGAAGGCCTTCCAGAATTTCTGACGAAAGAAGCAAGAACAGAAGGTCTGCTCCGCAATGACAACGCGTGTAAAACAGATATAAGTATGGAATGGAGCAGGCCTCCTACATCCAAAAGAAGGCATACAGAGGCCCTCTAGAAGGCATCCCTACTCCTTCTAATTACCGCTGGGTAGTATTTATGTGCGTGTACAGGAGTGGTCATAAAAATAGTACAACAATATATCCTAAGAGTGAAAGCATACAAATTCCTACCACTGGACATCATGTAGTTATAGTAATTTTATTTATACGAGTAGTGAGTACTCAAGAGGGAAGGAAGATTTTATATTGTCATGACAGTCCTATTAATTGTGGACGCTGTTTAAAAATCTTCAATCTTTTCCATGGAAAGTTTTAAAACTAGAAGGAGCACCTATCACTTCTAGATAAGACACTTGACTCGCTTGGCATCAGTTGGATTTCCCTCAATTAATAATGCGACTCTTTTCTCCATTAATTTCCATTCTTTTATTTGAAAAAATTATAATAAATTTTCAATGAGCCAGCATCACATTCATGAATGATTTTCATATAAAATGTATAACAAATAAGAAATAAATTCTTCAAAAAGTCTGCTACATTTTACATATAAAATAACATTTTCGCTTTTTAAATACTTTTCCAACAAGATTTGCTGATTTTCTAAATCCAACCGTCATATCATACATAGATGTCACTCGTGGTAACTCGAAGCCTTTCAATCAGGTTCAAATTTATCTATTTTTATGAACACTCTGGTATTCCATAGCAGCTAGTAGTTTTTAGCATAAAAATTAATTGTTCAATTCACAAACTGTCGTGAATATTGTACTCGTATTAAGTATTTCATTTACTTATTTCGCAAAATGAAGGCAGTTAAAAAACTAATGTAAACTAATTAAATCAAACTAATGTAATGAAAATTATCTGTAATCAAGGATCATTCTAAAAATCTATAGTGCTATAAATTCAGATCAGTTCGCTTTGGCTATCATTATCGAGGTAAATTCATATTAGGTGATTTCAATTCATCTCAGCTCATTACATTTTTTGGCATCATGACGATTCAAAAACGTTAGTTTCTTTAAAATATTTAATTGTGTATTTAATCAGTCGCCTAAGCCGGCATGTTTTCATAAAAATTTTTAAATATAGGTTTGTTCATTTACTAAAAATTGTTACGAATTGGTAACAATTGTTACTGGAAAGTGCTCATTAACTCAAAGAGTTTGCAAGGAGAAAGCGTCAAAAGAGAAAAAAAAATTGAGAGAGAAAAAATTCCTACAAATTATTACTAGTAAAAGTTTTACTTGCAAGAATTATCCAACCTCCTGTAGCCATCGATGGCAACTTGGTGCTTTTGGTACTATTTTTAGTGCTTTTTAAAGACTCAAAATGCCAAATTTTGAGCGTTAGTGCCAAACTAAGAAAAAACACTAATAGTGCGCATTTCTTAAAATTACTTTAATAAAAACTTGGTCTATTTATTTTTTCAGTGTAAAGCATACACTTTTCGTCTGATATATTTCATTACATATGTCGTTACTATTGCCGAAATAGAGAATAGCTTAGAATATTTAAACATTATTAAACTTGAATCTTCACTTGTTTTTCACTTTACTGCTTTTTACGTTTTTTAAATCTCCCAATTACGATTTATTGGTTCTTTTTTTAAATTTTGAGTAAAAAAAAATGGCATCACTGCCTGTAGTGTGTTTTGTTGTCAAATTAATTATTTCAAAAATAAGCGAAAAAGGAAAACTGCAAAATGTGCATTTCTTTATTTAAAAAATATGTATACGTATGAGAAAAGAAAACAAATTTTCTTAATTTATTGTTTTTCTTTCATTGAGCGACATAAATTCAATTTTATTGTCAAATAATTTTTTTTGTTTCTCATATTTGATCAGAGATGGAAAGTCGCATTTTTCTACTTGTTAAGGGAATAAAATTAAAAAATTTTGAAAATTACATAACAATATAAAATAATGCATTAAGGTCTGTAAAGTATTTCATATTAAATGTCAATTTAAAAAAGAATTCAAATTTCAAATATTATCAAACAAAATACATCAGATTTCCATCTATGGTTCGGTTATGAATAAAATTTTCTTGCAAGTTTTTTCAAGTAAAGCATTCATTTACTTTTTCATATTTAGGAGAATAATTTTTTACATTTCTGCCTTACTCTCTCGTTACTAGTTTCTGCTGGGAAAGTAAATGATAAGACCTTATATTTCTTTATATCTCATTGACATCTTCAAATTTACTGATGGAATATGTTTAACATTATCAAAAACAAATGTTCATAACTCTGTCACACAAGATATTTTTCATGCAACAAATTAAATGGACTACATACGGTACGTTTTTCTTGCAAAAATTTTTTTTATGAAAAGAATTGAATATACATATGTACATATGTATGTATATGTATGTACATCGTCTATTTTTCGTAAAAAAAATGTATGAAGAAATTTAAAGGGCTATAAATCGTCAATTTAAATTAAATAGACTATACATCGTCTATTTTTCATGCAATAAATTAAATAGAATACATATGTATATGTACGTTTTTCTTGCAAAAAAAAATTTTACGAAAAAAATTTAATGGCCTATACATAATATACATAAAATAGAATAATACAATCTCCACAACAATACAAAACAAATGTTTGTGAATTGAACAAATAACAACAAAATTCAAAATAAAATTAAAAAAACACTTACATATGAAAATAAGATTAATAAAAATAAAAAAATAGACAAACATTACAAATAGGGGAGTCTTAAACATAAGAACATTAATAACTTTTTGTGAAATTCAGTGTCTTTTTTAAACACATAAATACAACAAATAAATATAATTAAACTTAAAATAATATAGGCATAGAAAAACAAATACAAATTACAAAATATATTAAATAACTATAAAACAAAACAAACAAAAAATATAGAAAAACAGTTAATTAGGACGACAAAAAAGAATTACTAATGTGCATTACAGATTGTTTATTTGTATGTGTATCTTATATATTTAAAGAAAAATCAATTTAACATTTTTATGTATGTAGATATAATACCAATAAAGTTATCAATAACTATTGCTCTCTATGTAATACATGTGCATAATACATTAAATTACAAAAAAATAATAAACAATATAACAAACAAATTATGTACAATATTAAATATTAATAAAAATACAAAATATATACACACACCATAAATAGGTATATACCATACATACATATGTATATTAATATGTATAAAGTTATTTATACACAATAAGAAAATAAATTAATTAGTAATTTATATAAATGTTTTACTTTAGTTACTACAGATCAAATCTACTTGTAATCGTATTACTGTATGTATTTATTATGTATGCCAGAATGTTTAAAATACAATTTGGTTTTTATTATGTATGTTTCGTACACAGGAAATGTATAAAAAAAAACTATTGCATACTTATTAGTGTTCATGAGTCTTTTGTTTTGCAAACACTTGCATACATACACACAAACGCATACACGCATACACAACCATTCAAACTCACACGCCCAACAAACAACTAACTACATATGTATTCATTAATTAATTACATTTGTGTGTGCAAATAAAATACCGTTATATACTCACTATTTGCAAAACCAAACAAAACCAATATTTTATTATTCTTATGTATTGTATGTGTAAGTTCTTTAAGAAAACCAAAAGTAAAAACAACAACAATAACAATTAATACATAATAGAATTATTGTCAGCTAGTTTGTGACAACAATTTAATATGCAATGAATTGTGCAATAGAATGGCATTAAAACAAAAAAAAACAACAAACCTTGTAACATATGAAGAAGAGAAAAAAGAACAAAATAAAAAATATATATTGCAACATAAAAACAAGACAAAGAAAAAAATCAAAGGCAAATAATAAACAAAAGTAAATACATATGAAAAAAATATAAATAACGTGTTTTCAAGGCGAATTCATAACAGGTGGTCTAAATTGTCCAGGTGAGTATTTTCGCCGCTATAAAGTTTTAATATCCATGTCAACACATTTTTCAACCAATTTTTTTTAACATCCGTAGTATGGATTTTTTAAAGTAAAAGTAAAGTATGAATATGCCTTGCGTGTTTTATTTAAAAGTGTAGACAAATAAGACAGTTAATCCTAATTTTATTTCTCCCATTTATATATCCATTGAGTTTTTAATATTATGTCATGAAATTTACTGTGGTGGCGGTTCTCTTAGCTGTGGAATGTGATTGCTACAATTGGTTGAAAATATATTAAGGATTTATATTAATGCCGGGTATAAAGGAGCTCCCAGTATAGATCATAAATGTTCTAAATATATTGATATTTCCGTAGGGTACGTCCCTAATACTGTACTTAATATTTTACTTTAAAAATATAATTTTGTTGAATCTAGTTTTTATGTTGTCTAATTTTAAAAACTTGCAATTTTGATTATATACCCCCATATTCATAAAAACTTTTAAATTCATTTTAGGAAAATTTTGTATGGAAAATTTTAAATAAAATACATTTCAAATTCGTTTTTAATTTTATGAATATGGGGCATAGAAATTGGTTGATTAATACACAAAGAATATTTTTGTCAATTAAAATACCTTTTTTAATTAAATAAAATTTCTTATAAAATATTTAAAAAGAATCCTATAATTAACATAAAATTTGCTCGAATAAAATTCCACAAATTTCTTCCTGTTCGAATAGATGAATAATTTTCATTTCTTGTTCGAATATTTGAAAAACGATGAATCAAGACCTTTATTGGAATAATTAAAAGAAATATATCTTTAGTTTTTTATTAAAATTTTTTTTCGGTGTGAAATTATCAAAATACCTAATAAAATTTTTATGCAGAGTACATATTTGGCATTTTTTGTGTTGTCATTTTGAAAATATGTATGTGCAAGGCCATTCCTATTTTGTTTTTTTATATGGAAAGCAGTGCCACGAATGAAAAATAGTTGTGTTCATTATTTTTATAGTAGAAACTTGCCACGAGAGAGAAGGGTAGAAATTTACAAAATTACTCTCCCAGATACAAAAAAGTAAATGAACGCTTTACTCGTGATCCATTCACACGCGATCCAAAATATGGATCACGTGATCCATGATTTGGATCTCACGCGATTCAATAATTGGATCCGGGATCCGAGATTTGGATCACACGATATCCAACATTTGGATCAAACGCGATCCAAAATATGGATCACATGCGATCCATTCTATCCAAAATATTGATTTAGCGATCTAAGATTTGGATCACACACGATCCAAGATTTGGAACATTCCTGGCGGTCCAAGATTTGGATCACAGACAATCCAAGATTTGGATCACAGGCGATCCAAGATTTAAATCACGCTGGATCCCATATCTGAATTACACGCGATCCCAGATTCGGATCATATGCGATCCCAAGTTTGGATCACGCGCGATCCAAGATATTGATCACTCGCGATCCAAGATAGAGATCGCACGCGATCAAATAATTGGATCACACGCGATCCAAGTATGAAAACTAATTTAAATCTGATGAAAAGTTTATCAAATATATTTGTTACTTTATTTTTTTTTGTCAAAAACGATGAACTTTTTTATCACTTTCAAGGGCCATTATTATAACTTGACGTTAGCTAAAAGTAGGATGTTATTGGATGGATAAACACTTTTTCATTATTACAACTTCATTTTAACAAAAAGTGAGCGATAAACTAAAGACAAGTTGATCCTACCTGTAACTTTTATTGTGAGGTATAGTCATTTAAAGTTGCCACATTTTCGCCACTTGCCACACTTTCTACTTTATAAAACAAAATCAAATTTATTTGGTCAAAATATGGCATAAAACAAAAGCAATACAACACAAAACACATAAGAATAATAAAAAAATAAAAGAATTGACAAAAATATTTTCATTATGTTTGTAATTTGACAAATAAACAAAAGCAAGTTGCCACTAATCATTTTTAACAAACAATATCCACAATATCCACAGAAATGTTGCCACCAACCAAACATTTTATTATTTATTTTATCGGACAGTTGTACCCAGTAAAAAAAATGGGAGTCATTTTAGTGGAAGTACATTTTCATTGCTTCCAAAAAATCGATATTTTTAATTTGCTGAAAGTGAGCAAAAAACCATGTAGAAGCTTATTTTAGTCATACAAAACCTTGTAACTCCTCCATAGTGTTAAAATATACTCACCAGAATTAAAAAAAAACTAATTTTCTTAATGAAATTTATGAACTAATTTTAGTCAAAAATTTAAAAGTTATTTGCTTAAATTTACATGAAAACACTGTTTCGTGTTTAAATTCGAAAACGAATTGTGAAAATAGGTAACTATTTATCATTTTTCCTAGATGAAAATATTATCATAAAACACAAAAAAGGGAATTTTTCTTAATATCGCTTCCAATTCAGTGACCAGGCATCGAAAAAGAGAACTTCTTGCAATGACAATCCTATGTAAAAATCATTAGATCGGATCGCAATTTTCACTACTTTCAGATCGTAAACTCTACATTTTCATGACTTTTTTGGAGTCTCTTTTTTTGCTGGGTAATAATGGAAAATTTTAAAGGTCACTTTAAAGTTCAGTTTTGCTAAAGTTAGGAATAACTATCCGAAACACTATCGTGAAGTCATAATAATGGCCCTAAATATTTTTTAATCAAATAATTTTTGCACATATATGCGATTAATTTTTATTTAGTAATTTCGGCTCTCCATTTGTTTCTGTGTACAATTTTGCTTTAAGAATCAGGCCGGAACTTAATGGTTGGTTAAAACTATATTATGCGACGACTTCTAATGTCAAATTGTAAGGAGGAACTCGTTAGAACCTACTTCAATTTCGTCATTTATGTTAACTTCATGCCAGTTTTTGCTTATACATTAGTTTGATAGTAAGTATGTACATATGTATATACAATCTCTATGCGATCAATGTTGTGGAAACCTACCTGTTGTGCAAGTCACCATATTTACTCAGTGAATAGCCATCTTGTATACATTTAAAGAGGTAGAGAGATAGAGAGAGAGAGACAAAAAAAAAAGAAACAGTGCATTGTTTTTTAAGTTTTCGTATTATGGTAAATTTTTTATTAAGAAGAAAAAACATGTATTTATGTGTATGTATGGATGTGTATTTAACAAACAGGGGCAGTGATGTTTCAGTAAAAAAAGACCATTTAAAACAATGTACTCGTAAATTTAAAATACGTTCGGACAGTGAAAAACCTAACAAACATTAAATAATCAAGTGGCAAATATAAAAAGCAATAAAATTAATAAAGAAATTGCTATGACTTTTGCTACACTTACATAGTTACAGTTGATGATATTGAACATTTTTGTATGTATGTATGTATTATTTACTTTTAATATTTAAAACTAGTTATATAAAATAGTGCATGCTTAATTCTAGCATTTGCCATTGGTGGGTGCTTTGGGACGACAGATTTTGCTGCGGCCATTTGCACCATAGACTATGTTGCAGGAGAAGGTAAAGTAACCACAGGTAGATGATTTGGTGTAATAAGTGGACTGGAAGTTTTTGTTATCTTGAGGAGGATTCTTCGAATTGTCCATGCTGCCGGTGATGGACTTGGTTACTGTGACAAAGCTATCGGGAGTGCGCGGATTGTGTCCAGATTTCTCTTCGGCAGTTATGTTTAATTTGTTTTGTGAATTGTGAGTTTCCAATGATTTCGTGTGAAACTTCTTCTCAACATTTACGGTGCCACGGAAACCGTTCGGCACGGTTTCGGTAGTTGTGCGAGTGGGATATGTTTGGACGCGTCCATTTTGATTTTGTACTACAGTGTACTTTTTGTTGGGATCAGCAACGGCAACTTGTTGAGTTTGAGTGGGTGATGTTTGGGTATGAGTGCGATACAGGGATGATGAGTCCAATTTTTTATCGCCGTTTGCCTTAGATTCCATTTTAATGGGATTTTCATTGTAATAATCGTCTTCGTCATCATATTCATCGTAGGGTTCTTCTTCTTCTTCCTCATCAGTTAAGATTGCTGAGTCATCATCTAATTTATTTGTGCTTGTCACTAAAATTACATAAAAGATCTCATGAGAAAAATGCTATTAAACTACTCGTATTGAATACCAAGCTACCTTCTTTATTCGTTCTGGAAGATTTCAACTGCAAATCAGGGATATCAGATTCAGATGTAAGTGCTGGATTATAGACAGTGTCGACACGATCAGTTACCCTGTAATTGAAATATTAAATTATTGTTTTCTTCACATTTATACCAAAATTAACAATATTACGCATCAGTGCCTCCAAAATGGCTGATTGTATTGAAGAGGTCTCTGTTCTGTTCCCTATAGGTTGCGACTTGTTCTTTAGTACCAGAAGCAGATTGAGCAGCACCATGATAGGAAACGCCATATCTGCAATAAAATTTATAATAAAGATTGTCATATATCAAAAATAAACTTCCGAAATATGTTTTCCTACTTCGAAGTTCCTTGAATTTGTGACTGACTGTTGCCGTAATGCACACCAGACTGGGCAGATGCTTGACCTCCGCCTGCTGATCTTACAATTTCACCATCTTGACCGGGTCTAAAACCAATCTGGGCTTGAGAAGATGTTTGGCCTGGACCACTTGACTGAGCATCTGCTAAGCCACCTTTATCATTGGCTTGTACCTAGTGTTGATTTAATAATAAATAAAATGTTTTGGGTGTTTTTTGTGTGCTGCGTAGTTTTTTTTATCTTACCTCGCTCTGACTTTGATGAATTATTCCACCACTCTGAGATGATGACTTTGTGCCTCCAGTTTTTTCGTTTACTTGAACTTGGGCTTGAGACTGAGCCGCTCCACCTTGACCTTGCGACTGACTCATAGCACCTTCAACACCGCCAGTCACTTGTGAACTTGAAGATCTGTCGCTGTCTGAAGTCATAGCGCTGGCACTGAACGAGCCACTTGAGCTGTACGTACCCTGCACTTGAGTTTTAGCTGTACCACCATTCTTTTTACCCTGAGCACTTGCTGCCGCTTGACCGTTACCAATGGAAGATTCAGCTTGAGAGAAAGCATCGTCGGCACCACCACCATCACCACCAGCTTAATAAATAAAATATTTGCATTTATTAATACCAATGCTTTCTTTTGATAAAAATATCTTACATAATCCTCCTATTCCTGCACTACCTTGTTGTACTGCAGAAGATGGCACACCTCCGGGAATGTATGTGGAGCCTGGTTGAACAATTTGTTGTGGACCTTGACCATACTGAGTACCACCAGTATGGGAAGGTTGACCATAACCAGCTTGCGGTCCAACACCACCTCCAGGCAAACCAAATTGAGAAGCTCCTTGTTGTTGACCATAACCAGTACCTGGTTGACCTCCAGCTTGTTGACCATAAGTACTATCATAACCAGCTGGAAAACTGGAAATCGGTTGTCTACTACCACCACCTTGCTGCACAACTCCGCCAGGTAAAGGAGTGTGTCCAGCTCCTGGATATTGACCAAATCCGGCTCCGGGTTGGGCAGCGACTTGTTGACCAGGTCCACCGATTTGTAGTCCGAATCCACCAGCAGGTCCGGTGCCTGGTTGGCCTATTTGTTGTGTAGTTGGTTGTGTGCCAATACTTTGCTGACCAAATCCTGTAGCTGGGCGCATTCCACCTTGACCACCACCAGCTCCTAATTGAACAGCACCACCTTGTGGCCCTAATCCGGGGCTATAACCAGGCACTTGTTGAACACCAGATGGTATTTGTTGCATTCCAGTTCCAGGTATACTACCATGTGGACCAGACGATGCTTGGCTTGGTTGATAGCCATTTCCTCCTGGTTGAAGTCCGCCTACGGATTGAGTTATTAAGCCTTGTTGTCCATGTGAAATTCCTGAGCCTTGTTGAATGGCAGTACCTGGTTGGCCATAAGCAGTGGCTGGTTGGATACCAGCTCCTGGTGGAACACGACCACCAGTCGGTTGAATACCGCCTTGCCAATAGCCAGGACCTGGTTGAACTCCACCTGTTTGAACATAACCGCCACTTTGTTGAGGAGAAATATATTGACCGGAAGTAGCTGGTTGACCGAACCCTGTTCCCGATTGAGCGCCACCTGGAAGCAAAAAACCACCACCTGGCTGAGCACTACCTTGTTGACCATAACCTGGTTGAATGAAACCAGTACCTGGTTGAACAACTCCACCACTTTGCTGAGGGACGCCTCCCGGTCTACCAAAACCAGCACCAGGTTGAACAATTCCGCTGCTGGGTGATACACCACCCTGTTGACCGCCAGGTCCTGGCTGACTGAAGCCAGTACCAGGTTGATAGCCACCCCCTGGACCAGATTGAAGTCCCGTTCCAGGTTGTCCATAGCCTGCACTAGGTTGTTGAATACCACCAGATGCGGGCTGTAATATTTGTTGTGGACCTGTGGCTGGATATTGCGCTCCTGGTTGAGTAGCTACACTCGGCAAAGTACCTGCTCCCCCAACTGTGGGTCCTGCATAGCCAGGCGCATATCCGTTTGGCTGTGGATACCCGACAATCTGTTGCGCTGTACCATGCTGAGGCAGTTGTTGTTGACCAGGAGCAAATCCAGGACCTTTAAATCAACACAAATTATTGCAGCGGCCTAGATTTTTTTTGAGATTAATATGTATTATTTTGCTTACTTGGCCTGTAGAAGGAACCAGGAATTTGTTGCCCGGTTTGCCCATACGTTGGAATCTGTTGGCCAATAGCACCACTTGGTCGATGAACATCCGTTCCATAGGTAGGCAATTGTTGACCACCAGTTGGTTGTTGAGGAACTTGTTGTTTACCTGCTCCTTGTGTGTAAGAAGAGGGCATTTGTTGGCTGGGACCGTGTCCATATGCAGGAACTTGGGGGGCAAAACCTATTCCAGTCTGTTGTCCTATAATAAATTTATGTTTGTAAACAATTCAAGCAAACGAAGCGTTTTTAATGGTTCCAAAGAAGAAAAAAATTGTTATTTTATTGCAGTATTATTGGCAGAACATAGCTGCAATCTTTAAAGATTAAGACGGAAGGAATAGTTAAGTTTTCTGCCTAGATTTTCTAGCACAATATTAGTTGAGGTATATGGAAAAGAGCGTGGTTACACACCATGCAATAATAATAATTTTCAAGATTAGTCCCATAATATAAAATATATAAATATCCAGTAAAAAAAGTATTTGAAAAGCAATCAGATTGAATATTATACTTTCCCAGCAAAAATATATATAAGCATCCAGTTTAAATTGGTAAAATGTTTCATGTTTTTAAACCAACATCAAAACAAAAATGTGAGAAAACAAAACATTAACTTTTCCTTTTATCCATTTTTTTCGTTAATTTTATGTACTTATTCTTATGTAGGAGTACTTATTTTTCTGTTTAAGCGCATTTTGAGGCAGGAGACGAAGCAACTCTCGCTTATGCTGAATTTTTTTTATTATGTTCTCCTTAGTCGAAATTTACACTATGCAAGTCTTATTGCTAAGCTAATTCGTTTCTGGAAGAGAGAGACGAGGGGAACATAAACGTTTCTTTTCCCCTCGTCTCTATCCCCTAACAAACTAATCAGCTTAGTAATAAGACTTGCATAGTGTAAATTAGGACTTACAAATTACAAAATTAGGACTTTCTAAAGCCTACGTCTTACATAAACAGGAAGTTAATGTATATTTTTGGTTTAAAATGTGTTTAAACAAGCCCATCGATAAACCAGTACAGTATTTAAACCATCTGCAAACGCATAAAATTGGGCATTTGAAGTACTAATACTGATACTAATGATTTTGTAACTTATGTTTTGCATTAAAAGAGCAATCAACTTTTTTACAAGCCTCCACTTTTTCTTCAGATCTTGTTAAGCGTATTTTTTTAAGAGTGTTACAACTTTGAGTTGGCATCACTGCTTTAGTTTAGCACCCATTTAACAGCTGATAGTTGCTTTTTGTTTAGTTTGTTTTGAAATTTCAGTATGAATCGACTTACACCGGAGCAACGCGTGCAAATTGATGAAATGTTTTGTTTTTAATTTCCATTCCAAAAATTTTATTTGTCGATGAAGCCCATTTCTGAGTGAATATGTACTAGTGTCCTGCCCAAGAACATTTATAAGACCGTATAAGACAAACAACTGAAACAAATGTCTTGTCAACAGTGTTGTTTAGTGTTTGTTTTAGAATATATCGGTGTAGTAAAGCATTTGAAAAATCTCTCATGTTTTGAAATGTCTTATAAATGGTCTTATGCAGGACTTTAATAGGTACGTAAATTACCAGACTTGTCGTATTTATATTAAGGAGAATCCACCAGCTTTTGTCGAAACACCACAGAAAATTACTGTTTGGTACGCTTTATGGGCTGGCGGAGTCATTGGCCCATAAGTCTTCAAAATCTATGATGGTCAGAATGTTACTGTCAATGGTGAATGGCATAGGGACATGATTCGAAATTTTCTCGTACCTCAATTACATGGCATTAATATTGCTGATATGTGGTTCCAATAGGACGCAACCACATGCCATACAGCTGCCGCTACAAATTGATTCACTCAAAGAAATTTTTGAAGGAATAGCGGTTACTGTTCCATTTTATTCTGAATGTGCACCCTTTTTTGACTAGAAAGCGAGAGCATTATTGATTTTTTTAATCGTGCGTAGTTTATGAATCTGTAAGACCAATGCGTTTAAAGGCAAGAAATATTCTTTTGGTATAACCATTATAAACGCACGCAATATTAATTGTTTGCTGGGTAATAATGTATGAGAACTAATGGGCTTAATTATGATCGTCGCATTTCGATTTCGACTACGACGATTTCGTACTATGTTAAAGAAAATATGTTGCAATGTTCTTTAATCTAGTAGAAAATTGTCGTATGTACTCGAAGTCGAATACGACATCCGTAATTAGGCCCAATGTTAATGCCTTGTAAAAGTTATTGTATTTGTTAACTAGGAGTGTGTTTGGGGGTGGGGGAATGAAAGAGAGAGAAAACTGTTAGACAAGTTACATAAATACGTGAAATAGAAATACATATACATATAAAATGATATAAGAGAATAAAAATCCATAAGGCCATAATCGAGTATGTTCTGTTTTCCACGTGAAATTGACAAAAACTAATATTTAGGACGAACATACCCGATTATTTTTAATTTTGTATTTTAAATTTTGAATTCAATTAAATTATTTTCTTGAGCCAAATATTCCGTCCTTACTTGTTGTTTGTAAATTATTTAAAAATTTTGACGAAATTAGTGACAATGGAGTACCTTGAACATGTCCCGATAGTTGTGTAGGAGGTGCAATCAATTGCGGTCGCTGAGGTTTCTTCTGACCTAGTTGTATAATTCCAACACCAGCAGGCTTGCCAAACCCTCGTATGTGAAAATAATACAAAAAAGTATTTAAGCTCTTAAATTATTAAATATACACATTTCTCCAAAAATTATACTGAACAACACAACAAAATTAGATATTGAATGTGTGAAATACTACGAGGAATATTTTTGTACAACATTTACACCGTGTAACTCTTCCCTAAGTTGGTATTTTTGTATTTTTCGAAAAATTATCCCAAAAAAGTATTATGAAACGGGGTCATAAAGGATTAAAATTTTTAAAAAAAGTTTCGCCTCATAATTCTACCGTCAAAGCTCTAAGTTAAATTTAAGCACCAGAAGTTAAGCTCTGTACAGACGATGGTCAGTTCCTATAATATTGTAAGTAAAATGTGCTAAAGAATTCTTACAACTCGCTATGTGTCCAATTTAAATTTTAGCGGCGAAAATAAAAATTTTTAACTTACGGTTTTTGGAAAAGATATTCACGATTGAATTCCTAACACTTCGAAGACATATGCACATAAATGCCAAACAATTAATTATTCTAGTTGGCAACTGAGTTTAAATATAAATAGCTGTGAATGTTTATATTACTTTTAAATATATTACTAAATGTTGGTATTATGTGTCAAATTTGGTTTTCAGGGTTTCGTACAAAAAAAGGTGAAAGCACCCTATTGTTTTCGCTATGATGTTTGCAGGGTGTTTCTTTAAGAGCGATAAAATCTACGGACCTGAAATTTTTACAGAATATGTACAACTGTATGACAGTTAAAAGTTAAAGTGTGTTCCAAACTGAGCAACGAAAAATGTTAAAATGCCATGTATTATACGAGCACATACAATTATATATAGACACTTGCAATTAGAAAAGTTCGTGTATTTTTATACAGACTACCACAATTAACAGTAAAATTTAAAAAATCGAAATTAAAGGGTAACTTTAAATATGTAATTTCGGCAACTTGCTGTATCTTGCAAATCGTCAAATGTTCAAAAACGCTATAACTAAAATGAAAAAACGCAATCCGAAAAAACGCAACACTTAAAAAACCGCTAAAAATAAAAATATGCATTCAAATCAACAAAAACAAAAACGATAAAAACGTCAAAACGAAAAAAATTAAAAAATTGAAATAACGTCAATAAAAAATCGCCAAAGAACCGAAAAAATACTCAAAAAGAAAGATCTGTGGCAAAAAGGAAAAACTGCTTAAGTCGAGATAAGCTGATTTTGAGTTAATGGTACGTCTGTAATCTACATATTTGAAAGTTCCCCTTGTCAATATCTCAATTAATTTGTGTGATTTCTCAGGAAGTTATAGCACTATGACTTGTGACTTATCTTTTTTAAACTTCTAATATAATTTGGAATAATAGCTCAATTGAGGTGTTATACTTTGGTATATCTCAACTTTAATGTATTACTTATAGTCTCTACAACGATGTTTGCTTATAAAACAAAAGGTTAACAGAGAATTTACTAACTTAAATACAAAAGAATGAAATTTCTGAAAGTCGGCTTGAGCTCTCTCCTGCAAAACAATATAATATAACTTAAGCACTTTTTCCTTATTATCACAGATATAACAAAAAAAGAGTAAGTCGGTGTAACTAAAAACATATTCAAAAAATAAAAAAAACTCAAAAAAAACCAAAAAAAAGCTTTCAAAAATTAAAAAAGCGCAAATACTAAGAAAAAGCGCTGAAACTAAAAAAAAACGGAAAAAATAAAAAAATTTACATGGTAAGATATTATATAATGATTTATAAAATAAATCAAATTTTGTGTTGCTGGATCGTTGTAGTTATATTCTTCAATATTGTTTTGCTTCTTTTGATCCGTTTGAAAAAATAAAAAACAATGTAAATTTGTTTTTTAATCTATATATTTCGAACCCTTTTGGTTCATCTTCAGGATCTACAATAATACATTATTAGTTTTTTATTTTTTATACAATTTATATCTAATTACCTTCTTTGATTATTAATTTTAAGACAATAAAAATTCAATAATTAAAAATTACATATAAGTCAAATTAAATATAAGCTACTACATAAAATTATTTGAAATTAGAAATTAAATTACAGTAAGTGTTTATGTAATTTTTCTTATCAGTTTTTTCATTACAAGTATATCTCTCATACTTGACAATTTGGTTAACTTCATGTACCTGTAATTTAAATTTGTTCTGTTCTGTTCTAAGTATTTGTGCATTTTCAAAATCAAACTCATGTTTATTTGATTTAGCATGTTTAGCCAATGCTGATAAATTAGTACTTATATTTAATTTATCAGCATTGGCTAAACATGCTAAATCAAATAAACATGAGTTTGATTTTGAAAATGCACAAATACTTAGAACAGAACAGAACAAATTTAAATTACAGGTACATGAAGTTAACCAAATTGTCAAGTATGAGAGATATACTTGTAATGAAAAAACTGATAAGAAAAATTACATAAATACTTACTGTAATTTAATTTCTAATTTCAAATAATTTTATGTAGTAGCTTATATTTAATTTGACTTATATGTAATTTTTAATTATTGAATTTTTATTGTCTTAAAATTAATAATCAAAGAAGGTAATTAGATATAAATTGTATAAAAAATAAAAAACTAATAATGTATTATTGTAGATCCTGAAGATGAACCAAAAGGGTTCGAAATATATAGATTAAAAAACAAATTTACATTGTTTTTTATTTTTTCAAACGGATCAAAAGAAGCAAAACAATATTGAAGAATGGTAAGATATTTTACTTTACTAAATTTACTTTACTAAATGTATTTTTATTAGTTCATACTGTTTTTGAAGTTGCGAGAAAGTATTTTGTAAGACTACGCATTTCGTTGCGATTGTCATAAATTTTTTATTGTCAGATGTGCGAAGTTTATGCACCTGACAATGTCATCATTGTCAGATAATCATTTGGCAATAAATTATAATTGACAATCTACCTTGTGATGGAAATTTATTTCGATTAGTCGTAAAGTTCGTGATTTTAGGAAACCAAATTATCAGGCCTATCATAGAAACCAAATTTGATCGAAATGATTGCAATTCCGTAATTAGATTCTTCAGAAAACGAAAAACGATGAATTTGCTCGAAATTAAACCACTTTAATTTTAGTGCTTGGAATTGAAATTTTCTCTATGTGAAAGCTTAAAAATTTGTTTTAAACAACTTTATTTCAACAAAAAAATGTTTTTAAACCATTTATTTAAAATATGTTTGTATTATTTAATTTTTTACATATTTAAGATATTTTCTCAAGTCTTAAGCAAAAAATGCATCATCATCATTATGCTCTAATTTCTAAGGAACAAATCGAGCCCTATTTTCGATTTTATCGTAAGCGACATGTAGCAAAAAAAATTTATTTTTCAATTGAAACTATAATTCTATGGAACTAAAATCTTATCGCTGATACTCGTAACTTCTAAGATCCAGGCTGTCAAATTTTATCGTACTCGGCAATTTACGTACAGAAACTTACTTTATTACTTTGCTAAAAGCTTTCTTGTGACGAAAGCTCAATTTTAGAATCTCTAATTTACAACAGTCTTGCAATTGTCGTTTGTTCCTTTCAGTGAGATTACGCGAGACATAAGTTTGGAAATTTTTGTGTTGGCAATTGTCAAATTCTGTTACTAACACAAATAAATTCAGTTAAGTGCGACTTTGTTTGATCCGCGCACGAAGGGTTCCGTACGGACACGAGATATGTAATTCAATACGAACTTTAGTAGCCTATATAAAATATAGTTTTGGCATTTTTTTCGTTTTTGACGTTTTTTTAATTTTGGCGATTTTTTTAGTTTTGGCAATTTTTTTTTGGTGATTTTAGCCATTTTTTTTAGTTTTGAAATTTTTTTCTCGTTTTGGCGATTTTTTTCAATTTGGCGATTTTTTTTAATTTTGGTGATTTTCGGTTTTTGCCGTTTCTTCATTTCGGCAACTTTATTCATTTAGGCGCTTTTTTTAGTTTTAACACTTTTTTTGGTTTTTGGCGATTTTTCAATTTGGCGATTTTTTTAATTTTGGCGATTTTTTTCATTTTGGCGACTTTTTTTTATATTAACAATTATTTTGTTACTGGAGCCTTTTTCGCGTTTGGCGATTTGTTTTCGGTTTTTAGCGCTTTTTTCATTTTGGCAATTTTTTTCATTTGGACGATTTTTTCGAATTTTGCGACTTATTTTAGTGCTAGAAATTTTTTTTAGTTAAGGCGATTTTTTTCGTTTTGGCAATTTTTTTAAATTTTTGGCGATTTTTTTTTTTGGTTTGGCGATTTTATAATTTTCCGATTTTTTAGTTTTACCGTTATTGAAAATTTCAAGAGTTTACCTCTTACGGTTTCCAAGATATAGCAAGTTGTCAAAATTACATAGTCAAAATTGCATTAACTGATGGACCACCCTTTAATTAAATTTTTTTTTAAATTTTAGTGTTAATTGTTGTAGTCTATACAAAAATACACTAATTTTACAAATTTCAAGTGTCAATATACATATGTACATACAATTGTATGTATATAACATGGGATTTCAACATTTTTCGTTGCTCGTTTTGGAGCACCCTATAATTTTTAATTATCATGCATTTGTTGTTGTAGCGGCCAAGGTTCTACATACTATGTCCGTAGCTCTTACGGTTCCTGAGGAAATACCGTGAGACGGACAGACAGACAGCGTAGCGAAAACAATAGGGTTCCTTTTTTCACCTTTGTGTACGAAACCCTAAAAATGACTATGTAAACCGTAAATGTTAGTGTTGGAATACATGTTTGGAAATAATTGCTCGAACACAAGTCTGAGCAATTATGTTAGAACATAAGCTGTCAAATTTACATTTTTCGTAGAAAATAATGGTGGGAAACTAGAAATAATAACTTTATTACAAAAAAAAAAATCAAGCAGAAGCATAAAATATATGTTCTGTGGCAGAATTATTAAGAAATCAAAACTTAAAACGCGCATTTTGTATGCATACGACAACCCAAATTTTGATTTGTAACATTATACGTCTATCCACTCTTTAAAATAAGTTTGGACACAAACTTTTTTCTGACGTCATTCTGCCGACGTTATTTCTTAAGTTCAGAAATAAAAATTTCTTCTAATCGTACTGTTACTAATTATGCACATGTGAATTAATTTGCTTTGTTTTTGTTCTACTTAAAACAAACTTTTTTGGTTTGCTACTTTTAAGTTATACTATATGTTTAATTTTTGGCACAAAACCAAAGCTATTAAAAGTTGTGTTGCAATATTGCAACTAATGGCAACATTGAAGTTTAAAATACAACTCTTCAGTATATTCTGTGCAAGCAAACGCAAATATAATTTAAATTATATTAAATTAGAACAATCTTATACAAATGATTAGCAAAAGAATTGTACGCTAATTATATTAAGCAGCATTCTAATGCATATAAGAACCAGCCTATGATTTGA
The DNA here is from genome assembly GCA_905220375.1 of Tachina fera. Classification (NCBI taxonomy): domain Eukaryota; kingdom Metazoa; phylum Arthropoda; class Insecta; order Diptera; family Tachinidae; genus Tachina; species Tachina fera. The sequence goes on along the minus strand of LR999964.1, from coordinate 47,627,695 downwards.
TTAAATTTCCCCATTTTGAGTTCCTAAAAAAAACTTAAAGCCACTGTATTGAAAATTTCAAATCACGAAATATTATGGTAAAAATCCCACTCACGCTCACACTTATAAAACCATGCGTATTTCCGCGTTTTCTGCCCATCTTTAATACAATTGTCTGGCAATTATATCGAATATTATCTTTACCTGGAGTTCCTTGTTGTCCAACACCACCACTACCGTAAGTTGCTCCTGTAAGAATTTATTACAAAGTTATATATTATTTCGAATATACATGTAGTTAATATAATCTTATACCTGGTGCTCCTATTTGTCCTGCACCACTAGAGCCAGGATGAAAAGCACCCTCAGCACCGGGTCTTCCTAATTGTCCTGCACCGTTAACACCTGGACTATATACACTGCCTGGAGCATAAACACCACCAGGGGCATAAGCAGCGCCAGGGCCGGGTGTATATGTGCCGCCTGGCTCGTAAATGACATACCAATTAATTAAATAATTATTTATTATATTGAAAAAAATGTCTCATACCAGGAGAGCCTATTTGTCCTGAAGAACCATCAACGTCGGGTCTTCCTAGTTGTCCAACACCACCTGTCCCAGGAACATATGAACTTCCGGGTGCATAACTACCGACAGGGCTGGGTCTTCCTACTTGTCCAGGACCTCCTATGCCAGGACCATATGAAGTACCGGGTGCATAACCACCACCAGGGGCGGGTCTTCCTACTTGTCCAGCACCAGCTGTTCCAGGGCCATACGAACTACCGGGCGCATAACCACCATCAACGCCGGGTCTTCCTATTTGTCCAGCACCACCTGTGCCAGGTCCATATGAGCTACCGGGTGCATAACCTACTTGATCGCCGGGTCTTCCTGCTTGTCCAGCACCACCTGTGCCAGGTCCATATGAACTACCGGGTGTATAACCCCCTTGATCGCCGGGTCTTCCTATTTGTCCAGCACCACCTGTGCCAGGTCCATATGAACTACCGGGTGCATAACCCCCTTGATCGCCGGGTCTTCCCACTTGTCCAGCACCACTTGTGCCAGGGCCGTATGAACTACCGGGTGCATAACCACCACCAGTGCCGGGTCTTCCCACTTGTTCTGCGCCACCACCACCGGAAGGATATGAACTTCCAGGACCATAAGCTCCATCAGCACCTGGTCTTCCAATTTGTCCTGCATCGCCTGCACCTGGAGCATACGCAGTACCCGGGCCATAAGCGCCGCCAGAGCCGGGTCTTCCTATTTGCCCTCCACCACCAATTCCTGGAGTATATGAACCGCCGGGAGCATATGCATCACCAGAGCCGGGGCTACCTAATTGTCCTGAGCCTGCAGTACCGGGAGCAAAACTACCTCCCATTCCAGGTGCCGCTCCACTTGGAGCAAAACCTCCACCAACTCCTGGCTGTCCTACTTGCCCTGATGAAACACCTGCACTTGGACCAAAAACGCTACCAGCTCCCGGCCTACCGCCTTGACCACTAGTACCGCCTGCAAAAGAACCACCCGGACCAGGGGCTCCACCTGCTGTTGTGCCGTGCATACCAATTATTGAAGAAGGCTTACCATCTGCATAAGTAATGCCATTTCCGCCTAACGTTAGAGGGTCAGGTGATCCCGTAGAATATTCTTAAAGAATAAAACAAGAAAATTTTACTAAAAACTTTTTGCTTCTAAATTACAATGTAACTCGACAAAACTTACCATAGACAGGACTGCCTACACCGCAGCCACTGCAGTCCCCGCTTGTAAACTGACTTTGAGCTTGCCCCATGCCATGTGCTCCAGCTATAAATAAAAAACAAAAGGGAAAGTTATATTTTAGATATTTTATTTAATTTAATTAAAAAAGAGAAAAAAAAAACAACGTACACACTGTAGATCTAGAACCGCTGTCTGTAGCCTCGGCCTCGGCTTTGCCATCTAGTTCCGGTTGTCCAAAATTTAAGTACTGAGATTGAGTTTGGCCACGCTTACTAACAAAAATATATATTGCATTATTATTATAAACATACTCGTACGTATGTATGTACATACATAATAATGGTTCTTAGGGCCGATTTCACAAACTCTATATATCATTTCATATTTAAATGTCGATTTTCATTAACTTTTGTATGGAGGAACGACATTTTAATATGGAATGATATTTAAATAAGTTGGTAAAATGGACTCTCAGTATCAAATTAGAAAATACTGAATTTTTAATTAAGTCAGTTAAATGGTTATCATAATAGGTCTTTTCATTTATTTTCCCAGCAAAAACTATCAACGAGAGAGTAAACGCCTTACAGTCTGAACACAATGGAACGATTATTTATTGCGGTGCGGATTTCCATACGATTTTGAAGTAAAAATCCGCAGTGCGGGACGGAATAAAATTAAAATTTATTTTATTTTCATTGCGGACTTTCTTATTCTCTCAATTTACTCTTCCTGACGTTGCCGTAGTTTTTGAATAATTGGCTGTGTTCACAATATTATTGTAAAAATAAAAATAAATGTTAATAATTTTTTTGTTTTAAGTTATAAAAGTGTATGCACAAAACAATTAATAAAAATTTAAACAAACAATGACAAGTATTCCCGTCGCCGTCTTCCGTTGTATTATGTTTATTTTTCTCTCCCGCAACGAGAAATCGCACCGCACCGCAAACATTGTGTTTAGACTCTAAGTTGGTAAAATGCGCTCGAAGTATCAAATTAGAAAATACTGAATTTTTAATTAAGTCAGTTAAATGGTTTTCATAATAGGTCTTTTCATTTATTTTCCCAGCAAAAACTAGCAACGAGAGAGTAAACGCCTTAGAGTATGAACACAATGTAACGATTATTTATTGCGGTGCGGTTTTCCATACGAGTTTGAAGTAAAAACCCGCAATGCGGAACGGAATAAAATTAAAATCTATTTTATTTTCATTGCGGACTTTCTTATTCTCTCAATTCTTGATACTCTTTCTCTTGCTGACGTTGCCGTAGTTTTTGAATAATTGGCTGTGTTCACAACATATTTGTAAAAAAAACATGATTTTGAAGTTCAAACATTTTTGTCATAGATTATAAAAGTTTAAAAAATATATCAAATATATCTACGAATGTATAAAATGTTAATAATTTTTTGTTTTTAGTTATAAAAATGTATGCACAAAAACATTAACGAAAATTTAAATAAACAATGACAAGTATTGCCGCCGCCGTCTTCTGTTGTATTATGTTTATTTTTCTCTCCCGCAACGAGAAATCGCACCGCACCGCAAACATTGTGTTTAGACTCTTATACTTGTAAAAACTTGCAAGAAAATTTTATTCATATCAGAGCCATGGTTGGAAATCATGACACAATTGTTCTTTTTCTGATGTATTTTCTTTGATAATATTTTAAATTGCAATTCTTTTTTAAATTGACATTTAATATGACATAATAATATTTTTATTATTTACTTATTTATTTATCATTGTTATGCATTTTTCATAATTTTCTTAATTTTATTCCTTAACAAATACAAAAATGCGACTTTCCATCTCTGATCAGGTATGAGAAACAAACAAAATTCTTTGAAAATAAATTGAATTTATGTGGCTGAATGTTAGAAAAACAATAAATTAAGAAAAATTGATTTCATTACGGAGTAATACAAAACTACAAACACTTTTTTCGATAACGATATCTCTCGAACCATTTAACAGATTTTGGTAAAAATTTTTACCATATGATACAACTTTTTAAGTCTATAAAAATCAGTGACTATCTAAAATCAATTTAACGAAATATTTTATTTTTTTTTCGATTTTCGTCAAATGGACAGCAATCGCCATTTTTTTAAGATTAAGAGCTAATTTGATTTCGAAATTTATAATTTGTTTAAGAAAAACACTTTTGTGAAAATTTTATACGGTCAGTTTTTTAACAAAAGGTTTTCTAATAAAATGTTTAATAACTCAGTAGATTTCGAAGAAATTTTTTTAAACAAACCTGCAAATTGTAAACAGTATGGATGGTTTCAGTAAATAAATACTGCCAAAGAACGAGTCCAAAGTAGGAAAGTGTCGAAAAACCCGAAAAACCTGTATTTGGTGAACAAATTTAGACATATATCTGAAATTCACTGAAACAATATATATATGGTTCAAAAGGTCTAAGTCTCTTCTTTCCGTTTTTTAAATCCGTTTATAAAATCAAAATCGGTTGATATTTGACTTAGCTAGAGGTTGATAAGTGCCTACGGGTACGAAAAACCGGTTTTTACCCGTAACTCAAGATTTTTGAGGTGTTTGGAAAATTTCAAATACAGATTATACTCGACAATATATATATTTTCCTTTGATTATAAAATTTACATTAATTTTGTAAATTATATAAAAAGTTCACGAAGAACATAGGGCGTCGACAAATTCCCTCCATCGTACTCGATCATTAGCTAAACTCTTTGTTTGATTCCAAGTCAGATTACGAGACTTGCATTAATTTTTCATCATTCTTATCCATGTGTTGCGGAGCCTTCCAGGATTCCTGGGTCCCTGAGGGTTCCAGTCTAATGCCTGCCTTGATATTTCTACAGGTGGCCTTCTTAGTACGTGACCTATCCAAGTCCATTTACGCCTGCAGATTTCAGACACAATTTGCTCGCAGTTGGCCATCATAAGCAGTTGTTCATTCGTTACCCACACTGAAAGAATTTTCGGCAGAAATTCAATGAATTTCGACATTAATCTAATGAAAATCAGAAATCAGTTTTGTTAAAATTATTTTATTGAAAACTTCATCAAATTTATTTAACAGTGTAATTAATGCAGTGCTATAACTTCATCGAAGCAATAAAATAAATTCATGAAAAGAATGAAATAACTTAAATATAAAGGGGTTTCTTAATAATTAGAAAATATTGTTGTCATAAATCCCATAAAATATTCTAACGAAACCAGAATATCAAGGAAGCAATTCCAATGAAATTGTTTCACAATATTCATGAAATTTTCATTGGATTTGCGAAATTATCATTAGATTTGTGAAAAATTTTTAATGAAATTGTTTCATTGGACTTATGAAGCAAAATTCTTTCGGTGCAGTTCGGCCAAAATATTCTCAAAATTTGATTTACGCACTTATTGAAGAATGATTGCAGTTTAATACGTGAATACTGTGTTGTACTCCAGGTGCTGCAACCATACAGGGTTTGACACTACTGTTGAAGATTTTTAGTTTTGTGGTAGTAGTTATACTATTCGCTCTCCATATTCTGTATAGGGAATGGGAATCGGACTTGGCTTTATTAATCCTATTAGTGATATCCGCATTGGAGCCTCCGTCTTTGCAAGTTGTGCTGTCGAGATATAAAAAGGAGTCAACATCCTCGATCAGCTGTCCTTGTAGTGTAAGGGTTCCGTATTGCTGGTGCCAATCCGCATCAGTTTAGTTTTCTTCACGTTTATTTTGATGGATAGGCATTGAATCTTTTGCACTATATAATCGAAGCGATGTGCAAAGAGAAATATATCGTTCGCTGAGGAACTCACTTAAGTTCTAGTGGATGCCCTGCTGTGCTTCGGAATTTGTTTGCTGAAGCACACAGCCCAACAGCAGTATAGATAGTGTGGGAGACAGAAGACACCCTTGCTTTACTCCTGAGTTGAGCTCGAATGGATGACTTTCTTCGCCTTTGTATCGCACTCTGCATTTGGCATCTCTGTATAGTTCTTGAATGAGGTGAATTATTTTCGTCGGGATTTCCTTACTAATCAGAGCATCCCATAGTGCCGGTCTGGATACCGTGTTGAAGGCACGTTCGAAATCAACAAATAGTAAATAAAGGCTGCTGTTGTACTAAATGGATTGCTCGATGATAATGCGCATTGTGTTAATATGGTCAACACATGATATTCCTGGTAGGAATCCAGCTTGTTCTTTCCGTAGGATAGAATCTAGAACTGGGGACATCCGCTGTAGAATTAGGGACGAAAGCAATTTCTTGACTGTATTTAGTAGCGTTATGCCTCTCCAGTTACTGCATTGTCTTAGATCACCCTTCTTCGGCAATGTTAGTGATGTTAGGTGATGAGGTGGAAGTTTCTCTTCTCGGGAGGCGTTTTGTTTCGTGCCAGGAGTTCTGCGAGCTTTGAACATTGTCGGTAGGGAGCACGGTGTAAATAAGAATTCATGCCAGCGTTGTACTCGACAATACCGACCAGAAAAATAGTAACACGACCCAGGTATTTCGAAGAAGGAGAGATGTCTTCAGTCATACGGTTAGAGCTATGCTGCTTAAAACAAATTTCATTTGTTATATAAAAATGCAATTAAATAATATTATATGATGTCAAACTCGATGCAAATATTTTAAAACTTTTCCATTTATTTGCCATTATTTTAATTTCTACCTGCGTACGATTAAATTAATGTATTTTCTGTGCTCATGTGCACAAACAATTCAAAAACAAATTTGTTTCCCGCACTTCAAGAAACAAAATAAAACAAAATCAAATATTTTATTTCGTTTATTTTCTTACTCTTTAAGTACAAAGAAATTAAAACAAAAATAAATTTATAAATGTAATAGTGTCGATTATGTTTGTTACAAAAATCAGGTCCTAGCACCTGTGTCTGGCATAAAGAGCATAGCTCTAATAATTTTTTGTTTTCATTTATAATTAAAATTTGTTTAAAATTGAGATAATTTTTATATAATACAAATGTACCTTTTTGAACTACGAGTATAAGTATTTTCCTCTCGTGAATAAAAAATAAATGGTATTAATAATGGATTCACTCATTTGTTGCAAATAAAATTTTAGCACGTCTCTTTTCTTGTTATAGAGAAATATTGTATATTTGTTCGGAAAAATTTGAGTTTGCGGTGCGGTGCGATTTCTCGTTGCGGTAGAGAAAAATAAACATAATACAACAGAAGACGGCGACGGCGATACTTGTCATTGTTTTTTTTTTAATTTTTATTAATTTTTGTGTGAATGCATTTTTATAACTAACAACCAAAAATGATTAATATTTTATACATTCGCAGACATATTAGATATATTTTTTAAACTTTTATAATATATGACAAAAATGTTTGAACTTCAAAATCATGTTTTTTTTACAATAATGTTGTGAACACAGCCAATTATTCAAAAACTACGGCAACGTCAGCTAGAGAAAATTGAGGGAATAAGAAAGTCCGCAATGAAAATAAAATAGATTTTAATTTTATTCCGTCCCGCACTGCGGATTTTTACTTCAAAATCGTATGGAAAACCGCACCGCAATAAAAAATCGTTACATTGTGTTTAGACTCTGAGTTGTAAATATTCTGACAACAACACATAGTTGAATTGAACAGCTAGCTGTTTTCGAAGGACTTGTGGCAAAAGTTAAATTAAATATACTTAATGGTAACAAACTAAAAAAGTTTGCCTTAAGTAGAACAAAAATAAGCAAATTAACTAACATGTCCATAATTAGTAAAGAACAAACGACAATGGTAAGACTGTTGTAAATTTAGAGATGATAAATTTGAGGTTTCATTACAAAACACTTTTCAGCAAATTGAAATACGATGAATCAAAACAATTCACATATCCCATTTACACCCATCTACACCAACTGATACCACACACAGTGGACCAAGCACAGAAGAACGCTCATGATGAAGGTTTAGTGGCCTTCGAAAACGGCTAGCTGTTCCGTTCAACTATGCGTTGTTGTCAGAATATTTACAACTAACTTTGATGTTATTTGTTCATTAATAATTATCACATGTAATTTGGCTTACAAGTCGATACGAACTTTAGCCTGTTAAATATAAAGCAAAATAAGTTCGAACAATAATAATTAAATTAACTAATATATATTTTAATATTATTCCGTCCCGCACTGCGGATTTTTACTTCAAAATCGTATGGAAAACCGCACCGCAATAAATAATCGTTACATTGTGTTCATGCTCTGAATTTTAATTTTCGTCCGGATGGAATTAAAATAAAATATAATTTTTTCCCCTCCCCTGAATATGCTCCCTAGTATGGACACACAATCCCGCGAATGTGCGATAGAAGGTATCACGACATTACAATTATAATTTGTTTTACTTATTTTAATTACTTCAAACTTACTAGCTCCTTTTGGATCTTTGGCCATCATCAATGTATTCGTATTCAACTTCGCCATCGTTGTTGGTTGCTGCCGAGTTCTGTAAATATAAGAATATATAGAAATCTTTTCATACTAGTGGTTTTGCGAATATCTGCTTTATTGCATAAGGGGTTAAAATTTAATTGTTAATAGTCTTGTCCTCGTAACTCATAAGACATATCGCTCATTTACAAAAAAACGTCATAACCCAAAAAACCATTTTGCCAGAAAACGATTTTGAAATTTTCATTTTACACAAAACTTACGCATTACATTTACACATGAAAGTACTTTCTTGAAGTTTCTGTATACGTATTATTAATAAAAATTCTAATGAAATAATTGACTTTCATGAAAATTTCTTGTTCGTTTTCATAGGAAAGTGAAGGTTCATTTTAAAAATGCCGCCGAAAAGTAATGTTGGAAAAAATCGGTTTGCTTGCTACTTAATTAGAGTTACCCAAAATATTCACATAAACAAATTTATAAGGCAATAAATTGGGAATAACAGCCTGTTTGTAGAACACGACTCGTCCATAATAAGCGCTAACGTGATTTTCCTTTTTTTGGTTTTTAGATGGCGACTGTGGACGATTTTAATTGGAAAATGTAACAACTGTCAATATTTTTGGATTTGTATATCACCGTTTGGCTCATTACAAACGCCAAGATGGGCGTTTAAAAAATTGTAATCCTGTTCAAAAAAGTGCACCAAAATATATAAAATACTGGCTATACACATACTGTTTACATATTTTCATAAAAATTATACTTTTTGTTCTTCAAATAACAATAGAAATTTTGAAGAACAATTAACTTTTTTATAACAAAATAATAATAAAATATAAAAATAATTTTTCATTCAATTGTCAGTTGTGTTTTTTCAACACAAGAATAGGATTACCATTTTTCAAGTTGAATTTATAATTTTCTATGAAAAAAAGACAAATGAAAACGGCATTAAAATGTCACATGTTATAAAAAGTGGATTTAGCAGGTTTACAGTCTGAGCCGATGATATACACTTGTACTTGCAAATAATTACTTTCATGTGACAATGGGTCTAAGCTAATGCCTCAAACAAGTCATATCTATTTCAAGTAACTTATGAAGGAAAATTAAAATGGAAACCCGGTCACAATGGATGCCGGTATTATGGCCAAGAAAGTCTAATGTGCCAAATTCCACTCAACAATACACCGAAAATTGCACACCAACCCTGTAATGTCTTGATAAGGGTAATTACAGATTTATAAACGTTTATTTTCACAAGAGTGTGCTGTGTTGTGTGTACAGTACAAATAATTTTAAATAAAAATAATAAAAATGTATGTGATTAAGCATTTCAAATAAGTAAGTTCATCTTTAATGTCAACTTTATCAACAAGAAGACCCACTTTTTACAATTTTTCACGGATTAATTTCACGCATCAATTGTTGATTTGTGATTTTTTTTCTATATTTTAATATACTAAGTTTCAGTCTAATGTTTTTTATTTTATTAGTTTCTTTATTTTTCGCTCTCAATAATAATTGTTTAAGCATTTTAGTGACCTTGTATTTCATTTCTTTGAACGCATCATCATTAAATTAAAAAAACTCTTATCATGAATCTTTGTAATTTCCTGTACAATTTTGATATTAAATGTGTGTAAAGTAGAAACGGATGTAGTTAAAATGGAAATCTTGATTAATTGTTGGTGCGTAATGAAAATCAAGAACCAGGTGGAGCAAAAAAAAAAGAAAGGATGCTACGCACCTACAAAAGATATGGAAATGGTGTGGTCTTTTAATAGCAAGTAATTCAAATATGTTTTTAATCAGATTTACAGTTAAAAATAATAAATTTCATGATTTTGGTGAAGCTTTTCAAAGTTGGCACCAGAAAATTTGCGCAATGTTGTCAACACTTCTATTCGGTCTTTTATTGAGTTTTAGATTAATTAATAATTTTAAAAGTTTCGATGTCTATTTTTTGAAAGATGCTAAAAATTAAAATTTACTTTTGTAAAGTTATCACTAGAAAAGCCAAAATATGTGGCAAAAAATATATATTTTAAGTTCACAATATATAGTCAGCTGAAATGCAAAACCACTTAACTGCCAAATAATTCGAAATGGCATTTTTAATTAATTCTTGAGTATTGCATCGAAACAGATGTCCCTTAAAATTTCCAAAAATGTTTCAGCCGACCTAAAACTTAAAATAAAGAAACTTTACTTCTTCAGTCACTCGAATAATTTTGTTTAGTTTTTTCTCTGTCTCCTTTAAAAATTAAAAAATGTAGTTACGTGTTTTTGCATTTCAGCGTGTTCAGAAAAGTTGTAAAACATTGTAACCATGAGCATCAACTTTGAAACCGATGCACTGATTGCTTGCGTGCCGCGCACAGAGGGGCCAAGGATGGTGCTTTCACAAACTAATTAAAAAAAATTCAAGAACCGTGAAAAGTGAAAGTATTTGCTTAAAGAGCATAAAATTCTACACCACTAGGCAAAAAATAAATGTAAGGGAAAAACTTGAATAAGTCCAGAAATATTTTTATATTATGCAACATTTTAATTTAGTGTTGTACTACATAGTTTTTATTAATATAAATTTATTTAATATTTATTAACAGCCTATTTATAAAAATTATTACGGCCTTTAAAGACATTTTAATAAAAAATTTCTATGAAAATTTGTTTTAAACAACCTTTTTAAAGCCTTAATAAGTTTTATAAATAAGGATGTAAATATTTATTGAAGATTTTTTTAAATATATTTAATATTTCGAAACAAAAAATCTATATGACTTAGACCACTTTCATAATTAAGGGCACAAATGTCAAATAGGCAACGATGCATTTGTAATAACGCGTTAAAGTTGAAAACTGTGATAGAAAACTGGAAAAATAAGAATAAGAAAAGCTAAAAACTTTGCATAATTAAATCCTATGTGAATAGACAGTTAAGTTTACCTGCCTGGATATTATGCTGGCAGCCCCAGCTCCAGGACCTGGAGTAGTAAGCCAATAAGCTACTCACCCTAAACTACGCTGATCAGCAAACCTCTTTTATATTATTGCATTGTTACAAGTATTTATTAATCTTTTTTTTATGAAATTAAAAAGTTCATATTTATTTTCATATACATTGAATTACAACCGCCCTTTCACACTTTTGTCACACATAAAAAAATAAATTTTCGTATATTAATTTTGTTAAAATCTGGGAGCAAATTCCGGCAATCGATATCCTTCGTAATATCCACACTAGGGATGTAACGATACGCCGTTTTGCCGACACGATACCGATACTCAAAAAGAAATATCGACGATACTATCGGTATCGCATATTGAACTTAAGTTAAAATTAACAAAACGTTTTTTTTATACAAAATTATAGTGTAAAAAATTATTAATATTTAAAATTGATATTTGAATTCATTCTTAACAAAAACCAAACTATTTGTTTTTAATACATACATGATTTAGCATTGAGAGAACATTTCATTACTATGGTGCAAAGCAAAACAAAAGAAACGTTTAATTTTTCTGTTTAGACTTTATGTTCTGCTTTTAATATGTTATTTCTCTTAGTTTTTATGCAAAAAAATCGTTGAAAATTAAATTGTTTGTTCAAAACAGATCTAAAAAAATTTAAGAAGGATCGCCGTATCTACAGATATATCGGAATCGGTATTCGTGTTCGTTACTTCCCTAATCCACACAAACACAATTAAAATTTTATTAAAATTTTGTTCGATGTCGAATGTCATAATTTGCTTGTCCCCTGGCTTAATAATTTTTATGATTTATTTTATTGATTAATGTTGTTGCAATTTTTGTATTTTAATTTATTTAAACTGATAAACAATCAATAATTTTCACTTACAATTGATGCTCCATGCGTATAGGCGATAAAAAGCGCCACACCAAGGAGGCCCCAACGAAAGGGCAACATTTTTTTATTATTAAAAAAACCTAAATATATATTTGAACTGTTTTTTTTATTATAAAATCACTATGTATGTATATAAATCTATTAGATTTTTATGAGTTGTTGCCAAGACACGATTTAAATCGTCCAGCAAACTAAAATGAGATTGAAAAAATAAATTATCACTTTATTTGCACACTTTTGTTTTTTATATTATTTATAAATTCATTTGATTATCTGTAGACACCCAATTAGTGTCGTTAATTTTGAAATGTGTACATACATACATATGTATATTATTATTCTTAAAACTCTTTAGTTATATCACTGCGTGTTAAAAAAGAGTTCTTTTTTTAATTTTAATTTTTCAAATCAAATTTTGTTTAGCTTTTTAATCAAAAACAACTGATTGTTAAAATAGAATAATCCTTTTTATTATTTGTTATATTTGTTTTATCATTTAACTTTGATCATTTTTCAATTATCAATTGCTTCCATCTCTCTTAAAGAATAATTTTATTATTGTACTTTAGCAAGGCAGGAAGTAGTGAGTGGCGATTTCGAATGCTTCCGATCGCGACAACTGCTGGATTCCAAATAACGCACAATATTCTAAAGAACTAAGAGCTATACTTAAAAAAATATTGAAATTTATTCAGAAAATAAATTAAAACTTAAACAGAAATAAAACTAAAACAAAAGCCACAATTGCACACAGATACTTTTCTTGATCGATCGGTTGGATGGATGGATGGATGGTTGGATGAGATGGATGGTCTTCGTATGTTCGTTAATTTTCATGTTTTATTTTTTTTATTTTCTCACATTTGAATGTAATAAAACTCAAGCCAGAGACACATTGAAGTTATACAAATGCATATTGTCGTTGTTGTTGTATTCAGATTACGATTAAGATTGTGACTTTTGCAATAATACTCGTATATACGAGTACAAACATTGCTACAACATTGATACACTCACTATCAACAAACACAGATATTTTTGTATCTGCTGTAATTCACAATTTTCATCTTGGCACGCATTATCGCCAACATCTGAAACAATAGCACAGCGGGACTGGCCGCCTATTCCATTCATCAGATGTGTATGTATGATCAGAAAATGTTAAATTTGTTATTTTAAATTGAAATGGAGGGTGCGAAAATGATGTGCCAGAAAAAAAATTATTTTAATGGTCGTATCTAACGATGGCTTGTAGTGAACGATTTTAGCGCTTTTTTGTTTTGTGTGAATTGCTAGAAGCATTTAATAACTTGCAGAAGTTCGAAGTAACCCAGCAAAAAAAGAGACTCCAAAAAAGTCATGAAAATGTAGAGTTTGCGATCTGGAAGTAGTGAAAATTTCGATCCGATCTAATGATTTTTCTTTTTCGATGCCTGGTCACTAAATTGGAAGCGATATTAGGAAAAATTCCTTTTTTTGTGTTCTATGATAATATTTTCATCTAGGAAAAATTGTAAATAGTTACCTATTTTAACAATTCGTTTATTTTTATACGAATTTAAGCCCGAAACAGTGTTTTCATGTAAATTTAAGCAAATAACTCTTAAATTTTAGACTAAAATTAGTTCATAAAGTTCTTTAAAAAAATTAATTTTTTTTAAATTCTCGTGAGTATTTTCTAACACTATGGAGGAGTTACAAGGTTTTGTATGACTAAAATAAGCTTCTACATGGTTTTTTCTCACTCTCGGCAAATTAAAAATATCGAGTTTTTGGAAGCAATGAAAATGAAGTTACACTAGAATGACTTCCATTTTTTTCACTGGGAAGTGTAGAATGAACTTACACTTAGACTTGTCATTAAAGTGTGGAACACGTGGGCATAACAAATTATTTCCATTCACTTCTATTGAGAGCTAACAATTTTATTGCATATAATGTTGGAGTTGTTTTCATACTTTCGGTGCTGCATCTCATGGAGATTGTTTTGTCATAACTGGCAAGATTATCAGGACAATCATAATAAAATTCCGCGAAAAATTTCTCCCTTTTCCAATTAATTTAAATTTTCTTGATTTCCCTATTACGTGCTATTGTTTGAAATTGTTCCCTGGGAAAAATTTCTCAAGGAGTTTTACTCTTGATTGCCTTCTATAACTGGCATTTTATAAAATTTTTGTTATTCTTCTTAGACATCTGTTGGTAAGGACTTGAAAGTGTGTTCAGTTCTGTGGAATTTGTATTCAATGTTTCACATGCATATGATTAAAATATATCTGCAAGAAATTCTTTATGAGTTGACAACACTGACATCCAATTTAATTGCAAGCTTTCAATTGTATACAATTGAATTGATTCAATTTGACTGGACTATGTACACGCAAAGAAAAAACATGGTTGTGACATTGTTGCGACAATTACATTAAGATTTCTGCAGTAATATTTTTCTGCGGCAAAGAAGTTACTGTCACCTTAATATATTATATACAATTTTTATATTGTTTTATTCATAAAAAATAATTAGAGCTATGCTATCTATGCCCCGACAAAGGAGCTAGGACGCGATTTTCGTAACAAAAATAATGGACACTATTACAGATATACATAAATTTATTTTTGTTTTGATTTCTTTGTTCTTAAAAGCAGACTAAGAAAATAAACGAAACAAAATGTTTGATTTTGTTTTGTTTCGTTCTTTGGAGTGAGTGAAACAAAAACAATGAGAACGATTGCTCAATTTCTTTTGTATTGCTTTTGCACATAAGCACAAACAATACATTAATTTAATCGTACGCAGCTAGAAAAGAAAAGAATAGTAAATAAATGGAAACGCTTTGAAATATTTGCGGCGATTTTGACATCATCATATAATATAATTTTATTGCATTGTTATTTATTATATGGAATTTTTTTTATATATAGCTAAGCAGCATAGCTCTAACCGGATGACTTAAGACACCTCTCTTCTTTTTAACTGACTTCAAAAAAATGAGGAGGTTATCAATTCGTCTCTCTATTTTTTTTGGCAGTGTTACTTCATAACTCGGTTCATATTAGATCGATTGTAATTTTTTTATTGTCTGAAAGGATATAGCTTCTCATTGGTCTTATTGAAGAAAAAAATTGGGAAGGGACACGCCCACATTTTTTGCTTTGATTTTATGATATTATACTTACTAGATTGTTGCGAAACATAGCAAACACCTTTGGTTCTTACACAAATTCAAAGTTGGAAAAATAAGCCCATTAAAATGTATTATTATATTTCACGTGGTTCTTCTTAACCGATTTTTACGAAACTTACCACAAACCTTGAGCTCAAAAATAGACACAATATTTAAAAAATGGGCGGAATCACGCCCTTTAAAATCTAATATTTCATTTTAAGTGGTTCTACTGTATAATTTTTTACAAAACTTAACACATACCCTGAGCTCTGAAAAACACAAAATCATGCATTTATAAAATAGACGGAGGCACTCCCATTACAAATTAATTTTATGTCCCATACATTTTTTCGAAAATGTTCTATCAGATCTTGCATTGAGGTCGGTTTTTGTTTTTGCAGAATTATTATAATTTTTTGTTTTATAAGGGGGTTTTCAAAGCAAATTTTGTGTGAAAAACTGTGTCGTAAACTTTTTAATCAATAATATTTTTTTTTATGAATAAGGCCTATAATGTTTTAAAATGAAACTGAATAATGCATACTTTTATCTGAAACGTGTCAAAATGTCGCTAACAAAACATAGTTTAAAAAAATGCAATAATTATATGACATTTTTTTTCTTCAAAAAGCACATTGTTATAAATAGTATTTTTTTTAAATAAAATTATTATATTGTACCAAAATTTATGGTTAACAATTATTTTCATATAAAATATTCAAGCAATATTATCTTTGTAGGATGCAAAATTGTCCACAAAAATATAATATTTAGATTGGATTTATGTTTTAATTACACATATTATATGCCTGAAACCATGTATGTAATTCAATCATAGGTGGATGCTCTAAAGCGGCCAACCACCCACTTGCAATATAATTGTGCAATTTATCGTATTGTACAATAATATCGCCAATGTGTATGTTATATTCGCATGTGGCACAACATATTGGCAAATGACAAAAGGCTTTTGATTTGGATTGTACAATCAAAACAAATGTGTTATGCGTTGGCAACATTACCTTACAATTAGCTTACCTTTTCACTTTCTAAAAAATTTGGCAATACTTTCTTTGAAAATATTGCATAGTATAGATCGAAACGACAATAATATGTACAATATAAGCAATAATATTGTATAATGGGTGGACCGCTTAAGATTATAGCAATCACAATCATGTTTTTTCTTTGCGTGCACATAACACCAACAGTCAGTGTGATTGAAATTAAAATTATACAATTCTTATTTGATGTTTTGATATTTTTATTCTAATTCATTAACTTGTTATAGACTTTTGGCCCATTTTAAATTATAATATTGATATCCATTACATACATATGTACATGTTTATAAAATTTTAGCTACATCTGGCAAGAAAAATCCTTTATGTTTGTTTGAAATTTTATAAACTATTTGTTTATATTTTAAAGACGAACATTTCGTTTACATATACATACATATAAATGTACAGTCTCGCACATAACTATTGGCATAGCTAGCTTTCTTGAATGTATACTAGCTTCACCAGAATAGCAAAACTTTAACAAGTAGAAGTAAGGATTTTGTATTTAGCTTATCTAATAAATTAACTAATGCAAGTGGTTTTACATCAACATTTATTTTTTTAGTTCATTTATAATATATTTAACAAAAAAAGTGAAAATTTTCTCGCACAAAAGTATTGGCACATCTAATTTCAAGGCCTATAAAGCTAAAAAAATTTATAAAATAAGCTTAATTTAGTACTTTTTGGGCAAGCCTTTTTGCTTAATAAATGCATTCAATCGCTTTGGCATAGAATGCACTAAATTTTTGGTTGTTTCTTCACCAATTTTTATCCACTCGTCTTTCAACGCTTGCTGTAGTTGAGATTTGTTTGATATTGCCCGCTTTTTGACACGTCTGTCAAGTTCCTCCCACAAATGCTCGATAGGATTGAGATCTGGAGACTGTGGTGGGTGGGGTAGAACATGTTGTTGCCAAATTTAACTTTTCCGCACTTTTTTTAACGTTTTCTTTGGAATATTTAAATAAACAAATCTGTCCATAATACTTTCTATGAAAACCAACTCACCAACACCCGCAGACGACATGCACCCCCACACCATTACACCACCCCCACCATGTTTGACTGTGGGAGCAAGATTTTGTTTTTCATATGCCGTATTGGGCTTTCTCCACACGGTTGTGCGGCCCTCAGAGCGAAAAATATTGAACTTACTCTCATCCGAGAATAGTACTTCATCCCAAAAACTAACAGGTTTGCTTTTAAATTCTCTAGCATAGTCTAATCGCTTCTTTTGATTCATTAAAGAAACAAGTGGATTACGCCTAGCAACTCGTGCACTATAATTGGCATCATGCAGCACTCTCCGAACTGTCATGGGATGAATAGTCTTATCAAGTTCTTGTTTAACTTCAGCAGCAATCTCGGTCGATGTTTTTTTGGGATTTTCTTTTACTTTTCGCAGGATTTGCCTACTTTCGCGAACAGTTAAAGTTCTAGGACGTCCTGCTCGTTTTGCACTGTTGAAGCTTGTCTCTCCTTTGAAGCGATTAACAATACTACGAATTGTAAAACGACTTCTTTCCATTATTTCGCCTACTTCAGCGTACGGTTTGCCTTGATTATGCAGGTGAAGTATTATTTTGCGCTGAGATTCAGTGGTTTCTTTTTGTTTAGAGCTCATTTCGATATTTCCAAACTATTTTTTTAACTTTTTTTTTTTTAAAAGAAATAACTGATACATTATGATTAAGACAAAATATAAAAAATGCATTCTTTTGGCATCGCTGCCAGATCCCAAAAAATTTTGCCATAATCGACATTGCTGCCTGTGTGTGTACATGTATTACAAAAGTTATTTTCAGAGTATTTTAATAAAAATAAAAAATGATATCTATCAAATCACTGTAGGAGATACTTATTTCAAGAAAAATTTTCTATAAAAATTTATTTGAAAATGCTTTAAAAAAGTGACAAAATCGAAATGTACTGCTGTGCCAATAGTTATGTGCGGGACTGTATATTCCGACTTATGTAGAATGTGTGTAGTGCATATTATCTATGAAATATATACGAGTGCGGTCCCAAAATAAGCCGTCCTGACGTATCGATGGCGGCAGTAGTTGGGAGAAAATTACTTAAGTAAAAATTGGCAACCTTTTAAAATTTGTGCCTTAAGTCTCAAGGCGGCATGTTGTATAGTATTTTTTTGAAGCCATCAAAAATAAAAAATTTCTTTAAATTTATAAACATGGATAACATTTATCACCGTTATGTGCTTCAATAATTCCATTTCAAATGTCTCAGTCCAACCAATATTATGGCCGAGCTAGATTCTATTGTAGAAATATTGACTGGCAGAGTTTAAGGCCCAACTATAATATGAATAAGCGAACTTAAGCAACTGTGCGGTTACATATAAAACGTATGTGGCAAACTATAATGTACTTATGGAACTTTTCGTCAAGTTTCGTCAAATGTAATTTGCTTAAGCTAAGTGCCAAACTGAACGCACATTCCGTACGGAAAACACTGTTTGTGCATTTTTTAAACTCAAGCAAACAACATCAGAAAATATTCATTGATTTTAAATATTTTTTTATTGTTTCTTATTTTAAACTCAGAAAAGAAAGCAAAACTTGTATTTACATTCTTTGTTTTACAACACACGTATACACACATACATACATGTACATATATTCATTGTTGTACTTTTTAGTAGGCAAAACAAATAAAACAAGTAATAAAGGGGTGGATATTATTATTTGAGAGTTTTTAATAGATTAGGATATTCCAACAAGTTAATTTGATTGAATTGCATTCATTTAGTAGTTATAAGAAGAAACAAAATTACTAAAAATTCTGAACAATACCTAAAGAATACTTAAGTGCATGTAAGTACATTGTGGCTACCTAAAATACACATCTGAATTGCTTAAGTATTTGACAGACTTATCGTTCAATTTTGCCATTAGCTTAAGCCAGCTTATTCATATTATAGTTGGGCATTTAGACGAGACCGTACGAACTGCCAAAGCAAACACCGAAATGGTCGAACACTTAAGGTATCCATGCTCGAAACGGTTAAGAAAATCTATAAAATGGTATTAGATGTTCGTCGTCTGAACATGCGTAAGTTAGCTGCAATAATAGGCATTTCAAAACGTGCCATACTTCACATATGGGTTCATTACTTCATACTTAAGACAAAGAAACACTCAAAGTAGTGGACTGGCAGGTAATAATTTGATAACAAACAAAAAAAAACCAAAACAGTTGTAACTGCAGGCAACATCAGTGCTTTTGTAAAAAGCAGTGTTCAACTGATGAAATTTTCTCTTTTATGTTTTGATTATTTTGTTAATATCTTAATAACAAATATACTACAGTTGTCCCTTTCTCGCAGAACCTGCGTTAAAGCAGATTTTATCCTCTTTTGTCACCCATTTCCTTCAACTTTGGTATCCTGTGTGGTTAAATTATAAACCAAACTGGATATGTTTAACAGCACCATGTTACACGTAGGGTGACTGATGAAATTTTTCAAAAAGTGGTACCAAATAAGGTATTTATCAAAAAAGGGGCAAAATTAAAAAAAAAACGAGAAAATAACACTAAAATTTTTAGAGGAACAAAAAGTGACAAGGCAGTCGAAAAAGTGACAATATGCCACTTTACTCGGCCAAACGGTCACGCTGGTTACACGAAAACAGCTGAGCTGCCAAAAACAGTGTTGCCAAAAAGAAATTTGCTAAAAAACCACCCTTTATAAACAGGTTATCGAAACTATGTTAATAAATAGAGAAACAATTCGCTACATTTATTGTGTTTTCTTTGTTACTGCGGTTAATTTTTGACCGCCCTCGTAAATGTATAAACATATGTACATACTCGTACTATACATAAATAATTCTATGAATGACCGTGTTTGGGTAAACACTTGTAATTTTGTGTTAATGTAAAAATTATTGTGAATGGTCTGCTATTTATGCATAAATATCAATTGCATTTATTATGGTGTAATGTTTTTTTTACATAAATTCTATCTCGTTGGTTTTGTATGATGGAAAGTTTCATAAAAAAAAGAAACAACTTGGTTTCTAAAAAATCCACCAGCCTTTCAAATTAGTTGGGGATGGTAATTTAAATTTTTCCCATATTTTTTTTTTGTATTTTGAACTTTTTTTTACTATTTTTGCTTTTACTAATTTTTATTTTGAGTGATGTATTTTCCTTTCGACGGGGTTTTCCTTAATTTGGAACGATTTCCGTCATATTAAGTAATATTTCGTTTTTAAAACTACTGAGCAATGACCAAACCAAAATTAACGTGTTTTATTTTACTCTTTAATTTTTTTTCTTCAATTCTTATTTAAATTCACACAACGAAACACTGTACATACTAAAAATACAGGCGAACGAATTAACTCCAACATCAACGTAAATTTTTCTTACAGAATACCAAACGCACTTATGTTGACAATCGCGTTGAGCTGTGTTGATACCAAATAGAATAATGGTAGGTACAGACTTAGCAACGTGTAACCAAGCATCTTGGATATATAGTTGCGTTCGAAGTTGCATTAGAAGTTTTGAAAATATCAAAATGTTTTGATGTTTATAGGATGCATTGACGGTTGCATTGTAGGTTGCAGTGTCTGTATCCAAATATTCGAAAAAGTGTTCCATAAGCAAGTTGCAAAGTCTGTACCTACCATAAGAGTGAATATAAACAGGATGTAAACAGCCTGTGTTCACCCAACACAATCCCTGCAAATAACGCGACTAGTCCATACATGAAGGTAGGGACCACTATATAAAGGACAAAGGCTAGTCCAAAACGGGTTCAAATGTATGGCTAAAACATGGTCGATTTAACATTGAGATGTACTAGATATGGACCATATGGTCTAAATTTGCATTACATCGGACCACCCCAAAACTACCCCATATGGAATAGTTATAGACTACTCGCATACAATTTGTAAGTACCTGAGAAGAACGATCATAATCGTTTAAACACAAACACTTATCGTGCAGCATTGAATGCTTGTGTTAAAATGACATAATCCATGACTGCATTACATGGGACCATGATGTAACTAGTCTGTTTCATCTAGATTTTACAACGTAGTCCAACATTATTTGTAGGGATGTTCCAGAAAAAACCCGTATAAAAACTTACGGTTTTCATATATGGAACGAATGTCAAATTAAAAAAAAAAACGTCTTAACTGAATTTTTTTTGGTAAGTGCAATAGCTGAAATAAAAGAATTCATTCGACTGAGTACACACACGGCAATTTTATTGTCTTCTTCTTTTTATTATCTTCTCCCCTCTCTCCAATAAAGTTTAAAGTTGATAAACTAAAATGACCTAGTGTGAAAAATCTCTCATGTTTTGAAAGGTCTTATAAATGATCTTGTACAGGACTTTAGTAAACACTCGATGCTTTTCAAAGGGACATCATAAAAAATTAATTGTAAAAACTGTCTTGGTGTAATTTTTAAAACTTAGAAAAATAAGTGTACTGTGTCACAATCGTTCTGTTTAAATGCTGTGAAACCATAGAATTTTTTGTATTACACAGTCGATATTTCTATATGAAAAGTGCTCTGTAACACAGTTGACATTTATGTAAGAAAACTGTGATACAGTTGTGTTTTCTATATATGAAAAGTGTGATGTGACACAGTCTACTTAGTTTATATGAAAAGTGTGCTGTGACACAGTCTACTTATTTTATATGATGATTTTATATATCATCATTTTAAAAATGATGATTGTCCACCAAAAAAGAGGACGTATTTTCAATCATATATCTATGTACAGTTACCCCTGTCGTGAACACTTTTTCGCTCGAAATATTTTCCCTTTTCCCCAAACTGCAATCGTGAATAATTTTTCCCCTGAAATGTGTCCCCTTTCTTGATTCCCCTTATCGTGAACAACATTTTTCACTTTTCCCTTGGTTTTGTTCACATGAACACGAATCTCTTTGGTTCACATGCTGTAAAATGTATGGCTGTGGTATACCAAAGAATTTTTTGCATAGCACCTAAAATATATGAAAACACAACTTTACACTCAAGAACATTTAATTTGAAACCCAAAATATGTGCATTTCCTGTTATTAAATTTAATTTGTTTGATTTTCAATTAATTTTCAAGTTTTACAAGTCTTCTTTCCGGTTTTTTAAATTCACGTTCCCATGAAATTCACGATTCCAAATTTCCTTTCATGGGAAATAAAAATTTCATGGGAACAAAAATTTTTCATTTTATTCATGATAGGGGTGATTATCTTAGTTATTTTATTCCCCGTAAAATAGTACAGTGAACTGTGTAGCTATAGTCACCCTATTCCAAGCCAAATTTATTTTTAAGTATTATACTCGTACGAGTATGTATGTATGTAAGTATAACAAATTACAGTTTGTTCAATTAAATGGCGACATTGTTCGTATAAAAAGCAATTAAATACATATTTTATTGTTTTTGTAAGGCAATAAAAATTATTTGTAACATTAATTATTGTGACACATTTAAGTGCAAATATACGACACTCTCGAGTACTTTGAACAAGAGCAGTCCACATGTTAATTCTCTTTTTTTTTACGAAATACTATAAATCAGCAGATTGAAGATTCCATTAATTGAATTTTTGTATATTATAATAGATTTTTTGATTAAAATGTTTATTTTAATTCACGAAGAGTAGAAAGAAAAATATTATCTCTAAGATTAAGTTCTTAGAATATACGACTACATAAATATATGAAATATTTTGCATATGGAATTGACAATTATGAGGCAAACTTTAAAAATATAACTATGTATACATATGTATATATAGTTATACATATTTTTGCGTGAATATATAATTTTCTTGTGGTCAAAGATTATCAATAGAAAGAGTAATTGCTTGCAAATACCTCGGGTGATTCTTTTTGAGGCGGAACACTTTTAGGCGCCATTCATTATATTCTATGACGATATGAACAAATTAACGCAGACTTAACACGATCGCCACTCATTTATTTTTCGCGCTTTCAATAAAAACTCACGAACAAAAAAAAAAAAAATAAATTTTAAAATAACTACTGACCGTATCCACGAACCGCAGTACTCACAAATATTTGACACCTTTCCAGAGACTCAATTATACAAGAATATTACTTCCTACAAACTATCATCAAATAAAAGCTTAACACATTTTATTAATTATGCGACACATATATATGTGACATGAGTTTTTTTTAACACCCCCAGTCACATATATGTGACGCTGAGTGGCGAACGTGTTGAGCTTGATCATGGGTCATAAACCATATACAATATATTTATCTATACATTTGTGTTTGTGCTGAAATTTTTTTGTGCCTCATTTGGATTGCGATAATATTATAGAGTGCAATGTTGCAGCTAAGCAGACTCACAACACAGAATGAGAATGGGTACTCCAAAAAATATACCCAAGTATATTTAACCAGCAAACATTTTGCTTCAAAAAAGCAGGTTTTTACTATTATAAAATAAAAGTAGCGCTGACAAACCTGCTGATATCGCTGCTGATTTTCGTATGGAGAGTTCTCGGCTTGGAGCACTACATTTTTGCTCACAATTAAATCACTTTTTTCCTGTAGTTTGCTTCATATACGTTCACTGCTTTTTAGCAAGCTCTTATTTTAAAGCAAAGTATGATGCGCTTTATTGTCCTATTGCTTAAAAAAAACCTGAAATTTTTTTACTGGGTAGTTATTATACTAATCTAAACAACTGCGCATAATCATAATTGTTTCGCAAACAATTTGTACGCTCACATATTTTCTCTCAAGAAACTATAACTATAGCCGATTCGAACATACAAGAGCATCTCTACTTCGTTCATGTAAAAAAACTAAAATACGCTACTACGAAAAATAAAAAGGCACATGCGTATCAAACACGTCGATTCTCTCTCTCATACTTACACTCTGAATATGTTTATACTCAGGCTATGAACATATATTTAATAGGACAAAAAAATATACGCATGATAATTGGAATATCTATTCACAACTCGCCACCGTATAAAATCATTTGTGTATATGAAATGGAATGGAAAAATTGTGGGTGTGTGTATTGTGAGCGGTTGTTTGAAAACATGCTTTATGTGTGTGTGAAAATAAAATAGCCCTGTAATAGTCAGAGCATTTTTATACTTAGTCATACACTAAAAAAAGTATGATTGTAGCTCATAAGTATTAGTTATATTTGTTAAGTTAGGTTAGGTTACCAAGGGTGGTGCTTTAACGCACCTCCACTCAGGGACCCAATTGGGTCCATTGGGATTCCCGTCTGTTGCCAAAAAAGTAATATTTACCGTCCCATTTGCAGCCGGAAATTACCCTATTATCCATCATTAAGCCACCGAATTCCCATGATGAAGCCCCTGATGTCGTCTAGTTTACACTTCTCGATATGAGTAATGCTTTTATGGAAACGTCTGCTCAGCCATCTAAACCTATAAAGTTCAACTTCGGGCAGTAACATATAATATGTTCAATGGTTTCTGGTACCTCTTCATCCTCGCACATTCTACACAAAAATCTGGAGTGCCAGTTTGCAAATGCCGCTTCTTGCTCTGATCGAACAGTGATGCTTGTGAAGATAAATTAGAATTTAACTAGCAGAGACAGGAACCAAAATTTCTAACATAGCATGGTTAAGCACATAACAGAGCACTGTTAGCTATTTAACAGTAATCGCTAAATAGATTATGATTCCAAATCCTTGGAACTGGATCGATATAGATATTTTTTTTTTTGGAAAAATTTGCTCCAAAATGTGGTTTATGAAATTATAAAAGTGTTATGGTGAAAATATGTCCGGTAGAGCCAAAAAAAATCAGATTTAAGAAAAAAATATTTTCTTGAGAAGATTAGTGCTAATTTGGATGCAATAAGGGAGAGCACACGTAGTACACCATATAGGTGTGGTACTCTGGAGGGTCCTAAATGCGATCCAAGTGTTCACGTTTTTCAAATAATTTTGGGAATAATCGATTTTGAAAATGTTTAGTAAAATTTCTTGAGAAGATCAGGGCAAAATATGGAAGAGCACACGTACTCTAAAGGGTCTTAAATGTGACCCAATTGATCACGTTTCTCAAATAATTTTGGGAATTGAAACAATCAATTTGGAAAAATATGCTTTTTTAGTGAAATTTCTTGAGAAGATTTGTGGTCATTTGGATAAAATATGGAAGAGCACACGTACTACACCATATAGGTGTGATACTCTGGACGGTCCTAAATGCGATCCAAGTGTTCACGTTTCTCAAATAATTTGGGAATTGAAGTAATCGATTTTGAAAAAAATACTTTTAAGTGAAATTTCTTGAGAAGATCAGGGCAAAATATGGAAGAGCAAACGTACTACATCATATAGTTGTAGTACTCTAAAAGGTGTTAAATGTGACCCAATTGATCACGTTTCTCAAATAATTTTAGGAATTAAAATTAACAATTTGGAAAAATATGCTTTTTTAGGGAAATTTCTTGAGAAGGTTTGTGGTCATTTGGATGAA
This sequence comes from Tachina fera, assembly GCA_905220375.1. Lineage (NCBI taxonomy): Eukaryota > Metazoa > Arthropoda > Insecta > Diptera > Tachinidae > Tachina > Tachina fera. The sequence continues at coordinate 47,601,931 of LR999964.1, read as the reverse complement.
ATATGGGAGAGCACACGTACTACACCATATAAGTGTGGTACTCTGGAGGGTCCTAAATGTGACCCAATTGATCACGTTTCTCAAATAATTTTAGGAATTGAAATAATCGATTTTATTATTACATTAAAGAATATATTTTCAATAGAAGGTCATCCGGAGATAATGGACCTCAATTTAGTTCAGAGGAGTTTAGTAATTTTTGATCGTCAAATGGTGTTCATCATATGAAAACAGCGCCATTTCATCCAGCTTACAATGGTCAAGCAGAACGGTTTGTTCGTTCTTTAAAAACTTCATTGAAGAAAAATATAGATTCTGGAAAGAATGTTGAAGAAACTTTGTTAAGCTTTTTATCATCCTATCGTTCAACCCCTGCTGAAAACGGCAAGTCACCTGCCGAACTACTTCATGGTCGACAGCCGAGGATTATGCTTAGTATATTAAGTCCGAGGGAAAAAGTTTATTCACAAGCTAAATCAGCAAAGTTTGCGATTAAAGATTGTGTAATAGCAAGAATGTATGGAAAATCTAAATGTTGGATAGATGCAAAAATATTCAAAATATTGGGTAATATGTTATATCTACTTAAGACACCAGATAATAAAACTATTAAACGTCATCAAAATCAAATACGAAAAACTACAACAAACATTCAACAAAATGTAAAAAATATGAAAGTGAAGAAGTCTCATTTAGGGTTTTTGTTACCGTATTTTACTTGTAAGGAATCATCTGTCTTTTCAGAACAACCCACTACGTTTAACACAACTTGTAAGTCCTTAGAATGTCCTGAGCTATTCAGTAGACTAATGCTAAGCCAGAATTAAAAGACAATCAACAAGTCATACTCCGGGTTATTATAGAAAGTTAACGCGGAGGAATTGATATGTATTTACTTTGCATTATTTTACTTGTTAGAAACAATATTTTATTAATCATAATATCTTTGAATTGTATTTTTATTTGTCAAATAGTTTTATGCTTTTTCAGTTAGTTGTAATAAATTTTGAATAATATAGAAACATATTATCTTCCTTTTTTAATTTTTCACCATGGTGGTTTAAAAGAGATGTAAAATTTGTGCAATACTTGATACTGCCAAAGTACCGATATCAGGAGAATATTTTGGCAAATTGATGCCAACTATAAATAAGTAAAATAAACGCAATAACATTGTTTGTATTATGTGAGAATATGTTTCTATTTACCATAGTTGGATGCACAAAAATAAGAAAAGTTTGCTGTGGAATGGTAAATGATACAGTGGTACATTAATTTTTTCTAAATGAAAATTACAGTATGACACTATTGCTTTGTTTAAATGAAAAGTATGCTGTGTGTCAGTCAACTCTTCTTTATGAAAAGCTTAGTATCATAGTTGGCTTATTTTATATGAAAAAATGTGCAGTAAAACACTTGACTATTCTATTAGAAAAATATGCTGTGACATAGTAGGCTTATTTTATATGAAAAGTGTGCTGTGACACAATCGACTGTAGACATATCAAATTGAGCTAATAGGAAATTGTGTATAGTTTGTTTGCAAGAAAAATATGTTTTATTTATTTTAAATATTTTATTAATTTTTTTATTAATTTTTTTTATTAATTTTGTTATATATTATTTTTTTATTATATATTTTTTATTTTATTTTTTTTTTAATATTATATTTTATTTAAATAACATCATAATTATTAACATTCTTATGATTACCACCCAAAAGATTGAAAAAATAACATTTTTATACTTAAATAATTTTTGTGCATTTAAATGATTTATTTAAAATTTCCAAAGTAAAGTCTAGAAGGTTACTAAAACTAATAAAAAAATAATTTAAATATAAACTTTATGAATTAAATATTCTTTGGTTTAGTTAGCTGCATGTTTTTGTATGTATGATAACACTTGCCATAAATACTAAAATTGTACATAAAAATATATAAGAAAAATAAATTACAAAAATTAAATATATTTAAAAAAAAATAAAATGCTTTTCTATTTTAGTAAAAAAAATTATTTTCACATTTTTTTCAATACATTTAAACCAAAAAAAAGAATAATTTCCAAAAAGCCATTACATTTTTTTAAACGATTTTTTCTGAGTTTTTCACTCTTTTTGTATTGCACCAACAACGGCCAGTTTTGTAATTTTTAAGGATTTACTTAAAATTATTATGGTTCTTAATGAAAAAAATCTCAATCGATCCAATCATTTGGAAAGTGATTCGATTATTCTTTTTCAAACTAATTTTAAAGACTAGATCATCTCGTCTACGAGTATTCTATGCTTTGATTATCATAAATCAAAGCCAAATATTCTCATAATTTACTTATAATTAATTTATATAAAGTTATTTAAAATATTTAATTACTTTTTAATTCTTTGGAATCTCTAACTACATACAAAAGATTTAGTTGTAAAATAAAAACATTTAAAATTGTTTTGAAATACTGCAACGTTTATTTTTGGTTTTAAGTACTACAAACTAGAAGTCCATTTCCACGTTATGTATTTGTCCATATTCAATGTGAGTTATGCATGCATATTGCAAAGATGTGTGTTTGTTTTTAAATAAATTATTTAACATTCATACAATTTCAAATGCATTCGAAATTTATTATAAAAATTTTTTTTAAATAGATTTCAAATACATTTTCTTTTTTTTATGAATATAAACTTGTATTATTATTTATCTGTAAAATTACATATGGGCAGTTAGAGTGACACTATATATGGAAAATACACGTCGTATAAACACAATTAAATAAATTAATATTTCCTTCTCCCTCCCGTACATTTCAGTTATTTTTTTTCATTTTATTTTTTAAAGAGATGTAGCACTCAGGCAATGAATGCCTGCTGCTATTAATAGGCCTAGTTAAGCAAGATACAAACAGTAGATCTAAAACAGTGTCTACTAGAGTGAAAGGTAAACGAATTTTCTTTGTAACTTTGAATATTTAAACATTACGCCTGTTTTTTTTACTTTAAATCGGGCGCCCGTGATATGCCAATCTTCCTCTCAGCGATGCCAAATTAGCGCGTTTTAACTATCCCAAACGCGTTTTTTTTCGTCTTAGCGCTTTTAATAAAAAACGCGCTAAATTAGCTAAATTACAATTTCCAGTTGTAATTCCGAAAGCATCAATTGTAATTCAGGAAGTGTCAATTGCAATTCAGAAACCGTCAATTGTAATTCAGAAAATATGAAATATTATAAAGAAAAATCACTACATAAAAATTTTATGGCCAAAACTTATACGAAAAGATAGTGCTTGCCGTTTCTGCAGAACAGTAATTGTTGAAAAAGAAGCAATTGAAAGAAAAAATAATAATAAAAACTTGTTTTTTTTGCTGTAATAAAATTAAAATAAATTCATAGTTAATTAAATTTTTTCTTTTTCTAAATTACAATTGATAATAATTTCTGAATTTCAATTGATGCTGTTTGAATTGAGCAAGTGACTCTTTCTGAATTGTAATTGACGCTTTCTGAATTACAACAGGAAAAGGTGCAGTATCCAAAACTCTGATAAAAATTTTGAAGTTGGTTACTGATTCAGCTGTCGCAAATAAAATTACCTTGACTGTGATTAGAATGAAAAACGCATTTTAATACTGTAAATGGCAAATGTTTTTGAAATTTCACAACTAAAAATATGCATTACTGACCCAAAAAGTTTACATAACTTATTAAGCATCTATTCTAGCTATTCGACAGCTTAAATACATATATGTAAGGTTTGACAAATAAAATTAAAACTAAGGATTTGGTTTATTTGGAAGGCGGTTCTGATTCTGTATTAAATGATTTTAGTTATTTAGGATATAATTTCGAAGAAGCAATATTGCAAATTCTGAAAAAGGGTTACAAAAAAAAATTATTTAGTGATAAATAAATCGACTTTTATTAAAATTCAATTTAGCGCGCTAGAAAATAGCGTGTTTTGGCTGTAAGTAGTTGACAATGTTGTAACTTAGCGCGTTTTAGCGCAGTTTGAAAAGGACAATAGCGCGTTTGGGTTTTAAAAACTTTAAATTTTTTTAAAACCAGTGGTGAACAAACTTTAAACAAATGAACTTCGAACAATAATAATTAAAATTAATAGTCATGGGCCAGTGGCAAAAATTAATAAAAAGTATACTTGTTAGAAAACAAAAAAGTTTGTCTTAAGTAAAACAAAAAAAAAACAAAAACAAGCAAAAAAAACTAAAATGTTCATAATTAGTAAAGAACAAATGACAATGCCAAGAATGTTGTAAATTTAGAGATGGTAAAATTGAGCTTTAACTACAAAAGAGCTTTCAGCAAATTGGAATAAGATGAATCAAAACAATTCACATATTCCATTTGCAATGATGGCTGAGTATATAAAGCATAAATCTACTTTAACTGTTTTTGCTCGTATATATAAAATTAAGATAGAGAAAATTACATCTCTCCAATTAACTACATACTTATAACTAAAAAAAGTAGTTTGCCAGAAAACGATTTACACACAACTTAAAGGAAAAAGAAAACTTTATTTTTCTATCAGCTTACTCAATGCTATATTTGATATTTGTATTAAATTTTTACCCAATATGGACAACGATATGAGAAATAATTTTGGTCCCCAGAAGTATGACTTATTTCTGCTGGTAAACCAATAGTGGAAAAGCGGATAAAATTTATAAAAGAAAGCGATCTACCAGTTAGAAGTTGAGTTTTTATGATATAATTCATCCTTTCATTTAAGATTTAATTTATATATATCAGTGAAGCCATTTATGTGTAAGATTTTTAACTTTTATCACAATAAATACGTTTTTTATATTCCAATATCAGTGTTTTATTTAAATGAAAATAGCTCAAAAACCAAACGTAGTGGAAACAATCTGAGAACAGATTTGGATTTAGCACACTAAATTCCTTTAAAATTACATAATGAATTTCTTGCTCCCGACTTTTTTTATGTTATTTTTTTGCAGAACAATGTTATTATTAATATTATTAATAGATTTTTGTTTGTAATAATAAACATAATATAGAATTAAGCATATCTTGTAAAATAAATTTACTATCACATCTCTTTTATTGCTGCCATTTCCGTTCGTAATTTTTAATAAATATTTGCCAACAATAGTAGAATTTTCGCATATACACGCATACATAGTATACAATAGAGGTGAGCACAAGATGTTTGCTTGCTTAATATTCATGGTGTACAGCAGTGATGGGAAATGTGGCACAATTGTGCCATTTTTAGCACTATTAGATGTTAGCTGGTACTGTGGCACTCTCGTTCGTTTTCTGGCACTTTTTGTCCATTCGAGCCATAACCGCCAAAAAAGTTTAAGCGGCATATTTTTTCACTTCCCTTTTTAACGAAAATCGATTGTCTGCGATCGTAACTAATCGATTTTTGTCAAAAATTTAAGCTGGAAAACTATGTTACTAAAGAGTTTTTGGCGGTTATGGCTCGCATTAAGGTGGAAACGTTTCTTATTTCAATAATAAGTATTATTGTACTATGTTAAGTAATAAGAACTTAGTAGGATTTGGGACTGACAAATGTTCGGTTATGGTAGGGAAAAGTACGGGGTGCAATGAATGATCGTGACGATTTATTAAAAGAAATCATTTGTTTTGCAATGATGTAAATATTTTATAAATTTTCCCAAAACGTTGGTTGTATTAAATTTACACATATGGTTAATGATAAGGCTGAATAAATGAAAATAATCTCGAAGTGCAATCTGAAGATTTAAGATTACATTTAATTTTTTGGAAATTATTTTAACAAAAAATATATTGATGATATCTATGTTAATATATGTACATATGTAGAATGAGCGAAGTATTCTTTCTTTCATATTTTGTTCAATTATGTAAAAGACTGGTGACGCTCAAGCGGACAGATAAGACTGGAAGCGGAACGTATGGTTCACGGTAAAATAGCTTCGTTTTACTTTTGAACAAACTATTGCTTTAACAGATCTCTTCTAAAATTATATTTAATATATTATATTATTGGATCTGGAGTAGCATGTTCGAGTATTTGTCAAAATAAAATAGATTCTATCTCTCGATTGCTTTCTTTTGCCTACATGTGAAAATGTGTTTATGCCGCAATTCTGTTTGATCATTCACTTAATATTTTATGAAATTTTGAGTTTGTGAAATGAAGTTTTGTTTACTTCACAACTGTCGATTCAACTGCTGCACAATGGTTTTGTGTATTTTTAGTTTCATTGTTCTCTATTTTTCCTTTACACTCAATTACGATCAGCACTACAAACAATATTCGTTCTTAAAAAAAAATACAATACTCTGCAATTTTTCACGGCTTGTGCTCACTTCTAGTATATACTTTCATGCACATATGTATATATAATAAAGACCTTATTCATAAAAATTAATTTAGGCTTACAAAAGATTTATAAATGTAATTTCTATGTAAAATTTACTTTGTAAACCTTTTATAAATCAAAAAAAAAGTACATGCATACATACACACTTAGTCAACCGTCCTATTTAGCAAATATTCAGCAAAATGAAATAAATCTTTCATTACTTAATCTTACTTTTTTTAATTAAATAATGCAGCAGCCATCCCCGGATTATTTGCATTAAAAATATTGATTATAATTGTGTCAGCGCCAATTCCAAGTGTGTTTAGTAAATTCAATTTTATATTTTTTTTGCCAAAATAAAAATATCATAACTGTGTGTATTCCTTATAATTGCTTTCTTGGCAATGAATAGCAAAACAATAATTAACAATCACAATTTTCATTTTTTCTCTCATTTCAGTTTCACAAAAGAAGTCATGTTAAAATTTATAAATTAAAAAAGTTAATTAAAAAATTAAAAAGAAAATTCCATTTTTCTTGAAATTATTTTTGAGATTCTTGATTTAATAAAAACTCACAGGTTCATTGTCTTTTTTGTTTTAATATTGAGTGCAGTGCTTTTTCAAATAAGTCGCTTAAGAGAATAGACACGTAGTAAACGAACTTAAGCCATTATGGCGTAATTGCCGGTCACTTCAAATGGGCTGGTCTTAGCTGAATGTGTGAAATTATTTTTTGGCGAAAAATCCATTGGTTGATCCTGAATCTGTTCTTGGTCATTTATCGTCGTCTTGATGGTGTTGTAAAATTGCACTTGCATGTGAGTGGGTGTTGTTAAAGCAGGGGATACTGTCAAATTGGCAGTTGAAAAGGGATGAACTTCGGGGGAGGTGATGCTTGGACATGGCAATAGAGTAGGCGGTGTGGTAGTAGTTACTGCTGGAGTTTGTATAACACTTATACGTTTATAAAGATCATAGTCTTCCTGAGCCATTGGGCTCCTTAACATTGTGTACGATTTGAGATTTGTACCATCAATTAGAGGTGCATCTGTGCTAACGGTTATAATCTGAAGAGCTGGATTAGTGGTGGTCGTATGACCATGTGGCATGTGCGTATACTGTAACGCTGCTTGTCGTCTTTCCTTTTCTTTTTGCATTAGCTTGGAAGCTAAAGTTGTTTTAGCTGATTCTTGCGCTGAAAGTGGTGGCACTGCTGCCAAATTACTACTTGCATTGGCAAAATTTGACAGTGTACTTTTCGGAGTTGATATTTGTACAGAGTTCACAGTGCGATTTGGTCGTGAGTCTTTCTCGCTACTCTTGTGGTGATTTTTCATACAGGAGGATTCTTCATGCTTGTAGAGATACGATTTCAGAGCAAATGCTTTGCCACAACGCTTGCAAGTGTGTGGCTTAGTATTTGAATGAGTTTGTATGTGGGCACGTAGATTTGATTTGTCGGCGAATGCTTTAGTACAAACGTTGCATTTGAATGGTTTTTCTCCTAAAAATAAAAGAAGTAACATTATGAAAACGAAACTTGATATGTTTACAGAAATAATAACAAAAATTAACAATTTTAAAACCCCCTGAACATATCTAGAGAAGATGTGATATATTCTAAACGGCTGGACCGATTTTCTTAACACATAGCTAAGAACCATCTGGATGAAGTCACCTTCCAAACAAAAAAAAAATAAATCAAAATCGGTCCAGCCCTTTGGTCTGTACGTGGATTAATTAAAAATTTTTGGATTTCTTTAAGATTTTGTATGTTTTTGCTTTTGCTTACTTTTAAATATGGATATTGTCAAAAAAATTGCGCAATATTTTTTTTAATATTGTGCTGTTTATTAAAAAATATGGAGCAAAACGATAGCAATAAAAAGTGGTCAATAATATTGTATAGTCTATGGTTATGGTATACTACCGTTTAAAGCCCCAATTTTATTTTTATTGATGGTAATTTTCATAAAAAAAATTAAAACATAATGAAGCGATTGAAATTTATATTCCAAATATTTGTATTGAATCCAGGGGGCAAATCACCGCATTCGAAATCGAGTACTTTGTTTTCGAAATGTTGTTAACGTGGATCATGGCAATCGTTAACGAAACGTATCTACTCAAAGTTGCACTCGGTTGGTAGTCTACTATCGAAAACAAGTAAACTCTTAGCTTTTTGCCCCAAAACAAATCAAAGAAACAAAACAAAGGAATAAGAATGAAGTAATAAAAATATAAGTATTTTCCGGATATTTTCGAACAATTAGTTTAGAAGATATAATTTTAATTGTTTTTAAGGAAATTGAATATCAATACAAAAATTGTCCAATAGGCAGTGCAAAAAAATAAATAAGGGAAAAATCGTTTTCAGAACAAATACAAATAAAGTAAATGGGAAACAAAAAGAAGTTTTGGGGCAATTTATGATGGAACATCCCGTTTCGTTTTGTTTTTCTTATTGTCATATTCTAACAGCAATGTAAAAAATAGTAGTAGGTAACATGAAATACGAGCGAATACCGTGATCCAAAAAATTGCAGCCATCGAAATAATTCTCTACACGAACGTGCACTCGATTTCGAATGCCGTGATTTGCCCCCAGGTCTAAGAATATTATATTTGTTAGATGCATTTTTAAAAAGCTTTTAAATATTTATGTTATAATTCGCATCAAAAAAACAACAACAACAAATTAAAATTCCCACACATGGTTTAATTTCATGCTAACAAATGAAATTATATAGAAACAGTTAAATATGACTTATGCACTTTTTCCTTATTGCCATAGATATATCTTTCCTCAAAAGTATGCAACATTGATTCATACACTCGCTGGACTAGTATTACGTATGAGTATTTTTATTTAAGTAATATAATACTTATACGCCGTGTGACTAAATTTTTATTGTGCCCTGAATTGGAGCAAAATAGATAAATTGTCCTAATCAAATTCGAAAAAGCACATGACTTCAAAAAACGTTCTATATTTTATACCATGTGTAGTGGACACTATCACAAAAATGGTCTCAAATGTGGTTTTGGAGATAAAAGAGATATTTTTTGCAAAAATTTAAATTAGACATTTGTAAATTTTAATTGAACTTTAGTGATTTTTAATCAGAAATAATGTTTAGTCAGGCTTAAGTTCAGTAATTTCAATTCTTATTGAATGAAATATTTTTATTAATTAAAGTGAGTTTCTAAAGAAGAGAAGAAAAATTAAACTTAGACTTTAAGCTGGGGGAAAACCCGATTTTCCATTTTTTTTCATTCATTTCATTTTTCTGTTTAGGTTAGCACGAAATTATATTACATACTTAGGTAGAGTAGCACGAAATAGAAAAATTAAAAAAAAATGGAAAAATAGGGAATTAATAGTGATACTTATAAATGTGTTTACCAAAGGTAAATCAATTGTATACACAACAATCGTTTCTCATATTCCGTTTCATTGAAAATTTAAGTTAAATAGCTGATGTTAATAAGAATCTCTACCCAAGTAGATAGACTAGGGTGCTGATGAAGGTCGTGGCTGCACAGAAAAGTATCGGTATTTCCCCCAGCTTAAAGTCTAAGCTTAATTTTTCTTCTCCTATTTAGAAACTCACATTAATTAATACAAATATTTCATTCAATAAGACTTGAAATTACTGAGCTTAAGCTTGACTAAAAATTATTTCTGATTAAAAATTTAAATTTGAAAAATTTTGAGTTAATGCCCTCTTGTTTTACGAAAAAATTTTACAGCCTGTGTCTTAAAAGCTATTAAAAATTTTGGCATTTTAACTACATTTAAACTATGCCTAGCCATACAATTTTAATTTCAATCAAAAAGTCAATTTTCGATAGCATGTCGCTTACGATAAAACCGATAAAAGGGATCGATATGTATATAACTCTCTTCTATAGCTCAAATAGAAAAAGTTTCGTGCAACAAATTTCATTAAATGTCGTAAAAAAATTCATAATCAGGGCTATCATGAATAAAATTCCGCGTGAAATTTTTCCCTGGAAACAATTCCAACTAATAAATAGCAAGTAATAGGGAAAACAAAAAATTCTAATTGGAAAAGGGAGAAATTTCACGCGGAATTGTAGCCATGATAGCCCTGAATGTAAATTACTCGTAGGAATTGCTTTGAAATGTAAAAATGCGCATGTGCAAGTATATGCACATATGTTTGTACTCCTAATCACCTGTATGTGTCCGTATATGACCCTGCAAAAGCCACGGCCTCGAAAATTTCTTTCCACAATACTGACATTCACAGCCCTGATTGTGGGTTCGCACGTGCATGGAAAAAGCCGGCATCGAAACGTAGACTTTCTCACAGAATGGACAGTGACGCGCTTTTTTATCCATAATTGATCTAAAATTGGAGAAACTAATATTAGAAATATCACAACAACTCACGGGCAATAAAAACATTTTTCCCACTGACCTGTGAGTTTGGCGATGTCTGGCTAAATTGGATGATGTAGAATATTTCTTACCACACTCAGGGCAAATGTGTTCATCATCCAGCAGATTTAGATTAGAGCCAATCGATGAATCAATATGCATTTGTTTGAGGTTCCCAATCTCTGCACTTTCTCCCTCAATTAGCTCATGATGAATTTGTCCATAATGCTGTTCATCGCCACTAGTGCTACCACTGCTACAACTGCTGCTGCTGCCGCCACTCGGAGCGCTACTGAACGACGAATGCTCATCGTAGCGTGAATTATCCGAAATTGTGGAACGGCGTAATTTTTTACGGTCGAATACCTTGTGGCTGTAATAATTGGAATCGTCGTCAGATGAAGAATAAAACGTTCCCACAACATTTGTATTGTATTGCTGATGATGATGTTGCTGACTTAAGTTCTGTTGCTGGAGGTGGTGGGGAGAATGATGATGAGGACGTCTGTGGTAATTATCAATTGTTATTGTTGTATGCAATCTGTTTTCTGTCTTTTTCGTTGATTTAACATTGCAGCACAAATTTGTGACGGACGTAATGGACGAAGATGAGTCGACTGTTTCCTGTTGTTCCTGTTGTTGTTGATAATGAGAATGATCATACTGTGATTGCTGTTGTTCAAGAGATCTTTTGTCTTTCGTTAGTACTTCTGGTTTCTTATTTTCATTTGCCACATTGTGATATTTATGCAAGGCGTTTATTGTTTGATTCATTGTTCTTTCCACAATGCTCGAGTGACCAACGAAATCGTTGGCTACAATCTTATCGCTACTCAAACGCTCGGAAGCCACTTCGGCCAGCTGTGTCAGATTGTATAATTCTTCAGGTATAACGGTCGTTTGTTCTTTTGTCATTTTCAATTTTATGAGAAGCAATTATTTTCTAAACTGAAATGAAAAAAAAAATTATTTGTTATACTATTATTTTTAAAGGGGATTTCTTATTTGACAACATGGAAATACACTTTAAAAAAAATTTAATTAAGTTTTAAAAGAGTTTGAATGACTTCAAGCAATTTTTACAAAACCGAATACACAGCTATATTTAATATTATAAAAAAATGTGCCAAAAATTGTAGTTCGAATTTAATGTATATATAAAAAATATTTAAAGCTGTTGTAGCTGCAGCGGTAAGCCCGTTGACTACGAGTTAAAATCTTGGCCGGGGAAGCCAATTATGTATAAAACACAAAATACACACAATTATCTAAATTAAATAATAAAATATAGTGACTACATTAAATTAAATTCATATTGTTTCAACATAAAATAACTTTGATTTAACATGGTTCTTCAGATTACTTTAATATCAAATCCACGTTGTTTCACCTTAAAATAAATTTTGATTCGTCATTTTGATTTAATAGGGCATTTACATATTTACACATTTATGAAAATCTATACCGTTTACAACAAGTTTTTTTGTTTTGACATTTATCAAGATTTCTTTATCCAAAGCAAAACCCATTAACTGCAAAATATTCATAACTACAACCAAGCAACTGAAATGTAGTCAATTCACACACCTTTTTAAGCAGAAAGTAGCTAATAGTACGTTTCCACTATGAGTAGAACAAGTTGTTTTTCTCAGAACACTTCAAAGTGTTTTCATTACGTTTCAGCCAGCGCAGTGTTGCATTGACAAGTTTTGTCATGTTTTGGAGGAAAACAACTTATTTGAGATGTTTTGCTTATATGAAAAATGTATGGGAAAACATATAGCAAAATATTGGTTTTGACCAAACAAGTTTTCTGCTCCAAAACACGTATATGGAAACGTACTATAAGTCACTCACCTTTTTTATAAACATGTTGTACAGGGTAGTGCAAAATAAATAAAAATATTAGCTTTTGATTAGATTTCGTAAGTACTAGATTTCGAGCCAATGTAATTCCTCCAAAGTCACAACAATGGTTCTCGGGGTAAATCGGCGCTAATGAAAGCCATATTTGGTTGGTCAGCCAATAAAGTTATTGCGACCGTTTTTTTAATGAAATTCATACAAAAGGTCGCATATTAAAACAACTTATTGCTGACACGTGCAGTTTCCATAAATATCTATCAATATTTAAAATAAAACTTTTGCTCTTACTTACAAAGTGTGCTATAAACACTTTGTAAATTTTGCAAATTTTTAAAACATTTTATTAGGGAATTAGCATTTTATAATAATTATCTTAAAATTTTTACATAAATTTACTATTTAATGCGATAGCACATGTGCTAAGTGTGCATATATGTATGTATGTGTGTATGTATGTATGTATGTGTATACCAATGTACGTATGTATGTACTAGAAGTGAGCACAAGCCGTAAAAAGTGCACAGTATTGTATTTTTTCAGAAGCAAATATTGTTTGTAGTCGTGATCGTAATTGAGTGAAACGGAAAAATATACAACAGTGAAAAAAAAATACACAAAGCCATTGTACAACAGTTGAATCGACAGTTGTGTCAAGTGTGCAATATTTTTATTGCACACTTCATATTACATAATACTTCATTTTACAAATTCAAAATTTCATAAAATATTAAATGATAATAAAACTTTTTACAATTATATCTATAGTGAGAGATATTCACCCTTATTCCAATTGTCAACATCGAATTCACATCAATATAAGACCAAAAAATTTGGGTTTGTCTAGCTGTTGTCGAAAGCAACTAGCTGCTATTGATAAGTTAATATTATTTTCTAAGCCTCAAGGAACAAAAATGGACTGTCAGTAGAATGAAATTGTTCTCGAGAGCGAGTAGACGAGCCCCAGTTTTTTGGTATTGTGTTGCCGTGAGGTCGATGTTGACAAGTGGAATGAAGGTGATTATTTTTATTTTATTATTTATTTATTTAATATTTTTTAGTCTTAAATTAATAAATTATAAAACTTAAAAAGTATCGCATATGTTTTTTCTTTTGCACATATACATATTTTATCACTTGTGTGCTAATTTTACAATTGTCATTCGGTGTGCACTAGTGAAATATGATTCGACACTACAATAACTAATGCCCTTGCTTTGCAGATAAACAAATGTTGTTGCATACTTTTGCTAAAACGGAATACGAGTTTTAGTGTTCTCATAAAATCAAGAGCACTAAAAAGGGAGAACAATTCAATAATGTACACCATGAAGATTAAGCAAGCCAACATCTTGTGCTCACCTCTAGTATAAACGTATGTATGTATAGTAATTGTACTTGTTACCCTTTGTCGTCTACCAATTAATTTTCTACGACAATTTCAAATTTTCGTCAATCCTCAACACATTAAAGAGTAAATGACGTATTATAAAAAGATATTTTCAAATGAAAATCTATTTCGAATGATTTGACAGCAGTGGTCGTCGCTAACAACCTGCTGTTGTACGAGTATGCAGTTTGAGTGCGTCACATGGGATCGTTTAAACAAAATACATATTTAACTTAAATATTCTATATGTAATATTTTGTTGTACTTGTTGTTCGTTGTTCCTAATTAATTGAAATGAGGCCAAAAAATTTATTTATGTTCAATATTTTTTTTTTAATAATTTCTTTTTATTTTTTGTTTGAATATAATGACTGCCGCAAAATTAATATTTGCAATTATTTAGGATGTTGTTGTGTGCTCGACATGTAAGTTGCTGCTTATTTTACTGAAATTCTTCAACACTTGTATGTGTGTGTGCTTGTGTGCGTTAGTGTGCGTGCACTAGTTTTAATTTATTTACTTAAATGGCCACTTTATCAATTTTCAATTTATGGATAAAAATTATACGGTTGCTCTTCTTATTTACAAATATCACATAGACATTTACGAAAGCTAAACAATAGCAACTAAATTATCAATGGCAACATACAGTCAAGGCTAAAATTTAAGCAACACCTACATACATACGTTGTGTTTTCCTTCATTTTGGCATTTTTGTTTTTAAATTTAAAAACTAAAGTATTTATTTGTTTATTCATTTATTTTTGTGAAATTAAGCCCATAACTCTCAATGTGAAAAAAAAGGAATATGTTTGCATGTCGTAATTAAAAATTAATGATATATAAATAAGAATCGAGCCCATTTTGAGTGGGAATACTTGGTGTTCTTAAAGTATGTACTTTAAAAAAATTTAGATTAATTTGTTTACAATTAAAATATCCTAAGGTCATTTAAATATTTTTAAAAATATGAATGAATATTATTTGTAAATAAATCATAGATCTATTAAAGTTGATTTGAAATTTAAATAAGATTTGAGTGTACCGTCATTTTATTGTGGCGCTTTAAAATAAGTCCCAAGCAAATAACTCTTAAATAAAATATTGAAATAAACTCCAATAAAAAAAACCGAAGAAAACTAAAAAAGGCCCAAAAGATAATTTATGAAAATTAAATAAAATATGCAATAGCATGTTTTTTCATGTGTGACGCATAAATGCAGGAACAAGATATTTATC
Source organism: Tachina fera (assembly GCA_905220375.1). Lineage (NCBI taxonomy): Eukaryota > Metazoa > Arthropoda > Insecta > Diptera > Tachinidae > Tachina > Tachina fera. The sequence continues at coordinate 47,586,692 of LR999964.1, read as the reverse complement.
TGTTTCAGAACTTTTTATGAATTTTGGCATCGATTTGTTTATGCATATTTTTGCATATTTTACCCCTTAAAGCATCTTTTTGTATATATCAGTCTTACACGCATATTTTTAGCATATTTCCCAATTTTTAGAGCATAATTTATGCTTTAAGGGCATATTTTGATACTTTATAGATTTTTTTTAATTTTAATATGCTTACAAGCTTATGTATTGGTCAACATTTTAATTTTTATTTTTCATCATCTAAATCCGATTTTCAATGTTCCATGTATATATATATATACATTTTTATTAAATTTATGTTACGCAGTTATTATGGACATTAGTTTCAATAACAATTCGTATTGCTATACCCAGAGAAAAACAGCTTAAAATCAATAAAAAACCATATTGAATTAATAAGAAACATTAACGAAATTCTAGTCATGTTGAAATTTCTTATTTCAATATCGAAAAATGTTAGTTTACAGTATTAATTTATTAATTTTAATTATTTTTAAGTATCTCAATATACATTTTCTACTTTCAATATAAGTTATTGAATTAATATCACGCGTTCTTATTTTTAAGTTGCAGCTTTTCCCTCAGTGGAGTTGTGACGCATTAAGCCCCGAGTAAACGTTAACGGAACATTGCCAAGGTATAAAAGTTTACTTAGATGTGACTGGCAACGCTTTTTATTTGAAAATCTAGTTCAATATTTTGTTGTTTATTGCAATAAAACTATAAATAAAAATTTTGTCTTATTTATCCAAAATACATGTTCCAAAATTTTAATTCCGGTATCGTGATCTCTTTTGAAATTGAAGTTAAATTTTTACGAGTATCAAAAAAAAAAAATAGTTTGTTTTATTCAAGATTTGTATGGTAATTTTGTTTTAACGTGCACTTTAGATCCAAATTGTTGTTTTCAATACGGCAGGTATTCTTTGTTAATTTTTTTATTGTTTCCTTTGTTTTGTTAATTTTTTTTATTTTATATGAATATGTTGTTGAATTTTTGAATTAAAAATATATTTTCATTTATAAATAAAGCAATTTGTTTTATTTTTACGAGCATATTTTTTGAGTTTTTAGTGCATATTTTCAAGTTTTTAGTGCATATTGCATGCGCATAAAACACTTTTTTAGAGCATATTTTTGGTTTCCCTGCTAATGAAACATGTTTGAAATTTACCCAATATTAGTAAGATTTCATGAGCCAAGTTAATTAACATTTCGCATTGTAACAAAATTCCCCAAGAAACAACGCTTATGTGCACTTGCTGACTTATTTACACTCTTTAATAATGAAATTAAAGATTAATAGATGATTTTATTGATTAATGTTTAATACAAATTTGCCCACAATAAGTCCTAAAGAAGATCCTTGCTAAATTTTTTGTACAAAGAAAAGCAACAATTTGTTTTTTATAAAATTTTAATGGCCGAAGACTTTTGTCATTAAATGTATGTGTGTGCATGATCATTTAAGAAATTATTTAAATTAGTCGTTTCGATTGAAATACGAATAATAAAATAAATTAAAAGGCTGTGTTGATGTTTGAAACATCATCAGCTACGAGTAGTTTAAGCAATAACTGGGTCAAATCATTTTGTATATTTTTTTTAAAATCATTAGTGCATTTAAGCTCATAAATTAAAAAATAAAATAGAATGGCGCTATATTGTATGTATGCAACATAAATGTTGTTGTTTGCTTTAAGGCTTAAAAAAACTGTAACCTTAAATTAAAATATGCACATTATGTCAGAGATGACCCTTGCACATAATTAAATCAAAGATTTTTTTTTAATATTTTCTTAATTTTTAATTTGTTCTGGCACTAAATTATGAGTCTTTGAAATTTACAGACATTCATTCATTCGTTGTTTATTTTTCTTCTTCTTCTTCTTCTGTTTCTGTTGCTCTTTTAACCAAATTGTACAATCAATGTCAGATTTAATGATTATAAATTAAATGAAATAAATATACACAAACATAAATTAAACACAAAAAATTAAGCATGATACTCTCGTAGCCATCGCAGCCGTGTTAAAGAGAAACAGAAAATGTTTTATTTCACTCAACATCAAGCAATTAAGTTCAATGTCAACGACAGCAAAGGCAACTACTGCAATTAATGAAAAATGTTAAACAGGCCGCCAGGAAATCCTTCAAGGAGAGTTTACTAAATTATAGTCTTTTTAATTTTTGTGATGTGCCCAGGGACGGGATGCAAAATTACTGAATGAAGAAAAGTAGTTGTCCCTGTGTGAAAACTCACTAAATACTCGTAATATGAATCTTTGTTAAATAATTTTTAAAAAATGCTCCAAAAAACGTTTATGTTAAATTTACTAACGACCTAACCCACCAAATTTAATTATTTTATTCTTGATTTCAATAACAGTTGTTGAGCGTTTTTCAACGTATCAAACTGAAATATTTTATTGATGAAAGAGCCTTTATTAATAAAATGAAAAAAAAAATTTGTGTATATTTTCATTTGGGGCCCTTTATCATATAGCCTTGCATTCATATGAAAAATAAACGAAATTTTCTTTTATAAAACTTCTCTATACAAAAAATTAAAGGGTTGCTGAGTTAATAAATATAATTAACCAGACTTTGGAACCATTTCAAATATTTACGCTCAAGGCAAACAAAAGCAATTTGTTTAGATTAAATTTTATATGAAGTTTCAGCATTTGATTGTAATTATTCTTAACACAAATGGAAACAAAGGAATAAATGGCTACGTTCGTTATCTGTTTATGAAGTAGCGCGGTGGCCTTTAAAAATAGTTCTTTGTGGTGGCAGTGGGTGGTTGCTTGAACGATCTTTGTTGGCCTCTGAACATCGTTCTGACTACTGCCTGTCTAAATTTAAAGATCTGTTTGTGTTTCAATTTAATTGTTTATATTTTCATTAAAAGGATTTTGAACTTTATATATGTATGTATGTATATAAAAAAAGAAAAATGCTTTGGCTAATTTTTATTACAACTTTACACAACCAATTGGCATTTAAATACTTTTAAAATATGTATTTTCACACTTTGTATAACATTTGAATGTTTAATTTGTAGCTTTTATCATTGTATTATGTGGGTGTAAGTGAATATAAAATATTTGGTGGACTCATATTAACATTGAAGAGACGTTGATATTTGATTAGAAATTTTAAATAATTTTGTTAAATATGGTTATTTCTTTACAGAACAGATTTTTTTTAATTAACATCCTCTTGTTGTGCAAAAGTTTAAAATAATTGCAGACTATTAGAGATCAGAATGGACAATTCGTTTTTGTGATGCAATAAAAGTTTTTAGCAAAAATTGAACACTCAAAAGACCTAAAAAATGAAACGGAAATTTGAAATTTCATATTGTTGACATGGATTATCTCACTATATTTGTCAATAACATCTCTTGCAAATAAATCTACTGTATGTGCGTATATACATACATATCCACATACATAAGTAAATATATTACATTAATTATAGTGAGTGAGAGAGTTCGAAAGAAGTTTATGAAAATACATAGATTTTAATACACAAATAATAATTTCTTGTATACTAATTTATATAGATATGTATGTATATTTTTTTAAATATTTCGCATATTTTTAGTTCATTTCGTTTTTAAAATGTCAAAATATCAGCGAAAAACTGCAAGAAAACAAAATTCATATTCATAATACTTAATAATAAATTGTAACAAGTGTTGCTGAATGCGTTTATTTCTTCTTAAAGATAAATTAACGTTAATTGTGTGTGAATGCAAAAAACATGCAAGTGTGTTCGTTTTTAAATGTGTTGGGTCAGTGATTCTTAAAATATTCAGCTAGACACATAATTAATTATGTATATAATATACATATGTATATAAAGAAAATACAATTGCATTAAAAAAAATGTCAGGACCACAAGTTCAAACAAATATTTAAGAAATCTGTAGCTATATGCAATAATTGCTCAAGTCGATTTTAGCAATCTTGATTTATTGTCACTTTATCAATTGTTTTGTGTGTGCTTTCAAATAACGATTGAGTTTAGTAAAGGTTTTCTTCACAATAAAAATCTATAGTTTTTGAAAACTAAAAAAAATAAAATAATCTTTAACCCTCTATCATTTCGTGTTACAGATACGTTACAAACCATTAAATTTCTATAAAAACTATTAAATAAATGCAATTATTAATTTTATTTCAAGTCAATAGCTTTGGTACAATATCTAATTTCAAACTGTGAAATTTATTTCAATAAAAAATTGCATCTGCTACAGCAGAACAGATTTAAAGTAAGACTACGCTTTTACTAAATCAATGTTGCCATTATGCAACAATTACTTCATTAAATTTTTTGTAAATGTCCAAGCCAATTATTGTTTTTATTTATAAAATATTGTAAGTGAAACTATTTTTTAATTTGAAGCTTCTAACGCTTAACGCATTTTTGCCCCAAAAAAAGTTTTTTTTTTCAAATATTTTAGAAAATTTTTTTATTTATGCTACGAGCTCTTAAAATATTTTAAATACAATTTGTTTCACGATGTTGATATCTAAAAAGTTAAAGTGATTATTAGTAAAACTAGTCAAAATTGCCACGCGTGAGAGGACTTGAAAGATTAAGTGATAAAAACTTTCAGGACGTTAGAAGGGGGAATTCCAAAGTTTGATTCTAAAAAATCAGTTTAATCGGTCATGGCCTTTGCCTGTAATTTATTATGGCCCCAAAATGAGTAAAATTTTCCATCAATGGTGCAAATCGATGCACAGGTATAATTATATAAAATTTAACTGGCTAATGAATTATTCGTTTTAATTTATTTAAATGCACCTTGCAACAACTATCAAAAAAAAGTATACACCATACTCTTAAGCGCTGGGAAACTCTGCAATAGAATAAATAGAAAAGCAAACTATCTGTTTTGTAGTTTTTGGCAAAAGATTTATGCATGATTGCAATAAGATAAAACGTAAGAAAAATTATTTAAAGAAAATAAATAAACAATATTGAAGGATCAGTGAGATATTAATTATATTGTATATTTTTATTTTCTTATAATTATAATTATAATTTCATATCTTTGTAAATTAATTTTAATTTAAGCCACAAACTTACAAGTTTGACGCGATATTCATACGTACACATGCACACAAACTTAATTTATTACAATCAGATAATATTATAAATGATTTTTTTTTAATTTTTGTGCTTTTATGGGAACTTTAATATAATCTCTTAAAATGGTTTGACATACATAGAATTAGTCGATTCTTATCGTGTTACTACTGAAGTTTTCTTATCGTTTAAATCTGGATGTTAGTTAGTAAAAACGTGAGGTTGCCAGCGAACTTGTCAGCTGTTATTATGTTTCTCTTTGCTTTATACATGTGTGTGAGTGTATGTAAGTGAGAAATTGACGTAGAAATCTATTTTCTGTAGATTTCTACCTCACATACGTTACGATACATATTAAATAAACAACAACATGTTTTATTAATGTTACAGATTTTTTCAGCTGATCGGTCAACTCACGATCCAAATCTACTAATTCTACCATAAGGGCTAATATGTCATTCAAAATTTAAACGCTGGTTTCGTTAAACTAAACTCAAATTCATATGTAGCTTAAACTCAGCAAGAGTAAATAAATGAACCATACCCTATGCGTAGTTTAAAAAATAATATTGTGGGAGCACTAGAATAAATGACAAAAAAAAAACAGCTGTTTTGAAGCAGGCTATCAATTCTTTGCACAACCAAAAAGGCAAAAAAGTTTAATTAAATGTCGCAAAAATTTAACTGAGAAAAGAATTATACTTATGCTTGACGAAGTAGAATCATTTAAAAGAATAATATAGTGTAAGAAAACAGGTCGAACAAGATCTGAAGGTAAAGTAGAGGCTTTGAAAAAAGTTAAGTCCTCTTTTAATGCAAAACATATGGTCTGTAAGTAACAAGATCATATGGCCTGTATTGGTAGCTTAAACGCTCAATTTAATGCGTTTACAGATGGTATAAATACTGTATTGATTTATAAATTTGCTAGTTTAAACATATTTTAAACAAAATATAGAGATTAACTTGCACTAATTTGTTAGCCCTAATTTGATTAAAATTAACTTAATTAATATAAAAAGAGATTTTATTTTTCAAAAGTATGCAGATAATTCTGTATTAATATTTCATAAGCGCTAGCTATCTTGAAGGTATGTATAATAAGTATAGCTTTTCTTTTTGAAAAATGTTGAGGACACCACAATCTCACAAAACACAAAAATCTTTCGGCGCATATATGGGCCAAAGACCATTCAAAGACCAAATTCAAGTAACGCGAAAAGTGAAAGTACTTGCTTAAAGAACAAAAAATTCTACATCATAAGGCAACAAATAAATGTCAAATAGGTAACGGTGCATTTGTAGTAACGCGTTAAAGTTTAAAATTGTGAGAGAAAAACTGGAAAAATGAGGACAAAAAAGTTGAAAACTTTGCATAATTAAATCCTATTTAATTCAAGTAATTTTGAAACAGTAATAAATCTAGTCATGCCACCCATCAAGTTCAGGTGGTACTCCTTCAAATGTTTTGCTTAAATTTGTAACACAAATTATTATTGGAAGTGCTTTTGTTTTTAGGGCCTAATTGATAAAAAAATTAGATTTTGTAAAAGGTTTATTAATCAAATTTCCATAGAAAATTTGTTTCTTAAACCTCTTATTAAACAAAAATATTTTTTATGAATAAGGCGGTTAGTGTTTATATTAGAAATGCAGTAAAATAAATGGATTTTCTCAGTGGATATAAAGTTATAAATCGAGCTCAATTAGGCAGAGATTTTAATTTTATTTTAAAGTTTGAATGAATGAGCGTGTTTGTATAAAAATTTATGCTGCGTATAGTCTCAGAAATTATGCACGAATTATTTGTTTTTGTCTTTGTTTTATGTGCTTTAACTAGAGGTGTAAAAATGTCATGAATTTTTAAACGCGTGAGTCGCATTAATCACGTGTGAGTCACGCATTAGTCACGTTGGAGTGAATTACAATTTTCTTAAATAAATTTTTGTTACCTTCTTTTTTTTAGGTAATAGTTTTATTGTGTTTTGTTACGATAAAAACTTATCAGAATACAAATTTTCTATTTTGATAACTTTGGTTACAAATTATAACCATGGTGACTATTATTACTTTGTCAGAATAGGCCTGTTAGAGGAAATGGTCTTGATTCTTATTGTTTAAGAATTTTCTACAAAACTTCTTGTGTACTTCCGATATGAAAAATCTGATAAGATATGTGTGGGTAATGCGGTCTTCGCCGGCGGATTAACAATGGCTGAAGACACAGGGCCTGGTGTCTCTACCTTGTAAACGAACATTCGTTGTTCTTTCGGACTGCCGAATGAATGCATAGTTTTTATAAGTGAGATGTTGGTGATTCCCAGGGATGCAGAACTAGTCGCCAAAAGTGTGTCTTCTACGTTGACAGGAAGGCAGCACTAAAAGCTCTGAAAGGACACAATGTCAAATCCAAACTTGGTGACTGTAGAAGAGCCCTCAACTTGCGTATAAACAAATATAGTGTCAGACTATATTGAGTTCCTGGTCACTGAAGTGTCGGCATTAGATGAGGGAATGTGTGATAAATCGGTGAAATTACTTATAGGTCATTAGTACAGGACTATGTGGCCAAAACGTGACTCAGGAACATCCAAACAGCTACTGCATATGAATAGGAAGGCGATGTCTTGATAGGTGTGTTGACTGGTCACTGATCGGTCAGAGCAAGGACAAGTATTTGGGAAACTGGCACTCCAGATTTCTGTAGGATGTGCTGGTATTAAGAGGAACCAGAAACCATTGAACATATTATCTGCTATTGGCCAAAACTGCAACGCCCTAGGCTTAGATGGCTGAGCAGACGTCTCCATGAGAGCATTGGTGATATCGGTAAGTGTAAGCTGGAGAATATCAGAGGCTTCATCATGGGAATTCAATGGCTTAATGACAGATAATTTAGGATCTTCTGGGTACAATTGGGGTTACATTTTTTTATTAACAGGTATCAAGAGAAGAGAATCACAATGGACCCAACTGGGTCTCCAAGTGGTGGTTGTTGTAGCACCACTCTTCCTAACCTAACCGAATATGTGATATGAAAACCTTAATGCCCTAATTCTGTTCCACGATTGTATCGTCTTGTCTATGGACGAAACAAAGCAGCAGTTATGATTCTTTAAAACAATTATTATTTATTGTCTATGCTAGAAGGTTCGTGTATTTGCTTTATGATTTTGTTCCAAACATTATATCCAACACATATTTGTTCATGTATTTTTCAAACTATTGTATAATACTTTAATTTAATTTTTATGTTTTAAGAACATGGCAACAATATTTTTATTATTCATTGTCAAAGGCAAGAACCATTTTTGAAGAAAACAATTTATGGACCATTTACACCTGCACAAAATCAAGCACATTTTAATTAAAATCTTTTGTATCCAAAACAAAACCCATTACCTGAACAATTTCCATCATAACAACATTCTAATAACTGTAATGTAGCCAAGTCACACACCTTTTTAAGCCGACCATAGCTAATTCAATCATCTTTTTTATAAATATGTTGTAAAATGGTAGTAAAAAATAATTAAGGGCCTAATTTTGTAGAACGCAACGCTTGGCGTTGATAAATTTTGTATGTATTTAGTTTTTGTAATTTAAATTCTTTCCATATAAAATTTTTCAACGCTTGGCGTTGCGTTGTACAAAATTATACCCTAAAAATAAAATATTAGATTTTAATTAGATTTCCTACAAATCTACTGTAGTACTCGTAAGTACTAGATTGTCCTATTAGAGAACTTAAACACAAACACTGAGAAATATTTAAAAAAAAAACGTCCTAAATCTTCTTACTGAATTAGGGCATAAATGTTGAAAATAATTTTTTTATCGAACTTTACTTTTATGAGTAATTTTTTTTGCACGGATTAAGCATTTTTTCAACTGTGATACGAGTATTTAGAAAATTGGTTCGAAATTTGCCATAAATTAGTAAAAAAATCTTGAATTTTTTTTTTAAATATAATATTTTTTGAATTATTGTGCGATTAAAAAGTAATTAAATAACCTTTCACAGTCCTAATATTCGATTTATTTATCGATTTTGAGAAATAATAATTTAAATGCATCTTTCGCTTTCCTGCCAAAATAAATTAAATTTTTGACTCAAAAGTTAATTAACAACAAAGAAATTTCCTAATTGCGTTATTAGTTTATAATTAATAGGAAAAACATAAATAATAAAGAAAAGAATTAAGACAAAAAAACAGCAAATATGAATATGTTATTAAAATAATTACAGGCACAACATGGTCACCCACTGAATTTTACTTGAAAGAAATTTTCAAAGTTGTCCATTTACGTGATAATATTCTAACACTGACTGATTTTGAATTCGAACGGCTGACTAACAGACAACAATAAAACCAGACAGTTGGATGATCTTCGCATGTGGTACCACACATGTAGATACATACATACATTGAAATAAACGACAACAAGAAATTTATATGTACTAGTGACCTGCACAAGACCATTTATAAGACATTTCAAGACATGAGAGATTTTTTAAATGCTTTACTAAAGGGAAATATTCTAAAACAAACGCTAAACAACACTGTTGGCAAGGCATTTTTTTCAGTTGTTTGTCTTGCCAATAGAGTTGTTTAGCGTTTGTTTTAGAATATTTCGCTGTAGTAAAGCTTTTTAAAAATCTCTCATGTCTTGAAAAGTCTTATAAATGGTCTTGTGCAGGTCACTAATATGTACATACATATTAGACCCCTGCAAAAGGACATTTAAAAGATTTTACAAGACATGAGGGATTTTTCAAATGCTTTACTACAGCGAAGTTTTCTAAAACAAATGCTAAACAACACTGTTTGAAAGGCATTTGTTTCAGTTATTGCAGGTATAGAAGTAAAGAAGAGAATAATTCGTGACGAAAGAATTTGTGATGCTTCCCAGCGGGAACTAGAAGGAGTAGGGATGCCTTCTACAAGGCCTCTGTACGCCTTCTTTTGGATTTAGAAGGCCTGCTCGCTCAATTCCATACTCATATCTTTTTTATACGCGTTGTCATTGCGGAGCAGGCCTTCTGTTCTTGCTTCTTTCGCCAGAGATTCTAGAAGGCTTTCAAACTAATAGATTTTGTTTTTGCTTTGGTAAAAAAACATGTTACTACTTCTCTTCTCCCTTCTCATAGAAGCGTGTGTGGAATGTGTATCGTATATTTTATGCGAAAGAGTCCTTTAATAAGGCCTGTACCAAGAAGGTCTCCTGAGTCTTACCGCTGGGTTGCTTCTCCCTACAAACGCATACATGCATTGACATTAGTTGTGTGCGCTTGCTTTAAAAAAACCTCCATCTGAAGACACACTTCTTTATATTGCTTGTAAGCACTCATATACACGAATACCATTTCTTCGCCTATTATGCGACAGCATTTATCATTGGTTTAGTATAATACATGCCACGAAAATACATTTAAAAAACAAGACGTATTTACATTTCAAGTATGTTTACGCAAGCCTCTAATACATATGTATGTATGTACGTATGTATTTTCAAAACGATGATGCTCATGTTCGAAATACCAATTCAAATACACGCCTGTCATAAACTCTTGAATCTACTTGAAAGAAGAAACATATTGTTGTTGCTATTTATGTAAGTGTTGTTGTTGTTGTGCTTTTCAGGAAATGTCAACATGCTTATTCCCATTAATTATTTTGCGTATTCTGGTGAAATTATTTCTTTACTATACAACAATATTCTCGCACTCATTAACAATTGGCGAATGAAATGGAAAACACGAGAATATTTTAATAAAAAATATACATATTTATTTTTATTCATTACAAAAGAAATTAGTTAAAGCACATGCTTGTACATATGTACATAAATATATTTAATATGAGTTATTTTTAAAAATTTTCCGATTTATTACGAGTAGAAGGAAAAAAGAAACTTAACTAAAATAAATAACAAATCTGTGGCAATAAGAAAAAAGTGCTTAAGTCATATTTTACTGTTTTGCACGAGATCACTTTTAAGCTTTCAAGTCGATTTTCAGAAATTTATTTCTTTTACGGTTAAATTAGAAAATTCGCTATTAACGTAAATTTTTTTAACCAAAAATCGTTCTACACACTATAAGTAATACATTTTAGTTGAAATATACTAAAGTATAACCTGAGTTAAGCTATTATTCCAAATGAGATTAGAAGTATTAAAATAATAAATAAGTCGCAAGTCATAGTGCTATAACTTCTTGCAAAATCACACAAATTAATTGAGACTTTTTATTCAGGGGGTACTTAAAAAAATATGCAGATTACCGAGATACCATCAACTAAAAATCAGCTTATCTCGACTTAAGCACATTTTTCTTTTTGCCACAGAAATAATGTGTTTGTGTTTAGGCGAGAAAGCTGAAATAATTAATTGTGACTTGTTAAAATTTCTAATTTTACATTAAACAACTAAGAGTGCTACATTCGTCTGCGCCGAATCTTACATACCCTTCACCGATGTACGTATGGATTACATGTCAATATATTTCTTTCTAAAATATAAAATATGCATAATTTATAGAGAAACAAATTAATGTTCCAACCCTGTAATCGTCTTTTTGATTTATTTTGATTTTCAATTCCAATTTAATTCTTACTGACATATAAAATGGGTTTAATTAACAAAAAAGAAAATTAGTTTTAGGTAGTTAATTTTATATGCCAAAAAAAATTTCTTAAGTTTTCCAGCTCTGAAACCTTTTTTTTATTTTAATAATTTTCTATATAAACCTATTTTGGACCGTTTTTGATACAAGGCCGTACGTATTCTCCAGCTTTCCTGGGAGCTTTGGAAAACTGATTTCACGTACAGACATAATGAAATCTGCTTGAAGAAAAGTTTTCAATATTTGAGAAGAAACATTATTATTGTATGAAGTTCAAGGTGGGCAAAAATTAAATTTTTCTTTTCTATTCAAACATTACCAAACCAATTTTTAGTTGCGTGGTAATGATTCCACAAATCAGAATAATGTTAAAATAAATAAATTTATATCAAAAACGTCATAATTAAAAAAAAAAATTATTTTTGAGTATTAATACAGAATTAATGCTCATATTCGGAATAAAGTATTCCCGGAAGTTTATTCTTTATTCATTGTTGCCTATTTTTCAAGCTTTCAGTTAAAATAAAATAACTGGAAACAAAATAAGTGACTTCAAAAATTCAAGGTTCTCACTAAAATTAAAATTTTTTTAGGTCAATCTGTTTAGGATAAGAGGATTTTATTTTCAAAAAAAATTAATTCCGTGGGAATTATTTCCCAGGAAATATTTAGAATTGAATACAAATAGCCTGGGAGACAAAGAAAACGTTTTGCTTTTCATTAAGTTCTATGTAAATTGAAAACTTTAAGACTCGTTTTTGAAATAAATGAGCGATAAGAAAAAATAAAATAAAATAAATAATTACATGCAATTTTTAATAATTCTAGGGGGCAATAGGAATTATTGGGGTGGCACTGTACCCCCCCCCCCCCCCATGGAATTCATACGTCTATGACGTCAGCACTTTTAGGCCGGAACTCACTGGAAGTCGAAATTTCAAAACTTCGTACATATGTACGTAAAATAAATTTTATTAAAATACACTAACATATCGTGCAATAACCGCCAAAAAGCTTAAGCGACATAAATTTGAACTTAATTTTTTGACAAAAATCGATTATTAGCGATCGTAAATAATCGATTTTTGTTAAAAAAAACGAGGACCAAAAATGTGTCGGTCAAGCTACTTTGGCGGTTATGGCACGATGTACCAACAATGCTTTTTGGGTATATCGCTCATTTGCTGCAATAGTGTCATAGCTCAAAAATTTAGATTTTTAAATTAATAATGCAGAATAATTCGGCATTCGTATTTTATTTTCCGAAAAAAATTTCATAAATGTAAATAGCTTGTACTATTCACCTACTGAGAGAAAAATGATTTTTCATGTCTTCATTTAGTTGTATGTACATAAATTTAAAACTTTAAATGAGTTTTTTTGCAAAACTACTTTTTATGAGTTGTGACACTATTAAGGTAAATGAGCAATATGTTATAAAGGGCGCCTCAGTAACAGTGCACTTTTTAAAATTGAAATATTTTTTTCATGCAAGTGGCAACTCTGAAATTTGACAGCTTTCACCTCTGTTTATTCCGATTATTAAAAGTGAAGCGCGAAAGAACAACGCGTTAAAATTGTGAAAACTCATTACAAAAATGGGGAAAGTTACTCTGAAACCGCTCGCAAACTTCGACAAACTTTCAGCCGAGAAAGTGCACCTAATGTGTCAACCATTCGAAGAGGGGTCAAAAAATTTTAGAAAACTGGGTCAAATATGGTTAATAAGAATCCTTTGTGTCAACGTACCGGTCGGTCTCTTGAAAACATTGCTGCCGTAAACGAGAGTATCGGTGAAAACCTGAAAACATCAATTCGACATCGTTCTCAATTCGGCATTCGTTACAGGAATATGATAACGGACTTCTCGTAGCCTCAACTGAACGTCATCAATCTTGACAACATGTGGTTTCAGCAGGACGGCACAACCTACCACACTGCGCATAAAACAATCGACTTATTGCAGCAACGATTTCCAGAACACATTATCTCACGAAATTCTGATGCGATTTAAGGCCGTGCGATTTTTTTCTTTGGGCTTTTGTGAAATCTCGGGCTTATGCTAATAAACCCAAAACAATTCCTGAGCTCAAAACGGAAATCCAACGCGTTATCGGTGAGATACAGCCACATCTCTGTGCAAAAGTCATGGAAAATTTCATGAAAAGAGTAATGGCCTGTCATCGGACCCGTGGGGGACATTTGCCGGATATTTTATTCCATACTTAATCGGAACATGTCTTCTTTACGATACAATAAATATATCATAACTCTGTCATAAAATACTTGTTTTTACTTTAAAATGAAAAAGTGCACCTTTAATTATGCCTTTAATTATGGAAGTGGTCTAATTCATATATTTCATTGGTTTATATATTTAATAAATTACATTTGAACAAATAAAAATAATTTTATTTTATACAACATTTTAATTTGGAGTTGTACTAGTCTAATTACTTTTTTAAGTTTTTTTTTCATATTTATTTAATATTTCGTAGCAAAAATGCATATGACTTAGACCACTTTCATAATTAAGGGTACATGCATTCATGTATAATATGTAAATTTTAACACAAAATAGTACAAAGTTATCGCATATTAAACATTCAAGTATTTATTCAAAATAAATTTCTTTTAATATTTTACTTACCAGGCAAAAAACACCCGCAACAAAGAACAAAAATAAGTGTATGTAAAAAATCAAAATAAATTAACGTAAAAACAGAAAAAAAAGCACAAAGTGTTCTGTGCTTCCACAAAATCAAAGACGAAAAAATATCGATAAATATAGATCGATGATTCAGCCAATACACAAAACAAACAGTCAATTTTATTTAATTTAAATTAAATTTTTATAATTTCAAATATCAATTTTTTTAACTTTAATGCTAATGGATTTTCTACACACGCACACTGGAAGAAATTATTGCATTGTACTTATATTTGTTTGACGTGCGTTTCAAGCACAATTACTTTGCGTTTTATTCAATTACATATTTTTAAAGAAAAAACTTTCATTTATTTATGTCATCTTTATTTATTAATATAAACTTGTTAAGAAATTTTTGGATAATCTCTAGCCCAACACTTTTTTATACTTTTACATACAATTGAACTGTAAATATCTTTTTTTTCTTCTTTATTTTATTGTAAGTATATATTTTATATTTCGTTTACTTTAAACACGTTGTACCATTTTAAAATCTCGCAAAGGACTGAAACATTTTCGAATCAGCCACTTACATTTTACATATCGGAAATTAAAATGAAACGTTTCAGCAAAAGGAAAAAAAATATAATAATAAAAACAAAAAAATCCAAATCAACAACAAAAAATCATCACATTTTGAAACGTTTATTTTACGAGAACAAGTAAATATGTGAGAATAGTTTAGGAATTCTTGCAAGAGTTCAGGAACACAAGAAAATCATACGTGTTCATTAAGATCATTATACCGTGGGGTACATACATGTGTATGTATGTGCATTCACTTGTAGGGATACTGCTTCAAAGATCATAAAAGAGACTACTAGACTAAGAAGCACTCGTGAGAGGAACAAGTGTGTGTGGGGTTAAAAATAAACACCGTATTTTCGAAATGTGCTCACATATGGATGGCTGAATGACTGGTTGGTTGAATGAATTGTAGAGCAACCAAAACAAAAGAAATGAAATTTTTAATCTCGGAAAAACAAAAATTGTCATCATTAAAGATATGCAAGTATTTTGATTAATTTTTGTACTGATTCAAAATTCTATTTATTTCGCAATAAAAATAATAATATTTTTGTTGGAAATTTTCAAAAATTAATAAGAAAAATAAAAGAAGCTTCAACGAGACTACTGCTGGCAGGGGAGACTAAAAAATTTTACTTGTATCGTTGTTTAAGGAAGTTTAGGTCTTAAGTGCCCTGGAGACGATCAGATAAAGCCGTCAATCAGTGAATATGTGTGAGCGTCTATGCTTGTTACTTAAAAAAAGGCGTAAAAATATGTAACGTTGGTATAAAATATTGTCGTCATTGGATGATAACTTAGTGTTATTGACTACTTGATGAAAATAAAACTTAAGAAAAAAATAGACCAAAATAAAATATAAGTGTTAAAAAGTTAAAATTAATTTCGAACCAGTTAAATAAAATAGTTTTATAACGTGATTGACCTTCCCACTTCCTTAAGCACAAAATGATGTCACTCTAAGGGGATGGTCACACTTGGAGAAATATTTGATCCAAAAACGTAACCAAAAAATATTAATGAAAAATCTTTCAATTCAGATACGTGTTTGTTAAGTTACACAGTTTCCAATAATGTTGGAATCAATGACGTTGTATCTTAGTTGTTTATTAAACTGTTTTTTGTTGAGAAACAATTGCGTTAATCAAATGGTTTTTCACAAACATTGAGTGGTTACGCTTTTTTGGGCAAATGTTTGCCAAGTGTGACCGTACCTTAAGAGCCAAAACTCTTTGCCAAGCTTCGTAGGAATCGGATAAGTAGAAGTACATATGATTTAATGCCAACTGTTCATGGGCGTAGCCACGACAATTTTTTTAGCACAAAACTTAGTATTTGTCAGAGCTCTAGATGTGTGACAAGTTTCGTAAAAATACAATATTAAAATTTAATAGGTGTGGACCCGCCCACTTTTTTTGTGTGCCAAGTTTCGTAAAAATCGGTCAAGTAGAAGCATGTGAAATATAACACTGAATTTTCGTGGGCGTGGCTCTGCCTATTTTTTGAGCTTCGCGCCCAATGTGTCAAGCTTCGTAGCAATCAATTAAGCAGAATATCATAAAACCTTACAAAAAAATTAGTGGGCGCACGCCTGCCCAATTTTTTTTACAATAGTACCAAATGCAAGCTATGTATGTCCTCTCAGAAAAAAAGCATATTACAATCGGTCTAAAGTCTACCCAGCTATGAAGTAACATTACCAAATAAATAAAAAACACCAAAAAAAAAACATTATTTTTTTCGTCAATCGTAGCATCAGACGATCAAATCGTGCCATAACCGTCAAAAAAAAACTTAAGCAACATAATTTTTTAACTTCATATATGTATATTAACCAAAATCGATTATTTCCGATCGTAAATAGTCGGTTTTCATACAAAAAAAGGAAGCCCAAAAAATTTGTCGCATAAGCTATTTTAGCGGTTCTGGGTCGAAATAATTAGCCATTGATTAATTAATCTATAAAAATATTCACCTCAAAGTTCTACCAAAAGTATTTGAGTACACCAAAAACTGCAGGGTGACGTTGGCTGAAGTAGTTAGCATGTTGACTACAATACCGAAGCCCATGTCCTTCGAAACCATTCACCGACAAAGCCATTAAATAGCAACATCACGCATGCATTTTTCAGATGTGTATTAGTGCGTCTATTTTTAAGCTGTTGCAGGAAAGTTTAAGTGATGAATAAAGACATATAAAGATTAAGGGTCTGTGCTAAACGGTAGCAAAGTACTAGTGTAAGTAAATTGTTGACACTTCTGAGGTGAATAAAATTTTACTAGCCCCAGGGCTAGGAAAAGCAGCAAATAAGAAGCATGGTATCATAAAAGGTAAAAGCACCGCCGTCGCTTCGAGCTGTAGCCCATTACATAAATTTTTACGTCCTTAAATGTAGTTAAACTGTGAAAAATTCATTGTTTATTTTAATTTGCGAAACATTTTGCATCATATATATAAAGTTATATAGTTTTCTGCAACAAAAACATTGTTTTAAATAAAAATCCTCTTTTAAAAAAGTGTTGGCAGCCGGCGACTTGTAGTAAAACTTTTTGTTTCGCCGCCGCAGCAAGTTTTTCATCAGCTTCTTTCTATGTTAAAGCGAATTTGTCAAAATTTTACATTGTCAAAAAAGATATCATTTGGCACAGCAGTAAAATGAAATTTTTTCCCCACAGGCAAATATTTTTTTACCATAGAACTTTTCTACCGTTTGGCACACCCCCTAATTAGATATTTCTCCATTATTAACCAAAAAAAAAACTATTTTATCTAGTGCAGTTAAAACAAAACGTTTCAAAACAAATCTAAAAAAGTACTTTTTTATAAATCCTGCTGTTGCGAGTGAATACGGTTACTAAATTAACACACACTTTCTTTTCATAATAAATACATATTAAGAATGGAAAATTAAAAATCATCAGGTTCGTTGCCACCTCTAAGCAAATGGTGGCCATTATTACCAACACATACAATTTGCCTCCACTAAAGTACACTCGCAAAGAAAAAGAGATCGTACTCGTAAATATGCAATTGCTGATGATTTTCTTTAACTGTGTGCTCTGCATTGGTAACGTCAATGTACCGCTCTGTGCCACTGCGCAGAAGGTCATAAATTTAATAAAAAATAAAACTACATAACACATATGTACATACATATATCTCAAACACTAAAATAAGAAGCAGAAAAAATTATCTCCCTCACAATGAAATTAAGCGGCCAGTGTCAAAAAACTTAGAAAAATGCACAACAAAAACAAAAAACGAAAACAACCCGCAAAAACTAAACATAATTTTTAATTATCTAAGAAAAACAAAACGTTTGCCGGTCTCGGAGCGTGAAAACAATTATAGTTCTCCTTTAAATCTTCCTATGTTTTCTAAATAATTTTCCAACTTACCTGCAGTTTAAAGCTCTTCAAATATCTGCTCGTTGTTGCTCTTGCTTAATTCCAATCGATTTTTATTTATTTGTAGTTTTATTCTAATTTTGTTGTTTGTTATTTTGCTTCTTAAAAATAAACTTTTGTTAGTTTTTTGACATTTAGGTGATTAGGCAAATGTTTTTCTCGTCGTTTTTCGATATTTTGTTGAATTCTTCAGTGAAGTGGATTCAAGTGGTTGCATAAAAATCGAACATTTTTTCAGATGCACACAGGCTTGGGCGTTTTTCGGTACGAAGTTTTCTGACGTAAGAGCGAAAAAATGAGGAAACTTTTGCCTTTTTTAAATTTTGATAGATACATAAGTACCATAATTTTAATAAGCTTAGAGTTCAATATTTAATTAGAGCCTAATACATAAAAAATATTTTAGTTTTATAAAAGGTTTATTAATCAAATTTCCATGGAAAATTTGTTTTATAAACCTCTTATTAAACAGAAATATTTTTTATGAATAAGGCAGTTACTAAATAACAAAGGCATTAAAATTAATCGTTTGTGAGACAACGACTGCGTTTCTATCTACATTAAGGTAGGAATTTTCATGTCGGACTGTTTACATGAGCTGAATCTTCTCAAATTCCACTGCAGCATTGGCAGTTTTAGCCACAAACCTGTAATCAAACCCATTTAAATTCCATGAGTTTGATCATAGGTTTGTGTCTAAAATGAACGTCTGAACGAGTTGAACCCAGTTCTATTTAAAATCACAGCATTTGAAACCATTTTGTGGCTAATACCATGTTCACACTATGGCCTTAAACGTGTTTAAGGCAAGTGTTTTAAAAAACTAAACACAACCGTTCACATTACACTTGAGATGTTTAAGGTTGACGTTTTGTCAGTAAATTATTGTATTTGTAAAATTTTACGAACGATAATTCATTTTTATTGGTTTCTTATTTTTAAACAAGAAATGTTTTTATAAAAAATTGAGTATTTTCTAACTAATTGCTTGTATACGAAATAATTTTTCACGTTCCGCCATTTACGCCACATTTACACATGAAACTACTTTCTTGAAATTTCTGTATACGTGTGATAAATAAAAATGTTAATGAAATAAATGATTTTCATGAAAATTTCTTGTTCGTTTTCATAGGTAAGTGAAAGTTCATTTTAAAAATGCCGTCGAAAAGTAATGTTGGAAAAAATCGGTTAGCTTGCTACTTAATTAGAGTTACCCAAAATATTCACATACACAAATTTATAGGGCAATAAGTTGGGAATAATGGCCTGTTTCCCTCCTACGAAAGAAAACGTTCGACTTAAAATTTATATTGAAAACAACAATAACATATGAAAATTTGTTTTTGTTTTCAATATAAATTTTAAGTCGAACGTTTCTTTCGCAGGTGGCAAACAGGCCATAAGTATTATTGTTAATATGTTAATAATATTATTGTTTTCGAAAGGCATGAATTGCCTGCTTCATGTATATTTGAACATAAAATATTACAATTCTTTAAATATTTATTAAATATAAGCATAATTTATAATAACTATTTGGCACTACCCCGTATATTTATAAAAAATCTTTAAAGGGGGTAACACTGTTAACCATTTTTCATTTTACTTTCTGAAAACATCAAAAATTTACTTTCTTGAAAAAATCGTTGAAAGCTGACTGGAAATTAAAAACAATGTGAGTGTGGTAGTAAAAAATTTGATTGTATTGCTACTTTCTTGCAATTAGTTTCACGTGTAAATGGTAGGTGAATAACAACACAAAGTTGCCAGATCTATAAAAAAAACGGGGTAAACATACTCCATTTGCGTGTTCAAGGAAGTATTTAAATCTTAAACACTTAATTTGAGATGTTTAACAAAACAAGTCAATGTATGGTAAAACATCTCAAAATCGTCGTGTTTTAGCTCTTAAACACGAATGAGGCGTTAATCACGTTTAAAACCATAAGTGTGAATGAGCAAAGTATAAAGGCCTGTACCACGATATCACCAACGTTCGACTAGTCGCACACTTACATTTAAAACAAAAAGAAATTTGTTGTTTCCAAATTAACTGTGCGACAAGTCTTTTCCCCTTTAAATATTCTTCAAAATACTCTATTTTCTGTACGTAATTTTATTCTACCATTAAACGTCAACTAAAAAAAATTGGCTGTGAAAAAAAGGTTTAAAATAAATTTTTTTATCATGGTGTAATTATACAGGTGACTGCGTAAGGATTTGTTATACAAATATACAGCAACCATAGCTGTGTAAAGAACAAAGCACATTAGAGCAAAAAATTATCAGCTGAAGTAGCGCTGCCACCTAGTTAGATTCACTTTGATTTGTATATTGCATAATATTGGAAACTAATATTTATTTATAACGTTTTGTCGGCTCTTCGACGACGGAAACGGACCAAATTTGGGAACCGTTGTTCTGTAGCATATTAGCGATGTAGATTTAGTTTAAGCTTACTTATTTAAAGATGTTGACCCAATTAAATTCAATTAAAAAAACCTGGTACAATTTATGCATAAAAAATTAAATTGCATTTCGCATCCCTAACTATTGCAAATGTCTAATTTTGCCGTTAATAATCATGTTGTTTGTTTTAATTTAAACAATTTTATCACAGGTGTTGGTTGTTCTTTATTTGACGTTTAAGAATTAGAAAATCAACTTTTTCTTTTAAACATGAAAATGTGTACATACGAGTAGTATATATACACATATGTTTATATACCTGTGCATTCATAATACAAATGTTTATTTGAGCGAAAACTTTATATACATTCATGCCCATAATTATTAAAGTGCTCTAACCCCCAGTTTTTCATTTAATATATAAATATGCATTAAACTAATTTCTATTTAAATTTAAGTTGTATTCACATAAGGTCAGTGTTAACTAAAGTTTTTATTAAACTATGTTGAAAGTATGGCAGCACTATATAGAAAGCTTTCTGTACCAAAATCGTTTAATGTCTGTCTGTAATCAAATCTTGCAAATTAAATTTAATCCACTTCCCTGTTTCCGGGAAATAAATATAAATCGGATGACAATGCAGATCAGATGATGGCGGATAATTTTTTTTTTTTGCATATTTAACTTTTAAGTTCATTTTATTAACAAATAATAAAAGCTTGTTTTTAAATAATTTTTTTTTTCTGTAGCCTTGTTTACAACTAAAAAAGAATTAAAAGTTTTTGTATAACTAAAATAAAATTCTACTTGCTTTTCTGCTAATTATCAGCATACTTAAAATACTGATTTTTTAGAAGCAATGAAAATCTAACTTCTTAAGAATGACTTTCAATTTCTTTTAGCGGATTATGTTTAAATAAATTAGAAAATTTTTTGCAATATGTATGTAATATTTCAAGTTAGAATTATGCAAGCCTTGACTGATTAAACAATCTTTAAAATATATTAAATATCTTTATAATATTCATTAAATATTTCGAAACAAAAATATATATGAGTTAGACCACTTTCTTAATTATGGACACATACTTATATGTATATGTATGAATGTGCATATGTACGTTTGTATATGTACATATATGTATGTGGATCAATATGAATTTTCTATGGATGTATTTAGAAATCTATGTTAATGCATTAATGTGGACGCATATACACTAAAAAAACTAACTAAATCTTTGGAAAATTTGAGTAAAAAAAGTTGTTGTATGGCAACAAAGCTGTATTTTACTTGAAACCAGTAAAATATTTACTAAATTTCTATTTCGTTAATGAACTAGTTTATAGGAATTATATTTTTATATTTAAGTAAAATTTTTCTAAAATTTGGTAAAATTTTCCCATCAAATTCGGAGCTTCGCAAAAATTTTTCCTAAAATTTACAATACCTTTTTTATCTTTCAAGTTAGTCAAATTTGATGAACTAATCAGGAGTAAGTCATTTCCTAAAATTAATTTTTTGATTTAAAACGAGATTGACTAGTTCTGAGGATACAATTTCCCTAAACCCATTTTCCAATTTTTCATAAGTATTTCCTTTGAGCCACTAAACTTGTCCTTGAAAGTGAGAGTTTTTGGATGTATTTTAATGAACTATTTTTAAGGATATGAACTTTTTATATTTTACTTATATTAAGTAATTTTTACTCGAATTCCGTAAAAATTTACTGAAAAAAATTACTTAAACTTAGAAAATTTGTTTACTTAAATTTAGTAAACTTTTCCCCTTAATATGTAATAGTATGTCTTTTTTTTGAGTGTATATATATACATATGCATGTACAATGTACATATAATCGTGTTGTAGATACGTAAATACATATTTTCATCTATTTGACAATTTGTCAGGTGTGAATGTGCATAAATAACAATGACCATACAGCACTTAAAAGTGTTGTACAATCATACATAATTTCACTTAACACGGCCAAAACAATATATTTTAAAACACTGTCAAATGGAAATAATTATTATTTTTTTTTATTAAGATCACAACAACAAATAACCTTTAAATTTATACACTCAATGTGGCGTTTGAACCATAAAATATTTGCATAAGACAACAAACACCCTGGTTAAAGATAAAAATAGTCAATTAAGTGGTTGAAGCCCTATGCTTTTTATAGATCAAATATATAGGGTAGTATATCTTACTTACTGTACACTGTATCATACTAAATATAGTAAATACATATAATTAGATTTCAATACTGTTCATTGTAATAAGTAACAGAACGCTTACTTTATAAAATTTAAATTACACACTTTTATTTCTATTACTAATCTATGTTATTATAGTAAAATTAAAGACATAAAGAAACACAAAAATTGAAAAATGTCAAATAGTATATAATAGGGTATTCATTTAATCAGGTGTTCGCTTTAATCGGTTAATCGATCGATTAACTAATCGAGGTCCTTGCTTAATCGGTTAATAATCGGTTAATTTCGGTATCAACCGGTTAACCGATTAATAAAGTTTTTTCATAAATCAAGTGTTTTCCACAAATAAAAGTGCATAGATTATTTATTAATTTGAGTTTATTAGTAAAACAAAAAAAAACACATGATAATTTTTAAACTAATTATGTTAATTTTGTTGAACACTTCTATGGAAAATTACTATCGATAGTTCCTTCTGTTGTTCATCATCTGACATCGCACGGCTCAGCGAGGAATATTCTGCAAAAAATGCATTTCTGAATTTCTTATCTTTCGTTTTTTACTGTCTCTCATTAAATATAATACTTAATTAAATCGTTGGCAACATTACTATTGGCTTTTATTAAATTAAAACTTAATAATACCTTCTAGTTAGAGTATCAGAGTCTCTATTAAACTCTTTTATAGACAAAGATTTTGAAGTTTTACTTATATTAGAATCACTGAACATACTTCTTTGTTTGTATGAAAAAAAAAATTCTAAACACTCCCCTTTTGTAAATGAAAAAAATAAGGTTTAATAAAACAAAATATGAAAAAATTTGTTACGTCGGTTAATCGGTTAATTGCCTGAAATTAACCGGTTTAACCGATAATCGAAAAAAGCCAATTTTAAATTAACCGATTAGTTAATCGGGTAGTAATTAACCGGTTAACCGATTGAATACCCTACTATATAAGCAGAGCAAAATGTTAAATAAAATCAGACTTTAATTTGTAAAAAATAAAAAAAATAACTTGTCTTGTTTTCAATTAAATTCTTGGATCTTTTGGCACCTCTTTTGAGCGCCTACTGCTTAAGCTGGTCTTCCTGGCAGCTGTATAAATTTTTTTATTTATTTTTTTTAATACATTTATTTATTTATTGTATCTTCAATTATGAACTAACAATAAGTATTCAAATCTTAAATAGCGGTATAAAATAACCAAGGGACTGTAGGAAAATCTACACAACACTTTGACACTTAGACAACATCATCTTTTAAACATTACACTGTCCTTCAACCTTTACATGGCGATCCTGCCATTACACATCCTTTTAACTTTACAATAGTATATTTAAGTGGTTAAAGCAATTAGATTCTCGCTAGCTGGCGCAATATAAAGAGCTTTTATAATATCTGTGGCAAAGAGGAAAAAGTACTTAAGTCGAGATAAGATGATTTTGAGTTAATGGTACCTCCAAAATCTGCATATTAGAAAGTATCCTTGGGCAAAATCTAAATTAATTTTTACGATTTTTTAAAAAGTTATAGCCAAATTACTTGAGGCTTATCTTTTTTAGACTTTTTATCTCATTTGGAATAATACTCGTACCTTATTTAGCTTATACTTTGGTACTTTTCTACTTGAATGTATTACTTTTAGTGTGTAGAATGATGTTTGCTTAAAAAATAAAGGTTAACAGAGAGTTTCCCAATTCCCAACTGCAAAATAAATAAATTTCTGAAAATCGACTCGGACACTTAAAAGTGTTCTCCTGCAAAACAGTAAAATTTGACTCAAGCCCTTTTCTTTATTGCCACAGATATAGTAAAACAATTTCACAAAGGGATTTGTTCATACAATATTTGGCAAGAAATATAAGGACTGCTCGTAGAATGTTGAAATTTGGCACAGAGCCTTTTATTACCTCAATTAAGAATAAAATAAAGTTTCATTAAAATTGGCCACGCCTACTACCCACCGCCCATAGAACCCCAAATTTATTTTTGGCCCAAAGTTTTTGAAATTTGGCACAGAGCCTTTTATTACCTCAATTAATAATAAAATAAAGTTTCATCCCAATTGGCCTCGTCCACTACCCACTACCCACCGCCCATAGAACCCCAAATTTACTACCACTTCTTACAAAAGTATTCAAATTTTCTTGTGAAATGTTTTGAAGCTAATTCAGCTGCCTTGAACCTCTTTGTGCGAGCTTGACAATCTTCGAAATCTTTCGCTGGCCTTCCTGGTTTAGTTGAACAACTAGGCTCGCTATTAAGTGATACTTCAAATACAGCTAAAAATACAATAGGAAAAAACATTTACACATATAAAGTTTTATAATTCTTTAAACGTACTTTTTAGCCAATCTAAAAATAAAGGGATTTTACTTAATTTGATTCTTGCCACCGTTTTTTGAAATGACCAAGACCTCTTTTGAATTTGTAATGAAACTTTTAAAAAACGATTTTCTTAATTTTTTTAAAAAAAATTTATTTTTTTGTATAAAACTTTCGGAATATCTCCGAAACTATAAGACTGTTGAGAAATTAATTAAGACATAATTTAAAGGTCAATTTGTTTCCTATCCTTCTATATATTTTTTTTTATTTAATCAAAGAACTGGTTCTCAAGTAAATACAAATTATGTGATGCAGCATCCTCTTTTTTCTTAATAACGGAAAATCCCGAGATACAGAGCCAATTCAAAAAAAAATTATTCAGAGGGATTAGTGTATACAAATTGACTACGAAACCTTTGACCTTACACAATAAATTTCATTTGGTTGACCTTTGTTATGTATGAAACTGTTTAACTTAATAAATACATATCTAAATCAAACAGTTTTTCATCACTGAAAAACTCAACTTCGTAAAAAACTTCAACTTCAACTTCAACTTCGTAAAATACACTTGTATTAGAAGTTTACAAGTACAAATTAAATTAATATGAATGTAAATAGAGCTATCGATATATTTATTTGAATAAATACTGTGTGAATAAATACATGTGTTATTTTTGTAAAAAACAGGAGTTAGGGCCTTTCTACTTGAGATATGTAGTAATGTGTAATACACATTGTGTATACACAGAAATCTTTTTTTGCTAAAAGCTTTTGAGGTTTGGAACCAATTTTAAATTAAAGCGCGACTTTAATTCGCACATGAAAATTTCTCCGTACAGCGTTATTCTTTTATTTTTGCTGATTTTTTCGGGTTTTGCCGATTAGTATTGGCACTTTTTTAATTAAACGTTTTTTTTGGCAATTTTTTTTTGGTTTTTTTTAAAGATACATATTTTTACTTTTTAGTGATTTTTTAAAAATTTTGACATTTTTTGACTTTTTTGCAGTTTTTTACGTGGTTTGACGACCTTTTTCTTTTATTGATTTGTTTTGCATTTTGGCGATTTGATATATTTTTGGTAATATTTTTTCATTTGAGCGCTTTTTTCATATTGGCAATTTTCCGTTTCGGCATTTTTTTAGTTTTGGGTTTTTTTATTTTTAGCGGATGTGAGATTTTCAAGAGCTTGCCTTTTACGGTTTTCAAGATACAGTAAGTTATCAAAATTACATAGTCAATATAACATTAACTGATAGAATACCCTTTAATTTTGATTTTCTTAAATTTCAGTGTTAATTGGTGTAGTCTGCATAGAAATACACCAACTGCGAAAATTGCAGTTGTTGTCTATGTACATACATACTACATATATATTTGTCTGTATATTACGTTAGGATTTCAACATGTTTGGTTGCTGGTGTTAAAACACCCTTTAGTTTTTAAATGTTATATATTTGCTTTAGTTGCGGCCAAAGTTTTACATATTCTATTATTCTCTCAGGTCCGTAGCTCGAGAAAACAGCATGTTGCAAAAAACGTAGCCCTTGGTGTACGGAACCCTAAAAATGGCTCAACTGTATTATCGATAGCCGTAAGTTAATTGCCTTGATCTCAGCTATTTGTAAATTTTTTTTTTAAATATTGTTGATAGAGTTACTTAATGTCACAAAAAGTCATGAGCGTATTGGGCAAATAATGCCACTTTGAGAATTTCAGTCAAAGTAGTATACAATTTTTTTTATTAATTAGAGCTATGCTCTTTATGCCACGACACAGGAGGTAGGACATGATTTTAGTAACAAAAATAATCGACACTATTACAGTTATAAATTTATTTCTGTTTTGATTTCCTTGTACTTAAAAGCAGAGTATGAAAATAAACGGAACAAAATGTTTGATTTTGTTTCGTTTCGTTCTTTGAAATGAGTGAAACAAAAACAAAACGAAAACAACGAAAACTATTACGCAATTTCTTTTTGTATTGTTTTTGCACATAAGTACAAACAATACATGAATTTAATCGTATGCAGCTAGAAAAAAATAATGTATAATAAATTGAAACGTTTTGAAATATTTGCGGTGAATTTGATATCATCATATAATATAATTTTTTATAATCTTTGTTATTTAACACATGCAATTTGTTTTATATAGCTAAGCAGAAAGCTTTAGCCGGGTGTCCTAAAACACCACTCTTCTTTTTTATATATCCATTATGTTGTATCATAAGAGGTTAATAAGTTTAGTATAAAAATCTAAATCTAATATCCATTATTTTATTTATAATCAATCGTAAAGGTAAGATCTTAGTGCGGTTTTCTATATTGCAAACCTATACACACATACATACATACACATTTACGTGTTTATTTAAAATACTCGTAAACACAATGGTATTTCTTATGTGAATGCAGCATATTGCAATTCTGAAAGATTTTTAATTCCTTTAAATATTTAAATTTAAATTGAGAAATTTGTGCTGCACGTGCTATTTATCTAAATTTTTTAATAGATTTATTTAGTGTCAAGTGATGTCGCGTAAATAATGTTAATGTTAATTAACAGAAACAAGAAAAAAATATACATTCCTAAATACATATGCTCGTACATATGTATATGTAAGTGTGTATGTGTGTGTGTGTTTATATGTAAAACCTTAAGCAAAAATTGTTTAATTAAATGAGTAAAGAAAGCTGTATCCAATACATGTATGTATGTATGTATTATTATTAATTAATTATTTCATTTCTTACCAACCAGAGCAGTTGCATACGTAGTGGATGTTGTGGATACTAAAATTACAATAATAAAGTCCTTGGATGGTCAGATTGACCGGACACTATTCCAGGTGATGTTGCTATTCAAAAGATTCTGCTTCTAATGTTGGGGCATGGTTTCGATATTTAAGACAGTGTTGTCAGTTTAGGGGCTTTGTCCTCAAATTGGAGATTTTTTTCGCGATTGGGGATGAAAATTTCGTGTTGGGGATCCAAGCATTTTTTGGGGATGATAACCAAATTTTACGGAATTTTTTTATAACTGATGGTAACGAGAATGATTTTTGAGCTAAGAAATGTGCGTCTGGCAAGTCAAGTTTCATAGTGAATGCTTTCTATAATAAAGAAGAATATCAGATTAACCAATAATGATCAATACCAAAATAGAAATACGAAAAAAATAAAATTTGACTTGTTGGAAGAACTTCTCGGAATAAACACAAACCTTAAGAATAATTCAATTTGTTGAGACAAGCTTAATCCTTCTGCTGGAATATTAAAGCTATGTACAATACAATTTCTGATGCTGATGAATCAGAAGATTTCGATTCTGAAGTTTTTCAAATGTAAGCTTTGGTTAAATTTTTTTATACTTATGGAGAATACACTTGTATTAGAAGTTTACAATTACAAATTAAATTAATATGAATGTAAATAAAGGAATCGATATATTTATTTGAATAAATACTGTGTGAATAAATACATGTGTTATTTTTGTCATTATTTTTTAAATAAAATTAAAAATGAAAAATTTTATTAAAAAAATCAATTTGGGGATTTTCGGGGATGACAAATCAAAAATTTGGAATAAACTCTAGAAAAAAACTGGCAACACTGATTTAGGAAGGTCTTTCAGAGTTTTCTACTCGTGGGTAAACTGCTCTTGACTGTTGAATTCTCTGCAATGGATCACGATTTCTCGTAAGCCTCTAAAGCAGTGAGAAATAAAAATACTTAGAGCACATCGATCCGTATTTTTACCCGATTGTGGGATGCAAAGAAGGTTACTGCGTTTATCACATACACTATATAAACCGATGTCGTGGATGGATTTCGATGACTCTTACATCAATCGATTTTTCTTGGTGGGAGTGTCACTAAAGATATGACTGTAGTCAAAATTCAATTTGGCGGCCAACAGACGCCCTTTTGTAAATACGAAACAAATAAAAAGTGCGCGAACTATATTAAAATGAGTACCAGTCGAAAGTATATTAAAATCGTCTTTAACTTTCTCTTATGATTTTTCATTTCGAATGACAATTTAGGATATTTACCGGTTCAAAATTGGTCGCAGTCGGGTTTTTTTTGATTTTGTTTTAATTACTACTTGTCTATTTAATCGCAAGCGATAAAAATTCAAGTTTCGAGAAGAAGCTTTTTACATTGTCTCTTGCGATAAATTGGCATTTTGATTATTCTAAACTATGGGTAGGGACATAAATTTTAATTTCAATAAAAAAAAGTAAATTTTTTACTTCATGTCGCTTACGATTGAATCGAAAAAAATAATAATTTATGGCCCTTATATATTAAGATAACTATGTATATATACACATGTAAGATTTGCAAGTCACATGGCAAATACTCAGTGACGCAGACACAACAGTAGCTACTATGGGCCATCTATTATCAACTTTAAGATGATAATGCAAGCTTTGCTATACACATACATATGGTCAATTCCATACTGTCGTACGGGACAGTCGTACGCATTTAAAGTGGAAAAGAGATAGATAGATTTTAGCTCTATAGATGGTACTAAATCCAATTATAACAAATTTTAAGTTTTAAAAAGAATTGCAAAAACTAAGAATGTCGTACGAGATAAAAAAAGGAAGTAGGTTTTGTAGCAAACAATTAAAATGTTTATTTCAGCGAAACCTGAAACAATAAATTAATGTGACTAATTTTAGAATGAGGTGAGTTTCTTAAATTTATTTATTTTTATTTAATTAAATTTAATAATTAAATAACAGGACATTTTGTTCCATCATGATGTTTAAATATTTTCTGGTGCTTTTTTTTGGGAAATTATGAAAAAAATTAAAAAAAAAATAAAATAAAATAGAGGTATTCAATGTGTTTATTTTAACATAACGACGAACTTAAAGGGAAATGCAGAATGAGATGAAAAAGTAAATATATTTCACAAAATAGGTAAAATTAAATAAGAATAGTATTGGATACATTAATTATATTTTTTTGGAATATGTAGTTTTAGCTGCTTTTACTTCCTGACCTTTGCAACAGAAGAAGTGCAATTTAGATATGTGTGGTATAATTTTTACGTTTTTCTACTTTTCGTCCGAGTTATACAACGAAGAGTACTTCTCAATATCATCGGATGGTATAAAATACATTTTAATCCCTTGATAAAAAGAAAATGCATCGGGTATAATAAGGTTTTTTGACTTTGCCTTTTAAGTATACGTTCATATCGCTTTTTCTCGTCAAACACTTCGTTATTTGCTTCAGCTAAAGCTTTTGACTTTTTCTAGCGGTACGCGATTTAATTTATAGTTTTGCAATTTAATTCAATTTTCTTTTAATTTTTCTCTGTACCGTTTGCAATTCTCGCTGCTTTTATTCATCTTGATTTATATAATTGAATTATAGAATACCCAAAAATAATTAGTTATTAAAGAAAATATATTTTTAATACTTTTAAATTTCTCAGTAGCGATGTCGTACGGGACAAATTTTGAACAGGCGCCTTTTATTTTTAAAATATTTTTTTATATTTTAATTGCAATAAAAATGTGTGTTTATAATCATTACTTGATGAACTTTCTTCAAGTAGTTTCGATATATTGATACAAAAAGGTGTTTTTCAATGTCGTACGGGACATTAAATTAACGAAAATGCATGGCATTAAATCTTATGCATTACTTTCTAAATCCTGATATCCTTACAGAGATCTAAGAGAAAAAAACTCAATCTATAACGATTAGCGCTAAGAATATTTTTCAAAATAAAAGTTGCTCTTCAAATTAAAAAAAAAGTTGAAAAAAAGTTTCACTTGCTTGACTTTGGACATGAATATATCGAAATGAGTAACGAATAAATGCGAAACTTTTGCATATTTATTAAATCTGATTGTTTTTCTTTCAAAATTTGCAACAAAAAAAATTCAAGAACTTTTAATTTTTTCGTCTCGGTAGACCTTCTGAGAGAAATGCCCATATGTGTGTATGTATGTGAGGTTACAACTTTCCAAATTTGGAATATGCAACAAATTTCTTTTTAAATTATTCAAATTGCGTTTCCCATCCCGTGACAAGTAGCACCTGTAAATTGTCGCCAAGATAAATTAAAATTTTTCTTTATAACTCGTAACTGTTGCTTTAATGTTTTCTTATTTCTGCATCTTCAAACGAACAAGTGTGGTCTAATTATGGGGCATATGCGTGGTGCGTGAAACGCCACACGCCACAATTTCTTTGTTTTGTTCAAAGGAAACTAAGCGCAACAAAGAAAGTGAATAAATGAGATTTTTACATGCCAACATCATCCGGGAGATTGGTAAAATTTATAGCTTTTAAACCAAAAAAGAAACTGCAGCACCGCCTGCCGGATATTGTACATTCGTATATACTTACATAAATATACATATGTACATATGTACATATGTATGTATGTGACATGTGCTAAACTAACAAGAAAAGAAAATGTAAGAAATTAAAGAATTTCTGTAATACGATTAAATTAATGCCTTAACACTGTGCTAACGAATATTTAATCGAAATAATTAATTAAGAAATGCAAATAAAATAATAAAATAATTATCCAAGTACAGAACAACACAAATTGAGGGAGATTGAAAACCATATAAAATTGCAACAAAATTTACAACAGCACGAGCTTCTGAACTACATGAACATACGTACATATGTATATATGTAAGTATAAGAAATGAATATGTTCGTTTGTATGCATATACGAGTATTTTCTTCAGATCTATATTTAATTCCATAGAATGTCGCCGACTAGGCTTGCCAATAATATTTTTGGCATGTGTTTTTTGTTGACTTTAGCATTGGCCAAAGTTGGAATGGTGACTCGGTTTTATATGCGACATGTAGCTCACAAAAGAGGGAGATGCGATATACGAGTATATTTATAAATATTTTTTTTAATGCCAACTGTTCTGGAAAGGAAATCTCTCTTGCTCGTGTACTAAACAAACATTTTACATTTTTAAATTACTCTAGCTTAATCTTGGATGATTTTTATGTTCCATAGAAATTACAAGGGCAATTTTTAATTTACTTGGGCCTCAAAACAACTGAAAACAATATTATGCAGTTTATTCACATTAGATTGAGTTGTTCGTGAAATGAACGAAACTTTCGTTTCTATTACGAAATAAATTTTTGGTAAGAGCTTTATAAATTTCAAATTCATGCTACCAAAAATTAAAAGTTAAATATTTCACCCTGATTTTATACTTCCGCGTTTCGCGGTCGTTTGTATATGTATGTAAACCTTTGCAAATTTAAGAATGTCTAAAGCATTACTTACATTCGATTTGGCAAATTTTGAGACGTTCCCAAAGTAAAGACGTTTCCAAAGTAAAGTTTTCGAAAAAAAAATTAATATAAATTTTAAACTGTAAAACTGATCAAATCGGCTCTTAACCTCAAAATAAATTTATTAAAGTAAAGCTACGGTCACACTTGTCAAACATTTGCCCAAAAAAGCGTAACCAACAAACACTAATGAAAAAAGTTATGATCCAGACACTTGTTTATCAAATTAAACAGTTTTGAACACAACTAATAGATAATATCATAGAATCCAACATAATTGGCTACTCTTTAAGTTGGCAAACTTTTCTCTGAATTTAATGATTTTTCATTAGCATTTAGTGGTTACGCTTTTTTGGGCAAATGTTTGATAAGTGTGACCGTACCTTAAGTAAAGTAAATCACATGAAGGGATTCGTACCGAAACTATATACATATGTAAGTAGTTTTCAGTTTTAGGGATCCCGATATTATACCCATTTTAGTCTATATCGTTTTGAAATTTTTTACGTTTGTGAAATTTTTCGGTTCTTGGCGTTTTTTAGTTTTGGTGTTTTTTCGGATTTCAATTTCAAGTTCAGTTTATTATTCAACTTTAAGTAACTGAGCCCAATGGGCCATAAATAGTTAACAAATTGTTGACATAATATGATACTACATAGAACAGAACTTTATAATAAAATATTTGGTGAAAATCTTAAAAACTAATGTAGACTATTATAATAAATGTAACATATGTAAAGAATATTTATCAATATATCACATACATAAATATTAGAAGAAAGATTTTAGGACAGATATTGTATTGTAGGAAAGCAAATAAATTAACAATTGCGTTTGTATTGTAAGAGAGTATAAGACATACATATAAGTATGTATGTACGAACTTCATATATCAATATGCAACTATAAGTTATTGTGTTCAAGATATAAAAGAACTTTATTTTATAAGTTTGATGTGAAGAAACAAAAGATTTCTGGCTATCAGGCAGATTATTAAAAATTATTGCAACTGTAGTATGAAATTATCGTTCCAAAATTGTAGTTAGCTTTGGAATTTGTATTTGACGATTTCGTTGAGACCGACAGAAGGTACAAAATTAAATTATATGCAATATTTTCCCCTCTTTGTATCTTTTATAAAAAAAAACAGTAATAGTCTTAATTTCAAGTAGTTCAAAAATGAACATCCTAAAAATCTACATACATAATTCGACATATGAGTGCGCCTTCTATACAGAAAACGAACAACTCTATTGAATAATTTCTTAAGTTTACTAATGTTGTAATTATTTATTTAATTAACCTTGGATGCTACAGAATCAATATGTCTTTCAAAATTAAGCCTATTGTCCAATCATACACCAAGACATTTAATCTGGTTAACAAATTGAATGTCAGTATCATCAATCTTTATGGTCAAATTAGTTTTTGGAACATTGCTTTAGTTTTAGCTGTCCAGGAACTGTTTTTCACGAAACACGAAAAAATAAATCACGAAAAAGAAAAAATAAATCATCTGCAAAAGCAAATGGAATACAGGAAAAGATCGTTAATATAGGTGTTAAATAATATAGGTCCAAGGACGGAACCTTGTGGAACACCACTCGTGACAGGTAAAAGCTTTGATATTTTATCTCCAATTGTGATGTATGATATGTATTGTTAAGATATGAATATAAAATTTTACAAGATGATGATGAAAGACCAAGATTGCGATGCAATTTTAAAATTAAAATTTCATAATCTATTTTATCAAAGGCTTTGGTAAGACCCAAGAATAAAAAAACATTTAGGTGGCATTTACGTAAAGATTGCCTTATAGTTTCAGTCATTCCTAACAAAAGAGAAATTGTATTTCTACCACATCTAAACCCATACTGTGCATCAGTAATAAAAGAGACGTCTTCAATATGAGACATGAGCTGATCCTTCAGTAGAATTTCTACCATTTTCGAAATAACAGGTAGAACAGAAATCGGACGTAAGTTATGAATCTAATTAGATTCACCAACTTTTTTTATGGGAACCACCTTACCAACCTTCCAACCTAAAGGGAACGTAGATGTAGTAATAATACTATTAACAAGATGTAAAATATAAATCCCTATGTATGGACATACTTAGTACTAGAGATTTTTTTTTAATTTTTTGTTTGTTTTTTAATTGTAGGTTTTTTTATTTTGGCGATGTTTTCAGTTTTTGGCGATTTATTTTAGTTTTAGAGATATTTTCATTTTGGTGATATTTTAAATTTGGGATTTTTTAGTTTTAGCGTTTTTGAACATTTCAAGAATTTGCCTCTTACGGTTTCCAAGCAAGTTGTCAAAATTACATAGTCAAAATTACATTAACTGATAGAATACCCTTCAATTGAGAATTTTTTAAATTTTGGTGTTAATTATTGTAGTCTTCATAAACATACACTAACTTTGAACATTTCAAGTGTCTATAAGGGTGGTCACCGTTTCATCTCTGTTGGAAGTTCCCAATTTGCAAATCTCTATGTAACACATTTGTTTGTCATTTGAAATTATAAATTTTATTTGTTTTTGTAATTAGTACATAAATATTCGAATTAATAAGCAAGATATCGATTTAGTAAAGAAAAATTTTCTATTAAAATTAAATTTAATAACGTGCCATAGAAAATGTTTTTTTCTGCCACTATTGTCATTTGAGTTGTTTTGTTTTTTTTATAAAAACTTATTGCAATCACTTGAAGTTTTCATTCTTGATAAGGAATTTTAAAACGTAATTGAACCTGATAAAATTGGCTATCCAATTAAATATAATTAAATAGTTTAACTATAATCGCTTAGAAAGCCATTCAAAATAATATAAAGACATTTTATTAGAATGTACTAACAATAAATTATAGCAGATGTTTATGTTTTTATTTGATACGGAGAACTGTTAGGGACGAAAATGAACTTTTTTCTGCAAAAGATGCATATGAGGCAGAAGTTAACACTCATTGCACTTTCTGATCTGATTTGCCCATTTCTTTCAATGCTAAAGATTATTTGAACTTTTTTGGGGTTTCAAGTTAGCCTTCCAAGTTATGCCTTTCTGTCAGGTTTTAAAACATTTTAACTGATTTTGAAAAAATGTTCACCAATTTTTTTTACTGAATTTTTTTGGAATCAAAAATTTTGAAAAAGTATTTTTATTTTTTAATAATAATCTTTATTTTTTGTGATGAAAACTCTCGACTGAAAATTTATATTAAGGGTTTTCATGAGAACTCTTAAAATTGACATTTTTGCAATTTTGCAAACTTGCGAGACTTGTTTCATGAAGCCTCTTTTAACCTTCTGTGCAAACAACTAATGTAAATTTGAAACAAACATCAAAAAATTAATTAAGTAAAAATAAAATAATGAAATTTATAGCAATTTTTAATTAAAAAACATATTTATAAGAATAAAAAAGTGTGTGTGTGTGTCTAAAAGTGGCTAAAGAAGTCTAAAAAAGAAAGAAGTTGATGTTTACAAAATGCACAATTGCACAGCTTAAGTTTACAAGTCAAAATTATTGGGCAAACTTAACAGGTTTGTGTAAATAAATTTCTATACAATTTTTGACAATTTATTTACGAGAGTGTAAAACTGCTCAATTGCACAGTTTGCGAGACTTTTGAACAGTCTCATGAAAACCCTTATTGAAAATAACAATCAAATATAAAAATTTGTTTATGTTTCGAATATACTCGTAAATTGTGAATTGTAAGTCGTAAGTTTTATTTCGATTTAGTGTAACAGGCACTTAGTTTGTTCAAGATTTTTTATACATTTTTTCATGCTGTTAATTAATGATTAGTAATCGTACTGATTACTAATTTGATTACTTTTTTAAAGGTGAAGTAATGATTATATTACGATTATATTCAGTTTCGCACCATTACTAATTCATTACGATTACTAATAATGGAAAAGTAATCTGAATTATTTGTAATTACAAAAAATAATCAAAAGTAATTACAAAATAATCCGATTACTTTTAAAGATTACTTTTAATTCTTTTTGATTATTTATTAATAATCAAAAGTAATCTTTGAAAGTAGTGGGATTATTTTTGATTACTTTTGATTCTTTTTGATTATTTGTTGTAATTTATAGTAATTCAGATTACTTTTCGATTATTAGTAATCGTAATCAATTATTTATCAGAAATTCTTTTAAAGGGAATTATATAATCAGTACAATTCTTTTTAAAATGTAATCTAATTGATTCCCAATCTTAATCGAAATTTAATAGCGCTGCATTTTTATGTTATTTTTAAAGGATATTTAATTTAAAAATAATTTCATTTCTATTATAATGTGTTTGTGAAATAACAATTTTTATGGATGTTTAAAATTATCTTTAAGTGCAGTTCTGATATATTATTTCTTAGAAACATTTGTATTTATTAAGGAAATAATATAAATAAAATAACAATAAAAATGGGAAAATATCGCCTGTTGTTAGTCCAACAGACCTTATTCGAAGAATGGACATCTTTTCAATATAATTTTTCCATTAAATAAGATTCTTCTACTTATATAAAAATATCGAACGATTTGAACACTGAATCTTCTAATAACGCAAATTTATCTTCATTTCTCGAAAAATTCTGAAATTCTGGTGGTCTTTGGAAACAATTCACTCAATTTATGACACGCTAACAAATTCCATTTCGGTATGCTTGTTGCAACAAGAAATTTTTCTTCTGTATTTATTTCTATTAAACCAAAAGAATGAACAAAGAATCATTTAAAAACAAAAGAACTTAATTACTCATTGTTTTCAAACGTTTTTTTTTAAATAAATAAATAAAAAAAGATTAACAGAAATGTTATACATACTACATACATATTTTTACGAATTGTACCTCCTCAATTGGATGTTTATTTTAAGTTTTTTTTGTTAATAAAGGGTGCTCAAATAAGATGTTTCATTTACAATAGCAGACCATTTTAACAGCAGTCATGAGTCAACATGGTTACTATTTGACAGATGACAAGGAAAAACTACGCCATTAATAAACATTCACTACAAAAATGTTCTTACGTGCCACATAAGTTATGCTACCATCACTGTTTTCCATAAAAAGTTTACTGACCGTGTGATTTCTAGAACAGGGATTCGCAGTTGTATGACCGTGAGCTTGTGATTTAACACTTTTAGGCCCAAATTCACAGTCTAGAGTTAACTAGCGCTCGTAGTTAAACTAACGATTTCTCTTATAAATTTCATTGGTTAAACCACCAGCATTAGTTAATTTAAGACTATGAATGTGAGCCCTGGACTTTTTTCATTTCTTATATTTTGAACTTTCTAGTTTTGTGGCAAAAAGCTACAACTATGCCCAATAGTCTGAAAGATGTCTTTGCAAACCCCAAGATATTAAAGAGATCATTCTCTTGAAAATGTAGAATTTCATTGCGGCGTTGTGGAATGCAATCTTCTTATAATTGAAACTATTTTGTAATAGTTGGGAAACGTTTTCCACACTGAATCTTAAATTTATTAATTACTCCAAACTTTTTGCCTGAAAATATAACATTTATAAATAGAAAACTTTTTATTACCAAAATAACAGATAAATTAATTAAAGTTGATTAAAAAACCAATCTTTCGGTAGAGATTTTGAATTGATAATAGAAATAGCAGATTTCTTACTTTCTTCCTTCTGACGGAAGAGGGACTCGAACCCGTTTGCTATACAGATGAAATGGTGATACTAATAAGAGCGAACCACCCTGAAATGCTAATTGAAAGAGCAAAGGGGGCTCTTAACATATCTTACAACTCGGCAAGGCATTAAAGACTAAGTGACAACCAGAAATTTGCTTGTTCACAGAAAAGCGGAAGATTCCTTTATTTGAAACACCTTTCTTTCAAGATAGAATAATGTAAAGCACTAAAAGGGTTTAGGAATCAGCTTTTAATGATCATATAGAGAATAGAATAAGTGAAGCTCAAAGGGTGTTCGCCTTAAGAGCAATTGGTTCGGAATGACACACTGGCTCCACACGTTTTAAGATTAATTCTAACGTACGCATCGTCAGCGTATTGGATATCATTACAAAGGAATGTAAATATAAAGTATCTTCAAGAAATACAAAGATAATTCTGCTTTGACATCCATCAAAAAAAAGCGATGGAGATGAGGTTAAGTATGAAGCAGATTTGCCTTCTGCCAGACTGATGGTGATGAGAGAAGCACTGGAAACAGATCATGTAACCATGCAGAAAACGGACAATAAGAAACATCTTTGGGGTGCCGAACCATCAAGCATTAAATGGTTAACGGAAATTGATAGCAGGGTGCCAGTCCTTATTTCCAACGATAACAAAGCTGTTGTCAGAGCTTTCTTAAAGGAGAAAATTAACTTTCGTAACCTTCTTCAATGTAAAAATAAGATAAGGGACATCAAAGTATAACATGTAATGAAGAGGTTTATAATCTTGCTGAGATGGGATCACATTTAAATAACATCACACTTGTAACATACTCAAAATCGTAGTCAAACAAGAAACGATTGGAGCACAACAGAAAATTTGGCGAAAATTTGGGGAAAATAACCATAATCCTGTAGCGCAATCCGACTCAAGAGCGCAGTCAAAAGGGATTCTAATATTTAATAGACCAACATTCAGGAGACTGGTTAGCATAACAATCGGACATACTGAAAAAGATCTCATCTAGCTCTCAGGAGGCTGTTAAAATATATAATATGCGAGGAGGAGTGGAACACTACCTGCATTACTGTCCAAAACTTACACACTTTAGAATACCAATTTTCCATAGGGACAATGTACCGAACTTGAAATGCCTTAGAGACTCTGATTGAAGAGACCTAAGAGAGGTTTATCGAATAGGTTTTTGAAGTCAGTTAGGTATGTTAGGTCTACCTCTTGTCTTCGGGTAGAGCGCACAACATACCGTCTTGCATATAATTGTAATATGGTATGGAATTGGGTCAACCTATAGTTGCCCATCTTTTCAACCCAACCCAACCTAACCCAAAGATCTCTCAGATAATGTGAATGATATTTTAGAAATCTCGAATTTAAAAAAATAATTTTAAAATGCAATACAGGTCAATAATAAGTCTGTCCTAATAACAACACAAAATTTTTTCCTATGAAATTTTCTCTCACAAGATTGGTATGCAAATATTTAATATCTGGGAGGAGGGCCCAGAATTATCAAAAAAAGAAAATAATATACTCTGTGATTATTAAAGGTATATGCTTGCTTAAAATAGTTCTGCTGGAATTATCGAAATACTTCCTTAGCAAAAGTGTAACGATTTATTGCGAGCTTTAATTTTCTGAAATTGGGGTGGTACATTAGGGTAGTAGAAACTGTAATCTGGTGGGTACATACTAGAACGGGATATTTGAGGTCAATGACTAAAACATCGATATATCACACTTTAAGATCTGACTGCAAATGCCGAAGATATAATGAAAAATGTATTTTGGCAACACCCACGCTCGGCAAAATTTGTTTTTCGAAATTGCCTTGTAAGAATACCTTATATTCGGTGGTATACTGCGAACTTTTTTTCTTGCCTGTTAGGCGAGACGGTCTAATGTACATATGTACATATGTATGTATGTACATGTGTACAAATTGAATTTAAATTTTAATCAAAAATATCCACGTGGGGCTACTTAAACTTTTTACCGCAAACAGGCCTTCGAATTCCAAACGCCTGCTTGTTACTCAGAGACAGACGTGCTGGTATTTAGCACTCTAGGGTGCCAAATTTAGTAATAAATACGCAATCCGTAGACTTCTTGTAATAAATCTATTTTCGTCCTGGATTCTCTTAAAGTCATCCGTTTTAGTTTTCCCCTTTTTAATCTATTTTTTATTTATTTACTTTTTTATTGCTTACATTTGTTAAGGGGGCAATTTTTCTGTAGATATATTTCTTCAGCGCCAGTTAGGTAGTTGTTCTGTGCAATGTCGTCGTCGTCGTCGTCATCATCATTTATTGTTGCATTATTATTTTTTCTTTTTTTTTGCTTCTGGTGTCGTTTTTATTGTGATCGTTGTCGTCAGTCAGCAAGCAGCAGCCTTCATAAGATCGTTGGCATTGTCGTTAGTTACACTAGCAAGTGTATAGTGTTGAATGGCATGAACTGTTAGATGCAACTACTAATGCTGCCGCTGTTGTTCCTGTAAACTTGGTGTTGTTGGTTCAACAAATGCAGACAAATAACCTTAAAAAAAATTTCTTCACACTTACACCACTTGATCCGTATTTTCATCGAAGTGAAGTTGCATGTACATACGAGTACTTGCATGCGTAAGCTTATGTACATATACATATGTATGTATGCATGTATCAACTCAATAAATATTGTTGCTTCGTTTACTGAGGGAGGATCTGTTGTACACATAAAAAAATGTTTGAAAACATTTGTAGAAACAGTACAGCTTAACGTTTATTGAACAGTTCTCCTGCAGAACTGTCAAGAAGTTGTCGCATCATAAACTTGGTTTGCCATTTTTCAACAAATAGAGTTTCGCTAGAACAAGGCTTACAAATT
The DNA here is from genome assembly GCA_905220375.1 of Tachina fera. Lineage (NCBI taxonomy): Eukaryota > Metazoa > Arthropoda > Insecta > Diptera > Tachinidae > Tachina > Tachina fera. The sequence continues at coordinate 47,545,476 of LR999964.1, read as the reverse complement.
AGACTGTGTTTCGAAATTTTTCCATAATTATGGAAACAACAGACTAAAAAAAATTAACCTGTGTCGGCGGTTTAAAAGATCTTATCGGAATTTTATTTTGCTAGGGTTAAGGTTCCCCACTTTAGCCTGTTCTTATAGTATATCGGTATATTAAACTAGGAATATGTGTGATTTGTGAAGTATTTTTTAGGAAAATATTTTTGTGGAAGAAAATAACCCTCTCCCCATATAAAGTAATTTTTGGCTATATTCTAACAAATCGCAAAAAACAACCCTTAAAAGGTGTAATACTGGGATGAAATGCTCAACAACAATGATTATAAAAATACCCCAACTCCCATAGTAACGCTCTTTACAAAATTTTCAATATAAATTTTCTAAACCGTAAGAAAGGCTTCACATTGTTGAAATAACTGTTAAATCTAACAAAACTTTCTTTATATATTTAATTGATAACATTTTTTCTGATTGTCCTTTAACTTACACTTTCGTAATTGAATTTACAAAAATTTTTGTGGGTTCAAAATCAATTAATTATTTAATTGATATAACGAAAAAACTTATTGTATTTACAAATCTTTTCTTTTTTTTGTGTTTATTCGAACGGCAAAGAAAAAAGAAAGAAAACGTAAGTGTTTTACCTCCCAAGAAGCCAATAAAATTGACAAAAAGATTTAATTATCACTTTATTATTGTATTCAGTTTAATTATTTTAATTTATTTCTTCTGACGTATTCATAAAAAATAATTTAGGTGTACAAAACGTTTGTTAAACAAATTTCCATACAAATTTCGTTTAGTAAGGCTTTTGTAAACCAAAATTATTCTTTATGAATACTCCCAGCAAAAAAGTTTGCCTGCTAGAATTTTCGGGAATTTAATATTTACGATTTTGGAATTAGCTTTTTTTACGTCAAAAATTACAGTGTTGCCGAAAAGCAAAATTGCAACATTTTCTAAATTATAACAACCACATAGAAAATTATTTTGCACAAATGATGCAAAATTATCATTGCCTGAGTAAGTGCAAGATTATCAGGATAAATTTTGCAAAGTCGTGCATGTGTTGTATGGATTGGTCCATACGACATTTTTTTTGCGTAACAATTGTACTTATAAATTTTAAATGGACATATGTAATATAAAAATTTTTTTTTTTGATGGCTTTCAAAAAGAAAAATTTCCAGATTTTTTTAATATAACACAAAATATCTCTGAATTTAGAGGGGCTAGAAAAAATAAACCTATTTTTGTAATCATAAAATACATAAGAATTAATTATCTTTGACAAGAAAAATTAAAATCAAAAAATTTTCAAGGACTAAACTAAAAACACAGGATTTTAAATATCCTTGCGATAATAGTCAGATACGCTGATATACTGATGAATGTGAATCTATTTAAATGAAAGCCATTTTGGAGTACCATTCGTAATATATTAATGGAATAATTCAAAAAGAGGTGCAAATTATGCAAATCCTAAATGACACTATATCTTCAAAACTAGAGCTGATAAAAACTAAGGACGCCATCGTAATCAGGAGACAAAAATACATAAGAATCGGCATTTTTACTTAGACATCCAAATCAGTGTTGTGCAGTGTAATCAGTACAATTCTTTTTAAAACGTATTACGTATTACGATTACTAATCGTAATCGAAATTTAACAGCTCTGGTTGGATGTTAAAAAACTTAATACTAAAATTAAGTGGACTTTAGTCGGTATGGTATTTTTTATATTGTACTGCCTTCCAATTCTGGCCATATGTTTAAAATTTCAACTCTCTATTTCTTCGAGAAGTAAGTGCAAAATTGATTTCTTTGATTGATTAATTCCACTGAACAGACAAGGCCCGAAGCGATATAATAAAAAAGTGATAGATATGTATATAAATCTAATTCGTATATATGTATGTACATATTTAGCGCTCATTTCTCAAGTTATTTCTTTAAGTGTATTAATTTTAATTTTTATAGTCCATATATATGTGCTTTCCCGCACCAACTCAGCCACTCACTATACGCATGAGGTAGAAAAGTGCGTTGGCTGCAATGAAATCGCCTGTTGCAGTACTACCAAAATTTAATTTATTTTTAAAATTTAAAATTTCATGAACAACAACTTTGCGTAGGTACTCGTAAATAATGTACTAACACAGTGTGCATATAAATATTTGTACGATTTATAACAGCCAAGAAATTAACACACACACACAGATACGATAGATGCACATTTAAAGAACATTATTGTTAAAAAAAAGTTCTTGAATTATTGTGGCACTCATACATACATTTTTATTTAGATATGTACATATATGCACTTTCGTATTTATATACTTACATACATACATACATACATATATACTTATGCATGAGGAGGAAAACAGATCAGAAATGAATAGAGTAGAATACGAATAGTCGTAAATTTTTATTTATTTTGTTTAAATTAATGCACTAATAGATTATTTTCTTTGTCAGATCAAAATGGTGGTTTTATTCGACGTGTCATTCCATATATTTTTCTTCACGAAGGCGATCAACTCGAATAGACAGACGACACAGACAAAAGCACATAAATCTTACCAATGATTTACAAAAGTTAAAGACTTTTGGCATTCTTGTTGTTCTTACAAAGAAAGAAAAATTCTGAGTAAATGTAAAAAAAATGCAAGAATGGTTCAAACAAATAAGAGTAAAAATACAGAAAGAGATACAGCAAGGCTACGTAATTTGTTTATAAAAATAATTTTACACAGCTTTAATAGACCAAAAGCCTCCTGCTATTTGTTGTTGGTGATATTTTTGATTTTGAAGTGCAAATTTGTGAAATGGTTTCTTATTTTTATTTTTTAACTAGAAGTAACACTCAGGCAATTAATGGTCTACTACTATTACTAAGTGTTGCCTAATTTAGGAAAAGGATAGTTATAAGGAATACAGGTGCGAAGGAAGATATAGAGGAAAGCTTCAATATTTTACAACTTTGTTTTTTTGCACATTTTTAATAATGAGGTGTCAATGAGGTTTCAATGAGGCGTATTAAATATTTGAAACTATTGCTTAGTAGCCATTTTATTAATTATTTTACTCAGCCGATGATTTTACTACACAATACCGACGATGGAGGACGCTCTGATGTTACATTAGTATTAGTATCCGCTTATGATTTAGTTTGCGATAGGCACTGATTGACGGGTTCATTTAATCGTCCCCAGTTTCCATTAAAATTCCAGGCTTACATGGTTGAAGATGCCACACTCACCACAATAATCTATATAAGGATCAAACTTAACCCCCTTTAAGCAAGACCCAGACTTAAGTCGATAACGTAAAAGTTTTTGAACCCCTCTATCAGAATCAATCGTTAGATTTTGCCATTTTGGAATAAGTTTGATTTGGTTGCGCAATTTTATTTTAATTAAAGTCCATTATGGTTTTGGCGGCTGAGTGGCGTTGCAGAAATGTTTGAAAACCCAATAATATTAATACTACATATACATACATATGGGCATTTCCAGCAAAAGGTAAACCCTGGCCAAAAAGTTAGATATTATTAATATTATTTTTCTAACTTTTAGTAAGATTTAATCATATTTCCTCTTTAATGTTTAAAACATTAATGAGTATGTAGTGCTTGTGCTTTTTTCATAAATATGTTCTTAAAACTACAACTAATAGGAACAAATGAAGAGAGAGAGTAAACATTAACATTAATCTTTTCCACTTGTTTTCTTTTATCTTTAAATATAACGTTCGTTTCCAAAAAGGATGAAATATTCTAGTTACATTTGACACGTCAAGCCCATGTGTCTTAAAAGTTGGTTTTTAAACATATTTTAGGAACAGAATTTAAATATATTTTGCACTTTGCAAAAATTTTTAATACAAATATCTTTAGAGGTAGGCAAAGTTTATAGCGTTCGTCATTGTAAGTAAAATGTTATACAAAAAGTAAAATTTATAAATATTTTTTTTTATTTAGTATTCAAAGTTTGTCGAGGTCATAATCGTAAGTAATACTTTATTTTCAGAGAAAAAAAAATATTGTTATGTGTAAACACATCTTTTTATGCAGAAGTTGACCAAATATGACAAAAATTTGCTAAAAGAGATAAAAATCGTGTGAGACAAAAAGATATCGGAACAAAAAGAAAAATGAAGTTCAGATAATCGTTCAAGTTCTGGCTTACACATCGTTTGTACATGTTTTCTGGTGACTTCGGATGTTTAAAAACATAGGCTACGTCTGTTTAAAATAAAATTTTTAAAATACAAATTTATAGTATGTGTTTAGAATAAAACAATTTGGAAACGGACGATTTGAAATTTTTTGATTTTTTTGTTGTGTTTTGCTTTCACAAGACTTTGCTTAAAAGTGAAAATCAAAATATGTAAAAACTTCAAATCGTCCATTTCCGAATTATTTTTTTTTTAAATTCGGATGCTAGAATACATACTATTAATTTGTATTTTCTAAATTTTAACCTAAAGAGGTGTAGCAAGTGTTTTAACATACGAACTCACAAGAAAACATGTGAAAAAGATGTGGAAGCGAGAACATAGACGAATTAAATATTAATTTTTCTTCTCTTCTTTCGAGACACGCATTAATTAAAAAAAATATTTCATACAATAAGAATTGAAGATACTGAACTTACTCCCGATTAAGAAATTAATCTTGATTAGAATTCACTCTAGTTCAATTAAATTTAATATGTATCACTTGCTGAAAATTCTTTAAAAATGATGATAGGACCTTAATCATTTTATAAGACGATATATACATAATATCCTGAACTGTATTGTTATTTGTATTAAATAAATACATACATAAAATTTTCTTATATATTTTTTACTTAAATAATTTTACAATTGAAAAATATTTCATATAACGAATATAACGTTACGTATCAAGTATTGCTTATATAAAAGACAATAATAAAATGATTTTAACGCAACAAGCACTAGCGTGTAGCCCAATTAATACAGATAAATTTAAGTTTCGTGTTTTAGAAAAAGCGTGATTCATTTAGCAGAGTTTTGCGTTTTCATAGGTACCTTTCCTGTTCCTTTCCTTTTCCTTTTTTGGTAACGTTCGTATCACTTTTTGTTTGCTAATATCTTAGAAACCTATTTATGCAAAAATACAAATTTACCATTAAACATAAAACCAGTCCAATGCTGTTCAATAATTACAAAATGAACAAAATAATATGTTTACTTTAGGTTTTCTTCCCCATTTAAGACGTACGAGAGTAACGTTCGTCACCCTGGAAATGCCCATATGTATATATATATACATATATACATATATTACATTAAAAAATTCCTTGAGATCGAAATCTTTTTGCAAAAGTTTACCAATCTTTGCTTTAAATATTGCATGGTGGCGCGTGTGTCTTTTAGATAATATAAGGATGGTTTTAAGCCCATGCATACAAGTGTACATATATGAATAATAAAAAAATAACTCACATACATACAAATCTAAATTTCTTTGCTTTGCATAAGCTCTTTATGTTAAAGAATAGTAAACAGGAAACAATAAACCAACAGGAAGAGAGCAACTGCGCTAACCATTGATGTTTATTTTCTGCTGCACTTCTTAATGAAAGAAATTTGTGGCAAATTTGTTTATATATAACAACATTAATCTAGTACGATACAAGTATTTTTTTTACATTTAAAATCTTTAACATATTTTTGATAATATGTGTGTGCTTGTCCCTTACTTGCAATTTTATAGCTCTGCTGGCATAGCAAAATGTTTTGAAATACAAACTTGCATACTTTTTAACAAATTTTTTTTTTTGGTACAATATCTAAACAAGAAAACTGAGCTAGTTCTCTTTTATAAGAGTTATAAAATACAGAGATATCCTTAGACTATTATCTTGGAAGAGAAACACTCAGGAGAGGTTTAAGAAAGGAATCAAAGTCTACTGTACCTGCAAACCTTTTTGATTAGAAAATTATTTTTTTAGTTATCTATCGTCGCTACCACGTTGAACTATCGAATATGCAAAATTGGTTTTTTAGATTCGTTATTTTGGTACCTTAACTTTTACGAAATATCTCGTTTTAAAATGCTGAAATTATCACGGACGATAGATAACTCAATAAGAAATACTTTTAAGCTTGGCACTCTTAGGAATAGGCTGACTTTAAATTCATAATTGACGGGTCTTCGCGCTCTTCTGAAAAGTTAAAATTTTCACATTGGGCAGTTTGACGTGGTAGGGACGATATGTGTATACCAGAAAATGGAAATAAGTACTCAAAAAATATACTTAAGTATTTACTCTTACATACGAGTTAATAACTGCGCAGTACAAAAAATTCGTACGCTTACATATATTCTTTCAAACGACTGTGACCATAGCTGATTCCAACACAAAATATTATATTATCTCTACTTATGATACTGTGTGTGTGTGTCCCTTACTTGCAATTTTATAGCTCTTCTGGCATAGCAAAACGTTTTGAAATACAAACTTGCATACTTTTTAACGAATTTTATTTTGGTACAATATCTAAACAAAAAAAAATTGAGATAGTTCTCTTTTCTAGGAGTTATAAAATACATACATAGATAGCTTTACCATAAAATAAAAACAAGTACTCAAAAAATATACTTAAGTATTTACTATTACATATGAGTATAATAACTGCACACAGAAAAATGTCAACTTAAAATCTACTTAAACAAGGTTAATCTAATATTTTTTAAAAAATACCAATGTAAAATCACACACAGAAAAAATACCAATGTTATATCTCCATGCCAAAAGGTTGATTCAAATTCATTCAAATCACATTAAATTTACAAGAAATAATCTGTTGTTTGAGTGTGTTGGTGTTTATTTGCCTTGTTCATACTCTGCAGAAAATGTCAATAGTAAAATCATACTGATTATCTATTGACAATGTCACCAGTACTACTAACAAATTATACCCCAACTAATACTATTTACTAGTGACGCACGAATATTCGTATTCGTATTCGAATTGTCGAATACGAATGTATACAGGCAGATGCGAATACGAATGTATTTGTATTCGTCAAATTCAGGCGAATACGAATACGAATATTTTTCCAAAGAAATTAAATAAATAAATGCATAAATCCTAAATGAAATTTAAATAAATCACTAAAAATTTTAGTTTGTACAAATACATTAATTTTTTTTTATAGAAATTTGTGCTTTGTATCATTTTTAAACATTATTTAATGACGATCATTAAAATTTTGGGTACTTTTTATTAACTTTAAAGTACGCCAACAAGAGTGTGAAGTCCTTTTTCATAACAATTTTTTAATATTTCATATTGCATATAATATTCGTATTCGTATTCGCGAATATCATTTCAAATATTCGTATTCGTATTCGCGAATATCAAAAATTGACATTCGTTACATCACTACTATTTACTATTGACATTTAACACTGGCGTGTCCTACGAAATCTACCACTGACTGCGTCAATACTGACTAGGTAGTTCTTGTGGGACCATATGGCGATACACCACATTGTGGGAAATTTCCGTAGTGTATGTCTGTGTGTCTGTGTATCTGTGTGTCTGTGTGCCTGTCCGTGTCCACGTACAGACCAAACGGCTGGACCGATTTTTATTTAGTTTTTTTCTGTTTGAAAGGTGACATGATCGAGAGGGTTCCTAGCCATGTTTTAAGAAAATCGGTCCAGCCGCTTAGAATATATCGCAGCTTCTCTAGAAATATTCGGGAGTTCTTAAAATTTTTAATTTTTGTTATTATACAGTACAACATATGATTTTGGGACTCAATTCTGACAATTTCACGTGAAAGTAGGCCCAAACTGAAGAACTTGTTCATCATTCGTTTTGTCTTTTTACCTGCTAAAATATTTTTAATATCGATTTGAAGTTAGTAACTATCGTATAGGGGAATTTTTCACGTTTTAGGCTCTTTTGGTAAACATAACTCGAGAACCACTAGAACGATTTATCTGAAACAAATTTAGAAAAATTAAAATTCCTCTAATCTGTTCTTATACTGTTTTCCTATGTATGCAACACTTTCGAAGTTAAAAATGAATGTATGAAGGAAAAAAAGTATTTTTTGCCTAAAAATTAAATTTTTTTTAAATTCATAAAAAAATCAAAAACGCAAAAAAGTGTAAAATCTAATAAAAAAAAGGAATAAACCAAAGGTTATTTGATTTTTATGACTGCCAAGCAATAAACGCTAATAAATGTGCGTGAACAATTAAAAGGAAAAAGAGGATAGTGGACTGTTTTAATTATTTGGGGTTTTCGGGTGACTACCTGTATGATTTTTTTTTACAGAAATTGCACCCTCATTCATTATTTAGAAAGTTTTGCACAATTTGAAACGTACAAGTCAGGTATATAGCCAGGTACCCTTAAAACATGGGCCCATTTATAATTACCTGCAAGTAAAATATTGAAAAATACTTGTATTTATAGTTGATCGATTTTTGTCATTCAGCCAGTGCCGACGAACGCTAACAGTAAAAGTGATTTTTCTACAGTTTTTTTAAAAGTGAATAACAAGAAAACATAAAATATATATGTAAATATGGAAAATAAGAAGTGCCCAAAAATTGGATAATTTTTGTTACGTTTGTGGTCAAATCGTCCTAAAAAAACAAAAACTATCGACAAAATTTGTGTACTGAGGAACTCAAAAAAGCGTATTGTGATTATTTTGATGAAGCAGATTTAAGTGATTCAAATTTAACGCCGAACACAGTGTGCAAAAGTTTTTATAATACCCTTGTAAATTGGATACATGGAGGAGGTGCAACGTTGTCTTTTATGAAGCCAGTAATTTGGGTGGAAGGCACAACTGGACATGATGAATCCAGGTGCTACGCTTGCATGATAAAGGACATGGATGATATTTTGTTGCCACCGCTCCACATAAAATTAGGAATATCTAGGAAATTCGTTGCAGTGGTTGTCAAGTATATTGGGGACGCCTATGACTGTTTAAAATCCACCTTTCCAAAACTCAGTGAAGCTAAAATTAGAAACGGTACGTATCGTTGCCTGTATTTAAATATTGTCATATCTAAATTTGTTGATATCAACAACCTACGAAGAAAAGCAGATCATCAGAACCACAAGCGTCAACTTCAACGAGAATGGATATTGATAATAATTATAATTATAATTGTAAATGTTTTAAATTTTGTTTTTATGCATATATTCCATAAATTCCATATTTTCTGTGTAAGAATAGCTGCAATACAAATTGGAGTTTTTATTTTAAGTTTTGTGTATATTCTTTCATAACATTATTGGAATAAGCTTATTCATCGATTTTATTAAAAAATGTCTCACTTTACTCACAGGTTACGTGGCTTTATGCGAAAGTAATTAGATTTGACACTTTTTTGCATTTTTGATTTTTTATGAATTTAAAAAAAAAAATAATTTTAGGGCAAAAAATACTTTTTCCCCTTCATACATTCATTTTTAACTTCGAAAGTGTTGCATACGTAGGAAAACAGTATAAGAACAGATTAGAGGAATTTTAATTTTTCTAAATTTGTTTCAGATAAATCGTTCTAGTGGTTCTCGAGTTATGTTTACCAAAAGAGCCTAAAACGTGAAAAATTCCCCTATACGATAGTTACTAACTTCAAATCGATATTAAAAATATTTTAGCAGGTAAGAAGACAAAACGAATGATGCACAAGTTCTTAATTTTGGGCCAACTTTCATGAAATTGTCAGAATTGAGTCCCGAATCAATGACTTCAAAAATGTTGTACTGTGAAGAAGCTTAATTGTGTGTGTCTGAAGGAATATTTTCTACGCATCAAAAACAATATTAATATGTAGACGCTCCGTTGACAATGTCAACAAAATAGTCTACAAAGGTGGTGACAGTCAGTAGTAGCTGCAATACACTTTTGTGCTTAATTGTGTGAGTTGTTTATGTATTGTTGTTGTTTATTTATGTTTTAAAACAGCCGACAATCTGCTGCTGGCTGGTAGGCAGTGTACTAGTCTTGCATTCGGAGGATTGCAGGTTCGAATCCTGGAGTTAAGTCAAAGTATTTTGTATATTGTTTTACTAAAACTTTGTAAGTCAAAGCAATTTGTTTTTTTTAACTAAAACAAACTTTTCAAATAAATTTTATGTTAAATGATAAGAAACAATGTTAAAGTATAATTTAATTCAAGATGGTACATATTTAGTGTGTATCTTAAGAATATTTAAAGTTGTTGTGGCTGCAGGGTTAAGGACGTTGACTACAACGCGATGAGTTCCGAGTTCAAATATTGGCCGGGAAAGCCAAGAAAATGTCAACCACACGTAAATTAAATAATTAATAAAATATAATTACTACATTAAATTAAAATCATGTTGATCTAACTTGAAATAACTTTGATTCAACATGATTCTTCATTTTGATTTTAACAGTACTTAAATGTTAATTGAACGTGAAATAAAGTTATTTCAAAAGGAAAATTTTTCAACTTAGCTGTCAGTTGAAAAAGGCGAAGTTTAACATATGACGGATTCATTGTGCACTGGCCTTTAGAGCGCTTGTGTCCCCCTTTTTTAAGGGGATGTGTCCAGTAAAGTTCACGATATTACGAGCAAGCGGATTAGGATATGACTCGAGTTTTGTTAAATAATTGAGTTTGATTCTAGTTTTTTTATATAGTTTAGTTTATTATTAATTTGAAATCATATCTGCATGTTTGCTGGGATACTACATGCATATGTATATTGTCTATGTGCTTATAGAACTTTTTTATTTCTATTAGCATGGGGTTAGCGACGCTTCCCAACAAAGTGTGCTGCTACTAACTGACACTGCTGCAACTCCGACGGAGGATGTATTTTTTTGATTTGGTTGATTGATATTTGCGTCGGTTGTAGTTGTTGTTGCATGTTTAATGTTATTTTCGTGTAAATTAAAATTTTAAAAATAGTTCCCCTTCGCTATGCGTTTGTTTCCTTTCATAATATTACTAGAAGAAAAAAGAATCACCGTAAATTCATAAATTATTTTTTGTTACTTAAATAAGATTTATGTATGTATAAAAACAAACAATAATTGTTTGATGTACAAATGTATGTATGTATTTACATAGATACATTTTTTATCACCTCTAATAAAAACAACACTTTTTTGTTTATATGAATTGATATGGATTGTATATATTTTATCAATATCTCTTTTCATTTAGTAAATATTATTAGAAACCAGAGAGCCCGGTAGTGTTATTGGTAGTCTGCTAGCCTACTAGTCTCGAAGTTATGATTCAATTTCCAGCAAAGGCTCTAACTAGTCTGCTTTGCTACTGCGAGTGATAGTGAAAGTAACTGAGTATGCTTATACATATTCAACCATATTTGATATAAGAAGAGTATATATACTTCAATATAGTCCACCATTTTTTCTATAAGACGTGTGTTATATAAGATATTCTGGCTTATTTTCTATAAAAAGTGTGTATAGCCATATTGTCAACAATATTTTCAATAAGATACGTGTACTAACAAATATTCTATTATATAATTTCTATATGAAGATTATACCACCGTTTAGTCAATACCCTTTTCTATAAGATGTATGTGCTATCAGATATTGTATTTTCTTATGAGAATAGTGTACTGCAATATAGTCAACCATCTTTTCTATATGATAAGTAATCTACCACATATTCTAGCATATTTGCTATAAGAAGAGAATATCAGATGTGTGCGCCAAAAAACTTCATCTTCAGTAAAAACATCAAAAATTCTCAAAAAAAACTAGATTTAGAATAGGGACTTCTTATAAGTCATTCAGGGGATTCAAACGGTAGTCATAACGTCATAATGTTTTAAAATTTTTGTTTGAAAGAATAACCAAAAAGAAGCAAAAAGAATTATATTAAAATATTTTAAAACATTTATGACATTCTGACCTTTATGGCTGCCGATTGAATCCCCCCACCAATTATTTACTCTGATAAAGTAAAAACTTTAAATTTTTTCGTATTTGAAAACTAAAAGCTTAAGTTTAAAAGATATATTAATTTTCATAAATATTTACAGCCTTATTTATAAAAAAAAATATTAAGTCTTTATAAAGACTTTTTAAGAAAAATTTTGTATGAAACTTTATTTTAAAAAACCTTTCTAAAACCTTAATAAGTTTTATAAATAAAGCTGTTAGTAAATATGTGTATGTTAATACAGTATTTAAGATTCGATATGAATGATTTGTATTGATTGCTGTTGAACACCCTGAAACATCCATGAACGTACTTAATAAATTTTCACAATGAGCTTTTATTGTAAAAATAATTTTCGGTTTAAGATATTATGTATTAAATAATTTCAGAAACGAAAGTGTCGATAGTCTCTTTAGTTTCGTTTTCATTCAAATGAGTTTAGATCTTCCATTTGGTTTGCAATGAAAATTTAAGAGCTACAAAATAGAATTCATAAAAACAGACAGATTTTCTTAAAAAAAAAGCGGAAGCAATTGCGTAGTAATTTTCCAAACAAAAACAAAAATTTAATAGGCACAGATACAAAAATAAAATAAACAAATACATGTTTGTATGTAAAAATGTATAAACATGCAAACAACTACATGCTAGATATACAAACAAACCATCCATTCCATCTAGTATGGAATGTTATATATGTGGCCAATGAACTTCATTGTATTCAAAAACAAATAATATTTAAAAACACACAGACGCTCAAACAACAACAGCAGCAAGAAAAGGAACTACATACAACAAAATTAACACAGTCTCTTCGGACTAAAACCACTTGATAAACATATTTAGAAATTAAATTATAGTTGTAATCATTTCTAACACAGAAATTTCACTGTGTATACATCTTCTACCTATTCTTGGTGAATATATAATATTCAATTATATTACATATAATTTGATTATTAACGGTATATTGTTTGGCATTCTGGATGCCAGAATTTTGCATATATACGGAGGGTCTTTGCTGTTGAACTTCTAAACTAGTCTCCACTTGCAAAGGTTCGTGGCCTAGGTAGTGCATCCACCATCTTACATATGGAAGGTGAAAGTCTTAACTATATGTTTAAAATTAAGGCGAATTTAGTACGTTGAATTGAAACTGTCCTACCGACATTATATTACTTATTACTATATTGTCGACACTCATCAGCTATAGTGTTGCATTTGTATTTGACAATTTATTAGTAACCTTTTTCCAACCTTGTAAATGTGTCAATTTGTTTCTTCATTCAAGGGAACTTCTTGTTAAAAGTTGTAAATTTGTGAAAATTTTGTTTAATGCTTTAAATTTAAGCTAAAAGTTATTAAAAATATACATGAAAAAAAGATATAAAGTGTCTATACTAAAATATATCGAAATATTCCGAAAAAAAGCTGTGAATACTAGACAGCATGGCACCTGCACCACAACCTCTTGAGCAGGGTCTGGCCGGTTATTTGCCACAAGGTCAGGAAGGCAGCCCTCGTATGAATACAATATCTCTTGCTGTGCTTATAGATTTTATCATACAGAGAACTTATCATGACCTAACCGTGTTGGCAGAATTGTGAGTATTTAGTGGACGTAAGATAATAAAATAATTAATTACATTGTGTAATTTTGTTTTTAAGATTACCCCGTAAGTCCGACATGGAGCGTAAAATTGAAATTTATAATTTCTCGGCCAGAACACGACAATTGTTCATACGCTTAATTGCTTTAGTTAAATGGGCCAATTCTGTTTCTAAAGTGGACAAGTCTGCGGTGAGTTTAAAATATATCATCAGTATCATTAGAAAATTAGTGTATAACAAAAAGTGTTTTTTTTAGAATATTATGAGCTTTTTGGACAAGCAAAATATGCTATTTGTAGAGACTGCCGATATGTTAGCTCGCATGTCTCGTGAGACTCTGGTTCGTGCTCGATTACCCAATTTTCATATACCAGCCGCCGTTGAGGTTTTAACAACTGGTACTTACAATCGTCTGCCCACATGTATAAGGGAACGTATTGTTCCACCAGACCCCATAACACCACAAGAGAAAAAACAAACCCTTCTTAGGTTAAATCAAGTTATTCAACATCGTTTGGTAACGGGAAAATTAATGCCCCAAATGAGAGAATTCAAGGTAAGGTTCACCATGTTTATGAATTCAAAACCATTGATTAATTAATATATAAATTTTGTTAGATTCGTAATGGGCGTGTTACCTTTGAAATCAAGTATGAATTTAACGTTTCGCTAACCGTTATGGGAGATAGTCCCAATGTACCTTGGCGTCTATTAGATATTGATGTATTAGTGGAAGACAAAGAATCTGGAGGTAAAATACAATTTCTTCTTTTTTTACATAATGTTTTTACAATATTTTATTTATGCTTAGATGGAAAGGCCTTAGTTCATCCTCTTCAGGTAAATTATATTCATAGGCTCATTCAAGCACGTTTAGTTGAAAATCCTAATGAGTTAAATGAAGTCTACAACTGCTTGCACTACTTCTGTCAATCTCTACAACTTGAAGTGTTATATACACAAACTTTACGTCTCAGCTACGAGCGATTGGATGATAATATACAAGTGGAGGAGTATATACCGGGTGTTAAGGTTTCGGTATCTTATTGGCGAGAGTTAACAAGCAAAGATCCCAAATCTGAACTTGGTTATCGTTTAACTGTACAAACGGATTCCAATGAAATTGGACGGCCACTTGCAGTAATACATGTGCCTTCTTTGGGTGCTAAAGAATCAGCGGAAGTAGCAGATCGTGCTGTGCGTTCGGATCATCTTTCAATGGAACGTTTGATAGTGCATACAGTTTACATAAGATCAGTGTCCAGATTGTCAGATTTAAAATTGGAATTTCAGGCTTTTCTTAAAGATGTTGATTGTGAGTGTAAATCTCTTAAAATGTAATCTTTATCCTGGTAAAATTTTTATATAACAATTTGTATCTTTTTATATTTTTAAATAGTTAAATTAGAGGGAACACCAGCTATTTTAACTGTTCCTGTGTTAACGCCCTGCTTAAGAGCTGAACAAATACATATTACTATTGATACTCATACCGGCATGTTGCGTTGTCATGTACCCAAGCATTTAGACTGTCCTATTATACCGGAAATGCAAGCATCATTAAATAATGATCGCGTTAAATTAGCGCAAATTATGTCCGAGATAAGATATTGGATAACCCATAGACGTTGTGAAAAAACTTTACAGCATTTGCCGGCAACAGCATGCGAAAGTTTACCTTTTCTTACCATGCCCGAAAGCGCTCTACTTCAAGCAGGTAGACATAAAATATTTGTGAAGCTACATCGTCATCCAAGTGTGATACTGGTAAGTTTCTTTTTTTTATTTACTTTAGGCAAAATCATATCGTAGACATGTTTTAAACTTTACAGGTTGTGCAATTGAAAGAGAAACCTAATATGCCAAATGAAATGGAATATACCTTTCATTTAGGTTTTGTAGCCTTTCTAACAAATGAAAATGATCCCACTTGTGATGAAACATCTCAACAGTTGGTACCTGTACTGGCTCCGCCCAATCTGCAGCCCGGTAGCACTCCAAATGCTGAAGTTCCTAAAGTTTATACAAAACTTTTAAAACTTATAGAATTCGATACATTTGTCGCAACTCATGGTCCAGGCACGGATGTTGATGGTAAGTGACGTCCGGTTAAATATGTTTGTTTAAAAACTGGTAAATAGAAATTTCAAAAATCGGCAAGAAAAGATTTTCTTGCATTACTTTTGTCTAAAACAAGATACATAATTTTATTTCTTTTTTCGTTGACCATATAGACGAATGTGTTTTAAACAAGTCGGACTATAATTTCAATAGGCAACTGTTTAACTCAACTGCGCGACTCAAGGAAGGATATTGTGCTTATAAGCCTACATATGTATGAATCGATGGTCACAAGTAGAAAGCCCCTAACTTGTATTTTCACGAAATTGATTTTTCAGTGATTACAATACATTTCACTCAAATACACCTCGTTACAGAAATTTATTGCAACAGTAATAGTTGTAAAGTTACAATTATTTGAGTTAGGGCCTTTCGTTGTGACCAACGATATGTATCCTTAGCTAAAATACAAAAAGGCGTAACTGACAAAACTATAATTTTACAGGAGAAGCAAAAAACTGAACAAAAATATATATAATAAAAGCGACACTTTATCGCAGAAGGGCATTTATAATAATCTATCAAAAATGTTTTTTTAGTTTCCCTTTTTGTATTTTAGTATCGGTATGTATCTGTGTTCTTTTGAGGCACTATATAAACCAAACGCGTTGCCCAATTTTGATGATTATTACGTGAATCAATTTTTCTAAATCCCGGAAGTGTCACTAAAGATACAGCAGCAGTAAAAATTCAATATGGCGGCTTACAGATAATAATATTTCATTTCGAATTACCGTTTAGGATTTTTAGATTTAAAGTCGACCGCATTCGGGTTTTTAATTTTTTTTTAATTTTTACCTGCTGATTTTATTTACAACAAAGTGATGATAATTGATTCCACTTCAATGTTACGTCTTCTATACAACCACAGGAAGTCCAATAGCAATAATAATAGTAAATAAAATACCTGTATATACTAAACTTCCTGTTCTATTGAATGGACATGTTCGTAAGAGCGGTAGAACAGGAACCAAGCAAAGTATGATACATAGTGTTAAAGTTTCAATGTAAAAGTATTACAAAACAAAACAAAAATATTTAAACATCTTATTCTTTGAACTTTGAATATTATTTTTAATAATAAAAGAAAATTACGTATAGTTTTAGTTGGGCATTAAAAAATTTAATAAATGTATTTATTCCAGATACTCCACCACACAAAAGAAAATTGGGTAATGAACATGGAGCCCCATCTGCCAAGCAAGCCAAAACTATATATCCCGCTTACTTTATACCAGAACTTGCACATGTTGTTGCAATGTGTGATGAAAAGATACCATTCTTGAATTTAGCACAAGCCCTAACAAGATATAATATACCGCACAGTGGTTTACAAGTTGAATCAAATGCCACTTCTTTAGTATTGAAAATTCTTACACTACCCATGCCAGGTCAAAACCATGGAGAAGAACAAAAAGTATATTATATTTACATCCTTGAAACTTTTAACAAATTTTCCATGTTTTTTAGCCGCATTCGCACATTTTAAATATGCCCGCTATCAAGCCTCACATTTGGAAAGATTTAATGAAACGTCTTCTGTCCATATCTATACGTTCGCAAATGAATAAGAACAATCAAATACGGGTTTGGGTTGTTGAGTTTGTATTCTTTAGTACGCCTTTGCAGAGTACACATCCCAAGGAGCAGGGAAATCGCAGAACAGTTTATCTCACTTATGAACAAATCAATCATGATTTTTCCAAAACGGTGGAAGATTTATTAAAAGATTGGTCAAAAATCGTTTATCTCTATACACTGGTTTATAATTTTTCAGAGCATATGAAAAATAGTAAGTCTTGAAAACGTTCTAGTATTTCAATTGCTATCAATGTTTTACTAAAATAAAACTATTTTTATATTTTCAGAGCGTATAAATATTTCAGATACTATAACCATAAACTCTTACAATTATATAAATCTATTATTGGGTTATGGGCCTAAAAAGGAGGTTATTTGTAATATTTATTGGTCAGCACAATCACGTGGCTTTCGTTTAATATTTATGGGCGGCATAACTGCCGTGAATGCCCATTCGATGATGAAAGATCAATTGGCTACACATTTAAATAGCCAACATAGTTTAGCACAAATGGTGTGTATTTTGCATGAAACATATTATCCACTGTCTTCTATTGCCAAATTGCCCATCATACCGCACTTGGGCATACCGGTAAGATTAATGAAAATCATACAATTCATAATTATAGTATTTATAATATTGTTTTTTTGATATTTTTCAGCGTCCACAAGTACCCGTTTTATCTTTTTGTATTTTACCGCAATCTCCTTGTCTGATACGATTGGCTTATCAGGCCATGTTTTGTTTGGAGATACGTTTTCGTTCTGGTCGGTTAGTTTCAATACGAGATGGCGCTTACAGTCGCTTCGATAGAAATCTTATAGAAGATTTCACACCCATACAAGGATTAAAGGTATGTTAAAGTTGTTAAACTTACGAAAAGTTCTCCTAATTATATTAAATTCAAAATTTAGGGCTTCCTTTCCAAATATGTGGATGAAAATGCTGTTTATCGAGGCCGATCACAAAGCGAAGATGATAATCCGCCATCGCCCTTGGGTATGGAAGACAATTTTTCAGGCCCGGGTAGTGTAACAGGTTCCGGAACAGGTGGCTCTTCACCATTTCTCAGTGCTGGCATGAGAGGTCCACAGTCTCCACGTGATAGTGGGTTGCGATTCCCAGCACCTCACACGCCTCCTTTAAGCTCGAATCCCCACACACCAGCAAGCCCTCATACATCGTCAGGCGGTGGTAACTCTACGAACGTTGGTAATACGCAAAATCATCCGAACTACAATTTAACGTCACCGCCAGGACCTCATATGCCCCATCCCTCACCAGGTGGACTAATGCCTTCCTCGCCCTTAAATCCTCAACCAAGTCCTCATATGGTTCACAGTCCAGGGCCCAGCATGTACATGCAAGGTCATCAAGATTCACCATTTGCCGCCATGTCTCCAGCGAATTCCAATTGGCCAGGATCGCCTAGCATGCCAAGACCTTCACCGCGACCAGGACAAAGTCCTGATCACAAATCCAGCCAATCTGGCAACTCGGCGCCCAATACCACATCCAATAGTAACGTAAATACGCAAGGCATGAATCGCATACCTCAAGCCAACAGATCATGGGCCGGAGCTGTGCCCACTGTTTTAACCCATGAAAAACTAGATTTACTGTGTCGTCCCAGTACACATCCCAATAAGGATATTGGTGCTACGCCCGACATAAGTCCTCTTGAACGTTTTCTTGGCTGTGTTTACATTAGACGCCAACTGCAGCGACACGTTCAAAACGATGAAACATTAACGGTCTTAAATTCCAATGAACCCGGAGTAGTACCATTTAAGGTGGACAATCTACAATGCCAAGTAATTCTTAATCAAGTTCACATGCAATCTTTACATTTGAAAATAACTCAACTGCCCCCTCCTCCTACTCCCGATGGCAAGCAACCTTTTCAACTTAGCCCCGACGATTTAATAGTATTGGAGCAGTTTTTTGATACAAGAGTGGCAGCTCCACCTTACAGACCAAATTCCTTGCAGGGTTTCTGTAAAGTTCTAAGTTGTGCACCTCAAGTACTTAAAGATTTTACACAAATCATGCGTCTTGAAATGAAACCCGATTTAGGGGGAGACCAATTAAAATGGACTGTACAATTTTGCATGCGTGTACCTCCATCGGCGGCTCCGATTATACCCATTGGTAGCCCAGGTGTCTTGATAGTGCGTTTGAAAATATTGTTCTTCGTAAGTTCCATCAATTAAATACATGCATACATACATTCCAAAATATGTTAATTTTTACTGTACTTTAAAGCTGCAAATTACTCGCATACCCTACAATGGCAAAGAGTGGAAGGACAGCCCTTCTCTAGTTTTACCCATGGTGTATGATCTCAGTTCAAATTTAACACAATTGGCTGAGAAACGCGAACAAGTACAATCGCCAGCAGCTGTAGCAGCCAGTACTTTATTAAGACGTTTCTCCGAATACGGAGTACAACATGGCCAATGTTCTTTGTTTCCAGCCGTAAGGGATTTATTGACGAATCTGCAACTTCCGAATGATGTGCCACCGCCAAATCAGGTAAATTTTTGAAAATCTTTTTTTATTTTCAAGTATCGCCATACGAAAATTTCATTAAAAATTTCATGCTGTACATTTTGCAGTTTTTATATGAAAATAGTTTAAGAAATTTCATGTTTTCACTAGTTATAAACGCTAAATAATTTGCATAGGGATTCCAATATTAATCCATGAATTCTGAATAATTCCTAACAAAATGAAATTATTATGAAAATATTTTAGGCTATTGGACCTCCAGTTGGGGCCATGGTTGGCTCGAGTCCAAACCCCATCATGCATTCACCAATGCAACAAATGGGTGGACCCGTAGGACCACCACAGGTTGGTCCAGGTTATGCTCAGATGCCACAAAATCCAGGTCCTCAGTGATGAAGGCGAAAACGCCGCTCGGCAGCCAATCTTAACATATGATGATGCAGCACAGGCGGCTGGTAACAAAATATTTTTTTTATATGAATGACTTATTGTAATAATGCCATAAGCCACCCGAATTGAAAAACTTGTTTGTGTTTTTCCTATTCATTATAACCATCCCAACATCCATACCCTCAAAAGATTTAAGCTATTTTCCAATTAGTTTCTAATTTATACGATAATTGACTTCAATCAACTTTTTTGTTGAATTTTGTTTGAGTAATAATATCATGAGCCACCAATTTTTCAAAGCTTAATTCAAAATTTTTAATTCTGTAGAAGTTGTGTAGGAAAGTCATGATTCAAACATGTACTTTTTTAATATTTGATGTTGTAAAAAATATTTTCAAATTATTTGAACAACCATAATGCAGAAATTGCAAACATTATTCAATAAACTATTTAATTAATTGCCTAAAAGATAACTTGTGTAATAATTTATTTAAAAGCAATTACATGAAATTTTTTTTCATAAGACACATTAGTTTTTTTGAAAACTGCGATTTCCTCTATGTTGCTGTTGTCGAACGATAAGTATGCGATAGTAGCCGTTCTAAAGGAGTCATTGAGTGTACAGTATAATTTTATGAAAGACAACATATTTTTTTTAATTTTTTTTAACTTTAAATTATTTTATTTTGGCATATGATGTTATTACAATAAGCCTTTCTTTCATATCTCAAATTGTTTATGTAATGTCCTTTATTGTTTTAGATTTTCTTTAGCGAATTTCGAAAGGAATCTTTAATCAAATTGTAGAGAAAAAAATGCAATAAGATTGTTATTGTTTTTAATTATTTGCAAAACTTTTGGCAAAACAAAAATTATTTTTTTATAAAACAAAACAAAAATATTTACTTAATAATAATCACATTAATTTATAAGTATGTATTGTATTTACAAAGAAAGAAAATATTAAAAACAAACATATTTAAGAATAAAAATTATAAAAATACATTTAATTATGAACAAACACCATAAAACTTTTCTTTAATATCACATTCATTCACAACAGAAAAAAACTTCCCCGAGTGGGAAAATAATGAAAACTTCGAATGAATTATTATATACAAAAATAGTTTTCTATAAAATTTTCTATTTTTAGATTTTAACTTGTTAATAAGTAAGACTGATGACCCGTTCGGAATGTTTTATTTCAGTTAGTTAATTCTGTTAATTGATTAAATATCTAACTAGCTTTTGGCTTACTAGCTTCAAATGTTCACATACATACATACACACATGATATGAGGTACTCGTATATGCGATGATTTTGATTTATTTATCAACAGCTGCCAATTCAGTATGACCTTGTTGAGAAGGAAGCTCGGAAATATCATCATTTTCCGAGATCAAAGATACCCAATAGCGCAGTTTCTTATTACGCAAATAACTGCCTGAATTATCAAAAACAACCGTATCTAAAAAAGATGCATATGTATATAAATACTATTATAATACGCTTTCCAAATCAATTGTTAGTGCTATTTTTGTACTTACATTTAGTATTGGGGCGAGTGAAAAAGAATCCTATTTCATCCATTTCATTGGAGGACACCGTACCCAAGTGAACTTCACTTCGTTTTTCGCCGCTTTTCTTATCCACACTATAGATGCCGAACTTGATATCATAATCTATGGTGCGAAACTCCCAAGATAAAATTTGATCTTCTTCGCCAGGCTTCTTTTCACCCACATCGAATTCGAGTTTGAGTTTATTGCCCTTATTAACCACCGTCTCTATGAAGTTTTTGCTGCTGTCGTATTCTTCTTTTTGTTCCACATACAATTCTTTGGGAATTGTTCCAGCCCAAACAATCTGTGTAAATAAAATATTTAAATGTAGTATATCTGAACAAAAATGGAAGATTTTAACATTAAATATATATTTTAATTTGAAATTTATTTGCTGGTGGTTTAGCTTGGTCTATATACGTATTTCATTGGCGCTTAAACCAAATCATCAGTAGACTTCAACCACAAATTTTGAACAGTCACAAACCTCTTACTTTATGCACAGACTTTCAAAAACTATAGAAAAATAAAATAGATTCATATCGAATATAAATTATTTGCTGGGTTTTGTATGAGTTTCAAAACCTACTAAGCTTATTTTGTCTTTGTGATTTTCAAAAATATTATTATTCTATGAATTCTCATATAGTTTTTGAAAGTCTGTGCATAAAGTAAGAGGTTTGTGACTGTTCAAAATTTGTGGTTGAAGTCTACTGATGATTTGGTTTAAGCGCCAATGAAATACGTATATAGACCAAGCTAAACCACCAGCAAATAAATTTCAAATTAAAATATAATTATGACAATATGTCGAATAATAAATTTCTTAAATATTAATATATATATATATATATATATATATATATATATATATATATATATATATATATACATATATATATTATTCACGCGGTCTACTACTCTGTAATTAGAAACGAAAGAAAATCTTTTCAAGTTAGCGTTATATAAACAAAAACAAATATAAATTCGAAGGAATATTCTTTGGTTTCGAATTTCAGAGTAGAACCCCAGGTATGTGATGAAAAACGATTAAGACGTAAACCCTATTTGAAAACGATAAAAGGTACGTTTTGTCGATCATTTTAAATATCTTTTTAATAATATAGGAATTGCTAAGTATATTTATTTGACATTTAGTAAAATTTTTGAAGACTTTTCTAAGCAGAAACAAAATGCATATCGTCACCTAAACTGCAAAATAACGTATCATCAAAAAATTCAACATTAATTTTTTATTGATTACGATTCACTACATCATATTACATATGTGTACAAAATTTTGCTGGTCTTAAGCGGTCCATACACTACAACAGCATGCACGCACAATCAAGCGATTGAGCATTCATGCTCGAAGCACACATTATACCAACAAGCTGGTACAATATTCATTTTTTACAAAATTGCGGTAAGGGTGGTTATGAATAGTGACACAGTTTTTGCTACAATTTATTTATTTTTTTCAGTCTATGGACAAAAAATTCTTACAATTACTATTGGTATGTTGTTAAAATTAGCAGCTATGTATAACTAAAGAGCTAAAATTCTCTTTTCCATTGAAAACAAGTAAGAGTGCTATATTCGGCTGTGCCGAATCTTATATACCCTTTACCAAAGTGCGTTTATGTAGTATAGAGATACATACATAAGCACAGAGATATGCAGGTACATAGATATTAATTTTGTGAAAAAATTCATACTTTTTTCTCTAGTGCAATTTTTAGGTTTTTGGCACTATGTTTAATTTGGTGGTTTTTAAATTTTGGCGATTTATTTTGTTTTGCTGATTTTTTTAGTTTTGGCGATTTTTTTTCATATAGGCAATTTTTTTTGGCCTTGAAAATTTTTTTCTGTTTTTGGCGTTTTTTAATTTTGGTGACTTTTTTCCCTCTGGCAATTTTTTTGATTTTGAAATTTTTTTTCATTTAGGCGATTTTTTTATTTTTTTGGAGATTTTGTTTCATATAGGCAATTTTTTCAGTTTTTGGTGTTTTTATTTCTTTTATGCATTTTTTTTAGTTTTGACACTTTTTTCTCGTTTTGGCGATTTTTTTCGGTTTTTGCGATTTTATTTCGTTTTGGCTATTTTTTTGATTTTGCCGATTTTTTTTTTTCATATAAGCGATTTTTTTTAATTTTTGGGGATTTTTGTTCATATAGCATTTTTTTTTTGTTTTGGCGATTATTGCGGATTTTTTCATTGCGGGAATTTTTTTTGTTTTGACACTTTTTTCTCGTTTTGGCGATTTTTTTCGGTTTTTTTAATTTTGGCGATTTTTTTTTCGTTTTGGCATTTCTTTTGATTTTGTCGATTTTTTTCATATAAGCGATTTTTTTAATTTTTGGCGATTTTTTTTCACATAGGCAATTTTTTTTTGTTTTGGCGATTTTTTTTAGTGTTTGGCGTTTTTTTTCATTTTGACGTTTTATTTTCTTTTTGGCGATTTTTTTATTTTGGCGATTTTTTTCATGTAGGCGATTTTTTTTTTAATTTTTGGCTATTTTTGTTCATATAATCATTTTTTTTTGTTTTGGCGATTTTCGCGGTTTTTGGCGCTTTTTGTCATTGTGGAAATTTATTTTTAGTTTTGACACGTTTTTCTCGTTTTGGCGATTTTTTTCGGTTTTTAGCGTTTTTTTTTAATTTTAGCGTTTTTTTTTTCATTTTGGCGATTTTTTTCGTTTTGGCAATTTTTTTTTTAATTTTTGGCGATTTTATAATTTTTGGATTTTTTAGTTTTACCGTTTTTGAAAATTTGAACAGTTTAGCTTTTACGGTTTCCAAGATATAGCAATTTGTTAAAATTACATAGTCAAAATTGCATTAACTGATGGACCACCCTTTACTTTAAATTTTTTTAATTTCAGTATTAATTGTTGTAGCCTATATAAAAATACACTAATTTTACAAACTTCAAGTGTCAATATGCATATGTACATACATAATACAATTGCATGTATATTACATGGGATTTTAAAAGTTTTCGTCGCTCATTTTGGAACACCCTTTAATTTTTAGCATTTATATATTTGTTGTTGTAGCGACCCAAGTTCTACATACACTGTCCAAATTTCAGACCCGTAGCTTTTACCGTTCCTGAGAAAAGAGCCTTCTTCCTAAAACATGAAATATGTTTAATTATTAGAAAAAAAGTTAAAGTTGTCCAACCCTGGAAACGTTTTTTTATTTTGTTAAGTTTTAAAAATTTTTTTTTTCATTATAAATACCAATTTTCTTCATACCGAAGTATAAAATAAGTTAATTTAATAAAAAAGTAATAAAAACTTGTTTTCGGTAGTTATTTTCTATGGGAAAATAGAGTTTGAGTTTTCCAGCTCTGAAACAGTCTGCCCGATTTTGCTGATTTTCAATAGCAAAATTTTTCGGAAAATTTCTGACACACCAGTCCAAGAACGAAGTCTCTAGCTCTTCTGGGAGCTTGGGAAAACCGATTTCACGTACAGACAGACGGACAGACGGACAGACGGACATCGCTTGTTCGTCTTCCCTATGCATAAGGATCTAGAATATATATACTTTATGTGTCGCTTATTAATATTCTAGAAATTACAAACGGAATGACAAACCTATATATACCCTTTTACCATTTTTTGGTAAAGGGTATAAAAATTATATTTCAATAAATTATATTTTTTAAATGCATGTTTACTTCATGAAAACTTTGCTCAACTGAGCTAATTTCACCATATACTACACCAGCAAGCTTGTACCATCAGCAAAATATCAAACTCTATTTGACATCACTACAGCAACACGTACATACAATCACACAAAATGCCCATACACGACCCAACCGCTGGCACAAACACTTGATTGCGCATGCATGCTGTTGTAGTGTATGGGCCGCTTTATGTAAAAAAATACCACAGTTATAAGCAAAATTCAAAATAACGTATCATCAAGTGCATGGTTTGCTTAAACAATATCATATCACTCATACGTATTTAATAAACTCAATTAGTATTTTCAAATAATATGCCAAGGAAAAACGCAAAAAAATTTGCTCAATTATTAATAAAAACTATAATTTTATTTTAGATTTTGTTTTTAAATATATTACATAGTTTATAAAGTTGATGATACGTTATTTTGATTCAGAAAAACACAATTCAAAATAACGTAAGACACATAACACTAAGCTTATTTTGATAAACGGATAATTTTTACCAATAATGAATTTATTGTTTTATTTTAACCATGATTTAACAATTTTGTATTAATATCTCTAATAGTTTCCATTTTATGCAGTTTTTTGCTTCTCCTGTAAACTTATGATAAGTGTTGTTACGTTATTTTTTAGTGTTTTTTTTTCAATAATTTTTAATAAATTTCGTTTCACATAAGCACATATATTTTATAATCTAGTGTGCCTTTTAAAAGTTTGAGATTGGCTTAAAAATGGCTCTCAAAATCGATCGGAATTCGCCTATTCAAAATAATCGTTTTGAAAACGATAGTTTTCCATCATACGAGTAACATACCTGATTAGTATTTTCTAAAATAAGATTGAAAATACGAGTATATAATTACCTTGCCACAGCATCTTTCATCGCCATTTTCCACGTAATTTCCACCAAAACATTTAGGGAAAATATCTGGATCAACATGACTGAACAAAGCGTCCTTCCATTTGTCACTGCCTAACTTATAAATATTTATTTTACTCATGGTATATTCGTCCAAAAATCTCTTTACGAAATTGAAACCCACAGAAAATAGTTTAGGAGCTAAAAGGGAAGAATTACTTATGAATATATATCATATAAAATTGAGAGTGTTTTCTCTTACCATTCACTATATAGCACATTTTTAATATTTCCGGATAATTTTGTTCATACTCCTTAATCATAGAAATTACCAATTCGGTAGCTGGACGCCAGGCATATTGTTTCAAATTAAAATCGTTCATATCAAAATATACAACCAATTGTCTAGCCTTTGGCCCATGAATTTTACTTTGCTCATAACCGGCCTTCATGAAACGTTCCAGCAACATGACCACATAACGTTGGAAATCAAAGCGGGTGACACAATGCAATATGCCGAATATGTCAAAATTGTAGAAAGGACACACAATAACTGCATAATTAAGAAAATAGTTATAAAATTATGTAAAATTAGTGCAATTTCAATGGTGTTCATGAATAAGGGGTTCAAAATAACCTTTATTTAAACTGTGGTGTATTCAGGCCTAGGCATGCTAGGCCCAGGTTTAGGGCGGGATAATTTAAAGGACCCCAAAATTTAAAGATAAACTAATGGAAGTGCAATTAAAACTTGAAAATTTATTTATCTAAGATTTACTTTAAAACAATATGAACTTTTTATTAAATTATTGATAAATATGATTGATATAATCAACTAAGTGTTTTGAAATTAAAAGGGTGGTACATATAATCTTATTGAAGAGTGCTTTGACCGGGAGCAGGCCTAGTGAACAATTTTTTGAAAAAATATTAATTTGAAAGCTAGACAACGTTACAACTTACATACATCGCACAGTGGGGTGACTTCATAAATTTCTGCGAAAAAAATAATGGTCCCAGATCCCAGAGAATTATATTGACAAAATTAAAAAATATTTTGAAATTATATGAAAAACATCTACCGCCTATGCAATTAAAATCGTTTTTTTTTCGCATAAAAAAGCAGAATTATTCAATAAAAGAAACACATTACGAGTTTCATCAAAATCGGTTACGCCCACCGCAAGACAAAAAAGTTTGGCGACCACTGTTGTACCAATTTTCTACTCCTTGTTGATATATGTCTATTCAATTGTACTTTCATCATCCTTGAAGTCTAAATACGCAAAAAGCGTATAAATAGAACGCGAAATACATCATAAAGGTAGTTTTTTAACAAAAAGTCTTCTAATAAAATGTTTAATAACTCGGTAAATTTCGAGGAATTTTTTAAAATAAACTTGCGAATTTCTCTTTATCAATTATGTTTTATAAGTAAAGTTATAAACAATATGGTTCCAGTACAAAAATACTGCCTAAGAACGAGTCCAAAGTAGAAAAGTGTCGATAAACCGAAAAAATTATATTTGGTAAATACATATGTATATCTGAAATTTACTGAAACAATATGTATATGATTCGAAAAGTTTTAGACTTTTCTTTCTAAAATCCGTTTATAAATTCAAAATCGGTTGATTTTAAATAGATAGTTAGAGGTTGATAAGTGTCTACGGGTACGAAAAACCGTTTTTTAATCCGTAACTCAAGATTTTGGAGGTGTTTGGAAAATTTCAATTACAGATTATTGTTATACTCGACAATACCTACCAGAAAAATAGTAACACGTCCCCGGTATGTCGATTTCATTAAAATTTGTCACACAGTGTAATTCATATATGTGACATTCTCCGAGAAAAGGGACCTAGTGTGTGAAAATGAAGTTTTAAGAAAATCGCATTTAAAAATAAAATTTTAATGTTTTTCTAATTTTTATCGATTTTCCCAAGTTTCCGTTTTTTGACACACTAGGTCCTTTTCTCGGAGATCACATATTTTTAAAATATATTAAACTTTAATAACAATGTGCTCGAATTCAAAATTTTTTTAACAAGCCGGTGACCCGATGGGTAAACCTAATTCGAGTGCGCTGAATTAAACTGTGCTAACCAGTCATTGTTTTAGGTTAAATCTTGATATAAAAATTAATGAATGGTAGAATCTTCATTATTTTTTAAACAACCTAAAAAAATTGTTAGCACCATTGGATTCAGCGTACTCGAATTAGGTCCACCCACCAGGTAGGTACCCTGTTTGTTACATTTTTGAATTACCACAGTGTAATTAAGGTCAAGTGGTATTATCAAGAAAATTATGCATACATACATACACTCTAAGTTTATGGGATAGAGAGGATAGAAGAAGACTGCAGACTTGCTTGTTTGAAGTTATGCGGTTTTTTATATAGAAGTATAGAAGTAGTATACTTTTTTTGTA
Source organism: Tachina fera (assembly GCA_905220375.1). Lineage (NCBI taxonomy): Eukaryota > Metazoa > Arthropoda > Insecta > Diptera > Tachinidae > Tachina > Tachina fera. The sequence continues at coordinate 47,516,732 of LR999964.1, read as the reverse complement.
CGTTTTTTTAATGCGGGTTTCTTTGGAATACATTACCGCATAAAAAAGGTTTGAGTCTACATACATACATATCGTTACCTTAATATAGGGATGCCCTAACTAATGATTTTTTAGAAATCGAGAATTTTTTAATTTTTTGATACATCAGCGGACTTATGTATAATCAAAAACTGGCATAAAGGTAGCATAAGTGACAAAATTGAACTACGTGTTGGCAAGATCTTCTATTTGACATTAAAAATCGCGCCATAATGTAGTTTTAACACACAATTACATCCTAGCATGATTTTAAATGTAAAATTGTATGGCAAAACACGTTAAGAGCATGTTCAATTTTGCGACTTATGCTGTGTCTTCATGCCAGTTTTAGATTATACATAAGGCCGTACACATGTAGATGTTCTTCTGTCGAAATATAAAAAAAATCTTATTTTCAAAAAATAATGAGTTAGGACCTTTCTATATTAAGGTAACGATATGTTTGTATATAGGCCACTGAAATGCATGAAAATATAAGTCATTTCTTGCTTAACACCCTTGCATGGACTTTACTTAATTTTTTTTAAAGTAAAATTTTTCAACAACTTTTACATATGTATATGCATTTCTCTGCAAAACTGCATCATGCAATTTTTGAAATTGAGTGGTCGAAAAATATGATATTTGACACCGAATCCCCACTGTGCGTCGTTACTGGTAAAATTTACTTTATCTTCAATCCGAAATTAAGTAAATAAACAAAAATCTAAATTGATGTTATGACGAAAAATTTCGAACCACGTAAAGAACGTTGGAAATAAAACATTTTGGTATCAACAGCTCAAAACCTACAGAAATCGACTTACGAGATGTTATTCATGAAAACCGTAGATTTTTAATGTTCATTAATGAATACGGACTTAGTGCATTTAATTTCTTCGCTTTACTCGAACACTTACTTGGTGAACCTTCATTGTCGTAACCCACCATACCGTAGGGTACATAATCTTTTAACACTTGGGGAGCATCCCACTTTTCCAAACTGTCTATATTCCACATGGCACGAGTTTTTAGACTCTATAAAGACAAAAATGAAAAATAATATTGGAAGCTTTTTCTAATTGCAGTTACTAACAGTACGTAACATTTTTTCGGCATTTTCTGGATTCCATTTTCTAGCTCTCAGCCAACGTATCAAGAAGTAGTCATCGTGCGTGTCATTTAAAACATCCTTGACATTGGAACGAAACTGGAAATAAAATACAACAAGAAAGTAATTAGAACAGCATTCGAAAAATGAACAGTATTTTCGAATGAACGTTTTCATCGTTTTAAAATCGCTTATAATCAAAAGGCTCAATTTATAAATATTATTAAGGATGTTATGTAAACCCTGTTAATAAAACTGATTTCCACACGAAATTTTTCTTATTAATAAGCCTTTATAAAAGGTCGTAATATTTTTTAGCCTTATTTATGTATGTACTCGGCATAAGTGAGAAATTTCTGCCTTTTCCAGTTAGAATTTTTTTGTTTTCCCTATTACTTGCTATTGTGTGAAATTGTTCCTAGGGAAAAATTTCTCGTGGAATTTTATTCATGACTAGGCTGACGATTAGTGGCTACAGTGTGGATGGCTACTGGACTTCAGTTGATTTGCCTAGTGACACAATGTGTCAGCAAAACTCACAGCAAATTGATTGATTTAAATTCCCCGGTGAAAACACCTTATTTACTATATACCCGTGCTTAACTTTTAACAAAATTGGAAAAGTTAGTTGTGTGTAGCAAAGCACGTTCACATCTAGTTGGATAACTATAATTATAATAAAATTATAAATGCCATAATCTTGATTTTTCTTCTGATGGCCTTGGAATTCGATTGTTAGCATTTTCTAAGTATACTTACACATATTTACAATAAATATGTTTGTAATTATATTTTCTTGTTATAAGAATATAAATATAATAGAGACATGTGTATACCCTGTCGGAAACTCAGTTAACTTTAAATTTACTTTAAGCTAACTATTTCGCAACTAGTTCTGGGGGTCTACGCTGTAATTCGAAACGAAAGCAATTGCATTCGAATTTAAATATTATTAACATTACAATTCGAAAGAATTTTCTTTCGTTTTGGAATACACATTAGGCACGTTGGTTGACACTTGGAAAATAAATTACTGTGCAGAACATACACTTTGATTATTGGAATTTTTTTGCATTGCGTGGTAGATAGCTTAAAGTTAGCTTATAAAAGTTAACTATAAGTTGGCTATTTTTGTATTAAACTAAACATTTTTCGACAGGTTATGTATGTGCGTACATACTCAAGTATATGTGTAAGGGGTGCTTTTTTTGAGGTGAAGTATAAATTGGAATAGTATTCGAATTTTCGGCATACATTAGTACAATTTTCGATCACTTTTATGAACTGGTACATATGTGTTAAGGTGGTGAATCTCGTCTTCCTAGGTTTCAAACATTTCAAACATATCGTGTTAGACAACTGGCTGCACATGACCACACAAACAATATTGAAGCGGTTACGATAAATTATTGGCTCTTCAAAGTTTTTTTTTTCAATAAGTCAATTGTAGCATGTACTGCGTGATATTGTACCCAAATATTTTTATCGCTTCTTCAAAAATTTTGACACTTATTTAATACTTATTTAATGTGAAGCCTTCTAAATTTCTTAATTTTTTGACTAAAATACTCCCAAAAACTGCTATCACGTCTATTTTGTGGATTATGATCTAAACACGATTTTCATTACTTCTAAAATATTTTATTTAAGGCTGGCAAATGAAAATAGTAAAAATTGTTAACATCCCACTTTTTTAATTTGTTATAAGCCTTTTTTTGATCTGAAAATGTGCGATTTCCACTCTCGAAAGTATTGTCCAATACAAGACTACACACCGACAATGCAACCTGCCTAGTTGCATAAATACCTTGCTAAGTCTGTACCTACCATAAAGAAATGGGACAAGTGATAACAAAACAAATGAAAAATATTAGCATAAACTACCAACGTTGCAAATTTTGGTACTTATGATCAGTGTTAAACCGAGATACCCGGCACAATGTACCGATTTTCGTTGGCTCACCGCAACAAAGTCGTAAGTAATAAACCAAAACGGTTTTTTTTTCAATTAATTGTGAAACAATTCTATATGACCAATGCAGTGTGGTGCAATTATGTCCTTATATTTCAATAAGTTCAGAAATAAGGACGATATTGGAATCTCGGCTTTAGGCAAATTATTATTACTCTTATGCAAAGCACAAATTTTTTCAAATTGTACCACTGAAGTGTAAAGTGTACCAGTGTACTAATGCAAATGTAATTGTACCAAATTTGGTACAATTGTACTACAAATCCCAACAGTGGTAGGTACAGACCTCGCAAAGTGTTTATGCAACCAGGCATGTTCAATTGTCGGTCGCATATTCTGTAGTATTGTTTATGGTTGGGTTCGAAGTTGCATTCGAAGTACCTACCATAACAATACAAAACAGCTGTTCGAACTAAACTAATGGTTTTGTTCATGGCTATGGCATTATGGTATGGTACGTCTGATTGAACCTTAAGACGTCTCTGTGGAGTCTTGCACGGTCAATAGAATACAAGTGTAGTGAAATTGATCCACGTTTGGTTGCTCGAATTAATTGTTTTGACGAGTTTCTCAGCACATTCTGCAGACGTTGTTCAGGCACCCATCTATTCAAAATGAAACTTCAATTCATCTAGGCATAAGACAAGTCAGCAGTATTATCAACTTAAAGTTATATGTATTCCTCTAAAAAAACACGTTTTATTTACGTACATACATATGTAGTATATACATATGTAAGTATGTACGAAGTAGAAAATATTCTAATGCAACAAATACATTTTTTATCTGAAAACCGGTTAAATTGTTGTTAATTAAATCAAGTTTAAAAAAGATTTTATTTTCGTTGTTTACTAAAGATTCAGCTTGAAGTTCAAAGTTTGAAACTACAACATTTTTCATTACATTTGCTAACTTAAAGACAGCAATAAATAAAAATATCTGATTTAATTGTAGAGCAAATCAAAAAAAAAGTGATATGAATCATCATTTTGTAAAAAAATTATAAAATAAACTTACATAAATATGTACATACATATGTATGTATGTCGATATGTATATTTTTATTACCCGAGATATGATACAAATAAATATAAATGCACAAAGAACTGCATATTTTTTATACACATACTTACACATATTTATATACATACATACATACATATAATATCCCAGTAAAAAATGAGCTTCCAAGGAAGTCAATAAGATCCTAAACTTGTGATCTGCAAGTAGTGTAAATCTGGATAATTTCTAATGCTTTTTACATAGGTTTGTCATTGGAAGAAGTTCTCTTTTTGATACACACATATGTACTACATATATGTATGTATTCAGTGAATCCGAAGTCATTCTCATTATCTTAAGTAAATTTGATTTTTTGTTTATAAGTTCAAAGCAACTAGTTTTTCATTACTTTTACCACCCTTGGAAAGATCAAATATAGTATTGAGAAATTACTTCTTAATTAATTATATGGATGTTGTTGATAACCACTTCTTGAAAAGTTCAAAATACACACTTATTGATACTTTGGAAGTAGTAGAAAAAGTAGTTCCTCAATAGTTACTTCCAATTTTTTTCACTGGGATGTAATTAAAAATGCTAAAGCCTCCAGTACACGTTATGTAAAAAGCAACATGCGCATGTGGCTCTGACGTAATTTTGACGTCATCATGAAGTGAGTTCGCCTCGTCTACATTAGTCATAGTTGGATTTTGAGATAAAAGTGCTCTCAAAATTTTAATTTTTTTAAATTTTAGTAGCCACTACTACCTATTTAAAAAAATGCAGCAAACATGCTAAGAATTCTCGTATTGTTGTCGACACATGCACAGGTGGCTTTTTACATATCGTGTACTGTATGTAGCCTTAACAAATTCTCTACATTTCTTTGCGAGATAATGGATTTCCAAGTTGTAACAATGTAACCAAAGAAAACGTCATAGTGGAATAAAGATTATTAACTTAAAAAAAGTTCGTGTTGCATGGATGGATTTATAACACAAAATTTTCATTTATTAAGCAACAAACATATTTGAAAATATATTTTCATTGTAAATTTAATTTTTTTTTTTAAAGTGATATAATATTTTATTAAATCATTACACGTTCACTGTTTCTCTTTTCTGTCTAAATCACTCATGTGAAACTATTTTTAATGGAGTCAAAATCAAAAACGAATTCGTAAAAATACTAAATCTTTCACACATCGAAGCAAACAAATGTATCTACATTAACTAATCCATACGCTTAAGTAGTTTGCGGAAGTCCATTTTTATTTATTTTTCAAGTGTAATAATACATGCTTTGAGAAAGGCAGCTAGCAGCTTACTTGTTGGCTGATTCATTTTAATGTTGGCTACAGCTACACGCAACAAAATAGTAGTGATTTTGTTGTTTTTGTCTATATATGTAAATATGTAGTGAAAAATAAAGGAATTGCAAATCATGCCCCGCATTGTATGCCTACTGGGACGTATTAAATCAGAGCATGAAAACAAACAAAAAACATTTCCCAAACGTTTTTAGCAAACGCTCATACTTTTATGATTTTCTTTAACTCGAACAAAAAAAAAAGAAATACAGTCAAACCGCGATAATTTGTACCCCGTTAATTAGAAAACTTCAACAATTCGATATAATAATAAGCTATTCATTGACTTGACTCGTTAATTCGTGTTTTTTTAATTCGAAGTCTGATGAGATTGCTCTAAAACGTACTTAAGGCTGGTACTCACAATCCCACATAGTCAAACGACCTTTAAGAAAATGAAAATCTGATCTAATGGAGCTTATGAAAATTTCTACAACCTTTATTCCTAAGCAACCGCTTATATTTTGTAATAAAAACCAATAGGTATACTCAGGGAAAAACTACAAATTAAAAATAAGAAATCGTCATATCAATTCAATAATTTTCATTATAATAGAAAATGTATATTTAAATGCTTAAAAATAAATAAAATTAATAAATTAATACTGAGGGTATCCATTTCAGTTTTTTTCCTCGTTGGAAAAATGGAAAAATGTAATTTTTTACAACAAACACAGGGAAAAAAAATTTTGAATTTTTTTTCGTTGTGGTTGTTGTCAAAAATTAAATTTTTCCAACGAGGAAAAAAAAACTGAAATGAATACCCTTACTGTAAATTAATATTTTTTCATATTGAAATAGGGAATTTCTGCATTAGTAGACTTTTGTTAATGTTTCTTATTATTTCAATATGGTTTTTATTAATTTTAAGCTATTTTTTCTCTTCGTGTATGTTTTGAAAAAATAGAAAGGAATAGTTTTTAACAAGATTGCTTACAATCGCCATTGGTTTATCATGGAGATTTTTGGGTTTCTTAAGATTGTTTCTAGTTTTTGTAAAGAATGTGACGTAAAAACCAAACCTCATTAAATTCAAACCCCTATAAATCGGTTTTTTTTCATTTGAACCTCGTTAAATCGATATATTTTTGTTTCGAAAACCCCTTTTATTCGTAGAAAGCAATCGGACCCTTCGATTACGAATGATCAGGATTATACTCTAGTTTTTCAACGACAAAGAGCGCAAACAAAACAATTGTTTTTACGAACTAAACATATGATGGAACGTATTTTTTTAATACTCCTAAAAATCATTTCGCTATCATTACTTCTCTTCCTGTATTGCAGGAGAGCACCTTTAAGCGTTCAAGTCAATTTTAAGAAATTTATTGCTTTTACATTTAAATTGGAAAATTCTCTGTTAACCTTTAGTTTTTTTAAGCAAACATGGTTCTGGACACTATAAATAATACATTTAAGTTGAAATATACTAAAGTATAACATAAATTAAGCTATTATTGGCAATGAGGTGAGAAGTCTAAAAAAAGATAAGTCGCAAGTCATAGTGCTATAACTTCCTGAAAAATCACACAAAATAATTGAGATTTTTACTTCAAATATGCAGATTGAGATTAACTCAAAATCAGCTTATCTCGACTTAAGCACTCTTTCCTTTTTACCACAGACTTATTGCAGCTTTAGAATTGTTGCAAAATATTCAATTTATATTCAGAATATTTTTTATTTACATAAAGATTAGAATAAGAAAGCCAACTCAGCAATACAACCCAATTTAGACAAGCTTCCGAAATTGTAGTATACCTGGAACTGAAAAGAGTTAGATAATACCTATTCCCAATCAAAATTAATATTATGTTCTTAGACCTTCCGTCTAGACTGGCAATAAATTCATTAACATATATTGCAGCAAATGTGAAAATATTGATATTGTCAACAGTTTTTCGTTGACAATTATTGGTATATTTATGGTGCTAATTTATGTTCGAATTTTCTGTATTGCATTTGACATTTATATCATATTAGTGAAATTGAGAAATTATACATAGTATGTTTGTATGTATGTATGTATATTAAAAATGGAAAATAGTCTTTTAAAAATGTGTGTAGTGAAATAAAGTTAATAAAAATAAAAATTTTGTTCGATTAACTAGATATTTACCAGATATTAAACATAAGTAAAGCAATCAGCAATATTGTTTCGCCATTCTGCCGGCGTTATTGCTATATTGTCAATATATTTATTGCCAGTCTAGAAGGGGATAAATAATAATTGACATGTCTATTTTAAAATTAATATCAATTACTCAAAACCCTTCATTTTGCGTGGTATATTTTTTCGACCACAACTGTTTGCATGTAAGTAGATGAAACAAACAACTTGTCTTAGATACATATGCCAAGTGTGATGTCTCTTTAAAAAAAAAATGTTCACAATCTTTGACCTCGATATTGAAAATAACAAAAAATAATCACAATATTTAAAACGTTCTCAGTTATTTTCTACTAAATAAATACGAGTATTTGTTATTACAAAATTTCTGTGTGAGAATTTTATGCCAACGAATCTTTTTTTCCCAATCAACAGAATCTAAAACTCTTGCTTTAAAGACTAAAATTCAAATTGAAGTTAAAAATAAAAAAAAAATCGAAAAAAAACAGAATACTAGTAAGTAATACAAGGAAGGTCATCGCACTTTAAGCAAAAAACAGAAAAGTGTTATTAAGCATTTATTAAGCTTAAATTAATATGCATTAAGTGTTTGATAGATAATATTTTATACTATAATTGTTTTAACTTTTTATTTCCATTCCCAGTCAGCATTTTATGAAATTAATGATCATATTCGAGTCACTTTAGACTCATCCGCGCGATTAAAATAAGCATTCATGCGCTCATTTTCGAGTCAAAAATTACTGTTCATTCGGGAGAAAATGGTACTCTAGCCGTGACTCTTCTAAATGAGTCTTTTATGACTCGCATTTCTAATTTCGAATTTCGACTCATTTTCGAGACATTTACATATTTTTGTTCACAAACTTAATACACTTTGTATTTTATTGATTTTACTGCATGAGCTTACTGTTTGTTTTTTAAACAAATCACGTTTTAAGCAGTTCTGGGAATCATTTTCGAGTCTTACTTTAAACGCATAACTGATTAATCAGTTTTTGATTATCTATAGCAGTCGAAAAAGACTCAGTTTGGTGAAACAATCTTCCTCATGCTGACTGGCTTTGTACAGACGAGTTCATACAAACATATTTACATACAATATACAGTACACCCCGTTTAATTACCCATCGGTTAAATACCTTTATCGCTTATATACCCCAAATATTGAATACCCGTCCATGCTTAATTAACTTTCGTTCAATTACCCATTTCGGGTAATTACCCAGAAATATTTTACCCCAAAACAAAATTTCCCCTAAAATATCTTCTTTTATTTGCCCAAAACTTAAAAATTTATAGATATACAATTCTGCAATCGAATATATGAATCTTATGTATTTATTTTTCTGTAATATGAACTGTTTTTGTTATTTAATAAAATATTTGCTTTCAAGTAATTATGTACTACATACCTACATGCGTTCGGATAAATGCATTTCTAAAGGTATAATTACTAGAGCTGTGCCAAACCGTTCATTCAAGTGACCGCTCATTTTCGTTCAGAACGAGTTCGTTCATTTCGTTTATCCGCTCTTTTCAAGATAGAGAACGAAATAAAAACCAACAAACAATTGATTCGTCAAATAAAAAGGTACAAATGCAATGAGTTTGTAATGAATTGTTTAGCAAAATAAGCAAAACAAACACTAGAAAATATAAGAAACATATAATTCTGCAAAAATTTTTAAAATATTATAGTATTTTATAGGAATAAGAAATCAAAATATTCATATTGCCAAACGAGGCACATATAAAAAATAAACTGTTTGTAATATGTACGTATGGATGTTCATACATACTTAAAATTTGTTAAAAGAAAAACTTTTAATATGTTCTAAAAACTTAAGAAATATTTATGGCAATTTTATTAATTTCATAATGGGCATACTGTTTTTAAAAGCAGACAAAAAGGCAAATGAAAACCAGAATGTGACAAAAAATCTCACAGGAAAAATGAAAATTCAAAAAAATATAACAAAAACACCCCAGTGCGCTCGTTACTCATTCCGTTCAATTGTACCTTTTGTCAGTACTGCTGAGCCAAAACAACCCTGTAAAGTGGCCGGCTCACTTCGTTCATTTTACTGATTCGTTCAATTGTACCCGTTCGTTCATGAACGACACAGCTCTAATAATTACCTCTATGAGGTAATTAAACGTCTTCGCTTTAATACCTTTCTCGGATAATTACCCCAAAAATCATGACATTTTTGATGAGGTAATTAACCGAGGTTTACTGTATAGAGTTAAAAAATTATGAACTTTATTCATGTATCATAAAAAATAAAAACAAAACAAGTTGTGGTTATCTATAGTCTTATGACTTTTAGCAAACATTTCAATTGGCGTCTTATCAATGGCTATTTATCAAAGTTACTACAATTGGCCAAGGCAATATCGATTTTATTTAAAAAGTAGGAAACGAGGTTTAGATAAATTGTTTGAAAAAAATAATAATATTAAATACACTAAAGATTAGTGACTAATCTAATACTACGAAGAAAATTATAAATTCACAGAAGTGTGAGTTTGAATTTAAAAAATAACATTCGACAACAGAGCCGATTAGAGGAATTGTTAACATGATTATCAACTACAATAATTAAGGGATTGAAAACCAAAGCGGTACAAGTATATACCAAACACAAAATTCTGAGTAATCAAGCTTTAAAGTTTTTTTTTGTTATTGTTAGTAGTACATGATTTAATCTATAGAGATACACATACATATGCTAGTGCTGATTGCTGCACATGCGTCAATTTTTTAGTTTTGGCACTTGTATCCCTCTGGCGCATATCCCTTAATTATCGCAAAAACACATGGTTACACTCGCATACCCTGAGCTTTACAGAAAACTAATCTAATCAAACTATGCAGTTGGAATTAAACAGTATTTGCTGATTCGTAAATCATGTTATTCACTTGATAAAATCCGCAGGATACACTAATGCAAGCACATACACTGCGAATCACCTAAATATGGAATTTTACGTATTACACAGTACAAAATTTTTCAGCTCATTGATTTGTGACTCAATTCTAAGAATTCCACGTGAAAGTAGTAGTAGTAGAATAAGAACTTCGGCATTATTCGTCAAGTTGGCTGCATTAATAATTTTATGGTCATACGATTTTTTTGTTAAGTTGTGTGAAGATGTTCATTCAAACATGAATATTTTTTTGGGCTTGTTGCTCCAAATGTCCTCTTTCAGCCCATACCAATTTTGACCTAAACGGTCCATTGGTTACATAGTTATAGGCCTGGTAAATTATGCGAACAGCGCCTTCGTACCAGTGTTGCCGTGTTACTAGGATTTTTATTTTTACGTACTTTCCAGAAAAAATCGTTGACCAATGGAGCTTTTAGTTTAAAATTGGTATAAGGTGAAAGAGGATATTTACAGCAAGACTAAATACTGAAACAACAATATCAGATTTTTCACATTTCAAAGAACATATTCAGCCACCTTGAGCAAACAAATTCGTATGACCATTAAATTATTAATGCTGCCAACTTGACAAAACAAATGACGTGCAAATCTCAAAATTGAGTTCCAAAATCATGTGTTGTTATTTATATATTTATTTATTTATATTCTTATGTAAGTATATTACAATAAAAAGGGAGACAATTAAATTAGATCATACATGAACTTTTATTACATACAATTCTATATATATATATATAAAACTTTTTTCAAAATCTTCCGGTGGAAAGGAATAAAAAAAGATAGTAAGATCGATTATGTGGGTTATTTCCAAAACATGTACATAATTAAGTATTCATTATGGAAAGTTTTGTGATTAGAACTTCATATAGAGACTTAATTAGATTTCAAACTGTTTTTATAGTCTAAACAAGATTTAGTCTTAAAACTCGTTTATCTAGCTGATTTCTTTCTATTCTATGAGGAACTTACAACAACGTGTTTTTTTAATTAACTTGTGCTTTTTAAATTCAATAAAAAAAATTGCAAAAAAAATATAAGTGATACATTTATATTTTTTTCAGTTCAAAAAGTTCAAAATTCACAGCCTATAGTTAACTAGCGCCAGTGATTTAACTAACAACTTTTCTAATAAATTTCATTGGTTAAACCACTTTCATTAGTTAACTAAAGATTGTGAATTTGAGACTAATAGCTAATAAATCACTGAATGTTTAAACATAGTTTGAGTTAATTTTCACAAAATATTAAAATCGATTTAAATACACTTTCATTTTTTCAGTGGCTAATTAAAGTTAATATCAAATTATGTTGAAAGTATGGTAGCACTACAATATTTCTAAATATTATGGAAAGCTTTCCAAAGAACAGCTGTTTAATATAAATAAGAAAGTTGATTTATCAAATTGCAGAAAAATTAAATAGCAAAAAACACATTTTATGATACAAAAAGAGCATCGGAATGCACTTTTCTATTTATATATTTCATGAAATGAAAATTTGTGTTACATTTGTTGTATATTTCCGAAAATTAAACGAAATTATTTTTAATATGACCACATGATGTTCATGTAAATGCATTCAAAAAACACACACATGCACAAAACATATGGTATGTTTTTAAACTTAAACAACGCTTAAATCCACAATGTTGGATATTTAAGATTCATTTAATTTTGTGATGAAAAACAAAATTTTGTGTTTAAATCAGATTTAAAAATAAAATACATATAATCATTGACTGATTTATTTGCCCTAAGTAAAAATTGTTTGGACTGTTCAACACTGAAGTCCGATTTCAAGAAAATTTTCCGAAGAAACACAGTGGAGCATCCGATTTTTCACGAAAAGGTTCGTATTTATAATCAAAATTTTTTGTTATAAAAATGTTAAATAATAATATTAAATACTATAAATATTTAAAAAACTTAATTAAAGTAGATATAATATTACCGTAGAGCAAAATAAATTTGTCTTTGAACCTTCGTATATAGAGCATGATTTTACAACCGATGAAAATAACTAGCAGGAATATTTACTTAAAAAAGCATGGAAAAACAATAAGTAAAAATATGCATGCACGTTTCTAGTAGAAAATCGTTAAGATTTTTGATACCTAAGAAATTGACCCAGTCTAATATACATGCACGCTTACATATCGTCGCTGTTTTATCTAACTTAAAAAAAAAACGTTTAGAGGAAACAGGACTATTCACCATATCTTTATGTGTACAACATTGGGCCTCATTCAGGGACTAGCGCGATATTGTTGTTAAGCGTATCATTCATATTTTGCCTTTTATATTCAATTTCCGATGCGCTTCGCCTATTATTGAAGTGAGAATAAATGGGAAGCGTTGCTGTCATTCGCGAAATATTACATGGATTGGAAGTTTGACATAGAAAGTACTAATTTAGAAAAATAAGAAGTAGAGTAAGAGAAAGAGGGCAGGCTGGTGGTACACCTGAATTTTTCTTCTTGATGATATACAATACCATTTATAAGAACTCTTATAGTATAATACTTAATGAGTTCAGTTATTAGCCTTTAATTTTGTATTCGCTATCAATTTTATTTAATTTTCACCTTACAATGAAAAAAAAATACTAAAGTTTAATAAAAAATATTTAAATTCAACGTTTTGCAAAAAATCTACAAAAATGTTTTCTATGAATATAGTAAATATTTTACCACTATTTGTGAAAGTTTTTCCACGTCGTTTAAGACACTTTCAGGCATGAAAAAGCTGCAAAATTAGGATTTAGTTTAAATATTTATCATCTTAAGGGTATGAATTTATGTTTTGCTAATACATACTCGTATTAACTTACAATTTTTATATAATTGAACATATATTTTTACTGCTATGTTGATTTGCCAACCGTTTTTTTTTTGTAATAAAGTTAAAAACACAAATTATACAAAATAGTAAAATAAATAATATTTCTTCTGCAACTTCATCTAAATAGAGAATTTGCAAAATTTTATTTCCATGACATTTTTTATTTAGAGAATGTCAACAAAGTAAACCAATTAATAAATGTGTATGCCAAAACAAGTCTTGACTTCAAAATGATATTCGGGTCGGCAAACGTAACTATGAGAGGAGTTCAACAGGTTTATTTTATTTTTCTTTTGATTTTGTTTCTACATTTTTTTATGATTTAGTAAGATAATATTTACGAATCAATATATAATTAAAGATCAGGCATAGAATTCTGTTTTTACATGTTTATTTCTTCGCAAAGAGTAATATGAGAATTAAAATATGTAAATAAATTAAGAAGAAATCGAATCCGAACTTTACATAATTTTTAATTCTTCTTTATTATGTTAGTTTATAAAAAGAAATGATTGCACAAATTTACAAATTCTGATCAACTAAGTGTTAAGTTAACGATTTCTGGTTGTTTCTTAGGTTACCTGGAACACAGAATTTAAATTTTGCAGAACATAAAATTGTTTTAAGAACAATGCAGCAACTAAAATTTACTTTTCAATGTCAACTGAAATAAACAGCTGTTTATTTCAGTTGGCAGCTGTCGTAATATGTAATATAATTTTGGCAACTGGCAATGCCAGTTTTCTTTTCTTGAAAAAATTTTTTACATTAATTGCAATTTTCAATGAAAAATCACAGTGCAATGATTTTTTTGAAATATAGAGTTTATTCGAAATATTTGTAGCATTCCTTATGGTTGTAGGACGCACTATGCTCCATTGGGAGTTGAAGGAACATTCTATATATTACGAGATTAAATTTTAAAGGTAATACCAAAAGTTTTAAAAAAGTTATTTTTACTGATTCTAGTTCATCAAGTGGATATGCATTCGTTGATAATTTTCAAGCTTATCTGACATTAGCGGGCCTATGCATAAGCAAAAATTGGCATGAAGTTAGCATAAGTGACGGAATTCAATTAGGTGTTAACGAGTTCCTCCATACAATTTGACATTAAAAACGGTCGCATTACCTAATTTTAGCCCACCTACCATGATTTTTAATGTTAAGTTTCATCGCAAAACTCTTTAAGATAATGTCAAATTTTGCCACTTATGCTAACTTCATGCCAATTTTTGCTTATACATAGGGCCGTAGATGTTTATATGTATAAAGTTTTTTTGTCTTATAAAAATTCTCTATCCATGAGAAGAACTTTATCTTACGTAAAATATTCAAAATATTTGTAAAGTTGCATTTTTTGTATCGTTATACACACACAATCATTCAATATACATACATACATACATATGGATGTATGTATGTAAATCTTTAAATGAGTTTATGAATGTATGTATGTACGTAAAAAATAATTATATACTTACCGTTGCAAGAATTTTTTTCTGGTTCTCGGTGATCTCTGATATATTTGTCATCGTTATGATTGTTTCCGATTCGAAATCTGTTTATGCCTTGTTTAGGTATTAATGAGATTTAAATTATTTGTTTTTATCACTTCACTTACTTCCTGTTTTGGCTATGCGAATGTAAGAACATATGCCTAAAATCACAAAAGAATGGTAACGCTAAAGTATGATTAATTTTGTTTCAACTAAAAGGGCATTTACGTATGTATGTATGTATGTAAGTATGTATGTG
The DNA here is from genome assembly GCA_905220375.1 of Tachina fera. Classification (NCBI taxonomy): domain Eukaryota; kingdom Metazoa; phylum Arthropoda; class Insecta; order Diptera; family Tachinidae; genus Tachina; species Tachina fera. The sequence continues at coordinate 47,501,576 of LR999964.1, read as the reverse complement.
TTCCTTAAATGCGCTTTTGGCATATTGCTGCAATTGGATTTTTAAATATGTTAATACATACATACATATGTATGTATCTTTTAATGTCCAAATACATAAATAGAACAACAAAATTTAGCAATTTTTTAGTTATTGTTTTTGTCAATTGACTATCTTGACTAGGTATCTCAAAAGCAAATAAACAATCAATATTGATGAATTTCTATAACATGTGTGTATGTATACTCATGCATACATACATACATAAATACATATGTAGGTATCTATGTATACATTTATTTTTACGATTTCTTGTTTTTTTTTGTTACAATTTGTTATAATTTATTTATAGTACTAGATATCTTCAATATTAAATCAACACCATGCATATTCTATTATTTTTTAACATTACTAACAACAAAAGTATACTAGGTATGTATATTTTTGTCTTCAAAAGTAAATTTAATGTAAGTTGCTACACATTATTTTTTTTAGATTTCTTTTTATTTTTGTTTTTATTCATGCAACTCATACTTTGTAATGAAATACAATATATTCTGCTTGCTAAGAACAATTTTTTGTTAAAACTTCACAGCGAATATTTATTTATTTACGTAGATACATACATACAATGTATCTTCCACACTTCCAACGTTTTAACTTGCGCGTTTGCTAAACAACTGTTCGTGTCAAGTGACTCTCCGCTGTTAATAAGCTGTTTAATGTACAGGGATGGAAAATTACATGATTATAGTAAATTTGTTGTTAATATACATGGGTACATATATGTACATATAAAAATATAATATATGTATTGCAAAAAGTAAAAAGTGCTTAAAGGCTCAGTTAGCCGATTGTAATGTAAAGTAACTGCAACAGTAGGAAACAGCTGATCGATATTGTTATGTTAAAAGTAATGAAAATGGTTATAGAGATGTAATGTAACGTAACCTAATTTTCATATAAAAATATCGATCAGCTGTTTCCTAGGTTGCAGTTACTTTACATTACGGTCGGCTAACTGAGCCTTAAGTCATATTTTACTGTTTTTCAGTAGAGGACTTTTAAGTTTTCAAGTCGATTTTGGGAAATTTGTTTCTTTTACAGTTAATTTTTTTTAGAAAAACACCATTCTACACATTATATGTAAATAATACATTAATTTTGAAATATTCGGAAGTATAAGCTTAATTAATAGCTTATATTAATCCCAATGAGATTATCACGATGGTACCATTCCAAAATATGCTAAGTCATCAAAGCATGTTATGCTGGGAACAGAATTTCTGAATTTATCATTTATTAACTTAGATTCTGTAAAATTTTGATAGTAATCGGACTATTCTATCAAAAGTTATGAGCAAAAATGCACTTAGCATAATTTTTCAAGTTTAAAAAACCTCCCTTTTTATATGTTTTAAGTACACTTAGCATGATTTACTTTGGAATTAAGTGTTAAAAAATATCAATTTAAATTTTTTTCCAAACGAAAACATGCTATATGTACTTAGAGGACCATTGTAGGTCAGAAAGGACCACCAGATGGATGATAAGTCTACTTAGAGGTCAGTCTTAAGTATTCTAAGTCCCTTTAGCTATGATCTACAACAAATTTATAAAGTTCAAATAAACTAAAAAATTATATTTCAATTGTTACATGATTACAAAAAGTCTCAAATTTCTATCTCATAACATTCCCAGATATCATCAATAAGCTTTGAAGGCGTTTATCTCAAAACTGACTTTTTAGACTTAGCATGTTTTAGAATGGAGCCGCCGAAATAAGTTCACACATTTTACATAATCATAATTATTTCCAAAATTGTTGGATTTCCATATATGTAAATAATTAAAAATGTAAATGATCTTTGAAACTTTTCCTTTGACCTCTTGTTATTATATAATAACTATTTTATTATTATTTATGAACAATATTTAGGGCTATTATTACAACTTGCCAATAGTTAAAGGCAGTATTTTGTCGGACCGATAAATGACTTTTTTTATCCATTAAATATTATTATTATTATTAATAATAATAGCTATAAAAAAGGCAAGTTGTAATAATGCAAAGCTATTTATCGAGCAGACAAATTCCTACCTCTAACTAACGACAAGTTATAATAATGGCTCTTAGAAGAGGATACACAAAAACTTTTCGAAATATTGTTGATAAATAAATAATGTTAATTGTATTTAAAATAAATTCAGTAAAGTGCGACTTTGACTCGTACACGAAGGGTTCCGTATGTTCATTCATATGTAATATTATAAGAACTTTAGCCTATATAATAGAATATTTTAACTGATGTAGAATTTTTATTATAGCGATTGTTTCGATCCGACGATTTTTTATTTTGGGATTTTTTAGTTTTAGCGTTTTTGGAAATTTCAAGAATTTGCCTCTTACGGCTTCCAAGATACAGCAAGTTGTAAAATTTACGTGGCAAAAATTACATAAACTGATAGAATATCCTTTAATTTAGATTTTTTTAAATTTCAGTGTTAATTGGTTTATTCCGTATAAAAATACACTAACTCTGCAAATTTCAAGTGTCTATATATAATTATTTGTATGTTGCATTACGATTTCAAAAATTTTCGTTGGTCGCTTTAGACTTCCCTTTATTTTTAAATTATCATACACTATCATACAGTTGCTGCAGATGCCTAATTTTACATAATCTCTCGAGAAAACATTTTTTTGACGGACAGACGTACATCGTAGCGATAACAATAGGGTTCACCTTTGGTGTACGGAAACTTAAAACCCGATTCCATAAGTTAAATCTAATATTTTTAGTTTTATAGGCGTGACCAATTTGTTGTATGTTTTGAGTTAATTCAAACTAAAAAAATATATAATTTTAGAACTTTGTTTGCTAAAATAAATACTATTAAAACTTACTTGACACCGAACAAGAACTAAGTTACCCATCGCTGTATTTTAGGGTTGTGTGCACACATATACATGTAAACTTTATATGCATGTTTGTATCTAATCATCTACAAATGTATCTATGTGTAGCGAATGTATCTTTCGTTTGATAATCGATGGTTATTTCTCTCAGTTTAGAAGAGAGTCTATTCCCAAACTGGGGAACCTTATATTCGATTGGGAATCAACATTTTCTGCTGGGGACAACAAATACTCCGTAAATCTTGATATGACACCAAATTTAAGTTTTTAAACTTATACTACTATACTAATATTATAAAGCTTGCATGCCTGCATGTTTGGGTGTTTGTATGTTTGCAAGAGTTACTCTTCGGAACTACCGGTCCGATTTCTAAAATTCTTTCAGCAAATGGTAGAATTAAGTCCCTCAACGAAAATAAATACATCTGTTATTGGCCCCTCATACCTAGAAAATATTTATTAACGTTTAAGCAGAGACATATTAAAGCAATAGATTTTATGATTCTGTATTCAAAAGAGAGCCATAAACCTATTAACCTGAATGTGCTGTCCAACCTCTAGTACTTCTTTTCGTCCCCTCACGAATGAAAAAGTAAATTTTAGAATTTGAGCTGAAAAAAGTCAGCCAACGTAGTAAAGTAAGAAAATAAAAAAAAAACATGTTGATTATTGAATTTTTGTTTCAACATTGTTATTTGTTGAGCTTCTCCTGAAAGTTTATGATAAATAACTCTAGTTGTTCTACGAAACTTTTGGTAAATGTTCCCTGATGACCTGCATTAGCAACAGTGAAATGCGCATAGAATCCAGCTAAACCCCTCAATAATCAATTTTAATGTATTTTTAATAAAAAACTATTTTACTAAATAAGTAAAATAATAATTTGGGGTTATTAGTGCGTTACTAAATGTTAAACTTAAATTGTAATTGTTTGTTACGTTTTATAGGCTAAAAGAACCAATTTTGATGAAATGCAAAGTATAGATAAAACACATGGGCTATACATATACTTAAACTAGGACCCAGGCGTTGGCAGGGAAAATTTCTTCTTCTCCGAAACTGTCCAAATAATTTTTATGAAAAGCAAGACATATTACCGTAATCTTTTTTGCATTTTTAGAATCCTCATTGAACTGTCTAACATCCAATTGTTTTTTTATGTACTACGAAACAAAAGAAATATAAAATATATAATACGAAACAAAAGAAATATAAATAATAAAAATTATCTCTAATCTAGTAAAAACCATCAAAGTCTAATCAAACAATTCGACAACCGCAATAAAGCAGAGTATTTAATTGTTGCTTTAAAAATGTTTAATTTTAACTCGCCGAGCAATAAATTATTTTTCAGTTTTATTTTTTCATTGTAAAATAATTTTTCTTTCGATTCGATTATTTTTAATATTTATTTTTTGATTGCATACAATAATTACACAGTGTGACATATATTTTTTTTGCAGCAATGAAACTATATCTATTCGCGTTGATCTAGATACAAAAAATAATAAAACTGCATTCATGTTTTTGGATTTTCAAATCTTTTGGTCCTTTTTAAAGTATAAGGATACGTTTTTAAATTTTTTTTTGATATTAAGGAAAAATATTTGTGAAGCAATATTGGTATTAAAAAACCGAATTTCATAAAAAATTTACTTTCTTTCTATGAACAAGAATGTAAAAAAATGTTCATTAAAAAAACATCCTTCAATATCCTTAAAACTCTCCATGGATTGTTTTGTCTTGAAAATTAAAACTTGTTTGCTATTCACAAAAACTGCACAATTGAAACAAAGAATAAAAGTACTTTCTCAGTGCTAAAATTTTTTAATATTTGGCATTTCCTGCCTGCCAGACTAATATTTAACCCTTCTTCTAGTTGTCAGTATCAACACAAAATGATACTGAGTTGCTCAAATCAAACTGTTATTCAAATTGTTTTTGATGAAGATACACGATGAATGCCAACATATGATTTGCACATTATATGAGAAAATTTTACTGCGATATTGTATTGAAACCACTTTGAATTTGTCAGTAATTAAAAATGGAAAAAACTAAAAATTTTTACATAGCAATAGCAACGCAGTTCTGGAAACTACTTGAAGAGTTGCAGAAGAGTCCCTCTTCTGCATTGGGACTTCACAGAGATACTGTTCCCAGTTATTTTAAAGAGCAATGGAAAGAAATGGGAAAATTATTTATATATATATAAATTATTTGTTAATAGGTTTGGTGAGACTTGAAGTTTAAAGTTAAGAACAAAATGGTTGCAAACAAAGCTGAATGTCATGCAACGGGTGGAGGAGGGATGTGTTAGAAGTTTACTTGAAGCCCGCAAGACGAAGCTGTGGTAAATCTGAAACCAGAGGGTATAGTTTGGGGAGCCCAGTTAAAACTATAGTCAATGAATTAACGAAGTCAGAACATACTTATTTTACTATATACCTTCTATGGAGTCTAAGGTCCGGTTTGACAATTCTCGACATTAACCAATTAGCCCTTAATTTATCTCACAAATAAAAAACACTTTTAATAAAATAATAATAGTAATAAAATTTTTTCCCAAAATATAAAAACAGTTCCTTCAAATATTTAGAGATGTGTATTGGATATGTTGACTGGCATAAACGATAAATAGTCATCGTCGTCGTCATTATTGAATTGATGGTGACGTTGTAACAAAGTAGTGTTGGCGCTTAAATAATGGCGACGTTATAAATAAATAAATTCTTTGATGACCCTAATGTGAATACATTGTACATTCATATATACTACATTTATCAAATTAATTGACAAGGTGAGTACACATTTTTTTTTAATACAACTTTTATGTTTATTAAAATTAATTTTTATAAAAACTTGTTTAAGCTTACAAAAACAAAATTTTAATACTATGAGTATATAATATGAATGATAGAATTTAATTACTTCAAAGATGCTAAATAAATACTGTTACATGCAATTAAAACAAAATTATACATTAAAGATTTGTTGCATCTTTAATACGAATAATTTTTAACAACTTAAATAAAAATTCTTAATAGTTTTCTTAGCATGCGGTTGATATATATACAGAAATAGCTTTAAAGCTGAATTCGCCCATTTGCTTCAGACAAAATTTTTTCCGACAATTTTTTGGTGCACTAGTTACCCCCAATGGACTTCGTCAAACAATTGGTTTCATAGTTTCAGAAATGCAGAAATCGCCTATACCAAGTTTTGGTTCTAGTTTAAAAAAGATACATATCGTTGGTCAAAAGTAGAAAGGCCCTAACCCAAATAATTGTAACTTTACCGGGGAAGGTAAGAAGATTATAATAAACAGTACAACTGCTTTGTAAAACTGCTTATAAAAGCCTGTTTTTTACAATATTACAATAAATTTCTGTGACGAGGTGTATTTGTGTGAAATGTATTGGAGTCACTGAAAAGTTCAACTTCGTGGAAATAAGACTTAGGTCCTTTCTACTTATGACTATCAATATGTTATGTCTCCTAAACGCATCAGTATTTTTCATAAAAATTAGATATACTCAAAAGTGTTTTGTTTTACTTAATTAATGTAGAATCTACATTGCTTCAAAATTTACATGTAAACGTACAAATTTGAAAGAAACAGGTACGAATTTGAAAGGAAACAAAAATAATTTCAATAGCGTACGGCCTACAATTATTGGCACCCATAAGGAATTTTTGAGTTGGAACATGTATCATTTACTTTGGTTTGTAGAGAAATTTTTTGGCGGATTTTTTTTTATTTTTGGATATGTTTTCTATAAGACCATATTTATGAAAAATTTATATGATTTATGTGTAATTTTTTAAAATTAAAATAAAATAAGCCTTTTAAAAACTACAATTATTGGCACTGCACTACAACTATTGCCACATTTATGTATATAATTATTGGCACTCGACTACAATTATTGACAATAGAAAAACTATAATTATTGGCATGAGACCACAGTTATTGGCATACCAAAAAATTAATAATTGGCACCATGGGAATTTAAAAGTGTTAACAATACTTAAGCCATATTCTATTTTCGAAGGGAAATAAAGAACGAAAATTTAATTTGAAATCAATTTTATTTTATTATTTACACTTTAATACACTATGGATGTATTTTTGATTTAACAAAAACTTAACAATATTCTGAAAATATATTAAATTCTATAGTTGGCACTCAAAAAAGGTACAATTATTGGCAATTATTGTAGTAATTACAAATTCAATTATTGGCACCCCCTGCCAATAATTGAATTTAAAGTTATTTGGAACCAATTGTTGGCACTCACGTTTTACAACAATTTATCGTAAAAAACTCATATTTTAAGGTGAAATTATTTAGGTTTGACGTATATTTAGTAAAGTAATCATAAAACTTCATTGAAAAACCAATAAATAAAAAAATAATGGTACTTACCAAACTTCACCTCACTATTGAAATCAATACTTAAAACTTCAAACCAACGTTCTTCAAAAACAGCTTTCTCAAACGAACGATTACAAGCAACTGAGCCATTTAAAGTTAAACAATAATGAATAAGAAACAAGAAAACAAAACAAAGAATAAAAAAAACTATTTAAGCTACAACGGGACTTTAACGGACGCTTTGCTATTGCTATGCAAGCAGAGGGTGCCAATAGTTGGGTCAAAATTTCTTGGTGCCAATAATTGTAGTCCGTACGCTATGTATTTCATTCTTGTTCCAATATAAATTCCCAAAAAATCATTTGATTTTCAACACAAGCACTAACTAATCCATAAAAGTACTTTTTCATGATATAGGGTGAATATATCTGCTTAATTGCACTTGTCTTAGCTAGTGGCAAACACTGGGTAAGGCAGTATTCAGCTGGCAACACCATTATCAGAATTTGTTTGATAATTACGATAATAGTGTTCACTAGTAGTATTGCCAGCAAATATTTCCGCCAGCCCTAGAGTATACTCTTTATTTTTTTAGCAGCCGGATTTGTTTACAATAGTAAATTGGTTGGTGCTCACAAAAAAAAACAATTTCCTGGTGAATACACAAACATACATGTTTGTATACATATGTATAGATGTGTGATTTGTTGATTTTTGCTATTTAAATATGGATACTCGCATATACGAACATCTCAGGCAATATTCGCGAATACGATTATTATTTATAAAGTTAAGAGACATTTTATCTTTGGCTGGATTTATACGTCAAAATTTCAATATAAAAATAGAAATTTCTATGATAATATTAGGTTATTATTTTAAGTTAAAAATTAATTGTAAAACGCAACGCTTAGCTTTAAAAATTTTTTATGCACATGGACACAATTTAAATTACAAAATAACATTTGTCAACGCTTGACGTTGCGTTTTACACAATTAGCCTCATAAAAAATTTGTCAACGCTTGGTGTTGAGTTTTACTAAATAATGCCCTAAGTTTTTTATAAAAATGTTATTGTAAATTAATATTTTATCGTTCAAAAATTTTTTCAAAAATAAAATATTCGCCATAATATTGGCCCGAATTGACTCATATGAATACAAAGACCAATATTCGTTACATCACTAGTAGGTATATACGAGTACATATTTTTAATCGCAACATTCAATACAATTCCCGAGAAGTGTTCAAGTGTTTTTTCTCATATTTTACTTAAGTTTATTTTTGTTTTTGCTTATATTTATATGTTTACTTTTTTACTTTCGGTTGAAATAAATTTTTGAACTCAAAAGGTGTGAATGACGTAGGAATCAATACAAAAGATTGTGTATGTATGTATGAATGTGTGGGCGTGTATGCTTGTCTTGAGGTAGTCAAAACATTAAATTTTAGAATACACAAGTTTGTCTCTTTTTTGTTAATTTTTTTATTTTCAAATTGGACTTCTTGTGCTTAAAAATAAATAATTTTTATTGGAGTAAAATTAACAAAAATGATAATTATTTTAGTCGTTAGAAAGATTTTGCAAATTACGAACTTTGAAATGATGAAAGTTATAAACGCAGCAATGATTCTAAAAAGATACGGTTTCTGATAAGGAATAATAAATTTATAAGTTTGTAGTGTGTGTCTGTATATATTCGGGGCTTTTTAAAATTTTTAATATTTGTTATAATTAATTAATGTTATTTTCTAAAGAAGAGAAACAACATTAAACTAGACTTTTTAGCTGAGGGAAATTAATAATTTAATTTAAAAATATATCATTCAATAATAATTGAAAATACTAAACTTAAGCCCGATTAAGAAATTATTCCTGGTTACATAAAATTTTGATATAAAATGTATTTCTGCAAAGAGGCTAAAGGTATTGTATACATATTTAATTTAAAATATTCCTAAAAAATTTTTTTTTAAGATAATGGACATTATAATTGGGGTTGGAGTATTTATATTTCGTCTTAGATCTTTTGGTTCTGGATTAAAGAACAAAAATCGCAGTCAAAGTCAAAATAAGGCAACCATGATTAGAAGAAAAATTAAAGACGATACTTTATACTTAAAAAAGTAGTTTCCATGGCGTAGTTGGCGTTCATAGATAACTTTTGTGCTTAGCAACAATCTTCTCTCTTCATAAACATTCTCAAATTTGGAAGTTAATAAGATAACGATCTTATGATCTAGAGGTAGTGAGAACATGAAACATTCTCCATGATTTAAGCACAAGTTTGTCATGTTAAAAATTTCTTCTTTCGATATCTTTTCATTTGGTCCATGCAAGGAAATAAATAATGTTAAGAAAAATTACGATTTTATGTTCTTTGCAATTTATTTTCCTGCTTCTGTGTAAGGTCAGTGTAATTAGAAAATACAGCACAAACTCCATTTGCGTAACGAAAGGAAGCCGGGAGTATTGAAAATAGTTTGTTTTTGTTTATGAAGTTGTAACTTCCTTAAGTTCTTAAATAGCAACCAATTTTTGACAAATTCTTGGAAAAAAGTTAACCTAATAAAGACTGTAACGTAAAAAAAATTACTTGTTGCGTAAATGGAAGTGCTGCAATAGACTATGATTATGCACTACAAAAATTTCTTAGTTAAAATTTTATTTTATGGAACGAATCAAAGGTTAACATACTGTACATATAATTAATTTATGCAATCATTTAAAAAAATCGCCGAACTTCAAAAATATGAATATTTAATAATGATGTATTTAAAATAAAAAACAATAACAACACATTTCCCCTTTTTTAATTCAATAGAATGCAAACAATCAATTAGAACTTTTACGTCATCACATGAACATAATTTTTAATTCCAAGAATAATATTTAGTAGAAGTAACATAAAAAATATTACACACAATAAAGTTTTTATAAACTTTTTCATAATGAACTAAAAAGCTTCTTTGTTTATAAAAATTATTTTTTATTAGCTGATGAAAATCATTTTCACACCTGCTTTACAGACACTAAAGAAAACTATATTAACAAGTTTATGATTTATAATTTCGAAACAAAGGGGTTTTTGTGGAATTTAATAAAAATATATTGATACGTATATATTATATATTTATATATCAATGCATATGTGTATGTATGTGTATTTGAATAGTGTTAGTACAATGTTAATTATAAATATGATTCTCAATACGTAAATATTTGAAAAATATAGTTTGTAGATAAGTCCCCGTTCGCACTGTGCAAGTCTTATTGCTAAGCTGATTAGTTTGTAGAAAATAGAGAGAGAGACGAGGGGAAAAGACTCGAGTACTCACCTGTGCAAAAAAATAAGTTTTACATCGTAAGGACGCCTATGAGCAGTGTTGTCAGATATGGCAATATCTCGCCAAACGCAGCGACAAAAATTTGTTTTTGGCGACAAAAATTTTGAAATGGCGATTGGCGATTTACTTGGCGATATTTGAACTCCTTGGCGATATTTTTGGCTATATCCTTACGATTCCAATAAAATAGGATAATTTTGAAAATATGAAATTTTTTAAGGAACTTTTTCTAAACCAAAATATTTCGTGCAAAAAAAATTAAATGTTGAGATTCTTTATCTCGAACAAAATTTTCTGAAATTCAATTTGGATGACACAACCGCATTTGGTGTTTTTGAAGCACAGTGGGGAAAACTTTCTTTTATAAATTAGAACCAATTTTTTTTAAAACTAAAGTACCAAAAACCCTACACGAGTTCTTGCCTACTTACCACTTCAAGGATATGATATGTGTACTTAAATACACATTTAAGTAAATGTTAATTTAGTTTTATCCCAAAATTTAAATAATAATTTTTATCTTGGTGCTTATGTTCAATTTATCCTATTTAGATTAATCTTTTGGAATAAGTTATTTTTAAGTATTTTTCGTACGACAGTATTTTTATGTTAATTCAAACACTTTTCTTAATTTTTCTTAAATAATATATTTTTATGTTTAAAGACCGGTATTCTGTTCAAAGTTGTAAACAAATTTCAGAACTATTTATTATTTCGCGTAAAAAAATTGACATGTACTAAATGTAGCCCAACTCGTGTTTTTTTTTTATAAATTTCTCGCTTTTATTGCTTGAAAGTATGCAACATTGTTAAAATTCCGTGCGAAAAAAGCACTGCTCATGTTGTTTCGCAGCTAAACTAAACTGATGCCAGACTAATTTAGCATGGAAAGATATGATTTTACGTGTTTTTCACAACAAGAACAGAATACTATTTTTGTGAATTTATTTCGCAAATATTTCATACCAAATACTTTTATATGTAGTTTGACAGGATTTCGCTCGAAATTGTGAACAGAGTACCAGGCTTTACGATAAACGTTACCTACTGAATTTAAAATTTAACAATATTTATAATGTTAGTATGTAATTACAAAATAAAAAAATATTTTTGTTGCTATAATTCATTATATTGGCGATATTTGGCGATATTCGAAAAGTCATTTGGCGAGGAGGGTGAAAGTAAATCGACAACACTGCCTATGAGAGTTCACAGAGGAAAAATTGATAAGCTTAGCAATGAGACTTGTGTAGTGTGAACTGGGACTAAATTTTCTAAGGACTTTTTGTAATCCAATTGTGAGCTAAATCTATGTAGGATTTGTTACTCATTTGTTTCAACGTATTTAATTAATATTGATTTATTAAATAATTATTTAAGGTATGTTACTCAAAAAAAAAATCAATTTGATATTTGAATACGAAAATCGTTTTTTTTTTTCAATAAAAAAAATCTTTTGAATTTTCTGTAATGACGATTTTTGCATTATTGATAAATAAAATTTTAAGCATGTTTATTGAATATAAATTTAATAAAGAAATTTAATGAATCAAAGAAAAAAGTTGTTGACCGAAATTTTAGAATCAAAGAAAAAAGTTGTTAACTGAAATTTTATTTTCAGTGATAATTGTTTTTGGGTGTGTGTGTGGATGGATGAATGTCACATTTTTCAACCCCTTTTTGTTTGCTTGCATTTGCTTGGCTGCTATTAAAACTAAATGGGTTTGGGATGAGTCGAACCGGCAATCTCTTGACTAATAAACTAACGTACTTATGACTCAGCTAAAGAGTAATGCTCTTATGCAAAAACTATTGTTAAAGTTAAAGCATGCATTAAAACCGGTTTTGCCATACAAAATTCGTTTGTTAAACCAACTTTAAGTTTACCAATTGTTTTTGCATAAGCGGGTAAATCTTTGTTGTATAAGCAAATAATGCATACACTCAAAACATGATTTCTTTTGTTCCTTCTAATCTAAAAATAACTTTGTTGAGTAAGAAAAAACACAAGCCACGACGTTTTTCGGCGTCTTGTCTGAATTCACACGTATACAACAAGAGCAATAAAAAAACAACAACATCATTACATGACCACGTTGAGTCAATCAACAAGCAAGGAAAACACCAACACAAACAAATGAAATTAAATGACATTTTAAAATGCGCAGAATTGATAAATATAATGTTCAAGTTGATGACAAATATTATTTAAATTGAAAATTTTATTCAAAAACATGGTTTTATTGAAAATAGTTCTTGTCTATTTTTTTCTGTGTAAATAAATTGCATTATTCAAGGGCAATTTCACGCAAAAGGACCCTAGACAGCGAAAAAATAGTTTTTTCATCTGAAGTAAAAATCGTTCAACTGACAATGAATAAATTAAAAACAATAAAAATTTTTCTATTCTATCAATTTTCAAACGCCTTGAAATGATATACTGTTTGTCGTTATCTTAATATAGAAAGGCCTTAACGCATTCTTTTTTAAAATGGAGATTTTTGCATTTTTCGATACATTAGATGTTCTTCTGTCGAAATATACAAAAAATTCGATTTCAAAAATATAATGAGTTATGGCCTCTCTATATTACAGTAACGGTATGTATGTATGTATGTATATATGTACAAAAAATTTTGAGCGTAAGTGCCAAACTAAAAATAAGCACTGAGTAGTGCTTTTAAGAAATCTGTGTATTTCTTAAAATTACTGTAATAAAAACTAATTGTATAGAATAGCTTAGAAATTATTAAACATTATTAAACTTTACTAGTTTGGATCTTAACTCGTTTTTGACGTTAGTGCTTTTTACGCTTTTTAGATCTGAAAATTACTTTTTTTATTGCTTCATATTACCATTTACCGTTTCAGTTCGATTTTATATTTTGATTGCACTGTCTTATCGTCCTCAGTATCCTGTTTCCGGGAAAGTGAGAATAAGAAATTCGATTTATTGCACGTTCATTTCTTGTATATACATTAAGGGTAAAACATTTTAAAATAAACGTCTATTTCAATGCTCTAAAAAGAGGAAAACAACCAACGATTTAATTAAATCAAAGCCATCAATTAATTACGATATGCAATTTCCAGTTCAGACTTGTCAAGTCTTATTGCTAAGGTTATCACATTTTCTTCTTTGAACTTTCATCGCCGTTCACACAATGCATGTCTTGATTTTCAGATCTACTTTTGTTAACATTTGCGAATGAGAAAGCAAAACGTATTGAAAGTACATGAAGCTGAGTTCTCTCTCCCACAAACTAATCTCCTTACTTTCATAGTGTAAACTAGTACTAAATGTAAATACATATATCAAATTTTTTTATATTACATAAATTGTGTATTGTAATAAGTTTATGGCTTTGATTTAATTCTATAGTTGGTTATTTTGTTCTTTTTAGAGCATTAAAGTAACAGCTAACTTTTACTGCTTTTACTGATATGATTTTAAGAATTTTTTTTGTTATTTTAATTCTCGAAAGTTAGATTAAACTTTAATTCAATATAAATAAAAAGGTTCTATATTTTGGCGATGATGCATAAAAAACTTACTTCCCATATCCGGCTAAAGTTTACCTCTACATCCCAGTGAAAAAAATGGAAGTCATTCTAGCGGAAGTACATTTTCATTGCTTCCAAGAAATCTATATTTTTAATTTGCCGAGAGTGAGCAAAAAACCAAGTAGAAGCTTATTTTAGTCACACAAAACCTTGTAACTCCTCCATAGTGCTAGTAAATACTCACCAAAATTTAAAAAAAAATTTATTTTTTTAAAGAAATTTATGAACTATTTTTAGTCTAAAATTTAAAAGTTATTTGCTTAAATTTACATGAAAACACTGTTTCGGGCTTAAATTCGTATAAAAAGAAACAAATTGTTAAAAAAGGCAACTATTTACCATTTTTCCTAGATGAAAATATTATCATAGAACACAAAAAAGGGAATTTTTCTTAATATCGCTTCCAATTCAGTGACCAGGCATCGAAAAAGAGAACTTCTTGCAATGACAACCCTATGTAAAAATCATTAGATCGGATCGAAATTTGCACTACTTCCGCATCGTAAACTCTACGTTTTCATGACTTTTTTGGAGTCTCTTTTTTTACTGGGATATTAGAGAACATTTTAATATTGATCTGTGAATTGAAAACAAAAATCTTGAAGCGCTTTCAATCAGTTGGGGGTTGAGTATTATATACATCCATACATATAAAATTAGTTTGAGCAAACAATCTTAGTATATCAATGATGACTAATCCAATAAATTTGAATCGAAAATTTAGGTAAACAAACTGTGACGTCAATGTTACGCAGTCATTGGTTTATAAAAACACTTTAACTATAAATATAATAAACAATAGCCGTTGATTTTAAAATAATACATTTCTTTTCGCGGTGCAAATCGACGACGTATTAAGCTAAAATAGATTTTTGTTTGTAGAATTTATTTTAAAATAGATTACTTACAATTTAATTTAAGAGAAATCCGTATTTTTAGCCATCCAATCATGTTGATTTTGTTTGCTTTCACACAGGAAGTGCAAATGGTTTTTTTGTTTTAGTAGAGAAACAACAGGTAGGAAAATTTCACCAATAATAATGTGAAATTAACGTGAGTACGAAAAAATGGACCACGCACAAAAGTGATACAGGATTAAAATATTGTTCGTGGCGACTCCACCCCACCTCTTACGTTAATTTCACACAGAAGGCTTTCAAAACGCCGATTCGTTGCTAAAATTAGTGCATAGAAAAAAATGCAAACAATTCTTAAAAAACCTTTATTGTTGCATACAAAAGTTTGTATTTAATACATTGAAAATAAGATTTTACTAAAAATCTTTTTTCTTTGTTTCTTTAAATTTCTTTATTGACTGAAACAAAAATATATTTTCAATAAACAAGCATACAACTCTGTTTATCAAATATACAAAAACCATCCTCACATGGAATTCATTAATTTTTTTATCGAATCAGTAATTTTCGTATTTAAATATCAATATAATTTTTTTTCAATGTAGTAAGAACCCTCTTAATTTTTGGATGCTACGGACAGAAGAGGAGAAAAAACATTGAGCTTCTCAGTAGGTTATACTTCAGCAGCCTAACCGATTTATTGCAGGTGAGGCTGAAAAACTTGTGTAGTGTGTGCACCCATTGCTAATTTACTCTACTTCAAAGCTAAATTTTCAAGCTCTCTCCCTCTCCTTATGCTTTCTCTTTTATTTTCTTCCCACTCACATTTAGCATAAAGCAATCATTTTATTACACCCAAGTAAGCTGGACTATCATTTTCCTTCTTACCAGCTACCAGCTAACTTAAGCTATGAAGTCATTCATATAATCGCCATTTAAACTACCCCAACGTAAACGCAAAAACTTGTTGAATTAAGATTTTTTACCAGCTTGTTAGTATCCCAAGGGTGCGTTTTTTTATAAGTTTACAATCCTGAAATATATCAGGTACATTAATCGAAACTTCTTTAATTATAAAGAAATTAAATAATTTATTATAATTTTGTTTTCTTGTCTCATGTATGAGTTGAACCCAAGCTGTCAAATTCATGCCATACGCGATCACATGTGACAGTTAAAATTAATTTCGATGAATTAAATGTGCTTAAAAAATTTTAAATTTATTTGCTGGTAGTTCATTGTTTCCGTAACAAATCATCAGTAGACTTAAACCACACATTTGAACAGTCACCAACCTCTTATCTTATGCACAGTTTTTCAAAAACTTTTTGACAATTCATAAATAATAATATTTTTGAAAATCAAAAAAGAAAAAACAAGTGTAGTAGGTTCAGAAACTTATATAAATCCACCTCAAGATGTCGAGCCCTAGCCGCAGTATAACTCAGAACACCAGCGCCCCAACAGTCTGGACACACCTGACAAATTACCGTATTTTAGTTTTCTTTTTTAGACACCATCTCCTACAAAAATGGGGTAGATTGAATTCCGTTTTTGAACTTAATTGAACTCTGTGACATGGCCGAATAATTTATATTCGATATGAATTTATTGTATTTTTCTACACTTTTATAACAATAAAAGTATATAATTGTAAGGCAAAATAAAAAATGAAAAATTCTAAAATAGTTTTTGAAAGTCTGTGCATAAGATAAGAGGTTTGTGACTGTCCAAAATGTGTGGTTGAAGTCTACTGATGATTTGTAACAGCAACAATGAAATGCATATAGACAACGCTGCACCACCGACAAATACATTTCAAATTAAAATAAACTTCTGACAATATGTCGAATAATAAATTTCATAAGTGCTTAAAAAATAATAAATTCAACAGAGGTAACACTGCGTATATAAAAGTAATCGATAACTATAATGTAAATTTTGTTTATGAAAGCATTGTGTTAAATTTGATTTCAGTGTATTTTATTCTTGAAATTAATCGTAAACTTTATTACAAAAGCTTTCTCTTTTATTATACATCTTTTAATAAAAAAATAGAAAATCTTAATCCACCACCAAACATGTTTAGGTATGTTTATCGATATCATTGAAAATATAATATAAAGGGTGACAAACCTTGGCTATTAAAAACAGCTAAACTCATTTCATGATGCATGCGCCGCATACGCAATGGAAGGTAAAACTACTTTATGCATGATATGCGTTTTTGCATTCTAGTCATTTTGCTGTGTGTAACTTTGTGTGTGCAGAAGCAAGAAAACTTTCAAAGAAAATTTATACGATTTTGTTTATTTTTTTATTTGTTATTAATAATATTTGTTACATATTTCATTCTTCTATCAAATCATTTCATCTCATGACTTTTAAGCCTATTTTATTTGAAGAACATTGTTAATTATCATGATCCAGTACACTAAAAAAAAGACATTAAGAAAAAAAATTTTATATTTACATAAAAAAATATAACTTTAAGTAAATGTTTCTTAGTCCAAGTAAATTTTTACAAAAATCTAGTAATATGAGTAAAAAATAAATAGTTCATATCTTTAAAAATATTTGTATGTATGCAGATCATAAAAATACAGAAACAATTTCTTACATTTGAGGAAATGTTTACTGAAATATTTACTTAAATTAGGAAAATGGTTATAAACTTGTCCCTAAGTCAATTTCGTTTTAAATAAAAAAATAAATTTTAGGAAATGACTTACTCCTGATTAGTTCATAAAATTTGACTTAGTTAAAAGATGTAAAAGGTATTCTAAAATTTAGATAAATATTTACCAGTTTTAAGCACTCGTATTTTTTCTTTGAATTATATCATATGATTTAAAAAAATTTAATACGCTCATTTAACACCAGAGGCGCTGTAATACTGCATTATTATAAAAACGTGCAAAAAAGCAGAGTTGTAAAATAATGAAGCTTTTCTCTGTCTCTTCCTTCACCGCCTGTACCCTCTATCACTATCCCTTTCCTAACGAAGGTAACAATTAGTAATACGAGTAGGCATTCATTGCCTGAGTGTTACTTCTCTTAAAAATATATGTATATATATGTATATATACATATATATTAATTATTTGTATTTAACGAAAAAATTTAAGTACATTTTTCATATTTTCGACGAATATTTAAACTTGAAATATTTTATTGTAAATAAAATAAAATTTTTGAGTGATTCCTATTTAAATTTTCAAGACCTTTATTCAGGCTGCCCTGTTAGGCAATTGGTTAGAGTGCTTGCATATCAGTCAGAAGGTTGTTGGTTCAATACTTGTCTGCTCTCAGGCAATTAATATGTACATTAAAGTGACCGTTAATTGTATGGAGACTTTTTGTTTTTTGATTTCTTCTACTCTCACCCCCAAAATCAGTTCAGTTTTATGCAAAAATAAAATACAAAAAAAAATTTCATACCGATAAGCTGCGTTTTAGGGGTGCGTTCGGCCCTCAAGTTGGCCTTCAAGCACATTTTTCAATGTAATTTTTTGCATATGACTGTCTTTTAAAAAAATCATTTTACAAGAATATGATATATGGAAATATTTTAGCTCTTCAAGTCAAGAACATTAATCTCACAGAAAATTAATATTTCAGAAAATAATAAAGAAAATAACTAACAAAATTTTTTATTTTAAGCATTTACAATAAGAACTTATATATATTAAATTATTTCATACATATACATATAGTCAAGATAAAACTAAAAAAAAAATTACATTGAATATATGGGCTTGAGGGCCAACTTTGATGGCCGGACGCTCCCCCTAAAACACACACTTAACGGCATGAGAGTAGAAGAAATCAAACAAAAAATTAAATTAAGGGCCTCCCTAATGTACATATAGTGAATTATAATTAAGAATATAATATATAGCATAGCATTTAATTAAAAATTAAAATAAGTATCAAAATTAAAGACAAAAAAAAATAGGAAAGTATATAAATTTGAGATTAAAGATGAAAAAAATGTTTCAAAAAGCTTTGAATTTTATGAGAAAATTTTACTTAATTTTAAAAAAATTTTGTTGAATATAATTATATAATTAATAAAAACTAGTTCAATAATGAAATGGAAATTTAGTAAATATTTTTCAAGTAAAAACATTTTTGACACCATACGACAAATCTTTTAACTAAAATTTAGAAAATTTTCTAATGTTTTAGTTATTTTTTTAGTGTAGTTTTAAATTTCTCTTTTAAGCTTTCTTACAGTTCAGTCAAATTCTAGACAATACACAAATAGTTTTATTTATATTTCTTTTCCACATTTAAATATTTTTTTGGTTCAAAAGCTCAACAAATAAAACATATTGACTTGTACTAAGAGGATTATTTATATAGTTCTTCATGCGTCAACTTCAAATATGCGAAAGGAGAGAAATATGAAATGGAAACATATGTATGTTTTGTCAAGATAATAGGGTTCCTTAACCGGCACCATGTAATCTTCTTTATTATTTTTATTGTTGTCCGTCTTGTGCGAAAGTTGCACTTGCGAGTAGAGTTACCATATTGAAATGAAGATAAATTCCGTAAACTGCGACTGTCATTCGAACACGTATGGACACTACATACATATGTATATATATAATAGTATAAGAACTTTTTAGTTTTGACGTTTGTTTCTTTTTTTTTTGGTTTTTGGCGACTTTTTTTGTACTGACGCTTTTTTAATTTTGGCAAATAATTTATATTCGATATGAATCTATTTTATTTTTCTTGAAAATCTGTGCATAAGATAAGAGGTTTGTGACTATTCAAAACGTGTGGTTGAAGTCTACTGATGATTTATTACAGCAACAATGAAATGCATATAGACAAAGCTGAATCACCAGCAAATAAATTTAAAATTTTAGTTAATTTAATTATTATTCTTCGAACTTAATTTTTTTCTATATTTAACACGCTAAAGTTCGTATCGTCTTGTAATCCAAATTATATATAATAATTATTAATGAACAAATAACATCAAAGTTGTAAATATTCTGACAACAACACATAGTTGAACGGAACAGCTAGCCGTTTTGCTGTAGCAAATGGGATGTGTGAATTGTTTTAATTCATCGTATTTCAATTTGCTGAAAGCTTTTTTGTAATGAAAGCTTAATTTTACCATCTCTAAATTCACAACCGTCTTGCCATTGTCGTTTGTTCTTTACTAATTATGCACATGTTAGTTAATTTGCTTATTTTTTGTTCTACTTAAGACAAACTTGTTTGGTTTGTTACTATTAAGTATATTTATTTCATTTTTGCCACAAGGCCATGGCGATTATCACAATCACAGTTTAAGAGAACAGCGATTTAAAAATCACATTCACAAGGAGCAATATTACTAAAAAATCACGTTATCGCTCATCACTAGTTTGGATGAAAGAACTATATTTTCAAAACCTGATACTTGATAAATTCAGTCACAGTTGAGATTTGTGATTTTTCAATCGCTGTGAAAAAGTAACAGATTTCAAAATATCGCTCAACTCTAATTGGCTGTACAACTTAATCAAATTGTACAACAAGTCGCAACGGGTAGGAGTCGCATTATATTCTTGGTGCGAAGGGAAAGACAATTTTTGTATGTACAGATTGCACAATTAGCCCTGTATATATACATATGTATACATATGTATGTACATAAAATGTTTTAATGAAACAATGTTGCTTTATTTTATTTAAAATTTTAAAAAGAAACTAACACATGCTTCCAATCATTTAAGTTTATGTTTCTTTCTCTTTTATAAAGATATATATATATATATATATATATATATTTACTTTAAATTATTAAGTATGGTCATGGGTTTTTATTATTTCCATGTTTGTTTAAAGTAAAAAGATGTTTTAGAAATTCCTCCAAAAATCAGGTGAGTTCATATTCTTGCGTCAGGGAAAGAACAAACAAACAAACATATGAAATGTTTTACGAAAATTACCACAATGAGGTTCAATATTTATAAATATTGAATTAAAAAAAGATATTAGTAGCAAAAATTATTTTCACACCGAGCATATTTTCTTGTACAAAATAAGTATGTTTATGCATTTAAGTCTTTGAATTTGTTGATTAAGATTTTTTTACACCTTTATTTAATTTGTTGTTTCTATTTTTTGCCAGATAAATTTTTTGTTTTAGAATTATGACTTTGCTTGCACTATTACTTCTTCCATGAATTCTTTAGAAATATATGCACTTACTTTTCTGGTTATCGGTAGTGTAGAGAATAAGAAAAAGCAATAAAAAATATTAAATTTAATAAATAAGCAAATATGTAATTAAGAAGCTATGGGGGACAAAAATTGCAAAAAGTATTCCGATGTTTCATGGCATTTATTTTCAGATAAGACAGGAAAATCTTCGAAATGTTATGTACATATGTTTGAGAAGGAAACAAATAGCACAAAAGTATTAATATTTAATCCTCGTTATTTATAATTTTAAGAAAATATTACCGATATATAAAAACAATTCGAATAGTTCTTTAATTAAATTATTCCCTGGGTTAGGAAAGGCGGAGACCCAGTTGATTCAATTGTGATTCCCTTCCATTGACCCGTTAATAGTAATGATTAGCCCAAATTTGTACCCAAAAGTGCCCCTAAAATAGGTCATTAAGCTACTGAATTCCCACGATGAAGCCACTGATATCTTCCAGTTTACACTTGCTGTTATCACTAATGCTCTCATGGAAACGTCTACTCAGGCATCTGAGCCTATGACGTTGCAGGTTCGGGCAATGGTTTCTGGTTCCTCTGCATCCCCGCACATTCTTCAGAAATATGGAGTGCCAATTTCCCAAATGCTGGTTCTTGCTCTGATCGAGCAGTGACCACTCAACGAGCCTATCACGAACCATATCATATCCAGTAGCAGTTTCGATATTCCTGAGTCAAGTTTAGACCACAGTGGACACTCTAAAATCCTGCCAACTTTGCCATAAACGGTTGGTCCTGCTCTTTAGCCAATTACTGAGTTGACTATATTAATGACGTATCGGTAATTTCACCCATCTGTCACACATTCCCGCATCTAACGCCGACCCTATTCTTGCCAGCTTATCGGCAATTTGATTTCTCTCAACACTGCTGTGGCCAGGAACCCAACGTAGTCTACTATATTTGTCCATAAGCAAGTTGAGGGCTTTCCTGCAGTCATTAACAAGTTTCCATTTGACATTGTGCCCCTTCAAAGTTTTTAGCGCTGCCTAGGTGTCGAGGAAGAAGATTACCTTGTTAACTTCAGCTACATTCCTGGCTGAAAAACGCTGTATTTATTCGGCAGTCTGCAAGAATTACGAACTACACTAACATTAAATAAAATCAAGAATTTTATTATTCGACATATTGTCATAAAGGTGTAGAAAAATAAAATAGATTCATATCGAATATAAATTATTTGCTGGGTTTTGTATAAGTTTCTAAAGCTACGGTCACACTTTTCGTGCATTTACCCAAAAAAGCCTAACCAACAAACACTAAAAGAAAAAAGTTTTGATCTAGACCAGTGTTACCATATGTGAAGATTTATCTTATTTTTGAAGTTTTTAGACATGTTAACACTACAAAAAAGATTTCTTATCTAAAAATAAGATTTTGAAAAATTTTACTTTTGGTACTTTTAATATATTATTATTATTATTATTACAATTTTCTGATTAGCTTCGTAATAATCTTACACATATTCTATACAGCAAATATTTTGTGTTATTTGGCTTTACTTTTAATAGTTCACTGGAAACAAAATAAATTTTAACTAATTTTCATTTAAAAAAATAACAAAAAAGATTTTTTTAAAAATAAAAATTTTTTTCCCCGACTTGAAGATTTTTTAAAAATAAATATGGCAACACTGATCCAGGCACTTGTTTATCAAATTAAACAGTTTCGACCGTTACCGTATCTTAAGCTCATTATTTTTCTTTTGTGATTTTCAAAAATATTATTATTTGTGAATTCTCAAATAGTTCTTGAAAGTTTTAAAATTAAATAAATTCAGTAAAGTGCAACTTTGACTCGCATATGAAGGGTTTTTGGCAATTTTTTCGGATTTTAGCGATATTTTCGGTTTTTGGTGAAATTTTTAGTATTGGCGGTTTTTTTAGTTTTGACGATATTTCCGTTTTTGGCGATTTCCTTCAGTTTTTGGCGATTCTTTTTTTGTTTTTCTATCTATCTTTTTAATTTTTTGCATTCCAGCGACTTATTTTATTTTTGATAGTGTTTTTCATAAAAGCACTTTTTTCATTTTGCCGAGTTTTCTTAGTTTTAGCGTTTCTGAAAATTTCAAGAGTTTGCTCTTACCCTTTTCAAGCTGCAGCAAGTTGTAAAAATTACACAATAAAAATAAAATTAACTAATAGAATACCCTTTTAATTTCAATTTTTGAAATTTCAGCGTTAGTTGGTCTAGTCTGCATAAAAATACATTAACTTTGAAAATTTCAGATTTATATATACATATAACTGTCTGTATATTACATTAGAATTTCAACATGTCACGTTTCTTGCTTAGAACGTCCTTTAATTTTGAACTGTCATATATTTGTTGTTGTATCAGCTGAAGTTTTACATATTATGTGAGAATTTGGGCTTCGAACCTCTTATGGTTCTTGAGAAAAAAGCCTTTGACAGAAGGGCAGACAGACATACGAACATCGTACCGAAAACAATAGGGTTTCTTTTCACCTTTGGTGTACGGAACCCCAAAAACGGCTTCAAGGCGCCAACATCTATAAAATCGAAGAGATAATTTTTTTCGGAGAGCTGTCAAATTAGTTTTGCAAATGGACGAAAAGGAGCCTTATTTTTTAAAATCTTAATAATGACTGCTGAGATTAATAAAAGCAGGGACTTCTGGAATAAGGTAATATCGAACAGACCGGTGTACAGCCTTTCACAGGGCAGGGTGTTTACTTATGTAAGGCTCTCATGCATATTTCTCTATACGGTGCAGAGAGTTTGAGTTTCATAAAAGTATTAAAAAACGTTACATGTACACACTGAGAGAGAAAAAAAACAACTGTGATTGAATATAATTAAGATTTTAAAGCTGGAAGGAACAACAAATCCAAATAAATTAAATCAAGATGACATGAATCAAACCCAAACTTTATATAAACAAAACAGCCCTCATCTCCGTCATAAACACGCAAAGGTTCTGATGAAGCTAAAATTATTTTCAATAAAACGAAATAAAGAAAAATTAGATGTAATATGTTTCTTATTGTTAAATAATACTCGTAACAAAGAGAACAAAAACAATTTTTCATAATTTTGAGTTTTTAACTTTTTTGTAGAAATCACAACACATTCCGACATTGTGTTTGCATACAAACAAAAAAAACTTTCAATGGCAATACCCCCTCCTGCTCATGTTTGTACACGTACTCTTGCCCTGATAAAAAGCGCAATTGTTTGCCATTACATTCCCAATAGTTGGCCTTTAGTTGATGGCTTCTGATTATTTTCATGTGGCCGCGGGTGGGCTCTCCATTTAAACTGCTAATATAATTCGATTGTTTCAGCATTTTCAACATCTTCGCCAACATTTTCATTCAGTTTTTTTCCCATTCATTCTTTTTAAATTTTGATGGTTTCCAATTACAACTTGCACTTTTTCCACTCACTCGTAACAAAATAATTATTTTTAGTGTTCGAACAGTACGAGTAATGGTGGCATCAGCATTTGTATTCCACTGTGTTTATTTTTTGTTCAACTCATGTTATTGTTGCTGGCATTAGCACCCTTTTAAGTTTTAATTAAATGAAAATGTTTCTTGGATTTTTCATTCAACTAAAAGTGCAAGTACTCTCGTCAGTTTTCCCTTTGGTTGTTGTGTGTGTGTTTTTTTTTTGTATGGCAGAATGTGTATTGAAATTAATGATCATTTAATTTTGAAAATATTATTGAGGTTTAAGGTTTCATTACATAAAATCTGATTAATTGAAGCCTTTAAAAGTCGGTTCGGTTTGCAAAAATTACTTATATCCCCATTTAAAAACATGATTGATTGTAGTTCGTGTCATTAACGAATTAATTTTAAATTGTGTGCCCAGATTTTTTAAATACTTATTTGTCACGAAGTGTAGAAACATAAACAGTTCTTTACCGTTTATAAGCCCTTAAAGAGTTTAAATATTTGCATAAGCAATAATTATTTAAAACAAGGCAATAGGATTTAAAAAGTCTCTTAATGTAGCAGTACAGGAGATGTATTCAGTTTTGTGGTTTGTTGGCCTCAATACTGATTGTTATATGTCAAACAAAGCTATTGCTACTTTTTACGTTTTGAGAAAAAACCCGAAATTGCGAAAAAAAAATATTTACCCACAACAGGGTGGCGCATAATGAGCTTTATGGTTTATAGGGTTATAACTTTTTTATTTGTGCGATTATTATAATTTTTTTTTAAATACAGTATATTTTTGGAAAAGTTTTTGCAATTAGCAATTACAAATATAAGTCAATTATCTTTTCGTAGAATACACTTAAGTGGTTGTGATTGTCGCTGATTAGATTTTGCGTAGCCCAAATCCTGCAGTTTTACTTGTTGACATATCCATTTAATAAGAAATGGGCTTCATCGGTTCATCATATCCAAATTGTGAATAAAGTCTGGATGGTATGTGTCAACACAATAGACTGTTGGTTTGAAAAATAAAATTCAATTATTTTTGTATGTTGTTCGATGGTGCAATGCTTCATAATTAATTCCCCAAGTCTGCTTCACACAATGCTGAAAAAAACAAAGAGAGAATAATAATTAAAAAAGTTATAAATAATGCAAACCATATAGCTCATTCTGCACCACCCTGTACTTTTACCAATTTAAGAATGTAAACTTTCCCAATTGGTATTGTATTAAAGCGTCGTCAATGTCGACACCTGAAATAAGGGTAAATGTTTTAAAATAAGATTTTGCTTCGTTGAAGCAAGAGTTCCAAACTTTTTGTAAAATTTATCATCAAAGTGGCACAAGTCCCACGTAAAAATTAACGACTTTTCCAAGCAAGATTTTGTCTACTCGACTTTTACGCCATTTTGTTAGCCCACTTTCATATTTTAATCATCCCAAATTAAGAAAAAATATTATCCGGTCTTTTCGAGATATTTAGTTTTTTATCTTTTTTATGTGGCGGCAACCTTGAAAATTTTCCCTATTACAAAAATTATAGAAAAACCAGCTGTGCGTGGTTATGAAAAACTCTTAAATGCTTAATTTCAGCCATATCGGTCCAAAACCTTGGCTGAGGTAAATTTTGGACTAAAATTACCCAATGTGCAATGGAATATTGCACACATGTGCAGTTTCCATAGAAGAAGTGCTCATCCATCTTATTTTCCATTTTTAGCCTCAAATCGTGAAGAAATGGCTCGGCTGTAAGATATTTCACTACAACGATGAAATCAGGGTTATAATCGTCGCTTTCCATAACGACGAGATTCGATCACGTATTTTCACGTATTTCGGTTTGAGATTATGGCACTATATCGAACCATATTATTACATTGTTCGATAGCGAATGTCATAATCTAAAACTTAAAAAAGTGACCGAATCAGCTCGTTATCGAAAGCAACCGCAAACAAATATCCACTTTGATGACCTGGACAAAGTTTATGGAGGTCAAATTAGTGCTTCATTCAAGCAGCTCACCGAAAAAAATTCAGCGTGCATATTCCCTATAAATGTGTCTTGAGTTAAGTTTTACACGCTTCTTACAGTTGTTATTTTATTCTTCTCTTCAAATTTTCACCTTTTTTTAAACTTAACAATCTGCAAAACGAAACACAAGATACACATGTGCAAATGCGGTTTATCTTCAATATCGTTTTGGTATCAACCAAATGATATAATGATAACATTGAAAATATAACAGAAAATCTCAAATTACACATATGATTTCTTAACGAGGCATATGTTTAGTTCGTTTTTAGAAAAACACTTTTAAGAATAAAGTACGTGCCACTTTAATGGTGTTTCCGATTTTAAAAACCTAGGGGTTGCATATTGAAGGAAGTGAATGTATCTGTTTATTTTTATTTTTTCTTTCGCAATGCATTACTAACCCCCAAGCATTTTGGCATGGTGATGATGCTGTAAGATTCGCATTAGTATCTTATGGCTGATAGTAGAAAAAGAAAAAGACTTCTACGTTGGAAATTATAAGCTGAAGGCACTATGATGGTAAATTTGGCAACTCTATGTTTTTTAGGGCCTTAAAGATATGTTAAAACTATAAAAATTTATTTGATAACTCTGATTCAATTCGAGAAACTAACAGGTCTAAGTCTAACAGCCTGTTTCACAATGTCGAATAAACATGTTCATTTGCAGTCTAAGCGAACGAAAACCGAATTCTGTTTCTTTATCTTATCGTTCTGCGACTTGTCACTCGAACGACAATGCGAATGAAAACGTACGTGTTTTCATACAGATGTGGGTTTCACAATATCGAACGTGTTCACAACATTGCGAACGTAAATGTGAAAATCAGTCACTTGTTGTTTTGCATTCGCAGAGTAAAAAAGTTTTTAAATTATTTGAAAAAAAAAAATTCTTAAAAAATAAAAAGTGGCAAATTATTGCACAAATACATCTTAGAACAAAAATTATTACTTAAAATCATTTATTGGCTTCAAAAAATCATTTATTATCTTGAATAAAAACTGCACACTCTTATCCAGTTTATGGATGTATTTATAATTTTCACTTTTTAATGCTTCTTTTCTTTCTTTCTTGGTTGATAAAAATTTACTTAATATTCGTCACATAGAGCTGATTGCATTTAAGAATGGTTGTATTTACTTCAAAGCGATTAAGTAGTAATTTTGTTATTTTAACGAAAAATATCTCAAATTTACTGAAATTTTTGATTTGGCTGCAAGAGATAAAAATTGAGAGACGTAACTTGAAGCGAACGAACATGATTTCGTGAAACCCAAATTTACTTGATATCGAGTGACTCGCTTTCGTTCGCTTCAGTTTTCATTCGATATTGTGAAACAGGCTGTAAGTCTCGGGATTTCAGTTTTTCTGACAATTCTCTCACACAATGACATAACTGCAGAATTTACTACCACATGTTAATAATTATTGTCCCTAACAATTATAATCCTCATACATGACCGAGTGAATCACAGTTATTGATGTTTCCTACCATGACAAATGTTTGCGGGCTCATACAAATACACGAACCACTAATACTATTAAACAATTTGCTATTGGCAAATTTTCATATGCCATGATTTTGTTTGCTTGTTTTTATATTGATGAACCTCATGCTATTGTTACACAATTATTATCATTCTTCTGTGTCAGTCTCAATTTATTTCTATGTTTCATGTTAAAAATTGCATTTACATACGAATTGATTGAATAAACGAATTTTCTTTTGCATTTGTCGCTGACTCTAGCGCAGGATGCTAAAAGGATGACAACAGCATTTCCCATGGTTGTGGCTGCAATTGTTGTTATTTCAACTGTGTCACTGAGTCAGCTTGTCTTCAGTTTCTAGTTTGTTAAAATTTTTTATTTTTAGCTCTAGTCACATTATTTTATTATTTACCGGAGTATGAGCGCGAATAACAACAAACCACCTTTTTAGATTTTAGTCATGAGGCGTATGATTGAGCTGATTTAAGATCTAATGGAGGGCGTAACAAGGCGTTGAAATTTATGTGGCAGATGATTTTGCATGAATTAAATTTTAAAAATTATTCAATATACGAGTACAAAGACGACATTCTGTCAATTATTCTTAAATAAAATTTATTTGCAAATTGCAAAAAATAAATGTGTTGAATGGATCTCAAATTTCTGTAATAGACTTTGAGCGATGTGAATGTTTTAAAATTCCATGTTTTTTACAAATTTTGATTCTTGTAATTGAAAATTTTTTTTATTACGACCAGTTATATTTCGTTGATGATGAATTGCCTAAGCAGCACCAAAATCCTGTAAACCAAAAAAAAAAACATTTTTTTAAACTGTTATTATCTTTAAAAAATTCAACAAAAATATGAAATAAAACAAGAATTATATTACGCAGTTTCGAACTTAATAATTAATCATTCTTAATCTGTCAACATTGACGTCACGTTAAAAAATATCCAAAAATTGGTGCCTATTTACTAGTTGTCGAAAACAGCTGACTGCTATTGGTATTGACAGGCTCATGCTATTGTCTACACCTTAGGGAACTGAAATATACTGTCAATAACAAAGTGTATTATTAACAAGTGTTCTTATCAGCGCAGCTCATAGTCAGCTGATTTTACCACAGCCGTCAAACTCCATATAAAAATTTAACCCGAACTGTCAACATTGTATTATATTGACGTTGTGTCGATGTTGACAACTAAAATATGGTTGAATATCATAATCATATACATTGTGATACTACGGATACTCGGCATAAGCGGGGTTCCCATCGTCGAACCAATCAGAGCTCAAAATAAAGCTACTCACATGTTGAAGTTCGACCACGACAACATCAGAAAGGTGTCTGAACTGAAGAGAGCCCATGGTTGTCATTCGCTTTCTTGCTAATGCAGGGCAATGACACCGAAAATGTTCTACGTTTTCTTCTTCCTCAAAATCACTGCGGCTAAAGTCATTAACCTTTGTACCTTTGTGCTTGCCTGTCTATGAAACAGTGTCCCGACCGATAGTTGTTTCTTATTATTTGAAGTTAGAGAAACCGTATTTTTCTTATCTAGCTGAGTCCATAACTGTCTGGTAATCATGCAGTAATTTCTTGTGGCCCACCGTATATTCTATTTCTTCCTCACCCTTGTGGCTAAATCTGAGTTTGCACGAAAGTAAGGGTAAGCCTAAACTTTGCACATCCAATGGAACTTGTAATGTTTTCCTAGTTCTTCAGTTTGCCTGAATGCCTCTATACCCGACAAGTTAAATCATACTAATATTAAACTGTTCTGCCATCTCAGTGGCTCGACTATCGGTTTATATATTAATTATGGTTGATGCAGTGACATTGACTCTCAAACAATTTTTATCTTGCAAGGATATCTGCCTAGTAAAAACTGCAGTGATCCCGAAGTCGCTTTATAATACGAACGTCTTTTGTCCGTGGGTAAGCTCATTAATTCACATCTATTTGAGTTTTGGAGCCAATTCCTTGACACTGGTACGTTAACTTAAACCATTTTTATTTTATAAAGACTTATGGCATCGCTAGGCCTTTAAAACGAATAAATAATTTCGTTGATAATTCACACACATCTTTCTGTAAAGTTAAATTTAAAGATAGAAGCTCTTAATGAAATACCTTTTCTGTATGATTTGTGTGAGAATTTAGATTAAGTAAGGCCTGCGACAAATAAATATTCCATTCTTAGTATCGAAATTACTTTAAAAGCTACTCGTAATTATCATGCCCAATTTCATTCACAGTTCAACTAAAACACATCCTTAGGGGACAAGTAAGTCTCCATTATCATTATACTTTGAACTAAGGCATTAAAATATTTAAGACAATATCAGAGTGTTATTGAAGGGAAATATTAAAACCTAACAAATGAATTCATTTAGTATGCATCCTGCATGTCATATTGAAGTTATGATATTTATTTTTTAGGGGGGAAATATAACAATAATTCATTATTTATTTGAAACTCATAATTCTCTTCGCATTTGATTATGAGTATTATTGAAACAAAGAATTTTAATAAATCCTTAAAGGTTGCATTTTTCGTTGTCTGGGAATTTCGTAAGAAGGCCACGAGTCAAAGCATACATTTTCCGGATATTGGCTGCAGTTTCATAAATAATGTTTGAAATAATTGTTAATTTTCTTCTTAATTCAATTTTATCAATCGCTTTCATAGTGACATAACAATAATTGTCAATTTATACCAACCATTTGTCTATGCACAGACAATTTTACAACATGCAACAAAAACAGAGACAACTTTATTTTAAAATCTTGTATACTTTTTTTATAAAATTTTTATTTTATGCTTTCTTAGGAAAATGTTCTTAGTATTATCCGCAGGCTATAGTTTTGCTATAGGATGGTTTGAGTACCTGCCATGAAGGCCCAATTCTACAGTGTTATTAACTGTAGATGAAGTAAAGATTTTAATGTCACTCCTATGTGCACCAACCAACAGAAATGTGACTTGCTAGGACACGTAGGTTAAAGTTTTTGATCAGAGTTGTCCCTGACTACGATATAGAATCTTGCTGAGAAGCTTTGAGCTATTTCATCTTCTGCACTGCTTAAGAGGCTTATGGAAAATGGCTCCAGTGCGGAGGATAAACCAAACAAGAGGAATCCTACCATTCATTGCAAGGTATCTTCCAACACAGTAACCATCCATCACCATCACATGCAGCATCTGAGGAATGGCATAGCAACTATAAAGGTATCCCGTTTATAGCCTCCGACCAACCACTAGAATTGGTAGAAGGGCGATCATCGTGGCTCACAGCCTCTACTGGAACGAAGTCCACAGTGAAACCCAATTCAAGATTTACTTGCAAATGGTAACCATTTTGTATTCAGCCATGTGGAATCAGAGCAAAGTCCGCAATTGGTTTTCTGTCACTATGAACTGCAACACTGGCTTATTAACACCGTACAAAAAAAGCAGAGTTGTAAAAGAATGAAGCTTTCTTCTAACTCTTACTTCATCATCTGTCTTCTCTAGTATTTCCCAAAGAAGGTAAGAACTAGTAAACCTAGTAATACACTAGGCATTCATTGCCTGAGTATTAAGTCTCTTTAAAAAAAAGTCTCTTAGGGCAGGTGAGCTCCTGGGGGTCCTAGCATCTAGTACGAGTAATAAAGCACTGAAAATCGAAACAGCTGCGTGAAAATCTTCTCGTCTATAGTCTTCAAAGCACTTCGAGTCAACTCTGTACCTCTACAATGCACAAAGTAAGGATACTCCTTTAATAATTATGTACACTTCTGTTGCTCTGTTATTTTATATTGAATGGCAGCACACAAGTTTAAAGTCTTGGCTAGGAAATGGGGATATTAAATAAAAGCAGAATGTATATTTGAATCCTATTCCAGTGATTTCACTTTCAAAGTGATCGTAGACAAAGTTCTGGCTCGGACTCTACAAGTGCCAAATAAAAAGGAACTTCCCCAACTTCGAGTATACCGAGTAATTTATATCATATATTTAAGCCGTAACACCAAGTTATGCAGAGGGAGTCGCAAAAAGATAACATGCCAAAATTGAAAATTCTCCCTTTAACGCAAAAATTAAGGATCTACAAGCTATTAAATTTTTCAAGCAATCCTACTTATCGCTTTAATTCCCTTTCGAAGTTTTTTTCCCTCTAACTGTTACTTGCATTCCAAGTCACATTAATATTGCAAAAATTATATTACGATTGCCATAACTGAGGGCAAAAAAAAAACCCAGGAAATAAATTGCTTTAGTGGTTTTACAATTTCTCTCCAACTGCTTAAGCCGCCATATTTGATGTCATCCATTCAATATGTACAGCATCACGTTTAATATTTCGATTAATTTGATTTTCTAATTTTTATTTTTTGCTTCTTATTATTATATTTTTCAAAAAGTTTGTTGTTATTGCTGTTCTCGTAATAGCTCTATTTACATTTTCTAGGCATGCCGCTGTTAACTCATTGTCCTTTGACTTTGACATAATGATTTGAGGGGATTATAGCGCTATTAAATCCTCTTAAATTGTAAATGTTCGTACATCTGTTAGTAAGAATTTACTCGTATATTAAATACACATATACATATACACACACACATACTAAAACATATGTACGCATATATGTTTGTATTTATGTGTTTGTGTATGTGCTTATGCTATTGCCTGGATTCTGTATAATGTAATCATTTCGATGTGGTTGATTTTAAAACCCATTTCAAAAATTACTTTTAATGTCTGACCCTAAAAGGACTTAACAAAAGCCGACTCCCCATAGTTTAAATACACAATATGTATACAAATTATTCGTTTGTTTAAATGTACTTACTCGCATCCTTTAGACATTCACTCAATATTATTTAATGTATTTGTATGTTGAAATGAAAAGAAATCCAAATTTCTGCTTGTTTAATGCTAAAGAGAAGAAAATAATTTATATTTACTTGTTAAAGACCGATTAAATGACTCTTGGCTGTAATTGTTTCTTGAGAAGCTGAGCGAATATTGTTGTGCAGAAGTCATTATTTAAATTGTGGCAGGACTATGTATAATAATATGATAAAAGTTTTCGTTGTTGGAATTTAAATTTTGTTTTAAACTCATAAAGCAAAATATTACAATGAGTATGCTTTTAGCTGAAGTAGTTAGCGCGTTGATGGCAAAATCAAATCTTGGATTCGAGCCCAATTTCAGTTAAGATATCAACATTATAAATTTTTCTGATGTGCATTTGTAAGTCATTGCATTAATTGTTGTTGGACTGTTCAAGTTACAAAGAAATAATACTGCCCTCTTTTTCTGTAACTCGCTAAAGCTAAATCTCTATCGTTTAAAAAATTAACCCTCCGAAGTTTTTGTGTTTTATGTCATCGCCAGAAATGTGTAATTTTGCATTTGTTCATATAATTATTAGAGATCAAATTTAGTTTAAGCTTCAACGAATTATAGATTACGAGGACCGGTCACCGGTCCTCGTAATAAATATCTATACTAATGTACATCACAGCGTCCTCCTACGTCGGTATTGTGAAATAATCATGGACGAAGCAAATGTTAATATGCCTACTTAACACTGTAGCCGCTACAATACTGCTGTAGGACAAAATTGACTACCACTTTATATCACAGCTTTAAATTTATATTAATTTTGAGACTTAGTACTCGTATGTGTCATGAACTTGAAAGCGATTGATTGAACGATTGGCTGTTCCAATACGATGTTTCATTTTGAACAGCCAGCAATTTGAACAGTTATCGTCCTGTGAGAGGTAACAAGAAAAAACTACGCCATTAATAGTACGGACACTACATACATATATAATACCCAAGTAAGAAATGGAACTGACATAAGACTAGTCACGTGATCGGTTCCCAAGTGATAGGGACCAGTCCGAGTTTTAACACGTCCTTTGAAGCGGACCAGTCACTTGTACATGGGGATGGCCTAGGATGGGGTTAAATGATACTTTATATGCAGTTTGTTACTTGTGAGTGAACAATCTCATAGGGACCTAATCGGTGTATATATTACAGGAAATGTATTTTTTCACCAACACAACACAAGTCTACGACTGTAATTAAAGCAAAAAGTCGCATTTATTGCAAACTTTGCAAAAAATCGCTAAAATTTGCAAAATCGGAAGCAAGTGCTAAAATTGATTAGAAATCGTGAAATTTAATGGCTTTCACGAAAAAAGTTTGGAAAGAATCGCGAAAAAATCGCAAATTTATTATATTTTTGAATAAATTATATTATTTTTATAATTGTAAATATTCACAAGCGGCACCACTGGAACATATATTTATGGTGCTGCTGCCGTCTTCAAAATGATTCAGTAGCTGGATACCGGACAAAAGTTGTTGCCTGCGGTACTTGTAGTCGTGTAGCCATGTAGCCTGCTGTGGTCTATGTGTTTAATGCAAAACACACAAAATTAAAAAGAAACAAAAACAATTGATTAATCAGGCTTTTCAATTTATTGTCACAAAAAGATTGTCATCAGTTATTTTAGCAACGAAAGCAGTTTTTGGCTATAGCATCAAAGTTTACTTAAGATCTAGGGCCTATATTGGCTTATGTGTCCTAAACTACTTAAGATCTACGTATTATCTGGATTTTAGCTCTGCAATGAGGTCCTGAGGTCCAAACAAACAAAGAGAATTCATCAGCGCCACATGTTATCATCTTCAACTGCAAACGTTTCTACAGAAGCAGCATTTAATTGTTGTTGTTGTTGTTGTGTTATGAGATCCTACCAATTTTGAGTCCATTTCTGCCATTATTTTTTTCTATTTGATTTTGTAGCACCATAAATTGAATAGCTACTGCTGCACAAATGCAGCCTTTATATTTACTTGTAAAAATTAAATAGAATTTGAAAGGAAAAAAAAATTTTAATAAAAAATATGCAATACGACACCGGAACAAGTGGAACATCTGGAGTATGTGCACATACACACAACTTGCACACACTTGCTCACATTTGAACGAGAAGAAATTTTACGTTTGGCATTCATTGTAGTTGTAGTAAGAATTTCCTGGATGCTGGATTTTTGCTACTGCGTTCAACCGTAATAAACTGTAATTGTTTAGTGCCAAGCAGGAAAGCAGACTTGCAGGACTTCATTATATAATTTATTAAAAGGTAAATGCCACTTACACATTATTTTCTTTTTCTTTTTACTAGAAAGTGTGTATCAAGTATTTAAGGATAACTACACTGTATGCTGATATTGTTTCTGTATGGTGATGTGCTAACAAATTATTCGAATACTGCACTTATATGTTGTAATTTTATACTTACACACAGAAAAAAATAATAATGTAAGATCAACATGCCAAAAGGTTGATTCAACTTCATTCAAATCACATTAAATTTACAAGAAATAATATGTTGTTTGAGTGTGTTGGTGTTTATTTGCTTTGTTCATACCCTGAAGGAAATGTCACTAATGAATCAGTACTGATTCAATACTGACATTGTCACCAGCACTACTGACTTACTATAGCTATAGCTTCAATACACTTTTGTGCTTAGTTGTGTAGGTTGTTTTTGAATTGTTGTTGTTGTTTTATGTTTGTTAACAGCCGACAAACTGCTGCTGGCTGGTAGGTAGTGTACTAGTCTTGCATTCGGAGGATCGCAGGTTCGAATCAAGTCAAAGTATTTTGTATTTTTTTTTAACTAAAACTTTTCAATTCAAGGCTTTTTGTTTTTTTAACTAAAACTTTTCAAATAAATTGTATGTTAAATGATAAGAAATAGTGTTAAATTATAATTTAATTCAAGATGGTACATATTTAGTGTGTATCTTAAAATATTTAAAGTTATTGTGTCTGCAGGGGTAAGCACGTTGACTAACACGCGATGAATTCCGAGTTCAAATCTTGGGCGGGGAAGCCAATTTAATTTAATTTAATTTATACCTGATTTACATTAACAAGTTTTTTAATGAAATTAGTTCATGCAACTAACTAATTTTTATATTTTTCAATAGCAAGCCTGGAAGAGAAATTTATATCAAAAGGGTTGTCAAAAATGCATCCGAGATTCATTATACGTACTTTATTACATAACATTCTCTTTTATATCGCTACAATTAGCAAATAGAAAAAGTTGTGTGCAACAAAATTCATAAAATTTCATGAAAAAATGCTTAATGTAAATGAGGTATTATATACAAAAATTTTTCTGATGTCTGATACAATGGCTACATTAAATTAAATCCATGTTGATCTAACTTGGAATAACTTTGATTCAACTGATTCTTCATTTTGATTTTAACAGTGCTTAAATTTTAATTCAACGGGAAATAAAGTTATTTCAAAAGGAAATTTTTTTTGATAATTACTATAAATCATGATAAATTAACATGAAACACACATGGCAAAATTATTGCCAAAATATGTAAAATTAACCCTATTTTTAACGATTCTACGTTGTTTTTTTTTCTGTGTGTACATATGTTTTATATTTATTCTTATTAATCTGCTGTTCTAAGCAAGCGATTTTATATATGTTTTTTAAGATATCATGTAGATATGAGCGATATTTGCATTCCTGTTATTTAAGCACAGTGATTGAAAAATCACCAGTTACTATTGTGAATTCGAATTTATAAATGTACATAAATAGTTCTTTCATATATACAAAATTATTTTATTTTGTAATTATTATTTTTGGCCAATCGAAATTTTATGTTTTGTTGTGTTATATTATTCATTATTATTAATTAATAGCTGAATTATATAACACAACAAAATTAATATTTTATGTTTATTTTACAGTTAATATATCTGTCACATTAAATACCTCTAATGACGCTATTAGCAGTAAAATTTCGGTAGTCCCAATTGCAAGTCTCTTTATTATCTTTAGTCGGTTATTAGTACAAACTTAAATGATTTGAAGGAAAAATAGTTTTTTCTCCAATAATAAAATTTCCAAAAACTTGGTTATATCATTTTAAAATTTTTTCATTGAATAGTTTTTACTAGGTATTCCAACGGACGACACAATCGTCCGTATTCTAGAATCTAAATGTAAATAATTTTATTAATATTTAAAGAAAGTTTATCTAAGCGTCAACAAAATGCATTAAAACACAACCACCCACATACTTACATATGTACATGTGCATAATTAAATAATACATGAAATTAAAAACGCAAACGAAATCCCCTTAACTAAGCTAATTCAATTGATTGAACTCTCTTCCTTTTAGTATTATGGCTTTCATACACTGTTGCCAGAAATGCAGATTTATCTGGATTTTGCAGATTTGTACCTTCCAAAAAGACGAAATCCAGATTTGAAGATTTTTGGCCCAAAAACGCAGATTTTTCAACTCCATTATAGTGCATTTTTTTCAAATTTTTCCTATTACTGCTACTACTTTTTGTTTCTTTTATGTGTGAACGACTTAAAGTTTATAGAGTTAGAATTTTTTAACTTAGAAGACATCATTAAAGAAAAAGAAGAAGTAACTTTGGCAAGCTTCTGGAATAGAATATCTGATATAAAACAATATTTAGATTAAGATTTTGCAGCCCTAAGTTTGTTCAAAATGTAATGTCCTTACCACATTCATTTGCGAATGTGGAAAGGATTTTCAATCAAGTAAACTTGAATAAAACAAAACTTCGAACTCCTTTTTGATATTTATGCAACAAATTAAATGAATTTTTTGTATAATTTTTTATATCCGATTTCTTTTCTCATTAATTTTATATTTTTTGCACATAACTATAAATAATTTATATTTGTTTTTTGGTTGTATGCATTTCGTTTCTCCTAAAGAAAGACGGGTTTTCCACACGCAAAGGCTACTTTGCAAAGGCTTGAGTTTGTAGGAGAGAAGAAAAAATATATCTTATTCTATATTCTTTTTTCTTCAACAAACTCAAGACTTTGCAAAGAAAACTTTGCGTGTAGAAAAGCCACTATACTCATCAGCAGACTTCAAATAAGTTGGCATCTCATTGTAAAAAAAAGTTATGAGAAAATAATAGTGGATTCAAAATCGAAGATGTTAGCCTGTAAAGATTTTTGCTTGATTCTTTTACAAAAGGTTTATTAAACAAACTTTGTATGGAAATTTGTTTGTTAACCATTTTGTAACCCAAAATAAATTTTATAAATATTACCCATTATGTTTGTGTACGTAATTCTTAATAACATATTGATAGTCGTTCTATAAACATGAAATTTTTTACTATATTTAAAAAAAATTCTGGTTGAAGGCTGCTGATGATTTTCTTAAGCAGAAACGAAATTCACTTTCTTAGAGCATTAAAGGTTTATATTCATAAAAACTAAAATGTGATTGAACGTTATTTTAAGAACATTTTTTCTAAAAAATTTAAATAAAATACATTTTAAGACGAGTTTAAATCTTATAAATATGGGTTAATGAAAAAGTATTCATGTTACACATGTACATCTTTATCTATGTACATTTTTTGAATAAAATATAAGAAAAATTGTTTTAAAAATTGCTTTGAAGATTTTTTGAAGATTTTAAAAATAAAATGCAGATTTTGAAGATTTGTTCGTGAAAGTTTTTTAAATTTTGCAGATTTTGGCCTTAGAAATTCTGGCAACACTGCTTTCATACAATAACAAATAAGAGAAAAAAGAGAAAAACATTTTTAGATCAAGAGAAATATTACAAACACACACACACACAATCTCATGTTTTGTTTCTTGTTTACTTGTAAGCTAATAAATTCGTGTGTAATATGTGTGCATGTAGTAGTAGCAACTTTGAACGCTTATAGCTCCCAAAATACTAAACTGATTTCAATAAAATATAGATTCTGCACATCTGTACCAAAAACCCTTTAAAACCATATAAATCATTTTAAAATCGGTGCAGTAGTACCAGCGTAAAAGGGATTACAAAAAACATGCTTGCCTATTAATTATCGAATACTTTTTATTAGTTAATGATATTTGTTATATTTTAATAGTGAGCTACCAATAATATAATTTCCAAAAAGTTGTTTATATAATTTCAAAATGTTGCAATCGAATATTTTTTATTCGAATAATTTTTTTTTATTAATTTTATTCGAATTAATATACAAAATAACTAATTAAATCCACATTGTTAGGCATGAATCATTGAACACATTCACCACAGTAAGCTACCGACTTCAAAACGTCAGTGATATAATTCACATATTTATAGGGAATGTAGTCCAAGTAAACTAATTTCTATATTTTGGCGACAATGAGCAAAAAGTTTTTTTTATATTCTTTAACAGAAATTTATGTAAAGAAATAATTTGATTAGTTTTTATACTTTTACATGACATAAGTACATTTTAAAAGATTGATTTTATTTTTATAAATGAAATATCCCAGCAAAAAATTACACATTACCAACAGAACTACTCGCTATATAATGACTTACTTTTCTGATTACCAAATTTCATTACTTGCTTACAAATCATATTACCTAAAATTTAAAAAAATTAAGTACAAATTGCTAAATTAGGAGAATAATTTTTTAGATTAAATAGATTACGTGAATAAGTTGCCAAATAAAAAAATGAGGTACTTCTTAAGAATCAATTATTTTAGTCTCACGCCTGGTTAAAATCATTAAGTGGGTAATCCACCAAAAATGCTTAAAAAGGGTTTAAATAAAATTGTTTACGTAGATTGGAACTATAATTTTTTGTGTGTGTATGTTGGTGTAGTCTGCTGTTGTGAATGTGTTTACTGTATAATGGTTTTTTCTAGATGACTTAATTTTTTTTAATGTTTTTTTTAAGTGCAGTACCAGTAACTTTGTTCCACTGAATGAAAACTTTCCTTAAAGGAAGTAATTTACTGAATTATTATCGTCTTCATTGACACGAGTGATTTAGTAATTCTGTCAACAAAACCAATAAAAGCGTTCGTAAATATTATTAACGAATTTAAGGATTCGTTTTTTTTAGGAAATTAACAGCATTCCATACAATAAACACGTTAATTTTAAGGCAACAATCATTAAGTTACAACAAACAGCGTTTTGTTCTAATTGGTGCTCAAATTAATTTATCATCGGTAAAAATTCGGATGTTAGGTATTTTTATTTTGCCGCACAGTGTAATTAATAATTTAGTACTATGAGATTATGTATTATATTTTTGTTACTTTAATTTTATTTACAAACTCTTTCGAGAGGGGTTGGCATATTATGCAACTAAAAAAAGTAGAGATTTACACAACTTTCATTCATGTTGAAACAAGCAACCAGCAAATGAAACAAAGAGCTGCAACTACAGCAATTGTTATAATAAAATTGCAGGAATAATGGCAAACTGTTACATGTTAAAAAGATTTACAGGCGTTTAATAAATACTCAGTTCGTTATTAAAATGGGACCAACTAATTATACATTTTTATACATATTTTTCGCGCATAATTTTAATAGACATACAAACATGTAGTAATGCAAAGTCCTGTGCATCATCTGCACTCTAACAACGCATTTTTTGAAGTGTTTGTTAAATAGAATAAAACTATACCATTAGTATAATTATAAAATGAACTAAAATTTTTCTCCGTGATGTAATATACATTAAAAACAAGTATATTTCCACTCTGGAAATTAAGTTTCCTCGTCTCAGCCCATAGTATATCAATAGTGTTCTGAGAGCTGTATTAAGTCAGCTGAGATTAAGTTTAATTATATAAGACTGGATAATTAAGGGCATGTTAGGTTATGTAGTTTCATTAGTTCTACTGGAGACTTTTAATATCCATCATAAATCCCTTCTAATTTAGACATTCCTCTTTGTCAGGTAGATGTAACTGTATTGAAGCTGGCTGGTTACCATGGTGTATGATTGAATTTGCAACCACTACTCATTATTTTTCTCACAGGGTCTGCAAAATTTGTTCTTGTCAGCTTGTCATCTCATAGTGTAGGTCATTTACCTGTCAATACACCCATCAGGATATGAATACAATTTTATTAAAATTGCAGGCTTAGTAGTTGGTCACATGCAGCATTTGCATTCATTGTCCTATTAATAAGCTCATGTCAACAATTTCTTCCTAAACCAAAGTATGTATGATGTTTTTTTTTCATTCTTCCTGCAGTTGTATGCGGTAGGTACGCGGATATTAACACTGTTATTCAGTGATCTCATTACCATAATGGAAAAAGTATATATAGAAAGATAAACTTGTTATAATCAATTATTCATTAAGTCATTCATCAAAGTCTTCTTCCCCTTCCTTTTTTAATACGAAATAGCACACAAACGTTTAATGAAGGAAAAGACGGCAATTTTCATTAATTTTGTTTAATTTATTATTTATTACTTAATGAGCACACAAGCATTTAATACATACAGTATGCAATTAAAACTTTAAGTAATTTAAATCTCTTGTTTTTTTCTCATTGACCTCAGGAACCCCAGGTTCAGACAATCTGACAACTACTTATGAATTGCATGGAGTTCAATTGTTTGAAGAAACAAAATAACATAAAACACATTGGCTGGGGTTCATATGATTGAAATTCCTGTTGCAAACAAATACGACAAGGTGCAATATTTTGTTTGTTTTAACATTTCCGAGCAAATGCGCGTGCCACATGCGGCACTGCTACAAGCAGAAACACAAAAAAAACAAATATAAATACAATCATATGAACGTGAACAGAAACAATAAAAACAAATAACAAGAAATCAGGATTGTTGAAAAAAAAAACAAAACATCCGGAAATAGGATAAAAATATCCTTTTGAACAAAATAAATGTGTCTTACGATGAAAATATCCATGTAAATGGCGATGACGATGATGGTGATGATGATGATAATGATAATAATGATGAAGTAGAGTAAAATACAACTGCTGGAATCTGATATCAAACAAAATAAAACAAAAAAAAAATCCAAAAAATAAGGAAAAGATGTCATTCAAGATTTCAACTCAGACTTAGGAAAGTGAGTGTTGGATTGTTAATACTAGTGCTTGCCTTAGTGATGGTGCGGCGGTGGTGGCAAATGAAGTCTCGCGTGGAACAAAAAAAAATACAATCAACCATTCATCCATACATATCCGGCATGTGCAAAAATATTCCACTTCCACTACACTTACATACATACGTTCATGTATGCGCTAAGTGTTAGAGGATAATACTGTAGAAGTTGTTGTTGATGAGGATGATAGCACATGCTGCTCTAGTAAAACAAATTTATTTTTCAATAACATTTGATAACGATGTTTGTGCATTCAGTCATGTTTCATCACGAGCTATGCAAGTCTTTATTAATAAAGTGAAATCTTACGAAAATTCACCTTGTGTTTTACTCCAGCCAACACTGTTTCTTCATCTACGAGCACTAACATGCCACGTTGTACATATTTACATACTTTATTAATACTCACATACTTATATCTTTATTACATTCTTTTAATTTTTTCAGCAGAGCTGGATAGAATCTAGGCACAAGACATACAATCAACATCATCAACAGCTGACAGCCAAGTAAATTTGCATTAGCTAAATGCAACTCTACAGCAAATACAGCAATGCAAAAGACCGCAGTAATTTCGCTGATTTCCATATACATATAATAGGGCGAATCTTAAATGTAAGCACATGTGCTATTTTAATATAAATACTAGTCTGACAATTTTTACACTATTTCTTATAATATTAATATACTAAATAAGTCTACCATACTGATAGAATTCAATTCTTTGAATTTATGATAACCTGGGACACTTTCATATTAATTCCTTAAATGTATTCATTAAGCCCTTCTATTTGGAACCCACATTGTTAGGCAGTTGCGGTTAATTAGCCACGATTTCTTTTATGTGGGCAATTTTTATAAATTCGGCATCCTTTCGTTTGGCGAGTTTTTTGCTTAAACAAAATTTTTCTCATATTTCTGCACTTTTTTTAGTGGGGTTTCATTTTTTTATGTTAGTAGTTTCTTCCGGTTAGGCAATGGAAAAAATGTGAACCTTGATAATGTGAACTTCATTTGAGGTTTCAAATTCATTTACATATTTATTTTGTGAAATGGGAGCTGTGTAGAAAAAGTACCAAAATGTGATACTATTTTAACTCTTTATTTGTGCAAATTTGTTATTGCACACTTTAATACACAAAACGTAAATATGCTACACACAGCAAACTTTTCATATATTATAATTAAATGGGTTGTACCCAGCACACTTTTCAAACAGAAAAATAAAATGTGCTATATACAACATAGAGAAAAATTTAATAAAATATACAAAACACAATTAAAAGTGCTTTGGACAGCAAAATTTGTATATGGAGAAATTAACACATAAACACACTGCACTAATTACCACTAACTAACATTACATTTTCATTAAAAAGTTAAGACTATACATCCTCAATTTTCCATGCAAACACTTAATTGGACTATACGCCGTCCATTATTATGCAAAAAATTATTTCATACAAATATACAGTGGATTATACATACATAGTCCCTTTTTTATGCAAAAAAATATATGGACTATACATCGTCCATATTCATAATAATCTTTTTCACAAAAAATAAACGATGTATAGACCATTAGATTTTTTTCATATACAAATTTTTGGCAAGAAAAACGTACCATTTATAGTTCATTTAATTTGTTGCATAGAAAAATCACGATGTATAGTCTATTTAGTTTTTT
Organism: Tachina fera; assembly: GCA_905220375.1. Classification (NCBI taxonomy): domain Eukaryota; kingdom Metazoa; phylum Arthropoda; class Insecta; order Diptera; family Tachinidae; genus Tachina; species Tachina fera. The sequence goes on along the minus strand of LR999964.1, from coordinate 47,457,664 downwards.
TGTATAAGAAATGAACGATTTATAATCCTTTAATTTTTTTCATAAAAATTTTTTTTCAGGAAAAATTTATTTTGCAAGAAAAACGTATTTGATAAATAAACAATGTATTGTCTATTTAATTGGACAATTTATAGTCCTTTAAATGTTTTCATTAAATATTTTTTTTTTATTTATTTAAATATTTTTTTTTAACGATGTAAAATTTTCATTTTTAAATTTTTTTCATAAAAAATTTTTTTTTTTTCAAATAAAACTTCCCATTCATAGTTCATTTTATTTGTTGCCTGAAAATAAGATGATGTATAATTTATTTTGTTTTTTTTTTAATAAAAAATGGACAATATATAGTCCTTTAAATTTTTTCATAAATTTATTTTTCAAGAAAATCGTACCATGTATATTCCATTTAATTTGTTGCATGTAAAATAGATGATTTATAGTCAATTTAATTGGAAAATTTATAGTCCTTTAAATGTTTTCATAAAAAGTTTTTTCACAAAAAATGGACGATGTATATATAGCCCATTAATTATTTTCATATAAAATTTTTTTGCTAGAAAATTGTACCACTTTCCATTTATTATTGGAAAATTTATAATTTTTTCATAAATTTTTTTTTCACAAAAAATTAACGATGTATTAAGAAAATCGTACCATATATAGTCCATTTAATTTGTTGCATATAAAATAGATGATGTATACTCAATTGAATTGGAAAATTTATAGTCCTTCAAATGTTTTCATAAAAAGTTTTTTTTCACAAAAAATGGACTATGTATGAAGAAAATCGTACCATATATAGTCCATTTAATTTGTTGCATGTAAAATAGATGATGTATAATCAATTCCATTGGAAAAGTTATAGTCCTTTAAATTTTTTTTATAAAAATCTTTTTCACAAAAAATAGACGATGTATAGCCCATTAAATTTTTTTCATAAATAATTTTTTTGCAAGAAAATCGTACCATATATAGTCCATTTAATTTGTTACATGTATAATAGATGATGATACGCATGGTTTTCTCTTAGTCCACTGCTCAAATAGAAATTACGTAACACCCTTACGATTACAAATTTAGATAATGCATACCTATTGCAGTGATAGGTATTGTACCAAATACGAACTTGGTCAAAATTGGTATCTTACTACTTTTGATGGCCGAAATCTTGGAAAGGAAATTGGCCTTTTTCACATTTATGTTTTTGTGAGGATAGTGATTTTTATATTACTGAGAAAACAGGCATGGAAATATCGCTCATCTCTATGAGGTACCTACCTAAATGCACGAAAAAGTGATTGAAAATGAGACTTCTACAAAATGACTCATCTGAGGAAGCAGTACCCAAGTTCATATGCAAACATTAATGTCATAAAGTTATCTTTTTTATAATTTTTATTTGAGATTATTCCAATTCAAAAGTGAATAGTTTTAAAAAAATAGCGTTAGAAAATTTATAAGTTTTTTTTTATCAATCGATCTTTTTCAGACGCACTTTTTGAAGGGCAAAGTGGCAAAGGAACCTAGAAAATTGAGTTATAAATAAAATACGATTTTCGAAATTTGTGACATTTAATGAATATCACTAAAAAATTGTTAACACAAAATCAAGGCGAAGCATACTAGGTGGTCACATGGGATCAGGTGACTATTTTCGCCGATTGTAATTTGAATATACCTGGGATGTGAAGATACATTTTCGGTACATTTTTCTGAAATTTGAAGTGTAAATTTCTCAAAGCGAATTGAGCTGAGTATAACTCAAGGCGAATTCATACTAGGTGGTCGCAAAGGATCAGGTGACTATTTTCGCCCCTTTTAAATTGAATATACTTTGGATGTCAACACACATATTTCAGTACATTTTCTTAACATTTCAAATATAAATTTCTTAAAGCGAATTGAGCTTAGTATACCTTATATGAATTTGCCTTGGTATAACTTATATGAAATAGCCTTGACACAAAATCAAAATTTTTTTCGATAACTCATGTCATATTTTATTTAAATTTCAGTAGAATAATATTGAACTCGAAAAATTTACATATTTTGTGAGCCTACATTTTGCGAAATTTAACCCCAAATTTAAAATCAATGTACAGCATATGGTTGATTTGTATTGTAAAATATATAGAAAATAAATTATGTGTGTATATTGTTTTATTACAATATCCTTTATATCCTCTTTTGATCAATTGAGAATAACAGCAATAAAATGATCAGAAATGGCAAAGAATTTCCAAAATATGTGTCTTCAGTCTATTATGTTTCATTTCAATAAAAATAATAATAATAATAACAATAAATAAACATGTTGCACATGTTGTTAGTCTTCTGAATGATAATTTCTATAGTTCGGATACGATATCAGTTTTATTTTTATTTATTTTTTTTGGTTTTGAAATATTCAATAAGCAAAAGAAAGATCCACATGCCAAATACAAGTACACACACAATGTAAGTACATTTTATTTTAATCTAAACTGCAGTCGTACATATGTATTTATTTATAATAGTAGCTGAATAGGTAAAGAAGCTGCTTGTATGCCCTTTGAATATTCAAAGAGTGAAAAAAACTCTGTTCGGGGTTTTATAGACGTTTGGTTTTTGTATCTTTAAATATTGATTGTTTAAAAACATCAGACACCGGCGCAGATGTTTAACGAAACCGCACGCGTGCACTTTGTATTTTATAAGATCACATGCACAATTATACACAAATTCATATGTATGTATGTATGTATGTATATACATATGTTTGCATGTATGCATGTTTAAAAAATCCTTTTGTAAAGATTTCCTTTCTCTCTTTAGCTTTTGCACTAATGATCTTTTATTATTCCCACTTTTCAACTCATTATCTAAAGGATGTTTTAAAAGAATAAAAAATATACACAATTTAATTGAATCAGGACACTTGAAAACAAAACTTGGTATCATCTGATAAATGCCATTATTACTTGAATATAAATCTTAATGTCCATCACAAGTAAAAAATAGCAAGTATACATTACCAAATAAATAGATTTTCATTGCTTCCAAGGCCTACATGAAAGTATATTTTCATATAAAATGCTTTTATGTTATTTGCTTTGGGTCGTCGTATGTTTAAAGCTTTAAATTGCAAAAAAGCACGTCTAGGAGTTTAACATTCACATTAATCTATTAATGTAAAGTCATGCCAAGAAACATTACCACAAAGAAGAAGTTTTATCGAGTCATTATTCGTACTTACCCTGTCGGAAACTATGTTAACTTTAAACTAATTTTAAGATAACTTTTTAGTGCTGAATGACACTTTCAAATGGAAACAACTAACTGTTCTAACATTGAGATGTCCTGAGCGGTAGTCCATTGTCTCACTTTGCACTACTTTTCAACTAACTTAAAGATGATTTTATTTAAGTCATCTTGTAGTCAGTAAACTTACAAAAAATTTTGCTGGGGTTCGCACTATGTATCACAAGTTGTATAGTTGAACATGATGTCGGCCAGCTAAGGTACCACCTGAAATAATAAAACTAAAATTTTAATATAAAATTTAAACGAGTTTCAAAATAGTTCAGAGTAAATTTGTTGCCTCTCAACAAATTCGATTACGTGCTCAACTTAAGAATTGATTTTGGGTCAGTTCTGGATGACATTGCTTAAAGGTTAGTCTAAGAAATGTTAACTATAAGTTTATTATTTTGTTAGTCAACCACACATTTTCCGACAGGGTATTTTCATATCTATTCATGTGTTGCAGTTTCAATTCTTTAACTTTGCTAGACTTTGCTAAAAAATATATAGCCGAAATACTTCATCCACCCAGGAAATACGAACAACACCTTACGCTAAGAAAAACAATACATACATTCACACACCTCGTCTGTTCGAAAATAAACATGGAATTTTTTCCAAAAAAAATGTATATACGAGTAGAATTACTCTGACACCTATAAATGACTTCAATGATTTATTTTCTCTTATTACTCAGCTTGAAATTTTGGAACACGCAAACTTTTTGTTTAATGTTTTGCCATTTCTGCTAATGGAATTTAAGTCCAATACCACAATATGTAAAAGTTCAATAGCCACTTAAGCCCTATACAAAGGAAAAGTTGTTTTCTTAAATCTGTTAAAGCATTTTAGAAAAGTTGTAACAAATTCAAAGCTAGTGCAACCTTAACGCTGCACTGAGTTTTGCTTTAACTGATTAAAAACAAAAAACAATTAAAATTTATTTGTGCCAATTAAAAATGTGATCCAATGAAATCCTTACTAAATTTTAATTTGTTTTTAAAAAACAATTAATATTTTACTGCACAAGTAAGATGCTTTAAAGGCATAAGTATAACCTGAAACGAATTGCTTCAATACTGATTGCTCCTCTTTCAACCTAACCTATCTAACCTAACAAAATAGCGTAGAGTAATGCCGTATGGTACGCACTTTCAAGAAAAAATAAACAAGAAAAAATTTTAAATTAAGTAAAGACGCAGTAAAGCAATGCTAAAGCATGAGTAGTGAAATTATTAACGAACCGTTCGGCACACTAACATGAGTCAAGCAAGGGATATAATTCTCGAGGAAACAACTACGGAAGAGAAGCAGAAACGAAAGAAATGAAAGATTAGCGAAAACCTAGAATATATGCCTCCGACAAGGTACTAGTCGTAGCTAAAGCGGAACATATTAGAAAAAAGCGGACTTAATCAATTTACATATAAGAGGAAAGCTTGCACCACTGAAGGCAACCAAACTCCATGTTTCACTATTAACAATACAACAGTAGGTGGCAAGGATATGCCACCTTGGAAGCTGACAACGACATAGAAAACAGAATCCACAATGCAGTGAGCTGCCTACAGGCTTCGTAATAAATTGAGTATCAGTGAACTTTCACCTTTGACATAAGTATGGGTCAATGGATGGATCAAGAATGGTCTGCGGTGTCGTCGTCGTATTGTTCTTAGATGATCTGTATTCCAGCGGCTAGAGTGCTAATCGGCAGATAGATAGAAGTCAAAGTCTATCTATATTCCAGTTGGGCAGTGTAAGAATGTGCTATCTACACAGGGTGGTTAGGCCGACCATCGTTATTTAGGTTCGATCACATAGCAAGTAAAAAACGGACGAAAATGCTGGCTCTACTATGAATGTCTCCAACGCCGAATCGGTAGCCATGGTAGTATTACAAATTTTACTGAATATAGATGGCGTAATATAGACGTGTGCAAAATGATAGGCGCTAAATATAATTAAAAAGTAGTAATTGTAGGGACATCTCAAGGCTCTCTGCAGTCATGAGGGGTCACTGGATCAGTAGACATGCTTGTCCTTTAATGAGTTCTGCCGAAGTTGTTGTGAAGAAAGCAAAGAAGAGACAGTCTTTCACTCTCTTTGCGAATATCCAGTTTTGCATCTCTCTAGAAACACGTTTTTAGGCAGTCATGTATTATTAGTGATGCCAGGAGAATTTTTCAGAAATCCCTATGTTTATGAAAAAAAAATCACTTTTTTACCTGCTCCCAATTTTTTTCCTACATTTTTTTCTACGCTACTTTTTTAAATAGTTCAAAAAATAAAATTTTATTTTTATTCTGTACATTTATGTCATAAGTTCAAGTTCATTTTAAAATAGTACATAATGTTATACAATAATATAAGATAAATAACATAAGTATAAAAACGTAACATAAAATACATTATTTAAAAAGTTCATAAAGTGCTTCAGCAGTACAAAAGTTTACATCACTTTTTCCACATTGCCCTTAACTGGGCGAACTTATGTTCGGAAATAATTATTGCGCGTGGAGAAGTGCAGTAACAAATTGATAGAAGCTTAGATATATAAATCCATGACCACTTTCGGTCAAATGACCGGTCATTTGACTTGGAGTGTTCTTGCAGGGTACTTACTTCATATTATAGTGGTATTAACAGATTTACGAATTTCTAATGATACATTTAAACAAATTATGTACATTTATTTTAATTTTAAAGTTTACAATTGGAAAATATAATTTTTAATTATTAAAAAAAAATCTGCAATGGGTTAAAATCCCTACAATTGGGTATACATAAGTAAGAAATCTTTCCCTACATGTCAAATTTTCGAAAAAAAAAATCCCTACAAAAAGGGAAAAATCCCTGCACTTAGAATTACTGTGTATTAGTTATACGCCCTTTCAGAGATATCAGAGACTGGATTGAGTGAACTTATCAGATATATCAATGACACGGGTTGGATCTACTATCCAACACCGTATACGAGTACTTGGATACTCTTCTTCATAGGTTGACACCGACCACTGGAGTGGTCTTTCCAAAAAGGAATCATCTATATTATATTTTAATGCAGGCAGCCACGTACACGAAACCAATCAGATCAATAATGTTCGCGTAAAATCCATACTGTTATACGGATCTGAAACATGGCTCTTACATGCAACAATCAAACCAAAACTTCAGACCTTCACAAATGGTTACTAATGAAGCATTTTTAAGATCAGGTGCCCAAGAAAAATTGCAAATAATAAATTTCTAAGCTTAACTAACCAAGAGGACATCAACAATTGAATGAAAAAGTTAAAGTTAAAAAATCCATAGTATGGAAAATTTTACGCTGCGTTGGAATAGAAGCTGCAGAACAGAATGCACCGTAATAACTTAAAGAAGAACATTCTTTAACGAAACTGGCAAAAATACTGGCCACGAACTAGCTGCAATATTTAGCATCAGATAGACAATAAGGACGATTATTTGAACATAATCTAGGGAATAACTTCCCGAGGACAGATCTCACTTTAATTGTCGAATGATTTTAATCGTATATCTTAAAATACTACTTCCTATCTATTTCTTCCCATAACCTATTTTCCTAGTTTTAGCGAAATGCATTATGTGGGTGGAGGCCATCCTCTGAGAACAAGTTTTATATTAACAAAAAAATCAAGTGTACTAGTGACCTTTATTCAACATTAAGTCGTGCATATCACGCCATTCCTATCAATCAATAGAACATTGAAAAGCCTAAAACTTCATTGACTTGTTAATATTTAAAAACAATGGTCCATTCTTCCAAGGCGTTAGACGTCCATTAACAAAGACGTGGAAAAAAGCAAAGGCTAGCGATGGACAATATGTAGCATACGTCCCTGTTCTGTAAACCGAATCCGAGTAAATTTCTTGTTTTCATAAAATTAACAATGGTCCTGCAGACGTGTTTAAAATCATACACATTACTTTTTTTTCATATATGATATTTAAGAATATATATAATAAAAGAAAAAACATTTCTACTAGCATTGTCGGAGTTATTTTTCGAAAATCGTGCGGTTTCAAAGCGATCGGTGTTCAGAACAGGGCCGATAGATTTTAAAAGTTTTGTGATAAAAAAATACTTTCTCCATAAATTAAAAATTACACACAATTAAGCTTATAGTTTTGTTATGGTTTTAAAAGGACGTTGACCTTCTTCTACTTTAATAGCTTTACTTGTTTTTATTTTGCTGGAATGGGAGCTCTAAAAACATTTTCAGTTTTAAAATAGAAAATGTATTTTAATTAAAAATATTATAAATAAACCACACAACATATGCGGTCTCCTTTAAAACATAGCAAAACACATACTACATACATAGAAATTTTTTTATAATAGCTTAAGACCCAAAGAATTTCAAATGTGCAACCCCCAAATCTAGCTGTTGAATTTATAAACAGTTTACGGCATTAACCACAACACATTCTTCATTCATTCCCCTGAATTATGTTTTATAAAAAGGTAAAACAATTTCAAACAATGATTTGAGTTCTTTGGCACAATTATCAACGTCTTGTAGAAACGCGTATTATATATTTTTAAGCGTTAATTAATGGTAATTATAACGCATTTAAATGATTTATGAACTCATCTGTTGGATAATAGTTTTATTCTCTCCGATGTTTTTGTAAACTTGTTCTTGTTAGTAGCGCTGGTTGGCTGTCTTGTATTAACGTGTAACGTGTAACGTGTAACCACCCTTAAGTGTTTTATATAATTTTCTTTCAATGCCACCAAAATGGAATGATTTATATTTTGTCTTTGACTTTTTAAATACAATTTAGTTTTTTCTCTTTGTTTATTTCATGTTTTTTCTGTAACGCGTTCCTTTTTTTAGATGTCAACACTTGAACTTCTATTAAAAATATTATGTTAGTACTTAATGTTAAAATTTATATTTTGAAATATATATTTATTTTTTATTTACATCTTTAAGAGCGCACCGTTGAAATTTACTTTAAATGCGGAACTAATAATTGATTAAATTCCAGCTAAAATACTTTAAGACTTTTTAGAAAATTTCATTTATAAAATTAAGTATAAGATTAATGGTTTGATCTGAATTATACACTTGGAAAGTGGGTTTTCTTCAGGGCTAATGTGAGTCTGTGTTGCTGCAACAGATTTTCAAAGCTGCACCTAAACAAAATAAAAAAACTCTCAACTTATATTATAAAAGCTGAATAGGTTGTACTACCATTACACCCGAAGTTGTGGTATTAGGTGTATCCCTCTCTATCCAGCGACATCAATGCGTTGGCAAATGTCTCGTTACATGTGAGATGACCTCTTAAACAATGTTTAATGTTTCATGCCGCTATGCGGCACGTCGCACGGTCCCATTCAAACCAAATGTCGTTGGTATCAATATCGTCCAATTCAAGTCAAAATGAGGAGCTCAATTATTGACTTTTAGCACTTGCTGTTGAAGGTGATGTCATGGCCAACGTTGTTATCAAAGAAGTACGAACCGATGAAGCCGCGATCTGAAAATCCACAACAAACAGTGGCTTCTTAAGCATCTCATGGGGATTGGTATTGTCCCAAATTAGACAATTCTATTTGCTGACGCACCAACCGTCCATCCAGAAATGGGTCTCATAATTGAAGATAATTTTTGGATTAAAATAAGAATCGGTTTCTAACTGCTGCAAACGCCTGGTAGCGAACACACATCGGTTTCTATGTTCATTTACCTTCAGCTCTTGAGTCAGTTGAATTTTGTACACTACTAAAGACCCAAGTCACTACGCAACAGTGGTGCGAAATGAGAATTACATTTCGGTACCAAAAAAAAAAGTTCGGGTACTTTTTTGATCCCGAGAGTACCAAAAATTATTATTGTTTTATTTAAATTATACTAACAAAACATTATATCAAATTAATTTACAAAGAAGAAAAATAGGAACATAAAGCGTATAAGATAGGGCAAGTGGTTTTTTTTAATCGTATAGCAAAAACGTAATCTACACGAAAGCATATGTCTAAAACCAAATCCTATACCGCATCTCTCAACATGAAAATTTATTTCCTCTGCTTTGGAAAAAAAATTTTTAATTAAAACTTTTCCAATACATTTTCGAATCATTATTCTTTTTTCCACACAAGTCCTGTCTGCTATAAATTTTTTCATGAGCTATCTTAGTTTTATACATAATGATGAGTTCCCTATTTTCATATTAAAAGCCAATACCCTTAAATAAGGCAGTAGCCAAAACAACGTCTATCGGAAATGTTTAATCTATCGCACGCTGTGGAAAAGTTTAAGAGGTCGTCTTTCTTGGTATATGGTATTTTTTGTATTGTATGTGATCTTGCTAATTCAAATTCCGATCCAAAGTTCATACTCGAGGCAGGTCTATATGAAGTATGTAGGCATAGTACTGGCTCCTTAGATTGTTAATCAACGATGCCCAGCACGCATTCCGGAATCGTATGTTTTCTGCTGGTATGTTGGTCCATTATGAACTCTTTTAGGTTATTAGGAATCAATCCGCATGACAATTACCTTATATATTATTAAGCAAATTTTTTAAAGTTTCAAAGAATTCTGAAATTCAGACTTAATTAGTGTAATTAAATGACAATCAAGTCAACAGATGTAGCTTTAATAATATAGACGGTTTCTATTGCCAAAACTGTGAAGTTCCTAGTGCAAGATCTGTTAGTAACAAGAATGCTGGCATTTTCACTGTCAATGCCTTCCACAATAAGTATGACTGTCCAGTCATTACGGATTGAAATTCTTCAATGTCTTTCAAACGTGAGTTAATGCTTCCAAGTTTGCTATCCTGAAGATTATTTCTCTCGTTGCAAGAATAATCTCGTATCTGTAATACAACAATCAAATTAACAATTAATGCTGCTGGTTATTCGTATACGAAAGAAGCCCCAAATTGTGTTGAATTTTCAAATAAAGGCTCAAAAAATTTTCCGTTTTGCCTAGCTTGGTGCTTCTGTTTCTTTTCTTTTATTAAAAACATTATTATTGAGTTCCCACACTCAAAAAAAAATTTACTAAAATTTTCTAAATTTGAATAAAAAAAAGTTATCGTATGGCGCCAAAGCGTTTTTTTTACTTGAAACCAGTAAAACATTTACTAAACTACTAGTTCATTAATGAACTATTTTATAGTAATGATAATTTCATATTTAAGTAAAGATTTCCGTAAATTAAGTAAAATTTTCCCATAAAATTCAGAGCTTTGCAAAAAAATTTTTTCGTCTTAGATCTCAAATTTAGTAAATTGTCCAATTTTTTTGTCTCTAATTCTGGTGCTTATTTTTATTTTTAATTAAATTCTATACCAAATGATATGTTATTTATTATATCTTCATATTATATTCTTAATTATAATTCACCATACATATATATATATATATATAAAAAAATTCCTTGAGAAGAGACAAGTATTGAACCAGCAACCTTCTGATTGATAAGCAAGCACTTTAACCAATTGCCTAACAAGGCAGCCTGAATAAGCATTGAAATTATTGAGTTTTAAAATTTCATTTTGTTTACAACAAATAAATTTCAAGTTCAAATATTCTTTGGAAATATGAAAAATTTAATTAAATTTTTTGCTAAATGCAAATTAATACTAAATACTATAATTCAAAGAAAAAAATACTCAAAACTGGTAAATATTTTCGTAAAATTTAGTATACCTTTTTACATCTTTTAAGTAAGTCAAATTTCATGAACTTATCAGGAGTAATTCATTTCCTAAAGTTTATTTTTGAATTTAAGACGAAATTGACTACTCCTTAATATAAAATTTCCTTCAGTTTATAACAATTTTCCTACTCTTAGTAAATATTTCCTTTAAGTCAGTAAACATTTCCTGAAATGTGAGAAATTTATTGTGTATTTTTATGAACTATTTTTGAGGATATGAACTTTTTATTTTTTACTCATATTAAGTAATTTTTACTAGATTTTTGTAATAATTTACTTAAACTTAGAAAAAATTACTTAAACTTAGAAATGTTTTTTACTTGAATTTAGGAAAAAAAATTCTTAATAACAGTACATGTCTTGTTTTGAGTGTAGCAACCTTACATTGAGGCCTAATTATGATGTGATCCTAAATTGTTTCCTGTGAAATGTATTCCTCCATTCGTTCCATTCCAAGTCTTACAATCAGAAGTGACTGAGGGACTAGACTATAGTCTAAACAAAATACCTGCTAGAGTGCAACTGAGTTTATGACGGTCTATGATTACATGACAGCCAAAAACTAGTTTTTTTACCATTTATTATATGTAAGTGTATCCTCTTTAGAAGGAATAACTGAGATTTTCTTCTATTTTAAGATTTTTTTACAAACAATTTACATTACAATTGTTATTGCTTCTGTTGTTTAAAATTGTGATACGTGTATGTACTTGAAAATTTGTTTTCACTTCCTCTCTCGCATGCGGAAATTTTTATGTCCGTTTTCATTTTTATCACTTTTTATTATTATTATTTGTTATTCATCTAAATACTTATGTATGCCTTATTTATTTATAAAGTCATTCCTTGGTATATTTTATTTTGAGTTCAGTTCAAGTATTAAGGGTTCGTTAGAGAAATAATAGTTCCGTAAGTGGGGAATAATATTAAATGTTTAGGAAGTCATCATATTTTTATTGCCTTTTTTTAAATTATTTTGAAAATGATCTTTGAACTGTTGACGATACCTTTCAAGTGTTGGCGCTAAAAAGCAACAATAATATAAATAAATAAATTAAATACTTTTGTTAATACGAATTGTTTTGATCATTATTTTTATATTGTTCTTTGAACGACCGACAAATATTAAAAATAAATATGTAATGTATGTATGTATGAATTTATATATGTATTTATGTCTGTATGTGTAATTGTTGTTCATCAGTGATGGAATTTGTTACTGAATAAAAATAATACCTATTAACAAATAAAAATAATACATATTAAGCATAAATATTTTTAATTTTGTCTCCAGAATGTCTGAATGTCATAAAATGGCTACTAATCAGAGCTTTGAAATATTAATACGCCTCTTTGACACCAGAGGCGCTGCAACTCTGCATTATTAAAAACGTAGAAAAAGGAGAGTTGTAAAAGAATGAAACTTTCCTGTCTCTCTTCCTTCACCAGCTGAATTCTCTATCACTATTCCTTTTCTTAAGAAGGCAACACGTATTAATGGTATTAGGTATACATTGCCTGAGTGTTACTTCTCTTTATAAAAAAAGAACTATTATTGATGTGAAATAGGATAAATTTTTTGAAAATCTAAAAATGTTAGATAATTCTTAGCTCATTCTTTTTCCAAACACACCTCAGTTAAAAATCTGGGAAAGGTAATATTACATAGGAAATTTTAAGGTATTACAATGAAAGCTTCCTGAGAAATGTAGGTGTACACAGTATATATTTCGAGACATACTGACTCCCATTCACCATTTCGATTCGAATTGAAATTTTTTGGTATTATGCATTGCGTCATTCTACGCCTTCAGGAGCCATCGACTTGAACATGGCATGAACATGATGCCAGCAGAGCAACTGCGAAAAATTCATAAACTTCATTATTCTGATGAATACGTGCAATGTTCCCAAAGTATTTTGCGGTAATTCAATAGACATGAAGTATTTACCAATTTTGTTCTGTATGTTTTCTTTCTATTGCAAACAAATGGTTGCGGACGGCGAATCTCATAACTATCATTGACCCCAGCAAAAATATTCGTCTACCTGGAGCAGGTTGGTAAAGGAGAGAGAGAGCACAACTCTCGACCAACCTGCTTCGGTATCACATGATTTTTATTCGTGATGTACCACTTGGTAGCTTTCCAGGTATGAGCTTCTGAACGCATGTAGGACGAGCATATGTACATAATTAAAAAGTTTGCTCTTTAATCAGAATTTTATATCTACTTTTAGATTAACTTCCAACACTTTATTTTGTTTTTTTTTATATTATAGTATTTATAAAATACAATATCAAAACTCTGATACTTTCTGTTCGTGCGTTGAATCATTTGTTGATCCCAGGATCTCCGTATTTTAAGCTGGATTACAAACCACTGAGCTACCGAAGTAAAAATTTCAATGTCATCCAAAATTGTTATTTTAGTGACAGACTATCTTTCGATTTTTGTTGGTTTATTTAATAAAAATGTGTTATTACAAAAATTTAAGTATAAAATGCAATAGAAGGTTTCATTAATATTTTAAGGAATTTTCTTTTTATTTTTTTTTACTGATTTGCAATTATTTTTAATTTCTTGCAGGCCGACAATAACCACACCCCGAACAGTATGAAAACCTAGCAAATTTAATGGCAAAAAGGTATTGCGTGTTAACAAGTTATTTTTGTGCTACAATTACGAATAAAAATAAATGAAAATATCACCTTTTGGGGCGACAGGATTCTTCACACTGGCATGTAATGCAAATGTTATTAAACGTAAAATTATCGTCTTGTTAAACAATCAATAATTTTGTATTTTATTTATATTTACTATGTTATTCTGTTGTTTAATTGTCTGTAAGGATATGATATTTATGGACAAAAATTGTAAATAAAAATAAAAAAACAAAACGTCTTGTTTATCTTGTTTATCTTTTTTTTCAGTGCTTAACTGGTGAATTGTAATATGTAATTTTTATTTGCTGCAAATTGTTAAATCACTCTTTTATTTGCACTAAGTTTAGAAAGTTGCTTATTTTTTCTGTTCTTATTTCATACATTCCAACAGCGAAACAGCTGGGGCCAAATCACCTCACTCGTTATCGAACCAAATTACAAAATATTTGCATATAAACTTTATTAAAATATTTTGTAATTTCGTTCGATAACGAGTGCCGCAATTTTCCCCCTGGTTCTTATGATTCAGTATTTTGCTGGAATACCTTTTTCGATTTTTGGTTAACTGAATGCAGAATAGGGTTGACTGACTCTCTGACTCAAACATCAAGATTATGAGACCTTTTACTATATGTAAAGAGCTGGAATTTGTATATCGATAGTGACAAGTAGAAACTCCTTAACTCGTGTTTTCACGAAATTGAGTATTTCAGTGATTCCAATGTATTTCACACAAATACACCACGTGCAGTTGTACTAAGCAATTGTACTGTTTTTTATTATGTTTCTACCTTATCCTGTCAATTCACAGTTATTTGAGTTATGGTCCTTCTACTTGTGTCTAACAATATGAACCAAGACGGTGCACCCAATAAACTTCATAGTTAAAAAATAATTTTAAACGCTCTCAGTACAAACGATTCTATTAAAAGTCTGAACACACATAGACTCATCTAATGATATAATTTTTCATTCTGTTTCACGTATTCCAAAATCGATTTTTTAAAAACGTTGCACACACTTTGAACTTTTATAATAACGCAATTTTGAATTTTTGAAACTAAGTGGAGTCATTCCCATCAAATATTTATTTGAGATTTTACCTACTTTTGCAAACCAATTTATGTACTACTGCGAAACAAATTCTTAAGAAGCTTTGCACACACCTTAAAATTTGGCATAATATATTAATTATATATGTATGTATATGTAACTAGCCAACCCATTCTACCCAAAGAAAGTGCAATCTGCCAAATGGGGAAAGTTTAACCTGACTAAAAAGAATTCCAATAATTTTTTTGGCCACCTCTAGCATAATTCATTGTCAGCGACATGTAATTTTTTTCGTGTTGTACTTTCTTATACATCATACGATGATCAAGAGCAATTCCCGTGCGCATTGTTCCAAATGATTTTTCAGTTTTGAAAACTCCCATCTCTGCCCACTTCTGTCTTTATTTGTATCTTGTGTACTGCTCAACAACTGTATACTTGCTTGTATTTTTATACCCTTTACCAAAAAATGGTAAAAGGGTATATATAGGTTTGTCATTCCGTTTGTAATTTCTACAATATTAATAAGCGACACGTAATGTATATATATTCTGGATCCTTATGCATAGGGAAGACGAACAAGCGATGTCCGTCTGACCGTCTGTCTGTACGTGAAATCGGTTTTCCCAAGCTCCCAGAAGAGCTAGAGACTTCGTTCTTGGACTGGTGTGTCAGAAATTTTCCGAAAAATTTTGCTATTGAAAATCAGCAAAATCGAGCAGACGGTTTCAGAGCTGGAAAACTCAAACTCAATTTACCCAGAGAAAATAACTACCGAAAAAAAGTTTTTATTACTTTTTTATTAAATTAACTTATTTTATACTTCGGTATGAATAAAATTGGTATTTATAGCCAAAAAAAAAAAATTTAAAAACTTAACAAATTAAAAAACGTTTCCAGGGTTGGAAAACTAACTTATTTCCTAATAATTAAACATATTTCATATTTTAGGAAAAAGGCTATTTTCTCAGGAACGGTAAAAGCTACGGGTCTGAAATTTGGACAGAGTATGTAGAACTTTGGTCGCTACAACAACAAATATATAAAATTTAAATTTTAAAGGGTGGCCCAAAACGAGTGACGAAAACTTTCAAAAGCCCATGTAATATACCTGCAATTGTATGTACATATGTATATTGACACTTGAAATTTGTAAAATTTGTGTATTTTTATATAGGCTACAACAACTAACACTAAAATTAAAAAAATTTGAATTAAAGGGTGGACCATCAGTTAATGTAATTTTGGCTATGTAAATTTGACAAATTGCTATATCTTGGAAACTGTAAGAGTTAAACTCTTGAAATTTTCAAAAACGGTAAAACTAAAAAATCCGAAAATTATAAAATCGCCAAAAATTTAAAAAAATCGCCAAAACGAAAAAAAATCGCCAAAATGCAAAAAATCGCCAAAAATTAAAAAAAATCGCTTATATGAGAAAAACGGCAAAATCAAAAAAATCGCCAAAACGGAAAAAAATCGCCAATATTAAAAAACGCTAAGATTAAAAAAACCCCAAAAAACCGAAAAAAATCGCCAAAACGAGAAAAACGTGTCAAAATTAAAAATAAACTTCCACAATGACAAAAAAAACGCAAAAAACCGCGAAAATCGCCAAAACAAAAAAAACATGCTTATATGAACAAAAATCGCCAAAAATAAAATAAAATCGCCTAAATAAAAAAAATCACCAAAATCAAAAAAAAATCGCCAAAACGAAAATAAATCGCCAAAATTAAAAAAAACGCCAAACTGAAAAAAATCACCAAAACAAAAAAAATCGCCAAAAATTAAAAAAAATCGCTTATATGAAAAAAATCGGCAAAATCAAAAAATCGCCAAAACGAAAAAAAATCGCCAAAATTAAAAAAACGCTAAAAACCGAAAAAATCGTCAAAACGAGAAAAAAGTGTCAAAACAAAAAAAATTCCCATAATGACAAAAATCTGCAAAAATCGCCAAAAGAAAAAACGCTAAAATTAAAAAAAACCCCAAAAACCGAAAAAATCGCCAAAACAAAAAAATGCTTGTGAACAAAAATCGCCAAAAATTAAAAAAAAAATCGCCTAAATGAAAAGAAATCACCAAAATCAAAAAAATCGCCAAAACGAAAATAAATCGCCAAAATTAAAAAAAAACGCCAAAAACCGAAAAAATTGCCCGTATGAAAAAAAAAATCGCCAAAAATTAAAAAAATCGCTTAAATAAAAAAAAATAGTTAAAATAAAAATAATCCCGCAAAACGAAAAAAAATCGTTAAAATTAAAAAAACGCAAAACGCCGAAAAAATCACCAAAACGAGAAAAAAGTGTCAAAACTAAAAAAATTGCCAAAAAGAAATAAAAACGCCAAAAACCGAAAAAATAGCCAAAACAAAAAAATTGGCTCTATGGAAAAAATCGCCAAAAAATAAAAAAATCGCCTAAATGAAAAAAAAATTTCAAAATCAAAAAAATTGCCAGATGGAAAATAAGTCGCCAAAATTAAAAAAACGCCAAAAACTGAACAAAATCGCCAAAACGAGAAAAAAAGTGTCAAAACTAAAAAAATTGCTACAAAAAAATAAAAAAATTAAAAATATATAAAAGTAAAAAAATCGCCTAAATGAAAAAAAATCGTCAAAATCAAAAAAATCGCCAGAAGGAAAAAATCGCCAAAATTAAAAAAACGCCAAAAACCGAAAAAAATCGCAAAAACCAAAAAAAATTGCCTATATGAAAAAAATCGCCAAAAAAAGCACAAAATTAAACATAATGCCTAAAACCTAAAAATTGCACAAAAAGTATGAATTTTTTCACAAAATTAATATTTACCTACATATCTCTGTGCATATGTATGTATCTCTATACTACATAAACGCACTTTGGTAAAGGGTATATGAGATTCGGCACAGCCGAATATAGCACTCTTACTTGTTTTATATAAATTGTTGCACACTAAAATATCATGAAATATCCAGTAGTGGATTTAGTCCTACGCCAGGTCTGTACTTACCGTGGGAGGGTGGGGTTAAGGGCAAAAAAAAGTAAAAGTAAGCAAGTGCAACTAAATTCGAAAATTTAATACGAAATTTTTAATGAAAAATAAGATTCATATCATAAATAAATAAAAATAAAATCTATGCAAACAAGGTTAATTTAACTTTTTCCGGCAATGATTTTATTTCATATGTGTTTTATTTTAATTTAACATGATTTATAGGAATTCTCAAAGCAAATTTTTCATTTTGAAATATCTTTATTTTACATTTACACACTGTTGAAAGGAGTAATCGTGTTGAATCAAAGATATTTCAAGCTGGAACCACGGACATTTGATTAAAATTTATTTTTAAAATCGCCAAAAGTAGCCAAAATCAATTTCATGTAGTTTTTTAATATACATTTGATAAGAAATTTGTTTTTTAATGAAGCTTTTTCTAACATAAATTTTTATAAAATAATCGTATAAAAATTAAGCTGTAAATCGCCAAAGTAGAATTAAAATCATTAAAAATTATTTCTTACAAATTTTTCTCATCCAAGTTCAAAAGAAATTAATTACTTTAATTAATATAAGAAAAATCATCAAAATCAATTTTTTTCTAATTTTTTGCAGACGAGTTTTGGTATTATTTATTTTTGCAGTCCTTCAACAAACTAATCTTACAAAAATTTTCAAGTTCAATTATGTTAAAAAAAATAGCTATACGAAAAATATACAAAAAATTTATATATCGCCCGGAAAATCGCCATGCCGCCAACCAAGTTGGAAAATTGCCACGTTTTGCAGGAAATCATCATATCTGACAACCATGAATGACAGCTGAGTTATTTTTTTAATTTAATGTTGGACGGAAACTTTAACAGCCTGGTTGTGCAAGACGTTTGTGTCAAATACAATTTGAACAAGTTTCCTTTAATCTATTACATAAATGTAAAAATATCTGACGTCAACGTCTTACAAAAACAGGCTGTAAAAAATTTTACGCAAAAAGAAATTAAAAAAAATATAAAATATAAATTTTAACCTGAGAAATATTTCATTAAAAAAATTAACATACTGTGATATTATATTTAAGAACAATTGTGTACTTTCAATGTATGCAATTAAAATTGTTTTTGACGTTTGTTTTCGATGTGTGTTTTATGTAATATTTATGTAAAATACAATGATATAAAAACAAATTAAAAAAATGTATTAAGATTATACTATATGAAAAAAAACAAAAACATCCCTGAATAAGTTGGGATTCTCCAACGAAACGTCGGATGGCATTGCAAATTTAAAATATTCTTTTATTTAAAATTTAATGATCTTGAAAGTCTATTAATACTTTAAAAAGAACTTTATATATAAAAATTTAAACCCCTCTTGAAAGTTTGTGAAAAGTTCTTAACGTCCCAGCTAAAAAAATTATATATGTTCCATATATTTTTAATATATGAATGTATATAACTATATATGAATATGTATGAATTCATGTATGGAAATATATGGAATTATACATGGCAAAACTATTATATATGAACTAATATATGGACTAATATATGAAATGTATTATAATATATGAACTCATATATGGAAATTTAATTATGAAGATCTTCATTTGTGGATCCATATATAAATATAAGATTTTATATATGGAGCCATATAAGAATGTATGCATACATGATATCTCATATAAGATCGTTTTTGCAATCAAAAAAGCTTGAAATTTTATCACTGCTGAATTGGAAATCCATTAGAAAATACATACGGTATGCAAAGTTTATGTGCGTACCCTCAACGTTTAAAAAAGAAATATTTTTAATATGATTTCTTAAGCTAAATGTCATGTACGAATATGATTTATATGTTTTTTAAATAATTGATTCACCTTTTGATGAATGAAATGACTTTTAGTTCGTTTTGAATTATTTGTTCAAACAAATGTTTCTTTAAATACAACATCTCTCTCAAGTCTAAAAAAAATTAATTTTATTAATAATATTATTATTATTATTATTCTATGAATTCTCATATAGTTTTTGAAAGTCTGTGCATAAAGTAAGAGGTTTGTGACTGTTCAAAATTTGTGGTTGAAGTCTACTGATGATTTGGTTCAAGCGCCAATGCAATACGTATATAGACCAAGCTAAACCACCAGCAAATAAATTTCAAATTAAAATTAAATTTTATTAATTTAATTTATTGCACAGCAGTGCGCTTTTGTGAATCAAGAGTTTATGAATATGAACTTTGCATACTGTGGAGGGAATTTACACATACATGTATGAAAATGTATGAACATATATAATCATATATGCCCATATACCCTCATTTTTCGGATCCGAACCATATATGGGATATCATATATGCTCCATACATATTTTTTTAGCTGGGGTAGCATATTTTTTTAGTTGCAGCCACACGGATAAATTTTTTTCAACATAATGTGAATATATTTTATTTTGTTAAACAAATTCTATTTTTGATATTTGGCTCTACTAAAAAAAACCCAAATAGTTTTTGTCTCTGTTGTATTTTTGAAGTATTGCTATTAACTGGAAATTAATGTGTCCTGATCACTTCTATATAATCAAAAAGGGCAGGATATCAAGGAGTGTCTAGGGAGGGAGCAGGCCTTATTTCATTTCAAAATATTTCCCACATTTTTAAATTATGTAACAAGAAATGCTTTAAGAAAAAGAAAATGTGGTTCTCCGAATGTTTGTGAAAATTATTACATATCAGCGAATAAATATTTTGTTCAACAACATTTTTACACGTAGTTTATGAAGTGACAATTAAAACGTTGTTGTCTCCATTTCCAAACAGGAATTTAATCGAATATTTATATAAAAAAACAATACTCATATAAAACCAGGAAGACATTGATAAACTACCATTTCGTTCTTATGCCACATATTTAAATGTCTTATTTTCAAAATTACTTTGGCTTGTAAGTATGCTTCACCATTTTGTTGTAAGTACCTGTACAAACCATTTTGTGGCATATACTCACATATATGCTGTAATGACTATTATGAATTCCTGCCGCAAAACCACAAAAAGTTGTAAAAGAAATTAAAAAGTTGGTTTCTTTCGTTTACTCTGACAGTTTTAATATAATATTTTGAATTTTAAGGATGGTTAAATTCGAAGAGGGTTGCTCCTAAAGTTGTCGAAGTCATACTTAGAGCTCTGGTTTGTATGTATGTACATATGTACGTAAATATGCTTTTGAAAGCTAATTCAACTAGATTTATAAGCATATTGTAATCAGAACGTAATATATTATAAACTCACCAAAATAACACATCCATTGATGTACATATTAAAGACCTACACAAGACCTCTTATAAGAACTTTTAAGACATGAGAGATTTTTCAAATGTTTTATAACAGCGAAATGTTCTTAAACAAACGCTAGACAACACTGTTGGCAATACATTTGTTTAACTTATTGCAGGTTAGGAGTAAAAGAGAAAATAGTTCGTGACTGAAAAATTTGTGATCTTGTTATTGACAATCTACCACAAGACTGTAGTACTGCTGTGTAAGTAGTTCTTTTGGGACCACATGGCACTAAAGATTCACTAGTAAATTTTAAGAGCTATAGTTTACAATATCTATATTTCCTCGCTCGATGTCAAAAGTAAAATAGTAGTGATTTATTAGTGACAGTGTCAATAGTGCTTTTGATTAGGTGTACCCAGTCAATGTAATCGCGTATTGACATATGGCATAGGGTTGTCATTGAAAATCTGCCAGTTGACTTTAGCACTATTA
The DNA here is from genome assembly GCA_905220375.1 of Tachina fera. Classification (NCBI taxonomy): domain Eukaryota; kingdom Metazoa; phylum Arthropoda; class Insecta; order Diptera; family Tachinidae; genus Tachina; species Tachina fera. The sequence continues at coordinate 47,436,208 of LR999964.1, read as the reverse complement.
CGACCATATGGAGATATTTGAACCACAGATTCTCTAATACATTTAGTGACCCTCGCCTAAAATTTTATAAGGGTTGGGGCAACAAACTTAAACACATACGTACATATGTAATTTGTTAACATCATTGCACAACATAATAAAAAAGAAAAACAAACTATTTCTACTCGCGCATAAAAGGAAAGTTGTCTACATTTCCACTAGTGCAATTGTCGCTAGAAAATATAGTGTTGACATAGAGACATATGGTTCTAGGCTGACTAGAGGGACATAATAGCTTACCATCTACTTCTAATACACACACTCAAACGTACAATATGCAATATAACAAGCATACACACTTCAACACTACTTCTGTTGATTCCCTATCGGACAATGTTTAGTTGACTACAAAAATAGTTAACTTTTCTTAGACTGACTGAAAGCTAACAGCAATGTCATCCAGAACAAACCCAAAACTAGTTCTTAATTTGAGTACGTAGTCGAATTTGATGAGAGCCAACAAACTTATTCTCAGCTACTTTGAAACTCATTTCAGTTTCATGTTAACATTTGGTGTTGTTGGTTGGTTTAAAAAAGTCAACTTTAAGTTAGCTGTAATGCTAATAATGTAATGTAATGTGAGCCAATTGACTACCGCCTAGGACATTCGCAATGTTAAAGTAGTCAGTTGATTACATTGCGAAGTAATCCAAGTGTAGTCAGTACTACTTGCGAAATAGTTTGCTTAAAGTAAGTTTAAAGTTAGCCAAATTTTCGACAGGGTTGTTTGTTATAAACAAGAATTCTTCGCGACCTGGCTTGTTAACACTCATATACGCGTACACCAATAAATCCACCGTGCTTCGCTTATAACAAGATATGCATTTATTATTATACATGCCACGAGAATACATTTAAAAAACAAGCCGTATTTACATTTTAAAACTGTTTAGGCAGGTCTCTAGTACATATCGTTACCTTAATATTTAAGAAATTTATTATTCGACATATTGCTATAATTATATCCCAATTTGAAATTTATTTGCTGGTGGTTCAGCTTGGTCTATATGCATTTCATTGTTGCTGTAACAAATCATCAGTAGACTTCAGCCACACTTTTGAATAGTCACAAACCTCTTATCTTATGCACAGACTTTCAAGAACTATTTGAGAATTCACAAATAATATTATTTGTAAAAATCACAAAAGAAAAATAAGCATAGTAGGCTTAGAAACTCATACAAAACCCAGCAAATAATTTATATTCGATATGAATCTATTTTATTTTTCTACACCTTTATACAATTAGAAATCCATTGGATAACAATAAAAGTAATTACAAGGCAAAATGAAAAATAAAATCTAAAATTTATTATTCGACATATTGTCATAATTGTATAAAGGTGTAGAAAAATAAAATAGATTAATATCGAATATAAATTATTTGCTGGGTTTTGTATGAGTTTCTAAGCCTACTATGCTTATTTTTCTTTTGTGATTTTCAAAAATATTATTATTTGTGAATTCTCAAATAGTTCTTGAAAGTCCGTCCATAAGATAAGAGGTTTGTGACTATTCAAAATGTGTGGTTGAAGTCTACTGATGATTTGTTACAGCAACAATGAAATGCATATAGACCAAGCTGAACCACCAGCAAATAAATTTCAAATCGTTACCTTAATATAGAAAAGCCCTAACTCGTGACAAAAAAGGGTTGATTTTTATATACATATGTATACAGAGACAACCATAAGGTAACCATATAGGTTACCTTAAAAAAATATAGTTGGGGCTTTTTGGGAACTTTTTCCTTTTGACTACAATGAGGAAACAAAGGCAGTCAGATTATCTGCGAGGAGCATATTCATTACATTAATATCTGTATTTAAAGATAACCTTTAAGGTTTTCAAAATATAAAACGATCATTATTTATTTGCGGTACTCCTAAACTGACCCTCTTTCCCTTTAAATTAAAAAAAAACAAGATGCCAACGTATTTAAATAAACAGATGTACCACAGTTGTGGCAACATGTATTGTAAAATAATGATATAATCATGAAGTTTTCCTTTTTTTGAACAACCGCAAACGACTTGGGATTCCTTTAAAAATATTCAAACTATTTTAAAATTTTTTCTGCTCCTTTTTACTCCCGTGGTAACAAGTACTTGTACATTTAAGTGCGTGTACATTTTGTGAAAGTCGAAACATTTAATCTGACCTGAATAATTCATTGTGTAGTTATTAGAAAATTAGCATACGACCTTAAATGTGTTGGTATGCGTGGGTGTGTGTGTAAGTGTGTGTTCGAGTACAAATACAGGTATTGGTATGAATTTGTAGGTGCTAAGGTTTCTTTCTATGCATACTTTTAAGAAGTTGAGAGAAAAATAAAACTTCCAGCACTAAAATCAAAAGTTACGTACCTTAGACTTTTGAATTCTAAGTGAAGTTAAGCAGGCAATGGTTATGCAGGACAACATTTTATATTAAGCAGTCAGTGCGTTAAGGTAGTAACTAGTAAGTTGGTCCTTCGTGTTTATAAGTTATTCATTCAGCAGCAGACAAATACACACATACATACATGCATACAAATGTATGCTTATGTAAAATTCTTAGTTATATAGGTGTTGCCATATTCTTGGATATGTACTTTGTTTAAGGGGCTCATTCAGTACAGCAGCATGCATGCGCTATCATGTGATTGTGCCAGCGGTTTGTTCGTGTGTGGGCATTTTATGTGCCTGTATGGTTTGCTGGAGCGATGTCAAATAGAGTTTGATGTTTTGCTGAGGGTACCAGCGTGGTGGTGTAGTTCATGGTGAACTTAGCTTAGTGGAGCAAAGTTGCAATGGAGTAAACATGCGTTTAAAAACAAATAAAATTTGTTGAAACATAATTTGTTTCAATGAAAAATGGAATTTGAACGGTTTTGTTATACAAAGCTGATAAAATTAACAACATATTAATAATAATTTAAGAAAAAAACTGTATCACTATGCTAGCCACCCTTCCTGAATTTTTGTTAAGAAGTGAATATTGTACCAGCTTGATAGTATGTTATGTGGTTCGAGCATGATTGCGCATGCATGCTATCTATTATAGTGTATGGGCCGGTTTAGTTGCCTTTTGACTTGAGCTGGAATTTTTTGTTTGTTTGATTTAAAGAATGTCAGATTGAATTTTCCAAATTTACACATCTGGCAACACTGCTATTGTAACGCTTTAATGGATGTATGTGTGTGTGTTTGCTAGAAGTTGCAAAATGCTTAATGTACCGGCAACATGCTACATTACAGTTGGAAAACTTTTACATAGTTTGAATTTTTTTTTCTGTTTTACATGTTCGAATATAAAGAGAATATTTAAGGAAAATTAACATGAACTACTTGGAATATAAAGATATTGTGAATTTAATAACTTTACGCTGTATTAACAGACAGTTACTGTGTGAACACAATGTTAAATAGGGACATTCAAATTACGAGTAGTTATCAAAGCATATAAACATATTTTTTTAGCATTAACCCAGCGAAAGCTTTATTTTTTAATTGCTTTCACGGTAATAGTAGTAGACGTGTATCGAACTCTTTCAGTAGGTTGCTTTTGACACAAACCTATGATCAAGTTCATTTAAATTACATGGGTTGATCATTGGTTTGTTTCAAAAACGAGCTACTGAATGAGTTCGATACAAATCTAGTAATAAGTAGCACCTATTTATGTAGTTATTTTATATGCGAAGTAATGATTTCCCCATAATGATTAGATAAGCACTTACACAGTCAACAAAATTGGAAGTAGTTATTCAGGAACTACTTTTTCTCTACTTTTCAGAAAGTGATTATCAACAACACCCAAATATTTTATTAAGAATTTATTTTTTAATATTTTTAAGGAAATTAAATTGATGTAACGAAGTTTTCAAAAAGCGATTCGAATGGGTTTGAAAGCTCTATAACACAATGATTTGCGGCTATATTTATTTACAAAAGTGAGTTTTTTCTAGCTGTTTAAAAGTAATGGCATTATTAAAATGAACATAAAAAAATTTGACTTAGTTACCTTAATGGGAATGACTTCGGGCTCACTGTAAACGTATCCAAAAAATAACTTCTTCCAATGACAACCCTATGTAAAAATTAACCTATATAGAAGTTATCCAGATTTGCACTACTTCCGGGTCTTATTGACTTCTTTGGAAGTTCTATTTTACTGGGTTATTTATATCGTTATATGAATGTACATATTTTTATACTTTCAAACTATTAATAAATTACTTATATATAAACAAAAATGTCTCCATTCTTCTTCCAATTACAATTTTTTGTTTTTCCTTAGTTTATTTTCTTGATTGATCGTGAAAATAAACTTTGAAAACAAAAAAGATACCTACTTTAGATTTCACAAATTAACTTCGACTTTACATCTAACTGACTTTAATTTTTGCAAAATAAATAAATATTTGTGAACAAAAAGTAATAGATTTTCATTTCTGTTTTATAATTCTCATTAATTTATTGTAATTTTATCTATATGCTTCGAGGGTTGTAAAGCTTTTTTGAATGGCAGTTCAAGTCTGTTTATGACTTGCTTAAGCATCAACGGAATGCATCTGGACGTGCTTAACCATTGGTGGAGCTAAAAAAATTATTTTTTTTTTTATAAAGAGAAGTAACACTCAGGGGCAATGAATTCCTACTAAAATTACTAGGTTTTACCTAGTAATTATTATTTTGCTACACAATACCGACAAAGCAGGATGCTTTGTTGTTACATTAGCGTTAGTATCTCCTGAAGTCGGTATAGTTCAGTGACCAGTGACTATGCCTTCATCACTTGAACTTCTCTACAACAACTGATACAAATGGGCACTAATGCAGATCCGAAGAATGCATGATGTTGTTATTTAATAACTGTTGGATACCGGCCTCGATCTCAGGACCTTCGGTCTTGTAGTCAACGTGTTAATTACTTCAGCCAACTCTGAAGGGCATTACACCTGTTGATTTCCATGAGTAACATGAAAATAAGCAATTACAGGCAATTTTTTATACTTATATAGAGGGGCAAAAGCCATAATGCCGTACCTACGTATATGTACTTAACGAAAAACAAACAAATGCTTGTTAGAAAAAGAAGATTTAAAATAAGCAAATTTTTAATATGAAAGTATAATTGTTACTCTATATTATATTTACTTTTCCCGAACTTTCTATTGATTTCTATTCTTTTTGCGCTGTTGTTTGTTTACTTTTTGTTAAATAACAACGTAAGTCGCACGACAAAAATCGGAGTGTATTCCATGGGCACTATTTCTTACCTAGAAATTTATGTATAAGCTGGCGTTAAGGATTTGATCGTCTTCTGCAAAATGGCTGTAGGACCATGCTGAACTAATTCGCATTTATACACAATATTTGGTTATTATTAACTTGTGCGAAAGTTCGGTTTTTTTTGCTGAGCTGCTTCATAAATTGTTTGCTTGCTCTTAAAAAGCAAACACTTTCATGGCAAAAATTTCTGTTAAATGTTTCATCAAAATAAAATGTTTTTAATTTTTTGTGAAAACTCTTTGTGCCCATACAAGTATTAAGGCACTTCCTTCTATTTACTGTCTTGTCTGTAAATATGAAAGGAATTATTAAAGTAGTTAAATGTGTGCAAAAAATTTTACAATAATAAAAAATCCTTAAGGTAGGTGAAGTAGTTCACAGGCCTTGCGCCAGACCCTATTTAAATTTCCTTATGTCTCCACAGTGTTTACATATGTGACAGGGATAGTTAAAAGGGTCGTAAAAATTAATTTTTACTTTTTAATGATTCTTTGAGTGAGTATACTCTCTTTCTACTAGTGTCCAGCACAAGACCACAAACACTAAGCAACACTGTTGGCAAGACAAACAAATTTCTTGCCAACAGTATTGTTTAGCGTTTGTTTTAGAATATTTCGCTGTAATAAAGCATTTGAAAAATCTCTCATGCCTTGAAATGTCTTATAAATGGTATTGTGCAGGACTATAATTTCTACTGCAACATACCGCATATAAATTTTTAAAATCCAAAATGGCTGACGCAATATGGCGGATGAGTGCTTTTAATTTATCATATTTGTTTTAAAATCTTTACTCAAAGGTTTTTTGCGGATCCAATTTGGCGGGCGAGTTTTTCAAGCGAATCCAAAAATATTACAAATAATAATCTGCAATATTGGACTCGCCATTTGAATTTCCAATATCTAATACCACATTCGTAATCAGCGACTCCAAAAACCCTTGAGTGACAAGTTTCAAGCAAATCTAAAAATATTACAAAAACAGGGCAATCATGAATAATTTCAACTAATAGGAAGTAAGAGGGAAAACAAAAATTCTAATTGGAAAAGGGAGAAATTTCAGGCGGAATGTTAGTAATGATTGCCCAAAAAATAATCTGCATTTTGGAACCGCCATTTTGAATTTTCAAAATATAATACCAAACTCGTAATAAGCTCTGAAAACCCTCCGCGTAAGGAGTTTCAAGCTATAAAGGCGTTGAGGTTCATCAAAATCAACTTGCTAACTTCAAAGTCGTTTTTCTACAAAACTTATTTGCTGACCATAGGTCCCTTTTAAGTTTCCGCATCGCATATGCATTTGTTACAAACGACTTTTTTAGCGACTACAAGCAATAAGGCTTACAACTTTTTTTAAGAGAGGAACTTCAATGGTGGATGCAGGGTGACCGAAATTTTTCAAAAAGTGGCATCAAGAGAGAATTTATCAAAAAATGGGGCAACATTAAGACAACGAAACAACTACACTAAATTTCTTATATTTAATGTATTATTATATAATTCAATTTAAAACAAGGGACTAAAAGTGGCAAGGCAGTCAAACAGTCACGCTGGGTGAGTGGCCTACTTTTAATGAATGCCTTGCAGTTTTAACGCTGTAGTACTGCCTGCCTGCTATCACTTAAAATTATTGACTTGCAAAATTTTTGCTGTTTTAGTTTATTTTAAGTCTGCCTATCCCTCTCTCTCTCACCCTCTTTATCCGTAACTAGACGACTAAGTATTTTGCTACAACAATTAGACATCAACTCAAAGTCAAATAAAACTTTAAATATTTACTTTAGTTCATGGCAAAGTACCTTCAGGGGTAAAAAGTTTACAAAAGTTTACTTGTACGTTTTGAATTGCAGAAAAGTAACTAGTAGTATGTATCTTTATATGAGTGTGTGTATGTGTATGTATGCATAAACGTTCTTACAAAGATACTCCTACATATTGATATTTCTGCGTGAGCAAAATATCTCAGTGCATTATGCATCATGTACTCGTTGCTTTCAAAAGGGTGCTTTAGACTTTGAACGAAATATCTTTACATATTTTATGTATGTATGTACATACTTACATAAATATGTACATATTTTCTATGTTTTAATGCACTAGAGCCTAAACGATGACTGGGTATTTTAGTTTAAAATCTGTGCATCAAAAATTCATAATTTAAAATAGAAATTACTGTTGGCTTCGAAAAAGAAAATGCAAATTAAATACAAGTACTAATAATAAATAAACCACAAAAATTCTTTATTTTATCATGAAGCATATAAAAAGTTCAAAGAGAATCGAAAGTTTGTTGTTCTAATGTTCGAAAGCTTGCTTTAAATTTGAAATTAATTTAGTTATGCTCAGGGTAGTGCCTTGCAGTAGCGGGGTATACATGTAATCAATAAAGAAATATCTAAGTGTTCAGCAACCACGGCAACATTCAGACGTTTGATGGACAGTGTGTTCGTTGAAAAAAATCGCTTTTATATGCAGGATATTTAATCAATGCACTATCAATTGTTTACGTGTTTGATATTTTGTATTAGTTCTTCGATATGTAATGTGGAGGCATTGAGGAAGGAAAGTCACAGGAAATTACTGGCTAAGGTTCAGAGGTTTGCCTCGCGTGGCATCACAGGTGCTCAGAGGAGCACACCTCAGACTGCCTTGGACGTCATTATTCACCTACTTCCTATAAAGGACTTCGTGGTGAGAACGGCGACTAGAAGTCTTCTTAATCCGGGATCCCACTATCGGCACAATGTACCGACTTTCGTCAGCTCACTGCAATAAAGCAGGGATGGGCATATTGCACTAGATTTTTAGTGCACTAAAAATTAAATAATTAGTGGTAGTGCTATTTGATGTTTCACTACCATTAACAATTTAGTGGTATTTAAAAAAATTGCACTACCACTAAAGGTTAGTGGTAGTGAAATTTTAATAGCACTACCACTAATTATTTAATTTTTAGTGCACTAAAGATCTAGTGCATTATGCCCATCCCTGAGGAAAAGCCAACATGTCTGAAATAAATTAAAAATGACAATATAAGTTTAATTTTAATTATATTACATAATTCATTCAAATTGCTTCACTTCGATTAGTGCATTTTTTTTAAGTAAATTTAGTGGGGTAGTGCAATTTTTTTTTAAATACCGCTAAATGGTTAGTGGTAGTGCAATTTGATGTTTCACTACCACTAATCATTTAGTGGTAGTTAAATATTAATAGCACTACCACTACGTGAATACTGGTAGTGAAATTGTTAGTGCACTAAAAATATAGTGCATTATGCCCATCTCTGCAATAGAGTCACAAGTAATAAACCAAAATAACCTTATTTCTGAATTAATTCCAGGCTCTATTAATAATGCAGTGTGGTGCTATTATGTCCTTATATTTCAATCAGTTGGAAAATAAAGCAAATTTAGCTTATTATTTATGACCTTATTTCAGTGAGCCTACGAAAATCGGTACATTGTGCCGATTGTGGGATATCGGCTTAGTTGAAGACAGTTGTAACAGGTCACACAACAATCTTAAATTAGATCAGTTTTAGTGATCAGGGATCCGTAACCCTTGGTTTCACGGACTATAAAGTCGCTAAAATTGATTTTAGTAGAACACCTTTACTGGTAATTTCGGATAGAGCTTATAGGGTCAAATCCTATAAGCTATATGAGGGTTGTGAGGGTCAAAAAGGGGGAAGGCATAGGCGCTGGTATCTATATTTTGAGAACGAACATTCGTAATTTTTTCAGACTGCCGAATGAATGCCTTCTACGTCGACAGTCATGCTGCGCTAAAATCAAAACTTGTTAGTGACTGTAAGAGAGCCCTCAACTTGCTAATGGATAAATATAGTGTCAGCCTATGTTGGGTTCCTGGATACAGCAGTGTTGAGGGAAATGAAATTGCCGATGAGTTGTCAACAATAGGGTCTTCGTTAGATAAGGCAATGTGTGACAGATCGGTGAAATTATCGATAGGTTATTACTAAAGGAAACTCAGTAATTGGGTAGAGAGCAGAACTAACAGTTCATGGCGAAGTAGGGAGAATTGTATAGCCTGGAGGGATATTTGGCAAAAACTTGACTCAGGAAAATCCAAACTGCTACTGGACGTGGATAGCAATGCGATGAAAATTACGGTAGGCGCGTTGACTGACCACTGCTCGGTCAGAGCAAGAACCAGCACTTGGGAAACTGGCACTCCAGTTTTTTGTAGGATTTGAGGGGATGAAGAGAAACCAGAAACCATTGAACATATTATCTGTCACTGCCCGAAGTTACAATGTCATAAGCTTATATGGCTAAGCAGACGTTTCCATGGGAGCATTACTGGTACCGGGAAGTGTAAACTAGAGGATATCAGGGGCTTCATCATGGGAATTCAGTGGCTTAATGACGGATATTAGCGTCACTTCTGTGTACAAAGGGGGGTAAATATTAATTTTAATGGGCAATAGAAGGGAATCACAATGAAACCAATGGGGTTTCCGAGTGTAGGTGCGTTTCAGCACTACCCTTCCCAACATAACATAATACAAAAAAAAAAAAACGAATCATGATCGGTGAAAGAAGCACGTATTTGGTTTTTTTTAAATATTAAATTCGACTTAAAGCCAACATTTTGGATAATCTACAATAATCTACATATTAAACTTTATGAAAAGTTTTCGTGCTTAGTGATTCGGTTAAAATTTAAAAAGGTTTTTTAACGCAATAAATGGACGTAATATTTTTTTCTCAACTTTCTCTTTTATTTTAAAGCACTGTTCATATAGAACCCGATGAAAAGAATATAGTCCATTATTAGTCCAATATTCTCCTCTTTACAATTAAACAAACATGGCTTAAAATTAGTCGGTTTTTTACATATCCAAATTAAATCTCTTATTGGAAGACCCTTTATACAAAAAAATGCTTATTTACATAAAGTTTGGTGATTAGCGGGTTAAGAACCCAGGCTCGCCTTAACTAAATTTTAGATATTTTTTGAAACAGCGATTTAAGTGATTCAGCGTAAGCATTTTTAATTGACTGTCATTAAATCGAAATATTTACATATATAATTTTTCTCAATTTTGGATAAAACACCAGCATAAGGAGTTTACTGCCAAGAATACTAGATTTATATATGTATGTATAAAGATAAGAAGTCAAGAATACTCATTTAAATTGATCTACTTATTAAATAGTTACTTATTGGTTTTACTTAAGAAGACATATTCTTAGACATTTAAGTCAACAAATATTCTTAAGTAAAGTGAACAAAACATTGTTTAAAACAAAATATTAATTTGTGGGAGTGTTTTAAAACAAAGAAGAAATTTTGAAGTAAATCAAGCTGAAAAAAAAACAAAAACAACCAATATTATTCAAGAGATGGTTGTAAACACACAAAGGTCATTTTTAAAAGTCTGGCAGTTGTTCAACCAGTTTTCTTCCATCCAATCACACAGCATGCCAAAGGCAAGATCTGCAAAACAGGTAGTCAAACTACCAGCGATGATGACGATGATGGTCAAATGTGGGAGAGTACGTCAGACAACGAAAATAGCTGCAACATACTCGTAATAAAATGAAGACATCCAATACAATATTAAATGAGATATTTTTTTTGGAGAGTTTTTAAATTAATTTGGAATTAATTATGAAATTGCAAACTAATGCACGTAATTCACATCATGAAATTGTTTAGGAAAGTTGTTTGCTGATAGCAGCGAGAGGGAAGCGAATGGCATTGAATAACTGGCGTTTTTTGCAACTTCTTGGATCTGGTTTGGTTCTTCTTAACACTTAAAATATCCCTTCCTTGTTTTGAGTCTTCACCAGGAGCCGTCACTAATATTTTTGCGGATAGATGCTTTTCAACTGAAACATATGTACATATCGATGGTAAAAGTAGAAAAGCTCTGTCGCATTTTCACGAAATTGTTTTTTTATGATTCCAATACATTTCACACAAATACACCTTGTCACAAAAATTTATTGCAATAGTGTAAGAAATAACGCTTTTACAAACAGTTGTACTGTTTATTATTATGTTTTTACCTTCTCCTTTCAAATTGCAGTTTTTTGAGTTAAGGCCTTTCTAATTCGAACCCAAGATATGTAGATTGTTTTGTTGTGGAGGAAGCAAGTAGAAAGCTACATTTATAAAAGAGTTTGTGCAACTCTCTGTGTGAAAGGTGTTAGTGATAGGATAGGATTTGAAAAGGTCTTAATAGAAATAAATCGCAATAATTCTTTTGAATTTTATGTAAGAGGACCGTGGACGCTGCTGAATCTATCCCATCTACAAGATAGTTAATATCAAGTGACATAGTGGTGAAACTGAAGGTAAATGGTGGCACTTGAGTGCAAGTGATGACAGTAGCGCAAGTGACTGAAGAACTCAAGTGAGCAGTGAGTTTGACTAGATTTTCATAAAAACGCCGTAGCTGTATAAGAACATACATCAATACTACACAAATATTACTACGTTCATACAGACGACTTATTCGCAAATAAAAATATTTTTCACGCATAAACGGCAGATTAATTTTTTATTTGCAAATAGCTAACTCACGAAACAAATTCCTGATTAACGCCCTATTCGCAAATAAAATCCAAGCAAAAAATTACACATTACCATCACATTACACATTACCATATAATCCCCCTTATTGCGAATGGCGTCGTTGTCGTCACATCAAGACGACAGTAAAAATTGGCACTTTTATACTCTTTATCGGCAACAATTGGATCTTATTGACAATCTCTTACTAATCTCTAAGGCTTTGTAAACTAATGGAGCATAATAATAGTAGTCATTTGTTGTCGACAAAGAGTAGACAAGTGCCAATTTTACTGTCGTCTTGATGTTACGTCGACGACGCCATTCGCAATAAGGGGGAATTACATACTTACTTTTCTGATTACCAAATTTCATTACTCGCTTACAAATCACATTACCTAAAATTTAAAAAAATTATGTACAAGTTGCTAAATGAGAAGAGTGATTTTTTTACATTAAATAGTAAGAACCGATTATTTTAGTCTCACGCCTTGTTGAAATCATTAAGTTGGTAATCCAGTCCAAAAATGCTTAATTCCAAACCCGATTCCTTTTTGGAAATTTTTTGCTGGGTATGCTAGAGGTTGCCACGCTTACATATGTTTGATAGCAAAAAACAATAAATGGATAAATATTGTATAAACAACATTGATATAATTAAATAATAACAATCAAAAGAAATAATTATTTTATATTTAACACATTAACAAAATATTTTTTTGTCAACATAAGTACTATAAGTTTTCTATATAAGTGCTACCAAGTTTGTATAAATTTTCTATGCCGTATAAACAGTGAGTTAATTTATTTGCAAACAGTGCGCGTATAAAAGTAATATATATTCATGCGATTTCGATATAAAGTCAGTAAGGCAAAAGATGTCGCGCAACACTGGTCGCTGCTAATAAATACTAATTTGAAAATATGTATGTATATAAAAAATTTATCAAAAATAGTACCTCCATATTTTGTGGTTCAAGTTGGGACTTCGTCCACTCTATTGATGGCATTTCATTGTTTTGAAGGTGGTGTGGGTGCAGCAGGTGACGTCAATAGGGACAGCGGGGATTGTTGCAGCTGAAAAAATGTAAGAAAAAATTACATTTTAGAAAAGTACATTTTAATCAGAAATAATTTCTTATTCGGGCTTAAGTCCAGTAATTTCAATGCTTATTGAATGAAATATTTTCATTAATTAATGTGAGTTTCTAAAAAAATCACTTTTTTAAAAAAGTACCTTATCCACAAAGCACCATTTCTCAAAAGTATGTACATGTACTTTTTTAAAAACAGAACATCGTTGCGGATGTACTCGTATAGTATATAGGCCAGCATATACCTGTTGCGTATGTTTTCTGACATGAGCGTAAATGCTCCTCTCTTAAACTTTCCACTTTTTTTATTTCCACCAAACGGACGGCAACATTAATGCCGTCATTTCAAGAACTGAACTTTGGGCAAACTTATTAAATTATTTATTTTACAATATTTAATTTTCTTTCAATTACTTATATATTAGTATACATAACTAGATATGTATGTTTGTATAACTAATAAGTTTAATTTATTCATTTCATTTGGCATTCGAAACTAAAGAAAAAAGAAAATAATTACTTAAGGTTGTCATTGAAAATATGTATTCTAATATATATAATTATAATTTATTAATAAACAATTACCTATGGGCATGTAAGCACCACCAGTTTGTTTGCATTAAACATTATTTTATTAAAAAAGAAACAAAACATTTTTTTTAAGTTTCATTAACACGACCTAATGATTTGTATATGTATGTATGTGTGTGTACATGTGTAAGTGCATCCACGCACCCATGTTTTTGCCAGTTAATTTACAAAAAAAAAATATTAAGGGGAGATTTTAATAAAAAAAAACGTTTAAAAATTTAGCGGTTATTTAACCGAAGCAGCTTTGAAAATGATTCTATGAATAATTCCAAACAACTTTGCCGTAGAGAAGATTGGTCTAATATGGACTTCGAGCTTGCGAAAGTCGAGATTTTTTTAGCGAATTGATATCGTTTTAAATTTTTATGTCTGTCAGACTGATTGTTGTTTATTGAACTTATTAGTTCAAATAAATACAAACATTAAAAATAGTTTGGGTGCTTGATTTAATATTCAGTTTACAATGCCCAGTTTGATTTACATATGTACCAGAGAATGACAATAAACCCATAAAAAAGTATACTTTAGATACGTATATAATAAAAATTTTAGCAAATGTGTATAGAAATAATTGGAAAAAAACAAATAGTATTCTTTCTACCAATTATGACTATTTCAACCAATTATGACTATAGCTGATTCCAACACACAAGGGTATCTTTAATTCATGTGTGCGAAAAACTGATGAAATGATACCCAACTATAAATGAAAAGGCACATGCGCATTATGTGTATTGAGCAGGGATGGAAAAGTTGGTACAATTGTACTTTTTCAGCACTATTTGATTGTCAAAAGTACCGTAGCACCCCAATGAACAATTTAGCACTATTGAAATTTGTTTCCTATTATAAGAATATTACATGCCAAAAATTGCACATAAAATATTTTATCTATAAATAACCAGTTTAAAGCGTTGGCTGATATATAATTTAAGTTCTTACGAAGGTATTATAAATAAAATAATTAAGAAAGTGCAGCGATATTTTCCGATATTTAAGGAATTGATAGAGCAACATATCGCTTTTAAGTTCATCTCCAAATGTGAAGAGAGTATTTTCGTATCAAAGAGAGAAACATACTATTTACTTCGACTGTCTCTAATCGAGTCAAAACTAAAGATGGAAAAGTATATCCTAAATGTTACTTTTATATTCAGATCTTCTTAAATTAAAGATCGATATTAATTAATAATACGATGTGACAAAAAAAGCCTGTGCCGTGTTACTATTTTTCTGGTAGGTATTGTCGAATATAACAACAATCTGTATATGAAATTTTCCAAACACCCCCAAAATTTTGAGTTACGGCAGCTGATGATATTCCTCAAAAAATTTTCGTACAATTTGCAAATCATAAATGAACTGATATTTTACAGTTTGTAAAGCTATAAATCTATTTCTTGTTAATATTTAGTTAAAAATGTTTTTAACAGTCGAGAACTATTAAATCGCACTTCCCATCCCTGTGATGCAATCACTTAAACACTATTGTCATTGCCATACGTTTTGCCAATTAATTTTTCTGGCAACACTGAGGCTTGAAGTGTATGCAAGTAAAATACCCTTGTATATACTCAGGTATATTCGAATAAATACTCAGAGTATTTTTATACTTATGTGTATAATTGTAGCTGATAGAGTGTATACTAAACACTGTATACATTTTTCTTAAAGTCGTTTGTGCTGCTTAATTTGAGGAATATGTATGAACAAAGTCTTTGCTTTGTTATAGCTCAGTTCAGTTTAAACTTGATGACTGACACGTACAAACACACACTAACCCACCCATAAATACACACATTCATTCTTAAGGATATCATCTCTAAATTAGTATGAATAGATTAATCTAAACGTGGAGATCTGATAAAAACTTTTTTTTCAATATCGAGGTGAAATCATTAACTTCCAATTTTTGATAGCGGAAAGTTACAAAATTAAAAGTGTATAAAATAGAAAATGAAGATGGAAACATATATTAATAGCTATACTAGCGGTAAATTACTTGGGTAGGGAATAAAAAACGCTTCGCCTTTTTCATTGAAAATTTAATTTGAAAGAGCTGATATCAATAACGTGCATGTGGCACATAGATTTTTTTAATGCGTATACATTTTATTTAATGTTTTTAATCATCTATTTTATATTATAAAGGGTGGGCAATTTTGAGAATAGGAAGTAAATTTTCTGTCAAATGATGAAATGTCAAGAATTAAACAGACATTCTTTGACATATATTTAGTAAAATGTTGGGAAATTTTAATCATGAAATTAATGAATTTTAATTTGAAATATCGATCGGCTTTAATTGATCAAACCAGAAACAATTGACGCTCCGAAAGGTGAAATTCGAAATTCGATTGAAACATTTTATATAGGATGGCTCTATTTTATTTTATTTAACCCCACTATATTCTGAACAACTCTGATTTATAGCAACAACGCTGCAATTCCGAGAGTGCTAACTTCACAAAATTAAAGAGAGTTGCCGTTTTAAATGAATGGTTGGATATACATATGTACCTAGGACTCATGTATAGTCTACCGAGTCATTAACTGTCTCTTTTTGTGCACATTGCCATAAAAAACATAACAATATGTATATGAATCATTACCTAAAAAATTTTTGTTTTTAATTTCTAATGTCAATCATTTTTAAAGCACTTTTAATTTTATTAATTAATTTTAATTTTGTATGCATAAAACTATTTAAAGTATTTTATTCAACTCTGCAAGTATAATTGACAAGAAAAAATTAAAAATTAAAAGAATTGAAAAAAATAACATTGAATACAAAGAATAAATTCCAACAATACCTACAACAACTACAACACCATCAAGAAAGTTTGCATTAGCTGCATCGCACTTACTTGTTGTGTTTGATGGTGTGTTTGAACATACAAAACAAACAAATTAAAAAGATCTTTGGGACAAACACTACAGAGCTCGTATATGCAACTACAACACTGCAACATGTATGATAGCAAACTCTTATACGCAACATGAGACTTCAACAAGTTGCAGTCCGAGGTGGAACATGTTGCACAGCTGCTCGTTTTGTTGTAGTTATAAGCAGATGTTGCTATCATACTTCAGAAGAAAACAAAAGCACTTGCTTATAAGTTCTTGCTGATATTTTTTCTATTTACATATTTTTTTCTTTCAATTTTTTATTTATGGTGTAAATCAAGTATGATTTTGTCTGTCGGTGATCAATGACGAAGTAGTCCAAGAGTGTAGTGTTGCTGATTATTTTGAAATGTCTGTGGCAGTGCTGTCGAGAATTGTCAGGCCAGTATCTGGCACCGAAAAAATTTCCACTTATACCTTTAGAGAATTTTGAATAAGAATAACTTGCATTTTCTCATTTATATACACACATACATAAGTTTATTGCTTTGGGTTTGATTTTTTTTTGTATTTTTGCTCACTGTAAATTGTATCTGTTGGTGGTGGGTCTCAAAGTATCGATGGCTGGCTGACGGACTGGCTGCTTGTCTGGTGGCAGTTAACGTAAGTATGTGTGACTCATGTGTTGTTACGAAAAACAATTTCGTTTTCTGAGCCAATAAAAATAAAAACAACTACAAATTATATTGACAATAACAGAAAGAAATAAAAACACAAGTAGTGTAAAAAACACAGAGACAATTTTAAAATTATTTTGAAAAAAATAAAAATCATTCACATGTAAATAAATATTTATTTAGAGTAAAAATTTTTGGTTTGTATTTTTAACGACTGTTTTTTAAGTATTTTTTACTTTAGATTTAATAATATGAGGCTGCGAAAAGCACACGGAAGAGGGATATACATACATACCTATATCCGCTATTTTGGAGGTATGCTTCCAGGCTTTTAGCGCATTCTTCAATTTTTGCAAATTAAGAGATACAGCGCTGAACATGTTCGATATGGTTGAATGCAGGACCTATCAAATAGTGTAAATATAATGTTAATTGTTCCATCCAATGTAACTCTGGAACCAGTCCCGTAACAATACATAGATATTAACCTAAGCTTAATTGATATTTATACTTTTGAAATCTGAGTTTAACTGTGGTCGAGTGGGTAAGCCTGTCATGCAGCAGGTTGTCGGTTGGAATCTCAAAAATTTTCTGATTAAAATAAAATGTAATTACATTTCTAACAATAAAAAAATTATAAGTGTTCATTGTTACAGTTATATTTCGGAATGATATTTATATACACATAATTTATATATTATTTTACACCGATTAGGTCCCTATGGTATAGTCCAGTTACAAGTCACAAGGTGCATACAAAGTATCAATTAACCCCATTATAGGCCATCCCCATGTAAAATTGACTGGTCCGTTTAATAGGAAGTGTTAGAACTCGCACTGGGACCGATCACGTGACTAGTGTTGAGTCAGTTCCATTTCCTGCAGAGAAGTCCAAGTTCTAACAAATTCCTCAAATTTTATTATTACGAGTATTTATATCAGTCTTTAGAAGTCCGCAAATTTGGTTCCAATTGCTTAAGCCATTATTGGGGTAGGAAACACACTCACTCACCCACACATACGGACATCATCATAATGAAAACTCAAATTTCGTGAGTGAAGTGAAATCCCTAACTTTCTATTTTTGATAGCAAGAAGCTAAAAATCGCATAAAAAATTTTAAAACACCTAGAGACCAAAAGGTTTTAAAAAAGTCCATACTTTTGAATTATTCTAAAAACTTACAAACATTCCTACATATTGGTGAAAATTTCAAATATTTACTTTACATGAGTAGATTTCCAACCTTGGTTAATGATGTCAATGTTAAGCATGTGTCTACACCATTTCTTTCAACCTTGAATCCCAATTAGTGTCATTATGGCATTCGACTTAATGCAGGTGTCGATAAATGTAGGAGAATACTCAAGATAACAACTATTGCTACCAAGATTGTTGATTAATATTAACTTCAATTTAGATAATTGTGTGTTGAAATTTATTTATATGTAGTTGTTCCTACATATTTTTGATACCGCTAGCAGGGTTCAACAGCAGTCGTTATAGTTGTTATTGTATGTTTTTCATTAATATCAAAGTCGATACTTTCATTCTACAATTCATAATAAACTCTTGCACTAACCATAGAGAAAGAATTTTCAATTTACTTACATACATACATACATACATACATACATACATACATATGGATGTATTTCACAATATTATATATATATTTTCGATCGGTTTATTATTTAATATACCAACAGATACAACTTCATTATTATGCGTCAGACATCGTCAACAAATTCTTGAAGCATTGTAGTACTTTTTTTCATTTCGATTGTTTTTTTTTCATTTTGGGTTTTTATTCGGCTGTTCCTTCTAGTAAGACAAGTTGAATTTCTTTTTAGTTTGGTTTCTTATTTCTTCGGTTTTGTTTTCGTTTTGTGTTAAAAAAAATAAAAAATTAAAATCAGGGTTCCAATAATGGTGTTGTGTTCTCCATCGCTTAATTCTTATTCTTAGTTTTCTTTAGGTTGATTTTATTTATATCAAGGGCCAGGTCAAAGAAACGAAATGTAAAAGAGTTTATTCTTTTCAAACAGACTTATGTAAATGCACTAGAGTCGTTTAACTTATGCCCTAATTCAGTAAGAAGATTTAGGACGTTTTTGTTTGAAAATACTTTTGAGTTCTTCTGTTTTAATTCTCTAAATTATTTTCTTCAAAAATTATTGCTGTCTTTGATAATGAAAAATAAAAATAAAATTAAATTAAAGTATTATACAATAGTTTGAAAAATATATGAATAAATATGTGTTGGATATAATGGGTAAAGTGAATTAAAAATAAGCATTTGCTTTTTACTTGAAAATTTGTAAAAAAAACAAAAAACACATACATATTTTAGGTTTTAAGACAAATTTTTAAGTAAAAAGCAAATGCTTATTTTTTATTCACTTTACCCAATGTTTGGAACAAAATCATAAAGCAAATACACGAACCTTCTAGCATAGACAACAAATAATAATTGTTTCAAGGAATCACAACTGCGGCATTTTTACGCCCATAGACAACACGATACAATCGTCGAACAGAACTTGGAAAACGCTAAAAATTTTCGGGGATATTTTCTAAGTACTTTTGGTGTTCCTGAATAACGAAACAAACAACATCATTAACGAAACAATGGGTGGTTTCTTTCTCATGTATACATATTTGTTTTCCGTTTGAATTACCATGTATCTTATTAATAAACAAACGCTTTTTGTTGTTGTTGCATGTTTAATCACGCTTTCACATGCGTAGCACTGTGTGTTTAGTTCTTTGCTACGCATTTAAACACGAAGGTGAATCAATAAGTCCGTGAATTTTTGAATGAAACACAGTTTTTTTGTAAAACTATTTTTTAGTCCAGTTAGTTCCAGTGTTTGTAACGCTTCCAAAAAATAGAATTTTTCGAGGTATTTAAAATAGTAATTTGTTTTTCAATAATTTCATCGTTGGAGCTAAATCTCTTTCCACCGAGCCATTTCTTTAGGTTTGGAAATAGGAAGTAGTCATTAGAGGCTAAATCTGAAGAATAAAGCTGATGCGGGAGCAATTTGAAGCCCAATTCGTGGATTGTTCAATAGAGACTGCACATGCGATTGTGGTCGATTGTTAGCAAATGCGGAACCCATCTTACGGAAAGCTTTGTCATTTCCAAGTAATTATTCAAAATAGAAACCACTGACCCATGTAAGATGTCTGTGTCATTAACAATCTCACGCACTTCTACTCTTCGATCGGCCAAATCCATATCGTGGATTTTTTCGACACTTTCGGGTGTACTGACCTCAATTGGCCGTCCAGAACGTTCAGTGTCATTTGTACTTGTGCTTCCACAGCGAAAGTCCGTAAACCACTTTTTTACCATTGAAATCTATTGTGCAGAGTCTCCATAGTATTTATCGAGCTTTTCCTTGGTTTGATTGACGATTTTTTTTGCAAAAAATAATGTTTAATGAGCACTCGAAAGTAATTTTTTTCAACTTTTAGAAAAATACACGAGGTTATATGTTTTGAACAGCTGTTAAACGCAACGTTAATGACAACACTTGCTCAAAATTTGACAGTAGTCTACTAACAGATCGTAATTGATGGGAACAGTGTTGCATTTCATATAACTACGAGGGAAGTTCGAAAAGTGACAGACTTATTGATCCGCCGTAGTAGTTCTTTTTTTTTTGTTTACGAAATGTTTTCTTTATAAAAAACTTTACATTAATCCTGTTCGCGGTCATTTCAGTAACAATATTTTATAAAAAACGTTTGGGCGATTTTCATAATATTTTTTTTGTTTTAAAGGTTTTTTTCTAGACAAATATTCTATTTTAAAATTAATAAAAATAATCAGAAATAATTCATAGTTACGCTCAAGTTCAGTAATTTCAATTCTTATTGAATGAAATATTTTTATTAATTAATGTGAGTTTCTAAAGAAGAGAAGAAAAATTAAACTTAGACTTTAAGCTGGGGGAAATACCGATACTTTTCTGTGCAGCCACGCACTTCATCAGCACCCTAGTCTATCTACTTGGGTAGAGATTCTTATTAACATCAGCTATTTAAGTTAAATGTACAATGAACGGAATATGAGAAACGATTGTTGTGTATACAATTGATTTACCTTTGGTAAACACATTTATAAGTATCACTATTAATTTTCTGTTTTTTCCAATTTTTAATTTTTCTATTTAGGTTAGCACGAAATTATTTTACTCTACCTCAGTATGTTTAACTACTCTTACTTATCTTTTTACGATCATCACATTAATTATTTTTACTTACTCGATGTACCATCGGTACATGCATGTAAGTATTTTTGTAGCGGTCTATGTTACTTGTTGTTGCATTCTACAGTTTTATTTTGGTTATTCCAGCGTTCTGAAACTGTGATAACCAAGTGAACAGTGATTGCCAAGTGAACATATTTTTGTCACGTCGGTACATGCATGTACCGATGGTACATCGAATAAGTAAAAATAATTAATGTGATGATCGTAAAAAGATAAGTAAGAGTAGTTAAACATACTGAGGTAGAGTAAAATAATTTCGTGCTAACCTAAATAGAAAAATGAAAAATTGGAAAAAACAGAAAATTAATAGTGATACTTATAAATGTGTTTACCAAAGGTAAATCAATTGTATACACAACAATCGTTTCTCATATTCCGTTCATTGTACATTTAAGTTAAATAGCTGATGTTAATAAGAATCCCAAGTAGATAGACTAGGGTGCTGATGAAGTGCGTGGCTGCACAGAAAAGTATCGGTATTTCCCCCAGCTTTAAGTCTAAGTTTAATTTTTCTTCTCTTCTTTAGAAACTCACATTAATTAATAAAAATATTTCATTCAATAAGAATTGAAATTACTGAACTTGAGCCTAACTATGAATTATTTCTGATTAAAATTCACTACAGTTCAATTAAAATATCTAAAAAATTTCTCACATTAATAAAAATATTTAGAAAAAGTAAATTCATTAAATTTAAGGACACAATCACCATGGTGTCCCCCGAAAATGGTATCGAAATTGTTTAAAAGATAATACCTAAATGTACTCGTATATCAACATGCTCCAGTGGGATATAAAGTAACACACACATACATATATGTACCTATAATATATAATTTTTGACAGAGAACGCCTCGTACCATAACGTGATTCTTAAAAGCTATGCGTTTCTGAAAACTTCTAGTATTTTAAAAAATTTTCTATATTTATTCCTCCACGCAAGATGCATATTTTTTTGAAAACAAGATTTCATACTTTTCAACTTCTGCCTTAATACTCCTACTTATGTAAAATGTAAATATGCATACACACAGTCATATGAACTTTTTGTTGATTTTGTACTCCTAAAAAGCAGGAGTATTCATTCAATTGTTTTGTATGTGTATGTGTAACTTGTTGTATTGCAGTATTTCCTCTTTTTCCGTTTTCCGCAAATGCATGAGTGTATTTGTGTCTCGATGTGTGTGTGTATGACTGTGTGTATGCGTGTGTGGTTTATTTGGCATGACTGAGCCTGTTTATATTTAACAAAATAAATACAAAATACATGTGCATACTTATATACAGACATATGTATGTACATATGTAAGACAATGTTTGGTACTGACTCTCTTCCTCTTTATGTATCCAAAAGTAAAAAATACGCACAAGCACAAGCTTAACTAACGTAAGCACAATTGTTGGGTTTTTATATCTTAAATAACTATAAAAATGCAGTTGTAATATTGAAAACGAAAATAAGTAAAACCGAAAAAAATACGATAAAATAGTTGTGTGCTCTTTAGCGATATTTTTTGTTTGCAGCTGCTTCTTTTGTCAACAACTGTGTTGTAGAAAACGGCTCGTTCCTTTAATAAGACACTTCTTCTTTTGTTCGCTGCTTTTTCCTTTTTTTTGTCTTGTAATTTTTTTATTAATATTTATGCATGAACGTGCGTGTATATTTGTTAAGACTACAGAATTATTACTTTTTTTCATAAGCAATTCGGCTTTTACTTTTGGTTTTTCGTGCTGCAGTTGCTTCCGCTTTAACCACAACAACAGCAGCAGCCAGAGATCTTATTAATTATGAAATAAACCCCGAAATGGTGTTTACGAAAAATAATCGAAAACAAGCACAATAAAAAAACAAACAAAAAATCGGTTGAGTAGAAAAAATAAAATTCGCAACTCTAAGACAACACCTGAGTAATTTGAGATTCAAGCAAAAGTGTCTGAGCAGTGTTGCCAGATTGGGAAATTTATTCCCTTATTGAAATTTTTTGAAAAAACTGCTATGGGGATCTTATATATAAATACGCACACATTTTTTTGTCGCACACTTTTAAGCATCTTATCGTCCACCAATATTGGTGAAATATATATGGTTTAAAAGTTATTTTTGTGTAGATACCTATGCACAATATAAATAGGTAGTTAAAAAAATTTTTTTGAATTAAAGTGATAAAAAAGCGATTTAAATTTGCTTGAAAAAGAAAACAAATGTATGTTTTGTTTTTGTTTTATACATGCAAACACGCAAGTGCACACATGTTTATGATAAATAAAAATAATTGGTCTAATTCAGACCACCGGGCGATCCTAGTTTAAATAGGCCCCCATTATGAATTACAACTGAATGGATAGTTAAGTTTTAGTTGTAAGATTTTTATTATGGATTACAACTTTTTTCTAAATGAGAACTGCTTTTTATCAGTTGTATTTTGGTTTTATTTCGAGTGTTGTATAAGCATACATGTCTGAATCAAACAGTTTTTCATTAGTTATTAGTTGGTTACGTTTTTTTTACGCTTGTGTGGCACATGGCACACAGATGTAAACCCGGCCTTAGCTTTGCTTCATTATTCCAGACGCCAATCAATCCTATTTGTCAACCAAGATTGTTGCCACGTTCATAAAACATGAAATCTAAAAGAAAAATACAAGGCCTAAACTAAAAACATTTAAAATGGTTTGTGATGGCTACTATGGTTTCAAAAAACATAGCATAGATGAAAACCTTTACTATTCGATCATTGTTTCGAATACAACTAAAATTAGTTGTAATTGAGAATGCCAAAAAAACAGTTTAGTTGTTTTAAGATTAAGTTGTTACAATTTCAACTAAACTTATTTGAGTTGTAAACCGTAATAGGGGCAATAATTCGTTGAAGAGTTTTTCACACCTTTCGTTGTACTGCACCGTTTTTGAACATTGGTAGGAGTTTTTGCAGCAATACATTTAATTTAAAAAAAAAATTAAGAAAAAAAATTTTAATTTCAATTATATTTTCGATAACATGTTGCTTATGATACTATCGAAAAAATGCTCGATATGTACCAAAAAGTTAATTTGAATAAAAGAAAGAATATTTGGAATGTGATATTTTTGACTATAAAAAACAATTTAACGTACATATAGCGCACTATTCATAAAAAGTGGCAACTCAAAATTATCAAAATTGTTTTGCTTTTTTATAAATAAGTTCACTGAGCAAATCTTTTGCAGTACAATATTCTTGAATGGTATAAAATAGCCTTATGCAAGTTTTAATGTTACATACTTGCTTCATTTGTACAGTATCAAATGCTTTCTACCACTCTTCAACAACTACGATATTTTAAGTTGTGACTTTTTTAATTTAGATATGTACATATGTACTAATGTAAGTTTGTAAGATACATACAAATGTATATTGCAGTAGTGCAAATAAGTGAATTGAAGTGCAAATAAAGCATTTATTAGTTATTAATAGCATAGACAGACGACAGCGTTAATTTGCATTAGCAGTCTTAATTCAAATTAACTTGTGAATTATCCCCATTCCAACGCGTATTAGATTTACCGTAAATGAATTAAATGAAAGTGAATTAATACTGAATTTAGCTATATGATAACACCGCACGTTTTTAAAATTAAAATCGATTCAAAGTCGAGAAATATAAGTTATTTTATTTGTTTTTTAAAAAAGAAAAAAAGATATATTAAAATTCAAACAAATTTTTTCCATTCTAAGATTTCTAAGGAAAATAATCGAAATGTGTGGTACGGAAGTAATGCACAGATTTCGTTTACTTGATGCAAATACTGTCGTCTGTCAGGGTAAATTTTTAATTCACATTAGTGAGCTTTTAATGCAAATTAACGTTGTCGTCTGTCTACGCTATAAGTTTGAGAGCTTAAAATACTGATGAATCTGGCAGCCCTGATAATGCGAATTACATACATACACATGTACATATGTATATACATATGTAAGTGCACACTAGCGTATTCATAAAAAATATTTTAGGTTTATAACAGTCTTATTTGACAAATTTCCTATAGAAATATGTCAAATAAATCTACAAATTTTTTTTACTTTTTATATTTTTAGCTTTCACAGAGAAAACAGTACCTAATAAATACCACATAAAATAGAACAACAAAATTAATAAGATATCTCTATGGTTTTTTTTCAATAAGTAAATCTTATTAATTTCATAGAGAGAACCTTTTTGAAAAAATCAAGAAGAAATCTTGTAGTTTTTATTAGGTTATCCTATTGATTTTTTCAAAAAGGTTTTCTTCTTGATTTTATTAGGCAACCTAATAAAAAATAAAAAACTGTTATATCTTTATTCTTTGTACTTATGTATTTTCATTTAAATTCTGTACGATATATGTATGTAGTATATTTAGATGTTATTTATTTATATATACATATTTACATATTATATTATATTCTTAATTAACTAATTCACCATACATATATATTTAGTACTTGGGAGGAGACAAGTATTGAACCAGCAACCTTCTGACTGATAGACAAGAACTCTAAGCAATATGCTAACAAGCAGCCTCAATCCGCACTGAAATTATTGTACAAAGATGCTTATACAAGAACAAAAAAGATCGTGAAAAAATTGTCTCTATGTTTATTTATAGATATGAAGTAACAAGAAACCTAATAAAATCAATAAGATTTCCTTATTAAAAAAATTAATGAGATGCTTTACACATAATCATATAGGAACCTAATGAAAACAATAAGGAAAACCTTATTGAAAAAAATCAATAAGGCAACCTAATAAAATCAATAAGGAAAACCTTCAATCAATCAATAAGGCAACCTAATGAAATCAATAAGAAATCCCTATAGTTTACAATTTATAAGAAAACCTAATAGAATCAAGAAGATTTTCTCTATGGATTGTTTTTTTTTGGTGCCAAAAATAAGGCAAATTGAGTAAAAAAAGTTGTGAATAATAAGATTTCTTCTTAATTTTATGTGGTTTTTTTCTTGATAAAATTAATAAGATTTACCACATAAAAACAATAAGGAATCTCTATGAAAAAATCTTCGCTTGTTCCTGCTGGGATACCCCTTAGCCTAAAAACGTTTTATAGAGAAAATCTTCTTGATTCTATTAGGCAGTTTTTTCTCTGTGTTCCTTTGAGCTTAATTAGTTATGTATTATAATTTTTGACATCTGGTCACACTGGTCTTACATATCCTTAAGTATTTTTTTTTTATCTGAGCAAAGCAGCACTCATCCCTTATTTATTGATATTTCTAAGACTTAACGTGTCTTTTTTGTTTGTTTTTCATCTTTGTAGTGCAGTTAGGAAACACGCGTTGCAACGGAACTGTTGTGTTACCTTGAACTGATCTAGTGATGGTCATGGTTAAAATTTCTGACACATGTTCTTTGCTTTTTGTTTCATGTTCTGTGTTCAAAACACTCATATTATTTGATACATTAACAAATTAAAGGCTTCATTTTGCAAATTGTTTTTCTTCTTTTTAAAGTCACGTACGAAAGGGGTTGATTAGTTAAGTTTTATTAAGCCGAATGTATGTTTGTATATTATACACTTTAATATATATTATATATATATATATATATATATATATATATATATATATATATATATATATATATATATATATATATATATGTATATGTATATATATATAATTAACTGTTTTTTTAAACATGTGTATATATATGTATGTACATATACACGTCCTTTTTTTTTTTTTTGTGTATTAAAAATCATCTCTTGCATCATATAAAAAAGGCAATGTTTAAGTTTAGTTTAGAGCTTTACTCCCTTATGCAAAAAACAAATATATTAAATTGTGCTTCAAGTACGCTTTAGTCAAACTTTTTATGGAAATTTCGTTTTAACGTACACTTCAAACTCAAGTAACTTATTTTTCTAGATAAAATTTTATGACCAACATATTTACCGAACATTTACAAAAAGTACTCATATACATGGGTTCGATTGCTCTAAAAATTTTTACAGGTAGTATTTACAAAAGCAGAAGGGGGATTTAAATAAGATTCGCACATAAGCCTACGAAACACAGCTGCACCTATTTTTTATTTAAAAATTGTGCATTTTTGAGCCTGATATAATTTACGATAGGCTTAAGTGTCAAACAAATTGTCATACTGCGCTCAATTTTCGACATTTATGATCAGTACATACTCTGACAAATCAGCATGAATAGATTGACTTTTAAGCAACGCTTCCTTCCAAATTATCCAGATTTACTTGGAAAGATTAAAAAAAAATTCTTTCAAAACAGGCTTTTATTTTAATGCGCTAAAATTAATAAAATAAACGTTTCCCTTACAACTTTTAATACAACGTATAACGTCATTAAACAACTTGTATGATATAAAAGCTTATCGTGGATAACTATAAAAGACAAGCTTTTGTATCATATAAATTATGTAATGACGTTGATAGTAAAAGTTTTAAAAGAGAAGTGTATTTTATTTAATTTTATTATATTTTATAAGTTTTTTTACAAAAAATTTTTAACTTAAAATTTATTTTTTACTTTTTATTTGTCGCTTAACAAGATTTATAGTAACGTCACCTTATTTTCGATTTATTCTCAGCAAGTCCTCTTATTTGATACCCATATTGAGAAGAAAAAAGCATAAGAACTTAGTCCGACATCCTTAAAAATTCGTCTTAATGTATTTAGCGTGACGCCATTTTGTTTTTAAAGTTGTTCTCAGCAATACCTTTAACTTGATACCCATATTTCAGAAACGAATAAAAAATTAGTCCGCCATTTTTAATTGAACTACATATTGTATTTAGTGACGTCAATTAATTTTTTGAGTCGTTCTCGGCAAGACCTTTCATTTGATACCCATAATGTAGCAGTCTATTAAAAATAGTTAGTCTGAAAATGTAGTGTGTTTCGCCATCTTGGACTTATAATGATTTCATACAGCTAAGCATGCGTTGTCATCCAAACTAAAGATGTATAAGAAATTTCAGATTAATCGGAATTCGTGATTTTAATTGGGCATATAATCTTCCATCTGAGCAATTAATCCGTACACTCAGGGAAAAGCCACAACTTAAAAAGAAGAACGCGTTAAACAAATTCAATAATTTTCAATATAATAGAAAAAATATGTTGAGATACTTCAAAATTAATAAAATTAATAAATTAATATTGTAAATTAATATCTTTCCATATTGAAATAAGAAATTTCAATATGACTAGACTTTCGTCAATGTTTCTTATTAATTCAATATGATTTTTATTGATTTTAAGGCGTTTTTTCTCTGGGTGTAGAACTAAGGAAAGGTTTCTAAATGACGCAATAACACCACTACGTTGAATAAATGTGAGTACTGAAAAAATATCGTCGCTATAAACTAATGTAAGGAAAAAGATCGTTCGAGAGGTATTTTAGACGAAAAATTTGAAAAAAATCATTTTTTTTGTTCTAATAACTTCAAAAGTCTTCGTCAAATCATTTTCATAGACATATTCAGTAATTTTTAAATACTTAGAATGTAGCAAAATTTTTTTACCAAATCTGTAGCTTTCCATATTTTTTTAAGATAAAGTGACAGTACATACTCGTATTAGTTTTAAAATTTAAAACCAATAAACAAACGCTTGTTTTCTAATTTAACTCATTAACCAGCATAAAAGTTTTAACTTTTCCAATTTATTCAAAAGAGTACCATAGTGCAGCAGTATTTAGAGCTTTTTGAAGGTAATTTAATTTAATAAGCTACTTTGTCTCTAAAGATGTTTCAATTAAAAGTTATATAATTTAAATCTTTATTAAAGTTTCTCAAGTTAAATAAATATTAAGAACATTGATTAATAAATAAATTTTATCTTATTATCCTTGCAAATAAGGACAAAATTAATATTATTTGATTGCGTGTTTATGTGTACGTTTACATACAAATAAACATATATGCACACAGCTCTAGACACAATTAACTAAATAAACTTTACCGTAATTTTTAATCGATTTTTCTATTCGACGATTCCGCTTTTTATATTTATTTTTCAAGTGAAAACACAAATATAATGGTGAAAGTTAAAACAAAGCTTATGCAGATACACACATACACACATTCATGTATACTTACATACATATCGATGGTCTCAAGTAGAAAGGGCCTTAAACGCATCGTCACAAAAATTTATTGCAATGTTTTTTTTACAATATTTTACAAGCAGTTGTACAAAAAGAGTTACATATTGAATAGTAAAGTTTCTATTATGTTATTACCTTTTCCTGTAAATTTACAATTATTGGAGCTAGGGCCTTTCTACTTGAGGCCAGCGATATATAGATGTACATATAAACACATTCAAATGTAGAATTTAGATACTATATGTACATATTTATATCCCAATAATCATCCAAAATAAAAAGCACATGATATCACTTCAATCGAACAATCAATAAACAAAACAAAATACAATAAAACACAAGTCAAATGGGAAAACAATCCCCAGGGAACGTTCAGGAAAATAAAAAGAAATAAACGGAGAAGGGCACACAATAAAAATTTAATCAACACATAGAGAATGAAAAAAAGCACAATACCATCAAGGGGAAAAAGAGAAATATTTATTAGACTATATGTGAATTTTCCTCAGATTGCTTATTAGAATTGATTAGAAAACTCAGCAAAAAGTTAAGCACTTTATGTAATAAGTATTTAAAAGAAATGAGCAGATAAAGTTTGCCTTTCAAAATATGGAAAATATTAACAGAAGACAAATATTCAAAGATTTTAATATTTCTTAAGGAGAAAAAAAGGTAGTACAAAAATAAAAGTTTTTATGGATACAAAATACACAATAAACATTCTTGGCACATACGATACTTTTGCGCGCAAGGCTTTTAAGGGTGCTTAATATATTTAGTACTTACGATAAATTTTTAATCAATTGAAAGTACATATGGTATCAAAAAGAGGTCTGCAAAAAATAGTCGATATCAAAAAAGTGCAACATACGATAATTTCGCGCACAGGGGTCGATGTGCGAGTTTAGGCAGGTAAGAAACTTATCAATGAAGGTATTTAATTTTTTCAACTAAGTTAATTCATTGTTTCAACGAAATTATTTCATTGTTTAAAAAAATTATTTAATTGTTTAATGAAATTAATTCATAGTGACAACGAAATTAATAAATTTTTTTCAAAGAAATTATTTCATTCCTGCAACGAAATTAATTCAATGTTTTCACAAAATTATTTCAGTGCTTCAGCGCAATTATTTCATTGCTTCAACGAAACTATTCATTGTTTCCACGAAATTATTTTATTGTTTCAAAGAAATAATTTATTGTTTCAATGAAAGAACTTTATTGTGTCAATGAAAGAATTTCATTGCTTCAACGAAATTAATTTATTGCTTCAACGAAAATATTGCATTATTTCAATGAAATTATTTTAATGCATCAATGAAACTTTTTCGTTGTTTCAATGAAGTTATTTCATTGTATCAAAGAAATTGCTTAATTTATCAATGAAATTATTTCAGATAAAACAGATACAAATTTAACTTATGGTACTTTACCTGTTGTTGATAAACATGGCATAAGTACAGTTTATATTGCAATTTAAATTTATTTTTGGATGTGAACGAAGTCGCTTTAAAATATCATTAATAAATAAATTTAATATATCCAAAAACTTTAATCCGGAATAATTTCTCAATGAGGCTTAAGTTCAGTATTTTCAATTCTTATTAAGTGAAATAGTTTTGTTAATAAATGTGAGTTTCGAAAGAAGAGAAAGAAAATTAAACTAGAATCTATTAGCTGGGGAGTTATACCGATATTTTTCTGTCCAGCCACGCACTTCATTATCACCTATCTCTATCTACTTGCGTAGAGATTGTCATTAACATCAGCGATTTTTAACGTACATTTTTAATGAAATGGAATATGAGAAATTATTGTATGGTCTATACAATTATTGATTTACCTTAGGTAATTATCTTAGTAAGTATCACTCCGCATTTTCTGTTTCTTCATTCTTCATATTCAGGTTAGCACGAAGTTATATCACTCTACCTAAGTATGTTTAACTATTCTTGTTTATCTTTTACGATCATGACATTAATTATTTTTACTCATTATACATACTTGTATTATAATTAATTTTAGAAAAATTACTTCTCAATAAAAAAATAAACAGGAACAAAGTAAATGAATTAATGAATAAGTGCATACCACAAATGTTTAAATAATGGCCACCGAAGGTGTTACATATTAATTTAATATTTTATTATGTATATAGAAAAGTAAACATAATAATATATATAATAATAATAATAATATATATATATGTATATGTATAATAATAATATATATATATATATATATATGTATAATATATATATATATATATATATATATATATATATATATATATATATATATATATATATATATACGTATATATATGTTTAACATGCATTCATAAATAAAGACAACATATTTTTGCTTTTTATCGTTTTATTCACTTGTACAATAGAAAAAGAGTCTTTACAGCCATAAAAATAATGTTACATTAAGTTTAAAGTAGTACTAAGTAAACATTTGTATCTTATGTTGAAAAAAGGGATAATAAATCCTTAAAAAATCCTTTGTGAAATTTGTCAAAAAAGAATTTGATTTAATAATTCTTAAGTTCCAATGATTTTTTATGGTTTTGTTGGTTAAGCAACGTCTATATCGATACCTTAATATAGAATAAAGGCTCTAACTCATTAATTTTTTGAAATCGAGATTTTTGTATTTTTCGATACATCTATCGAAATACACAAAAGACTCGCTAGGGCCTTTATATATTAAGGTACCTATTTGCATTTCGTTTCTGCTTAGGAAACATTTTTTCATCAACAAAACAAACAAACAAATTTAATGCATTAAAGACTCAATGCCAAATAAAGATATGTACATATCGTCATATGATTTCAAAAAAGCCCTAAGTTAAAAAAAAAATTCAAAATCGACGTTTTTATTAATTATAATGCAGCGTATTAAAATACATATTCCTGCAAAACTTTGCACTCCTAAAATTAAAAATAGCGTTGTTATTCACAAAATTCTGAAAGCCTTTAGTGCAAATACGAAAATTCCTTCCGATAAAGAGTAAATAACAATTACAAAAGAGGAAAGTAATGTAATTTTTATATTTTGTTTATAATCAGTTAATTTTATTTCATTACATACTCAGAAATTAAAAATTTCTTACAAGAAATGGGAACATCTCATTGATCTCAAGATATTCATACTAAAAGATTGTAATGATTTTTATACTAATTTACCACATGAAAATGGGTAATAGGTGGTAATAGCAGGCATGTTCTGTATTTCATGCGTAATAAGAGTACTCGGAATTGTTGTTCTAAACTTTTCTTTTCCCCTCGTCTCTTTCTCCTAACAAACTAATAAGATTAGCAATAAGACTTGCATAGTGTAAACAATATGTATTTAATTTAATTAATGAAGAAAATAAGAAAACGTTTCCCTAAAATTACCAAAACCATTTTTTAATTTGACTTACGCCCTTTTCGGTTTCGGAAAAAACAAATCCACAAACGCATAAGTTTCACATCTCTGCAACTAATGCAAAATAATAAAAACTAAGCTTAAACTGAAAAAAGTTTGAAAATTTTTGGCCAATCTTTCATATTAAAGAGTTTTTTGCTTCTCCTGTAAAACGGTTTCAATGTAACTTAGGGCTTTTATGAAATCATGACGATATATACTACGGTATTCTTATATTATGAGTAGTTTTAAATTAAAGTCAAATCGAAATTTTGTCTAGCACGAATTTTTGTCTAGTAAGTAATTGCATGTAAGTTCATTCAAGGAAAATTTCGAAAAACGTCTGATTGGCTGCAAGTTTTGGAAAGGTATGTAAGGCTGAGTTTACATTTCTTGTTTGTCATTTGCCCAAAAAAGCGTAACCAACTAATTAGTAATGAAAAACTGTTTGATTCAGACATGTATTTATTAATTTAAACAGTTTGCAATCATGTTGGATTCTATAAATTCTTAATCAAAGAATTTTTTATTTTAAACTTAAAGAGTTTTTCATTAGTAATTAGTTGGTTATGATTTTTTTACGCTTGTGTGGCACATAACACACAGATGTAAACCCGACCTAAGTATGTTAACAAAAAAGTTTGAGTATATTGAGTTTTTCGAACTTTCACTTAGACGTGTTAACGCTTAGTTAATTAAAGGAAACATGAACAACTTTTCTTTAATATATTACAATATTGTCATAGACAAAAATCAAATATGATTTACACAAACAGGAAGCTTTAATTTCTACTAACAAATTATTTTGAGTGTAATATTTTTTAATATGTAATAAGTATTTGTAATGTACTCCTAAATATAATAATGACTATAATTTTTATTATTACGACTACATCCTTCGTTCATTCATTCATTCATTCATTTATTTGTTCATTCATTTAATATGTTCTATAATAAAAAACGTATGATTCCATATATAGCAAAGGAATGGGATATATCACATACACATTACATTTTTATACTTATAGAAACATTTGCAGGCACTACGATGTAAGTTAATAAATTCACTTATTGTAAAGATGTATGTACATATGTATATATATTTATGTAGATAAATGTGGTATGCTGCACGTACGAATAAAAGCATAGAGACTCTAACAGACATTTGAGCTCTTTTGTGTGTTTGTACTCGTACTAAGTATTTTATATCATGTTTATTTTATTTATATCAATGTCTACGTTGAGTTTTATATTTTTAGTATTTTTTTTACAAAACCATTATTTTATGCATTTGTTTTTTTTTTCTTTTTTTCTTTCTGCAGCAAAATTGTGGTGGTACCATATGAAAAATGTGTGTATTTTTAGCAATCAGCGACGAGACAATAAAAAGAATAACAATTAATTTTTGCACAAAACACATATTGCACTGTGGGCTTTATGTGGTATGTTAATACACATGTAACAATGTAAAAAATTTACTTATTGAAAATATCGTGTACAATGTTATTAATTAATTAATATTCTTAATACAAAATATGTGGTCAAAACTGTACCAAGTTTAGAATCACACAGATCAAGGTTTCTTGGAGAAGTTTTAATTCAGCTTGCAGAAAGACAGAGAAACGCTAAACTAAAAATTACGGTATTAACGAAGATTTTATGAAAATTAAGTTTTTAGTGTAATTCGCTTTTATTACAAATTCTATTGGACTTTTATTAAGACTTAGATCAATGCTGAGATTGCTTAGACTTTGCTGTCACTTTCTGGAAGCCTTGTGTAATGACGCATCTGCTGGCATATCAGCCTATAGTTGACAGTTTACTACTATAGGGCACTTATAGTCTATCTTTAGTTGACCATAAGTCAGATCATTTGTCTAGTAGTCGATCATAAAGTATTTTATTGCGATTTCTTGTTGCCTTGAATGAATAGTCAAGTGAACAACACAGCAGATTGTCGTGTATAAGTGTGTAAAATTAAAGCAGTGAGCCACGTAGTGGTATCAACGGTGAGCGTCGACAGAATGAGATGTGTGTGTGACGAGCAGCAGAGAGGGGGAGTATTGATTGAATACTAGTGCAGTCAGTTGTGTGAGTCACGTATATATAAAAGCGGAATACCCGTAGTGCAGAGATGCCCACAGAGAGAAAAATTTCGATTGATGTTCGGCACTTCAGTGCCGGTTTGACGTAGGGGCCAGCTATGACGTAGTGGTATCCAGTGGTGCTATATCTAAGTCCAGGCTACCCAGAGAAGCGCCAGAGTTCCGAACATCAATCGGCTTTTCATACAAATGAATAAACATGCGCTTATACATTTCTCTCGGTTTTCTCTCAGTGGCCAGCTTTGATCTAAGTAATTTAAGTTGTGTGTAATTTGAGCACCTGATTAGTATAAGTGTATTTATTTAATAAATAAAATAGAGTGATTCCTAACCCTTATTATTACACAGGGGTCTTTTATGCATTTGCAAGTCTTCGAGTTCACAGAAAAGAGTAAAAACCTAACAATATGAAGCTTCGTTTCTAAAATTTGTTATCATATAAAACTTAATTTTGTCTTGAAATTAAATATTAACAAAAACACAGCTGAAACTAATTTGTACAGCTAATTATTCTGTATATTTATTTTAAATGCTAAGAAATAAAAAATTATCAATGTAAACCATAACAAAAACTTGAAATCTAAAATCAAACATTCTGTCAGATCTTAAAATTTTGTCAATAACCGGTCAACAATTTTGGCAGATCTAATAATTTTACCATATGACAATGGTGTGAACTGACAATTTTTTTAGAGCTGTTTTGAACAAACAATTCAATTTTGAACGATTTTTTTGCATAAAATCTAAGAGAAATAACATCTTAAAAGCACATAACACATAAAGTCTAAACAGAAAAATTAAACGTTTCTTTTGTTTTGCTTTGCACCATAGTAGGGAAATCTTCTCTCAATGCTAAATCATGTATGTATTTAAAAAAAATTTGGGGTTTGTTCAAATATTAATTTTAAATATTAATAATCTCTTACACTATAATTTTGCATAATAAAAGGTTATGTTGATTTTAACTTGAGTTCAGTTTCAATATGCGAAACAGTATCGGAATCGGTATCGGCGATATTTCTTTTTGAGTATCGGTATCGGTATCGGATCGGTGAAACGGCGTATCGTTACTTCCCTAATCAAAATACTATTTACGGCTCTTTTCAGAATGTACAACTAAAAGCTAACAGGGACTTTAACATCAAGTTTTGTGTGAAGAACTTGCAGTTAAAGTTCACGTTATATCTATCATATCTTGTGAAAAGGGACGTTAAAAGTACTGCTTACATACGACTAGATTACAATTTATGGACCATAGTGCAGTGTGTAGTGTAGTAGTGTATTTAGAAAAAATATTAGCAACAAAAACAATAACGACAACATAAACATCAACATCAACAATGTTTGTCGTCTGCTGTTGGTCGATGACGATAAAAGAAGACAACTATTTGAAAAAATAAGATCGAAAAAAAAAATTTTAAAGAAAAAAACAAATAAATAAATATTGGTAAACCCAAAACCAGACGTTCGTTCAGACAATCAGACAGGCCGATATTGATGAGGAGAATGCGTTGACGTTGTTTGGTGTCTTTCCTGCTGTTTCTGATGTTGATGTTGCTCATCTAAATTTCTGTTGCTTCATGATGTTGCTGTGGCACAACGTAACACATTTAGATCAAATGGATTTGCTGTTTGCTTTTACTCGTAGTTTTGTCAGTGTCGTTCAAGAACAGATGCGCAAAATTGTAATTAAGCAAAAAAAAAAAAAAAATAATAAAATCTGCGGCGCACGCATTTTAAAAACTATAAATAAAATTTACGAAACATGTGTAAGTAGGAATTGGAAAATATATTTAAGGATTGACAACTGATGCAAACTTTGTCATCATTTCGTGTTTTATTTTCAATTAAATAAATGTGCAATAATAACAAGTTATTGAATTTCGGTTGTTGTTAAAATGCAGGCTCCTTAATAAAAAAATTGCATGCAACTATATTATGAAAAATTATCTTCTTTACAGATGCAGTGGAATGGGCGAGCATGGACCATCTCATTTCTCAATATTTGTAATGGTAACTTACATCTTACACAAAAAAAATAAAATGCCACTCAACGGCCTTATTAAAAAAAAAAAAACTCAAAAAAAATTTAATTGTGACGTTTAAACTTTTTGACTAATTAAATTTGCTTAAAAAAATTTACTAAAATTTTTATTTACTGCCAGTTCATAGAAGCCATGTAAAAATTCTCGTCTGCCTATTTTTATTGAAAACAAAAACAAAGCACTCGAAATTTTTTAGACTGCCAAGAATTTTTACATGACTTCTATGAAATGGCAGTTAAACTTTTAATCAATTAGATTTCTAAGCAAAAATGCAATCTATGCCTTACTCATACAAGTTTGATGGTGACAATTATTTTTTTAGAGCTATGCTCTCTATGCCAGATACAGCAACAACGCCATGATTTTTGTAACTAAAATAATCGTCACTGTTACAGTTATACATTTATTTTCGTTTTAATTTCATTGTACTTAGAACCAGAGACGAAAAAAACGGAACAAAATATTTAATTTTGGTCTGTTTCGTTTTTTGAAGTGACTGAAACAAAATCAAAATAAAAACACTAAGAACGCTGCTCAATTCGGTTTTGTATTGTCTAAGCTCTAACCGTGCTTATGTTTATGCATGCACGCAAAAATATTCAGAAAGCATATTCAGACTTATGGAAAACTATGATCGCAAAGTACACCCGGTTCTTATTTTTAAATTAACGACAGTGTTTGACTACTATTGCTTTCAAATTCATCAACCTCACTCACGCATGCTCACGTACCTCAAAAATTTTTTTCTCATGTTGACTACTTGCGTTTTTAAAATTAAATTAACTTTCTTAAAGTTTAATATTTTTAACGAGCTTTTTCTTAAAATTAATATTTTACTTGTTCAGAATTCGTCGAAATTTATTATTGAGGGGTATAGACAGTTCCTATGCCTATTTACTCAAAAAAAAAAATTATACTAATTAGAGATATTAAGTTAAACTTTCATCTAAACAAATGAGAAGTTCAACTAATATCATAGTTGAAACAAAAACTTACTAACCAACATGTTTTTTATTTTCTTGCTTTAATTTATTTTACTTTAAATTACTCCTTTCTTTCTTTAGGGATTTATTGCTCTTCGCATGAAATTGATTACTAATAACTACAATCTGTGTCACTTTATAATTAGCAAACAGATTTAATTTCCCAATTACTTTCTTTATAAATTAATTTCTTGACGACATTAACAGGCCAAGCAGGCCAGCAAATTAATGAATAAATCTCTTTGCAATTATTTTTAAATGATTTTATTTTGCATTGCTTCACATCTAAATAGACGGATGAATGAATTTTCTAAATTGAATAATTGTTTTGTTCCATTTCAAAGTTGAAGTTACGCCGCAAATGGCTAAAACTGCAAATATGAAAAGAAAAAAATTCTTGTAGAAGATTGCATCGAACAGATGTGATTAAACTTTCTTGAACTACTTTGAAATAGTTGAGTGAATTCCAATAATTTATAATCGAATGTTTGCTGGCTTGTTGTGCATGAGAAAAAAAGAAAAACTGTCGGCTAGCAACAGGCTATAGTAAAAGAATAGCAGCAAGAGCAACGGCTCCAATAGCAAACAGCTTCGGCACCAGCCTTAGAAACATTAGCAAACAAATAACGGACTATCGCACAAATTCCACTATAAAATATTTATGTACAAGTGATTACATCACTTGTTTAAGCCAATGTATAAATACAATGCAACAACAAATGCAAGCGAAATAACAATAACAATAACAATAACAAAGGCAACAACAATGGACGAAAAATAGACGGTGCAAAAGTAAAAAACAAAACGTGTTATTGAAACAGCTGCTGATCAAACTGCATGCACGCTTTCACACACACGCGCGCACACACGCGCGCACACACATACATGTAAACGAAATAACGAGGGCAGTCCCAAAATTAGATGACCTATCATACAAAATTATTCCTTTTTCCCAATGATAGTTAATAGCTGCGATACCCTGTTTGTACTTGAGACGAACTCGTTGAGTCATCCATTTTAGACGCAAACTTGTGATAAAACCCATTAAACTTGGATCGAACTCGTTCACTAGTTCATTTTTGCCACAAACCAATGATCAAACCCATGTAGACTTGTATCGAACTATTTCAGCAGCTCGTTTTTGACACAAATAGACTTGGTTCGAACTCATTCAGTCGGTCGTTTTTAACACAAACCCATTTAAATTACATGGGTTTGATCATTGGTTTTTGTCAAAAATGACCGATTGAATAAGTTCGACGCAAGTCTGAACACAAACCTATATTACATGGGTTTGATGATTGGTTTGTGTCAAAAACGAGCTACTGAATGAGTTCGATACAAGTCTAGACCCATGTCATTTAAATGGGTTTGTTCATTGGTTTGTGGCAAAAATGAACTAGTGAATGAGTTCGTACCAATTACTCCTTTCTTAAATTAAATGGGTTTTAGATTTGGGTCGAACTCTTTCAGTAAATCGTCTTAGACTAGACTTCTATCGAACTCTTTCAGTAGCTCGTTTTTGACACAAACCAATGATCAAACCTTTGTAAATGAAATGGGTTTGATCATAGGTTAGTGTCAAAAACAGGTTTCCATGACTACGAATCGAAGAACATCTCGGCTTTATTGTGGTGAAACCTCGCCAAAAACTTTGATGAATCATACTCACGACGCTGTTTTTGTTCTATTGAATCAAAATCCGCACTCATTTTCGGCACAGCTTTCTTATTTTTGGTGGTTACGCGATGTATAGCACTTTTTGCAATGTCCATCAATTCAGCGACGATTATTCAATAATATTTTATGGATTTTCTTAACCGCTTCTTTTGGCCTAGACACCTCAGTTAGTCCACGACTGGGATGTTTGTAATAGCAGCTCGTACGGCCTCGCTGAAACTCTTCCGCCTAATATTTTATAGCCTAATATTTTATAGCTGTGGTTTCGAATTAAACCACACCGAAAGAATTTTGCTTCATAAATCCAGCGAAACAATTTCATTAGATTTTTTTGACAAATGTTATGATAATTGCACAAATCTAATGAAAATTTCAAGAATATTGTAAAAGAATTCCATGGGAACTGCTTTGTTGTTTCGTAACAATATTTCATTGGATTTATGTATATTTTCTAATTATTAAGAAATACCTTTATATTTAAAAAATATTTACAGTTGTTGCTTGAAATAAATATATATAGATAAGTGCATACCTTAAAGCAATTAAGTTAAGGATTAAATTCTTTAAAACTTAAAAAATTAATAAAATAGCGACAGATAATTTCTTGTCGACATTGAATGAAATTATTTCGTTATTTTAATGAAATTATTTCGTTGTTTTAATGAAACTATTTCGTGGTTTTAATGA
The DNA here is from genome assembly GCA_905220375.1 of Tachina fera. Taxonomy (NCBI): domain Eukaryota; kingdom Metazoa; phylum Arthropoda; class Insecta; order Diptera; family Tachinidae; genus Tachina; species Tachina fera. Next base: position 47,395,818 of record LR999964.1, on the reverse strand, counting down.
AACTATTTCGTGGTTTTAATGAAATTATTTCGTTGTTTTGATGAAGTTCTTTCATTGCATTGATGACACTGTTTAATACATTTGACGTAGTTGTCATTAAAATAATTTTAACGAAACTGGTTTCATTAATCCAACGAAGCATGACGTTGGTTGAATTTTAATGAATTTTTTCATTGGATTAATGTCGAAATTCATAGAACTTATGAGAAAAATGTTTCAGTGCATTGAATTACATGACGTTGAGCAGTTTTTCCATGTTTAAAAATTCGCTGCGATCGTTTACTTTTGATGGCTCCAAAGAGAAAAAAGACTAAACCATGTGGTGCTTGGAAGCTCAGAACACATATTTCATTAGGCTGCCACTTTTCACCAAAGTAATTTTTTTCAAACTCCTGCCGGCTAGTTTTAGTGCCATCCTCGTATTTGCCACTTTAATCCGTCGACACTAGCAACGCACATAAGTAAACAAAAACACACACACACAGAGCATACATTTGTATGTATATTAAAGACCTGCACAAGACGTCCTATAAGAACTTTTAAGACATGAGGGCAATTTCAAATGCTTTACTACAGGGAAATCTTCTGAAACAAACACTAGCCAACGTTGTCGGCAATAAATTTGTTTAACTTATTGCAGGTATAAGAGTAAAGACGAAAATAGTTCGTGACTGAAAAATTTGTGGTGTTTGTGCTTTTTTCTCTCATTGGTGCGTATACAAACGTCATGCATGTACATACATACATACCTTAATAATTTGTGTATGCTCTCTTATTTTTCTGTGCACATACAAACAAACACATGCATTTACATGAGTTGTGTGCGCTTGATTTAAATAAACTCCCTTAAACACAAACATAATAGCTTACCATCTAAATCTTACAAGCATACATGTATAAACAGTACTTCTTTTCATTGTTTGTTATAAACAAGACGTCTTGGCGACATCGCTTGTTAACAGTATTATACACGTACTTCGTACTTCGTTTATAATGCGACAGCCTTTATTATTGGCTTAGTATAATGCATGCAACGAGAGTACATTTAAAAAACATGACGTATTTACATTTCAAGACTGCTTACGCAGGCCACTAATGCATATGCACTGTTAAGAATTGTTACTATTTACAGCAGGTTGTTGTTGCTACTAAGCAATATTTATTTTTCCTTGCAACAATTGCTGATAGTTGTACATACAATAATGATTGCTGCAAATTGTATTGGTGTACGAGTGCATGTGCTACAGCAGCATTAGAGGTCTTATTTTACGATGCCAATTTGAATCTCAATTTTTATTCATACCCTTACATATTAACTGGTCTTTATTGTTCGATTTACAGAATGTTCCGGGTTGAGTTGGAAATTTATTATTTAGATTTTAAGAGTTTATAGTCGATACCGTTTTCATTGAACGGAACATGATTGTGAGAAATATAATTTTATTGTATTTATATGAGGTTTTCTTAACGCATTTTGCTAATTTTTTTTTCGAGTGGGATTTTGGGGTCAAACGCCTTTTTTCGACCATCCAATTTCAAAAAGAGAATTAAGCAGTTTTGCAGATAAATATTTAAATATGATATGTGGATTTTTGGTTATTTATAAAAAAAGTTATTTTAATCTGGAAAAATTTAAGTTAAGTCCATGCAAGCAAGGGTGCTGAGCAAGAAATGACTTAAACATATCTTAACTCAATTTTATCGTCCATATATGCATTATTTTCATTATTTACACGGGAAAATTAATTTAAAGAAATCTTAAGAACTAAGTACGCAGTTTGTTTGATACACAACAAAATTTTACATTATATACTAACATTGTAAATTTTGATGACTTTAAGTTGTGATTTGTAGCTCTGAAATACTGCTGTAGTGCGATTCTAACTATTAACGATCCGAAAATCGTAATTTTTGTCTATAAATTTTGTCGCTTTAAATAACGATTGTTTGATTCTGAGACTATAACTAACTATTAACTATAGAACGCAGCTGATATTTTCTGTTGATTTTTGTCGATAAAATTAACAGCACATATATTATTGTCGCTTAAATAACGACACAGCTGTCATTAACCTATATCTTACTGAATAGCAAATTCAATAAATTTCGTTATAATTATTTTAACGATGCGATTATCCCTAAAAAAAGTTAGTAAATCGCACTACTGAAATCAGGAAAGTGAAGAAAATTTCATGAATTTTTTATGTTTTTTTTTGCTTCAACACGTTCAGATGATATTTTTTGTGACTAAACGAATAAGGGTATTACTTTGAATTTTTTCGCTGAAAGATCTGATCAAAAGCTATTTTAAGTATTAAAACAAAAAACGTATATGGAACAATTCGTTTAAAAATTAGAAGAAATACAAATTATACACTTTTTTTACAAAACAAAAATAAGATGAAGGTTTTTAAAAGTGAAGGTAGCTACATTTAGAATTATGTTTTATGCCACAACAAAATTAAAAATCTCTAATTTTATACCCAAGAAAAAAAGTTTACGCAATTTTGCGCTATTTTTTTTGGGTGATTTTAATTTTGTAAATTCACCTTTTTCTGTTTTTGCTCATCTTGCATATTAAATATAAGTAAGAAAACTTTTTGTCAGTAATAAAATGTGCTGCTTTGAGGAGAGGCATACTTAACCCTTCCCATAAAGGGTCCATAGTTAAATTTGTATGATTCTAAGGCAAAATTAGTAAATGTTTTTAATATTTACATTCCCCCTTATTGTGAATGGCGTCGTCGACGTCACATCAAGACAACAGTAAATATTGTGACTTGTCTACTCTTTATCCGCAACAATTGGCTCTTATTGACAATTTCTTGCCAATATCTAAGGGCCTTTTGCAAAGAAACTTAACAAAGCTTTTCAAAGCAATGTTAAGTACAGTTGTATTAAAAAAAAATTATTATATCAAAATTCTAAAGTAGGCTCCCACGTTTGTTAACACTACTTTAAGTTGATATTTTCAAAATGTGCATTTTGTACCTCAAATATTTTTGTTAATATAGCACATATTGATTAATTTTACATCTGAAAATTAAGCTAGAAGTGCTAGCTCTTATCTTAAATTTATTATTTTTGTAAAGTGATGGAAAACATCACCAAATTATCCAACTGATTCAAAATACATGGTAAAATCCATAAAAAATTATTAAAATAAATACAATTGTACAAAAATGTTTTAGTGATAAACATACAATCAAAACAAACCGAAAAAAGCTGGATGTTCAAATACTCATTTCATTCGAATAAAAGAAATTGTGATAATTCTTCTCTGTTCCTCATATTTTTTACGTTTACTTCATAGAAATGTTTATGTGTTTTCCTACCATGTCAGAAGCTCATATTTTTTATATTAGGTTGCTTTACTTCAAGAAAATAAAAATTTATTTAATAAAATAAAAAAATATTTGAATACCCGAATGATATTATATTCGATTTTGTACATCATAAGCTGTGAAGTGGTTGTTGAACACGGTGGTGTTACCAGTATTTATTATTAAATAACAAAATAATTAAAGTTGTCTTTTGCATACAATTTCTTAACAAAGCAATGTTAGCCTTAAAGTGCTTGGCAACTACTATGAACTTTCAAGGTAATACAGATAATATTTTGTCACCGCCAACAAAACGAAGCGGGGACGACGAAAATGGCATATTACGGTCTCCTGGGTTCAAGTTAAGGGGTTTGAACTTCGCCGACGTTAAAAGTTGCATTTGCTAAACAAAAGTATAGGAATAGTTAGGAAAAAATTTAATTTTTAGGATTAATATTAGTTCTTCTGAGGGGACCTTTTCCCTTTTGTCCGATTTTTCTTATTTTCAAGGTTGGTGAACTAGGGGCACATGCAATAACTTTTCACAAGCAATATAAAATAAAATAAAGTAATGACCAGCTTTTTGGCTCAAATAATACTATGTAAAATGGGGCCATTATTTATTATTGGAAAACGACAAATTTACTCGAATTCGGTTTACAGAATATGGCCGAATGATAAATGTAAGGCTGAGTTTACATCTGGCATTTCATGTGTGTCATTTGCCCAAAAAAATGTAACCAACTAATTACTAATGAAAAACTGTTTGATTCAGAAATATATTTATTGATTTAAACAGTTTGCAATCATTATGGATTCTATAAAATTGTCTATTAATTATGTATGAAGCTATGCAACTTAATAAATACATGTCTGAATCAAATAGTTTTTCATTAGTAATTAGTTGGTTACGCTTTTTCTACGCGTGTGTGGCATTTGGCACACAGATGTAAGCCCGGCCTAATAAGTGAAAAATTGTCGGCCAATTCAAAATGATAAAGACAAAATTTATTTGCCAAAATGCTAAACCCATTATGATGGATGATTCAATTCTCCAAATTTAATATTAGAGATAATAAATTGCAGAAGAAAGTACTGTCCAAAATGGATGTGAGGCATAACAATGTTGATTGCCCATTGAGAGTTGTCGGCACTCTTCAGAACTCATTAACAACTTCCAAATACTAGAGCTAAAAGTTTTGGCATTCACTGTGCCGTATATTTATAAAGCGTTTCTATATCTCTTGTCTTTCGTAAAAAGTCCCATCTGTAGAATTCCATACAGTTTTGCCAATTATTCAATACAAAATATATGTATAAAAGCTTTCGTTTTCATTTCAAGTATTGTGTAATAAAAAAAATGCACCTAAAGGTGGTTTAGGGTGATGGCTCAAGCAGTAGTAGTGATGGTCATTTGCAGTAAATAATGCTTTGGTTTTTTTCTGCTGGTGTAGTTGTTGTTTTCGGCGTTGTATTGTTATTGCTGCGGCTACTTTTTAATGCATGTCTACATGTGCATTTCAGGTGTTTTATATTGGTGGTAGTCGCTGGTGGTGGTGTTCGATTTAGTGTGCTTCGAACATGTTGGCCTTGTTGCAATGGCAACAGAAGTTTGCCTTTTGGGGCGAAACAAAACAAGCAAAACAAATGGGAATCGAAAAATAATAAGAAAAATATATGTATATAAGCAGACACACTTGCCGTGCAGACAAGAACAAAAATATAAAAAAAGTATTTCCAACAAACAAAAAAAGTTCAATGCAAGCAACAAAAACACACCTTACAAAAGCACAAGTGCCTGTTGGGAACTTGGCAAATCTATAAAACTATCAGTTCGCCTAAAAAACGAGCTCAGTTGCGAACGGTACTTTGAAAAAAGCGTGTTTCAGGCAATAAATGTGACGTAATACAGTTTGCTAATTTTTTCTCTAAAAAAAACGACATAAAAAGTTCAGAAATTAAAGGGCTGCTTCAGCTGCAACAATAATAAAGACACATGGTCTGCTATAAATTGTTTAACATAAAACACAAAAACAAACAAAATATTACATCTTTAAGTTTTAAAATTTCCGAAAATTCATATGAAAAAAATTTAACTCTTTAATAAATATTATTGTAATTATCCTTATAAAGCTTAGTCGCTTGCTTTCTGGTTGAATATGAGTCCTTAAAAAAGTTCGTTTTTTTCCTTCACAACAAAGTTTTAAATTTCCTCAACTTTTTACTTTTTTAAGAAATATTTTTATTCAAAAAGTATCTGCATCTGACGTGTTGGCGGATGTTAAGAATTGTTTATGTGTTAGTGACAAAGTGTGTGAGTTCGTAAGCGCGTGGATGTGTGTGTGTGTGTTGTGTGTTTTTAAATTACGAGCATGATTTTTTCATCTTCAGTTGTATGCATATTTTTTTTATTTAGTTGTTGTGATCAAGACATCTGATGATTTATTTTTAGCAAATTGTTTGAGCATGTAAAAAACTGCGGCTGCCAGAATACAAAACCAAAAAAATACAAACGAAAGAAGAAACAAATTTCAAACCATCTGTCATCACAAATTTGCAAAATATACTAAATAGCTATACAAAAAAATAATAATAATAACGAAAAGAAAAAAAAAAGCAAAATGCATCCATACACATGTACATATCGTGCCATAACCGCCAAAAAAGCTTAAGCGACATAATTTTCCAACTTAATTTTTTTTACCAAAATCCACTATTTGCGATCGTAAATAATCGATTTTCGTCAAAAAAACGAGGTACAAAATATGTGTCGGTTAAGCTGTTTTGGCGGTTATGGCTCGATATGTTTGTCCCCGTATTTTTTATTTTTTAATAAAAAAAAATTCATTCTATCTTTCTTTCCTATTTTTTTTGGCAAAAAACTATTTTTTGTAGGTCATTTTTTTATTGTTTGTTAAGTGTAACAAACAAAAGTACATGCATTAGATGCATGAACTGTCTTTAGCAAGACTTTAAGGCGCTAATTGTTGGCAGTGTGTTGCACATAAAAATATAATATATGTATATTTCTTTTTAAACTTTTAAATATCAAATGTTATAAAATAAATTATTTCTTAGCACTTACTAACTGTCAATGTCAATCGTCGTCATGCCGAAAACATCAAATAATAAGCCTCGAGTTTCCAAACCTGGTAAGTAACAGAAAATACACAAAAAACAAAAACTTTATTATAGTACATAGATAAATAATTTCTCGTCATTTATATGCAAAAATACACACAGACAAACTGTCAGTTTATCGAAGACAAACAAAAATTCTCTTCTGCCTATTTATGCTGAAAACAAAAACAAAGCACTTAAATTGACTTTTATTTCCAATATTACATACATAAATAGGCAAAGGATTGTTGATTGTCTTCGATAAATTAATAGTAACTTCATTGATCTATTTGATTTAATAATGCAAAATGAATCCTCTTTATATCGTTATTGATATTGAGTTAATATATTGAACAAACAATTCTATCTTTCCGCTAAGCTCATTTCTTTCTTTAAGCTCATTTCCTATCAAATTAGTCTTTTTGAGTTATTACGATGTTACAGTAAACAAGAGATATGTAACACCTAAATTTTATATATAACCGGCTAAATTAACTCTTATAAAATCTAAAATTATTCAAAAGAAAATACCCTGACGAAATCGTTATAGCACACAATTCGAAAAAAAATATTCGGCCCTATTCTGTAAACCGAATCGATTTGAAATCGGAATATTTTACAAAACTAACTCCGATAATAGAAATATTTTTTCAGACTTTTTTTGTATAGATTCTCAAATATTATATCTGAAAGAAAATGATCGAGTATGCACGTCTGCAGGAGCATTATTTTTTTTAAAACGAGAAATTTACTCGGAGTCGGTATACAGAACAAGGCCGATTATTTATTTACTTTCTCTTCCACTATGTCCAAAGAACATCAGTACCTCACATTCTAATAAATTTTCATCCGCTTTGAATTATGGATGCCGCTTTTTAGGATTCTGTATACCAAGGTCAATAGAAACCCTATTTTTTTCGCTACGATGTCAGTCCGTCTGTCTGTCTCTCTGTCATAGGCTGTTTTCTCGAGAAAAGTAATTTTCATAGAATATGTAACACTTTGGTCACTATATATGACAGTTAAAAAATAAAGGGTGTTGTAAAGCGAGCAATGAAAAAATTTGACATTCTAATCTCAGACAATATGTATAGACACTTGAAATTTTCAAAGTTTGTGTATTTTTATACACAATGCAGGGTATTCTACAAGTTAATGTTATTTTACATATGTAAAATTTTAAATTAAAAACTTTAAAGCTAAAACATTCCAAAATTAAAAAAATGCCGAAACACAAAATCGCAAAAATATCACCATAAATAAAATAATTCACTAAAATGAAAAAAAATTATCAAAATTAAAAAGGTCGAAAAAAAAACTTTTAAAAACTGCCAAAAACTAATAATATGAATAAAAAAAATCGCCAAAAAGACATTAGCGACGGATGGAACCCTTCGTGGGCGTGTCAAAGTCACACTTTATTGAATTTATTGTTTTCAAGTATTTGTAAATCAAAGTAATGCCAATTTAAAACTTCATGCACATCTAGCAATTTTTTAAACTTGTTAACACTTAAATGAAAATAAATACAACTATACAATGGTACATACAAAAAAAAATATATTACACTAATTTGAATAAATAATATAATAAAGTGATAAGAGAATAAATAAATAAAATTCGCTATTCGAAATCATTTTACATTTTCCATTTATTTGAATTTATTTTCTTAACAAACGAGCACTTCGAGCGAGTACAACTGAAATTTTAGCTGAAAAAAATATCAGCCAATGTAGCAATGCTAAAGTACGAAAATAAAAAACATGATCATTACTGAATTCTTGTTTCAACTTTGATAATAGTTGAACTTTTCATTGGTTTAAATGAAAGTTTAACATAATATCTGTAGTTCTTCTAAGAAATTTTTAGGTAAAGATTCCCTGAAGATCTTCATTAGCAACAGTGAAATGCGCATAGGATCCAGCTACACCCCTCAATTATCAATGTCGATGTACTTTAAATAAAAAATACTTAACTATGCGTTAACAAAGTTATTTGGACGAATATTATTGTAAAAAGGTTTTGAGTTTACATTTCACAGTAATTACCGCCTAACTAACTCGTCTAAGGCCGGGTTTACATCTGTGTGCCAAATGCCACACAAGCGTAAAAAAATCGCAACCAACTAATTACTAATGAAAAACTCTTTGATTCAGACATGTATTTATTAAGTTGAACATCTTCATACATAATTAATAGACAATTTTATAGAATCCAAAATTATTGCAAAATGTTGAAATCAATAAATATATGTCTCAATCAAACAGTTTTTCATTAGTAATTAGTTGGTTACGTTTTTTGGGCAAATGACATACAAGAAATGCCAGATGTAAACTCAGCCTAACAAAGATTAAGTATACCTTCGTTCTTTTACAACTCTGCTTTTTGCATAATTTTAATAATGCAGTGAGTGCTGCGTGCCTCTGGTGTTAATGAGGCTTATTAAATTTTCTAAGCTGTGTTTACTATACTTTTCTTTTGCAATTTTATTTCAACAATGATTCTGCTACACAATACCTGCGAAGTAGAGCGCTGTTACATTAGTATTAGTAACAGCTGAAGCCGGTGTAGTTGAGTGACCAGTGTCGATGCCTTCATCATTTGAACTTTCCTACCAACAACTGATACAAAGGAACACTATGCACAACTGAAAAAAGCTTGGTGGGTGTTGTTATTAAATGACTGTCGGAGATTGGCATTAAACCCAGGACCTTCGGTTTTGTAGTCAATGTGCTAAGTACTTCAGCCAACGCCACCCGCAGTGTAGCACACAGCGCTATATTATTGAAAATAAACGTTGTCCTCATCAATATCTTCCGATTCTGGCTAAACAAAATTGTTTGTGGATAGCCCGATTCCAAAGATCGACGAGAAATAGACAAACCTGGTTTTTCCACTAGTTTCACAATTGCTGATCGCAAAAGGTTAGTTTTGCGAATTGTGATCGCGAAATTTTTACAATTTTTTTAGTGCATTTTAGTCAGTTTAGTGCGTTGTTTAACTATGATATATTATTCCATTTTTATTAAAGGCGTAATTGTTACTTGCCAACTGTCAAGTAGTTACAGATTGTCTCATGGTAAATTGTTAAAATGGCGGGCTATTGAAAATGAAACGTATTATTAGCACATCCGTACTTTATATAAAGAAATGAGAAATTAATTTATTATTTTTGGAATTAAATCTTTACGGATAGAATAGGGAAATTATGACTGAAACGAAACTTAACTGACAGTAAAATTTTGTAAGGAAAAGGAAATAAAAAAATGTTTAGTCAAAAATAGCGTGAAACGAAATTCATTGTGGAATAATAAAAGGGTACAAAATAATATTTTTATGAATTTCGGTAAATAGGACGTATACTTTTTTTAATTTTTTTTAAATGTTGTACCCAGCTTAAAAGCCGGGATAGATTTGTTTTGTTAAAATGAAATAATTTAATCGTACGTATTTAATTTTAGATACGAATATTTCAATATACATACATACATATGTATGTATGTATTTATTGATTTGTCATTGTCCATAGAAATCTCACTATATAAATATTTCGTAAGTCTGCTAAAAGCTACTTAAAGCACTCATATTACTTTTGACTTTAAAGCTCAACTAAGCGGCATTTAGAAAAGCTGGCAATAAGAATTTTTTTATAAACTTAAACTTAATCTGATTAAATACCTATAAATAAACAAAAAGGTAGAACTTTTTCTACAATTTGAAACTTTCGAATATAATTTAAACAATGGAACAAACAGCATTGGTTAGCTAGCAGCTTAATAAATAAGCAAATATGCAAATATAAATTTCTTTTATAAAGAGAATTAATATGCATGACAACAGTGATGCCAACAACTTGCAACCCAAACCCGCTATTTCCCTTCTCAAAACGCACTAGATCGCGCTACTTACATCATTGTCAATTATTTATATCCAAAATGCACTATTTTTATACGCGATAAATTAAATTTTAATAAAAGTCAATGTATGTATAAGTAAATACAATTTTTTAGTGACCCTTTTCCAGATTTTAAATAACTAAAATCATTTAATACAGAACTAGAATCACCTTCCAAATAATCAAAATTCTTAGTTTTTATTTTAATTTTATTAGTCAAACTTTTTGACAAAATATATGTAATTATGTACGGTGTCGAGTACTTTTTCGATTCAAATGCTTTAGCTAGAGTAGATGCTTAATAAGTTATGTAAACTTTTTGGGCCATTAATACATATTTATAGTTGAGAAATTTAAAAAACATTTGTCAATTACAGTATTAAAATGCGTTTTTATTTCTAACCACAGTCAAGTGAATTTTATTTGCGGCAGCTGAATGATTACCCAATTTAAAAATTTTACCAGAGTTTTGGTTACTAGAAAATTGATAAATTAATAAAAAAAATAAAAATATTGAACTGAAATTATGTTATCGACTTTATTTAAAACGCCCTAGTTTAGCACGTTTTTTTTATTAAAAGCGCTAATACAAAAAAAAAAAAAACACGCATAGTTAAAACGCGCTAAGTATAGCGCGAAACGCGATAATTTGGCATCGCTGCATGTTAATTTCTTAAAGAGCTATTTCTTACAGGTGGTGAAGTATTAAATTATTAAGCTTTTATCGGTTTACAACTCAGCTATTGTACGTTATTTTTAATTTTTATAGCATAATTGCAGCGCCTCTGCTGTTAAGTCTGTGCATTGCTTTAAACGGTGTTGCCATTTTAAGAGGAACTTTTTACTTCACGTAATACTTATTGCTGTAAATATCGACCAAAAAGGGTGCTGTGATATCAGTAATATATTTTTACGATATTCGCTGTCACTTGAAGTGAAAAAATGTAATGAACACAAGCTCAAATTCATATAGTTTTCTTATTCTTTCTTATTTTCCATGCTGTGATGCCACAAGGTATGAGTAAAAGAATGACACTATGAATACTGCCACTGAATACATACATATTTCGATAAAAACTCGTATTACGATTTTTATTTCAATGGATAAGCTGTAGTGGGATTCAGTAACGAATTTTAAAGAATGAATTGAAAATTTTTAAATGTTATTTTATTTTATTATTTGCTTGTTATACGTGTTGGTAACAATGGAAAAAATGTACATTTTAATAAAACTTGTTTACACATAACATAAATTAACATTTGCTTACGCCCCCGTAGACGATATGTGTTTTACATCTGACTTGTAATATTTTCCACTATGTACATGTCCTGTGGTACCTTTAAAACTTTGCTTCTGTAAAAGTCAGACGTAAGGTCTTCTGACAAAATTTCAATTAGAGCGTGTTCTCTTTTCTTCTGACAAAGTTTCTGACATCAGCTGTTTACGCAAAATATGTCGTAAAAAATCTATGTATGCCGTGAGGAAACATTTATCTGAACTTTTTACGGCGTAAAGAAACCTTTTTTTTGTGGACAACACTCCATTTTGAAAAGATCAAAAAGACTATAATTTCATTATTTCTTTTTTAGAAATGGAGATTTAATAAAGGTAAGTTTTTAATATTATTCGTACATATATGTATATTTAATATAATTTGAGCACAGATCAGCTGTTGGATACAAACACGGACAATTTCAGACGTATTTGTACTACTTGCACGTTTGTGAGCGAATATTATAACCTTCTGTAAAACAAAATTTTTGACATATATGCAGAATTACATATAAGTTGAAAAGTTGACATGTCCGACGTAAAAAACATGTCATGTACGACCTGCTTTACTAATTTTCTTAAAGTCCAGCTTTCTTCGGATCTGAATCTGGCATCTTTAATCACAAATAACATAAGGATTAGCTTTCAGTGGTAGAGCAGCAAAAAGTTATCTAGATCGTGAAAGTTGTGTTATTTATAAGTAAATTATTGACTATGTAGTTAATTAACATAAACTTTATTAGAAAATTTACTAAAGTATCTGCATGTAAAAGATAACTTAAAAAATAAATCACAATATATTCACGGACGTTTTAAAACATTTGCTTTTTCACAGCAATTCTTTAATTAGTATTGGCGTTTTTGTGTTGGTGTAAATGATTTGCTTTAAATCTGTCACATCAAATAACGTGTTAGTTATTTAACACTTTTGAAGGGATAAGTCGACGCCAGTGGGACTTTCGTATTTATGCTTTAAAATTTCAATTTAGTTGTACGAAAACCAGACAGCTCTAAGCTAAAACCAAACACATACTCACTCAACTAGTTTATGTTTGTCTGGTTAAAATTTAGAGCATTAAAAATACAGCGCACCATGGACCATTATTTCATTTATTCATCTTGCTGTAATTATTATGCAATAAAAATTTATAATAAATCTATTGGTTACTGGTGTACATGTATGTACATAAATACTTCTATATAAAGGAGGTTTACTATCTTCTTATTCTATTCATGAGTATGAAATTGATATTTTTTTATTGTGTTGATTGGTAACTTAATTTAAGTAAAGCTGATTTTCTTTAATGTACGTGGTATAATAATCTTGCTTTGAAATATGCTTTCTAAGCAGCGATAATTCAGCCGATAATGATTTTAAATATTTAAAATAATACGAGCTGGCCAAGGTTAGATGCACACTAAATAAATACCATTATTAATTAAATTTTAATTCAACATTATTGAATCATTGATCATTTAACATAAAACTTATTTGCAATAAAACTTATAGTTTAAAAAATTTTTTGTTGGTAATGCGAATTGTGTCGGCTATTTACGAACATCAAAACAAACAACAGTAACAAAACAATATTAAGTCACACAACTGGACACAAAAGTGCATTTAGTTACCCTGAAGGAAATGTCACTAGTGAATCAGTACTGATTCAATACTGACATTGTCACCAGCACTACTGACTTACTATACCCCAGACAATGATCTGTGCAATGGACAATTAACACGTGCGTGTCATTGCGAATGCACTAGTACTATAAGTACTACTGACTAGGTACTCCACTCGGGGATATGTGTAGACATTGGAACCAGAGATTCACTATAGACTGTGGTACTACTGACTACATACTCCACTTGGAGACTTGTGTAGTCAATGTAGCGACATTGGAACTAGTGACTTACTATACCCCTTATACTGTTCTGTGCTATAAACATTTAACACATGCATGTTATTGATAATGCACTAGTACAATAAGTACTACTGACTAGTTACTCCACTTGGGAACATATTTATACATTAAAACAAGATATTCACTATTTAATATTTTATTTCTTTAAGTTAAAAAAGGTACAAATAAGGTTTTTTGGATGACTTTTGTACTATTAGTATATATTTTTTTTTTGGCTTATTTCTCCAAGGCTAGCTAAACCTTTTTGTTATTTAAATTAAGCAAACGTTTACAAAGGAATAATTTACATTATCACATATTGCTTAAATGTTAAAATATGTATATTTTTAAAAGCACATTTATCCGAGGCTGGCTAAACCTTTTGAAAATTATTATCAATTCATTTATAGGTACATATACTTAGATAAGTTACTCCTTTTCAGAATAGTCTTCATCTTTATTATTTTTATTAGCCTTGTTGCGACTTGTCTGCTTAAAAAACTTTTTTTTCTGCCGTTGAAAAGCTGCTCTTAAAATTTTGTCAGCTGACTCGTTAAAAGTTGATATCACATCTGCTTATTAAAATATATGGCATTTATTAATAAAAAATTCTTTACAAAACTTTAGAAAAATATTACCTATCATAGTTGTATATACATACGTATGTATATATTTTAATATATATTTTTACGTTTTCTTTTATTTTGACACAGCCAACTCTTTTTTTCCACTAAACAAAATGATACTGTAAAAGAAATTGAATGAAGACGCCATACAATCAGTGAACGAAGCCAAGGCTTTTCTATTGACGGCGGCAAAGTAAATAGTGTATAGGCTTTGTGACATTACCATAATACATGGTTGACAAAGTGTTGACTTTTCTACACTTGACCCCAAGCTTCCTTCAGGTTATGAGCAAAGCAGATAAACACCAACACACCTAAGCAACATACAGGCAAATCTCGGTATAACGAATCTCGCTTTATCGAAAATTCGATATGGGCATTTTAACAGAAAAGTTTATTTTTTGTCACATTACGTCACCATGCTATTTAGCTTGTATTTTAGAGGTATGCTGTTCGATTGCTCTCTAGTTTTTACCGAATGTAGACCTAATTGCGCTCTACGCCGACATGCAAAAAAATTATATAAAACATCTTTTCATTGCAAAACAAGATACATCACAAAGTAACGTAACGTGACAAAAGGTGGGTTGGAAATGCCCATATAACGAAATTTTTAACATTAATAACGTTTAGCGAACAATATCTTAATTTTATACTGAATATAACAAATGACAAAGAAAAAATCGCAAAATAGGAAACAAAACCTCGCTAGTAATATCCCATCAAAAAATTACATATTACCATCAGAACTACTTGCCATACAATGACTTACTTTTCTGATTACCAAGTTTCATTACTCGCTTACAAATAACACTACCTAAAATTTTTAAAAAATGATGTATGAATTGCTAAATGAGGAGAACGAACAAGTTGCCAAATAAAAAAGTAAATACTTTTCAAGAATCGATTATTTTAGTCTTACGCCTTGTTAAAATCATTAAGTTGGCAATCCAGTAGGGAAGCTTCCACCAAAAATGCTTAATTCCAAATCCGATTATCATATTTGAAATATTTTGCTACTATATTTCTAGCATTTAGTACTACCTAATATAGCGAATATTTTGATAAATGTATGCTCTGTATAGCGAACGGCAAGAAAAAATATTAAACAAAATTTACAGCATCAATGTAAATGCAAAAAAGTGGATTACCGTAAGTTTGTATTTGGTAGCTTATTTGAAAACAAACTGTTGTCATTCTTTTTATCGAATTGTGTTATGTCTACAATAATAATAATAAAAATAACACTTAAAACAACTTTGCGATATAACGAATGGGCCTGACATTATATCGTTCGTTATACCGGGATTCGCCTGTATTACTATACTATTTCTAATACATTTAATATAATCAAAATTTTTGCATGGTGATTTTACATTGTTATTTTTTTGTGTGTACTTGCGCTGTTCTTTACAATAATCGCCGATATGTAGATAATGTAGTTGTATTCGAGCGGCACCGCTATGTAATTAATATCAAACAAAAGTCTAACATTACCCAAGCGCATATGAACACCCTTTTGAATGTTAGAAAAAAAATCAGAGCTTAACATTGATTAACTTCTATTTTCTTTGTGTTCTTCTCTATGCTTCCTTTTTCATATGACTGCATACGACTAGTATTAGCAGACAGACAGACAAACAGACTGACAGACACATGCAGTATCTCAAAGTTCTATAATCGAGTTTGTTTTTGTTTTCGGCCTGTGTCTAACACTTGAACTATTTTGGTGTACTTCTAATATGATTTGACGCTTGTTGTTGTACAATCATGTTTTTTTTGCTTCTACTTGCTACTTCTTGCTGCCACTATTGTGTTGCTTCTTTAGCTTGTTGGCTTGGCCGTGTGGCAATTATTCACGCCTAGATGAATGTACGCCGCTGTGCCGCTTAACGTCTGTCTGTGTTGTGTTAGGAGGAAGCGAAATTATTGCATCTCTATGCGAGTATTTAATTGTTGTTGTTTCACCATAAGCTTCAGTGAATTTTTATATCAAGTCACGTTTATTTTCCATCTTTAGAAAATTTACATTTTTATAAAAGAGTGAACTGATTTTAATTTTAAACTAAATATGTAAGTATACTTGCAATTTATAAGAAAATTTTAAACTTCTTTACACATACCACCAAAAAAGCTTAACCGATAAATTTTTTGGACCACGTTTTTTTAGACGAAAATCTATTATTTACGATCGCATATAATCGATTTTAGTAAAAAAATTAAATTCAAAAATTATGTACTCGAAGCTTAAACTTTTTTGGCGATCATGACACGATATGTTTGTATTTAAGAATGTGCAGAACAAAATTCATGGTCTGTGCGGCATATTTGACCGATTTTACCAAAATATCTGAATTATGGGCATTCACATGTGCTACAAAATTGTTGTCTACCTCGATACTATGCGCTACTATCTTTTTATCTCCTTTAAAAAAAGGTGCCGTGTAAGCAATATGTGATTACTCTAAATGAACGAAAATATTGTAAAGTTACTCGTTACAGAATTTGCAGGCGCTGTTCTGGTGTTAGTCTATACAGGATGAACAAATAACAAGATGAAAAACCAAAGTAATGCTATGTACACATCTGTCATTTCTTGTGTTATCATCTTATGGTGTCATTTTCAAGATGTGAGCAGCGCCGGTCCCATTATATTGTTTATATAGAAACCAATGCCACACAACGAAGTGAAAAACGTTGCCACTAATGCAACAGTATTGCAATGTAAAAAAATGCCATATAGTGTGTACGCGACATAAGTCAATAAACCAAAATGACATACATACATGTCTAGTATAGATTGCCAACTTATAGTTTTATACTTCTGAAAAACACGTTTAAGTAGATGACAAAGGAGAAAAAAATTTTAAAACCTTTAGGGAAACGTTTAATGGAACGTGTAAAAAAATTTGGAGAAACGTTAACAAAATTTCAGGGAAACATTTTTATAACACAAAGCTTACAAACGTTCAAAAACGTTTCAGGAAACGCTTTAAGACATTTGAAAGTATTTGGAGAAACGTTAAACACAACTTTCAAAGCATTTATGGAAATGTTTCAAAAGATTTATGGAAAGAAACGTTTCAAAATGTTTAAAGAAACGTTCAAGCAAACCCTTCAAAACAACGATTCTTAAATCGTTTAAAAAGCTACCCTCAATTCTTTTATTTTTTAAAGATTTTGAAAGTTTTAATAACCGTGTTGAAACGTTTTCTGAAACCTTTTTTAATAATTTCTCTGAATGTTTTGAAACATTTTCTTAAGGATTTAAAAACGTTTAAGGAAACGTTTCAAGACGTTAAAGTAAAATCTTTAAAATGTTTCGGAGAATTTAGCGAAACACTTAAAACGTCTAGAAAAACGCTTAGAAACGTTTAAAATCTTTAAGTTAAATGTTTAGTGAGGGTTGGAGAATTTTTTAAAAATTCAAATTGTTTAAAGAAACGATTCTAAATGTTTTATTCAAAATGTAGGAAACCTTTAAGAAAATGTTTTAGGACAATTTAAGGAAAATGTTAAAAACGTATCCTTAAATTATTTTGATACGTTTTTACAGGTTTTGCACGTTTTCATAAAAGTTTCCCTTAACTTTTTTAATAATTTCTCTAAATGTTTTAAAAAGTTTTCTTAAATATTTCAGAAAACGTTTCAAAAGATTTAGGAAAACGTTTTACAACGTTAAGGAAAATTATTAAAATGTTTCAGAAAATTTAGCGAAACGTCTAAAAACGTCTAGAGAAATGCCAGAAATGTTTTAAAACTGTTAGTTAAACATTTGAAATTATTTAAAGAAATGTTTAGTAAAGTTTAATGAATTTAAAAAACGCATAGGGAAACTTTTAAAAATATTTGAGGAATCACTTTAATTAATTTTAATTTTAAGAAAAACTTTAAAAAAAATTTAAGTTTACATTAAAAAAAAAAATATTTAGGAAAATGTTTCCAAATAGTTAAGAAAGTTTGGATAAACAATTATGGGAAAGTTTTAGAAATGTTTAAAAATTTTAACAGAAACATTACAACCGTTAAGACAAATATTTAAAACCATTGAGAGGAATGTATAAAACCTTGAAAGAAATGTTTAGCAATGTTTAGAGAAACGTTTAAAATGTTTAGAAAACTGCTAAAACCGTTTAGGGAAACCTTTTTACATTTAAATATTGAAAATTTAAATTATTTAAAAATGTTTTATTTTAAAAGAAACGTTTGTGCAAAACGTAAAAAAGCACACATAAAAGTAAGGTATAAAAATATACCAGACATAATTTAATTATTTTATAAAGAATTAAGTGTTTTGAAGGTCTTGCCATCAAAGTGTTAGAAATTAAAATAGAATAATAGCATTGGGTTTTGTTTGCTGAATTAAGCAGTTTTACTCAAATCTTTTGGATTTTGGCCATAGTTAGAATAACATATTTGAAATATTAATGAGTGAGAGTATTGTGTGCATAAAGTGGCATTTTGATGATTTTAAGTTATATACGGGTTTTCTGTTGCTTGCATCTATTAGTTGCTGGCTGATACTTAAGCTTTTTGGTTTTAAATTTTTGTTTCCATTTTTTGGCATACTTCTCTTGTAAAGTTTTATTTTCGCATATACATATACCGTTGAATTCATAAACGATTGTTAAAGCTAAAGCATTCTTTAAATCAGACTTACGGTAAAAAATTCGTATGTTAAACCAACATTAACTTTAACGATTTAATTAAAGTTTCTGAATACCGATGTGAAATTTTCAATTTATGCCCTAATTCAGTAAGAAGATTTAGGACGTTTTTGTTTGAAAATACTTTTGAGTTTCTTGTGTTTTGAATTCTCTAAACTATTTTCTTCAACCATGGTTGTTGTCTTTGATGATGAAAAACCGAAATATTATTACCATGTTTTTAAAACATGAAAATTATTAAACGACCGTTTAAAAAATATATCAAAAAATATGTGTTAAATATAATGGGTAAAGTGAATAAAAAATAAGCATTTGCTTCTTATTTGAAAATTTGTTTATTTTTTAGGTTTTAAAACAAATTTTTAAGTAAAAAGCAAATGCTTATTTTTTATTCACTTTACCCAATGTTTGGAACAAAATTATAAAGCAAATACACGAACCTTCTAGCGTAGACAATAAATAATTATTGTTTTAAAGAATCACAACTGCTGTTTTTTTTCGTCCATATACAAGACGATACAATCGTCGAACAGAATTAGGGCATAAATGTGTCATTGTGGAGTGAATCAAATAAAAACTGTGATTGAAATGATTTCCCTATTACTGAGTTTTGACACAATCGTTTTCATTAACTCCATTTGGGTCTTGTGGGTTTGCTTGAAAAATGTATGTAACCAATTTAGATGATAGTCTACCCAATAAGATAATCACTTAAAATTTTACCCATGGCTCAGATTTGTATGACAATATCGAAAAATCAAAAGAGGCAACCGCGCGCATTGAAATTTATTTATATATCTGAATGTCTCACGCTTCACAGCAAGTGGTATAAATAGCACAAGATCTGCTGTCTAATTATTCAATTCAATATGTTGAGTTGACGCATTAGTAAGACTACCGTCATATTAGATCATCAAAAGGTGTCGTATGTTAACGTCAATAATGACCATCCATGTATCATAATCAATTTCGCCATAAAGAATTGGCTTATGCTAATAGAGAAATTATAAGCATTATGCCAGGTATAGAAATTTTTGCTCCGAAACTGTTAAGTATTTAGCAATTAAGATAAAAAAATAACATTTTATATTCGCTATTCACAGTTTTGATGCTACTCGTATATATAAATTTCACACACATTTGTTCTGCAATAAATTTTATTCAACATAATTTGCTAATGTCTTCAGCAAGCGGCCAAGTAATGAATACATTCATTCTACTACAAATATAAGAAAAGTATGAACAATCTCATAAATATAAATATTAATAAAGAAACAAACACTCATTCGTCTGACCATAAAAATCACCCACATTGAACTATTAAGACATTTTATGAATATTTAGCACCACTGGCAATGGCAGAAACAAATAGCCAACAAATGATCACGAAAAGATGAAAGCACCAGCGGACGGACAGAGGCGTTATTAATACATACCGATAGACGAATAGACGGAATTATTATGGCAATTTTTTTCTCTTCTCCTTAACACAGCGTGTCATTATTTGTCATTCTTGACTTGGCCCACACACCGAACGAAAAATATTTATCACAGGGAAAGTGTAGAAGTTGTTTGTAGGAAAAAAATATCAAGATCACACAATAGAATATGCAATAGATTTTTTAATTTTATTTTTTAAAATCTTATGCTCATATTTTATAAAAAAAATATATAAAAATTTATAGAAATAATTTCAGCACATTTGGACACTCAAAGTGGTTTGACGTATATTTTTTGTAAATATAAATTTTCTAAAGTGCATTAAAAACAATCGACGGAACTTGTATATCAGGGGGTCTAATCGTCGCTTTCGATAACGAGCTGATTCGTTTACGTTTTTTCAGTTTGAGATTATGGAATTTGATGTCGAACCATATTTTTACATTGTTCGATAGCGACTTCCATAATCTCAAACTGAAAAGCATGATCGAATCAGTTCGTTATCGAAAGCGATGATTAGACCCCGGGGCATATGTTTGAGTGTTGTATGCTTGACGCTTATCACAGCAATAACTATCAGCGATTACAACTTTTTGCTTTTGGCACTATTTTTAGTGCTTTTTGAAGACTCAAAATGCAAAATATTGAGCGTTAGTGCCAAACTAAGAAAAAGCACTAAGTAGTGCTTTTAAGAAATTTGTATATATATATACTTTAATAAAAACTTAGTGTATTTATTTCATCAGTGAAAAAGCGTACCTTTTCAGTCTGATGTATTTCATTAAATAGAGAATAGCTTAGAAAATATTAAACATTATTATTAAACTTCACTCGTTTTGATATTCACTCGTTTCCCACGTTAGAGCTTTTTACGCTTTTTAGTGCTTTTAAATTTTGATGTGATTTTAGAGCCAAAAAAGGTGGCATCACTGCTCAGCATGTGTATTGTGACTTCGTAGCGCAATATAAGTTTTTGTTCGTCAGCACACTTCTCCGTCAAGAATCATAAAGGAACTTATGTTTTCTTTTTGTCAATCAGAGTTGCAGACGATCAAATAAACAGGCGTCAAATGAATAGCAGCAAAAAAACATTTTGGGTTTGAAGGCCGCTACACCTCGCGATCTGAGTTCACATGTTTGGACCGCTGTGTGTGATGTCAGGGTGTCTGTAATTCAAAATAAATTTGAAAGTGTTTTTTTCTTTTCTACTACCACTTAATGCAAATTAAAAAAACAAGGAATTAGTTAATTCTTCACAATAAAGTAACGAATAAAGTAATCATGCATTGAGAAAAGGAAATTTAAACAAAAAGACAGGTCGATTGCAGCCAATTTGGAGAAAGTCGGGAGTGCTAGGAAGCATAAATATAAATGATTGATTGTGGTTGATTATGGTTGTGTGATTGATGTTTATTTTTACATCTTCTTTTAACCGACACTCACTTACTCGTAAATGCACTGACTGACGGGTTTATCGGTTTGATCGTATCCAGGCCTTTTAAGATCGACTGAGAAAACGAAGAGTTCTTGAATAGTAGCTACTACTTATTTCCTAGTAACGAACCAATTTCAATTACGCCGAATAAATTAAACAATTTATTATACTTTAGATCTCATGCATGAATTTAAATTATATTCTTTGTAATTAGTCCTTAACCAAGAAATGAGAATAATTGAAATTACTTAAATCGTTTGAGTTGAATTTTTGTTTGTTGTAAAACCTCATATAGTTTGAAATGTGGCGTGTCCAATAAATTAAAAGGTAAATAGTGTTCACTTGCAGAGCGTATGACAGATGAGTGTAATATTTTATATAAATTGATTTTTTTTTATATTAAAGGGGTTTTCGATAAGACCGAGTGTTGCAGGCTAAAATAAGGCACGAAAACGCTATTAATGAAATTATTTTAAGAGTTTAAGAATTCTCTATATCGCTGGAAATGTTTCCTCTAAAGAGCAACACTTTAACAGCAAGTTTAGCGGGGTGAAGTACAATGATGTTGGTGTTATATTTCCTTGACTTTGCTACTCATAACTACCATCTCAGCGTACAACGTGAAATAAATCGTTTTTTAATCGTTTTTTAAGAAGTGTGTCTTATCGACGCGAAGCATTCCAAAAAGAGCAGGACGCATTGCTTCTTCATGAATCATGAGTCTAGTATTTGCTGGTGTACATTTATGGTTTACAAGAATAAAAATGCAAGTCGATTTTGAGTCATGAATGTAAAGCAGCTAGGATTACGGCATATGCAGACGACAAAACCATTATCATTATTCCTAAACACAATTAGTTCTATCGTGGTGTCCCCGTTAAAGGATATTTGTAACGGAAGTATGAGTAGTTATAGGTATATGGAATGTTTATCTCACGTGCAAAATCAGAGAGCTGTTATTATGGTCAAGAAGGATAAATAAGGTTGAATCAAGTGCATCACTGATTGTACCGCGATGATACATCAACGTATTTAATTTTCCTTAAAATTTTATCACATAAAAAAGCAAATTTAGCGACCATAGAAAACGTTTAGGTAATAGTGAACAAACAGACAGGTCTTTGCATGTATATAAATTTATATCGCAGTCATCATACCACCAGATAAATATATCAGCTGTTTAATGAACACCACCTTACAATAGATATACGGTACAAAATATGAAAAGGTATAAGCGGAAAGGCAAATTAAATGAAGAAATTAAAGAGGAAACAGAAAAATGTTGTTAGTATGTATAGTACGTACTATTTTTGCTGAGGACCTGATACTTCAAAAAAATAAAGTGGTAATAATGATGGCCCATATGATGCCATTCTGGTCAAGGGCAAAATGAAAAGGGACAGTGACATATTGATTCCGATATTTTCTAATATGTTATATATAATAATAATTTATTTACTTGAAATACATAAGTAGTAGAGGTCGGTGAATTATAGATGTAAACCTATTGCAATTACCTAGGATGTAAGGGCTATGAGTCTGTACTAAAGTTAGTTAGAGACAAACAGCGAATGAATATTCACAAAAAAATAAAAAAAGATGATACATAGGTGCCTTTGCGCGTTAAATTATGTAGGTAGGGGAGATCACTTTTGAGCTTGAAAAAAAGAACTGCAAGCGCTTAAAGAGATTTAAGTTTTTTTTAAATAACAAATTAAAATTTTGTGTGTCAATTAAAATAAAAATCTAAAAGTTCAAGTCCATAAAGAAAATCTGCTGGAATCGTTTATTGAGTGAAATAGACCAAGGTGAAGGAAAGCGACAATTCTTCAACAAAGCCAAATTGGGAGAATACTGAAGATACATACACTGGTATCAGCCTTTGGCCAGGAGCCAAATGTGCACATTGACTGCAAAAGACGACTCCTTACGTCTAAGAAGGTTAAATAAAAATAAAATTTTTTTAAGAAGATACATATTAGAGGCTTATAACATTCATAAAGTTTTATTCAGGGGCAGTTTTAGAAGCTTCCGTTTTCCGTAGTCATGATTTTGTTATTGTAAATTGGTCTGCAGATATTTGTTTTATACGACTGTTGTCATCTTAAATTTGAAATTTTTTTTTACGTTTACATAAATTTTATTGTACAACCATAAATATTTGGTCGTACCCCCTCTGACATCCCTTAGCTGGTCTGGGTAGAGCAAAAGTTATTTATGGGTTGGCAAGCAAGGGGTTTCTTTTTGATGTTTGATGACCGAAGTAGGGCCATAGTAAGAAACATTAACCAGAAGATTACATATTCATAGATGGGCAGCCAGGGTAGGTCTAAACTTGAACCTTAAAAAAACTGACCTTGTCCTTTTTACTAAAAGGAAAGTCAATGAATGGAAAACACCAAAATTAGATGGTATATCGCTCTCGCCACAAGCACATACAAAGTACCTGGGGTTATTTTGGATTAGTATACTGACGTGGAACACAATAAAGAGAATATAGTTGAAAAAGCCACTATTGCTCTATACGCATGTAAAAAGATGCTGAACAATACATGGGGATTTTAGCATAATCTTACATATTGCATCCACACAGCGGTACCTAGACTAATTATGATCTATGGAATACTTGTATGGTGGAGTACCACTGAAACAAAAGCACACCTAAAAAGTTAGAAAATATGCAGAGACTAGCAGAACTCTGCATCACTGGAGTTCTAAAAAGTACACCTACTGCAGTTTAAGACATTATATTATACCTTAAACCAACAAAACTAATTGCACAGAACAATGCAAATCCGTAATCCGACTCAGGACAACAGGACAGATGCCGTACAATCCATTTGCTCACGGTAAACTGCTGGAGGTAATGGAGTGTAGCTCGGATTATATCATTCCAATAATGAACGTCCTTGCCAAACCACAGATCACTATAGAGGAAAAAGACTATCTGGAAAGTATAAATTATAGTGGTTATAGTTTTAATTTTTTCACTAATGGTTCATAGATGGATGGAAGGGTGGAAGCTGCGGTTTACTGCCCCGGGCTCGGTATGGAGGATTCTTATAAACAGAATTAGCTTTCACCCCTCAAACCATGAAATGGCCGATACACTGGCTAAAGGGGGAATTCAAGTACTGGTGGAGCAAACGGTATATGTTTGGAAACCAATTCAACATCTGAGAGGGATCATGGACTCTAACATGAAGGAAGAAGCGGAGAAAAGTTGGCGTGCGACGAAAACTTGCAAGACTTCTACAATCATGTAGAGTTCCTATGATCCCAAATCGACTAAAAGCAACCGTAGACTTCTAGGGAGGTTTTTAACTGGACGACTTCATATGCCGTCCAAATACTTGACGGTACCTGCAGGCAATGTAAGGAACCCGGGGTAATTGAGACAATAGAATATCTACTGTGCTACTATCCGGCTCTAAGCCGCACTAGATATAGCTGTCTAGGTGATCACACTTTTCGGATTCCTTAACTTGTATCGGGAATGGAACTGTATTGATTGCAATTTGTGTGGGAGTTATTTGATACAGGCACCACGAAGTAGGCTGCCATACTCACAAATTTTTTGTCATCTGCTGATATCGCTAAGGATCAATCTTGGTCTTTGCGAGGTCTTTGACCACCCAGAGTAAACCAACCTAACCTGATGGTATATTAAAAAAAAGTAAATTTATGCGGACATATTAATTATACATATCCCAAACTAGGAATTAGTTAGTGTTGCCATAACACTGCAACGAATGAACGAATAAAAATCATTGATTAAACAAATAACAAAAAGACCCCTGACTGCTGAGACAAAAAAGTCTGTATGTAAATGCGCGCAGATTTGAGAAGGGAACGTAACCGTTGTCACAGCTATATACATAGTTATTGCAGCTCTCAGCAATAACAGCACTTTAAGTGACCTTCTCCGAGAAAAGGGACCTAGTGTGTGAAAATGAAGTTTTGAGAAAAACGCATTGAAAAAATAAATTTTCAATATTTTTCTCATTTATATCGATTTTCCCATCGACCCGTTTTTTGACACACTAGGTCCCTTTTCTCGAACAATCTGCTTGTGTTAGATGTCGACTTTAGAAATCCATTAGAGATTTCAAGATTTTCATCGTTAACGTCTTACACAAGCAGGCTGCTTACTTTTTAGCCTTGTAATACCGCTGTTTCCAGGCCAAGAGGCCTACTTTTAATGATTACTAAGCAAATTGGAATAAGCAGACTCTTAAATAAAGAGCTGCTCTCATTGAAAAACTCTTTCCATATACAATATCTAATATAATTTTTTTGTGGCCACAGAACGGACTAAAAATTAACAAACAATATCGGATGTTTTCCCCAAAAACTTGGCCACAATTCAATTTTTTTTCTATCAGACGATCAATGACGTACACGAAAAATAATTTAAGAACTTGTGTACTAATTTTTCGTTATTTTTAACGAAACGCCCTTCCGTTAGAACACCTCACCATAAGCAAAAAAAAAATATAAAAATTTAAAATAAATAATTATAAAAATAATTAATTAAATTTAGTAGCAACAAAAAACCAAATATTTGTTTCACAACTGTCGACTGCCAGTTGGCGCGGTGCTAATATGGCAGTGATTTGACAGCGCTGCGGCTTATTAGAACATTAGGATTTGTATGAAGGTGGCGTGACATTTGCCGCCTTATATACATTCGAGCAATATTTGGCACAAAACATTCCTGCAACTGGCACAAACACAAATGAGTGCAGCGCATACAATATGTATGTACATATGTATGTATTAAGATAAAATATAATTAATACCGTTCAGGTGCGCTGAAAATTTCAAGATTTTAACGGATTTTTAATGACATCGTTTGTTTGAGTTTTACTGCAGTTGATTTTCAGTTTCATGACAATTCTTATTTGTTATTTTAACTTGTGTTTAATTGTTGTTCTTTTTGTGTTTTTTTCTTCGCTTAATAAACATGTTACTGTGGGCAGCGCATTTGAGTTGCCGGCCACATTTATTTTAATGCCGGTTTGGTGTGAACATTTGCAGTTGTTTTTTTTTTCTTGCCACTTTTGCTAATAAATGTTTTTGCATGAATAATAAAATTGTGTATCTGTTCACAGATATTGGAATGCAGCGACACAAATAGTTGCATTAAAATGTAACACACATATGTATGTGCATACGACGACACATTGTATGCTTACAATAGTTTTATGTATTTCTGGTATTTATTATATTTAAGAAAAATATCTGTTTGTCTATCCAATTGTCTGTCTGTCCGTCCGTCCGTCCGTCCGTTCTTGCGTCTATGTGTCTTTATGATATAAATCTACATACAATTATATTAAGTCATACAATTTGTTTGCAATACATTGCTCATGCAGCAATAACAATGAAATAAAATGTACAACTAAAATACGATTCCAAAAAGAAAAATTAAAATAAAAAAATATTTATTGTAGATACTTTTGCCAACACAAAACAAACCTACTCTGAGATACCTGGATATTTTTGTGGCAATAAGGAAAAAGTGCTTAAGTCATATTTTACAGTTTTAAACTTTCAAGTCTAATTTCAGAAATTTTATTATTTTTCAGTTAAACTTGGAAATTAGGTATTCACTTGATTATTTTAGAAAACCATCTTTCTACACACTGAAAATAATAAATTCAATTTTGAATAACATCAAAGTATAAGCATAATTAAGTTATTATTTCCTATGAGATTATAATAGTGTTTTCACACTGGCAGTTAAAATTTGGTTTTAACGTTAAAACCATATACAGCTGATTTTGCATTCACACTGCAAGTTTGTTAAATTCAGGTTTTCGCTCACAGACTGTTTAATAACTTTGCTTAAAAATAAACCATATCTCCTGCGTGTGTTTGTTGTTGTTTTTTCTGATTTTTATAACAATTGTTTGGCATACTGTACAACAACTGTTTTTGTTCGTATGAAAAACTCGGAAATTTTACAATGTGTTGTAAAATGGATATTATTTTATATTTTGTAAATAAATCAGAGCTCGCAAAATATGCTCAAATAAATTTCTCTGTGCAGTCTTCTCACTAAAAAGACCTAAAAAAATGAGACTTAATCACTCAATGTCTGAACAGCAACCCGGTTTTTCGTTTCAATCGTGTTCTCGCTCCCGGGTTATGGGTTGAGCGTAACACACGAATCGGTCTCTTACTGACCGCATGATGCGAACAGAATCGTTCCTTGTTCAGCTACTGAGGGTAGCTCAGTCAGTAAGTGAGCAAAACAAGTAAAGTGTTCGCAAAAAGGTCTTTATTTTTGTTCTTGCGTTTGCTTTATATTGTTACCTTAGATATTTCGTTACAGGCAAAGCATTAAAGAGGAAGGGAGAAGATAATAATAAATAACAATAAAAATATCTGTAAATCAAACTATTCGTCAACGATGTGTAAATGTAAACTAAAAGGCAAATATGTGTACAACAAAAACCAAATTAATCTTCATGTATTTTGTTAAATAATGTTTATAAAATAAAATAATAAAAACAACAAATCGCAACACACATATGTACATGCTCAAAAGACCGTTTGCCAAGATTTTACAAAATAAAGGGTCTCGAGTGAACACATGAGCCGAACGATCGAAAGAACGGTCGTTGGTTGAACGAATAGCAAGCCAAAGAAGAATGAAGTTTGAGGGGTTTTTCGCGAAAGTGTAGCATCGTGTCAGTGGACGAGTGTTTTTTTATGACAACAAGCCAAACAACAAAGATAAAGACCAATTATTGCGACCTCTGAAATAAATATTTTAAAATTATGGAACTCTAGTAATACAAAGTGAAGAAGTGCTTGGACATCACGATATTGTATATAAAAAAATGCACAAGCACATCACAAAATAAAACTTTTTTATCGGCGGATCGGTGTCACTTCCCAAGGGTCAATGAAAAGATTTTCGTTGTTTTCCTTTCAAGAAACTCTTTATTTTCCATAATTTTTTGATTATAGTTGCTGGTGCATCCATTTTTAAGTTGAAAATCTTTTCAGCGTCAGCAATTGTTATGCACTGGCATAAAAATTATCAGCTGCTTCTGGTCATTTTAACTTGGCAGCACTGAATTTAGCACAGCGAAAACAAGGTTGCATTTCATAAAACCAACTCAAAACCAATTCAGAAATGATTTTAAGTTGGTTTTAACAAAAACATTTGTATAGTTGAAGTGAGAAAACACTTTAAGTCGAAGAATTATTGCGCTGTAACTTCCTGAAAAATACCACAAAATAATAGAGATTTTTGTAAGAGGTACTATTGAATATAGAGATTACGAAGGTGCCACTAACTCAAAATAAGCTTATCTCGACTTAAGCGCTTTTTGCTTTTTGAAACAGATTTGTAGCTAAACAGCTACATTTGTACATTGTTGTGTATGCGTATGGTTGAAAGCATATTGTACAGTATCATTTGGCAAAGTGAAGGTTTCATATCTCTGTGCCCCGCTTGTAAGTTGCACTACTCACAAGCACACACATGCTTGCTTAAATAATAAAAAAAACTATAATAAGTTTTTCTTCTTATATTTATGTTTATATTTATATACGAGCAGTTTACAAAAAGTATCTCGTAGTTATGTTATTCATATTTTTACTTTTATCTTTAAGCAACTATGCGTATAGTTGCTCCACATTTACTTTAGAAAGACAAAAAAAAACATTTACGTACAAGTTTATGATTTTCTCAAGGTGTAGACCCCATTTTTTGTATCTAATGATGGTATCGGCGTTTTCATTTTAGTTTATAACTTTTTTGTTTCTGTATTTAATTTTTGTTTAAGTTTCCCTCCCAGTTTTGTTTTACGTCTTTATTTATTTTACTTTATTTTGTTTAAGCTTAAAGTATGCTGTAAGTAAAAGTAAATGGAACAAACAGTTTTGCTTAAATATATAGTGAATAATTAATTTTGTACTGGCTTTTGAATAAAACGCTTCAGGTTTTTACTACATACTTGCAAATGATAAGTTCATTATATTTTCCCAGCAAAAGCTCTGTAATGAATGGCAGAACTTCTTCAGTCAAAAAACTTGTCATCATAAAACAGAGAAGTGTGATGGCGTTGGCCCTGGGTTCAAGCCCGGTCTCCCACAGTCATTAAATAACAACACTACGCATTTATCTTAATATGCAATTAGTGTTCCTTTGTATCAGTTGTTGTAGGAAAGGTATAGTCACTGGTCACTAAACTATAATGACTTCAGCAGATACTAATCCTAATGTAGCATCAGAGCGCCCTCCTTCGTCGGCATTGTGTAGCAGAATCATCGGCGAAGTAAAGTAACAATGAAATGGATACTAAACACAGCTTCGAAAAATTTAATACACCTCATTGAAACCAGAGGCGTTGCACGTCTGCATTATCAAAAAAAAAACCTGCAAAACTCTAAATTGTAAAATAAAGAAGCTTCCCTCTATCTCTTGCTTCACCACTTATCTTTTCTATCACTATTCCTTTCTTTAAAAAAAGGCGCTTTGTAAAAAAGCGCCATCGTTAAGAGTTTTGACCATTAAATTTCATAACAAATGCACGAAATAAACAAATTCCAAAAATTTCTAATCGCCAATGTACCTCGTTTCTTCTAGAATTTGTAATTATCCATGACCAAGAATTTTTCATTTATTTTAGATAAAAAATATAACAATCTTGGTTACTTTTTTAATATTCTGCAAACTTAATTTTTTTGCTCCAATCTGTTATAAAATATGGTTCGAATTCTATTTGAAATATATTTCTTCAGGATTAACAGGTCTAACAGTGGAATGTTATCATGCTAACAGGCCTCTGTTAATGCAGCTGGTTAGTGTCTTGGGTTATAAATTTCACGTAATTTTCCTTCATCAGAAAACTGTTTGCAAGTTGTAGAAGGTTAGGTTTGCAGGTTGCTGGTATAGGTAAGGAAGTATTCTATCCCGCTTGGGTCCAAAAATAGAAACGCTGATTATCAGGTTTCTGGTATGAGTAAGGAAGCATTCCAGTCCACTTGGGGGCAACAAAATGATCCTTTTGTGATACCTTTGGTAGCGAAAGAAAAAGTGAATAATCTTGGGATTATTAATAAGAAATATCCCTGTAGTTGCTTGAGGGGAAAGGGGAACTTAATAATTTTCCTTGGGCACTTGAAAAGGTATAGTTTTTAATTATAATCACTCGAAGGGAGAGAATCACTCCGGTGATAAGGGAAAATAAAAGAAACGAATTAGTGACTTTTATTTTATATGATATGAGTTTGGTTGAGATTGATGCTCACCTTGAGTTCCCTTTTGTAATGATGACACTTGGCAAGTAAATCTTTTCCAATGATTTATTTTACAATTTTTGATTAGGTTGTTTTAAGTTCAAAGGTAGAAAAGCAAGTAAGTAATTTAAATTTCAAAAGGGTTGACACAACTCCTCGTACGTTTGATTTTATAACCGATTCGTATATAAAACTACAAAAGTATCTTTTTGTCACGCACATTATTAGTGTTGACAATTGATATTTTTGCAATTCGACATTTATTTGCATAAAGGGTAATAATAACAATAATAATAATAATAATAATAATAATAATAATACCGGTACGTACCGAGCCTAATCCTTATGATATAAATATCTGGGATAGGTGAATTTCCAGCAATAGAGCTGAGGTGATGTAATTCGAATAATAATAATAATAATAATAATAATAATAAATTCAAAGTTGGTATAAAAATATGAAAATTAAATATACTTATGTTGTTCAAACTAGTTTGGACAAAAAGAAAGGCAGGTGCAAAACATACAGAAGGGTAAGTTGGCTTAAGTATAAAAGTTATATTGTGGAAGAGAAAGTAGATATATAGATATATATAGATTCCATAATTTAAACGCCATTTTGGGGGAGTCATCCAGAAAACCATTCACTGCTCCTTAGTTATGTAAGAAATTATATTTCTGAGTTTCATTTCTGATATGTCAGCTAGAGTACTGAGGGTTTTTCTACCCAGAAAGTAAAGTCGGTTGTCCTCCAGGATGCGACAGAGGCACAGACGGTGCATACTTTTTTCTGCTACTTCTTCGACATTACAGCTCAAGCAGTAGTAATTGAAAGGGAGATCTATGCGCTTGGCTTGGGGTCGGAAAATCCCGTACCCCCTTGACAGTAGCCATAACGTACCGCAGGTGCAACCAACTTTGAGAAGTTAAGAAGTTCCATGTTTCACTGCACCATCTTGCTTGGGAAGTCTACAAAAAAAACAGTATCAATTCGCTTTTAGGAGGATGAAAGTGGAAGACCGAAGTTATTGGCAATATCGACATTTCAATGCAGGGCTACCCTCTAAGCCAGATTTATCGCTATGACGTTATTAGAAATGAGCTTATGTATGCCTGCCGATGCGCGGGTGGCTCTTGAATGCCTTGCTATTACGCGCAGCGATAAGTGGGATTCCAGAACTATATTGTATCACCACGAACACACCAGGAAATGACAATAGGTACGCTACAATACAATAAGTAACTACGTACAATCATAATTGCAACTCAACCAATTCGTACACTCACATATTTTCTCTCAAGCAACTGTGACTAAAGCCGATTCGTTTATGCGAAAAACTAAAAGTGTATTAACTCTCTGCCATACTTATAGTCGGAGTATGCTTACACTCAGACTATAGACTTTTAATCGGACTAATATAATATACGCATGATAGTGGAAATATTTATTAACCATTCGCCACCGTTCACATATATTTGTGTATATAAAATGGAATGGGAAATGTTTTTGGCTGCTTGATAACATGCTTTATGTATGTGTAAATAAAATAGCCCTATATATCGAGCCAAAAATCACAAAAAGCTTAAGCAACAGAAACAAAACTTTACAGAAGAAGGTTTTTTTTAAATTATCTCCGCTTTTATTTCAGTTAATTCGTTGAATTTTAGTTTTTAATTGTTATTATGCTAAATATTAGTAACGCAATGAATTTTAACTAATATAACGTTATTTTTTGTCCCTCAAGCTTTTTTTGCTGTCTCCCTGAGAACCTTCTGTGTATATTTTTGTGTTGGTTAAGCTAAAAAAAATTTAAGAAAAAGTAAATATCAGTTTTTTTAACTAATTTTGTCTCCAAATTGCTTACCGGATCTGAACTATCTCAGTTTTTCGCCTGGACCACGAAATCAAATTTAAATCATAATAAATTGTTGCAGAGTTATCCAAATAACCATATACTTATAGATGATTTTTTTTCAAGTTGGGGAACATAGCCTTTAAAACAATAGTAACTTACTTCAATACAATAATTTTTTTGGATTAGGTATACAGTTGAATAATAATAATTCTGGATTAAAAAATACTGTATTTATTTATTTTTATTTTTTTGATGGAAAAATTCTAATAATTTGTTCGTGAAGTTACATAATATATACAAGTATGTACGCAGATTTTTTATACGAAAATATGCTTTCCTTTATGGTCTAAATTTGTGTGTAGTTTTGTTGAGATATATTCAATGGGTCACGAGCTGTGGGATAATTTCCAAATACATAGCAAAGGTTATGATAAACTGGTATGTGATGTTTGATTCTGATATCATTAGATGATTCATATTTGGTCCAAATGTAATGAGGCTATATAGTATACAGATCTTACATTATAAAATAATGAAAACGAATTATAATTATAACTATCCATTTTTTTAGCTAGGGCCGTTGAAAAAAATGTATTTCCAAAAAACTTAACTTCTATATTTAACAGGCTAAAGTTCGTATCGCCTTGTAAACCAAATTACATGTGATAATTATTAATGAACAAATAACATCAAAGTTAGTTGTAAATATTCTGACAACAACACATAGTTGATAGGAACAGCTAGCCGTTTTCGAAGGCCACTAAACCTTCATCATCAGCGTTCTTCTGTGTTTAACTTAAACAACTTAAACTTCATTCCATTAAAGAAACATGATAGGCCATTTTTAGGGGAAAATTATGTAGGAAAAAGATGTTGTATTCTAAACAAAAATGGTTACAAAAATTATTCCGAAAAACGCTGCTTTTAAAAGTTATGATGCCAAAATCCAATATATGTTATTTTTTAGGTGAAAAGTGCAATTCGCTTGACCGGTATGCACGATATCATTGAAATTTTTACACACATGTGATTTCTTATGGCCGGTCTATCAGAAACTGCCAGTGGAGGAAGTAAAATAAATACTTTCGGCAATGTTTTTTTTTATATGTGGGTAAATACATTGTTATCAGAAAGGTCTAATCTACTTAATTATTTAAAAAATAGATAATGAAAGATTGTATGCATACATGTACTTCATACGATCTTACTTGCTTTATTTTCCAAAGAAAATTTTAGCTTAAGTAACAAGTTGCTGTTACAAAAATTGTAAACAAAAAATAGTTTTTACTTAAATTGGTTTTGCTATAACATTGGAACGGTATATGCTATGGTTGTAAAATTTTGACAGATAATGGCAATGACAACAAGTTAATGATTTTTATAAAAAAAAACGAATTTCGAAATCATGTTGGGTAATAATCCGGTTAACACTCATAGTATTTTTGTACTAATGCATATGATTGTAGCTCACACAGTCTATAAAATGAAGTCGTGTGTTCTGCGTAATTTAAAAATGTGTATAAGCATAATTGTTGGATGTTTATTGTAATCGGTAAACCTGACGTGTGTGTAAGAGGACTAAAAGTTTAAAGTACGAGTACTCTACTAAAAAATTATCAAATCAGACTAAAGCGCTTCTTCCTTTAATAAAAATTTATTTAAGTTTAACATTTATAAACGCACTAATAATCCCAAATTATTATTTTACTTATATAGTAAAATAATTTTTATTAAAAATACATAGCTGTATCCAGCTGTGCGTTTATAAATTGTAACAATTCCCAATAAAAACACTAAAAGTTTATTTGTTGTTGGTTCAGCAAGTCTAGATGCATTTCATTGCTCCAAAAGGGTCACTCAGGCTATTATACATGTATAAAGACTTTTGTGGAAAATGCAGCTCTGACATGTTGAGTTTTTATTGTTTTTTTTTTAATTTTTGAAACAAATATAAGAGCAGAGATGAATTTTCGTCAAAATTATTAATACTTGTATCATAGTCTGGAACAGCCTTTAGCAACACTTTAGCTGACTTCAACAACAATTCTAAAAAACACTCAATGAATGATTGAGAATTATAAAACTACAATCATAATAGGCTAAGAAACTTTTTCAAAAATAACAAATATTATTATTCAGCATCTGTTGCTTATTATTTACATCACTGCGCAACATCACCATATAAATACT
This sequence comes from Tachina fera, assembly GCA_905220375.1. Classification (NCBI taxonomy): domain Eukaryota; kingdom Metazoa; phylum Arthropoda; class Insecta; order Diptera; family Tachinidae; genus Tachina; species Tachina fera. Next base: position 47,360,830 of record LR999964.1, on the reverse strand, counting down.
AGTATCTTATAGTTCTGCTCATCTCTGTAGCTTAAAGCAGACAGGCAAGCATAAAATTTTATATGTATGCAAATTGTATGAAGTGACAGTAAGATAAGATTATGTTTAATATTTAAAAGACACACTAAGCATTCACACAAACCAACATTAATAGTTTATTTAAATTACAAGCATTTTTTAAATATTTTAGATAACCTGCTCGTACAAAGAGCCTGTTTCGTTTTACTGGCAAATAAACAAACAAACAAAATAAAACAAGAATGCTTGGTGGGGGTTTCCTATGACGCTTTACACAAGTTTAACCATGAACATTTTTTTAGACAGCTTAGCTTTTAATATGAGTACGAAATAAATGAACTAATAAAAAAATAAATGAATCATTAACAAACAATTTCAAAATCCGTTGTAATAAAAAAAAACAAAACAAATACCTGAATATTTAGCAGCTGCTTTTTAACGCACAGTTTCTTGTTTTTCCCCTCCCCAGTCACGCCACACTGTAGCAAACATTCTTTCTTTATCTTTGGTGTTTGTGCTGTGTAATATGAAATTCCTCTAAGAGTTAAAGTTGTTGGTGCTGCTGTACTCGTATTAAGTATTTCTGGTCAAAATAAAAGCACTTTTCCAGCATTCAAGTTAGTATTTATATTGTTGTTGTATTTGTTGTTGTTTTGTTTGCATTGTATTCTTCAGTGAGATATTTTCATCAAAGAAGAAAAGTTTCTTTTTTTTACAACTTTATTTATTTCATTCTTTCGTTTAGAGTTGCAACATTTCCGCTGGAATATTTTCCATCTATTTTCAACTACTTCCATTTATTTGCATATAAAATGCGTTGTAAAGTGTTTTGCATTTAGTTTTTCTAAGTTTATTTTTTCGAGCATTTTACACTTGAAGAAAAAGAGCATTTTAGTATTTTTGCGAGAATACCAAAATTTATTGTTGACTAAAATACATAAACTTAAGGTCGAAAATTCCTTAAGCATCAATATGTCTACAAAAGAATATACATGTTTATATGACAATGATTATTTTGACGGCAGCAAGGCAACTCGGCGGCAGGTTGTTGTCCATGCTGATTGTGCTGTTCAAGTATAATTAAACTAACTTCTATTTTTGTTGGCGACAATGAGCAAATAAATATTGTGTTGCCAATATAATTCAAAATGTGAAATGAATGATGCCTTACAATTACTTCATATTCACCCTTATTCCATTTGTCAATGTAGTCGTCAGGTCAAGACAATACCAAATATGTATTGGGGTTTTGTTTAATATCTCTCGAGAACAATTTTATGCTATTGGCAGAGCCCAGAAAAAAAATTTGGTTTGGAAGCACTAACAACTGAAGAAAGCAATGCATTGTTTATTTGATAACAAAAGCTTCGAAAAATGCTTTTGAAAAGCACTAACATAAGGCGGGTACTCACAAAAGTTGTATATTATCACTTCTGTGAAGCACTTTAGTAAGACAAAAATATTTTATTGCTTTTTGGAAGCTAAATGTATTGCTTCTAGCTGTCTCATCTCGAACAAAAAAAAATTCCTTATTCATCCGCAAAACAGCGAGTGATTCTGTAAGATTGTCTCCCTTACAAAAACGCTTCTGGGTCTTTCCTTGAGGTCTATAAAATAGCATGAGCCTGTCAATAGTAAACATATATTCTAGACAACGGGTATACAAGCCCTAATTTGTTGATATTGCATTGACTTGACTGAAACAAGGATGACTATTTAAAAGAAAAAACATCGCGGAATTCGTTTAAAGAAATCAATTGATTTATTTTGATAGTTTTATGTGATACATGTACAATTGAATTTTGTTTTTGCAAATGTGAAATATTTGAAGGTGGCACCACTGAAATATGTATTTATACTTGAATATCAGATGATTATCATGATGCTGCCATCTCCAAAATAATTAAGTAGCTGGGGACAAATACAGCTGGCGGTATTTTAAGTTGTATTTTCGTGCAGCCTGCTTTGATCAAAGTGTTCAATGTATTACAATAATAATTATTAAGGAAATTACAACTTCTTGCTTCGTCACGCTATATATACTTGATGGATGACACGTAAGAATTAAGTCATTAGAGTATTTAAAGTTCAATTCCATCCAGGTGAAAATGGAAGGGAAGAAAAATAGTAAAAGAAAACGTTGTCATAGTATACACCAAGGGATCAAGAATGATCTGCGATGTCGGCTTTGGAGTCTTCTCAGATAATCTTGGGATATAATGCTTCTACCGTCTCCCTAACGAAGGCAGTGCATTTCAGGCTGAAATGTTGGCTGTAAGGGAAACAGCTAGGGCGCTGATCAACAGAAAGGTACAGGGCAAAGTCGGTATCTTTGTCAACAGCATTCTATTCCGAAGATCCTAAGCATTTCTATTCCTCTATTCTAGTTGGGGAGTGCAAGAGTGTGCTATCCAGACTGGCTGGCCAGGTTGACCTCACCCTCATATGGGTTCCAACACAAAGCAACTTCCCAGATAAGGAACACCTCCAATGCTGAGTCGGAAGCCATGCAATTTGGTACTATAAGAAACTGCTTCATCAAGTATTATCTCTATAAGGATGAATATAGATGACGCAATATATACACATGCAAGGTTGCTAATTATAGGCGCTCAATATAATTGACAATTAAAAACAGTACGGAAAGGTGGAGGTTCATCGCAATCATTACCAGGCACTGGACTATCAGCAGAAATGCTACTAGGATAGGCCAGTCTTATCCTGAGTTCTGCCCTAGTTGTCGTGAAGAAAACAAAGAAGAGACAGCCATTCTTCCACTTTATTTGCGAAAGTCCAGCTTTGTATTTCTCGAGAAACCAGTTTATAGGCACCCAGATACTAAACGTCCTTCCAGAGTTATCAGAGACTGGTTTAAGTAACCTCATTCTAGAGCTTGGAGTGTTATGTGGGCAAAACTGGACTCAGGAAGATCCTGTATATGAATAGGAAACCATTGAATATATTATCTGCCAAAGCTGCAACGTCATATGCTTAGATGGCTCAGCAGACGTTTCCATGAGAGCATTAGTGATATTGCGAAGTATAAGTTGGAGGATATCAGGTGCTTATTAATGGAAGTTCAGTGGTATAATGACAGATAAAATAGTCAGTTCTGGGGATAAATATATAAATGGGGATAAATATTACTTTTGACGAGAAATAGAAGGGAATCACAATGAACCCAATAGGGTCTCCGAGTGGAGGTACGTTATAGCACCAACCTTCCCAAACTTACCTAACCTTATCAGATATGTCAATGCGGCGGGTTGGATTTAGTAACAATCACCGTATCCGAGTACTTTGATACGGTCCTACATAGATTGGAGTGGTCTGTCAAAAAAGAATCATATATATTCTACCTTAATGCCTGCGTGAATCGGGCAGCCACGGAAAGTAACCAATTAACCAACCGACCGAACTACTGGCCAACCAACCAAAGCCATTACTCAACCACGCATTGAAATTATTACAATTCACTGCAAAAATGGTGAAAATTCCACGGTCACACTTCGAAAAACTAAAACATTTTAGGGTCGTCGTAAAGTACTTTCTCGGTCGACAATTGTCATAAAATTGATGGAATTATATAAGCTGCTGAGAAATGTTAACTGATTTAAAGAATCGAACTCGTGGACGTCATTCAGGCACTACTGAGGTTTTAGCTATTGTAGCTAATAGTGTTGCAGATAAAATCGGGTATTCAACAAACGATTGTTTATGGTCAACACGATACCATCGCCATTTTGCAAGAAAACTTTCCTGTCCGTGTGATTTGTGAAAGAGGTTATCACCGAGCTCGTGCAATTTTATACCTTTAAATTATCGTTTTTGGGGCTGTGTGAAGTATAGTATGTGCTAATGGACCTTATGCAGCAGCAGATGTGCGAATTGGTGAAGCAAAATTTCATGAAAAGAATGTGCTCTTATAAGCTTAGTCAATGCGGCCATTTGGCAGCTATCGTTTTCTATTATTATTATTTGTTGCTTATACGCCAAATCGTAGGCGCATAGTGCCAAGTTGTTTTTCATTATTAATGACATAACTTCTTCTTAACAAATTAAATAAACATGCGATGATTTCGCTTATAAATGCTCGTTTTCTTTACATAACAAAATGAAACCTCTTAAGAGACCTACACTTTGTATATGTAGATCTACCACAACACATCAGAAAATTATATATTAAAATATTATTTCAGTGTTCTTTTCTATTGCTTCTGTTTTTTTAGAAAACTACTTTTCCTTAATATTAAAGTTTTTTATTTCTTGGTTGGTTTCTGTGTGTGATGCGCTTTTAGTTAACCAGTACTTTTGTGTCTAATCTAGTTAAAGGCATTCATAACAAATTTGCTGTTTCAACAAAATAATTCCGCTTTTGTGAATTTCCTTCTGTCCTTATAATATTTCCACGATTGCACACACATTCAAGTGAAACGAATGCCATGAGTTTACACATAATTTTCTCATTTTCTTTAAAAAAAAAATTTGCAAAAAAGCATTCACTTTGCGTTAACAAATGCATATTTATGTGTACACAGGCAGCAGTGAGATTTGTATGCAAAAAAAAATTGTTTGCTTTAAATAAACAGTTGAAGATTTAGATGAGAGTATGTCTCGTAAAATTAAAGAGGAAGTTATATGTTGTGTGTTTTATAATTTGTCACATATCTTCGTTTCGATTTTAAGTGGAGATTGGCGCGCTTTGCAAGTGCTTGACTGGAACTACGGGAAGGAATCATAGAAGCTCTAATTTTGAGCGAATTCCCACCAGACTGTCTAGAAAATACTCCCTGGTTTTCTTGCGTTGCTTGCTTAAGGGGAAGTTCAAGATGAAAAAAAACAGTTACTGAAATCAATTCAAAGATTAAAATTTTGCGATAGTCCAACCGGCTAAGTTCATTTCAGCCATTTATGTAACATCTCCGAATGTTATTCATGTCAGGAAATGAATTTTTCGAAAATTTAAAGATTATTTCATAAATGCCACTATCCGCCTTTTTCACAATGTACAAGTAAAAGCTAACAGGGCTTTAACGGCAAGTTTTGTATGAAGAACTTTCAGTTAAGGTTCATGTTACATCTTTTTAATCATACATTGTGAAAAGGGACGTAAATTTGCTCGTTAAAGAGGTATTAGTAGCACAATTTCTTTATAGTAGGATGCCTGCAGAATTTTTCATTTTTAAGCAATGACCACAAATCCTGTCAAAGAGTACATATTTTAGGGTTCCGTACACCAAAGGTGAAAAGAAACCCTATATCCGTCTGACCGTCACAGGCTATTTGCTTGAGAACCGTAAGAGCTATGCACCTGAAATGTTCACAGAATATGTAAAACTTTGGCCGCTACTGCAACAAATATATCTTCTCCTTATTCTGTCCCCTGGCTCCCATTGGAGCACAGAGGCTCACAAAAACTTCGCCATCTATTCCGATCTTTTGCTATATTTTTCACTTCGTTGAAAGAATATCCTAGTGTTTGTATCTTTATATAAATTTCACTTGCATGTGTGTTATGTTCTTCCTCAACAGAATTCCGTTGGTAGTTTTCGTAGTGTGTGTCCTATCCATTTCCACATTTTCTTTTTCATCTCTCTCTAGGTGTATCAGTATTTGTTTACTTCTATTCCATAGTTCTTCGTTGAAAATTATGTTTGACCACCAGATCTTCAGAATTTTTCTCAGACACTTGTTCAGAAACGTTTGAAACTTAATTGCAAAAAAAACTAAAAATCACCAAAACTAAACTAAGAGTAAGTCGCCTGAAACCGAAAACATCGCCATAAACTAAAAAACCCCAAAACTAAAAAATGCAAAGAAAAAAAGCCAAGATATATCCCAAACACGCAAAAATCGCCAAAAACCGAAAAAAAGTTAACTGGATACTTAAAATTTTTGATAAAATTTCTACATACATAAATTCGTATAGAACGAGTATTAAAGGGTGGTTAAATTTTAAGGGGCAATGTTGAATATGAACCACACCTAAACGTCAAGTTTTTTTCGGCATTTCATTTGACATTTCTCAATTTCAGACTAACTCAATTTGAACCATGGAAAGATACACAATCGACCTAAGCGTTAAAAAAAATGGGCGTTAAAATCAAAATACATATCGAAGAAAATAATCTTCAGTGGTGAGGCACATTTTCACCTCAGTGGATTCGTCAATAAGCAGAATTGCCGCATTTGGGCGAATGATAATCCAACAGTGATTGTCGAAAAACAAATGCACTCACAAAGAGTGACTGTTTGGTGCGGATTATGGGCTGGCCGCATCATCGCGCCGATTTCTTTCCAAAATGAGGCCGATGAGATGATAACAAACTTTTTATGGCCCTAATTGGAAAATATAGATGTGCACTATATGTGGTTTCAACAGGCCAGTGCCACTTGCCACAGCTAATGAATCAATGCCTAATTTGCGCGACAAATTAAATTGCCGTGTTATCTCACGTGTTGGCGATGTCAATTGTTCGCCAAGATCATGTGGTTTGACACATTTGGAATTCTTTCTATAGGGTTATTTGAAAGAAAAGGTGTACGTCGATAAGCATGCAACAATTCAAAAGCTAAAGGATGATATAATTCGGTACATTAACGACATAAAACCTCAATTATGCCTCAGCGTCATCGAAAATTTGGACCATCGGTTAGAGGTGTGCCGCTGAGACCATTTGTCCGATATTTTGTTTCATACATATGTAATTGAATTATACCATATTATCATAATAAAACGAAATGACAATAATTTCCTAAATAATTTGTGTTTTATTCAAAATCAGCATCGGCCCTTAAAATTTAACCACCCTTTACATGTGTAGTGTCCGTACGGGGCTCTTCGTGTGCAAGTCAAATGCGCACTTTGCTGATTTTTATTAAATTTAAGTTAGTATATTAACTATAAACTATACTTAACTATACACTATACTATACTATACTCATTAATTGGTGAGTAGGGCCCTAATACCTATGTTTACATTTCGCCTCTAAAAAAGTATGCATTTATTTAACAATTACTGTTAAATGGTTAACACTGTGCTGTTAACTACAAAATGAGTTCTGCCAAAAATTTTTTAATTGATTGATGTCTCTGCTCGTTAAATTTATCTTAAATTTTTTTTGTAGAACTTCACTAAAGGAGATCACATGATTTAAAATTTTTTTGAATTAATAAAAAATTCATTTACCCGAGGTGCAACGACATACCAACCCAAGGAATACAAAATCCAATTTCAAAATTTAATTTTGATCATAACTTTTCCATGATTGTGTGAAATTTCAACAATATCCCACAATCCATTTAGAAACTGCAGTTTTTTGTTGTTTCTATATAAATTTTCAATTAACCCACTGTGCAGCGCGCATTGTAAGGTGTTTAGTTAAGTTTGTGTTGCATTTCCTGCACTTTCATCTTCTATATAATTTTTCCGTATTTTAAGTAGCTTTTTATTATGTTTTTTTTATTTTTATTTAATGCTTGTGTACATATTCGCTGTTACGTTGGTATCTTGTTTAACAATGAAAATAATGCAATTTAAGTTTATTTCGTTCTCATTTTAATCGTAAACATACAACTCCAGGTGGTAAAATTTTATTTTCTTTTTGTTATTGTTTTTTTCTTCTTTTTTTTTTGTATGATACAAGATTAAACTTTTTTTTAACAAGTTGTGTGTTATTTGCATGACTTTGATTTAAATCTTTTTACGACTTATCATCAAATAGCCAAAGTTTTTTCAAATTGTATTAACGCATTTGAAGCCAAAACCAAGACAACAATAAGTGTAGTAGTTTTTCGTGGTTTTGATAGAAATATAATAAAAACTTTTTACACTTTTTACTTTTAAAAATCCCGGTTTTGTTTTCAATTGCTCTTTTTATAGTTTATATTGTTAAAGATACAGTTTTGTCTTGTTTATTCTGCCGTGGAAAAATATTAATATGAATAAATAATGCAAACTCCTTCTCGTGTTGAGTTTCTCGAAGTAGTTATAGAAATTAACAAAACCCTATTTCGCATTTTATTGCCTCATTTATATTTTGGCTAAAATTTAATTTTTCTCGAAGAACATGCAATTTTCTCACGGATTTTTTTTTGTCTTCGGCATAATTGTAGTCAACATAATTGTTTTTATTTTTTTTGTATTCACAAACGTAATCTACAGAAAAATTATTCCTTATAATAAAATTCCTACAGCCTTATTTATAAAACTTATAAAACTTATAAAAGCTTGGTTAAGGTTTTTTAAGAAAAATTTTGTATGAAAATTTGTCTTAAAATCCCTTTATAAAACCTTAATAAGTTTTATAAATAAGGCAATATAATATTTTGATTTATTATATTTAATACAACATTTTAATTTTAGAAAATACTTTTTTTCTCAGAATTTTCAGTTGTTGTAGGTTACATCTGAAAGCATTTGTTATCATTAGCTCTGGGGTCTAATCGTAGCTTTCGATAACGGGCTCATTCGATAACGTTTTTTCAGTTTGAGATTTGGCATTCGCTTTCGATCAATGTAATTATATGGTAAGATATCGAATGCCATAATCTAAAGCTGAGAAAACGTGATCGAATCAGCTAGTTATCGATAGCTAAGATTATACCCCTGACCTTTTGCCATATTTGTGGCAACAAATGGATTTCCTTAAAATTTTGTTTAGGAAGAAAACGAATCAAACCGACTTCGGATATTTTCTTCTGAAGTGAAGCATATTGATCGAAACAAATCGTAGATCGGTGGGGAAATATCTGGACTAAAAAGCGGGCAAGGAAAGGCTTCCCATCCGCTATTTTTTTTTAAATAGCTTTAAACTGCTTTTGCAGCATGATTGATTCATACGGCTTCATTTACGATCAGATATTCCATGCACTTGTCTGTCAAAACTCGCTTCGATTAAAACAATTATGTTCGGTAGAGGTTCCCTGTGATTGTTTGCTCTGATTTCAGCGCCTCATAACAAAGGGGGCCCTTTTCTCGGCACAACAAATACAGAGAATCGCCTTAAGGTCGTAAGTGTTCGACTTTGGCATTCATTCGTAAGGATGATCAAGCTACACAATTTATTGCGCTTCGGGTTGTCGTAATGCAATAATTTTTCAAAGCAAGTAATGATTCAATGCAAAAACTACTTCTTTTTATGGCGTGCAGGCAGCAAAATAATTTTTTAACGTCTCTTAGCTTCAACGCGTGTGGTATCAGGGAATGACAAAATTTTGAGTATTTGCCGTTAAGCAACTATGATGCGTAAACCTAAAAATAAAAAAGCCCATATGCAAACACAAGCATTAAATTTAAGCCGAACTATAAACATCCGACAACTATATTTATAAATTTTTTTAAATTACGCAGCACAAACGACAATCACTAAAATTTATAGACTATATGAGCTGCAATCATACGCATGAGTTTAAAAATACTCCGCCTATTAAACAACTACACCTGCGTATATACAGGACTTTTTTATTTATACGTGGTTTCAAACAGCCACACACGTACTCACACTTTTTTCATTGTATTTTATACACACAAATGATGGTACACACTTACGATTGATGAATAAATATCTCGAGTATCATGCATATACTTTTTTGCCTGATTAAATATCCATAGCCTGAGTATAAGCATTGCCTGGGTATAGGCACACTCATGCTTTAAGTATGAGAGAGAGAGAGAGAGAGAGAGTCAATGCGCTTGATACGAATGTGCCCTTTTATTTTATAACCCAAATAGAGATGCTCTTTTGTGTTGGAATCGTTTTAAGTCATAACTTCTTGAAAGAAAATGTATGAGCGCACGAATTGTTTTTACATAGAATAAATGGGCTTGAAGGCCAGTTATGAGGGGCGGACGCGCCCTCTAAAATACAACTTATCACCATGAAATTTTTTTGTATTTTGTTTACATAAAACTGAAACGATTTGGGGCGAGAGAATATAAGAAATCAAAAAAAATCTCCATACAACTAACGGGCACTGTAATGTAAAATATATCGAGCCCTAACCTCCAAAAAAGCTTAACCAACACAATTTTGGAGCTCGTTTTTTGACCCAAATTGATTACTTACGATAGCAAAGTACCGATTTTGGTAAAAAAAAGGTAAGCTCGAAAGTTGTGACGCTTAATCTTTTTTAGCGGTTATGGCACGATATACAGTCGTGTTAAACAAAATTTATTGCTAATTTTTGCTTAAATACCCCAAATTGTTTATGATTGCCGGTTTTCTATTTGTTTTGTTTGTGCAACACTTTTACGAAATATGAAAGTGTTAGTAACTACTTTTTATTTCGTTTAAAAATTTTGTGTTATTTTATTTTCATGAACTCTCCCATGTCTAAAATGTGTATCATGCAATCAAAATTCAAACAGTTAATTACTGAAGTGTAGAGGAAACTTAAATATTTTACATGTAAATTAAGGCTAAATATGAAAGTAAATAAATAAGAAATTAAGAAACTGCATAAATCATTATTCAAAGGCAATAATTCAAAATGAAATGAAGAAGCAACAGATCACGATGGATTTGTTTAAAATAAACATTAAAAGTATAATTAAAAAAATTAAAAGTATAATTAGCTCATAGAAATATTTTATTACTTTCATCTAATATAAAATAATGCATTAGTTAAATAGATAATATATTATTAAAAAAACTTTTCTAATGTAGTTGGAAAACCTCACGAATTTGCTTGCAACTTGGTATGAAAGATGCTGATGAATTTTTTTGAACGGCTAAATTAATAAATAGAAATAAATATATTTTAGAAAATATGAACATAAGACATCATAAACAAATGCTAAAAATATTAATATAAAAGTATTTTATTCAAATGAAACTAAATCATTTAAAAATTTTCAATGCCTGAAATCGTCTTAACTCTTTTAAAGAACTATTCGCTTAACTTTCAAATGCCTATGAGTGCTCATTTAATTCTAAAAAAAATTAGCCAAGAATAATTTCTTAATCAGGATCAACTTAATTTTTTTCAATACTTATTGAATGAAATATTTTTTATTAATTAATGTGCTTTTCTAAAGAAAAGAAAAAAATAAAATTAAATTAAAGTAATTAATAAATAAATTAAATTAATGCTGCAAACAGAATCCGCCAGCACATATTAAAATTATAAACTTAAATACTACAGTAATTTCCCCCTAAATATTTTTTTTCTCTTAAAATGCAGAGTTTGTATTTATCTAATTGACAGAGTAAACCATTTATGCGGTACTTTGTTAATTTATTCTCTAATTAAAATTCTTGTTTTTTAATAAATTGAGTAAATCAATTATGCAGACACTATTGTTAAATAAAGGGTCCGCCATCTTACGTTTTTTTTCAACTAGTGCTATTTCGTGAATGGTAACACTTAGATCATGTCTGATTTGACAAATAATTAGTTTTATCCTTCCGCTGAACGAGCTAACTGACCATTCAATGCGTTTTCGCTTCACTAAGTGGGCCTGCTATCGACTTACGGAAGATGCCGTTTTAGCCAAAAAAAATCAACTTTTCAGATGAAGCTCATTTTGATCTTTGCGGGTATGTAAACAAGCAAAATTGTCGCATTTGGGGCACAGGAAACCTGCACGCATACATTGAAAATCCGAAGCACCCAAAACGAGTCACTGTTTGGTGCGGATTTTGGTCCAGAGGCATAATTTCGAAAATGAGCAAGGAGTGGCCGTTACAGTCAATGGCGATCGTTATCGGGCCATGTTGAACGAATTGGCAACATTTGGTTTCAACAAGACGGCGCTACGTGCGAAGCTTCAGTAGTTTAGTTTAGCCTTTTCAAAAAAAAAAGTTATCTGGCGGACCCTTTACTTTTGTTTGAAATTTGTATCACAGCAAACGCAAAAAATACATAAAGCATCCTGTTAAATTTCCCTGCAAGTGTTACCACCTACTTTTCCCAAGAGGAAATCTTGTGATTACAAAAACTCAATGTAATTGTTAAGTTTCAAGTTCATGAGATACGAAATCAAATTTTAACTCACATAACTACGCCGCCCCACTTTTCTAAAACTAATATTTTTTACACTTGAAATCGGTTCTTAAATGAAATTAAATAAAATGTAACACAAGGCGTTTAATTTTAAATGGTCGGCCATTTTAAGAATTTTCATAACCACAGAAAATTTTCACATTAAAAATTACGAAAACAAGATTAATTTAACTTTTTTCAGCAATAATTTCGCTTTATATGTGTTTCATTTTAATTCAACATGATTTACAGTAATTTTCAAAGAAAATTTTTTCTTTTGAAGTAACTTTATTTCATGTTGATTTAACATTCCGTATACCTGGCTGATGACAAGTAAAAACTAAACACTTACACTAATAAAAATAGCACGATATAAGAAGCTTCACTCAGGCATTGAAATTATTAAAATTCACTACAAAAGTTAAGAAAATTTCTTAGCCGCAGTTGGCGGGACTAAAGCATTTATAAGACGTTGTGAAACACTTTTTCGGCTTTCAATTGTGAAACTGGTTGATAAATTTCAGCTGTTGGGACAAGTTAGGGATGTGAAGAATCGAATTAGTGCACGTCGCTCCAGTACAACTGAGAATATTGCTGTTGTGTGCCCACCAGTGATCTGCAATGAACCGTTTTTTCGCTATTCATACTCCCAGCCAATCTGAGATTCGAAAATGAAGGAAAGTTCGCTGTAGCTAACAATTCTAGAAACATTCTCGTTAAAAAAAGTTTAGCAACAAGAAAAAATTTGTTTCACTAAATTTTTTTATTTTTTGCATGTTTTGTTGTACAGAGGAATAAAGTTTATTTTCTATTTAGAAGCAATGAAATTTAACTATTAATGACGTTCTTTATGATTACATAATGATATCGCTAAGGGTTCGCTATTGATTCGTGAGAAAAACAACGAAATAGAAAGCTTTGCTGCCACATGCTGAGCGACGAGTGAGGTCTAGCAGCACTTTCTCTTTCCATTTACGATAACCGTTCTCGAGTGTTTTGTCCGAGAAATGTGAACGCAACATTCGAATGCGATATTTTTTACGAATGTTTTGGTTAGCTGGGCTGACTCATGAAATTTAAAATATATTTGCTCAGACATCGTTTAAACTCAACTACTCTGACTCACTTACACTCACAATAAGATTTACAAGTATAGGTTGCAATAAACACCCTGGAGAAGAGTAGGCGATAATTGTCTAAAAGCTACTAGTTCAATTACTAGAATAACAAGAACTAGTGTAAAAAGGGTTAAAGTTGTTGTGTAAAATTGCTAGTTCTGATGAGTACTATTATATGAATTAGTTCTAAGGCACCACATTGCAAAATAAGTTTTTACTGTTTAACAGAGCCCTTGCACTGTATGACAATTGCCTATCATACAATTATTACAATTTTAGGTCCATTAAAATTACTAGATACATATTTTTAAATTTTGATAAGTAATGACGAATTTTAACCAGCAGTTGTCACTGGGTAACAAAGCAATGAAACCAGCAATTTTATAGAATTTTTCATTGCAAAAGAACTGGTAATAATCTACATAGTCCTAAACTAGTGCCAATGGCACTAGTAATTTTCTAAACACACTCAATGCTAATTTGAGCATTAAGATGTTATAAAAAGTTGGGAACTAGTGGTGGTTTTTGTACTAGTAAAATACTATTTAGAAACTAGTTCGATCTCCTGTAGGATATATTTTTACCGCACTCACACTCATAAATCACCTCAGATTGATTCAACTATTCCAACAACAAAATGAATAAATAAACCAGAAAAAAAGTGCAAAAACACAACCACATAATGAGAACTTTAATGTTCGTATGCAAAGTTCGCATTGCAAATCATACTTATTTTGCATCGTCCATAGACATTGAGTTAAGAAGAGTCAAAATCAACAACGTCATAAATGTTGCTTAGTATGAGTTTGATGCTTACTTCAAACTTTCGAGTGAATATTATTCATAAACAACATTGCAATAAGCATGAGTGCGCATAAAAACAAGAAATTATTAGTCATGATTCAACTCTACACACTTTTTCACTACTCACTGCTGATCTGTCGTGCCCACAGTGTTGGAATTATCCGTATTTTCCATAAAGCATTTCAAAATTCAGTAGATACAACAAGTCAGGCCTACTGATTATTAGCAACGTCGTATATTTGTTAATTGGGCCCTTGAAATGCATCAATCTGATCCATAATATTATCGAAAAAGCGAGCATGGAACCCATTTTATCCCAATATCTCTACAGCAATTGGGGCAAATTACGGCATTCGATGTCGTAATAAATTTTATGCAATTTAAATTGTGTTTGTATGAAAATTTGGATGCATAAGGAATGCCATAATTTGACTCCTTCATGAATTTATCTCAATTTTGTATTGAAGAGCATTTCCAGATCAAAATTTTTGATTTATTAAGGCTTCGATAACCTCTCTTTTATCCCTAAAGATACAGATTGGTAGTTTGATGTCAGTTTCTTTTAGGCATTTAATACCTTCCTGAATAGTCGTGATCTAAGTCTAAACGAATGTGTTATCATACGACAGACAGAAGCTGGTGAACTATCGGTTGCAATTTATTGCCATTCAGTGTAAAGGATAGTTATAGAGTTATGCCTTACGAGTATTATTGTTGCTACCTTCCATTCCATACTTTCTGGTATTATTATGGTGATGCAGTTGGTTGGACATGCGTACATACATATGTATATAATTGGGATGTGATTCTGAATAACAGTCGTAGGTGAGGTTGTCTCTAGGGTATTATTCTTATACTCTATATAATAAGTCGCTAATGCCTAAAAATTTTTCTCTTACTAATAATTCGATGGTTTCCCTTCAAATCCCAGGCCTTACATAAAAACTCTCACTATTTTTTTTTATTTCTCTATAAAGCAGCGAATTTTCCGCCTCCATTAAAAAAAGTCTATGGAATTCGTGTGGGGCTGAAAGTTATTCATAAAGATTAAATAACATAAAATGTGTGAAACTCTGCTTAATTGTCTTATAAATGACTGTGCACATGCTAAATATTAATATTTGTGTATATTTGAACTAGGGTTTCTAATTTCCCCGACTTTTCCAATTCCTAGGAATGGAAAAGAAAAATGTTTTATTCCCTGGAATTGCCGGGAATTTCAATAACATATGAATTTAATTAAATCTCACCTCAATAGAAAATATAATTTTATGAAAAACATACACTCAGGGAAAAACTGCAACTTAAAAATAAGAAGAATGTGACACATTAATTAAAAAATTTTCAATATACATAAGAGAAAATGTATATTGAGATAAAAATAAATAAAATTAATAAATGAACACTGTAAATTAATTTTTTTCAATATTGAAATAAGAAATTTCAGCATGCCTTTACTTTCGTTAATTTTTCTTATTAATTCAATATGGTTTTTATTGATTTTAAGCATTTTTTCTCCGTGTGTACAGCATTTAAAATAAAAACAAGACGACTTTATTCGTTCATTTAATGAACAACAATATTTAAAAACCAAAAGCAAATAAATTCATATGCTTTGAGTTATAGCATGGATGGAAATTCCATCTACATCTGCCAAACTACATAGATACTATTTCCTATAAAGACATTTTAGGTTGAAAATACTTTGTAACTTTTAAAATTGTATGCTTGAATTACCCATCGTTACAGAGTTGTATTTTTCAGTAATAAAACAACGAACAGTAATGTAAAATGAAAAAAAAGCGAATTTCAAAAACGTAAATATTGTATTCCCAAATATTTCCTTTGAAAATTTCCCGGGATTTGTAAAAAAAAAGTTCCCGGGAATTCCCGGGATTTTTTTCCGGCGTAGGAACTCTAATTTGAACGCATTTTTCCTTTAGTCGAAAAGAGACTTATTTATAGTTGTTTAAAGCCCCGAAAACTATTTTAATTGTTGTGGTCATTTGTTATTTTTATGAGTAAACAAAAAAAAAACTTTTTTCTCTTGTCGGTTTGTTTTGTTTTGTTGTACGTTACCAACCAACCTTATAATTAAAATATTTAAACAAGCAAAGAATTTGGTAACAATTAATTTGAAGGGTACAATACAAGTACAAGCTCATAGTGGAAGTTTTTCGGTACGAGTATATGCAAATTCGCCAACGAACCGTAACCGCTTTAAATCTTTCTCAACGAAGGGAGTAAAAGGAAAATCATAAAGAGGTATTTAATGCGATATGAATTTTATAATTAGTTGTTTTTGTTACTGATTAAAAATATTTTATACATTTATTGATTTATTTATGCAAAATTGTATTTTTTTACTTTCATTACTGAACTATTTATTATTAAAAAAATTGTTAGTTCTTTTTTTCAATTATTTTTTATAAAATGTCAAAAGTTGGTATGAAAATGGAAATAAATACAAAACAGTAACAATGTCCTGTTAACTGCTTCTTATAGAGAGGACTATAAAAAGACATATTTGTATGGGCGCTTTAAAATTTAACACCTGAAACTAATTTTACGGCCTATTTGAAGTTGCACCCTTGTATAGAGAAAGAATGCAGAAAATCGTGTGATTTTTAAGCTTTTGGCTTATAGTGTTTACAGATTATTTATGAAGAACATTACAATCAACTTTTTCTTGGTACACATTAGCCTCGCTAACTCTCCTGTAAATGGGTCTTTTTTGAAATTTTTTTGAGAATAAGCAAAATTATCCTTGAAAACAGACATTTATGTAGTTGATATATTCTGTGAAAATATTTCTGTGGCAATAAGGAAAAAGTGCTTAGGTAGTCATACTGTTTTGCGCGACAGATCTTTTAAGCGTTCAAGTCGATTTTCAGAAATTTATTTCTTTAACAGTTAAATTGGGAAATTATAACATTAAGTACTTTTTGATTTTTGCCAGAGATTTGTCCTGAAATTCAACGTTAGGTCGCACAACACAGTTAAGTCGAAAATTCAACTTTAATATTAGAAATAAGCAAGAACTCAAAAAAATGTTCGAGTTCTTCGAATTGTTTTTTACGGTTGCCAACTTTTTAACTATATTAACCTTTAATAATGGTGCTTGTAATGTTCTCAGTAAATGTTGTAACGACACTATACACCAAAAGATTAAAAATCACACGGTTTTTTTAATTTTTTCTCTACACAAAGGTGCAACTTTAAATGTGCCCTAATCTGAGTTTCGGATGTAAAATTTTAAAACGCCGATGCAAGTATATCTCTTCTAGAGGAGAGTAAAACAACAAGAATCAGTTGGCAGAAAAAATTTGTTTTGAATTTTTTTTTATTAGATAAAGGAATTGCCAATAAGACCTCTGAATTCGAATTTTAAGCTTAAATTAGACGTCCTATACTCTATTGCTATAGCCATAAAAGAAACCAAAATTCAATTGTTTCATATCAAGTCACCTATAGTCACCCTGCAGAAAATTTTGTGATAATTGATCCAAACGAACTCGTCCTATGACTTGAGAAAATGAAAGTAGGGAGTAGTGTATGGTGAAAAAAATTTAACATATTCGCCATATTCCTTATGTATCGTCTTGGTATTCAGTCAATTTAATTGGAATTCGGTCTAGTATTGTAGTAAACGACACTGCGAACTGCCTAAAATACCGCTTTTGTTAGTGAAAGTATGGCAGATAATCCAAATTGCGGTATGAACGCTATG
The DNA here is from genome assembly GCA_905220375.1 of Tachina fera. Classification (NCBI taxonomy): domain Eukaryota; kingdom Metazoa; phylum Arthropoda; class Insecta; order Diptera; family Tachinidae; genus Tachina; species Tachina fera. The sequence goes on along the minus strand of LR999964.1, from coordinate 47,343,174 downwards.
GCCGTATGATAACCGAAATTTTGAAGATTATGAACTGGACGATGTGTGGTTAAGAAGACAGTGCCATGATCCAGATAAAAAGACCTATTTTGGCTATGTTCCATGGAAAGTTTCCAGAGACCGAAATTTCAATTTGCGATGTCAATTTGGCACCAAGATTATTCGTATGCGATCTAAAGCCGCTAAATTTGTTTGCGTATCCGTGACCTTACGTTATAGCTTCCTTACGTTATAGCATTTGAAAACTAATATTCGTCAAGTTATCAGCGAGATACCACCCGAATAGTGCGTAGAAGTGCTCGTAAACTCCTTTAAAAAATCGATTAAAATGGAATGAAAGTTTCATCGAAATCAAGGCTTTTATATGTGGTTTATTCAATTTTGCTTCTGAAACAGAGAAATGGATATCCTGATAGTAGAAAAAATTGTTCCAGGAGAACCATTTCCCCACTTTACCATGCCTGAAAATTGTTAAACCAGCAGCATAATATATAATAAGTTTTTGTTTGACTTATTTTGCAACTTGAAAAACTTAATTTCACCTTAATCTGCAACATTTCCTATTTTTGAAACCACCCTTCTACTGCGTACTAAATAATTTGCAATTGTTTGTTCAAAATATTTTATGGCTTGTTATGGCTGCAACTACTAATTTTGTTGCAATAAAAACAATTGTTTTTAAATTAGGTTTGATTTAAATAGAATGCCAATAAATTAAGACACAGAGTAGGGAAAATCCACCACAACTTGCATGTGAAACTATAGTCACTGCAAAAGAGAGACTTTTCAACCAACAAGGTTCATTTAAAACAAACGCAAATGTAAGAAGTCTTGCAAGGTCTTGTTCCTTATCTACTGTTAGCAAAAAAAAAAAACAATAGACATACGAGCGCACTTACAACAACCAATTAAATGGTTTTCTTACTTTTGTGTTTATAATTTTTTTATTTATTTATTATTTCAAAGAAAATTCAACAATGATTTTTGTTTCATCGAAACATTATGTAGGAATTTTGTTTGCATATAAAAGTGTGAGGTTTTGGTAAAAATATACGCTTTAAAGGTGCAATGACACAAAACTTTAAACGGAAGTTCACACGGAAATGATGCAGAATGAATAAATTCTTTACCACGTTTTTATAACGTTGTTGTTTTTTTTCTAATAAAAAACCACTAGATACTTGTGCAAGTGTTGTAAATGCATTTCGTTGTAGGAGATATCTTTTTATTTCATAGTTGGACTCTGTCATAATTTTTGTTGTTTATTATCACCTTTTTGTTAACATTCATCACATTAGATAGTGAAATTTTAAAGGTCTTATTCAGTGTTTTATACTTTGTTTGAGAGAAAAAAATTACTATAACTTTTTAAGAAAACAGTGGTTGTAATTTAATCTAAGCAAAGTGCTGGTTACATAAAAAATTTTCGTTCAAATATTTTAAGAATTTTATAGGAGAAGCAAAAATAAAAGTTATATATAACAAAACTACACTAAACGAAATGAAATGAAATGAAATCGCATTACGCTGAATTCTTTTAATTAATACAACAAGAAGTTTCACTAATAAAAAAACTTTTCATTACATTGATATTGAGGATTACATCAGGAACTGGATAATAACCATGCTGGGGGCAAGAAATGTTACTGCTAAATTAGGCAATAGCGAGAGGTCAAAATGGTCATACAAAGGGATACCACAGGGTGGGTTGATATCACCTTTCTAGATTAGATGCGTTGGGGGTTAAAATTGTAGCGTACGTGGACGATGTAATAGTAATGGTCTCAGGGATGTTAAAGGACGTGATAAGCGATATTATATCCAACGTTTTGGGCACACTTAGTAACTGGGCTACAGACTGTACACTAGGAGTGAACACAAATAAAACGGGTACCACAAAGTCCAAGGTACAGAACTTTAGACTTCCTCGGTTGAATAATCATGAATTGTCGCTATCAGACAACGCATAATATCTGGGAGCTATATTGGATCAAAAGGGGGTCAACTGGCTACGATTCATAAAATATCTTAGTAGTCACTGCGTTGAAAACATTCAGCTAAAATTACCTGATGATATTGAATTTAACATTGGCAATCTTAACGCAAATATTAAACAGTACCTCCCGTCCGCAGACTGTATTTAATAGAATTTATTCTACGGAAATTAAACTTCTGGTATGTGAAACAAGGAGAGCTAAAAGAAAATGGCAACAACACAGATCACCTCTAAATAAAATCAGACTTACAAGAATGTACTAAACGAATCAAAGAGCTTCTATCGTCGGAAAAAACTGCATTACTAGAAAAATATTTAGAAGTCTAGATGCTACGTCAGCATCAAATTACTCTTTACGGCGCGCTAATAGAAATCTTAAAAGACCCGTTGATCTTAAATCACCATTGCGCATTCGACCGGAGGCTGAGCAAGAAGCGATAGTGAGAAAGGTAACTTATTTGCTGAACATTTAAAATCTGTATTCACTCCCAATTCATGTACGGGTACTGCTAATTTAAGATGCGTGAAGTACAAAAAGTAATTGCTGAACTCAACCCGAAGAAAGCTCCAGGTAGTTATGGCATTAGTAACAAAATGCTGATGAACTTGCCGCATATTGCAATAAGAATCCTGCTATTTATATTTAATGCCATGTTACGACTGGAGTATTTTCCACATAACTGGAAACTTGCCAGGATAAAAATGATTCCAAAGCAGGACAAAGATCTTACCAAAACTGAGTCATATATGCCTAAAAGCTTACTATCTACAATCTCAAAGCTTTCCGAAAAGCTGCTCATGAGTAAATTGTCCAAAATTTTAGCTTATAATGGGTGCATCCCGGACCATCAATTTGGCTTTAGAAGTCAGCATAGCATTATTGAACAAACGCATAGATTAGTCGAAGTTTTAAGAACAACATTTGAAGAAAAGAAGTACTGTTGTGCTCTCTTTATTAACGTTTCTCAGCCATTTGATAAAGTATGGCACGAAGGCCTATTCTTAAACATTGAAAAGCTTTTGGAAAGTTATATTATTGATAGGAAGTTTGCTGTTGTAAAAGGAGAGTTCACGAGTCTGCCCGAATCTATATGTTCTGATGTGCCACAGGGTAGTATTCTGGGTCCTGTCTTGTATTTAATATATACTTGTGATATGCCTGTGAGCAATAATATCCACATTTCTACATTTTCCGATAATACAGCCTGTATGAGTGTGTACGAAAACCATTATGAGGCATCCCGCAATCTTCAGGAACATATTACCCAGCTGGAAATATGGCTGAACTTATCTAGAATTAAAGTCAATGAACAAAAGTGTGTCCATATAAAGTTTACCCTAAGAAGAGATACTTGCTCCCTCATTCGAATCAACAACCAATATATTCCTCAACACTCCCAAGTGAAATACTTTCGTAAACACCTTGAACGAAGGCCTATCAGTTCATATTTGAAGATACAATAAATAAATATATGTATTAAAAAAAAATACTGGATAAAAATTTTATCAAAAAAGTGGAATAATAAATAAATAAATAAGAACTTTCATGTAAAATGAATATTCAACACAGGGTTAAGAAAGGCAACGGTAGCATACCAGTCCTGTGGTAGGATGTTTGAATCTAAATGAGGCCTATACCCCAAAATGCTTAAATGTATGTATACAGCAATTGTGCGTCCAGTACTATTCCTTCGGAAGCTCTGAATGCTATACTAAACCTTATTCCAATCAATCTTCATATATTGGCGGTATCCTCAAGTAGTTCGGCCTTTGGGCGGTGTAGATCAAGGTCCTATGGCCATGCCAGAATTCTGGATCAAGTACCCCCTACGCTGAAGAAATTTACTGATTACCTGATACCTCATCTGTACTTTCAAAAGGTGCTTAAAGTTCTGATTCCATCCAGACGGGAGTAGAAAGGAGGCACAATATTAACGGAATATGAAGTTAGAATATACACTGATGGATCAAGAATAGTATGCGGTGTAGACTTTGGAGTCTTTTCAAACACTCTTGGTATAGAATTCTCTTTCGTCTCCTTAACGAAGTCACTGCATTTCAGGCTGAAAGTTTGGCGGTAAGAGAAACGGCTAGAGTGCTGATTGATACGAAGGTACAGGGTAAAGTTGGTATCTTTGTAGACAGCCAAGCAGCGCTTCTATCCCTAAGATCATATATCACTTCGTCTATTCTATTCGGGCAGTGTAAGAGTTTACTATCTAGGCTGGGTGGTGACGCTGAACTCACCCTCACATGGGTTCCAGTACATAGGGACTTTTTAGATAATGAACGGATGGATAAGCTGGTTATAGCTGACCCAACTATGAATGCCTCCAATGCCGAATCGGTAGCCATGCCGTTTAATGCTAGTAGAAAAATTATATTCAAGCACTATCTCTGAATGCAGATGGTACAATATGGTCACGTGCAAAGTTGCTAAGAAAATGTGACCGTGCAACAATAATAGGCGGTCAATACAATTAACAAATAGGAACCGTAGGGACATGGACGTGGCACTGCAGTCATGACGTGGCACTGCATGATCGGCATACATACTAGTAGGATACGTCTATCCTTTAATGAGGTCTGCCGAAGTTTTCGAGAAGAAAGCAAAAAACAAACAATCTTCCACTTTCTTTGCGAGTGCCCAGCCATTGCATATCTCAAGACAAAAGTTCTTGGGCAGCAATGTACTGGACGACCTCTCAGATTTATCTGAGATTGAGTTGAGTGGCTTTATTCGATATTTCACCGCGACCGGTTAGATCAAGGATATATTACCGCATCCGTATACTTTGACAAGGTTATATATGTATATATAGACACCGACGACTACAGTGGTCTTTCAAAAACGAATGATCTCGGAATGCCTACGTTAAGAAGGCAGCCACGTAAACCAATACAGAAAAAATTGTCACAATTTAGATTCAATAACTATGTGTCGTTGGTTACGGACATGAATTTTGACAACTTTATCCTTGAATTCAATAATAATATTTATCAATACAACGAGTCGCAGTACAACTCAAAAAAACTATTTAATAAATAAATTATCAAATATATACATACAACATATACAACAAAAACATTAAAGTTGATCAAACTCTACAAAAAAAAAACCATTTGAAAATTCCTTGCTTGTTGAAAAAAAAATTCTCTTTATTTCAAGACCTATTTTTTTTAACTAAATATCTAATAACTTATTTGTTATTGTACTTATCAATTCTGGACATATTTTTTTCACAGGAAATTTAAAAAAAGTAGTTAAATACCGGCATTTTTGTTATTGAATCTAAAAAGTATTTTTTAGTGTGAAACAACCAACCTTGATGAAATTTTCTTTGATATAATGAAACTTACTTTTAGCCGGCTTCAAGGACCGAGGAGGTTGCAATTCGACTGAATTTAATTTAAAAATAAATTATTGGGGATGAACTACGCTCATTAATTTTTTTTTAATTTGATTTACTTTTGTTACGAAAATTCTCACACATCTTGGGTTTTGGCAGTGGCCCAAAATCTAGCTTTAAAAGTGGCCGAAGGTACTTCTTTTAAAATTTAATATTATGTTGACATACTTTAGCACACCTAAAGTTTAACAGGGATTTACTGAACAACTACAAAACCAGATTTTAGAAATTTTTCCGTATTGACATAGAATTATGTATTCTGTTAAGTATTTTAGGTATAGAGATTTGGTTCTAGGTGCGGGAACTACGGAACAGAATTCATCTGACCTAAATAAAACTTCAAATTATCACAATTGGGTATCCGAGTGTAGGTGCGGTGTAGCACTACCCTTCCTAATCTAGTTAAAACTTTGAAGAGACTGCTAAATATCATTCGGTTGCATAAAACTCGAATTTTTTATACAAACAAGTCGGAGATACGTACCGAAATTGGCTATAAAATAATGCACAGCATAAAAAGTCATTAATCCTTAAATGGCTTAAAGCCAGAAAATATCTTTACATTATTTGAATTCCATTGCAAAATAAGTTCTCATCATGTTATCATTAATAAACCAAAATTGTCTGATTATAAAAGAACTCATTCTGATGTTTCTGTCCGTGCTCTTACTGTCCGCAATTTGTAATTTGTTGCTCTTATGATAGAGATGAAATTTTGAGTAGTGGCTGCTATTCACTATCCTACAGAGTTAAACGCCTTTTGAGAAAATACAACACTGGCATAATGTAGTTTATAAACATTTTTCAAAAGACAATAGAAATTCCCCAGACCAGAGTTGTAATTTTTCCAAAGTCTTACTATTATGTAGGATAGTGAATACTAGCCTCAATCTTTTACCCACGATTGTGATTAAATGCCAAAAGGATAAATGTTACATATGCGGGATTATAACGACCACTCGATACCCTTGGTTATGTATGAATTTAATGCTGCAAATGATTTGTTGTCATTCACTGCTGGTTTTTTTGAATTTTATGCGATGATTTGTTTGGGAATCCGTATCGTGGGGAACGTGTTGATGATCATTGATCTTATTATTCTCTGTTTTATGTCATTTGCATATGCTGTTTGCTCTTATTATTTTAGTTTGTCTTTGTTGTTTTATTTTTTGCTTTAGCTCTTAATGTGTTCAGTCTTATTATTAAATGTTTAATTTCACATTTAAATGGCCGACCACATAAATTGCAAGAACAAAAGTAGATCAAGTTGAAAGCAGGTTAATTAATGGTTTCACTTTTAAAGTTAAACGTATTAATATTTTTTCATATTATTGTTTTAAAAATTAGAATTATTGAATGCGCTCTCATGGTCATTAAATTTATCGTCATCTGTTTATTGTTCAACGATAGTTTATTTATTGTTGTGCATAATTTTTTTAAAAGGAAAAATAAGTGTGGCAAGAGTTTTTACATTAAGCAGCTCGAGGAAAATATAAATAATTGTGTTTAAATAACTATCAATGTTTTTTTAAACTGTTTTCACAATGACATGGTTTTAATAAATGTTGGTTTTAACATTAAAACCCACTGCTAAGGCCTGTTTTTTTAATCAAACCCAGCTTTAAAATTGGTTTTAAGTAGGTTGTATAAAAGGCAAACCTTGTTTTTGCTATATGAAATTCAGGGCTGCCAAGTTAAAATAAATCAGCTGATAGGGCTTATGCCATTTAATAAAAATAGATATGGTTTGAAACCTTTTCAACTAAAAAATTAACACAGCCGCGACAATAATAAAAAAAATCAAAGAAAATGAATCCTTTGAATGGAAAACGATGAAATTATTTTGATTGGCTTCTGGTAGGAGAAAACAGTCAATATGACTGACATCCAACAGAATTATCCCTTGCTACTTTAAACACAAGTTAATTTTTCTTTCAAAAGCCGCTTATGATTTTAATAGGTATTCCTACTTAATATTAAATAAATCTTAAAATACTTCAATAAATATTAAATAAATAATAAATCCCTGTTTCCACAACACGGACGGTCAACTTAAGTAAAAAATCTATAAGAAATGCAATAATTTTTTTGAGTGATTTCCAAAGAAATTTTCTAGACGAGTCGCCTTTCTTACTTGTGGAGACAGGGTGTAAGTAAATTCATATTAACCGAAACAAGTATAACTCTAAATTAAAATTGTGCACAATATAAAAATATTTAATAATTTGTTCAAATGTAATCTGCTAAATATCTTGACTAAAATATTCAGATATGACTTAGACCAATTTCATAATTTCAAATGGGTCATAAAGCAAAAAATTTTCTATTGCCAGAAGGTAATAGTTGCGAATGAAAAATAACATGACCGCTGGCAACCTCAATTTCTTGATTGCTAGAACCGGTTGCCGATACCACGGTTTTCATCAGCTGGCAACGCAACCAAACTTTTGTTGCCATCCATTATCGACCCACAACAACATTTTCTGTTTATGTATTACAAATTCAATTTTACTTTGGCAAAATTAAAATATTGATTTCACAAGAGGTTTTGCATGACTTTCTAAGTGAGAACGAGATGTGGAACTAACGAGAATATTTCTGCAGACGAGATATAACATTTGCAGCTGTTAGATTTATTCGGCATTGGTTTGAAGCAAAACCCAATGATTTGGTGAAGTAGTAAGACATGAGTGTTGCACACGTACTTATGTGGATGACATATCAAAAAATCAAAAAACTATCCTACGGGAAATGTTGTACGAATAGACTTAAACATACATATCTGTCCTATTACGGGTGAAAATGAGTATTTAACAAAAAGTTCTTGAAGCGTAATTGGTTAAAGGAAGACATATTACAAAACTAGATCAAAAGTGCTAGCAAAATTATCTCACTTATCGTCACATTGGAAGATTCATATATTTTTTAAGATTTTCTGACGAAAAATAGGGATACTTCTATTAAGGATATTTTTGAAACCATAATTGAAACTGGTACTGAGGAAACCAATACAGAACAAGTACCTTAAGTTTAGGTAAAGATGCTATCACCCAGTATCTTAATTATGTCAATTGACTCCATCAATTACAAAAGCATGTAAAAGTTACCAGTCCTTCTCATTTTAAGTTCCTGAATAGAAAGACGCTTGCTAGTCCCTGGGAACTAGTCACGTGACGTGTCCTGTGACAGGTTCTTTTCACTATACGGTTAATCCTAAATGCTTGCATATTCAACTTACAGCGTTTATTTTATTTTTCTAGGTATGGAGAAATAATTAGTTCAGTAATCAACATTAAAACACAAGACTATTTGCTAAATAAAACAGAACTTAATTTATTTAAAATATTGTAAAATAAAATGAAATGATTGACCAAAAAAAAAATTAAAAGATAACATTGATAAACTCTCTTTTGTAAAAATATGTCGAATAGTACAATTTTTTATTTTCACAATTCGTTTCCTACGTGCTTTCTTGAAAAAGGAAAGTTTCTTAGAAGTGCAAAGACATTCACTAAGTTTGAAAAGTTTGAAAATTTTTAATGAAAATTAACTTATAACCAATTAAAAAACTAAACTATTCAAATGCAACGTCCGTCACTTTCGCTGGCTGCTGGCCATGTCATCAGATGCATATGAGCTTTCTTAAAAAAACGTGCAAGAGAGCATAGAACACACACATATACATATATACATAAATATATACGAATGTAGTATATTGCTCATTTCCTTCAACAACGTCATAACTCATAAAATAAGGCTAAAATAATCCTCATATCGTTTTTCACATTGAGCAAAAATTCCATAAACAAAATACATGTTATAAAAAATTTTTTAGGGAAAAATAATATAAAATTTTTTGCATGAAAATGGATATCCTCGTTTTCTGCACAATTAATTTTTTTGAGTTATAACATTGTACAAGTAAATAATCCATGTTAAAAATATAATTTTTGTAAGGTTTTCTTTTCTTATTCAGTTTTTTATTTTCTATTATTTTTAAAAAACTTCAATTGAAATGAAACGTGCACATTTTTGTTTAAAAAGAAGCATCAAAAGAAATTTCCCTAAACCCAGATTTCAATTTCATGTTTTCTTCCGTAAAAACGAAATTCTTTTTCATTTCTTATTGTGTGATGACGACAGCTTTTATTTTTTGATGTTTTATTATCCAAACTTAATTTGATTTAAAAGTTTTATTTTGTTTTTTTTTCATTATTATATTTAAGATTTTATTATTTTCGACTTTAATAGTTATTAAAAGAAATTCAAGTTTTTCTTTTTCTTACTTACGAAGCGATTAAGTTGTTGATTATTGTGCAATTACTGAGAAGTAAAAACAAGTGACAGACAACACAAATTCAAATTCAGAAATTCATATCTTAAGACTCTACGCAATGTGGGATTGTGCGTAGAAAATAAGAAGACACTTGCTAAATTCAGTTGGAAACTTATTGTTGTTTTTTTTTTGCTTCACTCTACACTGTACGAGTATTAACTTACAAACTGAAGGCTGATTTTGTTCTTTACTTTCGTTATTAAGGTCAGGGCTGCCAGATGCTTTTATTCATTCTCCCTCAAATTATGATACGCAAGAATCCTCAAAAAAATTTCATGATGGCAATATTACTTTACATGATAGATTCGTTCGTTCGTTCGTGTGATAAAGGACGTCGCTAAGATTAATGTTAATAAATCGTTTAATTCAAAGAAACTGGAGCTTCAGGCTTAGTACGCTTTACGGATTATTGGACCTGTTGACTACGTATTATTTCCAAGTTGACCAAGACTTGCGCTATTGATATCGATTTCGAATATATCTCGAACATTTATCGTGTAAAACTATCGAGAGCGACCCTACAAAATTAATCGAAAAAAGTTCACCTGTCGCTGTTTTGTTCCAAAAAACATTCGATTTCAAAGTTTCGCTAGCAATATGAAAAGTGAGAGAGTACCGAGCAAATTTCGGTATCCCAAAAAGGCAGCAGAAAAAGTAAAATAGTTATTTTATTTTTTAATTTATTTATTTTATTTAGCTTACTTATTTTATTTTATTTTTTTTAATTCCTTGACTTACGCTGCAGCATTTGAATATGGTACTTTCTTTCTAACAGACCAACACACATCCACTAGGCTAACGTGACAAATTTTTTTCTGTTCAATTATTGCACATATTGCTCCAATCGGCTACCGTCACACATTCGAAAAACTATCGAGAGAAGTTCGAATCTCGAAGATTTAGCAAGCATTCGAATTTTCTTAGATTGGAGAACAAATTAGTAGAATTTTGTTTGGAAATTTCTTCCCTTAAGTGTGCATTCCTTTTGATCGAATTTCAGGTCAAGTGGCTTAAAATGTCGATGGAAAGGAGACTCCTGACTACGACCAGCTGTACAGATATGTAATCGTGTTATTATTGCAGTTATGTGTTTCAATGGTGGTGGCAATGTGGCACCGTCTTGTTGATACCACATGTTAATCAAGCCCAAAGCATGCAGTTGTGGCGTTAAAAAGTTTTCAATCATATCACGATATCGCTCCTCATTCACAGTTACCGTTACGCCGTTTTCATTATCAAAGAAGTAAGATCCAATAAATTGGACTGGACTGTCACTTTTAATGGATGCAATGGTAATTGATGTATAATTTGAGGGTTTGGCATTGCCCAGAACCGACTGTTCTTTTTATTCACGTATCCATTCAAATGAAAGTGTGACTTGTCACTCATTATAAATTTTTCATGATAATTGGGGTTGTCATGGGCGAGCTGGTTTAACTATTAAGAGACGTTAGTTTATCGAAGATTTTTCCATGATTAATTTGCCACGTGTCTACTTTACGATTGTCAAATATGAAGTGTCAAGACTAATGTTTACCAAAATGGTGACAAAACAAAATAGTATACCTTCCCGGGGTACACCCTGTATTTAATTATTGGAGAGTTAGGTTTGACAGGGCCGGACAGTAACGGCCCTACGCTTCTTATAGGAACTAAAGGAATCAATATATGTATATATATTTATATATATACATAGTATGTCATAAGTATTATGTGGCATCTTGGTTAGCCTAGCATTTAATTATTTGTGACCTTGAAAACTTTCTGCTACCACATAGTTTTTCCCCCAAAAAATATATTTAATTTAAAAAAAGGTATTCCCATAATTATCATGTATTTCACGAATATGAATCCATTAACTTGTGCATAAAACTTTCCAATCTGGCAGCCTTGTGCCGTTTAAGTGAAAAAATGATGTGCAGTTGTTTTTGTTAAATGAAAAAAAGTGAAAATTTTATAATTTTATATTGTTATCTTATAAATGTTTTACAATGATTTAGTTTCATTAAGTTTAGCTTGAAAATTAAAACTGGCAACAAACACTTTCTTTTTTTAATTGTTTGATGTTTTGTCACTCAGAAAATACTTGAGTGACAATTATCAAACTCTTTTGCCAATTAAGGAGGCTGCAAATTTAAATTTAAAATATGCTACAATATCCGTTATGAAATTTGGATGGATATTGTAATGCATTTTGAAGCATACAGGCTGATCATTCTGAATATAAATTAATTTTATATTGCTTTCTTTATATGTGTATCAAAATTATGCAAATTAAAAAAAAGAAGACAGGAGTCTTGGGACAACTCGTTAGAGCTATGTTGCTTAGCTATGTATATAAAAAACTTGATGCGCTAAATGATAATACAATAAAATTAAATTATATGATAATGTCAAATTCGCTGCAAATATTTCAAAACGTTTTCATTTATTTCCCATTATTTTCTTTTCTAGCTGCGCACGATTAAATTAATGAATTGTTTGTACTCATGTTTAAAAACAAGACAAAAACAAATTAAGCAACCGTTCTCATGATTTTTGTTTCACTTACTTAAAAGAACGGAACAAAGCAAAATCAAACATTTTCTTTTATTTATTTTCGTATCCTGGTTTTAAGTACAAATAAATCAAAACAAAAATAAATTTATAATAACTTTTGTAATGAAAATCACGTGCCAGCTCCTGCGACGTGGCATAAAGAGCATAGCTCTAATAGTTAACTTAATCAAGGAAACTTGGGTTGTGTCAATCAGGAATAACTCGGCTATTACTAAGTGGGAAGAGCGATTAACACATTTAAATTCACGACCAAAGTGGAAGAGTTTTTCTTAATTTTTATTTTTAGTTCACAAGAACGCAGGGTTATTATTATTTTAGTGTAAATGCTTTAAAATTTTTTATAAAAAATATTAAAAATTTTGCCTGAAACAGCGTCTATAAAAATCTATATTTTAGTTTAAAAATTATTTTAAAAAAACTTCTTCGCAAAACTTAAACTTTTTTTACTTTTGTAATAATAGCATTATCTGTGCCACCTTATTGCAGCATCTTGGTAAACTAAATACACTATCTAGTCCAGTGCTTTCCTTTCCAAATATTAACGCATGAAAATGAAATTTAAAACCAAAAACAATGGATATGCGATATGAAAATCTGTATGCACAAAAAGAAAAGTACTAAAAAAGTTAAGTTAAAGTTAAAAGTTTTCATGATTATTTAAAAATGTTTATACTTTAATTAAAGCAAGTAAAACCCTTATAATTCAGTTAACAATAACAACTGTAAAAATTTAATTCGAGATAGTATCTCTAGTACGCTCTACAATGTTATTGCACTAGTAAAGCACGTTAACACTGAGCCTTAGGCTCAAATTTACACTCTTTAGTTAATTAAGGTGGTTTAACTAATGAAATTTATGGAAAAAATCGTTAGTTAAACCGTTTGGCTTAGTTTACTATAGACTATTAATTCGGAACTAAATGCTGAAACAAATTAAGACCGCAGCTTGAAATAAAAACGACTTACAGAGAAATAATAAATAAATAAATTAATAAATCGACAGCTAAAACTTTAAAAACTGTCATTAATATTTTCGCATTCTTGACATACAATTAATTTAATTAATCAAATGTTGCTTTAAATTTATTTTTATTAGTTTCTCTTTACGGCAAAATGTCAAAAACGGATGGTTTTGTTTGCATCTTTAGGAAAATCGCTCTCAAATTAATAAAGCCCATAATAACATCGACGGCAGTAACTTCAAACGCTTTCTAATTTTTATTTTATTTTTTTTGTGCTTATTCTTCTTTGCAGTTTTTCTTACAAATTGTATGAAATTTATTGAAAGTATGGTAAAATTTTTGGGAGAATGAGTACTTAAACATACTTATATCGGAGCATAAGAAAAAATACTGTCAAAATAAAATAGATTCTATCTCACGACTGCTTTCTGCGGGTACTTTTATATGTCAAAGTGTATGAAAAACACGCCAATCCGCAATTCTGTTTCATCATTAAACGTGACATTACTACGGGGGGGAGTAGGACTGTTGAAAACTCTGCAGCTCGTTCTGAGCTAGTCATTGTTAGAGCGGGCTGCTTTATATATTTTTATCTTATGTCATTTCTTTCATTTTAGAGGGGAAAGCTAATTAAAATGTTCGGCAGTACTGGAACTCATTTTAATACGAGTATTTTAATAATAATATATATATATATATATATATATATATATATACATATACATATATTAGTTCCCATAGTTCCTATCAGGAGCATAGGGCCACAACAAATTGGTTCCATTTTGATTTTTCCGATGCCAAAGTTTTTATATCGTTTTAGTTTTTTTTGTCTGGCAGCTTCGGGCTCGATTTGGCGACGCCAGGTGTGTGATGTTCCGTCTCTTCTTTCGGCTACCTTGTGGGGTCTATTCCATAAATATCGTCACTGTGCTTTCGCAAAGTGTGCCCTATCCATTGCAATTTTCTTCTCAATATTTCAACATTTATGGGATTCTGACCGGTTTCGTTCCATAATCTTACATTAGATATAGTAACTGGCCAAAATATTTTTAAAATTTTTCGCAAACAATGATTTATAACAACTTGGAGCGAGTTAAGATCTTTGGAAGCGGCATTCTAGGATTCGCAACCATAAAGAAGAGTGGATTTTATGCAGGAATTGAATATGTTCAACTTGTTTTTCCTTGAGATATGCGCAGATCGCTATATTGGGTTAAGCTGACCAAATGCTTGTTTGCCGTATTTAATTAGATTTTGAACAGCATCACCAGTTCCCCCTTTTGTAGTCAGTAAACTGCCGACACAGCAAAACGTTGAGACATCTTCAAGTTCTAGGTGGTTTTTCGTAAACGGTACGTTATTGAAGGCATTTATTTTCATTACCTTGGTTTTGGTAATGTTTATTTTTAGATCTAGTTGCTTCGGCCTGAGCTGAGTTAAGTTTAGCCTGCATGTCATTATGAATGTGCGATAAGAGACACATGACGTCTGCATAGTCAAGATATTCTAGTCTACTATTGAGTCCCCATGAGTTCGGGAAGCTTTTTTCATTATATTGTCCAGAACAATATTGAGGGCTGACAGCATACAACCTGGTCTTACTCCGGGTTTGATTTCAAATTTGTCAATAACAGAGCCTTGATGGAGAACTCCGCAGCATTCATTGTGGTATTAACACTTTATGAGTTCAACAATCTTATCTGGGGTGCCGTTGCATATTAGTGCACTCAAAAGGCTTTTTCAAAATAAATGAAAACCAAATACAGCGGAGATCTCCACTCAACAGATTGCTCAATGATGATGCGAATGCTGTTAACATGATCTGGCGAAAGCCAGCCTGCTCGTTACGAAGAAGTGGGTCGAATGCGGTTGTTAGCCTCTTGTTTATAATTTGGGAGATAATCTTGTTTGCCGTATTGATTAGGTAGATTCCACGCCAGCTTTTACATTGTGACAAGTCCCCCTTTTTGGGTATGTTGATAATGAGCCCTTCTTTTATTTCATCACATAGTGTGTTAGTTGAACAGAACTTTTTTTAATAATGATGTGGCACACAAAAGAGCTAAGCAAATAAATGTCACAAACCACTCCTTCTTACAGAAAAGTTGACTGTGTCGAAGCACACTCCTTTCTACACAAAATTCAACTACGTCACAAAACACTCCTTCTTAAAGCAAAGAAGACTGTTTCACAGCACACTTCTTCTTATAGAAAAGCAGACTGTACAATAGAAGCACTCCATCTTATAAATAAACAATAAAATTCTTCTTATAGAAATTTAAAATGTATCACAACAGACTCATTCTTATAGATAGGAAGATTATTTCACAGTCCACTTTCTATAGAGCTTTCCTGCTTATTCAAAAGTCGACTGTCTGTGTGCTGAGACACGCCTTCTTGTAAAAAAGTCAACTGTGAATTTTAAACTTTTGCTTATGGAAAACTCGACTATTTCATAGCACACTTTCTCTTACAGAGAAGTCAGCTGCGTCATAGCACACTTTTGTTTATAGAAAATATATAGAATACTTCTTTTTATAGAATAGCCAATTGTTTCACAGGACAGTGTTTACTATAAAAAATTGGATTTTGTTAACAATTTCATCAAACATTCGCCACGACTAAAATTACCCTAAGCTCACATTAAATTCCTTTTTAATTAATGTCAAAGAGATCTGGCGTTCAAAATAAATTAATTATAACCAACATGAAAATTAAATTTAAAAATAGCTTTACAACAAATTGTTTCTAAGTTGAAAATCGTATACTGATCAAAAATAACCACAAAACATCCCGCAACAAAATTTATGAAACTAAATTTGTAATTTCGTTATAAATAGCACTTTTGCTATAAAACATAAATAAACAATAAAACATCTTAAAAATGTCTTTTGGATTTGTTCGTATTTGTTTATTTTGAAAACATTAAATCGTTTTCAAAACAAAGAATAAACAACACTTACACACACACCCACATATATATGTATAAGAGGGTCCTCAGAAGCTCTAGACAGCCAACCCTTCGCATAATGAAAGAATTTATTTTTTTATCTGAACATAACAAAAAAAAAAATAAATAAAAATAAAAATTAATTTGATGATCTGGAAAAACAAGTCTCATCCATCCAGCCAGCCACTCATTTACTGACTCATGATTCACTTTGGACGAGCGGAGGGAGTGTACGAAAATAATTTTATTTCACTTTGGATTCCCCTGATAAATGTATCGAATGAATTAATTTAAAGTGGTGGGGTGATTGGAGCAGATTACGATGTTTGACGAAATCATTTAAGAAATCACAGCACATCAAACCAACAACAACAATAACAACAACAATGAAAAAAATAATTCAAATTAAAACAGACCGACGAATTCAGTGAAATGATAGATAGAAAACAATTAAAACGCGAAAAGCAGACGAAACAATAAAAAATAAATAGAAAAATTTTTTCTGAAAAATGTAACGACCAAGTAGTTGGGAGACCTGACTAAGACTGGTGGCTGTGTTTTATTTTATTTATTCGATCATAAGACATAAATAGAGTTGGGGAAGTGCATAATTTCGCATATTCATATTTAAACAACAGAAAGGAAAAATTATTACATAAATTTATTTTGTGAACTTATTCCTGCATTAAAGTAGACGTGGTACAGCAATATATATTTATTTTTAATTTTTTTTTGATCTTCAGGAAAATGAAACACAACAAATTGTAAGCCGATTTTTTTATGAGAGAAGTAAAACTCAGGCAATAAATTTCTACAACTATTAACTACTAAGTGTTACCTTCTTTGGGAAAGAGATAGTGATAGAGAAGACAACTGCCAAAGCAGCAGATAGAGGAAAGCTTCATTTTTTTAAAACTCTGCTTTTTGAATGTTTTTAATAATGTAGTGTTGCAGCGCCTCTGGTGTCAATAAGGCGCATTAAATTTTTGAAGCTGTGCTAGGTAGCAATTTTATTGGTTATTTTACTTCGCCGATGATTCTGCTACACAATAGCTACGAATTAGGATTAGTATCTGTTGAAGTCTGTAGAGTTCAGTGACCAGTGAATATGAATTCATTACTTGCACTTTCCTACAACAACTGATACAAATGAAAACTAATTGCACATTAGAAAAATGTGTGGTGTTGTTATTTAATGACTGTCCGAGACCGCGTTCGAAGCCAGAACCTTCGGTTTTGTTGCCAACGTGCTAACTACTTCAGCCAACGCCAACCTCAATAAATGTTGCCATATACTCCGTAATCGTTAATTATATTCTTCAGGTGGTGATTGCTCTAATAACCGATTTGCTGTCAGTTAATATTTTGAAACTGTGGTCTTAGTATTCACACTGATCCATTTTAAAGCCTCCATAATCGCAAGAGCTTCTGCCCGGAAGATTGCATTATGATGAGGTAAGCGTTAATAAATTTCGGTCTCCACTTCTTCTATGAAGAAACCTAGGCCCGTTCTTTCCCTTTTGTGTCGAGAAAACCGTATAGCAGCAAACTTCCACGGTTGTTTGTTGTAGGGGTTCAATTGGTTCAGCAGTGTTTTTCAGGTATCAATGTCTCGTATTCAGTTGTAACCCTAGTTTCATGTATCCGGTCAGATACGTCTGGTCATATTCGTCCATATGTTCAAATGGTGTCCAATTTCGCCCATAACGTTTTGCAATAAGAACTGCTTCATATTTTATACAAATGTCTAAAGGCTGGACATAAAGAATACTCTACAACACCCTGGTGGATGTAGTTGTCATAGTGCCACTTATCCCTAAGCAGCACATTTGTTGAACCTTTTCCAAAATTTTATTGTTGTAATTTCATCTCCCGCTGATCTTCACCATACTACGATGCGTATGTTCGAATCGGTCTGATCATACCGCAATGGAGCCAGTATGACAAAATCGTCACATCAGTCCCCATCTGTATCTAATGGCTCTTCTGCAGAGAGACCCGCACGAGTTAGCCTTTTTTCTCTCTTGCCTCTCTATGGTGTTTCCAAAACAGTTTCTGCTCTAGCATCACCTCTAAATATTCAATCCCATCAGAAGCATCATGCGGAGGATACTTAGCAAATAAGTTCATAACATTAATTGGTCAGATCCCGCAGCAAGCTGTGTAAAGTGGTTATTTTTAGCATTCAACTTTTAATAATAATATAGACCAGATCAAAAGAATGCACTTCCCAATCCTTTGATCCATCAGTTATTACTCCTTTAGACTTTCACTTTCGATCTCATGAAAAATAAACTACTAATGCAAGTCACAATGGTCATTTTATCTTGAGCATTGTCTGCAGTGTCCACAAAGATGAACATAAATTTTTTACATTACAGTAATTTCCGCTTAATTGATAGTCGTATTTAAAAAATTCATAATTTTTGATAATGTCAATTATTATGCGATACTCTGTTAATTGATTTACAAATGCAAATGCATGGATTTTTAATTAATTAAGCGGTTAAATAAAAAAAACCAGAGATCAATTAAACGTAAACCACTGTATTTTGAAGTTAACAACACTTTTTTTTACCAGTAAAAGACCATCTACATAGTCACACTTACTGATACATTGGACTACTTTTATTCTATATATCTACTTTACGAGTACCGGAGGAGATTTGTAAAACTCTATAACAGATCACTTAAGGGCTACTTAGACTATTGTACAAGTATCAAGACTTTCGTTACGTTTTACGAGTAAGAAATATAACGACATTTGCTTCGATTGTCATCAAAATCTAACGCAAAATTATTTGCGTTAATACCATCACGTTACCATGTGTTAATACCATCACAGCTCAAATAAAATTAAAAAAACGTAATTTGTAAACAGCTATTCTGAATTAACATGTCCACTTTAAGGATCAATTAGCCGACTGTTAAGGCTCAGTTAGCCGACTGTAATATAAAGTAACTGCAACAGTAGGAAACAGCTGATCGATATTATTATGTGAAAAGTAATGAAAATGGTTATAGAAATGTAATGCAACGTAACCTACGTTTCATATAAAAATATCGATCAGCTGTTTCCTACATTACAGTCGGCTAACTGAGCCTTAATGTAATGTAACTTCAAAGTTAAAAAACAGCTGATCGATATTGTTATGTGAAAAGCAATGTCAAAATTCTTACGTTCCGGTTATATCTCTCTAAATATTTTCATTACTTTTCACATAAAAATATCAATCAGCTTTTGCTACCGTTCCAGTTACAATCCATTACAGTCGGCTAACTGAACCTTTAATCCTTGACTTGAGACGGCAGAATAGTTACATGCAAGCGGTGGTTGTGCTGGCCTTTAAAAATAGACGGCGGTTAAATTAGTTGATTTATATAAGACAAAGATAAAAGAAAATACTATAATTTCGTTAAAGTTTAGATATGGCTTATACGTAATTAATATATTACATTAAAATAAACTTATTTAGAATTTAGAGCCAGTTTAAGACGAGGAAAAATACCATAAGCAACTGCGCTGCATCGACGTCGAAAAAGAAGACTTCAATTTCTTGATTTTGTAAAAATGAATACCTGTAGAGCGATTCAGTAACTTTTAACGATCCGAAAATCATAATTTTTGTCTATACACTTTGTCGCTTATAATAGTGATTGTGTGATTCTGAAACTTATTTTAAACGAAAGGACGCAGCTGATATTTTCTGTTGATTTTTGTCGATAAAATTAACAGCACATATATTATTGTCGCTTGAATAACGACACAGCTGACGTTAACTTACAGCGAATATCGTTAAAAATGTTACCGAATAGCAAATTCTGATCTGATCTGATGAAAAGCACTACTGATCTGATGAAAAGCTTTATCGTTTAGAAAAATTAAAAAAAAAATATCAACTCTTTACAGTTTTTTCACACTTGTTTTGATGTTAAAACTATAAACAGCTGATTTTTCATTCACACTGCAAGTTTGTTAAATTCAGGTTTTAACTCACAGACTGTCTAATAACTTTGCTCAGAAATACAATAAATCTCCTGCAGGAATGCGTGTGTTTGTTGTTGTATTTTTTCTGCTTTTTCCAGTGAGCCGACGAAAATTGGTGAATTGTGCCAATCGTGTGATCCAAGCTTTATTTGACAAACTGTATCTACAACAACTGTTTTTGTTTGTATGTATGAAAAACTTGAAAATTTTACAATGCGTTGTAAAATGGAATTTATTTTATATTTTGTAAATAAATATTATAAAATTAAATTGAACTGATTATACAAAGTGAAGAAGTGCTTGGAAATCAAGTTATTGTATATAAAAAATTCACAAATATCTCACAATATAAAACTTTTTTATCGTCGGTTCAATGTTAGTCATATCGTCTATTTTCACTTCCCAGAGGTCAATGAAAATATTTTTGTTGTTCTCCTTTCAAAAAACTATTTTTTTGCTATAATTTTTTGATTATTGTTATGTTGCTGCATCCATTTTTAAGTTGAAAATCTTTCTAGCGACATCCATTGTTATTCACTGCCATAAAAATTATCAGCTGTTTCTGGTCATTTTGACTTGGTAGCACTGAATTTAGCACAGCGAAAACAAGGTTGCATTTCATAAAACCAACTTAAAACGAATTCAGAAATGCTTTTTTTAAGTTGGTTTTAACACAAACAATTTGTATGGTAAAACCAGATTTTAACAGTTGGTTTTAACGTTAAAACCAACTTTAATTAAAACCATGTCAGTGTGAAAAGACTATTAAAAACACTGATGAATAGAAAAAGTATTATGGAGTTAACGAAAGTATCTATTCAAATTAAATTAAAGTACTATATCAGAATTTAAAATACTAAAACAAATCTTTCTCCACAATCATTAGTAATAATTTAAAGATAAAAACTGATAACTTTTTGAAAGACTTTTGTTTTATGGTTATTAATATTGAGATGTATCATGAAGTGAATGAATATTTTTAATGTGTTTGTAAATAATTATTTGCCACATTCATTTAAATATATTGGCGAATATGTTTCTCTTTATTTTTACTTCGGCTCTGGTCTTTTCTGTTTTATTTGTCTTCTTTTTATTATGGTTTAATTACATTAAAAGTATTTTATTGCATAAGTATGATGTTAAGGCTTTTGTCATCTGTTGGTGTGTCTGTCACAAAAATTAATTTATTTTCAAGTATGTACTCGAACTACGAAGAAGGCACACTCTGCCAGAGAATACAATTCAAAGTATTTGCTACAGTTCACACGTATTTTAAGTACATATACTTCAAGTCGTGGTATTTCATCTCAACTCATTAAAGTTGGGACGAAAGCTGAGATGGGCAAAAAAACAAACAAAAAACAATTATTGGAAAGAACAAACCAGCCAAGATACAACAACAAAGAAGAAAAAATAAATGCGATGTGAAAATATGAATTAAAAAATTACAACTTTGTGTTCAAAAGTCTGACAACCACGGACAGACAGTCGACGAACAGTAAGTTGGTGTGTTAAGTGCGAAGTGTCCATATGTTTTCATTAACCATTTCATTCATGTCACGCAGCACATGCTCTGGCAGTTCCCTAATCTCAAGCAGTCCGCTTTTTATGATGGTATGTAATTCTTGTATTATTCAAGAAAAAAAAACTTAAAGGTTGAATGAAATTATAAAGTCACAGTATTACGAGTAAATTGTTAAATTCAGCTAGTGGGAAAAATTTGCTACATAGAAGTGGTGAAATACGATTATAAGACACTCCGAGCTGGAGTCTAATCGCCCGTTTCGATAACGAGCTGATTCGATCACATTTTTGCAGTTTAAGATTACGGCATTCGCTATCGAACAATGTAATAATATGGTTCGATACCCAATGCTATAATTTCAAATTGACAAAATGTGATCGAATCAGCTCGTTATCGAAAGCCAAGATTAGACCCCAACATTTATATTGCTCAACACAGTTTGTTGTCTGAGAATCTATGCAACTTTTACATTGGTATTGCCATTCACAACTTAAATAACGATTGAGTTTAAGTTAATCTTGTGCCACAAAATTTTCAGGTAAAAATTAATTATGAATCATAATATTTAATAATAATTGGATAATGTAGAAGTTGGGTCAACTCTGAGACAACCAAACTATGCTAAGTTGAGAACAACAATAGCGATATTAAGTTTCTTTACAGTTTTAAGAGCTTTAAGGGTTTTTTCACTTCAAATATCTAGACAAATATTTTATAAAACGTTTACTAAGGCCTCTTTTTTAACGAAATGTCCACTTTCGAATATCAAGAAAGCCGATTATTTTTATGCCAAAAATTGTTTCTTATCTTATCAAGAACTGAACAATCCTAAGCATTAAGTAGGGCACACAAAAAAAAGAGAAAATATATATATTTAATTAAGTTAATTTTATGTCGACATTAAACAATTTAAATGAGAAAAAAAACAGAATTATTCAAGTAAGTGATATTAAATTTAATATTTTTACAAAAAAGAACAACACAAGTATCATGATTATTATCATTATCAGCAAAACCAAAAAAAACCATTAACTTTATTAACTGTTGCAACATTTATTTACTTGTTACATGCTACGTTTATTGTAACTAAACGCCAGATGGAAATATTGAAGGACAGACTAAATTGTAAATAGTGTAAAGGGAAAGCTGAAGGGCTCGCTGCTGTATGACACGACACTATCAGTGATGTTCTACTTTATAAATTGCAGGTTATTCACGAGTAGTTAAAAACCAGTAATTTTATATGTATTTAAAAGATTTCTTAAAGTTTTTTTTTTGAATTTTTCAAGAGAATTGAATTATTCAGTTGATAGCTTAAAAGAAATAATGCATGCGATTACATTTGCATGGGTCAAAAGGTGGTATTAAACCCTTATGGTAGAATTAGTAGAATCGTATCGTGAGTTGACGGATCAGCTAACACAATCTGTAACATTAATAAAACATGTTGCTGTTTATTTAATATGCATCGTAATTTTATGTGGGGTAGAAATCTACAGAAAATAGATATTTACGTGAACTTCTCTCTTACATACATTCACACAATACAATAACAGCGAACACATTCGCTCGCAACCTTTTTTAATAACTAACATCCAGAATTGAGAGATACGACCACTTCAAAAGTAACACGATCCGATTCGACTAATTCTATCATTAGCCTCTGTACAAGCCTGCCGATGAGATAATGTTCAATCAGCCCAGACTCTAAAACCGGGATTTGCTTCATATTTGTTGAAATCGTAGAAACCATATTTTTCTTATTTAGACCAAGTCTATAATGATGATCATGCAGTCATTTCTTGTTGTGTATTTCTCAGTCTTGCGACTGAGGTTGAGTTTCTTTTGAGCATAATTATCCCTGCATCATGACCACATATATTTATGAGGTACCTCGAGTTACCTAAACTCTTGCTGCTAAGACCGTAGTGAAAACAGCTTCTGTTGTGTAGTACCAGCACCTGGCTAAACGCATCACATCCACTATTAGAATTGATTTGATACTGGACAACTAAAACTATTCTGTCAGCGCTTTTTGGTATAAACTACATCCACTAAGATTCTCCGTGATCAGCGGTTTCTCCAAGATAATTCCTCACAAATTACCGGCATAAAGTTACCACTCATATTAGAGCCAGAATAAATAACCGCATCAAACACAATCTAGAACATCATCTTTTTAACCCTTAAGGGTTGGACGAAGTCTACCTTTCATTAAAGGACCACGCTGACACATTACACCCATCGATCTCGTAGAGCAGCTCTGCTTTCGGGCCATCAGTACCATTTCAAAATTGCCAATGGCCTCGAAATTCTACCGCAAAGGTTTTATATCTATCCTCTTTTGAACTCAGAGAAATTTCAGGTAGCGCTGCATCTTTAAGCCAAGCTACTTCCTTTTATAAATATTTGAGCATTCATTACTCATTTGGATAAAAAGCCAAAGGTACGCCAAGCGAAGGAATTATTTTAAACCGGCTAGGTAGGAGATCCTATGAGGGGATCACTATGGTCACTATGTCCCAGAATGCAGATGGTACTAATATTAAACTGTTCTGCCATTTAGTTTAAGAGATGCTTGGCAGTCGTGGATTCTATGGGCATAATAGCTGTTCAACTATCAGTGTGTATGCTGAAGAGACACTCATTAGCAAAGTAATCAGCAACACCCTTGATAACTAGAATCTCCAGCTCGTAAACACTGCAGTGTTCTGAAGATCGATTTTCAATACAGAGACCTAATATTCCTGAATTAAAACTCAGTAAACCACTTAAGTGTGGAGCAATCCAAATGAAATTCAACAGCCCTGCTTCTATGTTCTATGTTTCTCGGGATGACAATCAGATTTTGTAGATGAAGTAGAGCGAGAAATCTTAACTTCTCAAGTTTCACTATTCGCCAGAAGCATACCCAATGCGCTCGTAGAGTAGGATACCACGCGATGACTCCAAATATAAAAGTTATAGGTAATATAACCGTAAAGATCCATTGAACGATTTTTCGGGGGAAAGTCCCATTTTTGCAGAGATAATTCATAATTGTTACCCTCTTCACCATCTCTATTATATTTATTATGATATTCAACTTATAGTTCACAATAACTCCAATATATTCTGCAGTGTTGGATACGAGGGCTATTATTTATATTTCAGTAAAAGCAATGAATAACAAACTGTTTCAAATGAATATGGCTTTATTGTTTTTTTAAATATTTCCCTTGATAATCAAAACACTTTTGTATTTGCTCAAAGTATTTCTTATAGCAGTTTTTCCATTCCTCTTGAAACACCTCCAACACATGGTTTTTGAATACTTCAACTGCTTCTTCGGTGCTCTTAAATCCAGGTGCTTTATATTTGATGTTCGTTAACAAGAACAAGGCAAGTCAGAAATGTACGGAGGATGAGTCATCAATTAGATGTTTTGACTGCTCAACAATTCACTTGTTTGACGAGATCTGCCTAATCTCGCATTGTCATGAATCGGAATCGTGGCCACATTACCCATTCGGCAGAAGAAACAGCCGACCATTTGCTTCGCTGTACTTTTTCCACGAACAAATTCTGTCGGATATAGCTCTTCTTGGATTACTCACACGGTCGATTGCTATTTGGTCTCTGGCTCTAAGCATAAATCTATGATTCGTCACTTTTCACGATTTTGTACATGTCTTTTGAAGCACCACGGTTGAACTTTTTAATAATTTACTTAAACCACTTGACGCGAGCCTTTTTTGAGCGACTGTTAAATTATGCGGTATCCGACTAGAACAAATTTTTTTGCATCTAACGGACGTAAGTGTTGATGCAAAATCGAATTTATTGAAATGGAACTAATGTGCAAGGAGGCCCCTTATCACTTCACGCATTGCATCGATGTTTTGTGGCTCAACAAATGATTTTGGACAGCCTTCAAGGAATTAGTCGGCGACGAAACTACGACCACGATTGAATTCTTTATACCAGCGATATACTGTGGTTTTTTGTGGTGCTTTTAACGCTATACAAAAATTTAGTTCATCGACACATTCTTGTCGTTGAAAGTTATGAACAATAATCCAACGAAAACTCTCTCTTGAGATTTCCAATTTTAGTCAAATTGATTTTTTAAAATTAATTTAAACAAAACAAATAGCACTTGTACATAAAAACGTTGTATTATGCTAAAAAAATTTCAAACTGTATTATGGTGTTGCCAGATTTTAGCTATTGACATTAGTGTTGCCAGTTTCCGAAAAATACTTTTATCTCCATAAGGGTTCTTTATTAGAAATTGGGTTTCTTATAATTCCTTAATAAAAGAATTAATTACATTTGGTTCAGATTAACAGGAAGCCTTTGCTTCTATGCCCACCTTGATAGGTAAAAGAAACAGTCCTGCAGGATATCCCTTACAGTTATTGTCAAGTTTTTAGTGTGAGCAACAAGTTTGCACCCAGACCGACGCGAGATCGGCCATTAGATTCTTACAAAATGTGTTTATTATACCAAAAACCATCCAAGAATACAGAATATTCTTGGAAAAGATATTCTTCGTTTATATTACATTAGTTCTAAGAAGTGGGAATGGCTATGATACGGTGGATATCATGGCCATAAATTATACAAAGATGTCACGAGACGGAAAAAATGTGTGGTTTTCTAATTGACTTGGTTTTCTTTAAATTTTGTTCGTCGTTTTGTTTTAATTTGCCTTTCTAGTGCAATAAAATTAGAATTTTTGTCTGTCACTTTTTAAAAGAAATAATGCGACAATTTGAAATATTGGTGTCCCTCTAAAGAGGAAGGCAGATAATCTCACACAAACTTCAACATATAGCAAATCAAAGAAGGGAGAAAGAGCACACCAGTAAAAGATACAAAAAGAACACGAATTATGACAATCCTTCCAACTTTGATTTTCAATAGTGTTTGGAACATCGTAATCTGACCATGCTGATAAAAGGGCGATTTTTATAGGCATTCTATTTTCTATTTTATAGCCTTTCTATTTCTTCAGGAACTTGCAAAAATATAGAATATGAGATACGAAAAATTAGCTTGTTTATACAAAACTCAAACTGGTAAGGTACCGAGCAAATGAGGAAAATAATGAAATATTTATAATCCCGCTGAGGCAGCAGAACGAAACCAAACAGGACCCACATGAGCTGGTTTCTGTGGAACAGAAATCCAGCAAAGCCTAACCCAACTTAATCTAGTAGGATCAGTAAAGTTAGAGTAGAAAAAATGTAAAGTAAAAATTAAATAGAACCACATGGAACTGCTGTATTCCATCAGAAAATACTTTACATATTTGCAAACTGTCACTTATTTCTAAAATACTAAGAATTATTTTTGATAACTAAATTACTGCTATGATACTGTTTAAAATGATTGATAAAATCACTAACATTGATTTAGCTTAAAGCTCTTCAAGGCTTTGTTCTTGTTGTGAAACAAGCACATAAATTTTTATTTGAACACTGAAATATACAGTTAGGTACAGTGCTAAAAATTACTATACAGTAGTTAAGTGCAGTTTTGTTTCTGGTGCATGATGTCTGGACAGGACTTAACTATTATTTTTTTTAAATAAATATAAGCTTATTAAAGCAGGTGTTTGTAACTCCATAAGTATAACAATATTAACAATATTATTGGGGTATTCAGAAGGTGCTCATAAATTAAAACGTTTCAAAGTAATAAAACAAAAAAATATGACTGCTGTGAGCAACCCCTTATAATTTACAATTATAAATGTGTCCTTAATTATGAAAGTGGTCTAAGTCATATATTTCTTTGTTTGACATATTTAGTAAATTACAATTGAACAAATCGAAAACTATTTTTATATTATGCAACATTTTAATTTAGAGTTGTACTACTCTTGGTTGAAGCAAATTTATTTAACATTTGTTAAATATTTATTGAAGATTTTTAAAGATTTATTTGATATTTTGAAGCAAAAATGCACATGGCTTAGACCATTATCATAATTAAGAGAAAAAATTTTCTTCTTTGTATTTTGGTTTTAGCACCTTTGTACATTACTTACTCTCTCTCTCTCTCTCTCACGAATATATACATGTAGTTATGACAAACAATAAACAAAGCTGAGAAAGTCTTATTACTTTATGAAAAATGTTAAGATGTTAAAATGTTAAAATATTATGACACTTAAGACACCCTTGTGAATACCCCAAATATTTTTAATTATTATGTAGTTTCCACAATGCATGCAAGCGACTTGTCTAGAAAAAATATATGAAAAGCTATCAAAGCTTTGAGTGATTTCTATAAAATTTTCTATTGCATTGTGGAAACTGCACGTTACTTAATATAATCCAACAGTATTTTTGCGAGTATTTCGTATCATACAAATATATGCTAATATTTTGTCTTACCTGGAGTAATATTTGCTTTTGTTTGATACCCAGTAACTATCCATCAAAATTGTTATGAAATAGAAGAATTAAAAACGTTAAGATCTGATTGCGAACAGGACACTTTTACGTTGAAGAAAAGAATTGCTTGACACCTGCTGCTTAAGTTTAAACAAGCTTTTGTCAAGCGATTATAAGAAGTCACGGTATCTGCAAAAAAAAAAAACAAATAACAAAAAGTCTTTACTTAAAGGATACAGTGCAAAATTAAGCGTTAATAAATGCGAGTATCGTTGTGAATACGAAATCGTTTTTTTTTAATTTTTGTGTTCACGGTTGGTTAATTTCTGTCAGTCAAAAACTGTTACCAACGAATGTCCTGTTTGTGTGTTTACTATTGCTGTCCTTGCTGTGTTTTCAGTTGTGCAGAATAAATTTTTTTATATTATTGCACAGTGGGACATATCGTATATATAAACTTATTATATAGAAATGATGAATAAGTATGTTCGATATATGTAATTTTTTTTAATATCGAGACAATAATCATAGTAACCCTACAGACAATTCGGTGGCAATTCATCCAAACGTACTTAACCTATGACTTGAGAAAATGGGAGTCTCCCCAAAAGTAGGGAGTAGTGTATGACGAAAAAAGGCATATACTGTAAATGGGTACATTTTAACCATTGTCGTGATGTATCGTTGTGATATTTTGTCAGTTTAATTGAGACTTTGCCTAGTAATATAGTAAAATGGCACTGAACAAGTTCGATGTGGTTGGATCCGGGACCTATCAAACAGTATAAGAATTAGGTATATTGTTCCATCTAATGGTACAACCACTTTGGAATAAGTCCCGTAAATACACTTATATACTCGTATTAACATAAGCTTAACTGGTGTTTATACTTTTGAAATATGAGTGCCTGTGTGGTCGAGTTGGTAGTGTGCAAGCCAGTTATACCGGAGGTTGTCAGTTCGAATCCCAAAAAATATTTGCTTAAAAATAAGTTATAATTGTATTTGTAGAAATACAAAAATATAAGTTTTCATTGTTGAGTGTTATTTTATATTATACTACACCGATTAGGTCCATACGACATAGTTCAGTGACAAGTCTCAAGGTGCATATAAAGTATCATTTAAGCATATCCTAGGCCATTCCCACATAATAGTGACTGTTCCGCTTCATAGGAAGTGTTAGAAGGAAGTGTTAGTCTTGTATAAATTCAATTTCCTGCAGGGAAGTAGCTAAAGACTTGAAATTTTGTACTACTGGCTATGAGATCAACCCAATATTTTAGTAAAAAAATTCAATTGCATCCAGCAGTTTCACGCCCATTTTTAGCTGAATATTATAGAGGTTCTAAGGGAAAAATATCACTTCAAATAGAGTATAGTTTAATACTTTTTTAATTGATGTCTTTAATGATTTTTAAAATGTTTGGTAACTTTAAGCGTATCGGTGGGCGACGTTATGATTAAAAAACAGCTCTCGAGTTTAAACGGAAACAGAGATTAACATTTTTATTTTCATATTTAATAGTGTACAAAAATAATGATTTATTACACTAAGAAAATATCGTATTCATTATAGCTTGCAAAAAAAACTTAATTAATATTTATAGCAGACAGTATTTAATAATGATCTCAAAATCTTCTAAAATTTCCCAAGCTTCTAATTACAAATTAATTTCGGGAACAATCTCTTACTCTTCAGAATCAAAAACCGGATAATTTTCGGTGGCACTTGATGTAGATGGCAACTGAATCTGAATCTGAATCTATTCAGCCTTTAAAAGAACAACAACTAATCTTGCAAGCTGCAATTTGCAGCCGAGTGACGGTTTTGCAAATAAATACCACAAAACAGCCGGTACCACGAATCAATAGCTCTGTTAAAACAACATCGTCTAGATTATGTTCCCTAGAATCCTTTGGAACGTCCTCAATTCTGTGTTTTTTAAAAGAGCTCATTGGCGGTTTGATTAAGCAAGCTTTGTAGAAGTTGTACAAATATGATTCTGTAAACATAAATTTTTCTGCCTAGTATTGTAGCTTGCTTTTTAAACTTTTTTTTGCAGCTGGGATAAATAAAACAGTTGTGTAATCTATTCAGATCCTTCATATTAATATATGTACTGTTGTTTTCTCAAATTATTTTCTACACCCAGAAAAAAGATTGGTTGGAAAATGGTTAGGCCAATAAAATATTACTTGCATAAACTATATTTCATTTCACGCTATCAATTTTCTATTAATCCAAAAAACAATCCATATTCATTGCCATGAGGGCATAATTGTAATAAAGATATGATTCTGAAAATTCTTAAATTGATTGCATCAACTGAGCGTATGCTTTTGTCATCACTAATTAACTGATTGATTAATACAACCGAATAAAATATTATGAATTTATATTAACAAATTAAAAATTAACTTTTGTGATATTATGATTTGTGAATTCTCAAATAGTTTTTGAAAGTCTGTGCATAAGAAAAAAATATGTCAAATAATAAAATTCTTAAATTGTGTAATTTTACTTGCGTTTATTCTTAATTTTTATTTCAGCAAGGAAGGCCAATTTTTCTTTTACAGGTACCAATTGTTTTAGTTATAATAAACATAACTTAACCTATTTGGTTAAGGGTTATAATTAAAATATTATGGTACCACAAGAAAATTGCAGTCGTTACACCAAAATTCTATGATTGTTGGTGCAACCGCCAAAATTCGATTGGCAACAAATTCGGTTGTCTCAACGAATCTGTTTTCTCTATGTATCAAAAATGCTAATACTTCTTTAAGGGCCAACACTAAATGCTTTTTGTCATCAGACGTTGGCAGTTTTCTAATTTTAGTTGCCCTTGATAGAGCTGCTTGCTTTAAAATGGTGGCGTTGGCTGAAGTAGTTAGGACGTTGATTACAAAACTGAAGTTCCTGGGTTCGAACACATTCTCCAACAGTTATTAAGCAAGCACGCATTTTTCTGATATGCACTATTTGTGTAATTTTTAGGAAAGTTCAGATGATGAAGGCACATACAATGGTCACTACAGCGGCTTCAGCGGATAGTAATCCTAATTTAACACCAGAGCGCCCTCCTTCGCCGGTATTGTGTAGCAGATTCATCGGCGAAGTAAAATAACCAATGAAACGGCTACTAAACACAGCTTCAAGAATTTAGTATGCTTAATTGACACCAGAGGCGCTGCAACATTGCATTATTAGATATGTGCAAAAAGAAGCAGAGTTGTATAAAAAGAATTAATTTTTCTTCTATCTCTTTCCTCACCACCTATATTCTCTTTCTCCTAAAGAACGTAACATATTTTAATAGTAGTAAAAATTTATTGCCTAAGTGTTGATTTTCTTTAAAAAAAAAAACATTTAAATTTATTTGTTGGTGGTTCAGCTTGCATTTGCATTTGCATTTGCAATGCATTTTATTGTTGCTGTAACAAATCATCAGTAGACTTCAACCACACATTTTGAATAGTTACAAACCTCTTATCTTATGCACAGACTTTCAAGAACTATTTGAGAATTCACAAATAATATTTTTGAAAATCTAAATGTACGGTTGAAGTCTATTGATGATTTTTTACAGCAACAATGAAATGGATATAGACAAAGCTGAACCACCAGCAAATAAATTTTAATTAAAATATAATTATGACAATATTACCTGATTTACATTAAGCATTTCTTTCATGAAATTAGTTGCATGAAAAATTTTTATTTTGCAATAGGAGGCCTGGAAGAGAAATTTATATCAAAAGCGTTACCCAAAATGCACCAGTGAATCATTCTACGTCCTTTTGTATATAAAATTCTCTTTTATATCGCTACAATTAGCAAATAGAAAAAGTTGCGTGCATCAAAATTCATGAAATTTCATGAAAAAATGCTTAGTGTAAATCAGGTATATGTCGAATAAAAAATTTCTTAAAAAAAAATTCCTATTGTTGAGCTCAGCTCAAACGATTTTTTTTAAATTTTAATTGTTTTTTTTTAATGTTTAAATATTATGTCGGTTGAACATATTTAAGAAAATATGGGATACAGTTGAGGTTCTAGGCCAAATCTGAAACTCCACGCCCAAAGCGCAGGAAAATCCACAGATTTTTTTAACATTTTGAAAAATGAATTTTATTTTTTATTTTTATTTTTTTTTTCTACAATGATATCTCCCAAACCATTTAAGTGATTTAGATCAAATTTTAACAATTCCCGTCAGAAAAAATAAAACATGTTTACCTAACAAGTTTTAGCATTATGGTCAAGAGTTCCACAGTGCAATACTCTATACGGCAGTTTTTAAGTTTTAGGAAGTCAAACTACCGTGCAAATGAAAGCTAAAATAAATAAATCCAGTTTCCTTCTTTTTTTTTTAATCGCTGCAAAAATAGAAACAGGTTTTTGTTTTGCAATCATTTCGTTTCTAGACGACATCGATAAAGACGCACACGACAATTCCCGGTAGGAAACAAACACTTCCGTTAGTTATGACTCTGCCAGTGTGTTTGTTATTTAACTTGGTCTGCTTTATTTTCGCTTCGGTTGCTTGATTTTTGGTTGTTTTGGCAAAAGACTGGTTTTTAATGCACAATTTAAGGACATGGTAATATTTTGTAACTGTTTGATTACTTTCCTGCTTTTATTATTGATATCCTTTTTGTGCAAGTAGCAGTCAGTAGCAGTCTAAGCTTTGCTTCCTTTAATAATTGTAAATACGTATGTATGTAGAAGGAAGGTTTTTGTTTTGTGAACATGTATCGCATGTACATACATATGTATCTTATTTCAAATTCATTTTATTTGTGGGCTTTTGAAATGGCGGCTAGAATAACAAAACCTTAAGTAAGCAACAATAAAAACTTTGTGGTTAAAGTTGTTTCATACATACATACATACTTTTTTTCTTTTGGCTCATTTCCCCTACTGGTATTGTTTTACTTGTTTGTGGCCATTGTCTAGCCAATGTTTTCGTATCCTGAACTTCACTAAAGTTGTAATCATTATTAGCAAGTTAAAACTCATTACCAAGGGCAACATATTGACAAACAAATGAACCTGAAATATTATATATACTCGTACTAATGTTTGTATGCAAAATTTGTCTGGAAAAAATAAACTTAATTCTCTCAAATACTGCTTGTGAAACCCGCCTTTAATTATCTAGTCTAGTGCTAATGATATATTGAATATCGTATTTTATGACCCTAAAGGGGTTGAAATACGGTTAGGCCGTGAAAAGATAATCTCATGAAGTATGAGAATATATTACAATATTCGTAATTGAATTTGCTATAAATACAATCATTACAAATGCTAATGCTACAGACTTAAATAATTTTACTCGTTTTAATATAAAAAAATAATAATTGTACATTGGCCAAATAACTTTAGAAAATGTATTTGTTTTTGGTTAAGTACTCCGGTATGCATTTCGTTGCTTCTCAAGTAAGACATCAGTAATCATTAAGAATTACAAAGCTAAAATCATATTTTGTTAATGAATAGGGAAAGGATTTTCATGTATTTATGTTTTTTGTCCCATGTCGTAGTTCAACATAAATAATAATATCGGGAGTTCCACGAGAAGTTTTTTTCACGCTATCAGTCCCAGTGAATGTAAAGAAGAGAAGAAGATTTGTAAAGCTTAAAAATCACAAATTTAAGTTTAATAATCATAAATACAAAAATTTTAGGTCCCAAAATAAATTTTTTTTATCTTAAAAGTTGTGTTTGTGATACAAAGCGATTCCTATTTCCATGAAAAAAGGTTTTGCAGGGAATTATTGTTAATATTCATGAACGTTACTTACTAATCTTGGGCTAAAAATAAATATTTTTAAAGTTTAATATATAATTCGAAGGAAAATATCAGATCGCAAAAATAAAGTGAACAAAACCAAGGGAAAAGTGAAAAAATCCACGTGAAAAATATTATTCATGATAAGGGGAAATCAAAAAGGGAAAAATTTTCGGGTGAAAATTATTCACGATTGCAATTTTGTGAAAAGTAAAAAAATTTCGAGGGAAATAATGTTCACGATAGGGGTGAATATCTTTGTGAATCAACAAATTTGCAACAAAATGGCATCGAGTTGTTAGTGCATATTTTTGCATATTTCATTATAAATGCATATTTTTAATACATTTTTTAGTTCTTTTCATGATGTAAAAGAAGTTTTTGTGTTTTTTTATTATTTGCAAAGTAAAAAAAGCTGCAGTTTTTACAACTGTTTTTAAACAAAAAGAGAAAAACGAAAACAATTTCAACAGGGATAAAAATTCAATTCATTTGAAAATGAGAATGTGTTAAAAGTCCTTTTAAGCCCAACATTGCTTGCTTGCGTAATTTTTTTTTGGCACTATTTACTGCTTCCGTATTAATTTGATGTTTTTAAAAGCTCCTTTACCTGTTGCAGCCTTTAAAGAAAAATATCAGGGATACGACTACCACACAGCCTATATTAATTAGATGGGGAGCGTGGTTGAAGACTGTCGAATACTATATTTCATTTAACAGAGTTAAGAAAATTTTAAAGTTAAAAAAACTTAACGAATGAATTGCTATTTTTACACACATACGAGTAGTATGGCTTTCTTGTTGACACTATAGCCCAATTATGTATATCCAAGCAGAATTTTGAATATGTCAAAGTGATCAAATAAATCCAGGATGAAGAATGAATAAAGTTTTTCATCGAGTCATAAACAATATATTAGAAATAATTCTTATGCCAAATTTCAACCTGCCTGAAACACACCATATACGATAACGAGTCAAAATTATTGGGCAAACTTTTTGTGTAAATAAATTTTTATACAATTTTTGACATTTTTATTTATGAGAGTGTAAAAATGCAGAATTGCACAGTTTGCGAGACTTTTGAACATTCTCATGAAAGCTCTTAATATAAAGCAAAACACAACTGAAAAGTCAACTGTTAATTTAGTGGAGAATGGCAACGCAAAATTTATCAATCCTAGCCAAACTATTTTAAAAGTTGACACCCGCGATAGGGGTATTAATTAAATTCTTTATGAACATCTATACCCTTAACACCAACTTTTTTTATAGTTATCAAGATTTTTTTATGAGAAACAAAACCCGTTAACTGAAAATTTTCCAGAACTACAACCAAACAACTGCAATGTAGCCAATTCCCAAACCTTTTTAAACAGACCATAGCTAATTTAATCATCTTTTTTCCCATAAATATTTCGTACACTGTAGTAAAAAAATAAATAAAAATATTAGATTCTGACTAGATTTCCTACAAATCTACTGACAAAAAAAATTTCGTTTTGTAAAAAGATTTAGCTCGAAATATCGTAAATACTAGATTTGGTGACAATGTAAAGGCCCTATAATTAGTATATTTTAAGTAGATTTTTACAAAATCTATTGACAAAGAAAATTTTTTTATGTGAGTTGATTTGGTCCGAAATCTAATGAGTCCTAGATTTTGCTTAAATTTAAATGCACTATTTAGTGAATTATAGAACTTTTATTCTTAATGTCAAATGCAATTTCGGTAGGTAAAAAAACTTTTGTGTAGTTGATAAGTTTCCAAAAAAAAATAAAAATAACAAAAATAAACAATTTTTTTGTTGGCAAGAAACTAAAACAATAAAAAACTCCGCAGACAAAAAAAAACTAAGAGAAAAGTCAGCAAACGGCGTCAGGCAATTGGCGACATTGATAATATAAACTGGTGTTTCCATTCCAAAAGGCGTTGCGTCTATTAAATGCTCATGATTTCTTTAGTGATTTTTATTCCTAATAAGGAAAATTCAAAGTTAAATACACTTGCATACACTCGTGTCTGCAGGATTTTTTATTTACTAATTTCAAAATAAAAATTAAAAAGAATCAATTTCCATTTAGGAATAAGAAATGAAATTCTCAATTATTATTTATTTATTTATTTATTCTCTTAATTTTTAAACTAGTCATTGTCTGTGCAATGACAAGTACATTTTTTTGTTGGCAATTTTGTGCACGAGGTGCTAAATTGTTCAAATCGATTTGTAGTTTATTTTAAATTAACCTTGAGCCAATTACTGCAAAGACATTTTTATTTGTAAATTATTTACAAATGCGTGTATTTATTTAAAGATTTGTTGTGTATTTTTCTCTATTTTTTTTTGTTTAATTGTATTTTCGCTTGCTTTATTTTTGCATTCGCAAATATTTAGTAATTTGTAGTTGTTTCTTACTTGCAGCCGAAGAAAAGTGAAATGTTGCCAACGGGCTCAAGTCGTACACGCCACATGCTGCTGTAGAGGTGACATGTAACATGATTTTAGCGTGGCACAGTAGCACTACTTAGCGCCGTCGCTGCCATTAAATAACAGTGTCACTGTCACAAAACCAACACCAACTGACAGCCCCAGAGCATCGCCACCCCAAGTGTGCCCCATGTAAATCAAAGTTCCTACATTTTATATTAAGCATCAACAACGTCAGGAAAATACAAAAAAACCAAAAAAAAAACAGAAAAATTAAAAGAAAAAACTTACACATAAAAAAATCTCAGAAAAATCAGAAGAGTTGTAGTAATTCATTGCCTGGATGTATTTTGATGTTGCTTGCTGCTGCACGCGTTTAGTACTCGTACGTCAGACAAGCAGTTGAAGAAAATATAAATGAGAAGCGAAAACTAAAAAGGAAAAAAGGGATCATCAACGGCAACAGAACATAATGTCTCTGTTGTATTTACCAGCAAAGTATTAAAAAATAAAGGGATTTGTTACTGCTACCAACTAACTACATACAATTTGTGTGTTTAGCGCAATGATATCCCATGAACAACCAGCGGAAATGCTTCATGTCTCCTCAAAGTCAAAAATAACAGAAAAACTCCCAACATCCACTGGTACGAGTATTAACAATGAAAATTTAACGAATTTAATGAATCTGCAGCCATCACCAACAAAAAAAGCACAGCAACAACAAACTGCCAACCAAGTTTTGAAAAAGGAACAAAATAATATTGATGCAGCCATTGTATTGAATGTAAAATGTCATTGTGATATTGAAAGTTCTCATTGTGTTTCGTCAAATTCGTTTGGATTTTATCATCATCACTACATGAATTCAGTGCATTTGTATGAATTGCCAACGACAACAAAGTTTACATTGTTGCCAAGTGTGATAAGTGGAGTTGGCAATTGTGCCTTCAATATCGCTGGAATTGATAGCAAAGGCGAATCTCAGGAAAAGCAACTCTATTTGGCCGATAGAAAACGTTGCTGGCCTCCGCCAATCTTCATTGTTTTCGTTTCGCTTTTGGAGGTGAGTAGTGAATGATTGCTAAAGGAAACATATTTGCATGCGTTAATTAAAAATTTACACTGGTATTATGTGGAACTGAAGTGTGATTAGTGCGCAATGAAGATGGGTGGAAAGCTTTCTGGTGGAAAGGTTTCTCATACCTTAGTGATCACTCAAAATGTAAACCACTTAAATTCCAATTGCATTTAAAATGCATTGCACTTCCTATATGAGACCTTTTAATGATTTCGCATGTAGAGAAATAAATTGGACACTCAGTTTGGTATCTTCCGGTAGACCTTATATATTTTTTTATAAACTTTTGATGAGTTCAACCCCACTCTCATTCAGCTGCAGACGCTTTAATGTTACCTTCCTTGAATTATGTTAAAACAGATGAGGCAACTAGCGCACCTGTGCAATAGCGAGAACCCTCTGGCTTCGCTTAAGCTCCCATAGAATGAAAAATCTCATGAACTGCACTACGAAGCACTTGAGGAAACTCGTGGCCACTTCCACCGGTCCCTGTGATTTCGGAACCCACGCAAATTCAATGGGTCTCCCGTATGATTACATCTTCAGTTGCAATGATGAGGAAGAGGAGGAAAGTATGTTGCATATCTCTGCCTTTGTCCCGTTCTTAAGAATCTTCTTCTGCAACTCCTTAGCAGACTATGCTTCAGCATCTTGTTCGAGTTATCGGAAATCGAACTCAAGAATTTGAGCTTTTATATTTGCAACAGTTGCTGGTATACCCGCTGATTTCCACCCCCCACCCCCCTGTTTATATTTAAACACTGCGTGTATTTTTCAAAATACTTTTATATTGGCCTTTATTTTTAAGGATTTCCACAACACACTCAATACGCGTACATAATGATTGGTCGTATTGAAGTCATATAAAGCCAATGGGTATGCGAATAAAAAAAGTATTTTCATTTTACTACAAAAATTGTTATAAAGCACAAAATTTACATACATACGTCGTATTTGAGGTCTTAAAACAAATTTTTAAGTAAAAAGCAAACTCTTTTTTATTCACCCTACCCATTTTAGATCTACATAATTTTTTTTTTATAAAGAGAAGTAACACTCAGGCAATGAATGCCTACTACTACTTACCTTTTTTTTAGGAAAGGGATAGTGATAGATAAGACAGGTGGTGAAGGAAGAGATGGAGGAAAGCTTCTTTCTTTTACAACTCTACATTTTGCACGTTATAATGCAGGGTTGCAGTGCCTATGGTTTCAATGAGGCGCATTAAATTTTTGAAGCTGTGCTTAGTAGCCATTTTTATTCCTTATTTTACTTCGCAGATGATTCTGCTACACAAAACCGACGAAGCACTCTGATATTACATAAGGATAAGCATTTGCTGAAGTCGGTATAGTTCAGTGACCAGTGACTATGCCTTCATCACTTAAACTTTCCTACAACAACTGATACAAAGCGCCACTAATGCACATCAGAAAAATGTGTGGTGTTGTTATTTAATTACTGTCGGATACAGGGATTGAAGCCAGGATCTATGGATTTGTAGTCAACGTGCTAACTATTTTAGCCAACGCCATCCTCATTTCATTTCATTTCATTTGAATTAACCCCAGACTGAAAAAGTGTGTAGTGTGTCTGTATATCTATGTACCTTTGTGTCTATCCGTATCCACGTACAGATCAAATGGCTGGACCCATTTTGGTTTTGTTTTTCTGTTGGAAAGGTGACTTGATCGAAAGGATTCTTAGCTATGTTTTAGGAAAAACGGTTCAGCCATTTACAAGATATCACATCTTTTCTATATATATTCGGGGTTTTTAAAATTTTTAGTTTTTGTTATTTATTATTGATTTTATGTATAAAAATATAGCCCATTCAGGCCGAAACGAAATTAAATCACTTAGAGCCGAAACGACGAATGAAATCAAAAGTCTTCATAATGTTGCTGAAACATATTTGATTAGATTTCGGAAGCATCTGATTCATTACGGTATATATTGGAATCCTTTTTTTATTTGAATAAAGGCTTTATTAACTTATAAAAATTATCCTCACAAAAATCGTCTTGATACTCCTATAATTTTTTTAATCATCTTTTAATTTCATATTGGATTTAAAAACAAATATAATTTCTAACAAGTTTGACACTTTAATTTTTTATTTTTTGCTTCACATTGTTGTATATATCTTCATGGTTGAAAAGAAAAGTAGTTAAAGACTCAAAATATTCCATGCTTAAAAATACGAAAAAATGTTCGTAATTAAATTTTTGTGCAATAAACGAAATTTTTGTACATTTGCGAAAATATTGGTAGCATGTGCAGGAAAACAGATTTCATATTTTGACGAATTTCGTTTAGTTACAAAAATTATTTAGTACAATTATTTTCGTATATATTACCATGTTTTTCGTTTATTTTATAGAACTCAGAAGAAAATAAAATATATTTTATTAAATTAAAAATTTCGTAAAATAAACAAATTTGGTTTTGTTTTCATTTTCTTTGCAGTGCAACATTAATCTTAAATCTACACAAGTTTCGTGAATTTTACGAAATTTTTTTTTGGAAATATGAGAATAAAAACTGTTGTTTTGTTTTATTATGCAATATTTTCCCAATTTAGTTTTCTGTCATTGTATATGTTGCATAAAAAATTTTTAAATAAATTTCAATTAAAAAAAATTATTCGAATAAAAAATTAGTTTTTGGTTTATGCTGGGAAGACAACTGGAACCAAGGTGTATCTAACTAG
The DNA here is from genome assembly GCA_905220375.1 of Tachina fera. Lineage (NCBI taxonomy): Eukaryota > Metazoa > Arthropoda > Insecta > Diptera > Tachinidae > Tachina > Tachina fera. The sequence goes on along the minus strand of LR999964.1, from coordinate 47,303,038 downwards.
GTGGCAGCGCTACTTCAGCTGATAATTTTTTGCTATATGTGCTTTGTAGCTAACGAATGTCAAAAACTTCGTATAATTACACCGTGACTGGAACGAAGGAAGAATCCTCCACGGCACACCAACGATAACTGCATAATTTATTTTATTGTTATTATTGTTTGTGCAAAGAGGGAGAAAATTGTTTTTTCGTCGTTCATCGGCGTAAGAAATAGAAATAAATTCAGCGCAGATTTCGCTACGCTCGACGAATTTCGTCCTACAGCGGTGTTTTCATATGAACAAATGTGTTTTATTGGAAGTTCGCAACGAAAAATTCGGTGTTCCCAGTTTGATTCGTGCGTTTCAGTGCAAAATATGTATGGATGTGTATGTGATGTATGAGGAATACAGAGGCTGTAACAATTTCCCTTAAATTATATTTTTCTTCCTATTGTTACAACATTCAATTCCAGTATGTATTTTTTGCAGATTTTTAAATTTTAAAGATTTTAATTTTACACAACATTTCGTATACTACACAAAATTGATTTCCATGTTTCATGAATTTATTTTGTAATATAAACACTGTGTTTCGTAAATTTACGAAGAAAATTTTGTAAAAATACAAAATTTTGTTATTTGCAGATAAAAAGTATTTCGTAAAATAAATAAAACAAACATTTCTACTATTTCTACTATTTACCGTTAAAACAACGAATATTTTCGTAAAATTAACCAAATTTTTCGTTTATTTTACCTGTGAAATATTTTGAGTGAACTAAAAAAAGCGTTATCTATTGTAATTAAGTAAAATGAGTTAATTTGGCAAATGTTAGTATCTATGAGATAATACTAAATTTCGATTCGATTTCGGCCGAAAGCACTTAATTTATCGCCAGCCTGAATGGGCTTTAATGGAATTATTTAATAAACTGCTACAATAATTTAAAATTTCCAGCCCATAACAAATCTGCACCTTCACAAAAGTTGGCTGGCATGTATCCCCTGTTTAATCTTTGAAGTACAGACAATACTGAAATATTTTGTCCACACAACATGCATACAATTTAATTAAAGTTTGCAGCCATTCATTCTCATTTTTTGGACACAAATGATGCAGACTATTTTATATATTTAAATGTCAATTAATTCATATTAAATTATGCGCCCTAACTTTTAATTTTACAGCAAAACGAACAAGCGAAATTATAGTTAGGAAAAACGCTGACCAAACGACCACCAATATACACACATGCTTACATCATCTGTCTATACAATTAAGAAATCAAGCAGCAGCAGCCACCCAGCTAACAAACCTTTACAGCGAGCCAAAGCAAAATTTCAGCAACCACTTGGGTGTCTTGAAAAAGCGAATCAGTCCAAAAATTCAAAAGTAGTCTCCTCATTTAGTAAACGCAGACAGACTTACACACATCTTCATAACGACGGGTGAGAGTGTAAACCTGCCAACTCACTTCCAGCAAGTTTTACAGGAGAGACAAAATACTGTTAACGGTTTCTATACAAAATTTAAGAAATTAGCCTAATACATTAAGTTTCTTCGACATATAGAGCTTCATATTAAAATAAATATTTTAGCAAGTCCATGAGACGTCGCTTTCTCTCTCGAACGGCATTAAAATGTCACATGTTATTAAAAGTGGATTTAGCAGGTTTACACTCTAAGCCGACGATATGCTCCATATTCAGTTTATGAACAAAAAGTATGTTCGCCAAAACATGATCTACATCATCATTATCATTATCATCATCATATCCAACACTTGCCTAAAAATGACCATAAGAAAACATGTTGCCTTCAGACTTGCGAACGCACGTATACAATGAAATGACATATGGGAGCTTTTTTTCTTAATTTAATATTAATTTTGTTCCAAGGGTTCAATGATTTCTGAATATGTTTTAAGACAAAAAAAAAGAAAAAACATGATGACGAAGAAAAAGTTGCTTCAAAAAAATTTGCCATGACCAAACTTGAATAAACAAGGTTACAACATACGAGCAATATCATGCCACACTAACCCTTCTACATTTTTGTTTTTATTATGTATAAATCAGACATTAAGAAACTAAATAAAATCTTGTTGGAAAATAGGGGCCAGGCCAGCAAGCAAATGTTGTATAAAAACAATATGCCGCTCAAGCAGGCAAATTAAAGCGACCACACTTACTTAAACTTCAGGCAAAAAAAAAAAAATTAAATAATTTAACTTTTTTATTTCATTGTGTGTTGTGGGTCCTTAGCGCCACTATGGCAACACTTTGATTTGAACAAGTGGAGTGAAATCATACATTAAACAAACGTGGGTGGTAAATAGAAGTTTACCCCCAAAAACTTACACGCGTAATTATGTGTATTCAGCTCCCACTTCCACATGCAGCCATTGAAGACATTAAACTATTTTACCTAAAACAAGTGCATTCGTATTTGTTTGCTTACTTTCATTTGAGTTGTACATAAATACTCGTATGTATGTACTAGTGATGTAACGAATGTCAATTTTTGATATTCGCGAATAACAATACGAATATTTCAAAAGATATTCGCGAACACGTATACGAATATTTGAAACGATATTCGCGAATACGATTACGAATACGAATACTATATGCAATATGAAATATAAAATATTATTATGAAAAAGGACATCACACTCTTGTTGGCGTACTTTAAAGTTAATAAAAAGTACCCAAAATTTTAATGATCGTCATTGAATAATATTTGAAAATGATACAAAGCACAAATTTCTATTAAAAAATTAATGTATTTGTACAAGCTAAGGCCCGGTTTACATCTGTGTGCCAAATGCCACACAAGAATACATTCGTATTCGCCTGAAAATTGCCGAATATTCGACAATTCGAATACGAATACGAATATTCGTGCATCACTAATATGTACATACGGTTTGTATGTAAGCAGTTTGTAAAAAGTTTTCCATTATTATTTTTATCACGTTCAAATAAAATTTCTCTATTCACATTAGGGTTGAACTCTATATTTATCTCTACCACACTTAATATTACAGGGTAACATGTGTTTATGTATTCAAACATAAATTCGTGTAATAATTGTCAGCATATGCTGAAAATATATTATGGACCTGTCCCACGATGTCAACACGACAACGTTCGACTTGTCGTACAGTTACATTGAAAGCAATAACAACATGGTAAAATTTGTTTTTTGTTTTGAATGTAAGTGTGCGACAATTCGAACACTGTCGACATCGTGGGACAGGCGCTATATATTTTTGTCTGACACCTGCTTAAAAGATATTTAAAAACAGAAATGTAGCCAGCAACTTCTCGTATATGTAATAAGAAAATATATAAGAAAAAGTGATTTTAGAGCTCAAAATGAAAAGTCCCCAAATCCCTCCCCACGAAATTCTGTCCCCAAATGAGAGGTGAAATCCCCATTTTGGGGACAAATCCCCTAATCTGGTGGCACTGATTAGATGACGTTTTTCAGTTTGAGATTATGGCATTAGATATCGAACCATATTGTTACATTACTCGATAACCAATGCCTTAATCTCAAACTAAAAACAACTGGATAGAGATTCATATTCTGAACTAATTATTTGTAAGTCCCGAAGGAGATCACTTGGCAGCTGTGACTAAAAATCAAATCTAGGGAACTTAGATATTACTTTGTTGGTAAGAGAATCGTGCTGGGTAAAGGCTTAAAGTCACCAAAGTCCAGTTACTCGTATGTAAGTGCTTTTGCCTTTCAAGAGCAAGCAAAAAGAACTCCTCATCATCTGTCTATTTAATCCTGTGTGTAAATTTAATTTTTCTCTGTCACTCTGTTTTTCATATACATACATCCATACATATGTACATACATAAGTGTAAAAACTTTAAATAACTTTTTGAACGTGAAAATACTATTTGTTTCTCCTAAGTGTTTATTTTCTTTCTACTCTCTACTGCTATTCCAATATTTAAGAAGATGTCAACACGCACTTGACAAACTTTTATAATTGCAGTGTTTCCTTTTTATTAGTAAATAGTTTAAGGGTGGTTGGCACGAAAACAAAACATAACTTTCAATAAATTTATTGATAAATTATGATACGAATATATCCGCATAGCATTAAAACTAGGGATGTAACGATACGCCGTTTTGCAGATCCGATACCGATACCGATAGTAAATAAGAAATATAGCCGATACCGATATGCATATTGAAACTGAACTCAAGTTAAATTTAACAAAACCTTTTATTATACAAAATTATAGTGTAAGAGATAATTAATATTTAAAATTTAAATTTGAATTCATTCTGAAATTAACAAAGAACAAATTATTTTTTTTAAATACATACATACATGATTTAGCATTGAGAGAACATTTCACTACTATGGTGCAAAGCAAAACAAAATCTAGGCGCATGGAAGCCATTCGAGCTGGTTTTACCCCCCTCGTAACTTTGTTCCCCGCAATCGTAAAATTATAAAATTTAAACAATAATTAGAATAAATTCATGAAACCTCATATGCAATGTTTTACAATGAAAAGTTCCGGAGATATGGAGGCACAAAAAGGCCATATTTTAAGACATACTCACTGACTCACTGACTCACTCTTCAATATTATGAAGTACTTCCGCTATAGCTAGAGATCTGAAACTAGCTACACAAGTAGATCTACGTGACCGATGAACTAGAAAAATCTGAAACCCCGAAAATTTTAACTAAGGGGGGGCGGGGCTACGCCGATAAAAATTTAAATTTGCGCTAGTGAGCTGAAATTTAGTACACAAGTATAACTAAGTGATTACTCACATAAAAAAAATCTGAAAACCCGAAAATTTTTACAAAGGGTGCAGGGCTACGCCCATAAAGCTCAGAATTAAAAAAAATATTTCTAAGGCGTTTAACTCAAGCGATTTTATTGAAATTTGGCACACATGTTGCAATAATACAAGTCTCTAGCCAAAAAAAGATTTGGGGTTAAAAAAAGTAGGCGGGAACACGCTCATAAGAATAAAAATTAAAATTTACGCTAGTGAGCTGAAATTTAATATTGATTAGCAAAATACTAGAAAAATCTGAAAATCCAAAAATTTTACCTAGGCGCAGCCCCGCCGCCCATAAGGCTCAGAATTTAAAGCACAAATCTAAGGCGTTAAACTTAAGCGAGTTTATTGAAATTTGGCATACATGTTGCAATAATGCAAGGCTATAAATTTTCACGCCCATACAATTTAAGCCTTGTATTTCAAGGACTTCGGGTCAGCACATTTGAATATGCTACATATTTATATATTTATTACTATCCGTTTTCAACGAAACTCGACAGGAAAGATAACGGCACCAGCAGGTATCGAGACTGAAAAAGTGGGCCCATAAGAAGAAAATAAATAAAATGTACGCTAGTAAGCTGAAATTTGATAAACAAGTAGGTCTAGATTAGCAACTAACTATAAAAATATGAAAACCCGGAGATTTTTACCAGGGGGCAGTGATATTCCAATAAAGCACACAATTAAAAGAGCAAATTTAAAATGTTTATCTCAATCGATTTTATTGAAATTTGGCACAAATGTTGGCATAATGCAAAGTTATAAAGTTTCGTTGATTAAAGTGGAAGTTAACACGCCCATACAATTTAAACCTCCTATTTCATGTACTTCGGATCAGCAGATTTAAATATACTATTTATTTATATATTATATATTTCCGTTTCCAATGAAACTTGACACGTATGATTGGCACTGGCAAAAAATTTATTTAAAAAAAGTGGGCGGGAATGCGCCCATAATTATATAATTAAATTTTCGCTAGAGAGCTGAAGTTTGATACGCAAGTAGGTCAAGATGAGAAACCAAATAGAGAACTCTAAAAACCCAAATATTTTAACCAGGAGTGGCAGGGGCCACGATAATTTTGTACTAAAGCTTTAACTAAAAGCTATCATCTTAAAAATGATACGATGATATTTGAGCGCTGCTCATAATAAAATCTTGAGTTAAAAAAAAGTGACGGAGAGTGGGGGTAACGGCCATAACATTTCAAGCTAGAATTTGTACTAGAGAGCTTAAGTTCAATACACAAATAAATCTAAATTAGAGATCACCAAGAAAGATTTTAAATCCTGAAAGTTTCAATTGGGGGCATGGACACGCACTTTAAGCTCAAAATTTAGAATTTAAGTTAAAGGATTTACCAACAGGAAAAATCTGAAGGCACCGATAGTAAAATTAGGAAAGTAGGGCCACGTTTTGTATTGAAATATTATACGGAAGAGAACTGAAATTTCGCACAAAACAAATAGGCTTATGTAAGTTACCAACTAGATAAATTTAAAACACAAGGTACTGTATTGAAACCTTGCATGCACATTTCACTCATGCTAGCATTTAATTTTGCGTTTTCTAAAGGACTTCGCCTGAGCAGACTTTACTACACTAAAATTCACACTATATTTTACATATTTCACTCAGATGACTCTTAAAAAATTAATGAAATTAGTAGGTCCTTATTATGACGCAATGGTGCACATATCACCCTATAACGCAATATTTTATGTAACTCTGCCTTTTGAACTGGCGCCGACATTATGAACAGAACTATAACAGACAGAAATTTAAAGTTTAAAAAGCTTTATTAAGAAAACCTTCTAAAAAGTAGTCAGATCCTCACAAAAACATAAATGTGAAAAAGGCCAAGTTCCTTTCCAAAATTTCGGCCATCAAAAGTTCGTGTTTGGTACAATACCTATCACTGCAATAGGGTGTTATATAATTTCTAGATAATGTGATAACTTGGCAATATTTTTACTCTTCTAAGAAAGGAGAAAATAATGTATATTTGTTCGTTTCTTTATATCAGGAAAAATGTTCTCAAGGAAGCAGATTATCTAGAAATGATATAACACCCTTACGATTACAAATTTATATAATGCATACCTATTGCTGTGATAGGTATTTTGTATCAAACACGAACTTGGTCAAAATTTGTATCTCACTACTTTTGATGGCCGAAATTTTGGAAAGGAACTTGGCCTTTTTTCACATTTATGTTTTTGTGAGGATAAACCTTTAATTTTTCTGTTTAGACTTTATGTTATTTCTCTGAGTTTTTGTGCAAAAAAATCGTTGAAAATTTAATTCTTTGTTCAAAACAGCTATAAAAAAATTTAAGAAGTATCGCCGTATCGACAGTAAAATATCGCCGATATCGATATATCGGCAAATCAGAAATATCGCCGATATATCGGAATCGGTATCGGTATTTGTTACTTCCCTAATTAAAACACCCCATACATGAATACATGCTTTCATTTATTTAATGAGAAAATAATAATATTATCGATTCTGTTTGAACTTTTAATCGTTTCTCTAAATTACTGAAAAATATCCTAAACTAATTTGAAACTCTTAGAATAGTTTTTGATTGGAGAAAAATCTGTAAGTTATCTGAAGTTAAAGATTTTTTTATTAGGCTAAAAGGAACAACTTCCAACAAAAACAATAGAAATGGTAATATAATGAAAAAGTTTCGCAAATTCGGGGTTGATTCATTCACACTGTCTAGACAAAAAAGAATCGTTTTCCAAAAAAAATGGTATCGGGTTTATTTTCCCCCAGCAATAAGTACAATATTTTTTTATTTTATTAAAGGGTCTTCCAATAAGAGGTTATATTTTGATATGTAAAAGAGCGTGTACTCTTAAGCGAAATTATAGGATGTTTATTTTTATAAAGTAGGTGAGGGTCTGTAATAGGGTGGCGTTGGCTGAAGTAGTTTGAGAGAGTTCTCCGATCATCTTTAAAAAATAACAACACCACGCATTTTTCTTATGTGCATTAGTGTCCCTTTGTATCAGTTGTTGGAAAAATTCAGGTGATGCCAATCTAATGTTACACCAGAGCGCCCTCCTTCATCTGTATTGTGTAGCAGAATCATCAGCGAAGTAAAATAACCATTAAAATTGATATTAAGCACAGCTTCAAAAACTTAATACCACATACATATATTTCATATGGTAGCTTTGATTTTCCAGACAAAATGTTCGAAATGGAGGAATCATGCTGCAGTAAAATCTGAGTAAAAAAATTTTTATCTAAACAAAAATTTTTTTCGGAAACAAAAGGTGAATCCAGCTCTACAAAAAACATTTGAATCGCAAACCTATTCGACAATTTATCAGGTCTGTTCTGTAAAACAAATTGTTTTTTAAAACCAAAAATTTTTAAAAACCAGTAAATTTTTACTTGGTGTTCTACAAATTATTTGATTTGGCGACATAAGAAATTAAGTTGAATAAAATATTTGAACGTCAAAATCAGTTGTTAATAAGAGAAATCATGTTTTAACTAAAAAAATAAGTATTTAAAATGCCCGCCTCTAAATCTTTAGACAGAAAAAGCGCTGTAATTCATACAAATAATTTTTCTTCATTCTTGGAGTAAAACTGAAAACAAACGTTGGAGTATTTGTAAAACAAATTTTGTACATTCAACAAACTGCATGTTATTTGGTATTAAAGACCCCAAATTGTTAATGCTAATTGTTTTTTGATATTCCTTCAGTGATTTATTGAAATAATACCATATTCGATTTACTTTCGACCACGTATGTTTACTCGATTTAAAAACGATAAAAACTATGTGAATTCGGTTTAGAGAACACTAAACATTTTTTCGCTTTTGAAAACGAGAAATATGCTCGGATTCGGTTTACAGAACAGGGACGTATATTTTGTTACAAAGTTTGACAAATAAAATTAATATAAAAACTAAGGATTTCAATTATTTGGAAGGCGATTCTGATTCTATATTAAATGCTTTCAGTTATTTAGGGTATAATTTTGAAGAAGACAAAATCTGAGAGAGTTACTAAAAAAAATTGTGTTTACTAATACATACATCGACTTGTATTAAAATTTAATTTAGCGCGTAGAAAATAACGCGTTTTGGATATAACTTAGTGCGTTCTAGCGCGTTTTGAGAAGGGTAATAGCGCCTTGCGTTATAAATAGTTGGCCTCGCTGCTCTTGCTTCTAGCTGTGTTCTCTATCACTATCCCTTCCCTAAAACCCTCTCTCATTATCTTCTTTTCAACTAAATTGCACCTTTACTTACGAGGATCCTGTTAACCTAACCTTACAAAAAAAATATGAAATTTTTTATCATCAATTCGCACATTTACAGCTGTACGTACAGCGTCCTTCATAAATTCACGAATTAAATCTTAGGGTTTCTGTCGGTTGCTGGTCATTTCAATGAATTTTATATTCCATTTAACCCCAAAGAAAAAAGTCTGGGAACGTTAAGTCGCAAGACCTTGTGAATGCCTCTACGAAACATCACATGGTCAGAAAACCTTTCGCGTAAAAATGTCGTCTTCCTGAAAATATATGTCCTCCACATCAATATCTTCCAATTCTCGCCATACAAAATCGTTAATCTTCTAATGATAGCGCAGTTCATTCACCTACACAGTTGCTCCATCCTCAATTTCGGAAAAATAAGGTCGAATGACTCCGTCAGTCTCACGTTGAAGATCGATAAAATTTGCAACAATAATTCTTGGGTTTTATTGATCCACAAATACAACAATTACTTATTAAGGTAGCATTTGAGACGCAAATGAGTCTCATCACTCAATATGTTTTTCCGAAGATATTCCTGATCAATTTGATACATTTCAATAACCCAGTCTGCTAGACCATTACGTTGTTGATGGTTAACCGAGCTTCAGAAACCTTAAGACCCTAACTCTTTATGCAAAATACGGCACAAGGTTGCTTGTGGAATGCCCAAGACTGATGATAAATAGGCAAAGCTGGGGTTTCCCCAACAGTATGCGCTGTAACAGCAATATTCTCAGGTGTTCTTGAGTGACGTGCACGAGTTCGATTCTTCACATCAATAACTTGTGTAATAAGTGCTAACATTTTCAATTTCACAATTGCTGGTCGAGGCGAATCACCGCGAAATTTTATTCATGACCATCATTCTTGTAGTGAATTTTAATAATTTCATTGCCTGGTTGAATTATATATCGAGCCTTAACAGCAAAAAAAAAGCTTAAACGACAAATTTTTTGGACCTCGTTTTTTTATTAAAACGTTGTTTTCGAAAATTATGTCGCTTAGGCTTTTTGGCGGTTACGGCACGATATCGTTCCATTTTTCATCTTTTAGTTAGTTACAGCTTGAGTCACAAGTAAAATGACAGACTATTGAAACGTCTTAAGGGAACACCCTTTATAACTTATTCAGACAGGTCATTAATTATTGAAGATGTTGGGAGAATGTAATCAAACCGCAACAAATATAAAAGTTATTTCATTTATATAAATTTATTTTTTCGACTATTCAGGAATAAATCTGTATTTGTGTTATCGAAAGTAATTTTGAAATAAAAGCTGAAATATTTAAGAGAAATATAAAAACTTTTCGCTCAACTGAATACTTTATATGCGGCCATTGTTTGATATCAAGCTAAAGGCAAACAAGGAACTACCATGTCTAATGGTAAATATGTAGAAAATGTGTTTTCATTTACAACACTTAAGGTTTTTTCTTTTATCGCATTTGATACACAAGCACAAACAGACATACATACATATTTAGATATTACGTATTTGCTTAGCTTTAAAAATTACGTATGGTATTGTATATGTGGAGAAGAAATAAAGATACTTAGCCTTATGACATTGGACCCAACTGGGTCTTCTACTTCAGCCTTTGTACCTCTTATTTATTACACTGTTCAACAAAATCAAAACAAAACTGTTCCCTGCCAATCCTTCAGTGATACGTCAATACTGGACTTGTTCGTTCATAAACTACACAACTCTACTATACGTACTCATCTTATTCTATTCTTGTTTTGCTTTCTAAGGATATTACCCCTTATTGTGAATAGCGTCGTCGACGACATATCAAGACGACAGTAAATATTATCACTTGTCTACTCTTTATCGGCAACAATTTTTATTTTTTATTGACAATATCTTACTAAACCCTTAGACTTTTTAAATTAATGGAGCATGTTAGTAGTAGTCAATTGTTTTCGACAAAGAGTAGACAAGTGATAATTTTTACTGTCGTCTTGATGTGACTTCGACGACGCTATTAACAACAAAGTCTGCATACTACATCCTTACGTTGAATAAGGGTGTAGAGGTTTCAAGTGATGTTAGCTCAAGAAGTGCTGCTTGGCTTTCGAACAAAAATGCCGATTTTCTCCCCAGCATTTTTTTCGCAGAGTAAACTAGCTGCCTCTGGACAGTAGTTCAGTCTGAAACACACTTGCACGACCCAAAAATGCTACGATCACTGTACGTACATATCACTAGAGAAAACTCTGAATCCAACAAAGCGGGTGGCGTTGGCTGAAGTAGTTAGCACGTTGACTACAAATCCAAAGATCCTCGGTTCAATCCCTGTATCCGACAGTCATTAAATAAGAACACCACGCATTGTTCTGATGTGCATTAGTGTCGCTTTGAATCAGTTGTTGTAGCAAAGTCCAAGTGATGGACACTGAACTATACCGACTTTAGCAGATGCTTATCCTAATATAATATCAGAGTGTCCTTTGTCGGTTTTGTGTAGCAGAATCATGGGCGAAGTAAAATAACGAATAAAAATGGCTAATTAATACAGAGGAGCTGCAACTCTGCATTATAACGTGCAAAATGTCGAGTTGTAAAACAAAGAAGCTTTCTTTCCTCTATCTCTTCCTTCACCACCTGTCGTCTATATCACTATCCCTTACCTAAAGAAGGCAACACCTATAAGTAGTAGTAGACATTCATTGCCTGAGTGTTACTTCTCTTTGAAAAAAAAGCGGATAAGATCAGCTTTTATACCTTAAATTTTGTGGTGAATTATACTAGTTCTAGCTTATTTGAGAAGAATGATTTTTTTTAGATTAAATAGATTACGTGAACAAGTTGCTAAATAAAAAAAGTAAGTACTTCTCCAGAATGGATTATTTTAGTATAATGCGTTGTTAAAATCATTAAGTTGGTAATCCAGGAGGGAAGAGCTTCCACCAAAAATACTTAATTCCAAACTCGATTACCTTTTTTGCAATTTTTTGCCGGGTTGCTAGACCACAGTATGTGATAAAATTGGTAAGTGTACCTCAAGGGATTGGTCATGACATCGCTTTTCAAGTCCATGAACATCCCTGACATGAAAACCTACCAAAACAAATTCTGATTTGGAAGCACTAAGAACTGAGGGAAGCAATGCATTGCTTACTTGATAAACAAAATCTTCTAACAAAGTAGAAAATTACCGCAGAACATTTTGCAAACCAGTAAGTTTGCATCTGGGTATTACTTCCATGAATCACTTTAGTACGGCAACCAAATTTATTGCTTTTTGGAAGCTGAATGTATGGCTTCCTTATTCATATGCAACAGTGTGGTTCTGTAACATTGTCTCGCTTACAAATACGCTTATAGGAAGCAGTAATTTTTGCTGTGTATTACCACATAATCCGTGAACGCTGCGGATTTTATACTTTTAGTTTACGAATCAATGAGAATTATATTCACAGCGAGAAGCCAGAGAAGGAGGAAAATCATCCTACCTTTCGGCGTCCCTCTTACTTTACTTATTGATATTCATGCTCTCTCACGAAAACAGCACACAATTATTTCGAATCTTTGGTAGACGTCTTCTCGCATACCTGTCTGATATTGTTTGGTATCATCTCGGAGCACTAAGCAATCGGTCGAATGTTAGAATATGTAGGATTTGGGTACTACAAAATAATATTATCGACGACCTTGTATTGTATTTCAAATTATAGTTTGCTGGTACAATGCAGCGCAGTTATGCATTTACGAACAGACCCTTTGTTCATGCCAAGTACTGCAAGAGTTACTTTGTCTCTTTTACCTAATCCAACACAGCCAATTACATTTTTCTTTTCAATTAACATTTTTTATATCATATAAATAAACTAGCCAAATTCATAAAAATATATTCACTGGGTTATCATTGGAAATTCATATTGGCAAATAAATATAAGGAAACAAAAAAGTAAGGAACAAAAAAACTCCCAAGTCTTGGCTACAAGTGCGGGCATGCTATCAAACAAATTTTTACACGCACACACATATAAACTCATTTTTATAATAAAAAAATCGTTTTTAACTGGGAGCACGAAGTTGTAACTAACAACAATAAAAATGGAGAAATTGTAAATATTTTTTAGACGAGACACCGTGTCAGACATCCAAGATATTGCCTTGGAGTTTTTATAATGGCTTTTGGAGTTGAAAAATACCGATGAAATAAATACAAATAAAATAATGTGTACATATGAACGGAAAACAAATAAATGTTGTTGTAGTTTTTATGCTTTTACACACACAAGTTCATAATTTATTTGTTTGTGGCTTTTCCGTAAAACAAAGTCACAATTTTATTGCTTCATGTTGCATAAACACTCAAACACATGCGCAACTAATTTGTACGAGAGCTTACGCGGAACTTGTTTAAAAATACGTATATAAGGAAAATAAGGGTAAGTAACTGTGAATCATGGAAGTGTTACCTGTGCGATATTTTTTTTGCAGGCTAATCTGATTTCGTTCTGAAATTTGTACAACGAAGGCAAGGCAGTCAACCAACAATATTTACAAACTTGTACATACATATATGTTTATTAATCAACTTTAAATTAGGAGTTATTTCTGAATAAAATAAATAGCTATTTTTTCCTCCAAAATTGATGTTTTTGGTTTTTTCGACAATTGATGCTCCAGTATTTTATTCACGCAAAACAAAACATGCCAAAATATGAGAAGTTAAAAAGAATTTGTAATTCTGGTGACACTTCCAAGACCAAATAATAAGGTCACGGAATAAGCGGCAGAGAAAGGCAAATTACCCTCAGCAGTCAGGCAGCACTAATAACATATTCTCAGGTCACTATACTAAAGAATCTCATGACTTACGAAAAAATACAACCCTAATCTAATTAATTCTTATTGTCTTTTGAAAATGTGCATAAACTCCATCATACATTTTAGGGTGCCCCTGTGGCTAAGTGGTAGCGATGCTATCCTCTCAGTCCAGATGTCGTGGGTTCGATTCCCACCATAGACCCTGGATATTTTCCGCTAATCGCTTTGCGGGTTGTTTTTGCTCTTAAAATAAAATAAAAATCATACCAGGGTGGTATTTTCCTAGCCTTTAGTGACTGTAAGACAGCATTCAACGGCAAATTAATAGACATAATGTAAAGCTATGAGCAGACGGTAGTCAGTTCTCAAAATATTGTCAGATCTGGCAATGTGATGCCAATGTACTGATTAATTAAAAATTGCCAGATTGTCAGTTCAAACGGTTGTACCAAATTTTTTAGAAAATCTTACAATTCATTGCCAGACGATTGTAAGACATTAAATTTATCTGATAATATCACCAGTCAATAAATTGTCACATCACACGGTTGGTAGGCATTGCCAGACTCAAAGCTTTTGAGAAATTGTAAATTATGAATTGTTTGAGATTTTATGTTAAAAGTAAAAAGTGAAAATATAAATTATTATGGACCATAAAGAAGCAACAGCACTGATTTAGGCTGCATATATTTTATTTAATTTTTGCATATTTCCTTTTTCTTTAAAATCAAGTGTGTTGAGTGTTGCCCATAGAAAGAATTCTCTTACAATGGTGCCATTGCCAGATGCATAAAATTCGTACATCTGAAAATAATAAAATGTCTGACAAATATCTGACAATAATATGAGAAAGGCAACGAAAGGTGTTCACACGATTATCAGATATCTGACAACTTGTTTTCAGCTGGTAGTTTTGCAAAGGACTGACAATGTATTTTCCAGCAACGATGTTAGACAAAAATTTACAGTTCATATGGTTGTTAGAAATTTTTAGCACATTCTATTGTCAATATTTTAATATCTGACAATCCTCTCTACACAACATGAATCTTTTAAGGGTTCCAGATCATATCAATGTTGAGGGGGATGAGACTGCCCATGAATTGGAAAGATTACAGTAATGTTGTACAAGGCAAAGAGGCTTCGGTAAAACCGTTAATTATCTATTTTTTGATGTGTAAACATCTATACGCTAGGAGGTAAAAAACTTTTTCACAATACAATCAAAATTTTTTAGTAAGATCATAAAGCGTTATCAAATAGGTGCGACCTATGTATGAGTGTATTAGTGTACGTACGAACAAGAAGCACAGATAAACTTAACAGCTGCATAGAAATACACTCAAGCGAATTTTAAAGCATACCTTCAGGAGCAATGTTAATTTAAATAAAAATTGCTTGTGAAGTGTAATAGTGTTGCCAGTGGGGATGATTTTGTTACAAAGTTGAAAAATATAAAATAAATATAAATATATACACAGTAAAAAAATGACTCCAAAAAAGTCATGAAAATGTAGAGTTTACGATGCGGAAGTAGTGCAAATTTCGATCCGATCTAATAATTTTTACATAGGGTTGTCATTGCAAGAAGTTCTCTTTTTCGATGCCTGGTCACTGAATTGGAAGCGATATTAACAAAAATTCCCTTTTTTGTGTTCTATGATAATATTTTCATCTAGGAAAAATGGTAAATGGTTGCCTTTTTTAACAATTCGTTTCTTTTTATACGAATTTAAGCCCGAAACAGTGTTTTCATGTAAATTTAAGCAAATAACTTTTAAATTTTAGACTAAAATTAGTTCATAAATTTCTTTAAAAAAATTGTTTTTTTTTTTTTAATTCTGGTGAGTATTTTCAAACACTATGGAGGAGTTAAAAGGTTTTGTATGAATAAAAATAAGCTTCTACTTGGTCACAATACAATCAAAAATTTTTAGTAAGATCATAAAGCGTTATCAAATAGGTGCGACCTATGTATGAGTTTATTAGTGTACGTACGAACAAGAAGCACAGATAAACTTAACAGCTGCATAGAAATACACTCAAGCGAATTTTAAAGCATACCTTCAGGAGCAATGTTAATTTAAATAAAAATATCTTGTGAAGTGTAATAGTGTTGCCAGTGGGGATAATTTTGTTACAAAGTTGAAAAAAATAAAATAAATATCTATATAAAAAAAATTAACTTTTAAATAAAAGAGCAATTCTCCAAAAAACCCCAACAACTATTAATTCCACTACTATAGATGCAGTTTTCCATAGATTTTTCAATACAGTAGAGTCAAAAAGTTATATATATACCCAGCTAAAAAAATTATATATGGTCCATATATTTTTAATATATGAATGTATATAACTATATATGAATATGTATGAATTCATGTATGGAAATATATGGGATTATAGATGGCAAACCTATTATATATGAACTAATATATGGACTAATATATGAAATGTATTATAACATATGAGCTCATATATGAAAATTTAATTATTAAGCTCTTCATATGTGGATCCATATATAAATATAAGATTTTATATATGGAGCCATATAAGAATGTATGCATACATGATATCTCACATAAGATCGTTTTTGCAACTAAAAAAGCTTGGAATTTTATTACTGCTGAATTGGAAATCCATTAGAAAATACATACGGTATGCACAGTTTATATGCGTACCCTCAACGTTTAAAAAAAACTTTTTGTTACAAAAAAAACCATTCTTGTATGATTTTATACATCGGGGCCCCATTTAATATATCAAATAATCAAAATGATAATCCAGTCATTCATTTTACAGAAAATAACAAAATTCTCTAAATAAGAAACAAAGTTCATATTACTGTATTGGAAACTATTGTAAGACGGATTATTTTTTCTTTTATAATTAATTGCATTAGTTTTTAATCTGATTTCTTAAGCTAAATGTTATGTACGAATATGATTTATCTGTTTTTTAAATAATTGATTCCCCTTTTGATGAGTGAAATAACTTTTAGTTCGTTTTGAATTATTTGTCCAAACAAATGTTTCATTAAATACAACTCTCTCAAGTCTAAAAAAAATTAATTTTAGTAATTTAATTTATTGCACAGCAGTGAGCTTTTGTGAATCAAGAGTGTATGAATATGAACTTTGCATACTGTGGAGGGAATTTACACATACATGTATGAAAATTTATGAATATATATAATCATATATGCCCATATACCCTCATTTTTTGGATCGGAACCATATATGGGATATCATATATGCTCCATACATATTTTTTAGCTGGGTAGTTATGTTATTTCAGTTACTATAGGCCAATGTTAGAAAAAAAATTCATTGCTAGATGCTTACACGTCTAGCCTGTGATCGGACTCATATTGCTTTTAATTCAGAGAACTAAATAATCGGGTCTTAGAAAGAATTAAAAGTTACAGGGTTAGTAGAGATGCTTGCTGAATCTCGTGTTCCTTAATGACAAGGCTTGACCTAAACTACTACTGAATATTAAAAAGAGAGTTCTTGGAGTCTTGATAATAGTTTTGACTGGTCACTGCTCGGTTAGAGCAAAAACCATGATGCTACCCTGAATTTTTGCAAGCTATATGAGAAGAAAAGTTTACTTTGGAATGAAAAGAGGGGCAGTCAGTTTTGACCTAATCCTATTTGCTTTACATACACTAATGCCTTTATAGCATGTTGTGCGCTCTTAAGAGATATATGGGTGGCAAATTGTCCAATAAAGATGCACAGTGACGTATAAAATTTAGGTTAGTTTGCTTAATAAATTTATTTAGGATTTTTCCAGTCTGAATCCATAAGATATTTCATATCGCGTATATGTGTTTGATGGAAGACTTGTCTTCTAATTTGACTGAATGATAAACAGTGATACAAATAGTATTCGAGAGTTTAATCATCTTCCGGGCAAGCTCTGCATATTGTATCGCCAATAAGGCACATACGAGCTAGGTTATATTTAAACTCTACGTGTACATGTTCTGTTATTATGCCAACTAAGTAGTAGTAAGTGATGTTGGAATATATTATGTGGAGCTATAGCCTCTAAAAAAGATCAAGTGACTCATTTTTTGGACGTTTCTTTTGACGAAAATCTATTATGTAAGATAGTCCTGAAGTCAGACTAGACCAAATCCGATACCAGATTATGGGAAACTTGAAAGTTATTTTTTCAGTGAGCAATGCAAATTGCACTATCCGGCTCTCTTCCTTTTCCTGATCTGTTATTGATCACTTTTAACATTCAAGCATTCACATTATATTAACATATATTATTATATTAAAAAAATGCCTTAAATTAATGTGCAAATCTTTCATTATGTTTCTTAAAATTTATTTTTCAGGGCTTAGTAAGAAAATGATTAATGTTAATAACGTGCTACAAATAGAAAAATGGTGTTAAAATTTCCACCTTACGTTCATAGTTGTTCAAGTTAAAAATGTTCCGTATTATTTGCTCGAACAATTCAATCATTCAAATTTTTGAAAATATGGTTTAACGCGAATGTCAAATTTATAAGCCCCAAGTATATTATCAGAGCAAAGTGGAATTTGCTAATTCCGTTTAACATTTTTAAACATTTACTGTCCTTTTCACAATCTATAATTAAAAGCTAACAGGAACATTTAACGGCAACTTTTGTATGAACAGCTTGCACTTAAAATTCACTTTATTTCTTAATCATACATTGTGAAAAGGGACGTTAATGATTTAATTTACTTAAGTTAATACAAAAATTGTGCTTAGAATTTTGATAAGTGAATAATACTAGACTTTTAGTTACTAAAATCAAAACAAAGAACCATTTAGCAGCAGTTTAGCAAAACCATAGCATCACTGTAGCATTAATAGCATCAAAGATAAGAAACCTATTATTTCTCTCCAAGCACGCAAAAATTCCATTGCAGCAGAACTGTCTTTGTTGGAAACATAAAAACTTTAAATTACTTCCTTTCAAATTAAAAATGTAAACTTGTTTCAAACAATAAATCGTACAAAAAAACTTGCCACCCTTATAACAGTTTATATTAAAGTCAACCTAAAAATGTGTGTTGTGAAAACAAAATTTATATAATAAAATAAAACTGTAATACTTCTTCAACTGTATCTATTGGTGGTTGGTGGGAAGCTGTTGTTATTTTTTATTTTTTGCACTGAGGGAAATAACAGAATTTTATTGCAACTCATCCTCTTGTGCACACAATTTTGTGTGGTGTAAGGTCGCCGTCAGAAAGTCTGTATCAATCGATTATTTGTTTTACGTAGTTGTTGGGTTATTTTTATACTTTGCTATTTTGCTGCCATAAATACAAAAGATTTTATGCTGGGAAATTGGGGTCAATGAAATAGAGTTCTGTTTTCTGTTAATTTTTTATTCTTATTTATTTGTTTTTTTGCTATAAATTTTAACCTCTCTTTGGAAAACAAATAAGACAAGGAAACATTATTTTTATTGCTCTAATTGCAGATTGGTGTTTTCCTCTACGATTACATAACAGTACGAAGTCAAAGGGGATTTAATAGTACCACCATACCGAGTGAGTCACTACTGATATACCGTCCAGATCGACGCCTTCAGATATGGCGTTTTCTAACTTACATGGTCCTGCATGCAAACTGGTTTCATTTGGGTTTCAATGTCAGTGTGCAACTGCTGTATGGTTTGCCCTTGGAAATGGTACACGGCTCTGTCCGCATTGCCACCATCTACTTAGCTGGCGTTTTAGCCGGCTCTCTAGGCACTAGTGTCATTGATTCGGAAGTGTATTTGGTGGGAGCAAGTGGTGGAGTTTATGCGCTGCTGGCAGCACAATTGGCAAATGTTATGATCAATTTTGGACAAATGCGTTACGGCGTGCCCCAACTACTGGCCGTGTTGATCTTTGGTAAGTTGTTAGCTAACAAAATATTTCAATGTAATATAATTTATTTTGAATTTCCAGTATTTTGCGACACCGGCTATGCCTTCTATAGTAAACTTATAATCGAAGACTCTTTAGATATAATACCTTCTGTATCATATATAGCACATTTGACTGGATCTGTGGCCGGTTTCACTATTGGTCTCTTAGTATTAAGAAACTTTGAACATAAAAACGAATCGAATTTATTACGTTGGTTTGCCTTTAGCGTCTATGCATCCTTTACTCTGTTCGCCATTGCGTTTAATCTGGTCAATACTGTCATTGCTCAAAAACTAGAGGAAGAAGGTGAAGTTATACGACAACATTTATTTCATGATTTGGGTATTTCATAAATTAAATTTACAACTCGTTATTTTAAAACTTACTACACACATACTATAGTTGATTAGTTTGTTCTTCTTTAATTTTTAAAACTTTGTGGACTTTAGTTAATGCGGTTTTTAGCGCAAAACATGAAAAAAAATATTGTGAAAAAGCCAAAGACTGAATGTATTTGTTTCGTAAATCGTTAAGTTATTAATTTGCCTTGTTGGATGCTTTAATTTTTTAGCTGAATTTATATTCTACAATACGAAAGTTAAGGTTGAAAACAGGGCCAACTACGTTAACTCAACCAGCAAAAAAATATTCGGTACTTAGCAGCACCAAAAGCTGTTAGAAGAAATTCGTTACTTTCGCGAAGCACCAACGTAAGCGAGACCATTATAATTTGTTTTAGCAGCCACTTTATTGGTTATTTTACTTCACTGGTGATTTTGCTAAACAATAACAATGGTGTAGTTCAGTGAGCAGTGTCTATGCCTTCATCGTTTGAACTTTCATACAACAACTGAAGCAAAGGAACACTAATGCAAATACGTGGTGTTGGTATTTAATGACTTTGTTGGTGAGTCAACTTGCTAAGTACTTCATCTAACGCCGCCTTCTTTAAGATTCGTAAAAGGTTTGATGTTATGCAAAGATGATTTTACGGTACCTGGATTATTACCGGCTTTGTTCATTGCATCACATTCAGGTGTTATGGTCATGCAGTTACGCTGTAGCTTGCAAGCTCTGTTCACCCACAAACTTATGTTTGCATGACCCAATACCCAGTAAAAATTAGTGCTTCTCAGAAGCATATTTTTAAGGGAGACAATGTTACTCATGCATAAGACATTTTTTTTGATTTTTTGTTCGAGATGAGCCAGCTAGAAGCAAAACATTCAGCTTCCAAAAAGCCGTGGAGTGTTTCGGTCTTACTAAAGTGCTTTATAGAAGTAATACTCAGATGCAAAAATTACTGGTTTTTCAAATTTTCTGTGATAATTTTCTTCTTTTTGATAGAAAGCCTTCCTTACGTTAGTGCTTTTCAGAAGCATTTTTTGAAGCTTTTGTTATCAAGTTTTGTTATCACGATTTTTTTAAGGCTATTCTGACTATTATTCTTTTTAAGTGTAGCACTTAAAGCTCTATGAGTTGAATTAATGGGATATATACAGAGATGGGCAGAACTCTACTGTTGGAAGAGTGACCGACATGATCTGGAGAAATCCAAATAGTGAAAAGGCAATAGAGATTCTAAGTTTAAAATACCAAGACTTCGAATTTGGCTCGCATGGGTGATGCTTACGATAAAACATATAAAACTTGACACTACTTTTGTCACTGGTCAGCATTCAGTAAAATTCGAAGATAAATCTTTCATCTGGAAAATATACCAGATAAGAAATACCTTAATGGTTCAGGCTGAAAATATCTAAAGAGAATATATTGAGGAAACCTAAGTTGACTAAATTTGATAGTGTTTGATGGTTCTTTATTATGTACAACATGCTTTAAAGGCATGAGTGTAATTCGAAATGGATTGGCTTAATATTGATTAACCTTCCTTTCAAAAGGCTATCTAACAGGCAGATTTGACATCTGATTGAGAGCCTCCTAAAGATTCCTAATTCATCTCAGCACATAAGACTTCTTCTTACTCTAAATTAACTTCGAGTTGTCATTTATGCAAGAAGCTTTTCAATTTTTTTTTCGTTTTTCTCAGCCTTTTATATCACTTCAAGAAATGTATTGATGTCAGGTTTAGGTTTCTTGCTTAAAGAGACTTAAATTTTTACGCCTTAGATAAGATTCGGTTAGGAAGAGTGGCGCTACAACACACTTCCATTTGGAGACCCAGTTGGGTCCATTGTGAATCACTCTGTTGATAACCTTTAGCAAATAATTTTAATCCCAATTCTGGCATTAAGCTACTGAATTCCCATGATGAAGCCCCTGATATCCTCCAGTTTATACTTTGCGCTATCGCTAACCTCATGGAAGTATCTGCTCAAATATCTAAAACTATGGCGTTGCAGCTTCGGGCAGTGACAGATAATATCTTCAATGGTTTCTAGTTCATCCTTATCTGCGCAGAGTGCCAATGTCCCAAATGATGGTTCTTTGCTCTGACCGAGCAGTCAACGCTCCTAAAAAGACTCGTATCGCCTTCCTACGCTTTCCTATTTATATTTTGTAGCAGTTTGGATATTTGTGAGTCAAGTTTTGGCCACGTAGTTCGCAAGGCTTAAAAATTTTCCTTGTACTAAAGAAATACCAGTATTTTCAACGATCTGTCACATATTGACCAATCAAATCTAACGCCGACCTTATTCTTGCCAGCTCATCGGCAATTTCATTTTCCTGAACATGGCTGTGGTAATGCATTTCGTCCTTTACTCCATGTTCTTTTCAAAACTACTTTTTCAGCTCTAGTAGTTATTTTTTCTTCCGATTTGATTAGCAACGTTCTTAAGAAGTGTTATCCTGCTTCCACCTCGCATAAGCCATACCTTATCTCATGTTACTTCAAATCTTAGTTAAAAAGTATGTTTTAATAAAATTGAAAACACTATAAATCCCATAGAGAGACAAAGAACAAATTCCCAAAGAAAGGGAATATATTCCCAGCAGCATAATAACTATTATTGCCAATGAAAGGCTTCCAATTATAAAACTAATCTGCGGGAAAATTACGGCACTCGTTATCGAACGAAATTCCGAAATATTTCTAAAGAGTTTATATGGAAATATTTTTGAATTTCGAATCATATCGAATGCCGTAATTTGCCCGCTGCATTTTGTTAACACTTCGCAACTTTAGCCAATTATTTACAAAGCTTATGCTTGCATTAAATTGATGTAAAAGTTTTTTTTTTTTTAAATATATCCATACAGATTACGAAAAAAGATAAAGTGAAATTAAGAAGTTTTTCCAAATAATATTGAAAATATAACTAGTCCATTGAACAAATATAATATAATAAGCAATTATTTATATGATTTATTAGCAGACAGATAAAACCAAAGAAAAGAATATTTGTAATAGCAAACCATGAAAGAAAAAATAAAAAATAAAAAATGTATTAAATAACATGGTTATAACCAAATAAATGATTTATTTTATATTAATTTTTAACTATAAGTTGTAATTCAAAGCAAAAAAAAATTGAAATTACAACGTTATCAATGAATAATACTAAATGTAAAATACATACATAATAAATAATAACAAAAATAAGACAGACAAATTTTGCTCAACGAATGAATGAATGAATTTTACTATGAAAATATTAAGTAGTCAAATTGAATTAATAAAATTCACAAAAATGTAATTTAATATTTTTGTTTGTAAACAGCAAGAAGTGCAAAATAGCGTTAACTTTTTTTACAAACGAAAAAGGGAAGAAGTATGCAACTTTAGATAACCCTACGGACAATTGCTCAACTACTTTAAGTTAAGAAAAGGCATACAATACAGTTCTGTGGCAAAAAGGAAAAAGTGCTTAAGACGAAATATGCTGATTTTGAGCTAATGGTACCTCCGTACATATGACTTGCGACTTTCCTTTTTTTAGACTTCTAATCTCATATGGAAAAATTGCTTAATTTAGGTTATACTTTGGTATATTTCAACTTAAATGTATTGTATTAAATACGTCTTGTTTTTTAAATGTATTTTCGTGGCATGTATTATAAAAAACCAATAATAAATACTGTCGTATTACAAGCGAAGCACGATGGATGCATTGGTGTATATAAGTTCTAGTTTACATTATGCAAGTCTTATTGCTAAACTGATTAGGTTTTTAGGAGAGAGAGAGACAGGAAGAAATGAAACGGTTCCCCTCGTCTCTCTTCCCCACAAACTAATCAGCTTAGCAATAATACTTGCATAGTGTAAATTAGGTCTAAGTGTTAACAAGCGATGTCGCGTAGACTTCTTGTTCATAACAAACAATCAAAAGAAGTAGTGTTGATACGTGTGCTTGTTATTTTTCATATTGTACGTTTAAGTGTGCGTGTAAGATGTAGATGGTAAGCTATTATATGTTTAAAGGTGGTTTTTTAAAGCAAGTCCACACAAATAATGTCAATGCATATTTGCGGTTGTATGTGCGCAGAAAAATAAAAGAGCATACACGCATCGTGTGTGGGTATGTAAGTGCATGACGTTTGAATACGCCCCCGTGCATATGAAGAAGTCAGCATCACAAACTCTTCCGTCACAAAGTATTTTCTTCTTTACTCTTGTAACTGCAACAACTGTAGCAAATTTCTTGCCAACAGTGTTGCTTAGTGTTTGTTTTAGAACACTTTGCTGTAGTAAAACATTTGAAAAACTCCGCATGTCTTAAAAGTTATTTTAACTGGACTTTATTACATACTTATAGTGGGTAGAACGATGTTTGCTTAAAAAAAATAACAGAGAATAATAACAGAGAATTTCCCAATTCAACTGAAAAATAAATTTCTGAAAATCAATTTGAATGCTTAAAAGTGCTCTTCAGCAAAACAGTAAAATATGAATTAAACACTTTTTTCTTATTGCCACAGAATTATTGTTGCTTACATATCCCGCAATATGTTGATCACTAATATAACTAACCGCAATATCTGTAACAATAAGGAAAAACTACTTAAGTCTAATTAAGCACTTTTAAACTTTCCAGTAGATTTTCAGAAATTAATTTTTTTTAAAGTTAAATTTCATTCAACACAAAATAACTTATATACCCAATTTAAAATAAAGCAAAGTATAAGCTCAATTAAGCTTTTATTCTATATGAGGAATTATAAATTGAAAAATGATAAGCAGTAATTTATTGCGCTATATATAACTTCCTGAAAAATCCTAAAAAATAATTCAGATTTTAACCAGAGGTACTTTTGAATATGAAGATTAAAGTAATGTCACTAACTCAAACAAATTAGCTTATCTCGACTTTAAGTACTTTTTTTTCCTGTTTGCCACAGATATACATATCAAGCCATAACCGCTAAAAGATCCTAAACGAAATATTTGTGAACTTCGTTTTTTTTACGAAAAATCGATTTTTCTCAAAAAAAAACAAAAATTTAGTTCGAAAATTATGTCGCTTAAGCCTTTTTGGCGGTTATGGCATGACATGTACTAGGTAACTTATATGAAGAAAAAATAAACATACACATTTTGTGCTCATTCGTCAAATGACATTAACAATAAAACGAAATTTATCAATGAAAATTATGACATATTTTTCTTTTATAAATTAAGTATGTATGTAGTGTAATAAGATATTCTTAAGTAATGAGAATTAAATTGTAAAAGCAAAGTAGAAAATAAGTCATAAAGATTAATCAATATCAATTAAATATATAATGGAAACAAAAAAATAATTATTTAATAAACATGTGCTTGAAAAAAAAAATTATGTACAACTTCATTTCATTAATCATTTAAACATGTGTAAAACGACTTTGGAAGGCTTAAAGAACTGTTACTCAAACTGTCTTTGAAGATTTTAGAAAACAAGGTTTGTATTAGCATCGTCATGGAGATTAAACAGATTAAATAAATCATTCTAAGCAATTTTCTTTGAATACAGTAATTTACGGGTATAACGAATAATTTGTTTTGCAAAATTTTACAGTGAGTTTTTTTATGCACACACTAAATTTTACGATTTTTTAGGGAAATTAAAAAAATTTAAGTGAAAAACAGTAAATAGATATTTAAGTTAAGTGTTATACATTAAACTCAAAAACTACAGCAGGATACACAATAGAGGCCTGTGTAAAAAGTCTTGAAATGTTATACGTCTTGGTGTTTTTATGGGAATTGTTACAATTTAAGTTTAAAATTTTTTTACGCACTAATAATACCAAATTATTATTTTACTTATTAAAGGTACCAATACACTACATGTTTTTTGTTGTGTTTTTTCAAGTTTACAATTCACTTGATTAATTTACATAAGGTTTTTAATTTTTGGTCACCAACTTGTATGTACAAACAACACGTGACATCGGCCATGATTGCTTACAACAGCTGATATGTTCAGCATTAAAGCCGCTGGAAATTTCTTTGCTGAAGTGCCGGCGTCACAAATATTTATTTAAGTTTTTTTCTTTTTAATCTGCAAAATATGGAGCTTATATCAACACTTGTTATATACTTTATATAATTGTTATTAAAATCTTAAAATTCGATAAAAAATAATTAATTTATCACTAATGCAAACACTTAGACGGACGGCTAATTATATCGGAGACATTCAACCGTCGATAAATGTTTTCACATGGCATAGACCACCAACTACATGTTTTTATCGAATTATCTAAAATTTGACAAGAGCAATGTAAAAAACATGTAGTGTATAGGCACCTTAAGTAAAATATTTTTTTTTTTATTAAAAATACATTGAAATTGCTTATTGAGGGAGGGGCTTAGCTGGATCCTATGCGCATTCTATTTCGTGCGATTTTTGAGCAAATGCAACCCAGGTGTGAAGGAGTCTATGAAAATTTTCTAAAGACAATAACAATTCATCAGATCAGGTTGTATTTTTTCGTAAGTAGTACGAGTGTGTGGGATAGTGAGTCATGAAGCATGGCCTTAACTTAAGGATCAAATGCGTGATTGAAAAAGTTGTTAATCTAAACTATATTTTGCTCGGCTTTTGCTTTGTTATTATTCTTTAATACTTTAATCAGGGCAATATTTTTTTCTTCTACAAAAAGACGGAAAAAATTGCATGTTCATTAGAATAGGGAAATTTTCTACCAGAGCGAGCTTTAGTCCACTCGAAGTCCTGCAATTTATTTTATGATTCTTAGCTAAAAAAAAAATAAAAAAACACATGCCATTTCGAACAAAATTTTCGATTTTATTTTCTAAATTTATAACCTATTGTAAGTGTAGTAGGTCATCAAGCTGAACAATAGTTGTAAAATGTTGTAGGTATATTCCATAGAAAAGTTTGCTGCGATACCTACAACATTTTTCCCTATGTTTGATGAATATCGTAGAATGGCATTAGGAATGCATAAGTTTATGAAAGTGATAATGTTCTTTAATTACATTTACCTTAATTTTTCTTTATTAAATTCATAAAAATTAGTGCAATTATATATGCAAATCAGCAAAAAAATTCGCGAAATAACGAAAATTTGCAAAAAGCTACTAACAGCAGGATGATAACAAAGTCTAATAATGTTTTAAAACCTTTAAAATTGTTAGGACGCTAACAACCATGCAAAGAGCTGCTTTTATTGCAAACTTTGAAAAAATCGCGAAAATTGGCAAAATTTTAAACAAGCCAAAATGTAGATTAAAAATCGATAAAACTGTAAGGAATGTAAAAAATTCGGCAAGAATCGCGAAAATTACGGAAATTTTGCAAAAACTTATTAACAGCGGGATGATATTTTTTTAAATCGGCAAACTGCCAATAATCTGATATCATATAAAAAGTCGCTTTTATCGCGACCTTTGTAAAAAATCGCGAGATTTTTCAAAATTTTAAACAAGCCATAATATGGATTAAAAATCGCCAAAAAATGTAAAGGAATGCAAAAAATTCAATAAAAATCGCTAAAATTCGCAAAAAGCTACTAACAGCGGGATGATAACAAAGCCTAATATTTTTTAAAAATATGCAGAACTGTAAGGAAACTGAAAGTATGCAAAAAGTCGCTTTTATCGCGAAGTGTGCAAAAATTCGCGAGAAGTTGAAAATTGGAAGAAAGCTGAAATAAGATTGATTGTTTTCTTCATAATTGCTTGAAATTTTTTGATTTTTTATGAAATTGTAATTTTCCTTATTTTTTAAACACCCGAATCCACCATTACCATTTATGCAGTATATTTTTCGCATAATGTCGAATTTTTGTTTTTTTTTTTGCTTTTATTAATTTCAAAATATTTTCGTTATTTTTATACATTCTCTTCTTCTTTTTAAATGTTCGACATTAGATTTTTTTATATTAAAATTTAGAATAATCAATTAATGATAACTTAAAAAAATAGGGTGAAAAGTTTTACTGCAACAGACATTTTACGTACAAACAGAAAAAATACCAATGTAAAATCACCATGCCAAAAGGTTGATTCAAATTCATTTAAATCACATTAAATTTACAAGAAATAATATGTTGTTTGAGTGTGTTGGTGTTTATTTTGTGTAGGTTGTTTTTGTATTTTTGTTGTTTTTTATGTTTGTAAACAGCAAACAAACTGCTGCTGGCTGGTAGGCAGTGTACTAGTCCTACATTCGGAGGATCGCAGGTTCGAATCTTGGAGTCAAATCAAAGTATTTTGTATTATTTTTTTTAACTAAAACTTTTCAAGTCAAAGCGTTTTGTATTTTTTTTTTTAACTCAAACTAAAACTTTTCAACCAAATTGTATGTAAAATTACTAGAAATAATAATTAAAGTTGTTGTGGCTGTAGGGGTAAGCACGTTGACTACCACGCGATGAGTTCTGAGTTCAAATCTTGGCCGGGGAAGCCAATTTAATTTATATACAAAAATTTTTCTTATGTCTATGTCAACCACACGTATGTAAGTAAAATAATTAATAAAAAACAATTCATTTTGATTTCATCAGTACTTAAATGTTAATTCAACATGAAATAAAGTTATTTCAAAAGGAATTTTTTTTTGACAATTACTATAAACCATGTTAAATTAACATGAAATACACATTAAGCAAAATCATATTGAAAAAATGTAAAATTAACCCTATTTTTAACGATTCTACATTGTTTTTTTTCTGTGTGTATATAAAACATATTTTAATTTTATGAAAAAAATTTCTGAAAACTCTAATTTTTGTCGCATATGATTAAATCGAAAATAAGTCTTCATTTATTTAGAAAATAAAGCGCCTTTACTAAATGAATCCTTAAAAATAATGGGGGTTTTGTTTGAAACCTTCGCTTGAAAGATGTAATTTATTTTACAAAACTATATGTATTAGTTTTAACGACTTAATGAATGAGTTCGTAAAACCGCGAAATTACTGTACATATTCATACTTATGAAGGGGGTCTATGGAGAGAATAATAATGTTACAGCTTCAACTAGCGCAAGGAATTTTAATTATTTTAATTCTCATGCCACAACTTTGTTCAAATAAACCGAAATATTTAATTTATGAAATTTTGAAAGGAAAATAAGTAAACCACGAGTTATTTTTAAAATGCAAACATTTTCATGCCACATCTACATATATATACGAAAAGTAATTTTCAACCGGTGCGAGTGTATGAATGATAAATAATTGATAAAGTTTTGTGGTCACTTAAGTAATTCACTGGAAATATGTACAAGAAACTTTTTTATACACATTTGTATTGGTATCTTTGTGTTATTACGATTAATTTTTAAACATCTGCAATCTGCAAGTTGTTGATCAAAAAGTAAAAGAATTACGCTTAATTTAATGCCACTGCAACACATTATAAAAGAAAAGACGCAAACAGGGAAGAGACAACATTATCGAAGCATGCAGTAAATTACGGGCTACAGCAAAAATTGGCAACTTTTTCACAATTTACTATACAACAACATTTCCAGAGTTTAAACGAGTTGATATAATTTTCATAATCAACAAGAGACGAAACCGAAAAAGGCAAAAAAAAATTAACTTCAGCAGATAATCGGTCAACGGATTCTACAAAAAAACTAATAAAAGCATATTCAAGAAACTTTACCTACACCAAACGAGCACACTAACAACGAAATCTTATACAGAAGTTTTAAACCAATTTTAAAAATTCAGTTTTTGCTGAAAGGGTATAGCGACAACAATATTTAAATATAATTTTATGTTATTCTACTTATTTGATTGCTGCGAAACCTATAAAACTCTTTTGGTGCTTGTAACTACACAGTTGAAAGTTGTAAAAATGGGCGCAGTTACGCCCATCAAAATTTATTATTATCAAGTATGTGATGAAAAACGATTTAGACACTAAAATCAATCGGAAAACGATAAAAGGTATGATATTTTTCCTATACTAATTTTGTCAATAATTTTACATGTTAGTTTTTCCAAACATTTTTTATAAATTTCTTTTCACAGACCTATTGTATAGTTTATATTTTATATTTTACTGTGCTTTTTAGTTAAGTAGAAGTAGTAGTTTTAGTAGTTTAAAATCTATCGGAATTCATCACACCTTTTCAAGACTATTGTTTTGAAATCGTTTTGAAAACGTTCCATTTCCATCACATACCTGAAACAGACACAATGCTCTATTTAAAAAAATGGGCAGGGTTACGAACATTAAAATTTAATATTTTCTTTTAATTGGTTCTACTTTACCACCTTGAACTTTGAAAAACACACAATTTTATGTTTCTATCAGATCTTTGCATTGAAGACGGATTTTTGGCAAAAATAATTATTTTATTTAATTTCTTATGGGAACTAATGGTGCCTGATTGTATAGAATAAATGGAGATGTTGATGTTTTCGTACCAGAATAAACAAACTTTTGCTACATTAAAAAAAAAGACATGCACTATATTAAGAAAAACTTTTTCCTAAATTCAAGTTAAAAAAATTTCTAAGTAATGTTTTCTAAGTTTTAGTAAATTTTTACGAAAATCTAGTAAAAATCACTTAACATGAGTAAAAAAAAGTTCATATCCTCAAAAATAGTTCATAAAAATACACAACAAATTTTCAAATTTCAGGAAATATTTACTAAGAGTACGAAAATGGTTATGAACTGAAGAAAATTTTATATTAAGGATTAGTCATCAATTTCGTCTTAAATCAAAAAATAAACTTTAGGAAATGAATTACTCCGGATTAGTTCATGAAATTTGACTTACTTAAAAGATGTAAAAAGGTATACTAAATTTTAGGAAAATATTTACCAGTTTTAAGTATTTTTTCTTTAAATTATAGAATATATATATTGTTTGCATTAAGCAAAAAAAGTAAGTAAATTTTTCATATTTTCGAGGAATATTTGAACTTGAAATTTATTTTTCTGTAAATAAAATAAAATTTTAAAACTCAATAATTTCAATGCTTATTCAGGGTGCCTTGTTAGGTAATTGGTTAGAGTGCTTGCCTATCAATCAGTAGGTTGCTGGTTCAATACTTGTCTCTTCTCAAGGAATTTATATGTATGTATGGTGAATTTATAACTAAGAATATAATATGAAGTTATAATAAATAACATATCATTTGGTATAGAATTGAATTAGAAATAAAAATAAGTACCAGAATTAAAGACAAAAAAATTTAAAAATTTACTAAATTTAAGATCATAGACGAAAAAAATTGTATGGGAAAATTTTAGGAAAATTTAACTTAAATATGAAAATATAATTTTTATAAACAAGTTCATTAATGAACTACAAATTTAGCAAATATTTTACTGGTTTCAAGTAAAAAACAGCTTTGGGCGCCATACTACAACTTTTTTTATTCAAATTTAGAAAATTTTCCAAAATTTTAGTTCATTTTTTTTTTGAGTGTAGTTGTCTCTAATCTAATTATTAGATTTCCAACACCAACGTCTTAAAAAATCCGCCTTAATGTTCCCGGTTCCTCTTTTTTAAAATGATGAATTACTTGTCTTTTAAAAATACTCGTATTTAAATATTTATTTTATTTTTCCCAAATCCTTACAATGCCCAATGCAGGGTATTACAAATTAGCTAACAAATGTATGTAAATTACACCCGTTAACTCTTTTTTCTTTATTGTCAGTGATCATCACATTCAAATGCAAAATTAAAACTGAAACTGAAAGAATAAATAAAAAAAATTCACCACAAGCGCAAAAAATACATCAAAAATCGCCTAAACTCATAAAGCGAGTACAATATAACTTTCAATGTTAATCCGCTCATATGTTGTACATATTTCCACTTATGTATAAGCAATACGATGGACAACAACACTTTGTTCATAAAACTTCATGGACCACAAAAGAAAAGCAGAAAAAACCTTAATGTATGCACAGAAATTCAAAAACAGCGTAATAATATTAGTAACGTTGCATGTTAGTTTCGTGCTACTCATCATACGGCAGCAGCGAATGCGACAAAAAAATTTATTTAAAAGTGGCAGCAACATTAACGAAAAAGAGAAGATTAAAAAAAAACTGAATCAAGCCACAAATGCAATCAGTAATTTGGTTAATTTAATGTTGCACAGCTACGTTTTGCATTTGGTATTTCTTTTGCTTCACAAAAAATATATCACACAAACACTCATTCACACACACTTCCCCACACGTGACCATAAGCATGGAACCAACAGCGCTGCACAGTGATCGCAATATAAACGTAATTTCCCTTATTCCAGTTGTCAACATCGAAGTCACGTCAATACAATACCGAGTCTTGTTTGCTCAATTTTGTTATTTCGACAGTATGTTTCTGTTCTCTAAGGTCTAGAAAACAGCATAAGTCTGTCACAATAGCAATTAGTAGATTTTGCTAATGGGTAGACAACACCAAACTGTGTGGTATTGTATTGACGTGACGTCGATGTTGACAACTGGAGTAAAGGTGATTGTGATGGATGGTTGGTTGGTTAACGTGGCTACTTGCTAGCTACCTACAAGATATCAGGTAGAATCATGAGGTTCTGTTTTAATAGATTAAACTCTACTTGTCCGAGTCTCAGGTCGATATATTGACCAGTCGTACTAGATTCACCCCGTCGTACTAGATTCACCCCGTATGGCATGAGCTCCTCCCTTAAGTCGTCCTGTGTGTGTTTTCTTATAAATTTGTATCGCGCAGCATGCAATGCAAGGCAATCGCAGAACAGATGATAAACTGTCTCTTCTTTATCTTGTCCCTGCCAGCTGTGACAAAATGTATTATAAGGAAGATCTTCACTTTAAGTATATCTGTAGATCACCCATTGCACATGTCAATATTGCGACCAATCGCTAGATGTTCTTCCTATTATTGCTTACCATTTCTTCTGAGCGTCTATTGTGTACGTAGGACAACATTTTCTTTGCGACTCAACATCTACATATCTTCTGCTTGTTGCAGATATTGTTTGACGGCATTGGCCCTTATTACTAGTTAAATTCGATTTTCGATCTTCGCTGGCTATCAAATGTCGAATATCGAATATTATGGTAGGTACAGACGTTGCAACTTGCTTACGCAAAACGTTTTCGAATATTTTGATACAGACACTGCAAACTACAAATGCAACCGTCAATGCAACCCATAATCATCAAAACATTTTGATATTTTCGGAACTTCGAATGCAACCATAAACAGACTATGCGACCGACAATGCAAACTGCTTGGTTGCATAAACACGTTGCGAAGTCTTTACCTACCATTAAATTCATATTATGAGTATCGAAAATTTCATTAAACAGCGAATTTTCTATCGAAAAGAATTTAGTTTTCGATGAAGAAAAATTATTAAAAACGATTGTCTTTTACTTTTAGTTTAGTTTAGTTTAGGTAAAGTCGTTGTAAATTTTAAAAATCATTGAGATAGTTTACACGGCATTATGCTGGCACAACATGCCACTGAATTTGCCTACCAACTGGCAACCGGTTTTTTGGTTGGCATAATTTTTCAACCAGCTTCAACCCCGCATTAGCAGCACAAAACCAATACATACACACTTGCGAAACCACAGGTTCGGTGTTTTTTATTTTACAGAGCGTATTTATGCGCTTATGCAAAAACGATTGTTAAAGTTAAAGCATGCATTAAAACCGGTTTTGCCATACAAAATTGGTTTTTTAAACCAACTTTAAATTTACTAATCGTTTTTGCATAAGGGGGTTAGTGTTTAGTTATCCATCGTCGTGGAAACATGAACTTAAAAGAAGAAGGGGTTTGGTCACGTCAACAAACTTTAAAACTAATGAGTGAATTTATTGTTTTTGCGTGTTAAATAAATTATATCAGACTTATTTATAAAAATTATTAAGGCTTTATAGACTTTTTAAGACGATTTTTTATGAAAATTTGCTTTAAAAAACCTTTTTAAAGCCTTAATAAGTTTTATAAATAAGACTGTAGGAAAATAAAATGAACGAGATTTTATTTAATTCTGTTAAAAAAAAGTTACAAAAAATACTTCTGTATAATGTAACTAGTTAACTATTTAGAAATATGAATACATTTTCGCATTACTTCATAAAAGATAATGAAAACAATTGTTTTCATTTTAAATTTTTAGTAAATATATTGGCAATATTAAAGAATTGCTCATTTATTACCATTTTTCCTGCAACTATGTTCCGGTACGTTTATAATGAAAACCAAACTTCAAATGAATAAATAAAAAACTTACACACACAAAACTGTGTATACGTATGCATTTTATGCCAGATTAATTAGTCTCGTGTAATTTGGAAAAGAACAAAA
Organism: Tachina fera; assembly: GCA_905220375.1. Classification (NCBI taxonomy): domain Eukaryota; kingdom Metazoa; phylum Arthropoda; class Insecta; order Diptera; family Tachinidae; genus Tachina; species Tachina fera. Next base: position 47,268,537 of record LR999964.1, on the reverse strand, counting down.
ATTTTGCGGCTTAAAAATTGTTATCGTGTAAACTACCTCATTGAGGTAGTTTACACGGGATTAATTACGCTGGCACAACATGCCAGTTTGTAGGCAAATTCGGTGAAGAGAGTGGTTTTTTGGTTTGCATAATTTTTCAACCCGCTTCAACCCCGCCATGATACAATTACACTAGGTACATGCAGAACTACAACAAAATTACAACACCAAAAAACACATGCATTTTGTTGGTATAAACAAACCCCAAATTGTCGGAAACAACTGTCTTTTGTTTATAAAAATAACAATTACAGGGTAACTAAAGTACAATTGCAGACGCGGCATTCCTGCATGATTATAGTTATTCAGTGTTGCCAATATGGGTGTAGTTAGAGAGTGTGTAATTTCTACTCACATGTGTAGGCGATGTAATTGAATTCTTGTATAATATGTGTGTAATTCTACTTTGGGTTCTATTTTTATTTATTATTGTTTTAATTTTAACCTACACAAAAGATGTGTAGTGTAATTTTCTTCAATGTGTAATTGGAGACACAGCCATGTGTAAATTCATTGGCAGCACTGTAATCATTTTATTCACACACATCCACGAACATTTTTGCAGCTTGTAAACAAAGTTTGACAACTAGGTGCAATGTATACAGTGACAGGCTGGGCTTGTGCATGTACCTAGCATGATACAATTACACTAGGTACATGCACAAGCCCAGCCTGTCACTGTAAACATTGACCCTAATTGTCAAACTTTGTTTACAAGCTGCAAAAATGTTAATGTATGTGTGTAAATAAAATGATTACAGTGTTGCCAATGAATTTACACATGGCTGTGTCTCCAATTACACATTGAAGAAAATTACACTACACATCTTTTGTGTAGGTTAAAATTAAAACAATAATTAATAAAAATAGAACCCAAAGTAGAATTACACACTTATTATACAAGAATTTAATTACATCGCCTACACATGTGAGTAGAAATTACACACTGTCTAACTACATCCATATTGGCAACACTGAATAACTATAATCATGCAGGAATGCCGCGTCTGCAATTCTACTTTAGTTACCCTGTAATTGTTATTTTTATAAACAAAAGACAGTTGTTTCCGACAATTTGGGTTTTGTTTATACCAACAAAATACATGTGTTTTTTGGTGTTGTAATTTTGTTGTAGTTCTGCATGTACCTAGTGTAATTGTATCATGGTACCTAGTATAATTGTATCATGAACCCCGCATTAGCAGCACAAAACCAATCCATACACACTTGCGAAACAACAGGTTCGGTGTTGTTTTATTTTTCAGAGCGTATTTAGTCTTTCGTTGGCCATCGTCGTGGAAACATGAATTTAAAAGAAGAAAGGCGTTGGTCACGTCAACTAACTTTAAAACTAATAATTGAATTTATTGTTTTTTCGTGTTAAATAAATTATATCAGTCTTATTTATACAAATTATTAAGACTTTTTAACAAAATTTTGTATGAAAATTTGTTTTAAAAAACCTTTTTAAAGGCTTAACAAGTTTTATAAATAAGGCTGTATGAAAATAAAATGAACGAGATTTTTCTTTAATTCTTTTAAAAAAAGTTACAAAAAGTACTTCTGGATAATGTAACTATTAAAAATATGAATACATTTTCGCATTAATTCATAAAATATAATGAAAACAATTTTTTCATTTAATTTTTTTAGTAAATATTGCCAATAATAAACAATTGCTCATTTATTACCATTTTTCCTGCAAGTATGTTCTGATACGCTTATAACGAAAACCAAACTTCAAATGATTAAGTAAAACACTAACACACACAAAGCTGTGTATACGTATACATTTTATGCAAGATTAATTAGTCTCGTGTAATTTGGAAAAGAACTAAAATTGTGCGGCTTAAAAATTGTTCTCGTGTAAACTACCTCATTCACAATAAGCACATTCCTTGTCGTATGCATAGTTGCTTGTCGTATGCATAGTTGCCAGATGAAAAAATCGTCAAAATTATTATCCGGTAACGTCCAAGACACAAAAACACAGCACAACAAATAAATTCGTAGTTTTTGTATAAAAAAAGCTTAATTCTTATCAAAAAAGGCATCAATTGTTTAAAATACCAAATAGTTACTTGTCTTACTTTGGTTTTGTTTAAGTTAACTTGACTAAATACTCTTTCTACATTTGCTGAACATTACGGTAAGACTAAATTTTTTTATCAGAAATAGTTTCTTAATCGGGCTTAGGTTCAGTATTTGTAATTCGTATTGGATGAAATATTTTTATTAATTTATGTGAGTTTCTAAGGAAGAAAAAAAATTAAACTAGACTTTATTAGCTGGGGGAAATTTTTTTGGTAAAATTATTTATGGTGGGAATTAAAAGACTAGTGTCCTTTTTTCGGTTTTAGATTTTCTTCCACAAATCCTAAAGTTTAAAGTATGTATCGTGGAAAACTTTTTCCAATTTTAATAAATTTAATTGCCTGAATTAAGATTCACTTTTCTGACCTTCACACTATTTAATAATGTGAGGAAACTCTTTCAGAATATCGCGTAAAGAACATTTGTTTCAATAATATTATTGTAGGGATAAATAAAACTTAATTAATCTTCGAAGTATAATATTATTAAAATTTTACCATACTGTTGCATATGAGCAATTTTATTATTTTCACATTTTTCAATTTGATTAACCTTAACATCAACAAATACTAATATTCCTAAATGCATTTCAAAAATGTCTAAACAATTATTTTCATCATAATCCCCCAAATAAAAATTATCACACTTAAGCAAATCTGTTTTTAAAAAATTACTCATAACTTTTCCAAATAGTTTTTGCATGTGACCGTATAAATTTTGAATTTCGGTTGTTTTAGTTGATAAATTCTGTACAGATATAGAAACATTAGAAAACATTTAATTGCAAAATTATTAATACAAAAACTAAAATTGATTTCCTTTTGCTTTTTAGTTTTATTGCATATTATTTCAGAAGCTGCCAAGTTCTTGTTCAAGCTCAAAATTGTTTTAAAGTTCTAATAAATGGTGTAAATTTATAATTATTTTAAAATCGTCAAATCGTCAAAAGGCGAAATGCTATTTTTGCAACCCAAAATCGTCAAATCTGGCAACCATAGTCGTATGTTCGTCGTAAAGGGGCCCATACACACATACTGCTCATGCCCATGCGATAAGCATGTGTTGGTAAATTTTAAATTTTTGTTCACTTCTTTCGCCAGAAGTTCTGAAAGCCCTTAAAATCTATGAATTTTGAATTTGCTTTGATAAAAAAAAACAAACATGATGCTCCTTTTTTCCCCTTTTCATAGAAGGGAATGTGGACTGTTTATCTTATATTTTATACGAAAGAGTCGAGACCTTCTATAAAACATTCTTTAGCAGTTGAATAAGCATTGTAATTGAATAAAAAAATCCCAAGCAGGCCATTAATAAGGACTAATTTCCCGAACTTACTTTAATAAAATATATTCTAAACATAAATTTACAATTAATGCGAGCAAATCAAATTTTGTTAAACTGCCGTAATTTTCTACATTGTTGCGGCCAATAACAAATGAGCGAAACGAGTACTTTTTAGCGATACCTACTCGGTAGTAATGTATTGATACCATAAGTACTTGGTTTTTAGGAAAACGTAACGAATACTTACTTGTATTTAATTGTATGGCTACATTCCTAATAATCAGCCAGTCTGTTGGCTTAGATGGCAACGCCATAATCAGATGAGGATACAGTAGGCCAATTACCTGCTTATCTGAAAGTCATTTATTAATGAAACCTCAAATAATTTAAATGAAAAAGAGAGGCCCTATGCTCCTTGTAGGAACAACGGGAACCTATATACTATATATAATAAGATTTTTTAAAATTTGTAAAGACTTTGCATTGGTTCTCCATAGATTTTAAAGAGTATTAAAGAAACCTCTTGGCAGTACACGGCATTGAAAGCCTCTGCGAGTCACAAAATCCCCAAAACTTCCAAAATTTATAAATTTCAACAAAAGTCTGCACATTATGTCAAGTTGAAAAAGTAGAGATTTCTTTTTAAATCACTGTGCGGTTGAATGTTTTGGCTTCTGCTCAGCACGAGGCGGCAGCTTTTTGCGATGCATGTTTGAAAGTAAAATTACAAAATCTCACTTTTGGCAGCACACACAAAATGCGAGTGAGTGCGTCAGTGTGTTCAGTTTTGATGACTTAGTGGAATGGCTTAAACGCTTAAGTCGTTTTTGGTTAGTTTAGGTTTTGGCTGTTACACTTATTCCCCCTTTTCGCATAACAATTTGTGCAATTTTGTATTTTTTGTTTGCTATTGATGCGTTCTTTGCTCTAGTATTGATGCTGCTGATCGACAGTCACAACAGTTTTTTATAGAGTTCTTTTTGGTATTCAATTATGTTTTTGTTTCTTTTTGCAAAAATTTCGCAGACGACATAAAAACCACAAACTCTTTATGCTAAAAATTCATACAAGAATTATATATGTATTTACACAAACATACATACACATGTATTTAATATGTGCATACACTGGCATTTAAGGTTTTGTTTTTTCATTCTGCAATTCATTCTTCATTAATTTATCAGTTTTTTTTTCGAAGTGTTTTTGGCTTCATTCAACCAATTCACTCGATTGCATACATATTTATGTATGGACTGATGTTTCAATAACTGACCACCGCCACCACCAACCACATTTGATATAATTTATACCCTGCGGCCACAAAAACAAAAAAAAACGTTTTTTGTGGCATTTTAAAGTATTTAAAGATTAAAATAAACTGGTGAAATAATTCGATTTCTTGTAGTTTTTCAAACACATATGGTCTGATTTTTTTTTGTTTTTGTCTCATATCACATTATGGGGCAAAGTTTTAACAGCCACCTGATCCACAAATTGAACATTTGTTATCGAGCGAGCTGCTTTGTTTTTTGCTACGCCCGTCAAAAATTGTATGTTTGTGGCAACAGTAATTTTATATGAGAGTTTTGTGGTTTGTTCTTTTATTTTATTTTTTCTTTAAAATAAAAATACTGGGGTTAATTATTCAATTATTTTGGAGCAAAAACACAGAAAAACATGTTGCAATAATTATACGTATGATTTGAAATCTTTTGTTTGGTGGACGATTATGGGTGAAAAGCAAAAATTAATTATCTTTTCAATTTTGTTATGGCTGCTTGCAGTACATAGTATTTATTTATAAATGCTAACAAATATTAATTTTAGTTTATACGAAACAACGTGCTTTTAAAAAAGACATAATTTCTCTAAGATTGATGAAAGTTCTTTTCATATTCTAACACAAACTCAGGTCATACAGAATCTGCAGACATCTGCCGATATACCAAAAACTCATTAACAGCAAAATATTAAAAATTATTCTGCCACAAAAAACGGACTTCAATGCATAATAAGAACATTTTCGAAAAAAAATTTATGGAACCAAATTGGAAGTAAATTCTTTCAAACAAAAAAACAAATTTAGCCAACAGATTGGCTAAGAAAAAGTACGTGAAATATAAAATTTTATTTTAATGGGCGTGACCACTCCCATTTTTAAATGCAAGATTGTATATTTTTTCAAAGATCAGTCTTGTAAAAATCGGTTAAGTAGAATCACTAAAAATAAAATATTAAATTTTAATGATGGGCGTGACTCCACCCATTTTTTCAACTTTCAAATTGTGTAATTACAAGAATCAAATGTGTTTAATAGTTTTCGCAGCAATCAAATAAGTAGAATATCATAAAGTTAAATTAAAAAAACTTAAAAAAAAATTAAACCGACTTCAAAAATAAGCACTTATTAGCTAAAAATAATATTGATCTATTTCAATACAATATATTTACACATGTTACTTATAGTGTTGTTTGTAGTTGGTGCCAGCAATATTGGTAACTAAGCATTTTTTTACCGATTCCTTTTTTTTACCGATTCCTTTTTTTAAAAATCGAATGTGTCTATTTTAGAGTTTAAGTAGAATCACGTGAAATGTTATAATACATTTTTCAACTTTAAAATTGTGTCATTACAAGAACCAAATGTGTTTGCTAGGTTTCGCAGCAATCAGTTAAGTAAAAAAATCGTAAAATCAAGTTAAAAAATTGTGGGCGTGTCCCCACCCAATTTATTATTTTAAACGGCATCAATGGAAAGCTAAACCCTCTCAGACAACAAAAAATTTTTACAATCGGTCACAAATGTACCGAGTTATGAAGCTACACACGTAAAAAAATAGAGACGAATTGTTAACCTCCTCTTTTTGAAGTCGGTTAAAAATACGGGCACGTCCCCACACACTTTTTTACAATATGACCAATGGAAAGCTATACCCATACGTACAAAAAAAGGATTTTTACAATCGGTTTAAAATTTGCCCTTTTTTTAAGCATGAAATGCATGTTTTGTGGTTCGGAAAATCTTATCGAGCAGTCGTACTGTGACAAGTTTTATAAAAAAGCGACTCTGTGAAGTTAAACAACCAGTAGCCATGATATATATTATGCTAGGTTAGGTTCTCACTTGGGTCTTAATAGATTCCGTTGTACAGCTTGGAAAAGTGAGAAGGGCGCGAGAAAATGTTTTCTCTATATCATTCCATTTTCTCGTCCTAAAACCAAACAGAGGTTTGTATGAATAAATGTATTCTTATATCGCATTCCGATATTTTTTCTAGCTGCTGTAAGGTCCTGAAAACGTATCGTCCTGAAATTGTATCAATTTAATTTTGAGGTAGAGCAGATTACCTCATTTGACCATACAGTCTGCGTAATTGGTAAAATATTCTATTTTTTTAATTGTATCGATTTCTTTTAGTGGTACCTTTCTGGCACAGACCGATGTAATTTAAATATGTCTGATCATAGGTTAGTGTCAAAAACGAGCTACTGAATCACTCCAGTCTACTTCTGTTCTATTTGTTATTTGCAACATTTCCATCGAACTCCGACCAGTTGATCGGTATACTAGTGTGGCGGTAGAGCGCTGTCTTTAACCAGCCCGTTATCAATATCGTTATCAAGTACAACTCCGTGCCCCAGTACCCAGATTAACTGTAGGTTAGAATATCTCACCTCCTCCTTAAAAGACATTCGGTTTTCATAAACCAAAATAGATTTTGTGTATAGTCAATAGATATTTCATCTCAGCTTTTGCTGTTGGTACAAATACGAATACCGTCACTGTATTTTCTTTAGTTCCTTAGCCAATTAAGTGCGCTTTTTATTACTGAAAATTCGACCTGTATTACACTTCACCGATTGTCTAGGGTGAAGATAATCTTTTGCCCGAAATAGGGAACAACACCGCCAACCACACCCTACTTCGATTTCGAGCCGTATGTGAAAACATCAAGCTGACTGGAAATATGTTATAACATATATATGGACAGCAAATCTTTTATCAGAAAACTATTTAAATGAGCAGTAGTCTACATACTTCGAAAAGTCTCAACATTTTTGCAACATTTCTTTAGACAGATATATGTAAGAGGGGTACCGAAACGTATTCAATGTGTTCCATTGATAGGGCATAATATACTCGAATTACTCAGACTTTGCGAGATTAACTAAGACCGTAAACATACTTACTTCAAACATCTGAAGTTCGACACGAGATTCAATGTCACAATTCCGCTTAAAGCAACAAAAAAAGAGGAAAACAGTCCCATTGTGGATTCCAAAAGCTTATATTGATATACGTTTGGATTCTAAACGGAAGATAAAGTTGGCGGTGGAGTCGGTGTAACCAACGTGAAAATGACATATGGAATTTCAGACGGAAGTACAGGCGATCACTAACGTGTTCATATTAAGTTATACATATCTTTTTCGAGAGTCATATAGCTCTTAATTCGCTTCTTTAAAATCAATTCCCTTCCAATCTTGTTTTGGAGTTCGTTGACTCACTACAGACTCTATCGATACAAAACAGGGTTTCCATTTACTAAAGACCCAGGTAAAGCAGTCATCCAAGTAACGGCCAAGCAGATGAATTCACGAAAAGGTCTTTTGTTGCTCCTTTTATAGGTTCAGAACCCTTTTGTGGTATAAAGTGGACGGTCAGGTCCCTGATCAAACGAAATAATATTTCGATCGCAAAGGAAGTGTGACTGGTTTCTTCTGGCTTAAGGCAGGCCAAAGCAGTGAAGCAGCCATTTTCATATAGTGGAATACCTAAAATATTAACAATGATTAAAAAAGGATAACATTTTGATCTCAATAAAAGATAAAAGCCTCACACTCCTCACCAAAAAAAATCACCTAATCGTATATCCTCCTAATATTTTAAAATACTGGAACCGTAAAAAATTATTAGCTGAATGACAATCAAATCGTACTATTTCCCAATGTCTCAATATCTTAACACTAATGGAAATGAATGGAGACTGCAGTGCTTGTAACAGTTGGTTTAAATGAAAATGATGGAGCATAAAGAATATTTACTGGTGGCACATTTTGACATAGAGATTCTCTTTGATAACAGAAAAAATGAGACAATCATGCGAGTAATGCAAAAAACTAATGCATTAATGCATTAGCATTTTGTATCATAATCGAATCTTTTCCGAATCAGCTTGACGGGAATAATAGCCGCATATGAACTAATTTTTTATCATAAATGATACTACCGTTGTGAAAAAATGGTACCCTACAGATGAATTATACCAGAGAATCTTTTATGATACGATTTGCTTATTAATTTTTGAGCAATTTTCTGGTAGTATAAAATCATTAAATCACCTTCTTGCGGTTTCTTTGCATTTTGTTCCTCTATTTTCAAGAAATCATTGTTGAATCGTATAGAAGAATCGAAAGTGAATAATTTTCCAATCGCCCAAGTGATAAATCAGTTTGTATGCATCAAAAGTGATCTGAGGAGAATCATATAAGAGATATCTGCAAAAAATCATCACCCAAATGCTAGCTGGGTGCACATGTACATACGTATGTATGTGTAAAAAATTTGTGTTAAACTAAAAAACATTCAATATTTCGCTTATAGCCTGAGGACATCTCATTTTAATTAATGATATTTAAGGCGGTCGATTGGTCGATTGGTCGAACGATCAATAACAAAAATTGAATTGTTTTGGAGGTATTTTTTTTCTTCTTCTTTTTGATTTTAATATTGTTAAACGAATTAAATTGCAGTCAATGCAGAATGCTGATTGATGGATTTAATGTCAACTAAACCATGTCAAATAATTCAAGGTTTAACGCATTGCACAGTGGTTCACATTAGGTAAGTAAATATGCTGTGAGCTACTTAGTTTTAGAGTGTAAATAATTGAAATGTTGTGGACAAGAGTTTCTGGATAGAATTAATGGTAAGATGAAGCGCACGTAGAAAAATTCACTTGTATTGTAAAACCTGCAAGTAAAATGTAAAACATTTTTGTTTGATGAGCATGGTCTTGCGTAAGTGTAAATGAAAAATATCGTAGCTTTTCTTCGGATTGTGTGGATTTCAAGGAAAAGCCACAATATTTTGCGTTTTAACTTACACAATACCATTTGCATCAAACACCGAACACCACCATTGTATTAGACTTTCATTTATTTCTGATATAACTTGGTAAAGCCGTTTCTTTATTTGAAATATTATGAAATGTTTAAAGATACATGATGGTTACGACACCTTAATTACCTTTCATAAAATGTAGTACAATAAACTTAAACAGTGCGGGAGTTGATTTTATAAATAATATAAAAAACCCAGCTGTTTTAGCGGTGCAAATATTTAGACTATTCAATGGCTTTTAATGTTGCATATATGAATTAATGTGGGAGATTTCAATTTCATAATTTGTAGTTGTAGTATTGTAGTATCTAGAAAATGTCCTAGACTTGCTACATATGCAATATTTACACCAGTAGTTGGCAATGAAGACTGATTTCCGCTGGCATTTTCCTTTGTTTTTTTGTTGCAAAATCTTATTTCAGCCATGTGAAAGACAGAAGGTGGAATACAAGTGATATCTCTATCTTTATTTCTCCCAGTTGAATTAAGAGCTTGCAAAGTGAACTTTCCGTGTCTAAAAGAGCTATAATTAATATTTTTTATAACAAATTTCATGTTAGACCCCACTGTGCACTTGCTTCAACAAAATGATCACGACAAAGAGGAACTACAACTAAAGAGCGCTTGACACAGACTTAAGTTAGTAACAAATCAATCGTGAACTTAAACTTAAAACTGAATAACAAATAGCCAATAACGAAATTTAAAAAATATTTTAAAATTATTGGATACACTCAGAGACAATATTTGAACAATTAAAACAAAGTCTTTTGTTAAGCATGAACTATCTACGAGAAACTCTGCACACAATAAAAATTATAAATTTGACCTTAAGACCAAGTTTTTTGTACCCATGTTTAGGCAATCGGCAAGCCGAGCAATATTTTTCACTCTCGTAGTATGGGTATTTTTTATCCTTGTAAACGAGAAAAACTTATTGATAGCAATATCAGTGGAACGTTGTTGCTAAATAAATTGGTGTGGCAACACCAATTTATGGGAGAGTATTTTTTACAGTTTCGTACACCAAAAATTAAAGGGAAGGGAATTGTTTTCGCTACCATGTCCGTACGCCATTTTGCTTGTATTTTTCAGACTGTTTTCTCGAATTTCAAATATTGACAGAATCCGCATAAACAACAAATACATGACAGCTAAAAATTATAAGGTGTTATAAAGCGCACAACGCCAAATGTTGAAATCCTATTGTATTATACAGAGAATTACATATAGACACTTGAAAGTTAGAGTATTTTTATGCAGACTACAGCAATTAACACTGAAATTTAAATAAGTCAAGAGTAAAGGGTTTTCTATCAGTTAATGTTATTTTGACAACTTGCTGTACCATAGAAACCGTAAGTGGCAATTTAAAGGAAAAAAACATCATATCTAAAAAATCCTTAAAACTGAACTAAATCGTTAAAACTGCAAAAAACGAAAAAAAATAAAAAGAACGCCAGAATTAAAAAAACGTTTAAAATAAAGTAAACTTAACTTAAACTAAACTAAATCGGCAAAGCCGAAAAAGCGCCAAACTAAAAAAACGGCAAAACTAAAAAAACGTTAAAACAACAAAAACGCCAAAACTAAGAAAAACGCCAAAAACCGAAATAAAAAAAATCCAAAAAATCCAAAAATTAGAAAAGGTGCCAAAAATTAAAAAAAAATCGCCAAAAAACCGAAAAATGTTTACCGGGTACTTGAAATTAAAAAAAAGTTATACACCAGGTAAGATGTTCGATCATACAGGCTAAAGTTCGTATATCAGTAAATATGTAGTGTGCGTACGGAACCACCCTTCATGTGCAAGTTAAAGTCGCACTTTGCTGAATTTATTTGTGAACATGCATTACTTCACCAGGCCTTATTTTCATTCCACAGCTTGCGAATATAAAAGTTTAACTTCACTTGTGTTGGTATGGCGGAAAGCAGAATTTATTATATAACCTTGACATTGCAAAGGATTTTTTTTAGAACCGACTTAATTTTTTTAACTCTTTGGCATCGTAAACAGAAAAAAATCAATACAAGTGTATGCTCTTAAGTATAAATATTCCCATTGATATATTTTCCTAAATTGACTGATTTTTCTCTTTGTCAAGTTCATGCATAAAAATTACATTTTGTTTTGTCATTTCACGTTTTCAATTGTTGCAAGATTAAAGCATCAATGTCTCATCAAAGGCGTAATTTTTGCTCCTCATACGTATTACAAAACCAAACAGTTTAAAAATCATTACAAAAAGTTGCTTGAACCACCAACCTAACTAACTACGACGTCTGATTGCCAATGAAATGGCTACAATGTTTGTGGCATGCCACCACCATGTAGAATGTTCTTGAGCCTCGTACATGCATGCTTTTATCATCAAGGCTGTTGCCATTTTATGTTTTTTGTTGTTGTTAAAAGTTGTCCTTTTTTGTGTGTGCATTGCATTTGCTTAAAAGGACAACTTAATATCAGGCTTTTTAATCTTCTTTTTTTTAGTAAAAGAATCGAATGCGAGTTACTTAAAAATCGGCTGCAGAAATCGTTTGTACAATTGATTGACATACTCTAGTTGCAAACGTTTCCAAACATTGAACTTGGTTTGGAATTCCAAGTTTTTGGTCGGCATTTTACGCCCATTAAGGTTTTTTCCTTTCTTTGTTACTTGTTAGCCTCTCTCTCTCTTAAAGTACACTGAGAAAGATTAAAGAATTTTCTTTATCAAATTACTTTTGCAACTGCTTGAAGATATTTAAGAAGTCAAGAAGACCCTGCAGAGAAAAACTTTTCTCCCATTAATACATTTTACTGAAAAAAATGCACATAAACAATTAAATATTTAATTATTTCAATTAAAATATTTGCTTAATTAAATTTTTAAACAAAAGTTTAATTCACTTAAAGTTAAAATTAAAAAAAATAAAATGAAATGGTATTCTATCAGGTAATGTAATTTTGAAAACTTGCTGTACCTTGGAAACCGTAACAGTCAAAATATTGAAATTTTCAAAAACGCTAAAACTAAAAAACCCCAAAATTAAAAATTCCACCATACCGAATATAATTGCAAAAACCAAAAAAAACGCAAAACTAAAAATAAATATCTTAAACTGAGATAAAACAAAAAAAAACCGAAAAATTCACCATTCGCGATTTTTCAATTTGGCGATTTTTTTCATTTTGGCGATTTTTTTATTTTGGCGATTTTTTTTTTCATATTAACAATTATTTTATTACTGGAGCCTTTTTTGCGTTTGGCGATTTTTTTCGATTTTTGGCGCTTTTTTCATTTTGGCGATTTTTTCATCTGGACGATTTTTTCGAATTTCGTGACTTATTTTAGTGTTTGAAATTTTTTTTAATTTTGGTGATTTTTTGAATTTTTTTTTTTTTGGTTTGGCGATTTTATAATTTTCAGATTTTTTAGTTTTACCGTTTTTGCAAATATCAAGAGTTTACCTCTTACGGTGTCCAAGATATAGCAAGTTGTCAAAATTACATAGTCAAAATTGCATTACCTGCTGGACCACCCTTTAATTTAAATTTTTTTAAAATTTTAGTGTTAATTGTTTTAGTCGATACAAAAATACACTAATTTTACAAATTTCAAATGTCAATATACATATGTATGTATGTACATACAATTATATGTATATTACATGGGATTTTAGCATTTTTCGATGCTCGTTTTGGAACGCCCTTTAATTTTTAATTCTCATGTATTTGTTGTTGTAGCGGCCAAGGTTCTACATACTCTGTCCAAATTTCAGGTCCGTAGCTCTTAAGGTACCTGAGGAAATACCGTGTGACGGACAACTTAGCGTAAACAATAGTGTTCCTTTTTTCACCTTTGGTGTACGGAACGGGTACTTAATTTTTTTTTAATTTCTACATCAGATAAGATATTTGATTACTATACTATACAGGCGAAAATTCGTATAGTTAGTATTACATATATATGTAGCGTGTGTACGGAACTCTTCGTGTGCGAGTCACATTCGCACTTTACTGAATTATTCTTTTATTTTTTTGCCATTAAAGGTGCGAATAGGAAAAAATTTGATAATTTATTTCTTTCAGTGCTTGCTGATTGAATGTTTGTCGAAAGCGAACTTGTTTATTGACATGTAATTCAACATTATTGTGTGGTCCCCCAGTCTGCAAATGAAGTATGAACAACTTCAACAGATGTGGCATCAAATTGGGAATGACTTTGATTATCTATTTTTGATTTTACTTGTACTAAACGATCGCAATACCAAACATGTATTAAAATAATTATAATTGCCTGATTTATTTCTCTAGTTTAGGTAAAGCAAGAGAAAAAAATATTTTAAGTTTTAACAATGTCAAAGTTTTGGTCTGTTGTGTGTGTATTATAAAAAGAACTAATAAAAGCTAGACAAACATGAAAGAATACTTTTTCGCTAATTCAAGTTCGTTTCCCTATTTTTTAATCGACTTAAAAAAAGTAGGAGGTTATCGATTCGTATAAATTTTTTTTTTTGGCGGAGTTATTTCATAACCCGATTCATATTAAACTAGATTGTAAACATTTTTTTATTGTCTGAGAAGGTGTAGATTCGTATTGGTCTAATTGCAAAAAAAAAAAATTAGGCGTAGACACGCCCAAAAATTTTTTTATTTAATTTTAAGATATTCTACTTATGTGATTGCTGCGAAATCTAGCAAACACCTTTGGTTCTTCTAATTACACAATTTATTATATTTCACGTGGTTTTACTTAACCAATTTTTACGAAACTTACCTTGCGCTTTGAAAATAGACACAATCTCCAATTCGAAAAAATGGGTGGAGTCACGCCCATTAAAGTTATTATTTTATTTTAAATGATTCTACTTAACCGATTTTTCAAAACTTAGCACACACCCTGAGCCCTGAAAACACACAAAAGCTTACATTTAAAAAATGGGCGGAGGCACATTTATCAGATCTTTTCATTGAATAAGTTTTTTTGCAGAGTAATTTACTTTATAATCTTTAAACTGAAAGAAAACTGGATTATAAAATCGAATGAGAACTATTGTTGCCTATTTCTTGAAATTAAAGAAATTGAAGCCATTTCTTCTTTGTTCCTGCCTCAGTCTTGCTCCTAAGTCAGAGTTAAGACGAGAATGAGGGTTAACCTACAAATTCCACATTTAGAGTAACCTGCAAGATTGAAACAATTTTGAAAATTTCATCATTCCTATAAAACCACTTATCAGATCTTACAATATTGTCAGACCTGGCAATGTGCTGAAAATTGCCAGTACAATATTCCTTGTCAGTTCACACGGTTGTAAGAAAATCTTACAATTTATTGCCAGACGGTTGTATGGCAATAAATTCACCTGACAAAATCTTCAGTCGAAAAATTGTCAGTTCACACGGTTGTCATATGCACAAATTGTCAGATCTGTTGTTATGCGTTGCCAGACTCAAATCACTTGCTACAAATTATTAAATATCAATCGCTTATGTTTGTGTTAAATGTAAAAAGTGAAAGTGTAAATTGTTATGGACCATAAAGAAGCAATTGCAATGATTTTGTTTGCATATTAGGCATTTTATATTTAAAACCAAGCGTGTGCAGTGTTCCCCATAGAAATAATTCTCTTACAATGACGCAATTGTCAGATGCGTGATCTTCGCACATCTGACAATATTAAAATGTCTGACAAATATCTGGCAATAATTTTACAATTTGTTCACACGATTGTAAGACGTCTGACAATTTGTTACCATATGCTGGTCTAGCAATGGACTGACAATGCTTTTTCTGGCAACGACGTCTGACAAAATTTGTCAGTTCACATGGTTGTGAGAAATTTTGAGCACATTTTACTGGCAATATTGTAAGATCTGACAACCGTCTGTACATAGCTTTAAGATTAATATGATTGTAATCTAAAACTAATCTGCCATTTTGTTTAGAGATGATCGCCTGTCGAGGGATGCTGTTGTTCTCGCAAGAGGGGATTCTAAGGCCATGATAGCGGGCCGACTATCAGTATCATCATTTACATATTTAATTCTTTAATTCCCAGCAGGAAAATAGGGCCATTTCCATCTCGGGGATTGCGCCCTTGTAGTGGTGAGGACTTAGTAGGTTCAATGATTAGCGATGAGAGTGATGCCGGCGGTATATTTGCTACTGTCAGGGACTCCCTTGCCGGTAAGGTCACTGGAGAGCATCTGAAGCTAACAGCAATCCAAAACATTAGACGACTTATCCGGCTGGTCTGCTACCAACTAGACGTTCCGGGATGTAGGCAAGAAAGCAACTTCAAAAATCTTCCCGTAGAAGTCCGCCGATTGCAGACTTATATTTCTACAGCCCAGACTGGTGGCTACAACTGGCAGCTCTAGTACAAGTCTAGGATGCTTTGGGCTAATCACCCGTACTTCGAAATTATACTCAGTGATTAATGAGACCGAAATGTCATTTACCAGTCTCCTAATAAGTTTTCTGGAGTTGTGTTACGTTCCTTTATAACTTTATTTTTTATTATTTCATGAACAAGCAACTTATTTTTAATTTAACACTTAGTTGTTAGTACAAATAAATCTTAAAAAACATTAACTTAACTACCCAAACCTCTACCAGTTGAGCCCATTAGAATTGTAATATTCGTAATTCGAATGCATCTCTATTTTTAAACAATCAAAGATTTCAAAATTAATCTTTATTTTATGTAAGTTCATAAATGGCGCCAGCAATAACTGGGCGATATCACTTAGTTATACATTCTTTGGATAAGCCTAAGCTTATTGAAAAAAATATACGAGTATGTATGCATGTGTATATTGTAAATGCCATAAAGTGCGTGTCTATTTAACTCCAACACCCACACATTTTCCCAGGACTTATATAAGTAACAAGAACATCTCTGACAGCCGTAGATTATTTTCTTAAAGCGAGAATTCTTTTTGCAGATGTACACTTAGTTATAAGCAAACAGCTATATGTAGACAGACAGCCAGACGACGTCGTCCACAGAGTCATACAGTCATGTAGGTAAGAAAGATTTAATCTTAAATCCAAACGCATTCACCTCACTTCACTCCACTCCTCAAGAACAGAATTAAGACGATTCTTAGAAATGGGATACAAGTCGCAAAGAAAGCATGTGTGTGCAGAGTAATAAAACTGAAAGTTAAATCATTTTACACTAAAAAACAGAGTATCCATAAAGTTTTTCTACAAAATATTTAACTAGTGTTTATATATTAATGTCAAGAAGGCAATTGGGACGAAAGACGAATTTTTGGTCACCAATAATAAAACATATGTATGTATTTGTGTTCATGCAAATACATACACACAATTCACATGAGCGACGAACCCTGCAATAGATTTATTTCACGGTGGTTCAGAATAAATTTTCATTGGCCAAAACATAAATTTTATCTTTAAATATATTCTTAAAATAGTAACCTCATAAGAAGGGAAATATATCAAAACTAAGGAAATCGAAATATTTGCTTAAAATATTCGCAGTAGTGGGCGTGGCATGCTACTGAAAACAGACCCATTATGCATACAATTTCAAATTAATTTGAAATGTACTTTATTTCAGATTTTTTATAAAATTTTTTACTAAAATGGATTTGAAAAAAAAAATTTTACTTTTTTAGGGTTCCGTACACCAAAGGTGAAGAAAGGAACCCTATTGTTTTCGCTACGCTGTCCGTCTGTCCGTCTGTCCGTTACACGGTATTTTCTCAGGAACCGTAAGAGCTACGGACCTGAATTTTGGACAGAGTATGTAGAACCTTGGCCACTACAACAGCAACTACATGAGAATTAGAAATTAAAGGGAGCGACGAAAAATTTTTAAATCTCATGTAATATACTTACAATTGTATGTACATATGTATATTGACACTTGAAATATGTAAAATTAGTGTATTTTTGTCTTTACAACAATTAACATTAAAATATTAAAAAATTTAAATTAAAGGGTGGTCCATCAGTTAATGCAATTTTGACTATGTAATTTTGACAACTTGCAGTAAGAAGTAAACTCTTGAAATTTTAAAAAACGGTCAAATTACAAAATCCGAAAATTATAAAATCGAAAAGCCGAAAAAAAATCGGCAAAACCTGAAGAAATCGCCAAAAATTAAAAAAAAAAATCGCCAAATCGAAAACAATCGCCAAAATTAAAAAAACGCCAAGAACCATAAAAATCCTCAAAACAAGAAAAAAAAGTGCCAAAACTAAAAAAATCGCTACAACAAAAAAAATCACCTACATATATGAAAAAAACGCCAAAATTAAAAAAAATCGCCGAAATAAAAAAATCGCCAAAATAAAAAAACGCAAAAATAAAAAAAATCGCCAAAATTAAAAAAACTTCAAAAAGCAAAAAAATAATCGCCAAAATGAGAAAAAAGTGCCAAAACTCAGAAAGCGCCAATAAATTTAAAAAACCCCAAAACTAAAAAAACGCTTAAAACCGAAAAAACCCCATAAACGAAAAAAATGCCAAAACTATAGTTTATATTGGCTAAAGTTCCTACTGAATTACACTTCACTGAATTTATTATGAATATGGGGGAGAGTATTTATCTTACCTAAAATTAACACATGAAACTAATTGCAAGCAAGTAGCAATACAATCAAATTTTTTTACTACCACACTCACATTGTTTTTAATTTCCAGTCAGCTTTCAACGATTTCTTCAAGAAATTAAATTTTTGATGTTTTCAGAAAGTAAAATGAAAAAAGGTTAACACTGTTACCCCGTTTAAAGATTTTTTACATATATACGGGATTGTGTTAAATAGTTATTATAAATTCAGCTTATTTTGTATAAATATTTAAAGAATTATAATACGGTATTTTCAAATATACATAATAATATTAATAACAAGAACAAGAAATTTTCATGAAAGACATTTATTTCATTAGAATTTGTATTCATAATACGTATACAGAAATTTCAAGAAGTAGTTTCATATATAAATGTAGCGTTAACGAAAACATTCAAAATCGAAAAAAACCTTTACCAAAACTGTTGGCATTTGTCTGAAAGGATTTGACTGCAGTTTGAATGCACACACTCTTTTTTCGGAAATAGGAGGGGGAAATTTGCTCTCCTCCCATGCATAACTCTGCTATTCGTGATCCGATTTTTTACATAATTTTTTGTTTGAACTCATCATTATTTTCAGAAATTGTAGGGTGTAATTCGCTCCCTCATGAGCTCAATCATTTAGGTCGTTCGTGGGGGAAACTTGCACCCCTTATGCATAACTCTGTCATTTGTGAACCGATTTTTAAAATTAATATTTTTTACGGTTTGCCTGTAGTTTAAGCCCATAATTTTTTTCTTCGAAAATCAGAAGGGGAAGTTTGATCCCTTGATGTATAACTCCGTCATTTGTTAACAGATTTTGAATAGTGTTTCTAAAAGGAGTTGACTGAAATTTTATCTCTTATTTTTTCCAAAATCGAAGGGAAAATCGGCTTCCCCATGCATAACTCTGTGATTTGTAAAGCGATATGCGAAATTCTCTTCTTATTTGAAAGGGTTTGCTTGCAGTTTGGTCCTGGAATTTTTTTCCTGGAAAGTCGATTAGGAAATTTTATCCTTCTCCCCCTAACCCCTCAAATATAACTTTCTTTTGTAAACCAATTTTAAAATTTTTTGTTTTAAATGAGACATTTTTTAGATTTAGTTGAACTACATTGAATTTTGATCAGAAATAATTTCTTATTCGGGCTTAAGTTCAGCAATTTCAATTATTATTGAATGAAATATTTTTATTAATTAATAAGAGAAGTATAATTATAATATATAATAATAGTATAATTTTTTTTTTCAAAAATGGGAGGGCGATTTTCTCTGTCAGATTGACAAATTTTTTTCTAAAATATTAAGATGCTATGTGATTAGGTCCATCACTCCAAAACAAATCCGAACAATCAATCATTTTAACGGCGCGACCCTCCCCCCTCCGCTCCATTTAATGCTTTTTAAAATAATCGTAGTTAAAAATACAACTTTGGCAGCAGATACCCTCTATATCCAGTAAAAAAAGAATTACCCAAAATATTCATTATTTCAAAAGTTCCATAGTTTTGGATAATGAAAAACGATTCTGAGCCAATGTGTGACGACTAGATCTCAAAAAAAAAATAATAATTTGAGTTTATGTTAGACTAAAGAATAATTCAACCATCGAAAAGTGAGTCGTCAAAACCACTTTACACAGCGTTCAAAAGTAATGGATAATCGTTTTCGATTTCGATTCCCTTCAAGTTTTTAGAAAAACATTTTAATTATGAAATCTCTGTTAATGTTTTTCTTTCTAGGTGAGTACATATAAAATAAAGTACAACTTTCGCTCAAAAGCAATTCAGAACAAATGAATTATTTTTGTTTTACTCACTGCAAGGAATAAACTAAAACTAAAACGAAAACGAACGTTGCCTCTTAATTGTACTCGTACTCTGCTGCAAAACAAAACCAAAACAAAACTTGCAGTATTAAAATACCAAGAGACAGACAATATTACCATAGATCCAATATTTAATACAATAAAGGACATAAATATTATGCCAATGGACTTGATGACAATTTAAGATTATCACTTTATGAGACAAAAAAAATCTCCCCCAAAATAAATTTCTTATTCTTTCTTATGCTTTTAAATATTATCATTGTGTGTAATTATACGTGCAGCGTTTTCACTCACACAAAACGAGATAAATCCAATGAACTACGAAAATACTTAATGCAGTATAAGCTTAATTTATGATCAGATGTTAATGATTTTGTCATTGTTGTTGCTGAACGCTTAAAAAATAAAAAAATAAATATTAAGTCAGCGTACGCATGGACCAAATGGGCTAAAACCATGATCATCGTCGTCATTGTCAACGTGATTATCATGGGTTCTGATTTTGCAAATAATGCGAAAAGTACAAAATGCATAATTGAATTCGTTGCAGTTATTGTTGCAAAAATGAGCGTTGCCAGACTGCCAGATATACACACTATCGGTGCAATGCATAAGTGTAATAATTAATAAACCAAAATTGCTTTAGTTATCAAATAATTCTGCAATAAGTCTATATGGCCTTGGAACTAACGCAGTGTAAAAGCACTCACGTCCTTATTTTTCAATTAGTTCAGATATAAGACCATTCTGATTTATTACTTTTTACTTTATTTATTACAATAGTGGAATCCTGGCTTAAAAGCATGCATATCTGTATGAAATTTAGATTTGAGTGGGCTCCCTCTCTTATCCCGCTGGAGACGCCTCGATGTTGCCTTTCTCAATTCAGTTGAAGACAGAGGGCGAAATGAGCCTACGTGCGTTATATCGAGAACCCTTGGGCCTCGCCTAAATATGAACAGAACCAAAATCATCATTAGCTTAATCAGAAATCACTTTCAAAATCTCTTGACTACACTAACCAGCTACTGTACTTTCGGAACCCATGCTAAATGTATGGATCTCCCGTACAATGATTAATGCTACAGTTACAATTATGAAGAAGAGGAGGAAAGCATTTCTCATCTCCTCAGCCTCTGTCCCGCTTTTGAGGATCTCCGTCTTCGCTTTCTTGGCAAAATATCCTTGCATATCCTGTCCGAGTTATCGGAAATAGAACACAGAAGCCCAAGTCTATACATTATAAGCTGAGGCTGGTAAGGTCATTAACCCTCTTCTACGGCATGTGTATATTCTAGATCCTTTCCTGACCCACTTCTCTTCTCTTTTTCTCTTAGCCTAAAGAAACTTTTTATCTATATCCCTTTTACCCTACCCTCACTTTCTACTACTATTTTAAACTTACAGGTAGCACAAAGGGATCATCGCATTGGACCCAAATGAGCTGGAACCCTAGATTTTTAATCTTTTCACCAGCAGCCTGCTAACCTAACCTAACCTAGATTATATGTTTGACCGCACAATTTTATCGCACCTATGCATGTAACTTAAGTGCCCTGCAGACTATCAAATAAAACCAAAATCAATGCATATGTATGAGTGTCGTATGCTTGTCGCTTAAAAGAACACGCACAAATTAACACGTCAATCACAGTTTATCATGTTCAATAAAATGCAATATAAACATTTGTTTATTCTAGCATTTCCGTATTATAACCCAGTAAAAAAAGAGACTCCAAAAAAGTCATGAAAATGAAGAGTTTGCGATCTGGAAGTAGTGCAAATTTCGATCGGATCTAATGATTTTTACATAGGGTTGTCATTGCAAGAAGTTCTCTTTTTCGATGCCTGGTCACTGAATTGGAAGCGATATTAAGAAAAATTCCCTTTTTTGTGTTCTATGATAATATTTTCATCTAGGAAAAATGGTAAATAGTTACCTATTTTAACCATTCGTTTCTTTTTATACGAATTTAAACGCGAAACTGTGTTTTCATGTAAATTTAAGCAAATAACTTTTAAATTTTAGACTAAAATTCGTTCATAAATTTCTTTAAATAAATAAATTTTTTTTAATCTGGTAAGAATTTTCTAACACTATGGAGGAGTTACAAGGTTTTGTATGACTAAAACAAGCTTCTACATGGTTTCTTGCTCACTTTTGGCAAATTAAAAATATCGATTTTTTGGAAGCATTGAAAATGTAGTTCCACTAGAATGACTTCCATTTTTTTTTTACTGGGAAGGAACAGTCACAAAAAATATTCCGCCGTATTGTGAATGGCGCACTCGACGTCACATCAAGACGTCAGTGAAAGTTGCCACTTGTCTACACTTTGTCGACAGCAATTGATTACTGTTAACATGCTCCATTAATTTACAAAACCTTAGACATTAGTATGAGATTGTCAATAAGATCAAATTGTTGTCGATAATGGGTAGCCAAGTTACAATATTTACTGTCAGTCTTTAAGCAGCTCTGGGTCGGGGAACATCTCTCGCGTCGTCGTAATTATTTCTTATGTGCGGTCAGGCTTGTGTGTGTTGTTTGGCCTTCGAGAGTTTTTCGCCTCGCTCGCACTGGTTGACTGATCTGCCACGGATAACCGTATAATCTTGCGGTTTTTTGTGGAATTTCTTTAACAACCACGTTGCCTACTTCCTATGTGAAGGCATATGTAGTGTACAGTCAGTCACAAAACCTTTTAAAATACTGTTAATACCATCTTGGGCATATGGTCTACGTTACTCCGCCAATATTTGTGCAACACCATATTATGCAAATTTACTTTGCATTAATATGTTTAATAAATAAAATAAATAATATTTACTGTCGTCTTGATGTGACGCCGCCGACCATAAGGAGGATTATGTTTTTTTTATTTAGAGCTAGTGAGGATAAAATAATCATCTGTCAAATTAAAATATTTAAACTTAGGTCACACTTGTCAAACATTTGCCCAAAAAACCGTAAGCAACAAACAATAATAAAAAAAGTTTTGACTCAGACAATTGTTTATCAAACTTAACAGTTTCGAACACAACTAATAGATAATATCATAGAATCCAATACTATTGGCTACTCTTTAACTTGACAAACTTTTCTCTGAATGGAAGGATATTTCATTAGCATTTAGTGGTTACGCTTTTTTGGGCAAATGTTTGACAGGTGCGATCGCACCTTTATTGATTTTCATCAGCCTTTGCCGACAAGCAGAACGTGTAGCCCAAAAACCACGACTCAATATATACAACTATGTATATGATTGATGAGTTTATTTGATTGTCTGAAGGGTACTTTAGACTCATGTTTCCTTTTTGCTTACGACTAAAATCCTCTAAGGGTGATCGACCACAATGAATTATAACACACCTCCACTCGGAGACCCAGTTGGGTCCATTATGATTCCCTTCTATTAACCCGTTAATAATAATATTTAAGCCCCATTTGTACCCGGAAGTGCGCCTATTATTCGTCACTGAATTTCCATGATAATATTCTGCAGTTTACACTTACCGATCTCACTAATGCTCCCATGGAAGCGTCTGCTCAGCCATCTAAGTCTAAGGCGCTGCAGCTTCTTCCAATGACAGCTATGGTTTCAATGGTTTCTTGTTACTTTTTATCCCCGTACATCCTACAAAAATCTGGAGTGCCAGTTTTCCAAATGTTGCTCCTTGCTCTGACTGATCAGTGACCAGTCAACTCGCCTATCACGACTTGCATCGTCTTCCTATGCATATCCAGTAGCAGTCTGGATCTTCCTGAATCAAAATTTGATCACATAGCCCTAAAGGCTCTACAATCCTCCCTACTTCGCATAACTATAAACAATTACCCCTGCAGGTTTAATTTTGCAATTGCTTTGATTTCATGTTCATTATGAGAGAATGGTTTTCTCCCAATAAATCTGGCCACTTTGTTGGTTTATGTATGAAAAGACATTCAGTCACATGCATAAATCTTTCGTTAAACAACATGCAAATTGACTTTTAATGGACCGCATAAAGTTAAAGTTATGTTCTCATTTAATAAGAATACAACAAAATAAAGAAGCAAACGCGAATAAGGAAGACAAGAAGAAACATGACCAGGAGCATCTGCTCCCCATTCGCGCATACTTTTCATACATACTCGCATGCAGCATGAGATCCCAACAACATCTTGACGTATTTAAATGTCAACAAAAGGTGTATTTCGTTTTTTTGCAAATTAATGAACAAATTCAAATACATAATAAAGTTCGTTAACTTTTACAAATTCTACTAAAAAGTAACTCAAATTTTAATATTTTATATACATACTCCGAAATTGGTAAGTCGCCGAAAAAAATTACTTTTAGAAAGATTTTGTAAAATTTTCGTTTCTAAACGTTTCATGCAAATGAAAAATAATGAAAATTCGTTTCAGAAAATATTTTATCCATAAAAATTTCAAAAAGAAAAAATCCCAGAAATTGCAACAAAATCTACCCTTTAATAATCATTTTTGAACTCTACTGAAAAATGACGTTTATATTTACATATATTACCAGAAAAAATCTTTTTATTTAAAATTAAAAAGCAGAACAAGCGATCCTTCGCAGCGTAGCTTGCATTAAGCGTAACAAATTGTAGGTAAACACTTAAAGTGTTTAACATTTATGGTTAAAAATAATTGGCCAAGACACAAGAACTCTGTTTTTGTTTTTGCCTTTTTGGTGTTTGTGTTGCATGCGCAGTTAAGTTCAGTGTTTGCAACGTACATATACACTTATTTCGTCATAGTGGCGTCTAGTCCAAATTGACGTCATCCTTTGCTAGACAGCAATTACGGTTTGAATTATTATGTTTTAAACAAAATTTCAATTTATATACCCAGTAATGGTATTAAATGTGACCACTACGCAACAATTCAAACAAATATAAAAACTACAAATTATCATTTCCAAAAGGACTGGCGAATTTAAACTCACTTGCCTAAATAAAAACAAGAACATTAGCAAGAAAATCGTCAGACCTGCCTGCAGCCACGCAGTTTAGTCGTTTACTAAATTTAAAAGTGGAACTAAAATGGAAAATTTTTATCCTTGTTCTTTCTTTTTTTTTGCAAATGTTTGTATGTCTAGGATTTTTAAGCGTAATTTTTTTATTTATTTTATTTTATTTTATGGGTGCGACCAATTGGCAGTTTAAATGCCAAAAAAAATAAGGGGAAAAAATTGTATGCATGTATGTGCATTAGTATAATAATAATGAAATAGAAAAGGTGCAGCTAAAAGGATTATCCTTTTTATGTTCGTTCCGATTTAATTGAAATCCCATTAACATGATAGAGGACTTTTTGTTGCGTGTGTTATTTGTAAAGAGTGGTCTGCAATTCACGTTATAATTAGACCTGGGGAATAAATCCCAAAAATTGCTATTGACGCTTTAAAATAGTAATAAAACCCATATTTACGCTAGTATGATAAACTCCATTAGATAAAACCAACTACTTTCGCATCATAGAAAGTATCACACGTACATTTTTTGATGATCATACACTGAAAGAAAAACACTTCATAACGGGAATGAAACCGTTGCGTTGAACTCCTTTCATTAATACAACGAGAATTTTCATTAATAAAATGAAACATTACATTATATTGACGCAAATTTCATTAACAAACTGAAACCTTTCTAGTGCTTAATATTTTACGTTTCGTAGTATCATTAATGTTACGAAACAGATTTCAATCGGGTAAAGAAAAACTTAAATACATGTTTTTATGTAAAGTTCATACAATAAAATATTTGAAATTGATTAGGTGACATAAAAGAAGATGAAAGTATCAAACCACAATTGTAATTAATTTGTGGTTATGGAAATTATAGTTTTGTTGAAATATTTTCGCAACTACAATGAAGAAAACTTCCTGCTGCTGGCTAATAAGCAGTGTGCTATCCTTGTAGTTACAAGTTCAAATCCTGGAGATGAGTCAAAATATTTTTTTTTTTTATTTATAAGTTATAACTTTTCAAATAAATTAAATAATGTTGAATTAATTAGTGGAAAAAAATAGGGGATTTATCAAAAAAAAGGGGCAACATTAAAACAACGAGACAATTACACTAAAATTTCTTATTTTTAATGTACTATTATACAATTCCCTTTAAAAAGAGGGGGATAAAAAGTGGCAAGGCAGTCGAAAAAGTGGCAATTTGGCACTTTAGTCGATCAAACGATCACGCTGATGGCATGTATGTATTTAATGTGTATCTAAATATAATTTGAGGTTGTTATGGCTGCAGCGGTAAATTCAAATCTTGGCCGAGGATGAAGCCAATTATATACATACAAACATTTTTCTGATGCCTGTGCCAAAAGACACACGCAAGTTGAATAATTAATAAAATACAACAATAATTAAATTCATAAATTTTAATGTGTAATATAATGTACAATTTAATGTATAAATTAATAAATCAGAGTCATTAAAACAATGACTTATGTTGTTAACACAATGATAAAATATCATCAAAAATACTGTAATGATATGCATGAATAATGTTGTTAATTCAATGAAATAGTTCGTTAAAAAATGTAAAACTTTAATTGTATAAACTAAAAAGTTTCATTGCAATGATTACATTTTTCATGTAAAATATGAAATGGAATATACATAAGTAAAAAAACATGTCGTTACATGAATGAAAATATTTTATTTTATATGACACATTTTCAGCTAATGAAACAATTTTCTTAATGAAAATGAAGCGCTGCATTGGTTGAAAAATAATGACAAAATCATATATGTATATAATGTCAAAAATCATTGCATTTATGAAGGTTTTTCTCTCAGTGTAGGTACACTGCGCTACGTGTACGATTGATATTTAACAATTTCTAACAAATACTTTGAGTCTTTGAGAAAAAAGATACAACCGTGTGAACTGGCAATTTACTTTGTACTGGCAATCGCCTCTACATAGCTTAAAGCTGCGATCAACTCTCTATCGGGTGTCCATATAACGATACACTTGGTGCCTGATTGCCGGATGTC
Source organism: Tachina fera (assembly GCA_905220375.1). Taxonomy (NCBI): domain Eukaryota; kingdom Metazoa; phylum Arthropoda; class Insecta; order Diptera; family Tachinidae; genus Tachina; species Tachina fera. The sequence goes on along the minus strand of LR999964.1, from coordinate 47,241,562 downwards.
TCTGAAAGATATAGCGAGACAATGAAATCTGCAGCTACTATGGGTTGTAGGTAGTGTCTTTCATACAGGGTTTCCCGGGTAAAACTTGCCGGGATTCCGAACGTTTTCGGAAAAGAAATACCGTTCATGTAATTTCTTAAGTGATGTATTAATGCGGATTATTTATCCGTTTCGGAACTCTTTGTGAATTTTGGCACCGATTTGTGGGTGCATATTTTTGCATTTTTTAAACTTTTAAATAATGTTTTTGCATATTTCTGTTCTACACTCATATTTTTAGCTTATTTTCGAATTTTAAGAACACAATTTACGCTTTTAGGGCATATTTTGATACTTTACAGATTTTTTTATTATTTTAATATTTTTACAAGCCATCTACGAGTATCTTGTCTGTTGATAAAAATATTTATTCTTATTTTTAGACATCTAAATCTTACTTTCAATGTTCCATGTAATGTATAAATTTTTCTTATATATTACGCAGTTATTACGGATGTTAGTTTCAACAAAAATTTTGTTTTGCCATTTGTGACGGGCTAAGTGCCGAGTAGAAGTTGATGTATATGTGATATCAACAATTTTTATTTGAAAATCTAGGTCAATATTTTGTTGTTTATTGCAATAAAAATTATAATAAAAATCTTGTTTTATTGAAATTGAGGTCCCTATTATGAGAAACTTTCGATCTTCGACTGTAGTCGAAAGTGCTGATCGAACGAATTTTCATTTGGTATTATGACGAGTATTCAACAAAGAACGTCGTTATTGTGAACAAAATTGGAAAAAATAGTGTACAATTTGTGCTTTGTGTGCTTAAAAATAAAAATAGTACTTAAGATTTTCATAAATTTTTCTATTAAAATACTTCATCGAAAGCTAAATTCTGTTGCTCAACGAAATTTTCGATTCTCATAATATGAATTGAACTTTCATAATAAAGGCCTGAAGTTTAATTTTTACGAGAGTATCAAAGTATTATTTGCTTTAGTCAAAATTTGTACATATAAAATTTTTTTAACGTGCACTTCAAACCCAAATTATTATTTTTTTAATATGGCAGTTAAGCTGGACTCACCAATTGTTTCCGAACAAAATTTTTTTTATGTGGAGTTTGATGTTTCTTTTTTTGAGAGAGCGAGCGAGAGAGAAGAAGAGAACAATATTTTGTTCAGAACATTTTCTGCTTGAATTGGTTCAAGGTGTATATAAACCACTGGTGGGCGCTGTGAATGTATAGGTTAACTGTCAATGTGTTGAGGTTGAGAACTACCCACCAAACACAAAGCCACACAGTTAAAATATTAATTGAAAATAAAAGATTTTATCAGCAAACAGTCAATTGTAAAAAAAATTTTCAAACTTTATTTTGGTATGGTCCACTGATAGCAAATATTTCTTAATTTTTCTAATATATATGTTTTTAATTTTATTTAAAATTTGTCTCTTTCATTACCATTTAACATTTAATATTGTCTGTTTATGACATATTCCCTTTTTTTCTTTAAATCTTGATAACATAAAAGGAATTGTATGTTACCAAATGCGTTACTTAGAATAAAATATTTTTCGCATATTATCAATTTGATATGATACAAGTATGTTTGCTGGACAAGTATTCTTAAAAAAATATAAAAAAATATGTAAGCATCCGGCTGATGTGCATTCGTCGCTGTCTCATTGACGACTGAATTAAAGAGGGTAAGAATACGTGTGAATGCTCTCGCCACAATTGTGCAAAGAAACGCCCTTGTCTGATATAAACAGATGGCAGCGCTACTTCAGCTGATAATTTTTTGCTCTATGTGCTTTGTAGCTAACGAATTTCAAAAACTTAGTTTTGTTTTGGTTTTGGTATAAACAGTTTTGTGCTTTTGACATTCTTCGGTTCTTTACACAGCTATGGTTACCGTATTATTGTAAAGCAAATCCTTACGCAGTCACCTGTATAATTACACCATGAATTGGTTTAATTTTAATTTTTGTCCGGACAAAATCGACCTGAGCTGCCAACTATTTTAATTTTTCAGCCAAAGTTGAACTGAGCTGCAACAACATGTTATATGAATACATATATACATATTTATGGAGATGAACGAAACAATTGCATTAAACAATTAAAAAGATGTGTGTGACCAAGACGCATTTATTAGATGGCAGCACTTCACCAGGTGACTAATGTCATTTTACCAAGTTAAATGTCAAATGTGGATTGTGTAGGTATAAGCCTAAGAACATGCTTTTATTTGGGTATCCTTAAACATCTAACGAATATACATTTTTGTATGGTGTTTGACATTTCCTATAAGAAACATACAATCTGGCGATGGTATCCTATTTTGAAAAGTAAGATAAGGTAAAATATACCAACAAAGTACATGTGGTTATTGCTGTTGTAATATTTGTTGCAGAAATGCGGGTACCTGATTGATGCGCCTTTTGAATGAAACAGATAATTTAAAAAATTGCTGCTGTGCTGCCACTTGTAAAATTAATACGCATCGTTTACACACGTATTTCATATGGTAGCTTTGATTTTCCAGACAAAAGGTTCGAAATGGATGAATAGTCTTGCAAAAAACTCTTAGAAAAAAATTATCTCGAGACAAACATTTTGTTCCGAAACAATGGGTGAATTCACCTTTATTCTCTGTCAATTTTTTTTTCTTTTTGTTGTTGTTTCATTTTTTAATTAAAAGTATATATTTTCATTTACAAATAAACCAATCTATTTGATTTTTAAGAGCATATTTTTGGAGTTTTTAGAGCATATTGGTCGCGAATAAAACACTTTTCTGGTTACATTGGTAGTAACTGATAAAAAGCCTGTGTTCGTTATAGCCAAACTCCACTGTATCAACTGTATGTATACACTTTATACATTTATACTATAAAGTTATATTTATAGCACTTCTCAATACTACTTTATAGCAAATTTTCAATTCTACACCTCAAAAAGCCCCTCTATAAAATTAAATGTCATAAAACAAATAAAATGTTTCCAGTTGCATATTTTCCACAAAAAAAAATAAATATAAATGTGTATAAAAAAATTTATTTTCTTTGATCATTTTGAGAAATGAATTGCTGTGATCTTGAAATAAAAAATAAATTTTAGTGACACAAAATTCACTTGAGTAGCAGAGGAACGCCCACGCAGTTATAATGCGCCCACCAGCTATTAAATATTATATACATACATATGTATATCTAGCAAAGTAAGTTTGTATTTCATAAAGATTTATAGACTCTTTTATACTCGTAGATACACAGCTTTTTATATAGATATTTTGGACAGAATGCTGGTGTGAAATAAACATTATACAAGTGAGTATAAAATAATTTTACAAAAAAATATGAGATCTGGTGTTTAAATTGACCGAAATTTTTGTATGCAAACCTACGCCAATTGACTGACGACTGGCACAAAAAGTACAGTTAAGTTTAAAAGGTCATTCTCCGCTTCTATTGCATAACAAATAAATTTGAACATATCGCTCATTTACTTCAAAAGTGTCACAACTCAAAAAAAAACTAGTTTTGCAAGAAACGCATTTAAAGTTTTTAATTTACATATGTGCAACTCAATGAAGACATGTGAAAATATTCTTCTCCCAAGAGGTGACATTACAAGTTTTTTCTATGAAAAGTTTGCACAAGAATTAATACGAAATACCGAATTATTTTGTATTATTGACTAAAAAACGAATTTTTGGACTTATGTGCCTCTTGAAGTAAATGTAGTCCGATTAAAGTACTATTTCTGAAAGTTCAGACTAACAAAATAAAAATATTGAATTTAAAAAATTGATTGAGTAAATTAAAGTTTCGTTTAAAATAAGTGGCAAAATTTAAAAAACTAGTTCAGTACCCAAATAAAAAAAGATTGTCTTAAGTAGAACAAAAATAGGCAAAATAGCTAACTTGTGCATATTTAGTAAAGAACCAACGACAATGGCAAGACTGTTGTAAATTAAGAGATATAGATATAGAAATATATGAATTTCGAACAATAATGATTAAAATTAATGCCCTAATTCTGTTCGACGATTGTGCCGTCTTGTCTATGGAAGGAAAAAAGCCGCAGTTGTGATTCTTTAAAACGATTATTATTTATTGTCTATGCTAGAAGGTTCGTGTATTTGATTTATGATTTTTTACCAATTATTGTATCCAACACATATTTTTTCATATATTTTTCAAACAATTGTATTATGCCCTAATTCTGTTCGACGATTGTATCGTCTTGTCTATGGACGAAAATAAGCAGCAGTTATGATTCTTTAAAACAATAATTAGTTATTGTCTATGCTAGAAAGTTCGTGTATTTGCTTTATGATTTTGTTCCAAACATTATTTAAAACACATATATTTTGATATATTTTTTAAACTATTGTATAATAATTTAATTTAATTTTTATGCTTTAAAAACATGGCAATAATATTTTTATTTTTCATTATCAGAGACAACAATTATTTTTGAAGAAAATAATTTAATGAATTCAAACACAAGAACTCAGAAGTAAATTTAAGCAAAAACCTCCTAATTCTTCTTACTGAATGTATTGAAATAAAAGTATAACCCCCTTAACTTTTATTTCATTTTTATGTTTTAAAAACTTTGGCAATAATATTCTTTTTCCATTATCAAAGATTTTTAAAGAAAATTCAAACACAAGAACTCAAAAGTATTTTCAAACAAAAACGTTAGGGAATAACTAAAGATCAGTATGGTCATTGAAAAGATCAAGGAACTCGTTGAAAGATATTTAATTTGTCGTCCATTTAATACAGAAAATTATTTCTCCCATTTCAATTTTTCTATTGCACTCTAATCCCGAATATTGAATACCTTCGTTAAGGAAACAATTTATACCGCATTATTGCTATAAACCTGATAGGAACCATAGCAAACGCGCGTGTGTGTGTGTGTGTGTGTAAGTGTAATATGTACAAACTATGCAAACACTAAAAGCAATAATAAATTAATTAATTTTACGCTTTAAAATAAATATATTTTGTGAGAAAACATTTACGATGACATTAATTATCACATCATACATAAAGTGCTTTCAACAAATTGTTAATACTCACTCATACGATACAAGCCAACCCAACAAACATATTGTTTTTACACTGATGATCATCAATTCTCAGTTATGTGACAAATACAATGTTGCTAGAATTAAAATAAAAAAAATAAATTAAGGTTAATTCAATAATTTTGAATTTGAAAAAGGAAACACAAGTTTAAATATATTTATTCAAGGCGAATTTATACCAGGTAATCTCAATTCAGCAGCTGACGATCAGCTGTTTAATCAAAGCAAAACGTTCGGAAATTTTCATACAGCAGGACATTTTACACTAAGAAATATAAAAGGAGAATATGCAGAGTTACAAATCTAGAGCATCTGGTATAAATTTTAAAATATCAACAATAAAATAAGGGGTCTTATCGTGATTGGCTTATTTGGAGTTTAACTAAGACATTTTGATACTAAATTAAAGAAAACATAAGAAAATAAAAAATATGTTGATTATTGAGTTCTTGTTTCAACTTTTATATTAGTTGAACTTTTAATTTTTTTTAAATGAAAGTAAAACTTAATATCTATAGGTTTTCTAAGAAATTTTTGGGTAAATTTTCCCTGATGATCTGCATTAGCAACAGTGAAATGGGCATATGATTCCCAGATCAATAACACTGTGTGGCTAATTTTAATGAAATTTAAATTCCTGGGACTTTTTACTATTTTTCTGGTAGGTATTGTCGCCTATAACAATAATCTGTAATTGAAACACCTCCAAAATCTTGAGTTGCGGGTAAAAAAAAACAGTTTTCGTTCCCGTAGGCACTTATCAACCTCTAGCTAAGTTAAACATCAACCGATTTTAAATTTATAAACCGATTAAGAAAGAAGAGACTGAATCATATATATATATATTTTCAGTAAATTTCAGATATATGCCTGTATTTTTTCACAAAATATAATTTTATTCGGTTTTTTTCGACAATTTTCTACTTTGGACTAGTTTTTAGGCAGTATTTTTGTACTGGAAGTATAGTGTTTATAACTTTATACAACATAACTGATTAAGAGTAATTTGCAGGTTTGTTTTAAAAAATTTCCTCGAAATTGACCGAGTTCTTAAACATTTTATTAGAAGAATTTTTATCAAAACACTACCGGTGTGATGTATGTCGCGCTCTATTTATACGCTTTCTCTGTATTTAGACTTCGAGGATGATGAAAGTACAAATTAATTGACATATGCTAGCAAAGAGTACAAAATTTAGACAACAGTGGTCGTCAAACTTTTTTCTTGAGAACAACAAGAGACAATTTTATTTCATTTATTCATATCAGACGTTTCGTTGGTATTTTCCAACTTCTTCAAGTATACAATTTTATATACCATCTTCTAATAAAATTTGCATTTAAGTTTTTTTAATGACAACATAATAAAATACATATTAAAAAAAATTAAGAATATTTTTTTCCACAAAATTAATAAAAATTTTCTCATATTTTTTAAAAATTCCAATTTCAAAATTTTTCCTTGCTACGATTTTTGAGTTATCACAAAAAAATTTATCATATGAATTTAAATAAAATTTTATGTTAAAAACAACACAACCAAACGATTTTTGCTAAATAATTAAGAAGTTATGTACTAACGATTAAAAAAAGTCATGGTCAAAAACTAAAAAAAAAATTTCAGTCAAATAACTTGCTTTGTCTAAGCATGTTTTATTTATGTTTCTTCCCGCTAAAAGAAATTATTAAGATCGGTCGATATTTACAAATGTTACAAACTCCGAAAGAATTTTGACCTACCTACCTTGTCTTGCAACAGTGTGCATCTAAATATACTGCCTCAAAAGTCCATCACTTCTTCTTTTCAAACCATCGAAACCAATGTCGAAACCGGTTGACTAGTTCAAAAGTTGCAAACTTTTTACCATTTTTTTTTAAATCACGCCACTGTGCATCGTGGTAATTAAACTGTGAATTACTTAACATTGTGTGTGATTAAAAGTTCTAAGTATTACTGTTTGGTAATTAAAGTGTTCTTAGTATCTCATGATTGATTGTGCAGTTATAATTTCTAGTTACTTGCAGATCTTCGAACGAAAAAAAACACAATTTTAAATATAAAATTAACGTAACAATACTATGTATAAAACCATTTTCGATATGAAATAAAACCTTTTTGTTTGCTGGGTGTACGCTTGTATGTAAATTTTAAAACTTTTGTGTTTGTGGGTGTGATTATACGTATTGTGATGATACTTTACATTTTACACCGCAACAATATAATTAAATTTTGTCAACGCCTAAAATTTAATCTAAATATAAGCCATCTAGATACATAAAAAATAAACTTATACCCTGAAGTTAGAGGAGGGCAACGTAGAAATGTCAAACTAGTTCGCTAAGTAAAGACAAGGTAAAACAAGATCTTTTTATAGCTGAATAATTTAGAAGAGTTCAATCAGCTGGTCTACTTAGATGTTACGTGTACTCGTGTTTTAGTTATGGACTGATTCAATGCCTTCCTTTACTGTTATGCCGTAATTCTGTTCGACGATTGTATCGTCTTGTCTATGGACGAAAAAAAGCAGCAGTTGTGATTCTTTAAAACAATTATTATTTATTGTCTATGCTAGAAGGTTAGTGCATTTGCTTTATCATTTTGCTCCAAACATTATTTCCAACAAATATTTTTTCATATATTTTTCAAACTATTGTACAAGGTGTATTTAAACAGGTGGCAGCGCTACTTCAGCTGATAGTTTTTTGCTCTATGTGCTTTGTAGGTAAAGCGGCCCATACACTACAACAGCATGCATGCGCAATCAAGTGTTTGTATCAAGTGTTTGTATGTTGGGTCGTGTATGGGCATTTTGTGTGATTGTACGTGTTGCTGTAGTGATGTCAAATAGAGTTTGATATTTTGCTGATGGTACAAGCTTGCTGGTGTAGTATATGGTGAAATTAGCTCAGTTGACCAAAGTTTTCATAAAGTAAACATGCATTTAAAAAATATAATTTATTGAAATATAATTTTTTTTCAATGGAAAAGAGAATTTTAGCTCTTTAGTTATACATAGCTGCTAATTTTAACAACATACCAAAAGTAATTGTAAGAATTTTTTGTCCATAGACTGAAAAAAATAAATAAATTGTAGCAAAAACTGTGTCACTATTCATAACCACCCTTACCGCAATTTTGTAAAAAATGAATATTGTACCAGCTTGTTGGTATAATGTGTGCTTCGAGCATGAATGCTCAATCGCTTGATTGTGCGTGCATGCTGTTGTAGTGTATGGGCCGCTTTACACATCTATGGTTGCCTTATCATTGTATAACAAATCCTTACGCAGTCACCTGTATCATTACAACATGCTATTGTATAATATTAATTTTATTTTTATGTTTTAAAAACATGCCAATAATATTTTTATTTTTCATTATCAAGGACAAAGAAAATAATTTAGATACTTCAAACACAATAACTCAAAAGTATTTTCAAACAAAAACGTCCTAAATCTTCTTACTAAATTAGGGCATTAATTACAGAAATTTATTGTGTTGTAATATTTTACACATCACTATGTACCCACATAATGCCAATTCTCACAAATGTTATATTTGAAACCATTTCTAATATGTTTTCAGATGACATTAACAAATATTTTTAAAAGAAATATGATTTTTGTTTTGTATCCATGATAGCTAGATCTTTTTTTCAATATCCCGAAAAAATTGCGAAAAATCCCTAATGCAAAAACTAATTACTCTTTAATAAAAAAAATCAAATATTTGCCAACAACGAGTTGAATAATTCTTTTTATGTGAGAAATTTTTAGATTCTTTAATTGAACTGTAGTAAATTTTAATCAGAAATAATTCATAGTCAGTAATTTAAATTCTTATTGAATGAAATATTTTTATTAATTAATATGAGTTTCTAAAGAAGATTTATTGGATATTAATTGATATCAAAGAATAGTCACAGGGAATATAGGGCTGGTCTAACAATTTGCACAACGTTCGACATATCGCTTATTTTTAATACACAAAAAAAATTTCAAATTGGGAATGAATTAATAGCAGCTTGGTCTGATCCGACTGTACGACGCAAAGAAAGCTATTGTGTTTATCAAAATATGTATGTAGGTATTAGAGAACTGCGTAAATAGTCTTGAAATGTAAATACGTCTTGTTTTTTATATGTATTCTCGTTGCATGTATTATATATAATAAACCAATAATTAATCTTGTCGTTAATGTCAATGCATGTGTGCATTCGTATTTGCGCAGATAAATAAAAGATCATACACACAACGTATTTGCGTATATAAATGCATGACGTATAAAGCAGCGAGCATCACAAATTTTTTAGTCACAAAGTATTTTCTTTTTTAATCCTATACCTGCTAAAACTGAAACAAACCGTGTTGTTTAGCGATTGTTTTAGAAGAAGTTGCTGTAGTAAAACATTTGAAAAATCCCCCATGTCTTAAAAAATCTTGTAAATGGTCCTGTGCAGGACGTTAGTACGTATGTATGTATTTTTTTTCCTTTGCGACACTATATATACGGAACGCGAGGACCGATTTTGAAGATTCTTACATCAATCGATTTGTCTTAATCCTGGACCAATATGGCAGCCAAAAGACGTCATTTTTTAAAACGAAAAAAGTCGGTGAACTATATATTTATAAATGGGTATCATTCGACAGGTATTTGAAAATAATGTTTATGTTTCTGTAATGATTTTTCATTTCGAACGAGCGGTTCAAAGTTGGTCGCAGTCGGGGTTTTTAATTTTTTTTAATTACTACTTGTTTAATTTCTTATTGAACGTGCGTCTGCCGCTCTGTCTATCCATCTGTCTGTCCGCGCGCCCGTTTTACAGTCAACTATTTTTTGCAATAATTACGTGTTAAATGGTTATCTAGCTTTTGTTTATGTCAAAAATAGATTATAGTCATTCAATTATCAAACGAACTACCGGGTATCAAGTAAACTATGACCAGTAATTATTTTCAAAATTAGAATTTATTTATCATACACATTGATTGCTTTTGTGGCATTATACTGATACTAGCTAGTCAAATTAATTTCAAATTCAAATAACTTTATTATTTTTTTTTGAATATCATCCATATACATAAATAAATAAATCCTTTTGCTTACTTAAATAAACCACTTTAGGATGTAGTTTCGGTTTTAATGAAACTCTAGTTAATATAATAATTGTTCGTTAGACTGGAAATAAAATTAAACCACACACATTGCAGCAGCCCACCAGGCAGTTTTAGTACTCACAGTTCTGTAATTATGTTACAAAGTTAATAAAACACTTGGTGACTTGAAACAATAATAAATAGTCTTGCAAATTAAAAGTAAACAGAAAAATATTCTTGTAAAAAAGTTTGTTTATATCGAAAAAAATAGACAGTCTTAGTTTTTACCCGTTTAATGAACTCGTTTTGGCATCACATCAATATTGAAGAGTTCACATGCACAATATTTTGTAGGATTGTTTACAAAAATGTGATTGTTAAAATAAACAGAACGTGCGGAAAATTTTCATTTGTAACGAATCATATGCATACTACACAAAACAAAATAGTTACATTGAAAAATGGGCTTGAAGGCCAACTTTGAGGGGCGGAAGCACCCCCTAAAACAAAACTTATCGCTATTAAATTTGTTTGTATTTTTTTTTACATGAAACTAAACCGATTTGGGGGGAGAGAATATAAAAAATAAACAAAATAACGGCCACTCTAATTTACTTTGATATTACTTTGATATAGAACAGCCCTAACTCATAATTTTTCAGAAATCAATTTTTTAACACTTTTCGATACATTAGAAGTTCGTCTATAAAAATAAGCGAAAATCTCGATCAAAAAATAAATAAAAAGTTAGGGTAGCGATATGTAGATATGTAAAGGGTGTGGCAAATTTGAGGTTAACAACATACTTTTTTTTTTGGAAAAATACAGTTTTATTTTTACCAATGTAAATGATGTCGGACAAATGATGATTATGATGTCTAGCAAGTCGGCAGACGTCCGCTCTTGTCACAAAATTTTTAACCACATTTTGCAACAAAGCTTCGCTTATCTCACTTCAATGCAGCGCCGAATTTTATATCTTTCAAAGCGTCAATTGTTTCTGGTTTGTTCATGTAAACCTGGTCTTTCAAATTAAAATTCACACATTTCACTATTAAAACTTTTTGTTCAAGAGGTAAGCGTTCCATGGTTAAAATTTCCCAACTTTTTACGAAATAAATGTTAAGGATAACAGTTAAATTCCCAACATTTCATCATTTGATAGCCAATTGTCTTCCTTACCTCAAAATTACCCTTGGTATTTAAATTTTTAGATTTATGGCAAAATTTTTTAATTTTTGATATAATAAAAAAACACACGAAATTATAAAATCAAAGAAAAAACTATGTATTGATTTTTCATAAAAAAATTTTTTTCGCAGCTGTAGAAGCGTAAAATAAAATGTCCGGTAATTTAAATTCTTATACCTTTTTATTAACATTTTAATTGCAATTAAAATAACTTTAAAATTAAATCCAATTAGCAGAGCTTCTAATTAAGTTTGAAGATTACAAGTATTTCCCACAAACTAATAATACTCACTGTTCCACATTCATTGTAATGCCATGAGTGGCACGAGCACACATATTTCAATTTAATATTAACAGTTGTTACCACATTTACCACATATGAGGCAGTGCACAGTGGTGCCTGCCGTACGTACAGTTAAGGAATAATGATATGCAATCGTCCAAATGTACCAAACAAATCTCAGGTTAATCTAACCAATTTCTATTGTTATTTTAGAGTTAAATAAAATTTTGTAAAAGTTTCAATTAATCAATTAAATATTGTGGCAAACGTGTGATTTTTATTTTATTTGTAATTACGAATTCGAATAGATAGTTTAATAAAACTACACAGAAAAAATTATTGTTAAATTTTTTTTAATTAAGTGATTGCTTAGAAAAAATAATACTTTTGATTAAAATTTTAATTGAATCTATGTTTATTTTAATTGACTTTGCTACTCTAACAAAAAAGTGCTATCAACAGAGCTTAACTCAGAATACCCTGAAATGGGTAACAATTTTTACATGTTAATTGTATGTAAATAATGTAACTTTTGTTTTTATGTATGAAAATCGAGCTGTTTTTTGTAGTATGCCACATTGTTTGGAAAAAATATTTTCAATTAAAATACTCAATTAGTCTTTTAATTGGTTTTGATATTTTATATGGGAGAAAAAACTACTCCGCTTATTTTTCTTTTTTTATTTTGATTCGTAGTAATTTTGACATATGTAAGTTGAATAAAAATTAAATATGAAAATAAAAAAACAGAAATTCATTTTGTTCCCTTTTGTTGAGAAATAACAAGACAATAATGATAAAAAATGCAAGCTTATAGACCAAATGTGGATGGTAAAGTTAGTACATTGGCGGTATTAGGGGTTCGATGCAAAAGGTCTTGCGTAAGTACATATGGAAAACATCGAAGTCTTTCTTTAAAATCCAATTATAAAATACACACAATTCAAAGAAAGGCTACGACGATATTCTGAATTTACACTTACGCAAGACTATTAAACACCGGATGCGGCCATTGTACGATTTTCCTCCATTCAAACTTCAAAAGCCATGCAATGCATCAGTTAGGTTTTTGGTACAATACACAAATGTTTCCATTTTCTTAAATTTTTTATATTAAGATACATACCTATGTACATAAAATTTTTAATATTTTTACAATTTTTATATTTTTATTCTCTTAGATTTTTTATATTTCAATTACTATTTTAACTGAATCTATAAAGAATTTTAATTAGTTATTTAATTGAATCCTAAAAAATATTTCAATTCATTTTTTAATTAAATCTTTAAAAATATTTCAATTAAATTTTATTTGAATCTTTAGAAAACCATCAATTAAATTTTTAGTTAATGTAATATAATTTTAATTGAAAAAACCAAAAAAAAATTTAATTAAAATGGATGAGTTAATGCTACAATTTTCGTTATTGGTTGAAAACTAATTAATTTTTTAACTGAATCTTTGTTTTTTTTAATTGAATCTTGTGTTTACTTTTTTCTGTGTAGAGGATATTAGAAAAATTAACTGGTGCATACAACTTTAATATATTTTATTATTTTGCAAAGTTATTTAAGTTTGACACACTAATGACATGTATTACGACGTTTATACAGCATAGCAAATGCAAAAAAACTTGGTAGCACTTCTATAGAAAAGTTATTTATGTTTATATTTAATTTAATTTATTTAATTATTTGTTTTTATTGTCACTATTTCCTTCTTTCAATGTGTTTTGTTGCAATATTTATCAATTTATTGTTTTTTATTAGCAAACGTTTGTAAGTGTGACAACCTCAAGAATTTTATTTACAAATAGTGTGTTAATTCTGAATAGATTTCTGAATTGGTAAGTCACAGTGCAACAATTTACAGTTTTATTTGAAAATAAGTCAAGCGTATAAACGTAGTATATGTATATATACATTAGGAATGCAAAACCCGGATATCTTGGGACAAATTAAAAAAAATTCAGGACTTTCACTTGGATTTATTTTAACAAAAATTTTAGTGGTGATATAATTTACTAGCCAAAAAGCCTGTGCCAAATGCTTTTAATCATTTTACCATGTTAACAAGTTTGTTTTTAAAAAGTATATTAAAGTAGTTTATACTGACGTTTGAAAAATATGCATAATTTACATCCTCATGGAAAATGTCACTCTATTCAAATAAATCTGAACGTTAAAGTGTAATATATAAATTTATTTTCTTTCTCTCCATTTAGCTTGCAATCAGCTCCACTGTAAACTGCAGCAGCCTGAGACCACCATAAACAACGCCATGGAAACCACTGCCACCAGCAATAAAATAAAAACAAAAATGCATCAACGGCCAATGGAGCAGAACCGTAAATGCAACTTGCAGTTGCATCGAATGTTGTTTGTCTTGAATAATTATGATTTTAGTGTTGATGGGCATCATTAAATGCTGGAGTGTGTAAAATAATGAATGAAATAATCGTTGCCATAGAGTTGGTGTCTGTTCTAAATATTTATAAACAAATCGTAAAAAATCTATTTTTACTTTTAATTTTGGATACTGTATCTGCTTAATTTTGTTTTGGTTTTGAGTATATTATTTTTAAGCATCGCTATAGATCATATCATATATTTTTAATGCCATATGTGAATACAAGCAAATATGATTATAAAAATTAAAAATTAATTTTTTATATTTAAAAGTAAAATTTAAATATAAATTAAAAAATAAATCTGATCAGCTAATGATGTCCATAATATATAAAAAAATACACGAAGTTCAATAAAAAAAATGTATTACTCATTGACTACACAATATTATTGAGTAATTTATTGCTTTATAAAAAAATCTTTCTCTACACTTTCACAAAAAAAAGTATAGTTGTGTCCACCTTTGTTATAACAGAGTATATCTATGGCTTAATATAAGAAAGGCGAAACTCAAATTTTCGATATAGGAGCAGCAAAAAAAAATGCAGAAAAACTAAAGCATTTACAGGCAGAAATAATTTATCAAGTTGCCATAAGTCCTTGATATTTAACTGTAACGTATCAAGATCTTCAAGGAGAATGCAATTCTACGTTGTGTTTAATATTAAGCCATCGATATGAAAATAAAAATATATTTTCCCTCTGGTGGAAGTTTTTAAATATTGATATGAGGTTTTTTATCTTTACACTTCTTTTTACCCACCATTACATTGACGTAGCAACAACAAAAGATGTCTTTCTTTTTTAACAAAACTCGAGTGTTTCTTTTCATCATATTAAAATTAAGTTTAATATTCATAAAGAAACGTCAACTGTTTTACAGGACAATAACAGCTCTGTCGATTTATCCGGGGCATAAAGTGGAGTGCCTTCCACCATTAGTGCGTGTGATTCTTTTAGAATAAAAAATTCTACCATTTCAGAGAGCAAAACATTTTTAAGAAAAATCCATTTTGAATTTATATTTTTTAGATGGAAATGTATAATTTTTTTTGTAAAAAATAAACACCAATAATATAACGGCCTTGTTTATAAATCTTATTAAAGGCAAAATTTGTAGTTTGTACGTGCTGTTCTGTTCTGTTCTGAATCAGCTGTTTTGTTTCTGTTTAGTTGAAAATCTGTATGTGGGGTTAGTTTTTCTTTTTTCGTTCTGTTCTGTTGCGGACAGATCTGTATAAAATAGAATTCAATGTTAAATGACAGCCAAAAATTGTGTATGTATTAGTGTGTTGTGATACTTTATGTACAAGTCTAATCAATTCTATAGGTTGCCAGCTGATTTTTTTTCACAGATAATGTAATTGCAAAATATTTTATACGGAAAACAACGGCACAGAACAGCAACAGAAAGTAAGGACTCATGAAGCCTTAAGGCTTTAAAAAGGTTTTTTAAAACAAAATTTCATAAAAAATTTTCTTTAAAAAGTCATAAAGCCTTAATAATTTTTATAAATAAGGCTGTAAGTATTTTATAAAATTTTAAGTGGCCAGTTTTATTTTGCTATCAGGAAAATGAACTTATATTTGAAATTTCTAATTTGAGTATTCTATGAAAATCAGAATGTTTTTCTATAAAACTCAATTCATGCACCACGCAACACCTCCTCCTGTCTGTCATTTACAGCATTTTGCTGACATTTCAAGATTTATGTTTATTGCCGCTCAAACAAATGCTTCTTTCAAATCTATTAATTACTCTGTTGTAAAATATTTTCAACTTTTAATGCCTTTTGACAGTGTGAAATAAAATATTTATTATTAAGTGTGCTTTGACATGTTTAAATTTATGTAAAACATCCCTTTCTGTTTTCGGTCGTTAAAAAAATATGTATTTGTATTTTCGTGCTAAAATGCATCTAGAAAATGCTTTTAAAAAGTAATTTTGTCATACGTAAGCCAATGACGAATTTTTTTTTAAATAAAAATAGACTTATTTTTATAGACAAACATAAATCTTAAATCCTTCCACAAAAGCATGTTTACGGAATAATAATAATAAATTGTAATGCATAAAAATTTAATATATTTAAAATTCCAAAATGAAAATTAATTTTGTCTTAATTTCCGCTATAATATCTGTGGCAATATGGAATAATAGCTTAAGTCGACTTAAGCAAACCAAAGCATTTCGGAAGTTTTTACGCTTTCACTAAGAGATTATAAGGCTCTAATGCATGATTCTACTTCCTTGTGATTCTTTATTTCCATACATAGTAAAATTAATTCACCAATTAATATTTTCAATTAAGAATTTAATTGTATTAATTAAATTTTTAATTGTATTAATTAATTTGAGTGGAAAAACTTAATTGATATTATCAAATTGTTTATAGGTGAAAATTTAATTAATTTTTTAATTGATACTACAAATATTTTAATTAATATTACAAATTCATTCACATTACTTTTTTGTGTGTATGTAACATTTTAACTCCTGCAAATTCCAACTGGAACATAAAACAGCACAAATAAGCGTAACTTTGTTAAGTCTACTTAAGCTACTATTAGAGTTTCTGAGTGTCTTGTATGAAGATCAAAAGCAACATTTTAAAGATTTACGCCGGTATTTATGAACGATTTTAAGGCTCGGTACACAAAAGGTGAAAAGGAACATTGTTTTTTATACAATGTCCGTCTGTCTCTCTATCTGCCCGTAACAGGCTGTTTTCTCGAGAGCGGTAAGAGCCACGAGAGAAGAATTTTCACAGAATATGTAAAACTTTGCCCGCTACAACAACAAATATATGACAGTTAAAAATAAAAGTGCAACGAAAAATTTTGAAATATTAATGTAATACAGAAAATTACACATTTATCCTCAATTATGAAAGTGGTCTAAGTCATATACATATTTCTTTTTTCGAGATATTTGGTCGATAACAATTTAAAAAATTAAAATATATTTTTATAATATCAAACACTTTAATTTAGAGTTGTACTAGTCTCAATTTATATAAATGTAATTACTAATTATCAAATATTTATTGAAGTCTTTCAAAGATTTATTTCATATTTCCAAGTAAAAACGCATATGAATAAGACCACTTTCATAATTAAGGGTACATATACATATATCGACACTTGACATTTTCAACGTTTGTGTTTTTTTATGCAAACTACAACAATTAACACTAAAATTTAATATAATCTAAATTAGAGAGTTAATGTAATTTTGAAACTTGTTGTATCTTGGAAATCTTACTTGGTTGAAATTTTAAAAACTCTGCAACTAAAAAATCAAAATGAAAAACCGCTAAAATAAAAGAAATAAAATAAATCCCAAAAAACGAAATAAAATCAGTAAAGTGCAACTTTGACTCGCGCGCTTAGGGTTCCGTACGGACACTAGATATGTAATACCATATGATCTTCAGCCTATAATATATAGTTTTGGAATTTTTTTTTTCGTTGTTAGGATTTTTTCGGTTTTGAGCGTTTTTTTAGTTTTGGCGTTTTTTTTTGTATTTCTTTCGGTTTTGGAGTTTTTTTGTTTTTAGCGCTTTTTTTAATTTTGGAACTTTTTTTCTCGTTTTGGCGATTTTTTCAGTTTTTGGCGTTTGTTTTCATTTTGGCGATGTTTTTTTCATTCTGACAATTTTTTTTAATTTTGATGATTTCTTAGGTTATTGGCGAATTATTTTGATCTTAAATTTTTTTTTTAATTTGGCAATTTTTCTTGGCATTGTCAATTTTTTCGGTTTTGGACGATTTTTTTGGTTTTGCTATTTAAAAACTATGAACATTTTTGAAAAGTTTAAGAGTTTTCTTCTTACGGTTTCCAAGATACAGCAAGTTGTCAATATTACATTAACTGATGGAACGGCCTTTAATTTAAACTTTTTAAATTTTACTGTTAGTTGTTGTAGTTTGTATAAGAATACACTAACCTGACAAATTTCAAGTGTCTATATCAATGATGCGCACACAATGCCCCCGGGGGCCGAACAATTTTCGCGATTTACACATACACAACAGGAATGTTGACGAAGCGCACCGCAAAGAGTACAAAAGTTATAATTTTATTCAGTTGTATGCCAACTTTTAAGAAAGAAGGTTGATGTCGCTTGATTTGTTATAATACAACAACAAAATACGCAGTTGAGATTACAAGTTAGAGAAAAAGAGAAGAACAACTGAGTATTTTTATGATTTTTTTTCCAGCATTTGAATACACTTGAAATAATTTTATGTTTACATATTAACCATTTTTTTTATTATTTTGAAATGTGGAAGGTATATTATGAGAAAAAGACTCTATATACATACAATTGTATGTATATTACACGGGATTTTAATATTTTTCGTGGCTCGTTTTCGAATACCCTTTATTTTTTAACGCTCAGGTTTTTGTTGTCTGTCTAAATTTAAGGTCCTTAGTTCTTACGGTTCCTGAGAAAATAGCCTGTGATGGACAGACGGCCAGAAGGACAGCGTAGCGAAAACAATAGGGTTACTTTCTCACCTTTCGTGTACGGAAACCTAAAATCCGCTTAAACGAAAAAGGCGCCAGAAATAAAAAAAAACGCAAGAACTAAAACATAACCAAAAAAAATTACCAAAACGAAAAAAGTGCCATACTAAAAAAATCGCTATAATTAAAAAAATCGTCAATGTTGAAACAACATGAAATAAAATTATTTCAAAGGGAAAAATGATTTATAAATAACATGAAAAACATACGAAGAAAAATCATTGCAGAAAAAGTTTAAATTAACTTTGTTTACGTTAATTTTAAGTTAAAATTTTTCTGTGTGTAGATGTGGATCGATTAGATTTTACCTGAAATCCCGTAACTACGAGGTTTTGCTCAAATGTATACGAACTATTAAATATTTTTTTTTTAATTTCGCTGCTCAATTTGAGATGGTTGCATACGTACATATTTATGTACAAACGAGTATGTATGTATGTATGTATGTATGTGGCTATTTAAGCATATTTTCGCAAGTGCATTTAAATCGCTTTTTATCACGACTGGGAATGAAGTCTCTGCATGCATACTATTGAGTTTGCAGGACAACAGAAGAATCATGCAAGAGCATTATAAGCAAAAAACATCAAACCCATAAACAATTACTTAACCGCAAAAAGGACAATTGAATGCAGCAGTCACAGTGCCAGTCACACTAATATTCATTGCTCGCTCAACAGCACAATGTACACGCACACTTACACACACACACACGCACTGACACATGCATGCATGCATACATAAATATCCTTTATTATGTTTGTTATTGTTTTGACACACAAGGACATGCTCGCACTATACAATCTTATTGTTTCACAGTATCTGCTGTTGTTGACTGTTTGACTGACTGTTGCTGCTGCTGTTTCAAATGTTGCAAATGAGATGAGTAAATAAATGTTCCAGTCGCCAAAAGATGGAAACTACGAGTATCTACCATAAAGAAACGTCGCTCTAGACGAGGTCAAGCACCTTGAAAATTAACACTAAAGCAAAATGTTAGTTTCCCTTCTCTCGTCATGTCCATAAAATTTTGAGTTAATTATTTGTCCAGTTTGCTGTGTGAGGGGAAGGTTTCTTTAAACCATCTACTATTGCTACAAATAGATACAGATAGATACAGTATACTTAACCAAAAACCATGCACTAATTTTTGTAAATATTGTTGCAGGAGTCATATTGTTTGGCAGTCTACTCACTTAATAGCAAATAAATTATCAAATGCCACTTGATAAGAGCCTTTGCCTTTTGCTCTACATGATGTCGTCGTTTGTCCTTTTGTTTATTATTATTGAATTGTTTGTTTAAGTGTGCGTGGATTTTTATTGTTATTTATCCCTTTGTCTGTTCTTTTTTTTGTCATTTAACTGAGAATTTGTTTTTAAAGCACGATTCAGGCTTTTATTTGTCTCTTGTTCTAATTATAAGTCCTTTTACTTTTCTTTTTTGGAATGAATGTTTTTTTTTTTTTGCCTTAAGTATAAAATAGATATTTTGTTGTTGTTTATTTATTGATATATATGTATATTTCATTCAAATGACGTTGTCAAAGTCATAGTGTCATACTGATGTTGACACAGTAATAAAACTGTGACTGGCCTTGTGTGGCATTTTTATGTAATGATGATGGCCTACAATCAGACAATTTTTAATGCAGGCAATTGGTAATGCTACCTTATTTGATTGTTCTTCAGACATGACAAAATATTGAACATTAAGTTTAAGTAATCAATTTAATAAATTTAGTACCTGCGACGGCAGAAGAAGAGTTATATTTAGGGAATTCACAATGAGTATTTCACATCTTAAAATTTTAATGTGGCAACATTGTACTATCTTGAAATTTTCATTGTGAGCAAACAACAATACAAAAAACACAGTATATTGAAGCATTAAAATAACAAAAAAAAATTTATATTAGAAATTGTAGTTGAATACATTTACAGCTGCGCTGACAGTTTTAACTTGTTTAGTTTAACATTCGTAATGGTGATATTGCCATATTGAAAATAACATGCTTTTTATAATTTAATACATTTGATTTACATATAAAAAAAATCAAAAAATTTTTTAACCCATAAGTATAAAAGTTGAATCGTTGCAATATTAAGACATATTTGAAAACGCTTTTGTGAACTCCCTAATTGTGTAGAGCAATTATTAATACAAAAAAAATTAGAAACCCCAACTGCGACCAACTTCGAATCATTAAATATCCTAAATAGTCATTCGAATTGAAAAATCATAATAGTGAATTTACATTATCTCGAAATCTAGTACTTGCCAGATTTCGAGCTAGATTTAGCTGTTTTTTTACTAGATTTCCCATACAAAACAAAATCTAGTTTGTGAGTAGATTTGTAGATAATCTAGTCAAAATCTAGTATTTTTATTTAATTTTTACTACCCTGTACAAAATATTTTTATAAAAGATGATTGAATTAGCTAAGGTGTGTGGATTGGCTACGTGGCAGTTGTGTGGTTGTAGTTTTTGGAAATTTTTCGCTTAATGGGCCTTGTTTTGGATAAAAAAATTTTGATAAATGTAAAAAAACATAGTCTAAACGGTATAGATTTACATTAAGATTTTAATTAAAATTTGATAGATTTTGTGCAGGTGTAAATGTCCTATAAGAGAAATCTAAAAGTGATTTTAAGATACCTGTCGAATAATACCCATTTTGATACAGTTCGCCGACTTAATATTTTTTCCGTATTTACAAAATGGCGTCTGTTGGTAGCCACATTGAATTTTGACAACGGAAACATTGTTAGTAACACCCCCGGGATTGACGTTAGAATCAAACCGGTCCACTATATAGTGCGGCAAAGGAGCAGGCACACATACATAGATTGATAAGCACAATATCCTTCTTTGCGTTGCGCAGTCGTGTAAAAAGGCAGTTGACTAATTGATTGCAAAATATTTTAAGCTTCTTCTTTACTTCTTTTACGTAAATAGTTTGAAATTTTAGAGGAAAACTTTTATATAAATAAGTTGGCATAAGTATCAGAACGAAACCAAAATCCAGCTATGTTTGGAAATATTTATTAGTTTTTGAACAAAATTTAGGACTAGTCTGTTCAAACTTTTGAAAAATATTGAGTACAACAATTTTAACTAGCCCTTGCTTGTTGTAAATTCTATGCGAAACAAATGCCAAGCATAGTTTTTCGCATGAAAACTTGAAATTTTGAAGGTATACATACATATATGTATATAAGATTAACATAGTACTACTTCTCCACAAATTTTTCATGAATTCATGCCAATTTTTCTTAATATGTATTTTGGCAGCATATCATATTAAATGTTGAACTTAACCCATTTTGCCTAACATTTTGTAAATTTATTTTTTATTATCTATACTTATTTTAATATAATTTCATTTATGTATCTTTCGATTTTAAGAATTTAATATATAAATAAATATTTGCTCAATTCCAGACTCAATTTAAATAAAACGCTATACGTAGTACCTCTATGTATATAATACAACTTCATGTTATAAAACAAATTTAGTTTCATGTGATTTTTTACCGTATTGTAAGTATTCGCTTTCGCTTTCGCATTCGTTTTCGCATAAATTCAAATGCATTATTCGTTTTGCCTTCGCATTCGCTAAGCTGGTCTTCGTTACATCCCTACAAAAAACAAGTCACTGTACTTCACAAAAAAAGGAAAGTGAGGAAACGAATTGAAACCTAGTCTTGGTAATTCCGCTTTTTCAGCAATTACGAGCACATTAAGCTGGTTGCTACACAATATCTTAAGTAAAGTAGAAACGGATGTGAAGTAGTAGATAATGGTTAATGATCTGGCGGCATCACTCATCAACCGAAAGCTAATGGTAGATTTAGTTATAACCCCACGGAGTTTAAATATGATGCTTATTAGGGCAAGTAAGTGTCGGAAGTTGCCTGTGGGCTGATTTTCTATCCATTGGTTGGTGAGGTGAGGTGTTCTCTGGAAAAATACTGAGTGTTATCATGGAGAAACACACATAGTGGCAGTGGTTAACACCCAGATGGCTGGCAGAATAGCTTTGCATACCTAGAGTCTCGAGAGGTTTTAGGCCAAAACTTGACTCAGGGAGATCTAAATTACTACTGAACATGAATAGGAAGACGATGCGAATAACGATAGGCATGTTAACCGGTCACTGCTCGGTCAGAGCAAGAGCCAGCATTTGGGAGACTGGCACTACAGATTTTTGTAGGATGTGCGGGGATGAAGAGGAACCAGAAATCATTGAACATCACTGCCCGAAGCTGCAACGCCATAGGCTTAGATGACTGAGCAAACTTTTCCATGAAAGCATTACTGATATCGGGAATTGTAAAGTAGTGGACATCAGGGGCTTCATCATGGGAATTCGGTGGCTTAATGATGGATAATAGGGTCACTTCTGGGTGCAAATGGGAGGGTAAATATTACTTTTTGAGCAACTGAAGCGAATTACAATGGACCCAATTGGGTCTCGGAGTGGAGGTGCGGTAAAGCACCTAGAGCCAGAACAATGCTGGTGAAGTACACCATTCTCTTTATAATTTTTGAGTCTAATCGACCGGAAGCTGATCGTATACTTCTTTCTAACTCCACGAGTTTTAATATATTATGTTTAACATGGCAAGTAAGTATTGGAAGTTTTGTGTTTCGGGCATCATTTCAACCCCGCCAAAGGACTGCTGCCACTAGTGTGCGGTAAATGGTGCGATCTTCTTTTGGCGGAAAGGCTACGGCTGAGAACAAGTAGAACCATTCAATGAGCTGTTGCTAATCAACAGATGCTGCTCCTAAAGGTGTGGAATGGTACCGGTACTGGATTGGCTGTCTAACGTAAGCTTCTTAAGCAGTGGCGTAACTAGATTCCTAAAAGCACTTCAGCAAAGAACTGGCTAATAGTCAGGGACAAATTTGTTAAAAGATTGCAACCTACATATTTGTTCCTTGTAAGTTACATAGTGCTTATTTACTAGGCATGAGGGCAATAGCAAACGATTAAGCTTAGCAGGTGTTAGGTGCTATCATATCAGGCACTCACTTAATCCTAGACACATCTGTTGCATTAAGCTGGTTGACACCAGAGGCGCTGCAACACGGCATTATTAAAAAACGTGCAAAAAGCACAGTTGCTTCACCACTTGTCTTCTCTATCACTATCACTTTCCTAAAGAAGGTAGCATCTAGTAGTAAGTAGTAGAGATTAATTGCCTGAGTGTTATGCTGACTACACATCTGGAATTTCTTGTTTTGCTATTTTTTGGTGTCATTTATAAAATGTGTGTAACGCCGTTCTTCATTATGGTTTTTATATGGAAAGCAATGCCACACAACGAAAAATTTCGGAAATTACAAACGTTGCCACCAGTATACACAATTGCAAGGTCTCAAATTGTCATAGCGTGTACTCGGCATAAGCGCCATAAAAAACGGTTGCCGCTTTTATTTAGGTATGACTGTAAGTTTTATATAAAAAGCTTTAGAAAGTTTTTAAATTTTTGCCAAATTGATAATTTTTAAATGTTATTTAGGACACTTGAAATTTTTAATCATTTAGGGGCTCATCCCATATACATACCTTAGAAGTTTAATCTGTTCATAATTAATTAATATTTTCAGTTTTCTACGATGACAGTATTTTGTAAAATTATTCACTTTGTGCTGCCTTCAGTGCGTTTGCTTGGACAAATATTTCGTAGAATTGAAATCCAATTGTCGCAACGTTTAAACTGAACCCGTAGTTTATTGCTTTTACTACGAATTGCACTTGTTCGATTGCTCTTGTGGATGCATACTCGTACTTTGAAATAAATTTAAGCTGTTGCCAGTTGCATATAAAACGATACGTTTCGGAACTCTGTTGTTGGTTTTTTTTAGTTAGAACAAAATAATAAATTAATGCTTAAAACAATAACAAAAAACCAACAAAAATAAGGTGCGAGAGGTAATAATGGTTTTAAGTTGTATCTTGTATCTATTAAATATTAAATCCAGCAGGCATTTACACTGCCCAGCAATGCAACACAACAACATACAAGTAACATAGTCAGTATGCTTTGGTATGAGATGTGGTGTGGCATGTTTTATTTATTATTATTTTTATTTATTTTTTTATTGGGAACAAAATATTAACACGAGTGAATATTTCTCTGGAACACACAAACATTTTTTGCTGGATGGATGGATTGCTGAATGAAGTAAAAATTCCATTATGTGTGTGTTCGTTGTCTACATTTTTATAAAATTTCCTTAGAACTCAACGATTAGGTCAACACTATAAGAATTCTTTTTTTTAAATTACAAAAGTGAATTTTATTAATAAAATATATTTATCTATTATGCAACTGATTGATTCTATTGTAGTAAAATCCAAAAAAAATATTTTATTGTCATTTCCTTTAATTAATTATATTTATATCACGAAATATTATTTGCAGGATTTTATTATTTGCTTTTAAAAACGTTTTAATTTTATTTACTTTTGAGCATCTGTTTCAAATTCATTTTTCAATGAACATCAATTAGTTTTCAATTAAGTATATTTGATTTGAACAAAGCATATTTCAAATCAAAAATTGCTAAATGAAATTTAACGCATGATTTAATTCGTTTTGCTTTCATAGTCATTTCATATTTTGGCACCATCTGATAAAATGACAAACAGACACTTGAATGCAAAATTAATGCTAATTTTCCAACGTTCAATTAATTCTATTGTAATTGTGGACATTTTCATCAATATGCAATAATGTGTGAGATTTTTGCTGTTGCTATTGTTATCTTTGCTGTTTAAAACACTCGTTCATTTATTGTCTAATAAACACAGAGAGAAATTTTTGCATCATTTAGTCCTGGTTTACACTGTGCATGATTAGTTTGTTATAAGAGAGAGAGAGGCGACGGGAACAGAAACGTTTCTAATCAGCTTAGCAATAAGACTTGCATAGTGTAAACTAGGACTAAAGGCATGATTTAAAGATTATTAAAAAAAAATTTCATTCCACATTTTGTTATTTTTTATATTTCGTACACAATGAATCGTTAGTTAAGCTAAGTCTAGACGATATGTTGAATCAGCATATTTATGCTGAAAAATTTTGTTACCAGTGCCAACATATCGTGTAGACACAAAATTTTTTCAATATACGTATGCTTAACTGCATATGAAGGACATTTGTTAAAGTTGCCAACAAACGTTTGTTCAAGATGTTAGCATATCGTGCAAACACCATATTTTTACTTTGTAACAAATTTTCTATGTATGTTGTCATATATGTTATATGTTGAAAAGCCTATTTAAGCTTTTCAGCATACGGCAAATTCGATAGCAAATAGAATTGATATTTTAACTCTACTCGTGTAGTGTTGCCTGATTTTTAATTTTTTTCTCTTAAATTTGGCAATTTACTGAAACGTTAAATGTGAAAAATATACTGCAGAAATGCTAATGGTGGATTTGGTTGAGTAAAAAATAAAGGAAATTGCAATTTCATAAGAAATTGTTTTGCAAACTTCGCAATAAAAGAGACTTTCTGCATGCTTTCAGCTTCCTAAGAGTTTTGCCGATTTAAAAAAAAATAAAAGAATTGGCCATCATCCCGCTGATAGTAAGTTTTTTGCGAATTTTCGTCATTTTCGCGATTTTTATTGAATTTTTTGCATTCCTTACACTTTTGTCGATTTTTAATCAATATTATTCTCGATTTTTTTTCTAAAATTTGCGATAAAAGCGACTTTTTACATGTCTTCAGCTTCTTGGCAGTTTTGCCGATTTTAGAAAAAGTGTTAAATTTTGTTATCATCCCGCTGTTAATAAATTTTTTAAAATTTACGTAATGTTCGCGATTTTTACTGAATTTTCTGCATTCTGTAAGGATTTTTGCCAATTTCCGTCATTTCGCCAATTTCTTTTTTATTATATTACATATATATAATAAAAAAGATAATAGCAAAAATATAAATTTTTTATACGAAATTCAACATATTGTGTAGGCACAAAAATTGTATGCTAACTCATATGTTGTATTATCATTTGCTGACATATGTAGACGAATAAAATATATATATGCTGACAGCAGGATTTGTTGTTCATTTTAAGCATATGAATGTAAGCATATATTTGCTGATTCAACATATCGTCTAGACTTAGCCTTAGGAATTTTTGCTTGGTGTTTTTATAAAGCAACGTCTATATGCATTTCATTCTTGCTTATAGAATTCGTCATTAGACTCTAACCGAAACGATTTTTGAAATGACTTAAAAAACTTGTTATGCTTATAGTAAGACTCTTACTATATTATTGAGAAACACAACATACAGACATAATAAATTGTAAAAACTCAAATAAAAACTTACAAAACAAGCATCTTTATTGAATTTTTTCTTTGGGTTGAAGTCTAATGAATATTAATGGGAATATTCAACTTCCCAGCAAAAAAAGATACTCCAAAAAAGTCATGAAAATGTAGAGTTTACGATGCGGAAGTAGTGCAAATTTCGATCCGATCGAATGATTTTTACATAGGGTTGTCATTGCAAGAAGTTCTCTTTTTCGATGCCTGGTCACTGAATTGGAAGCGATATTAAGAAAAATTCCCTTTTTTGTGTTCTATGTTTAAATTTTATCTACGAAAAATGGTAAATAGTTACCTATTTTAACAATTCGTTTCTTTTTATACGAATTTAAGCCCGAAACAGTGTTTTCATGTAAATTTAAGGAAATAACTTTTAAATTTTAGACCAAAAATAGTTCATAAATTTCTTAAAAAAAATAATTTTTTTTAAAATTCTGGTGAGTATTTTCTAACACTATGGAGGAGTTACAAGGTTTTGTGTGACTAAAATAAGCTTCTACATGGTTTTTTGCTCACTCTCGGTAAATTAAAAATATCGATTTTTTGGAAGCAATGAAAATGTACTTCCGCTAGAATGACTTCCATTTTTTTCACTGGGTTCTAAAACTATTCCATCAAAAAACCATTATAGTTTGTTTTTATGAAATTTGTGCTTTATTAAATTTTGGATATTATCCTCTTTCCTGGCTTGCTCTTTAAGGTACGGTCACACTTGCCAAACATTTGCTCAAAAAAGTGTAACCACTCCATGTTTGTGAAAAACCATTTTATTCAGACACGTGTTTCTTACATTAAACAGTTTTCTAACCAACTAATAGACAACGTCATTGATTCCAACATTATTGGAAACCATTTAACTTAACAAGCACGTATCTGAATTGAAAGCTTTTTCATTATTATTTTGAGGTTATGTTTTTGGGCAAATATTTGCCCCTTAGATATTTAAGAATAACAAACACAAAATTTAATTTACTGCAATTCATACTGGTATATGTTGTTCTTGCAAATAAAATACTTATTCATGAACATGTAAATATTATAATTTCTCTTAGCAACATGATAAATTTTTATTAATGCATGCTGTGTTTAAGTCATATTTAAATTTAGGAATATCACAGTCTGAGTCATGTACATAAGGGCAAATTTACGTAAAATCACTGTACAATAAATTCTGTAATTATATTGCTTTTGGTATTTTAGTCGAGTCGAATTCAAAAAATTATTAAAGTCTCAATTCAGGTCATAAAGGTCACTTGTGGATCAATTTTAAAAATGTAATATTCTTTTTTACACAAAGGACATATGTATGTAGCTGTCCTTTGGTGCCATTCATCATTATTCCAGTTGTCAACATCGACATCACGTCAATTAAATATTAAAAAGTTGGGGAGTTTCTACCCGCTGTCGAAAACAACTGACAGCTTTTGAAAATTTTACGCTTTTTTCTGGACTTTATGAAAAGAGAGAGCTCAAAGAAAAGCCACAATTTTCTGGTATTGAATTGACGTGACGTCGTTGTCGACAACTGGAATAAGGGTTATTATCAAAAAGTGGGTGGAACTACTCCCATGGGAATTCATTATAATATTTCTTGCATTCCTACTAAGTTAGTTTTTGCTAAACTTTTCAGATTTGCACATACCTGAACATCTTTAATTGACACAAGCTCGTTTCTTTAAAAGTAGGCAGTGCCACCCCCATTAAAATTTAATAATGTGGGCGTAGCTATGCCAATGAATATTCGAAATGCCTTTACGAATGTATAGAAATTTTTTTTGTACTCAAATCATAAACCTACTAAGAGAATTTACGAAGAAATTAATGAGTAACTAACAAAGGATTTTGATGCGATTTTTATTATTCGTTTTATACGACTTTTTATGATATATGGAATTTTTGTAGATTTAACACCCTGTTTCATTTGCTTGAGTGAAAAGCACTCATTTGTTTAAGTGATGTGTGTGTCTGTCGCCTGCGAGACTTCCGGAATCAGGGTGTAAGTTTTTTGGGTTTTTTTTTATTGCAACTTTTCATTATAAATGTATTCATTTCAGTTTTTTTCCTCGTTGGAAAAATGTAGTTTTTTACAACAAACACAGGAAAAAAATGTTGAAAAAATTTTTGAATTTTTTATTTCCTGTGTTTGTTGTCAAAAAAAAATATATTTTTCTAAAGAGAAAAACCTGAAATGAATATTTTTTATGATTTATTATGAAATGTAAACAAAAAAATTTTTATTTTTTCTATTTTTCCCGCTATAGAAAAAAGTATCCGTCTTTACTACATTTCTTAGAAAATCGATTTTTCATCATATTTCGTTCTTTTGAGGTCCTTCAGTCGTTTTCCTGGGAGTAGCTTCTAACTATTTTCGCGACGATACCCATATGTGTGTGTGTGTGTGTGTATGTGTATATGCATATCGTTACCTTAATATAGAAAGGCCCTAACTCATTATTTTTTTAAATCGATGTTTTTACATTTTTCGACACATTAGATGTTCTTCTATCGAAATATACAAAAATCTGATTTCAAACAAATAATGAGTTAGGGCCTTTCTATATTAAGGTAACGATATGTATGTATGTATGTATGTATATATGTATATGAGAGAGTGGGTGTATCTCAAAAGTAAATTTGACGCATTTGATACATGCGAAAGAAAGTGAATCGATTTGGATTGGTAAATTTAGAAATTTTTCGAAATTAAAATTTTTATAAAACTGTTTTTTATTTAGTCGCTTTGAGGTCCTTGGAGTAGCTTCTCATTATTTTTGCGATGATGTTTGTACGTGTGTGGATATGTGCAAAAATGCATGTATTTATGTGTGTGTATCTCAAAAGTAAATTTGTCCCATTCGGTAAATGTGAAGGAATGTGAGTAGTTAGTTTCGAAAATTCGAAAGTTTTAGAAACTAAAGTTTTTAAAAAACTATTTTTTTAAATTAATTTTAAGCTATATACATACTAAGATTGTGAATCAGCTAGGTTCAGTAAACTTCGAATTTTCGAAAATAAAATTTCGGTAAATTTCGAAAATTCGAACATTTTCGTAAATAAAGTTTTCACTAATTGTCTCTTTTAAATAAATTTTAAACTACTAATATATAAAGTCAGCTCTTAAGATCAAGAAGACACGTCGATTCATCACCTTGAATAAAATGGGCTGATTCGGTAAAAAGATTTCATTGCAGAAAATTTTCGAAAAAATTGTGTTTCACAAAAAAATCTATTTGATTTTTAGAGTTTACCAAAACATGTGGCTTAGTGGTAAATTTCTGGTATGGCCTGCAAGGTCAAACGATTTCAACTTTTTTTATTTTTAGACTTTTATTGCTTTATTTTGCAATTTTTTTAAAAGCAGTTCTTTTAAAAACTACATACATATGTTCTAAATTTCTAAATTTTAAGAATAAGAAATGCAAGGACAATTCAAAATATTTGCTCTTACCTACCCTTAACGTAAAAGCGATATGCAAAATTTATGATTTAGCTTAGCTCGTATAATCTGTGATTTCTAGTGCTCATCATCAGAACAGCAACTTTGCAAATTGCCACTACTTTTGGTGCCAGCCAGAGTATCCCTAAATAGTTTTTTTATGCATTCCTATATTTTCGATGAGTTTGCTATGTCTACGGGAGAGAAATCTACTTATGTTGCATAAACAATACCATAAAATTGTAAAATATCACATAAATTGCATTTAATTCACACCATCAGTTGTAATAAATTTTTAACATTTTTGTAAATCGTATTTCATAAATATTTTTTATTTCTTTTCTTTTTTTAATTTTTTATGTTTTACAAACGGTTATTTCGACATCAGCAGGAGAAGCAAAATTTGAAAAACAAATAAAAAAAAAGTGTCACTGTTGGTAGTAATAAATAGTACGTTTCTGCAAGTCGAGTTAAATTTCTTTATTTTTGTCTTTTATCACACTTTCTTTGCATCCTGAACTGCAATTGCTTTAATTTTTTTTTGTAACAAGAATCCTTGGCTTTTGAAAATATCCTTTTATGCTCGCATTTAAAGACAAAACTGCAGGCATTGCAATTTTTGTTTATTTTTTCGTTTTCTTTTTTTTTAGAAAAATTTAATGAAAAATGAAAATGAAATGATAAAAAAATTCATATACTTTTTTTTTATTTTCAAATGAGAAGTTATTTAAGCAGAAGAGATTCAACTTGTTATTATTCTTTAAGCTTTAATGAAAGAAGTCATTTTGTTTTCTAATTTTTTTGAATTTCAACTCATGCACAAATTTTGCCGTTACAAATTTTTTTTTAAGTTGCTGAAAAAGAAATGGAACGAAATTTTTTATTAAAGCTTAAGTTATAGAAATATTAACCCGTAGTCACAAAGTCTCTGTTTCTTCTTGATATATTTTAGAGCAGGCACACCCCAGAGATGACACACTTTCTGTATAAAATTTATCTTTATATTTAAGAGCAATTGCCCTAGGCGGTATTTTCACAATGCGTCTTATATGAACTAGAGTTGGGCGGATTGTTCCTTTTTGTTCCCAACAACAAAAAGAACTAGTTCGTTCTTTTCGTTCAGTTGTTCTTTTCGGTCAGTTGTTCAGTGAACAACAGATCAGAGATTACACATACATACATAAATACATTGAATCCTCTTCAATGTTTTATTCGTTTGTTAATATTCTAAAGTAATTTGATTTCGTTCTTAACGACCTTATTTAATTAAAAATTTTTGATTGAAAATGCTTAAAATGAAGTTTGATCATTTGAAAACAAATTTTAATCACTTTTTTAATACTGATTTATATATTTAACACAACAAATTATTTCTTTTAATTGAGTAAAAATTTTCCTTGCTTAGACGTATTTTCATTTGTGCTTTGTAGTCTTATTTGTTGTATGCTTTTAGTAAGTAAAAGGTAAAAATTAATATTTTTGAAATTTTTAAAATGAAATCCGTTTTCAGTTTAAAACAAATTATAATCACTTTTTTAATTCTAATATTATTTTTCACAATCTGTTTTTTAGTTCAATACTACAAATTATTTCTATTAATTTTGTAAAACTCACTTGTATATTTCACTAAGTACCTATACGTTTTCTTTTGTTTGTTTTGATTATTGTGCTAAAAATTTAATAGGCACGCTACATTTGTGTCTTTTTAACAGTATGCAAACGAGAAACTATAATATTTTACTTGAAATCTTTTGCATGTGCATTGGTCAGGAACAGAGAATAAGATAAACAAAACAAAATAAAGACCAAAAATTAACGAACGAACAAGACCAAGATATCAAAAAGTACAAAGAGAATAAGAAAGACCAAAAGAACAAGAAAGACTAAAATAACAACAAAGACCAAAAAGGAACAACTAATAGGAACTAGTTCACATCGTTCACTTATGGGAATAGTTCAATTGACTTTAAAAAAACTGAGAAGTTTAAATTTCATATGCGCTGAACTTTAAACCAGATATGCGCAACCCATATCATAATTGCGACAACTAAATGACACACAAGCAGCACAAACCGCTAAGGCAGACCACACATTTCTAATATCGAGCCATAAACGCCATTATTTTACGTCGTTTTTTTATTTATTTTTTTTGGCGAAAGTCAATTATTTAAGATTAGCGTGACCGTTTGACCGACGTTGCTCCGTTGGGATATGCTGAAGTAACCTGATGAGAGGGTAAATGAGTTTTTCCGTTTAATGTTGCAGTTTGATAAGCCTGGCAAATCCTGCATCTGACGACTGCCCAATGAGGCAACTATTTTCTCAGAAAGAAAGCGAGAGCGGACAAAAGACAGAAAAGGTTTTTTACACTATATTCCTTCTCTTCATTGTAACAACTTTTGCACACAAAAAAATTTCAGCTAAAAATCTCCGCAAAGAAGATTTATTTAAACTTTTTAAAAACTCATTTTGCTTCATATGTGTGTCATGTTAATCTAAAATGATTTACAGTAATCTTTAAACAATATTTTTCCGTTTGAAATGACTTTATTTCCTGTGTTGACATAAAATTACCGTAAGAATCATATTGAATCACAGTGATTTCAAGAACAACGTAAGTTCGATACTGAAATAACACAAAAAGCGATTACGAATCTGCTGTTTATTTTAAAATCCATTAAGTGGTTTTCAAGATATGATGAGTAGTTTTCCAGTTATTCGCTAATTCAGGTTTTGCAAAAAGTTACTTATTTTTTCAGCACAATATCATTTATGCACATTCATACAGTTTGATCAACTGATCGCAAATCCTATCATTTATTTTTCAATATATTGAGTTATTTTTGCATAAGGTCATTTAAGATATCTCTGCATATTATTATTATATTACACTGTGTGACAAATTTTTGTGAAATTGTATTTCACGTTCTATTTATACGCTATCGATGCATTTAAGCTTTCAGGATAATGTAAGTCCAGTTAAATACATAGACATATACCAACCAAGAATACAAAATTTGTACAACAGTGCTCGCCAAACCTTTTTCTTGAGAACTACATTTTTTACATTATTTAACGTAATTAAGAGGTTGATAAGTGCCTACGGGTACGAAAAACCGGTTTTTACCCGTATCTCAAGACTTTGGAGGTGTAAAAGTCAATGCCAATTTCAAGAAATAGGAAACTACAAGTGATTCTGTAAGCAAAAGAAACTGAGTGATAATACCACAAATTTGAAAAGGGTCATAAACCAACCAAAAAAAACCAATTAATGGATTTTAAAATAAACAGCAGATTGGTAATCAGCGGATCAAAATCTATAAAATTCGGGTACTATAGATGGTTAATTAACAAACAAAATTTTGTGATTACGAAAATATGACATTTTTTTGGATTTGAAAAATACACATTTTTGCTGCAGAAAATGCATTTAGTGCGGAACTTTTTTTTTAAGATATCAAAAAAAAACGCAGTTTGTCTTAGAATTTTAGCCTGCATATGAAAATCCCGTGAGCCCTTAGCGTTTTGCAAATATTATATTTTCTGCATAAGCCTAATGTACATATATGATTGTTTTTCCTGGCCAAAATTTTAACTGGGAACTCATCATGTCATATTCAACGCTCTTACTGCTGCTGCCACCAACAACATTAAATATTTTTTATATTCATAAACAATTATATACAATAATGATTTAAACTTTAATTCAACACGATTTAATATAATTTCAAATCAAAATTTTTGCATGGTGATTTTACATTTACATCACTATGCTGTAGATTTGATCTCCTGGCGTGCGTGTCCTGTAATTGCCAAAACAAGTGTGAGGATTTGCCCGCGAAGTGTGCCCTCGATATGGGCCAGGTGTTAGGTCACCTTATGAGTGTGGTCATAAATAAATCTTGCTGAATTTGGGTCTTGCAGCCTTTCAAGGAGGTACCAACAATTTAATTTGTGTCGCAAATATGCATTCGAGCTCCGGATCTGGGTAATTCATTCGCAAGGATATTTCTGGGCACATTATGGTCTGGAATCCGGAGTACTTTCTGATTTGAGTTTCTTGCTATCGCGTTTAGAGATATCCGGTATTCATGCACTATATTTGATGTTTTGTACACACTCGATAGCGGAGGATTGGGATATATTCATTGTATATCCTATAGTACTTCATCCAGAGTTATCTGCATTCATGCAGTAGCTGTAATTACATCCTGTGTTAGAAACGGGGCATTAAGACACCTCCAACCCCACCAAAAACTAACTTGAACTCAGGGCTCTCAGTATTGGGGTTTTGTATCAGGGAATTTTTTTGATTGGGGATAAAACTTTCGCGAAAACCCCACCGTGGATTCTTTTTTTTGGAAAAAACCACTTTTTTTGTAAAGGATTTTTGGAGATAGTATGGAACTACAAATCAAGTTATTTAGTTTTTCTTTTTTAAGGTAGGTTTGTTTTAAATTCATGCAATCACGTTTTTAGGGTTCCGTACACCAAAGGTGAAAAAAGGAACCCTATTGTTTTCGCTACGCTGTCCGTCTGTCCGTCACACGGTATTTTCTCAGGAACCGTAAGAGCTACGGACCTGAAATTTGGACAGAGTATGTAGAACCTTGGCCACTACAACAACAAATACAAGAGAATTAGAAATTAAAGGGTGCTCCAAAACGAGCGGCGAAAAATGTTAAAATCTCATGTAATATACATACAATTGTATGTACATACATACATATGTATATTGACACTTGAAATTTGTAAAATTAGTGTATTTTTATATAGACTACAACAATTAACATTAAAATATTAAAAAATTTAAATTAAAGGTTGGTCCATCAGTTAATGCAATTTTGACTATGTAATTTTAACAAATTGCTATATCTTGGAGACCGTAAGAGGTAAACTCTTGAAATTTTCAAAAACGGTAAAACTAAAAAATCCGAAAATTATAAAATCGCCAAACCGAAAAAAATCGCCAAAACCTGAAAAAAATCGCCAAAAATTTAAAAAAAATCGCCAAATCGAAAAAAATCGACAAAATTAAAAAAAAAATCTAGCACTAAAATAAATCGCCAAATTCGAAAAAATCGTTTAAATGAAAAAAAATCGCCAATATGAAAAAAACGCAAAAAACCGAAAAAAATCGCCAAAACGCGAAAAATTCGCCAAAACCAAAATAATTGTTTATGTGAAAAAAAATCGTCAAAATGAAAAAAAATCGCCAAAATTAAAAAAAAAATCGCCAAATTAAAAAAAATCGCCAAAATTTAAAATAAACGCCAAAAACCGAAAAAAATCCTCAAAACGAAAAAAAAGTGCCAAAAGTAAAAAAATCTCTAAAATTATAAAAAATCGCCAAAATAAAAAAAACGCCAAAATAATAAAAATTTCCAAAATTAAAAAAAATTCAAAAACCAAAAAAAAAAATCGCCTAAACGTGAAAAAAAGTGTCAAAACTCAGAAAGCGCCAATAAATTCAAAAAACCCCCAAACTAAAAAAACGCTTAAAACCGAAAAAACTCAAAAACGAAAAAAATGCCTAAACTATAGTTTATATTGTTCGTATTGAATTACATATCTCGTGCCTGTACGGAACCCTTCGTGCGCGGGTCAAAGTCGCACTTCACTGAATTTATTTCTATTACTGGTGGTACAATAGAAAAAAAATCAATATACTAGTATAAGAATTTAGAAATTCTGTGTTATTGGCCTTATTACGAGTTAGACTACGACGATTTTGTTTCTTTAATCTAGTACAAAATTGTTGTAGTCGAAGTCGTACTACGACACTCCCAATAAGGCCCATTAATTATTGTGAATCAAATTTTGAATGTTAATCCATTTAAAATTTTTAACAATGGCTGCAAGTACTTATTTGAACATAAGAAAAAAATAAAATAAACGCACACTTTAAAAATAATTCAGTGTGCTGTGACAAATTTACTCCATCTTCTCGCATGATAAGACTTGAAACAAAAAATTTTGACCCTGAAATTTTTGAAATGATAGACGTTGGTACATACTTGTTTTATGTTTTATGTTACCCTTTTTATAAAATCTACGTATGTAGATATTTACAGCATGTTTGTGTAAGACATTGACTATGGAAATCTTGACGTTTCCGTAATAGATTAATGAAAAGTTGTACAAGTTTCCTTTAATCTATTAAAAAAAAACGCATAGATTGACGTTAGAACTCAAAGCGCAAAAACTTAACTTTAAAAATATTTAATATATTGTATACAAGCAGACTTAATAGCATGGATTTATTTTTAAGGATTCTTGGGAAGAAAATTAAAATTTTGGATAAGGTATGAAATGAATTTGGAACACTGCTCGGAATCGTCTTTATGTAAGATTTCCAAAAATACAATTAAATATAATATTAAACCCAATTACAAAATTTAGAATTACATACTAACGGCCCTATGTATAAGCAAAAATTGGCATGAAGTTAGCATAAGTGATGAAATTGAATTAGGGTTTAACGAGTTCCTCCATATAATTTGACATTAAGAAGTGGCGCATTGCCTAATCTTAATCCACCTCTAAGTCGCAGAAAAGTGAAGTGTCATGTCAAAACTCTTTAAGACCATGTTAAATTTTGCCACTTATGCTAACTTCATGCCAATTTTTGCTTATACATAGGGCCGTAAATATCTAATAATATTTACCAACCAACCAAACCAACATATATTTTTTTCTGTGTGGAACTCAGAACCGTTTAGTGTGGAGAAGAATGCGAGAAGAACTCCCCGCTCATAAGAGCCGAACTGATCTGGTTATTTATAACTGGTATCCTAAGGTATGAGATGAGCATTAGTGTCCAGCACAAGACAATTTATAAGACCTTTCAAGAAATAAGAGATTTTTCAAATACTTTTCTACAGCGAAATATTTTAAAACAAACGCTAAACACCAGTGTTGGCAAGTCATTTCTTTCAGTTGTTTGTCTTGCCAACAGTGTTGTTTAGCATTTGTTTTAGAATATTTCGCTGTAGTAAAGCATTTGGAAAATCTCTCATGTCTTGAAATGTCTTATAAATGGTCTTGTGCAGGACTTTAATGAGTATATACAACACAACCCCTTATCTACTTACATTTTAATATAATTTACCTTTATTTCACACTGTTTATAGGTACATATTTCATATGAAATTTATAAAATGTATACGTGTCAAGGCTTTTTATTACATTCAGCATTTTTATCTTTCAATCTAAAGCGCACTTCCATCAAAATAGAGATCCTTTATTAATCCAGTCACATAAACAATAAGTTTTTAATTGATTTTCCATTTTCTTTTTAATTAATTTTCTCAAAGCAAGACACCATAATGTTTTTACATACTGAAGATACTAGTAAAAATTTTTAACACCGATTTATCAATAACTGCTTGCATTTCGCTATGTTATACCCAGCAAACACAAACGCAGCCTTGACCATAATTTATGTCAAATTTAAAATAATTGCATGCCATACTTTATATCGATACATATGTATGTATCTCATCATGGTTTAAATATAGGGAGGAAAATATATAGGGTTTCCAATAAAAGAAAAACTTTCACACTTGTGCAAATAATTGAACAAAAAAGCGTAACCACTAAACACTAATGAAAACCGTTTTGATTCAGACACTTTTTTTATTAAGTTAAACAGTTTCATACACAACTAATAGACAAGGCCATATACGTAAAAAAATTATCAAACTACATACAAAAATCTATTTATCACAACAATTTAATTTGAATATTGCGGGTGAGTTTTTTAAAGACGTTGGCGCAGAATAGGGATATTTTAAGGGATTATATTGAGGCCCTATGCTCGTTGTAGGAACGACGGGAACATAATATATATACATATGTTTATATTGCGGGTGAATTCAACTTTACTTAAAAATATTCAATCAAAATATGTACAAATGTATATCCAAAACCAAAATTATTCTCAATTACTTTCATCACCAAATAAATTAGCCGTGTGATCAAAAGAATTTTAAGCATTTGTTAACAATTTTAAACATATAATTGAAAAAACCCAGGCAGAAAAAGACAACCAGCACGACGTTGCTACGATTGTCTGCGGGTACAACTAACATCAGTACAACATTCGTTTACCAAAATTTTAATGTACTCATAACATTAAAATGATAACGCCGAATCACCGTCCTACGACTCTTGTTTCCAATGTTGTCACAACACTCTAAATACAAATTTTTAAAGTCGTCACAAGGTAAATTTCCCAACTTAAGTCAATCTTTTGTATTTAAGGTGTTGAAGCGGTAAAGAATTATTGTAAACGGGGTATTTGGGGAACTAAAGTCAAATTTTTGCATTTACGGTGTTGTAGCGGTATAGAATTATTGTAAACGGGGTATTGGGAAACTAACGTCGGATTTTTGTAAATACAGTGTTGTAGTGGTATATCATTACTAAAGACGCGGTATTTGAAAACGTTAATTCATATTTTTGTGTTTACAGTACTGTGGTGGTACAAAAATTTTGGAAGAGTCGTAATTTTGTATTTACAGTGTTGTGGTGGTACATATTTTTTGGGCAAAGTCTCAATTTCTGCCTGGGAATTTAAGTATTTTCGTCACTGAGTTTGTTCGATTTGTCTGCTTTATATATGT
Source organism: Tachina fera (assembly GCA_905220375.1). Classification (NCBI taxonomy): domain Eukaryota; kingdom Metazoa; phylum Arthropoda; class Insecta; order Diptera; family Tachinidae; genus Tachina; species Tachina fera. The sequence continues at coordinate 47,202,527 of LR999964.1, read as the reverse complement.
ATTTTCCTGCCTGGCAATATTTATTTGACAATAAAAATAATTTAGAAAAAATCATTCGTCCAAAACTTTTTCTAATTTCTGTCTTTGTTTGCGAAATAATAAAACATTAAATTTCTCCGTTTAATCTTGTGTTTGCTGGGGAAGATGTGAATGAACATGTTTTGAACTTAATTTGAATTTAAACGTGCAGGCATCATTCAAAAAAGCTTTAGGGGTCTATTTGAATGTCAGCACATCTGCTTTGTAATCAAAATAATCAAAGAAAATAAATAAAAGATAAGAAAAAAACTAATTAATTCAATACGTTTTCGCTTGGAACTCTAACGAGTGCATAGTAAAATCATTTATTTTCCTATATTTCCACTTTATCTCCTGTTTGGATTTCAATCCAATTATTGGTTTGAATCAAATTTTAACAACAATAGAAATTGTAATTATTGAAATTAAAGGAAAAAAAGCGAAGTAATTTGCAATATGTTATCAAATAAGTCTATATATAAAATTTATAAAAAGTTATAAGTTCAAGTTGCAATGAAAAAGAGAAATTTTAAGTCTTTATCTTATTATTAGACTTTTCTATATGGAAAAATGTGCTGCCAAAAAGACTAACATTATTTAAAACTTTTCTAAAACAACTTTGGAACTCTGGAATTAAATGTTATGAGTCGGCGAAATAAAATAATCAATAAAATTATAACTAAACGCAGATTCGAAAATTTAATACGCTTCAGGCGCAAAAAACACTCAAGCATTTGTGGACTTTTCCACACAACATTTTTTTGCGTAATAATTGCATTAATGACTTGTAAATTTACAAATATAAATAAAAAGCAATTTTTTTGGATGGCGTTCGAAGAGAACAAATTTAAAGTATTTTTTATATGTAATGCTCCATATCTCTGAATCTAGAGGGGCTAGAAAAGTAATAAATCTATTTTTGTAATTTGGTTAAAAAATATTATAATCAAAAAAATTTTAAGGACTAAGCTACTAAAATCACACGATTTTTAACATCCTTGCAATAACAATAAGATATCCTGATATATTCATCAATGTGACTCTATCTACATGAAAGAGATTTTAGTGTAGATTAATAATCCAGAAGGTATTTTCAAGTGTGGAGAACCATTCGTGAAATATTAACGGAGTAATACAAAAAGTGGTGTAAATTATGCAAATGCTAAATGTCACGATATCTTGAAAACCAGAGCTGATAGAGAAAAGCTAATGACTCCTTCGTAATCCAGGGATAAACATTTTTATTTAAATATTATAAAAAACCTCCATTTTGTTGTGTGGTGTTTTTAATGAACAAATAACACCAAAGTAAATTGTAAATATTCTGACAAACACTAATAGAACGGAACAACTAGCTGTTTTCCAAGATCCGCTGTTATTTCTGTTTGGTCACCCTTCGTGCGCGGGTCAAAGTCGCACTTCACTGCATTTATTTACATTCACTACGCATTGATAGCAAGAACAAACGTTCCCATGAAATTCATGATTTCAAATTTCACTTCATGCGCAATGAAAATTTCATGGGAACAAAAATTTCACATTTTATTCACGATAAGGGTGATTATCAAAAATACACAATTGTGATTTCGGACGTTTCATATATTTTTTTATACGCTTTACCAAAAAATGGTAAAAGGGTATATATAGATTTGTCATTCCGTTTGTAATTTCTACAATATTAATAAGCGACACATAAAGTATATATATTCTGGATCCTTATGCATAGGGAAGACGAGCAAGCGATGTCCGTCTCAAGCTCCTAGAAGAGCGAGAGACTTCGTTCTTGAACTGGTGTGTCAGAAATTTTCCGAAAAATTTTGCTATTGCAAATCAGCAAAACCGGGCAGACGGTTTCAGAGCTGGAAAACTCAAACTCTATTTTCCCTAAGAAAATAACTACCGAAAACAAGTTTTTATTAGTTTTTCATTAAATTAACTTATTTTATTTTATAATTCGGTATGAATAAAATTGGTATTTATAATTAAAAAAAAAATTTTAAAATTTAACAAAATTAAAAGAAACGTTTTCACGTTTAACTTTTTTCCTAATAATTAAACATATTTCATGTTTTAGGAAGAATGCTATTTTCTCAGGAACGGTAAAAGCTACGGGTCTGAAATTTGGACAGTGTATGTAGAACTTTGGTCGCTACAACAACAAATATATGAAAGCTAAAAATTAAAGGGTGTTCCAAAATGAGTAACGAAAACTTTTAAAATCCCATGTTATATACATACAATTGTATGTTCATATGTATATTGACACTTGAAATTTGTAAAATTAGTGTATTCTTATATAGGCTACAACAGTTAACACTAAAATTAAAAAAATTTAAATTAAAGGGTGGTCCATCAGTTAATGAAATTTTGACAAATTGCTATATGTTGGAAACTGTAAGAGTTAAACTCTTGAAATTTTCAAAAACGGTCAAACTAAAAAATTCAAAAATTATAAAATCGCCAAAAATTTAAAAAAAATCGCCATAACAAAAAAAATCGCCAAAATGAAAACAAACGCTAAAATTAAAAAAAAAACGCCAGAAACCAAAAAAAAATTGCCAAAACGAGAAAAACGTGTCAAAACTAAAAATAAATTTCCACAATGACAAAAAAACGCCAAAAACCGCAAAAATCGTCAATACAAAATATATGCTTATATGAACAATAATCGCCAAAAATTAAAAAAAAATCGCCTAAATGCAAAAAAAAACGCAAAAATCAAAAAAAAATTCCCAAAACGAAAATAAATCGCCAAAATTAAAAAAAAAGCCAAACACAGAAAAAAATCGCCAAAACAAAAAAAATTGCCTATGTGAAAAAAATCGCCAAAAATTAAAAAAATCGCTTTTATGAAAAAAAAATCGGCAAAATCAAAAAAATCGCCAAAAAAACAAATCGCCAGAATTAAAAAAAAACGCCAAAAACCGAAAATTGTCGCCAAAACGAGAAAAAAGTGTCAGAACAAAAAAAATTCCCACAATGACAAAAATCGCCACAACAAAAAAAAATTTCTTATATGAACAAAAATCGCCAAAAATTAAAAAAAATAGCCTAAAAGAAAAAAAAAATCGCCAAAATCAAAAAAATCGTCAAAACGACAATAAATCGCCAAAATTAAAAAAACGCCAAAAACAGAAAAAAATCGCCAAAACAAAAAAATTTGCCTATGTGAAAAAAATCGCTAAAAATTAAAAAAATCGCTTGAATGAAAAAAAATCGTCAAAATCAAAAAAGTCCGCCAAAACGAAAAAAAATCGCCAAAATTAAAAAAACGCCAAAAACCGAAAAAATTGCCAGAGAGAAATAAAAACGCCAAAAACCGGAAAAATCGCCAAAACAAAAAAAAAATTGCCTATATGAAAAAAAAATCGCCAGAAGGAAAAAAAGTCGTCAAAATTAAAAAAACGCCAAAAACCGAAAAAAATCGCCAAAACCAAAAAAATCAGCAAAATAAAATAAATCGCCAAAATTTAAAAAGCACCAAATTAAACATAATGCCAAAAACCTAAAAATTGCACTCGAGAAAAAAGTATGAATTTTTTCACAAAATTAATATGTACCTACATATCTTTGTGCTTATGTATGTATCTCTATCTACATAAACGAACTTTGGTAAAGGGTATATAAGATTCGGCACAGCCGAATATAGCACTCTTTCTTGTTAATAATTAACATGCCACATTATGTATAATATATGTATATATATGTATGTATAATATACATAAGTTCAGATATTATACTAAAATAAATTTCTAAAGAGAAAAATAAACTCCAAAAATAAAAAACATAGCCGTTTCCCTGATTTGTTCTTGTAAAGTGCCAAAAATGGTGATTTTTTAAATGTTTGCATGGTGAGCCCCCCAGGTTTGGTTCCAGGGGGTGTGCCCTTGGCATAAGTGGGTCGGCCTTCCAAAATAAGTGGGGGTCAGTCATACATTTTCACTCGATTGATGTACTCTAAATGGGTCAAAGTTAGATTTTTAAATTTTTTTTACCCTTCGGATCAAAAGTCGGGACATCAAAATACATTTTAGAGGTATGGTTCTTTCGGATAAGTTTCTTATATTGATCCCTAGAATACGATTTCGTTTGTAATTTGAGCGGTTTTTTGCCTCCATACAAATCGACCTGCCCTAATGTATATGGTTATAATAATGTATGCAGCAACGCGTTTAGCTGCTCTATAAAGACTACTTGCAGCAGCAAATGTTAAGTCTTCTTTGAAGTAGAGAGATTTCATTTTTGATTGTTTCTCTCTTTGCCCCCTTCTAAAAGCAGTTTGCATGGTTGGCCGTGTTTCGATGTTCAGGGACCGCCTGCTGACTTTTCTCCCAAAAACATGCACGATTGTTTACTGGAAAAATATCGTCCAAGCAATATTTTTAAGTAGACTCGAAAACATTCGATATTTCGATCTGCTTAGTTTAATTTTATATAGTAGTAATTTTCATCATTTTGTATACCGCTTTTGATAAAAATGTAAAATATATATGTATATCAGCATCATTCTGTTTTTTTTTATCAATTTCAACGAATCCCTTTTGGTGATAGACATTGCAACCTAAAGATTCGATGTGAAGTCTTTAGGCAAATATTGGCAGCTGATTTCTTAAATATTTAAAAAATTCACGTATTAAGAATGGACCGGAAGTTGGTGAAATTTACTTTTAAATGTATAACGTAAAACCCAATACAGATACGATTTAAGAATTAAGGAATACATTTTACTTTTCATACATCTTTTTCTAAATGGGTACGCCAAATCAACTGGACATCAAAAATTAAATTAACAAATAGTACATAAAATTTTTTTGTATTATTATATATATAGTGATTTAAAATCACGTGATTTCAAAAGTAAACTACTAATAGCTGACTGTATTGTATTGTATTGATTGTATTTTAAGTTTTTGTCATTTATAATAAAGTATTTTCTTTCAACTTCCAACGCTATAATTCGTTACAGAAGCAATTACTTAGCTTTCCTTAATTTTTTGAAATCACCGCGATTTGAAATGTCGTGATTTGCAGAACAGGCCCGAATTACTCGTTTTTATTAAAAAACAAATTTAAGCAATTAATTCTGCTTAAACCTATACTGCTGTGACATAGTGCAATGGGAGACATGGAGAAACAAACAGCTGTTTCTGGTTAAGGCGAAAACTCCAAACTTCAATTGGTTTCAATGGTTATGGCTATGGTATTTTGGGAAGTCACCCATAGCTAATATTTGACGTGCCATAGCCATAATGCCATATCCAAACCAAAATTCAATTGGTTTCTATGGTAATGGGTGTCATTATGGCGAGTCATCTGTAATCAAATACAGTGTTGCCCCTAAGTTTTGTTCGAACAGCTGTTTTGTATGGTTATGGTTATGTCACGTCTAATTAAACCCTAAATCGGAGATTCATGCTACGCCATTTTTTCTATGTCACTTTCTTCTCTACCGCTGCTATTAGCAATTAAAGAAAGTTTCGGGTAACAAATGTTATGAAAAATTTAGTTATTCCAATTCTGTAACAAAAACATTAATTTATGACAGTTAACTTTTAATGAAATTAATAAAGCTACTTTTGCCATTTTGTTCTCCTCGCTAAAGCAGTTGTAACACGGTCATTAGTTTACATCTGTTATGTCAAATTTATCATAAATATCGTATGAAAGCATTAAAATTAAAAAGGGAGTCTCAGTTGACAAAATTTCAATTAAAGCGCTTTCTATTTTGATCTCAGAATCATTTGACATCAGCTGTTTTGGTATAACAGCAGTGTCAGTGGTATTAATTATATTCTGTATGACGTTATGTCAGATGTAACTAAACATGTGCGTATGTACGTTTAAGAGCAATATATGTTTAAAATTTCTGTAAGCTGATGATTTTGCAAACATACCAAATTGCATGTGAGTCCTACAACTGACAAGTCAGATGTAAAAAATAGTCAGTGTGAAAGCAACTTATTAAACCCCCCATGTTAAAAAATTTAAAATGCTATTTAATGAAAATTCATTAATTTTTCCATACAAATATTTTAACTGCATAAGATATTTATTTATTTATGTATATGTAATTATTTCGAATCGTTGCATTTAAACTGTGTAAACTTGTGTGGTCTTCTTGGCAAATTACAATTCTATCACGATTGCTTCGAAGAGCAGGGGCTTAAATTAATTAATAACTTTTAATGTTATTAAACTATCAGCTACACATGCTGGAGATGAGTTTATATACACATTTAAATCAGAAATCAAAAGTTACCCACTGATAATCGTCTATTTGTAAGTTCTAAGCGAGAGAGAAGCAAATATCGCATTATTCTTTTGATTGACTATGAAATTGATGATGATGATGATGATGATGTTGATGTGCATTGCGCCAAGCATAAAATTGACTTAAAACTGTTTAATTTATTGACCGAAGTCGCTGTTTGATGGATGTATGTATGATTAAAACATCTAAAAAAAAACTTTTCCACTCTGTGAAAACATTGGGGATTCCCCACCGCGAGGACGCCAATAGTCTGTCGTAATTCGAACAATGAAAATACACATACAAACATACACACACTCGCACTCACATCACCTTTGTGCAAGTGTGCGTTCGAGGGAATGTGAGGCTGAGAGGCGGTAATTATAACTTTGATGTTTATTACCCACCATCATGTTGAGTTGTTTAACGCCCATTCGCAGCGTTCATTCCCATTGCAACAATAATCGCCTGTCCATTTTTCGAAATTTAAAATAAGCTTAAGATCAATTTACAATTCATAGATGAAGAGTTGTTGATATGGCATGCTGTTGCAACACGACTAAAACTTGCGCTGCATCTGTGTCAAGATTAGATTTTACTCGACTTTATACTACAATTGATGATGCATACGAGTAGTATGCGTGCAGTATGTTGCAGTTGTAGATAGTTATAAATGTGATGATAGATAGATAGATAGATATGTTGCTGTTGATAGATTACTTTTCAACATACTACGCACTCCATTTCAATTCAATCAATAATCCAAGCTGAGATGAAATCATGCATAGTTACATACTACGAGTACGTTTATAAAGGGTATCCCAAAATTCAAGTGATGTTAATAAAGAAGAAAAAATAAATTATAAAACCTTAATTTCGCAACAATAAAACATAATTAAAAAAAAATCACATGTTTTCATTAATGAACACTATGGCTTACTTTGGCAATGCACAACATTTCAAAACGTTGTCGACAAGTAAATATTAAGAACGCCGCAAACAAGCAACCAGCGTATCGGTTTAAAACATGATGATCATGCTTACAATGTTTCGCTTATTTTGTATCTGAATATAATATAAATACCGCATCGAACATATACACAAATTTTGTATTGATACGTTTGAGAAGTAACCATATCTGCTTAAGAATCAGGTAAGAAGCCTGCGTAAACAGTTTTGATATGTAAATAAATGTTGTTTTTTAAATGTATTTTAGTGTCATTTATTATACTAAACCAATAATATATGCTGCCGTATTATAAGCGAAGCACCATGTATTGGTGTTCGTGTATATGAGTTTTAACAAGCGATGTCAGAAAGACTTCTTGTTCATAAGAAACAATCAAAAGATGTAGTGTTGATGCGTGTATACTTGCTATTTTTTATATTGCACGTTTAAGTGGATGTGTAAGATGTACATGGTAAGCTATTTTGTTTTTAGGTGAAGTTTTTTTAAAGCAAGCGCACACAACTAGTCATTAGTTGTGCGTTTGTACGAGCGCAGAAAAATAAAAAAGCATATACACAAGTTATTTATGTATATATGTATGTATCAAGGCACATTTAATACAGGTACATGCATTAGGCAAAACTCTCTGGCAACTATCTGCTAACTCTCTGGCAACTCTCTGCTTCTCACATAGCTTTACATGGTAATTGTCAAAAATTTGTATGCATCAAACAAGGCAAATATTGATATTGTCAAATGAATTCTTCGTTATAAACTTGTAAACAAAAAATCAGCGGATGAGCAATATGCCTGATACGTGTACCTGTTTGATATGCCTTGGTATGTATATACATGAATGACGTTTGTATACGCGCCCATGCGTAGTCACAAAGTATTTTCTTATTTACTCCTATACCTGCAATAACTCAAACAAATGTCTTGTTGTTTAGCGTTTGTTTTAAAAGATTTCGCTGTAGCAAAGCAATTGAAAACTCCATCATGTCTTAATAGTTGTTATAAGTGGTCTTGTGGAGGACTTTAGATCATGTAGCCGACTGTAATAGAATGTAACTGCAATGATAGGAAACAGCTGGTAGATATTGTTATGTGAAAAGTAATAAAAAATATTATAAAGATGTAACCTAAATGTAAGAATATGTACAATATTTTTCACATAACAATATCGATTAGCTATTTTCTACCGTTGCAGTTAAGGTGTAGATACATACCACGCGGTATGCGGCAACGCCTTTCGTGCTTGTTAAACGTTATAAAAATGTTAAACGTTATAAAAATGGAATGCTTGTGAGGCTTTTTTTGTTGTAAAATTTCATGATTTTGCCGGCTATTTCCTTATTTTGCATTTGCGTGTTATATTTCTTTAAATATTTAATGCAGTTTTTATCTATCGTTTAATAAAAACATTAATTTCTAGTAACTTTTGTGCACGTTAGCATATGAATCTGGCAACACTAGTTATCATTTTGTATACAACGCATGAAAATTGAAGAGGTATGTAACTTCCCTGTAGATAAAAGGAGTAGTATGTGCTCAGAAACATACCAGTTGCTTTTGAATTCAGAATGGTTGCACATCTGTTTTTTTTCATACAACGAACTATCGACTTTTACATTGGATTGTCATAGGAGCACAACTAGTTGTTTTTTGTAGAGTTGCATACTAGTTGAAGGACTAGTTGCTGTTATACTAGTTTATAAAAATTCTTTTTTTTTCATGTTGTTTACATGACAAACAAAAGGGAGAGAGAAGTGCAGCCGATATTTCATAAAACTTCTTAGTTCTGTCTCTTTATAACTAGTATAGGACTGTTCCTAAACGTAACTACTCCAAAAATTAGCAACAGGGTTGTCCTATGAAAAAATACTTAGGTTATTCACAATGAGTATATTAAAATTTTAATGTGGCAATATTGTGTTGTCATCTTAGTTATTTCATTGTGAGTAGGCAACGATATAAATACGCATTCTAAGTATATCAAAGTCAGGCAAACACACATACATCCTTATATTATTTATAGATTAGTGCATGATACAAGTATAACAGGTACATGCACAAGCCCAACCTGTCACTGTTTTCATTGCAGATAATTGTCAAACTTTGTTTAGAAGCTACAAAAATGTAAGTGTATGTGTGTGAATAAAATCATTACAGTGTTGCCAATGAATTTACACATGGCTGTGTCTCCACTTACACATTGAAGAAAATTACGCTACACAACTTTTGTGTAGGTTAAAATGAAAACAAAAATAAATAAAAATAGACCCCAAAGTAGAATTACACAGATTATACAAGAATTTAATTACATGGCGTATACATGTGAGTAGAAATTGCACACTGTCTAACCCAGACGGGCAACATTGAATAACTATAATCATGCAGAAATGCCGCGTTAATGTTATTTTTATAAACAAAAGACATTTGCTTCTGACAATTGTTCGTTTGTTTATACCAACAAAATACATGTGTTTTTTGGTGTTGTAATTTCGTTGTAGTTCTGCATGTACCTAGTATTATTGTATCATGTACATCGAAAGAAAAAAGCCGTACTAAATTCAAGTTTCTTCTACTTACTTTTAGTACGAATCGCATTTAAAAATTCAAGTGCCAATATAACTAACATTTACTTAAATCACGCCAAAACCGGGATTACTTTAGGAAACCAATCCTGAAGTTTCATAACTTGAGTATGAATTGCTTCATTAACGTAAAAAAGTTTTAAATCAAGGACACAGTTCTTAAATTGAGTAAAATAAAAGTTATTTAAAGTACGACTGCGTGCACAAACTTTATACACATTTGAAAAGAAAAACTTTTTTACCAAAAAATTTCAAATTAGCGTGCTTATGATAGAAATTCAATAAAATTAAAAAATTTAATTAAAAAATAAATACATTAAAATAAAAATAGTTTAATGTTTGTACTTTTTAACGGAAATTTGTTTGATTTAAGTGTAAATAAGTGCGGTTTATTTATAAAAGTCATGTCCAAAAGTGTGTTTTTTTTTAATATAAAGGTAAATAAAATAAAACTTAAATAACAATATTAACAAATAAATAAATATATAAATAAAAAATGGAAGCAAATGACGATTTCAAACTGCTCCAGCATCTGAGGGGCTGAAATTGCGAAACTGTTCCTGAATATTTACAGAGTAAAGGCCGGGGCACAATGAATCCGTCATACGTTAAACTTCGCCTTTTTCAACTGACAGCTAAGTTGAAATACATGGTTTCTTATGAGGTCTGTTACATTCAGTAAGTGTCCGTCAACGCAAAGTACAAAAGTTGTTCGACTTTTACCTTTTTGCGTACGTTGAGTGGTTTGACAGATATTGTTTTGTTTTTTTTTGGTATGTTTTTTGGTGTGTTTGTATTTTGTGGCAGCAAAAATAAAATTAATCAAAGAAAAAAAAATAAACGAAATACATAAAAAGTTGAATTTGATAAATAAAATGGAGAATCAACCTACAAATTCTTCCGTCAATAAAGTACTCATTGTGCCAACCTTCTCCGTCGTCGCGATAATATCAGTTGAAAAAGGCGAACGACGGATTCATTGTGTCCCGGCCTTAAGTAATAAATATGGGTTTTTTTTTGTCGAGTGTGTGTTATTTTTAATAAGTCACATTTCAATCACGCCAATTTCAATTGAGCAATGTTTAAGTTCATAAGCAGGAGAGGAAAATATGATAGTTCTCATCTTCATTATTTTTTCTTTCTGGAATATGAAGTTATTAAGATTATTATTATGGTTAAGACCATATATCAAAAAAAACACAAAAGTACCGTTATCTAAAAAATGGTACTTAGAGAAAACAAATTAGAGCGTTTTTCCTGTTCAGGAGGTCCCAATTAAGATATATAACCGCGTGGCTTTCTTGGTATTTTTCCAAATTAAAAATTTGTAAAGCTGTGTTATTTAGTAAATAAATTCAATGAAATGCGACTTTGACCCGCGTACGAAGGGTTTCGTACGGACACGAGATATGTAATTCAATACAAACTTTAGCCAATATAAACTAAAGTCTTGGCATTTTTTTCTTTTTTGGGTTTTTTCGGTTTTAAGCGTTTTTTTTAGTTTGGAAGTTTTTTGAATTTATTGGCGCTTTCTGAGTTTTGAAACTTTTTTCTCGTTTTGGCGATTTTTTTGGTTTTGGAGTTGTGTTAATTTTGGCGATTTTTATTATCTTTGCGTTTTTTTTATTTTGGCGATTTTTTTGTTTTGGCGATTTTTTTAATTTTGGCGTTTTTTTCATATACGTGATTTTTTTTTTTTGGTTTTGACGACTTTTTTATTTTTTTTACTTTACTTCTCGTTTTGAGAATTTTTTTCGGTTTTTGCGTTAATTTTCAATTTTGGCGATTTTTTTTAAGTTTGGCGATTTTTTTTTAATTTTGGCGGTTTTTTTTATTTTGGCGATTTTTTTTCAAATAAACAATTATTTTGGTTTTCATTTTAGTGCTAGAATTTTTTTTAATTTTGTCGATTTTTTCGATTTGGCGATTTTTTTTTAAATTTTTGGCGATTTTTTCAGGTTTTGGCGTTTTTTTTGGTTTGGCGACTTCATAATTTTTGGGTTTTTTAGTTTTACCGTTTTTGAAAATTTCAAGAGTTTACCTTCAACGATTTCCAAGATACAGACAGCAAGTTGTCCAAATTACATAGTCAAAATTGCATTATTGCATTGCCTGCCCTTTAATTTAAATTTTTTAATATTTAGGGTAAAATTTACCCTAGAAGGGCTATTTTAATTTAAACAAAAGTTTTGTCGAACAGTTCTTTTTGGACTAGTTCGTTAAGGTGGACACAAGTCTGGTCAAAAACATCAATATAAATTAAATGGGTTTGAAACAACTTTTGATTCAAACGCTGTAAACTTGTTCAAAAAGGGCTGTTGGCCACAAGTCTAATTTAAACTAAAAATGAGAATAACCCATATCTATGAATAAAGTCTGCACTCTTGGGACACCCTTTACATGCGCACAATTATCAATATAATGGCTTAGCATGGCAAAGAAAAGTAAAACGAACAACAAACATTTCAATTAATTTAATACATACGAGTATACATATACTTGCTTAAGATTTTATTTCTAACTTAGGACAATTGAATAGAAAACGAAACTGAAACAGCGCGCGGCGGCTTTCTGTGTGTGTGGCTTTTCGATTTCAATATTTTCAAAATACCTTGATAGCCCATCATACTTGATAGTAAAATTAAAACGATAGGTAGTATTGGGTTTGGTGATTATTGGTCAAACTTAAACAACATTATTTCTTACATATTTGACCACCATCATATCAACACTGTTGCTCCCATTAACCGTAAATTGAGGCATGAAATTTATTTATTTCGCTGTAGATGCCACAATCTTTTATCTCTAACACTTTTTTTATGGTTTTATTTTTCTTTTTGGAATTTTCATGTGATGTAAAAAAGGTGTGTTCGTTGCATTTGTGTGATTGCACTGTATGAGCTGTTATTTTAAATGCGGCCGGTTGGTTGGTTCGCTTCTGTTTTTGACCACTCATCACTTGTGTAATAAAAATAATTAATTTTTCGCCTCTTGAAATGTTTTCATTTAATGTATTGTTTCGTTTAATCTGTTCTTTGTTATCAATATGGTTATTGAATAATTTTAAAGCTTAATCTTTAAATAATAAAGTGGTCAATGAACTGAAGATGATGTCTTGTTAAAATTTACATTAACAGCTGAATATGCATTTAATAAATTGAAAAGCATGTAAAATATGTAACAAAAAACAAAAAAAGAAAAAATTTGCTTAACACGTTATATTAGTGCATTATGCTAGATAAAGTAACATTAATCTAAATTCATGCTGAATTTTTAATAAACATACGCAAATGTATAAATAAAAATGTTTGAACAAACTTGTTAAATTTGAAGTTTTAGGACTTTGAATCATCAAATTAACAAATTATTTTCAAATAAATATGTAGTGCCTTTAAAACTGTTTTAATAAAAGTATTGAATATTTATTTATATTAGATATACCAACGAACAACACAAGCGCCCGTATTCTAGAATATAAATGTAAATAATTTTATTAAGATTCAAAGAAAATTTATCTAAACGTCATAAAAAATGCATTAAAACACAGCCACCCACATACTTATATATATACTAGTGATACACGAATATTCGTATTCATATTCGAATTGTCGAATATTTGGCCATTTTCAGGCGAATACGAATGTATTCGTATTCGCTAAATTCAGGCGGATGCGAATACCAATGTATTCGTATTCGTCACATTCAGGCGAATACGAGTACGAATATTTTTCAAAAGAAATTGAACAAATAAATCCTAAACGAAATTTAAATAAATGACTAAACATTTTAATTTGTACAAATATATTAATTTATAATTTAATTTAATTTTAATTTTAATTTTATTTATAGAAATTTGTGCTTTGTATCATTTTCTAATATTATTCAATAACGATAATTAACATTTTGGGTACTTTTTATTAACTTAAAGTACCCCAACAAGAGTGTGAAGTCATTTTTCATAACAATGTTTTATTATTTCATATTGCATATAATATTCGTATTCGTATTCGCGAATATCATTTGAAATATTCGTATTCGTATTCGCGAATATCATTTGAAATATTCGTATTCGTATTCGCGGATATCAAAAATTGACATTCGTTACATCACTATCACATACATATGCATAATTAAATAATACATGAAATTAAAAACACAAACGAAATCCCTTTAACTAAGCTAATTTAATTTATTGAACTCTCTTCCATTAAGTATTATGGCTTTCATACAATAACAAATAAGAGAAAAAAATTTTAGATTTTGTTTCTCGTTTACTTGTAAGCTATATACAGGGTGTTTTTTTAGAGGTATAGAACTTCGAATTGAAATAAAACACAAGAAAATCGTTTTAATGTCCATCAATTTGGCTTTATTGGAAGGATAATTTTATGCCATTAATGTTTAAATATGATTTCGGGCATGTGGCCGCCGCGGATGGCTCGAATAAAGCCAATTCTACAGGTCCAATTTTCAACCACTTTTTCGAGCATATGGGGCCGTATGTTGGCAATAACGCCACGAATGTTGGCTTCCAAGTCCCCTAACGTTTCTGGTTTGTTGGCGTAGACGAGCGACTTCACATATCTCCAAAGAAAATAATCCAATGGTGTTAAATCACACGATCTTGGTGGCCAATTGACAGGTCCATTCCGCGAAATTATGCGCTCATCGAATGTTTCCTTCAATAAATCGATTGTGACGTGCGCTGTGTGGCATGTAGCGTCGTCTTGTTGGAACCACAACTCATCCACATTCATGCCATCCAACTCGGGAACAAAAGTTGATGGACAAAGCTCCAATTGCTGTGCACGGTGGCGAATCGATTCATTCGGGTCCTCTTCAACACTTTGCTCTACAGCGGCAATTGTTTCTTCGGTGCGCACTGTTCGACGTCTCTGCGGATGCGTATTATCACATAGAGTAAACGTAGTGAGAAAACGATCCATAGTTAATCGAATTACTTGCTCTGATGGACGATTATGTCGACCATAAAATGGACGGAGCTTGCGGTAAACTTCGCGAGCTGAACCATTATTTTCGAAATAAATTTGCACGATTTGCAAGCGTTGTTCTTTTGTCAACCTGTTCATGATGAAATGGCAAACCAAACTAAATATTAATCACTTGACAGCTGACAAAATGGCCGCCAGTTAAAAAAGTGATGCCAACTTAAAGTTCTATACCTCAATAAAAAACACCCATTATATGTGCATGTAGTAAGTAGTAACAACTTTTAACGCTTATAGCTCCCAAAATACTAATTTTAATTACCGGTTTTAATAAAGTATAGATTATGCACATCTGAACCAAAAAACCTTTAAAACCATATAAATCTTTTTAAAATCGGTGCAGTAGTACCAGCGTTAAAAGGATTACAAAAGACATGTTTGCCTATTAATTATATAGAAGATTAAGTCCGCAATATATTAATATGAAAAAAATTTTTTTGCTTGATAAGCTCGTCTGTAGACTTCAACTAAAAAATTCTTTAAAAAAGCTTAACAGAATCCGGGTTTTTATAGAAAAGTTCTCAGAATGTTATTAAAAATTATGTACACAGACGTAATAAGTTAAAAAGCCACATGCAAAAACATTCGAAACTAAATTTTTTTATTCGATTCTGCATCCGTTCTTCAATTTCCACAACCTTTTTAGAGTGAAATTACAGCATTTTCAATTTAATAATTTAGAGATTTAAAACACAAGAACTCGAAAGTATTTCCAAACAAAAACGTCCTAAATCTGCTTACTGAATTAGGACATTAATCTGAAAACTAAACAAATCGCTGAAAAAGAATATAAAAGCTCCAACTTTATATTTTGTAGTTAAAACGCAGCGCAGGGTTTCGAAAAAATTAATTACACTTAGCGCTATGTTTTGTATATTAAATTATGCCCTACTTATTTCAATTTTGAAGATATGAAGTACTTTGTTTTAGCAGAGACGAAAACACAAAACTTTAAAAGAGCCTTCGAAAACAGTTAGTTGTTCCGTTCTGCGACGTGTTCGTCAGAGTATTTACAATTAACTTTGGTGTTATTTATTTATTAATATATATCACATGTAATTTTGCTTACAAAGCAATACAAACCTTAGCGATCAAATTAACATTTTAGAAGAGCTGGTTTTACAGTTAACAGCGCAATGTTAACTATTTAACAGTCCTAGTAAAATGAATAAATTTAAGGAATTGAATGAAATAACTTACAAAGCAAATACTCCCATTTAAATAACTCTCTAGAAAATAAAAATGAAATGAGGCCAAAATAATGGAAATTATTTTATAATGAAATGACTTCCCGGGGATGTAAATTAAATAATTTTTAAGGAAAATGAAATAAGTTCCAAATGCATAAATATTTAAGGTGAAAGTCCATGAGACATGTGGAAGGCTGGCCATGCAGAAATCATTTGGTGATCGAATCCAGTTTTGTATATATCGTAGATAAGGAAATCCTTGACCCAGAACGAAGTTCTACAGTGCGGAAATGCTTGCAGAGCAAAACCGGTCTAGCTTTTAACTTTACTTTAGATACACCTTTCCGAATAAAAAAAATCATACTTACTGATCTAAAGTATAATTTTAGAAAGATAATTAAGTAGAAAAATCTCTATAAAATTATATTTTTAAAGCTACGGATCTACAAAATGTCACAGATCTTTTGGCATTTTTTGGCAAATTTTTAATACAGTGTAAGAATATGGATATCATATGAAAACTTATTACGAATACCAGATGATAAAGACATTTAAAAAAATCAACCTGTATAGAAGCGGTAGTAAATATAACAAATAATCTGCCAAGAGCCGATGTATCAAAAAACATTAAACAAATTCCAACATTTTCACTTTCTTTGGGTGTATTTATTTTGAGCGTTATGTCTTACGGCTGTTCTGAAAACCTACCAATTTTTTGGGAAATAAATTAGAATTAAATTAAATAAGTCCCAAATTTATTCGCCAATAAATAATTCCAAACAAATTTATTTGCAATTTAAATTTTTATTTACCGAAAAAATAAATGAAATTATTCTCAAAAACTTATATAGAAAAATTTTAAAATTTTGAGAGACACTTCATAATGCAATAACTTTCAAAGAACATATATGAAAAAATTTTAAAATTATTTCACTTTTGAAGCGACTTCAAAACAGGAGGAGGTTATTTCTCTTGGCAATTTGCATGCCAAAAATTTTTCTAACCGTGGTTTAAGCCAACGGCAAATTAAAGTCATTACATTTGCAATAATAGCAAAAATAACAACGTAAAATATTGCCTTCTTCGATTCAATATCTTTGAGGAATACCAATTTAGGAATGAAGTGACCATAAAAGCGCCAACTATAGCGAAACACAATTAAAACGACAACCCCAAAAGGAAGAGTATCGATTATATATCGCTACAAAAAAATCACAACAGTTTGCTCAAATATCCTTTTTATTTGGATTACATTGCAAATCAAAGGGCCTGTCCCACGATGTCACCACCAGAAATTGTTCGATCGAATATTTATATTGAAAACGAAAAACAAATTTTCTCATTTGATTGTTGTTTGCAATACAAACGATTTTTGGTGACATCGTGGCAGAGGCCGTAAAACTTTTTTCCACTACTAAAATTTAAAAACCACTAATAATCATATTATTAATCAAACATATATTTTTTTATTCAATAATAAGAATTAACGTTAATTTGTATGTATATGCGACAGTATTGTATTAATTATTTGTTTTATTATCTGACGGCATTTTAATTATTTAACCACCGACTAATTTAAATTAAAAATAAAAGTTTTGCCTGTTCCAGCAGCATATTTACACGTACAGTGAACATGCTGCAGCGATTAACATGGGCTGGTGTGCACATTAATAAATATGTCCTTTAAATTAAAAAAAAAATAGAGTCGTTGAAAAAAAGACTGCACGTATAGCAAAGTATTAATACGCAAAGTATTAATACGCAAAGTATCAGATAAATGGTCACTTAAACCGAAGTGATTATTTAATTATGTTGCGTTTTAACTGAATAATTAAACTGTGCTACAAGAAAACAAAAAAAAATTGCTTGTAATTACATACAATTTATTTAAGTCTTAACGCACGAGACAAGCATTGGAGCAATCAAGCTTGTAGGCAATATAACGAATAACTATTGACTACAGTAAGATTTTCTTAGTTCCATATGTAGGAGATTTAAAAAAACTTAACTCACCTCTAGAAATTTATTTTAAATTTTTAGTGGTTCATTTAAGTCCCATTGGGAAAAACTTAGTTATTATATGATAATAAAACCAAACAAAAAACTTGCAACAAAAAATTATATGATAAAAAAACGTAACGTACGCTTAGAAAATTATTTTAACTTTTTAGTTCTCGTTTAAGGGCCATTTTCATAATTTGCATTTAGTTAAAGACAGGATTTTGGCTGTCCATTAAATATTATTATTATTGATAATAATAACAATAAAAAATTTAAGATGTTATAATGCAAAGATATTTATCGGGCAGAAAAAATCCTGCCTTTAATTAAAGGAAAGTTATGAAAATGGCCCTAAGTCCCATTTTGCATCGTTAAGTTATTATATAAGAATAAAAACAAACAAAAAATAAAAAAAAAATAGTCAAAAAAAGAAGAAGCACGTTTAGAAAATTATTTTAACTCTTTAGCTAATTATTTAACTCCCATTGTGTTTATTAAATGAAAATAAAAACAAACAAAAAATTGCAAAAAACAACTAAATTTGTCTCAAAATAAAGCAACCCAGTGAAAAAAATGGAAGTCATTCTAGTGGAACTACATTTTCATTGCTTCCAAAAAATCGATATCTTTAATTTGCCGAGAGTGAGCAAAAAACCAGGTAGAAGCTTATTTTAGTCACACAAAACCTTGTAACTCCTCCATAGTGTTAGAAAATACTCACCAGAATTAAAAAAAAATTTATTTTTTTAAAGAAATTTATGAACTATTTTTAGTCTGAAATTTAAAAGTTATTTGCTTAAATTTACATGAAAACACTGTTTCGGGCTTAAATTCGTATAAAAAGAAACGAATTGTTAAAAAAGGCAACTATTTACCACTTTTTCTAGATAAGAATATTATTATAGAACACAAAAAAGGGAATTTTTCTTAATATCGCTTCCAATTCAGTGACCAAGCATCGAAAAAGAGAACTTCTTGCAATGACAACCCTATGTAAAAATCATTAGATCGGATCGAAATTTGCACTACTTCCGCATAGTAAAATCTACATTTTCATGACTTTTTTGGAGTCTCTTTTTTTACTGGGTTTGCAATCATTTTGGATTCTATTAAATTGTCTATTAATTAGGTATGAAACTGTTTAACTTAATAAATACATGTCTGAAACAAATACTTTTTCATTGGCAATTAGTTGGTTACGCTTTTTTTACGCTTGTGTGGCACTTGGCACACAGATGTAAACCCGGCCTTAGTTTATAATTAAAGTTCATTATGCTTAATATGTTATGTGCACTGCTGAGTTAATAAATTTGAGTAAAAACAAAAACAAAAATTTGCAAAAAAAAAACTAAATTAAGCAAGTTAAAAAAAAATAAATTGAAAAGCAAAAAATTGAAATGAAACATACGACCCTGGGGCCGGACTTCGCAACGATGAATTTTGAAGTGTGCACCAATTTCAGTGTAATCTCGTTTACTGGTGCATCCGCAAGGGTGATAATGAATTATTTTGACAGTTATAGTGAACATTAGTGTAAACATTTTGCACTGGAAAAAGTGCCCCTGAAATTGGCGCACACTTCAAAAATCATGGTTGCGGAGTACGGCCAGTGTTTTGAAAATCACCCTGATTTCGAAGACAAACAAACAAACAAACAGCTGACGTGTTAGTGGGATTTTATTGTATATTAAGTTTTCAGTCAGTTATAATAGAATACTTCATTCCAACTTCCAACACTATAAATCGTTCAATTTACAAAAGCAGTGATTTAGCTTTTATTATTATTTTTTAAATCACTGTGATTTGACATGACGTTATTTGCAGAACAGGCGAGATATTTTACTGCTACGGCCTGATCTTGAATTAAAGCACATATTAAACTATTTAAAATCTCATTTACTTAGAAGGAGCAGCTCCAAATTTCTTAGAGACTAATTATGAAATACATGCTGCAAAGAACGAATACCCTTAATGTTTAGCCAATTCTGTAATTTACTTTTAATTTGTACATTAAACTCAGTTTCAATATTTCAGAAGTTGTTCCTCAGTGTAATGCATACTTTCGTATCTGCATATATGAGTATACACATCGCTCAATTACTTAAAGAACGTCATAACCCAAAAAATAAATTTTTTCATACGGTTCTTCACATAGTGTACAAATTTCATACAAATATCTTGCTTACTCAATTCCTGATTTCCTTTTCTTTTAAGTTGTGTGTAATTGAAAACTTTAAACTAGTTTTCTGGCAAAATGGTTTTTTTGACTTATAACATTATTTCAGCAAATGAGCGATGTTAATACGTCGGTTTTAGTGATAAAATAAAAACGTTAACCACACATAACTATACATATGTTGCTATTAAAGTTGCAATAAAAATACTTTGATGACAAGTTGAAATAATGATTTTTCCAAGATCTGACATACGCATCACTTACTTCCATTTTAAATTCCGTCAGCTAAAATAAATAATATATTTTATTAAACAAATATCGTTTAATTTAATAATACCATAATCTGATTAATGCGAATGACTGTTATTAATAACTAAAATTAAATTAATCCAGTTTTTTTTCAACTTTTTAAATAATATTTTATCTACTAAAATAAAAAGGACTAAGATAAGACATTTTTGGAATTTTATTAATTGTTAGGAAAAGTTCTCTGACAAACAAAATTGAATCAGATAATTAGATCGCAAGCAAATGCTTGTGAAGTGTAATAGAGTTGCCAGTGGGGATAATTTTGTAAAAAAGTTGAAAAAAATATAAAATAAATATAAACTTTTAAATAAAAGAGAGTTTTAAATGTCAAATATTTGTTTAAAATATATATATGAGTTTTTATAAAGAATTTATAATATTATTTTATAACATATCTTAATTACGTACTCTTGCCTTGCACTGAAGCTGGTGCACGACAATTGGGTAATAATCTCCATCTCATGCCAATTATTTTGGGTGGAGATTTTAATACAAATTTTGCAAACCCACAGTCGCAAGCTTTATCAAAATTTTTATTTGACGTTTTCCTTAGATTTCGAAATATAGTAGAGTCAAAAATGTATATATATCTTATTTTAGTTACCATGAGCCAATATTAAAAAAAATTAATTACTAGATGTTTACATATCTCTCCTGTGATCAGACTCACATTGCTTTTTTTTTGAGTACTGGAGTATTTCATTGGTGGGCAGGTCTACTCATGGGTACACCATCCGTGTTATGCCCCCACAGAAGACTTGTCAAATTTTCCCTTGTAAAACATGTATGTACATGCCGTGTGGGTACATAAGCCCCAATTTTTTGGTATTGTGTTAAAGTGACGTCGATGTTGCCAACTGGAATAAGGTTGATAGTAACTTATTTTGACGAGCATAGTAACAAAGACCTTCAATTGTTGTAGTGAAACAGACCAGAGCCTTTTTTTGGGGAAGCGAAATTCGTAATACCAAGCCTTGCCTTTAATTGCATTAAGGCGAGTCTGAAGGTGTTATTTCGCAACACTGTTGAAATATAGAATAAATTCAGTGAAGTGCGACTTTGACCAGCGCACGAAGGGTTCCGTACAGGCACGAGATATGTAATTCAATAAAAAACAATATAAACTATAGTTTAGGCATTTTTTTTCGTTTTTGAGTTTTTTCGGTTTTAAGCGTTTTTTTAGTTTGGGGGTTTTTTGAATTTATTGGCGCTTTCTGAGTTTTGACACTTATTTTCACGTTTTGTCGATTTTTTTTGGTTTTTGAAGTTTTTTTAATTTTGGAAATTTTTATTATTTTGGCGTTTTTTTTATTTTAGCGATTTTTTTAATTTTGGCGATTTTTTTTTAGTTTTGGCACTTTTTTTTCGTTTTGAGGATTTTTTCGGTTTTTGGCGTTTATTTTAAATTTTGGCGATTTTTTTCGTTTTGGCGATTTTTTTTAATTTGGCGATTATTTTTTTAATTTTGGCGATTTTTTTTAATTTTGACGATTTTTTTTCACATAAACAATTATTTTGGTTTTGGCGCATTTTTCGCGTTTTGGCGATTTTTTTCGGTTTTTGGCGTTTGTTTTCTTTTTGGCGATTTTTTTTAATTTGAACGATTTTTTGAATTTGCCGATTTATTTTAGTAGTAGAATTTTTTTTTAATTTTGTCGATTTTTTTCGATTTGGCGATTTTTTTTTAAATTTTAGGCGATTTTTTTCAGGTTTTGGCGATTTTTTTCGGTCTGGCGATTTTATAATTTTCGTATTTTTTAGTTTTACCGTTTTTGAAAATTTCAAGAGTTTACCGCTCGCTTACGGTCTCCAAGATATAGCAAGTTGTCAAAATTACATAGTCAAAATTGAATTAACTGATGGACCACCCTTTAATTAAATTTTTTTAATATTTTAATGTTTATTGTTGTAGTCTATATAAAAATACACTAATTTTACAAATTTCAAGTGTCAATATACAGGGTGGCCCAGAAAGACCGAAGTGGTGTAAATTCCTTATAACTTTTTATTTAAGACATATTTTTTTAATTTTTTGTTTTTTAAATACAGTAAATTTATAGGGAATATTTTTAGATTAGTTGTTAAAAATGATATCCCGCAAGTGGAGGCCATTTTCTGCTTCGCACAAATGATCTCTTTTCAACACATTTTCCATGACCTTTCGCAAAACTTCCGGTGTTATGTTGTTAATTTCGTCTGGAATATTGGTTTTTAATTCCTCAATAGTCCTAGGCTTATTAACATAAACTTTCCCTTTTAAATAACTCCAAAGGAAACAGTCTGGAGCGGTTAAATCCGGGGAACGCGGAGGCCAATTAAAATTGCTTCTACGCGAATTTATTCTTTCCCCAAAGATGTCGCGTAAAATAGCCATTGTGGCCCTCGGAGTGTGCGCTGTGGCTCCATCCTGTTGGAACCATATTTGCGGATGGTATTCCACGGCTGGCCTTACAAAATTTTCCAACATGGCCCGATATCGATCACCATTGATGGAAATGGCGACATCTCTTTCATTTTCCAAAAAATATGGACCAATGATCCTTTCTGGAGAAACACCGCACCAAACAGTACACTTAACTGGGTGTAATTGTCGTTGATGAAGTACTCTCGGGTTTTCCTTAGCCCATATCCTAAAGTTTTGCTTGTTAACAAACCCATTTAATTGGAAATGGGCTTCGTCACTCATAAATAAGTTATGAATAATGGAAATGGAAAGAGCACATTTGTGCGAAGCAGAAAATGGCCACCACTTGCGGGATACAATTTTTAATAACTAATCTAAAAATATTCCCTATAAATTTACTGTATTTAAAAAACAAAAAATTAAAAAAATATGTCTTAAATAAAAAGTTATAAGGAATTCACACCACTTCGGTCTTTCTGGGCCACCCTGTACATATGTACATACAATTGTATGTATATTACATGATATTTTAACATTTTTCGTCGTTCGTTTTGGAACACCCTATAATTTTTAATTCTCATGTATTTGTTGTTGTAGTGGCCAAGGTTCTACATACTCTGTCCAAATTTCAGGTCCGTAGCTCTTATGGTTCCTGAGAAAATACCGTGTGACGGACAGACGGACAGCGTAGCGAAAACAATAGGGTTCCTTTTTTCACCTTTGGTGTACGGAACCCTAAAAAGGAACTAATATTAAGGTACGGTCACACTTGTCAAACATTTGCCCAAAGAAGCGTAACCATTTAATGCTAATGAAAAATATTTCAAATAAGAGAAAATTTTGTCAAGTTAAATAGAATCCAATAATATTGGATTCTATGATATTATCTATTAGTTGTGTTCGAAACTGTTTAATTTGATAAAGAAGTATCTGGATCAAAACTGTGTTCATTAGTGTTTGTTGGTTACGCTTTTTTGGGCAAATGTTTGACAAGGGTGACCGTAGCTTTACTTTGAACTAAGGAACCAAAATATCTAACAAAGTTACTCGCAGAAGAAAACTTTATCATTTACAGGGCTTACTTCAATTTACACTCAGAAATATTTTAAGAAAGTAATATTGGGAATTTTAATTTTACACTATTTTTCAAATAAATGTTTCTTAAAGTTCTTTTTTTTTCATTAACATTTCACCACTCCATCTTAATTTTTGAAAATGTTTATGAAAGCTGCGACTAAAAAAACATATTTAATTTAACCCTAAACAATTAATCGTCTGAAAGAAGAAGAAGGAAAAAGGCGATATGAAAACACAGTTGGATCATCCAAGCATGCAATTTTCCTCCAGCGACAATATAATCATACATATTTTCGCAAAAAGACAAATAAATAAAATTTGTTAAACAAAACCCTTCAAATATTGCGTTCGTAACTCAACAATAAGATATAAACCAGCCATTATTTGGTTAAAAACTAAAAAAAATACAAACATAAACGAAAAAAAGTGTTAAAAAATATACAAAAAAAAATATTTTAGTGCCAAATGACGACAATTTGTTTTCGCCGTTGTTTTTTTTTTGAGGTTATTTAAGTCTGGCTTTACACTATAGAAAATTTCTTTAATTCCAGTTTGGACTTTTATTCGTATCTAGATTTATTTATATTTTTTAATGTGTTCACGAACATTATTTTCCTTTCGCCGATATTGCAAAAAAAAATCTTTCCCATTTACACAAATATAGAATTTAAAAAGAATGCAAAATATGAGTTTAACAAGTGGAATTTTGGAATTTAAAAAAATCAAAAAACCCGACTGCAACCAACTTCGAACCGTTAAATATCCTAAATACTCAATCGAAATAAAAAGTCATAAGAGATATCTAAGGATGATTTTAAAATACCTGTCGATTGATACCCATTTTGATATAGTTGTAGTGGGTTGCGTTGACGGTTGCATTGTAGGTTGCAGTGTCTGTGTCAAAATATTCAACATGTAATACCAACATGTTGCGTAAACACTTGGCAGAGTGTGTAAC
The DNA here is from genome assembly GCA_905220375.1 of Tachina fera. Lineage (NCBI taxonomy): Eukaryota > Metazoa > Arthropoda > Insecta > Diptera > Tachinidae > Tachina > Tachina fera. The sequence continues at coordinate 47,177,589 of LR999964.1, read as the reverse complement.
CACTACAATTGATTTAAGAATCATCAAAATCGGTCAACGCGTTCTTTGTGTCGCGCAGTCGGGCAAAAAAAGGCTTTAAAAAATTCATAGTAGCGATATCAAAAAATTTTGCGAAAAATGTATGTTGACATCAGAGGGATATTCTAAGTACAAGCGGCGATAACAGAGAAGTGTTGAGATTGAGACCACCTGACATGGATTCGCCTTGGTTGAAAATTTAAAAAAATCTGGACAATTACGGCTTCGGAAACAAAATCGCGTTCCACACATCATTTTTTTCCTTCTTTTCTCTCACCCATAAACTAAGACTTTTTGAAAAAAATAAATAAAATTTCATAGTGTGAACCGTGACTAACATTGTTTCTCCAAATGTTGCCCATTATGTTTGCGTATTATTTGCTGTACGCTTAGTTTTATGTCTGTTTTATTTCATGTGTTATTATTAAGTTTTCATTGTATTTTGTTTATCTGGCAGTGGGTAATATTTTACCATGGGCAGGTGCCACTTACCACCACAGCCCCGCCACTTCTTCACACACGTAACGAGTGTTTTGTATGTTTCGCACAGTTGCGAATTTTGCAACTTTGTCTTTTTTGTTTTGTTTATTATTTTTTTGGCATTTTTTTTTTAATGTAACCATTCATTTGCAAAATAACGAAACTTAATTTTTAATATCTTTACATTGTTTTAAAAGAAACTGATAAAAACTTAATGATTACACACAAGAATGGTAATTAATGACTCGTCGTATACCAGCAACCACATCAAAAACTATAATAAATTTTACCAAAAAAAATAAAAATATTTTTAGCACCCCACCATTGTAAAATATGTAATTGTTTTTTGACTTTAAGTTTTTACAAAAGTGTGATAAAAATCATTCAAAGTAATTTCAAAATTTATTCGCAATGTTTTTTTTCTTATCTATTCTTTTTGTAAAGCGTTTAAATAAACCCAAGATTAAAGGATTTTTTTTTCTTTATAAATGGTGTATTTTAAATTCAAATCAAAAACTATTAGCTTCGTGTTGGTAAAAATGGTGTCGCTTCTAATCATTAAATGAAAGAAAAATTTTACGAACGGTGTCATGGGTGTAGGGAAGTAGTTCCTTACGTTTTACTTCCCTTAGGAATTGCCCCTTAACCCCTACTGGGCTTATTTTTATAAAATATATACCGTTTGTGGCCTTCCAGACTCAGATCTCTCCATGTTTTGAATTTCATCAAAATTGTTTAAATAGGTTCAAAGAGGCAGAAATTGGCGCCTTCCTCACCACATGCTCCTGGTTTTGAAAAAGTGTATATTCATGTCCTTTTCTAGACTCAGATTTATCTTTGTTTCGAATTTCATAAACATCGGATAGATTGTTTCAAAGAGAAAGAAATTTCTCCTTACCGACCACTGGTGGTCCAATTTTGGAAAACATCCACAGCCTATATCTTTTTTATACCCTTTACCTTGTGCATAGGGAAGACGAACAAGCGATGTCCGTCTTTCTGTCCGTCTGCCTGTACGTGACAGAACAGCTAGAGACTTCGATCTTGGACTGGTGTGTCAGAAATTTTCCGAAAAATTTTACTATTTAAATTCAGCAAAATCGAGCAGACGGTTTAGAGCTCGAAAACTCAAACTCTATTTTCCCATACAAAATAACTACCGAAAACTAGTATTTATTACTTTTTTATTAAATTAACTTATTTTATACTTCAGTATGAATAAAACTGATGTTTCTTATATAAAAAATATTATAAGAAATAAAAAAATTAAAAAGACGTTTCCAGGGTTGAAAACTTTAATATTTTTTCTTATAATTAAAATTATAAGAATAAATGCTATTTTCTCAGGAACCGTAAGAGCTACGGATCTGAAATTTGGACAGAGTGTGTAGAACTTAATGTGACCATCCGTCCCGATTTCGGCGGGACAGTCCCGATTTCCAGTTCACCGTCCCGGTGTCCCGGAAGGTAACTTTAAAATGGGAATTTGTCCCGGTTTCCTATAGCATAATAAACATGTTTGAAAAATAATACTTACATGCATGTACCGATGGTACATCGAATAAGTAAAAATAATTAATGTGATGATCGTAAAAAGATAAGTAAGAATAGTTAAACATACTGAGGTAGAGTAAAATAATTTCCTGCTAACCTAAATAGAAAAATGAAATATTGGAAAAAACAGAAAATTAATAGTGATACTTATAAATGTGTTTACCAAAGGTAAATCAATTGTATACACAACAATTGTTTCTCATATTCCGTTTCATTGTAAATTTAAGTTAAATAGCTGATGTTAATAAGAATCTCTACCCAAGTAGATAGACTAGGGTGCTGATGAAGTGCGTGGCTGCACAGAAAAGTATCGGTATTTCCCCCAGCTTAAAGTCGAAGTTTAATTTTTCTTCTCTTCTTTAGAAACTCACATTAATTAATAAAAATATTTCATTCAATAAGAATTGAAATTACTGAACTTGAGCCTAACTATGAATTATTTCTGATGTTTGAAAATGTTATATTAATAACAACTTTTCTGTTGCATTACTCTTTATAAAATACTTTTAACTCAATTTGCAATATATGTATATAGGAAGAAAAAAAATTTGTTTCCTTAAAAAAAAAAACAAAGTACAAATTAAATGGACTAATTTTTATTTTAGCAAAAAAATTAATAGAAGGTACAAAATTGAAAGTAGGAAAATTTGTATAATTTAAACTTGAATTAATTTTTTTTGTTAAGTTTTTTTTTTAACATGTATGCTATGAAAAAGGTTTTTTAATTCTTTAAAAAGTAACAAATGTTTGAGATTAAAATAAGATTTTAATTTAAATAAATTTGTTTTAACAACAACTTTTTTCTTCCAATACTGTGAAATGCGTTTAATTTAATAAATGCAACTTGTCTAAAATTTATATATCTTGTTCGTCACTTGAAGATTTCTAAACTGGTAGTATAAAAAAACTGGATAAAAATTATTTTGCGGTGTCCCGGTTTGAGTTACAAAAAAAATGGTCACGTTAGTAGAACTTTAATCGCTACAAAAACAAAAATATGAAAGTTAAAAATTAAAGGGTGTTCCAAAATGAGCATCGAAAAGTATTAAAATCCCATGTAGTATCATATATACAATTGTACGTACATATGTATGTATATAGACACTTGAAATTTGTAAAATTGCTGTATTTTTATACAGAATACAATAATTTAAATTACATTGTATTCTATCAGTTTATGTAATTTTGATTATTTAATTTTGACAACTTGCTGTATCTTGGTAACAGTAGGAGGCAGCCTTGAAATTTTCAAAAACGGTAAAACAAAAAAATTCCCAAAATTATAAAATCGCCAAATCGAAAAAAAATCGCAAAAATCCGAAAAAATCGTCTTAACGAAAAAAGCATTAAATTAAAAAAAATTCTAGCAGTAAAATAAATTGCAAAAATTAAAAAAATCGCTAAAATTAAAAATATCTCCAAAATGAAAAAAAAATCTACAAAATAAAAAAAAATAAAAAATCTTCAAACATCGCTAAAACGAAAAAAAGCACCAAAACTAAACAAAGCACCAAATTAAAAAAATCGCCAAAACGAAAAAAATCACCAAATGAAAAAAAATCTAGCAATAAAATATATTGCAAAAATAAAAAAAATCGCTCAAATGAAAAAATCGCCAAAATGAAAAAAATCGCCAAAATAAAAAAACACGCCAAAAACTTAAAAAAAATCACTGAAACGAGAAAAAATCACCAAAACTAAAAAACAGCACTAAATTAAAAAAAAGGCCAAACCCGAAAAAAATCCCATAAACGAAAAAAGCACCAAATTGGAAACAAAATCTACAAAATAAAAAAACCGCTAATATGAAAAAAACACCAAAAGGCTAAAAAAACGCCGATATAAAAATAAGAGCCAAAAACTTTAAAAAATCACTACATGTTAAAAAACACCAAAACTAAAAAACCATCAAAGTAAAAAACGCAAAAAAACCTAAAAATATGGTAAAACTAGAAAAAACATTAAAACTACAAAAAAGCACTAAATTAAAAAAACGCCAAAACAAAAAAAAACTTTAAAAAACGCTTAAAAACTAAAAAAATAAAATAAACGCCAAAAACCGAAAAAATCAACAAAGCTATAAAAACACCAAATTTAAAAAAAATTTGACTAAAATAAAATACAAAAATGAAAAATAAATTGCTAAAATGAAAAAAAATCGTCAAAATAGAAAAAAACCCAAAAACCTAAACAAATCGCTTGAACGAAAAAAAAGCACCAAATTAAAAAAATCGCAAAAACGAAAAAAATAACCAAATTAAAAAAAAATCTAGCAATAAAATATATTTCAAAAATAAAAAAAATCGCTAAAATAAAAAAATTCGCAAAAATTAAAAAATCGCCAAAATGAAAAAAATCGCCAAAAAATCGCCAAAAAACGCCAAAATAAAAAAATAAACGCCAAAAACTTAAAAAAATCGCTAAAACGAGAAAAAATCACCAAAACTAAAGAAGCACTAAAGTAAATAAACGCAAAAAATCTAAAAAAACGTTAAAACTAGAAAAAAGCATTAAAATTAAAAAAAGCACCAAATTAGAAAAAACGCCAAAGCAAAAAAAAACATTTGAAAAACACTTAAAAACTAAAAAAAAATAAAATAAACGCCAAAACCCGAAAAAAATCACCAAAGCGAAAAAAACACCAAAATTTAAAAAAATGTGACACTAACATAAATCACAAGAATTAAAAAAATCCCTAAAATTAAAAAAATCGCCAAAAATACAAACCTAAAAAAATTGGAAAATCAATTTTTGAGAATTATATATTTGCAAATAAAAAATTAATTCACCGTTTATGCAGGAAAACTCTATTTTTGCAATATTTTAATTTGCGAATATGTCTCCCGTATAAACGTAGTTATGTGATCCGGAAAAGCGTTTTAAACATTGATCTTTAGCAAATTTTTTGACATATTGAATTGGTAATGCTGGACGCTTTCGGAAAAGGTTACTTTTTTTATCACCTCTTATATCAAGCATGAAAATTATCGAAAAAAATTTAGTGTCTTGCATTAAAAATTTTCTATTCCAGTCGAGCGTTTGGGTTGTTGTCTTAAGCTTTAATATAAAAATTTTTTTATATATAATGCATAGTGCATCATTAATTAATTCCACATCAATTACCTCTTTATTAATACTATCAAATTAATTATTGATTTACAATATTCTTGCATCTCTGTAAGTAAATGACAAATACAGAAACTTAATCAGGTGTCACAACACTGTCTTATACAATTTTTCTTCTTTACAAATTAACTTTTCTAATATTTCATTCATTTTGTTCATATAAGAACAAAAACATGTTTCTCGTTCCATCGCTGCTTTGTTCTGATTTGACCAGTCATTAGGCATTCAAGGCAAATGAAAATTGTCTTATAAACGGAACTTGAAAGGTTTATGTTCTCGTTACTACAACATGACACAATAAAAATAATAACAGAATTTGTTAATTCGAAAAACAAAAACCAGATATAAAGATATAAACCTTTTTTGGTCTGACAAGTTGCCCACCCAAATTTAAGAAATCAAAATAAGACATTTAAAAGCTAAAAAAACACGAATGAAAAATGTAAAAAAGAAAAGACAACTAAATTTTAATGTGTCTCTTCTGTTCTGTTAATGTTCTTGTCAAAATGGTGTTAGAGGGTCAAATGCTTGTTTTAAAATCTCGCCCGCTGAATCGAGTTAAAACTGCAGTGTGCGAGTAACTTAAAAAATTGTTCAAAGACACTTTTAATGTGCAACACTTGCCGGTGGGAAAAACCTTTATTAACAAAAAAAAAATTTATGGTGGGAAAATAATGGTCATGACATGGGACGACCGACCGACCCGTTTGTTAAAGTTTAAATTAAGCGAAATTATTTCTTTTTTTTTAGTACTCTTTTCTCGGAGAAGGTCACATATTACAACAATTTCCCATTGATAGTTATAAAGAATTTTTAATTCAAATCAAAAGCGAATAATCCCCTTTATTGTGATTGGCGATTTTATCTGACATAAAGAGCATAGCTCTAAAATAAACAATATATTGGTTTGTGCCGATAATATTGAACTTAAGCCCGATAAAAAAATGGGGTCTGATAGTAGTGTACGGCCCCATCGGGATAACTACCTTGTCGTGGTGTGGTGGCTTAACTACAGACCGTGGTCTATATCTTTAACCCAGTACCATTGCTGACCTTCAATGGTCCCCTATGATACTGGGTGAAGAAAACTGACTCTAAAGGTCTGTATACCAAAGGTTATCCAACCCTAAACCGGGGTGTGATGCGACCCGTGCCTATCGGATTTTTGCAGTCAGGGTTAAAAGACTGTGTTAGAACGGAGCCTTGCTGATACCTGGGCACCTCAGCAAGTAGACGACGCCCTCACCACGTTATCGGGGGCTATGACGTGGTGGCCTTCAAATCCCCCACACTCGTGGGACCAAAAATGTTAAAAAACTATTCAAATAAAAACAAAACAAAAAACAAGACCGGGACCGATGAACTGACGGTGCTTTCGAGCGCGGAAGGACAGGGGACCGGTTTCACGCAACCGTCTGGCACGAGAAAACTCGTTCAGGCGAAGGCTGCCGAGAACACTGGGCAGATAGTCGGTACATGCAGCAGTGCGAGCTCGGCCACGCCGGGTTCAACCAAGCATGTCCGACCATCAAAAATGAGGCATAACCAAAAAAGGCTATGCCTACGCATTGTAAAGACGCTGGGCACTCAAGACCCATCTAAATTGTCCGAGGAACAGAAGTCGTCCCTTGGATGGGCAAAAGGTGTCCTTGAAAACATGGACACTACCGCCATCAGTAGCGGTGCTAGCACGTCGTCAAAACCGTCTGGTAAAAGACTGCGTTCGCCGGACGACAAACCATTGCCTAAGCGGCCTAAGGCTAATAGCAATATTGGTGTTAGGTCGTTTAGTGAGGTTGCGAAAGACAACCTCATAATGGCCGTTGTCGACAGGGGAGATATGGATGGAACCATCCCCAGGGGCAAGTGGAGTACTGTGGAAGCTAAGCTTGCAACCACGTACTACCAGGTCCTTGCGGAGAATCCAGGCTTACCTCCCGTGTGTCGCGATGCAGGCTGGTATCAAGGCAGGGTCAAGCTGATGGCCTTTGGAGACCAAAGATCGGCGGACCTGTACAAGGCAGCTATCAGCAGGATGGGAGAGCCGTGGCCGGGTGCGAAAATCGATCTTGTCAACAAGAGCGACATTCCATCCCGACCACGCGCGCATGCATGGATTCCGGCATTCCCAGACACGGCTGAAGCAGCGATAAAGTTGTTAAAGGACTGTAATCCCTCACTTCCAACCGGCAACTGGAAGATGGGGAGGTTCGGTGAGGCGGAGGGGGACAGACGTGGTGTAATTATTATACTAAACGCTGAAACCCTTCCTCACTTGGCCAAGTCCAATAATATCTTATCGTACGCCTTTGGACAGGTTACGCTGAAGGTGTACAAAGGAGATCAGTCTCCAGTGACGGATAAATCCAAGACAGTGTGTGGAAACGCTGTGGAGGAAGAATCTGAAGAGGAGGAGAAGAAGGCCAGCTTGCGAGAATCTTCGGAAAAGGATGGCTATATTACATCCGATTCTGAAATTCTCGGAGGCGCCTCAGGCCTGTTCGACGCTGATCACGGCGAAGACAGTGACCTTCTTCTTGAGACTGACGACGAGTCCGATAAAACGGTCGTGGAGATGGATTTCGTAGCGGATGTTGAACCTGCTGCAGATAAATCTCCACCACTCTAAAGCAGCCTCAGCGGCTCTTCAGCTTCGCTTGACAACATGCGAAGTTGACATAGTCCTAATCCAAGAACCCTGGATTAGTGGTGGCAGGGTTTGCGGACTAAGGACCAAAGATTTTAAGATGCTAGCCGTCAAGAATGAAGGTAACAATAGAACCTGCATCTTGGCAAGGAACCACCTTAATACATTTTTATTATCTAACTTCAGCGGCAGAGACATAACGGCGGTTAGCGTGGAAGTCGGAGATACATGCTACTGGCTGGCGTCGGTGTACTGCGCTCACGATGATCAAGGTCCTCTACCGTCGGTAGTGGTGAGAAACTTTGTGGATGCGGCGGTAAACGCTGGTCACCATATCATCCTGTGCTGTGATGCCAACGCACATCATACTATCTGGGGAAGTACGGACACTAATGAAAGAGGTGAGGAACTTTTTGAATTTGTAGTTAGTGCTAACCTTAACATTTGTAATAGAGGTCAAGAACCTACTTTTATAACAAGGAACAGACAGGAAGTCCTGGATGTTACCTTTTCGTCTGATTCGGTAGCCGATAGGATCATGAATTGGCGTGTACTTCAGGAACATTCCTTTTCTGATCATAGGTTTATTGAGTTTAGTATTAGGGAGCGGGCACCTGTGGTAGAAATCTCCCGAAATATTAGGCAGACAAACTGGCGTCTGTATAGGACCATTTTTTCTAGACAATTAAGAGTGATTGGAGACTCGTCACTTTTAGAAACTTCTGATTTGGATTGTGAGGTTGATAACATTACTACAATCTTCAAAAATGCAAGAGAGTCGTCTTGCCCTTTGAATAAGCCAAGGGGGAAAAAGAAACCGCCTTGGTGGAATAGAGAGTTACAATTGTGTAGGTGTACATGTAGAAAACTCTTCAATAAGGCTAAATCATCCAGAAATGAACTGGACTGGATAGCTTATAAGGGTAAATTAAAAGAGTATAAAAAGCAGATAAGAATCGCTAAAAATACAACATGGAAGAAGTTTTGTGAAAATATTGAAAATATTTCAGAAGCCTCTCGCATGAGAAAAATTTTGTCCGCTACTCCCTGCACCCTGGGGTATTTGAAGAATCCCAATGGGACGTGGACTACATCCAGCGAGGAGTCGTTAAGAACCCTGCTGGACACTCATTTTCCGGGTAACTCAGTGTCTGAGATTCAGACATCTGATCCTTACCCCATACCTGCGGAAAATATATCTGACATCGTCAATATGCAGACATTAAATTGGGCTCTGAGAAGTTTCAAGCCTTACAAGTCACCAGGACCTGACGGTATCATACCGGCTGAGATATGGAAAGTATCGAATCTCGTAGCCCCAAGGCTACTGAGAATTTACACCAGTTGTCTAAAACTGGGTTATGTTCCTGAAAAGTGGAGGGAAGCGAGAGTGGTCTTTATACCGAAGGCTGGTAAAAGCTCTCACACCACACCGAAGGACTTCAGACCTATAAGTCTATCATCCTTTCTTCTGAAAACATTAGAAAGGATGGTTGATCATTATATCCGCAAAACCATCAATAGTAAACTACTTTCCCCGCATCAACATGCATATCAAACGGGAAAGTCAACAGAATCGGCTCTACATGAGCTGGTTGGCACGATAGAGAAATCTCTTTCTGTAGGTGAATATACCTTTGTAGCCTTCGTGGATATTGAGGGGGCTTTTAATAATATATCTCCAGATGCGATAATTGAGGCATTGTCGAATCTGGGGGTTGGCGCGGGATTGTGTAAGTGGGTTCAAAATCTACTAACTCACCGTAGGATAACTGCGGCTCTAGAAGCTTCTAGGCAGACCCGCTTTGTAAATAGGGGTACACCACAGGGAGGAGTTCTTTCACCACTATTGTGGAATTTAGCTCTGAATCCTGTGCTGCTATCTCTGGAATCGCGTGGGTGCAGAATCGTGGCTTATGCTGATGATGTGGCAATAGCTGTAAGAGGAAAATTCCTCACAACATTAAGGGACATCCTACAGGATGGTCTTTTATATCTAACAAAATGGGCGGAGAAACGTGGGCTCGCCGTTAATCCTAATAAAACGGAACTAGTCCTTTTCTCCAGGAAGTATAAGATACCTGATTTCCGGCCTATAACACTTAATAATACGCAGATAAAAGTGTCCAACACTGCAAAATATCTGGGTGTCATTCTTGATTCAAAGCTGAGTTTCAAAGCGAATATTCTAGAAAGAGTGAAAAAAGCAACAATTTCACTATATCTATGCAAAAAATCCATAGGGAAGAATTGGGGTCTTACCCCAAAGATTGTTCATTGGATCTATACTGCAATAGTACGTCCAATTCTCATGTATGGCATCATCGTGTGGTGGCCATCCCTGGAGAAAAAGACGTATCTACACACCTTACACAAGGTGCAAAGACTTGCATCCTTGTATGTAACCAGTGCTATTCGCACCACTCCTACGGATGCACTGGGGATGCTTCTTCATCTACTATCATTAGATCTAGTAGGGAAGGAGATGGCAACGTCCTCGGCAATCCGTCTTAGATGTGTTTCTCTGTGGAACGGAAATGGAACCGGCCACTGCAGAATACTAGATGGTGAAGTTAGGGGATGGAGGATTGACCAAACCTCCCCTGCTCTACTACACGAACGTCTTTATAAAACCTGGATACCATCTACAGAAATGTGGATGAATGGAACTCCGGGTAGAAGAAAAAGCGTTAATTTTTATACGGACGGCTCCAAAACACATGAGGGTGTGGGCTATGGGGTCTTTTCGAGGGCTTTAGGTCTTCGCATTGCAAGGCGACTTCCAGATCACTGCAGTGTCTTTCAGGCAGAGATCCTTGCTATAAGAGAAGTTGCGAACTGGTTAAAAGTGAATGTCACTTCAACGACTTTAATTAACATTTACACCGATATTCGAGCAGCTATTATGGCCCTTGAATCCTCGCTTCTAAGAACAACAACAGCCCTCGACTGCCGATCATCTCTAAATGAGATGGCAGAGCAGTTTGATATTAGGATCATCTGGATCCCGGGGCATAGAGGCTTACAGGGGAATTCTAGGGCTGACGAGCTTGCTAGAATTGGGACAACCTTACAGGTTCCACCGGATTTGGAATGTGTAGGTCTACCCCTAATCTCTTGCAAACTCAGACTTAGGCGCAAGACGGAGGATGAAACAAATAGAAGGTGGGTCACAAGAAATGATTGCGTGATCACAAGGCAGTTATGGACTCACCTAAATAGGGAAGGTACGGATTACCTAATTTCAAAGAATAGGAAACAAATCTCGATTCTAGTGTCCGTGTTAACCGGACACTGTCTCATAGGCAGGCATGCACAAAGGCTAAGGGTTGAACACAACGACTTTTGCCGTAGCTGCCAAGATATTGATGAAGAGGAAAGCATAGAACATTTTCTTTGTCACTGTCCTGGACTTGCAGGAAAGAGAATGGCCACAATGGGCGCTCTTGAATTCAGGGAACTTTCTGACGTTGCTGGTGTTAAACTTCAACGTATTAGCAGCTTTATACTGAGCTCTGGATGGTTCGACGGTGGGGACTCCGCATAAGCAGAGTCTCCGTGGTATCACAATGGACCAAAACGGTCTAAGTGAGTCCGGGTTTCTGACTGCCACCCCTACCTAACCTAACCTAACCTAGTAGTGTACGGTAACGAGCTGATTCGATAACGTTTTTCAGTTTGAGATTATGGCATCTGGCAACTGAAAAGACGTGATGGAGTCAGCTTGTTATCGAAAGCGATGATTAAGCCCCAGATTAAAATTCACTTAGTTTAATGAAATTTAACATGTTAATACAGACAAATCCCGGTATAACGAATCTTGCTTTAATGAAAATCCGATATAACGAACGTCCATGTTTTTTACATTAACAACCTTATATAGCAAATACGTCGAAAGAACTTTGCTTCATAAATCCAACGAAACCATTTCATTACATTTTTTTCACAAATCTAATGAACAAAGAATTTCATTGGAATTGCTTCGTTGGTATTCTAGTTTCGTAACAATTTTTCATTGGACTTATGACAAAAATATTTTCTAATTATTAAGAAACCCCTTTATATTTAAGAAACATTTACAGTTGTTGCTTGAAATAAACATATATAGAAAAGTACATACCTTAAGGCAATTAAGTTAAACATTAAATTCCTTAAAACTAAAAAAAAATAATAAAAAATACAGCAATTTACAATTTCATTATAGCTATATGAAATGTATTCGTTGTCCCAATGAAAATTTCATTGTAGTCATGAAAGTCTGATAAATAAAATGTATTTCAGCAGTTGTCAACCAAAAGCTTGCATCAAAGGTAGTTCTGTATGATTGTTCTTGCACTGTTTGTATCCTTCTTCACACATATAGTTTCAATTAAGTTATTTCGTTGTTATAATAAAGTTATTTCATTGTTTTTGTGAAGTTATTTCGTTATTTTAATCAAATTATTTCGTTAGAAATTACCTCGTTAGAAATTATCTCGTTGTTTTAATGAAACTATTTCGTGGTTTAAGTGAAATTATTCCGTCGTTTTAACGGAATTATTTTGCTGTTTCGATGAAGTTCTTTCATTGCATTGATGACACTGTTTAATATATTTGACGTAGTTTTCATTAAAATAATTTAAACGAAACTGGTTTCATTAATCTAACGAAGTGTGACGTTGTTTGAATTTTAATGAATTTTTTTCATGGGATTTATGTCGAAATTCATAGAACTTATGAAATAAAATTTTAAATTTTTGTTATTATTGTATTGTATTATGTCCACAATAGTAATAATTAAAATAGCACTTGAAAAAGTCTGCCATTATATCGTTCGTTATACCGGGGTTTGCCTGTATGTTCAATTACTAAAGGCAAAATACTAGTTTAAGCTATTTAGTTAAAAAAAAATCAATTTTCTGGAACCTGGAACCTTGCTTTTGGTTTTGCTGATTTCCAATACCATTATGTTTAGGACAAATTCTGACATAACCAGGATTGAAGTCTCTGATTTATTGCGGGGTTTTTGGAGGAACTATTTCACGTATAGACAGTAGAAGTATTCATAAGAATCCAGGAGCTCTACTCAGTATTTCGAAAATAAAGAAAAAGTGTTAGTATTCGTATGTTATTAACATAACAATTCGAAAGTATTTGCGTTCGTTTCGAGTTACAGAGTAGACCCCCATACTAAACAATACGAATATAATTTATGGGGTAGTGGATATGAATATTGTGGAAGTTACAATTTTGGTGGAGGGTATGGTGTACAAACTCATGTAAGATATATACTTTTCAGTTTCTGAAATGACATTTAATAACAATTTGTGGTGACTTTAATTTGAAACATTTCATTTTGTGGCTGTTACATTAATGATTAATATCTCACTTTTTTATTTTCGAGGTTTTCTTTGTTTTTAATTTTTGATTTCGTTTTCCAGCTTTTCGTGTGGTCATAAAAAGCCAAATCATGTTTGCAGCACTAAAAAACATTTATTAATTAAGAGAAAAATGACGGTGTTGCATTTGATGTTGGTTACGAGTAAAGTAGATATTTTAATTTTTTTTTGTTCCACTTCTTTTTTAAAGGTAGTTTTAGTTCCATTTTTTATTAAACGCATGTGTGTGGCATGTTGTAAGTAGTAAAAATGTACATGTTTTCTTTTATATACATATATGTATGTATTTAAAATTTTTTTTATTTAATTTTATGGTGTCTAAATACTAATAACAATTTAATGCATTCACACGAGAACTGAACTACTGCGACACTTATTACTCGTATTATGATAAGAATAGAAAGTTGGGTTGGAGTAGAGAATTACTTGTAAATGGCAGAATGGGTTAATTAATGTTACTGGTCTACTTTTAATTTATCTCACTTGAAAATCAAGTAACGGTTTTAAAATGTTTTTAGAGAAATTTTGTTATTCCAAGAAGTAATTGAAAATTTTAAAATTAGTTTATGAATTAGCCGTTTATTTGGAAAAAGAGGCAAGTCAGTTTAAAAAAAAGATAATGATAGTATTAACAGTTATTATAGTTTTTGATGTGCAAGGGGGTAAAAATCTTTTTCAATACAATCATAAATTTTATGATTGTGTATGAGTGTATTAGTGTAATCATACGAAGAAGAAGTACAGATAAACTTAACAGCTGCATAGAAATACACTCAACCGAATTTTAAAGCATACCTTCAGGAGCAATATTAATTTTAATAGAAACTGCTTGTGAAGTGTAATAGTCTTTATAAGGAATTTACAATATTATATTATAACATATCTTCATTACGTACTGTTGCCTTACACTCAAGTTGGTGCACGACAATCGGGTAACAATCTCCATCTCATGCCAATTATTATTATGGGTGGAGATTTTAATACAAATTTTGCAAACCCACAGTCGCAAGCTTTATCAATATTTTTATTTGACGTTTTCCACTTGCATATGAGCAATTCTCCACAAACCCCCACAACTAATAATTCATACATGCAGTTTTCCATAAATTTTTAAGCGCAGTAGAGTCAAAAATTTATGTATCTTATTTTAATTACCATAAGCCAATGTTAAAAAAATTTCATTACTAGATCTTTACACATCTCCCCTGTGATCGGCCTCACATTACTTTTTTTTTAATAATGCAGTGTTGCAGCGCCTCTGGTGTCAATGAGGCATATACAATTTTTTAAACTATATTTAGTTGCCATTTTATTGGTTATTTTATCTCACCGATGATTCTGCTACACAACACCGGAGAAGGAAGTCACTCTGATGTTACATTAGGATTAGTATTCAGCAGAGACTCGGTATAGTTCTTACAAATTGATTAGATCAACCGATCGTACGCTTTTGTTATGACTAAATAAGGGATATGATGAACACTGCCGAGTAAAACATTATGAATTGGATTTTAGTGCCAATTGTTGCTATTTGCAACCAAAATAAATTTGTCATTTAAAATTTATTTTAAAGGTTGTTAACAATGATGAAAATGTATACATTTCAGTTTCAAAACTATTCTACTGTGCGCTGAACTTTAGTATAATAAACTGAAATGCAAACAAGTAATTTGTTCCTTCAGAAAACTACGATGTATGTGCACACATACATATGTACTAAAGTCCTGCACAAGACCATTTATAAGACCTTTCAAGACATGAGAGATTTTTCAAATGCTTTAGTACAGCGACATATTCTAAAACAAACGCTAAACAACACTGTGTACATGTAAGACATTTGTTTCAGCTGTTTGTCTTGCCAACAGTTTTGTTAGGCGTTTTTTTTAGTATATTTCGCTATAGTAAAGCATTTGAAAAATTTCTCTCGTCTTGAAAGAGTTTAAAAATGATCTTGTGCAGGACACTGATATGTACATACATAAATGTTTATACATTGTACACCCATATCGTTACTTCTCACCTTGACTCATTATTTTTTTAAATACAGATTTTTGCATTTGTTCTTCTATAGAAATATACAAAATAATCGATTTCAAAAAAATAATGAGTTAGGGCCTTTCCATATTAAGGTAACGATATATGAACATACTTATTTAAAATATTTGTATATAAATTTCATTTTTATAGATTACCCTTCACAATAAACCATGAAACAAATTTTGTTTGAAATGTACAAAAATTAATAAACGACAACAACCCACCCACAATTATGCGGCAAAATTAAATCATCAGTTAACACAATGTTTTAACTTATGATAAGAAAATAACAGCAAAAACAACAACTAGATACATATGTATGAATAAACATATAAAAACAATGGCAACAATATAATAATAAATTACTTCACTCAGTCATTGAGCCAGTCACTTCCCCACTCAGTCATTGAGCCAGTCAGTCAGTCACTCAGGTTGGTAAATATTGTGTTTTCTTTTATATAAATAATATAATTTTTTTAAACAAAAATTAACAGTCATAAAGCGTGGGAAAGTAATCAACCAAAAAATATGAAATTCCGTCTACATTAAAATATTTATGTCAAAAATATCACAACAACAACAACAACGACAACAACAAAGAAAGAAAACAATAACAGATTACTAACGTACTCGTAACTTAAGGCCTCAATTTCAGACCGAATGAAGAGTAAAAAACTAAAACTAAAACTACATTAATTTGAAACACCAGATCTTTGTTTAATTAACCCCAATGCGATTCGTTCACAGCGGTTGCATATCAAGGCTGCCTGCAAAAAATTAAAAGTGGTAAAAGTGTAAAATTAGTCATGGACTGCATCAAAAAGTACAACATGACACAGCGAAAGAATTTGTTGCAAAAAAAACTATATTTTTAAAAGTTTCTTTTTAAAGCCACACAAATGCAAAATTAATTAAGTTCATTTTATATGAATCTTATGCAAAATAATCAAATGATACTCGTATTTTTAACAGCATATGGATTAATGGGTTGTGGCCTTTGCACAGTTTTTGCACCAAATTCAAAAGAAATTACTGTTTGCTAAAATTTTTCTAAGTTCATTGAATATCATCTAAATTTGGGCAAGTGTTTTGTTTTTTTATTTTTAAATTTTATCTTGAATGCAGCTACGAGTACTTTGATGCGGGTGATTACAATTTATTTTCAAAGCTTCAATTGGATGCTCTCATAATAAAAGGAGTGATAAATAATATAGTATTCTCTATTTGCATAATTTTATCCTTGTGATATATAATTCTTTTTTTTCGTTAGATTAGGTAAGTGTGTCAGTCAGAATCCCGGACTCAGTCTCACTACTGCGCAGGCTATGCTTAAGCGCAGTCTCGGATATCGAAACAAGACAGAACTCAATATAAAGCTTTTCATATTTTGCAGTTAATTTCTGTTAACGCCAGGTAGTTCGCGGAACTCAATAGTTGCCATTCCATTTTCTGCTAATCCAGGGCAATAACACGCATACTCTTCTACGTTTTCTTCTTTTTCGTCAATATCTTGTTAACTGCAGCAAATTTCATTGTATTCCACCCTTAACTTTTGTACGTGGCCAGTGTATAAAAACTAAAACTGAGATTTACTTATTATTTTTTTATATCAAAGAAATCTTATTTCTCTTATCTGGTTGAGTTCATAACCATCGGATAGCCACGCTGCTGATATCATCATAATCTCCATTGAAATTTTTTTCAGTTCTCCATTTCATTCACAAAGAGTGTGGCGTTGGCTGAAGTAGTTAGCACGTTGACTACAAAACCTAAAGATCCTAAGTTAGAGCACGGTCTACGACATTCATTAAAAAAATAACACCACGCATTTTTCTGTTGTGCATTAGTGTCCTTTGTATCAGTTGTTGTGGAATAAGTTTTAGTAATGCAGGCATTAGGTAATGGTCACTAAAATTACACCGGCATTAGCAGAAGCTAATCCTTCCTAATGTAACATCAGAGCGCTCTCCTTTGTAGATATCGTGTTGCAGAATCATCGGCGAAGTAAAACAACCTATAAAAAGGATACAAAACAGAACTTAAAAAAAAATTAATACGCCTCATTGACACCAGAGGCGCTGCAACTCTGCATTATAAAAACGTGAAAAAAGGAGAGTTATAAAAGAATGAAACTTACCTCTATCTCTTCCTTCATCCCCTGTCTTCTCTCTACTATCCCTTTCCTAAAAGAATGTAACTCCTATTAAAAGCAGTAGGCATCCATTGCCTGAGTGTTACTTCTCTTTTCAAAAAAGAAATATCTAAGTTTACGTTTAGGATCCTTACAACTAATATGGACCCGCAAGAAAGTAGCATCTTTTACAGAAATAGGAATAGTTAAGAGAAAATCACTTTGAGTTTCCGCGTGTTCTCCTAGAAAACTAATAAATTAGACTTGAGCACTATTTCTTTAATGCCACAAATATTTTTGGACAATAAAGGCAACAAATATTTAATGCTCTTATGCAAAAACGATTGTTAAAGTTAAAGCATGCATTAAAACCGGTTTTGCCATACAAAATTCGTTTTTTAAACCAACTTTAAGTTTACCAATTGTTTTAGCATAAGGGAGTAAGTTTTTATGGTTGATATAATTGTACATATAGTTTTGTTTGTAATGAAAAATCTTATAAGTGTATTACGTTTTGAATTTCGATATTTTTGTCTAAGATTGAAGAAATTATTCTTTAAGCGTGACTTCAGAACAAATTTTAGTTACGAAATGCGCATATACTTTTACATGGAATATAAAAAGTCTTAACATAGATTAAAAAAAATTTTAGAAGAAAATATCATCAAACCACATTTTTTGTCTAAATCATTGAAAATATGAGAAGTCATCAATTCTGGCCATACTGTCTAACAGCCATACACACCAGATAATAACAAAGAATGCTTAAATAAATAGTCTTAATTTTAGTAACTGCGTATAATCATAATTATAGCGCAAACAATTCGCACGCTTACATACATATTTTCTATAAAGCAACTATGGCTAAAGCCGATTTATCGTTTATGCGACAAACTCAAATACGCTATAACTAAAAGTAAAAAGGCACCTGCGTATCAAGCTCACTGACTCTCTCTCATACTTACAGTCAGAGTGTGCTTATACTCGGACAATAAAAAGATACGCATGATACTCGGGATATTTATTCATCATTCACCACCGCATATTTGTGTATATAAAATGGATCGGAAAATGTGTGATTGTGTGTGTGGCTGTTTTAAAAAATGCTTTATGTGTGTGTCTAAATTAAATAGCTCTGTATTTAAGCATGTATAGACAAATAATAGTCAAAAGTATTTTTATACTCATACGTATTATTGTAGCTCACACAGTCTGTTTGTGCTGCGCTATTTAAAAAATATGTATAAACATAGTTGTTGGATGTTTATAGTTATACGTATTCGTTTCAAAATTTATCCGTGCATTTGTAAATACGCGTGTTTTTTTATCTGTACGCATTCATAGTTTTTTGACGAAAAATGTTCAAAGAATATTTAAAACGATAATTTTTGTCATTCTTTGATCTACACAGAGCACGATTTTCGAGTGATCTGCTTACATTTTAACTCTGAAAGCTTAAAGCGGTCATATGTAGCTAATTATTTCATAAGGTCGAATTAAGGAATAGCTTTACAACTTTTGCAGTAGTTGCAATTATGAGGCATGAAAGATAAGATTGTCATACCACAGTTGAATTTTATTTAAATTTTTGGATTATTGTTTTCAACTGGACAATTAGTTACATAACATTAACTTATTAGCAAAGCAGAATTTGTCGCTGGCCTCATAGAGCTGATAATTTTGATTGAATTATTATAAAATATTGTAACGTGTAGCAAAATGTTATTTAAAATATTTTCTATGTTATTTTATTACTTCAGTTCAGAATAAATACATACATATATAGAAATATAACCACGTACAAAATACTGGATTTAAACTCCTAAACTATACTTTGTTTTGATTTTTAATATGCGCCATATTTTTTTTCTCTTAAATACTAAATTTAATTTTACAAGCTACAATTTTCTACTAAATAAAAGTGACATTTTCTCACCGAAAATAAAAAATCAAAATGAATTGCAACTTTTTCAAGAAAAGTACATAGCAACAAAATAAGAACTAGATACTGTTTCTTTTTTTTTTAAACACAAAACAAAACTTGAAAATGTTTTAAACGATAAACTTTCAAATTTTGATTGTTTTTTAACAACAAAACAAAAAACAAGTTAAAAATAACAACTACTGCTGTTGAAAAATGGTAAAAGTTTTTCTAAAATTTTCGTCTTGATAACAAAAACTTGGTATTTTGTAAAACTTCTTTTATGTATGTATATAAAAAAAATAAAATAAATAAATTGTGTTTTATGTTTTACAAATGTCACCCTGATTAGAGTGTGCGTCAAGAGCGCAATTTTAAGTAAAATATTTGATGCCACAAAAATCATACTTTATGGAAGAGGTGCATCTGGAAGCAGGGGCAAATATCATGCTTTACAATATGAACTTTAATTATTTTATAAAAATTAAATCAAATTTTTTTTATCAACAGTGTAAAAAATCAGAGTTTTAAATATCGATTACGATTAGTAATCGATTAGATTACATTTTAAAAAGAATTATTCTGATTACATAATTCCCTTTAAAGGAATTTCTAATAAATAATTGATTACAATTACTAAAAAACGAAAAGTAATCTGAATTATTTGAAATTGCAAAAAATAATCAAAAAGAATCAAACGTAATCAAAAAATAATCCGACTACTTTCGAAGACTACTTTTGATTATTAATAAATAATCAAAAATAATTAAAAGTAATCTTTAAAAATAATCAGATTATTTTTTAATTACTTTTGATTCAGATTACTTTTTCATTATTAGTAATCGTAATCAATTAGTAATCGTGCAAAACTGAATATAATCGTAATTTAATCATTACTTCACCTTTAAAAAGCAAAGTAATCAAATTAGTAATCAGTACGATTAAGAATCATTACTTAATATTGTTTTTTTAGGGTTCCCTACAGCAAAGGTAAAAAGGAAGTCTATTGTTTTCGCTATGACGTACGTCTGTACGTCACATGATGTTTTCTCGAAATTTTCACAATAAATATATGACAGTTATAAATTAAAGGGTGTTTTAAAGCGTGCAACAAAAAATACTGAAATTCTTGCAAAAACGCTAAAACTAAAAAAACCCCAAGATCGACATAATGAAAAAATCGCAAACAAAATCGCCAAAACAAAAAAAGTTTCAAATTAAAAACATTTCTAAAACTAAAATAAATCGTCAAAACCAAACAAAAAACGCCAAAGCAAAAAAAAAAAAAAACGTCGAAACTAAAAAAAACACCAAAACTAAGAAAAACCCCCAAAATACCGCAAAAAGTTTACGCAATACTTGAAATTTTTAGAGAAATGTCGACTTCTGTAAAAAAATTAATCTAAAATAATCTAATCAGAAACTTTAATAGGTTGTCAGTTTACTTTAATTACTTATATTAACTTTAATGTTAACCAAATGAGAATTACTTCTACTTCTCTCACACATTCAGTATTTTAGTACAGCTTTTGTTAGTGTAATCGTAAGAAACAACTTCGGCATAAACTTTAAGGAAACAGGGAACCCCTATTTCAAAACTATCCCCCCCCCCCCCCGAAAACTTTTATAATGGTCGTTTGGTGAAGAATTACAGAACAAATGAATGTAGTGGGAATGACTGAACAAACCTTAAATAACAACAGAGCACTAACTATTCATACTTATTTAAGCAAAAAAAAAAAAATTATTTTTTATTATTTGTTTAAAGTTAAATTACGATGAAATATATACAAAATAGAGACCTGCGTAAACAGTCTTAAAATGTAAATACGTTATGTTTTTTTGTATTCTCGTGGCATGTATTAACTTAACCAATAATAAATGGTGTAGTATTATTATTAGTAGCGAAGCAGGATGGATGTGTTGGTGTACGTGTATATGACTGTTAACAAGCGATGTCGCCAAGACTTCTTGTTCAGAACAAGCAATCAACAGAAGTAGTGTTGATGCGTGTATGCTTGTTATTTTGTATATTGTACGTTTGAGAGTGTGTGTGTGTGTCCTTAAGGTGTGTGCGTCTCTCAAAAGTTCTTGTAAGGGGTCTTGTGCATACAAAGATTAAAGCTGATCTCAAAAATTTTTGTTGAAAGTTGATGTCCAGAAGGTGGGCAAGACCTAAATTGTTTTCTGGGTTTAGTTTGTAGTCAATTTTAATTATTATTTGTTCGAACTTCATTTTCACAATATTTTTTTGCATTGCTTGGTAAGCGAAATAACATGCGATAGTTATAAAAGAAAAAATAACCCCAAAGTTAGTTGTAAATATTCTGACTAACACATAGTTGAACGGAACAACCAGCTGTTTTCGAAGGCCACTATACGTTCATCATCAGCGTTCTTTTGTGTTTGATCCACTATGCTTGAAGTCAGTTGATGTAGATTTCTGCTAGGTGACGTAACGTGAGAATTATGTAAAGCGACAGTGGAAATGCCCATATATATATTTGCATAGAATTATGTCTAAATTCATTAAAAATTTAATTTTTTTTTGTTACATTAGAACCATGATATCATTTCATCAACGTGTATGAAGAAAGGTGCTTAAAATTTGCTTTTATCTGTAAAAATATTCAGTCTTAAAATATAATGAAATTTTTTTCTATATTTACATAAATAAGTATATACATATATATCTATGTATGTATCTATTATGTATGTATGTACGCATTTATTTGTTAAAGTCTTCTTCTTATATTTCTTTATATTTTAGAAACACCATAATCCAGATCAGGGTTTTGAATGAGTTTAAATTTTATGTCTTTAGCAACAAGTACACTTTATTGTGAATACAAAAATAAAAAACAACTTAAATTAAAAATTTCAGTGGGAATTAATTTAATTTTTGGCTTTTATTTCTTTGTTTTGTTTTTTTCTTTCTTGGTCAGTGTTTATAATTACATAAACCTAAACATGTTAATTATCAAAAACATTTAAAATGGAAAAAAATTACTTGTGTAGCTGGCCAGTTTACTCAAATAAACTTGGACATATGATTGAAATGTCAAATGTCATGCAGTTCTCACGATAAAGTTCAAGATATTTATTTTTATTTTAATAGCGCAAATTATCTTCTAACAAATAAAAGTAGACATCAGTATTTTATGTTTGATCGCACAGTTTCACAAGAAATTGTTTTATCTGTTAATATGTATATCGAGCCTTGAGCGCAACATTATCGTAAGCGACAATAACCAAACTTTACTTACAGGAGAGCGGTTTTTCGACTATTTCCAAATGTATTGATAAAATTAAAATGTTTTAATGCAGTTTGTGATAATTTTGTCCTGGCCAGTGATTGGGAGCAAAAAGAATTTTGTATTTTCATATTTGGCACTAGTTGTGGCGCTTACGATAATTTTTTTTTCCATATTAATAGAGGAGTTTAAAAAAATTTGTCGCTTACGATATTTTTCTTTTTGTGTTTTTTTTTGTCTAATAGAAAAAGAAATTAGTACATTCTATTTTTTTTAAATCTGATTACAACTAAGTTACCAAAAGAAAAAACAACTATATTATTTTGGTACTCGTATTATTATAAACAGTATTATTTAAATATTATAAAGTGTTTTATTAATAATTATGTTAGGTATTTAGTGGTTTTTGTAAATATCGGAATTTTTTAATTTGGTACGTGATTTCGTATTTATATATTTTTATATTTTTCGCAAATATTGCATTTGTCTTTTTTTGTTTTTTGAATATCTTGCGAAACATAAATAATTAATTAATGTTTGTTGGTGAGAAGACATTAAAGCATCCACGCAAATTTTGTACAAATTTGCCACATTACGTAGTTCCTCCGATAAATACAATTTATTGCTTTTGTTTCGACAGTAATAGGGTGGAACCGCTGGTAGTTTTTCAATAAAGTCACACACTAATCGCGTTTGTTCTTCTAATTTCTTTTTTTCTTTAATTTTATATTGATTCCTCTTTAATTTAGCAAATAAACTTATATCTGAAAGGCATTTGGGAAATTCCAAGCGTTACCAATAAAAATTGTTGACATACCTTGTATTTTTCTCCTCCAAAATTAACAGAGTATTCATGCGAGACTTTGCTTATGCTACAGGAAACCCGCTTACGTTTAAAAAAGTCCTTATAGGAAATAATATTTAGATTGCTATAACTCAAAGCATATGAATTTATTTCTGTTTGTTTTCTTGAAATGAACGAATAAAGTTGTTTTGTTTTAATT
Organism: Tachina fera; assembly: GCA_905220375.1. Taxonomy (NCBI): domain Eukaryota; kingdom Metazoa; phylum Arthropoda; class Insecta; order Diptera; family Tachinidae; genus Tachina; species Tachina fera. The sequence goes on along the minus strand of LR999964.1, from coordinate 47,154,039 downwards.
TAATTAATAGTGATACTTATAAATGTGTTTACCAAAGGTAAATCAATTGTATACACAACAATTGTTTCTCATATTCCGTTTCATTGTAAATTTAAGTTAAATAGCTGATGTTAATAAGAATCTCTACCCAAGTAGATAGACTAGGGTGCTGATGAAGTGCGTGGCTGCACAGAAAAGTATCGGTATTTTCCCCAGCTTAAAGTCTAAGTTTAATTTTTCTTCTCTTCTTTATAAACTCACATTAATTAATAAAAACATTTCATTCAATAAGAATTGAAATTACTGAACTTGAGCCGAACTATGAATTATTTCTGATTATATTTTTTATTTAGGTAATTTAATTAAATTCATATGTCTTTCAAATTTCCGGGCATTCCCGGGAATAAAATATTTTTTCTTCTCGACTAAATTGATCTCTCGAGCTCTTGTGAAATGTATTGTTTAAGCCTGGCGAACTTACAAAAAAGTTTACTGTCAAACTAACTGTCATATTACATTCGCTGCTTGATATTTATGCTCAGTACAATCTGACAAATAAGCATTGAATAGAAAATCAGTGATCAATTCAGGTAACTTAAATAAATTAGTAAATTAGTGATGTTATTGCGCATATAACCGTCATCTGAATAAGTAATCTGTAGAATTGGCCAACATTTCATATCATATACATAGTTACTCTCTAAGGGCCATTATTATAACTTGACGTTAGCTAAAAGTAGGATGTTATTGGATGGATAAACACTTTTTCATTATTACAACTTCATTTTAACAAAAAGTGAGCGATAAACTAAAGACAAGTTGATCCTACCTGTAATTTTATTGTGAGGTATAGTCATTTAAAGTTGCTACATTTTCGCCACTTGCCACACTTTCTACTTTATAAAACAAAATCAAATTTATTCGGTCAAAATATGGCATAAAACAAAAGCAATACAACACAAAACACATAAGAATAATAAAAAAAAAAAAGAATTGACAAAAATATTTTCATTATGTTTGTAATTTGACAAATAAACAAAAGCAAGTTGCCACTAATCATTTTTAACAAACAATATCCACAATATCCACAGAAATGTTGCCACCAACCAAACATTTTATTATTTATTTTATCGGACAGTTGTAATAATGGAAAATTTTAAAGGTCACTTTATAGTTCAGTTTTGCTAAAGTTAGGAATAACTATCCGAAAATTTATCGTTAAGTCATAATAATGGCCCTAAATGATGCAATAACACCATCAAGTCGAAGAAAAATTTAATCCCGGGATTTTCGGGATTCAGCCCATCACAATATTGTTTACTAAGTTTTGTTTCTTTTATAAAAATAAATTTTAAATAAAATCGAATTTAAAAGTTACTTCATGTGCTTTCACTAGTAAAGAATTTTTAAAATTGTATGAATTTTATAATTTTTAATTAACTTAACTAAGAAAAATATACCTAAACAAAGTATTTATGCGTTATAATTTGTGTAGTTATAGCTGTTTTATAAGTATTTTTAACCAATTTTTTGGGCTTGGCAATGTCATTAAAAGTTGCACAACTTTGCAAAATTTGCGCAGATAATCTTGCACTTACTCAAAAAATCCAGACTACGAAAAATTCGTTAGTTTCAAATAATTTCAGGATCCCGAAAAGTACTGAAATCCCAGGATTTGATTTCTTGGAGTCCCAAATCCCGGAATCGTAAATATCAGTCCCGATTGTCATCCTTAGTGGTAATACTGCAGAAATTTTTTATCTTTTGCTTTATTTTTTTTGGCGTATTTTACATATTTTAATATAAATATTAATACTATTTTTTATTTTTATTAACAATTTAAAAAAAAATCATTCACAATTTAATTAATGACTCTGCAAATTTTTTATACAAAAGATGGGTTAGCTAACTACAAAAAAAAAATTAACCCATTCGGACAAAATTCAAAATTAGACCATTTTAAAGTTGTTCGTAAAGAAAAGAATCGGAGAACGTAAAAAAAGCTTCCTAGAAAGTGAGGTTGGCGTTGGCTGAAGTAGGTAGGACGTTGACTACAACACTGAAAGTCTTGTCATTAAATAACAACACCACTCATTTTTCTGATATGCATTATTATCAATTTTTAGCAGCTGTTGTAGGAAAGTTGAAGTGATGAAGGCATAGACACTGGCCACTGCACTATGCCGAGTTCAGCAACCGAGTTCGTCGATATTGTGTAGCAGAATCACTGGCAAAATAAAATAATCAATCAAATGGCTACTAAGCACAGCTTCAAAAATTTAATACGTCTCATTGAAACCAGAGGCACTGCATTATAAAAAAAAAGCGTGCAAAAATGCTGAGTTGTAAAAGAATCAAGTTTTTTCTATCTCTTCCTTCACCACCTGTCTTCTCTATCACTATCGCTTCCCTATCACCTTCTCTCTCAGTACCTTCTCTTAAACTTACAAGTAGTACAAAGAAGTCATTTTATTGCACCCAATTGATCTTGACCCTAAAGTTCACCCTTCCTTACCTAACTACTAGGAAAGTTGTGATTAAAAAGTGTACACTTTCCGAACATTTTGGGATAAATATAATGAAAATCACAAAGAATTGGCAAGATTGTAAAGAAATTTGAAGAATTATATATGAATGTAGTCAAGCCTGCGCATTGCCAAAAATATCGCTTTTGTTAGTGGAATTGTGGCGGATAATACGAAGAACCGTTATCGTCTATTCAGAGTGCAGTTGACAATTCATTGCTTCCAAAAAATCGATATTTTTAATTTGCCGAGAGTGAGCAAAAAACCATGTAGAAGCTTATTTTAGTCATACAAAACTTTCTAACTCCTCCATAGTGTTAGAAAATACTCACCAGGATTTAAAAAAAATCATTTTTTTTAAAGAAATTTATGAATTAATTTTAGTCTAAAATTTAAAAGTTATTTGCTTAAATTTACATGATAACACTAATTCGGGCTTAAATTCGTATAAAAAGAAACGAAATGTTAAAACAGGTAACTATTTACCATTTTTCCTAGATGAAAATATTATCATAGAACACAAAAAAGGGAATTTTTCTTAATATCGCTTCCAATTCAGTGATCAGGCATCGAAAAAGAGAACTTCTTGCAATGACAACCATATGTAAAAATCATTAGATCGGGTCGAAATTTTCACTACTTCCAGATCGCAAACTCTACATTTTCATGACTTTTTTGGAGTGTCTTTTTTTGCTGGGTTCTCATATAAACGATCTGTGGTTTCAAAATGATGAGGCCACGAGCTAGACAACACGATTGATTTTGGCTTTATTGCATGTTAAGTTTTCATAACTGTAGTGCGATTCACTAACTTTTTTTTAACGATAATCGCATCGTTAAAATAATTATAACGAAAATTTATCGAATTTGCTATTCAGTAACATTTTTAATGATATTCGCTGTATATTAATGTCAGCTGTGTCTTAAGTTTATAGACAAAAATCAACAGAAAATATCAACTGAGTGGCATCGTTAAAAAGAAGTTTCAGAATCACACAATCGTTATTTTAAGCGACAAAATGTGTAGACAAAAAATACTATTTTCGTATCATTAAAAGTAATTGAATCGCACTACTGGTAATTTTGCATTTTGGTAACGTCAATTGGCCACCAAGATCATGCGATTTGATGCCGTTAGCCTTTTTTTTGTGGAGCTTCGATAAGGACTTTGTCTATGCGGATAATCCTCTAACCTTGCAGCAGTTGAAAACCAACATTCGTCAAATTATCGCCAAGATGCTGCCCCGAACGTGCAAAACAGAGTCGAAAGCTATCTGAAAAGAATAGACTGCTGTAGCCAATCTAAAGGAGTGTATTTAAATCACATTGTATTTCATACGTAATGGTAGGTTTTAAGCATTATAATGAAATAAAAGTTTCATCCAAATCATACCATATTTAACTTTATTTTAAAATCGAATCATGTAAAACCATATAAAAATTTAAAACATAAACTATAGACCTAGCGTTATCTAAAATTAAATTTAAACTACAAATAGAATCTATTTCCCCATCAAAGATCCTCTAAATTAACCAAAAAAAAATTAAAAATTAAGGATATTTCCGCATTAGACCACCCCAGTTAGATGCAATTTTTTTTAAACATCTTCTAGAATATAATGACAAAGATGTAGCATCTGGATTATCAAATTACTTAAATAAGAGGAAAAAAAATAATTTACCTACCGCTTGCAAGAAAATGTGCATAAAATATCCTTGGTTAAGCTTTTTTTGTAATTTTTGGCAGACGGTTGATTGTTTTGAACAGATGAATGATCTTATCACCTTTTTTATGATATTTTTTAATTTTTTTTCTTTGTTTGGTATGATTTCTTTATACGTACGACCTTTGCTAAATCAATCAAGTATGCAATATGACGTTGCATATACTATATAAAGAAGAAGTGGAAGAACTGCAAGAATATGATCAAAGTCATGTATCATGTCATCCACTTGTTATTAGAGATACTTAATTGCATTTTATGTTGTATGGTTTGCTTATACCTTGTCTTCAGAGCAGAAATTTTAGGGTGCTCCTGGTAAATTGAAATTGATTTGAGTGTTAATATAATATAAATCGTTATCGAATTATACATTTACATATCGTTAATGTAGAAGGGCTCTAACTAACTTTTTTTTTTAAATCGAGATTTAAGAATTTTGTCGATACATTAAGATGTTTTTCTACCGAAATATACAAATGCTCCATTAAAAAAAATAATAAGTTAGGGCTTTTCTGTAATAAGGTATTAACATCAAGAGGTGACTTCCCGAATGCTTTAACTCTAACTTTGTTAAGAAGACAGACCTTGAGCTAGCGAGGATTTTTTGTGGGTACGATTTTTGATTAGCAAAGAGTGGTCAACAGTTCCTCCGTCTTATATATCTTAAAGAAGACAACAAAATTCACTACACTTTATTCAAAAACGATGTGCTCGTAGAATTAAGCAGGCTTTACCCTCATTAGAGTGCCACGCAGAGCTTGGTTTAGCTAAAGATCTGTGGCACATAAGACATATTTAGTGTGGTTAGTTACAAATGGATCCTTTCTAGTTTAAGGTAAATTAAATAAGCGACATAAAAATATAAATTTTATTGATTAGAAAATGAGTTTGAAACCTTAGCACTACTCTCTAGCAGTATTTGACTCTTTTTAGCATTTTTTTTAGCATTATTTAGAACAAAAATTTTTGTAGGTCTCTTTACACTGGCAACCAGAGTCACTGTTGCCAGAACTTTTAGGGGTGAAATCGTCAAAAACTACAGATTTCTGTACAAAAAATCGTCAAAATCGTCAAGTCATTTTACAAAGTCGTCAAAAAAACGTCAAATCAAATATATTAAATTTTTTTGTATATTAATTGTTTTATTTATTACAAATATTATTACAATGTTTCAAACTTATTAATCATGATTTCAACAAATATACACATACATATACATTAATATATATGTATATAATCTAAACATGAAAAAAAAATTTAAATTAAAAATAAAAGATAAAAAAACTTAAAATGAAATCAGAATTCACATATGTACGTACATATATATTTATTTTTAAAACAGATAATTTATAAAAAAAATAATTAGCATTTTTGTTATAGAAACATTTTATGTATAAATATCAGAATTTAATATTTTTAACAAATTCGAACTGATCTCAGTGTCATAGCAGTTTGACTTTTTAAGTTTTAAATAGTCCTTCGTGTATAGGATGACTTCTAAAGAATCTTTTTGTAAACGATTACGAACTTCGGTTTTATTTAAATTCACCTAAATATCCTTTCGTTAAAATAATAATAATAATAAATAATAAATAAAATAAAATAAAATTTGTTAAAATGGGGAAAGCCAGACTTGGATCAAATCTTTTCATTTCGGATATTTTTTTCACAAAATTCTGTAAAGTTTGTTTCCTTTCCTTCAAAAATAGTTTCAAAATCTAAAAATTGCAATTCCCTATCATTTTCGTTTAAGAAATTTGGAAAAGTCTTTGCAATGTCCAGAATAGAGTTGGATTTGCCATTTACTATTAGGTTTGGATGAATTAGGTTTAAAGATTTATATTGACTTTCAAAATCAAATCTATTAAGTATATGGTCTCATAATTCAATGTAAAATTGTATACAATTATTCATTATTTCTTCTACATCACTTTCACAAAGATTTGAGTTTGAAAGAACTTCTGCAGCGTAAGCACATACATGTATACTTTTTTATTATTCTCGAAATTAAATTTACAAAAATCGTCATTTCTGGACCTAAAATCGTCACTAGTGTATTTTGAGAGGTGAAAATCGTCAAAATGCAGAAAAATCGTCAATTCTGGCAACAGTGACCAGAGTATAAGCAAAGCACACATTAATAAATATTGCCACATTGTTAATTTGCTATTTAAATTTTTTCAGGGTCTCCCTAAATACATATGGAATACTATCAATTTACATGTTATTATTTATTTTTTTTTCAACATCTTTTGGAAAATGGACCGCCTATAATGCAGTAACTTGAGCTGTATATGTTTTGCTTTTATATAGTAATTGCTGCTGCTGCTCTGACTGTTGTTGTTGCCGTATTTGATCGATAAAGCACGAAAGGTAATTTTATATATCAAACGCGTGGCTATCTGAATGAAGAACATCTTCTGCAAGTGTATTAGAGCAATCATATGCAAAAAAAAAAAAATATATAGAAAGCAAGCAGCATAATATGAAACCAAAGAGTATTTATCTAAGCGAACAACATGAAATTGACAGCAGCAGAAGCCAATGGGGACTAAAATGGTTTTAATAGTCTGCAAAATTTTGAAGCTTTTGTTTGCTTATTTTTATTTAAATTTTTTTTTGTTCCTTAAAATTATCAATGTTTTGTTAGCAGGTGTTTTATGTGTTTTTGTGTAAAACACTATAACCAAAAGAAAAAAAAACTACTAGGGTAATCCGATAGTCTCTTATGTGAGTGATTGTGTCCATAAGATGTTGCATTAGTTTTTATGTGGAACACTTATGTGATCAACTTTTTTTAATTGGGGTCATACCAAACAAATGATAATTGAGTCGAAGTGGCCACCCAAAGTGACATTTTAATTACCACAAATCTGTTTTTAAAATAAGCCGATAGGAGGCCATCGAGATAATGATTTAGAAGAGAACAATCGACAGATTGAAATACTCGTAACTATTTGGTTAATGAAACTGACTAGATCTATCGCGGACTTTAAAGTTATTAAGTAGACCAGGCTACCGTATGAGTATTCATTATAAAATAATTATGTCAGCTGCGTTTTCAGTTCGGAAATAATTTTTGGTTAACAATGAGGGCTTGTAAAAAAGCCCGTGATTTATTGAATTACCTCTTAACTAAATATTGATTTAAACCTTCGAGGACAGGTTTTAAACCGTTTGTAATAAAAATACAAACTATGACCCATTCTACTTGTATAGGCTAAGGTAAGCAGTTTGCGAAATCTGAAAGTCAAATGACCTTCCTACGAAGTCCTGGAAGAAGTTGCTTATAAGCAACAATTGTCCACAGTGGTTAATAAATGTATAAATGTATAATGTATGTACTTAGGTATTGTATAAAGAAAAAAATTCTTGCTTGTGTTCGAACACAAATAAATTCTACATTTGGAACATTTGGAAAGCGGAGTTACAGTTTTACACATAGTGCAGCGACCTTTCTGACCCCATACCACCCAATGGTATTTTTCGTCATATCGCAGTGTTTTGGCTGGATCTGGGGTGTAATTCCGTTTTAATGAAGGGCTGCAAACACTGCCTGATGACGAAGGCAAGGTTGATGGTGAGGCTTGCTGAGTGTAAGGGGCCTGTGGGTGTGAGGGGTTTGTAAAAGACGTCCCCTTGCACGTTTAGTGACGTCAGAGGAAGACGAAGCGTTAAGTAGCGATTCTACTATATCCATTTGAAAATATATTAGTGGCATTGGTTTAGACATTTGTTTGATAGCTTTTAAGTCTTTAGTATAGATATAGTAAGCAGGTACAATTGTGCAATTGTACCTTTTTTGGTACTATTTTAACTCGCATGGTATAATAGTACACCAATGACTAATTAAGTACATTTAAGGAATCTCCGCAGTTTCACTCCGAATTTCTTTTCAAACAATTGACATATAATTTTCACTTTTGAATAAGTTATAATTCACACTATGCAAGTCTTATTGCTTAGTTGATTAGTTTGTTGAACAGAGAGACGAGGGGAACATACATTTTTCTATTCCCTGCGTCTCTCTCTCCTGAAAAAGTTATCAGCTTAGCAATAAGACTTGCGTAGTGTAAATAAAGACTATATTATGAAATATTATGAATTTCAACTTACAAGCAAATTTTGTGAAAATGATTCGCTGGCCATAACAAAGTCAATTATTTTAATAAAAACAATATGTTATTTAAAAAAAATATTTTAGTACAATTAAGGTAAAAAAGTACAATTTTGTAATGCTTTTGGTACAATTTTAAAATTCTCAATGCATTCCCTGGCGCATATACCATTTTTTGAATCTATGACTAATTTTGTAAAGCTTGTCGGATGAGTCAATTCCTCCCATATGCTGATTATAGTCGTTAACTATAGCTGGGCGGGGAATATGTATGATTTTTTCTCTATGCCACAGGAACGCTTGCAGGATCCCAATGGCTGGTTGGACATATAGGTAGACAACAGCTTTGTTATCAATCCAGCGGATTGCAGTTAAGTTATGAGCTACTTCGCATTTCATATCATACGAACCTCTTCCAGGTTATTTTATTTCGGCTTATGAAAGCCATTCTAGTTTGCTGCATGGTTCCAGTTGCGAATATGCCCATTCCTTTTAGAGCTACCATAGGCTTCCATAATATTGACCATAAAGTCAGAATTTGCTTATAAGCAACTATTGTCCTCAAAGGGTTAATATTGCCATCATTATATAAAAAAATTTTAATCAGGCTTTTAAATTCAGTATTTTTCATTCTTATTGAATCCCAGCAAAAAATTACAATACAAATCATTAACTACATCATTAATGAACTCAGCTCCAAGTAGTTCCATTTCTGATGAATCATCAATGAATTTAACACATTGTTCTCATAGGAAGGAAGTGATCTAAATAACTGAATGGTATGCGCTTAAAATGTTGTCTACAACAATGTTCTTTTGTACAAACAACAGCATAAGAGCTTAAAGGCAGCACAAAGGGATCATTATATTGTACCCACGTGAGCTGGATTCTAGCTTTCTACTTTTCCTCATCAGCAACCTGCTTACCTAATCTAACAGCACAAGAGTATAAATTCAGTACCTGTAGTGACTGGTATGCAATGAAAGTTGAGTATATAAGATTACTTATGATGATTCAAAACTGAAAAATCAGATCTTTTGTTCAATCACTTTCCAGAATTAGTAAAGAACAATGAACTATGAACGAAGTGAAAGAACTAAATTGCTTCATCGTTCGGATCAATCTAAACGATTCAGTAAAATGAACTACCTGGCACAACTTAAGTGATTAAAGAAACTGAATTTCATGTGCTTATTAAGCGTTATTTTTTTGCGGGCCAAGGCTAAGATTTGGTACTCTTCAACATCAGTTTCTACATAAAATGGGAATTCCGTGGCTGTACAAAGCACGGACGATAATTCCTAATGGACTAAATTATATAAACAAAACCTAGATTCAATGAAAATTTTAATTAAACTTTTAATCAATCAAATTTATAAAATAATTAACTCAATGAAATTTTTAATAGAATATTTATATAATTTTTGAATAGAATTATTAATTAATTATACGATTTTCTACATACAAAAATAAAATTAAATTTACTGCAAAATATTATTGCTCTGTCAGTCATGTCATCTAATTAATGTAAAACTTGCAAGAAACTAAATAAATTCAGTAAATTGTGACTTTAGCTCGCACACGAAGGGTTCCGTACGGACACTGCATACAAAAAGGGTGAATAGATTTGAGGTTAAGAATTAAACTGGCTGTCAAAAAGTGAAATGACAGTAATAGAGCTGTTATTTTTTGACATTTATTTTAACACTGGAACGCTATACTCTTGAACAAAGAATTTTAGTTGCGAAATTTGCGCTGCATTAACGAGATAAGCGAAGCTTTGTTGCAAAATGTGATTAAATTTTTTTTTGAAAAGAGCGGACGTCCGCCGACGTGCTAGAGGAGTACATTTGCTCGACGTTATATTTCATTATTGTTTCCATATTTTTGCTTTACACTTTTTACATTAAACTGAATTTGTCAAAATAAAGTATATGTTTTACTTCCTAACATTAAATTTTTTGCAAAACTACACGAGCTTAATAAGCCTATTTAATCATAAATCTTACTTTATGCAGACATTTAAATAAAATTGTTTTAGCGTTTTCTTAGTTTAGGTGCTTTTTACGTTCTGCATTTTTTTAGTTTTTGCGATTTTTTACTTTGGAATTTTTTTTTGTTTTGGCGATTTTTTGTCTGTTTTTTTTAAATTTTCCTGGTTATTTTTTAGTGTTAGCGATTATCTTTTAGTTTAAGCGATTTTATTCGATTTATGACAACTTTTGTTAGGTTTTTGGCAACCTTTTTTCTTTTCCTTTTCTTGAATTTAAATGATTTATTTTATCTATGGTTCTATTTTTCATTTGAGTGTTTTTTTTTGTTTTGGCGATTTATTTCTTTTGGCAATTTTTCGTTGTAGTGATTTTGATCTGTTTTTGACGATTTTCCTATTAGTTTCTTAGTGTTAGCGATTCTTTTAGTTTTAGCGATTTTTTTCGATCTATGACGATTTTCCTGGTTGTTTTTTAGTGTTGGCGATTCTTTTAGTTTAAGCGATTTTATTCGGTTTATGACGACTTTTGTTATCTATGGTATTTTTCATTTGAGTGTTTTTTCGTTTTGGCGATTGCTTTCGGTTTTCAGTAATTTTTTTATTTTTTAGTTTAAGCGAATTTCCTAGTTTTGGCGATTATTTTGTTTGGAATTTTTTTGTTTTGTTGTGGCGGTTTTTTCGGTTTTTAGTGATTTTTTTTTTTGATTTTGTGGCATTTTAGCAATTTATTTTATTTTTGGTAATACTTTTCATTCGACATTTTTTTAATTTTGAGATTTGTTAGTTTAACGCATTTGCTTCTTACGGTTTCCAAAATACAGCAAGTTGTAAAAATAGATAGGGCACCCTTTATATATAAATATATATATGTATGTGTATTAGGGCGGGCCGATGTAAAAATCGCACAAATTACAAGAAAAATCGTATTCTAGGGATCAAGAAATCACAAATGTTTGTATGGAGAACCCACCAGGGGTGTTTCCAGGGAGTGTTCCACTGGCATAGGTGGGTCGGCCCTCCAAAATTAGTGGGCGTCGGTCATACATTTTGACACGATTGAGGAACTCTAAATGGGTCAAAGTTAGATTTTTAAAAATTTGACCCTTCAAGAAAATTTTACCCTTCGGATCAGAAGTCGGGCCATCAAAATATATTTTAGAGGTATGGTACCTTAGCAAAGTTTTTTGTTTTGATATATAGAATACGATTTTCCTTGTAGTTTGAGCGATTTTAAATATATATATATATATATATATATATATATATATATATATATATATATATATATATATATATATATATGTTTACTGGTTTTTTTTTGCTTCCTATAACGAGCATAGGGCCCTTTAATTTCGATTTTTTTAATTTCATTGTTAATTGGTTTATTTCAAGACTCTATATATATTTAACACCCTTTAATTTTTAACTGTCATATATTGTTGTAGCAGCTAACATTTTACATATTCGGTGAAAATTTCAGGTCCGCAGCATTTAGGGTTCTCAAGAAATCAGCCTATGACAAACAGACGGACATCATAGCGAAAACAATAGGGTTCCTTTTGACCTTCTTTGTACGAAATCTTTAAAAAGAATTTATTAAAACAAAAAACTTAAAATTTTCCATTTCGTTCTTTCTTCCGCTTCTGCCCATGTTTACTTGACAAACTGTACATTTGCTTACAAGTTATAAAATTTAATTTTTATCTACAATAACATCACAAAACAATGCCAAGGAATTTCAAATTAAACTCGCCATAAAAATTACTATTACTCGTATACCAGTGTAACGGATCACTTTAATAGTGAAGAATATTTATTTATCTATTACACAAAAAGTTTTATTTTAGAAAATTAGTTAAATTGAAAAATTGCAACCTCATTTTAAACAAGCAGTATAAATGGTTGTTAAGCAAATGAGCAAATTTCAAATAATTGTGTTTCATAAAATTGTCAATTTAAGAAGAAAAGTCATAAAATGCAACACAATACAATGACATGCGAGACAACAATGCAAACAAAATGCACTTGTGGCGAAAATGCATTTTGCAAAATACTCGGAGTGCATACAATTAAGAATGTGTGTCACGTCACATACGGTCACTGAAAGATGTACAAAAAAATAAACGTAGAAACGTTTAACTATTTAACCGTAGTAAACACGTTTTTTATTACACCAAAGTACACTACACGAAAAGAATCGGTGGTATTGGTGGATGATAAATGTTGAGTGATATAAAAATGGGCGAGAAAAATTTCTTTTTTAAATGATTGGTTGCCAGCTATTAGACCTCAGGAAAGTATACTCTGCAAATTATGGTTGGCTGCATTCTTTTGAAGAGGTGTATTTTTTGGGGAAGTGAACGCACGACCACCGCACTTATACTCGTACTTTGGCTTAATAAAAAAATACATCAAAAGTTCCTCTTTTTTAAAAATTAAAAAAAAATGGAATCCCATTGAAGGCTGAACTGAATTTGAGAGATAATATTTAAATGTGATTTGATATTGCACTTCATTACAATGATTTGGTTCAAGCGCTAATGAAATGCGTATATGGACATGCTAAACCACCAGCAAATAGATTTCAATTATTGTAAAAATTAATTAATTACACAGAGGAAAGTATGAATCGTAACAAGTTATATAGTCAGAGCAGGAGAAGGCTTTGCATTCAGTTGATAACTGAATAAATTTGTTATAATTCTTCTTAAGAGTTACTTGGAGTAAAGAGGGCGCTGTTGACTAAAATAGTAAGTGCATCGAATACAAGGCAATGAAAGTTTTCAAGAGACGGAGATCAATCCCTGGCTGACCCAGTTATGTCAACATTATAAATTTTTCTGATGTGCATTAGTATCCATGATAATGCATATTGTCTTCCCTCGTCAATATTTGTAGCAAAGAATCGTAGGCGAATTGAAGTAACTCATCAAATAGCAAAATACTTAGCTTCTGTAGTGAGATTACTTAACACTAGAGGCGCTACAGCAAGACTATAATAATTAACAAAACGCACAATAACAGACCTATACAGTGTGGGGCGAGAGAATTCCTCCGATGTTCTTTTGCTAGATTTTTTTTTAATAACTAGGGGAACATCTTCAAATTTTTATGCGTAGGGAATGCCAGCTAATCCCAATTACGTACCACATCGTTGGGTCGACATCTTGGGCAACAGCGATATTCTAAGCAGAACAGATGATCCGGAGCCGACCTGCCTTCAAGGCGAGTGACCAAAGGCCGCAGCGTTTTTCCATTTGGTGGCGGAATGCCAGGAAATTTGAGATGAAATTCACGCTGCAACAACGCAACCGACGAATTATTGCACAATAATTCGGCAAAAAAAAAAACCGCCTTCTGATAGAAGAAGATAAGAAGAGGAGCATGAAATATAAAATTAAATTTTAATGCAAAATTGTATGTTTTTCAGAGCTCAGAGTGCGTGGTAAGTCTTGTAAGAATTGGTAAAGTAGAACCACTTAAAATAAAATAATAAGTTTTGATGGGCGTGACTCCACCCATTTTTTTAAATAGAGGGTTTTAGAGCTCAAGGTGTGTGGTAAGTTTTGTAAAAATCGGTTTAGTAGATCCGCGTGAAATATTATAATAAATTTTAATGGGAGTACACCCCGCCCATTTTTACGACTTTCAAATTATTTAATCACAAGGACCAAAGGTGTTTGATAGGTTTCGCAGCAATCAAATAAGTAGTATAACATCAAATTAATTTAAAAAAATTTCGGGTGTGTCCCGCCCACTTTTTTACAATGGAACCAATGGCAAGCTATAACACCTCAGACAAAAAAAGAGTTTTTACAGTCGGTCTCAAATTTACCGAGTTCTGATGGGATGATGCACTTTGCTCTAATTCAATGCTGGCCAGCGAGAGAAATGTATTCGCATATGTGTGTGTATTCATTTGTATAAGGAACCGATTGATGTTCGGCACTCTGGTGCCTACTTTGGCCAGCGTAGCTCTAAATCCAGCACGTAACCATTTTGCATATAGTTCTTTTCTTTCTTCGAGTGAAGAATTAATGAAGAGAAAAAAGTGTTTATTCCAGTAAGTCAAAATTTTTTTCTTCGATTATTTATTTGTTTCGTAGTAGTAATTTTTTCAGTCGACTTGATCTCCCACTCCAGTCTTCGTAACACACATTTATTTACATGGAAACCAATAAAATAACTCATTCGATTGTTTTCAATATATTCAATAGTTAATCACTTAATCACAATATGATTGATAATATGGGGATAATTTTTATAAATATTTCCAGTCTTATTTCTCTTTTAATATAAATATTTCTTTAATTTACGATCATGGGAAAATCATAAAATAAAAATAGCCATAAACTGATTTATTTCAATAATTTTTATACATATCGTTTCTGTTCTATTTTTATAGCAAAGAGAAAAAAAAGTATCCTTTGTTTTAAATTTAAAACTCATTTGGCGTATGAGAAGATAAATAAAAAAAAACTGAAAATAAGAATGAATGTATGAAAATCTGAGTTCGATAACAGAAAATTTGTCATATTATTTTGTGTTGGAAGATAAATATAAAAAACAAATAAATTAACTTGGCGCCAGACATCTGATTTTCGTCATTATTATTATTATCGTCAACCTTGCGCCCGTCATACACGAAATAATTCTAAGTTCTAATTTTTTAGCGCACGTTTTGCCATGCGAAACATCATCATCAGGTCTTAATTGAGAAAAATTATGTATATGACTGTTGAGTTTACTCTATTGCTAATTTTATGGGGTAACATTTTTGAGCCGAATTCATATCATGGTGGTCCCTCTCCCGACGCTTTTAATTTGCATAAATTAAATGAAATGTCGCAAAGTAGAATTCTATGCTTTTGTGTTTTATTGTATTAAAAATAATGTTTAGGGTTCCGCACACCAAAGGTGAAAAGGAACCCTATTGTTTTCGCTACGATGTCCATCCGTCCGTCTGTCTGTCTGTCGGTCTGTCTGTCTGTCACTGTCTGATTTCTCAATAACAAGTATAAGCTACGGACCAGAAATTTTCACAGAATATGAAAAATTTTGCCCTTACAGCAACGAGTTAAAAATTAAAGGATGTTCGAAAGCGTGCAACGAAACATATACATATATAGATACTTGAAATTTTCAAAGTTATTGTATTTTTATGCAGACTACAACAATTAACAATGAAGTTGAAAAACCAAAATTAAAGGTTATTCTATCAGTTAATGTAATTTTCGTCAATCGTAGGAGGCAAAATCTTGAAATTTTCAAAAACACTAAGACTAAAAAATACCACAATTCAAAAAGCCCGAAACAAAAAATCGCCAAAATAAAAAATTCGTTTAAGAGGAAAAAACTGGTATCCCCATATATAATATAAATTGCTAAAATGCAAAAAAAATAATCAAAAAATGGTCACCAAAAATCTAAAAAAAATCGCCGAAAACCGAAAAAAATCGCCAGAACGACTAAAAAAAACTCGAATGAAATATTAAGCCTTATTTTCGATTTTATCCTAAGCGATATGTTATCGAAATTAGGGTTTTTTATTGAAATTGATTAAGTTTGGAATTATCAAAATGCCAAAACTATTGATATATGTATTTTGAAATACAGGCTGTAAAATATTATCGTAAGCGACAGTTTACGTACAAAAGCATATTTGTAAATTAAAAAAATCCTATAAATTGTTATATCGATATGTAGCCTATCGATCATTCAAAATCTGGTGATTCGTTTACATTTTAGCGGTTTATATTTTTTTTGGTTATGTTCTTCAAACTAGAACTTAAAAATATGTCTTGTAAGAAAACAAAAATTTCCAGCTAGGAAATAAGATCGCCAAAACGAAAAAAAAATTCCGAAATAAAAAAATACTTAATTGAAAAATATCGCCAAAACAAATTAAAAAAAACACCAAAAGTAAAAAGGTCAGAAAACCCCCAAAATCGTCAAAACGAAATAAATCCATAACTAAAAAAATTACTTAAGCGAAAAATATGTATTAAGAAATAACAAAATAAAACGCCAAGAACCGTAAAATCTCCATAACGGAAAAAAGCGTCAAAGCGTCAAAGCGTCAAAACTAAAAAATAGCTGAAAAATATCGCCAAAATTAAAAAAATGTGTAAATGAAAAATATCGCCAAAATAAAATAAGAAACTAAATTTAAAAAAAAAATAACCAAAAGTAAAAAGACAAAAAAGTAAGATCACCAAAACCCCTCAAAAAATCATCAATATGTAAAAAAGCTCCAAGCCTAAGAAATCAAAACAAAAATCGGCAAAAACCGAAAAAAGTCGTCATAACGATAAAAGCGAAAAAATCGGTCAAACAAAACCAATCGGCACAACGACAAAAAAACTAAAACTAAAACGGCCAGGACAAAATTTTTTTACAAAATGTCTACATCAGATAAGATATTCGATTATAGGGGTTAAAGTAGTATAGTACAGGGTGTCCATCGCCATTTTGGTAAATATTAGTCTGTCTTAATTGTTCTCATTTGGCAGTGGAACAGTAGACACGTGGCCAATTTATTGTGGAAAAATATTCGATAATCCAACGTGTTTTAATCGTTAAATCATTTTATCAAAATTAATCATCGATTACTGTCACGATGAGAAAGTTACGTTATTTCAAGAAAAGGTGACAGTGGTTGGCCTCCACGGTCGTCTTTGACTGCTTCCGACTTTGTTTGTTTATGCAAACAAACTATTTAGAAACGCTAGAGCAACTCAAACAAAATATTCGTGATAAAATTAATGAAATACCGCCTGAAATGTGTGAGAATTTAATGAAAAATTTGCTCAAAAGGGCTCGCATTTGTGAGGCTAACAGAGGCGGACATTTATCTGATATTGTATTCTATACATAATTGCCGACATTAAATAAAACATTTATCAATATAAGATCAATTCTCTTTCATTTAATCAAAAATTATATACAAACAAAGTAGTATACGTTCCCGGTGGACACCCTGTATTACATATTGTTACCTTAATATAGAAAGGAACTAAACTTATTATTTGTTTGAAATCGAGATTTTTGCATTTTTCAATACTTTAGCTGTTCTTGTATCGGAATATGCAAAAAAAATCTATTTCAAAAAAAATATGAGTTAGGGCCTTTCTATACCAAGGTATCGATATGTACAGTCGAAGCCTAAAAATATGTTAAATGCGCTGATATACTAAGTGCACTTAAAAAAGGATTTTGAACAATAATTACAGAAATTATATATTTTATGCAGTTAAATCAATGTGCAGCTAACAATCATTGATTTTTTGTATGAAAATATTTTAATTACCAAAATTTTAGGGCACTTATATTAAATGTGCAGGTATAGAAAGTGCACATAAAAAAAACGAATTTGTATAAGATTTTAAAGAATAGTGACAGAAATTTATATTTTAGGCAGTTAAGTCCAAAGTGCACTTAAAAAAAAAGCAGCTAAATCAAAACTACTGTACAACAAATCTCATACGGATTTAATTACTCACAATCAGTTACGGTCTTTGATGAGCAATACAAAATTATTGCGAACAGCTGTATGCGCCATCTGTTTTTTTTTAATTCAAGGCTAATGTGGGTAGAAGGTTTCTCAAAAGTTGTTTCCATGATGAAGCATTACTGCACTACTTACCCTACCCTGCATGCGTTTTTCCAGACAACATTAAACAGCTCTGGGAAGTATTTATTTGAAATTATATCAAGAGGTTACTTATTTGTAATTTACAACAGATTTCGTAGTATTTCATTTGTCATAAATAAATGGCATTTGTGCCTGGTAGACAAGCAAACAAATAATAATTCTATTAAATGTTGAACAGATTGTTGTACTTGCTGATTGTTTGTTATTGTTGTTGTTTTTGCGTTTAACAAATAAATTATTTAGTTGTGATGACTTAAATTGCTTCATACTCAGCTGGAGATATACATAATATCCATCTCTCATCATCTCTCCAAATGATGTTTTATATTAAATTGTCGAATAAGTGG
This sequence comes from Tachina fera, assembly GCA_905220375.1. NCBI lineage: Eukaryota > Metazoa > Arthropoda > Insecta > Diptera > Tachinidae > Tachina > Tachina fera. The sequence continues at coordinate 47,135,700 of LR999964.1, read as the reverse complement.
ACTTTTGTTTGTCCATTTCATTTGTATTTCTTCTAATTCTTTAGATAAACACGAGTAATAAAAAAGTATTTTGCAATTACTTTCATTGAATTTCAAGAATGAATTTCGTAACTCGTATTTTGTATGTTCATTCATGGTAGAATTATGAGTATGTACAAATGTAAATATTTAAATGTAATAGTCTAATGCTTACGGGAGGTAAATAATGATTCTAATTAAGTTTAAATGGAAATTCCGGATGCAAGCAATTGTAATCTGACTGCAGGCAACAAATAAGTCTTAAAAAAGCCAACAAAAACAAATAAATGCATGTACATATTTTGTAAATATAATTCAAAGGTCATTTTCTCAAACTAAAAAAGAAAAATCAATTGTGATTCATTTATGAAGTCCATACATAAATTTATTATTGTAAAGTGGGATTGCACAACACAAATCTAAGTGAGCGTTTTTCATTTGTGTTTTCATATTAAGCTTGCTAAAAATTAGAACTTTCATTATATTGACAGTTTAAATTACTAAGTGCTCTGCAATATTTTCTAAATATCGCAACCCAGCAGCATTAGTGCCTCAAAATTTGCGAGTGGCGCTAGATGCAGTAATTATCACGTTGAAAACCGAAGGTATTGGGTTCGAGCCTGGTCTTCGACCGTCATTAAGGAAATACACCACACATTTGTCTGATTCTCAGATTTTTCTGAACTACAGCGGCTTCAGCAGATACTGATGTAACATCAGAGAGAGTGCCCTCCTCTGTCGATATATTGTAGCAGAATCATCAGCGAAGTAAAATAACTAATACAATGTCTACTAAGCACAGCTTTAAAAATTTAATACGCCTAATTGACACCAGAGGCGCTGCAACACTGCATTATTAAGAAAAACATGCAAAAAGCAGAGTTCTAAAAACAATGAAGCTTTCCTGTATCTCTTCTTTCAGCACCTGTCTTCCCTATCACTATCCTATCACTATTTTTTACACAAGCTAACACCTCACGAAGACCTCAGCCCCGTGCGGCCGGTTATTATGCTAACCAGTAAAAGGTATTCTATTCTGGCTTAACATCATTAAAATCCAAAATAGTATTTTGATTAATAAAAAGTGTAACCGAATTTGTTTTTTTTACACATGTTCCTTACCACCAACCGAAGGCTTGGAATAGTTTAATAGTTTCGCAAATGGCCTGCAGGCTGCACACTTGCCTCTAAAACAATAGCTTTAGATTTAACGAAAATTCATATACATATTCGCTTAAGCAAAATGGCAAAAAGTTAAATTTTATCAAGACGAGCTGTTTGTTGTGCCAAATGAATACAAACTTTTTGTTTCGATCAACCAAAGACATTTGAAATATTTCATTTAATTTAAAATTTACATATCGTTGCCACATTAATCCAGACTTGAGCTTAAGCCAAACAAACCAAGTAACAAACAGAAGACAGAAACAACAATAAGCAAGATAATAAATTACCAGAACGATTCCTATTAATAACTTTAATTAACAAAAATAAACCCTTTTTTGTTAAACTCAACAACAGTAAGAGAAGAAAAAACCTTTAAATAAAAACGAAAAGGAATGAAATCCTTTTAACAAACTTGTAAAACATCAGAAGGCATAAAATATGTTGCACATAAAGGCACACTCTTATTTAGCTTATTTTTTACCCGCAACCGCAACTGAAAACCTCTAGAATTGTGTGTTGAGAGAAGGAATATGTTTTTGACCAGACACGGTAAACAAACAGACGTATTTAAAAAGTGAAATAAAATAAAATAAAAGCCAAACATACAGACATTGGCAATTCAGGCTACATAAGTATCTATAGTGTGGGAACTGAATTATTCAAATCAAACCGAACTTAAGTTAAGCTTCTCTTGAAAGTCAACCTAAGACGAACTCATGAGTACTGAAACTATTTATTTTATGAATCTTATATGCCTTGTTTTCCTTAAGGATTGCTGCTAAAGTTTTATTCAGTTTTGCTTTTCGATATTTTTTTCTTAGTTCATATGCATATTTATTGCATTTTCTTCGTTGCGGTAACGCCCCCATATTCACAATGGAATTTCAATTTCATTAAAGGCATCCATAAAAATTCATTAAAAACCAACCAACAGCTTTAACTGCACAAGATTAAAATATTTACGAGGTTAGTTTTTTATTTTTATTTTTTGGTCTACATTATAGTATGAATATATATGCGAGATCGTTTAGACGGATTTATTTTTGAAACCGCATATATTTGAAAATATTTCAGTAAAGTTAAATTTTCTGCCAAACTGTTTGCCAAGAGAGCGAGAGTATTTAATTGGAATTTTTAAATGAAGACGAATTTAACATTCCAAAACAAATAATAAACTATGGAGGCAGTTGAAAATTAAAAAAATTTTGATTTTCTAAATAATCCGTTCCACGCTGCCCTTACTTTGATTATAGCAGTCGTAATAGAATTTTTACCCGAAGCTGCACTCATTTAACTTAGTTTTATAAATTATGTACTTACTCACGACCCTAAGTAAATAAAAACAAAAATTGGCATGAAGTTAACGTAAGTGACGAAATTGATTTAGGTATTAGCGAGTTCCTCCAAACAATTTGACATTAAAAATGTTCGCATTACCTAATTTTAACCAACCTCTAAGTCCTAGCATGATTTTTACTATAAAGTTTCATGGCAAAACTCTTTAAGATCATTTTAAATTTTGCCACTTATGCTAAGTTCATGCCAGTTTTTGCTTATAGATAAGACCGTCAATGTATTTAGAAAAGTAGACTGCAGTCTGTCCACTATTTTTTAATTGTATTTTATAAATTATTTATTTTCCTCAAATATAAAATGTGGCAACACTGATCACAATAAGGTGGGACCCATTTTCCTTATCCTTTTTTGCCCGTACCAATTTTTTATCACAGCAATCGGTTATATAGAACAAAATAGGAAATATCTGTGGAAATGTTTAATAATCGTAATCGCTTAAGTCGAATAAAGAAAACATAATTTTATCACGCTCACACGCAAGTAGAATCATTGGCTCCCTTATCACAAGTCTAGACACTCCCGAAAAACACTGCTTGCTTAAGTCGACTTAAGCGATTATCCATATCGCCACATATATTTCATACTAAAGTCCTGCACAAGACAACTTATAAGAACTTTTAAGAAGGGATTTTTCAAATGCTTCACTACAGTGAAATCTTCTAAAAGAAACGCTAAAAGACACTGTTGGAAAGACATTTGTTTCAGTTATTGCAGGTGTAGGAGTAAAGAAGAAAATACTTCGTGACTGAAAAATTTTGTCATGCTTGCTTCTTCATACGCGTGGGCGCGTATACAAACGTCATGCATGTACATTAGGGTTGCCGATATTATTTTTATTTCTTCTACTCTCATCCCCCAAATCGGTTCAGTTTTATGTAAAAAAATACAAAAAATTTTCATACCGATAAGTTGTGTTTTAGGGGGTGCGTCTTGCCCTCAAAGTTGGCCCTCAAGCCCATATATGTATGAAATAATTTAATAAATATAAACTCTTATTGTACATGCTTAATATAAATAATTTCAACATAAATATAATTTTGGTATACACAATTTTTAGTATTTTGTTGGTTAATTTCTTAATTATTTTCTAAAATATTAATTTAAGCATAAAACTTTTTTTGGGACTAATATTGTTGACTACAAGAGCTAAAATATTGCAATATATCATATTGTTGTTAAATAATTTAAAAAAAAGATATAATGTATATAATGTATCGTGTTTGGTGGTTGAATAAGAAGTAATTTATTATTATTTCATTTCATGCTTACGAACTAGTTTGACAGATCATCTTTAATAATATATTAATGGTGTTGTAATGTAACTCACACCTAGATGGCACAACACTACAACTCCCATCTCAAGTTTAATAATAAGTAATAATATTCATTAAATTCTGGGCTTATATACCAGAAATACAAAAATAAGTTTTGTTATAATAACTAAATTTACCAATTTTAAAGCAAACACTTTTTCTAACTGACACGAAATGTAGTTATATACAAAAGCTCTTCTTGTTTTCAAATACAAAAATGATACGCATAACTTACACGTCATTTCCTATACTTTTAAATATAAAAATAAATTTGAAATATACAAAATATACTATAATATAAAAACTTATTCTTTGTAATTAGGACGTTGCAAACGCCTTAAATTACGAGATCTAGTCTCTTCTTTACACGGAGTAACGTTCAGCTGTCCACTTTCTTCCCCAGAAGCTGATTTATCAGAATCTGATGGATTTTTGTCAATGGAAGCACTTGGAACTGTTTGCTCGCCCACATCCGCACTCTCGTTTTTGTTTTGTGTACCACGAATCATTTGATTAACGTGTCTTTTAATTATTTTGTTATTTCGAGTTAAAATACAACGATACGATTGCGGACCTAAACGATCTTTAACCGTAGCTTCTTGCCACGTAGCTTTATTTGGATTAGAATAGTCACGAACAAAAACATTTCTACCGGTATCAAAATTAACAATTCGCGCCCCTTTGTGATTTTTGGTGTTTGACAACTGACTCTCTACCATTTTGTCCTTCACTAAAGGTGGACTAAGCATACTAAAACGTGTCTTAATCTCTTTACCTAATAACAATTTAGCAGGCGTTTCACCTGTAGTGCAATGTTTTGTTGATCGGTAATCAAACAAAAACGTATTTACGATCTCGTCGAGATTTTCACCATCACGTAGATTGGCCAAAAGAGACTTTTTAAAAGTCTTTACAAAATTTTCGGCTTGACCATTGGTTGCCGGGTGACCTGGAGCGGTCAAAATATGCTTAATATTATTTGCCTTCATGAAAAATTGGAATTCTTCGGCCGTAAACTGTCGCCCGTTATCACTCACTAGAGTGTCTACTAACCCAAACCTTCCAAAGACTTCACGCAATTTGCTGATAGTAAAACTAGACGTTATACTTTTTGTTTTAAATATCTCGACCCACTTTGAGTACGAATCGATGATTAAAAGAAAGTGAAAATCCTTAATAGGACCCGCAAAATCAATATGAAGTCTGGACCACGCGGAATCCGCGGACCTCCATGGAATTAATGGACCTTTTTCAGGACTTGGTTGGCCTAATTTACACGAAATACAATTAGAAACTAATTTTTCAATATCGTGGTCTACTTTAGGCCACCACACATATGAACGAGCTAACGATTTAGTTTTTACTATTCCAAAATGAGAATAATGCAACTGCTGTAAAATTTTACTACGCAATTTTTGTGGAACTATCACTCTAAAACCCCATAAAATACAATCGTATTCTACCGAAAGCTCATCTTTACGACTAACGAAAGGGACAAATTCATCACCCTTCAACGATTTAATTTTGCCAACCTGAATGGCTTCTTTCACTTTAGCTAAAATAGGATCACGTCTAGTTTCCCTAGAAATATCTTTAAAATTTAAATTTAGCTTATTATGCCCACTAATATAATTTACAAAACCAAAGTCTTCACTAACTTCCACTACTTTTCGTTGAGGAAAACGAGATAAATGATCTGCAGAATTTTCTGCACCTTTAACAAAACGCATGGTATAATTAAAACCAGATAAAATAAAAGCCCATCTTTGGATGCGAGCTGCTGCCATAACAGGCAACCCTTTTTTTTCTCCAAAAATGGCTAAAAGCGGTTTATGATCTGACTCTAAAGTAAAATGAACACCAAGCAAATATTGTTTAAGTTTTGTTACGCTAAAAACAATAGCCAACGCTTCCTTTTGTATAGTGCTGTAATTCTTTTCGGTTTGTGTAAGCGCACGAGAAACAAAAGCTATGGGCTTTGTCGACCCATCTGCGCACATATGTGATAAAATACCCGCTACCGCGTAATTAGAAGCATCCGTTGAAAGCAATATAGGCAGTCTAGGGTTAAAATGAACCAAAATTTTATCTGACGTCACCTCCCCTTTTAACGACTCAAAAGCATTTTGACACAATTTAGACCATTTAAATTTAACATCTTTTCGCAAAAGTTCATAAAGAGGTGCCATTTTATGAGCAAAATTAGGAATAAATTTTGAATAATAATTCAGCATCCCCACAAACGCTCTAACCTCAGACACATTTTTAGGAACTGGTGCTTCTAGAACTGACGAAATACGATCTTTATTCATACTCAAACCATCCCGATCAATGTTGAATCCTAAATAAGATACCTTATCTTTGAAAAATTCACATTTAGTACTATTAAGACGCAAACCTACAGACTCTAGCTTAGTTAATACCAACTCAATAGTTTTGACGTGATCCTCAAAATTACGACCTGTGATGATAATATCATCCAAATAGTTTACTACGTTTGGAATACCACGTAAAATATTCTCAATAGTCTTCTGAAAAATAGCTGCTGCGGGCTTGACTCCAAATGGTAAACGAGTCATTTTAAATATACCCATGTGGGTACTCCATGCGCATAATAATTGAGAACTTTCATCTAACAACAACTGATTATAAGCGTTAGACAAATCTAATTTTGTAAAGAGTTCTCCACGAAGAGAAGCAAATAGTTCGTCAATTAACGGAAGAGGATATTTAACGTCTTCTAAATATCTGTTAATGGTAGATTTATAATCCCCGCAAATACGTATCTGACCATTGGGTTTAATAATGGGTACCAAAGGTGTGCCCCACTCCGAATTGTCTACGTGTACTAACACGCCTTTTTCAACTAAATCCTGTAATTGTATTTCAATTTTTGTACGCCAAGCCAATGGCACAGGCCTTGGTTTACAAAAAATTGGTTTAACGTTCTCCATTAAATTTAATGTTACCGTACCCCCTGTGTACAAACCTAAATCTTCTCTAAATACGTTTACAAAACGTTCCTTTATGCTTAGTACGCATTCACTTATGTCCCTTATTGAATTGACATTCGAGAGACCGATACCGAACATTGTCATAAAATCACAACCTAATATAGGAGGGCTACTCGTATTTGTAACAACAAAACGTAAATTTTTAATTTGGCCACGAAATCTCACCGTTGCTAAAAACTCACCAATAATACTTATGCTATCTCCTCCGTAGGCACATAATTTTTTTGTACAGGGATTCAATGCCTTGTCTTTAAAAAAATTACTAAATGTTTCACTTGACATTAACGAACAAGCAGCCCCAGTATCCAAAACAAACTCAATCGTTACATTATTAACTTCAACCGACAATGTAAATGGAGCAGCAGAACGTTCACCCGTTACACTGTAAACAGAAAAAGCATTATCATTATTATATTCATTTACTTTTTTACAACTATTATTGTTAGGCAAATTCCTATTTGATACTTGAACCACATTAACTTGATTATTATTGCATACACTAGCTAAATGTCCCACCCTGTGACATTTGTTACAAATACTGGTTTTGTATTTACATTTATCGCTTGCGTGATTCTTCCATCCACAATGAGTACATTTCTTTTTTATCTTCTTGCTGCCGTTATTCTCGTAGACATTAAATTGTTTGTTGTTTTTACTGCTACTCGTTGTTTTATCTTTGCTGTAGTTGTTGTTGGTGTTATACTTTTTAAGTCCCCGTGCATATTTTCTTTGCACATAATTAACCTCTTCATTTGTGCCCCTTTGCGCATACAGCTTAGCCTCCATAGTTAACGCCTTCCTTAATGCCACTTCTAAAGTAAGGGTTTCATCTTCCTCACACAGCCTTTCAAAAATTTTACCATCAAATCCAGTGACAAATTTATTTAACATAAATTTTTCCAGCTGTGTTCCAAATTTGCACTCCATTGCTAATTTTTTTAGACGTGCATACCACACCGATACTGATTCTTCATCCCTTTTCTTTGCGTCAAAAAAATTTCTACGCTCCCGAAAAATTATAACAGGGGATGAATAATGCTGGTTTAGCATGTCACATAACTCCTTATATTTCTTCTTGGCAGGTAAATCAGGGAAACACAATTCTCTAAACAAGCCATACGCTTCTAGACCAACAGCCTTCAATAACGTTGACGTTTTTATGCGGTCTTCTTCCACCGCCGTCTCCACAAAATGAGAATCCAACACCTCTTGCCAAAGACACCACTTGTCCACAACCGGCCGGAACTCCCTTATACCAGTTGCCATGGATGTTGTAAAAATACTCTCGTTGTGAGCTATTGTTGTATCACTTTGACCTGGCATCTTTACAATATTAAACAAATATGTAAGACCATCAAAATTCACACGATCTTTTATTTTACACAGAAAATCTGCTTATTTATATAATATTTATTATATATAACAAAAAAGTTCTTTTAATACAAAATGTATTCACGAGAAGAAAAAAAAATTAACTGTTTCTTTTTTTTATGCCTCTGCTATGCACACTGTTGTTGTTTTTTATTTTACTAATCCTCGTCGCCACTATAATGTATCGTGTTTGGTGGTTGAATAAGAAGTAATTTATTATTATTTCATTTCATGCTTACGAACTAGTTTGACAGATCATCTTTAATAATATATTAATGGTGTTGTAATGTAACTCACACCTAGATGGCACAACACTACAATATGCAAAAAAATACATTGAAAAATTGGGCTTGAAGGTCAACTTTGAGGGGCGGACGCAGCCTCTAAAACACAACTTATCGCTATGTTTTTTTTTTGTATATGTTTTTTACATAAAACTGAACGGATTTGGTGGGGAAGGGAGAGAACATAAGCAATGAAAAAAAATTACACACATACATACATACATAAGTTGTGTGTATGCTCTTTTATTTTTCTTCCCACATGCAAACGCACACATGCAGCCTTATTTATAAAAATTAAAAAGGCTTTATAAAGGCTTTTTAAGAAAAACTTTGCATGAAACTTTTTTTTAAAAACCCTTTATAAAGACTTTTTAAGTTTTATAAATAAGGCTGATAATAGCTTACCATCCACATCTTACATACACTCAAACGTACAATATGCAAAATAACAAGCGCACACGCATCAACACTACTTCTTTTGATTTTTTGTTATGAACAAGCAGTCTTAGCGACATCGCTTCTAAACACTCATATACATGAGCATCATCGCATTTATCGTGCTTCGGTTATTAAACGACAGCATTTATTATTGGTTTAGTATAATACATACCACGAGAATACATTTAAAAAATAAGACGTATTTACATTTCAAGAGTGTTTACCCATGCCTCGATTTCATACGGGCGACTTATTTGAAAATAAAAATATTGCAAATACAGAATTTTGTCGCATAAACAGCGAATTAATTTTTTTTTGTCAACATAAATAAGTTTTCTATAGAATTGCTACCCAGTTGGTATGCTTTTGCTATGTAGTATAAATAGTGAGTTAATTTATTTGCTAATATTTATAATAAAAATAAATGATTAATTTTCATTAAATTTATTGAGATAGCTGAACGCAAAATCTGGCAACACTGATAATAATTATAAAATTACATATTGGTCTTTTTCCTTAACATTTTATTATAATCCCAATTTGTTATCACACCATGAGAATCGCTTAAATACAACACTGTTACTACGTTTATACGCGCACTATTTGTAAATAAGAATTAGACTTTTGTCCAACAGTTCAGAAATAATTTCTTATTCAGTAATTTTAATTTTTATTGAATGAAATATTTTTATTAATTAATGTGAGTTTATAAAGAAAAGAAGAAAAACTAAACTAGACTTTTTAGCTGGGGGAAATACCGATATTTTTCTGTGCAGCCACGCATTATCTACTTGGGTAGAGATTCTTATTAACATCATCGGGGATAATGTTTAATTGAACTGAGCTGGTTTCAAATTTTATTTTTAAGTTCTATTAAAATTAAAAACAATCCAAACAGTCAATTGAAAGTGCTTCATTTAATTCTAATATTATCAGATGTTCGCTGCACTGACAACGTGTTATATAAGAACTTCCAAATATCTAAGTTATGCTGACTACACATCTGGCATTTCTTGTGTTGTCATTTAGTAGTGTTATTTTCCAAATGTGCCCAACTCCGTGCACAATATGTTTTTATATGAATATCAATGCCACACAACGAAAAATATCGAAAATGATCAACTTTTCCAATAGCACACACTATTGCGATGCACAAAATGCCATAGTGTGTACATATGTGAGTTAAACTGAATTTTGAAAGTTACGATGAATGCTTAAAAAAACTTCATCAAACTTTTACTTTCTTCAAAAATAACAAACAATATTTTTTCCAATATTTTTTTGCAAGCAAATTTTTTCTTTTTCTCAACTGCATTCTTGTGTTTTTTGTTATTATTTTTATTATGACTTTCTTGTGGATAAAATGTATGATTTAATAATGCCTTGCCCTACTCTACATTTTAACTTTTATTTTCTGCGAATACTGACTGACTGCACCGATGTGCCAGTGTAGTCGGTCACTGCGAGTGTGATGGTGACAATTAAGTTCACTGAGTGAAATCAAAAACTCCACAAAAACCATAAATGTGTGTCAATGTGAGTTATGTTCTTATTTCATACAAAATTCATACAATCATTTAAATATGTGTGTATGTATTTGTTTCTTTATTTTCTTTTTATTACAAATACAAATTGTCTCTATATTTATTGGTGACTTTGGTTTGGTCCGGTTTGTTGTGGTTCGTTATTGCTTGATGTTGTTGTGGCCGTGCATACAAATTTAATTTAAATTATAAAGTAAAACACAAATAACAAAAGAAATAATTGTAACACTGTTCATCAGCGCACTCACGTATGTATAACAAGTGGGTGACTCATTGTTAACAGCCATAAAGTATTAAAAACGATAAACAATTTTTTTTGTTAATGAAATTATTTTGTTATCTTGTTTTTTTTTTGTTTTTTGTAATTTTTTTTTTACTTAATTCACCTTTTTTTGAGGATTCTCACGCACGCACACTATGAAATAATAATAATAAGAAAAAACACCCACAAAGGCACACACGCTGATTAACGAAAATGATGATTCGAAAGAAGAAAAAAAAAAAGAAATGAGAAATGAAATAACAAACATGATAATAAAACGATAATGCCGACAAAAAGGCAACCCCAATCAGACATCTATGCAGCCACACATCAACCATCCAACATCATCACATGCGAATAAGTACGAGTACCGGTACCCGTACACAAACGACAGACAATAACAGGGACCAGCCGCCAGAAAATCAACATCATTTATATCGGGCAATTAAGTTAATGAGAAGGTCCCTAGATAACACTTAATTAGGGTGTAAAATCGTCGCCTTTAGTCAAATCATCTTCAGATGTTTTTAGTTTTTAAGCGCCACTTCTCACTCAAGTTGCCTTGCAACATGAAATAAAAAAATGTTGACGATTGCGTTGGTTGGTTGGTTGGTTGGTTGGTTGGTTGGTTAGAGACCAGCGGAGGATAGTGTGTGTTAAAGAATTAAAATCATAAGATATTTATCTTAAACACTAGAGCATCTCTGCGTTATATCCATTTCGAGTTACATTTCAAACTCATTTTCTTATTTTTAAACCAATCTCACGGAGTAAGCCCAGAACTATTTTCATTTCCCAGTTTTTACAAGGCACTGGATTTGGAATATCTGAAACTAAATGAGTAAACTCTCAAAGCTGAGTAAACTTCTTCTAAGCTTTAGAAGAAAGACAAAGCAAAAACGACCATAACGTATGCTTAAACACCCAAAAGCATTTTATTGTAGATTTCAATTCTGATTCTGAAGGAAGTCATAACTTAAGGCCCAACTATAATAGGAATAAGCGAACTTAAGCAACTGTGCGGTTACATATAAAACGTATGTGGCAAACTATAATGTACTTATAGAACTTTTCGTCAAGTTTAGTTAAATGTCATTTGCTTAAGCTAAGTGCAAAACGCACATTCCGTACGGAAAACACTGTGTGAATTTTTTAAAAATATTCATTCATTTTAAATATTTTTTTATTGTTTCTTATTTTAAACTCAAAAAAGAAAGCAAAACTTTTATTTTAATTTTTTGTTTTACAATACACATATACACATGAGTTTATCTACATATGTATGTTCATTTTTGTACTTTTTAGTAGGCAAAACAAATAAAACAAGTAATAAAGTGGTGGATTTAATTATACGGATATTCCAACAAGTTAATTTGATTGAATTGCATTCATTTAGTTGTTATAAAAAGAAACAAAGTTACTAAAAAAATTGTGAACAATACCTATGTATATGTGCAGCTGTGGCTAAAGAATACTTAAGTGCATGTAAGTACATTGTTGCCACCTAAAAGTCACATCTGAATTGCTGTAGTATTTGACAGACTTATCGTTCAATTCTGGCATTAGCTTAAGCCAGCTTATTCATATTATAGTTGGGCCTTTACTCTTACGAAACCGTACCGACATTAAACTTTACACGCCCAGCAAAAATATTCGTTTACCTGGAAGCAGGTTTGTAAGTTGAGAGAGCATAACTCTCGCCACTTGCCTGCTCCAGTATCACATAATTTTTTTTCCTGATGTCCCACTTGGTATGAGAGTTTGCATGCATATAGGATGTGCAGAAAGAAGCCCATACTTCATGTCTTTTTTATATGTATAAAATTAAAAAATTTGCTCTTTGTATATAATTAAAAAATTTGCTCTCTCAAGTCAAATACTTTTTGTTCGCACGTTGAATCAGGAGTAGATCCCAAGATATCCGTATGTTAGGCTAGAACACTACACGCTGAACTACCGAAGCACGTATTCATTTTCGTACACAACGCAATTAAAAAATAAAAAAATCAAAAGTCGAATTGAAAATTTCATTATCATCTAAATTTGTATACAGGTAAGCGATAGAGGATGCACAATAACAAAAAACTTTGAGAATTTGAGTATAAACAGCCGACCAACTTCGTAATGTTTGTATTAAATTTTGCTTAAGTTATTGCATTCTCTTAAGGCAGAGGGGATGCACTGTGTACTTTTTCGCGCTTCAGAAGCGCTTCTTTTTGAATTAGTTCCTAATTGTACTTACAGACTTTGTTGAAATATACACTTAACATTTGCAGATTTTTATTTCCAAACAATGTGGCATACTCTAAATAAATTCAAGAAAAGTGCGTCTTTTGTCTCGGACAAGAAGGATTCCGCATGGACACTGCATATCGCTTATTTACTCAAAGAACGTCACAACTTAAAATATGGAATTTTTGAGTTAGATATACAAATTTAATCCCCATATCGTTTTTTATATTGTGTAATAATTTCATACAAAGATCTTGTTTATTCAAGTGAGAAATGAGAAAATATAAAATTTTTTTTTTTCACCCGAAAATCAATATGATCAAATTATTCAATAACTGATTTCGAGAATTTCCATTCTATTTCTATGGAATAAATACTGACAGTGATATACTAAAATCGCTATAACTCCCAGGAGGGCAGGTATGGGCAGCTGATTTTTTCACACTTCGTTGAAAACAAATTATGTAACATTTCTGTAGTGGTTTGGAACTGGGACTCTCTGGGACTTTTTAGATATTGCTTACCTAACCCAAATTTTAAGGAAAAATGGACGTTTAGTCGGGTTTTCGCTCTAAAAAAGATGCATATGAAAATGTCTCAAACAACATTCCTTTTCTTTACAGAAGATACTTATCCGAAGGCAGATTTTTTTCCGAATCAAAATATCTGTCACTAAAATCAAATGAGATCATTTTGAATACAGCCCTGAAATCCCCTCATTTCTTGAAAATTTTGTATATTTGACTTCTAAAATCAATTAAAAATCAACGGGCCAACATAAAAATAAGCTTTATGTGTTTTTTTTTGTGACGAAATTGCATCATTAAAAACACTGAAAAAAATAATCGGAAAAAAGTTACTTTTCCACTTTTTGCAACACAGTGCGACTGGGGAGTGCAACACTTTTTTGCATTCTAGTCGGCAAACTTTTTTTTTTTGCTGGGTATAAACATATATTCAATTAAAATATAAATCAATATTATTGTTTTTTCCAAGAAATTACTTAGTTTTAAAAAAATTATAAAAAATTTGTTTCTGTGTTCCAAGAACAATTTTTAATGATTTCTGGTTATGGAACCAAAATGAGTAAAATGATGGACATACATTTTTATATGAGAAGAGCTCCATTGCTTTGAGTAATATATAATATCATATTAATTAAATTTTATTAGAAATTTCCATAAAAAAAGACGATGGAAAAGAACTTGAACAAAAAAAAGAATAAGTAGCCTGAGACATATGTTTGCCTTTCCCTATTTCTTTGGCCCGTGCATATAAAATACATACGTAAATAGATATTTATCTAAGTGCGGGTGGTCAAGCGGCTTTTTTAGAAAAACAATTAAGGAAAAGAAAAAAAACTTAAACTACGACACATTGATGATAGAGCAAGGAAATAAACGCTCACGCATCTACTCATTTTACTTTCTTAATCAGCTTATGCAGTATTCATAGCGCATTCGTTCGTAAGTTGGGATAAGCAGCAGCAACAACAGCAACAATATCAACAACAGCAACAAAAGCGATAAGAGCAACAGCATCAGCATCATCATCATATTCTTTTTAGCCCTGTAGTGACACACCTTTAAATTTTAGTCAATGAGTGATGCATGCAACACGCAACTTTACAGGCCAATTTATTGAGTGCAAAGCAAAGCAAACATGTACACATGAGTTTGTGTTTTTATACTCGTACATACATACATACATTCGCACATACATACATACGTAAGTTTGTTCATTGTCTGGATTAGTATATGACGCACCTCCTTAAGGGCTAATTTAAGGTGTTCTTAACGAGTTTGTTTTCGGTTGGGTGTCGCCGACAATTCGTTGCGTTTCATTTTGTGATTAAAAACTACAAGAACATCATCACACAGTGTATCATTGTGCAAAAAAAAAGAAGGCAAATTTATTAAATTAATTGACTTCAATAAAATTTTAAAAGAATGAAATCTTTTGGTATTGAATCAGTTGCTTGCATTTTAACAAAATATTTCACTACTTAGACAGGATGCGCAATATTGACCTATACTGGCTTATGTGTAGGTATTATGTATGTCCTTTGTCATAACGGGCTAACCATTTTTCTGTTTCAAAACTAAAGTTAAATAAAATTCACATAAAGCTTTCATTTCGATGAATTTATTATTTTATTATAAAGTATGGGTACGAAGTACAATGACATTTAAATGACCGCCTTTAGATTGTTTAAAGCACTCCATCCTTTTAAGTTACTTTTCGACCAATTTTTCCTCATATTTCCGACGGTATGTTGGCAATAGCTTGACGAATATTGATTCTCAAATACCGCAACGTTAGAGGATTCTCCGCGTAGACACGGTATTTGACAAAGCCCCAAAGATTACAAGCACTTTAGATATGCGAATACTTGCAAAATTTCACGGATTAGACAGAATGAGGATCGATTTAATATGTTGGCGGCCTCTTCAGACCCACTGATTTCATCGCGGAGACATGTAAGATCTCCAAAGGATTTGGAAGAATATAATTATAGCTCCGATATATTAACTCTATTGCAAATCGCTCAAAATGTTAATGACTATTTTGAAGAAAAAATTAATAAAACTCAATATCATATTATAATATATCACACTATAAAATAATATTATAAATTAACATTAGTATTAAAAATATTTCAATAATATTTATCTGTAATATAAATAAAAAGAGTTATATTAATATAACATGTTATATTAGAGTATCATTTTTTTCTAAACTTCCCTATTAGAATGTCATTTAAAGCACAAAAAGTTGTATTTTAAATGTCTGAGAAATTTTAATAATATCATTACTTCAAAATATATGATTTTTGCGACAAGAAATGTCAAAGGTGTCATCGTGTCCAATGCCTATCACAATAAGGGAGCACTTATTTTGATCCTAAACAAATCAAGTGTTTTTTCCCAATTACATATTTCTTGGTAACTTCAAAAATTATGATGTTTTCAACAAAAAAAAAACACTGTGCATAGTGCTTCTACAAAGCTATGGCCAATAATGATACTCATTTTTATTTAAATATCTTTTTACCTTAAAAGTTATAATGTTTGTATTAAAAACAGAAGAAGGCACTGTGCACAGTGCCGCGCATAACCGATCAAATGCTTTTTAAAATTTTTAAATATCTTTATCAGTTCAAAAGTTATGATTTTTGCAACGAAAAAAGTCAAAGGGCCCCACTGTGAGACGTTCAAAAGCTTCAACAACCTTGCCAGACCAGCTATTTTGAAGCCATTAGATAGATGACCATTACTTACAATAATAGTAATAAGAACTAAACAACAAGAAATAGTACACCATAGTGAGTTTTCGAACTTCCCTCTAGTTATATGAAATGCAACACTGTTCCCATCAAATACCGCCTGTTAATAGACTACTGTCAAATTTTGAGCAAGTGTATTGATTTACTTTGCGTTTAACAAATACTCAAAATATACAACCTCGTTTATTTTTCTAAAAATGGAAAAAAGTGAATTTCAAATGCTCCTTAAAAATTATATGTACAAATGACGCTGAACGTTCTGGACGGCCAATTGAGGTCGAAAATGTCGAAAAAATCTACGATATGGTGTTGGCCAATCGAAGAGTAAAAGTGCGTGAGATTCTTGATGCCATAGGCATTTCATATGGCAGTGTGGTTTTGATTTTAAATGATCAGCTGGGTATAAGAAAGTTGTCTGCGAGATGGGTGCCGCGTTTGCTGTCAATTGATAATAAACGTAAACATGTGACAACTTCAAAGGATTGTTTGGAGTTGTTTAACCGCAATCCGAATGAGTTTTTGCGGCGTTTTGTAACTGTGGATGAAACATGGATCCATCATTGTACTTCGGAGACCAAACTGCAGTCTAAACAATGGGTTTCTCCGGGTGAACCTACTCCGAAGAAGGCCAAAGTGAGTTTATCGGCCAATAAGGTGATGCCAACATTTTTTTTTGGATGCACGCGGGATAATCTGCATCGATTACCTTCAAATGGGAAAAACTATAAACGCGAATATTATGCCAACTTATTAGAGCGATTTAATGAGGATTTGAAAAGAAAACGACACCATATGAACACAATTGCAAAACTCTATGAATTTGACTAAGAATTGATATCCCATCCACCATGTTCTGCGAACTTATTAGTCCCTAGTGACTACTTCCTATTTCCAAACCTAAAGAAATGGCTCGGTGGAAAGAAATTTATTGCTTTGAAATTATTGCCTATTTTAAGGACCTCGAAAAATCCTACACGGCATCCGACATGTCTCAGTGGTTTCTATTTTGTATGATTACTTGGGTATGATAAAGCTTTCCGCAAGATGGGTACCGCGTTTGCTCACAACCGACCACAAACGAATTTGCAGTTTCCATGGAAAAAATTAATGAGTTGGGCTTCGAATTGCTCCCTCATCCGTCGTTTTCTCCAGATTTAGTTCCTAGTGACTACTTTCTATTTCCAAACCTAAATAAATGGCTCGGAGACTTAGCGATGAAATTATTTACCAAAAATGCCTATTTTAAGGACCTCAAAAAATTCTATTTTTGGAAGGGATACAAAAACTGGATCTAAGTGGACTAAGTGTATTTAGTTAAAAGGAGATTATGTTGAAAAATAAAGTTTAGTTTTTCATTTAAAATGTCACAGACATATTGATCCAAACTCGTATTTTGTTCTCACTTGCAATTATTTAAAGTAAAGATTAGAACGCAACGGATCGGAACGGAACAACTAGCCACGTGTATAAGATTTCTGTAAACAAAAAATAGTCATGAGCTGATTCGTAATAGACTTAAGTTAAAAGATTATATTTAAAAGATTTGCCCTTTCTGTTTTAAGCTATTGATTTAAATTTATAATTAACAAGCCACTCTATTTATCAATCGATTACTTTAAACCTCTGACTAACCATACTGTCGCATATACAAGTCCTTAGGAAATTGTTGGTCAATGAACGTTTGCTAGACTTAATATACGAGTATTATTTCTATAACCAATATCTGTGGTGTATATAAATACGCACGTAAGGCACGTATGTACATGAGCATGTGTATTCTATTTGCAACAACCATCTAGTCGTGCAATTCGTATTTAAAAGAAGAAGGTGTCTTAAATACTGGAGAAAAAACCGAGATAATTACATGTTAATTTTAGTCAGTGAGCCAGCCAAGGCAAGCCAAGCCAGGCCAAGCTAGTCAGTTAATAAAATACGAGTGTGTGCGGTGAGTTAGTTGCTTTTGTCCTTTTTGTTTCATTTCGATTAAATTCATTTTGTTTTATAATAAATTTGGTTGATTTGTTTTTATTTTTTTGTTGCTTTTTGAACGATTGTTATTGTTTTGTTTTTGTTGCATTCATGTTTGGTGTATTATTCTTAATTGTATGTGTTAATCCTTGACAGCGCTCCTTTTTTAGTTTTGGTTTTTTTTTAAATTTTTTGGTTTTATCTGGTTGAGGTAATTGAGTTGACTTAAGTTGTGGCGTCAGTGGCGGTATTCTTTTATTTTGATTGTAGTTCCTTCTTGATCTTGTTGCAGTTAAGTCTCAAAGCCCGGTGTTCGTTTTGTTGTACACATTTTGTTTGTTGCACAGATAATTAAAGGGCATCTACGAACGAAATCTTTCGTTTCTCACTGTGTGGGGCATTTAATTTTTTAATTGATGCGCACACATAAAAACATCTTGTCGATTAAATATTGTTTTCTTTTTGATTAGAGTCTGTTTGGCTGAAGCAGCCTGCTTTAGTTATAGACTTGTCTCTGGTCACCGTTAGCATTTTCATTAGTTTTTCAATTACAATTTTACCACGAAAAATATTCCATTTTCTTTGAAACCATTATGTAATGTTAGAAGCATTAAACTGTGTCATAATTTACAAAAAAAAAAACTTAAGGTCTTAAAATATTTTAAGACCGTAAGATTTACAATTATAAAGTCATAAAAAATGTTCAACATTGAGCCGCAATATTTGAAAACAAATGTCACTCTAGGCACAAGCACTAAATCCATTTCGAATCTTTGAAAAATAAAACAAAGTACATACACACAGAATAAAATACCAATGTAAAATCACCATGCCAAAAGGTTAATTCAAATTCATTCAAATCACCTTAAATTTACAAGAAATAATTTGTTGTTTGAGTGTGTTGGTGTTTATTTGCTTTGTTCATAGCAGCAATACACTTTTGTTCTTAGTTGTGTGAGTTGTTTTTGTATTGTTGTTGTTTATTTATTTTATTTATGGTTTTAAACAGCCGACGAACTGCTACTGGCTGGTAGGCAGTGTACAAGTTTTACATTCGGAGGAACGCAGGTTCGAATCCTGGTGTCAAGTCAAAGTATTTTGTTTTTTTACTAAAACTTTTTAAGTCAAAGCATTTAAATTTTTTATAAACTAAAACAAACTTTTCAAATAAATTGTATGTTAAATGATAAGAAATAATGTTAAATTATAATTTTATTCAAGATGGTACATATTTAGAATATTTAATATTGTTGTTGAATATTTAAGGTTGTTGTGGTTGCAGGGGTAATGACGTTGACTACCACCCTATGAGTTCCGAGTTCAAATCTTGGCCGCGGAAGCCAAAATGTATATACAAATAAACATTTTTCTGATGTCTGTGTCACCCACAAGTACGTTAAATAATTAGTAAAATACAATTACTACAGTAAATCAAATTCATGTTGATCTAACTTGAAATAACTTTGATTCAACATGATTCTTCATTTTGATTTTATCAGCAAGTAAATGTTAATTCAACGTGAAATAAAGCTATTTCAAAAAATGAAATAAAGCTATTTCAAAAAATGACAATTACTACAAATCATGTTAAATTAACATGAAACACTTATGAAGCAAAATATTAGATTAACCTTGTTTAAGTAGATTTTAAGTTGAAATTTTTCTTTGTGTATAAAAGGTGATTAAATTTTAAGGGCCGTTGTTGAATGTGAACCACACATAAACATAAATTTTTTTCTGCTTTTCATTTCACATTTCACAATTTCAGACTAACTCAATTTGAAGCATGGAAAGATACACAATCGAGCGACGCGTTTAAGTTATTCAAAATCAACATTGGCGCTTAAAATTTAACCACCCTTTACTTGCACTTGCTGTTACTCGAATACGAAATTTACTCTGAAATGATTTTTTTATATACGACGGCGGATCAATAAGTCCGTGACTTTTTAAATGAAACACAATTTTTTTTTTGGAAAACAAAAATTAATTTTTCAACCAATTCTTCTTTTAACTTAATACACTTAGTACAACGTTTCTTCAGTTTTTGTATCTCTTCCAAAAAATTGGTTTTTTCGAGGTCCTTAAAATTGGCAATAATTTAATCGGTGGAGGCAAATCTCTTTCCACCAAGTAGTGGTGGTTTGGAAGTAGGAAGTAGTCACTAGGGGCTAAATCCAGGGACTAAGAACTTTGCCATTGAGACTGCACACGTGCATTATCTTGATGAAAAATAACTTTTTTTCGTGGCCATATGGGGTCGTTTGCTTTTTAAATCCTCATTAAATCTGTCAAATAAGTTGGCATAATATTCGACGTTTATTGTTTTCCCGTTTGAGGGTAATCGCTGCAGATTATCATGCGTGCATCCCAACAAAATTTTGCCATCACCACCTTATTGGCCGACAAAGTCACCTTGGCTTTCTTCACAGCAGGTTCATCCGGAGAAACCCATTGTTTAGACTGCTGCTTGGTTTTCGGAGTACAATGATGGATCCATGTTTCATCCACAGTTACAAAACTGCACAAAAACTAATTCGGATTGCGGTTAAACAACTCCAAACAATTCTTTGAAGTTGTCACACGTTTACGTTTATGGTCAATTGACAGCAAACGCGGCACCCATCACGCAGACAACTTTCTTAAACCCAGCTGAACATTTAAAATCAAAACCACACTGCCATATGAAATGCCTATGGCATCAACAATATCACGCACTTTTACGCTTTGAACTCTTAACAGCATATCATGGTTATTTTTTGACATTTTCGGGAGTACTGACCTCAATTTACCGTTAAGAACTGCGTCAGCGTCATTTGTAGTTGTGCGCCCATAACGAAAGTCGTGAAAAATCGATGATGCTGAGTCCCCACAGTATTTATCGAGATTTTCCTTGGACTGATTGACGGTTTTTTTCGCAAAAAATTATGTTTATTTAATGAGCACTCGAAATTCACTATTTTCCATTTTCTTCTTAAAAGGCGAGGTGGTATGTTATCAACG
Organism: Tachina fera; assembly: GCA_905220375.1. NCBI lineage: Eukaryota > Metazoa > Arthropoda > Insecta > Diptera > Tachinidae > Tachina > Tachina fera. The sequence continues at coordinate 47,114,444 of LR999964.1, read as the reverse complement.
GCTGTCAAACACAAACTAAATGACACAACTTGTTCAAATGTAGACAGGAGTCAACTAAGAGTTGTCTCTTCACAGGAGCAGTGTTGCCATTTCAATCAAGAGGCGGGTAATTCAAAAAGACACTGAGTTAATGATCCGCCATCGTATGTATAACTTTAACAACATTGAGACCAAATAAGGATTTTCATTTTGAATGTTTCCCTTTAAATTCCATGGGTTTAGCGTTTGCGATTCAGCGAAATAATTTTGTGTATGTTACGCTTTCCGCAAACAGAATTTATCTAGTATGTGCTGCTCAAAAAATTCGAAAAATAATTCATGTGCACATTATGACGAGAAAATAACACACAAACATTTAACATATTTCACTTACATACATTTAACAAACAATCTTATAAAAAATATATTTTAAAAGAAAACCTTTTAACAATAACCAAATAATATTACAAAAAATAATATAATACAAATAAGCAGCCATACCGACAGAGAGCGTACACTTAAGCCAACCTAAAATTGTCATGGGAAAATTTCTGAATACTCACATTCATACGATTGAGTACCTACCGTTCACGGTTTCCATATAAAAACTATAATTCTTTCAGTTATTAACTGTTGTTTATAGCGTTTACTTTTTATATTTTATACTAGTTGTTACTTTTTGACTCTTTTATTTTCTTTTGTGGAACAATTTTAGTAGAAATTTGAAAACAAATTTCACTTATTAAATTTTAGGTACTCGACAAATGTGCGTTTGACAGACAGACAATCAGATAGACGCATCTATACAGAGCAAGTTTATGTAAAGAATGTTGGCGTTGACGTTGTCTTGTAATGTTTGTTTTCATTTAACAATGACACAAATAGAACTTAAGTTAAATAGTTCATTATACAAGACCGCAAAAAGCACAGTGGTACGCACAGGTCACATGCGACATTTGCCATAAAACTAAAATTACAAATTCGTGAATTGTTATTCAATATCTATCTCTTGGCCACACAGTAGAATCAAATTGTTTCTCAAACCTCCGCAGAACATCAACATTCACGTGACTGGCAAAACACTTTTAATTTTTTTAAAAATTAGGTCAACTTTTGATTGCTTAAAATTCACTATTTACATTTTGGTTTGATTGCGTATGCATGTAGTAATTTTCAAGATTTTTCCCACTGTTAAGCCATTTAAAAAATAAACACAAATACAGCAACACATTCAGCCGCCGCACAAATAAATAATAATAACCAACTGACACACTGTAGGAAAGCTTCAAACAAACAATTACAGAAATGTGATAATGAATGACTGAAAACAAAGTGTTGGTAAAATATCACATCAAGATACAAGCACTCAAATGCTACACAATTATTCTGCACACATACATATGTACGTATGCATTTGTGTTTGCATGTATTTATGCACGTATGATGCACTTACACACATGCACGCGACTTTAACACAAACGAATATGCATATGGCTGCAGCAGCAATCTTTGTGGCAAGTACGAACAAAATGCCTCTTTGACAGAAGCGAAACGAATATGGAGATCAGATATTTGAAAGAGTTAAGAGTATTGTTATTTAAAAAAAAAATTATAAAAATGTGCAATGATAACCAAAGCCCCTTTAACACCTGAATTTTTTTATTTTTTTAGGTTATTTAGAACAGAGCAAATATAATGCTCAAGAGTGAAGAGCGCAGCTTTATTAAGATAAATCCTAAAATCTTTGAGTATATGTACGTACAATGGAATGGGGGAAATATGTGGTCCAAAGGTGGGGCTGGGTCACCTGGTGGATCTTTTGTGTCATAGATCTGTAAATTAAATCAAGCTCTGACAGCACAGAGATTGGTGAAGCCCGGCTAATATCACCTGAACACACAATCTCAGAATGAAAAACATGTCTTCTAAGTAAGTACTCGTATAAAACGACACAAGGTAACTTTTTCACCTTTTTTCTGTTGAGGTTCAGGATGCCACTATATGAAAATGGCTGCCTTAAACCAGAACAAGTCAGCCACATTTCCTTTGCAGTCACAGTAACATTTACTTTGATCAGAGAGTTTACATTCGAACAACTTACGCCACAAAATTTCCTCCTACACTCCCTCGTTCCGGATGATCACAGTGGCCAGGTTTCCAGTAAATGGAAACATTGTTCCGTATTGATAGCTTTTGCAATGATGAATGAAAATACTCTAGAAGAAGTTTGGAACGGGATTCCCATGAAAGGAAGTGCTAACGACCTGCCTGAATGCCGTTTGTGGAATACTGACATTGAAAATCCCGTTTAACCTAAGTTCACAGTTTATCCTGTCAGTAGGTATTGCTAGCAGACCTATGCTGAGCATTGTACTCAGGACCGATCAGTGCCCGTTAACGACACAATGACAAGACAGCCCGACAGTCGAGCTGCTCGGAAGTTTTGAGTGCATGTAGCGGTCGTCAGTTTCCTTTGCCAAAATGCCGAGTTCGTCCTACGCCACAGGGTTAAAGGGATGATTTTGATATGGGTGAAGTAGGCACTGGATATTTTGGCGACACAGGCATGCGTTCATCTCGGATGAGTGGTTGAGCTGTGCCGGCAATGGTTGAGGAATTCTCTTGCGTACCTCGCTATGGTTGCTACCAAAATCACTGGGAGAGTAGTCTTGGCTTCCCAGTGTTAAATCACTGCTAGTGATTGGGGTGACGCGGTCAGCCAGACACTGTTTTAGGTGCTGTTGCCATTCAGCAGCTATGACTTCGACATAGCATCAGAGTTTAGATAGCTAAAGATTGCAACCTATGTGCCTTGAAGAGGGGGCCATAGGTTCATTCCTAAAAAGGGTGCATGGGGGCGTTGGTCTGGCGTCTAACCCACACTCGGTGCTTTGGCCGAGAAGGCAGGAAAGCTATTGCACATATGTCGAGTCTTTTGCCACCATAAAATTGCGCCGTACAGATCCACATAATAATTTTTGAGCTCATGCCATAGGTGTGTTAGAGATTCAACATGTCGCTTCCAAGTCAGCTTTATATCAAGGGTAATCCCCAACTTTTTGACATTGGTCGATTAGGGAATATTGCACCCATTCAACGATACTGTCCCCAAGCCAAATTTTCTTCTAAGAGAAAAAGGAACCAGAATAGTCTTGTCAGAGTTGACCGCCGAAGATTTTAGTTGCCATCCCAATTAGGTCATCGGTGTCCACTATCCCCCTTATGCAAAAAAACATTTTACTATAGCTTTAAAGTTCATATTAGTTGCCAAGCACTTTAATGCTAACATTGCTTTATTAAGAAATTGTATGCAGAACACAACTTTAATTATTTTTTTATTTAATAATAAATACTGGTAACACCACCGTGTTCAACAACCACTTCACAGCTTATGATGTACAAAATTGAACAAAATTTCATTCGGGTATTCAAATATTTTTTTATTTTATTAAATAAATTTTTATTTTCTTGAAGTAAAGCAACCTAATTTAAGCAATATGAGCTTTTAAAACGGTAGGAAAACAGATAAACATTTCTATGAAGTATACGTAAAAAGATATGAGAAACAAAGAACTATCACAATTTCTTTTATTGGAATGAAATAAGTATTTGGATACCAAGCTTTTATCGATTTGTTTTGATTGTATGTACATCACTAAAACATTTTCGTACAATTGTATTTATTTTAATATTTTTTATGGATTTTACGATGTATTTTGAATCAGTTGGATAATTTTATGAGGTTTTCTGGTTTTCCATTACATGACAGAAATAGTAAATCTAGGCTAAGAGCTAACACTTCTAGCTTCATTTTCAGATGTAACATGAATCAATATGTGTTATATTAACAAAAATATTTGAGGTACAAAAACACATTTTGAAAATATCAACTTAAAGTAGTCTTAACAAACGTGGGGACCTACTTTAGAAATTTGATGTAATAATTTTTTTAGAATACAACTTTACTTAACATTACTTTGCAAAGCTTTGTTAAGTTTTTTTGCATAAGATCCTATAACTTCATATTCCTTTTCACTAAGAATTAGGAAAAGTTTATCAATCATCACTGACCAAAGGAGTGGTGATAATACACCACTTTGGGGACACCTTTTGACTGCCTAATAGTAACCATATCATTACCCATAGAAGCAGTTATATCTCTTCGCTCAAGCATATACCTTATCTATCACACAGACTCGTGATCAATACCTTTTTGTCTAAGAGAGCAATCTATTTCTATTGATTCATATTTTGTATTATCAAATGTGCTATTAATGTCTAAAAAAAACAATCAACACGATTTCCCCTGACCTTCTAAATCTTTATAACCAGATTATGCAGAACATGCTCGGTCGATTTACCTTTAGCATATGCACATTGATTTACATCAAAACTTTCGATCCAACGTGCAGGTCAATTAGTCTCTCCATAGTTTTCAGCAAAAATGATGCTAGGCTAATGGGTCTGTATGATTGGGCAAAATTTCCTGTTCTATTGCCTATTTTAGGTATAAATAAAAAGCTTAGTTTCCTACATAGCAGGGAAATGTTAGCAAATATAAAACTGGCTCTAAACAGGAAGGAGAGGGGACAAAGTGGTCTGGTGAAGGACAAATTTAATGGTATGAAAATTGAGCATACATACTTGAAAAATAAAGTTTGGTAACATAAATAAAAGAAATACAGTAATGGGCAAGGGTGATAACGTTTTCGAACCTGTTTCGGAAAAGCAATAGTTTTATTGGGATATCATAACCTGGGATATTTGATTGGTACTGCAATTTTTTAGACACATTTTCAAGTATTTAACGCCCCCGATCTAAATTTTAAAAAACATACCATAGCTAATTTCGAATGATAACAGCAGTAGTAACTATATTAACACACAGTTACATATGTAAATATGGATGTATCTTTCAATTGACAGGTACATGACACTTAAATAAGGTACATATACATTAATACAAATTTAGTTGTAGTTCTCATTTGGTCGTTGTAAAATAACCTATTAACCTCTAAAAAAATACATGTACTCTTATTAAGAAATTTTTTTCCTAAATTGAAGTAATAAAAATTTTCTAAGTTTAAGTAATTTTTTCTAAGTTTAAGTAAATTTTTACAAAAATCTAATAAAAATTACTTAATAGTTATGAGTAAAAAATAAAAAGTTGATATCCTCAAAAATAGTTCATAAAAATACACAATAAATTTCTCAGATTGCAGGAAATGTTTACTGACTTAAAGGAAATATTTACTAAGAGTACGAAAATGGTTATAAACTGAAGGAAACTTTATATTAAGGATTAATCATAAATTTCGTCTTAAATCAAAAAATAAACTTTAGGAAATGAATTACTCCTGATTAGTTCATGAAATTTGACTTACTTAAAAGACGTAAAAAAGGTATACTAAATCTTAGGAAAATATTTACCAGTTTTAAGTATTTTTTCTTTAAATTATAGAATTTATTACTAATTTGCATTAAGCAATAAATGTAAGTAAATTTTTCATATTTTCGAGGAATATTTGAACTTGAAATTTATTTTTCTGTAAATAAAATTAAATTTTAAAACTCAATAATTTCAATGCTTATTCAGGCTGCCTTGTTAGGCAATTGGTTAGACTGCTTGCCTGTCAATCAGAAGGTTGCTGGTTCAATACTTGTCTCTTCTCAAGGAATCTATATGCATGTATGGTGAATTTATAATTAAGAATATAATATGAAGATATAATAAATAACATATCATTTGATATAGAATTTAATTAAAAATAGTACCAGAATTAAATACAAAAAAAAGTTGGAAAATTTACTAAATTTGAGATCAAAGACGAACAATTTTTTTTGCTAAGTTCCTAATTTTATGGAAAAATTTTACTTAATTTAAAGAAAATTTTACTTAAATATGAAAATAAAATTACTATAAACTAGTTCATTAATGAATTAGAAGTTTAATAAATATTTTACTGGTTTCAAGTAAAAAACACTTTGGCGCCATACGACAACTTTTTTTATTCAAATTTAGAAAATTTTCCAAAGTTTTAGTTAATTTTTTTTTTTGAGTGAAGTGTTTTGGTTTTTTCACCCCTCCTTACAAGCGGTAGTTAAAAGGAGGCCGCTTCGGATATACATACATACATACACTTGGTAGTGTAGAAATATTTAGTTAATACACGAAATATTTAGTAAATACACGAATTTCGAATGATGTAAACAAAAGATGCTGCACTGACAGTTTTCAATTATTTCCATCATTTATTTGGTACTACTCATAAGTGCCAAAGAGGCTCATTTAATAAATTCCCTCTTTTACAGACCTGACCTTAATGTCCTAACAAATGCGTATTAAAAAATGAAATGAAAATTAAATATTTTTTTTTTGAAGAATGTTCTCATGATACATTTTGTTTGCGTTTGTTATTATTAAAATAATATTGTTATTATTTTTTATTGTTATTCTTGTGTAATATTTAAGTTAACAATAAAAAAAGTATCTGGTGGAAAAAAACACACTCACACACAAATAGAAACAGAAAAGAAACACTCTAGCTAGCAATCAAAAGAAAACATGTAACAATCAGAAAAAACTTTATCGCCCAGAAAAGTGTGGGTACAAAATCATTTTGTAACTATTAAAATGTTGTTTGCTTACTTCTCGTTGGGGCCTTTAGGAAATTTTCCCACAATCATTATTCATAACGAAATCACACGCATAGACAACAAACAACAAACGTATTCATAATAGCAAACAAATGCACAGACTCATGCATATCTACAAACATGAATCTTATGGTATAGTCTGTTTAAACAGAAGTAGTGAGTTGCATTCAATTTGTTTAAATTATTGATTAGAAAGCTTTCAAAACACACACACGCACTTGCTAGCAAACAAAGCAACAATTAACATTAAGCAATTAGAAGTTTTGGTAAATGATATAAATTAATTTAAGACCTTATTGTCTGCAGACATATAGAAAGGCAATAAAGAAATGCAAACATTATAATTTAATGGGAAAAGTAATTATCTGGGACGGACAGACAGACAATAAGGCCTGTTTTTGGTATAACAATTGGGGTAATATGCTGTATAATAAAATTAGCTTAATGAAGAAATATGTGTCAAAAGATATTTGAAATAGAAACTCCAAGTAGCTCTACAAGCACTGCTCTATACACGAGTATAAAGATGGTAAAATTGTTATTTCATTACAAAAAAGCTTTCAGCAAATTGTAATACGATAAATCAAAACAATTCTCAAATTCCATTTGTACTGAAAATTTGAGTATATAAAGCAGATATTTACATCAATTGACACTACACAATAGACCAAACACAAAGAACGTTGATGTTGAAGATGCAGTGATTACAGAAAAAAAGCTAGTTGTTCCGTTTTACTAATGTTTGTCAGAATATTTAAAATTAACTTTGGTGTTATTTGTTCATTAATAATTATCACATGTAATTTGGCTTGCAGAATAATACCAACTTAAGCCTAATAAAATTATAAATACATTTAAAATTAAATTCAAGTGATGGAGGCATTATCACTGGTCACTGAACTATACCGACTTCAGCTGATATTTATCCTAATGTTACAAGAGAGCGCCTTCATTCGTTGTGTAGCAGAACTTTCGGCGAAGTAAAGTAACCAATAATATCGCTACTAACCACAACTTAAAAAAAATTAATACGCCTCATTTAACACCAGAGGCGCTGCAAATACTGTATTATTAAAAACGTGAATAAAGCAGAGTTTTTAAAAGAATTTTCTCTATCTCCAACTTCACAGCCTGTCTTCTCTATCACTATCACTTTCCGAAAGAAGGTAACACCTAGTAATACTAGTAGGCATTCATTGCCTAAGTGTTATATCTATTTATAAAAAAAAAAATATGGGCATTTCTCTCAGAAGGTCTACCGAGACGAAACAATTAAAAGTTCTTGAAAATTTTTTTGTTGCAAAATCTTAAAGAAAAACAATCAAATTTAACAAATCTGCAAATTTTTTGCATTTATTTATTACTCATTTCGAGATATTCATGTCCAAAGTCAAGCAAGTGAACTTTTTTTTTAAATTGTTAGATTTTTTATTTTTTTTTTTAATTTGAAGAGCAACTTTTATTTTGAAAAATATTCTTAGAGTTTGAGTTTTTCTCTCTTCGTTCTCCGTAAGGATATCAGGAGTTAGAAAGTAATGTATAAGATGCAATGCGATGAAAAATTGTAATAAAATTTTGCTTTGCATTCCGTTTATTTAATGTCCCGTACGGCATAGAAAAACACCTTTTTGTATCAATACATTTAAACTGCTTGAAGAAAGTTCATCATGTAATGATTACAAACAGACACTTTTATTGCAATTAAAATAAAAAAACCCCTTTTGATAATAAAATGAATTGCGAACTAGGCGCCTGTGCAAAATTTGTCACGTACGACATTTCTACTGAGAAATTTACAAGTATTAAAAAAATATTGTATGAGAAATTTTTAGGTTCTTTAATTGAACTGTAGTGAATTTTAATCAGAAATAATTCATAGTCAGCCTTAAGTTCAGTAATTTCAATTCTTATTGAATGAAATATTTTTATTAATTAATGTGAGTTTCTAAAGCAGAGAAGAAAAATTAAACTTAGACTTTAAGCTGGGGGAAATACCGATAATTTTCTGGGCAGCCACGCACTTCATCAGCATCCTAGTCTATCTACTATCTATCAGCTATTTAACTTAAATTTACAATGAAACGGAATATGAGAAACGATTGTTGTGTATACAATTGATCTACCTTTGGTGAACACATTTATAAGTATCACTATTAATTTTCTGGTTTTCCATTTTTTAATCTTTTTGTTTAGGTTAGCACGAAATTATATTACTCTACCTAAGTATGTTTAACTATTCTTGCTTATCTTTTACGATCATCACATTAATGTGAATATTTTCCTTAATAACTAATTAGTTTTGGAAGAGCATTCTATAATTCAATTATTTAAATCCAAATGAATAAAAACAGCGAGAATTGCAAACGGCACAGAGAAAAATTAAAAGAAAATTAAATTAAATTGCAAACCTATAAATTAAAAAGCCGAGAAGGATTGCGTAACGCTTCAGCTTTGGCTGAAGCAAATAAAGAAGTTTTTGAAGAGAAAAAGCTGTATGAACGTATACTTAAAAGGCAAATTCAAAAAAACTTATTATACCCGATGCAGTTTCTTTTTATCAAGGGATTAAAATGTATGTTACACCATCCGATGATATTGAGAAGTACTTTTCGTTGTATAACTTGGACGAAAAGAAGAAAAACTTAAAAATTATACCACACAAATCTCAATTGCGCTTTTTCTGTTGCAAAGGTCAGGAACTGAAAGCAGCTAAAACTACATATTCCAAATTAAATATAATTAACGTACCCAATACTATTCGTATTTAATTTTACTTATTTTGTGAAATATATTTACTTTCTCATTTCATTCTGTATTTCCCTTTAAGTTCGTCGTTATGTTAATATAAACACATTGAATACCTCTATTTTATTTAATTTTTTTTTAAATTTTTAATTCATAGTTTCCTAAAAAAGCAAATATTTGAACATCATGATGGAACAAACTGTCTCGTGCGCCATGTCCCGTACGACTATAATTTAATTTAAATAAGAAAAAAGCTTTTGTTTAGCAAAATCTAGCCCATTTTAAGAAACATTGACTCAGCTCATTCCAAAATTAGTCATATTAATTTATTGTTTCAGGTTTCGCTGAAATAAGCATTTTAATTGTTTGCTACAAAATGTACTTCCTTTTTTTTGTCTCGTACGCCATTCTTAGTTTTTTGCAACTATCTTTAAAACTTAAAATTGGTTATTATTGGATTTTGTACCATCAATAGAGTTAATCAGGGGCCATAACTTGGGCTAATAATTAAAACAAAAATCTATTTTATATTCATCTCTTTTCCACTTTAAATGCGTACGACTGTCTTGTACGACAGTATGGAATTGCCCATATATAGTATATATATATTAGTGTTCTGCACAAGACCATTTATTAGACTTTTCAAGACATTCATATCATTACTTAAGCCATAAGTGGATATAAAATGATAACGATTTTTCTAAAGACTCCACTGTGTTGGCAAAATGTGCTACGTTCCACGCATTTCATGCTACATTAGACTTATTACGCGAGCGATTTTAGCAAATGGTTAAGCAGAGTCATACAGAGATTGATTTAATCTAATTCACAGATCTATGGTACAAAAGATCCATTAGTTATCGCACTGCCGATCTTTCGACCAGATCTTCCTCCTATTCTATTCTATTATATCTTACGCACTATATATATTAGTGTCCTGCACAATACCATTTATAAGACCTTTCAAGACATCAGAGATTTTCAAAAGCTTAACTACAGCGAAATATTCTAAAAAAAAGCTAAACAACACTGTTGGCAAGACAAAGAACTGTAACAAATGTTTTGCCAACAGTGTTGTTTAGCTTTTTTTAGAATATTTCGCTGTAGTTAAGCTTTTGAAAATCTCTCATGTCTTGAAAGGTCTTATAAATAATACTGTGCAGGACACTAATATATATAGTGCGTAAGATATAATAGAATAGAAAAGGAGGAAGATCTGGTCCAAAGATCGGCAGTGCGACACCTAATGGATCTTTTGTACCATAGATCTGTGAATTAGATTAAATCAATCTCTGTATGACTCTGCTTAAGCATTTGCTAAAATCGCTCTCGTATTAAATCTAATGTAGCATGAAATGCGTGGAACGTAGCACATTTTGCCAACACAGTGGAGTCTTTAGAAAAATCGTTATCATTTTATATCCACTAATGGCTTAAGTAATGCTACTCAAGCAAATAGAGGTATACCAACAACTCGAGAGCTTCTGTCTCCTCTCACACAGCTTCAAAATTATGGCATCTAAACTTAACTGCATCCACATAGAGGCCATAAAAGATGATCTAAAAATAAACGTAAGCAAGAGTAAGGTAATGCGCTGTAATGCAGTAAACACCAACAAGTTTCGCATAGAGAATATTGAACTAAAAGAAGTCTCGTCATTTTGCTACCTAGGCAGCATCTTAAAAAAACAGGTGGCTCCAGTAAAGATGTAGCGTTTCGAATCTCAAAGGCCAACCAAGCATTCGGTAACCTTCGGCCAGTATGGAAATCTGTCATATACAAGAACACTAACGTTCTTTTTCACAATGTATGATTAAGGGTTAACGTGAACTTTAACTGAGAGTTCTTCAAACAAACATTAAAGTCAAAAAACATTAAAGTCCTTGTTAGCTTTTAATTGTACATTGTGAAAAGAGCCGTTAGATCGGTATCTTTAACTGTTGTGTCCAGTATGTTCTACTTTATGCATGCGAGATGTGGAATACGACAGAACACAGCGAAAGCTCCCTACAATTATTTGTTAATCGGTGTCTCAGAAAAATTTTAAAAAATGTTTGGCCTAACACCATATGCAAGACGGAACGCTGGAGACAAACAAATCAGCGGCCAATCCATATTGATATCTTGAACCGCAAATGGCGGTGGATTGGTCAAACGCTTCGCAGGCCTTAACATGACACGGCTAAAACCGCCATTGACTGGAATCCACAGGGTACATAGATCAGGAAGAATAGGCATACCGTTACACACCTGCCATTGGGAACTGAACATCGAAGTCAGCCATAAAGACAAGTAAAACATGGAATAGATTCGTTGTGGCCCTTTGCTCCAATAGAAACCATAAAGGCCCAACTATAATATCAATAAGCTGGCATAAGCTAATGCCATAATTGAACGATAAGTCTGTCAAATACTTACGCAATTCAGATGTGACTTTTAGGTGGCCACAATATACTTACATGCACTCAAGTATTCTTTAGCCACAGCTGCACAGGTATTGTACAAAATTTTTTAATAATTTTGTTTTTTCCTATAACTACTAAATGAATGCAATTCGATCAAATTAACTTGTTCAAAAATATCTTAATCCATTAAAAATTCACGTATAATTATATCCACTACTTTATTGCTTGTTTTATTTGTTTTGCCTACTAAAAAGTACATCAATGAACATACACAAATAAACTCATGTGTATGTGTGTATATGTGTATTGTAGAACAAAGAATTAAAATAAAAGTTTTGTTTTCTTTTCTGAGTTTAAAATAAGAAATAATAAAAAAATATTTAAAATCAATGAATATTTTCTGATACTGTTTGGGTTGAGTTTAAAGAATGTACAAACAGTGTTTTCCGTACGGAATGTGCGTTCAGTTTGGCACTTAGCTTAAGCAAATGACATTTGACGAAACTTGACGAAAAGTTCCATAAGTACATTATAGTTTGTCACATACGTTTTATATGTAACCGCACAGTTGCTTAAGTTCGCTTATTCATATCATAGTTGGGCCTTAAAACATAATATATATTGTGTATGGCTTACCAGCTATAAGATTAGCTTAGGCTTTCATATAAAAAATATTTCTAAATAAAAAAATTATCTTTCATAAAATGTGCTACACAAATTATATGCACAAACAAAAGCTGAATTCTCAATTTCATTTTTATCAAAAGAACATTTTAAGAAAAACAAATAAATGCAAGCCGACAAAATTCCAAGTAACTATAACACAAATTTAACATACAAACCGCTTGATTATATGAATCAAAGCCAGGCAATTATCAGGATTCAAAAAGCATTGGGATCTTGTCAGAATTTATACGAAATAAACGTTCGGATCACAAATCAAATCTTGAAATAGTTTCACAAATACGCACCAGAAATAATTTCACATACAAAAAAAAAAATAATGTGGCTGCTTACTTTCGTCTCCTCAATCATTTATGTGATCTTTGGTCTCGTCACGCGGCCACAGATTTTTTATTTATTTTCAGATGTGATGGCTGGCTATTTGGAATTCATCTAATTCATGGTTGGTTGGTATGTTTTGGGCTTTTCATATTAAAGCCTTGGTGATATGCAGTTTACTACCTGTCCATTTGCTTTTTAAAGGCTTTGCAAAAAAATAAAAACACAAAAAGCAAAGAAAAAAAAAATGTACAAGTATCTTTAAAATTTTGATATGTTTTCTTTGCTTGACTTAAATTTCGCGCTATAGCGCCGTTATCATGGCCATAGACTATAAACGGACCGACATACTCGTATAACAATGATAAATTTATGTATATTTTGTATCGTCATGTCATCATCATCAGCAGCAACAGCATCAGCATTAGCAACATATTTTGATCGCAGTTGCAGTTAAATATTTGAATTCCTTAAAAACATTTTAGTTCAACTCCAACACAAAGAAACAACAAAGTCATCACTTTTATTTCGATCGAAAGATCACTGGCCTTGTGCATTTTTTATTATTTTCTTCTAATAATTTATTGTTTGATCGAGTGTCTGTAAAATATTTAATAGTATGTCTTTTTTTTAATGCAATTTATGGTGCTTAATCGAAGCTTTGAAATACCCTACATGTTGTGCTGGTCGCCCAAAATACATCGCCACTAAGATCCGTTGGATTCAAGAAAGGCATAAATTTAAAAACATAATTAATTAAATTATTGGCTGCAGGTTGGTCTCTGGCATTTTTCCACTGTCACCAAACTGCTCAAAAACACTTCCGTAGTCAGTGTGGGACAAAAGCAATCACCCGATGTTTTTTGCTGTATTTTTTTTTATGAAATACTTTGGTTCTGCTTTTTAGATGGCTGAGCAGACGTTTCCATGAAAGCATTACTGATGTCGGGAAGTATAAACTAGAAGACATCAGGGGCTTCATCATGGGAATTTAGTGGCTAAGTGATGGATAATATGGCCACTTCTGGCTGCAAATGGGAGCGTAAATATTACTTCTTTGGGCAACAGAAGGGAATCACAATGGAACCAATTGGGTCTCCGAGTGGAGGTGCGGTAAAGCATCATCCTTCCTAACCTAACCTAACCTTGGTTCTGCTTGTGAAATTTGTTTATTTAATGAATTAGAATTAATACATTAAGGCGAGCAAATGATAAAATGGTATTGGCTAAATGGCCGCCGCCAGAATTGATGACCATACAGGCCCGTTTTATGGCATTTCCCATTACTCGTACCAGGACTTCGACTGACAGGTTCTTGCGTATCAGCTGATAAAATCCGTGACATTTAATAAACATTTTGATGCCTACTGAAAATGTATTGGCTCAGTAAAAATTTACAGAAAGTTGAACATCAACTTCTGCCATACTTACATACACACACTTGTAAAGTAAAGAGAAATACTATAATAATATATACTGTCTCTGTACCGATTTGACTAATTATACCATAAGGCTTATTAACGTAAGCCGCCCACTCCAAAAATCCCACAAAAAGAAGTCTGGACGGTTAAATCGGGTAATCGATCTGGCTGGCCAGTGCAAATCACCTAAGTGAAAGATTAAGCTGGAAACAGTTTCTACAGAATATTGGTTGTGACTAGAGTAGTATGCACCGTTGCACCGATCTGTTGGAACCACATATTTTTCAATTCAAATTCATTCTTTTCCGAAAGCGAAAATTCGGGGGCAAATCGCGGCACCCGTTATCGAACGAAATTACGAAATATTTCAAGAGTCTATATGGAAATATTTCGTAATTTCGTTCGATAACGAGTGCCGCGATTTGCCCCCAGTAATCAAGGCTCTGCAGCATGCGCCGTTTGTATTCTTCGTTTAACTCGCGGTGTTCAAAATAAAAAACAAAAAAAAATTTTTCTGATGACTCCTCTAGCGTAAAAATACATTACGCGGTCACTTTGAGCGAATGCAATGGCTCTTCGTGTATGATACACGGATTTTCGATGCTGCACCAGAATCGATTATTTTGTTTATATTTTTTCAAACCGCTAAGTTGAAAATGAGCTTTATCGCTCATGATAATTTTTGATGAAAAATCATCCACATCTTCGTTGAGATTCAGGATGAATAGATCGTAGGTTAGAAGACTTTGGCGGTCAACAGGTAACACATGCAAGGGAACATGTTCAAATCCTTCGGCAAAATTTTGTTTAATTGCTTGGTGCATCATCTGGTCGATGCTCAGGGCGATATTCTTAGTAGAACGGCTGTTTAGGGCCAGCCACCCTGAGGAACGTCTCGCGCTGTTCCAGTATCTTCAAGGCTAGTGGCCAAACGCCGCAGTGTTAGTCTAGTTGGTGTCGGACGGCCAGTACAACTGCGACATATTGTTGCGCAATAAAATTTAAAAATTATTCCGCGTTGCGGAGTTATGCTGGGAACACAACTGGGACGAACGACAAATTTTTCGGTGCGAAATTTTGTCGTTTGTTAAGTAAACATCGTTCCACAGACTATAAATAATACATTCATATTGCTATAACTTATTAAAAAATCACAAAAATGAATTAATTTGCCCAGCAGTACTTTAGAACATGGAGATTACGGAGATACCACTAACTCAAAATTAGCTTTTTTTTCCTTTTTGGCACAAATTTTCTTGTCTCAACTGTCCAGATGACTATTTTTGCCGCTTGCAATTTTTAATATCTCTCAGATGTCAACAAACATTTGTAGTTACTCCCTGTTCCAGGTTGTCACTCATTTTCGTTTAAACGACAAACAGCTGATTTGCGTTCCACTATAAGCCTATAGCACGACTAGTCGAAAGTAAATGAGTGGGAACGATAAAGTAAGTATTTAAAATACAAAAGTGTGTCTCAATAACAATTTGTCGTATTTGTAATATTGTCGAGTGAGACAAAATAAAACAAATTATTTTTATTTGTCTATATAAAATATTTTGCTTTGCCAATGAGTAAATATAATATCGTCTTCGCTGACAAAAGTTTGCTGCCTAATGTTGCTGTTGATGACGATGACGATAACGATGTCGATGATGTCGATGTCGTTGACGATGACGATATCGATGACGATCTCGATGTCGATGACAATGTCGATGTAGATGACGTCGTCGGTGTCAATGACGACGTCGATGTCGATGACGAGGTAGATGACGATGTCGATGAATGTGAAAAGCACAAACAATTTTGTGCCAAAACGAAAACAAAACGAAGTTTTTTAGACATTCTACAACTATAAAGCACATAGAGCAAAAAATTATCAGCTGAAGTGGCGCTGCCACCTAGTTAGATACACCTTGGAGCCGAGTATGTCTTATATGAATTTGCCTTAATATGAATATGATTTCGCCCTGGAATATGTCTTGAAAAATAACCAAGGCAAATTCATATACTCAGCTCAATTCGCTGTGAGAAATTTATACTTGAAATGTCAGAAAAATATACTGAAAAATGTGTCTTGACATCCAAAGTATATTCAATTTACAAGGGGCGAAAAAAGTCACCTGATCCCTTACACTACGTCTACACCTGATATATTTTTATCTTGAAAAATTTCAAATTCCATAAAGAAAAAAAATAAAAACATAAAAAATAATAATTTTTCAATATAAAGTTTGACTTTTGTTATGATCAAAATATATCAGGTGCAGATGTAGGGTTACGACTACCTAGTATGCATTCGCCTTGAAAAATAACCTAAAGTTTTCAAAAAATATAAATATTTCAGTTACATTTGGTTTAAATTTTTTTGTAAAAAAATTTTTTTATTTATATTTCCTTGAAATGGCAAAATGTCAACCACAAAAGAGTCCATATAACAAGCACGACTTCTACATCTGCACAGACTCAAAAACCTTCGATTCACTTTTTATGGAAAACGTTAAGGATATTTCTGATGCAGTGGCTGAGGTAAACAATATGGGAAAAAAAAATTTTATATATGTATGATTATAAAAGCAAAATATTTTATAGATTATGATGGTATGTGGCATACCAGAAAGCAAGACAAAACCCACCAAATCTATTACAGTTAAAGCCTTGCAATTTTATGATAATAGACGACATTATTTTGGTAAAATTCAAGCAAAAGGCATTAGCAGAAGTGATATTTTGTTTGTATTTCAAGGCAAGTGCAAGATGACATACATGGAAGCTTTACTCGCCTACACCATTCTTAAAAGAGCAGTGAAGGCGTTTTTTCATTCAACACCGGACGACTCTATCATAAGAAATTCCCTTAGTGATGCTGCATTACTAAAGGATCACGAATTTATATGGCAACATGCAGCCACTAGAACCAATCAATTGTTTGAACACTTCGAACATGTATTTAATCGGTCACAACAACAATTAGCTCAGAAAATTTGCCAAATATATAAAGATTTATATGAACGTCTAAAAAGACGTGCTGAGTCCGTTACAATCGAAGATTATCATTCTAGAGGATGTGTTAAAAAAGTTATTAAAGGCAACCACTCGTCAAAGTCTGAACTGGACAGTGAGAAAGTAAAATGTAGAAAAAAGTGTAGAAAATTAAGAGATCTCGAAACATTTATGAAAACTTTAGCCAGTAAAACATTTCCTTTAACACAAAATGCTACCTCATCGAACTCCTGTGAGTTTGTATTTAGTTCCAAGGAAAATTCTCACCCCTTAAGACCAGTTGATTCTTCAGACAAAGAGCAAAAGAAACCAGAAAATATTCATCTCTATTCTAAATGCAAGTGTCCCCAATCGATGTGTGATAGTAAAATTGAAAAATATAGTGACATATTGGCTGTGGATTGTTCCCAGGGTCCTTTCGAGTGTCAGTGGGTGAGAATTGATGATGATGAGAAAAAAGAGCCGCATCAGTGTCCCGTTGACTGCACAAGCTCAGAGAGCTCTATTGATTTGGATGAAAACGCATATAAATTTTGAGTTTCAGTACAGAAACAGAATGTGAGGATATTAAATGTGCAATTAAATAGAGAGAGTGCGAGGTAATAAGTAACTAATACGAGTATAACAAAAATCAAGTCAGCTCGTACAAAATTCTACAGTGAAAAATTAATAATGTGTGATGAAAGTTTTTTTTTTGTATTTTAGTAAGTATAAAGCAAATCTAACGTATTACGATTTCATTCTTCATAATGAGACTACTTTTAAATAAGTAAGTACATTGCAATAAACATTGAACAGTCAAACGACCCTACACAGCAAAAAAAAAGAAATAATTTATTCTTAGTAAAAATCGTTAATCTTATGCCAAAAAAAAAGAGTGACAATTGTGGACTAACTAAAACAAGGAAAATATTTTCTCTTTTTATCAATTTGGAAACGCTTTGATATAATAATATACTGAAATTTCTGCTCTTGCTCTTTGTATGTTTG
Organism: Tachina fera; assembly: GCA_905220375.1. Taxonomy (NCBI): domain Eukaryota; kingdom Metazoa; phylum Arthropoda; class Insecta; order Diptera; family Tachinidae; genus Tachina; species Tachina fera. The sequence goes on along the minus strand of LR999964.1, from coordinate 47,096,241 downwards.
GTCTTTATTTCACGTTTCCTTCCCAACCACGGCCCCCTTTTTTCTTATTAGGCCCTGTTCCGTTTTCCGAAACGATTTAAAACCTCACGATTTTAGAAAACTCACTTCGATAATAGAAATATATTTTCAGACTTTTTGTAATTTTTCCATTACACTGAAAGAATTTTTTTCATAAATTCTATGAATTTCGGCATTAATCCAATGAAAAAATTTATAAAAAATTTATTAAAATTCAACCAACGTCACACTTCGTTGGATTAATGAAACCAGTTTCGTTAAAATTATTTTAATGAAAACTACGTAAAGTGTTTTAAACAGTGTCATCAATGCAATGACAGAACTTCATCGACAAAACGAAATAATTTCATTAAAACGACGAAATAATTTAATTAAAACCACGAAATAGTTTCAATTAAACAACGAGATAACTTCTAACAAGATAATTTTCAACGAAATAATTTCATTAAAACAATAAAATAACTTAACAAAAACACTGACATAACTTTATTATAACAAAGAAATAACTTAATTGAAACTGTATGTGTATATAAGCATACAAAGAGTACAACAACAATCATACAGAACTACTTTTAATGCAAGTTTTTGGTTGACAACTGTTGAAATACATTTAATTTATCAGACTTTCATGACTATAATGAAATTTTCATTGGGACAACGAATACATTTCATACCTATAATGAAATTGTAAATTGCTGTATTTTTTATTATTTTTTTAGTGTTAAAGAATTTAATCTATAACCTAATTGCTTTAAGGTATGTACTTATCTATATATGTTTATTTCAAGCAACAACTGTAAATGTTTCAATATGTAATTAGACAATATTTTTGTCATAAATCCAATGAAATTCTTTCACAATATTCGTTAAATGTTCATTAGGTTTGTGAAATTTTCATTAGATATGTGAAAAAATCTAATGAAATTGTTTCGTTCGATTTATGAAGCAAAATTCTTTCGATGTATATAAATTCTAAATATCATATCTGAAAGAATATTATCGTGTATGATTTTTACACGTTTGCAGGACCATTATTGATTTTTTGAAAACGAGAAATTTACTCGGATTCGGTTTACAGAAGCCGATTATCTTTAAAAAAAGCGGTTATAAATGAAAAGACTATATTATTGTTTGCATTTTAATGAAGTTTCGGCTTTGTATATGTATTAATTATAATTAGTTTTGTGATTAAAAGAAATATTAAAATTTTTGGTCACACCCGTCACAATTGAAATTTGAAATGTTTAATAAAATTTTTACTCCACATAATAAATACTTGATACTTTTCAACAATAACAAAGTAAGCGCAATTAATAGTAGGTATGTTTTATTCGAAACATATACCTACTTGATTTTTAAGCAGCTATAGCTATAGCTACTTGATAAGTTTATACACACTTAAATTTGTTCTGAATATTTATATAAAGTTCGAACAAAACATTCCTAGTGAATAACTATAATAAAATATTGTGGACTTCCATTTTAATTAGTGTAATTAAATATAGGAAATATTTCATCACACCCGTCACACCAACACTGAACTAAGAACAATTAATTATGTACATCTTAAAATGTTGATTATATCATATCATGGTTAAAATCCATATTAGAGCCTTACTAGCCGTCCACACGAGCAATAACCTCATCAATTATTGCCTTGGCAATTGTCAAATTCGATTGCCGACACAAGATATTAGAGTGTAGACCGTATGAATATGTGTTCAAATATATATTAAGCAACAAATGTTAAAATACATTGCTGAGCAATAATCTATTAATACATGCTGTAAAATCAAAATAATATTGATTCTTTTTTAACGAAACAGCAAGAAAAACTATTTCAAATTAATAAAATAAATATAATTTCAATTTGCAATTAACAAAAGATTTAATAAAGGACAATTTAAGTAAGTATATGCATGAAAAACAAATACGTGTTCGCCACCTCTAGATACATTGGTCGCATTCATAAGACGTAACAGTTGCGCAACCGTTGAGTGTTTGTCTTAGAAATGCATAGTTGAGTAGTTTCGCTCCACTCAACAGTTGAGTAATTGCTGCCATTTTTTCCATCATAAAATTTTTTCGCTACATATAGTCAACATGTTGTGCTCAGCCTGAACAGCTGATCGAAAAGACTTATGCCGTTTATAATATAATGCAACGCCGCTTTGTTAGATGGCGGTTGCAAATATTTGTTAAATTTTGCATTTAAAATGCGATAAAGGAACGAAATAAAGGAATTAAATTAAATTACTAATTTCATCAAACATATGTATGTATATCATGCTGTCTATTTGTATTATATATTACATATTTAATTCACTATTGCTTTTAAAAGTTTTTTGAGCACATGGCGGCTCAGCTTTAAAATAAAAATACTATAGGCGCAGGTCTTACTTTTTATTGCAGTGTTGTTCAAACACAGAATATTTATTTTAGGGAGCAAATTTTATTGTAAAAATGGAAGATTCCTGGGCTGCTGACTTCATTAAATATTCTGTGTTATACATACATTTTAGCTAAACTAATTAATTTAGCCAATCTAAGTTAGTTTATTTGTTGCTCTTTCGTTCGTTTTCAATTGCTTACGTTCATCAGATATTCGTTTTGCAGTACATCCATCAATCCGTTTCTAAGAAGTAACTGTTGGGGCCAACAGCTGCCAACAGTTTCACAACAGTTGAGCTCAACAGCTACGTCTTATGAATGCGACCATTGTTGAAGACAAGCAACTTGACGTCAGCATTCTATTATTATTGCTTGTATTAAGACACAATAAATTGCTCGTGTTGTCGTACTGTTAAGGATATGGCTAAATTTATATTATGACATTGTTCAGGAAACTTTCTTTATTGACAATAGGAGATGCGGAAATGTAAACCAAATAATAAAAGTTCTCAAATGCATGTCACTCTTCTCCCCTCTGACATTGCTATTAACAATTAGAAATAGGGCTGTCAGATATGGTGATTTCTCCCACAAACGTGGTGATTTTTCAACTTGTTTAACGTCCAAATTTTTGGTTTGGCGACATGACGAATTTTATTTCTTATATTAATTATAGGCATTAATGAGTTTTGAATTTGGATGAGAAACATTTATAAGAAATAATTTTTGGCGATTTTATTTCTAATTTTAACGATTTTCTGATAAATTTTGATACGACTATTTTATAAAAATTTACATTACAAAAGTTTTATATAAAAAAAATTTATTATCAAATATTTACTATTAGCCTGTTTGTAGAACGCGACAAGGGCGACTTACGACGAGCCATTTCATGGACGACTAAATAATGAAAAGCGTTTGTATAACGCGACTCGACTTTGTCGTGCAGCTTACATTAATTCGCCTATATATCCCACCCTGTGGCAAAACATTATGTTGCCAACATGTCCAAAAATTGTTTTCATTTATCTTTTTTCATAGAAAATTATAAATTCAAATTGAAAAAATGGTAACCCTATTCTTGTGTTGAAAAATCACAATTGACAATTGAATGAAAAATTATTTGTATATATTTTTTTATTATTTTGTTATGCAAAAATCAATTGTTCTTCAAAATTTCTGCTGTTATTTGAAGAAAAAAAAAAATTATGATATTTATGAAACTATGTGAAATTCATGTGAGTATACGTGTATTGTCAGTATTTATCATTTTGGTGCGCTTTTTTTTAAAACGATTATAATTTTTCATTCGCCCATCTTGACATTTATAATGAGCCAAACCGTGTTACATAAACCCAAATAAATTGAGAGTTGTTACGTTTTTTAATTAAAATCGTCAACGGTCGCGATCTAAAAACCAAAAAAAAAATGCTAACATGTTAGCAATTATTATCGACGAGTCGTGTTATAAAAACAGGCTGTAAGAAAAATTACAAAAACTGATTTTTGTCGATTTTTGGCGATTTTTTAAATCAATTTGGCGAAATAGGTCGGATAAAGTCTGACAACCCTGACTAGAAAAGCTTCATAAATAAGAAATTTCCGGAACAATTTCACAATATGTGACACGGAAAGTTAAAAGGGACCTCTGCGCAGAAAATAAGCTTTGGAAGTTAATTCTTTTTTACTTTTTTTTAACAATAGAGTATTTTGAAGCTAATTTATGACAAAAAAAATGCAGTAAGAAAGCTGCGATTTGCTGCATTAGAAAGAAGGTGTGAAGGTCTACCATAAGAATCACCAAAGAAAGTAAAAATCAACTTTTTCCACCAACTTTCAACTTTCCCTGTCACATATGAGTTCGACATTTTTATATATTTCATTATAAATTTTTACAAAATTCCCCACTACACTATTTTCGATCAAATTGATGCATCTTTTTTTTATTACAAGTCTCAACTAGAAAGTCTTAAGCCGAAAAGTGTCTGTTTAAAACGAAAAAAAACTTTTTTTATAGTTTTAATACAAAATCAACAGATGCCACCGTTGGAATTTCTAAACAAACAAACAATTTAAATGAACTCCATTGCTGTTAATTTCAATTTATGTATTTTATTTGCTGGCAGTTGTTTGTTTGTTGTTGGTCTTGTTGTTGCAGGCAGCTAAGTATACTGTTGATATTGCAGGTGAGAAAATAGTTAACATGTTATTGATTATTGGCAGCGGTCTAATATGAATAGAGACAGACACGCAGCACACAGCATTCTAAGGCAAACAAACAACATTAATAGCACCTCGTAGGCTTTTTTGTTTTGAACTTAATAAAGAAGTTTTCAAGATGCAGCAACAACTCCCCCTCCCCCTCTCTTTGACGATACCCAAATAAGCTGCTGGCATTCAAGTTGTGTGCTAAAGAGTTGAGTAAGTGCACATAGCTTTCCTTCGGTAGCTGTCAATACATACATATGTACATCATCTAACACTTTGTATTACGAATTCAAATACCATGTAGTGTAAACATTAATGCGATGCTTTGGCATTCTGCTGCATGAAAAAGAAAAATAATACAAATCGAAATGTAGAAAATACTTAATGTAAAGTTAAAGGCAGACGGACCGTAAAAAGCAAATCAATAGAAGTTAAAATAAGACAACTGCTGCACTGCACGTACACGTACACGAACATGGACTAACAACTAATGCATGCAGACATATGGCCAGACGTGGGAGGACGGACATGGCTAACAGTAATAGAACACTTTTTCGTTTGCATAGAAATTTTATTGATACGAGTAGCAGGCATCATCTAATACACGCACGTACACAATCGCATTAAGTTGTACAAATATACTCGAATACGTTTCACTATTAACTAAAGTGGATTTAATGTGTTTTGTTGCAAGTAAAGTTGAATTGCGAGCAGCAACAATGTTGTACACCATTACACCATTTTCATTCAATTTCATTCGAACTATAATATGAATAAGCGAACTTAAGCAACTGTGCGGTTACATATAAAACGTATGTGGTAAACTATAATGTACTTATGGAACTTTCAGTCAAGTTTCGCTTAAGTTAGGTGCCAAACTGAACGCACATGTCGTACGGAAAACACTGTTTGTGCATTTTTTAAACTCAAGCAAACAACATCAGAAAATATTCATTGATTTTAAATATTTTTTATTGTTTCTTATTTTAAACTCAGAAAAGAAAGCAAACTTTTCTTTTAATTCTTTGTTTTACAATACACATATGCGTATGAGTTTATTTACATATGTACGTTCATTGTTGTACTTTTTAGTAGGCAAAACAAATAAAACAAGTAATTTTTGTAAGTTGATTGAATTGCATTCATTTAGTAGAAACAAAATTACTAAAAAAATTAGAACAATACCTATGTACAGGGTATTTTTTTTAGAGGTATAGAACTTCGAATTGAAGTAAAACACAAGAAAATCGTTTTAATGTCCATCAATTTGGCTTTATTGGAAGGATAATTTTATGCCATTAATGTTTAAATATGATTTCGGGCATGTGGCCCCCGCGGCTGGGTCGAATAAACCTATTCTACAGGTCCAATTTTCAACCACTTTTTCGAGCATATGGGGCCGTATGTTGGCAATAACGCCACGAATGTTGGCTTCCAAGTCCCCTAACGTTTCTGGTTTGTTGGCGTAGACGAGCGACTTCACATATCCTCAAAGAAAATAATCCAATGGTGTCAAATCACACGATCTTGGTGGCCAATTGACAGGCCCATTCCGCGAAATTATGCGCTCATCGAATGTTTCCTTCAATAAATCGATTGTGACGTGCGCTGTGTGGTATGTAGCGCCGTCTTGTTGAAACCACAACTCATCCACATTCATGCCATCTAATTCGGGAACAAAATAGTCGGTTATCATGGCTCTATACCGGTCTCCATTAACGGTAACTGACTCTCCAGCATTATTTCGGAAGAAGTATGGCCCAATGACTCCACCAGCCCATAGAGCACACCAAACAGTCAGTTTTTGTGGATGTAATGGCGTCTCAAGGGTCTCATATGGATTCTCTTCACTCAAAATGCGGCAATTTTGCTTGTTGACGTAGCCATTCAACCAAAAATGAGCCTCATCACTGAACAAAATTTTGCGATGAAAATCAGCATCAAGATCAATCTCATTTTCGGCCCATACACCAAAATCACGACGCATTGCATGGTCTCGCGGCTTTAATTCTTGCACAAGCTGGATCTTGTAAGGTCGCAAGCCAAGATCTTTGCGCAAAATCTTCCATAAAGTTGATGGACAAAGCTCCAATTGCTGTGCACGGTGGCGAATCGATTCATTCGGGTCCTCTTCAACACTTTGCTCTACAGCGGCAATTGTTTCTTCGGTGCGCACTGTTCGACGTCTCTGCGGATGCGTATTATCACATAGAGTAAACGTAGTGCGAAAACGATCCATGGTTAACCGAATTAATTGCTCTGATGGACGATTATGTCGACCATAAAATGGACGGAGCTTGCGGTAAACTTCGCGAACTGAACCATTATTTACGAAATAAATTTGCACGATTTGCAAGCGTTGTTCTTTTGTCAACCTGTTCATGATGAAATGGCAAACCAAACTAAATATTAATCACTTGACAGCTGACAAAATGACAGCCAGTTAAAAAAGTGATGCCAACTTAAAGTTCTATACCTCAATAAAAAACACCCATTACATTGTGGCCACCTAAAAGTCACATCTGAATTGCTTAAGTATTTGACAGACTTATCGTTGAATTCTGGCATTAGCTTAAGTCAGCTTATTCATATTATAGATGGGCCTTAAGAAGAGTATTACGCTTTTTTCGTTATGCTATAGATACCATGATACACAAAGCTCATTCGTATTTTACACAGTACGAGTACTAATGGCTTTAAGCGGGAATCTCAATAAAACTCTTTAAAAAGTAGAGGAAATTTTATAGTTGTTTTTGTTAGAAATTATTTTTTTTAACAATATCGCGCAGTCATGGTTAATTGGCTATTCATTTCTGAAATATTTAATGAATTTCTTTTAGCAGAGACAGAAACCAAAAATTTTAACAGAGGCTATGTTGCAGTTACTAGCGCTCTGTTAGCCATTTAACAGTGCTATCTAGTCCAAGTCCTTGGTGTAAAGATACTAAAACAATCCATTTCATAGGAAATCATTGGCGGATTTAATAGTTTTCTGCGAGTATGTTGACACAATGGTTTGTGTCTAGGGAGGCAAAATGTTTAAATTTTATCTTAATGCTTATGTGAGAATTTAGATTAATTTCACAATTTAGCTTTATAAGAATCAATGAAGACAACTTTTGCAATAAACTTTCCTTCCTGCTTCTATTTTTGGAAACAGTGTAGTACTTAATTTACTCCTGTTCATTTAACGAACAACAAATATCGATCGTTCTGTGAATGGTGCAAATACTTATTTAAGTAGCTTAAACATCAAAGTGAAAATTACCGCTGACAACATCTATCAATTCTTAATTTTTCTAGTTAAACAAATATTCTTGACCGCTTACAATATATGCAAAGAACTTTGCATGGACATATGTATGTATTTCTGCACCATTTACATTTACAGTGGGCAAAAAAATATAATATCAGCAAATTTAAATTTTGCAAAATCAATAAAAATAATATGTAACAATATATAAATAATTTTTTTTAAATCATCTATTTAATTTCACATGAACTAACAATCACACAGTGCTACAAGACCTTTTGTTTGTTTTGTGAAATCAAACAATTGTCAATTTTCATCTTGCCTGCAATTTTTATTTAAGATACAAAAAATTAACGCTTATAGAATGAATATATGCAAACATTAAATGAATACTCACGTTATATGCAACCACGCAAAAAATCTTGTAAGGAGAAAAATAAAATATGAAACACGCATTAGTATACAGGAATATCAAAAGGGAATTTAATGATTCAAGTTGTTTGCTTGCAGATAGTAAAAAGCCACATAAAGCAGCACATTTAAATTTGTTAATGCATTAACTATTTTCTATGTAAGATATATCGAAGCGTATTTATTTGAATGGTGAAAAGAAAGTTAGACACAAAACTCTCGATATTCTCTTAAAAATAAATAAAAAGAACGTGGCAAGATTTCTTTTCATTCCTATTCGCCAGATTGAACTATTAAAATTGGGAAAAAAATTTATGTCACATAAAATTTTATTTTTCCACGTGAGTGAGGACCAATTTGGTTTCAACTAGCAGAGACACAAACCACAATGTCTAAAAATGCTCTTCTCTGTTAATTGTTCAGCAATTCGTTAAATGGGTTTGTTATTATATGTACCCTTTACCAAAAAATGGAAAAGGGTATGTATATACACATACGTTTGTCATTACGTGTGTGATTTCCACAATATTATTATGCCACCCATAAAATATATATATTCTGGGTCATTATGAATAGGGAAGAAGAAATAAGCGATGTCCGTCCGTCTGATGTACGTGAAATCGGTTTTCCGAAGCTCTCAGAAAACCTAGAGACTGGTGTATCAGAAATGGTCCAAAATAGATTGGTATTGAAAATCAGCAAAATCGAGCAGACGGTTTCAGAGCTGGAAAACTTATAATTTATTTTGCCAAACAAAAAGTAAGTCATATGCAATTCTTATTGCTAAGCTGATTAGTTTGTTAGGAGAGAGACGAGAGGACAAGAAACGTTTATGATCCCCTCGTATCTCTCTTTCACAAACTAATCAGATAAGCAATAAGACTTGCATAGTGTAAATTACGACTAACTAGAGAAATCTAATTTTTAGTTAATTTTTGTTCAATAAACTTATTTTACATTTCAAATTCTTTAAAACTAAAAAAAAGTAATAATATATACAGCAATTTACAATTTCATTATAGGTATGAAATGTATTCGTTGTCTCAATGAAAATTTCATTGTAGTCATGAAAGTCCGAAGAATTAAATGTATTTCAACAGTTGTCAATCAAAAGCTTGCATCAAAAGTAGTTCTGTATGATTGTTCTTGTACTCTTTGTATGCTTATTTACACATACAGTTTTAATTAAGTTATTTCGTTGTTATAATAAAGTTATTTCATTGTTTTTGTGAAGTTATTTCATTGTTTTAATCAAATTACTTCGTTATTTTAATGCAATTATTTCGTTAGAAATTATCTCGTTGTTTTAATGAAATTATTTCGTCGTTTTAAAGAAATTATTTCGTCGTTTTACTGAAATTATTTCGTTGTTTCGATAAAGTTATTTCATTGCATTGATGACACTATTTAATACATCTGACGTAGTGTTCAATAAAAATAATTTCAACGAAACTGGTTTCAATAATCCAATGAAGCGTGACGTTGGTTTTAATGAATTTTTTCATTGGATTAATTTCGAAATTCATCGTATTTATGAAAAAAATTCTTTCAGTATACGTATTCGGTTTAAAATTAATGCGTGTGTTTGCATATGAGCGTGTTTTTATTTTTAGCTGTACGCATTCATAGTTGTTTGACGGAAAATGTTCAAAGTGTACTTAACACGACACTTTTGTCATTCTCTGACTGGGACAAGGTCGATTAAAACGAATAATTAAATTCTTAAAAAGTATGTATAATGTTTATACATTTTAATTTTTTATCTATTTAATTTTTGTTTGTTTTTAATTGTATACTTTTTACAGATGTATGTATGTATATTTGTTCGTAAAGTCAAGTATTCTTGCTCAGCTTTTGATTTTATAATGAGCAAGAAAAAGTTAAGTATTCAAATACTTTTAAACGATCTTAAGCGATCGTAAACAATCGATTTTCTTCAAAAAAAAAAAAAAACCAAGTCCAAAAACTGTGTCGGTTAACCTTCATAGGGTCTTTGGGGTCAATTTTGACCCATTTTAGGAAAACACTTTGTTTGATTTTTTCTGAGAATTAGTGATTGATCTATGTGATATTTTCTGACTTTTATTTAATTTTATATTTTAACAGATAAAGAAGGTTTGCGGATATATAAACTTTCCAAAAAAAAATTTTATGCAGTTTTTTACACTAAAGGTCTTCGGGCCAGATTTGACCCGTGTTAAAGTTTGGAAGTGTTGTGTCTGGTATTTCTTGTAGAATAATGAAAGGTAGTGGAATAGAAGTTATCCTGCATATATTATCAGACGATTTAGAAAGTCTCACGTGACTGCAGATAATTTCTTTACATCTTATCGGTTAGAGAAAAAAATACTGAGGTCACAAATAACTTCAGTTCAAACGATACATAAAAATATAAATTTGTGTTTATCATTACTTTTGTTTTACCAAAGATACTACTCGTACCCTCCATACATATGTATATTCCGATAAAAAAAGTCTGTGAATCTCCTTTGTACTTTGCATTGAAGTTAGTAATTACGAAGACAAAAAACTGCAAATATGATTAGATTACAATAAATAAAAGGGAGGGGTATATTTGCTGGATAAACTTAGATCATGTTTTACTTGCAAAATAAAAGCTAATCAATGTTGTGAAGTGGTGGTTAGTAACATGCTAGATATATGTATAAGCTAACAATGCTTTTCTGATACCTACATCTGCTACTAGCGGCTGGAAATAAACTGTTTTGCAAAACGTCGACACTTTTTACAAAATTTACGATTGGAACTTACTATGCCTTCTATAAAGCACCGAATAACGTCTTCAGTATCAGTATTTTCACAGAAAGTTGCACTAAAACTACGTGAGGTAATTGAGTAGCAGTAAACTTCAACCAAATCCAAAGAAAAATATTTGAACAAGGTAAAAACAGAGCCACAGAAGTCAAGGTCAATTATGTCAACGCAGAAAATAAAACACCATTAGATACTTTTATAACTTGCAAAAACTGTATATGCAAACTGCACTCTGAAATAATTACTTTATGTACAATTAATGTTAATATTGATTTAATATTACGTTTTATGTATCATGTATTAATCGAATTAAATCTATGAAACAATGTTCTCATTCATTGCCAATAAATGAATCACAAATAAATGAAACCAGTACATCATTTTCAATTTGGGTCAAATTGAAAATGATGTATTGGAAAAGGTTGTGAAAGAACAGCTGGAAAAATATATTGAGACACAAAATATACTTTCGAAGTATCAATCAGGATTTCGTAAAAATTACTCCTGTGAGACGGCAGTAAACTATGTCATAAGCAAATGGAAGGGCATAGGAAATAATAAAAATAATAATGGCAATATTTCTCGATTTCAAGAGAGCGTTTGAAACAATAGACCGACAAATAATGCTCAGAAAGCTATATATATATATATGGAATAAGGGGAAAAGAATTAGAATGGTTTCAATTATACTTGGAAAATAGAAAACAAAAAACAACAGTTAATGGTTCGTTATCAGACGAAAAAGCAAATAATTTTGGTGTACCACAAGGTTCAATATTAGGCGCCCTGATGTTTATAATACAGGGTGGCCCAGAAAGACCGAAGTGGTGTGAAATCCTTATAACTTTTTATTTAAGACATATTTTTTTAGTTTTTTGTTTTTTAAATACATTAAATTTATAGGGAATATTTTAAGATTAGTTATTAAAAATTATATCCCGCAAGTGGTGGCCATTTTCTGCTTCGCACAAATGTGCTCTTTCCAACACATTTTCAATGACCTTTCGCAAAACTTCCGGTGTTATGTTGTTAATTTCGTCTCGAATATTGGTTTTTAATTCCTCAATAGTCCTAGGCTTATTAAGATAAACTTTCCCTTTTAAATAACTCCAAAGGAAACAGTCTGGAGCAGTTAAATCCGGGGAACGCGGAGCCCAATTAAAATTGCTTCTACGCGAAATTATTTTTTCACCAAAGATGTCGCGTAAAAGAGCCATTGTGGCCCTGGAAGTGTGCGCTGTGGGTCCATCCTGTTGGAACCATATTTGCGGATGGTTTTCCACGGTTGGCTTTACCAAATTTTCCAACATGGCCTGATATCGATCACCATTGATGGAAATGGCGACACCTCGTTCATTTTCAAAAAAATATGGGCCAATGATCCTTTCTGAAGAAACACCGCATCAAACAGTATACTTAACTGGGTGTAATTGTCGTTGATGAAGTACTCTCGGGTTTTCAATATCCCATATCCTAAAGTTTTGTTTGTTAACGAGGCTTCGTCACTCATAACTAAGTTATGAATAATGGAAATGGAAAGAACACATTTGTGCGAAGCAGAAAATGTCCACCACTTGCGGGATATCATTTTTAATAACTAATTTAAAAATATTCCCTATAAATTTACTGCATTTAAAAAACAAAAAATTAAAAAAATATGTCTTAAATAAAAAGTTATAAGGAATTCACACCACTTCGGTCTTTCTGGGCCACCCTGTATATATCAATGAAATGTCAAATATTCTGGAAAGATGCGAGATGGCCATGTATGCAGATGATACTCTGATATTTACTTCTGCTGATAATGATGAAGAATGTCGGACAAATATGACTAATGACATAAATAACGTAAGCAAACGGTTAAAAATTAATAAATTAAAACTAAATGAAAATAAGACGAAAATAATAGAAATAAACTTTAATACTGATGAAATATTTAAAATTAATAACACGGTAATAGAAAAAGTTGAACATATAAAATATCTCGGATTTATAATAGACAAAAAATTAAAATTTAATTAACATATAGACTATACGTGCAAAAAAATTGGGAAAAAAGTCGGTTTCCTTAAAAGAATAAGAAATAAAATATCAAAAAGTACAGCAATAAATATAAATAACACTATAATTAAGCCCCACTTTGAATTTGGATCAACAATTTTATATACATGCAGCAACACAAGCCAATTAGAAAGAATGCAGAAACTACAAAATAAAGCTATGAGGATAATTTTAATATTATACTCATATTAATACAATGCTAAATAATCTGAAATGGATGACTGTTAAACAAAGATTGGAATTCAACACTTTAAAATTTATTAGAAAAATTAAGCAAGGGGATTCTCCGGAATATATATGTGAACAAATAAAATATGTGGGTGAGAGCCAGCCATACAGTCTTAGAAATGCAGATGATTTTCGAATACAGAGGGTTACGTCAACACTAATGCAGAAACCATTATTTTGCAAGGGGCTTCAACTATTTAATTCTTTGCCAAATAATATGAAGAATGAAAGAAGTAATAATGTTTTTATAAAAAAATTTGTAAATTTTGTGAGATTTAATCAACACTCATTTAATGTTAATTCATCGGAAAATAATTGAATGTGTACAATATCTAAGTATGTAAAATATAAAGTATTTTTGATACTAATAATAATAATAAAAAAAAGAAAAAAAATTTGACCTGAACATTGTTAACGTCAACAATTTTAAAGACCCTATGAAGGTAAAGCTTTTTTTTTGCGGTTATGGCCCCATATACTACATGTATGTATGTATGTTTATTTGTGTTTCGAAAAGATTCTAATATCTTAATATTGAAGTCAACATCTCTATAGTATTTTTCCCGTTTCGTTCTCTCGCAATGCCATAAAACCATTATGTCTGTGGATAGAATAATGTTAAAAGAATTACAAGTTTTGTTTTAATTTGTCAAAGGGTTTCTCTAAATCTATAAAGTAGTGATAAAGTGATATACGTCATTCCTAAGATTGTGTGACGATTATACGAAGCCGTATCTCGGGCATGCAACTCTATAAAAATCTCTCAAAATTTATTTGCTAAAAGGAAATGATTTTATAAGAAATAAAGTAAGTTAAAATTATAAGCATTACCAAAATGGGCCAATATGCCTCAGATTAAACTTATCGTAATTTGGGCAAAATTTTGTTATGAAATCACATGAGAAAACCATACTATATATTACTTTAGCTACACTATTCTTTTTTTTTCAATGAAGTCATGCACAGACAAATTTGTGCTTCATATAAATATTTCACATAATTCCCCAGCATATTTATAAAGTTGACACTAAATATATGAGACAGACAGACAAGCAAGCATTTTAAAATCCTGCGCCTACACATTTTTTCGTATCTATCTTCTCATATTTCGTAGATTATCTCTAAACTTTTGACAACACAGTCAGACAGTCAGTCGTTGCTTTCTAGCAACTCTATATACGCACATACGCCGTAGTTTAGCATTAGGCCAACTATGGAATAAGCCAAAGTTTCAGTTTAGTATCTAAAGCTACTGCGAAATTCTTGTTCCAGCTAAAGTGTAGTAATAGTAAAGTGCTTCTATTTAGCACTTTTTTGTTTAAGTCTCTACCAAAAGCAGGAGGGATATATTAACTTGTTGTACCGTTTATAAACTTCAGTGGAAGACTTTTTTTTTTGACATGCCTTACAAAATATATTTTCCTGGCTGTTGGCTTTCTATCGTCAAGAGAATCATTGTCATATAAACATGCGTATTTTATTTTTGAGATTTTATAGTCTGTAGCTTACAACGGTGAATGGGTTCAATGCATTAGAGCGACTAAAACTAATCAAAAAAAAAAAAGAGGTGTCTTATGACATCCGGTAAGAGCTATGCTGCTTAGCTATATAAAACAAAATTTCATGTGTGAAATAACAACACAATAAAAATATATGATCATGTCAAATTCGCCGCAAATATTTATTTCATAACGTTTCTATTTATTTCCCATTTCCCATGAAAAAAAAAACAAAATCATATATTTTGATTCGCTTATTTTTGTGCTCTGGTTTTAAGTACAAAGAAATCAAAATTAAAATAAATTTACGTCCCTTTTCACAGTGTTTGATTAAGAGTTAACGGGGACTTTTTCTTCATACAAAACTTGCGTTAAAGTCCCTGTTATCTTTTAATTGTATATTGTGAAAAGGTCCGTTATAATTGTAAGTGTCGATTATTTTTCTTACGAAAATCAGGTCCTAACTTCTGTGTCGCGCCATAAAGAGCATAGCTACAATAATACTGATTTGTTAAATTAGGGCATACAATATTCGTTACAGCTGATTTTAACATTATTACATTTTCCATTTCGAGTTCATATCACCAGTTTAAGGTAAACGCCATCTACACACCCCGAACGAAGCGTGCGACATTGATGTACAACCACAATGGCCAGTTAAAATGCCATTGAGCATGTAATCGCTCTTAAATTGCAACAATAACAGCAGCACAGTAATGACAAAAGCAAAAAAAAAAAAAAAAAACACATCTGCAGCTGTAGCAGAAGCAACAGCAGCAAAATTTAAAAACAACATGCGTTTTCGTTGATGGGACTGTCTGGTCGTTGTACGAGATTGAGTTGATGGTTACGCGTTATTGCAGTTGTTATTATTGTTGCTGTTGTTGTTGTTACATTACGAATTTTGTATTACGCGTATTCGCCATAAATTTAGTGACTTTATCTGCGACTTTACATCGAAATAATGGCAATGACAATGAAGCTTAACAGCAACAATAACGCTGTAACAACTGCAACGACGACAAAAAACAAGTGACAGTAGTGAGTTTGCAACAACCAACCTTAAAGATTATTGCTGCTCAAAATAAAAACCCTTTGCTATTATAGACCAATGTTGCAACACTTACATGCACACATGTACATACATATTTGTCAGTAACTGAATGAATCTAATCACGAGTTTCTTTCTCCATAAGGAAGCAAGGAAGGAAGGACACTCACTCACTCGTCTTTGCAGGCCTAAATAGTAAATACCACATAAAAGCACATTTACAATAGTAATAAGTAAATCGCCATTGACTTGACTTTAGACTTTTATCAGTGTCACGTCATCTGTTGGGAATTTCATTTGACACTCACATGTTCGGCTAGAGCAACATGGTCTGGCATTGTTTTGCACATACACTCGTGGTCGGTGGAACAAATAGTTTTATCAGGCCTGCAACCTAAACATCACACATCAACAACTATGTTTAATTCGTATTCACGAGAATAATCAACAATTCCCGTAACTTGTAAATGATTGTGGTCTGTTTATAATATAAAAATGTATATGTTGTCGTGTGTGCTGTCTTGTTTCTCGGTTCTTCTGTACGAGATGATGATTATTTAAACAGAATTTGTTTAACTATTTAGTGCTCATTTGATATCAAATTTCTGCATTCCATTCAAACTTAATTTATTTAAATTCAAACTAAATTTATTGCGGACTGATGGACATAAAACTTTTATTGGACTGCCCAGTTCATAAGGAACTAGAATACACTAAATACTTTATGAGGTCTCATATGAATCAGAGAATGACAAAATTATCGTTTTAAATACTCTTTTAGTATTGACGGACGATATAGAAACATGCCCATATGCAAACACACTTATTAACTTTAAACCGTATGTACGTTTATAGAAATTTTTTAAACTACGCAGCTCAAACAACTGTCGACTACGCTTTATTGAAAATAACCAAAACCCAATTTTTTTTTACTTATCCGATTTCATCTCTAAAACGTAGTTCGGATTACTGAAATTTGTTGCAGTTCAGCGTACTGCTTAAAATCATGTTGTTAAAAATTTTCACGAATCCCTGGAAAATGTCTAGCAGCTTGCATTGACAATATAATAGAAAAATTCAATAAAGTACGTAAGAGCGAAAAGAACAAATACATTTTGCCATTTAATTTTTTAACGGACAAAACATACACAATTTTTTCAGCATTAAGGGCCAATTTCACCAACTTATTTAAACATCAATTCATATTTAAAAGTAATTTTTCCATACAAAAATTAATGAAAATCGACAATTAAATATGAATTGATATTTAAATAGGGTTGGTGAAATTGGCCCTAAGTTATGCAATCGATTTCTAATAAATAAATTTGTCATTGTTTATTTTTTCACTAAAGCGAAGTACGTTTCATACAAAACGTAGTTGTGGGCTTGCTTTTGGTTTTTAGTAATACGATATTTTCAATAAAGCGATGTTTCGCTAAAGTGAAGTGAATAAGAATAGCTACATTTAAAATCAGGGGGCAAATCACCGCATTCGAAATCGAGTACTTTGTTTTCGAAATGTTGTTAACGTGGATCACGGCAATCGTTAACGAAACGTATCTACTCGAAGTTGCACTCGATTGGTAGTCTACTATCGAAAACAAGTAAACTCTTAGCTTTTTGCCCCAAAACAAACCAAAGAAACAAAACAAAGGAAAAAGAAAGAAGTAATAAAAATATAAGTATTTTCCGGATATTTTCGAACAATTAGTTTAGAAAATATAAATTTAATTGTTTTTAAGGAAATTAAATATCAATACAAAAATTGTCCAATAGGCAGTGCAAAAAAATAAATAAGGGAAAAATCGTTTCCAGAACATATACAAATAAAGTAAATGGGAAACTAAAAGAAGTTTTGGATCAATTTATGATGGAACATCCCGTTTCGTTTTGTTTTTCTTATTGTCATATGCTAACAGCATAGGTAACATAAAATACGATCGAATACCGTGATCCAAGAAATGGCAGCCATCGAAATAATTCTCTACGCGAACGAGCACTCGATTTCGAATGCCGTGATTTGATCCCTGTTCGGGGATTTGTATCGCTTTCAGTAATCCGATTTTGTTCCGATGCGCTAAAAGTAAAAGTTATAGATTGTATGAGCTACAGTCATAAGCATGAGTATAAAAATACTCTGACTATTAAAGCATGATTATAGAAATACTCTGACTATTAATCGGCTATACAATGCCGGCCATACACACACCCACATATTTTCCATTCCATTTTATAAACACAAATGTATGTACACGGTCGAGAATGATAAATAATTAAACCAAGTATTATGAGTAAGTCCGATTAAATATCCACAACCAGCGTATTAGAAAACTCAAAAACTATGAGAGTGAGAGACAGAAGCAATGCGCTTGATACGCATGTGCCTTTTAATACCCTAATTCACTTAGAAGATTTAAGACGTTTTTGTTTGAAAATACTTTTGAGTTCTTGTGTTTGAATTCTCTAAATTATATTCTTCAAAAATAGTTGTTGTCTTTGATAATGAAAAATAAAAAGATTATTGCCATGTTTTTTAAATATAAAAATTAAATTAAACTATACAATAGTTTGAACAATATATGGTATTTGTTGGAAATAATATTTGGAACAAAATCATAAAGCAAATTCACGAACCTTCTAGTATAGACAATAAATAATAATTGTTTTATAGGGCATTTACACCTGCATAAAATCTATCATATTCCAATTTAAATCTTTATGGAAATCGATACCGTTTACAAAAAGTTTTTTTTGCCATGTATGAAGACTTTTTTATCCAAAACAAAACCCATTAACTGAAAAATTTCTAAAACTATAACCAAACAACTGCAATGTAGCGAATTCACACAGCTTTTTAAGCTAACCGTAGCTAATTCAATCATCATTTAAATAAAAGTGTTGTACAGGGTAATAAAAATTAAAAAAAAAATATTTGATTTTGTGTAGATTTCCTACAAATCTACTCACAAACCACATTTTATTTTATATGAGAAATCTAGTAAAAGGCTGCTGCTAGATCTAGCTCAAAATATCGTAAGTGCTAGATTTTGAGATAATGTAAATGCACTTTAAAGTATACATATATACAAGTGTTTGAAAAATATATGAAAACATATATGTTGGACATAATAATTGGTACAAAATCATAAGGCAAATACACTAACTTTCTAGCATAGACAATAAATAATAATTGTTTTAAAGAATCACAACTGCGGTTTTTTTCGTCCATAGACGATTCAGTCGTCGAACAGAATAAGGGCATTAATTTGTAATCATTATTGTTCGAACTATATTTCTATATCTATACCTCTTATATCTCTTTTATGTTGGAATCGGCTGTATCCACATTTTTTTATTGTTTTACGCTACAATTAGGATTATGCGCAGTTACTAAAATGAAGACTATTTACTTAAGGCACTCACTACCCCTACACAATCGTGCGACTTTTCAGAAAATACAACCGTGATATGAAGCGAGTTTTTGAACATTTTCAAAAGACAATGGGTAGCATGATTAAAAAAAAGTATTTGCGTTTTACTTAAATATTTGTTTTAAAATCCAAAATTTGTGTGTTTTTTGTTTTTTTTTTAATTTTTAATTAAAAAGCAAATACTTTTTTTATTCATATTACCCAATATGTAATAATTCATCAAATCAGGGGTTTACTGTTTAATGCGAAACGAAAGAAAATGCTGTCGAGTTTGTATGTTAAAAATGTGTAAATTCGAAAACATTTTCTTTCGTTTGGAATTAGAAAGTAGACACCTCAGTGTTGTATTTTTTGCAAGTCGCGCCATTGTGCAGGCTTTATATACATATATTTTTCATGAGTACTCATTATCATTTTCTGATATGAATATTATGAAAATTACATAGGGAAAGACGGATAAACCTTTATCATTTTAGGTGAAGAGTATATACAAATTTCTATTTGCCAATTAAAATTTATCGGCCTTATTAACCCCCGACCAAAAAAAAGGGATGTTAGAAGATTGCAGTGTGTGTGTCCGTGTATCTGTCCGAGTCCACGTACAGATCAAACGGCTGGAACTATTTTGACTTAGTTTTTGGTGTTTGAAAGGTGAATTGATCGAGAGTTCTTAGCTGTGTTCAAAGAAAATTGGTCCAGCCGTTAAAAAGATATCACATATTTTCACGATATATTCTGTTGAATATGTGCGCCTTTGACGTCGTAACTCACAAACGGCTAGACCGATTTTAGTTTGGTTGTCTCGTTTGAAAGATAGCCTGATCTTATATCGTTTCGCATATAGTTGAAGAAAATCGGTCTAGCCGTTTGGTCTTTGTGTTGGGGTTGTTAAAATGTTTAACTTTTGTTATTTAAAAAAATTATTAAAGCTTTATAGAGTTTTTAAAACAAATTTTCATAAACAATTTTTCTTAATAAGCCTTTATAAAGCATTAATAGGCTGTTAGTTATTTTCTCTATTAAAAATAGGCTCAATTATATATTCACTAATTTTAAAATAAATTAAAATATTAATTTCAAATTAATATGTAACGCATTTACTAATTAACTCATTTCTAAGCAATGTGAAAATATGTCATTTAAATACATAATTTAATAAACGAAATGAATTTTTAATTAATACAGATAATATTGATCAAATATTTGTATACACACATTTCATAGCCAGCATATTTTGTTGTTCTACTGTTTTTGTTATTTAAATATTTATTAGATGCATCTACACTATAACACACACATATATTTACCAAACAGTTATTTAATCAATTGTTGGTTAAATAGCACAAGCAAATAACTTGGATACCAGCAAACACGAACAAAAATTTCTTTATTCTTTTGTAATTTGATCTTTGAATAACTTTCTAAACAGTTATAATAATAGTTTGTATGTATTACAAAAACGTCATAAAATTAAACAGAAGAATAGCCCAAAAAAAAGAAAAAAAAAAGAAAAGAATATTAAAATTAATATAATTAGATTATGATACAAGAAACAAAAACAAAAATTAATATTAACCCTTTTAAGGGCACACCCTATTGTGCAGTGTGTGAAGCCTTCTCAAAAGGGCTTAAGCAAGGCTTCTTAAACAGGAATAAGCATTGGTGAGATTACTCTTCAGGTGATTTTTTTGCTTACACATTTAAAACAAAAAATTTATTTGAAAATTAGTTATTTGTGGTTGCTTGTGGATGCGTACAATTTTTTGACAATTACTTTATGATAACTGCAGATTTGATAATGCAAATATTTACGGCCCTATTAACGAGTACCTCCATACAATTTGACATTAAAAATTGTCGCATTACCTAATCTTAATCCACCTCTAAGTCCTAGCATGATTTTTAATGTGAAGTTTTATGGCAAAACAATTTAAGATCTTATTAAATTTTGCCACTTATGCTAACTTCATGTCAATTTTTGCTTATACATAGGGTCGTTAATGTCTACTAGTGGCTAGCATAAAACATTTCCTTGCTTATTCTTCATGATGTACAGGGTGGGCAAATTTAATAGTACGTTTCCCCATATACATGTTTTGGAGAAAACTTTTGGTTTTGCGCAAAACCAATGTTTTGCTACATGTTTTCCCATACATTTTCATATCAGCAAAACACCTCAAATAAGTTGTTTTCTTCCAAAACATGAAAAAATGTGTCAATGCAACCATGCGTTCCTGGCAGAAACTTCGAAAAAAGCCGCAATATTCTGATAAAAGATTGTACTAATATAGAGAGCCTATATTCAAAAGACGTTAACTCAAATTTGGTCAAAATGACTTTCTGATAACAAATAACTCACCTACATATGCAATATTCATCTGTAATATAAATTTCGAATCAAAAAAATCATTTTTTTCTCGTTTTATATAAATTTTTCTTATTCTGCTATCTCAAAGAGTAATTTCTTTTGGTGAAAATTAATGCTAACTCCCATGTAAATTTCCAATATTTTAAAAAAATTTGTAATATATTATAAATCTACCTCATATCTTATTGCATTTTGGCATGCTATCCCATGGCAATTCTTTGACATATGGTCACTTTTAACATATCAGTACATAGGGGTTCCGATAAAAAAAATGGTAATGTATCTATAACTTTTAAGTTGTTAATCGAATAGAAACATAATGTATAGACCGAATATTGCCAATAATATTAGCTTTCGAAATTGATAAATTGATAGAGTGACCTGGTTACACTAGAGAGTGAGTTATAGAGTGCTAAAGCTGACCACCTTGAGGTGGAAGAGGCTTTCAGCCAGCCATAAGTTATTTTTTATGATATTTTAAGTTTTTTCTTCTTGATTTTTAATTCTTGAATCTAGTATTGAGTAAAACATTGCAGGAATTAATTAAAAAATAAATATATTAAAAAAAATTTATATTTATGATTTATTTGAACGGGCTAAAGCTCGTATCGCTTTTTTAAGCCAAATTACATGTGATAATTATTAATGAACAAATAACATCAAAGGTAGTTGTAAATATTCTGGCAACACATAGTTGAACGGAACGCAAAAAAGTTTGTCTTAAGTAGAACAAAAAATAAGCAAATTAACTAACATGTGCATAATTAGTAAGGAATAAACGACAATGGTAAGTCTGTTGTAAATTTGAGATGGTAGATTTGGGCTTTCATTACAAAACACGTTTCAGGAAAACTGAAATACGATGAATCAAAACAATTCACGTATTCCATTTGCAAGAAAGTTTCGTATATAAGGCAGAAATCTACATCAACTGACACCACACACAGTGGACCAACACATCAGAACGCTGATGATGAAGGTGTAGTGGTCTTCGAAAACAGCTAGTTGTTCCGTTCCACTAAGTTTTTGTCAGAATGTCAGAATGGCCTTTGGAAACGGCTGGCTGTTCCGTTCAACTATGTGTTGTCAGAATATTTATAACTAATTTTAATGTTATTTGTTCATTAATAATTATCACATGTAATTTGGCTTAAAAAAGCGATACGAACTTTAGCCCGTTTAAATAAATCATAAATATAGAAACAAATGAAATTCGAAAAATAATAATTAAAAATTAACTAAAAAAAAATCATTTATTTTTCCGACAAAGTATGCTAACTCTAAAAAAATATTTGTTTTTTATCGACTAAAATATGCTTTCTCATAAAAATACGCAAACCAGTGCAAAATAAAACATTTTTTGCAGACCTATAAGTTAATATGGTATTTCAACCATATTATGGAAGGCACCAGAGAACAGATTGAATGGCTATTTGCAGCGCACATTTTCATCTTTCAGAGCGTCAGTTTTTCTGATTTGTTCACGTAAAACCGGTCTTTCAAATGGCACCAGACAAAATAACCCAGCAGCGTTAAATTACATGAACGAGGCGGCCAATTGACATTGTCAAATCGAGAAATTACGCGAGCGGGAAATTTCTTATGCAATAACTGAATTGTTTAGCCGGCAGTGTAGCTTGTGGCGCTATCTTACTGAAACCAAAGATCACTAATGTCAATATGGCCACAAAAAGTCCGTTATCATGGTTTGGTAGCTCATAGAATTCAAGCTGAAGGCGTTGCCTTGCTCATTTCGCCATAATCGCCCAATTCAAAATGGGTCTCATTAGTAAAGATGATTTTGTTGAAAAATGCGTTGTTTTCGCTCAGTTTTTTTTGTAGATAATGTTCACAATTAAAATTATTTGCTCAAGAGCGTTCTATGGTTAAAATTTTCCAACTTTTTATTTAATAAATCGTCGGTTTGTTTCTGTTTTGATGTATGGGACATTTTTGATAAAATTGAGTTATTGATTGATTATATATGAATAATGTGTCCTCTTTCCAAATTCGTTATCAGTTTTCCGATATCTTGAATTTATCTGGAGATATAGAGGAGAATATTTGCGTCATTTCCACAATTTTTGATTATTGTTAAGTCTGTTTTATGGCAATCCACAAATTTTTCCATATGTGGCACATTTCTCAAGTAAAAGTATTAATATTGTTGTTCAAGTCTGTTATATTGTATATCAATGCATATTTTACTCAAAGAACGTAAATCAAAGCAAAGTACAATAGTTTAACTATTGTAAATAAAATTAATTAATATTTATTTTTATTAATACAATTTCTTTTATTAAATATAATCACTGTCTTTTATTTCTTCCTTTGTTTTTCCTCTAAAAGTCATGTTATATGAATAAAACTGATATTTTCACCTTTTATATCTACCCAGCTAAAAAAATTATATATGGTCCATATATTTTTAATATATGAATGTATATAACTATATATGAATATGTATGAATTCATGTATGGAAATATATGGGATTATACATGGCAAAATTATTATATGTGAACTAATATATGGACTAATATATGAAATGTATTATAACATATGAGCACATATATGAAAATTTAATTATGAAGCTATTCATATCTAGATCCATATATAAATACAAGATTTTATACATGGAGCCATATAAGAATTGTTTTAAATTTCTATATGAAGAAATAAGTAGCAGCGTCATATGGGTGGTCTCAAAAAAAGTAAATTTTTACTTAGCTAACTGCATGAACTCCTCAAAGATGAGAGGCGTGTCTTTCAATAGCGTAGCTCTTTACGATTAAGTCGCTGTA
This sequence comes from Tachina fera, assembly GCA_905220375.1. Taxonomy (NCBI): domain Eukaryota; kingdom Metazoa; phylum Arthropoda; class Insecta; order Diptera; family Tachinidae; genus Tachina; species Tachina fera. The sequence continues at coordinate 47,071,745 of LR999964.1, read as the reverse complement.
CAGCTTTTCTTGCGGCCAAAACGCGCAATATAAGAAAAAGAGTACAAGAGTTAAGAAAAATATTATATTCGGAGAATGTTGTCTTTAAAAGATTCTGAAATTTAACAGTTTTGTACATACCACATAAATAATGCACCACACATATCTCTCATTGAAAGAGAAAGGCACAACTGCTGAATCTATTCGTAACTATCTCAAGCTTTCAATTAGTAAACGAGCAAGTGCTTTATGCCTGGAACCAAAGAATGACAAAGTACGCATGAGTATGAAAATACTCTGACGTGCGTATATACAGCGCTACTTTATTTATACACACACATACAGCATGTTTTCAGCCAAAACATATTTTTCATTCCATTTAATATACAAAACTATTTGCATACGATTGCATACGATTCATTTTTAGTCCTGGCATATTTTCGTTTTTCGCTTAAGGAAGTAGCGATACTATTGTATGTGGGAAGCGGTTATAGTCACAGTTACTTGAGAAAAAATATATGAGCGTAAGAATTGTTTTCGCTACAATTATGATTAAACGCAGTTACTAAAATTAAGACTATGTATTTACTTATACATATATATAGTGTATATTTTTTTGAGCACTCACTTTCATTCTCGGGAGCATAGATCGTCCTTATAAGGAAGTCTATACAAATGCCTAAATCTGCATTGCTACACAATTCAAGTGGTGCAAGAATTAGAGCCAGTAGAGGATGCCAGTAAACGGCCATACTTTTCTGGCAAAATGTCTAATTTGTTTCTTACATTTTTTTTCTTATATTATTATCAGTAAATTGAAAGAGAGCAGATTTGTCAAGCTTTATTTTTTTAAGTTAATGTTGTGTTTAATGTTAATGTATTTTTCAAGTTAATGTTGGTTAAATATAAAAATTTGGTATGACAAGACCACTTTAAGGAATTATTTAACTTTAATAATAGTTTAAGAATGTCCCTGCTATAATAAATCTTAAACAATAAAAGTAGTTTTTTCTCATATTTTTCCAAAAATCTAAGGATTTTCTAGTGCTTTGGGCTCTAAATGAGCGTGAAGTTCCAGGAATGACTTGCAACTGTATCTCACGTTTTTTTATAAGGCTTAACGGTTCCTTCTTGCATATAGAATTTGAAAACCTTACAAATGACATCCTTATAAAATAATTAAATGATGGGCCATTATCAAAATATTTATTGCTCATGTCACCAGAAAAAACAGTTTCGCCTTTTTCTTATAAACTTCAACAGCAAACTCACTCACTTATAAATAACTATTACCGTCAAGTGCTTCACTTTACACAAAATTAACTTAATAAATTTACAGCCATAATCCCAACAATTGAAAAGTTAAACAACAATAATTAAATTTCAAATTTATTGCAAGTGTCACATATTTATGTGAAGCAAAAAACAAACCGAAAACCCCAACATAGAAGGGCCAATTAGCAATGACCAGCCGAAAATTGTTTAAATGCAAACAGATATTATTACAACAACAACAAAGAGAAAAAGTCTCTACAGACACTTTGAAGCATGGATGACCAGCAAAGAAACAACACAGATGGTCAAGCTACGAATGCAAGCAAGTGCCCGTATCTACACTAACTACACACTGCCAACCAACCTCATGACATATCATATTGTTTTGTTGTTTTTTTTATATTTCTATCAAAATGGTTTACCCAAAGGTTGCCACACAAATACTCGTAACTTGTGTGTGCATGCAACATCTGGGATATCAATATTTTGCAACAATTGCAACGACACTAAAGCATTTAATTGACATACAAAAGGAGCACTGAAAAGCAAAGTACAACGAAGGCAGTGAGAGCAAAAGAAATACGGAGGTCATTCGAGATGCAAAGAAATAAACTGAAAAATTAATTAAAAACTCAATTGGTCAATATGTAACATGTCGAGTAGCTTTGTAACAATATTAAACTTCCATATTTATTGCTAAAATGCACACAACACATGCACAGACCACTAAGTCAGTCAGATAGTGAGAGTGAGAGTGAGTAGTGGTGCATCATTTACCCAAAAGTGAATTATTTCACACGTACAAGTGTAAATGAGCAACTGCATTTGAACAAACACACACAGCAAAACCCATAATAGCAGCAACAAACAATAACGGCAATGTGAGTTTGTTTTATTTGGTAACTGACTGACCCTATTTTAAGATATCGAATATTCTACCATTATGGTAGACATAAAACTTTTATTTATCAATAGCAAGATATTTAAAAGTATGCATTCAACTTCAACTGAAGTATTTAGCATTTCCTTTTTTGCTGGTAAGCAAAAGCATATGTAACATATAAACTTATGTTGGGTCAGTTTTTTGTAGATCGCCAAATCACTTGGATCCTATTAGGTCCCAAGGCTTGACCTGCAATACAAATTTATCATTCCGGTTTTCCATTTCAGTACTCTTGCAACATTTTGCAGAGCTAGAACACAAGGTTTTTTAGCCGAGAGCAGTAGAGCAGTAGAGGGTCGAACTCTTTCAGTCGTTCATTTTAGACACAAACCGACGAGCAAGCCCATTTAAATTTATGGATTTCATCATAGGTTAAACATTATTTGTCTGCGTAAATATTTTAGTAACGTGGCGCTTTTCTGGATTTTTATTATTATTATTTTTTTTTTGAATTTTCAGTTTATCCTCACAAAAGCTAAAATGTTTTCTAGCTCTAGGTCGAACCGTCCAATATTTTTGGGTTTATATTACTGAACAAAGACCCAAAAAACATCAAATCGCCAAATATTATCAGCCCAATTATGAATAGCAATTCCCTTTTCCCATTTCTCCTATTATTATTATCTAAAACTCCCCGGGGAAAAATAGGTATTCTGAACATGAGGGAGAGGGAGAAAAAACTATCCGGGAAAAAAGTAGGTATTCTAAATATTAATTCTCCCTGAATTTGTTGAGAGTTTTCTCCCCAAATATTTTGAAGGGAACTAATGGAAAAATTTAAAAATCATATTAATAAATGTTGCAAAACAATAGTATAAGCATTTATGTATTTAGAACAGTTTGAATAAATACCGAATTATTATATTTCCCTTTTGTTTTTTTTTATTTTTGCATTTTTATCTAAACCCTGCACACATGCACTTCAAAAACATAAACTACTTCTGTATTCATAACAAATACTAAAACACTTAATTTTGGAGGCATCCTTTAAGATCACATAATAGGTAAGGGGTTGTCCATATATTACGTAGCTGTTTTCTCCTATTTTTGTCCAACCCCCCCCCCCCCCTCCCAGAACTAAGAGATCGTAACAAAACTATGAACTCCCCCCCCCCCCCCGAGGGGAATAATGTAACAATGGGTTGAAAACAAATTACATAGTTTAAAAAGTTATTATTTAAAAAAAAATAAATTTAATTTATTGTTTTAAAGTCATTTGTTAGACTAGCACAGTGCGTAGACAAAAATTAAATAAGCTTCCTCAGGAACGTACTCCAAATATTGGCAAAAATATTTTTTAAATTTCTTCCCAAGTGTCATCAAACTCCAAAAATTATTGTTTTGTGAAGAGCTTATTCCTGAACTGTATGTATGAATTAGTGATGCGTATTCGAGTTCCCAAATATTCGGTTATTTCTAGGTATGTACTCGTATTCGTTTAAAAAAATATATGTATGTATAAATCCAAAACAAAATTTAAATGAATGACACACAAATATTATTTTGTAATAATTAAAAAAAAAAATTATTTCTATATTTTTACTATCCGTTTTTCTGCCAAATAATCTGCTATAGTAATCCGTATTGATGACTGAGCAGTATTTGAAACACCAAGATGAGAATTGACATTAGCCTCACGTCGCTTTCACTAGTGTCTGTAAGTGAAGTCGCCCTTTATTTCAAAGATCTTGAAGTTACTCCGTTTGGCCATTTTCGAATAAATCAAAAATGTGCGTGAAACTAAAAACAATATATATCTTGGATCAATAAAGGTTGCCGTTTTGCAAAATATTTCATTATCTAATAGACAACATTAGCGGGAGCGAGGGCTTTAAACATGCATATTTGTTGTGTTATTTTTTTTTCAATACAAAGGAAGCCTTATGGCCAAATATATATGTATTGTACAGTAAGTACCTATATACGTATGTAGGTCTTAAAAATAAGTTATTTATAAAAAGAAAAATAAGAAAAATAAACTAAGCAAGCAGTCAATTAATTAGTGATCCCCAGATTTATAAACATTGCAAAATGAAAAAAAATAAGTATTTAGAAGAAAGTGGATGTTTTCTATAGCCAGCAGATAATAAATAGGACAAAAACTTTATGATACAGCTTATTGATTTTTCAAATACTCAAGAAGATTTTTTTTAAATGTTGAAATTGAATAGCAGAAAAGTTTAAGATCATTCGGAAGGTAATTCCAAACGCGATAAATTCTTACTAAGAAGGATCGGTCAAACATCGAAAGATACCTACGTGGCACATTTATCTGGACATTTCTTGTTGAACCTATAAATGAGAATTCCCTTACAAGAATATGAGGTTGCAGAGTTATCATGATTTTATAAAAATGTAACAAGATGCGGAAATTCAAGTATTTATGAAAATGACAACCTAGGAATATAGGTACCAGCTCTGAAACTAGATTATGTTCAAATATTCTAACATTATAAATATAACGGACAACTTTTCTCACAATTTTTTTCTATCCTACACAAATTCTATGCCAGAGTCCCAGAGTAGACTTCTAAACAGAAGTTTACTTGAGACATTATAAGAGAAACTGCTAAGTGTTTCCTTACATGTCTCGGTGTATATGCTTTTAATGAATACAGTCTACGTAATGTCAGGCAAATTTTATTTGTTAGAGTATTAATGTGACTATCAAATTTCAGAGACAAATCCAAAATCACGCCAAGGCATTTCAAAGAATCTACAAAATCTATTTCATGTCCATTTATGATAATACTGGGGTAAACTGCATTTGCACTCGGAATACGCAAAAGGATTGCTTTAGTATTTTTGTGGTAAATGACTCAGAATGATGTCCATGATAACGAAAGATATGTAATATTTCTTTTCTTAATTTTTGTCCTTTCTGCAACATTACATTTTCAATAAATAATATTTGCTCATTTAAAAAAATATTCCTTAAAAATAACTTAAAATTAGAGGGGTGGACAATCTAGTTCCCAGACACTTTTGTTTTCTAAATATTTTTTTTGTTCAATTGTATAACAAATTAAAGTAATATCCTTGAAAATACGTCTATGTATGCAAGTTTCCATGAAAACATCTCTCAGACTTAAACATTGTAGCGTCAAGTTGACCAACAAAAATTTTAAAACTTGATAATTGGATATTGTCATGCACATACATATGTATGTATATGGAAGAATATATGTTTTGAAAGGACACTTTTTTCCCATGAGAATTGCAAGATATATTTTCGTAAACTTCTGCAAATATCATTTCCTTCTATGTATTTGGTGGATTTAATGTTAACATATGTTGCAGTTTGATATGGAAAGAAGTTTTATGTACTGTATATTAACAACATTTAAAAACGTAAATGGATAAAGATGATAAATTGAGAACCATGTAACCAGTTTGACTACAATTTATTTAATTTATTATAACAATTTTGTATCATTTTCAAATGTTATTTAACAACCATTAAATTTTTGGTTAGTTTTCATAAACTTTAATGTACGCGGACAGGAGTATAAAGTTATTTTCCACATAAATTTTTTTAATTGTAAATGTCTATAAATTTCTCATGCAATAGATAGAATTCACGATTATCAAATATTGACATTCCGCAAATGTATGTATGTATACATACAACACTAGTGATGCACTAATATTCGTATTAGTATTAAAATTTTTCAATATGTGTGTTCGCGAAATTTAGGCGAATACAAATATTTTTCCAAAAAAAAATTAAATAAACGAAATTTAAATAAATGGCTAAAAATAAATTTTCATTAAATTTAAATTTTTATAGATAGAAAAACATACGTATTTTTGTACGAAATTAGTAATTTTTTCTGTTACGTAACATTTTCAAAGACTCCCTTCCCCCTTAACAAATCGTGAACCCCCTCCCTCCTAGAGCATTACGTAATATATTAACAACCCCTAAATGGAAGATTTGTTTCCTTCTAATTTATAAAGACCGATAAGAAAAAATTAAATTTACAATTTCTGTCTGTCCAAAAAAATAAAAAACGCTAAAAACCGAAATAAATTGCCAAAACGAGAAAAAATCGTGAAAACTAAAAAAATTGCCAAAATGGAGAAAAAATTCCAAAAACCGAAAAAATCGCCAATACCAAAAAAAAATCGCCTATATGAAAAAAAATCGCCAAAATTAAAAAAAAAACGAAAAAAATGCCAAAACTATATTTTATGTAGGCTAAAGTTCGTATTGAATTACATATCTCGTGTCTGCACAGAACCCTTCGTACGCGGGTCAAAGTCGCACTTTACTGAATTTATTTTTTTTTTATCAAGAGAAGTAACACTCAGTCAATGAATGCCTACTACTAGATATTACTAGATGTTACCTTTTTTAGGCAAGGGATAGTGATAATAGAGAAGACAGGTGGTGAAGGAAGAGATAACGAAAAGCTTCCATGTTTTACATTTCTACTTTTTTGCACGTTTTTAATAATACAGTGTTTGTTGAGGCGCATCTGGTGTCAATGGGGCGTATTAAATTTCGAAGGTGTGTAGTAGTCATTTTATTGGACATTGTTTTGCTGGTAGTTAAATAAGTTTTTTATTATTTTGAGCTGTGTTTGAATAGTAAATGTGAGGTCCTAATGTTTTTGGTCTATTGTTGTTAATAAATCTTGAATATTTGAACATAATGTATGTAACCAGGGAAGTGATTAAGGGTTGCTTCGGGCTCCAAACTTTTATTTTTTTTATACCATCTCAATTTTGTTTCCTCTTGGAATCCACCTGGCTGGCATGATTTTTTTTTTGTTAGTTTGTTGTAGTAACTTGACCTCCAGATGAATTGGCAAAACCACCACAAGACGGCGAGCCCTAGCCGGGAATACGCCAGCATGTCAGCACTGCCAATGATCTGGCAACCACCAGGTCCATACACACACAAACCCAACTACACTACAACAATATTACAAATATGGCAAATATTGTTTTTTGGGCTATTTTCACAATTTTTTGGGTCCTTATACGTTATATATAGGAAACTTAAATATTGAACATTAACGATCGAACATTTAAAAGTTTTTTTTTATTTCCCTTTGTTTCCTCTGTTTTGGCAAAAAAGTTTAATGCACAATCGCCATTAGGAACCTGGGAGTCTGAGTAAACAGTTTCACATGAAATGATTTTGCTTGACATTTTTTTTTACTAATGAATGAATTCTCTCAAAGTCCTAAAATGTTCTCACATAACTTTCAAAACAATGTGGTTTTTTCCTTTCTTTTTAAACCACTGGCTTAAAAACGTAATTCACTATATTTGAGTGTCATCATGTCAAAGAGAAATTAATAAAATCCCAATATTATGGTACATGTTTTTCACGACAAATTAAAATTTTTCTATATTGGGCCAATATACATACATACATACATACAAGTATATGCGGCAAGCCGGCGTGAGTCCGTGTTCTGGTGTATGTTGCAACACATGGCAGCTACTTTGAAAAAAAAATGTTCGAAGAAATTTTACTTTAATTGTAAAAGTTATTTTATTACTTTAATTTATTTAAGTTGAAGTAAAACTGTAAAGAAATTTTCATTAAAACATTTAACTGCCTGTTCAACGATGTCGAAAGAAAACCTTAGCGATCGAAAGCCTCCAGCTCAAATTCTAGTCAATTTGGGTTTAGCAATATCGACAGCTTTCTATCGAATGCTCTTACGTGCGTAATTTTTTGTTTCTTACGCGCTGTCGAGTCAAAGTGTTGTCACATGACAAATTTCAAATGATTTTTAGTAATTTTCTTAAAAATTATAAAAAATACTACTAATGTATATGAAAATAAATACAACAGTGTTCACATCTGGGAACAAATGAAATATAAAAACAATAATAATAGTTGAGACATAAGAAAAAACAACAGAAAATATACAAAAAGTTTAAAATACATAATTAAAATTTAAAAACTAACGTGTGAACTATAAGCCAATAGTGGATATGCTGACGGTTGCCCTAAATTTTTTGGTTGCTGATGAGGAAGATGATGAAGGATTACGTTTAACTCGTAGGGAATTACGAGATGCGAACAATGTCTTGGAGCTACTCTTGAGCCAGTAAGTATATATGTATATGTATATACGTATGCATAGATGTAAATGCATTTCTCAGTAAGCATGTATATGTGTATGAACATATATCTGTATGTTAGGCAATGTTTAAAAAAATTATTGATTTTTTAGATTTATTGCAAATTTTCGCGTATCAAGCGACAGATTTCGTATAATTTTAGAAAAATTTTAGACACATCGTGATCCGCCATTTAGAAGCACCTATACTATGTATAGACGTTAAGATAGCAACATTTTTGCAATTGAACGTTTAGGTGGCCCAAGGGCATTAACTTTATCACAAATATCGTTCCATTGCTCGTCAACGAATAATTTATTAGCCCCAAAAAACAGGAGTACTACTGGCCAAGTCCGGATGCTCTTCCATATACTCAAGTAATGCTTGCAGCTGCTGCATTGTTTACTTTTTTAAACTATAACTGAAATTTTAGATTATATATTATATACATATATAACTGTATTGTATACATGTACCTTTCTTTTCAATTTTTGCAAACTTTCACTCTAATTTTATATGTATATATATTTAAATTTTTCTTTAATATTTTGTAACATTTTGGAAAATAGTTTCTCAAACGACAACAAAAAAGTAAGTGCCTGATTTCAACATTTGCGTACGCAAGGTTTCTAATTTGTTCGAATTAGTTAAAGTACTTACGTTATCTTTTGAGCTATCGTTCGAATCAACGTTTGTATAGAAGTGCAGTAGGTGAACCGAAATCAGTTTTCTTTCTGATACAACGCGAACGAACTCTTCTTATCGAGATTGTTGAACAGGCTGTAAGTCTCTGTTCACAGAGACTTCGGGTGCAGTGACAGAAGAGATGTTCGGTGGTTTCTTTCACTTCTTCATCGTGAAAACTTTTGGATCCCAATGACCAGTGAGTGGTAGTTACTGTCTTAAGGTTTCGTAGTTGAAATCCTGGAAGCTTTATCGCAAACAGCGTTCTCTTTTTGGTTTTCTTTTGTCTGTAAGTTTTTTCTGGTCTCATTACAGGTGTCTTCTTTCTCCCAATAATTTATGCACAATTTGTTGAAGTTTGTGTGGAATTAAGTTCTTTTCTATTGTTTTACATTTTAGATCTTCTCAAGAGGGTGGCGTTGGCTGAAGTAGTTAGCACGTTGACTTGAAGCCCGAAGATCCTGGGTTTGAGCCCGGTCTCCGATAGTAATTAAATAACAACACCACACATTTTTCTGATGTGCATTCGTTTCCATTTGTATGAGTTGTTGTAGGAAAGTTCAAATGATGAAGGCATAGACACTGGTAAAATAACCTAATAAACATAGCTTAAAAAATTTAATACACCTCACTGACACCAGGGGCGCTGCAACACTGCATTATTAAAAACGTGCAAAAAGCAGAGTTGTTAAAGAATTAAGCTTTTCTCTATCTCTTCCTTTAGCACCTGTCATCTTTATCACTATCCCTTCCATATCAATCTCTCACATTATTTTCACTTCAACTCACAGGTAGCACAAAGGGTTCGTTGTATTGTACATTTAACCCTTCTTTACCAGCAGGCTGCTAACGTAACCTGCATGCTGGTGGCTTTAGCAAGGGCTTCCACCCTGTAATTAACCTCATGTTCCCAAGATCCCATGTTAGAGCAATCGAGGAATGTCTTTTCATCTCTTCCAAAGATATCTGGCATTCCTTGAAAGATTTTGATGTGATTAATACATTTTATAGGGCCTTAATGATCTCTTTGATGTCAGTGGTAGTGAGGAGTTATGCACCCATCTAGGGTTAGGTTAATTAAAGGTAGTAGTGGCTCAGACACTTCTGCTCAATTATAATGACATGGAGACTCTGCTGGGGCGGTGTCCGTACCATCGAACCAATCAGAGCTCGATACACGTTGCAATTCAACTTAACCTTTATTTACTCTAAGTTTCTAATGCAGACTTCTAAACCAACATTTGTAGGCTGGCTTCAACTCTTAACTTTATTTTAAATATTATTGCCGCACTGATATATTTTTCATATTTCCCTTAAGCTGTAATTCAAAATATGACGTCTTTGGACTATTAAAAATGATGTATTTTTCAGTTTATCAAAATAAAAAACCATCATCCAGAGTAAAACGGCCATCATAAAGTGGAATTCTTTAGTGTTTATAGTAAAAAAGAATATATACCCAGTTACAAACACACATTTTATGTCTGTATGTATGTATGGCAGCTATTGCAATAAATCTTTTTGTTGATGACAAAATGCCCCATTTGTTGCAGACATACATACATACATATATTTGAAAGGGATACGACACTAATGTCAAGTATCCAACGGCTGCCAAATGTCATCAAGCGCTATAAACAACAGCCCGCTATAACATTTCTCACATCGATAGGTGAATTAACATTAAAACGTTAATAAATAAAAAAATAAATAAATGAACAAAAAAAAAACACGGAACACTAATATAAAAAATAAAGCAACAGTAAAGCTGGAATCATAAAATCAAAAATAAAAAATACCGTGATAAAAATGATGCAAATAAAAAGAACACACGTTCAGTTGCACACTGTTAAATCAAAAATAAAAATAAATACAAATAACATTTTTTATGACGGTACAACAAACAATTTCGTAAATAGCAACGCCTCACAAAAAACAACTCAATCGCTCGTCCTTAGAGGCCATTTTAAACGCAGCCAAAAGGATCTTCCGGGAGTGTTTATTTGTGTGTCTGTGTTTGGGTATTTTTTTTAAGATTTTCCAATTAAATTTCACAAATATTTTCATCAACAATGCAACTGCTGTGTGGCTCTTTGGTTCGTCACAGTTGTTTGTTGTCGTGATATTGTGACATGTTGTGCTCGTAAAAAGTCCGGAAAATATTTGTGCCTTCAAAATGATTAATAGCTGGGAAAAGTGATGACACTTGAAATTAAATGCATTAAAACTAGAAGAGAAATACGAAATATCAAAAGGGCAAAAGGAAGAACAAACATGCAGGAGGATATTAACTGGGCATGATTGAGTAAAAGTGGTAAAAAAAATCTATAAAAAGTCGCAGTGGAGTCAAGCTCAAAAGTGTAATGTGTGTCTCTCTGCTCAGATAAATTATTCCCAAAAAATTTTCAAACAAACTTTTTTTTTGTAAATAAAATTTAATTTGAAATTTATTTGCTGGTGGTTCGCTTGGTCTATATGCATTTCATTGTTGCTGTAACAAATCATCAGTAGACTTCAACCACACATTTTGAATAGTCACAAACCTCTTATCTTATGCACAGACTTTCAAGAACTATTTGATAATTCACAAATAATAATATTTTTGAAAATCACAAAAGAAAAATAAGCATAGTAGGTTTAGAAACTCATACAAAACCCAGCAAATAATTTATATTCGATATGAATCTATTTTATTTTTCTACACCTTTATACAATTACAATATGTAACTGTAAAAAAAACATTTTTCTACTTTAAATACCCTAAAACATAAGTAAGTGTAGATCTAAATCTTTAAAAGTAAGTTGGACACTACCTCTTTTTCACATCGAGTCTACCTCTAAGAGAGATTTTTGGTTGGCATCACTGGTTCCCGATATGAGAACGAAGTGTATCGAATGAAACTTGACAGATAAAAAAATTAACGTACAGTAGAATCTCGAAAAGTTAACATAAATGTTCCAAGGGTAATTAAATTTTCGAAACTATTAACTTTTAAACGGGTTTAAAAGCTTAAAAAACAATAATAAAAATGGATTTTTCACTTATTTATTATCGGACAGACACTTCTAAAACATCGTTATCATCCGTAGTTTGATCCTTGTTGTCCCATTTTCAATGTCATCAATGCTGATATCAACATTTTCACTTATATTCCAAATTAACAATTGAACTTCTCAACCTGAATTTTCGGAAGCAGTATATATTGATAACTATCGTACTGATCATCATCCCACGCTTTTATAAGAATAGCTTGTACTGTAATAACGGCTGTTGTTGAAATAAGAATGTTGCTTTTCCAAAATGGCGATATTCCATCTATAAAATTCGAAATGTTTACACAAATTAAATTAAATTTAAAATTGTTAAAAAGTCATGGAATGTTTTAGAAATTACATTCGGTGCGGAAGGTTTTGATTCCAAGCTGACCTAAGATTTTTTTCGGTTTTTATTACAAGTACAGGATTCCTCATAGCGTCGTGTCTGTAAAATGTTTTGTAAAAAAAAGTTATATCCCTAATGTGCATCTACATATATAAGTACCTCAATAAACAAAAGCTAATAAAATTTTCTTTTACAAATGACTTCAATAAAACTGACTGTCATAAGCCCAGCAAATTACTTTTTCATTTCTTTATTTTTTTTCATTCCCTATACTTTCATAAAATCTTTACAACACGATTAGTTTTAATTTCTTGTTACAGGCCTAAAACATCTGCTCTATTTGTATAGCGTCGAACGTGGAAGTGTTAAACACTAAATTTTATTTGCTGACAGCCACGTACTAATTTTAATACAGATTTAAATTTTTTTTTTCAATATTATTAAATGCATATGTGGCGCATGCAACATGCTGCATGCTGCAGCTTGCTACAGTAACAATATACATACATACTCGTATATCCCTTTTTTATTTATTTTAAATGTCGGCAGCCACCAAAAAGTACAACAAATGAACGACTGACTCCCAAGTGGACCGTAATAACATTTTCAAATGACATGCAGCAGAACAAGCACTTGAGTGGCAACTAATAACGGTTAATAGGGAGCACGAAAGGTGCAAGAGCACGACATTGCTGCTAGTGGCAGGCAATGCATTTCCATAATCTGTAAACAATGAAATAAAATATAAAAAAAAGAAAACAAAATCTTATGAAAACAATTAAAAATTGTCCTTAAAAATCTGTATTGTAATGGATTAACCCACATGTAGAGGAATTGTCAACGCTGTTTAATTTATGATATGAAAAATATTAATAAATAAAAAGGATCAACAAATAATCGTACAGCGGCTCATGCACGCTCTCGAAAATTGACTATGCTGCAGCTGCAGTAAAAAGGTCATCAGGCGTGGGCTTTGATTTGTAGGCTTTAAGGACATGACAGGCAGCGCGTGTTTGCATGTTTGCATGCTGCATCCTTGTTGTTTTAGCTTCCTTAATGGAGGCACCTCTTAAATCAACCCTAAACATACACTCACACACACACACACACACACACGCTGATTCGTGGCGACATGCCTTGACACATGGTTTTTGTTGACACTAAGCATCGTCCTCAGTGAGTACAGTGCAGTAGTGCGTCAGTCATTCCTGCTGCTACTGCTGTTGTTTATGTTTGCAGCACAATTTATGGTGTTTGTTATACATAGTTTTTGTGAGTTCTCTCTGTCTTTTCTTGTTCGCTTATAAGATTTAGTTGAAAATAAAGGAGTTGCCTATGATTCGCTTAGCCTGCAGATGTCAATTAATTTCGTTAAGGATACAACCAACGATTACGACAGACACACCAGCAGTGGAGCAGTCATGTAAATTGTGTATTTACATGGATTAAATTACCCCGACGACATACAAACAATTTCTTAAGCAAACTAAATTTAGATGGCAGGGAGATTTTATACTTAAAATACAAATTAAATATGAAGAGATGTGTGTTTTGTATTTTTGTATGTATGTAAGTATAAAGGACTGCTAACAAAAACAAAACTATCTGTCCACCAACATTTAAAACACAGCGAAAAAACTATGTTCAATCATGTTTTACAAGTGTCAAGTGTTGGGTTTTGTTGCAACGAATACAAATTGATTTTTGCTTGACACTTACAAAACACAATTACAACATATTGACAAATTTGTCAATTTCATATGATTCAAGATAAATTGAAAGTAATTTAGCAAAGAGTTTGTGTGTGTGTGTGTGTGTGTGTGTTAAATGGGTTGTTTTACATTTTGTTTGCATTGTTTGACATTTGACATAAGTTTTGACTTTTTTCACTTAATTTCAATTACATTTTCACCATTTTACTTTTCTAGGCACGTAAGGGCAGAAAGGGTGGTTGATATGGTATGTGACTGTGAGAGGTTAATTATGCATAAATTCAGTAAAGTGCAACTTTGATTCGCACACAAAGGCTTGATTCCTTCCTTAAGGCGTTTGTTTCTATTTTGATATTTTTTTCAGTTTTTGACAATCTTTTTCGGTTTTTTTGGTATTGATGCTGTTTTAAGCCTTGGAGTTTTATATTTTTGGCTTTTTTTTTGTTTTGGCGATTTTTTATTTTTTAGCGATTTTTTAGTTTATTTGGCGACCATTTTACTTTCAGTGATTTTTTTTGGCATTTTAGGGAATCATTTTATTTTTCATGCTATTTTTGACTTAAGCGCTTTTTAATTTTGATAATTTTTCGTTTCATCATTTTTTTTTTAATTTTTAAGTTTTTTAGTGTTGGAGTTTTTTTTGTTTTTTGTTGACCATTTTACTTTCAGTGATTTTTTTGGCACTTTAGATATTTATTTTGTTTTTCGTGGCATTTTTCATTTAAGCGCTTTTTAATTTTGACGATTTTTCTTTTCAGCATTTTTTTTTAATTTTGAAGTTTTTTTAGTTTTGGCGTTTTTTTTTTGTTTTGGCGATTTTTTTTATTTTGGCGATGTTTTTTAGATATTTGGCGATTTTTTAGTTTATTGGCAACCATTTTACTTTCAGTGATTTTTCTTGCATTTTAGAAAATCATTTTATTTTTCAAGGTATTTTAGATTTAAGCGCTTTTTAATTTTGTGCAATTTTTCGTTTCAACATTTTTTTTATTTCGAAGTTTTTTAGTTTTGGCGTGTTTTCTGTTGGTTGACTTTTTTCATTTTAGCGAATTTTTTAGTTTTAGATGTTTATTTTATTTTTTGTGGTATTTTTCATTTTAGCGCTTTTTTCATTTCGACTAGGTTTTTTAGGTTTGGCGTGTTTTCTGTTTTGGCGACTTATTTTATTCTGGCGATTTTTTAGATTTTTGGCAATTTTTTTGGTTTTTTGGCTACCATTTCACTTTCAGTGGAGTTTTTTTTTTTTTGCATTTTAGAGATTTATTTTATTTTTCGTTGCATTTTTCATTTAAGCGCTTTTTTAAGTTTGACGATTTTTCCTTTCAGTATTTTTTTTCTATTTTAAAGTTTTTTAGTTTTGGCGCCTTTTTTCATTTTAGCGATTCTTTTCTATTTTTGACGAATTTGTTTGCGATTTTAAATTTTTTTAGTTTTTTGGCGACATATTTACTTTTAGTGATTTTTTTTGTGCTTTTAAGCGATTTATTTTATTTTTAATGGTATTTTTCATCTAAGCGCTTTATAAATTTATTTTTGGCTATTTTTTGTTTCGGTATTTTTTTTTATTTTGGGATTTACATATTTAACGTTTTTGGAAAATTTGAAGAGTTTGCCTCTTACGGTTGTTAAAATTACACAGCCAAAGTTACATTAACATTACAATTTTTGAGTGGTTGCTATACAAATTTTCTAGACAAGTCGCTTGTTTGCATTGTGTGAACTACACATTAGTGTCGAAACAATTGGATTTGTTAAGTTTCAAATAATCTTTAGAATATAGAATTCGTTCTAAAGTTTTCTTTTATAATTAACATTGAAATTTAGTTTTATTTAAATTGTCGGCACTAAAAATGCTCTTTCGTCATTTGCGGACGAATGTGCCAGAACCATAATTTGTTTAACAAACTCTGGTTTTAGACTAGGCAGTTTTTCTTGCAATGTTTGATTTTATAATGACAAAGAAACAGATTAGTATACAAAAGATATATATATATATATATATATATATATATATATATATATATATATATATATATATATATATATACATAAATATATATATAAATTTCTTTCTCAACTCTCAAAAAAAATGAAAAGTTGAGCATCTAAAATTTCCGAGTCTAAAACCAGAGAAATTGTGCTAAAACTGGCAAAGCTTTTGTTGAATCCGGTCATCTTTTTTCAGAAATGCTTTTTCAAAAATTAAATAAACTAGTTTGTTTACTTTTAAATATGAGTTCAAATTCAAGAAATTCAGGGCAATTATGTAAAAAATTCAGCGAGATTTTTTTTTTTTGCATATTTTTGACGTTAGCGCAGTTTGCTTTTTGAATGCGAATCGATAACTTTTAATGTACATTTAGTTTTTTATATTTAGGAATGCATGACTTTGTTCAGTTACATTACAAATGACGTTTTGGAACTCAGCCTAAATGTATAACAAAATTACCTTAAGTTCATTCTCCGTAGGAAAAACTTCGCAAATTTCGACCAATATAGTTTGGAAGTCTTGGTCACGAAGTGAGTGATTCTTTCTTACAAATTCCTCAACTATGATTCGGATCATTTCATCACGCTTATCGTTTGTAAGGTTTTTATGTATGTTATAAAATTTAAGTATTTCGTTGCCACTCAACGACTCATTTAACAACGAAACCAAACCCCATATAAAACAAATGGCAAGTTCTAAAGAGAATCAACAACAATCGTGGCAATTTTAATTGGAAATGTAAAATTTGACTTACCTTATCAAAAATTTTTTTATGAGCACCAAAGTTTATTGAAGATGTTGGAGAAGAAATTGGTTCCCAACAATTTTTCAGCCAATCGCCTATCTTCGATGGCATTGAAAGCGTATCCTCGTCTATTCCAAACTAAAAACGAAATTATTAGTGATGTTTTTGAGTTTTTTTTTGTAATTACCTCCCTCTTTTTCCACGCGAACAAGTCCCAAAGGAGGAATTGCTTCTTTTATGTCGTCCTTTTTCATGTATTGCAAACTTTTAAAAGTCACTTTGTAGTCTGAAACAAATAAATCCAATGTCCAATGACAGCTGCTTAAATCATTTTATGCAGGCAAGTGTGTATGTGAATGTAAACAATTTCTTTTAATATTCACGTGTTCTTAATTGTTTATAAATAAATGTATATGAGGGAGTACTTACCCTTAAGATACCTGAAAACAGACTCCATTTGAAACTCTTGTAAAAGGTTTTTTAACAATATGTCGTCCGACAACTCCGATTTACTCCGATTTCCTCCGGCGTGCTGCTCATATGATATTGTCCATCAGCCAGCGTCAAAAAGTTTTCATTCACAGGTACACTTATAAGAACTACTTCCCCTAAGCTCTGATCTGCAATTAACTCTTTCTCTAAGTTCTGATTTTCCATTATTTAATATTTATTTTTTCACTTTTATTAAACACGTGTTCTTCGGTCAGCGTTTTGCAATTTATGACACAACACGCTTCAATTATTGTCAAATTCTAAAACATCAAGAACTAAATCTAAAGTTTAAGAATATGTTCTTAAATTCAAGAAAACAATCTTAAAATTAAGATTTCGTTCTTGAATTTAAGAATGTGTTTTAAAAATTTAAGCACACGTTCTTAAATTGAAGAATACAATCTTAAAATTAAGATAACGTTCTTGATTTTTAGAATGCGTTCTACAAATCAAGAATTTATTCTTAAATTTGAGAACGTAAATCTTACTAAAAAAGATTTTAAGATTGAAACTTGAAGATTTTTGCATTCTACATTCAAGAATTTTTTTTCTTAATTTTAGAATGTCATATTTCTACCAGTGTGCCTACTTCACGCAGGCATTCAAGTAGAATCTGGATGATTCCTTTTTGAAAGAACCAGATTATAGACGACTTCATGACTTTTATAGAGCACATAATCGTCCATCTGAGCTGGCCTTCCATAGATAGGTTTTACACCGCTCCCAGTTTGGACGTTTCCTAATGATATTGGCCATTTTGGTTTTTGCAATATTATGACGGTCTCTTAACAATTGTTTCATGCATTTTTGAATTATAAAAGTTTTTTTTTTCACAAGTTTCAGCGTTTAAAACTCTAGTTGCCAGAAGTACATACTCGTTCTTTTATAAAACTAAGAATTCTTAACGAAAATTTCAAATAAACCCTCTTTCGCTTATCAATTTTTTTTTGAAGAAAATTCATGGTTGTTGTCTTGCTTTAGGAATTTTTTTTATCAAATGTTGTTAAGTGCATTCTAATTGATACAATAAATTAAAGTGTATTTATGTTTATTTTAATTTCTTTTTATATAATTTAAATTTTACTCTAAAAGAAATGCACAATTAACTGGTCTTCTTTTAGGGATTTGCATGTATGCAGGCATATGTTGCCAAAATTCAAACCTCAATAATTTTTACATGACCAACATGTGTCCTGTGGCACAAAACAAATGAACAGAAAAACTGAATTTTTTTTCGCTGCATAGCAAATACAACATATGGCCCTAGTAAGCGAAAAAAATATCTTAATTGTTGATCTTATGCGATATAGAAAGCAACTAACTCTTCGTTTTTTTCCATCATTTTAGAAGTATCCAAAAGCACCAAATGCAAGAAATAACACAAATAACACAGTGTAGTGTGGTTAACAAGATGCAATAAATTATAAACTTAAAGAAAGGGCCAAGTAAATATGTAAGAGTGAAATATGAAAAATAAATAAGAAGAAACCAGCCCTTATTTTCACGCTAATTCGCTGATTACGCACAATTGTAAAACATATTTTTTTTTGGTATTTTCTCTTGGCAAAAACATGATGAGGATTGCACATACAAGCAAGCCATGGCATGTGCATGATGCGATATGATCAAACAAAGAATAACACAGATGGGACTCAAAGTGAGGATGCATGCGCCACTCACTTCTGCTTAGGAGTTTACATTCACTCGTTCACTCTATCACTCTATAGCAGAGTGAAACAGTTACTGTTATTATGGTACTCTTAAATTTAAATCAACTACAAATAAATTAGTGCAAAGCAACAACTGTAAGAAGGAGGCGGGGCACGTGCTTATTTGATCATTTATCTCCAAATAGTTAACGGACAGCGTGTCTGTCTGCTACAAGAAACGGGGCAAAAAAGAGAAAAGGTTCACTTATAACGCAGACAATCGTGGTTTTGTAGCATTTAACAAGTTGCGGTTTAACAAGATCAGTTAACACCTCCAGTTGTTTTTCGTTTTGTTGCGGTATCTGGCCGCAATCCCGCCATGGACTAACGGCGGCAGGCAGATTGCACTAAACTGTTACTTTTATTTTTTCATTTTAATTTTTTTTTTAATAAAAAACTTGTATTATTTGTAAATTTTTAGTTTTAGATAATTTTTTTTTTTAAATCGTACCTAGAACCCCTTTTGTAATCAAATATTAAACATATGACGATAAGTAGAAGTTTTTTTTTGTAAATGTCTTGGCTTTGCATATTAAGCAGCCACGTGGCAATTGATTCATATCAAATTTCTCGCCACACAAATTTAAGTAGTTTTTGTATTTAGCAACTTTTTGTCATATTATTAAAATTTTTTTGGATCTAGTTTGCAGTATTTTAATTTCTCTTTATTTTTGCACTTAGTGGAACAACAGTTGTGCAACTTTTTTTTAATTTCCGTTAAGGGACAAACTAATTAGTTTGCTCATATGCGAAATTTCCTTTTTTTTCAGTGAAAAGAAGTACATAGTTAAGGGATCAGGAATAAATAATTGTATTTAATGTAGACAGACATATCGAGCCATAAGTGCCAAAATAGCTGAAGCGACATATTTTTTTACTTCTTTTTTTTTTTTGACGAAAATCTACTATTTACGATTGCAAATAATCGATTTTGGTCAAAAAATTAACTTCGAAAATTTTGTCTCTTAAGTTTTTTGGCAATTGTGGCACGATATATATATGTTTATATATGTATATATAATGGACGAATTTTCGATTTCGACATGCAAGGACATCTCATATTGTGAGGTTCGAAAAAAAATACATGAGCAAAAAAATGTTAGCGGTCAGATGGGGGCAAAGGTCGCCTCTTCTTACTCAAAGTTGAGGGTAAAAGTAAAAATATTTACAAAAAATCATATATCTTTCCCGGGGTCACCGCTACAAGGGTCAAATGTATGATCTGCATCCATTAATTTTCTCCACCCAGCATCTTTTTTAAACACACCGACCGCTTAGCTCCTCTCCTGAAGGGGGCTCCCTTACAAAGGGGAACTTTTTATAAAATTTACCCGCAGAGCTCTAACTGCCCCTAGGGCTTACCTATCGAGTTCAAATATATGACCTAACTTTAAAATTTTTACAATACAAATATTTTCTGGAAACATATTTGTCGTCTATCCTCAACCATTAAGGTTGTCCCCACACAAAAAAATAATTTATTTTAATAATTTTTTCTAAAACACGTTTGTCCGTTGTTATGATGCCTCCCAGGGGGTAAAATGTAAGACCTAACCACAGTTATTTTTTTATCTTCAACATTTCCTCGGAAAATAACAATGCCCTATCTCGACTCCTTAAGGGGGCTCCCATGCAAAGGAGAAATTTGTATACAATCTACTCGTAGCGCTAAAGCTGCCCCTAGGGTGTACCTATCGAAGTATGATCGACCTTAAATATTTTGTCAATACGAAGTTTTACTTCTAAATACACTTGTCATCTATCTTCTATTCATCTATTGTCATCTATCTTCTATTGCAACAAACAAGAGTATTTCTGCTTCATTTATGCAGCAGAATATGAGTATGGATACTTATTCGGATAGAATAAATATACACTTAATACTCTGAATAAATATAGGTTTAACATAGGCGTCCGTTTGCATTTTAATGTTTGTTATGGAATGGAAGGAAAATTTGCTTTGTCGGTTTGAAAACATTAATCAAAAAATTATGAGGTAAAATGTAAAAGGAATATATAACTTTTAAACAACTGTAGTGCGATTCACTAACTTTTGTTAACAATAATCGCATAGTTAAAATTATTATAACAAAAATTTATCGAATTTGCTATTCAGTAAAATTAGTCAGTAACGATATTCGCTGTAGATTAATTTCAGGTGTGTCGTTATATAAGCGATTGTTTACTGTGACTATCAGAAGCGTCCTATCGTTAGAAATAAGTTTCAGAATCACAAACTCGTTATTTTAAGCGACAAAATGTATAGAAAAAAATTATAATTGTCAGATCGTTAAAAGTTACAGAATCGCACTACTGCTGTTTTTAGTTTCTAGTTTAAAAATTTACAAACTAGAATCGTTATATAACCCATAGTTTATATATCGATTACTTAATATAAAAGGGTCGTATCTCAATTTTTTTCGAAATTGCGTTTTTAACGTTTTCTAGGAGACATCGCACTCTTTATCCCTGTGAAGCAACCAACTGAAGTGCGCACAAAGGAGTATTTGAGCCAAAAAGCTGGCCATCACTTTTTTTAGCTTATGGTGCTTGCGAATATTATTAGATCAATGAAACTTAGCAAAAATATGTATTATATTCCTAGGCTGAAACACCTTTAAAATAATAATAAATGCAGTGAAGTGCGACTTTGACCCGTGCACGAAGGGTTCCGTACGGGCACGAGATATGTAATTCAATACGAACAATATAAACTAGTTTTGGCATTTTTTTCGTTTTTGGGTATTTTCGGTTTTAAGCGTTCTTTTTAGTTTGGTGGTTTTTGAAGTTTTAATTTTGGCAATTTTTATTATTTTGGCGTTTTTTTTTATTTTGGCGATTTTTTTATTTAGGCGATTTTTTTATTTTGGCGATTTTTTTTAATTTTGGCGTTTTTTCATTTAGGTGATTTTTTTTTTGGTTTTGGCGATTTTTTTTAGTTTTGGCACTTTTTTTCGTTTTAAGGATTTTTTTCGGTTTTTGGCGTTTATTTTAAATTTTGGCGATTTTTTTTTTAATTTTGGCGATTTTTTTCATTTTGGCGATTTTTTTTTACGTAAACAATTATTTTGGTTTTGGCGCATTTTTAGCGTTTTGGCGCTTTTTTTCGGTTTTTGGCGTTTTTTTCATATTGGCGAGGCGATTTTTTTCAGGTTTTGGCGATTTTTTTCGGTTTGGCGATTTTATAATTTTCGGATTTTTTAGTTTTACCGTTTTTGAAAATTTCAAGAGTTTACCTCTTACGGTCTCCAAGATATAGCAAGTTGTCAAAATTACATAGTCAAAATTGCATTAACTGATGGACCACCCTTTAATTTTAATTTTTTAATATTTTAATGTTTATTGTTGTAGTCTATATAAAAATACACTAATTTTACAAATTTAAAGTGTCAATATACATATGTATGTACATACAATTGTATGTATATTACATGAGATTTTAACATTTTTCGTCGCTCGTTTTAGAGTACCCTTTAATTTCTAATTCTTATGTATTTGTTGTTGTAGCGGCCAAGGTTCTACATACTCTGTCCAAATTTTAGGTCCGTAGCTCTTACGGTTTCTGAGAAAATACCGTGTGACGGACAGACGGACAGCGTAGCAAAACAAATGGGGTCCTTTTTCACCTTTTTTGTACGGAACCCTAAAAATGGTCAAAGCGGAAAAAAGTTCCCCTCAGAGGAACCAATCGTACCTCCGAAAAATTAAATTGTTTTCTTAAGTTTTCCTATACTTTTGTTTAGCAAATGCAACTTTTAACGTCGGCAAAAGTTCAAAATCCTAGACTTGGACATAGCTGACCTTAAAATGCCATTTTCGCCAACTTCATTTAGTGGGCGGTCACCAAAATATTCCCCCTTATTGCGAATAGCGTCGTCGACGTCACAATAAGACGACAGTAAAAACTGCCACTTGTCTCCTCCTTGTCGATAACAATTGACTACTATTAATATGCTTCATTAGTTTACAAATTCTTAGAGATTAGTAAGAGATTATCAATAAGATCCAATTGTTCGCGATAAATAGTATAAAAGTGCCAATTTTTACTGTCGTCTTGATGAGACGTCGACGACGCCATTTGCAATAAGAGGGATTATTTTCAAAAATAATGTAAAAATTAAAAATACCTTCATATCACAAAAAGTAAACTTTAAGCTTTTATGGGAAGGGGGAAGTATCCCTCCTCTCAAAGCAAAATATTTTATAACTGAAAAAGAGGTTTCTTATTCATATTTACCTATGCAAGATGAGCAAAAAGAAAAAACAAGGTAAAATTTTCAAAAAATCACAAAAATGGCGGAAACTTTTTTCTTGCGTCTAATATTAAAGATTTTAAATTCTATTGTGTTATAAAACATAATTCTAAATGTAGATACCTTCACTTTTAAAAACCATCTTCTTTTTAACCGACTTCAAAAAAAGGAGGAGGTTAATAATTCGTCTCTATTTTTTTAGGTGTGGAGCTTCAGGACTCGGTAAATTTTAGACAGATTGTAAAAAAAGTGGGCCTCGACACGAGCACACTTTTTATACCCTTTACCAAAAAATGGTAAAAGGGTATATATAGGTTTGTCATTCCGTTTGTAATTTCTACAATATTAATAAGAGACACATAAAGTATATATATTCTGGATCCTTATGCATAGGGAAGACGAACAAGCGATGTCCGTCTGTCCGTCTGTCCGTCTGTCCGTCTGTCCGTCTGTCTGTACGTGAAATCGGTTTTCCCAAGCTCCCAGAAGAGCTAGCGACTTCGTTCTTGGACTGGTGTGTCAGAAATTTTCCGAAAAATTTTGCTATTGAAATTCAGCAAAATCGAGCACACGGTTTCAGAGCTGGAAAACTCAAACTCAATTTACCCATAGAAAATAACTACCGAAAACAAGTTTTCATTACTTTTTTAATAAATTAACTTATTTTATACTTCGGTATGAATAAAATTGGTATTTATAATTAAAAAAAATTTTAAAAATTTAACAAATTAAAAAAACGTTTCCAGGGTTGGAAAACTTTAACTTTTTTTCCAATAATTAAACATATTTCATGTTTTAGGAAGAAGGCTATTTTCTCAGGAACGGTAAAAGCTACGGGTCTGAAATTTGGACAGTGTATGTAGAACTTTGGTCGCTACAACAACAAATATATAAAAGCTAAAAATTAAAGGGTGTTCCAAAATGAGCGACGAAAACTTTTAAAATCCCATGTAATATACATACAATTGTATGTATTTGTGTACATATGTATATTGACACTTGAAATTTGTAAAATTAGTGTATTTTTATATAGGCTACAAAAATTAACACTAAAATTAAAAAATTTAAATTAAAGGGTGGTCCATCAGTTAATGCAATTTTGACTATGTAATTTTAACAAATTGCTATATCTTGGAAACCGTAAGAGCTAAACTGTTGAAATTTTCAAAAACGGTAGAACTAAAAAATCCAAAAAATATAAAATAGCCAAAAATTTAAAAAAAATCGCCAAAACGAAAAAAATCGCCAAAATGAAAATAAGCACTAAAATTAAAAAAAAACGCCAAAAATCTAAAAAAATCGCCAAAACGAGAAAAAAATGCTTATAGGAACATAAATCGCCAAAAATTAAAAAAATCGCCTAAACGAAAAAAAATCGCCAAAATAAAAAAAAATCGCCAAAACGAAAATAAATCGCCAAAATTAAAAAAAAACGCCAAACGCTGAAAAAAATCGCCAAAACAAAAAAAAATTGCCTATATGGAAAAAAATCGCCAAAAAAAAATCAGCAAAATAAAAAAAATCGCCAAAACGAAAAAAAATCGCCAAAATTAAAAAAAGGCCAAAAACCGAAAAAAATCGCCAAAACGAGAAAAAAATGCTTATATGAACATAAATCGCCAAAAATTCAAAAAATCGCCTAAATGAAAAAAAAATCGCCAAAATAAAAAAAAATCGCCAAAACGAAAATAAATCGCCAAAATTAAAAAAAAAATCGCCAAAACAAAAAAAAATTGCCTATATGGAAAAAAAATCGCCAAAAAAATCAGCAAAATCAAAAAAATCGCCAAAACGAAAAAAAATCGCCAAAATTAAAAAAGGCCAAAAACCGAAAAAAATCGCCAAAACGAGAAAAAAATGCTTATATGAACATAAATCGCCAAAAATTCAAAAAATCGCCTAAATGAAAAAAAAATCGCCAAAATAAAAAAAAATCGCCAAAACGAAAATAAATCGCCAAAATTAAAAAAAAAACGCCAAACACTGAAAAAAATTGCCAAAACAAAAAAAATTGCCTATATGGAAAAAAATCGCCAAAAAAAATCAGCAAAATCAAAAAAATCGCCAAAACGAAAAAAAATCGCCAAAATTAAAACAAAGGCCAAAAACCGAAAAAAATCGCCAAAAAGAGAAAAAAAATGCTTATATGAACATAAATCGCCAAAAATTAAAAAAAATCGCCTAAATGAAAAAATAATCGCCAAAATAAAAAAAAATCGCCAAAACGAAAATAAATTGCCAAAATGAAAAAAAACGCCAAACACTGAAAAAATCGCCGAAACAAAAAAAATGCTTATATGAACAAAAATCGCCAAAAATGAAAAAAAAAATCGCATAAATGCAAAAAAATCGCCAAACACGAAAATAAATCGCCAAAATTAAAAAAGCGCCAAAAAACGAATAAAAATCGCCAAAACGAGAAAAAAGTGTCAAAACAACAAAAAATTCCCACAATGACAAAAATCCGCAAAAATCGCCGAAACAAAAAAAATGCTTATATGAACAAAAATCGCCAAAAATTAAAAAAAAAATCGCCTAAATGAAAAAAAATCGCCAAAATCAAAAAAATCGCCAAAACGAAAAAAAATCGCCAAAATTATAAAAAAAACCAAAAATCGAAAAAAACCGCCAAAACAAAAAAAAATCGCCAAAAATTAAAAAAATAGCTTAAATGAAAAAAAATCGTCAAAATCAAAAAAATCCGCCAAAACGAAAATAAATCGCTAAAATTAAAAAACCCAAAACAGGAAAAAAGTGTCAAAACTGAAAAAATTGCCAAAAAGAAATAAAAATGCCAAAAACCGAAAAAATCGCCAAAACAAAAAAAATTGCCTGTATGAAAAAAAATCGCCAAAAAAAATATAAAAATCGCCTAAATGAAAAAAAAATCGTCAAAATCAAAAAAATCGCCAGAACGAAAAAATCGCCAAAAGTAAAAAAAAACGCCAAAAACCGAAAAAAATCGCCAAAACCAAAAAAAAAATTGCCTATATGAAAAAAAAATCGACAAAACTAAAAAAATCAGCAAAATAAAATAAATCGCCAAAATGTAAAAACCACCAAATTAAACATAATGCCAAAAACCTAAAAATTGCACTAGAGAAAAAAGTATGCATTTTTTTACAAAATTAATATGTACCTACATATCTCTGTGCTTATGTATGTATCTCTATACTACAAAAACGCACTTTGGTAAAGGGTATATAAGATTCGGCACAGCCGAATATAGCACTCTTACTTGTTTAAATATAATTTTATGAATTCTACTTATTTTATTGCTGCGAAACCTATAAAACACCATTAGTTCTCGTTACACAATTTTAAAGTTAAAAAATGGGCAGAGTTATGCCCATTAAAATTTATTATAATATTTCGTGCGGTTCTACTTAACCGATTTTTACGAAACTTACCACACAAATTGAGCTGTAAAATAGACACAATTCCCCTTTTTAAAAATGGGCAGAGTTATGCCCATTAAAATTTAATATTTTAGTTTAAGTGGTTCTGCTTTACCGACTTTTGCAAGACTTAACACGCTCCCTGAGCTCTGAAAAACACAAAATCTTGCATTTAAAAAATGGGCGGAGGGATGCCCATTGAAATTTAATTTTATATTTCACGTACTTGTTCTTATCTTCCCTTATCAGATCTTTGCATTGAAGTCGGTTTTTTTTGACAGAAAGAATTAAGTTTTGTAAAAAGAGTTTATAATTTTAATTTTTCAATATTCCAGATAACTTTTTTGTTTTAATACTAAAAGTAGCTCTTGATCAAATTTTTCAGCGAAACCAAAAAATTCATATTTGCTTTTATACCAGCTTTGTTGCTCAAATACTCCTCTGTGCAGCGTTGCTATTTTAGCACTTTATCAATTAAATTTTCTGGCAGCACTGATGCTTTAAGTGTTGGCAAAAAATACTCATGAATATACTCATGTGTAGCGAAATAAATACTCAGAGTATTTTGTAGCTGATACAGTGCATAAATTTTAATTAGAGTCGCTTGTGCTGAGTAATTTAAAGAATTTGTATGAACATATCCATTGGTAGTTTATGGTTATGCATATATAATTCGTTTAAACTTGATGTTCATCAGCATAGTTTTTATTTAAGCATTTATAACGATTTGAAGTTCAATACTCGAAGAGTACTGAAAACAGTACATGAACAAAGGAGAAACAAGTCCTTTCACAAAAGTGCACATTGATGTTTAATTCCAAATCTTTTAAGCAGTGCCCAACATTATTTGCAAAGCATTTGGATATTGAAAATTAGCAGCATTGAAATATTAAAATATCCTTAGAGATTTGATGTTGTTTTCTTTTCCTGAGCATACAAGCTGGGCAACTGCAAGAAAAGGTGTTTTCAATAGATATTTTTAACTTCCTCAATCAATATTTGTAACTGGACACTATTCATTTTGTTTGATATATTGTTAAAGGCCAGCCAGCAGTTACTTTTGTATGGCATGTGCTAAACATTAATTCATTCAAAATGGAAATACTTTTCAATAAAGTCAGAAGGCCTCTGCTTAAATTACAATTCCGGTGAATGAAATTTTTAATTATCTGCATACAGAAATATACAAATTTTATGAAAACACATCTTCACACTTTGTAAGAGTGTTCGTTCGTATCTGTGTGCCTGCCACCTTTCAACGAATTCATTTCAAACATTTGCCACCTTGTTTTGTAAACGTTAAAGGAAACGAAAAGCACCAAAAATTATATGTATCATATATACGATGGATCGAATGTATGAATGGAAATGTCTTAAAATACTCGAAGCACCGAGAGTAGACAGACGGGCAAGCCAATTAGCCAGTTTAGCCGGGTGTTAGAGGTCATGTTCCCTATTGTGTTAAATGTCTCTTTTAGGTCGTGTTTGTGCATAAAGTACATTACACATGTAATTTAATGAAATTGTATCCTTTGACACACGCTGTCCTTTTCCTTTAATGCACACACACAAACACAGAAAACCACCTTGATTTCAACCAGAGCAGAGGGAAATTTGTATGAGTACGAGTATTTTTGTATTAAAACAAAGAACTCGAAATAAATTAAAAGTCTGTCTTTACATGCGAGTACACACTTACAAACAAACAATATAATTTCAGCTAAATGAAATTTGATCGGATTGCGTAACATTATGGCAGTAATTTTTGGTTTGATTGTCAGTCTTCATTTCAAACCGTACAAATGTAACAACATCTGTTGTTGTTCATTATTGAAAACAACACCACAGTTCAAAAATGATGAAGAACAATTTCATTTTATTTCATTTTATTTTTATGCAATTTTTGCCATTTTCTAATGATGATAAATAATTTTGTATATTTTTGTTTCTAGTTTGCAATTAAGTTTCGTATTATTTTTTCCAGCTTTGAAACCTTTAGGGAAATTAATGAAATATAATTAGTTTTGCTCATGGTTTTAAAACTGCCTAAAGCATTTCTTTTTGGTTTTTTTTCATTTTGTTTACTTATCCAGTATGAGTGAGCATAAAGCTACGGTCACACTTGCCACACATTTGCCCAAAAAAGCGTAACCAACAAAAACTAATGAAAAAAGTTTTGACCTAGACACTTGTTTATAAAATTAAACAGTTCCCAGCACAACTAATAGACAATATCATAGAATCCAATATTATTGTCTACTCTTTAACTTGAAAAACTTTTGTGTGAATTGATAAGTTTTTCATTAGCATTTAGTGGTTACACTTGTTTGGGCAAATGTTTGACAAGTGTGACCGTAGCTTAACTCTCGTTACAACTGGTAATTAAAATTTCAATTCCTATACGCACAGTTTGGAAAGTAGAGCGTGATTATTTTTTCAAGAGCTACAGAACTTTAAATTGAAATAAAGCAGAGCAAAAATTATTTTTAATATCAATTAGAGTGGCTTTGAAAGATAGATAATTTTATGATATTAATAATAAAATATGATTGAAAACAAGTGGCTGCCAAGGCAAATTTTAACACACTTTTGGCACCAATTGCAGCCGCATATTAACTATTTCCACTTAATTGGCCCGGCGTAGCCATAACCACCAAAACGAAAAAAGAATAATACGAATAATAACAAATAAATAGAGGTAAATCAGGTCACGATCTTGGTAGATGATTACGTGAAATTATTCGTTCATCAAAAGTTTCTTTGAATAAATTAAGGTAGAGGTCCATAGCTCGCTTTTTGCGCGATACGCTTTCTATGCATCTGTCAAAAAATTAGAATCAATGTAATAGTATGTGACAAGTTACATTGCAAAAAGCGCAGAACGCACAGGCACGTTCAAAGCAAAAAGTGGAAAGTAGACCCTCTACTTTTGTACGCGTTACAAGCATCATGAAAGAAAGTCAGCTGTTCTTAAAAGCTAAAGATGTTAAATAATACCTTATTACTTAAGTTATCGATAAGTATAAAAAAAATCTTGGTAGAAAAAAACTTGTTTAATAAAATATGTGAATATTTTCATTAATGCGATGTATTTTAATTAACTTTTCACCACACTTTTCTTAAAGCGGGTGCCAGACACATCAATGTTCAGCTTGAATATATGTGGTTATGTGCGTTTGTTTACCAAAAATAGTCATACATATATAAATATTTTTTATAAACCACATATATTCAGCTGAATATTGATGTGTCTGGCACCAGATTTAGGTAGCTGATCAAAACAAAAGTAAAATGCCGCATGAAAAGCAGTGGATGTAACTCAACGCGAATAAATATAGAATGAAACAAGGGGATGGAACGCGTGTAAAGTATAACGCACAAAAAGCGAGCTATGGACCCTCTACCTTTAGTCACGACAGTAAAAGTTGTCAGTAGTTCATTAATGAACTAGAAACTTAGTTTCAAGTAAAAACAGCTTTGGCGTCATACGACAACTTTTTTTTATTCAAATTAAGAAAATGTTAGAAAGTTTTAGTTAGTTTTTTTTTGAGTGTACAAGGGACGAAATAGTCAACTGATCGCTTGCGACCACCTAGCATGAATTCACCTCAGATCCGCCGAAGAGGCTTTCTCTGGTGCTGGTTCACAAATCACTACAAAAAGGTCGATATTAAACGCGATAACAGTTAAACGCGTTATCTTCATGCAGGACAAATACGATTTAGTTCAGGAAATAATATCCCACTTACTTCAAAAGCATGTACATACATACACAGAAATGTACGAACAGTAAGCCAAAAAGCATTTTCAAGCAAATATCAAGGCGTATGTAACTATGTGGTAGCCCTATTTCATATGATATTTTTAACAATAATGTTTTATATATTTTTATTGAAAGATTTAAAAAACTTTTTGGATTTGTTCAAGTTTGTGGCAGCCTTGATTGGGATTCAAACCATATCTTTGTATGAGCCGAGCATAAGCCGGCTTTGAGCCTCCGCCTAGAATTTTTTGTTAGCCGCCGCCACTGACAAAAATGCTCGGCGCAGTGCTCTGTTTGTCTCTTATGATTTACGAGATACAACAAGCTGTCAAAATTACATTAACTGATAGAATACCCATTAATTTTAATTTTTTAAATTTCAGTGTTAATTGGTGTAGTAGGCTGCCTAAACAACTTTGAAAATTTCAAGTGTCTATAAATAATTGTCTGTATATTCCATTAGGATTTTAAAATGTTTCATTGCTCGCTTTAGAACACCCAATAATTTTTAACTTGTACTTATTGTTGTAGCGGCCAAAGTTTTACATATTATGGGAAAATTTCAAATGTGTAGCTCCTTTCCAGCTTTGGTGCATGGAACCCTAAAAATAAATATGCTGACATTTGTACTATTCAATTGCTATTCAGGAAAAAATATATTGCAAAATATAATCACGAAATTATTGATAGTATTTTCCTACTCACACATTTGCAGGTGCATAATGCAAGTCACCTAATTTCTACTTCTCATATAATCATACAAACATATGTACATATTTTTATTTCGAAGCACACCACATTCAGACATATGGATGGGGACTGCGTATTTTTGCGGTTTGCCGCACAAGATTCTCTTTGGCTATTTCTAAATAAAATCCTCTTTGCACTGAATATATATAGTATGTATATTCTAATATTTAAATTCAACACAATTTGTTGCAATATGGCAAACTTAAATACACTTCTCTTATCAATGTGACAGACATTTTGTGAAAACATGATTGTGGTTGTCTCTTTGAATATATGTTGAGTATTTTTTTTTTAAAGAATTAATTTGTAAAGGCTAAAAGTACTCCTGTTAAAATGAAGTAAAAGACATGGTATAATATAAAAAAAATATAGAAATTTAAATAAATATATATGTACGTTTATATAAGTATATGTATAAGTACAGACAAATGCACAACTATATTAACAAAATATTTAATTTAATGAAAGGTCAGCATAATAAATAAAAGCTAGGATCTATTAGTCAATTCATACGCCTTTTACAGAACATGTTCATATAAAGCGGCCCATACACTACAACAGCATGCACGCACAATCAAGCGATTGAGCATTCATGCTCGAAGCACACATTATACCAACAAGCTGGTACAATATTCATTTTTTACAAAATTGCGGTAAGGGTGGTTATGAATAGTGACACAGTTTTTGCTACAATTTATTTATTTTTTTTCAGTCTATGGACAAAAAATTCTTACAATTACTATTGGTATGTTGTTAAAATTAGCAGCTATGTATAACTAAAGAGCTAAAGTTCTCTTTTCCATAAAAAAAATTATATTTCATTAAATTATATTTTTAAAATGCATGTTTACTCCATGAAAACTTTGCTCATCTGAGCTAATTTCACCATATACTACACCAGCAAGCTTGTACCATCAGCAAAATATCAAACTCTATTTGACATCACTACAGCAACACGTACAATCACACAACATGCCCATACACGACCCAACCGCTGGCACAAACACTTGATTGCGCATGCATGCTGTTGTAGTGTATGGGCCGCTTAAAGCAGACTTCTCTCTATTCGCTTTGAAAAAGCTTCCACTTGTGATGTCAAAAGATCTGTGTTTTGACATTCCAGGGATTACTCAATTTATTAAAAAGTTACCTGGACTGTTGGCTGGACCATCTGCTATGAATTCACCTTGACAGAATGAGAGCTATGCCCGCTGTCTTGCACACTCGGATTTTTTTGTACTATATACATATAAGAGTAAATAAGAAATACCGTTTACTGTTTTTAATAAATTCTTAAGGTTACCAGATTTCGGAGAAAGAAAAAGATGACATCAACAAAAATAGAAAAAAATTTCCACATTTCTTACATACTTTATAAAAAACTACATTCATATACATTTAATAATAAATATTTTAAAAACCCCTGATGCAGTAGACGCTGTAGCAACACATAAAAACAGAAAAAGATCTCAACAATATCACAGCCCTGCAATCTTCACATTAAGGTTACCAGGGTACGCTCAAACCAGATAAACACTTAAGGTTGCTGTTTATTTCAACTCTCAACCTCCTTATAAAACCGAAATAAACCAAAAAAAAAATGTGTATACATATATGGAGCTTGATTGATAGTAGAGGCCTGCGTAAACAGTCTTGAAATGTAAACACGTCTTGTTTTTTAAATGTATTATCGTAGCATGTATTACACTAAACCAATAATAAATGCGTGTCGTATTATAAGCGAAGCAGAATGAATGTATTGGTGTACGTGTATTTATATGAGTGTTAACAAGCGATGTCGCGAAGACTTCTTTTTCATAACAGACAATCAAAAAAAGTAGTGTTGACGCGCGTATGTTTGTTATTTTGCATATTGTACGTTTGTGGGTGTGTGTAAGATGTAGGTGGTGAGCTATTATGTGTTTAAGGTAGGTTTTTTTTAATAGCAAGCGCACACCACTAATGTTAATGCCTGTATGCTTTTGTATGTGCCAGAAAAATAAAATAGCATGCACACAACTTACGTATGTATGTATGTGCATGCATGACGTTTCTATATAGATATGTATATGTATATATATATGAATATGAGCCCGTGCGTATGAAGATCATGCAAGCATCACAAATTCTTCCGTCACAAAGTGAGGCTAGCATTGCTAGCACTCAGCCACAGGGGCAGGAGCGGCATTTGCTGAGAAGTAATTGCATTGAGTACTACACCAACAGCTCTAGGTTCGAACCTACCGAAGGAGTCATAAAATAAAAACCACTATGCATTTTTCTGATATGCATTAGTGTGTATCTTTGTCAGTACTTGTCGAAAAGTTTAAGCTTCAGTTGATACTAAAGGTAATGTGACATTAGAGCGCACTCCTTTCTCGACATTTAGTAAGAATAAGTACCGCCGAAATAAAACAGAAAATGAAATTACATAGTTCTGATAATCGATTCCTTTTGAAACCACTCTGATTTTCAGAACAGGCCCGTATGACAAAATTGGCATAGTCGAAGTCGACACATGTTGAGTAAATAGCAAAATAGTCAAAATATATTCACATATTTTTGTTTTAATAAATTTCATAGAAAATGAGAAAAACTTACAATCGAAAAATTGTCTCGAATAGCCAACCATATTGAATGTAGGACTTGCTTTTCTCACTTATTTACAACTTGAAAAGTACTTCTGTGTTATCCGAATTGTTAATTGTTAAAACGTTTATTTTTTATTTTTTTTGTTGCTGCCACAATGCATTGTGAAAACAATTTACAAACAGAACGAATGTAGAAATAGGAGCGGCTCAAGATCTAAAGGATGTGAAATATTTGGATACTATAGTATTGTGTTTATTACTTTATGCTTCTTTTTTACCACTAACAAACAACAAAACAACAACAACACGCTGTTTTTTGTTAATTTTAACAAGGCCAATATTATCAGGACCAAAGGCTAAACACAAGAAAAATAAATAACAAAATTCCCTTTTTCAATGATGATTCTTTTTTTTTGTTAATATGATTAGTACTCCTCGTTATTCGACACAATGCAAACAAAATCGGCTTGTCCGATAGACTCACAACTACTTACGGCTAAAATAAATAATTTGTTTAGTAGGTAGGACGACTGCGGTGTGTTACCGCGTCTGTTGACTTGTTAAATAAATATTTATATTAGTTATCGCACGCGATCGTATCAGCGTTTTAAATCTCAACATATAAATACGACTCACATTTGTACATTTGCTTTTTATTTTATTTTTTTATTTTTATGTTATAAACGATATACATCCATCATGTTTTAATGGTCTGGTGCTGATCATTTAGCGGCAAAACACAGAAGATCTGAGTCAAAAATAAGAATTAACTTGTTGCAATTTGACCAAAAAACTTCAAATGTGCATCAAATTGATCAATCAACTAAAAAAATAACTAAATGATGGTTTGGGTTAGACAAATCGTTCAAGTACTTAAATGTGCACCCAACAAAAATCTTTGCAGTTCAGATTTAGAAAAATAGAAGAATGACTTGCGTTTTATTTATTTGACTTTTCAATGTGATCAACATAAGTCCACATTTTCGTGTTGTACGGCTTTTCTTTTGTTTAAGACAAGTAAGTTGGCTAATTAATGTATTTCTTTGGAACTGTATTCCTAAATATATCTACATATGTATATACTAAAGTCATGCACAAGACCAGTTACAAGAACTTTTAAGACATGAGGGATTTTTCAAATGCTTTACTGCAACGAAATATTCTAAAACAATCACTAAACAACACTGTTGGCAATACATTTGTTTAATTTATTGCAGGGATAGGAGTAAAAGAGAAAATACATCGTGACGGAATAATTTGTGTTGCTTGCTTCTTTCTACGCAAGGGCGCTTATAAAAACGTCGTGCAGGTACATACATAAGTCACATGCATTTTTGCTTCGAAATATCAAATAAATCTTTGAAAAACTTCCATAAATATTTAAAAAATATTAAATAGATTTACATAAATCGAGACAAGAACAACTCTAAATTAAAATGTTGCATAATATAAAAATATATTTCGATTTGTTTAAATGTAATTTACTAAATATCTCGACCAAAGGAATATATGACTTAGACCACTTTCATAATTAAGGGCACATATATGTACATTAGAGTGGCCGTTATTTTTATTTTTTTGCTTTCTTCTACTCTCACCCCCAACTCGGTTCAGTTTTATGTAAAAAAAATACAAAAAAATTTCATAGCAATAAGTTGTGTTTTAGGGGTGTGTCCGTCCCTCAAAGTTGTCCTTCAAGCCCAGTTTTCAATGTAATTGTACATCAATACATCCATCCTGTCTAACTTATAATACGACAATATTTATTATTGGTTTAGTCTAATAAATGCCAGGAGAATACTTTTAAAAAGCAAGACGTATTTACATTTCAAGACTGTTTACGCAGGTCTCTAGTATATACCCTGCAGGTTCATTTTTTTAAAGAAACTTTATTTTTAATTTTTTAGTGTCAGTTGTAAGTGACAAAGATCGTGGTACCGCCCACTTTTGCAAATATTTTCGAGCTTATTATATTATAAATACATATAGTATTTTTTTAATGGGCATGGCCCCACCTACTTTTTTAAATACGAGATTATGGCATTTTAAAAACCCAAACTGTTTCATAGAGATCGAATAAGTGAAAGTACACATAATTTAATACGAAACTTTAATAAGTGTGGCACTGCCCACTTTTTAAATAAATCATGTCATTACAATACCCTAAACTTGTTTCCAAGTTTCATGGAAATCAAATAAGTGGAAGTACAAATAGTTTTAATACTAAACTTAAATGGACGCGCGCTATTAATGAATTGAATTGAAAGCTAGATCATGTCGTTTTTAAAGTTCTTAGTGTATGTAAATTTTTGTAAGGATCGGCTAAGTAGAAGCACGTTAAATATAATGTTTAATTTTTTTTTGGGAGTGACTCAAGGCATTTTTTAAGCTCAAAATCGTAATATTACGTTAAACTAGGGGTGGAAAACTATCGATGGCACTATCGATAGTTCATTTTTTTGTGATTTAATTTAAAAATCGATTAATACCTCAAAAAAATCGACGGAAAATTTCTTCCGCTAATCTCAGTACTTTTTCATACAATTACTTTAGTTTTGTTGTTAATTCAACTGACAAATAAAATTATATTTAATTTTGTTTTTTTTTGTCTAAAAACATTTTGTTTTGAATTTTTAATGTAAATAGATATGTAAATTATATGAAAACCATACAACTTCGATACTATCACGATATACTACGTCGATATATCGATAGTTTTTCTAAATTTCGATAGTCTTGAATCGATATATTGATAAAGTTTTTTAAACTATCGATAGTATTCCACCTCTACAACAAACCAAGGTGTGCGCTAAGTTTCGCAGCGATGTGAGAAGTAAAGATGCATAAAATCAAAGGAAAAAATGTAATGGGCGTAATACCGCCCATTTTTCTTTTTGGCAACAGGTATACTTTTTATACAAAAAAAAATATTTTTAAAATCGGTCTAAATATGACTGTAATTATAAATTAATCGTAAGAAACATAGAAAATAAAAGTTAAAAAAATACAGACGAATTGTACGGTACCAATCCTCCTTTTTGGAAGTCGGTTAAAAACAGATGTTTTTCTTAATATACATATGTATGCACGTATAAGTATGCATGCATATGTACGAGTATGTGTACATATGTATGTATGTAAACATGTATGTAATGGGTGTTTTTTATTGAAGTATAGAACTTTAAGTTGGCATCACTTTTTTAACTGGCGGCCATTTTGTCAGCTGTCAAGTGATTAATATTTAGTTTGGTTTGCCATTTCATCATGAACAGGTTGACCAAAGAACAACGCTTGCAAATCGTGCAAATTTATTTCGAAAATAATGGTTCAGTTCGCGAAGTTTACCGCAAGCTGCGTCAGAGCAATTAATTCGGTTAACCATGGATCGTTTTCGCACTAGGTTTACTCTATTTGATAATACGCATCCGCAGAGACGTCAAACAGTGCGCACCGAAGAAACAATTGCCGCTGTAGAGCAAAGTGTTGAAGAGGACCCGAATGAATCGACTCGCCACCGTGCACAGCAATTGGAGCTTTGTCCATCAACTTTATGGAAGATTTTGCGCAAGAATTAAAGCCGCGAGACCATGCAATGCGTCGTGATTTTGGTGTATGGGCCGAAAATGAGATTGATCTCGATGCTGATTTTCATCGCAAAATTTTGTTCAGTGATGAGGCTCATTTTTGGTTGAATGGCTACGTCAACAAGCAAAATTGCCGCATTTGGAGTGAAGAGAATCCATATGAGACCCTTGAGACGCCATTACATCCACAAAAACTGACTGACAGCTCTATGGGCTGGTGGAGTCATTGGGCCATACTTCTTCCGAAATAATGCTGGAGAGTCAGTTACTGTTAATGGAGACCGGTATAGAGCCATGATAACCGACTATTTTGTTCCCGAATTGGATGGCATGAATGTGGATGAGTTGTGGTTCCAACAAGACGGCGCTACATGCCACACAGCGCACGTCACAATCGATTTATTGAAGGAAACATTCGATGAGCGCATAATTTCGCGGAATGGACCTGTCAATTGGCCACCAAGATCGTGTGATTTGACACCATTGGATTATTTTCTTTGGGGATATGTGAAGTCGCTCGTCTACGCCAACAAACCAGAAACGTTAGGGGACTTGGAAGCCAACATTCGTGGCGTTATTGAAAACATACGGCCCCATATGCTCGAAAAAGTGGTTGAAAATTGGACCTGTAGAATTGGCTTTATTCGAGCCAGCCGCGGCGGCCGCATGCCCGAAATCATATTGAAACATTAATAGCATAAAATTATCCTTCCAATAAAGCTAAATTGATGGACATTAAAACGATTTTCTTGTGTTTTATTTCAATTCGAAGTTCTATACCTCTAAAAAAACACCCTGTATATCGTTGGCATGGAAATTTGTTATACATTTGATCAGTGATCAGTTAATCCTTGTAGATTGAAGCTGTTCTTGCCATTTTATTGTTTTTCTTTTATTTTGTTCATTTTGTTAATTTTCTTATCTGTTATTTTTTTGTTCTTTGATTTTTCCAGATATCCATCAAAATTCTATAAATAAAGAAGCAATTTCATAAACGGATTCTTGCTGCACAATACATGTTGCTTTTTATTTTTAATCTAAAAATACTCAGTCGTAGCCTTGATTATTGGCCAGTTATGCAGATGGCTTTCGATCATAACTATGAGGATCACGCGTCAGTAGTCATCAAGACGCGTGCTCTCCACTTTCAGCTTAATGTAATGCAGTAGTTTATTTTAAATTTAATTTTAAATTAAACATAATTTGAGACAGACACACTCAGTCAATAACTATTTATGTATGTATTGAACATTTTCTTTGTTTAACTGTATGTATGTAGTGTCAGTATTTTGCAGCGCATAGATGCAGTCAGTTTGTACAATGTACACGTTATTATCTGTTGTTATCACGTTATGGTTGTGATATTTTCGTTGTTATTGCTTTACTTATTTGAATAGGAATTAGCCGGCCATACAATACTACATTGACGACTTTGTCAGCCGGTAAGTAACAGTTCAATACATACGTCATGGATCACACCTGCACATAAAATGTGGGTTATTTTTGAAACAAATAAACAAATAATAAAAAAAAATCTAACTATTGAACGACTTTAAGCGTATAAAAAAAAAACTATTAAAAGAAAAAGGTATGAATATTAATGGAAATAACAGTCATTTAACCAGCAATAATCTCTGGTAAGTTTTTTTTTAAGTGCGCGTATTATTGTTTTTGCTGGTTTAAACGGATGTTATTGATAGAAATACGAATTAATCTTGAAATTTTGTAATGAGTCGCATTTAGTAACACGATTGTTGAAAATCCGTAAAGCTCTTAAGACTGCGGTACATAGTGTAATTTAGAGTACATTGGCTACAATACGTGCACATATGTTTATAAGCATTGACGTTGAAAGGCCATTTGGTTGGTATTGCCCCCTTCAAGAAGTGTGTCCACTAGAACTATTAAAAAATTCCTGCCATTATCTCACAATCAGAGTAGCAAGCCGAGCATAAAATTTCGGCGGCGGCTGAAAGACAAATATTTTCGCCGGCGGCGGCTGAACGGCTTAACGCCGATTTGTTTAAGCATTTGAAAAAAAGTTTTAACACAGTCTGTTTTTAGAAAAATATGTGAATTATTGAATCACCACGTTGTAACATTATTTATTTTGCAATAGTTTGAATATTGAATATTCGTAAATTATTTGTTAAACCATAGAAACATATTCTAGACTATCAGGGCAATTATGAATACAATTTCGCGAGAAATTTCTAATTTTTTTAAATTATAAATTTTTTTCCCCTATTACTTGCTGTTAGTTGGAATTTTTCGCCGGGAAAAATTTCTCGAGGAATTTTATTCTTGATTGCCTAGGCTTCTACATAAATTTGATTTAAGCTTTCCGATTGAATTAAAAATGAATTACTTTATTGGAACACTGCTACGGATCAACAAGCAAAAAGCTTTGAACAATTAATTATCAAAAAGTCGCCTGAATGCTTAAACAAAGAAGTCTATCTATGTAAACGTGCATGTATAGATATATTTAAAATATAAATAAAAAAAATTAAATATATTTAAGAAGGGACTCCAAAAGAGAACGTATGTATGTAAGTGTTGTCGCAGCTACGTTACCGTTCACATAAACATTTTCTTTTTATGTGGAAGCAAAAACAACTATCTTTCCGGGATGCTCGCTATCATATTAAATATGAAATTTGAAAAAATATAAAAAATAAAAGACAAAATATCGGCTGAGTAATAAGCCGCCGATAAGCCGTGTGGTTCGGCGGCGGCTCGGCTTGTTGAAAAAAATCGGCTGACTGGCTAGCCGGCAGCCGCGCCGGTACGGCTTGCTACTATGGTCACAATGCATGAGGTGCAAGAATTAGCTATATTGCAATTGTTTGGTTGTAGTTTTGGATATTTTTAAATTAAAGTGTGTTGTTTTAGATAAAAATCTGGATAAATGTCTAAAAATCTCGGTGTAAACGGTGCAGATTTTGATGCAGATTTTAATTAAAATCTGCTAGATTTTGTGGAGGTTTGGATGACCTATAATGAAAATACTAATGAAATTTCTTGTGTGGGGCCTTAGCCACACGCGGGATACTTCCGTAAATAATAAAAAAATTTATTTGTTTATTCTTATATGTAATAAAATTCTATTGCCTGCTGTTATCAATAACAAAGAAACAACACTATGTCTAGAATGCTAGTTAGTCTAGTTAGTCATACACATATCCACACATATTTAAGTATTTATATAATTGAATAGACCAGACACTCTCTTCAACCAAACACGGCCATGCCACGTTCCCATATGAATAACAAAAATGAAAAAACCAACGCAATCTCAACAACTGCTTAAGTTTAGAAATCTATGTACGACTTAAATAATGTAAAAAAAATTTATTTCCTGTCAAAGACCTCCTACATTGTCACAGTCATAAAAGCTTTTTCCTTACAAAAGCGGCCATCTGCGTTTTTATTTAAAATATACATAAAAAAACTTTAAACAAAGACAAGAGCTACGACAACTAAATAATAATTACAACAACAACTTTAATGGCCGGAACAATAATGAATTGGAATTATTTCCATAAAAATACGTTTATACGTTTTCTAAAGTGACAAACATACAATTAATCAAATCAAAATAAATATTAAAATGGGTATTACACAACACAATACGAAAATGCCGACAAAAACAAAACCTGAAAACTTAAAAATATAAAACGAACACTCACAAACATGATTATCATGTCAATAACTCGAAATTAAACTTTGTAGATGTTGGATAAGAGAAAAAATTAATTCATGTAATAAATTTAAGTTAACCGGTTTCCTGATGAGTGTTGGTCGTCTATTTAATCTTAGAATACCAGTATCTTTTAATTTCTCTTGACTTGGATTACTTTATCTGGACAAGTCTACGGGACTCTTTGTTATCAATTTCCTTTATATTGCAATTATATCTACACGAAACTTGCAGATTTCAATGAAAGTCTTTATCCAGCTCTATGACGTTTATACCAATTGTTTTGATATTTATCAAGATTTCGGTAAAACTACCACCAAACAACGGCAATATAGTTAATTCACACACCTTTTTAAATACACCGGTTAATTTTTTAGCACAATTTTTAAAAATAAATCACAGTTGCCTCACAAAGCTCCACTAGATTTTAACTTTTCAGGAAAATCTAGTGGTAAAGAAGATTTTGTTTTGTATGAAAAATCTACTCAAAATCAACTAGATTTTGCTCGAAATCTTATAAATACTAGATTTTGCTCAGATGTAAATCCCCTTTTAATATTACTCTATTCCGTAACAATATGGCCGACGAAAAAAAATTTACATTTCGGTTCTTGTTATAGAGCCCATTTCACGCGCGGTCACTACTTTTAGAACTCTCTGTGTAAATAAAAATGTTCGAAATATTGCCTTGCTAAATGAATAATGTGAGTTCGTATCACTCTTGAGGCAATATTTTTTTACTTTTATTTCTTTTCGCGGTGCGCAATTACGAACTATTTAGTAATATCGAACCATAACCGATAAGAAAGCTTAAGCGACACATTTGGTGCACCTCGTCTTTTGACAAATCGAACGCAAATAACCGATTTTAACCAAAAAATTAAGATCGAAAATAATTTCACTTAAGCTTTTTTTGCAGGTTATCGCATGATATGTATGTGCGAGCCTTTCCGTTCATATATTGCATGAATTTTTTTCCGTTTAGTCTAAAGCTAAATCTCTATTGCTTAAAATCAAGGTTGGCAACCGAAACAAATAACGGTATCGGCATTGATACCGGTACAACTATTTTTTAAATTTCGGTATCGGTAACGGTATCGGTATTTTTTTTATTTCGGTATCGGTATTACCGGTACATACCGTTAACGAGTTTATAATAACGGTATAGCGATATTACTGCTAAATTATTAGTTCATATTCAATTATATGTCCACTGTCATAGCAAAAAAATTTTTTTTATTAAATTACTTCGAAAATTAAACAAAATAATAAAAGTAAATACATATGTACAATATATAATATACACACGAAGTACATGTAGAATTGTATGCACTTAGTGATGTGCGAATATTTGTATTCGAATTCCCTAATATTCGGCTTTTTTTAAGCTATTCGTATTCGTACTCGCCAAATTCAGACGAAACGAATGTTTGAATATTTCAAATCAAGCAATAAACAATATTTTCGTTAAAGTAAGTAATTTGCTTCACCTCAAGAGACCAATCTTTAAGTTCAGGAATAAAAGTTTCCAAAATTTTTTTCCACCATCTCTGTTTGAATTAGACCTATTTTTTGTTATAAATATCAAATTCCAAATGTTTAAAAAAATTTATTACACCACTTTAAAACAAGATATGTTTTTAAATATGTACACATTTCCAAAAATCTAATCTGCGTCCGGCGACAAATAAGAAGAATACTGCAAAAATAGTGAAAAGTCCTATTTTTAATTTAATTTTATTGAAAATCTCCGGGAACTCAAAAGCAATTTATATTCGTTACTACTTTCTGTGTATTGATTGCATCATTTTCTACCTAAGAGAGACTTTTCAGCCGAAAATATTTAATGGCGAAATTCTTTAATAAATGCGAAATAATTAACCCACCTTTTTCTT
This sequence comes from Tachina fera, assembly GCA_905220375.1. Taxonomy (NCBI): domain Eukaryota; kingdom Metazoa; phylum Arthropoda; class Insecta; order Diptera; family Tachinidae; genus Tachina; species Tachina fera. The sequence continues at coordinate 47,028,810 of LR999964.1, read as the reverse complement.
CAAAATTGGCGAAAATCTACTTTTAAAAAAATTTTTTTTTAATTAATTGTAATTTTGATACCAATTTTTTTAAATCTTACAAATTTTGTCCCTTATTCATAATGAGCTTAATTTTATAAATCTAACAAGATTTGACTTCTCCATTAGCAGAACAGTGGGCCAAGGTTGCTGAAAAAGCCAAAATCTTAATCTTTTTTCTCTAATATTTTCTAAACTGTAAGCGAAAACACACAAATGTAGAAGACTTTGTTTAGCTCCTTGGATAGAAAACAATCCACTTGCAAAAAATCTTTTTTATCTGATCGAAAACATGAGCATCGATTTTAATTTTTCATTAACCCAAGGTTGCCCACTTTAGTGCTTTGTGGCTCCGTCGTCTAAATTCACGACTTGAGCTCTCTGACACCTCCTTCAATGCTGTGTAAAATTTCATAACAATTGGACAGCTACTTTAGAAACTGCATTATTATTTCCAATTTTTTTCCACTGCTTTTCGGGTACTCTAGGCCTCGCTAGGCTTTTATGGCAGCAAATCTCATATTTTAGACAGAGCACATCTGTAGTATATCAATTAAAGAAAAATATCTTTGCGACCACTTTAATGTGCATATATTAAAAAATAACTCTTCAAAACTTAAAATCTTCGCATCAGCTTGTGTATCTGGTACAGCCAATATACTAATTTTTGCGATTTCATATACAATAAATGTGGCTTAAAATGGCTTTGCTAGAGATACGTTTTTCGTTCCTAAAGGCATTAAGCACCTCACGCAGTTTGTTAGTATTTGCTAGTGATGATTATGATATGATTGCACTTTCCTGTTAATTAAAAACAAGAGCGTTTCATAAGAATGTGTGAAGGAGAACAAAAACGTGTTCACAAAAGAAAGTTAATTATACCATTTACCAAAAAATGGTAAAAGGGTATATATAGGTTTGTCATTCCGTTTGTAATTTCTATAATATTAATAAGAGACACATAAAGTATATACATTCTGGATCCTTATGCATAGGGAAGACGAACAAGCGATGTCCGTCTGTCCGTCTGTCTGTACGTGAAATCGGTTTTCCCAAGCTCCCAGAAGAGCTAGCGACTTCGTTCTTGAACTGGTGTGTCAGAAATTTTCCGAAAAATTTTGCTATTGAAAATCAGCAAAATCGAGCAGACGGTTTCAGAGCTGGAAAACTCAAACTCAATTTACCCATAGAAAATAACTACCGAAAACAAGTTTTTATTACTTTTTTATTAAATTAACTTATTTTATACTTTGGTATGAATAAAATTGGTATTTATAATTAAAAAAAAAAATTTAAAAACTTAACATATTAAAAAACGTTTCCAGGGTTGGAAAACTTTAACTTTTTTCCTAATAATTAAACATATTTGATGTTTTAGGAAGAAAGCTACTTTCTCAGGAACGGTAAAAGCTACGGGTCTGAAATTTGGACAGTATATGTAGAACTTTGGTCGCTACAACAACAAATATATAAAAGCTAAAAATTAAAGGGTGTTCCAAAATGAGTAACGAAAACTTTTAAAATCCCATGTAATATACATATAATTGTATTATGTATGTACATATGCATATTGACACTTGAAATTTGTAAAATTAGTGTATTTTTATATAGACTACAACAATAAACATTAAAAAATTAAAATTAAAGGGTGGTCCATCAGTTAATGAAATTTTGACTATGTAATTTTGACAAATTGCTATATCTTGGAAACTGTAAGAGATAAACTCTTGAAATTTTCAAAAACGGTCAAACTAAAAAATCCGAAAATTATAAAATCGCCAAAAATTTAAAAAAATCGCCAAAACGAAAAAAATCGCCAAAATGAAAAAAACGCTAAAATTAAAAAAAAACGCCAAAAACCGAAAAAGTCCGAACCGAAAAATCGCCAAAATTAAAAAAAAACGCCTAAATGAAAAAAAATCGCCAAAATCAAAAAAAATCGCCAAAACGAAAATAAATCGCCAAAATTAAAAAAAACGCTATAAACCGAAATTAAATCGCCAAATCAAAAAAAAAATTGGCTATATGAAATAAAATCGCCAAAAAATAAAAAAATCGCCAAAAATCGCCTAAATGAAAAAAAACGCTAAAATTAAAAAAAACGCCAAAAACCGAAAAAAGTCGCCAAAACACAAAAAAAATGCTTATGTGAACAAAAATCGCCAAATATTAAAAAAAAATCGCCTAAATGATAAAATAAAACGCCAAAAACCGGAAAAAGTCGCCGAAACAAAAAAAAATTGCCTATATGAAAAAAAATCGCCAAAAAATATAAAAATCGCCTAAATGAAAAAAAAACGCTAAAATTAAAAAAACGCCAAAAATCGAAAAAAGTCGCCAAAACACAAAAAAAAAATGCTTATGTGAACAAAAATCGCCAAATATTAAAAAAAAATCGCCTAAATGAAAAAAAATCGCCAAAATCAAAAAAAAAAAAAAAACGCCAAAACGAAAATAAATCGCCAAAACTAAAAAAAAAGCCACAAACCGAAATAAAATCGCCAAATCAAAAAATAATTGTCTATATAAAATAAAATCGCCAAAAATTAAAAAAAATCGGCAAAATCCAAAATCGCCAGAACGAAAAAAAATCGCCAAAATTAAAATAAACGCCAAAAACCGAAAAAAATCGCCAAAACGAGAAAAAAGTGTCAAAACAAAAAAAATCCCACAATGACAAAAATACGCAAAAATCGCAAAAAAAATAAATGCTTATATGAACAAAAATCGTCAAAAATTAAAAAAATCGCCTAAATGAAAAAAAACGCCAAAATCAAAAAAAAATCGCCAAAACGAAAATAAATCGCCAAAATTAAAAAATAAAACGCCAAAAGCCGGAAAAAGTCTCCAAAACAAAAAAAATTGCCTATATGATAAAAATCTCCAAAAACTAAAAAAATCGCTTAAATGAAAAAAAAATCGGCAAAATCAAAAAATCTGCCAAAACGAAAAAAACCGCCCAAATTAAAAAACGCCAAAAACCGAAAAAAAGCGCCACAACGAGAAAAAACTGTCGAAACTAAAAATTTGCCAAAAAGAAATAACAACGCCAAAAAACGAAAAAATCACCAAAACAAAAAACAAATTGCCTATATGAAAAAAATCGCCTAAATGAAAAAAATCAAAAAAATCGCCAGAACGAAAAAAAATCGCCAAAATTAAAAAAAAACGCCATAAACCGGAAAAAATCGCCAAAACCAAAAAAAATTGCCTATATGAAAAAAAAATCGCCAAAAAATTAAAAAGCACCAAATTAAACATAATGCCGAAAACCTAGAAATTGCACTAGAAAAAAAGTATGAATTTTTTCACAAAATGAGTATGTACCTACATATCTCTGTGCTTATGTATGTATCTCTATACTACATAAACGCACTTTGGTAAAGGGTATATAAGATTCGGCACAGCCGAATATAGCACTCTTACTTGTTAAAATATATTTTTGAAATTTTCTTTTTGGTGGGAATCGGTATACCGGTATCTAGTTTTAGTGGTATTTGAATCGGTATCGGTATTTTTACGATGCCGTTTGCCAACCTTGCTTAAAATCTATAAAGTCGATTTATCGATTTTCGGTCACGAATACAATTTTTAAACGTGTATGGCTAAATCTGACAATGGCTTAGAAATCTGTTTATAATCGCCAAAAATTTTTAAATTTGTATTTGTTGAGCATTTTAGCGATTGAATTTAGCTTTGGCTTCAACGAGTTACAGAATACTGCTCTGCTCTGATAAACAAAAAATCAAACACTTTTCCAACGGAAGCAATTAATAAATAAAATTATTAATATAATAATTTCAAAGAAAATATATACATATGTACATTAGGGTGTCCATTATTTTTTATTTTTTGATTTCTTCTATTCGCACCCCCCCCCAAATCGATTCAGTTTTGTATGAAAAAATTTCATACCGATAAGTTGTGTTTTAGGGGGTGCGTCCGGCCCTCAAGTCCATATCTTCAAAATGTTTTTCTTTTAGATTTATTTTGACTATATGTACTGTATATGTATGAAATAATTTAATATGTATAAGCTGTTATTATACATGCTTAAAATAACAAATTTCCATATATATATAATTTAGTTACATCAAATTGGTTGTATTTTGTTGGTTATTTTCTTCATTATTTTCTAAGATATTAATTAATAAAAAAAACTTTCTTTGAGACTAATGTTGTTGACTTGAAGAGCTAAAATATTGCCATATGTCATATTCTTGTAGAATGATTTTTTAAAAAGATATTCATATGCTAAAAATTACATTGAAAAATGGGCTTGAAGGCAAACTTTGAGGGCCGGACGCACCCCTTAAAACGCAACTTATGGGTATAAATTTTGAACCGATTTGGGGGTGAGAGTAGAAAAAATCAAAAAAGTATCCATGCAATTAACGGCCACTCTAATGTACATATATGTTGAAATATTCATACCAAGTTCACAGATTGTAACATTTTTCAAACCTACTTGTTCAATTGAAAAATAAATTATGCTGACGACGCCGATCGACAAGTTCCGCCTCCAACACGTTTTATTAAAAAATAAACCTGACTAAATCATGGTCTTAATGATCAATATTAAAAAAAATTTATAGTTATGAACAGGGTAACCAGAAATATGCTCTAAAAAAAGTGTTTTAAGCGCATTCAATATGCAGTAAAAACTTGGAAATATGCACTAAAAAGACAAAAAAATATGCTCTTAAAAATAAAATAAAAATAGCATTTGCATATAAAATAAGACAAAAAATAAACAAAAAATAGGAAATAAAATTAACAAACAAAAAAAAAAGTGCAGGTTAAAACAAAATTTCGATAAAAATTTTGACTAAAACAAATATGTAATTCAAATTAATTTTTATTGGATGCTCTCATAAGAATTTATGGTCAATTTCAAAATATCACGACATCGGAATTCATGCTTTGGAACTCTATTTTGGATAAATAAGAGACGATTTTTACTTATATTTTTATTGCAATAAATAACAAAATATTGACATAGAATTTCAATTAAAAATAGTTTCAGTATCATTTAAAAAAAAATTTACTCGGAGCGCAGTCTGCCACAAATGGCAAACCCAAATTTTTATTTAACGTCCGTAAAACTGAGTTATGTAAAAGAATAATTAATTACATGGAACAGGGATTTAATCTAGATAGTGCCGGAAAATTTTTTCTTTTAAACTTAAATTTTTGTTTAGAAAGTGAAATTTTAATAACTTCTAACTTGCGCCAAGTGGGTTAAAATAAAAAAATTCTATAAAGTATCAAAATATGCCCTAAAAACGTACATTATGCTCAAAAAATTCGAAAATATGCTAAAAATATGCGTGTAAGACTGATATATGCAAAAACATGCTTTAAAGAGTAAAATATGCAAAAATATGCACTAACAAACCGATGTCAAAATTCTTAAAAAGTTCTGAAACTGATAAATATATTGTCCCCGCATTAATACGTCACACAAGAAAAAACATGCAATTGCATATTTGCGGTTTCCCTGATTATGAATGTTTAATTCAAATCAGCAATTGAAACGCCAATAAAAAGCAAAAAGGAAAAGAACAAAAAGAAACTGTCATTAATCCGTAACATAAATAAGACTACTGAAAGTTATAAAATGAGTGAGTACAAGCAGGCAACTAGAACCATACCATTGTTACCCTACAACTTTAAGTAAAGCTATGCTATTAGCAGCTACAACAAAAAATATATAACAGTTAAAAATTAAGGGGTGATCTAAAGTGAGCAACGAAAAACTTTTAAATGTAATACCAATAATAATAACAATGTAATAGAAAGCAAAGCTGCTAAATTTCGATTACGATTAGTAATCAATTAGAGTACAATTTAAAAAGAATTTTACTGATTATATAATTCCCTTTAAAAGAATTTTTGACAAAAAATTCATTACGATTACTAATAATCGAAAAGTAATCTGAATTACTTGAATTACAAAAAATAATTAAAGAGAATCGAAAGCAATCAAAAAATAATCCGACTACTTTTAAAGATTACTTTTGATTATTAATAAATAATCACAGAGAATTAAAAGTAATCTTTGAAAGTAATCAGATTATTTTTTAATTACTTATTAATTAATTATTAGTAATCATAATCAATTAGTAATCGTGCGAATCTGAATATAATCGTAATTAAATCATTACTTCACCTTTCAAAAAAAGGTAATCAAATTAGTAATCAGTACGATTAATAACACTGTGCTAGTTTAAAAATATAACAAGCGGCGGACCTGGGTAAACCTAATTCGAGTATGCTGAATCCAATGATGCTAATCATTTTTTTAGGTCAGCTGTTGTTTAAATAATAATTAAGATTGAAAACTTGGTTAAAAGCACCTAAAAACCGAAAATTTTCCCAGTTTTCTACTATTCATTCATTTTTATATCAATTAAAAGAACATATTATAGAAGAACATGCGTCCTAAGGACATTTAAAAAATAATTGCAAAAAAAAAATTAAAAAATTGTCCCAATAAAAAAATTTTCCCAAACAAATTGACGCAAAAAATTCGAAAAAAATTTTATTATTTTTCAAAACAGTTTTTTCAGGACGCAAGTTAATCAATAGTTTATCAAGTTTATCATGCAATATATATCGACATAAAGGTTGATAAATGGTAGAAAACAAGGAAAAATTGGGAATGAGTTTCCAATTTTAATTATTTTTTTAAACAAAAGCTGACCTAAAAAAATAGTTAGCACCATTGAATTCACCGTACTCGAATTAGGTTTACCCACCAGGTCTCCTTGCTTGTTACAAAAAAAAAAGTTTAAAATTCGAGCACAGTGTAATCATTACTTAACAGCTATGATACTATAACGCTACATTTACACATTAAAGTACTTTCTTTAAATTTCTGTATACGTATTATGAATAAAAATTCGAATGAAATAAATGACTTTCATGAAAATGTCTTCTTCGTTTTCATAGGGAAGTGAAAGTTCATTTTAAAAATGTCGTCGAAAAGTAAGGTTGAAAAAATTTGGTTTGTTTGCTACTTAATTAGAGTTGCACAGAATATTCACATACACCAATTTATAGGGCAATAAGTTGGGAATAAGCATTATTGTTAATATTTTAATAATATTATTATTTTGAAAAGCATGAATCGTGTTCTTCATATATATTTGAAGATACGATATTATAATCATTTAAATATTTATTAAACATGAGCATAATTTATAATAACTATTTGCCACAATCACGTATATTTGTAAAAAAATATTTAAGGGGATAACTCTGTTTACCCTTTTTCATTTTACTTCTTTCTGAAAACATCAAAAATTTACTTTCTTGAAAAAATCGTTGAAAGCTGACTGGAAATTAAAAACAATATGAGTGTGGTAGTAAAAGAGTTTGATTGTATTGCTACTTTCCAGTCAGCATGTGGAAGATTGTTTCACCAAACTGAGTCTTTTTCGACTGCCTTAGCTGATCAAAAACTAATTAATCAGTTCTGCGCTTAAAATATGTCTCGATAATGAGTCCCAGAAACATTTAGGGATTGATTTATTTGTTTAGAAAACAAAAATAAACAGCAAGCTCGTGCGGTAAAATCAAGAAAATATAAAAATATAAAAATTTAAAATAAAAAAAAACTGATTGTAAATACTACCACAAAATGTCTCGAAAGTGACCAGAAATGCGAGTCATAAAAGACTCTTTTAGAAGACTCGCGGCTAGGGTACAATTTTCTCCCGAATGAACAGTCATTTTCGACTCGAAAACGAGCGCATAAATGCTTATTTTAATCGTGCGGAGGAGTCGAAAAAGACTCGAATATGATAATTAATTTCCTAAAATGCTGACTGCGTGGTAGTTAAAGGACACCGAAAAAGGCAAACTATTGATATTTTCGAAAATGTTTTAACTAAAAAATTCGAAAATTAAAAAAATGTCGAAACGGAAAATGAAATAAAAAAAAACATAAAATAAATCGCTAAAATCCAAAAAAAAAATCACCAAAAGTAAAAAGGTCCTCAAAATCTAAAATAAGTTGCAGAAAGTCCCAAAAAAAATTTACCACTAAAAGAATCGCTTAAAATAAAAATATATACACATACATTTTGTAAAAATCGCCAACAACCGAACAAAATCTTCAAAAAGAAATAAGCGCCGTGAGGAAGCTAATATGTGCAAGTAACAGTCATCACACTTTACTTAATTTATTTTAAATATTTAGTTTATCATCATACATAAAAAAAAACTTCATCTACTCTTAGTTTATTATTTCTTTCACTAAACATTCTTATTCCAAATCCTTTTTGGGTTTCTCAGGTCTTAGGCTGTTTATAAAATGCTGCGATGCAGGTATTCAGCGACGAAAAATTTCAGTATCCGAATCCCCATAGCATTTCCTAGAAAAAATTTTAAAAATGTATTTTTTTTAGAATATGGCCCAATAAAATTAAAATGTTACCCTTTGCGTATTTATTTGTTGATTATGGGTCTGTTTTGCAAATGGATATTTAAATGTTCTAAAGTTATTCGCTGAAGTAGATAATGCACAAATAAATGTCAGCGAAATTCTATTGCATTTTAAACTAAAGTTTGCCCGTATGATGCATAATAGTGATTCATTTGTGAACAGGCCTAAACGCTTGTATGGGAATAAATCAATTTGCAAATATTTTGAATTTTTATTTTTGTAATGCAAATTTTTCAACTTGAATTCCGTTACAAACTAGATTATAAACATAAGGTAATTACTTTTACTCCTTCCGGTATCAATTATATTAAACAAAAAAGAAACGTTAAACGTGTAGGTGTCGCTTGAGACAAACCGGCAACTGTCTAAAGTTGAAAAATCTCGCGCTAAAAGTACAACTAGAGCGTAATTTATTTACGTCTTGTACAATATAGACAGTTTTATCAAATAAAAAAAAATTATTATAGATTATTAATGAAAATAAAAAAATTTTTAGATTAATATACCGAGCCTTATTTCTGATTTAATCGTAAGCGACAAAAATTAAAATTTCAGGAGAAGGTTTTTTTTAAAATTCAAATATGTTTTTGTACGAAAATTGTCGCTTACGATAAAATTGTACAGCCTATATATTGGAAGCTATCAACAATGGACAGGCCCATAGAGTTTAAATTTCAATGAAAAAAAGTAAATTTTCAATAGCATTTCGCTTACGTTAAAATGGAAAATATGTTTGGACATTGGTCATATATGTTTCAGAGATGGGTACTGGGCACGACACTGAAGAGATAAGGAATTATACGCAATCAAATCGGCATAAAAAAATTTCACACAAACAAATGTGAGGAAGAAAAAATGTTGAGGGACTTTTACAAATTTGTATGAAATTTCTAGAAAATTGGCTGTGATCAGTGATAAGTGAAAAGAGAATTTTCAAGGTAAAAAAATCCAATGTTTTCGCCTGTTACATCTACTGCTTGCAAGTGGTACGTGCGCTTGATTAATTCCTGCTTATATTCACAATGAAAGCTTTTAAGTTTTTAGTCTACTAACAGATGGTAATTGATGGGAACAGTGCTGCATGTCATATAACTACGTGGGAAGTTCGAAGAGACACAGACTCATTGACCCACTCTCACTTTTTCTAAGTACGTGAAGTGAGCGTGATAAACAATTTCGTCACTTGACAATGTAAGAAAGTTTTCTAACATTATCGTCTCTAGCATGGACTCACTCATGCTGTTTTACTACGCTGACATGTAAAAATAATCGAAAAATATGCACAGGAATTAATAATATAACAATAATTAATATATTCTTGCTTTAAAACACTTACTGGAAAAAGTAAACTTTAGTAGCGACAATAATTACTTGTCTTGCAACACACAGTCACACTCATTCGAGGCCAGCAGCAACATTAGTGGCAGCAATCTTTTACTTTGTTACACTAAAACAGCATCAGTTGAACGATTTGATTTAATAAAAAGTTGTTGAACCCCAACCAGACAATTAATCGTTGGCGTTGAGTTGTGGACAAGATAAAAAATAATAATAATAATAAAAATATTGCAATAAATAATTTGCACATTTGCGTCGGCGTACGACCAAAGAAAAAAAATATCTGTGTGAATGGGTAAATTTATGAATGAATTTTTTTTGTAGTCATGTATTGAGTTTCCCGTATTTTATCTATGCTTCATTCATAAGTTGCAATATTGAACAAAACTGGTTGCAATATTTGCATACATACACAAACTCACATATGCACAAATATACTTATGAACGGTAAAAAGAATTCTATGCAATTTTAAGGTGTTAACTACGGGTCAAAATACAAACATGACCCAGATTCTATTGCAAGAAGTTCGAACTTATTAAAGTTTCAATTATGAATGCGGGTGCTAATTTATATATGCCTGGCGTGTTGCATGAGTTGTAGAGTATGAGTTAATTTTTTTTTGTAAAGAAAAAAGTTGTGGAAATTTCCAAGTAAAGTTCCTGCACAGAAAATTTCTTTCTCTAATTAACAACTTTAATTGATACAATATAAAATTAAACATTTAATTGAGTAAATATAAGCTTTGCTTAAAAATGTAATTGCCTCAAGGATTAATTTAAAATTTTGATGAGTTTTTGTTCAATAAGAACTTCAATTTACTCAAAATATAGACAAACATCCATTCAGCTTATGAAGTAGCATTATTAATAATTCTTTATTGTATGAATGAAATCGTTCATTAGCTTATTGAAAGCTTTCACTATATGCATGCAATTTTTCATTAATGCAATTAATTCTTACGTTACCTCGTTATTAATGACAAAATTCATTGAACAAATGATGGGTTTTCTTTCAGTGTATAAAAATTTTATATGTGCAGAAATTTTATGCAAAACAGATTAAAATGATTCATTACTGTTGTAGTATTACAAACGTTTGTTGTCAATAATATAACTCAGGGAAGACTAGAAATTGACTGACAAACTTTATGTGCAATTCTTTGGCTTTTTAAAATAATTATAATCAATTCCGGTTTAAAATCTGAGAGAACTATTCAACGATGATCATATTTCAAGTAATATATTATTTTTCTAAATAAAACTTCTTAAATTAAATCGTACAAAGTATAAAAGTACGATCCATTAAATAGAAAACAGTGCAACCGAAACACTACATCTGTCCACAGCTTAAACTGCATCATTGTAATACAGTTTTACTGTTCCGTTTTCGTCATACCCAACCAGTGAAAGAGGGGGGCTTTAGCAAATGTTGCAACTTCAGCTGCATTCTTTTTGTGGTGTTAATGAAGTAAAACCACAAAAGACGCATTCATTCATAAAACTTTATAGATGATGATCTTTTTGTTCGTAAAAAGTACAGGGGAAACAATATTTGCACATGCTTGAATTACACATGTTAATTTGCGGTGACGCAGTGGCGGCGTTTCGCATCATTGTTGCTTAAATTGAAGCAGGCTTGGAAAATCAAGATTTTAGAATGGTAATAAATTTTATGTAAAAAAATATATCTAATGACATTTATAAGGAAATTTTTAGAGCTATGCTCTTTATGCCACGACACAAGAGCTGGGACGAAAATATCGCAACACAAATAATCGACACTATTACAGTTATAAATTTATTTTTGTTTTGATTTCTTTGTACTTAAAACCAGAGTACCAGTATATATATACATTTATTGATTCCTATGGTTCCAAGGTAGAACAAAGGGCCACAACAGAGTTCTTCTATTGCGATCTATCCTGTGCTACCTGTTTCATTTCAACCCAGAACTTTCCAATCGAGTTTATTTCGTTTTCGATTTGTCTCCTTCAGGTGTTAGCGGGCCTGCCTATTCTTCTATTTCCTTGGAGTTCCATTCAATTGCTATCTTGGCTACATTATCGCTGGCAAATCCAATTCTATTTGCGCTTGATGATCTGGATACGTATTAGTGTTTCATTTGCTCTTTCCCACAGGTCTCTGTTTGAAATAACATTTGGCCAAAATATCTTGTCTTAGGACACCTGGCTAGAGCTATGCTGCTTAACTATATAAAATAAATTTTTATGTCAAATGAGTTGTTAATTTTGCAAGTGGTATAAGTCCACTTCTTTAAAAAAAAATTAGTGAGCGTTAGCTTTAATTAGGTATAGATACCTTCTATCCATATTTACTGTCATCTCTACAATTGAGTGCGATTTGGTCATAAAATGAAAAAATTTATTTAAACTATAAAATGGTATCATAAAATTATTATTTTTCAATTGGAATAAGTGCATTCTTAATAATGTACTGCCTTACATTCCACCTTTTTATCATGAATGCTTCACAACGCTCAGTGTAACAGCGTACATACATACATATGTACTCGTATGTAAATGAAATTAATTCCTAATAAAATTGGTTGATCCTATATTAAAATGTCTTCATATTAATTATTTCTTACCTTAAAAATCCATGTTAGTAAAGCACATGTCTATAATAATATGGACCTCAATGCGATCTTGATTTTATTTCTTATAGTACGTTATTTTTTAAAGTGGTATAAGAACATTTGGAGTGGTAAAAACATTACTTCTATATATGATCGTTCGCCAATATTTTTAAATTCACTTAAACCTTAAAATATCTCAATACATTAAAAAGTGGACTTGTATAACTTTCAAATCTAACAGCTGAAATAACGAAGCAAAATATAATATATGTATATAATGATGTCAAATTCGAAGCAAATACTTCAAAACATTTCCACTTATTTGCCATTGTTTTCTTTTCTTTTCTCATATGCAAAAGTAATACATAAACATTTAGCAATCGTTCTTATTGTTTTTATTTTGATAATATTTCACTCACTTCAAAGAAAGAAACAAAACAAAATCAAATATTTTGATTTCGTACTTAAACCCAGAGTCAGAGAAAAATCAAAACAAAAATAAATTTATAACTGTAATAGTTTCGATTATTTTTGTTACGAAAATCACGTCCTAGGTCCTGTGTCACAGCAAAAAGAGCATAGCTATAATACAACTCAAATGACAGGCATTTATGTGTAGATTAAAGGCTTCATAAGCCTTTACTTTCTGTTGCTGTTCTTTTGCGTATAAAATATTTTGCAATTACTTTTACTGTGAAAAAAACAGCTGGCAACATATAGATTTGATTACACTCGTACACAAAGTATCACAACACACTAATACATACATACTTTTTGCTGCAACTTAACGTTGAATTCTATTTACTACAGATTTGTCCGCAACAGAACAGAACCAAAAAGGAAAAACTAACCACACATACAGATTTTCAACTAATCAGAAACAAAATAGCTGATTCAGAACAGAACAGCACGTACAAACTAATTCTGCCTTAAGAATCTTTGAAAACGTTCGATCATTTCAAAAGCGAAAGCCGAAAAATATAGAGAAATAACAAAAAAGTGCATTTTCTACCTAAAGGTAAAAAGTTTGTATTGCTAGTAATTGTGAAGTCATGTAAAAATTCTAATGATGCTGTTTTTATTGTTTGATGTGACCAATTATATGGGCATGATGAAAAGTGAATTTATTTTTCAGTGTCGAATAGTGTTACATATTTATAAAAAATTAGTCAAAAAAGTTAAATGAAAATGAGAAATTTTCTGCTAAAAACTATTACGATTTTTACGAAATAAAACTTAAAACTTTTATACGAAATCAAACATAAAACTAGCAATGAAAATGTCGAATGAATAATATTTTCGATTTCAAGTAAGGCCGGGTTTACATCTGTTTGCCATGTGCCACACAAGCGTAAAAAAGCGTAACTAACTAATTACACAGTACAACAGCCAATCTGGGGGGTGAGAAATTCCAAGTCAGGGTGATGGTACTAGGTCAGTATAGGAAGACAATGATGATCTTGATGATAAAGAATTTTCAGGAGATGCAGAAAGCCCAACAGTGGAGTCACACAATGACATTATGTGTGGTTCAGAAACTGATGATAGCGATGAATGCGATGCCACTAGTCCCGAACAACCACCATCGAAGTCTAGGCAATATAATAAAAGCAGAACGCGTTAATCGATTTCTAAGCCTCCACAAATTTATTTTTACCGGCAAAACTGTTGATTATAAAAAAAAACGTTATATGAATTGTAATTCTAAATTTTTTTGAGTTTGTTTTAGCAAAATCCGACAAGTGGTTCTCGAGTTATGTTAAACTACGTTTTTGCCATAAAAAACTGACACATACGAACGCCAAACCCTTTAGGGTTTTACTATACTGACCTAGTACCATCACCCTGACTTGGAATTTCTCACCCCCAGACAATAATCCCAAAAATGTGCGACAGTGTTACCAATAAAAAACTGTTTGATTCAGACATGTATTTATTAAGTTAAATAGTTCCACACATACATATGTAACTAATTGACAAATTTATAGAATCCAACATGATTGCAAACTGTTTAAATCAATAAATACATGTCAGAATCAAACAGTTTTTCATTGGTATTTAGTTGGTTACGATTTTTTGGGCAAATGACACACAAGAAATGCCAGAGTGTAAACTCAGCCTAAGGAATATTAATTAATAGTAGCATAGTATAGGAAAACAACTTAATAGTACTAATTTTTCCACCTCTGTGAAAATTATCGCTATAAGCGAGAAACCTGTTGTGCAACACACTCTTCTTCTGCCTGCTCTGTTGCAATCACAATCCATCGTGCTAAAACAGTTAATAGAAAATCCCCATAAACTTACACTCGAGTGCTCGTGCTGAGTTGTTGCTTGCCTCTTTTTTATTTTGTACTATGATTGCCTTTTCATTTGTTATTGTTGTATTTCACATCAATACTTACATATATTAGTTGGCGCTAGTACAAGTAGCAACAAATATTACCAAACAATAACAGCAACAGCAACAACGACAACTACAATAGCAATTGAATAACTAACAAAAACTGGTGATGACGATGACGACGACTATGATCATCAGCGTTGATGATGAGTGAGTCATTCATCGTTTCAACCTTTGGAACATTGGCAAAAATCGACACATGGCTTAAAGACTCACTTACCAGCTTTTGTTGCTACGAAACGAAGTGTCGCTCGGTCTAACTTAAACAACACCTAAAAACATTTTTTTTCTTCCAATCGGAAGTATGTACACCTAAAGTAATACATCATGCATACAAACAAACATACATACATACATACATATGAATTTGCTTTCTTGTAAATTGTTACAGCAGAGTGTGATTTAGCGGGTTTTGAATGTTAGCTGAATGGGTGGGAGGGGGAAGTTCAAACAACAAATTTTCACATTTATGAATGAATTTTTAATTTAAACGTTGAAGGCGTGCACACACAATTTTATGCTAAATTCAGGTTTATTCATCTTTTTTTTGCTTCTTAGCTTCAATTATTCATTGACTCGTTCGTTCATTCATTTCTTCATTTAGTCTTTTTTCCAGTCAAACTGTTTAAACACTCTTTCAAAAGACAAGTTTTACAATGTTTTATTGTATTGTAAATCGTGCTTGGCATAGTCAAGTGGGTTTGTTTTGCATAAACGAGTAGTTGAACACTCCGGTCTACAACAGCATACAGTCAACAACAACAAAAAATAATATTTGATTTTTAATAAAGAAACAGGATTTGAAAGAGTGGAATTATTACTTTTCACATTCAGTGAAATTTTTTCAATCGTTTGGCGTCGCTGAAAATGTCCCAAGTCGCAAGATCCTGGCCACATCAGTTTTACGTGAAATGAGGAGGCTGTCAAATCGCTTGTGCATAGTATATGTACAATATGACATAAGCTGTGTGCCATGTCGCGCCATTTTGTTGCAACCAAACGTCGAGCTGTTTGTGTGTAATCATTGACATATAGCATATAGACATTGACGGATCCAGCTCAAAATAAATATGAGTCAATCAATCGGGCCTGTTCAGAAAATCACAGTGATTTCAAATCACGTGATTTAAAAATCAAACTATTAATAGCAGTAAGTTTTTATTTCATTTTTAGCTTTTGTCATTTATAAAGGAACATTTTGTTCCAACTTCTAACGATAGAAATCTTGCAACATACGAAAGTAATGATTAAGCTTTTATTGATTTTTTGAAATCACCGTGATTTGACACGTCATGACTTGCAGACCACACCCGAATGACATTTTCTGGAAGAATTTCATATGGATTGGCATCGTCCTAAGTTCGTCCCCTCATAGTTGAAAATTATTTTTCGATAAAAATTAGGGCCAGTTTAAAACTGCTCTAACATCTAAATAGGGTGCGTGCATATGGGACTAATTCAGGCAACATAGTTCCGGCTGATCTGTCAAAAAGGGGAACCCTATTCAAAGAAATCGATATCGACAATCTCTGTGGGCTCTCACTCTCATCTACTAAAACAACCTAAAGGCAGAATTACTTTGTACGTGCTGTTCTGTTCTGAATCAGCTGTTTTGTTTTTCTTTAGCTGAAAATCTGTATGTGTGGCTAGTTTTTCCTTTTTCGTTCTGTTCTGTTGCTGACAGATCTGTAGAAAATAGAATTCAACATTAAGTGACAGGCAAAAGTGTGTATGTATTAGAGTGTTGTGATACTTTTTGTACAAGTGTAATCAATTTAATATGTTGCCAGCTGTTTTTTTTCTCAGTAAAAGTTATTGCAAAATATTTTATATGCAAAAGAACAGCAACAGAAAGTAAAGGCTTATAAAACCTTAAGCTAGATGGCGCAATGAACCCACCTGCTTAATAGCTATAACGCTTTGGCTTCACCTAAACCATCGCAGTGATAAAAGCCTCCTGAACTGCATTAGGAAGCACTTGAAGAATCTCTTAGCCACTCTGACCAGCCACTGAAGTTTCGGAACCCAAGCTTAACTTATAAGGTCTCACGTGCAATGATTACTGCTCCAGTTCTGATAACGAGGAAGAGGATGAAAGTATATCGCATCTCTTATGCTTCTGTCGCGCCCTGGAAAATATCCATCTGCTCTTTCTTGGCAGATTATCCTTCAGTAGCCTATGCCATTTATCGGAAAGAAATACTCAAAATCCGCTGAGCCAAGTCCTCTTATTAACTAATCCTTCACATCTACTTTTTTAACCTTATCCTCCCTTTCCCTTTTTTTCAACTTACCCATAGCATAAAAGGATCATGATATTGGACTTTACCTTGGTCTCTTGCCATCACCGAAGCAGGTTGACCTTTGGGTTAATAACCCAATCTTGTAAAAAAAACACTATTACTGAAACTTCTACAAATAAAAATGAAAAGAACCTGAAATGTGCGAACTCTCTCCGAACCGTCAAGACTCAACCAAGTCTGCAACGAGATGATAACCTACAACATCGACATCCTAGGTCTAAGTGAGGTAAGATGGTTAAAAAGTATTACCAACATGACATCTGGTCATAAGTTCCTGCATGCAGGCAACCCCAACCTGAAAATTAACGGTGTTGGTCTCCTACTTTCTCCAAAAGACAAAAGGGCTCTTATCCAACACACGGCTATAACTGAACGCCTAATTTCCGCACGTTTTCGGACTAAATTTCGCAATTTCACAATTCTGCAGTGCTATGCACCCACCGACCCAGAAGACAATAAAACAAAAAATAACTTCTATGAGTTATTAGAATCTACAATGTGTTTAATCCCTGGGGCTGACATCAAAATTCTGACCGGTGACTTCCACGCAAAAGCTGGTAACAAAAACAGCAACCTTAAGTCCGTTATGGGCTCGCATGGCCTAGGTACAGTAAGGAATGATAATGGAGACAGACTGATCGACCTGTGTGCCAGACATCACGTGTTCATCGGCATTAAAAATTCATACACAAAAACATTCACAAATACACATGAGAGTCTACAGATGGCCACACCACACATAACCAAATAGACCATATTATGATCAGTAAGTCATTTCTCGGATGTCTCCTAGATCTTAAGAAACATCGCAGTGCTGACGTCGATAGCGACCACCATCTCGTAGGCAGCTTTAAACTCCGTCCTGCTGCGATGCACTCTAAAAAGAAGCAGCTCAAATATAACACATATAAACTGCAAAACATACACGTAGCAAATGGCACTCGGAAACGTAACCACAAACCGTGGATAACCGATGCAGGAAATAGCAGTCCGTAAAAGTCTTAAAAATAAAATCAATCGGGCTAAAACGGACAATATCAAGCAAAATACAATGACCGAATACCACCAGAATGCTACCAAAGTCAAATATATGACACGGGCCGATAGAGAAGCCTACTGCAGTAATATTGCTGCAAAAGCAGAACAAGCATCAGCAGTGGGTAATATGCGTGGTATCTACAAGTCTATCAGACAACTGAGTGGCAAATAGGCACGGGCTACAAACGTCATCAAAGATATAAATGGTAATGATCTCACCTCCACAAATGAACAACTACAACGCTGGCATGAATTCTTCTCTACACCGTGCTCCCTACCCGACAACGTTCAAAGCTCGCAGTACTCCTGGCACGAAAACAGACGCCTCCCGAGAAGAGAAATTTCCACCTCATCACCTACTTTTACTGAAGTACTTCGCGCACTGTCAAACTTGAAGAATTCAAAAGCGCCAGGGCCCGATGGAATACCTTCAGAGCTATTAAAATATGGGGCTGAACATATTGCCGAGGCTTTGACACCCATAATCAAAAAGATATGGAACAAAAGTCCATTCCGAATAGCTGGAAGGAGGGCGTAGTACTGACGTTGCCCAAGAATTGTGATCTAAGGCAATGCAGTAACTGGAGAGGCATAACGCTACTAAATTCAGTCAACAAATTGCTTTCGTCCCTAATTCTACAGCGAATTTCCCCAGTTCTAGACTCTATCCTATGGAAAGAACAAGCTGGATCCCGACCGGGAAGATCGTATGTTGATCATATTAACACAACGCGCATTATCATCGAGCAATCCATTGTATAAAACAGCAGCCTTTATTTACTATTTGTTGATTTCGAAAGTGCCTCCGACACGGTATCCAAACTTGCACTATGGGATGCCCTGAGTAGTAAGGGAATCCCGACGAAAATAATTCACCTCATTCAAGAACTATACAGAGATACCAAATGCAGAGTGCGATACAAAGGCGAAGAAAGTCATCCATTGGAGCTCAACTCAGGAGTAAAGCAAAGGTGTCTTCTGTCCCCCACACTATTTATACTGCTGCTGGACTGGTGCTTCAGCAAACAAATTCCGAAGCACCGCAAGGCATCCGCTGGAACTTAAGTTAGTTCCTCAGTGACATTGACTATACGGACGATATATGTTTCTGTGCATATCGCTTCGATGATATTGTGCAAAATATCCAATGCCCATCCATCAATGCCAATAAAGTCGGCCTCAAAATAAACATGAAGAGCACTAAACTGATGCTGATTGGCACCAGCAATATGGAACCCTTAACACTACAAGGACAGCTGATCGAGGATGTAGACTCCTTTTCATATCCCGGCAGCACAATTTGCAAAGACGGAGGCTCCAATGCGGATATCACTAATAGGATTAATAAAGCCAAGTCCGCTTCCCATTCCCTGTACAGAATATGGAGAGCGAATAGTATAACTACTACCACAAAACTAAAAATCTTCAATAGTAGCGTCAAACCCGTATTACTGTATGGTTGCAGCACCTAGAGTATAACACAGTCTTCACGTAGGAAACTGCAATCGTTCTTCAATAAGTGCCTAAAACAAATGTTTCGAATATTTTGGCCGAACTGAGTAACGAATGAACTTATGATGCCCACCTGCGAGCCAATTGTTTTTGAAATCTTCAGGCGTAAATGGACTTGGATAGGTCACGTACTAAGAAGGCCACCTGAAGAAATTTCAAGGCAGGCATTAGACTGGAACCCACAAATCCACAGGAATCCTGGATGGCCCTGCAACACATGAAGAATGATGAAAAATTAATGCAAATCTCGTAATCTGACTTGGAATCAAATAAAGAGTTTAGATAATGATCGAGTACGATGGAGGGAATTTGTCGACGACCTATGTTCTTCGTGAACTTTTTATATAATTTACAAAATTAATGTAAATTTTATAAATAAATGAATGTATACATTGGACCCAAGTAGACTGGACCCTGCATCATTTGCTTTTTTAAGTTAAGTAGATGAGAATAGGGGTTTCGAGACCAAAATCCCACTGTGCTACGCCCGGGTGTTAGTTGGATGTTTAGTGAAGCGCTACATTACGGATAGTTCCCTCGTAAGGACGTTTATGTTGACTATCAAATGGACGAAGTGCGTCGAACCTTGCCCGAATACAATACCTATTCTTATAAAACAATTTTGTCTGTTTCCCGTGTTTTTGAACACTTTATCCATCCGCGGTGTTTTGGCAAAACAGACTGAATAAATAAGACAGATATATCTTTAACAATATGGCAGCTATAAACTATCAAAGTTTGCAGTTTGTATTTGGAGACCTTTCAAATAAAATGGAATACGAAATACATATATTGTTTACTAAATACTTAGGTAAAGTGAATTAATTCATTCTTCTCTTTCATATTTCTAATGAATTGTTTAATGAATCATTCAGTTGAAATAATTCATTCAAGAATAACACAAGCCTAGTGCCGTAGTCACAAAAAATACTTTTTGTTTTCAAAAAAAAAAAAATTAATATGGTTGTTCAATGCTTTGTAAACTAAAATACTTTTTTTAAAGAATACGGTCGTATTTCTCGTATTCCATTTATAAGTAGAGTAATCAAATGTGTAGTAGTACAAAAAATTCAGCATTTTTTCATGCAATTCTATTCGTTTCTTTCTCAGAAAATTAATTCATTTAATTAAAAAAAAATTTCCATTTCTAAAAGAAAGAAAAATACTTATTTTGAGTTTTATTAAGTTATTATTCTTTTTATCTTTTATCATTTTCTTAACGAATAAACTACTTTCAAATGCTGTATCAATAATATAATTAAGTGCCGTCTGGTTTTATTACTGTTTTTTCTTTCTTTCCTTAATATTCCCACATAGAAATTCGCTGGCCTAAACGAGAAGAAGTAAATCCAGTGGGGGTGTTATCAATTTCACGTAGTCGTAGAGTATTTTACAACAGCAGTAGCAATAGCAATAGCAATAGCAACAACAACAGCAATTGAAGTTGAAGTTGTTTGAACATGTTTTGTCAGCAGACTTTTTCATTCATTCATCCAGCAAACAAACAGTTTGTCTAATTCATTCACAAAAATTGCAAAATTTTCTACAAGATGTCTGACAAGTTCCTTTTGTTATTAATATTTTATAGCCTCACTACTAGTTGTTGTTGTTATTGTTATTGTTGTTGTTGCTGTTGGCTGTTGCTGATTTAAACAATTATTAGGCATAAGTCTAAAATTAACAGCGGAAATAATATTTTTGTTCCACCTTTTCTTGTTACTTCACGTTTTTTTTTTGGTTGGAAAATATAATCAATTGTCTAAGAATAGCCCAGCAGTAATTGAAGTTCTCCACAGTTTTTTTTTTTATTAAAGATTAGATATTGCAAATGATATAACAAATATTTAAAAATAAACTCATTCTCAATGATATGAATCAAGACAGGAAACTAAGTTAGCGAAAATGAATTCGAAGTAATTGTAACATACTCGTATTTGTTTAAGAACTGCTGGGCTAGCATAAATTTGTGGTAGACTGTGTTTAGTGCGATTGCCTGAGTGCATGCAAATATCTTCAAATGATTGTCAAAACAATAAAAACTCAGTTTCTAATTTGACAAAAATGATTAATATTTATTGTTGCGGATGTAGCGACTTTATATTTTGCTTATACAGCGTGTCAGCGCAATCAACATTTTGAATATATTTATGCACACGCATACATATTTATTTATATAAGTAATTATATATGTATACATGAACATATGTATATGTGTGTATGCATGTGTCTTAAAAGCTTAAGCCTGGCGGAAACTGAATTTAATCAACAACATTAATTATAAATCAAAACATGTTTAGATTACAAATGCAAAAAAAAAAATTGATGTACACTGATCTTGCAAGTCCTTTGGTTGCTCCAGTTTTATGATCCATAAAAAAAACTTCTAACTATTACTTCTAACGTCCCTTTTCACAATGTATGGTTAAGAGTTAACGTGAACTCTAACTGACAGTTCCCCATACAAAACTTGCCGTTAAAGTCCCTGTTAGTTTTTAACCATACATTGTGAAAAGATACGTAAGAAAACATCAATTTGTAAGCAACAATTAAATCAGCTGAAACTGTTGCTGATTGTATTCAGTTAAATACTGGAACCCAGGTTTTAGTAGTTAAAAGAAACATAATTTTTTTTTACATTTATTTATTTATTGTATCTTCAATTAAGATAAAAGAAACATAAATTGACTCACTTTTCTTTATTTTGGTCCAATAACTTTTATTGTTTGGCCAAATAGAATTCAAATAGAACGCAAAGAAACATTTAAAAAAAAATTATCTTACCTTATCGGGGATTGGCGTATTCCAACTTGCACTACGCTATTTTGGTCCTATATTAAAAAAAATATGTTCAAATATTTTATAATCGATTATAAAAAAGTAATAGTCGAAATCGAAATACGCAAACCACGATAAACGAAGCATCGATCTTTGGATAAAAAATTATTTTTTCCAACATAGTCTCCTTTGAGATCTAAACATTATGTCCAACGTTTCTCCAATTTTTTTATAATTTCCAAGGAAATAAATTTTAACGAGGTCATCGAAATTTATATACTGGGTTCACACACGGCAAATTTAGATGGGCAACTTTTTTTTACGCAAGAGAGAGGAGAAGTTAATGAAGAGGCGAGCCATCATATATTCTCCTCTCTCGCCCATGAACTAAAAATTTATTTAACCAGAATTGTCCTGTCTAAACCGGGAGGTACTTATTTCTACCGGACCCAGTGCTTCAGCTTTGGAAACAAGATATAGTCACCAGGTGCTAGGTCCAAAGAACAGGGCGAATGAAATAGCATTTTGTAGCCCAATTCTTTGATTTGTGTCATGCAAACTGAACAGGTGTGTAACTTTAAATTGTCCTGGTGGAAAATAAATTTTTTCTTGGTCAAACGCGGTCGTTTTTTTTAATCCTCATTAAATCGATCCAATATGTTGATATAATATTTGCCATTGATTGTTTTACCCTCTTGAAGGTATTCAGTGTGTATTGCAGTGGGAGCACGTTTCGTCCACTGTTGCAAAACGGCGCAACCGCAGCACAAATCTTGCCTAAAACTTTCTCATCTTCAAGTGATCTTTCAAAACCGAAACTACTGAGATATGTAAGATGCCTTTTGCTCCCACAACCTCACCAACTTTCAATATCCTGTCGGTCAACATAATATCGTAAATTTTATCAATTATTTCAATTGTAGACACCTCAACTTGGCATCCAGAATGTCTGGCGGGTACAACAAAATTCAGTAAACCACTTTTTTATACTGTTTTCACACTGACATGGTTTTAATAAAAGTTGGTTTTAATGCTTAAACCAACTGTTTAAACCTGGTTTTACCATACAAATTGTTTTAGAATTGGTTTTAAGTTGGTTGTATGAAATGCAACCTTGAATTGGCTGTGCTTAGTTCAGTGCTGCTAAGTCAAAATGACAATAAGCAGCTGATAATGTTTATGCCAGTGAATAACAAGTAAAATAATTCTTTATTAAAAATACATTAAAATTGATTATTGAGGGGTTTAGCTGGATCCTATGCGCATTTCACTGTTGCTAATGCAGATCATCAGGGAACCTTTACCCAAAGTTTGTTAGAACAACTAGAGTTATTATGCTATAAACTTTCATTTAAACAAATGAGAAGCTCAACAAATAACAAAGTTGAAACAGGAACTCAATAATCAAATTTTTTTTATTTTCTTACTTTACTACATTGGCTGACTTTTTTCAGCTCTAATTGTAAAAGTATGTAAAAAACTAAACGTAAATAACAACAACAGCTATTCAAGAATAGAGTGTTAACACACAAGTACCTGAATTTAACAAACTTGCAGTGTGAATGCAAAATCAGCTGTTTAAGGTTTTAACGTTAAAACCAGGTTTTAACTTTCAGTGTGAAAACACTATTATAATAGAAAATTATGGTCCCAGTAATATTTGTGAACATTGGCTTGACTAATATTTTTCACAGCAAAACATTAATTAATGACTATTTTCCATTTTGTTCGCAAGGCACCCGGTCAAAACTCAAACTAAATGACAAAGGTTATTAAAATTTTGACAAGACCCAAGAAAGGTTGCCTGTTGATGGCAGCAGTGTTGCACTCTCAGTTAAGTGGCGGGAAATTTAAAAATTAGCCTACTTATTGATCCGGCCTTAAGAACTAATGGTGTTTTCTTTTCTACCAAAAAAAGTGTCATTAACATCCAAAAAGTGAAATTTGATGTATTTTTAAAAATTATTTACCTTTTATGTTTCAATCTAAGAAAACACCGTAACTTATGATGGAAGGCATTTTACTTTTCGCTCGGTTTAATGCGACAGTGTTGATAGACTTCTGTAAATTGTATTATTACAGAAGTGTCTACTAACTACCATTTCTTAATTAGAAAAGTTATCGAAGCCTTAAGACATTACAAACTTCAATCTCGAAGATTTCTTCAATGGAAAAGTGAGGTAAAATCATTCAAGTATTATAAAGAAATTGAGATAATATGGATTCCAGGACATCTAGAAACAAAGAGGTATATACGCTTGCAAATATGGGATCATTACTAATTAATAATATAACACTATAAAATTTTAAACCCTTTTTAAAGGGTTTAAAATGAATTGAAATAACGGGCTATAGAACAATACACAAGAGATTGACAAAACCCTACTGTTAGAAGAGTGATCAAAATTCTCTGGGCGAAACCCAAATGGTGATACGACAATAGAGATTCTAAGTTTAAAAAAGCCAAGACTTCGGAATTTTGTTAGCATAATAACAAGATATACAGAAGAGTTGAAGGTACGAGATAAAGAGCTTGCCAGGAGGATGATGAAAATCTCGAAGAGTAGTTGTGTCACTGTTCAGCATTCAGTTAAATTAGCAGACAAATCTTAGATCTGGAAAAAATACCTTAGGAATTTAGATTAGAAAAACCTAAGAAAGTATATTTAGGAGACTAGGTTGCTATGCGGACTAAGTTTGATGGGTTTCAATGGTTTTTTATTGGGTATATCTCTGATATATTTTCATTGAGAGCGCACAACATGTTACAAAAGCATAAGCGTAATCCGAAACAGATTGGGGCACTATTGATTGCCCCTCTTTTCAACCTAACTTATACAAACTTAACAGGCTTGGCAATACATTTTTTTTTAAATACGTACCTTTAAAAAAAGTGAAATTTTAGGTTTAGAAAAGGCAAAAATTATTAATATACATAAAAGTTTCACAAAGTGGAAACTCAGTCGGGGTAACCTCTAAGCCTAATTGAATTCCAACAATAGGTTTAAATTAAAACACGAATTATTTTGCTCACCTAGTCTAGGGATTGGAGGGTCATAACCCACTATTAATGAGCATTGAGCAATTACATCAATGAAAACAACATTTAAAAGTGATCGATCACTTTTATAAAAAAGTTTTGGAACTGAACCAGTCCCTACTAATTAGGAACTTGTTGTAAAAGCACTTTTATGCCGCTTGTATTTCCTCCAAGCGTCCAACCACATCTTCCTACAAAATAACTTGTGTATCTACATATGTATGTATATTCAAAATTTATTTCTAGTCAGTTTAAAAAAAATTCACCAAGGAGTGTTCTCCTTTAATTATGCCTGCGCTTCTTATACACTAATCCATATGCCTTACACTAAATATACAACCATACATGACACCTCATGAATTGGGAATGTCGGTTGTGCTTTTAATATAACTCATCGATAAACTACTGCTGAGGTGCAAATAATAAATAATAATACATATGTATGTACATGCATATTTATTTGTTTATTTAAAACGAATTCATTTAAAGATTGTATTTGTGGTTTAAAATCGAATGTGTTTTCAAATTAAGTCATTAAATTTAAGTGGAAATTTTCTCAGTTATTTTAAACGGATTTAGTTTGGTTTTATTGCTTTATATTATGGCCTTAAACAACAAACTAAAACAAAATGCAATTAATTATTTTTAACTTATGAACCATAATCGGCCTACTTTTCTGCTCTTGGTTGCTGTTATTATGCCTTTAATCGTAACAAGTTGGAATTTGTTGTGCAACAAAATAAACGTTTTTATGTGCATTTTACATGTTGTTGCTGTAGTAGTTGTTGTTGTTGTTGCTGCCAGCAACACACACTCACGAACATCATTCTTCCTCACATTCTTATAATATATATTTTTGTTTTTGTACATCTGTGTAGAAGGTTTAATTTATTTATTTCTATTTTATTAACAACAACTTTGTTGGTGGCCTTGTTAAAATGCAATAAAATATGGTAAGAGCCCCAACAAGACTCTTAATAATAAAGAACAAGAAAAAAAAACAAAAATTTATACAAATGAAAAATAATAAAAAGCAACCAAGATCAAAGAAGAAGCCACCATTTAAAAAAAAAATATATATTAAAAATGCAGTTAATAAGCTCAAGAGCAGCCATACATTTCTTCGCTCATTCGTTTTCCAACATTCATTCTGGAGATGACATTAAAAAATATACAAATTCTGATTTGTTTCAAAATTAAATCCAAATGCCAAGAACTGTAGCGACAGAGAAGTGAGAAGGAATCTGTGCAATCTGTAGTAACTACACTGGCCCCAGCAGCACGTCAAGTCCAGCCGCAACAATCTTAAGCCAAAAGAAATAGTCAGATTTTTTGTTGAGAAATGACAAAATTAAAAAAAAACAGACTTAAGAAATCCACAAAACATAAAAAAGGGTGAGAGAATAAAAAATTATGTTTGAACACCAAAAAATACTATAGTCCACATGAGTTTAGTTGGTCAACAGTGGTCGCAGACGGTCACAAAAATTGTCAAGGCAAAACAAAAGCACTGACAGTGTCAGGCAAAACTTACAAAGAAAACAATTTATGAAGCAAACAAATTTTAGAATTGTTCTTTAATAAAAAGGAATTTTTCCTCGCTAGTCTGCCAGAATCTAGATGCTGAATAGTACGGGCATTGGTCGGCCACTAGACATCCCAAACCATTCTTCTAAGGAGTTTGGTAGCAACCACAGCTACTACATGTGTATATCCGGGTTTACGCGCAGTAAATATTGTTGCTCACAACCGCTATGCATTTTCTCACAGAAGACTTCACCACTTAACCGATTAGTCCTAAGAAAAAGGTGGGTAAGAGAAAAGTCTGCAAAGATCGTTACAGACTTTTTTATGGCTTCGTTAGTCAAATCCAATGAGATCAATGGAAAAGTGATGCGAATACAAAGTTTGACTTGTACAAAGGCTATTCTTTTCAATTGTTAACCTAACCGACTGTCCATAAAGGACTTGGTGTCTCCTGTTTTTACAAACGAGGCTCTCGCGACCGACCTTACGCGGTATAACCTTCAGAACTGCCCTGAGTCCGTAAAGGAGAAGGGATGGAGTGTCGGTGAACCCTGAATGACCTAAGAGCGTCTCAGGAACTAGGAGGAATGCCAACACTAAATTCTCTGAAACTCTGGCTCCAAAAATACAGCAAGTTTGGGTGCTCAGATAGCAGCCCTATCACCAAACTTGGGAATGAAGGTTAGCAACATACGTTACCTGAAATAAAATCGTATCATATCTTCAAATTGTATCGTCTTACTTATGACGTTCTCGTATCGTTTAAGTCTGGATGATAGTTCGTAAAAAATTTTGTTAACTGAAAGGCAACCACTGCTCCGGTCAACAGACAACTAACTGTCAATTGACTCTTGTCCAAATTTTAATAGGCTAAGTCCATTAATTTGCGTTTGACAGACTTTAACAGACAGCAAACAATCACGTGATTTGCATGAAAATTTTAAAAAGTGAGTTTTGTATGCTCATTAGACATTGTCTTCAATATGAAACATTTGTTGCAAAAATTTCAAGTTTGTTGATGAAAGGGTAAAGGGGAACGGAAAAGGGTACTTTGTTTCATGTACACGAAGTTCTTGTTGAGTATGTCATTCTCATCTCATTCTCGTGAGAAATACATAAGAATTTATATTAAGCTGCAAATTTTACAGTGTGGACACGAATGCAGTTTCAAAAGAGAATTATAAAATCTTTCGCAGCAAATGTTTTACTGCGTGGACGACGTCTTAAATTTTTCACAAAAAAAGCCAGCATTGCAGATGTCGATCATTATGGACGCCCAGTTGAGCGGAGAGTGAAAGCAAGAGAGATTTGCTCACCATCAACCACAAACGCAATCGTGTGAAAGTTCCCAGAAGTGTTTGGAGTTGTAACAATCGCAATATAGACGAGTGTTTGCCCCTTTTTGTGAGAGCATACAAATCAGAAACTACACAGTGGGTTTCTCGTGAGCTTGTCAGCCAATAAAATCCTGGCAACCGTTTTTTATTTAATGCGCACGGTATCATCCACATTGACTAACTATAAAAGTATTCAATAATCAATGAGTCGATTTAATGAGGATTTGTGAAAATAATTGGCAGAATTTGGCCAGAAAGAAAACTTTTTCCCATCCGTACTTTTTCATCAGTATTCAAGGGTGCACACATGTTGCGTTTCAATTGACGAAATCCAAGAATTGGACCTGTTATACGAACTTAGCCTAGAGTTACTATTTCTTGTAGTTGGATGTGTAACATACAAATTCGAAAGCATTTTCTTTTGTTTCGAAATACAAAGTAGACCCCCATATCCCAGTTCCTACCACCCAAATTTAGCAGCTAAGAAAGGAACAGAGATCTGGAGGGTCTCTAGTAGAAAGGAAAATTTTTGTTCTGCACCCCATAGGACAAAACATTGGTCCTTTCGAGACAATAGCATTGATATAGCATAATTTTAGATACGACTGAAATGTCGAAGATGTAACGAAAACTTAAAAATTGTTTGCCGAACAATTTTTGTATATGTTTGGCATTTAAAGAATTATTTATTAAATATTTGAAACACTTTTATCACACACTGTGTCAATAAAAAAAAATTCCAAACTCCCAGATAAAAAAAAAACAGTTTTGAGATCATTGGCGATTAATTTATTCAATCACCTACATACAACTGTGCCGCACAGAATCATATTGTTGTAGTATTTTAATTATTCGATAATTTTACTCATTTCTTCGTTGCTTTTTATTAATCAAATTCAGAGGATTGGTTGGATTGCCTTAGCGGAACGCATCGCACGCAACAACAAACGGCCAGTGGATAAAGAGAAGGTCGACTGAGAATTCTGACTGGTTTTGTGATTTCATTGTCATTGTCATCAACACGCAGAGTGTTGAAGCTGCTCGCTTAACGCTATAGATAGTTGGTGTCAGATTAAAGTGTAAGGTCCCGCTGGTGAGGCTGCTGTTAAACAACCATATATTTTGGGATTTTGTTGGAATGTGAGTGCGTGTTTGTGTGCTGCTGCCTTTTTTCACATCGCCGGCAGCAAGAAATTGCTGTCTCAAAGAAGTAGAAAGAGGGAAAAAATATAAGATTACGCGATAAATACCAAAGAATATATGGTTTGTTAATGGCTTATTATAGTGACGATTTACTGCGCGTCACATTTTATCGCATTAATGGTACCAAATATGGTACGCACTCGTTCTTATATGTACGTTCCGTTTCAGCATGTTGTTGTTTGTTCATGGTGGCGGTGGAGCTTGCCGCTCAGTCTCCGTGTGTGGGACACTCGCTTGCATGTTTTTTTTTGACCTGCCGGTTTTTATTTCTTCTTTACTATCTTAGTTGTTGATGTTGTTGTTGTTGTTGTTGTTCTTGGTGGTGTTCAGTTTGTCTTGTCGTTTGAGTTTTTATTGGTGTCTAAATAAGTATTTTTGATATAAATTTAAGCTGCGGTGCAAGTTTCACACTATCATGTATCTGCTGCGGCGTCAACAATATTTTTACGAACGTTTCAATTAAGTTTAGTATGTTGCAGACACAAAACATTCCACCTTTTCAACTTAAGTTAGAGTTTGTCACTTAAGAATTTATTCATTAATTTAAGGTGATGGCGAATTTTTACTTACCCTACACCGATCGAGTTTGAACTAAGTAAGGTTACATTAAGATGGTGACGTTGGCTGAAGTAGTTACCACGTTGAGTACAAAGCCGAAAGTCTTGGGCTCGAGCACGGTCTACGACTGATGTGCATTAGTGTCCATTGTATCAGTTGTTGGAAAAAAAGTTCCGGTAATGCAGGTATAGGGCTACACTGGCTTCAGCGGATGCTAATCCTGATGTAATATCAGAACGCCCTCCTCGGTATTGTGTAGCACAATCATCGGCGAAGTAAAATAACTATTAAGATGGCTACACCAGAGGTGCTGCAACATTGCATTATTAAAAACGTGCAAAAAGCAAAGCTTTGAATAAATTAAGCTTTGCACTATCCCTTCACTATATCCCCCTCTTTCACTACCGTCTCTTTAACTCACAGGTATCACAAAGGGATCACTGCGGTGAGCTCTTCCTTACCAGCAGCCTACTAAGCTAACATAACCTAAGATTTTATTAACCTATTGGTTAAGTCCGACTATGGAAAAAGTTGTTATGTATTGACTTGATTATGAACGGATGAGAATGAGAATTTTACGTGTCAGATCAAGTGATTTAAAAGACTTATTAAACAAACAGTTATAATGCTGCTCTTTTGAATCTGAATTTGAAAAACATAATTAGACTATACAGCAAGGAGACTACTGCTTTGGTTATTTACATGGACAATATATCATTACAATATCTCAAGAAATATTTCAGGGCAACCGTAATGATCGAATTGGAATCCGCCCACAAAGTTATTGCCCTGATTATACCCATACCTTAAGAATGAGTATTGAACAAATCACCGACGGGATATTTCTCCTATATATGGTTCTCGTCGACTCCCAAAAAAAACTTTTGATACACTCAGGCATGATGAGGTATAAAGTGATGTTTCTTCTAAATGCATCCCACCTAAACTTATTACGCTGTCTCAATTGCTTTATATGAACGTCAAGCGCATGGTCGCAGACAATGCTGTCATAAGTACACGGTTCAACGTGGTAAATCGACGCTAGGGAAGGATTTATGCTATCCTTTTAATTTTTAATATTGTTCTCAATGCTATTTTGGTATCAAAACTAAAGACACTCGAAGTCGAAGCACTAACTGCTAGGTTCAAAATTAACACCTACAAAAGCAAAAGTATGACCTTGGAATCACACAATTAACAATGCAACAGAGATCTGGCAGATATAGC
This sequence comes from Tachina fera, assembly GCA_905220375.1. Lineage (NCBI taxonomy): Eukaryota > Metazoa > Arthropoda > Insecta > Diptera > Tachinidae > Tachina > Tachina fera. The sequence continues at coordinate 46,997,482 of LR999964.1, read as the reverse complement.
GTCTTTCTTGTTCCTTGGAAGTATAATTACAAATACAGTCGGCTCCACATCATATATAAAAATCCAATCAAACATTTCGTATGTTTAGCGCAATATGAAAATCAACTATCATCACTCTAAGCACCGTCACGATATGACAAATAATTGATGGTACCTGCAGGAAATGTAAGGAACCTGTGGTAATTGAGACAGTAGAATACGAGTATCTACTGTGTTACTGTGCGACTCTAAGTTGCACTATATATAACTATATTGGTACTAACTCTTTTCGGAGTATTGAACTTGAATTGAGAGTTTGATTGAGTAGACAGGTAAGGTTCATTAAATTTGTGTGGGAGTCATTCGTTACAGGTACCACAAACAAGGCTGCCATACTTACAGAGGTTTCCTGTCATCTGCTGCTGTCGCTAAGGATCAACCAAGCAACATAAAGTTGTTTAACAGCGGTGTTAGTTCTGTGGTTTTATACGCAAGCGGGACGTGGAGTTCACTATTTAGGCCTTCAACCTTAGTTAACACATTGGTTTCAATTGAAGGAATACTCAATCGCAAATACGGTTGGTTTGAGCATACGCTCCGCACACCCTCGGGAGTTATTGTAAAAGCAGCCTCTGACTGGACTCCGTAGGGCAGAAAGCTAAGAACGGGTCGCTACAAATGGATCCGTTTACATTAATTAAACGTATCCAAAAGCCATCAAAGGTGCATGGAATCAATATGTCACAATCAATGAATATCCTTGTACAGACTACAAGATGTAATATATCACCAGGAAGACATTTGGTAGAAGAAATTGGCTTAGGAATAAGTAGTAGTAGCAGGTGTGGTCATAAGTGAATATTTACGATATTCGATATCTCGTAGGTTTTCTAGATGGAACATTTGTCTTATAATTCCACGAAATGCTGGACAGGAACACAAGTAGTATTCGAGGATTTCATGATCCTCCTGCTAATTAATTTATCTATATTATTTATCCATCTAAATGGACGGCAACAATGCTAAACATTTTCCGTAGCTTGAAAGGTGATTCCATTGCATTTCAAATTAACATGTTTACTAAGCTTACATGTTTGCGAAAGATTGTTATCGACTACATATCTGAATGTTAAAGTTTCCTAATAGTGTGCGATGCACGATACACCTTCATGCATAAGAATAAAAATTACATCAACCGTTTTCTTTGAGAACATTAGTGCCACAAACTGTATTGCAATGCATTAACAAAGCAACCAGTATTCGAAATATGCATAAGGAAAGTAGATTGCCATATGGTTCTCTTAACGCCAAAACGTTAATAAGGACCTAGCTCTGTAAATACATTTACTTCCTGAACGAGAGCAAGATGTGGATATTAGTGCAGTGAAGATTGTGACCAGTAGCCGAACAATCACCAAGGGAAGTACTATACTCCCAGAGAAGCCACAAAATGTTTTTTTTGGAAGATTCCTACAGTAGTGGATTCCTGCAGTAGGAGGATATTAAGAGCATGCCTTGTCACAAGATGTTTCATTTTTTAAAAAACAATCATCAGTAAAGTTCTCACCGAATAAAGATACCTTAGAGCCCTGTTTTAGGTCTATCATATTTGCGTTGTTTTCCTTTGTGGCATTTATTGAAATTAGGTTCAATTCGCTTTGCATGGCGTCGTTTTGATTCCGATTTGCATGGATTGGGTTAATTTTCACTAAAGTTATAATCATATGTGAAGAATTTTTCGATTCTCATGTAATATTATTTTAAGTAAATTCTTCAAAGAACAGTTTATTTTAGGAAATGAAAATTTAATTCTCAGTAAGAAGTTCAAAGGTTGAATCAATCGGATATTGCTTCAAATCGGGGATCCAGTCTATTTAAAAACTTTTTTTTTTTTGGTTTCTCCCATCAAACAAAAGAGAGCTCGAGTAGTAGAAAATGACTTCTTTGATGTTAAGAAAAAAATAACTGAGATGTGAACTGTGTGTGTGAGAATTTATTAAGGCTATAAAGTATATTATTTGTTGTAATTTGCAATTAGGGTTACAATACTGCCTGCAGAGTAGTATTAGCTTGAAATGCTAGCAAAATAGCGGCCTACATGTTTTCCAAGATTGGAGTAGTGTAATACTAATGACTAAACAGAGATTAGTGCCGCGTAATTGGTGAAGCCGATTTCATCTTATACAGGTTATTGGAAATTATCATTTGACTACGTTCTAATAAGAGTTCAATTCCTATGTGAATGCTTCTTGCAAGAACTGAAGCATCAGTGGACTTTAAAAACTATTATTTCAACGTTTTGATTCAAGTTGGATTTTTGGGCGCATTGTGTTCATTTAATAATAAGAATACCGCGAGAGAAAACCCAAACTTTTCTTGATAACATTTATAGAACTTGTATTAATCTTTCTTTGTATTTGCTTCACTGTCACCAAAGCTTCATGGTCTACTGCTCCAACTTTTTTGTAAGAAAATTGGGCCGTAGGATTTATAGCGGATGCCCTGCATTCAGTTGTTCTTAGAACTTTATGAAGCCAGGCCAACAAGATCACTTATCGGCTTTATATGGTTTATTTTGCTTTACTTACTTCAGTATCTAGATATATTTCAATGTACTTGCTTAGTTTTTGTAGAAACACCAGAGTTTCAAGGGATATTGTTCTAACTTTTCCGTAAGACATTTGGCTCGCAGGTTTGATAGTGGATGCTTTATATTAATTTGATCATATAACTATCGTGAAGAGAGGCTTATATGATTTATGATGTGCTTTATAGAGCTTATAACTATCTTTCAATGTACTTGCCTTATAATCCAGACACATTTCGGTGCACTGAATTAATAATCTAGTGCTTCAAGGTTTATTGCTCCCACAAGGTTAAAAGTGAACAATTTGTGTTCATTTGATGATATAGGACTACTTTCAAAGTAGGCAGTCAAGATCAGTGATTGGATTTAAAGGTCTTACAATAATCTTTCTCTTACAATAATCTTCCCCTGTATTTGTCTTAGTACCGGGATATATTTATGTGCACATGCCTTAGCAACGAAGTATCACCAGACTTTCAAGCACTAATGCTCCAACTGCCTCGCAGAATTATTACTAAACGTGTTGTGTTCACCTGCAAGCAGAGCATGAAGATCAATGATCGGCTTTATAGGGCTTATAATTAAATTCCCCAGCTTTGATGCCCAAACATCAAAAGTTTTTCCACAGTTTTTGTTCCAACCTCCCAGTAAGAGTTTAGATATATTAGTCGAATTGAAATGCAGAGTTTGAAGTTTCAAACAATTTTCAGCAACTTTGATTATTTCGCGTGAAAAATTTCACATGTACTCAATGTAGCCCAACTCGATTTTTTTCTATCAATTTCGCTTTTATTGCTTGAATGTATGCAACATTGTTAAAATTCTGTGAGAAAAAATTACTGCTCATGCTGTTTCTCAGCTGAAACAAAAATGATGCCAAAGTCATTTTGCATGGAAAACATACTGCCAATTAAAACAAAGTACTACTTTTGCGAGTTTAATTCGCAAATATTTCATACCAAATACTTTTACATGTAGTTTGACAGCATTTCGCACGAAATTGTGATCAGAGTACAAGGCTTTATCAGTGACCGTAATGCATTCACTTCACGATGATAGCAGCTTTAGACCGAGCGATTATTACCAGTGCCCCAGCTCTTCTGTAGAGCTTACTGTGCAATTATCTTCCCTATTACTTGCTTTAGCATTAGGAGATTATTATATCAGTTTTTGTTTTGTGACTCCTACGGAATGATAAACTCAAATGTTCCTGTAGCTGCCTGGTCATGTAATAATTTTGTCTGCTGGTATTGTTTATGCCCCTAGTTGGCCAGTTTTATGTCATTTGTTAAATGTCATCATTTATTTGATTTTTTTTTAATTCCGTTTTCTCTCTAAGAAACACTAGTTTAAACATCTTGCTTTGCGAATGAATGTAGACCTATTGACTATAATAATAAACACTAGGCCATAACATTTATTGGTCTATGCTTTGTGGTGCAAGTGTGTGTGTTCTTGCTCTTCATGCACCGATATGCTCGTAAATAAAGACATTAAATGAATTTAGTAAGTCTAAACATTGTTCGTTCTTTTGTGAACATTAAATGATGCTTTACAGCCATCATTTTAGAATTTTTCATTTAGCCGTGTACGATTATTTCTGTAAGAGTTCACTGTAGTACATTTGCTTATATTCATATTTTAGTTGGTGGCAAAGCAGTGCCGAAGTGGCAAGTAGATGTGCATCTCATCTCAATTTGGTTGTGGTATTCTCTACGATTTTTCGTTGTTTTAATTTAATGACCCTTATAAATATTGGGAAAATGATATCATTTGTTATGTTTAGAAGTTTGTCTGTTGTCATGGGGTTTTTTTATGTGACTCTGACAGTAGATTAATAAACAAATACAAAAAGATGTCTGGATAATTCAGTTTACATAATTTATTTCACTTAATTATTTATGCTGCCGATGAATCAAAACAACGGCAATAAACTTTATATAAACAAAAAATAATATATATATACATATATTAAGCTCAATAGCTCTATTAGAATTAGTTAATAAGATTGATTTCGCTCGTGCATAGGGGTGATTGCCAGAGAATAATTTAGCATGTTACAAGTTCCGTATGTACTATTACGAAAGAATTTATTTTAAAATATCTACAAATTCTATAAAACCCATAGATCTTACGAAAGGATTAACTGTCAAATGAACTTGCTATTAGAGGGATTTAGCTCAATTTAAGAATGATTTGATATTAAATTTTTTTCTCAATATAATATTAAAATTTGAGAAAGATTTGGCTTTACTCAACAAGAATTTAATATTTTTTCTTAAACATATGCAATTTAATACTCTTGCCTTTTTCGCATAAGTGATGCTCGAATATTTTTCAAATTTTAGTGGGTCGATGTTGACAGCCGCACGGCGTTGGTAAAATCTGCAAAAAAAACAAATAATTTCAAGTTACAATATAAGATATATGGAACTTGATTTTCTTGTGACCTTAAAGAAAAAGTGCTTAAGTCGAGATAAGTTAATTTTAAACTAATGGCACTGCTGTAAGCCTCATATTCAAAAGGGTGGTAGGAACTAAGTCCCCAATGAACTAAGTCCCCAAAACATAAATGAACTAAGTCCCTAAAGTTTGGGGAGTTAGTTCGCTATGAACTAAGTCCCCAAACATAAAAATGAACTTGGGCCCCAAAAATTTAACAAAAAGAGAACTAATTCCCCAAAAATTGTTTTTGTTCCCATCCATATAAAACTTTAGGGACTTAGTTCATTTTTGTTTTGGGGACTTAGTTCATTGGGGACTTAGTTCCTACCGCCATTCAAAAGTATCACTGCTGTTTGTCTTCTTTCGATTTATATTTCGTCAATATCGACGTCACGTCAATACAAGAATTGGGAATTGTCTATTATAGGCCTGTACAGATATACCTGTTTACAACAGTTTTGGGTGTTTTTTTTTAATTTAGTTTATTTAGCAAAATTAATTATATTTAAATTATAAATAAACAAATAGTTGTTAGTAGAAGGCTTTATAAACACAGTATTATAATTTACATTTATGAATGTTATATTTCTTTTTTGGAAAAAATATAATATTTATATAAAATATGTGCAGATTGATATAATTTAATCCAGTTGAAAAAAAATAAAAAAAAATTAAACAAACTCTTTTACATCTGATAGCTTTTGGTGTGTTGGTTCTTGTATGTACAGATACATGAGTTATTCATAATGTTAATAGTCATAACTTATCGGTTCAAGCAAATCAGTATCCCTCTTCTTTGTTCCTTACTCTCTCTCTCTCTCTCTCTCTCTCTCTCTCTATTATAGACTTGATTCATGAAACCAATCGAGTCTAAAACATTACTAGTAACAGAAACGCTGAATAACATATGTACCTGTACATACCAGAACCAATACACGCAAAACTGGTACAAAGAGGTACATACATATATCTGTGCAGGCCTATGTATATTGTCCATTCACGCTCGAGACAAGCTTTGTGCTATTGAGAAGCTATTTCTGTTCACAAAGTATAAAAAATAGCATGTGACTGTCAATTGCAGTCCGTTGTTTTCGACAACAAGCCCCAATTTTTTGGTATTTTTTGAACGTGACGTCGATATTGACAACTGGAATAAGGCTGAATAAATATTATTGCCAAAGAGTAAAAGAAAAAGTTCTCTTTATGGAACGGCGACGGGCTAAATGAACTTTATTAGTTGGCATTATATAAAAAAATCAGTGACAAATACTCGTAATTCGTTTAATTTTTTCGTCTTGTCAAAAGAACGAAAAATTTGCTCTTTATGAAAAATTTGCTGCGCATTTTGAAACAAAAGGAAATTTTATTAAATTTTTATGTTACAATTCGAAAGCATTTGCTTTCGTTTCGAATTACAGAGTTGACCCCCAGAGACAAAGTTATTTTCTCTCTCTATCTCTCTCTGTTTTTTGTTTGTTTTGAGTACGGAAGCCTAAGAGCTCTTGATTTAATAATTATTTTCCCGGTGTGTGAGGTTTACCGCCCACGACCCTATCCTAAGCACTGTAAATGGAAAATAAATATTATAGGTATGTCCATTTCGAAGCTCAGCTCTATATTTTGCTGATAGAACTTTAGAAATAGGAGCTAACCGCTTACATATGTAAATGCAAGCATTACTTCTTCATATAAGTATCTCCTTCAGTAGTCATCGTGGTGAATGACGACACGAATTTTCGTCGTTCCTGTTGAGCACCTATCAAAAATTCACTTACCAAATCACCAAAAAGAAAAAGTTTTTAAGTTTAAAATTTGTAAACGCACTAATAATCCCAAAATTATATTTTACTTGTTCAGTAAAACATTTTTTTAATAAAATACATTGAAATTGATTATTGAGGGGTTTAGCTGGATCCTATGCGCATTTCACTGTTGCTAATGCAGATCATCAGGGAACCTTTACCCAAGGTTTTTTAGAACAACTAGAGTTATTATGTTATAAACTTTCATTTAAATAAATGAGAAGCTCAACAACAAATAACAAAGTTGAAACAAGAACTCAATAATCAACATGTTTTTTATTTTCTTACTTTACCATTACTACACTGGCTGACTTTTTTTCAGCATCAAATTGTAGATATAAAGAGTATGTAAAAAGAAAATAAATGTAAATAACAACAACAGCTATTCAAGATAGAGTGTTGCCACACAAGAAAAAGTTTTTATTTTTGTTCAGAAGAGAAAATCTTGTAACTTATGGACAAACTACGATAGATGACAGAATGGGGTTAACTTTATTACTATCGTATCCTTTAATAGACATGTGTTCTCCATTAAGCAATTAAAGAGCACCAGCTTATAAATGGTTCTCTAACTCTTAACATATGTATTCATTATCTTACATATTAATGTCACAACATATTTTTGTCACACACATCAATTTCGTGTCCTTAATATGACATAACATATACTATGACATAATTATGTTACGGTATGCATATAATTTCACAAAATATGTATATCATAATATATTCAGTGTATATATCCCATAACCTGACACTCATGGTAGCGGTATTTTGGTTATAAGAAGTGTCCGCTATGAGAGAGGTAGATTTTTTGTGGTAAGTGATTGTGGTTGAAAAAATATATTTTGAGCAGACTGCTTCAACTCCAGATTGGTACAATTTCAGCTGCTGGGCTTAAAAAAATTTTAAAACTGACTTTCAATGTTTTTTATTTGTTGAAATACAACAAAGTCGTCTCTAGCAAAATGCTTCAAACGGACAATTTGTATAAGAAATGCAGCAATATGAATTGTTAAAACATATAAGTAACTTTATATCTTCGCAATTTCATGCACCAAGAATTTATCGTTTATAATTTAAATTTTTACTTTAATTAGTAAACAATTCTTTTTCTACTACTACTCCAACACACAGCACTACTAATTCCTCAAACAAACAGCAATTTCTTTGCTGTCCTCAACGCATGAGTGTGTGCATTGCGTTAAGAGGGGAATAACAAATATCATTGCCATTAATAGAAAATTTAATAAAAGAAGAACTTCTAACGAAATATAACTCAAGCTGCCGTCTCCCAACGCTTCAATCCATTTCCGTCGATATGAACAGTTTGTTGCAAAAAACATCACACGATTGCGAAATATTTTGATAATTTATGAAGAAAATATATAAGTTTTTAATTAATTAAAATAACATCGACAATGTGAAACTAAAATCCGTGTGAACGAAAAGTTTCATTCGGAAGCTGCACATGTGGCTAATTATGTTATGACTTAAATATGTTATGATATTGTATATACATACATTATTATGCTAGCATATTTTTATTTCTTGACATAAATGTGCCATAGCAAAATTATGTTAACCCAACATAAAATTATGTCACATAAAATTTATGTCATATAAAATGTATATCATAACAAAAACGGTTAATGATATCATTATGTTATTTCATGACAAAAATACCTATGTCATAACATAATTATGTGCACGCTGGTGGACAGTGGCAGCTATGGACAAAATAGTGGTAACAAATATATATCTTCTAATTTACTCAGCTCTTACATACTCCTATGCATATTATATCTATTTTAACTCATTAATACCTGATTTAAATGCTATGACAATAATGTTAATGTTACAGAGTATTTCTGTTAAAACAAAAGATGATATATTATTTACATATATTACTTATTTATATTGAAGCCTACATATGTACATATACATTTTTTTCTTGAGAAATTTTCTATAACAATCTGCTTTTTAAGCCCACAATTACAACAATATTTAATTAAAATATCCCAGTATTACAATGAAATTCAAAGAAAGTGAAAGGATATCCGCCCTAAGGACAACAAAAATTACAAACAATAATGTTTAGCAAAAGTAAGTAAAATGAATCGAGAAAGTTATTACTAATTGATGTGGCACTCACCATATTTGAATGAATAATACAATAAAAATTCAAAAATTTATAGGAAAAGTAAATTATGACACGAATTTCTGTCTAATCCGTTTACAAAAATTTTTTATCTTTTTTCACAGTATCTTGCAGAAATTGAAACTCAGTCTTATTATATTTTTTCTATTAACAAAAGTATTAGGCCCAGCATTAATGGATTATGATCATTTAAAAGATGATAAAAGAAAAAAGTAGACATTTGGTCTCAAAAGGGTTTTTTGTTTGTTGATAATTTCTTTCCTTTGTGCTCCGATTTGTCGAGAAATGCAACATTCAAACTGGACATTTTGGACAAGCATAAGCAATAAAATAAAAATTTTAAAAATACTCAGTTAAAATCCTACTTTCTTTTTTTTACTTTGTATTCACAGGATTAAAATGCTACAAAGATGTTGCAAATTAATACTCGTATCTATGCTGGAACATTTCACAAGGAATAATTCATTCATTCATTCATTCTGGGTAGTTGTGATTAAAGGATTAAAGTACAATCAAATGCCAAGCAACCACCAACAACAGTAGCAAATTCATGAGAAACATACAAATGCCGAAATTTAAATCTTTCAAAAAAATATTTAAGAATAATATTTTGTTTTATTTTCAAAAATGCTAGTGAAGGTATTTTTTTCTTAAAAATAGAATATATTTTGCATATCAAATGCCTGAATATTCCAAAAACCATAAACCTCTTTTTGTCGTTTTTTTTTTCAAGAAAAAGTTCTTTGTTAAGTATTTAGTGATTAATAAACAATTTTTAAATTTATTGTTGAGTTAAGATATTAAAAGAAGATTGCTTTTTATTTAAAGAAAGTTTCTATTTTAATTTTATTATGATTCCATTTGAGACGGTGAGTGGTTTGGCATACAAATCAAACGCACACACATACACATACATATGTACATAAGTACGTCATAAAAAACTCATAAATGTCAAAATATTTAAACGAAACTAACAACAACTGAAGAAATGGCCACCAAACACAGCTTCTGCTGTTCATTCTCATATTTATTATTTATTTATTAACCAGTTCGATATGTCTATTATATTTTACACAAAAGCTGTAAAATAAAAATTTAACATTCGTTCCCATAAAGCTGTACAAATGATTTGATTTGATTACAATTGCTTGTTTGTCTAATAAAAGAAAAGGTTGAATGCAACTCTAAGTGAAATCAGCCATGGCCAACCTTTACATTTATAGCAGAGCGTTCTTTTATGGTTGACGGCTCACAGGCAGAATATTCTCGAGAAGGTGAAAAATCTTTACAATAATTTTATGTAACCAGTGGGGTTATTATGTAATCCGAATCGAACGGAAATGTGTTCGAATTGTAATGTTAATAACATACAAATTCGACTAGTTTCCGTTTCGAATCGAATTACATAATAAACCCCCAGTTTTAAAAATCTTTTTTAAAATTATAGCTCCTAATTTGATTTATTCTCTTCGGACAGAGTAAGCTAAAATTCATGACACAACATTTTTATTTTCATGTATACAATATTTTTTGATATTTTTTTGTTTGTTTCAGAATTTAGTCTCTTAGCTCTTAAATAAAAAAATTATTTATCCTACAATTCTCAAAATTCCAGTTCCAGAGATTTAAAAAATACATACGAGTATAATTAAGCAATTCAGTAATTGTAAGTAAGTAACTTCTTTACGCCACAAATATTGTCCTTCACAGACATAATTTCTTCAAGTGCACATACATATAAGATTTTGTAACGTTTTTATTTTCCCCAATGAATACATATACACACACACACATACACAAGCAAAAGGGGAGGCCATCAGGAAGCGCCCACACAAAATGTAAAAATTCACACGGACTTAAAAAAATTTCTAACTCTACTAATGCTAATGATTCTAAGCTGGAAAACAATTCATAAAACCAGATCAAAAGACAATAAAACCATTTCAATTGTTTATACGATAAAGATTTTTTTACAAATAAAGCAACAAATAAACAAAAAATTAAAGAAGAATAAAAAAATAGTAAAACGAAAAGTATTTAAGAAAAATATCTTTATAAAAAAATCTATAGAAACTTACCGAAATGCATTCAGTCATTTATTGTTTATTTGTATTAAGACATGATCACTAAAAGCAACAACAAGAACACAAAAAGAAAACCAGTGAGCGCAAACAAATGAATTTTTTCCCATGATCACCTGTAAATTTACAAGATACAAAAGCAATTTACACTCACAAGAACTAACTCTCTATGGGTGTTTTGTTAGCAAGATCACTTGAAACTCAAGTTAATTTGAAAAAAATAAACTAGAGTGCTGTGCCCGGCTGTGGTGAATCATATACACCCCTCACATGTCATTACATGTATGTACATATGAGAGACTGAAGAGTACTTAAAAATATACATAAGTAATTAGTTTTAATTTTATTTAACTGAAAATAATTATAATTGTAGCGCAAAGAATTCATACGCTCACATATTTGCTCTCAATCAACTTATACTATAACCGATTCCAATACACAAGAGCATGCGTCTCATACTTACCCTGTAGTAAATAAAATAATCAATTGACAAAAAACACTAACTTATAAATTAATTATTTTGCAAGTGACTATAAATTGGTTTAAATCTCATGCAGATATCAACCAAACATATTGAATAGAAGCACACGTAAGAAATAAATAAAAGCAAAATAAGTAAATGAAAAGAAAATAAATAAAAAAGCATGCCATGAAATCAAATGCCAAATGTTTGTTTTGAAAAAAACTAAATAATTTTAATACTTAATATGTAGTGGGTGTTTTTTTAGAGGTATAGAACTTCGAATTGAAATAAAACACAAGAAAATCGTTTTAATGTCCATCAATTTGGCTTTATTGGAAGGATAATTTTATGCCATTCATGTTTAAATATGATTTCGGGCATGTGGCCGCCGCGGCTGGCTCGAATAAAGCCAATTCTACAGGTCCAATTTTCAACCACTTTTTCGAGCATATGGGGCCGTATGTTGGCAATAACGCCACGAATATTGGCTTCCAAGTCCCCTAACGTTTCTGGTTTGTTGGCGTAGACGAGCGACTTCACATATCCTCAAAGAAAATAATCCAATGGTGTCAAATCACACGATCTTGGTGGCCAATTGACAGGTCCATTCCGCGAAATTATGCGCTCATCGAATGTTTCCTTCAATAAATCGATTGTGACGTGCGCTGTGTGGCATGTAGCGCCGTCTTGTTGGAACCACAACTCATCAACATTCATGGATGTAATGGCGTCTCAAGGGTCTCATATGGATTCTCTTCACTCCAAATGCGGCAATTTTGCTTGTTGACGTAGCCATTCAACCAAAAATGAGCCTCATCACTGAACAAAATTTTGCGATGAAAATCAGCATCGAGATCAATCTCATTTTCGGCCCATACACCAAAATCACGACGCATTGCATGGTCTCCCGGCTTTAATTCTTGCACAAGCTGGATCTTGTAAGGTCGCAAGCCAAGATCTTTGCGCAAAATCTTCCATAGAGTTGATGGACAAAGCTCCAATTGCTGTGCACGGTGGCGAATCGATTCATTCGGGTCCTCTTCAACACTTTGCTCTACAGCGGCAATTGTTTCTTCGGTGCGCACTGTTCGACGTCTCTGCGGATGCGTATTATCACATAGAGTAAACGTAGTGCGAAAACGATCCATGGTTAACCGAATTAATTGCTCTGATGGACGATTATGTCGACCATAAAATGGACGCAGCTTGCGGTAAACTTCACGAACTGAACCATTATTTTCGAAATAAGTTTGCACGATTTGCAAGCGTTGTTCTTTTGTCAACCTGTTCATGATGAAATGGCAAACCAAACTAAATATTAATCACTTGACAGCTGACAAAATGGCCGCCAGTTAAAAAAGTGATGCCAACTTAAAGTTCTATACCTCAATAAAAAACACCCATTATGTATAATATTTTCTATGAGGGGTTCGTATTTTTATTTTTAGTGAATATAATAATAATAAATATTTATATACATATATTTACATACATATGTATATGTATTTATATATTTACATAGATATATATAAATATACACATATATGCATGTATATATATAATATATGTAATATAAATATACATATATCTTTTTTTCACTATAATATTAATTAGCTACAAATTAGTTGAAAAATAAGTAGTTAGTAGTCAATTTAAAAGTCATGCAGATATGGGCAATTGACTACCGCTTATGACATGCCTATGTTAAAATAGTGAGTCGGCGACAAGGAAAAAAGTCACTTAATCAACCAGTTGTGGTTATTAAAAAACCAGTTTGAAGGTACTTACAAATGGGTTTGAGTTCCTATAGGGTATAATCTGAGTATGCTAATACTATACGCATTTGGTTTAAAATTCATGTGTGTGCTTGCATATGAGCCTGCTTTTTATGTGTACCTATAGGTAGTCATAGTTGTTTGACGGCCAGTACGCAAATAGTACTTAAAAGGATACTTTTATCATTTTCTGGTGCATATGCAACAAGCCTTTCATATGAAATTAAGATTAAATATTATATAACATTTTGATTCAAGCACATTTTTTGACATATAACTAACTAAATTGCAATAAAGCAGCCATATGGACAAGAATGTATAGAAGCGTGTTTTTGTTTCCGATTTTATACGATAGATCAATACATTACCTTGCCATTAAAAGAAAATTTCAAGCGTATTGCCAACGTGGTTGTTCTTGACCAAGCGCGTTCTAGACATCCGATTTTGGGCAACTTGTTTGAGCATGCAAGCCGGTCGTATGTCACGATTAACACGAACAATATTGACCTTCATGTTTCCCTGTAATGCAGTCATGGACCACGTCATTTTCACAAAAGCATTCAATGCTGCTCTACAAGTGTACGTTATCACTCTTCTAAAGCCCATATGACACTTAATTTTTCTTTCATTTATCAAGTTATAGAGAAAAGTGCAAACATATTGTAATAGGAAAATTCAACAGGTGCAAAGGGGGTAGATGTATTCAGAAAAATGAAATAATGTCCACAACTTGACTAAAATTATCGATAACAAATAAAGATCTGTCAAAAAAAATTTAAAATTTTTCAAATTAAAATTGACATTTCAACCTTGAAAAAGTGTTCGCTGTTACCGGTTTATGGTCGAACATAGCTATTTTTATTTTGTTTTGTTTTAATACTAGCGGTTTACAATTACAAAACTTTTACAACATTTAAACATTTTGTTTCCGTTTTATAAAATATAATTTATTATATCAATAATTTATTTAAAGAAAAGTAACACTCAGGCAATGAATGCCTACTTCTATTACTAGGTGTTGCCTTATTTAGGAAAGAGATAGTGATAGAGATGACAGGTGGTGAAGGAAGAGATAAAGGAAAGCTTCATTCTTTTACAACTCTGCTTTTTAATAATGCAAAGTTGCAGCGCCTCTGGTGCTAACGAGGCATATTAAATTGTTGATTATGCTACATAATGCCACCACAATATATTAGGATCGGCATCACTGAACTATTTCTTCATCACTTGAACTTTCCTATATCAGCTGATGCAAAGAGATATTAATGTCCATCAAAACAATTCATGGTGTTGTTATTTAATGACTGTCGGAGACCGGTCTCGAGCCCAGGACCTTGGGTTTTGTAAACGGTTTTTGTGCCAATGCCACCCTCAAACATAAACCAGTAATATCGTACAGAAAACAGTGGAGAGGTGTCAAATCGCATAACTTTGGCTACCAATTGACAGGTAAATTTTTCGAAATAAAGTAATCGCCAAAAATTGACTTCAATAATTCGATGGTTGTGGTTGCCTTATGGCAGCTAGTGCCATCCTGTTGAAACTTCAACTCGTCCGGATCATTTCTATCCACATTTTAAACCAAAAAGTTATTGATCATTGAGCGGTAGAGATCTTCATTGCCCACAAGCTCCGACTTCACGTTTGAAGCAAAAAGCTCCCATAATGTGACCAGCGTGTAAATGACATCAAACAGTGCATTTTTCTGGATGTAACGGAGTTTGTAAGGAATGTCGTGGATTGTGGATCGGTTTCACTCGATAAGGCTCGTTAAGTCAAAAATGAGACCTAATCGCTGAACACAATATTGCAATATAAAATCTAATGTTTTAAACTTTTCTAGTGCCCAATCGGAGAAAAAACAATGCATATGATGGTCTCGTGACTTTCAAATCCTGCATCAACTGGATCTCAAACTAATGTAACCTAAGATCTTCGATACATTTCCAAGTTTTTTCAAACTATTATTAACAGCGAAACGCATATTTCTTTGACGTGTTGGTGTTGTTTCATTATTTAGAGAGTATATTATATAAAATCTTTCTTCAGTTCCCGACATGGCTTGCTCCGATGGACGATTATATGCGCCATAAGAATCATCACAAAATCGTTTATATTATGCGCGATTTGATTTTTTTTAATAGTACCAGCTGATTTTCAAAGTAAATTTGGATAACTGGATACGAGGACAACTATTTATATTTCCCCTTTATTTATATTATCCCTATTTATATTTCCCAAATATATAATAGTTATATATATGTATATATAATATGTATATATATGTATATATAACTATTATATATTTCGAGTAGAACTATTTGTATAAAAATCAGCTTTATATAAATAAAATTTTAGTTAATAACTCTTGGGTAAAGAAGTTTCTTGAATAAAAGATATATTGAATTTTAAATTAGTTTAATAAATAATACTCCGTGAGTCACTAATAAACTATTTGAAATAATTTTACCAACAAAAAATATAAAATTTTCCAGCCCTGACTAATAAAAAAAACTAACTCAATGTCAGGAACCACTTTTTCTATTATGCTAATTTTCAATACCAATCGAGCTTAGATAAATGCTGACATATCAGTCCAATGCCGAATCTCTAGCTTTGCTGGGGGCTGGGGAAAATCTATTTCATGTACAGGAAGACGGTTAAATGGGCAAACCGACATCGTTTTCAATTAACTTGTTCATAAGGATCAGGGATATCTACATATATATATATACTTTATGGAAATTACAAACGGAATCAGCAACCTATAAATTATTCTTATACCATTTTTTGGTGAAGGGTATAAAAACTAAAAATATGTATGTATGTATGTGTACAAGCATTATATGCAACATACGAAGTTCTCTCTCTCACTCGGTTTTTTTTTTTTGTAAATAGGTTGCAGCATCTAATGGCATTAACATTAAATAAATGACACTTTAAGTGTTGTTTAAATACATGATCAAACATGGCCAGCGAGATCAGTTAGTAGAAGAAAAATAAATTCGTTTAAAGGCGCGCGAATGAATAAATTACTGACTGATATGTATGTCGATTCGTTGGACAGTTTGGATGTGAGTTGAAATCTATAACTGGGATTAGTAACTCAAAACCAAAGAGGAATTTGTTTATTTAAATAACTAGCTATTTATACATAAATACCGCAAGTGGCATGTAACGCAAGAGAAACCTGAGAAAGTGTCATAATACAAACAAATATTTATGTACTTTTGATATGATTTGTGCTGTTGCTCTAGCCGTGGGAATTTTTAATTTAATTTTCTTGACTTAAATTTTTTATTTTATTTTTTGAATAGTTGTAAATGTCATTTCGTTTAAAAGTATTATTAAAAAAAACCACAAATCCTTGTACTGCAACAGAATTTTTGATTCTGATGCGATTGGTATTGTTCGAGCGTGAAATTATTTTTTACAACTTTTATTTTGTGTTATGCAACATCTGCAATGTCGGGCACATATAATACGAGTACAAATACAAATATGCTCTCAAAAGTAAACCACATTTGCATGAAATTTGCCTAAAAGTCTTTTCAAATAAATATTCAATATTATAAAGCACCAAAGAATATAATTATAAAGAAGCTAGCCTACACAATCGAAATTCTTTAAAACATTTTTTGTTTTTTTTTTGTCCTTTCAAAATTAGCGAAGATTGCAACCGACTCACCTTTGAAGTTAAACCTGTAAATAAGGCAACATTTTGTAACCAAAACATTGACGCAGTCAGTCCCTCATCTTAAAATTATTTTATTGACTGTTTTGTCACATCATTCATTTGTTCATGCATTCATGCAGCCATGATATCAAAGCATTTTGATTTTGCAAATCTATTTGAACATAAAAACCACACACAAACAAAATCCTAAACTATTTGCCTTTGCTGTAAGCCACAATTTAAGGACTGCATTTGTTGGCCTTTTTAACTAAAAAGAAAAAATCTTCGTATTCTATACACAAACAGAGTGTGACTAATAATAATAAGAGTGTTTTAAGAACCCAGTCAGCAATTGGAATATTGTTTTTGGGAAATGTCAACAAACGGAATCTTTAGATGACAAAAAACTGGCCAATCAGCTGTAAACTCAAAACCAGTTTACAAAAAGATTCATGTAAATGCCTAGAGAACGGCTTATTTAAAGATCAAAGCAAAATATGAGGAATCATAAAGAAATCGTGCAGATGTTCGTGAAAAGATTATTTTAAGAATTATTTGGCAGGAATATTTTGCGCAGAAAATCGAGTCAAAAAGCCACTTTCAGATGAAACGCCGCTATGATACCATATACTCCCGACAAAACGGGATTATGATATAAAAGTAAAATAAGAATCGCCGATTATTATTTTCATGGCAAGAAGAGATATCAAAAATCTGGACAAGAAGAAATTTCGAAAATTACTTGCTGGGAAATTGCGTGAATTTGCGAATATGCAGGGTGGTTTAAAAGAAAGTTTTGCAAATGATTACATTACTGTGGGAGCTCAATGAATCTCAGGAGTGCCGTACCCAGCGCGATTAGTAGCGTAGCTCTTAGGTACTCAACCAGTCCACATTACTTAGGGAACGAGAGTTTTACAAAAGGTTTAAATCGGGAAGTGAAGCTCTTCAAAGATTATACAATATTAGAGGATTACGCCATCTATGTAATGCGACAAACTTATCTCTCAAACAGAAATGCATCACAGAGTTTGAAGACCCAGTACAACTTTGGAATGAGACAAAATGGTTGCAACCAAGATCATCAAGAACGGCCGAAAACGTAAACAATATTAAACATTCTGATCGTGATAGTCATTAACTTTCAGTTAGGAAGCCCGTGAGTGCAAAGCTGCGTCTTTAAAAAATTTAATTAGTGAAAACCTAAAGCTCAATATAACCAGTATAAGGCTTTACTTATCTGAAGAATTGCTTTTCAGAAGAGCAGATATTAATTCGTCTCCACAGAGCACAGTTTGATGGCTTCATGTATTATTAAGCAAACACTACAAGAAGTCCTAGATTATTGAAAATTCGAACCTGACATTATATTGACCAAATTAAATAGTTTATGATTTTTTGCAAAACAAAATTTACTAGTACTTGTACATATCAGAAAACGACAAAAGTGTCGTGTTTTAAGTACTGGCCGTCAATGAACTATAAATGCGTTAAATCACGGATGGAAATCATGGTACAATTGTACTTTTTATGGTACATTTTTGACCTTGTTGGTACCGTGAAACTACCACGAGTTGCTTGGTACAATTTAAAAATGTCAATGTTTCACTATATGATAACATTAATTTTGCCTATCTCCTCTTTAATTTTTATGTGTTTGTTTTATTTTAATCGCTAATATAATAGTCGAATCTACGAATGTACCTTTATGAATGTAATAGGTATTTAATATTTTTTTTATGTAATTTGCTATTGTATACTGAATTTTTACATTTTTTACGTTTCTGTTTTTATTAACAAATATTAAATGAATTCAGTATAGTGCGACTTTGGCCCGCGCACGAAGGAATCCGTATGGACACTAGATATGTAATTCAATACGAATTTTAGCCTACATAGAAAAAATTATTCTCAAAAAATTTTCAAATAAAAGTTTGTTTGAAATAAAATTTTGATTCAGTAAATATTTTTCACTATTCCAGTAAATAGTTTGATCCAATTTTGTTTTAAGCAAAACAAAAAACAGTATGGAGTGAAAAATTCTAGTTGATATAATTAATATAAAGTAATACTTGTAACAAAATTGTTAAGAAAACATTTCTGTTCCAATATAGAAATTGCATACTGTACACAACAGTTATTTATTTTATTTACTTTTATTTTCATTAAAAAATTTTGTTGAATCAGACAATCTGTTGATTGAAAAAATCGGGATTTTTTCCAAACAAATTATTACAAAATTTTGTATTTGAATTTACAAATTTCTTTGTAGGACCTAAATTGAAAAAATTAGTATTTGATTCATAGAATTTTGTGTTTGAAATGAAAAATTAGTTTTTTCTGTGTATATAAAATATAATTTTGGCCCTTTTTTTCTTATTTGGTTTTTTTCAGTTTTGAGCATTTTTTTAGTTTTGGTGTTTTTTGCGTTTTATCGGTTTTAACGATTTTTTAAGTTTCGACACTTTTTTCTCGTTTTGGCGATTTTGTTTCGGATTTTGGCGTTTTTTCATTTTGGCGATTTTTTCATTTGGGTGATTTTTTCGAATTTGGCGATTTATTTTAGTGTTAGAATTTTTTTTATAATTTTGGCGATTTTTTTCGTTTTGGCGATTTTTTTCAGGTTTTGGCGATTTTTTTCGGTTTGGCGATTTTATAATTTTGGTATTTTTAGTTCTACCGTTTTTGAAAATTTCAAGAGTTTGCTTCTTACGGTTTCTAAGATACAGTAAGTTGTTAAAATTACATAGTCAAAATTGCATTAACTGATGGACCAACCTTTAATTTAAATTTTTTAATATTTTAGTGTTAATTGTTGTAGTCTGTATAACAGCCTGTTTTTAGAAAACATAAGCCCTTTCGTTTTAATGTTTCGTTTACAAACAATAACGTTTAAAATTTGCTTTTTATAAAACATTTTCAAAAGCTTTCGTTTTTACATAAAATGAGCTTTTTAGGAATAACCAAAAAATCACACTCACAAAATTATAGCAGTGACGGAATAAAAAATGAAAAATTTATTTAAAAAAATTTCAATTAAAAATTTGAAATAAAATTTATTTCAAACTCATTTTAAATTTTATGAACAAGGTGTAAGCAATTTTAATTTTAATTGATTCAAGCATTCATTTAGAAAATTATACACAGACTAATACAGATTTTTATTGTATTTCGTATTTTCCGTTGTTATTAGAACTATGTTTATTTTTTCCTATAACTTATACTTTATTTTGACTCAATGATAAAAAAATTTCTGATTTGTTTGACAGTTAAATTATGCAAAATAATGCAAATATTATGTTGTTATACTGAATTTGGTAACAGCAATTACTGAAAGTTAAGTTAATCCGATTATAGAAAAACCCCCATCTGCAAAAAAAAATAACGTGTGCTTCAAGTGTACGTTAAACCCAGTTTTTGTATGGAAATTTTGATTAAACTTACACTTCACATTTTCTCGTTTATTTAATTATTTTTGTAAGTTAAAGTAAAAAATAAAAGAACAGATAATAGTTTCTTAGAGTTTTAAGTCAGTTAACATTTCAACATTAAAAATTAAATAGAATTTTCGATAAAGTCAAATGAAAAATATGTAGACCAAATTTTAATTCATTTTACATAAAAAATTTTATGAGTGTAGAAAACTCTTTTGTTGTCACTCACATGAAAATAAATATGTAAATGTTTTAAAAACGAAAACATACTTTTGTTCGTTATTTTAAAGAACGTATACACTTATTCATTTTCGAAAAACAGGCTGTAAAAATGTACTAATTTTACAAATTTCAAGTGTCAATATACATACATACATACATGTATGTATATAACATGGGATTTTACAATTTTTCGTCGCTCGTTTTGGAACACCCTTTAATTTTTAAATTTCATGTATTTGTTGTTGTATCGGCCAAGGTTCTACGTACTCTGTCCAAATTTCAGATCCGTAGCTCTTACGGTTCCTGAGAAAATAGCCTGTGACGGACAGACGGACAGACGGACAGCGTAGCGAAAACAATAGGATTCCTTTTCACCTTTGGTGTACGGAAACCTAAAAATGGTACCGTCATGGTCTAAAAGGTACATTTTGTTTTCATTGTTGGTACAAAATCCAAGAAGTCATTTTCCTTCCCTGCATTAAATTAAATTTAAAACCCATATTCATAAGCAATCATACCCATCAATTTTAAATTTAATACTCCTAACTACAAATGACCAAGGACTAGGTTCATACACATTCCTTAAATTACGCAGCACAAACGGTTATCAGTATAACTAAACTTTCTATACTTTATCAGCTACAATCATACGCACAAGTATAAAAACATGTGAGTGTGTATTTATTCGGATACATCCGAGTATACTGAGAAGTATTTTATTTATTTCTGGGAAATATTTAGTTAGAAATATTAAATTATTAACTAAATATTTATTTAAAAAAAAATATATAGTTAAATGTGTTTAAAAGAAGTAACTTTTTTTGAAATAAATTAGGCGACTTAAAAAATGCACATAAAAGCAATGATTAAAATGTATGGAAAATAAAAATGTAATAATTAAGTTTTCTTGCAAGCACTTTAATTTACATTATAAAATTTATTTAAATAAAATTTGTGTATGTACATATTATTATTTCCCACCTACATGGATTTAAGCATTTTGAAAACATTTTCACTTCAAACAGTTCACTTTCAATATTAATTGCAACCTACCGCATTATATCTTAAAAGTTTGAATATCTGTCATTTACTTAAAGTTTAAATAAACATTCATATCAACCTACGTACATACGAGTACATATACATACATCATTTGTACGCAGACACAAAATAAATTTTAATTAATTACTGTGCTTTTGTTTGTATGTTTGTCGAAGGTTACCCAGCAAAAAAATTTTAAACCTCGGAAGCAGAACTGTTAGGGAGAGTAGAGTGGTCTTTAGGTACGAAGAACGTTTCCAGCTTTTCGTTTGCAATGGCATATTTCCCTGTTCTCTTTTTTATGCAAGTTTAAGGTTGCAAAGCATCATACATATAAAGTATTATCTTTATTATTTAACTTATTACTCAAGTGAGTAGAACTAAGCTGTTCAAAGTCACCAGGAAGTTCGGGTGGATCACTGAGGCAGCGCGACCTATGCATTAATATTCAGTGAGTCTCTGGGAGTGGAGCATAGAATAGGGACCAAATTGACGAAACTCCTATGCTCCTTAGCCAAAGGAACTAATATACATACATACATATATGCTGTAATAGTGATATTCATTGTCAAATGGCAAGACATCCGGTATGGTGCAAAGTATACAATTAATTAATCTGATTTTTAAAAAAGCAAGTTTAAGAATTATCTGTTCCAATTCGTTATTCAAGTGACATGGTAATACAATTAAAAAAAGTTTTTTTTCCAACACGAACTGAAGCATACCGGGTTATACTACATTATACATAACGAGAAACATATATAAACAACTGTGCTGATACTTATAGACATACCAGCAAAATGTACTTCGGTCTCGCACATTCCATGTTAATCTTCTGCTATCCAAGGGTGTAGTGTTCTGTAAAGATATTAACCAGCAGATATTTTCAAACTTTGAGAAGGTGATTTGTTACCTCCGGAGAATGTAGTATCTTCAGTGTACGCTCAGGATCTCTTTTTAATGGGATGGGCCACCAACGCTTAAATAATCGGGGATATATTCGATCACGTTGCTTCACTTTTAGATCATGGCATTCGCTTTCGAACAATGTTAGCACATCTAAACACAAATTTCGATTTATAATCTTATAATTTCAACAATACAATCGAATCAAATCGTTATCGTCGGCTTTAACATAATACCCTCTGGAGTAGTTATAGAGCACTTATATACTTTTCCAAATTTTTTGATTTACTTATGTTAGGTTAGTTAAAGGTGGCAGTGACAATCTTGTAGTGCGATGCACTAACTTTTTTTAACGATAATCACATCGTTAAAATAATTATATCGAAATTGCTATTCAGTAATGTTTTTAACGATATTCGCTACAAGTTACAGAATCACACAATTTTTATTGTAAGCGATAAAATATATAGACAAAAATTAAGATTGTCGGATTGGTAAAAGTTACTAAATCGCACCACTGCACTGTATAATCTTCTGAACCATTGTGATATCACGAAAACTTTGCTTAAGCGGAGTCTCTAACGTCGAACTAACCGCAGCTCAATACAAAGCTACTGACACGTTGCACTTAAACGTAGGCAATGTCAGAAAGCTCTCTGAACTCAAGAGTGCTCATGGTGACCATTCTCTATCCCAGCAAAAAAAAAAAAACAATCTTATTTGGAAGCACTAACAACTAAGGGAAACAACGTATTGCTTGTTTGATAACAAAAGCTTCGAAAAATGCTTTTGAAAAGCACTAAAGTAAGGCAGCCTCTTACAAAAATTATATATTATTACTTCTGTGAAGCAGCTTAGAGAGGCAAAAAAATTTGTGGCTTTTTTGAAACTAAGTGTATTGGTTCTAGCTGGCTCATCTCGAACAAAAAAATGCCTCATTCATGCCCAACAGCAAGTGATTCTGTAAGATTGTCTTCCTTACAAAAACGCTTCTGGTAAGCAGTACTTTTTGCTGGGATCCTGTAATGAAAAAATGGTATATATTTTATTCGTCGTCAACGTTTTGGCAACTGTCCCAAAAAGTCATTGCACTCAACCCTTAACATATTTACATATCTGCTCAACTATAACACAGATACCAATCAACATGGATCGTTAAACCAAGATTTGTTCCCTATTTTAAGAAATTAAAGAAACAGTATTTTCTATGTAGGTGAGCCTCTAACTATCTATTGGTCAAGTAGTTCTTTCTTGTGACCCATCTTTTATTTGTTTATTCCTTAGTTTGCGTGTAAGTCTGAATTTGTACGAGAGTTAGTATCCAGTTGAACCTCTCGGGATGTCTGAGTTTTCAAAATGGCTGTCACCATTAAAAAATTATCGGCAGTCAAGGGATGCTGTTTTTCTTGGAAATAGGGATTCCAAGGCTATGACAGCAGCTCTACTATTAGTGAATATGTTAATTACCGCAACTTCCTGAATAGAAATTTTTCTGCCTATTAACCACTGCATTGACCTGGAAGCGGCAATAAAAAAATACATAGACCTTATGTCTCAGAGTAAGCTCTATAGACCTTACCTATTTAAATTTTGTAGCCATCCATATAAAATTCCATAGCAATTCTTTTACCTAGAGAAGTGTTATACTAGCCTTCTCGGGACTGCATTTCGGATCTGTGGAGCTGTTCATGAAATAGAACAAAGGAATTTGGACAATCCTTCATCGCCAAATTTATAAGTCTGCTATTCTTCAGTGGTCAATGCAGTTTTTGTAGGGTAGGTATGAAAAGATAACACTAAGGTATCGATACTTTTACTTGATACGACATCTGTTCAGACAAAAAATAACTAATTGTTTAAATTTCCTGCAGACGAGTTTTGGTAGAATTTATTTATGAAAATACTCCTTCAAAAAACTAATTTCCCTCAATTAAAAAAATTTTTAAGTTCAATTTTGTTAAAAACATAGTCATAAAAATCGACAGTAAATTCATTTATCGCCAGCAAAATCGACATGTTGCCAAATCAAAAACTTAGTCGAGATGACATTTTAAATATTTGTGCGAATTCGTTTTGCTACCGCAATAACGCACGCTCTTAAAATAATTTTTGCAGCTCGCAATTTTATGGTCTTTTTTTATAAAATATTTGATTTTGGTGGTCTCATTTTCACGAACTTACTCTAATATAAATTCTAGATATAAATTTAAATTTAACACGAACAAATAAAATTGTTTTAAACTGGCGTTATGTTTAACTTTTTTTATCAATAAGAAATGAGTATATTTGACCGATACGAGTACTTTTCACCGATACCTACTTGGTACTCGGTAGTAGAGTATCTATGCCAAACCAAGTATTCTAAGAAAAAGTATCGAGTATTTACTTGTATCTAGGCGCACTGTAGTGCGCCAGGCCAAGTTCTGGCCAATGCACGCAGTGTGTATATTTACAGAAAGCCATTCGAGCTGTTTTTATCCCCCTCACAACTTTATGCCCCGCAATCATAATCATTATGATATTTAAACCATAATTAGAATAAAATCATATAACCTCATATGCGAAGTTTTACAATGAAAGAAAATTTTAACCAGCAGAGCGTGGCTACGCCCATAAAAATTAAAATTTGTGCTATTGAGCTGAAACTCGATATAAACCTAGGTCCAGGTAAGAAATAAAATAAAAAAAATCTGAAAACTCGAAAATTTTAGCCAGGTGGGCGAGACTACGCCCATGAAAGTCAGAATTAAAAAAGCTAATATAAGGCTAATATAAGGAAGCTATTTTATTGAAATTTGGCATATGTACTACGGTAATGCAAGGCTATAAATTTGTTATTAAAAAAGTGGGCGGTGATACGCCCATAAAATTTAAACCTCATTTTAATGCCCTGCGGCTCAGCATATTTAGATATACTATTTATGTGGTTATTATTATCCGTTTGCAAAGAAACTTGACACGAATACTAAGCACTGGCCGAAAAAATTTCGAATTCGGAAAGCAGGGTTACGCCCATAAAAACTAAAAATTAAAAGTTGCGCTAGGGAGATGAAATTTGATATACAAGTAGGTCTAGGTGAGAAACCAACTAGAAAAATCTGAAAACCTGGAAATTTTAGTTACAGGGGCGGGGCTGCGTCCGTAAAAATTTAAAATCAATACTTGCGCTTATGAGCTGAAATTTGATACACAAGTAGGTCTAGGTGAGAAACCAACTAGAAAAATCTGAAAACCCAAAAAATTTTATCAGAATGGGCGCTAATATTATTTTGAACTAAAAACTTAATATACAGCTTTTAATTCAAGCCAATTTAGTGAAATCTTGCATACGCGTTGCACGTGCACAATACTTTAAAATATCAACTTAAAAATTGGGCGTGATTATACCTATAAAATGTTAGCCTTGTGTTTAATCTACTTTGGTCTAGCATATTTTAGAAGTAGCATGAATTATAAGCGCTGCTCGCAACAAAATTTTGAGTTAGAAATAGAGGCAGAGAAATTTTATGCTGATAAAATTTAAAGGTATACTTCGCGCTGGAGAGCTGAAATTTTATACACAAATAAGTGTAGCTGCGTAAGCCAATGGGAAAATCTTAAAACAAAAAAGTTTTACCGAGTATACGGGGCCACGACTTTAAAACTCCAATTCGCACTAGCGGACTTAAATTTGATACACAAATAAATCTAGATCAGAGATCACTAGGAAAAGTCTGAAAAACCAGAAGTTGCTATCCGGTGGTGGAAATAAGCACTTCAAATTCAAAATTAAGATAAATTTTATTAAAACTTTTCATACACATTGCACTTATCCAAAATAAAAGTTTCCTATTTTGAAAAGTAAACGTAAATTCACCCATAAATTGTAGCTTTTTCTTTCATGTACTTCGGTTTAGCAGTTTTTAATTTATTACTCATATATTTCTCATTAACTTTTTAATACAAGACTTTGCATGAACCATGAGGAATAGCAGATATAAAAGTAGGCGGGACAGGCCCATAATTATTTTACATAATATTATACTATAGAGAGCTGAAATTTTGTACACAAATAGTAATTGATGTACTCAATCGGAAAATCTAAAAATTAAAGCACCATCTACCCTATTGAAACTTTACATGCGAATTGGGAATATCCTTTTGATTTATGTATTTCCGCTAAGCAGACTTTAATATGTAAATATATTGAGCAAATAGACGGCGTCACGTCCACTAAAATGTATGCTGTATTTAACATGTTTCTTTCCAGATTACTCTTACCAGATTGCGTACACACTAGCTACCCGTTGTAATGACACAATAGTGCATTTTTAAGGTCTACGATCCAACACCCACCCATCACGCTTTAACCCATTATTTTATGCAACTATGCCATTTTCAACTGGCACAGTGATCATTAATATAAATAAGACACACCAGAAATTTTAAGTTTAAAAAGTGTTATTATAGAACATTTTTCAAAAAGTAGTCAGATCCTCAAAAAAACATAAATGTGAAAAAGGCCAAGTTCCTGTCCAAAATTTCGGCCATTAAAATTAGTGAGATATATATTATGACCGAGTTCTTGTTTGCCATAATACCTAACACAGAAATATGTTATGTATTATATAAATTTGTAATCCTAAGGGTGTCAAATAATTTCTAGATAATCTGCTAACTTGGCAATATTTTTACTTTTCTAAAATAGGAGAGAAAAATTTTTATTTGTTCACTTCTTTAAATCGGAAAAAAATATTTTTAAGTTAAATAAAAATAATACATAACATATTTCTTTGTTAGGTATTATGGCAAACAAGAACTTGGTCAAAATTTATAATCTCACTACTCTTAATGGCCGAAATTTTGGACAGGAACTTGGTCTTTTTTCACATTTATGTTTTTGTGAGGATTTACTCTTATCGTTTCATTCCTACTATAGAGAAATGAAGACAGATTGCAATGAACAATGGCAATGAAGACAGATTGCAGAAATTTTTACTTATTAATCTAATGGTAGAATCTGTAGAAGCATACCTAATGAATCCGTAGCAAAGATTACTAATTATACCCTGTGTAAGGTCTCCTTATCCAGGGAAGCCCGCTACAAGATGACTCAATACATGATAATTGGACGTACTATGGCAGTACACATCCATTGAACGATTTTTGGAGAGAGACTCTTAAGTTATTCCAATGTATTTCTTGCAGAGATAAAGTGCTTTATTCACCCTCCTTTGAAGATTTAACTTAAAGTTCAACTTGTAGTTTAGAATGACACCGAAATATTTTGTAATGTTGGAAATTTTTATCTTCATTTTGTTAAGGGTAATAGGTTGGAAATCAGGTATTTAATACTTGCCCTTGCAGAGAACTAGTACTATCGATTTATGACTAACTTGTGGGTAAGAGATGCCATCCTGTATAATGTACCTTAGAGAAGCTATTTATTAAATAAAATGATGATTTTCTTAAGAAAATGTAAGCTAATAAGAAGACAGCAGCGATTTTTTATATTACTGGTGCCAGATGCCATTACAATTCAATTAAAATTGTGTGAAAATTTCTTTGTTATTGAATGCCGTAAGTTGCTCCTGTATAAAATGTTATAAATTTTTTCTGCTAATTTTATAATCACCACTGCTAGCATATGTTCAAGCAATCTGAAGAGTTTCTTTCAATTAAACAAAAACTTATCGAAACAATAACTTACTAACAATGTAACAATTAACATGCAATTATCACAGTTTCACATAAAAAAAAAATAATACGACTTGCAGCAAACTCAACTCATTCGGCCCACCACACGCATTGCATACACGCTTTGCTTGAAAATATACTGGCTGTAAGGATTGAAGGAATCGTAAAAAAGATGCACAGGACAAATTGAAACAACAAGATAGAATAAAGCATTAAATCATTTTAATTCGAAAAAAAATCAACAACAAACTGATTTGTGTTAAAACGCCTTCTGGAAAGGAGATAATAAAGAAAAACGAATACGATTATAACAGCAACAAAAAAAAAACAGAGAAACACTAACAGACAGACAGACAGATATACGGACATTGAAATCAAATTCATGCGATTGCAAGTGCGGGAGTTGTATTGTATTTTTATTGAAAGTGTTCGAGATTTTGGGAGAAATTAACAAAGAAGAAAACCGCAGGCGTGTCAATTAACCATAATTTTTTCCCTCACCTTAATTCACATCCACAGTATCGTGCAACTGGAGATGAAGGATTTTTTTAGGTTTAACATTCAAGCCACTAGCTTGTTTACACAATAAATCACAAAGCGTCATAGTGGAACGTATTCATACGCGAGTATAGATGGAAATAAAGACCTCCCTGTATTATGATTTTTTCTTCTTTATAATTCCAGTATTTTATCGATAGATATTTTGAAGTTTTCAACGCTTTTTAAACGTTTCCGTATGTATGTACATATATTTACTTTGGAACTCCCCTATAAACGACTTGACATGGTTATTTAGTATGAAATGGTTGCTAGAGAGGCGCCACAATCACAGCTCAACATTTAATATCACTGTTTTTTTGAAGCCGGCAGACAGACCGAAATGCAACCACTTATGATAACACTTTATGAATGTTGGTATAGATATGTATGTATGTGTATGCTTGTATTATGCCGCCAACGCTTCCTGCTAATCGTATACTCAAATTATATATGGTTTCTGCCTAATTCTAACACTTGGCATAGAATCCATGCAGCACATATTTTTTTATATTTCACTGTATAAATTCACGCGCACTCACACAAATACACATTTCTATTCACAATCACTTATTCAATTTTATGAGCAACAGCAACAACAACTAAATAATTAATTGTGGTCAACAACTAATTATGTTGTTAGCAATAATTGATGTGGTTCAAAAGCATTTTGCCGCACATGAAAGTGATTTGAAAAATTTGATTATCATTCACTATTATTTTATTATTTTATAATCAATTATCCTGATACTAACACTCTGTTTCCACAACCCTGGCGGTCAACTTAAGTAGAAAGTTTGTTTAAAAAACAATCATATTGTGAATTTGATAAAAAAAAAATCCAGGCGTGTCGACTGTCCGCCTTATGGGAACCAGGGGGGGGGGGTAAATAAATTGTTTATTCGAACAGTTCGGAGTGAAGTGTCGAGATTTGGTATACTCCAAAGCCTGTCCTTTAGCACTCTCTGGTTAAGCCAGTTTGATGTGCATTCTTACTGCCAGCATAAAACGAATAACAACAAATACTTCCGCCAGAGCTTACGACGATTTGTACTGCTCAAGCTGTCTTTACCGGCATACATATATTTCGTATGATGCATTATTTATATTTCAATCAACTCGAATTTACCAGTTAGGGATGGTATATCCTCAACTGTACACTGAGAAAAAAAAATTGGTTAATTAGTGGCTTATAACGAGAAACCACTGTATGAGGATTTGACTGTATTGGAATAGAAGACCTGAAACATATTTAAGTTCTCAGAGTGAACTTTTCTTTGGTGATGTATTTATTGCAAAAAAGGATCCCCTACTGTTTTCGCTACGATCTCCTTCCGTCCATCTGTATGTCTGTTCGTGTGGCTGGCTGTTTTTCCAAGGGTATTTTGAAGCGAACAGCGAAAAATTTTGAAATGGTAATATAATATGTAGACCTTTGAAATTTTGAAAAATGCTAAACCAAAAGAATACCATAATTAAAAAAATGGGGAAACAAAAAATCCCCAAAATAAAAAACCCTTAGATGAAAAATATTACCCAAAAATAAAACTAATTGCTAAAAGGCAAAAAAAAATAATGAAAAGTAAAAAGGTCGCCACAAAACTAAAAATTTCCCAAAAACCGACCAGAGCCATACACTTAACCCTTTGTGTGCGAGTGAAGGTCGCACGTTACTGAATTTATTTTCAATCAAATAGATCTAAATTTTTTCCGAGTTTAAAGAAGACAAAAATAATTTCTGTGAAAAATTTCGTAATATGCAATGATTTTTGATGATTTCAGTTAGCTAGACGTCACGAAATCTTCTGTTCTAGCGTCGTTAAAAATATGTAAAAGAGGTAACAAAGAAGATAAAAAATCGATTTAGCCATCTTTTGTTTCTTTCTCACCGTCCTTGCCTCAGATTTCTGATTGCATTATTTAAAAAAAAATAAGGAAATTAACTAACATGTGCATAATTAGTAAAGAAGAAACGACAATGGTAAGACTGTTGTAAATTTAGAGATGGTAAATTTGAGCTTTCATTACAAAACACCTTTCAGCAAATTGAAATACGATGAATCAAAACAATTCACATATTCCATTTGCAACAAAGCTTCGTATATAAGATACAAATCTACATCAACTGATACCACACACAGTGGACAAAACACAGAAAAACGCTGATGATGAAGGTTTAGTGGCCTTCGAAAACGTCTAGCTGTTCCGTTCACCTATGTGTTGTTGTCAGAATATTTACAACTAACTGTGATGTTATTGGTTCATTAATAATTATCACATGTAATTTGTCTTACAAGGCGATACGAATTTTAGCCTGTTAAATATAGAAATTGCAGATTATTGTTCTTATGTTATTATGTAGAATAAAAGTAAATAGTTGTAAAATATATAAACCTCCGCATTTTTTGTGTATTCATAGTTTTCCATCAAAAAGAAAATCTGAACTAGTTTCAAAGGTTTACCACTGGCATTGTGGTACAAAATTAACATTCTGAGGCAGTTGTTTATATCAAAAATTGTACTAGACAATCTTTTAAGCGCATATCATTCAGTTATTTGCATCACCTCCGTCCTATGACAACCATGTGTTAAATTCATTGAAGTTTAACCAGAAATAGAACTATTTGAAGCTGACTTCATCAATGCTATACGAACATTCACATTTTTCGAATATCGTATGCAACAAATTACTCGTATTTAGCAGAGTTTCCCAAATAAAGAATACTCTTCACTGAATATTAAAACACAAACATTTTCGAGTTAGTTTTTAAAAAGGAAATAGAACTTTGACAAGATCATGAACAACCTGTCACCTACATAAGCTGGGAAAAGTAACAGCCTTAAAAACTTAAATTCGTACTCACAAGCAACCAGGAACGTTGAGATAAAACAGTGTTTTATCTCATACTTCAGTTGAGCTGTCTAAAATTTTTAATGCAAAGATTTTTAGGATTCTTAAAAAGTATGAGTATGTCAAATACAAATACCGATCAATATGCAAGTTGAATGTCCACTGTACACAGATAAAACTCATTTTTCAAGTCAAACACAAAATTTATCTAAACCAAATATTGCAAATTGGGGTCTACAAAGAAATTTTTAAATTAAAAATGCAAAATTTTGTGATAATTTGTTTGATTAAAACTCTTGATATTTTCAATCAATAAATTTTTTGCTTCAAACTGAAATTTCAAAACAAATCAGACAATTAACATATTTGTCCAGTATGCAAGTTCCATATTCGAACAGAAAGAAATCTTCTCTAAGCAATGTAATTTTTTATTAGTTGTATGAATTAGGATTTTTCACTCTATACAATTTTTTCCTTAAAATACAATTGCAACAATAAGTTTTTGCTGGAACAGTAAAAACTATTTACTGAAACTAAGGGCTTAATTTTGTAAAACGCAACTTTAATAAATTTTGTGTGTATTTTGTTCTTGTAATTTAAATTTTTTTCATATAAAATTTGACAACGCATGGGATTGCGCTTTACAAAATTAGGCCATAAATTTTATTTCAAACAAATAATTTTTACTGTCTCGTAATAACATTCAAAGCTACTAAAAAAATTCAGACAAAAAAATATTTAACAAGTCCAATCAAGTTCTTATTAAATTCTTTCACTTCCCTTAAATTAAATCTTTACCGAATTTTGTACGATTCTAAGTACTTATCACTCATTTACTCAAACAACGTCATAACTCAAAAAATATAATTTTTGTGTTAATGATGCAGAATTAATCCTGATATCGTTCTTCATATTGTGTAAACATTTCAGTTGGCTCCAATGTGGTTTATTTTTCATCAAGTTGTTTGTAAATTAAAAAGTTTAAACTCTTTTTCTTAAAAACAAGTTTTCTTGAGTTATGACGTTGTTTGAGTAAATGAGCGATATGAACTATGTTTTAGTGTCCTGCACAAGACCATTTATAAGACCTTTCAAGACATGAGAGATTTTTCAAATGCTTTACTGCAGCGAAATATTCTAAAACAAACGCTAAACAATACTGGCAAGACAAACAACTGAAACAAATGTCTTGTCAACATTGTTGTTTAGATTTTAAAAATCTCTCATGTCTTGAAATGTCTTATAAATATTCTTGTGCAGGGCTTTACTATATATGTATATAAAAGTGTTAGCAATGTTCTCGTACTTTGTATGTGCTTGAGTTATATATTATTTGTGAAAAATTACCCTCTGCCAATAAAATAAAATTTTACAAAACCATCATGATAAATAAATAAATTGTATATATAACAATAAAAACTTTATTGAACATATTTGGATCTCTGAAATATTGAAAACAATAAAACATTTACTAATAAATACTTTTCAACAATATTTGTTTTGTGTCTCAGAACATAAATTTATGGCAACTACTCGTACCAACAAGCAAATAAATAATGAAGTCCTTATGACTTGCTTGAAATAAATCACTACGATTTTTGTTTTATGATTAAAATAAAGAAATAAACTGCACTTGTTTAATTATGAACAGGTAACAAACCACTTGCAACCACAACAATCCATAAATCGTACACAGAAATTTACTTTCTTTCTGCAGTGTCTGCATGGAAGCATATTTGTGTGTGTGTTAAGGTGACAAATTGTTTCAGGTTAATTCTAAAAGCAATAAAATAAATTCAAGTATAAATAAGTTTTAATTTATCTTTTCTACCAAATGGAACGTCGAGGTTTTTTAGCCTTTTTGTATAATTATTTCAATAATGCTATCAATATACAAGTACTATTATTATGATTCACAATTTTATGAAAATTCAAACGACAAGGTAACTATAAGAATTAGATTTGAATTTTCAAAATTATCTTTCTTAGTCCCAGTTTACACTATGCAAGTTTTATTGTTAAGCTGATTAGTTTGTTGTGGAGAGAGAGGCGGGGGAACAGAAACATTTCTTTTCCACTCGTTTCTCTCCCCTCACAAACTAATCAGCTTAGCAATAAGGCTTGCATAGTGTAAACTATGCTAAACTACAGCTAAACTGTGATCACAGTCACAGTTTAAAAGAACAGCGATTTAGAAATCACGTTCACAAGGAGCAACATTATTAAAAAATCACATTATAGCTCATCACTTGTGCCCACCACTGTCACTTTTATTCATTTAGAGTGTTAAAATGAAATTCTATAGGTTTTAAAATTCATGATCTTAACAATTTATTTTAAGATTTTGTTTTAAATTAGCTATCATTTCTAGTACTGCTGCTGTAATTGTTGTTGTTCGTATCATAGTTTTGCAACAAATATTAAATGCACGTCGAATAGCTGAAGTGATTAAAACAGAATTCTTTTTACTTGAGTTTATCTTTTAATCTAACTAACCAATCATTTGTTTATGTGTGTATTGTCGTATCTTTACACGTGTATTGGTTTTATTAAATACCATCTTATCGATCGTATAGATCATGAAAGTTTTATTGCTTTCTCAGTTTTCTTGTCTTTACACGCTTGTTATTTTTAGGAGTCAGTTGACATTAACGATTATGGCTCAATTGTTGTTATGTGTAACTCTTGGAAAAACATTTGAAACTAATTTAATATTACAGTAGCGTTTAAGGGTTTATTTTTTGTGTATTTTAATGATCAGTGGCGTTAAACCTTTTCATAAATAAAAAAAAAACTAAACCTGCAGTAGGAAGTTGTTAAACAGTTAGGTAAGGTGAGATTACCAGGAAAAGGAATTCTATTTAAATAAATATTCCTGGAAATGTAGTATAAAATAATTTTTTGATATTTATATGATATTTTTGTTTTGTGTGACCACGTTTTAACAAGGAGTTTACGAACTTAAATTATAGGAAACAGAGAACTAAAAAAACACAAAAACAGACACACATTTATACATACATACAAATATACATATAAATTAAGTTCTTCTATATTTTAAACAGATTCCCGCAAGATGTCACAATCAATCTGTCTTAAATAAAGCATTTTCAATACATTTAGTTTTGGATTATTGTTTTTCTTTTTGTTAATTGTGATTTGTCAGGCCATCAAACCACACATAATTTTCCTTCTCATACTTTGAGTTGTAATTCTACTGAAATTACTCGCCTTGGATCAAAAAAAAAATATATATATATAAAAACTTCACAAATGCCGCTTTAAGACAATTTTGGACATATAAGAAAATAAAAACAGTAATTATTGTGGTTAAAGCGGATCAAAAATAATTGCTAGGATACAAAAAGAAAATAAATTTCGATTGCTATCAAGCCGAAAATAAATATATCTCGAAGCCCTAAAAGAGAGACCAAAGGAAACATTGAAAATTTTAAGAATTAAAATGACATTCTCAAAAACGAAACACACGAATGAACTCAACCCAACAAACGCAACAAAAAAGGTTTTCGTTGTAACAAATTTATGTTCTAACGGCCAAATCCAAAAAAAAAATAATTAGAACTTCAAGTGTGCTTTAGTCAAAATTTGCATGGAACGTACACTCAGGGTGTCTTGGATTTCATTATTTGCCTACTTTCTATATAAGACTTTGTAATGAGCACGGCGACCAGAAGTCTCCTCAGGCTCGTTTAAGCAGGTTTGGTGAAGACAGGTCACACATCAATCTTAAATGAGATCAGATGCAAGCACTATAAGGTCGTTGAAATTAATTTTAGTAGAACACCCTCACTGGTACCTCCGGATAGGGAATATTGGGTCAAATCCGATAAGCTAAATGAGGGTAGTGTGGTCCTTACAGACGGGTTAAAAATTGGGGGAAGGCACAGAGGCTGGTGTTTATATCTTGGGAACCAACATTCGTAGTTCTTGTAGCGTTTTCCAAGCTGAGATCTTTGCATTCATCAGTGACACTATTGAGTGGGCAGGAATGTAGTTAACATTCTACGTTGACAGCACAGGTACATAATGTCAAATCGAAACTTGTTCGTAACTAAAGGAGAAGCTTTAACTTGCTTATGGACAAATACAGTGTCAAACTATGTTCCACGACACAGCAGTATTGAGGGAAATGAAATTGCCGATGAGCTGGCAAGAATAGGGTCGGCGTTAGATGAGGGAATGAAACTACCGATAGATCATTACTAGAGGGAACTCAGTAATTGGGTAGAGAGCAGGACCAATCGTTCATGGCGAAGTAGGAAGCTGTATGTATGCCAAAACTTGACTCAGCTGCTACTGGATATAAATAGAAAGGCGGTGCGGGTCGTGATGGGCGCCTTGGCTGGTTAGTTATCACTTAAAGCAAGAGTCAGCATTTGGGAAACTGCCACTCCAGATTTCTGTAGGATGTGCGGGGATGAAGAGAAATCAGAAAGCATTGAACATACTATGCGGTATTGTTCGAAGCTGAATGGTCATAGGATTAGATGGCTGAGCAGATGTTTCCCTGAGAGCATTTGTGATATCGGTAAGTGTAAGCTAGAGGATATCAGATGCTTAATTATGGGAATTCAATGGCTTAGTGACGGATAACAGGGGCACTTCTAAGTACAAATGGGGGGTTAAATATTACAACTAGAATCGACCCAACTGGGTCTGCGAGTGGAGGTGTATTATAGCACCACCTTTCCTAACCTAACATAACCTAACCTAACATACAATTCAAGCTCAAATTATGTTATTTTTTATACGATTTTAATAAAATTTCATGACTTTTCCTACTTGGCATTTGCAGATCCAGAGATGGAAGTCAGTTAGGAAAAATGGCATGGCTTGAATATCTGCAGCTTTTTGTTAACTTATTTTATTTGAATTGCTATTGACAAATAAAAAACTTAATTAAATTAAGACTTCGGCAATGACGTTTGTGTAATAAGTTAATAAATAAGTAAAATCACAGATAATAGAGATAAAAAACTAATAATGGTGATGAAGAAACACAGTGATAACACGCTGACCAATAGAAAAAACTAAAACGATTGTAATGAAAAAACGTGTTACATAAGTAATATTTTTTTATCGATTTTATAATAAACCAATTTTCTATATTTTTACCAACCCTAACAACTGCAAGTTCAATTCCTTTAAAATTATTTTTCTAAAATCACATTTAAATAAACTTCAAATGAAAATGTTTGCTGGGATATGTTATAGTACAATGGCTCAGAGCGTACATGTATTGGTGTGAGTGTACTTTAAGAAGAGTTACAAAACAATTAGAGCAAGGATTAATTGTTAAATTGTCCTTTACATTGTCGGGTTTTTTGTTTAATAGTTTTGATTTTTTTGTTTTCGTCTTCTTACTTTTTTGCATGCAACATTGTTTGGCTACAACATGCATCACGCACCCAAGATT
Organism: Tachina fera; assembly: GCA_905220375.1. NCBI lineage: Eukaryota > Metazoa > Arthropoda > Insecta > Diptera > Tachinidae > Tachina > Tachina fera. The sequence continues at coordinate 46,960,409 of LR999964.1, read as the reverse complement.
ATCCTTAGATTTGAAAAAAAAAACGTTCAAATAAAACAAAAGAAGTGAATATAAATAGAAAAACAAATTGTATCAAATGTGCTGACAAACACATCCGTAGAGACAACGGGCAAAGCATCCAAATGCATTGTTTAATATCTAGATTTGCAGATTGGTCCTTCAGAAAATTTCCGCAATTTTCTTAATTTACATAAATTTTCAAACAACATTTTTTTTTTGCTTTCCTAAATGTTTCCTGAATCAGATAATATATTTTTCTGTTACGTACATATGTACATACGTTGTTATTGCCATTTTGTCAATGAAAATGAAAATCTTTAATCTGCTTAAAAATAATTAAAATAAATCAGCTTTGTGCATTAAATAGATTCTCACTACAAGACCATCGCAATGTACGCAACGTAAGTAGAGCAATTTAACTAGTTTTCTATTCAATGTATTTGTGTTAATTCTCAAGTATGCGACGGTATTTGTTTGTCAGTCAGTGAGTCAGTCATTCATTTAGTCTCTACACGTTTAATACAATTAGAGCTCCTGGACATTCTATGAGTGCTGGGCTACTTTCAGGATTTGTTAGTAAGTATTTATGTATTTAGTTGTATTTAGTTTAAGTTTCTTTAGCATTAAGTGAACTAATTAGTTCATTTGTTTGTGTTGCATTGTGCAGCTACAAAGAACATGAAATTGTTTTTCTTTTAATACAAGAGTATGTGTTGATCTTTGAGAAACGCATGCGCCTCATTCACAATGCGATTTTCTACTTTATAGATTTTATTTTCTTTTTCATTTAATTTTCTATAGCATTATCCAAGATTAGATTACATGACATTGTAGTAATCCTTATAAAGGACAACAATAATCAAAAGTGAAGTGTCTTTACATACTTAATTGTGAACAAAATTAGAAGTTGGGCTTAGATTTTAAGTTTTCAAAAGAATTTTAAAGCTTCTGAATGGATTAAAAGGAAAATAGCAAAAAGGAAAATTTTTTCCATATATGTAACATATGTATAAGATTTTATTTAAATGCTTTACAGTAAGCAAAAAATTCATCATTCCGGCTTCATGGATAACATTATCATGTACAAAGTATTTCAAAAGTTTGAAAGTTTGTACAGGGTATTTCAATTAAAAGATTTATGTTAACTATTCACCTGATTCAAGCTGCAACTAACTGACAGATGACAAGTAAAAGGTAAAAAACTTCTTGAACAACGCATTGAAATTACTGAAATTCACTACAAAAATTTCGAGCATTTCTCGTTCACAGGTCGCTAAACTCAAGAACTTTCGGGTTGTCGTGCAGCAACTTTTCGGCCAGCAATTGTGAAACTGGTAGAAAATTGTGAGCAGTTGAGACAAGTTAGCGATAAGAAAACAAAGTGAGTATCAGCCCTGATGATGATAAAATTTTTGATGCCAAATTGAACTGCTTTAGACCCCAACTGTTAAAACCGTTTTTTTTTTCTAATAAGTTTTAGATGGAAAAAAAATTAAGTTTACTGTTTTCGACAGATGGGGTTCTTTGAAGGTTTTTTGATAACACCCAGGGTCTATGCGGGAATCGAACCCACGACCTTTGTACTGACAGGCTAGCATCGCTAACGATCAGCCCCAGAGGCACCCAAAAAAAATTCGAACTAACTAAATGCTGTTCTTTGTATTGTTGAAAATGCTGAAGCGATAAGGTCAGCGGTCTATCAAAACGACATTTAAGCTACTGTAGCCCAATGTAATGAGGCAATCCCAAATTTGTTCATTTCTTTGCCATTCACTGTTCCACAAACGCCATTGCATCGCATTTTGCATAAAGATTGTGCGTTAGGTCTTCGGAAGTTCTGTTCGCACAAGCACCACGGCCTACCGATTATCAACAGATTCATGCCTCTGCTTATTGGATCCCTGATCTGCAATATCATGGAAAAATTATGTTGAGTTCTGAGTGTTACTGTCACTTCGGAGACTACATTAAAAAGCAAATTTTTCTCGTATTTAGCGCTCGGAAGATCCAAAAAATTGTTATTTGCAAGCTCCATCTACCAAATGAGACTGTTTTATACGGTTTTTGGTCTGGCGGGGTCATTGAACCTTAATTGTTCGGAAACAAGGCTAAAACAGCTGTAATGGCGAATGGATGGCGCTATCGAACGAATTTTAATAACTTTAGTGTTACCGGAATTGGAATTCATGAAGACGGATACTAAAATTGATATCTAAGCCTTAGTAAAGTTGGAGGTAACGTCTCGAAACATTCTCCAATACAAAGATGAGATAAATTCATACATATACAGTAGAAATATACAAATAATATGTCAAAAAACAAAGAGGCTTAAAAAGGCTTACCAAAACATCATTCTCTTTGAATAACATCATACTGCAAAGCCTAAGGCCCTTCAAAAGCCTCAAAACCGAATTCAAACAGTGGGAAAGTGGATAACATAAGAAAGTTTGGAAAAATGATAATGTGCGAAGAATAAACAGCAGTCTACAGGGTAATTCGAATCGAGAGAAGTCAAAGTAGATTCCAACCTTGGATAGACCAACACTCAGGAGATGAAATAACACAATAACTGACCGCATGTGAGGATGAGGATGAGGATGAAACATTTCAATACTATTTGTGTCATTGTCTAGCGGTTAGTCCGTTTAGAAAAAAAGTTGCATGGGTAACCAGACTTGGCACGTATTAGGCACAGACTAGAACAGAGGTAACCTGCATCTTCGGAGAGAACGGAAAATCCGCCAGATAAGGTATAAGTGTAATCCTATCGGATTGAGTCAACGTAGTTTTCAACCTAACCTAAACTAAGCATAAGGATGATTAAAACTAACTTGTAGTTAATTTTTATTGTAGTATATTGCGTTTGTTTAGTTTCTGTCAGCAGTAAATATAGAAACAAATGAAGTTCGAACAATAATAATAACAAAACTACATAACGGGTGGTTAAATTTTAAGGGCCGATGTTGAATGTGAACCACACCTAAACGTCAAGTTTTATTCTGCATTTCATTTGACATTTCTCAATTTCAGACTAACTCAATTTGAAACATGGAAAGATACACAATCGAGCATGGTCAGAATGGTGGCAAGAAATGGCAACAGTGGATGGTCAATTTTCGAAGAAAATCATCTTTACTGATGAGGCACATTTACACCTCAGTGGATTCGTCCATAAGCAAAATTGCCGCATTTGAGCGAATGATAATCCAAGAGTGATTGCCGAAAAACAAATGCACTCACAAAGAGTGACTGTTTGGTGCGGTTTATGGGATGGCGGCATCATCGGCCGTATTTTTCTGATATGAGGCCAGTCAGGCAGTTACTGTGAATGGTGTTCGCTATCTTGAGATGATAACGAAGTTTTCTTTTTTTGGGTTATTTGAAATAAAAGGTGTAGCAACAATTCAAGAGCTAAAGGATTAGATAATTCTGCACAATAACGGCATAGAACCTCAATTCTGCCTCAGCGCCATGGAAAATTTGGACCATCGGATAGAGGTGTGCCGCCGAGATTGCGGCGGCCATTTGGCCGATATTTTGTTCCGTACATAATTGTATTTTACCGTATTATCATAATAAAAAGAAATGAAAATAATTTCCTTAATAATTTGTGTTTTATTCAAAGTCAACATCGGCCCTTAAAAGTTTAAACACCCTTTAAAAATAATGTTTTTTTTACTACATCTGGATGGAGAGCTTAAAAATAGTAAATAATCGAAGGAAAGTTGGTGGTATCCGAGGCTTGGGGATAGAAGAGCTCAATTCCAAAGTAATTTGTAATTATATATGGAGAATTATAGCAGCAAGAGTTGGCGATGTCAGTGTGTATGTTACTTTGACTACGTACTCCCCGTGGTATATTTTGCCTGAAGAGACTTATAACCAGTGTTGCCAGAATTTCTGAGGCTGAAATCTGCAAAATTTAAAAATTTTTCACTAAAAAATCTTCAAAATCTGCATCTTATTTTTAAAATCTTCAAAAAATCTTCAAAGCTATTTTTAAAACAACTTTTTTGTATATTATTAAAAAAATTTACATAAATATTGATGAAAATGTGTGTATTGATGAAATATATTTTCATTAAATTTAAACTTGGCTTAATATGTATTTTATTTAATTTTTTTGTTAAATAACTTTCAATGACATTTTATTTTTTATAAATAGAAGCCTTTAATATTAGAAGAATGTTCATTTCGTTTCTGCTTAAGAAACTTATCGGCAAATTCAACCAAAAAAATTTTCAAATAAGGCAAAAAACTTCATATGTCTATAAAACGACTATCAATGTGTTAAAGAATTACGTACACAAACACAAAAGGTAATATTCACAAAAATTATTATGTGTTAGAAAACGTTTAACAAACAAATTTCCATACAAAGTTTGTTTTGAAAACCTTTTGTAAACCAAAACTATTTTTTATGAATACGGCAGAAAAAGCTTAAAAGCTTCAAGCAAAAATTTTTACAAGATAACATCTTTGATTTTGCGACATTGGTTGAAGTGTACTGATGAGTTTGTTAAAGAAAAAATAATATAGAATAAGATCTCATTTTTCTTCTCTCCTACAAACTTTAGACTTTGTAAAGTAAACTTTTTCGTGGAAAAATCGTCTTTATTTAGAAGAAACGAAATGCATAAAAACAAACAAACAAAAAATTATTCATAGTTAATGAGAAAAGAAAATCGAATACATAAAAAATTATACAAAAAGTGATTTAATTTGTTGCATAAAAATCCAAAAGACTTCGATATTTTGTTTTATTCAAGTTCACTTGGCTCAAAACTCTTTCGACATTTGGAAATGAATGTGGTAAAGACATTACATTTTAATTTTACTTAGGGCAGCAAAATCATAATCATAAGCTCGTTTTATATCAGATATTCTATTCCAGATATTGCCAAATTTATTTCTTCTTTTTCTTTAATGATGTCTTCTTCTAAGTTCAAAAATTTTAACTCTCTAAACTGTGAGTCGTTCACACATAAAAAAAACAAAAAGTAGTAACAGTAATAGGAAAAATTAAAAAAAATGCACTATAATTGGAGTTGAAAAATCTGCGTTTTTAGGACAAAAATCTTTAAATCTGGATTTCGTCTTTTTGGAGGGTAAAAATCTGCATTTCTGGCAACCGTGCTTATAACCATTGATTACGACTATGAATACAGCGAAGTACTCCTATTGCGGCTATAAATTCTCGGTGTTCTTCCATTCAACCTAAACTATTTACCTAATTTAAAACAACAACATATTGAGCAACACATGATTCAACATATGAATGACATGCTCTGCAAAATGATGCCTAAAATATATCTTTATAATTTATTAAATTATTATTAGAAAAAGTAAATACAAGTGTGGCTGGCACGTGCCTCAAATCTACATGAAACGAGCACAGATGGGTAAACAATTAATATTTGACTTTCTCTTAATTGAAGCCCTAATAATCGTAGTTAAAGTGAAAAATAAAAATTACTAATCATTACGCAAGTCAAAACTAATTTTCATCTTCTAAACAAATTGCAAAAGGCGATCACATTGTCCTTAAAATAAAAGAAAATAACATGTGCCACTTACTCTCACTCACTGACCGACCAGCAACAACAGAGCCCAGACACAAACAACAAGCCACAAGAAATTTAAACAAAAGAAACAAAACTAAGGCACAACAACATCATTATATAATGGGATGCATGCAACCAGCACACAAAAGGTAATGAATACAACAAATTGCTTATGATTTAGTCATGCCATATTACGAGTATTGTTTTTAAGGCCATTTTTTGAATGTCGAAATTCAAAACAGTTTAAAAATTATTGATATTAGTTTTGTATTTCATTTTAATAAAAAGAAAAATTCATTTAAATTTTAATGCAACATCCAAAAAAAGAAAAGAAAATGATAGTGAAATTTGTTTGCCAGGTCGGGGGAACAACAGCGTTGTAGTATGCAATATGCAACAACTGTTGTTAATTTAGCTTAGAAATCTGACAGCGCATCATAAGTTATTTAATTGAGTGACTCAACAGCGAAATTTCTCTAAATGTTGCATTGCAACGCTGCCAGACAGACAGACAGACAACTGACATACTTTTTGTAACTGCTGGCTGCAAAGGATATTGCTGGCGGATCTCCAAATTCAAAAGTGTTTGTTCTTCCTCCTGCTCTTCGGAACCAATTGGCGATAAATGATGCTTGCAAGTGATATGAAAAATAACAAACGTTGACTGACATCAATTTGAGGATATTACCTCGTCTTCAAGATTCATTTAGCACTTTTTCCTGTTGTGGCAACCAACAGCTGTTGCACAAAGACCGTTCGATCCCCACATACTCTCACTTTTATAAAAAAAAAATTGTACAAATAACATGAAATATGAAATGAGTCCTTGAGTATGCGAGTGTAGTGGCATCTAGTCCTTTTCCTTTCTTTTTCCAAAAAAAAGTGAAAATTATCAAAAACATGGAGAAAAAAGATTATTATATGCGCAATATGTTTTCGTATGTTTTAGTTAAATTTGTTTTTTGTCTGCCGCGCCACATTATGACATGCGTGCCTTATCAAACATGTGACGTGACAACATCAAAAATTGAACACTGCAACGTTGCTTTCGTTCTTAAGCAAATTTCCGAGGTTTAATAAAATCTATAATTTATGGCATGCGGCACAATGTTTAGAAATGTCTATGACAGGTTTTTTTGAAATAATATTTTTTTTTTTAATTTTTAATGGCAATAATGTATGAGTTTTAATTGAAATCGGATGTGTGTCTTCGAATAAGGTGCAAGAATGAATTGTTTGCCTTCAATGGTATGGTCTCTATTATATATTATGTACCTGCTTTTGTTTGCAGCATATTGAAATAAAATATTAAAATTTAAAGAATTTCGCATTTTAAGAAGTGAGTTGAAATTCGGAAACAATGCTTTCTAAATCAATCATGACTCAATTGAGTAAGACTATGCTTTGTCCGTTAAGATCCGTTACTTTTATCGCTTAAAATCAGCTGTTGGCGTGACGTAGAAAAAGACGTCTGTATTTTATTTTGCAAGCAAAACACTAACATTTAATATAAAAAGTGAAAATATAACAAACAAAATAACCGAAACGGATTTTTTTTATTTTGAAGGTTCACACAGAAAAAAATACCAATGTAAAATCACCATGCAAAAAGTTGAATTTCAAATCATATTAAATTTGCAAGAAATAATATGTTGGTTCAGCGTGTTGGTGTTTATTTGCTTCCCTTCAAGTGAAGTAATACGAAAATGATTCGAAATCGTATTGGTTGGAAGAAAAATATTATTGCCGCAACAATCATATTAGTATTGCGGAAGTTAACCCCTTCGGGAGGGTTTGTGTGACCAGGGCGATACTTCGAATAAATACGAATGCAATACTTCAGGAAGATAAAACTGTGATATTGCTAGATAATCATCTAATAATCTAATTATTTATGATGTTGCCAGATAATCTTTAGGAAAATAAATTATTTATAACGATAGATTATCTCCTAAAGTACAGTTTTACAAATTTTGCTAAAAGAAGAAAATATAGGATCGTAAGGTCACCCCTGAATTAATACTACGAGTAACATTAATTTAAATTTAAAGCAATTTTTTATGGTCAAATAAATTGAATTTATCATCACGGGAGTCATCATTATATGTTTACTATAAAAATAAATTTCCTGACATAATGTGTTGAAAATTTTCTGATTGTTTTTATTTTAAATTAAGTATTTTTTTATCTTCTAGTTAAAAACATATTGATATTTGCTTAATTCACAACAATCTTTATAGTGTATTTATATATAAAATACACTTTTTGTTTTTTAATTGTGAACACACTCTGTGTAGTGTATTAATGTATTTTGTATTTTTAATGCAAAAAGAAGAACAAGCTACATACAAATTCTCTCAGAGAGCCTCTCTCTGAATACAACATTTTAAAAACATAAAAAAATAAAAGTGTAATAGTGTATTTCATTTGTATATGAAAATTTCATACAACAAATGTTACACTCTTGTATTTAATATGATAATACAATCGATACAGAGATACAAGAGGTTTTGTGAATTAAGCAATTATAAATTTATTTAAAAATTAAATCGTCAATACATTTTGAACAGTTCATTCAAAAAGTTTCACTACAATGAATATATTTTTAAAAAGTATTACTTTGATAATTTTACACTAATTAATAAAAATAAGATATTGTATTTTTATCTTCTGGGTAAGATATCCTCCAAATGTTTGTAGGGTATGTTTATAGCTGCAATACACTATTGTGCTTAGTTGTGTTACTCTGTTCTTTTTTGTATTGTTGTTGTCTTGTTGTCAGTCGACAAACTGATGCTAGCTAGTAGACAGTGCAATAGTCTTGTAGTCGAAGAGTTGCAGGTTCGAATCCTGGAGATAAGTCAAAGTAGCTTCGCCGTTTGTACTCTTTTTTCAACTATAACTTTTCAAATAAATTTCATATTAAATCATCAATTAAATAATGTTGAATTAATATCTCATTCAGGATGTATATACATAAATTTTTGGTGTGTATATAAAGAATGTCTAAAATTGTTGTGTTCAAAGAATGTTTAAAATTGTTGTTGTGGACTTACCACGCGATGAATTCTGAATTCGAATCTTGGCCTGAGAAGCCAATTATATAACATACAAACATTTTTCTGATGCCTTTGCCAATATACGAATACACACGTCACTAAAATAATTAATAAAATATAATAACTACATTAAATTAAATTCATGTTGTTCTAATCTGAAATAACTTTGATTCAACATTAATCTCCGAAAATAGCATTACTTAATATGTGACTGGTCTCCAGTTTTTTGTTATGGAGACTATACCAATTAACACTGAAATTTATAAAACCAAAATTAAAGGGTATCCTATCAGTTAATGTAATACCATGTAATTTGTACAAATTGCTGTATCCTGGAAACCATAAGAGGCAAGGTCTAACAATTTTCAAAAAAGCTAAAATTAAAAAAAAACGCCAAAAACAGAAAAATATTTAAACTCTATTTTTTATATTTTATTCATATATTTATACATTTTTTTATAATAAATAAATTTAAATTTAAAATTCGAGAAAATCGCCATAATACAGAAATTCCTTTAAAAAAATGCTAAAGAATCGCTTAAACTGAAAATCACAAAAAAAAGCGGGAAAAGCGCCAAAATAAAAAATCGCCAAAAATAAAAATGACTACATCAGGTAAGATATTCGATTATATAGTATTACGAGTACATATCGTCGCCTCAGAATTGGTTTAGCGCATACGCCAAAAAGTCGTAGTGAATAAAAAAGACAAACAAGTTTTACATGAATTTTTTTTAAATATAAGCAATAGAATTCTTTTCTATTTTCACCGCTGCTACCAAAATATGTTTTGAAAAAAAATTAAATTTTTGTGAACTTTCATAACCGGCGGCTGCGTCTTGATGATGATGTTTTTGCTTAACCATCGCCGTCGAAGTTTTCTTACGGAACCTTCGTCTTTTTTATTATTAATTTCATATAAAATAAATAAAAAAACAAGAGCTAAATTCATTTTGTACGTTTTTTTACACTCAAAATATTATGTAAGCAAATTCAAATGAAAAATCATTTTTCAATTATTTTTCAACATTAATTTCATAACTATCACATTATCTATGTAAAAATAACCAAAAAATATTTTAGTTAGATTTAATATTATTGTTCGAAGTTCATTTGTTTCTATATTTTTGATTTGATTAGGACAAAGTTCGTATCGCTTTGTAAGCCAAACACTTAGTAGAACGGAACAACTAGCTGTTTTCCAGGGTCACTACACCTCCATCATCAGCGATCTTTGGTGTTTATATACTCAGCTTTGTAGAGACTTGCGAAAACACCTAACCATACCTAACTTTTTTTTTTTTTGGAATGTTCGGTGTGACAAACGAATAATGAGGCAACGATATGTAGTGTCCGTATGGAAGGAACCCTTCGTATGCGAGTCAAAGTCGCACTTTACTGAATTTATTTATTATTTTAATAAATCTCGTTATCAATTCAATAACAACAATTATTGAGTGAAAAACTCAGATATATTGCTTAGTTTATTTCAGTAATCGATTTTGAAAAAATGTTTACAACAGGATAGTTGGAAAAAAAATTATTGAATCACAGTATTTTTGTTATTATTTTTTATAAGTATGTGTAAGACAAAAACGAATTTTTTAAATTTGTTTACCAGTAACGTAGTTCTGAAACAAACAAAAATTAGATTCTCCTTCCTTAAAAAGTTTCAGTCCTTGCTAGTCTTAGTTTACAAGCATTATTCATGAGGTGCAATTTAGTTTTTTTCACAATCCAATTTATAAATTGGCTATGTCTCAACTTTTAGTTTTAAGCAGCATTCTTCAAATTAAACACTTGTACTACGTTGCTCTTGCAAATCTTTACAAATCGAAGTGATGGGATTTTTCCATTTGCATTCCAGTGCTTTTCAAATGAAGTTTTCATTATATTTCTTTACATTACTTTCAAATACATTAAAAAGATTATTTATCATGGCATAAAAGTTTATAGTGATTATATACATGTGCATGTAGCACCACCACGATTTTATCTTTGCGGTTTTAATAACTCTCGTATTTTAACTTGCAACACCACACCACACACACACACACACACACTTTTGCATCTGCTCTACCTGAAATTGTTATTACCACAAATGCTAAATTTTTTCTTGGTTTTGACAGCGATTTTGGTGTTTTGTTAACAACTTTTATAAGAATTGTATTGTAAAAATAATAACATAAAACAAATGGCTGTTGCAGTTGCAGTTGCAGTCATATGCAAATTGTCACACCATTTAAAATTGCGGCTTTATTATAGTGTTTTTCACCTTACAACGACACGACACGACACGACTTATCTTAAATATTTTTTTGTTCTAGCAGTGTTTTTTTTAATATTTTTATATTTTACTTCAAAATATCCACCGCATTTGAATGCTGAGAATTTTACCACAATTGCGGTTTTATTAACGCTTCTGCGGATACACTTTTGCACCAACTCACATTCAATCCATTTATTGTATTCGTAACACTGCATAATCTCTAAATTCAAGTGCTTTAAATGCGAGTAATAAAATGCAGTCTACTTTTATGTAAATTTCATTTCAAATTTAGAACATACAATTAAACACCATCAACGGCTGCAGCAAGCGAAATGTAATACAAAAGTATCTAACATTAAGCCAACAGCGTTTAGCTAGGTCGCAGTGTAAGTGTAGAACTACAGACAGATATTTTCTGCATTTGTGTGAGTTTTTTAATATAAGGAAGTAGAGCATACATTCATACATGTGTGTGAACAATTTTAATTCGCTAAAATGCGGAATCAGGTACATTTCCGCTGTTAAAAGCTTTCTAGAAAAGTTTTTCATTTTTATTTCAGTTTTTTATTTATGTTCGTTTGTGGGTAAAAACACACTTTCTCACTATAAGCATGCACTAAAATTAATGGCAGTTTTTGGTTATAGTTAAAATACAAGAATTTGAAAGAAAAACGTACAACAAGCGTAAACAATTCCAATGAGATCGATAGAAATAAAAATAAAAACGAATTGCAAAATAAATCAAATAAATGATACGAATTAAAAGAAAAAAAATTGGAATGTCAGCAAAAAAAAAAATAAGTGCAACCTTTAGTAATTTATTGTCATGAGTTGCATGGAAAACATTTTGCTTCATTAATGCTCCATCCACATTCAACATTTTGTACACACTTTTCACTCACTCACAGACTCATGCGAATTTATCTTAATTTTTGAATTTGCATACAATTAAAATTTAAATGAAGTTTATCGTGGCATCAAATAAAAAAAAATAGCAGAAAATAAAACTATTTCGAAATTAAAAATGTGATATAAGAGGAGTTAATGTTAAACCAAAAAAAAAAAAATCAGGACACATGACGTGCAACTGCCATTAAAATCGGGGTCATTTTAAATATTTATTTTGCTAGCAAAATTTTCAATGTTTTGCAGTAAGTTTTTATTGCAATATTATCTTTTTTTTTTTGCTGATATTTACATATTTATTTGGGGTATTCACAACATTGTCGTAAGTGTCATAAGGGTCATAGTGTCTTAACATTTTAACATAGTTTAAAAAAAATTGTTGTTGTGGCTCAAACAAAAAGGTCATAAAGTAAGTAATAAGACTTTCTCAGCTGTGTTTATTGTTTGTCATAACTACCAGTTTTGTCAACTCGGTGCTTTTCGCACCGTTTTTAGTGCTTTTTGAAATTTTCGACGCGAAAAATTTTGAAGTTAGTGCTCAGTGCCTTTTTAAATTCATTTCGGTGCTTTTTGTTTCGAGTCGGTGGCACTAAGCCAAAAATTCGAAGAAAAATTTCCTCATCTATTATTTCTTTTGAGGAAATGTACATATATACAAAAAAAATAAGCTCTGAACTTAAATGGAGCATTTAAAAAAATTCTACCAAGTTTACACAAGGCTTGGTGGAAGAAATAAGCACCATGTTTCCCTTAAACTTTAACATTTAAATCATAATTAATATAAAAAATGTTTTGCCACGCAACAAAGAAGACATAATAGAAGTATTTACCCAAGTATAGTTTAATATCGAAATTTTGTCTAATCTAGGGAAAATATAACTAGTGCACTATCGAGTTTTCAGTTGAGAATTATCGGATACTTATAATTTGATTGAATTCGAAAAATACGTTTGTTTCCTTACGAAAAATTATTAAACATAAAATTTTTTTATAATAACTACAAAAGGCTTTATCAAACTGATTTGAGAATTCACTGATTTTTATACAATTAAAATGTGTATCGGATGCCTCAAATTTATAGCTTTAAAAATGTATTGCAAAGTCAACCGATTATTATATTTTTTATATGCATATTTGTGTCTAATAATTTTTTTTTAATATATGATAATAATTAAAAATTTAGTGCTATTTTACTTAAATTACGCGCTTTTTTAGTGGTTTCAGTGCTTTTTGAAATTTAAAAGTTGACAACGCTGATAACTACATGTAGAAATGCGTCAGAGTTTACCAAAGGAATTGAGAGAGAGAGAGAGAGAGTAAGTAATGTACAAAGGTGCTAAAACCAAAATACAAATAAGTACAATATTTATAATTGTTAATTATGAGGGGTTGCTCACAGCAGTCATATTTTTTCGTGTTATTAATTTAATATGTTTTAATTTATGAGTACTATTTGAATACCCCAATTGTATTCAAATCTTAAGTATATGTATATATAAATAATTAGGCCTGACCAGTGTCGGACGTAAACGTAGTGATAGTAGTTTTTAATCCAGAAATGTCGAATTAAGCACAAAAATATTTTCAAGAAGTTTCATCTGGAGTGTTGAGTATTAAAACCCTAGTGTACGTATTTTTTAATCGGATAGGTCCGGTTAAATTGAAAATGTTACGAGCAAGGGCATAAGGTTGAGACTCGAGTTTTGTAAAGTATTTGCTGCGTATTTTGCAATTTCTTCAGTCACTGGTGGCACATTTAAATCACAATGTAAATTTTAATTTTTTTATATACCATGGAGCAGATGTTATTAACCTTAACATGGGGAACAACTTGTTTAACGATTCTAATGGGAGACAAGCATCTTTTCGTAGGGTAAATGTTACTGTACATACTTCTGTTCGTTTAGTTTTATTCTCTATAAGTTTAACCATAGTTCAAGCTTTGTTATACTCGTATATTCCTGAATATATCGGGATGCCTCGTGAGGGTTTTCGTGCATACTAAGGCATGCTGTATTATCGGCATATGTAGAAGTGGAGATATTACTGCTCAAAAGCATATCACAAATATAAATCAAATACAAAATTGGCCCCAATATACTCCCCTGTGGGACACCGGAAAATATAGATTCAGGCACACTCATGAAGAAGAAGATGTCTTCAATTTTAAAATTAGGATTTTATGCCACACTTTATCAACCATCAATAAATAGGGCAGAACAATACTTCTTTTCTTCAAAAGTTCTTTTTCTAAATTGAACCAATCTATGAGTTTGTTCAATGGTGCTATGCTGACTTCTGAAACCAAAGTGATAGTCTGGTATGTATGTACATATTATCTGTTAGAATTTGGGACAAGATTATCATGAGCAGCTTTTCGAAGAGTTTTGACATAGCTGACACCAAACTTATTGGCCTATATAACTCAGTTTTGGTAAGATCTTTGGCCGGCTTTGGAATCATTTTGACCTTGACAAGTTTCCAGCTGTGGGGATAATACTTCAGTCGTAATATGGCATTAAGAATAAACAGCAGGATTCTTATTGCATTATGAGGCAAGTTCGTCAGCAATATCTCAAGCTTTCTTAGGGTTGAGTTGAGCAACTAGTTCATGTAAATCACGCAGCTTAAACTTTAAGGGTCGAGGGGGTAGAGCAACTACACTCGGCAAATCAGCTATACCTGGTACATGTGTTTGGCGTAAATACGGATTTTAAGTGCTCAGCAAATGTTTTACATTTTTTCGTATCGCTTCTTGCCCAAACTCCGGCAGGTGTGCGCAGAGGTGGTTTAAACTCAACGGGTGTTTTAAGCTTTCTAGCAGCGCGCCGCAAAGAGTAACTAGATTTTGGTGTGACATCGAGGCCTTCCAAATAGTTTTTAAAATATGCAGTTTTTTCAGATGCAAGCAACTGTTGGAGTCGTTTAGTACACTCTTTAAATCTGATTTACGTACTTTTTCACAATGTATTGTTAAGAGTTAACGTGAACTTTAACTGACAGTTCGTCATACAAAACTTGCCGCTAAAGTCCCTGTTATCTTTTAACCATACATTGTGAAAAGATACGTTAATGTTTGGGGTGATTTGTGCTGTTTCCATTCCCTTTAGCTCTTCTTTTTTAAAAAACGAGACGTTCAATATCTGTAGAATAAATTCTATGCTCAGCACCCTGTTTAATATTTTCGTAAATGTTAAATTCGATATCATCGGATGTTCTTAGCTGAATGTTTTCCGTACAATGACTACTGAGATATTTTTTTGAACCCAGGGCAATTAACACAATTGATCATCTTCGCATATGGATAAGGTAAATCACTTCATAGTGGGCCACAAATTGTAACGATCGTGGGAGAATGATCGGAGGAGAGACCTAGAGAACCTTTAACATGAATTAAATACAATAAAATTTAAAAAATAAAATTGAACCGGCTTCCAAAATAAGCAGTAAAAATTTTAAAAAAATAATTGAGGCAAAACATTTTTATATATTTTACCCATAGCGCTGTTTGAAGTCGGCGCTTAGTAGTTTAAGAAATTCTACATTTACAAATTTTATTTGTTTAGTTACCAATATTATTGCCATCGAATTCTGAAAGCACTATAGGGTTCACACAAAATTTTTTTTATTTAACTGAGGGTCTGTAAGTTCATAACATTTAAATTTGTAAGTTTATAACATTTAAATTCGAAAGAATTTTCTTTCGAATCGAATTACAGAGTGAGTAGACCCCCTGAAACGAAAATATTTTCAACTTTTTTCTTATTTTTGAATTCCGTAAATGTTTTTTCAACTTTTACTGGAAACATAAAATTTTAAGAAGTAGTACTAGTAGTTTGAGTGGTCCCTCCCAGCTTGGCTAAAATTATAGGCCCCACCCACCTTTCTGAAGGCATTATCGTGTCTCTTTCAGAGCTCAATGTGTATGCCGACTTTCATAAGAATCCCTTGCGTAGAAGCATGTGAAATATGATATTAATTTTTAATGGGCAAGGCCCACCCACTTTTTTAAGCACAATGTGATGTCATTTCATTTTCAAAATGTTGGGAATCATATCAGTTACAGTACGTATTATATAATATAATACTAAAAACTTTTTCAAAGGCAAAATTATGTTAATTTATGAACTCAGGGCGTGTAAAAAATCCCCCACTCAAGCGAAACTCTTCGTTCACAAAAGGTTTGCAAGAAAAGTTCTAATCAATTGCTGGCCACCCTGGCAAGTAATTTAAGCAATTTCACGGTTCACTCATTTCGCTTGGAACATTAATGAACACAGACAGCCCTTTAAAATACAATTCTAAAATTTATGAAATGAATTTAATCAACTTCTTTCGGCAACTTCAATAAAAACAAATCATAATCATTTATTTCCGACTCCATTTTAATTTTAATTACATTTTCTCACCTCTTGATGTTGTGAAAACATCATGTTCATTTTAATTTCCATCTGTCTTTTTTAACTGTTTTTTTCTTTTGCCAAAAACGCCTCGGCCTGCTGATGTAGATGTAGTTTTTATTTTCCACTTTGCAATATTTGTTTGTGTTTTTGGCTTGGATGTCATCTTGGACAAATATTATTTAATTGTATGAATCATTTTATACGAATAAAAAATGTGACAATTTATTTGAGTTGACGACGATTTGTATATAAAAGTGCCCTACCATAACTTTTGTATGCCAATAAATTATTTAGACTTTTGACCAGCAATTAAAACTTGGTAAATTAGTGTAGACAATAAACTACAATGGCAAGGCTGTTGTAAATTTAGAAATGGTAAAATTTAGCTTTCATTACATTATTTCATTACATTCAGCAAATTGTAATAGATCAATCAAAATAATTCACAAATTACATCTACAATAAAGGATGAGTATATAAAGCGGAAATCAACATCAACTGACACCACACACAGTGGACCAAGCAAAAAGGAACGCTGATGATTAAGGTGTAGTGACCTTCGAAGACAGCTAGTTGTTCCGTTCCACTATGTGTTTGTCAGAATATTTATAATTTGCTTTGGTGTTATTTGTTCATAAATAGTTATTAGTTAGTTATTATTGATTTAGCTTAATCAAATAATACATAAAGAAACAAATGAAGATCCAACAATAATAGTTAAAACTAATCAAAATTTTTATATTTTTGTATTTAAGGGGAAAACGAAATTATTTATTGAGAGTGAAAATATGGTGAAAGTATTTTTTCAAAGTTTTCATTTTTGAAATGACAGCAATTAATCGTTTGAAAATAATTGTTTTAATGTTTCGCTCTCCTCCTCGCATGCAGTCTGGTTATTGAATTATTTCTTTTAGAATTGGGAGTAGAACTGATGAATCTTTTTTTAATTATATTTTAAAATTTAAATTATCACCTATAGTGTCCATATAATTCGTCGCTCTTTAATAAACAAAACTTCTTGCTGACTCTCCTCCACCACTTTACAATCATTTCTTTTTTTTTCGTTTCGCCTAAGGTACAAGCATTTTGAAAAGCAATATTACAAGTTACAACATCGTCAACATCTCTTAAAGAAGAGACACTAATTAATTGCAACGCCACTTGATAGTCGTGTTAGTAATTTGTCAGGAGTGCAATAACTATCCTGGCAAATGGAAAAGCACGCTCCTAAAATATTTTATTATTCAAGTGAATAACAAAAAAAAATACTATTCAATTGTTTGAGCCGGAAATACAGTTGAAAGTGAGCGTCCTAATTTTCTTAATTGAGCAAAAAATTTAGTTGAGTTTTCGCAAGAAATGCGAAAAAGGACTACCAAAAACAGAAATAAAAGTTTTATTAAAAAACCAACAGAAAGTTTTTTCTGTATGACCTAATTTTACTGTGTGATTCTAATTTTACCACTGTGTGATTCTTCAAATTAATTACAAGACTGCACAGCGTGTCAGAAAATGAGGATGAGAGAAGGCTGAATAGGCAAAACGATTCTGTAAAACATCGTGAAAAAAGGAAAAAGAATGCTAGATTTTTACTTTATATTCAGTTCAATAATTATTTCACGTCTTTTGTAAATGTATTAATATCTAAAATCTCACACACCAAATCTTTTTAAAAGTGTACCAAACACTCATACCTAAATAAGAGCGGCAAGCGTTGCATTAGCGGCAGGGTACGTACTTTCAGTACAATGAAATAATATTTTATCATTTAAATGTACTGAAAATGCGTACCCTGCTGCAAATGCGACGCTTGCTGCTCTTATTAAGGTATGAGGGAAAGGCAAACAGCTGAGCTCTTATTTAGGTATGAGGGAAAGGCAAACAGCTGAGCTGACGAGTTCACTTCGATTGATTGCTTTACACAGTAAAATGTTGTGGTTTAATTTTTTTATGCTCAGCGGTTTTTTAAAAATATTTAAAATTTAGGAAATGAATGCTTACTTTAGGAAAGGGATAGAAGAAGGATTCAGAAGACAGATGGTGAAGGAAGAGATAGAGGATAGCTGCATTCTCTGATTTTTACAACGTTTTTTAATAATGCAGCGCTGCAGCGCCTCTGGTGTCCATGAATCATACTAAATTTTTGAAGCTGTGTTTAGTAGCCACTTTACTTTGTCATTGATTCTGCTACACAATATCACTGAAAGAGGACGCTTTGATATTACATTAGCATTAGTAACAGCTGAAGCCGCTGTAGTTCAGTGATCAATGTTTATGCCTTTATCAGTTGAACTTTGCTACAACAATTGATACCAAGGGACACACAATGCACATCAAAAAAATTAGTGGTCTTGTTATTAAATGAATGGAGCTCGAACCTAGAACCTTCGGCTTTGTAGTCAACGTGCTAACTACTTCGGCCAACTCCACCCTTTTGTACTTGCACTAACCCCCTTGCCTTATCCAAGGTAACACAAACAGGCCTGTTATTTGTACCCACGTAAGCTGAAAATTTACTTTCATTTCTCAACAACGTGCCAATCTAATCTTACCTAGCCTGTGGGTGTAATCTAGATCTTTCTCTCATTTTCTTCTACTCGAATACGCCTCCTCATCTCTTTCTCACTTCATCATTCTACCGCTCGCACTCACAGGTCACCTGTTTGTAGAGTTAAAATTACATCTACAAATCACTGTAGATATTTTGCGAAACACTGATTTTTCTCCACCAAATTACCAAATTTTTTAAACCTATTTTTAACAATTTCATCATCAACTGAATTTAGAGCACTGTGCTTTAAATTTTTGGTGAGCAATGGATAAAAAAGGAAGGTGCGTTTTATAGAATTTTTTTCAACAAACACAACCTGCGAAGCGAGTTGTTGTGGGGAAAATACACAGGATCTATGTATGTCGGGAATAGAACCGATAACCTCTAGACTGACAGGCCATCATCGCTAACACGTAGCCACAGGGTCACGCTTTGTAAATGAGAGGAAATAAAGCAGGTCCGGTTATAGCCGCGTTAAAAATTCTTGCAGCTGGAGTTAGCTATAGAACCACACACACACAGGACATTTAAGTCAATCGCTGATAATTACGAAAGGCTACAGAAAAGCCCCCTTTCTAGAGCACAAAAGTGTTGGCTTTTAACTACTAGGCAGATGCATAAGAAGTGATTTATTTACTCTTCCTCTACTTCATCTTCGTATCCTTAACAATAATTATTGTATGGAATCTGCAGCTTTTTGGCATGGGTAACAAAAGGACAGTAGTATAACAATCTTTTATATTTTACGGATGCACCGATCGCGCGTGTGTTGGTGTGGAAAGGAGCTTTCCAATTATAGATTATAGCCGTAAGATCATTTTGCTTTGAAAGTTTAAAAAATCATTTAATTCACAATCGAATTGAATGAAATATATAAATTTTAAGTGCATTTTGTCACGAACTTGAGTACTTTTTTTAATGTTTTTAAGATTAATTTGTAATTTTTTGTAGAGAATTTGTTCGTTTTTTTTGGCTCATTAAAATCCGAGTCCTACTTTTTAGATAAAATATATCTATGCTACATATGTATGTATGTAATCTATCACCTTATACTGTTATAGTTTTAAGTCTCGTTATGACTGAGGCAGTAACATGAGATGAGATGGTTGGGTTTACGTGGCTGCCCGCTTCATGCAAGCATTCAAGTAGAATAAGATGATTGCGTTTTGAAAATGAGATGAGATACCAGCCCATAATGGAAAATATTTTATATGAAAAATATGTTCAATAGCGACATATAAAATTTGTTGCAATATTAGCAAATACTAAATTAACGCTTCCTCGGATGGTGGGATACAACAAACAAGATGATAAAAAACCGAAACTCAGCAAATTTTCATGGAATGTGGATTCGGCTTAGGTTAGATGGAAGATGGATAACGGACAGTACTCCTAAAGTAGCCTACCTTGCAATGGTAGTTTTAATAACTTTTATTGATCAACTTATGTGTATATATGTAAATATTCTTTTAAATAAGGTAACATACTTTTTGGCAATAGCTTTCCTATTGCAACTTCCTTTATGATTGTGACAAAGTGTCTTGCACAAATGTTTTTTCAAGTCACTCATCACCCCATCCCTGCATTGAATTCAGTACGGCTACATTTAAATCAATCATATTTCTAATTTTGTAAAATAACAATCACACAATGCTTGGCTTTCGGGTGGTCTTAATTTGCTACATGACATTAAATAAATTTAACTTATTTTTGAAAATAAACGGATTTACATCTTTAATATCCCTTAAAATCATATTTACCCAAAATCTGCCACAAAAGTAGACAACAAATACATACGAGTGAATACAAAGCAAAACCAGCAAGAGAGCCAGATAGAGACTGTCACAGCAGTGTTGTCAGTTTAGGGGATTTGTCCCCATATTGTGGAGTTTATTTCGCGATTGGAGATGAAAATTTTTTGTTGGACATCTGGAGATTAGTTAAGGATGATAACCAAATTTTAGGGGATTTTTTGGCACTTTTTTTATAACTGATGGTAACAAGAATGATTTTTGAACTAAGAAATATGCATCTGGCAAGTCTAAAAATGTGTGTTATTATTCAAAGTGAATGCTTTCTAATAAAGAAGAAGTATCAAGGCAGATTAACTACTAATGAACACTACCAAAACAAAAATATGTAACAATATGCAATATGACTTGTTGAAAGCACTTCTTAGAATAAGCACACACTTTAAAAATAATTCAATTTATTGTGACAAATTTATTCCTTCTGCTGAAATGCTAAAGCTTTTTAACACAACTACTATCAAAAACAAAGTTTCCGAGGCTGATGAATTAAAAGATTTCGATTCTGAAGTTTTTGAAAAAATATTGGTTACAAATTTTTTAATACTTGTGTATATTAAACTATCTGTTATTTTTTCTTTGCAATTTTTATACATACAAACAAAATTAATATGAATGTAAATAGGTTTGTTCATTTACTGAAAATTATTACGAATTTGTGACAATTGTTACTGGAAAGTGTTCATTAACTCAAAAAGTTTGCAAGGAGAGAGCGTCAAAAGATAGAAAAAAATTGAGAGACAAACAAATTCGTACAAATTATTGCTAGTAAAATTATTACTTCCAACCACCTGTTATGTGTTTTGTTGTCAAATAAATTATTTAAAAAATATTTGAAAAAGGAACACTGAAAAAATATGAATTTCTTTGTTTAAAAACTTGTATACGTATGAAAAAAGAAAGCATGTTTTCTTAATTTATTGTTTTGTTCCATGTATGATTAAGAGTTAACGTGAACTTTAACTGACAGTTCTTCATACAAAACTTGCCGTTAAAGTCCCTGTAAGCTTTTAATTGTACATTGTGAAAAGGGTCGATACTTGGGGGCCACACGTTCAATTTTTGACTATCAATTCCATTCAATTTGTAATACACTCACACTTTTTTCACTAACACAATCAAACTTATTGAATTGAAAACTAGATTGCTTTCAAATTCACCTATCCATTTAAATGGCAATTTAGTTTTCAATTTGAGCAGCTGGTCGCAGCACACATTGATTGAGGCTACAAATTTGAGTGGTTTCTTCGTCGGTGGCATTTAAAAAATTAAATTGATTATCAATTTGTGTCACAGACATTAATTTCAAGGAGTTTTTACACACAATATGTGTAATGGAATTGAAAGCCATTTATTGAACGTGTGGCTGCAGCGAAAGCCACATAAATTCAATTTTAATTCTTGTATTTTTTATTGGAATAAAATTAAAAAAGTATGAAAAATGCATAAAAATAGTAAATATAATGAAACTGTGTAAAAAATTTCATATTAAATATAAATTTCTAAGAAAAATTGCAATTTAACATATTATCAAACAAAATACATCAGAAAAAGTACAATTGTATCATAATTTCCATCCATGGTTCTGATATGAATAAAATTTTCTTGCAAGTTTTTACAAGTAAACCGTTCATTTACTTTTTAATATTTGGGAGAGTAATTTGTAAATTTCCGCCTTACTCTCTCGCTGCTAGTTTCTGCTGGAAAAGTAAATGAACAGACCTAATATGTATAGCTATCTATATAAAAACATTTTATTGAATAAATACATATGTTTTTTTTGTCATTAGTTTGTAAATAAAATTTAAAAAAATTTATTTGTTTCTCAAAAGAAACATTTAAATCAAAAAAACTCACTTTGGGATTTTGGGGATGACAAATCAAAAATTAGGGATAAACTCTAGACTGGCAACACTGTCCACACAATTGTGCAACAATTTAGTTCAGTGTGTGTTTTTTAGACAAACAGTAACTTTCTTTCCCATTGATTTAGGCATCAAACGTGAGACAATGCCTCATAAGCGCATTTAATGCATCAATTGGAAAATCGGTTTGGCTTTCTTGCTGTTTTTGCTAAAATATTATTATATTTGTTGAAAAGAAAGAAAGAAAAAAAAAAACAATTGCAACACATGGTGTCATTCAATTCTAGTTCAATTTGGCAAATTGTTTTCTTTTCTCCGCTCATACATAATTTTTTTTAATGTTTTTGTAGTAAAGTAATCGGGTTTTCGTATTTATTTAGTTCTTTTGTGCTCAGTCAGTTACGTGCCAATTTGTTGCATTTAATGCGTAACACAGATTTACGTGTTTAATACAATCTGCAAGATCATGGGTTAATTTCTGAAAATGTCCCTTTTCACTCATTCATTCGTTCATTCATTTATTTATTTATTTATTGTTTGCAATTTCGCATTTAGTTTGTACGTGATTTTAATAATAAAGCTGATTTTGTCCATTTTGTGTAGTATTTTTCCCATTGTAATTTTTTGAAACTTTTATTTTTTTTCTTAAAAGAAAATATCCTTGTTTTCCTTTGGGGCACACGTAAAAAAAATAAACATGATTTTGCTGACATCTTTCGTATCTTGCTGGGTTCAGCAATTTTCTATTTATTAAATATTCTTTAAATGGAGATAATACAATTTAGATTTGCTGTATAGCAAATCTATTTCAATTTGTATGTTATAAATGGAAAATTAGAAAAGTTTTTAAAAATTTTCAAAATTTCATTTGCAGCTTAGGGAAACCACTAATGTTTGAGTTGGCTTTTAAATTGTAATTGCATAGCATGAACGGTGGAAAATGAGTTCGTTGCGTTTGAAAACACGTGCAGTTATTTGCTTGTGTTTATAAAAATGAAATAAAATCATGTCCCGAAAACATTCCTTTGAATCAACGATGTGTGACTGACCTGTCACAAAACAAACTGTTTCTATTGTCACCAATCGCACTTGATGTTCAAATGGTGGTGCATGCACTGACTCTCATGCGGTATGTTAATATAGTTCGTGATGGGTATGAAGAGTGGATGGATGCTTTTCTAATGAGTGAATATTATGAAATCTAATGAACAGTGGTTTTTATGAAATCAAATTGTTTCATCTAGCACGGAGCCTATAAGGTCTTATATGTATAATATGAAATTTAAAAGCTTGTAGATTCTTTTTTAATTTGCACAGAATGAAAATTTCCAGGCGGCATATATCGAATGCCGTTCTCGATATCGTTCGAAATTGTAAAATATTTCCATATAAGCTTCGTTGAAACATTTATAAATTTTCGTTCGATATCGAGAGTCATAATTTGCCCCAAATAATGGGAGTCAGGGTAATATAGCTTTTCAGCATTACCTTTTTGGTTGATTACCCATAAAACTTTTGTGTTACTACCCAGTCTCTGGAATAATAGAGAAACAAATGTGCATATATTTATTAAAAAGAAAAAGCTTTGATACATGCCTGGCAAAGCTGTAGCGTAAACTTGAACATCCCGAAGTTTAAAGACGATAGAAGAGAAAGTAGCCTTTCGGCGCGGAACTTCGAAGTCTAACCAGTGGTTTAATACTGGTACTACGAGCTTACGAATAAATGTAAAACCCCTAACCGGTCGGATAGTAAAAATGATCGGACAATATAGCCAATATCTTTTTTTAAGTGGATATAGTGAAAAGAACCGTAAGTTTTAATTTACAGGTGAAAAAACATCAGGTAAAGAATAGTGAAGACCGTCTGCTTCAGCCGGTTTGCACGTAATGAAAAATCACAAGTAAATTTTATTTATAAAAAGTGTTATTGAGATTAAAAATCAGGGGTAAGTTAAAATACATATTATTTTTAATTGCCATACTCCCACAAATAATTTGTATTTGGAATCAAGGATTGGGGTGTCAAGAGTTTTGCAATATTTACACCATTTATTGGCTTTTCTATCGACCAAAAAAATAATAAAATGAACTGGACATCATCTGGACTGGACGATGGATATACTAAGTTGTTCTTAGTCCAGTTTTTGACCAGATGATTGCCCTTCGAGCCGTTTATTTTTGAAGGCAATAAGTGCAGCAGTTATTGCCAAACGGAAGTCTGGAAGCTGTAAGAGCGGTTCTTGATCGGATATATTGTTAAAAGTGTTGACCTTTTCGGTGTGCCGTTGTCTCAACAACAATAAATTCAATTATTTCATCAGTAAAAAGTAGTTAAAAAGGTGTATGGTTATTTTGAGGCAATGAAAGTAACGACCATCCTCGAAACGCTTGCTCATTTTTATGTAAGCACATCGAAGCTTGTGCCACACTAGTTTCGATAGCGTTTTCGAGATTTCAGATAGTGCATGGTAACAGTTTACTAAACACAAAAAAATAATACTTTAAAAATAAGCCAAATAGAGTCATACATCTACCAAAAACATCCAGGATTAGTTTGAACTGATGGTCCGATAGCTTCAGCTGCTGGCAATAGAGATCAGGCTCTTTTGCGTTTAAAGGATGCTTTTGTTGTGATTGTAGTTGATGTCGACGCCTCTTGTGTCAGATCAGTTTCAACTACTGCTGCACTTGCGAAAGTTAAATAAGCCCATAAGTCCATTGTGCTAAAGTTCAGAAGCTTAACGCCTCTATAAATGTATCCGTGGTCTCAGCCACAGTCATACTTTGAACACATTCTGCTATGGTCTGTTTTGCATTATTTTGCAATGTTTTGGTCTCGATACTATCGAAAACATTAGTAAAGGGTCCGCCAGATATCTTTTTTTTTAAATGCTATAAAAAAAAACTACTGAATATTTTCTCAAATTTCTTTTTTTATTTGAAAGTACAATCCTTCCGGTTAATAATGGCTGCCTTGGCTGGCCATGCAGTAGCCTACACGATCGGTCCAATTTTTAAGCACATTATCGATTGTGTGCAGCTTTATTTCACCAATGGCTTCATGAATATTGTCCTTTAAAGCGTCAATTGTCTCTGGCTTGTCGGCGTAACACTTATCTTTGACGGAACGCCACAAATAATAGTCAACGGTGTCAAATCGCAGCTCCGAGGTGGCCAAACGACATCAGCTCTGACGATAATGCGATCTTCAAAAACAGGGCGCAAAACATCGAGTTTAGCTGCGGCTGTGTGGCAATTAGCGCCGTCCTGTTGAAACCAAATATTGTCAATATCCTCCTCTTCAATTTTTGTGAACAAACATTCGTTCAACATGGCCCGATAACGATCGTCATTGACTGTAACAGCCACTCCTTGCTCATTTTCGAAATTATGCCTCAGGACCAAAATCCGCACCAAACAGTGACTCGTTTTGGGTGCGTCGGCTTTTCAATGTATGCGTGCGGGTTTTTTGTGCCCCAAATGCGACAATTTTGCTTGTTTACAAACACGCCAAGACCAAAATTAGCTTCATCTGAAAAGCAGGCCCACTTAGCGAAGCGAAAATGCATTGAATGGTCAGTTGGCTTCAACTCCTGAACCAATTGGACTTTGTATGGTGTCATACCAAGGTCTTTGTGCAAAATTCGTCTCAATGATGTCTCCGAAATGTTCAATTGTTGAGAACGACGGTGAATTGATGTTGATGGCGCTTCACGCACACTTTCTGCAACAGCAGCAATATTCTCGGGTGTACGCACTGTTTTTAGCTTCTCACGCTTTGGCGTATCGATGAGGATGCCAATTTCTTTCATTGTTTCACGAGATAACGAAGATACGGAGCTGACAGTGCTTCTGTTCTTCCAAAATCCGTACGCAATTTTCGCACACATTCTGAAACATTACCATGATTTTCAAAGTAATGTCGCAATATTTCCCAGCGTTGTTCAAACGTATACACAACCATATTGGTTCAGCGGAAGGATAAAAGTAATTATTTGTCAAATAAGACATCAGCTAAGTGTTACCATTCACAAAATAAGCACTAGTTGAAAAAAAACGTTAGATGGCGAACCCTTTATAATCCTTAAGACTGTCATCGCTTTCAAAACTTTCATCTGTGCTCTCTATAGAACTTTCCACAACAATGATGAATTCGATAAGTCCTAATTTACACTATGCAAGTTTTGTTGCTAAGCTGATTAGTCTGTTAGGAGGGAGTGACGAAAGAAAAAGAAACGTTTCTGTTCCCCTCGTCTCTCTTTCCCACAAACTAATCAGCTTAGCAATAAGACTTGCATAGTGTAATTTTGGACTAAATAGCTCATTTGACATTTGATCCAAATTTATATTTTTCTTATGAGCACATTTAGTAAGATCCATCTTTTATACAATTCTAAAATAAAGGGCTAAAATATTACAATAATAAAAGAAAGAGGGATATTTTAATGCACACAAACCGGCAATACGGTCTTCACTAATTTATTTCAAAAGCATAGCAAGGCACTTTATATTAAATCAAATCGAATTCATATCAGGTGGTCTCAACAGGACAGTTGACTATTTTCACAGCTGGTGAGTTAACTTTATACGAATATGGCTCGGCTTAAAAGTGCATCAAAAATATTTTATTTTATTTAGCCAAAAAGTGCAGAAAAGAAAATCATATCACAAGGCTATTTTTTCCACTTGTAATTTGAATATCCGTTAGATGTCAACACACATTATTTCAAGGCGAATTCATACTATGTGATGTCAACTGCCAAGGTGACTTTTTTCGCCGCTAGTAATTTGAATATTCATTAGATGTTAACACACACAGTTTTTAGTACATTTTTTTGACATCAAAAGTATAAAGGCCCAACTATAATGTGAATAAGCGAACTTCAGCAACTGTGCGGTTACATATAAAATGTATGTGGCAAACTATAATGTACTTATGGAACTTTTCGTCAAGTTTCGTCAAATGTCATTTGCTTAAGCTAAGTGCCAAACTGAACGCATATTCCGTACGGAAAACACGGTTTGTGTACTTTTTTAAAATCAAGCAAACAGCATCAGAAAATATTCATTATAGTTTTAAATATTTTTTTTATTATTTCTTATTTTAAACTCAGAAAAGAAAGTAAAACTTTTATTTTCATTCTTTTTTTACAATACACCTATCCACACATACACAAGTTAATTTGATTGAATTGCATTTATTTATTAGTTTTAAGAGGAAACAAAATTACTAAAAAATTGTGAACAATACGTATATGTGCAGCTGTGGCTAAAGAATGCTTAAGTGAATGTAAGTACATTGTGGCCACCTAAAAGTCACATCTGAATTGCTTAAGTATTTGACAGACTTATCGTTCAATTCTGGCATTAGCTTAAGCCAGGGGGTCTACTCTGTAATTCGAAACGATAGCAATTGCTTTCGAATTGTAATCTTAATAGCATACAAATTCGAACGCATTTTCTTTCGTTTCGAAATACAGAGTAGACCCCCTGCTTATTCATATTATAGTTGGGCCTTAAATCTTTTAAAAAGTGAATTGAGCCGATCATACTTTATATGAATACGCCTTGTCGTAATGGAAAGTACTCGTAACTTTATTTATTTATTGAAGTATGGTAGAAAAGTATTATAGTATTAAAAATACATTAACATTAACGGAAGTTAAAGAGGATAAAAGTAGTTAACTCTGTGGCCATTGTAGCGCCAGCTGAATATATATATGTCCAAGTATCGTGCTTAAAATCTGACCAGCCGCTTACCTTCTGCATGCATACACATATGCATACATAGACGAGTACATTTATTAGCATTTATATTGCGATGCGCTCCAGTGTTTGTGTTATTTTGATGGTCGACTGTCTCTAGTTTTGACACCATCTAATAATGTTCCCGACTGCATATCCATACATAAATACAATGGTTTGCAGTAGCTGTTGTTGCAGTGACGGTGATTAGAAGGCTCGTGGTTTTTGTTACGCTTGACAGACAGTTTTATTTTTTTTTCGAAAATCAAATATATAACAAATTTCCTAACAACAACAACAACAACAGCAATAATGAAACACTATTAAATGATGATGAGTGAGCGGTGTTGCATTAAAATCTTCGTTGACTAGATTTTATACACGTACCACACCGATAACAGATGTTTAGAGTACACGGTTGGCGTAACGTTAACTATTAAAATACTCGTACACACACAATTTATGTTTTGAACGAAACCAAAAATGTAAGTATTAAGATGATTGTGGTTGAAACATGCAAAGAGCACCTGCCGTCGAGAACAAAAAAAAATTATTTTATAAAAAAAAACTCATCTAGAAGCACTTCGAAATCATCATTACATTGATCGCAATCACCAACCATCATTATCATCAACTATACAAGTAGAAGCAATTAACAATCGCACACTATGTACACCAGGGGTATACACATGTACTCGTATATTTTTTTTAAAGAAGAGTAATAAAATTAAAAAATACACAATGAATGAAATTGTCATTGTAATTATAATAAAAATTTATAATAAAGTTAATTTGATTTTTGTCAAATGAAAGAAGAAAAAAAGAAGAAGGAGCCCACAAACGTCATGAAATTGTAATTTGCCACCAAATGACAAAACAACCGGGCCACCGACCGCAATGTGCAGCCAAAAACATCTTGTTTTTAAGTGCTTTTTTAGCACCACATTGTTTGTTTTTGTTTTTATTTTTTTTCTTTTGTTAAATTTGATTATAACTTTTTTCACTTAAAGATCGACGTAATGTTGAGCAACAAACGAATGCTTCTCATGAAATTTCGGTTGGTTAACATTGCGTTAAATTCATTTTAGTCCGTTTCTTTTTTAGGTCTTCACATTAGATACATACATAGATATGTATAATAAAGGGTTTTCTGTTAGAGACGAAACGTTATCGACACTCTTTGACGGTATCTGTCAAATATGAAGGTGCCAAAATGCCAAAGCAAATGTCGGCCATGATATTGCGCCATAACCGACAAAAAAAGCTTAAGTCGCTTAACATCACCAAAATCGATCAATTGCGATCGTAAATAATCGATTTTCGTCAAAAAAACCAATTCCAAAAAATGTGTCGGTTAAGCTTTTTTGGCGGTTATGGCTCGATATATTCTGCAGCCAGATCGAAGCGATCTACTCCCATATTGTAAACAGCACCCCTGTTGTGCTGGCAACAATTCATGGAAGCAGTTAGTCCTAATTTACACTATGCTAGTCTTATTGCTACGCTGATTAGTTTGTTAGAAGATAGAGAGAGATAGAGTGACGAGGAAAAGAAACGTTTCTGTTTCCCTCGTCTCTCTCTCTCTCTCTCATACTATCATTTGAAAATATCTTTTTGCAGCAGTCGAAAGCCGACATTAGAATTCTTATTGCTTGCGAGTATTACCCGGTTACGAAACCTTGACACCATGAGCATCAACTTGGAAACGAATATACTGATTCCCAGTGAAAAGAAATGGAAGTCATTCTAGCGGAAGTACATTTTCATTGCTTCCAAATAATCGATATTTTTAATTTGCCGAGAGTGAGCAAAAAACCATGTAGACGCTTATTTTAGTCACACAAAACTTTTTAACTCCTCCATAGTGTTAGAAAATACTCACCAGAACTTATAAAAAATTTATTTTTTTAAAGAAATTTATGAACTATTTTTAGTCTAAAATTTAAAAGTTATTTACTTAAATTTACATGAAAACACTGTTTCGGGTTTAAATTCGTATAAAAAGAAACGAATTGTTAAAATAGGTAACTATTTACCATTTTTCCTAGATGAAAATATTATCATAGAACACAAAAAAGGGAATTTTTCTTAATATCGCTTCCAATTCAGTGACCAGGCATCGAAAAAGAGAACTTCTTGCAATGACAACCCCATGTAAAAATCATTAGATCGGATCGAAATTTGCACTACTTACGCATCGTAAACTCTACATTTTCATGACTTTTTTGGAGTCTCTTTTTTTACTGGGTTGCTTATTTCCGCCATTCTTGACATTTTTCAACGACGTTTTGAAATGGTGTGCATTGTGAACATTTTGTATTTCAGCAATTTACTTTTTATGTGAAATTTTTTAATTAAAAAAATTCATTTTGATGACTATATTAACCCAATGTGCAAGAGTTTTTCACTTATCAATCTATCTTTTATTTCGTACCATATTATTACATTGTTCGATAGCTAATAATCCCCAACAGAAAAATGCGATCGAATCAGCTCTTACAATTTTCGTTAAAAAGCTTTTTGTGTAAAAGACAAAAATTTTGTTTTTCAAATTCGAACTGCCCTAATTGAAAAACCCTTTAGTATTAAAGCATATTTCTTGGGTATTTTCTATTTAAAATTTTCTTCAATATTTTTTTTTAACAATTTCAATTAATTTTTTGCATGTCATCATCTTCAAATTATTTCTATTTTTTTTTTATTTCTCACTCGCAAGTGCTTTACGAGTGCGAAAATCTCGTGCTTTATGGGTAAAACAAATTACTTATATGCGTAGAAGTAAAATTAGAAATAATTACAGTAAATTAAGATTAAATTAGACTTAATAAAAATGATATGACTAAAAATGGTCCAAATTTATCCACTACATTTGTATTCAGCAAAAAACAATGAAAAACAAAGCTGTACATTTTTACTTCCTTGAGAAAGTTTTGATTGACATAAAATTTATCTTCTTTTAAAAACTTTAAATAATTACTGACCAAAATATAAGCAATTTGAGACAAACCTTAGAAACAAGCTTTTTTTTACAAGGTGAGGGAGTAATACCAGTTTTTCCGGTTGCAAACATGATGGTGAGTAGCAAATCAGACTTTTGCTTTTTCCTTACTTTTTAAGTAATTTCCAAAACAAAAATTCAAATAAGAGAATTGAAATAATTCGCAAAAAATTGCATACATTTTCGGAATTATTGCGTTATGAAATAACTTGGCCCTGACTATTTTTTAATGACAATATTGTCAGGCAATAAGCTGCAAACTTTTCAAAACAATTTAATATAATCGTGAAAACTGACAATCCTCCTTATGCTAGCGTTTTTGATTGTGAGCAGATTGTCAGACAATATTTTAAGATCTGTACTAGTGATGCACGAATATTCGAATTCGTATTCGAATTGTCGAATATTCGCTAAATTCAATAGGAGACGAATACGAATGTATTCGTATTCGGCAAAATCAGGCGAATACGAATACGAATATTTTTCCAAAGAAATTAAATAAATAAATGCATAAATCCTAAACGAAATTTAAATAAATGTCTAAAAATTTTAGTTTTTACAAATACATAAATTTTTTTATAGAAATTTGTGCTTTGTATCATTTTAAAATATTATTCAAAGACGATCATTAAAATTTTGGGTACTTTTTATTAACTTTAAAGTACGCCATCCATAGTGTGAAGTCCTTTTTCATAACAATTTTTTAATTTTTCATATAGCATATAATATTCGTATTCGTATTCGCGAATATCGTTTTAAATATTCGCATTCGTATTCGCGAATATCATAAATTGATATTCGTTACATCACTAATATGTACATATCTTAAGACTCAGGCAATGAAGGTCTAGTAATATTACTAGGAGTTACGGTTTTTTAGGAAAGCGATATTGATAGAGAATGCAACTGGTATAATTGTCTGTGTTTAGTTATCACAACTCTGGTTTTTGCAATTTTTTTTAGGGCAGTTTTGCAGCGCCGCTGGTGTCATTAACGCGTATTGAAGTTTCAGAGCTGTGCTGAAAATAAACCTCCTTATGCAAAAAATATTTTACCTTAGCTTACTTAAATTAATAGCAGCTACCAAGCACTTTAGACTAACATTGCTTTGTTAAAGACATCTTTAATTATTTTATGACTTAATAATAAATAAATGGTAACACCACCGTGTTCAAAAACCGCTTCACAGCTCATGGTGTACAAAATCGAATACAATTTCATTAGAGTATTCAAATATTTTTTGGTTTTATTAAGTAAGTTTTTATTATCTTGAAGTAAAGAAACCTAATTTAAAAACTATTAGTTCTGACATGGTAGGAAAACAGCTAAACATTTCTATGAAGTAAAAGCAAAAAAAAAATGTGATGAAAAAAGAAAAATTATCACAAATTATTTTATTCGAATGAAATGAGTATTTGAAAATTCAGATTTTTTCGATTCGTTTCGATTGTAGGTACATCACTAAAATATTTTTGTACAATTGTATTTTTTTTATATTTTTTATGGATTTTGCTATGTATTTCGAATTAGTTGGTTAACTTGGTGATGTTTTCCATCACGTGACAGAAATAATAAATTGAAGACAAGAGCTAGCACTTCTAGATGTAACATGAATCAATATGTGATACATTAACAAAAATATTTGAGGTACAAAATACACATTTTCGAAATATCAACTTAAAGTAGTCTTAACAAATTTTGTTAAGTTTTCTTTGCCTACGACCAAAAAGCTTAAATTAATATTTTAATTGAATTTAACTCACAAATCAATCAAAAAGTTGATTGAGAAAAAAATATAATTTATGCAGAATTTAAGTTGAGTGTGATAAGAAAACTTTGTGTTGTATGATATTTCGATAGAAAAAATCAAATGTATCGAAAAATGCAAATATTTCGATTTAAAAAATATAATAATTAGTTGCGACCTTTGTATATTTAGGTAACGATATGTACATATCAGAGAATTACAAAATTATAGTTAAAAGTACTTTTGTAGTACTGGACGTCAAAACAGCTATGAATGCGTACAGCTAAAAATAAAAGAAACGCTATGCAAACACAGGAATTAATTTTAAACCGAATACGTATAACTATAAACTTAAAATAATTATGCTTATAAGAAAATTTTAAGTTACGCAGTACAAACAACTTTAACAATGATGTATAGACTGTATGAGCCACAATCACACGCATGAGTATAAAAATACCTTGACTATTAATCGGCTACACATGAGTATTTACAGAGCTATTTTATACATAAAAATACAGAAAACATGTTTTCAAACAGCCACACACAAGCACACATTTTTCATTCCGTTTTATATATTTACATAAATCTATATATACTGTGCTGAATGATAATTAAATATCCAAAATAACAATAGTCTGAGTACAAACATACTCATATTTAAAGTATGAGAGTGAGTCAGTCACGGCTTTTGATGCGCATGTGCCTTTTGATTTTTAGTTGAAACGTATTTTAGTTTTTTCATTAACGAACTAGGTACGCTCTGGAAGCGGCTATAGTCCTAGTTCATTGTTTGTACTACAATTATGATTACAAGCAGTTACTAAAATTAAGACTATTTACTTATGTATTTTTTTTATTTGAGTACTCATTGTCATTCTCTGGTACATACATATGTTAACCCAACAACGGCAGTAATTAAAAAAACTGAAGATAGTTTTTCTTATTTAATTCAAAATTTTTGGTGGCATATTTAGTTTTAAATACGGTTTTATCACAGATTCTTCCTACATACTCTGCTTGTAGTTCCAATCAAATTCAGTGATGTGATGCGTTAAACTAAAATTGAAAATTAAAATTTTTTTATGCTTATAGAATTTTGTACATCGAAATTCATTCGGACTTATACTAACTTATATGTATGTATTTCATTTAAACTTTCAGTTCATTTTGACAATTCCCATATGTACGAATTAAAAGCTCATAACCTAAACGCAATCTTGTGTTTAGTTTCCTTACTGTGTTATTGTTTAATAAACACACTCTTTTATTATAAATTACTTGAAGTACTTCCTTTATCTCTTCAATTATGCCACCTATCAATATGTTTGTACCAGTAGAATAGCATTAAGACTATCATCATGCTGTTAGCAAACCGTAGTAAACTAAATAAATCCATTCGATATAAGAATATCTAATTATATTTTAAGTAAGTAAAACAGGAATTAGAGGCCTGCGTAAACAGTCTTGAAATGTAAATACATTTTGTTTTTTACATGTATTCGCGTGGCATGCATTATACTAAAGCAATAATAAATAATGTCGTTAAATAAACGAAGCACGATGGATGTAGTGTTGATGCGTGTATGCTGCCCTCTAGTCAGCCTAGAACCATATGTTTCTATGTTAACACTCTTTTTTCTAGCGACAATTGCACTAGATAAAATGTTGACAACTCTCCTTTTATACGCGAGTAGAGATATATTAGAGACAACAATTCTATTGTATTTCTGGTGACACTGTCAACGATATTCTTTAAATTGCAAATTGAATTTTTTAATTTCAATAAAATTTTTTAAATTTCAAATGTTATTATTGAATTTCAAATGTAGTTTTTCAATTTCAAATGGAATTTTTGAATTTCAAATAGGATCTTAGAATTCCAATTGATACTTTTTTAAACTGAATTGAAATTTTTTGAACAGAATTTATATTTTTTAATTCCGAATGGAAACTTTTAATTTTAATAATTCAGGGCTATTATGAATAAAATTCCGAAAGAAATTTCTCCCTTTTCCAATAAGAATTTTTTGTTTCCCTATTACTTGCTATTAGTTGGAATTGTTCCCAGGAAAAAATTTTTCGCGGAATTTTATTCAGAATTGCTCTCATTATGTTTTAAAGCATAATCGAAAAAGGTATATATATACTCGTATTTCAAAAATATTTCGGTGTAAATAATTAAAAAATAATTTATTTATTATATTTATTTTTAAATAAAAGAATATTTATAACTAACTTTGATGTTATTTGTTCATTAATAATTATCAGATGTAATTTGGCATAAAAAAGCGATACGAACTTTAGCCCGTTCAAATAAATCATAAATATAGAAATATTAAACAAATATATATGTAAGTACATATGTGTTTAAGTTTGTTGCCCAAATCCTTATACAATTATAGACGAGGGTCACTTAAATGTACTAGTGAATCTTTGGTTCAAATGTCTCTATATGGTCGTGAAAGAACTACCACCCAAATAGTACTAAAGTCTACTGGTAGATTTTCAATGTCAATCCGATGTTATATCTCAATAGGCGATTACATTTGCTGGGTTACGCCTGGTCAGCAGAGTACTATTGACAATGTCAGTAGTAAATCACTACAATTTTATTTTGACATCGAGCGAGCAAACATCGATATTGTAGACTAGAGCCCCTCAAAAGAACTACTTAGGCAGTAGTGCTACGGTGAAGTGGTGCATTTTCAATGACAAGCTAATGTTAAATGTCAATAGATATTTATATTGGCTGGGGTGTACCTGGTCAGTAGTACTACTGACAATGTAACCAGCAAGTCCCAACAATTTCAACCTATATATAAGGTGTTTGATTGCCCTAGTATGTACATTAGAGTGGCCGTTAATTGTATGGAGACTTTTTTTATTTCTTCTACTCTCACCTCAAAATCAGTTGTTTTATTTAAAAAAAAATTCAAAAAAATTTCATACTGATGAGTTGTGACTATTATCTTTTTAAAAAATCGTTTTACAAGAATATGACATATGGCAATATTTTAGCTCTTCAAGTCAACAACATTAGTCTCAAAGAAAGTTTTTTGCTAAAATTAATATTTTAGAAAATAATGAGGAAAATAACCAACAAAATACCAACAATTTTATGTAACAAGATTATATTAATATGAAAATTTTTTATTTCAAGCAGTACAATAAGAGCTTATATATATTAAATTATTTTATACATATACATATAGTCAAAATAAAACATAACAAACAAATCTTACATTGAAGATATGGGCTTGAGGGCCAACTTTGAGGGCCGGAAGCACCCCCTAAAATACAACTTATCGGTATGAACATTTTTTGTATTTTTCCTACATAAAACTGAACCGATTTGGGGGGTGAGAGTAGAAGAAATAAAAAAAATAACGGCCACCCTAATGTACATGCAAGACGTTCGTATACGCGCCCATGCGTATGAAGAAGTAAGCATCACAAATTTTTCAATCCCGAAGTATTTTCTTCTTTACTCCTATACCTATGCAATAATTGAAACAAATGTCTTGCCAACAGTGTTGTTTAGCGTTTGTTTTAGAAGATGTCGCTGCATTAAAGCATTTGAAAAATTCGTCGTCTTAAAAGTACTTGTAAGTGGTCTTGTGCAGGACTTTAACAGGTATGGCATCAATACGTACCAATGAATGAATCAAATTGTACTGCTTAACAACAAATTATGATCTCTTCATTACACTGCTTGGAAGCGTAAGTGAGGCGTTAATATAAAAAAATTACTGTTAAGTGGCCAACACGCCAAGATACTCATCAACATGTAACTAATGACTGATTATTTCTACCAAAACCACTGCAGCAGCAGCTGCAGCAGCAACAGCAACTGCAATTGCACAAGGCATAATGCGAGCAGTAATTTCGTAGAAGCATAGAATATTTTCCACACATTTCAATGTTGCATTTAATTGTACAAAAGCCAACTCTTTTTTGTCCATGTTCATAAATGCAGAACGGTCAATGTATTGCAAAGCACTTGTGGTCAAAATAACATTCTTCTATGTGTGTGTATGGGTGAGTGTGTTTTATTCTGTATCTTAAAAATGTTAATATCTCATACGAGTATCTGGGATATTTATGTTGCTGATTTAATTGGAATTCTTTTCTACTACTTATACAACAGTAATTTTATGAGCATTTTCATTGTTTAAATTCATAATTAAATGTAAAATTTAAATTAATACAACATAAGAAACGCTTCCGCGAATTTTTACCACGATTTTACTTTGAGTTATACAAAACAGTTTTTGCATAAAGTTTTACTAAAATATATAAAACATGTTTTTTTCTAAAAATATCTTTGCAAATAAGTAATAAAATGCTTAAGTCATACTTTACTATACTGTAGGAGAGCAGCTTTAATTTTTAAAGTCGAAGGGCTCATTAAAGCCATGATTTTTCTAATATCTCTATATATAAATTTTAATAGAAGCTGACATAGTTTTAATTTTATTCAATGCCAAAGTCATTTTATTTTTCTTTTTTCTGCTTAAGCAATAAGTTTTTTAAGTGGAATTCGCTATAATATTTCTCACTTGGCTGATTTTTAGTTCAAGCTATTTTGTTTTCCCAACAATAGAAACAAAATGAACAGAAAACTTAGTGTACGAGTAAAAAAAAAACTTTTATATTTAAATTTGTTAAAACGTTTATACAACGATAATACCAACAATAATTTATAATGAAATTAATCCAACTTCAATAAAATAATAATAAACTATAAAATATGAAATAAAAATCTTTAGGTTGCCCATAATACATTTATTTAGTTTATTTAGCTGGCAAGTCAAGCAAAGTGTGATGCAAAGGCTACAGGGGATAGGGGCAGGGGTTTTCAACTTAACCCTACTAAAAGCAAGAACGAATTATCTTTACAAAACAGTGAATTTGCTTAAAAATTTAATAGATTTTTTAGAGCATATTTTGATGCATATTTGATTTGATAAATATGAAAATATTTCCATATAAACTCTATTCAAATATTTTGTAATTTCGTTCGATAACAAGTGTCGTAATTTGACCGCAGGTTTTTCGTACCTGTAGGCACTTACCAACCTCTAACATACTTGAATCTCAACCGATTTTAAATTTATTAACGGATTTAGAAAGAAGAGACTTAGTATGTTATTTTTAAATCCGTAAAAAAATTAAAAGTGAACTCAGACTTCATGGGCTATGTGTATGTTTGTAAATACACGACGTACTGTCGTTTCGACCTATACTATGCAATAATTGGCACAATATTTTCAAAGAAATTTTCCTAACGTTGAAAAATTAAACAACAATGAACAATGTTGCCACAATTGTCTTGATTGTATAATAAAAGTCTCAAGAATTTTGATATTTGCCAATATATTGTGCCACCTTCGAATATGACATACAATATGAAAAATTGCATAATTCTTTGGTAAGTGGGTAGGTCACTTAATATATTAAAAATAATATAAATCTTAACATAAGAAATAAACACATTCCCACAGCAAGCTAACGACTACAAAATGTCAAGGAAAGAATACACATGTTTATATGAAAGTGATTCTTTTGAAGACAGCAAGACAACATGGCAGCAGGTTGTTGTCTATGCTGATTTTGTCGTTGTAGTCCAATCAAACTAATTTCAATTTCTTTGGCTGCAATGAGAAAATTCAGTGTTGCCAGTGCAATACAAAATATTGAATGAATGATATCGCACAATTATTTCATATTATTTAACAGAAACAATATCCAAAAATTTATGTAAAGCAGAAATTTGTAATTTTTTATACTTTTACGTCATATGAGTACATTTTGAAAGCGTATTTTAATTTTTATAAATGCGAAATATTTGAAGTTGGCAATTCTGAACTATGTCTTTATACTTAAATATGACGTGCAGATGGTGCTGCTGCCGTCTCCAAAATAATTAAGGTATAGGTCCATATCCCACTTTTTGCGCGTTATACTTTACACGCGTTTCATCCTCTTGTTTCATTCTATACTTTGTTTGCGTTGAGTTACATGAAATGCTTTTCATGAGCCGTTTTATTTTTGTTTTGATCAGCTACCTAAAGCTGGTGCCAGACACATTAATATTCAGCTCAATATATGTACATATGTACATATGTGGTTGTGTTCGTTTTTTTATAAAAAATATTCACACCAATAATAGTATATGTGTGAGTATTTTTGGTAAAAAAACGAACTCAACCACATATATTGAAGCTGAACATTGATGTGTCTGGCACCCACTTTAAGAAAAGTGTAGTGAAAAGTTAATTAAAATTCATCGCATTAATTAAAATATTCACATATTTTATTACACAAGTTTTTTTTACTAAGAATTTTTTTATTGAATAAAAAACAAAAAATTATCCACGGCAAAATAATATTTATGGATAACGTAAGAAATAAAGTATTATTTAAGATCTTTAGCTCTCAAGAACAGCTGACTTTCTTTCATGGTGCTTGTAACGCGTACAAAAGAAGAAAGTAGACCTACTTTTTGCTTTGAACGCGCTTTTTGCAGTGTAACTTGTCACATACTATTACATTGATTCTACTTTTTTGACAGATGCATAGAAAGCCTAACGCACAAAAAGCGAGCTATGGACCTCTACCTTTAAGTAGCTGATTACGAGGCGACAAGTGCTGCTAGCGGCATTTGAAGTCGTGTGTTCGTGTAGCCTGCTGTGGTGAATGTGTTTAATGCAATACAGTTAACATAACTGCTGCAGCTATAACATCCTCTACTGTGATGGACAAAATAATTGGCAAACGTCTACAATCCAATTTTGTACTAATTCTTGTGTTTTTAAAATTAAAGTACAATTTGTGCTTATGGACAAAACCAGTACAAAACTAAAGGGCTCTTAATGTTGTTGTTATCCCTCACTGCAAAAAACATAATAAAAGGAAAGCAAAAAAAAAAAAAAACAAACAAACCAACACTTTATCTTCGGAAAATGTAAACAGCAAAAACAGAATCAAAAGCAATTGCAGTCGTGTGATTATTTGGCTAATTGTGTTCCTAGCATTACACACGAAGTTGTTTTTTGTATTGCTATGTTTTTGTAGAGTTACATAGACCTAACAAATAGGCCTTGCTATGTGTCACAGAAAGCTTAACCACTAATTACTAATTAAAAAATCTGTTTGATTCAGACATGTATTTATTGATTTAAATCATTTCCAATCGTGTTGGATTCTACATATAAAATTGTCTATTAGTTACATATGTATGTATTAAACTGTTTAACTTAATAAGTATGTGTCTGAATCAAACAGTTTTTCATTAGTAATTAGTGGTTACGCTTTTGGGCACATGGCACACATTAAATGCCAGATGTAAACTCACCCTAAAGGCTCAGTTAACCGACTGTCATATAATGTAACTGCAACGTAGGAAACAGCTGATCGATATTTTTATGTAAAAAGTAGGTAACGTTACATTACATCTCTATAATAATTTTCATTATTTTTCACATAACAATAATGATCAGATGTTTCTAACTGTTGCAGTTACTTTACATTACAGTCGGCTAATTGAGCCTTTAGAATGTATACTTGTCTGCATTATGAAGTTTTCACTGTAATATTTTTCTCGTAGTATCTTATTGTACACCATTGTCTGACAAAATATAATTAGGTATAAAGATTTTATAAGTATTTTATGTAAGCTTTTTTAATATTTCAAAATAGTTTTTAATGTACGTATGTATGTGTATATATTTTTAGTAGTTTTTTTGGT
The DNA here is from genome assembly GCA_905220375.1 of Tachina fera. Taxonomy (NCBI): domain Eukaryota; kingdom Metazoa; phylum Arthropoda; class Insecta; order Diptera; family Tachinidae; genus Tachina; species Tachina fera. The sequence continues at coordinate 46,919,739 of LR999964.1, read as the reverse complement.
GCCTTATATTTCATGTACATATGTATGTATATGTATGTACATACTTAAGTATGTATATTTTTGCGTGTTTATAAAATTGGAAGTTTATGAACTTTTTATTTTATTTTATTAGTTACGAGTAGCTTTTAAAAGACGGACGAGTTTTATTAGGTACCACTAAATAAAGTTATTGTTTATGTTAATTAAGCATTAATGTTTTTTATAAATTAAAATTAATTTTTTTACCAATTATGCAACCCCAATATGAACAGATAGACAGATTGATATAGAAGACGTTGACTTAGCTTCCGAAAGTATAAACCACACACAAACACTGTGAAATATATAAAAGCACCAAACATAAACCCAGTTGGCCACGTCTTTAAGACATCTTTGACGACGGGTACAAGACAGTTCCATACAAATCGTCGACTAAATTGTTATACAAATGGCGGTGAAGAACACAAGCCAAGATGAGATACAATGTCGCTCAGATTGTAGTCAACACGGCTTTATTGAAAACAAAACTTAAGACACTGCCGCTCAGACTGTCGTTAACACGGCTTTATTGAAGACAAAAAGAAGGGACTTTGTCGCTCAGAATGTCCTCGACAAAGTCTTATTGAAGACAAAACATATAAAACTGTCGCTCAGACTGTCGTCAACAGGGCTTTATTGAAGACAAAACGACGCACATTGTCGCTCAGATTTTCCTCAACAAAATGTTATTGAAGACACAACGTGTGACATTGTCGCACAGATAGTCATGAAGGACGATTTACTTTAAATTTTCGATTACCAAACATAATCGACAGGTGATATGTCGTACATTAATCGTACAAGACAATGTCGTCTGCGACGATTTGGCCAACTTGCACATAAATTTACTTAAAACAAAATTGTGGAAAAGACAAAAATATTAAAAATTTTAACTAACATTTCTAAAAATTTTCGTTTATATAAAATGCAAATAAATGGAAACTATTACTTACTTTCTTGCTGTACCTGGATTCAGTAATTTATTGCAAACCGAAAATCGTAATATACATACATATATACATACATACATAAGTATGTAATAAGTATGTATGTAAATCGTAATATACATACATATATACATACATACATAAGTATGTATGTACCCAGTCGGATTTTTATTAGCTAGCTCAAAATATGGGTGACTTATTGATAACTAATTTACAACTACATAGCTTCTGAACTAATTCATAACTGATACTGTCTTCTTTCCGATAAGTATTGAACTAACTTTAAGCTAACTCAAAACTAATGCAGAGATTAGTGTGAGTTGTTTTTGTACAACTAACTTCTTCGATAAGTTTTGAGCTAACTTTTAGCTAACTCAAAGCTGATACAGTCTAAGTTCAGAGAGAAGATAAGATGTCAGCATAAAATTCATGTTTATAATAACTCTGTGCCATTTATATTTTATATTGCGCGATGGCGAAGTGTTAAGTATGATGGCTGACAAACAAAGTGATCACGGCTCGATACCCGTTCTCGTTTCTTAAAAAATAATTTAAAATTGTTTAAAATTTAAGCTGACTAAAAAATGTTAATAAATAATGAGCTAAATGATAATTAACTAAATACATATGTATTACACTTTCTTTTTATTTTTGTTATTTGGCACAAGCCAACTCATAATGAGCTAACTCATGGTTAGTTCAAAACTGATGCACTCGTCCTGCGGCCACTCAATGTTAAATCTGATCACTTTTAGCATGCAGTATGAGCGCTGATTTTAAACACCTCTGACTAATTTTTGGCTGATAATTCAATAACTTTGAGTTAACTCAAATTCCCACTGGGTATGTATACTAGAGTGGTCATTAATTGTATGGAGACTTTTTTTATTTCTTCTACTCTCACTCCCAAATCAGTGCAGTTTTATGTAAAAAAAATATACCAAAAAAAGTTCGTACAGATAAGTTGCGTTTCAGGGGGTGCGTACGCCCTTAAAAAATGGCCTACAAGCCCATTTTTAGGGTTCCGTACACCAAAGGTGAAACAAGGAACCCTATTGTTCTAGCTACGCTGTCCGTCTGTCCGTCACACGGTATTTTCGCAGGAACCATAAGAGCTACGGACCTGAAATTTGGACAGAGTATGTAAAACCTTAGCCACTACAACAACAAATACATGAGAATTAGAAATTAAAGGGTGCTCCAAAACGAGCGACAAAAAATTTTAAAATCTCAGGTAATATAAATACAATTGTATGTACATATGTATATTGACACTTGAAATTTGTAAAATTAGTATATTTTTATATAGACTACAACAATTAACACTAAAATATTAAAAAATTTATATAAAAAGGGTGCCACATCAGTTAATGCAATTTTGACAACTTGATATATCTTGGAAACCGTAAGAGGTAAACTCTTGAAATTTTCAAAAACGGTAAAACAAAAAATCCGAAAATTATAAAATCGCCAAACCAAAAAAAAATCGGCAAAACCTGAAAAAAATCGCCTAAAATTTAAAAAAAACCGCCAAATCAAAAAAAATCAACAAAAATTAAAAAAAAATTCTAGCACTAAAATAAATCGCCAAATTCGAAAAAATCTTTAAACGAACAAAATCGCCAAAATGAAATAAACCGAAAAAAAATCGCCAAATTTAAAAAGAAATCGCCAAAAAGAAAAAAATCGCCAAAATTTAAAATAAACGCCAAACATCGAAAAAATCCTCAAAACGAAAAAAAAAGTGCCAAAACTAAGAAAATCGCCAAAACAAAAAAAAAATCACCTATGTGAAAAAACGCCAAAATTAAAAAAATCGTTAAAATAAAAAAACGCCAAAATAAAAAACGCCAAAATAATAAAAATCGCCAATATTAAAAAAAACTTCAAAAACCAAAAAAAAAATCTCCAATACCTGAAAAAAAGTGCAAAAATCTGAGAAAGCGCCAATAAATTCAAAATACCACCAAACTAAAAAAAAACGCTTAAAACCGAAAAAACCTAAAAACGAAAAAATGCCAAAACTATAGTTTATATTGGCTAAAGTTCGTATTGAATTACATATCTCGTGTCCGTACGGAACCCTTCGTGCGCGGGTCCAAGTCGCACTTCACTGAATTTATTAAATTTTCATAATGACTGTGTGCTTTTCCATCCTTTATTTCATTCCCTAGTTCAGTTTTGACACAAACCGATGATCAATTCCAATCCATTTAAATTACGTTGGCTTGATCATCGGCTTGTGTCCAAAATGAACTAATAAACTAGTTCGAGCCAAGCCTAGTGTATTGTTGTTGAAATAAATAAGCCAAAAAGCCGACAGCAATTATAATGGAAAAAGAAAACTTTAGTTTTCTCTCAAGACTTGAGTTTGAGTAAACAAGGTGAAATTTGAAATAAAATTTTTACACAATATTATAGACTTGGGTCGAGCTAACTCAGCTGGTCGTTTTTGACACAAACCTATGTTCAAACCCATTTATATTACATGAGTGTGTTCGACCTAAGTCTAGTATTATTAACACAATATCGAATTCGTTGAGTTATTACATTATTGAAGTAAAAGAGCGATCGATATGCTCCTTACTTAATCTACTACGAACTACAGCCAGTCCAAAGTCTCACCAATCATATTTATTTAAATAAAATGTATTTCAAATTGGTAATCTCCACCGATTATTTTCCACATTTTTAAGTGAAAATAAATTACAATTATTACGCGAATAAAATAAAAAACAATAAACATTTAAAAACTATATAATTACGCTTCATATTTAACTAAAAAAACGTCATTTTACATATAAAAGAGATACAATTTCAAAATCTTAGCAAACATCTGCTTTACGTATGCTCGCAACAAAACTTTTGATATCATGCTAAATTCATGCGCAAGAGTAGAGAGATCTTAAGGAATGAAATGAAATGCAGAAATTAAAATTACACCCGCAGGGCCTAAAATGTTACCTGTTACCAACAAATGTATCTTAAATACTTTACGAGTATTTAGAGTAACATTTATGGGATTAAAGCTGAGGCCAGCCAACACCATGTATTGTCATGCTGCTGCTGCTGCTGCTGCTAAAGATTCTATGATGCAAAATAGTTTTTCAATATTTTTCAGCAAAGCCTTGCTGCAGTAGAGTCTGGCTGCTGGCAAAAGCCAGTTTCCCATGAAAAGAATTTAACATTTAACTGGCATAGTTTTTTTTTTGTTATTAATAAAGGTACGAGTACAAACAACAACATCAGCCATGTTAAACTTATTCTAAACGTCTGTCTGTCTGCCTGCCTGACCACTCATCAACGTTGCAAGAGTGTATGTATTCCAATGATGTTTAATGGCTGCCATGGGAATTGCTCTAATTTAATGTAATTGTCTTAGAATTCCAATTTTCATTTTCATTTAAATATCGGGCTAAAACTGAAAATTTGCAAGGAACAAAAAAAATAAAGCAAAATATAACGACAAGAACACAACAATATGTGTTTATGTTTTAAATACTGCTTCAAAGAATAATGAAAAAAAAAATTATATAAGCAGAAGAGAAGAAACATTTAACAACACCAGCAACAATTTCAATTCAAAGAATTTTAATCGATTTGGGTTAAAAGTCTAAACGTATGGCATTGAATTTACTACATGAATATACTAAAGAATAATTAATACGCTATAGCAAGTGTGATTAACATCGATATTCATAAACGATAGTTTAAGTTAAAGTGTTTTTTAAATCGGTTTTATTAAACAAAAATCTTACGTTAAGCCAACAATCGTTAATAAATGCAGGAAAAATTTTTGAGATATTATAAAAATGGAACTAGTGGGTTAACGGTTATCAAATCCTGGTGAAAAAAATTATGGGAGTCAGCTGAACTTGGAGGTCATCTCTGAAACTGCCCGCTAGTTTTTTAGCAAGAGAATACGACGTTAAAGTATACAATGACGGATCAAGAATGGTCTGCGGTGCCGGCTATGAAGTCTTCTCAGACAATCTTGGTATATAGTGCTCTTGCAGTGTCTCCTTGTTTCAGGTCGAAATTTTGGCTGTAAGCGAAACAGCTAGAGTTCTAATTGATAGGAAGGTACAGGGCAAAGTTGATGTCTTTGCTGAGACAGCCAAGCAGCGCTTTTATCCCGTATATTATTTATAATAGCTCACCGGTTTGGCAATCCCTTGCCCAGCTGAAGTAATGTGACTTTTTTTCGTTGACGTATCCTTGGTACTCTACCCATAGAACTTATATGTAAGTACCCAATCTCTGGCAACAGAGCAATGGATGTACAGATATTTATAAAAGGAAACAGGTCTGTGTTATCAATCAGCTGCAGCGTCACCTGGAACTGCCCTGAAATCAAAAGATGATAGAGGTGAAACCTTTCGGGGTGTAACTTGGAGGTCTAGCCAGAGGCTTATTTCTGGTACTCCTCTGGGTGTTTGAATGTGTGTAGCGGTCGTCACGATCCTTTGCTAAAAAGTGGATTTTATCTTACTCCATGGGGTTAGAGGGATGATGTTAAGCGGTGTGGAGCATGCTTTAGATTGTTGGCGGCACAGGCATACGTCTGGCTCTGATGAGTGGTTTAGCTGTGCCTGCAATGGTAAGGAATTATTTTAGAGACCTCGCTGGGGGTATAAAATCACGGCGTCTGAACTTAGAGAATCGTATGTGGTGACTGTAATGAATAGTTTTGGCTTCCTAGTGTTAAATCAATGCTAGTGATTGGTCTGATACTACTCTAGGTGCATGGAGGGAGATTTTGAGCGCCCAACCTTCAGCCGATGTTTAGGTCACCGTAAAATTAGGCCGTAAAGGCAGCTGCTCATGTTAATCTCAAAGACATACCAATTCCTCTATTCCATGCCGTTTGGAACTATTAGAAACTGCATCTGCAAGCATTATTTCTATAAGGCTGAATATACATAGATGGCGCAATATATACACGTAAAAGATTGCTATGAAAGTAAGCTCTTGCTACAATGATACATGCAGTCGTGGAAGGTAGGCAGATATGCTGGTAGGATAGGCCTATCCTATATTGCGTTCTGCTGAAGTTTTCGAAAGAAGAAATTGAATAACAGACAATCTTCCATTTCCTTTGCTTTGCATCTCTTGAGACAACATTTCTTAGGCAGTCTTGTCCTAGACGACCTTTAAGTTTTATCAGAGATTTAATTGATTGAACTTGTCAGATGTCTCAATGCGAAGTATTGGACCTAGTACCCATCGCCGTCCCCGAGTCATGGATTCTACCTATATTTTTTTTTTGGATGAGTTTATTTTCAGTTTGATCCCATAAAGAAAAAAATGAAAGATCTATCAGATCTTTGGAATGAAGCTTTTTTTGTTGATAGGATTATTTTTATGTATTTCTTACTTTATGTTTACCCGAGTCTTGGATATATTCTACTTGATTTTTTTTAAAGAGTTTACTTTCAGTTTGGTCCTGAGAACGTGTTGCTGTCGTTTGGTTCCATTGTTGGAAAAACGGGGGGGACCACTTATATTCAACACAATGAGTCGGAGTGACTTTTTGAATGAAACATAGCTTTTTGGTTAAAAGTTATTTTATTTTTCAAACAAGCTTTAGACACTTTCTGCAACGCTTTTTCAATTTTGTTACAACATAAAAATAAGTATTTTTTTGTTGAACTCAAATCTCTTTCCTTCGCGCCATATCTTCAGATTTTTGGAACAAAAGGTAACTATTCGTGCTCGAATTCATGGATTTTTTCCATGGACACTGTTCGTTTCTGCTCCCTTACATTGTTCTGGTGGAAATTGACCGTTTTCTGAACCAATTTCGGTAATTTTTTTTTGAGATCCCCGCTAAATCGATCCAATAAGTTGGCATAATATTGGCCATTGACTAAATTGCCCTTTTGCAGGTAACCTACGAGGATTATGCCGCGTGTATCCCAGAAAACGGTAGCCATGACTTTTTATTGGCTGGCGAACCCAGCTTGGTACCGGGGGTGAGTCGGTTCTTTGGCACCGACTCACTCCGATAAACTCTTTGTTTTGACTGCTGTTTGGTGTTTGGGGTGTTGCACTGGATTCAAGTTTTGTCCACGATTACGAAAGACCACGAAACCTCGTCCATATTGCTGTTGAACAACGCCAACCACCTTTGTGAAGTTGTCACACTGTTGCAATTGTAATTGATTAAGAGCAAATGCGGCACTTGTTTGCGGAACGCTTTCTCATATCCAAGTGATATTTTCGCTTCATGGATATTATAACATAGTACTTAAGCAAGTACCTTACTGAATTTAATAAGCTTCTGTGAGCTACAAAGTTGAGAGTTAAAGATAAAACAATTTATTTAAGTCGAACATTCGACTACGAGAATTTTGTTATAGATTAAACAAACCTTTTACACATTTCTTTTAATCTAGTAGGAAATTCTCGTAGACAAATATTCGACGTGACATACGCAATACGGGTGATTATATTAATTACTCGTATATATTTACTTGCCACATACTACTGCTGAAGTAAAATTACGACTCTTACTGGGAAATCTTTCGCCTATACCGCCCTAAACTTCACTAATACTCCATGTAGGGTAACGAACATTAAAAAAAATAACAAAACTTAGAAATATTTTACAAATGAAGCCGCAATTTATACATACGTCACCCAAAAAATTGTTCACCCAAAAGTGGGCGTTACTGAAATCGAAATGGAAAATGATCATCATGTATGTTGAATTCTACAAAATACTCGTACGTAGATATAATGCGTCAAGAGAAACAGGCAACAAAAAAAACAAAAAACATAAACTCATGGGATAGAGAAGTCAAGGAGTAAGAGTCTCGATGGTAAGCAAATTGGTTAAGACAATAAGATTTAAAAAAATCTACATGTGAGAAGATACCACAGTCAATAACAACTGCACACCATCGACGACGACGACGATTGTGATCATGATGATGGTGATGATGATTACAATGATGACGTTGTTACTGATGAAGCTTTTGATAGTTTAGCTTGAAGCAAAACTAATTAAAATTGGCCCAAAACAATGCTAAAGTCACCATTTGTGCATGGCGAAACGAGCAGGCATTTAAGGCAATTTGAATTGTTTTTTTTCTTTTGCTGCTGATGCTATGTTGGGGCTGTTAGTGTACAAGGATCGTAGCGCAAGCAGAAAAAAAAAGAGAGAAGTCCGTTAGTGGCGCATCTGTGGCGAAACTCTGAATACTGGATATGTACGCGTGTCGTGAGTTCATTTCCGTGATCACGATCATGACTACTAGGATTCAGCAATTTTTGTTGCGATAATCGTATCGCTATAATAAATATAACGAAAATGCATTGACTTTGCTATTCAGTAAAATATTTAAACGATCATCGCTATCGATTGGAGGAAAAAAATAAAATCACAAGCTCAAATTTATTGAGTTTTTCCTTATTATTGTTTTTGCTTTTCACTTATTTTCACATTTTCTATACAGAGACACCACATGATATTGAAGTAAATGGTGAGTAAGAAAAGGCTAGAGGCTATCGCAAAAAAGAAATTACGGAATTACATTATCGTTACCGAAAGCGTATAAATATGTCGATAAATATTACGATTTTCTGTTCACAAAAAGCTACAGAATCCAGGTACTGTTAACCTTGTTTTAATGTTAAAAAGTGCTAAGAGAGTTCAAATATAATTTCCATAAATTTACCAAAAAAAAACAGATTTAAAAACACAAATTGTTGTCCTTATTTTGAAATTGGTGTGGTTTGCTGTAGAAAGAGGGTTTAGATTATAGTCACCTATAGCGGCGAACTTCAATAGGATTCTTATATTAATGAAGACACATACACGAATACATTTCCCTCGTTGGGCAGCACTGGTTTATTTGCAGTGACTGTTGTAAAAAAAGTGTGCATCTTCATACATTTACTCGTTATAAATGGGTAAGATGTTTTACAAAAATATTTTTCTCATCTTTTAGCTCAATAGCTCAATAGTTCAGTGGTTTTCAACACCGATTCGCCAATAGAAAGAACTTCAACAACGGGAGAAACTCAACTTCCATTTAGATCAAAATAGGTTTCATTTCGATATGTAAAATATTTTATTTTAAAAAGTAGGATATGCCAATAATAATGAAAAATATTAGCCGATTGGGCGTCACAGCTAATATCGCAGGACTATATGAACATTTCACTTTTCATGAAAATTTCCATCATTTATTCAAGTCTGTATATTCTCGCCATACAAAATCATTAATCATCGACAGCGCAAATAATTCGCCGTAACATTTGCTTCAGCCTAATTTTTGAAAAAGTAAGGGAAGGCACAGGGGCTGGTGTCTATCTTGGGAACGAACATTCGTAGTTCTTTCAGGCTGCCGAGGGAATTCAGTGTTTTCCAGGCTGAGATCTTGGCGATCCTCAGGGCCACGGAGCTGGTGGCCAGGAACGTAGCTGAAGGTGACAAGGTAACCTTTTACATCAACAGACAGGTAGCGCTAAAAGCTTTGAAGGGACACAATGTCAAATCGAAACTTATTAGTGACTGTAAGAAAGCCCTCACTATATATATCCATAAGCCTTGCATATGAATTTCAAAAAAGGTAATCAAGTTTGGAATTAAGCATTTTTGGTGGAAGATCTTCCCTACTGGATTACCAACTTAATGATTTTAACAACGAGTGAGACTAAAATAATCGATTCTTGAGATGTAGTTACTTTTTTATTTGGCAACTTGTTCATGTAATATAAAAAAATCATTACTCATTTAGCAACTTGTACATAATTTTTTTAAATTTTAGGTAATGTGATTAGTAAGCGAATAATGAAATTTGGTGATCAGAAAAGAAAGTCATTATATTGCAAGTAGTTCTGATAGCCAAAACTTGACTAAGGAATATCCAAGTTGCTACGGTCAGAGTAAGAACCAACACTTGGCAAACTAGCACTCCCGATTTTTTTTAGGATGTGCGGGGATGAAGAGGAACCAGAAACCATTAAACATATTATCTGTCACTGCCCGAAGCTTCAAAGTCATAGGCTTAGATGGCTGAGCTGACGTTTCCATGAAAGCAATGTAAGCTAGATAATATCAGAGACTTCATCATGGGATGATGATGGATAATAGTGTCACTTAATGATGGATAACAGGGTCACTTTTTTAGGCAACAGAAGGGAATCACAATGGACCCAATTGGGTCTCCGAGTGGAGCTAACGTATAGCACCATCCTTCCTAACCTAGCCTAACCTAAGGTCCCATGACATGTTCAGACCAAAAACTACACTGAACAGTAACACGTTTTGAAAGAAGAGGCCTCCTTTCAACAATAAATCGTGGGTTTTCCGAGCCCCTAGTGCGATAATTCTATAAACGTAACCTTCGAGGTGGATATAAGCCCATCACCACCAAGCAGACCAAATCAGCAAGGATACGAAGTTCTTTACGATCGGTAGACTTTTTGTGTTAGCGAAACTTTAAAAGTCTTAAGGACTGTGTGTTTAAACAAATTAGGTGTAATTCCATTTAAAGAACGCTCGGTTCCAAAGATCGATAACAAATTTACAAACAAGGGCTTTCCTTTACACCGAAATTCTCAGTGATTCTTTAGCGTCCTGCAAGGGTTCAATTCTTCATATCACTAACTTGTCCCAAAGGGGTGGCGTTGGCTAAAGTAGTTACCACGCTAAACAAAAATCCCGGTCTCTGACAGTCATTAAAATATCAACACCACGCATTTTGCTGATGTGCATTAGTGTCCTTTGTATCAGTTATTAAGGGAAAACTTCTAGTGATGCAGGCACGGGTCACTAAACTACAACCAGCTTCAACGGATGCTAATCCTAATGTAACATTAGAGTGCCCTCCTTCGTCAGCATTGTGTAGCAGAATCATCAACGAAGTAAAATAACTTATAAAATGGCTTATAAATACAGTTTAAAAATTTAATACGACTCATTAACACCAGAGGCGCTGCAAGACAGCATTAACTGGCAAAACAAGCAGAGTTGTAAAAAAATAATGAAGCTTTTTTCTATCTCTTCCTTCAACACCTGTCTTCTCTATCACTATTCCTTCCATATCACCAACTCTCACTATCTTCTCTTTAACTCACAGTAGCACAAGCTGCCTTATGGACTGACTGTTTATACAAAATATGGTGTTATACCGTTTAGGGATTGCCCAATTCCAAAGGTCGATGACAAATGGATGGACCTGGGGTTTCCTCGACAAAATTCTCAGTTGTTCTTGACACTAAAGAAGCACAAGTTATATTCTTCATATCACAAACTTGTCCCAACTGCTGAAAATTTGTCCACCAGTCTAACAATTTCTACAGGAGAAGAAACAACACAAACCAAAACCATTTTTGTAGTGAATTTTATTAATTTCAATGCGTTGTTAAAGCTTATCTGGTTTCATTTTTACTAAAAATAGTTCTTACTTGCAGTCTGTGGAGAAAATGCGGTTTGGCGGACTATTCAAAATGAAAAACCTTATTGGAACACCCTCCATGTTTTCAGTCCTCTCTGCCAGGATCACACATCAAAACTTGGCTTGTTCTGTTAAACGGTATAATTTTCCGAAAACTGTAGTCAGTTGTTGTCGTTAAGGATCTGATAGAAGGATTGATCTTTGAGCTGTTCTAAGATTAATTTAAGATGAGTTTACCTTATTGCGACAGTCAAAACTAAATCTATAGTGAATCGAAAAACTCTCACCTGCTCAAATCCACACACATTTAGCAAACACACTTCCCTACAGATTCTTTGCAGTTTTTAATATCCTTTCTTGTATTTGTGCCAGTTGTTCCTCACTCCTTATTGCGATTTGGTTTCTTCTAATTTTTGCTTTTATCGCAGCCGTTGCGGTTTCATTCCTTTCTCGCTTGTGTGTGGTGATATTTTAAGAAGTGTTTTTTGTTTTATTTTCTTTGGTAGATTATATGTACAAATGTGGTTGATGTTTTTGAAGGCTCCAAAATTAATAATAAGTGATCTGCTTGACCGCAGTTTATCAGTTGCGGCATAAACTGTGTTTGTAGAAGTAGTGTTTGTGTGTGTACGTCGTGCAGTCGTCTTTTTTATTTTTAACCTCATCTTCCTCATCTGCTTGCTTTATACTCTTTGCGATGATATTCACTCAAGTTATCAGAAATATATAGTATTTTTTTTATAAATTTTTAAAGTCCGTTTTTAAGTTTGTTTGGCACTTTTAGCCCGAGGCGAGACAACAAAATTATTTCGCCTTTTGTTTGATTTGGTATTTAGCCGTTTGTTTTGTAGACCATGTAAGAAAAATAAAATAAAGCAACGCAAACTGTTTTGCTGTCTGCAGGAGGGAGAATAGTTGCCACTATACATACAAGTACATACACACACATACAAACCTTGTCATCAGTAAAAATGATCTCGCGCTGCGCGTGCTTACTACCGATCATCAGTGGTAGTGGCAATACGGCCCCAAATTGTGATCCTTCTGTTTGGCTGCTGTTAGTATAACAATAAATATGGATGGCATGCAAGATTTTTTAAATGATTTTTATACATATATACATATTTTAATGTAAAGGAGCGATCAACTGTTTTATTAGCGGCGATGTAATTGTAATTACGGAAGAATAACAATGAGTTATTGCAATTTGTTGAGCCATAAGATTTTTTTTAGTTCTATGAGAAGTTAAGAATATTGCCTCACATATGTATCTCTCATGTTGGCTTTTAGGACTAGATCACTTTCTATTAAATTCAAAAGAATCCCTGCAGAAAATTTGCTGACAATTGATTCAAACTTACTCGTCCTTTGACTTTGAGAAAATGCGAGTGTTATCAAAAGCACGGAGAGGTATATGGTGAAAAAAGACATAACGTGTAAACGTGGTGTATCGTCTTGATCTTGAGCCAATTTAATTTGGACTTGGTCTTGTATTGTAGTAAACGGCACTGAACATGTGCGATGTGCTTGAATACATGGACCTATCAAACAGTGTTAATTGCTCCCTCCAATGTGACTCTGGAACAAGTTCCGTAACAAGACCTAGATATTAACCTAAGCTTAATCGGTATTTATGCTTTTGAAATATGAGTGGCCCTGTGGTTGAGTGGGTAGTGTGTAAGCCTGTCATGCACGAGGTTGTGGATTCGAATCTCAAAAAATTTTCTGCTTGAAAATAAATGATAATTGCATTTGTAACAATTTGTTGACATTTATGTATATATAATTTATATATTTCTACACCGAATAGTTTATGGAATAGTTCAGTGACAAGTCACAAGGTATATACAAAGTATCAATTAACCTCATCCTAGGACATCCCCATGTAAAAGTGACTGGTCCACTTCATAGGGAGTGTTAGAACTCGGACTAGTCCCTATCACTTGGGGACCGGTCATGTGACTAGTATTGTGTCAGTTCGATTTCCTGCAGGGATTTTCCAATAAATTTTAATTTAAAATTTATTTTTATCTTTATATCTGTGCCCTTAATTATGAAAGTGGTCTAAGTCATATATTGCTTTGGTCAAGATATTTGTTAGATTACATTTGAACAAATCAAAAATTGATTTTATATTATGCAGCATTTTAATTTAGAGATGTACTAGTCTCGATTTATATAAATTTATTTAATAATGTTTCACTATTTATTGAAGTTCTTCAAAGATTTATATGATATTTTGAAGCAAATATGCACATGACTTAGACCACTTTCACGAACGTCTTTATAAAACCTGGATACCATCTACAGAAATGTGGATGAATGGAACTCCAGGTAGAAGAAAAAGTGTTGGTTTTTATACGGACGGCTCCAAAACACATAAGGGTGTGGGCTATGGGGTCTTTTCGAGAGCTTTATGTCTTCGCATTGCAAGGCGACTTCCGGATCACTGCAGTGTCTTTCAGGCAGAGATCCTTGCTATAAGAGAAGTTGCGAACTGGTTAAAAGTGAATGTCACTTCAACGAATTTAATTAACATTTACACCGATATTCGAGCAGCTATTATGGCCTTCGAATCCTCGCTTCTAAGAACAACAACAGCCCTCGACTGCCGATCATGTCTAAATGAGATGGCAGAGCAGTTTGATATTAGGATCATCTGGATCCCAGGGCATAGAGGCTTACAGGGGAACTCTAGGGCTGACGATCTTGCTAGAATTGGGACAACCTTACAGTTTCCACCGGATTTGGAATGTGTAGGTCTACCCCTACTCTCTTGCAAACTCAGACTTAGGCGCAAGACAGAGGATGAAACAAATAGAAGGTGGGTCACAAGAAATGATTGCGTGATCACAAGGCAGTTATGGACTCACCTAAATAGGGAAGGTACGGATTACCTAATGTCAAAGAATAGGAAACAAATCTCGATTGTAGTGTCCGTGTTAACCGGACACTGTCTCATAGGTAGGCATGCACAAAGGCTAAGGGTTGAACACAACGACTTTTGCCGTAGCTGCCAAGATATTGATGAAGAGGAAAGCATAGAAAATTTTCTTTGTCACTGTCCTGGACTTGCAGGAAAGAGAATGGCCACAATGGGCGCTCTTGAATTCAGGGAACTATCTGACGTTGCTGGTGTTAAACTTGAACGTATTAGCAGCTTTATACTGAGCTCTGGATGGTTCGACGGTGGGGACTCCGCATAAGCAGAGTCTCCGTGGTATCACAATGGACCAAAATGGTCTAAGTGAGTCCGGGTTTCTGGCGCCTTGGATAATTTAAATTCACAAATCAGCCGCGTAGATGGCGCTGCAGTCGTTACCTAAGTTATTTATCTATAGCAGGTAAAAGGCTGGAAAAAATTAACGAAACAGAGTAAAACCGGAAAAATTAGTTGTTTGTTGTTGGTATTTTTCGAGTTTAATTTTGTAAGCCTGCATATCAGAGTTTTCTGCATACTCTTTCGAAGATTAGAGGTGCTTATAGCTCCAGTTGGGTTTTTCCTGGTTTCTTATTGTTTTGCGACTTCCCCAGCTGACTGTTGCTAACTGAAAGTTGTTCTTCATATAAAAGAAATCTGCATAATTGTCTTGCATTATTCGTCGACGTCAGTCTATTCATAAAATAGATTAGGGCGCATCTGTCAAAAGACCGACACTGTGACACCTGATGGATCTTTTGTGACATACCATTCCTAATAAATTAAATAAATTTTTAAATTACAATTTGTAGAGCCACTTTGACTTGAATTCAAAAACAATCCGAGTCTTCGACAGGAATCGAACCTGCGACACATCGACTAATAGACTAGTAGACCGCCTACTAGCCAAGAAGGCACAAAAAAAATTTACACAAAACGAGTAACAAATATAAAAATGGTGCCGATAGCAAGCAGTATTGCCCACTTAAAGCTCTATATCTATACACAAAAAAAAAAGAAGATACATATGTATGTGTCCGCAGAGCCGTCCAATTCATTTGATTAACGAGTTATTCCATTTACACATGGTTATTTTATCTTTCAATTAAAAAAAATTTATATGTTTTTTCCCTGCAATTTAAAGTTTGCATAAATTTTGAAGTCAAAAGTGCAGAAATATGTTAACTGCATAAACATCATAAGTGCTAAAGAGAGTTAATTTTAACCTAAACACTACCACAAAGCAATTAACAAAGTCACGAGATAAACATCTAAGAAAAAAAATTTCAAAATTATAAAAATAAATTCCCCACACTTTCTGCTCTATTTAATAAAACTTCCAAAATAAAAATAAAATTTAAAAAAAACTCTCTCACAGAATTTATAATTGCCTTCATAAATCATCTCTGTTCACTCCTGTACTTGGGAATTTAAAGGTGACCATTAAATTTGCAATAATTAAAAAATTATACACAACCAGACATGGCAGAATTCAATTGCATGTGTCGTAAACATTTTCAATACCTTTCTTTAGGCGTCTAAGCTGTTGAATACGAGTATCTAAAATAATAAATAATATGAATTAAAAATAAAAACGAAAACAAATAGAATAAGGGTAAATTTATTAATTGCAAGTGGTCTGCTAAAATAGGTTCCCACCATTCATTAAAGACGAAACTCTCAATTATGAGGCTTTTGCTGCAACATTCACATGTTGCAGTTTGTGCTTTATAATCGTGGATGTGCGAATTGTTTGTTTTTTTAAATCTAGGAGTAATCGCACGAGTACTTGTTGTTGTTGGTTAGTGCAATATTGTTATCAATTTAAAGACCGCGATACAAATTCATGTTTTTTTTAGACATACATATGTACATATATAATATGATTTAAATCAAACAATTAATAATCCTTGCAAAAATGTTTGAAATAAAAAAAAATAGTATAAAGACCCATTTATGATATTTTTATAACAGAAATTTAAAAGAATGATTTCTTTCATAAATTATGTAGGAATAACTTGCAGATGAAAACATATGATATATAAATATATTGTAAAATAAAGAGCTGCAAAGTACAATTAGCTTCGCTGTTTGCTTAAGCAAATGGCACTTGGGGAAACTTGAAGAATTATGTATATATATTGGTACAGTTGCTTAAGCCAGCATAAGCACATGATAGTTCGCTCTTTAATAACGTTGGTTTTGAAGGTGTTACTATACTATTCAATTAAATAAAAATGCCAAAATGTACAATTCTTAACAAATAAGAAATTTTTTTAATAAACATGAATGTGCTTTGAAAGCACACAACTGCCTGCATACCTCGATGTCAACTTCGCTGTGCTTAATATAAAAGCAAAAATAAATTCAGTGAAGTGCGACTTTGACCTGCGCACGAAGGGTTCCGTATGGACACGAGATATGTAATTCAATACGAACTTTAGCCAAGCCAAACTATAGTTTTGTAATTTTTTTCCTTTTTGGGGTTTTTTCGGTTTTAAGCGTTTTTTTTATTTTGGGCTTTTTGAATTTATTGACGCTGAGTTTTGGCACTTTTTTCACGTTTTGACGGTTTTTTTTGGCTTTTGAAGTCTTTTTAATTTTTAGCGATTTTTATTATTTCGGCGTTTTTTTATTTTGGCGAAATTTTTTTTTGGCGATTTTTTTAACTTTGGCGTTTTTTTTTTCATTAAGGTGATTTTTTTTGGTTTTTGGCGATTTTTTTAGTTTTGGCACTTTTTTTCTCGTTTTGAGGATTATTTTGTGGTTTTTGGCGTTTATTTTCAAGTTTGGCGATTTTTTTCGTTTCGGCGATTTTCTTTAAATTTACCGATTTTTTTTAATTTTGGAGATTTTTTTCATTTTGGCGATTTTTTTTCACATATTTTGGTTTTGGCGCATTTTTCGCGTTTTGGCGATTTTTTTCGGTTTTTGGCGTTTTTTATTAATTTTGGCGATTTCTGAGAGGGGAATGTCTGTTATTCGATATAGGTTAATGTTTTCTAGGCAATGCAATATATGTAGTTTCGAAAAAGCCGAAATGTTAGTTTTTGTCGCTTATTAGTTTCACTGTCTTATAATCAGCTTAAGGCCTTGGTCACACAATAAGCTACAAAGCGATTAGCGGTAGAGTGGCAAGCGGCAAAAAAATTAAAATATACCGAATACTTTCGAAGAGGCTACACAGCAGTGAATCGCACGCCATACCACAATTACGGACAAGAAAATTACGCACATCGTTATATTCTTTCATTAAGTCGTCACTGAGAAAGCGACAAATGAAGTTGTGCACAAGTGTATGTACGAATTCATTTTTTTTTGCTTAGTTGTTTTGAGCACACCGAACGAAATTAAAGTTCAAGTTTAATAAATTTTTACAGCAAAAAAATCAAGAAAACATAATTATGCAACCTAAGAAATATTTCGTGATAAAAAATGCTTTTGGCAATATGGAGTTCCCGGGAATTATTTTTTTACAAATTACAGGAAATTTTCAACGGGAATTCAAAATTTACGTTTTTGGAATGAGCTTTTTTTACATTGCTGTTCATTGTTTTATTATTTAAAATACAACTCTGTAACGATGCGTAAGATAAGCATGGATGCATAAGTAATAGAGGTTTCGTGGTTACTCCAACAACTTCAAGTGTTACGAAATATTTTCAACCTAAAATGTCTTTATAGGAAATATTATCTATGTAGTTTGGCAGATGTAGATGGAATTTCCATCCATGCTATAACTTAAAGCATATGAATTTACTTGCTTTTGTTTTGTTTTTTAAATATAGTTGTTCTTTACATTAACGAATAAAGTTGTTTTGTTTTTATTTTAAATGCTGTACACACAGAGAAAAACAGCTTAAAATCAATAAAAGAATATTGAATTAATAAGAAACATTAATGAAATTGTAAAATCAATAAAAGCATATTTTTTTTAACTTTCGGTATTCTAGTCTAGTCATGTTGAAATTTCTTATTTCAATATGAAAAAATATTAATTAACAGTATTAATTTACTAAATTTTTTTATTTTTATCTAAATACACATTTTCTATTATATTGAAAATTATTGAATTAATGTTACGTGTTCTTATTTTTAAGTTGCAGCTTTTCCCTGAGTGTATGTTTTTCATAAAGTTATATTTTTTATTTAGGTGATTTAATTAAATTCATATGTTATTTAAATTCCCGGGAATTCCCGGGAATTAAACATTTTACTTTTCGATTCCCGGGAATTGGAAAAGTCCGGGAAATTATAAACCTTATATGATATGCATCTTATGATATGAAACATTTAAAAATGATTGGGATAGTTTGAAAAGACATTTTAATAGTTTTAACAGAACTGTGAAAAAAATTAACTTGTAACTTATACACTTCATTGTTGAATGGATTAAAAGATTTTTTAAGATTTTCTCAAGTTCTTATTGAATGGCTTATTTACAAAAAAATATTCAAACAATGAAGAACCACAGCAAGTATTTTAAATTACAAAACGTTTCTTCAAGTGTTAATTTATTTTACCATGATTTTTTTCTCACCAATACAAATATAATCTGTTTGTCTACACAGTAGGGTTTTCAGATTTTTTTTTTATAAATCGCCAAAAGTCGCCCAAATAATTTTTATGTAGTTTTTCTTAATAAATATTTCATGACAAATTTGTTTTCATATAACACTTTTTTAAGATAATTTTTTTTATAAAATAATCGTATATAAGCTTAACAAAAAATCGCCAAAAGTAGAAATAAAATCGCCAAAAATTATTTCATTAAATTTTTCTCATTCAAATTCAAAGCGCATTACTTACCAAAAATAATGTAAAAAAATCATGAAAATCAAATTGTTTTGGCAGACGTGTTTTCAGAGGACTTATTTTTGAAAATATTCCTTCAATAAATTAATTTTCCTGAATTACAAAAAAAAATTAAGTTCAGTTTTGTTGAAAAAATAGCCAAGAAATTTATTTATCGCCAGAAAAATCGCTATGTCGCCAAATCAAAACTTTAGACGCCAAACAAGCTCAAAAATGGGCACGTTTCGCGAGAAATCGCCATATCTGACAACTCTGCTACACAGTGAGCAACAAAGCGCCATTTTTGAGAAGCGCTGCTCAAAACAAATTTTTTTTATTCTGAGCAGCGCCGTTTATAAATAGTAATAAGCTTTAAGAACTGGCGTTAAAAAAATTTTGCTTGTGAATGAAGCTTAAATACGCCACTCTACCGTATGCCAACTAGTCGTTTTGCCGCTCATTGCGTGGGCTCGGCCTAAGATTCGTTTCATCTAAAGAGGATTTCGATTACCAGAATCTATTCAGAGAAATGATAGATCAAGAATATAAAAAGTTTTTGGTCCTATGATAAGATATACATACATATAAAAAACTCGTATCTATATTTTTTAGGGGTTGCATGGGCGATGGTCGTGGTCGATTTTTATGAAATTCGGCGTGAGTCGTTTTTCTAGTCTAAAAAGTGTATGTGCCCAACTTGAAGACTTCGGCTTGAATAGGAACAATTTTATGAAAAAAACCGAGTTGAGTTGCACGAAGTGCTGCGGTGGGCGTGGCAAATTTTCATAAAATTGTCTATTCTTAGTTTTAGTTATTTAATTTTTTGTTTGTGATCCACTAACTTTTTTTTAACGATAATCGCATCGTTAAAATAATTATAACGAAAATTTATCGAATTTGCTGTTCAGTTACATTTTTAACGATATTCGCTGTAGGTTAATGTCAGCTGTGTCGTTATTTAAGCGACAATAATCTATGTGCGGTTAATTTTATCGGCAAAAATCAACAGAAAATATCAGCTAAGTACTATCGTTAAAAATAGTTACAGAATCATACAAGCGTTACTGCATCCGACAAAATGTATAGAAAAAAATTTAGATTGTCGGGTCGTTGAAAGTTACTGAATCGCACCCCAGCGCTCAGCGGATGACCCCTACTCATGCAATGCATTGGGCTACAACTAGGAAAATAGGTTATGGGGATGAGGATAGAGGAAGTAGTGTCTGTGGATATTTGATTTGAACTTTTTCACGTTGCCAGTGACAGGAAATACCTTCGGATGTAGTTTCCCACACACGAACCAAAAAAGGATGTGCCCTGAATGAAGCACGTCTTATGTCTTACGAAATTTATGCTTTTAACTGTATGTAAACTATTTGTGTTGTATCACCACAATTCTTTCTAATACAATTTTTTATTCTAAGTATCACAGAGGGAAAAAGGCTTTCTAAAATTTTTAACGTTTGGGAACGAATCGTGATTAATATTTTGTTAACTTTCGGTATTCAGACGATATCGACTTCTGTATTTTCCTACCACCTTTTTTCTTTCTGTGTAAGAAACATAAAAAAGGAATCATCTAGAGTCTAATTGATTGCCTCTGCGTGGAGCGGGCAGCCACATAAACCAAAATCTAATATAACAGAAATTAAAGTGATTGATAAATTTATCATCAACAAAATTATTAGTTCACTGTAATTTTTAACTGGGCACTCACTGCTAAGTTTCATAAAATAAAAAGTATTTTATGGCATGTGAAATTTTTATTAACTGCTGGATGGATGGATGGCTGTGAGCTGGCAGAGAGTTGCTTTAGTTTTACTTAAAAAAGAAAAAGAATGTGCGTTTTTAATTAAATGTGTGCTGATTTTAACAACGATTCGCATACAATTTGGTTTCTGTATTAATTAGTCAAGAGCAAGCAAACTCAAGGATTCCCATAAAAGACAACAAACGCCCTCTATCTCTTGCGGTATACATCGCCGTGTTTAAGACAACAAACTGCAGCCACTGACACACACGCACACACATATACTCACAGACACACACACTGCCACTCAAACTACCCAGCTGACCAAGATTTTCGTTAATGATATCGATTTCGAATGTATCTCGAAAATTTTTAGTGTAAAATTATCGAGAATGACACTCAAAAATTAATCGAGAATCGATTTCAAATATATCTCGAACATTTATCGTTTAAAACCATCGAGAAGTGCACTCAAAAATTAATCAAATAAAGTTTACTTGTCGCTGTTTCGTTTTAAAAAACATTCAATTTCGCAGGTTCGCTACCGATATCAAAAGTGAGAAAATATCGAACTAATTTCAATATCGCAAAAAGGCAGCAGAAAAAGTAGTATTATTTCAATTAAAAAACTATTTTTTTGAGCTTTAGGTCAGTTTATATTAAATTTATTGGTTCAATATGTCGTTAACCTTCGGTTAACTTCTTCAGGATTTATATTGTTATTATTGATAAAAATAAATATCAATAATAACAATATAAATCCTGAAGAAGTTAACCGAAGGTTAACGAAATATTGAACCAATAAATTTAATATAAACTGACCTAAAGCTCAAAAAAATAGTTTTTTAATTTAACTTAAAAAAAAGGTCGAAAAATTAGATAAAAATATTTGTAGTATTATTTCTTAATTAATTTATTAATTTTTACTTATTTTGATTATTATTTAATTCCTTAAACTACGCTGTGGGATTTGAACACAGTTCCTCCATTCTAACGGACTAGCAAATATCCACTAGGCACACCTTCGATAAACTATCGAGAAAAGTTCGCTTTAGCGCACATTAGATATTTTTTTTATTGATAAACAAACATCAAACAGTTTTGTTTAGAAATTCCTTTGCTGTAGAGGGTATTCGTTTATTTCGAATTTCAGGTCAAGTGGGTAACAAAAGTGGTCAGTAAATTAGTGAATTTCGCTAAAGCGAAATGAATCCGTTGTTTTATGCTCGAAACGAGGGCTTCTATTATTTAAACCTAATAACAAAAACAACAAAAATGGAAAGCAGCTAAAAGGGTGGTTTTATAGGTGTTTCTTAGGTGGGTCATTTGTGTGTAATATTAACAAAATATCACGAGGCGAGTCGTTCAGAAAGAGTCTGCCTGTTTCCTGATATTTATTTGTACAAATTAAGTGTTAAAATAAGTTCATTATATAATACTGTTTGCAAAAGTTAAATCATCATGTTTCCTAGAACTTGATATTTTTTACATTTATGAAAGTAAAGCAGCCATTGGTCTCTGTTTGTTTTATTTTTACAGGTGACTCAAAAAATAGTGAAAGCACTAATTAAGGACACAATTTCGGGCATTAAAATTATTTACATTTTACACGCTGATGTTTTTTTTTAAGAAACAGCAGAGCGTTTGTATGCAGTGCCGTTCAATGATTTATTGATTAAATAACATTCCATGGAAGAAGATAAAAAAACCAACAAAACAACACTCTGCAAAGCTGTTTTTTATTCTACAGACAACTTCTGCTGACTGGTTTGTAATTATTTTGAGCAAAAGCAACATTTTACACCTGCTCCTTTTAACTGTTTTTTTTAGTTTTTGTTTGTAATTTAAATGTGTGTTACTACATTCGAGTTTTATTAATTTCACTGAAAAAGAAAACAAACAAAAAAAGCTTTGCAAGGATTACTTTTGTTGAAAATTACTCTTATGCGAAGAAGAGAAAAGCAACAGCACAGCAGCATTAAACTTAATAAGTCGTCGTAATAATATTTTTTTTATTTTTTTATTATTTCATTTCACCTGCCGTTAATGAAGCGCGTGCCACCTGTAAAATAATTTTAGCCTCGGGCTCTATTAACGGTTACTTAACTTGAACACATGTCATAACGATTAAGAATCTTAATTGATTTTTTTGTATGCTTTTCATAAATTAATGACTCTGCAAAATGGAACATTAAAATGTTGAAAGTATGTTTATCTTTAGTGTAGTGAACTTAATCCTAGTTCTAAAATGTATTAAAGCTTAAACATGCAATATGCAACATTTTATGAAAGAATACTTGTGTTATAAAACTTCGTGCTTGAAACAAATGAGACTTATACAGGGCTTAAGTTTAGACTTGTTTTTTTTTATCTTAAAAAGGTAAAGAAAATATATTATGATTCGGGATTCTTTGTTTAACATTAGATTATATACAAACAGAATTTATTTTCTCCACTTAAAACCTTCAATTAATAAAAATACATATGATCAATTAAGTCAATTAAACTTTTCTTTGAGTATATAATTGGTTAAAAGTTTAATCGGATCATTAAACTTTTGTTTGAAGGTTTAATAAAATAAGAAGACAATGGAGGAAAAAATAGGACATTTTGGCGGGAAACACAGGCTTATGAAGTTTTAACAACCGAGAGAATATCTTACGATTCTAAAATCCACGTTCGCACGATGAAGGACTTCTTGCCGAACTGGTCAGTTTAAAGGAGAGGTAGCAACGGTTGAGGTATTAAACTTCAGGTACTATAAATATGTTTTGCTTACTCATTCGAAGTGTTTAGTACGTAAATATGCATACACACAACTATGCATAAAAATCATGTAGTCAACAATATAATTTACCTTGTGAGAACGCCAGTAAAAAATTAAAGAAGAAAAAATTAAAACCTGGAAAAAAAGACTTGTGAATTGTGAATGTGGGACAAATCATCTCAATGTATTTTTTCTCGGACTAGTAAGGATTTACATACATATGTTCAAATATTCCTTCGTCAAAAACGAAAGATTTTTTTTTATTAAAAACGAAAGACACATTCATGTAATAGCGAACGATTCGTTCCATCAAAATCGAACGATTTATTCGTATAATCATGAAAGATTCATTCGTGCTTTAATCAGCGATTCGATTTAATAACGAAGAATCTTGTCGTCCTTCGTAATAACGAAAAATGTGTTGGACCAATAAAAAACGATTTTCTTGTCTAAAAACGAAAGATCCATGTGTATGTATATGTAATAGCTAACGATTCGTTCCTTTCGTAAAATAACGAACAACTGATTCGTCCAATAATGAACGGTTCGTTTTTTAAGTAACGAAAAATTCGTTCGTTCTTTATAATAACGAATAATTTTTTCGGCCAATACAGAACGATTTGATTGTCTAAAAACGAAGAATTCGTTTTTTCAATAGCAAACGATTTGTTCGTAACATAACGAACGATTCATTCGTACAATATTAAACGATATGTTCCTTCAATAGCGAACATTCATTCGTCCAATAATGAACGCTTCGTTTTTTTTTTTGAATAACGAAACATACGTTCGTTCTTTATAACAACAAACAATTAGTTCAACTATTAAAGAACGATTTGTTTATTTAAAAATTAAAGATTATTTCATCTAATAACGAACGATTCTTTACAACAATAGCAAACGATTTGTTCATACAATAACGCATGGTTGCTTCGTCCATTAACGAACGATTCGTTTTTTAAATAACAAAATATAAGTTAGTCAGTCCTTTCTAATAACGAGTAATTTGTTTGTCCAATACAGAACAATTCGATTGTCTAACAACGAAAGATTCATTTACGCAATAGTAAACGATTTTTTCGCACAATAACCAACGATTCATTCGTCCTTTATAATAAAGAAAAATTTGCTTAACCAATAAAGAACTATTTGTTTCTTTAAAAACAAAGGATTCTATCATGTAATAACTAACGATTCGTTTCTTCAATAACAAATGATTTGGTAGCATAATAATGAACAATTCATTTTTTCAACAACGAAAGCTTGTTTCGTCCTTTATAATATCAAACAATTTATTCGACTAATAGGGAATGATTTATTCGTTTTTTAATCAGTCATTCGATTTTTTAATAAGAAAAGATTCGCTAGTTTCTTCAACAGCAAACGATTTTTTCGTACAGTAATAAACGAATCATTCGTCAAATAATGAATGATACATTTTTTAATAATAAAAGCTTTCTTCAACTAATAAAGAACGCTTGTTTCGTCCCATAAAGAAAGAATCATTTGACAATGATTAATAAACTCGTTCAATCAAGATTTGGTTTTCTTATAACGAACTATTCGTTCGTTCTATTAAGAACGATTCCTCTAAGAACGTAATAATGTATTATCCAATGATTTGTTTACAAAGAACGAATAATTCATTCGTACAAAAATAAACGATTAATGTGTCGTATAATGAACCATTCATTCGTCCAATAACAAACGATTCATTTCATTCATTCACACAACAATATCGATAACGAAAATCCCCGTTTGAGAAAAAACGTTTTTTCTACAGAAATTTCGATGATGTTGGCAGCTTTTGAAGCGATTTAACATTTTTGTTGGATAGAAACAGTTTTTATTCGGTATAGGCATAAAGCAATGCTGGTTGTTATTATACCTAAGTTTCATCGGCATTTACGAGAGAGGACAAAATCTTCTTTCTTTTTATTATAACTATTGCCTAGCAACAATTTGTAAGTGAAACTTTATCCAAGTGATTCCTTACTGGCACAACATTTACGATATTCAGAGCTTTAGAAAACGTTATATGTAGTTTGAATTTTACCAGAAGTTATTATACTGATTGAGGCAGTCATTGAACAGTATATCAGTGGCAAAATAAAGTGATTGTAAAAACAACTACACATTAATCAAAACTGTGGTTAAATGATGAGAGTTAATGAGTAGATTGAATATAAAACATTGTATTCTTAACCTTAATTTAGTGGATAGTCGTATATTGGAAAAATAATTTACGCCTAACAATGTTTTCAATATCCAACCCAAGAAAAATGAACATGCTTGCTCTCACTTACGCTATACTTGAACACAATATTGGTGTTTCCACATCTCATTAATATCCTTGTGTCCTATTGCAAATATAAACACATTAAAAATCTGAAAATATGTTTGTACCTGCACGAATTGTTTTTGATAAACATATCATCAGCCTTTGTGGCAACATCTCAATCAATTTAGAAATTATTTCTTCAAACAAAAATATGTGCTTGTGTGAGATTTAATAAATTTTTCGATTAAATTTTTTTTCTACCAATTTCATAACACGTACAACAATTCTGGGAATTATTATTCTCGTTTTCTCTCTCTCTCTATTACTCTGTTCTGGCCAGGCCAAAACTACGAGTATTTTAAAATTCTGCATGAGTTATTAACAATTTTCTTAAAATTTTTGTATCTTCGATTATAAAGTAGACCCATAAATACAAATAGAAAAATTATTTAGCTTGCTGATGTGTGAAAATTGTTTAGGAAAAATTTATGTGTTGTGTGTTCCTTTAAAGCCATATCCTGCATAATTTATGTATGGCTTATATGGAATGGATACGCATAAATAACACGTTTTGCTGCTGGAAAAAAATAAAATTCTCATAATTCAATCAACACTCAGTACTGTGGACAAGGTTAAATCTGTTGGAAGCTAAAATAAATAAACTCTAACAAATATATAGTACGAAAAATCATTTATACTCCAAAGTTGTTAAATTAATACATCCTTTACCGCAATTTAAAGTTATAATAAATGTGCATATAGTGCTATTGCCATAAAGTATATTAACTTGTATGTATAAAAATTATTTACGAAAGATACACAAAATAAATTAAAATTGGGTGAAACAATTTTTATTTAAAAGTTTGTTAAAAAATTATACTTATATTTATTTACGTATTTATTGTATTAAAGAAAAATCGATTGATAGCGTTTGTGTTGGTTGTAGAATTGCATCAATTGCATAAGACCAGACTTATTTAAATTTAAAGAACTGCAATTGCACATTGTTAAACAACTATAAAACTTTTCTTTTTTATTCATTTTCTTTCTAATCTTAAGACTTAATTTCATGCATGAATCGAAATAGAAACAAAACTATTTGAAGAAAAACAAGTTTTGATTAAAAACTATTTTTTGTTCTCCAGGAACTGCTTAACGCAAACAGCAGGCATTGAAATACTTGTTAATGTTTATTGGTAAGCATTTGATGAAGTGCTAATAGAAACGTTAAGGACATAAAATGGACGGAACCAATCAACTTGTGGAAATTCCTGTCAACATATGGCCAACACATGTAAAAATTTTCTTGGTTAGTTCAGAAAATTTCCCAAATCAAGTGAATAAGCTGACAAAAGAATTTCAAAAGGAATTAGAGAAAATGTTCGCAAACGTATGCATACATATGTGCGTACATGTGCATATACATATTAAAGTCCTGCACAAGACCACTTATAAGAATTTTTAAGACATTAGGGATTTTTAAAATTCTTTACTACAGCGAAATCTTCTAAAAGAAACGCTAAACAACACTGTTGGCAAGAAATTTCTTTTAGTTATTGAGATATAGGTGTAAAGAAGAAAATACTTCGTCACGGAAGAATTTGTGATGCTTAATTCTTCATACGCATGGACGCATATACAAAACGTCATGCATGTATATTCGCACACACGTTGTCTGTATAACGAACACTTGCATTGCATTTACATTAGTTGTTTGTACTTGCTTTAAAAACCACCCTTAAACAAATAAATCTTACCATACACCTCTTAAACACACAATCAAACGTACAATTTGAAAAATAGCAAGCATACACGTATCAACACTACTTCTTTTGATTGTTTAATATGAACAAGAAGTCTTCGTGACATTGCTCATATACATGCACTAACACCAATGCATCCATCGTACTTCGCTTATAATACGACAGCATTTATTATTGTTTAAGTATAATACATGCCACGACAATACATTTAAGAAGCAAGACGTATTTACATTTCAAGACTGTTTACGCAGGCTTCTAATACATATAAATCTTTAATGGCTTTGAGGTCTGTAAGTAAACATTTGTTTTAGCCAAAAGCATTAGTGTAAGTAAGCGTCTGTGAAATATTTTAACGCTGTTCCCTGTTGTTTATAAATGAGAAGATGTTCTGCTGTCAAGTTAAATATGAGCAAATTACTCAGAGCGCTTAAGAGAGAATATCGTCTGCTTAAAAATTAAAACATGTGAATACATTTTTAGGCAAGTCACAGAAGAAATTTCAATTGAATAGTACTATAGGAGTTTTTAGTTTAAATCGGAAAATTTGAACGATTACTCGTAATTGGGGTCAGTATGCACTAAAAATTAATATACGGCCAATTGTATGAGTTTTTCATTTATTTTGTCAAATTTTACCGCAGGCCGTATTTTTATATGAAAACCGGGTCCAATGGAAGGACCAATAATTCCGCGACTTTTTATATTTTTCAACGTAGTCTCGTTTGAGGTCTACACATTTTATCCAGCATTTCTCCAAATTTTTTATACCTTCTAAAAAGTAAAAGTTAATGGAAAAACAGGGTTCACCAGATTCGAAAGCACCAATGGGAAAGTGATGCAAATACAAATGTTACATTTGTTATATAGCCAATTCTCTTCAACTATCAACCTCAACCATTGACCATCTGAGACTTGGTGTCGCCTGTCCCGATAACGCGGATCTGACAACCTACAGCAACTCAGCACGCCAGGATGCCCCAGCACCAGGATAGTACGCTATGGCCTAATCAGCCATTCGTCTAAAAACAACCTGATTACCGAAACAAACAAAAAACAACAAGAAAAATTACTAAAAAATCCCGATTAAGGAAGACGATGTTAGGCAATCAAAACAAGAACCCGAATGGAAACATGGAATTTTAGGACACTGTCCGAAACGGACCTATGCTGCTTGTAGGAGTAAAATTAATTTTATATTTTAATCAGAAATAATTTCCTATTCGGGCTTATGTAAGTTCAGTAATTTCAATTCTTATTGAATAAAATATTTTTATTAATTAATGTTAACAAAAATTCATTACAGTTCAATTAAATCTTAAAATGTCTCATTTAGGAATTTTATATAATATTTTATTATACCGGGTTCACACAGGCCAAGTTTACTTTAGCATCTTTTGAGCTTCTGAAACAGAGAGAGAGAGAGAGACATAGAAAATAATGAAGAGGGTAGCCCTTAAACTTTATTCTCTTGAACGTAAAATCAAATAAGATGCATCTGAATGGAATTCTTTGTGATATGCTTTTATTGCTGGACTCCTTCCTGCGAGCCATCTCCTCAGGGCGCAAATTAAGGCATCCGATACGACTCGTAATTTGAAAATATTTCAATAGAGTTTATATGGAAATATTTTTAAACTACGAGTCGTATCGAATGCCGTGATTTGCTCCCAGGTTGGGTAACAACAAACAGTTACTCGGGGCTTCATCCATAAAATAGGGCGGCTGAGGGAGCCAATTTTTAGCCCGCTTCATTGATTTGTTCCATGGTAACTGCACATATGGGAATCCTTGAATTGTGCTGGTGAAAGATAACTTTTTTTTTGCCAAAAATGGTATACTATAGTTGTTTTTTCAAATTCTCATTAAGTCGGTGCAATAAGTTGGCAAAATATACGTCATTAATTGTTTTACCCTCCTGACGGTATTCAATGTGAATTATACCACGTGTATCTAAAAAAAACGGTCACCTTCACTTTATTGGCTGAAAAAATTCAGATTGGCCTCTTAGGCGGCGATTCACTTATAGAATATCATTGTTTTATCTAATATTGGGTATGGTGTGCTGTGATGGATCAACCTTTGTATTCGTCTATGGAACGGCTCAAAAACTCGTCCATATATCGGTTGAACAACGCCCATCACTCCTGGGAAGCTGTTACACGATTGCATTTCTGGTAGATTTTGAGCAAAGGCATATTGCGGAAAGCTTTTTCATACCCAAGTGATCAATTAAAATTTAAGCAACTGATAATGCGGGATGCTTATGCCTTCCATAAACAGTCCCACTTTCAATCTCGGATTGGCCAACTCCACGTTATGAATTTTTTCAATTGTTTAAGGTGTAGAGATCTCAACATTAGGCATCTTCCGTGCTTGTACGGCCACAACGAAATTCAGTAAACCACCTCATTTGAATCAATGTCATCCATATTTTCGATGAAACAATCACTGATAATGTTGCGGCAATGCTCTCAGTTGTTCGCGAATTCCTCCTTTAGTTTTGAAGACATAAGTTCCCATGACGGAATCACTTGTAAACCGCATCATACACTGAATTT
This sequence comes from Tachina fera, assembly GCA_905220375.1. Lineage (NCBI taxonomy): Eukaryota > Metazoa > Arthropoda > Insecta > Diptera > Tachinidae > Tachina > Tachina fera. Next base: position 46,889,532 of record LR999964.1, on the reverse strand, counting down.
CTTAAGATTTAATGGAGTCTTTAGGGTCTGTTGAGCCTGGTTTTATTTTCATGCGTGACAATTTTGTTTATTAACCCAGCCGTTAAACCAAAAATTAAGCTCATCGCTAAAGGGAATTTTGCGATAAAACATTGGATCAGTTAAAAACTGCTCTGCGTCGCAATTGGGGAAACAATGATGATGTCTCGCGACCTTAACTCGTGCATAAGCTGGATTTTAAACGGGTGTAGGCCAAGATCTTTGCAAAAACTTGACAGACAGAGACCCAATGCCTGCAACCCATGAAGAATCGATAAATTTGAATCTATCTTCTTTCACACTTTCCCTTACAGCGGCTCACATTTATTTCGAAGTGTTGGTGTTACTGCTTTATTTCAACAGTATGTGGTATGAAATCTATCCACAGTTCAGAGGATGACTAGCTTATGTGGACAATTAAGTGCGGCTTAAAAAGTCATGAAGTTGTCTATAAGTCGCGCGAATTGATGATGGCTGATTTTCAAAGTAAATCTGGATAATTTGTAAGGTTGTGCAAGCGTGAATAGATACAGAACGATTTGCCGGAGTATAGTTTTGTCATAAGGTTAGCGCAGTGTAATACTTCGTTTGACAGTTAACTTTTTTGTAAGTTCTATCAAGCTTAAAAAATACTAGTACATTCCACAAGAGCGGGCAAAGTTATGAGTCATTGGGGAAGTATATTGCACACAGTTAATTTCCAAATTTTAGTCACCATATAGGAAATATTGCGCTTTTATGAAACTGCTACAATGCAGATCACAGAACGTGTTTTTGGATACGCTAACGCTTCTTATATACTACAAGCTCTTCATTTACTGACTTAAGTAATGGTCCTACAAAGTGTAACTTGTTCATCGCTACTTTTAAAGCAAAAGACACATGAAAATTAATATATGGGAAAATATGCAAAAGAACATTTAAGACTGAACTCGTAGACTTCTGTTTTCATGTTCTCTAATAAAAACAAAAACTGTAAGCAAATAAATAAATAATTAAAATGAAGATTAAATAAGTATTAAATCACATATAAAGTCACTGACACAACACAACACAGCAAAACCTTTACCAACACAAACGAAAAACCTTTGAAGGATCATGGTAAAAATCATTTTAAAAATCATGTCTGGTAGCAAAGGAAAAGAAAGAAAATTACTAAATTCGACTAACAGGCGACACATACGAAAACAACAGCAGCAACCATAAAGAGCTTGCACGCCTTAATGCACAACACATGTGAGTGAATAGAACACAGCGAGTGGGTGTTTGTAGGTGCAAGTGTACGTACTCGTATGTGAGTGTTTGTCGAGCAAAGTCATCTTTGGGAAACACGGCAAAAATCACGTTTACTATTATTGTTATTATGATTTTTCCTATTGTGATTTGTGTGTTTTGTCTTCAACACGTTTGTTAGTAAGTAAGTAGTATGATGATTTACCTGTTGTTTTATTGGCTGAGAGTGAGACAAAGAAATGAATGTCTATACTTAAGTACATATGTATATGTTTATCTCTAGTTCAAGATCCGTACATTTAGTTTTCTCTGAGAATAAAATTTTTAAAAATCATTGGTTATAATGCCAACAGTGTTCATGCAAAGTTTCCCAACAGGACTTTCAGCCAAGTGCGTGAGGAAAACAAAGAATTTTTATTTTTATTTTTTTGTTTGTGTTTTGTTAATTGTTTTTCACAAACGATCCCGACAACATTTAATTCATTTTTACCTGATATAACGTGGGAAAAAAGGATTTGTTGGTATTAAATTTTTAATTTGTTTTGCTTTCAATTTAGAGTTTTTGTTTCTACATCTAATAGTTTAGTGCGGGAAAAACAGTTTTGTACTGCCGTAGCAGTTTTTCCTGGATATGTTACAAATTTTAGAATTTATATATATATATAAGACTAGTGGAGCTAATGACATTGTTCATTTGGAACTTATTTGATGATTACAAGAATAACAGTAACAAATCTATATAATAAGAAAAATTCAACATTTAATTTTTAACGAAAATTGTCATATTTAGGCTGCTCCTAAGCATCTTAAAAGTGCTATATATGTATGAAATCTAATTTTCTTTTTAAAGGTAACTGTCCGGAGCAGCCTCTGACTACTATTTACCACCATTTACTTTCCAAAAGGCCCACTACAGTGTTATTGTAAAATATTTTGTAACATCTGAACAGGCCTTTGATTCCTAAATTACAAAATTTGACGTAATGCTGTTTACAGAAATAATAAACTTTTGTACACACAATTAATGTTGTAGTAAATACTATTTAAATTTTTAATTGAAATTGCAATTGCAATCATTTTTGTTTAAATCCAACCACGACAGTTGTAACTTAAGATGTTTTTATTATTTTAAGTCACCAATATTTTTACTTTCATTGTTGGGTGCCTCGGTAGGCTAGTGAGGAGTGTGTTAGCATATCAGTGTGGAGGTTGTCTGTTTCAATACAAGGAGTAAGGGTGTTTGTTACTATTCTCCTTTAAATTAAGTTATTATATAATTAACCACCGACCAAAAAATGGGTGTTAAAAGCTTATAGTGTGTGTATCTTTGTGTCTGTCCGTGTTCAGTTACAGACCAAACGTCTGGAAAATCGGTCCAACCGTTTAGAAGATATCGAAACTTTTCTATATATATATATATTTATTAAATAAAAAATTATTAAATATTTTCATTGAAATTCATTGCAGCATATTCATACTCAAAACTAAGTATACTTTAAGAATTTGAAACCAAAAGAATACTTTGTTTTGACTTTGAATATGCACCATTGTGTTTCCTAACAATTAAGTTGTTAAGAGAAAAATATGTTTAAAAAATTTTGATTATTCACTTTAGTGAAGGTTTAATTTAGCAATAAAAACAATAGGGCAAATCTTTAAGCAATTCTAAGAAGTAATTATAGTATTTTGTATCAAAAATTAAGGTACTTTTAGCTATTGCCACGGAGTGCATATATAATGCTTGGCGATAGCGCTTCGGATCCGATTTTTAAAATTCGTTCAGCCAAATAACAATGGGGCTTCCCGAGGGGCATATGATATTTATTGCCCCAAAATGCTTAGCATAAGATCATGAGGCGATAAGATCACCATACGCAGAAAATATTTATTATCGTTTTAGCAGAGATCTGTTAAAGTAGTGGGTAGGTAGCCAGGGGAAAGGGTTGCAAGACTTTATTCAACGTAAAAGTAGTCGCCGAATTTATTGGGTTCTTGCGATGCGAAAGTGGTAACGCCACGATCTAGGGTTGCCGGACATTTGTTGGATGAAAGCAGACAACGACAACGGCACCAAAAATTACCTTGCTGGGTTTTTGCGGAGCCATTTTCGGTTGGAATTGAAAACCCCCTTAGGGAAAAACGTGCGAAAATATGGGAACTCCGATTAAGGTTGGGAAAGTTTTTGCGGCCATACAAAAGGTGACAATGTCTTGATGCCAAATAAATTGTGAACGGCAACAAACCAAAGCGGATTTTGGACTTTCGAAAGAGTTTTCTGTTGTTGTCCGAATTTTATGCGAGAAAGTTTTAACGCCGTGGTTTAGGGTTACAGACAATATTTTAATATAAAACTACATGACTTCTATATAGCGAATATATATTGAACGGCACTAAAAAGTGGCATTATGGGCTTTTGCAGAGAGATTTTCGCAAATCCCTTTAGAGAAAAATGTGCGATAATATGGCAACCCCGATTATCGTTGGGAGATTTTTTCAGTTATGCAAAACAAGACGATGTCTTGATGATAAAAAAATTGTGAAGGATACAAATCTTAAGCGGAATCAGAGCTTCCGGATGGGTTTTCGGTTGTTGGTTGTTGCCCGAATTTTAAGTGAGTGGCTTCTATGCGAGAAAGGGGCAACGCCGTGGTCTGGGGTTGCCAGAAATTTTTTCATATTAATGTAAATGATGTTAAGTCAAGGAATAAATGTTTAACTAAGCCAAAAAGTAGCATGTTCTGTTTTTCGGATCGGTTTTCGGATAGTATCGAAAATCCCTTCAGGGAAAAATGTGTATAAACATGGCAACGCCGATTAACGTCGGCCATTTTTTTCTGGCTATACGAAAGGTGACGATATATTGATGGCAAATAAATTATCAACGGCGCCAAACCAATGCAGATTCTGGACTTATGAAAGAGTTTTCCGTTGGTACCCGATTTTAGGTAAGTGGCTCCGATGCGACAAAGCTGTAACGCTGCGGTCTAGGGTTGCCGAAATTTTTTATCTGGCGATGTCTTTATGTCAAATAATTTGTGAACGGCACCAAGCAATCGCGGAATCGGGGCTTCCGGATCGGTTTTCGGTTTTTACTCGAATTTAAAGTGAATGGCTTAGAGTTGTCTAGCCTTTTCTATATGACGGTAGATGATTTCTAGTCACCGAATTAATTTTCAACAATGCCAAAAGTGGTTTTTTAGGTTTGTGAGGAGCGATTTTCGGTTGGTTGGTACCGAAAATTCCGTTACGAAAAAATGTACGAAAACATGGCAACCCCGATTAGGGGTGTGGGATTTTTTGCAGCCATACAAAAGGTGACTATACCTGCATGCCGAATAAATTTTCAACGGAGTAAATTCAATTCGGAATCGAAGCGTTCGGATGGGTTTTCAGTTGATACCCGAATTTTAAGTAAGTGCCTTCAATGGGAAAAGGAGTCTACACTTGCAGAACGTTTTCCCATATAAATTAGACGATGGGTTTGCTGGGAGTCTAGTAGGCTTCTGTACCCAAAGGGCAGAACAGAACCCTATCAACGGGAGCACTCCGTTTGCCGTCTAGCCCAATTGTCATGCCATATATTCGTTATGCATAAGGCTGATAATATTTTTTCCCTCTGTGTATATAAATTATCAATTTAATGTAAAGTCTTCGTAATGAATTGTAAAAACTTTGATGATTTCATCATTAAAAATTATTTCCATGCTTTCTGGCAACGCTGCCTCGAAACTGAGTGCTCGCAAGAGAGTGTGAGTTACTTTAATGTTACCACACACTCACACGCTACGGAAAATGCGGAAAATTCTTACGTTTTCTGCTTTAAATTTTTATAATTTATTAAGTATTTGTACGAGTATGTATGCATGATGCGTCGTACGTGATTATCTGGAAATTTCTGTAAATTCCTGGCTTATCATGCAAATCACGTGTTTGATCCTTTGCTGCTTTATATAATAATGCTTCGCAGTAAATACACAATTACTATTAACATGATGATAGTTTTTTTCCTGTTTAAAAATCTATTATAGTTTTTTGTAACATTTTGTATTATGCATACTTTTTTCTATTTTTGATTTATATGTGTATACACCTTTTTTAAACACCCTTTTGGCTTTATAGTCTTAAACTATATTGTAAACTTGTATCCTTTTTTTGTGTGTGTGGTTCTAACCCCTCGTATTTGCATTAGCTACTGATTATATCTGCTGCTTGCTGTCTTTATTATTTATTTTTGTTTTTTTTTTTTGTTTTTTGTTTAAAGGTGTGAAATTTCATATTTTTGTTTATTAATCCCTGCTACTTAAATTGCTCGCTTCTTCTTTATGCTTGCTTATTTGAAAAATCCTTTAAGTTGTAATATTCAAACGAAACACCACAATCTTAGTTTTAAACCTAAGTCTATCTAAACAAATGTTTCCGAACCTTTTTACTCAGTCTAAGATTGAGTTTATATTACTCATATCAATATATTTTTCAGGAATTTAAGGAAATTCCTTATTTAAAAATTTCTTAACACAATATTTGCAACGTGACTGTGCAAAAATTTGCAAAAAAAATCTTTTGAAAATTCTGCTATATTTTCTGTATGCTTACAATTTTATAGTGATTTTTGGGAATGTGAAATTTTATTTTAAAATACAAAATTTTAATCTTCAGCTTTAGCACTGCTCGTGTAAATACGTTTATGCTAAAAAAAATGTCAAACTTTATTATGGTGTTGCCAGATTTTAGCTATTGATATTAGTTTTGCCAGTTCCCTAAATATAAATAGTAGCAATCGTAATATACGATGCTAATTTTTGAATCGAATTTCTCACTGTTGTCCCTGCATATTGTCAATTGTATTTGAATATTTTCTTATATTACCATCCAATGATTGTTTACATTATGTGTTATAAAAATGTTTAACTTATTGGCCAAAACAAAAACACATAAAATGTTTAAAAGATGGAAGAATTCTTTTACAATAACAATGCATTATATACATACATATATAAACTATGGTCTATAAACATTTGTTATTTTTTTTTTTGATAAATCTTAATTTCAAACAGATTAAAAATGTCTTAAAATTAAGATACAGTCAATTCAGAAAATTTGCAATTTTTATTTTAAAAAAAATATATATAAAAATATGTGCATATAAATTTTTGTTGAACCAAATTTTCGTACACAAATATTTGCTTTCAATTTATTTTATAAAAAAAGAAAATATCTTATTTTCGACAAGAAGACAATCCAGGGAACAACAGAAAAGGATCTTTTATACGCAAAATAACAATTCCAAGATAAAGGCAAAAGTATGTTTGCAAAACTATTTTATTTTATATTTTATTTCTTTCTATTTCATAATGCACAAAAGATAATGAAACAAGACCCTACTATTATTTTTGACAAAAATACATTCACAGATACAAATGCTTTCGCATTGAGCACTTTTAAAGAATTCGTTTTTATTTTTCTTACACATAAATGTGGGTAAAAGGGAAATGGAAATGTCTTGCGGAAATTTAAATTATATTGTATTGAAACGAGAGTTTCCACGTTTGAAGATTTTTATTTATTTTTTAAATTTTCGAGTTCTTAAAAAAATGTTTAGGGATGTAGAACACCGAAGGAAAATAATAAAATATTACATGAATGATTCACGCTCGACTTTGCACATTTTTCTAATGTGGAATTTATCCGATAGCTTTTAGTTTGTTTTAGCTGAACCTTCCAATAGGGACTTCAGAACTGTGACATCTGATAGTGGCCATAGTGAACGCGAAATCTTCCAAAAACACCGGCTCTTTCTGTGTGCAGGAAAACCTGATGCTTCGCTTACAAGAACTCTGTCTTTCACAGTGTTCAATTTAGCTTGACTTCAGCCTGCATTTGTACACAATTCCACCTACCCAGGAGCTGAAGGAAAGCGATCATGGAATATGAAAGGACCCTAATTTTTATCGAAAAATCTTACTAGCGATGAGGCCCATTTTTTTTAAGGAGAAGTAACACTCAGGCAATCAATGCTTACTATTATTACTTGGTGTTACCTTAGGAAAGGGATAGTGATAGCGAGGACAGGTGGTGAAGGAAGAGATAGAGGAGAGCTTTATTATTTTACAACTCTGCTTTTTCAACGTTTTTTAATTATGCATTTCAAGCTGTGTAGCCATTTTATTTGTTATCTTACTTCCCGATAATTTTGCTACACAACGAAGGAGGGCGCTATGATGTTACATTAGGATTAGTATCTGCTGAAGTCGGTATAGTTCAGTGACTAGTGACTATGCCTTTATCACTTGAACTTTCCTACAACATCTGATGCAAAGGGACACTACTGCACATCAGAAAAAATACTTGATGTTGTTATTTAATGACTGTTGGATACCGGTATCGAACTCAGGACCTTCGGTTTTGTAGTCAACGTGCTAACTACTTCAGCCAACGCCAAATGCTCAAATTTGGTGCGCTGCCAATATACATGACAACCAAGAGCATCCAAAACACACCGAAAAAGTAATTTTTTTTATGGAATTTGGACTATTGGCGTCTTTGGTTCATATTAATTTGAGAACAAAGCACAGTGGGGCCAAATCTGCTTTTTCGCAGAATAATTCATATCTCCACAGCTATAATAGTAAGTTTCACTAAATTTGATGTTGACCACTCTTGGAACAAAGTACTTGTTTAGACAAAATCTTTACGTTATAGGAGGGGGGGGGGAAAGAGTATCCCCATATAAAGTAATTATTGCGTTTCCTATATCTGCCGAACAACAAGAGTGAGGCGCACTAAATTTGATGCGCAGAACTCTTAGAACAAACTAAATATTCCAACAAAATATATTTATCATTGAGGAGGGGTGAGAAGGGTACCACCCATACTAACGGATTTTTAATTAATTACCATTAATGATTTTTTTATATAAGAAATATTGAAGCTGCAATGAAAAGCATATAACAAAAAACAACAAAAATTTATGATTTTGTTATTCACGTAAGCTCCTGATGATTTAGCCTGCTTGACTGGTTTAGTATACGAATTATACAAAAATGGATTATTTATCAAGCCTAAAGTTTAAATTAGACTTGCCATAGCCATAACTCAAACAAAAAATATAAATTAAAGTTGCATATATAAAGCAGAAATCTACACACAGTCTACCAAACACAAAGAACGCTGATGATGAAGGCGTAGTGGCCTAGTTGTTCCGTTTTACTACGTGCTTGTCAGAATATTTTCAATTCACTTTGATGTTATTTGTTTATTAATAATTATCACATGTAATTTGGCTAACAAAGCGATATGAACTTTAGCCTGATCAAATCATAAATATAGAGACAAATGACGTTCGAACAATAATAATTAAAATTAACTAAAATTCAATTGGTTTATATGGTTATTGCTATAGCGTTATGGCGAGGCACCTGCAGTGTTTCGAGTTAAGGGGATTTGTCCCCAAAGCAGGGATTTTTTTTCGCGATTGGGAAAGAAAATTTCGTGTTGGGAATCTTGGGATTCGTTGGGAATGATAACCAAATTTTGGGGGATTTTTGGGGAATTTTAATTTATAACTCATGGTAAAAATAATGATTTCTAAGCCAAGAAATGTGCGTCTGGCAAAACTAAGATTGTGTATTATTTGACCCTGTTCTGTTAATTGAATTGACTCGAAATGGCACGATTTTAGAAAACTACCTCTTATATTAACTGGAAATATTTTTTCAGATTTTTTTAAATTTTTCTATTATATTAATTACCAAATATCGTATCTGAAAAAGAAAACTATCATGTACGGTCTTAAGCACGTCTCCAGGACCATTATTTTTTATTTTTTCAAAACGAGAAATTTACAAGGATTCGGTTTACAGAACAGGTCCGATTAATCATAGTGAATGGTTTCTAATAAAGAAGAAGTATCAAGGTAGATTAACCAATAATAAACACTAGCAAAACAAAAATAATTAATAAAGTGCAATATAACTTGTTGGAAGCACTTCTTAGAATAAACACACACTTTAAAAATAATTCAATTTGTTGTGACAAATTTACGGCCTGTTCATCGAAGGCGAGCGATTATTAGGCAAACGATCGAGTTGGAAATTGAGTTTATTTTCTTTTTTCGTTTGAAAATAAAAGCCCTTTTTGTTTGCAATTCAACGTCTAAGAACAATGTTTCCATTACTCATTTAGTTGTAATTCTTAGAGCTTTTTTCATTGAAAATTAAAAGTTTCTTTAAAAATTAAAAGAAAGCAACCCTATCAATCAATTGTAAAAATAAATAAAAAGCAAAGTTTTCAAAAATTTTTTGCTTACGCGTTTATTGAACAAACAATGATTTGATCCGTTGCACTTGGATTTTTTTATAGCGACCGAGATAACGCAGAAGATTGCGAGGCACAGCAAATTTGCTACAGTTTCCACACGAGCAGTAAGTTCAATAAATGAAATGATTATATACCACTTCCAACAAGGAAGTTTTTCGAATACTGCTGGAGAAAATGGAATCTGCAATGAAGCAAAACAGTAGAATCACTAGCGTTCTCGCTATAATTAAAGTGAACACATTCCTAAAATTTCTCGCAACTGGATGTTACCAGTTTTGTGCCGGAAAGGAATGTATTTCATACATGTCAAAATCAAAACTTTCGGAGGTGGTAATTGACTTGATTGCACCAACACTTTAAATTGCCAAGGATTAGTTTTTATGCGGAAAAATATTTAAATTTTCTTGGTAAAAACATCCATTATTTTAAATTTTAATTGTAAAAATTCAAAAAATTCACCAACACGTTAAATTTTTCCTGATTGTTTAATTTGACAGTTGATTTTGTTTGTGTCGTACATACGTGAACCAATTTTTCCAACGAAAGCTAAAAGCTTCTTTGTTTTACTCAAAATAAAATGAACAAAAACCAAAAATTCAATTCAATCGTTATTTGACGTGCAATATAAAAAAACTTATGTTACAAAAACAGGCTGTTAATCCATATGCTAAAATGCTAAGCCTTGAGGATGATGGATCAGAATATTTCGATTCTGAAGTTTTTGAAATGGTAAACTTTAGTTAACAAATCTCTTTATACTTGTGTATATTAAACTATGTGTAATTTTTTTCCTTAAAAGTCTTATAAGTACAAATTAAATTAATATGACTGTTAATATATGTAGCTATCGATATAAATTAATTTTATTCAATATGTTATTTTTGTCATAATTTTTTCAATAAAATTAAAAAAAAAATTAAATTTATTTTACAAAAGAAAAAATTTGAATCAAAAAAAAAATGGGGATAAGCTGTAGAAAAAAACTGGTAACACTGGTTATCTATAATCAAGTACAGTGTTGCCCATTAGCTTGGTTCGAACAGTTGTTTATGTATGTATGGTAATGCTTTGGTACCTCTAATTTAAGCTTAAGAAAGTTAGCTAATCTCACACACGTTATGTTTTTAAACCATTATTATATATAAATGCAATCACGATCACGCGTGACTCACGCGTCTCACCGCATTTGGCTCCTAAATATGTATGTGCGACGTTGGCCAGTCCGTCACCGTCAATGACGAGCGCTATAGGTCGATAATAACCAAATTCTTTTGATCCGGAATTGGACGATATGGACAACAACGACATGTAGTTTTAACATCAAGGTGCTATGTGACACATTGTACATCTCACGTGAAGACGATGCGAACTCAGATTTTTCTTCTTTTTCTCTCAGCTGTTGGCAACATTGGCCCGAAGAATGAAGCATTAAGTAAGAATATTTTCTTGCAGCACTTGTTTGTGTGCTCCCATAAATATATGCATGCACACATAAATATATATGTCCATACACACAGATACTCGTAACTACATATAACCCCTCTTTGTAACTCTTGATTGGCAATACGTAGTTAGTTGCACTAAACCAACTAGAGCCATTGCTATCCAACACAAACATGCACATGCAGTAAGCAACAAAAAAAACAATATATTTATATGTATGCATTGCGTGTATTTGTGTGTGTTTGTGTCTTGACCACTTGTCTACGAGTACAAAGGATACTGACGCTCAATTGAAGCCACAATTTATCGACATTTGCACTGCATGTTCCAGTAGATTAAAGTGCATGGGAATGAATGTTTCAAATGTAAATCTTTTAGGTATTTTTATTCTATTTCCTATACTTTTTAGTTTTCGGTCCGAAAATGTTTAAATGCATAAATATGTTTTCAACAAAATATACGAGTATGTATGTGCATAAAGGCAAAAACAAATTAAATAAAATGAAATAAAAATACTTTTAATAATATCTGTGTCATTCAATTAGAAAGTAATGTTTATGTTCAATTATTTCGACATTTTTCACATTTTTGCATTAAAATAAAATAAACTACCCATATTTATTGTTAGTTTTATGGTCTTCCTTTTTTTGTTGCTGTATTGAGAAATTTTCCCAATATGTACCTCCTAAAACTATTTAGTGCAACTGACAAGACTGGATTCAAACATGCCTGCCGCACAGCACCACCGGCCGATAAGCAAAAACCATTAAATAAAATTGCCAGAGTATTAAATAATTGTGAAGAATAGTAAAAAAAAATGAATTGTATGCAATTTAAATGATAAGTGATGCTCATAAAGTTGAAAATGCATGGCAAAGCCATCACCAAAATAAACAAAAAATTAAAAAGAAAAATCCAACCCAAAATTAAAAATAAATAAAAAGATGTCCGTCATGAATAAATGAGTGAAAGAAATGCTCAACTTTTGAATGACTTGATGTGTTTGTTAGTCCTTCTGGTCGGTTTAAATTTAAATATTTTATTTTTAATATCCTTCACAACGCATGAGATACCAGTGTTTGAAATTAGTTACATGTAACTTTTTTTATTGAATGAAATAAATTTCATGAAAATATCCCTTGAAATTTAATTTACTTATTTTTTCCCAGTACCTGGACTCAATAACTTTTTCGCATCGTAAATCGTACAATTTATCGATATATTTATTCGTTTATTCTGTAATTTCTTTTTTACAATATTTTGTATCTGTGTTTTACTCACCACCATTTAGTTCTATATCATGTGCAATCTCTACCAGTGCTGCCATAACCAAAAAATGTTTACAACCAAAATTCGCTTTAAAAGTTACCAAATGAGAAAAAATATAACCAAATTTCAATATGTAATATTTTTATTAAATAACATCCTAGCAAAAAAAGTAACTCCAAAAAAGTCATGAAAATGTAGAGTTTGCGATCTGGAAATAGCGAAAATTTAGATCCGATCTAATGATTTTTACAAACAAGAAGGGGTTGTTTTTGCAAGAAGTTCTCTTTTTCGATGCCTGTGCCCCATTTCTGTAACTTGTGAGAAGTTCTCGCATCGAGAAAAATTAAATAATTATATTAGTCGTCCTATATGAGACAGGGTTAGTCACATAAAAATTTATATAAACTTACAAAAAGTATGAAAAAATACTGTTTTGTTCTTACTCACCCTGTGTTTCACAGGATGATAACAATTTGTTCGACTCGAAAAGTTCTCAAATTCCTTACAGAAACGAGGCACTGGTCACTGAAATGGAAACGATATTAAGAAAAAATTCTTTTTGTGTTCTATGATAATATTTTCATCTAGGAAAAATGGTAAATAGTTACCTATTTTAACAATTCGTTTCTTTTTATACGAATTTAGGCCCGAAACAGTGTTTTCATGTAAATTTAAGCAAATAACTTTTAAATTTTAGACTAAAACTAGTTCATAAATTTCTTTAAAATAAATAATGAGTATTTTCTAACACTATGGAGGAGTTACAAGATTTTGTATGACTAAAATAAGCTCCTACATGGTTTTTTGCTCACTCCCTGCAAATTAAAAATATCATCGATTTTTTGTAACGCATGTGATTTGAATACAGTTAATAATAATAACAACAAAACAAATATAATTCTTTTAGCTACATATGTATGTATGTTAACGCTTGTGCATGTATGTATATAAAAAATAATAATAACAATTAAGTAAACAAAACTTGCAGTTCACAGTATTATAGTTTGAATGTGTGTGATGTTAAATTTTAAAATTTATAACCCTTGACACAAACCTTTTGCACGCTAACAGAGCTCTGTTAAGCTATAAAATTCGACTAATGCCCTTCCAAAGGACTTTTCCATTAATTGATGCAACCGAGACGGGAAAAATTAATGCAAATTTATAGATAAGGTGTTCCTTTATTAAAGCCCATGAATCTATTTCTGAAAAACATGAATTTGAACCAAATATCGTCAAGTTTTCTACTTGGAATTTTCTGAGGGTTACGCACTTTTCTTGGGAAGGAGGCGATGCAGGCGGACCAAAGTGGGTACCTCTTATGGACCACATAGCACTCTAAAACCGTGCATACCCAGAATTACTGGAAGTTTGAGTGCTCAGGAAAAACTTTAAATTTGTCCAACTAATTCAGATTTACCAAGATGTGAACATTTTTTATTGGAAGGAGGCGATACGGGCTGATAAGCAAACTCACCTCCTATGGATCACATAGTGCTCTGTAGTACAGAGATACGACTATTTACTTAAAAAAAAAAAAAGTTGTTGACAGTGTTGTAAAAGAAAAGTATTGTAAACAAGTGCGTAGCAATCAAGGCGAATTCATAACATGTGGCTGCACTAGCGATTTTAGTCACGGCTGTTTTATTTTCAGTTGCCTTAGTAGCAATACAAAAAATTGAAGAACATAAAAGCTTAAAAGTATAACATAAAAAATATGTACATGTGTATCAATATTTTGGCATAAAAATAACCAAAATGAGAAAAATATTCACATCTCCACATTAAAAAAAATAACCACTTTTGGTTAGAAATAACCAAAAACGGCAGACCTGATCTCTACATACAAAAAGTCACAGAAAGCGGAAAGCACAAAGAAGTATTAAAACAACTAAATGAATTTTAACTTATGATTTTATTGTTTACCCGCATTAAAAAAAAGGAGGAGGTTTGCAATTCGTCTCTATTTTTTTAGGTGAGTATCTTCATAACTCAACCGATTGTAAAAATTTTTTTGTTGTCTGAGAAGGTATAGCTTCCCATTGGTCCTATTGTAAAAAAGTGGGCGGCGACACGCCCACATTTTTTATATAATAAAACACTTTTGGTTCTTGTAATCACATAATTTGAAAGTGGAGAAAAATGTAAATTTATATTTTTAAAAATAATATTTTTGTTAGTTCAAGTACATGCTTTAAATGTTTAGAAAAACCAATTGGTGCGTGAACTGTTTTGATAAAAATTACAAAAGATTATGATTTTCGTGGTTACTAGGACATGGTTGACCTCATGGAACAGATAGATAGACGTAATAATAGGGAATGAGCCTAAAACTCTACTAAACGCAGACACTACTCCCTCTATCCTCCTCCTCTTCATAACCTATTTTTCTAGTTTTAGCACAATGCACTGCATGAGTAGGGGTTATCCCCTAAGTTCTGGCCTTGCAAGTATTATAAAAAAAATATAGGATACGGCAACCGGCTTCTATGCCATGATTCCAAATGTATGTTAATTATTTCGTCCTATCGGCGCATCATGTAGTCTTTCAGATTGAGATCCATCATAAGTGTCTAAATGAAATTGGCAACAGATTTTAATTCGTATCTTAAATCAAAAAGTTCAATCTCAAAAAATCTTTCAATGCCAGAATGATATAAACTCATATACATATGTACATATGTATTATTAAAAAATCACTGGTAACAAAAAGGCAGACAAGATGGCGAAAGAAATCTGTTGGATTTTTTATATATTTACATATTTTTCATTTCCTACAGTGTGTGTAGGTATACGAATTATTTTTTAGCAGACGTTTTTATGAAAAAAAAACAGAGCAATTATATTAATGAATTTTTAGTATACGACTTTTTACAACTACTCTTCATAAATATTGCAACAATAAAACTGACACCCTTTAATGGTTTTCATATTGGAAACAAAAAAATAATAATGAACAAGCACTGGACGTAAAATAACATTTTAAATGAATTAAAAACGACTTTAAGCAGAAGGGCTTAATTTTTATAAGCAGTCAAACTACATACATAGTTGAAAAAGGGGAGAACATAAAAAAAAATATGTGGAAAAACACAGAAAATCACACGACTTTTTATTGTTGATGTTATTACTTTAACACTTAATCCTTCTCATTTTTCAATAAACTTCCCCTCGATTGTCTTTGACAGCAAACAAAAAAAATAAACGTTATACCTACAGCGAGTGACAAAAAAAATAAGCAAAGCATAATTTCACATATATCTGCACCAGGCGCTGACTTCATAAATGTTTGGGGAAACTCAGCCAAATGACTTGTACCACTGTACAGCTAAAAATAAAAAACACGCTCATATAAAAAGCACACTCATTAATTTTAAATCGAATGCGTATAATGCGTTTACTGCACACTGTACAGTATTGAATTGTTCTCTCTTTTTAGTGCTGCTGATTTTCTGATAACACTAAAACTGGTACTCCCCTTTAGCAAAAGTATGCAACAGCAATTGTTTATCTGCCAAGCAAGGGCATTAGTTATTGTAGTGTCGAAGCATACTTCAGTACTGCACACTAGCGACAATTGTGCTCAACACAAGTGTAAAAATGCGTATATATGTAAAAGAAAAAGCAAACAACGTAGATTATTTGACGGTGTTCGTATGCGATACTTTTCTAAGTTTTATAATTTATTAATTTAAGACTAAAAAATTATATAATTCAATAATAAAATAAAAATAATATCTTTCACAATGGATATAATTGAAAAAAATTTTATTATCACTTAATATTTTATGAAATTTTTAGTTTGTGAAATGAAGTATTGTGCACAATGAAGTGTACAATAAAAAATATTGCACACTTGACACAACTGTCGATTCAAATGTTGTACAATGGTTTTGACAATTTTTTTTTTCTTACGATCACCACTACAAACAATATTCGCTCTTGGAAAAAATACAATACTGTGCACTTTTTCACGTCTTGTGCTCACTTTTAATTTATACACATATTTTAAATTACGCAGCACGAACTAAAATTTCTAGAATGTATGCAATACAATACTACGCATGAGTATAAAAATACGATGACTATTAACACATGAGTATTTACAGGGGTATTTTATTTACTGCACATAAGGCATGTTTTCAAACAGCCATACATACCTACACATTTTCTTGTCATTTTGTTTGTTTATACACAAGTGTGTATATACAGTGGCGAATGATGAGTAAATATCCCGAGTATCATTAAATATCCATAGCCTGAGTATCAGCATACTCAGAGTCTAAGTATGAAAGTGTGAGAGAGTCAATGCGTTTGATATTTATGTGCCTCTCTGATTTGTTCCTCTTTGGAGTTTACTTAAGTCCGTCTGAGGCCCAATTATTGTTATAATAATTTAGAAATATTTTTGACATGAGATTGTGTGTATTTTCGATTAAATATATATAGCAAATAATGATTTTGATTTTAGCTATCAGAATTTCAAGCAAACATTCCGTTTCAGGACGAATGTGTAATTTTGCTTTTAATACTGACCCAAAGTTCGTATTCTTCATTAAAGTTTCGGTTATCGATACCTCAACTGCTGCCAAACAGACATGCACATATACTTTTAATAGATAAGGCAAGATCCGGAGATAACTTCATACAAACTTTAGCAATTTGTGCCTAAATGATGGGAGAAAGATCTCATCTGCAATGAGACCAGAAAAATTTTCGTCTTCCAACTCATAGCGATAATCTTTAGCTTCAGGAGTTTTAAGGACGGAAATAATTTATTCGACTGCTGCAGAATCTTAAATTCAGAAGTATGAAGGAACTAACGGTTTATATGTAATACCAATAACTTTGAAGGAACAACCGATGAAACAACTCACCGAAATGGCTTATACTAGATATTTGCCACGAAGTGTATGAGACTTACAAGAGTACGAAAACCAAAAGAAGCCGGACAAGTGTAGAGGTCGGCTGATGGTTATAATTTTATAAGTTTTTACTATTGCTCTTCTTGGTTATGTGGCTGTTTGCCTTAGTCTACATTTTTTCTTTTTGTAATTCATTAAAAACTCCCAACCAACCAACCAACTAACCAACAAACATTACTTAATAATTTTCTCTTAAATTTTTTTTTCTACACGTTTTCACATTTTCTTTTTCAACATTTTTCCGCCAGCATGAAACTTTTTGGGCAGTTTTCAATATATTTAAAATTGCAATAAGTTGGCAAAGTCACACACACACACAAGCACACTACTTAACTTAGCAAACCAGCCAATGAACGAACCAACTTGGTGGCAAAGTAATAAAATTTATATTAAAAGAAAACTTTGTAGGGGAAGGAAATTAAAAATTACTTCATGCTGCAACTTTTGTAATAAAACGTTCATTAGAAGCACAACCCTTCAACAACGGCATAATGATTTTTAAATGGCGAATAGCATTTTATTTAACTGCAATGAATAGTGCAATATATTTCTGCCCTCAAACAATATTAAACATTTTGTAAAGAGGTTACGCAAGTCGCGCTCTTAATTATTTATAGCCTTTCAAATTGTTGTTCTTTCGAACATTGTTGATAGTAATTTTGGCAAATATCCTTGTAGCCTTGAAATATACTAACTTTTTTTTACTTATGTAGTTTAAATTACTTTTAAATTTAAACAATAGAATTAAAGGGAAAATTATTTTAAGCAAATTCATGCAAACTTTTCCTGAAAAAATTACACTTAAGACGACAGATACCTACAAGAAATGAATGATTGAAACTAACACAAACAACATTTTTTCACAAACACATTTGCAACAATTTAGATAGAATTCAATAATGACAGTCATTTGATCGGAAGTGGTGATGGATTTATTTATTAATTGTAGTTGCTCTATTCTAGCATATGTATATGTTATAGTGGAAAATCTAAAGTATATATGTATGTCAGAACTTTTAAATATCAAGTTTTAATTTAAAAAAATAGAATTCTTCCGGTCTGTGAAAATTAAAGTTTATAGAAATAAATATTTACCATTTTACCACGTTTATAGAAATGTTAAAAAAATATAAGTAGTATAGTCAATAACAGAAATTCACAAGGTTTAATTTAATATGTATGTATATTTCTCTTCAAAATTTTAGATATTTGTAAAAAGGTGTGAAGAGGACCAGATACTGCTTAAGTAATTTGGTGTTTTTGTTTATTTGCATTTTTTGTTTCAAATATGTTATTTACTTGTGTATTTTAAAGTTATTTTTTATGATAAAAAAGCAAATAAAATAAAATAAAAAGTATATTTGCCGTCAGTATATCAGTCATGTATGATTACTCAATTGTGGGAGATATATTAGTCAATTATGATAGGTCAAATTTTAGTAATAATTATGCTATCATTCATTGTATAGTAGAAAGCACTGGAGTAAGCAATACAAAAATATTTTATATTCATTAGTTAGAGAGAGATGCAACATCACACTTACACAAAAGTTTCCATCACATTTTTTATTTTGCCCTTAATAATGTGATAGCAACTTTGTTCTACACAATGATGAATATATCCTGCATGACTTCCGATCAATTCAGCAGTCAATTGAATGATACTATTCTTGTAGGATATTTAACAGCTGACAGCTTTGCCAGACCAGCAGTTTTGAAACTACTAAATAGACAAGTCTGTATTATACCAAACAATAGCATAGACAAAAACCACAAATTTTAGCAGAACATATTTTTATTATTAATATTATTGCGGAGGAGATATCTAGGAATGGAGCATGGGACTACACTCACTAATTAATGGTCATATGATTAATAAATTTATATTAATGCAATATATTGTAGATATATACAAAAACTATACAGAAAATCAATTTTAAGAAATTTTAAAGATAAATAGTCATTGTGGAAAATAGCATGATAATGCTACAAGTATCACACTATAAAGAAATTGTGACTCCAATGTTTCATTAATATTTCAACAACATGTCTGTAGAAGCTATGAACTCGAAAACATCTCTCAATCGTAGTTAATCTCCAGGCCTATATGGATTTTAAGTAGAAATCCTTAAGGCCTATCCATATATGATTGCCCAGATAATTATACCCCTCATTGCAGAATTCGGGACAACTGAAACATTATCCAGTGAGCTAAAAGAAGGTCTAATTATAAAGATTCCAACGAAAGGTGGTATAAAGGACCGGAACAACTTGCGCGGTATAACTTTGCTTAGCATGATAAACATCATATTATAACCAAGTGTAATGCAGAAGTAGTAATACCAGTATTGAGGCAGGAACAAACGGGCTTAAGACCCCACAAATCCTGTACTGACAGTCTTATAACAGAGCAACCGATTTAATACTGCTCCTTACTATATCTCTATTTTGTCGATTTTGAAAAAGCATTTAACACATTAGATCACAATGTGATATACTTAGAATGCGCTGATATGCAAAGGAATTGCAATCAAACTTGTTGCGCTCATTCGAATTTTATGTAATCAAACAAGCTGCCAAATGCTACATGAAGGCAAATTAAGCAATGAAATAACAGTCGGTATTGGTTAACGCCAAGGCAGCGTCTTATCGCCACTTCACTTCAATATTGTACTAGATAGTATTAGGGCCAAGGCGAGACCCATACCTTTGAGGATATATCTGCCAAACTGCAACAACTAGCAGATGTTACAGAAAAAGTGAGCTTGAGAATAAATACCAAGAAAACAAATAGCTAACGTATTAGTGCATCAACAGCGCAGAAATTCCAGATCAACAACATCAAACTGGCAGATGTAAATTTCTTTTGTTAACCGGGCAGTATATTAGCAACAAAATGCCAGTTCTTTAGAAGATATTGAGAGCGGCATTATTAAAGCCAAGCAAACTTTTGTTTAATTCAAATCCATTTGGAGGTTGTTGGGTTCGAGGCCGGTTTTGACAGTCATTAGTGTCCCTTTGTATCAGTTGTTGTAGGTAATACTTCAGTAATGAGTTAGGGCCTTCCTGTATTAAGGTAACGATATGTATGTATGCACGTACGTATTGGAGGCCTGCGTAAACAATCTTGAAATGTAAATACGTCTCGTGTCATATATTATACCAATAATAACTGCTGTCGTATTGTAAGCGAAGCACGATGGATGCATTGGTGTTCGTGTATATGAGTGTTAGCAAGCGATGTCGCGAAGACTTCTTGTTCATAACAAACAATCGAAATAAGTAGTGTTGATGTGTGAATGCTTGTTATTTTGCATATTTTACTTTTGAATGTGTGTGTAAGATGTAGATGGTAAGCTACGAGTATTATGTATTTAAGGGAGTTTTTTTTTTAAAGCAAGTGCTCACAACTAGGGATGTAACGAATGTTCGCATTCGCAAATTATTCGCTTAATTTTGCTATTTGCATTCGCTTTTATTGAGCACCATTCATTACTTCGTACAGAAAATTTTAAATGCAAACAATTTTAACTAGCCCTTGTTTGTTGTAAACAAATGCCACGCATATTATTTCGCATGAAAACTTAACTTACTACTTCTCCAAAAAAAATTTTCATGAATTCATGCCCATTTTATTATTATGTATTTTGGCAGTATTTCAGATGAACTGTTGAACAGAATACCAGGATTTAGGTCCAAACTACGAATGGGTTAATTGCCTAACATTTTGTAAATTTATTTTTTGTTATCTGCTCAAGGTGTATATAACTAGGTGGCAGCGCTGCTTCAGCTGATAATTTTTTCCTCTATGTGCTTTGTAGCTAACGAATGTCAAAAACTTCGTTTTGTTTTGGTTTAGGTACAAATATTTTTGTGCTTTTGACATTCTTCGGTTATTTACACAGCTAGGGTTGCCGTATCATTGTATAAAAAATCCTTATGCAGTCTGCTGTATAATTACACCATGTATCTAATCGTATACTTATTTTAATATATTAACATTTATGTTTTTACAATTTAATAAATTAATAAATATTTGCTCAATTCAAGACTGAATTTAAAAAAAATTATATATGTACATATGTAGTGCATCTATGTAAATAATACAACTTTATGTTCTAAAACAAATTTAGCTTCATGTGATTTTTTTACCGTATTGTAAGTATTTGCATTCGCATTCGCTTTCGCAAAAATTCAAATGCATTATTCGTTTTCGCATTCGCATTCGCTCAACTGGTATTCCTTGCATCCCTACTCGCAACTTATGTCAATGCACGTGCGCGTTTATATGGGTGAAGAAAAATAAAAGATCATACACACAACTTATGTCTGTATGTAAGTATGTACATGCATGACGTTTTTGTACACGCCCATGCATGCGTATGAAGAAGAAAGCATCACAAGTTCTTCGGTCACAAAGTAGTTTCTTCTTAACTCCTATACCTGTAATAACTTAAACAAATGAAATGTTGTTTACGTTTCTTTTAGAAGATTTTGCTGTAGTAAAGCATTTGAAAAATCCCTAATGTCTTAAAAATTGTTAATAGTGGTCTTGTCAGGACTTTAGTACGTATATATACATTTTTATATACTCGTATGCATTTTATGTATACAAAAATATAATCAGAAAAATGTTAATGTGAGTCCCCATAAGTATTTTCCGCAATAGTAAAATATTATATTGAAAAAAGAACTTGAATTTACACTGTCATATGCAGTATATTCCCACTTACATACACATATAAATATATATACACTCTGCAACTTATAACGATGACCCAAATGCCATATAGTCCGGGCATTGTTGGCATTTTTATAATTTATATTAACTGGATAGTTGCCAATATAATGCATTCATTTATTGACTGAATTCCTAATTTTTATTTTTAAGGCTGAGTATGTAATTTCTTTCATCAAAAAATTGCAGCTCACATATACATACACTTCCATCATAAGGCTTTTTTAAGCCTAAAGTAAAAACTTTATAAAACTCATCTAATTTGAATGGTAAAAAGGCTGAGCAACAAAGTGGTCTTCCATGTGGCTGTTTTAAGCGGAAACAATAACTTTGCTTTTAGCTATGCCATTTTTTTAAGACGTTAAATTACTGCCGACCAAACATTTCCAATGCTGCACATATTGGAACGATGGGAATAAATATAGTACGTAAATATACACAAACTAGCTGCAACCCGGTATGCTACAACGCAACATTACAAGTAATATTTTTTTGAGGGTTCCGAGCCATATTGTTTTCGCTACGATGTCCGTCTGTCTGTCACAGGCTGTTTTCTACAGAAACTTATGAGCTATGGACCTGAAATTTTCACAGCATATGTAATTTCTTGCCACTATAAACATCAAATATATAACAGCTGAAAATTATAGGGTGTTCTAAAGCGAGCAACGAACAATTTTGAAATCCTAATTTAATTTTCAGACAATTAGATCTAGACACTTGAAATTTACCAAATTACAATCTTTTTGTGCAGACTACATCAATCAACACTGAAATTTTAAAAATAAAAATTAAACGTTATTCTATCAGTGTAATTTTGATAACTTGCTACATCATGGAAACCGTAATAGGGAAACTCTTGAAATTTTAAAAAGCGCTAAAACTAAAAAATCACAAAATTAAAAAAAAAATGCCGAAACGAAAAATCGCAAAAATTAAAAAGCGCTTAAATGAAAAATATGTATCACCATAATAAAATAAACCGCTGAAATGCAAAAATATCAACAACAGTCGCAAAAAAAATAGAAAAACGTTGAAAAACGTTATAATGCGAAAAAACCGCAAAATCTAAAAAAGTGTCAAAACTAAAAAAATCGCTAAAACTAACAACATGTGTTTTAAATAACAGAAAAAATAGCTAAAAATAAAATACATCGCAGTATGACGAAAAATATGCTAAATAAACTTTACAATCGTTTTCTGGCAAACTAGTTTTTTGAGTTAAGACGTTGTTTGAGTAAATGAGAGATATATGTATATGTACATACACGTATCGCTCATTTACTTCAATAATGTCACAACTCAATAAAACCAGTTTTGCTGAAAACGCGTTTTAAGTTTTCAATTTGCATAAAACTTAATGAAGACATGAACAAATATTCTTCTCTCAGGAGGTGATGGTACAAGCTTTTTATATTAAATTTTTACACAAGATAAAATACGAAATGCCGCATTATTCTGCATTATTAACTAAAAAAAACCAATTTTTTGAGTTATAACACCATTGAAGTAAATGAGAGATGTGTATCAGAGATGAGCAATGGGTAGTGAAAAAGTGTGTAGAGTGAAATCATGACTTATAATTTCTATGAATCATATCCACTCGAAAGTTTGAAGTGCGCATCGAACTCATACTTAGCAACATTTATGACGTTGTTGATTTCGACTCTCCTTAATAGACTTGTATCGAACTCTTTCAGTAGCTCGTTTTTGACACAAACCTATCATCAACCCCATTTAAATAACACGAGTTTGATGAGTGGTTTGTGTCAAAAACAAGCTACTGAATGAGTTTGATACAAGTGTACTACTTAATTTTTGCCACAAACCTATGATAAACCCGTGTAATTTAAATGGGTTCGATCATTGATTTGTGTCAAAAACGAGCTACTGAAAGAGTTTGATACAAGTCTAGAAGATGGACTTGTACCAAACTCATTCAGTAGATTTACTTCGAACTCGTTCACTAGTTAATTTTTTGCCACAAAACAATGATCAAATCCATTTAAATTACACGTGTTTATCATAGGTTTGTGGCAAAAATTAACTAGTGAACGAGTTCGACCCAAGTCCATTATTCAGTAGCTCGTTTTTAAAACAAACCAATCATCAAACCCATGTTATTTAAATGGGTTTGATCATAGATTTGTGTCAAAATCGAGCTACTGCAAGAGTTCGATACAAGTCTAATGGAAAATTAGAGTGATTCGCAATGCGAACTTCGAATACGCACATTAAAGTTCTCATTATGAAGTTATGTGTTTGCTCTGTGTTTTATTTTCTTTTTTTTTTATTGTTTTTGTTGTATTGTTTTTATTCAATAAAACCGCTTTTAAATTTTAGACATACAATATGTATATTATATGGATGAGTAGAATGAGCTGAATCAATGTAAGTAGCATAAGTATTTTCCTGAAAATAGAAATCAAACGGAGGTGATTAATGAGTGTCGTATGAATATGAATGTCGACGTCGCATTCATATTTATTGCAACCTATACTTATAAATCAATCTTATTGTGAGTGTGTGTAAATCAAAGTAGTTGAGTTTAAACGATGTCTACGGGATTTATATTTAAAATTTCATGAGTTAGTATGAATTGCGAAAAAACGATTCATTGCAGATCACTGATGTGTATATATACATAGATATATACATATGAATATATTTTGCCTATATGTTGACTTTTTGCTTTTTGTTTGTTTTGGGTCCTTTTGAAAAATTTAAAACCTAATCCACAAGAGCCAACACAT
Organism: Tachina fera; assembly: GCA_905220375.1. Lineage (NCBI taxonomy): Eukaryota > Metazoa > Arthropoda > Insecta > Diptera > Tachinidae > Tachina > Tachina fera. The sequence goes on along the minus strand of LR999964.1, from coordinate 46,864,837 downwards.
CATGAAAATGTTAAAAAATTTAGAATTCACCGCAAATTATGTCAAAACAAAGTCATCTACGGATATTGGAAAAGTTTATTATCCTTTTTAATTTTCTAATTTTTTATTTTTTTTTTTGCTTCTTTCACATTTAGCTTCTCTTGTTACTATTGTGAGTGAGTATGTGTGTATAGAATTTAATTCTCTTCACACACAGCACACTTCTGACTTTAAATAGACTGACAAACTTCAATTCAAACATGTTGACTGTTATCCCTTTATCCTTCCCACAGCCTGTTGTTTTAAACTTGTCTTAATTAAAATTGTGCAAATGTCTTCATTCCATACTCGTTTTTTTATTTGTCTAATGAAAACTATAAAACTTTGTGTAAAAAATAATATATTTTTTAAAATTACATACATACATATTGTTTTACATGATGAAAGTTGTGGTACAATGGGCAGGGCAGCTGTTTTAAGCGGTTTGTTTAATTAAAAACTTTTAGAGAAGTTGGTTAAATATTTTTGAATAAAAGTCATGATATGAATTTTATGAGTTATATTTATTACAGCGATTCATATATAGTAGATATGAACATATAATATTTCATATTTCAAAATTAAGTAAAGGGTTTATTTATATATATATATATAACGGCCCTAAACATAAGCAAAAATTGGCATGAAGTTAGCAAAAGTCACGAAATTTAATTCAGTGGTAACGAGTACCTTCATACAATTTGACATTAAAAATGTTCGCATTACCTAATCTTAATCCACCTCTAAGTCCTAGCATGATTTTTAATGTGAACTTTCATGGCAAAACTATTTAAGATCATGTTAAATTTTGCCACTTATGCTAACTTCTTGTCAATTTGGCACTAAATTTATTAAATATTGTAAAAATAAGACTAAACTCAAAAGAACTAAAGATTTAAAACAGTTTAAAATCAATTAAATTTAATATTATTTAAATGTGGTTAATTGCAATTCCTCTGAAAAAAAACACACTTTACTCTATCTGAAACTTTCAACGAACGTAATGAGAACAGTTCAGAATTTAAGAATTTTTTTTTCAAATTTGTAATAACTACGAAGAATGGCAGCTTAAGATTTAGTTTCCACTGTAATTTGCATATTAAGCATTTTTTTTTATTTCAATATTATACGCAAAATTACTGCAAAATAAAAAAAAATTATATAAATCAATAAGACGTGCATTTTTTCCGTAGTCTAAAAAAATTGTGTATCATTTTTGCATAAGAATAACTTTGAGAAAAAAATACGTGTGAATTTTTTATTTTGCGAAAAGCTAAATAAATACTTATCTCTTGCGTTTCAGGCACAGAAAAAAAATTTTTTGATAAAAAAATTTACAAAGTATTTTATTGAATTTTTTTATTGAAATTTTTAAATGAATGCAGTTAATACAAATGATGGCATGTAAGTATATTTTTTTGTAATAATTATTTTATTTATAATATCACAACTCAACAAATTTCAAACTTTTTATTTTTTCTTATTGGCCTTCACTTCAATCGAGGCCTTCGTTTTTTCGCAACTGTTAGTGATTTTTTCCGTGGAACTCTGCTTCATATCCATGAAATAATGGAAACTACAAATTTGAGGTGTGTATTTAAACTTTAGTCTCTGACTGTATACTTTATATCTTCCATATAAATATTGTGGAAATTACACGCGGAATGACAAACATATACATAAATACATACATATATACATACATTAGAGTGGCCGTTACTTGTATGAGTAATTTTTTTTTAAACATAACTTATCTCTATGAAACTTTTTTGGTTTTTTTTTGTACATGAAACTGAACCGATTTGGGGGGAGAGAATATAAGAAATATATATATAAATATATATCGTCACCTAAAATCCAAAAGGCTGTAACAACCAAAAAATTCAAAATAGAATTTTTGATTGGTTATGATGTGATTAACCAAAATACACCTTTCCTTAAAATTTTACTTTCATATATTCAAAAATACCGATTTTATTCATGAAATTTAAAAGGCCGCAACTGCAATGTTAACAAATCTATAAACCAAAAGGCCGTAACTACAACTTAAATTAAAAAAATAAAATAAATTTGACCGAAGTTGGCATTTGTTTTACGCTCAGTTACCGTTTTTTAAAACTAAAATTATTGCAAGATAGTAACAAGAACGCTGAGAATATTTGTTCCTTACCAAAAAAAATAATAAAATGAGTACTAATAGTGAATATGGTTCCACTAACAAAGTTGAAAAAATTAATGAAAAGTGTGAAAATAAAACAAACAGAATGAAAGGTAAACAATACACGGGCCTAACAAAAGGAAATATTTGTGAAAAATCATCAAGACAACTTAAAGATGGGTGTACTTCAAAATTGTGTGCGAAAAGTCTATTGCGACATTGTGCTATATTTTCCGAAGACGATCGCAAGGAAATATTTAATAGCTTCTGGAAAATGTCTTGGGATCAGAAAAAAATACATGTTATTGCTCTCTTTGAACGCACAAACGTAAAGCGTGTTCGCGTAGAAAGCTCCAGAAGATCAATTTCGAAGAAGTATTATCTAAAACATTATTCTAAACGTGTGCAGGTGTGTTTTCATATGTTTGTGTCTACGTTAGGAATTAATGAGAAAATGTTACGAAATTGGGTAAACTTCAACGATTTACATGGCACTAATATTTCGCCAGAGGAACAGACGGAATTTATATCAAAACGTTGAGAGGCTACCACTCAAGGTATGATATACAAAGAACGTTTAAGTTTTCTGAAAAAGTGGCTAAACGATATTCCGAATTACTGCAATTACTGCAAGTCTAACAAAAAAAAGTTTGTAACTCCTGTATCTTTTCCAAAAAATAGAACAAAAAAAATTTTTATATTCAAACCAAGAAATGATATTGATATGATATTGATTGTGAAACCTTTATATCTTACCAATCGATAGGATGGAAATACAAAATATGAGAAAGGAAAAGCTTAATGACATAGAACACAAACAAATTTGCAAATGAATTTTTTATCTTTTATATTAAAAATACAAAGAATACAATGAAAAACATAGTTTCACTAAATAGCTCTTTAATTACTGTTGAAAACCATTATTTTTTCAACGTAATTATAACTTTGTTTAAAAACATTAATGTACTTACGGCTTTTTGGTTTCACAAAAATCGATTCCAAAAGGCCGTAAGCACCATTACTAAGACTACTATTATTTTATAAGTTTTTTTTTTTTAATAAACCAAATCCGCATTGATTTTTTAATGATAATTCTGAAATTCGGCACCTAACAATTAAATAGTCATTAATTTATAAAGTTTTTAGCTTCTCCTGTAAAAAAGCAAAAAGTGTACTTACGGCCTTTTGGATTTTAGGTGACGATATGTATCTTTATGTATTGTATACCCTTTACTACCATTTTTGGTGAGGGGTATAAAAACTCTCAATACAGATTAAAGTTAATAAGTTTTTATCTAATCTCGAACTCAAAAAGTGGTTCTAAATTTTCTAAGGGCCGTTATTACAACTTAAAGTTAGTTAAAAGTAGGATTTTATCGAATGTATAAAAAGATTTCCATCAGTACAATTGTACCTTAATCTAAAGTAAGCGCTAGGCTAGAGAGAGGCAAATGTATCCTCCCAGTTTAGTTAAATTAAATTTATAATAATACATAGCGTTCTATAGGTACATACAGGGTGGCCCAGAAAGACCGAAGTGGTGTGAATTCCTTATAACTTTTTTATTATAATTTTTTTTTCTTTTGTTTTCAGTATTTTGTAAAGAAGACTTGGATAATTTATAATGGAGCAATACACAATTGAACAACGTGCCCAAATTGTTGAAATTTACTTTTCAAATCAACGGTCCATTGTGTTGACTCAGCGTGCATACCGTCGTCAATTTAATGTGCGGGTTGCACCCTCTCAGTCAACAATAAACCGTCTGGTTGCAAATTTTCGAGAACAAGGAGCAGTAAGGAACCTTCCTGGTCCCGGCAGACACCGAACTGTCCACACGGCTGACAATATTCAAGTGGTACAGGAGAGTATTCGGGAGGATCCAGAAACATCAACCAGGAGACGTTCGTCACAACTAGGCCTCTCAAGAACGTCGCTGCAGCGAATTTTGCACACCATAGGATTGTTTCCATACAAAATTCAACTTGTCCAAGAATTGAAACCAACAGATTACCAGCAACGACTTGACTATGCAATTTATTTCCAGCAAAAAGCACAAGAGAATCCAAATTTTATTCATAACTTAATAATGAGTGACGAAGCCCATTTTCAATTAAATGGGTTCGTTAACAAGCAAAACTGTAGGATATGGGCTACGGAAAACCCGAGAGTACTTCATCAACGACAATTGCACCCAGTTAAGTGTACCGTTTGGTGCGGTGTTTCTTCAGAAAGGATCATTGGCCCATTTTTTTTTGAAAATGAACAAGGTGTCACCATTTCCGTCAATGGTGATCGATATCGGGCCATGTTGCAAAATTTTGTAAGGCCAGCCGTGGAAAACCATCCGCAAATATGGTTCCAACAGGATGGAGCCACAGCGCACACTGCGAGGGCCACAATGACTCTTTTACGCGACATCTTTGGTGAAAGAATAATTTCTCGTAACAGCAATTTTAATTGGCCTCCGCGTTCCCCGGATTTAACCGCTCCAGACTGTTTTCTTTGGGGCTATTTAAAAGGAAAAGTTTATGTTAATAAGCCTAGGACTATTGAGGAGTTAAAAACCAATATTCGAGAAGAAATTAACAACATACCACCGGAAGTTTTGCGAAAGGTCATGGAAAATGTGTTGGAAAGAGCACATTTGTGCGAAGCAGAATATGGCCACCACTTGCGGGATATCATTTTTAATAACTAATCCAAAAATATTCCCCATGAATTTAATGTATTTTAAAAAAAAATTAAAAAAATATCTCTTAAATAAAAAGTTATAAGCAATTCACACCACTTCGGTCTTTCTGGGCCACCCTGTACATATGTACGTCTGAAAAAATCCTACTTTTAACTAACTTTAAGTTGTAATAATGGCCCTTAATGTTATTTTAATTTTACGAAACTATTCAAAAGTGTTTCCCAATCATACAATAACAAATAACATTTACATAATTATCAAACGTCTTAACATCTTCGTAGTTCAGCGACTTCTAAAATCAGTTTGAAAGTGTTGAATTTTTAAAAGCCGAAAAATATTAAATATTTGTCTGAAAATCTCACATTTTGGGACAGTTAAAAGCAAACTCTTATACTAACAACACGAACTGGATATAAAAAAGCATGTTGCAAGGGTAAAAAAAGATATCGAACTAATTGCAAGCAACATGAGTTTTTATGTTTATTTACGCCTTTGCATGCATGCTTAATGAACACATGAATATATATATTTTTTTATGTATAAAAATTAGAAAACTTAACGTATGTATGTATGTAGTTTATTTTTAGCCAGTCTTATGTTTTATTAATAAATTTGTGTTATAAATTAAACTTATACTTTTTTAGCTGTTGCACAATTTTAATTGTATTTTTGCGTTCATGGCACGTACCATATTCAATTAAAAAAAAAAAAAAGATTTCCTGTATGACACACAGCTGCAGGTAAGAAATATCAAACCTTTTCCTTTTTAGCTTTCAAGAAGTTGCATACACCTTTATAAACACACCATCATGCAACTCAATTCCGCTTCCGTTTTTTCTAAAGCAGTTAAATGCAGCAATAATTACCACAAACATTTTACTCATTTTACATTCTTTTTTTTTTTGTTGTTGCTACCAACAATATAAATTTGCTTTTTTTAGGGGATTTTTAAATTTCTTGTTTGCTTACAACATGTTTGAAATGGTATGGAACAGCTGCTTTTGTTTGTTGTTTGAGTATTTGCCCCCTAAATAAGAAAAAAAAGGCAACAACAACAACATAATAAACCACACAGATAGCAGTAACTGCAGCAGCAGCACTAGCAACAACAATAACAACTGCAAGCATACTGTAACGTGCTATAAGATAAAACATGTTGTTGGATGTGTTCAGGTCACACAATCAGAAGATACAAAACGTTCTATAAGATATTAAACAGCTGTTTTGGGCTGGCTGGTTTGTTTATTTTTTTTTTGTTTTATAAATTTGTATCTGCTGGTTGGATTTAAGTATTTTTTTTTTTTTTTGATTTTTTACTTTTATGTTGGACTAGCTAGAGTGTGTTGTATGTTGCAAAGAAATATAAGTTACTAATAATTTTTAGTTTCAGGCAAAATTTTGTATTTCAAGACCGGCAGTTTAACATTTCGTGTTAGTTGCGTGCGGAACGCGAACCCAGTAGGATGGTTTAAGCAAGAGAAATAAATTAGTTACATTTAAAAAAAAATATATATATAAATATATTCATACATATATTAAATTTTTCCCCCATTTATACTTAAATGCATACAAAAAAAAAACAAACACACTTAGTTATTTAATTGAAAAATAAAACGTATTGGCTTTTATAACATATAAAATAAAAGATATTTTTGTGTTTAGAAGTTTATAATAAAAAGTGAAAAAAAACAAATTAATTGGATTACTCTTAAACTAAAAAAAAGTGAGAGCAGCAGTAGCAGCAAAATATACATACCACTTATCACTTAGCAACACAAATTGTAACAAAACAAATTCTAACGAAAAAACGCACAATTTTGAAAATAAAATATTTAAATCATTGAAATAAAAAGGAAATTTTGCCCAGTTTGTGAAAAAAGAATACAAATCAAGCAAATATTGTTTGAAACAAAAAAAAACACGTCTTATGCTCAAAATGAATTTTAAGTTTAAATTAAAAAATAACAAACAAACACAACAGCAGCAGCAGCATAAATTCAAGCAATTATTGCATTTTGAAAATCTCCTAAAACGAACCAATTTGCCTTTAAGCAAAACAATTATTAATAAAGTGCAGCCACACAAAATATCTTTAACAATTAATAAATTTCGCAAATTGTGCGAAATTAAAACATAAATTGTGAATTGAAGCAGGCCAACAAACAAACAAACAAGTGCGAACACTCAAAAAAAAGGCAAACAACAAATCCAAACTGGACTAACAACACACACAAGTTGTAGCCAAACCAACTTTGAAAGATAATTTACAAAAATAAATTCCAAAAAAAAAACATTTGTGGATTATTAAAACCAACAACAAACAAACAAACAAACAGCAACAGCAAGAAGCAAAAAATTAAAAAAATAAAGAAGAATTTAAAGCAGCAGCTGTTTCTGTTAAACGACAAGTGTACGAAGACTTGATTGACACTGCCCAGCAATTTAAGCAACTTTATACTCTACACACAACACATATTTAAACTCCACTTCAAACTAATCTACTACTACTACTACTACTACTACTCCGAGAGCTACTGAACTGTAGCGAAAATAAGGTAAGATTTAAATAAAGCAATAGTGTAATTTTGCTGTACATGATTTATTTTTTTGTACCGAAACGTGCTGCTGGTTTTAGCATAAAAATAATTCTTGTTATGGGAATTTTTTTTGCCAGTTAATTGAATTTCGCGTACGTGTAAATGATTTCTTTGATTGCATTCTTTCAAAGGTCATTTGTTACCCAAAGTTAAGCTGCAGTTATTTTTTATTTATTTTTTTTTTTGCTTAACAATTAAGCAATTATTTATTTGCTTTGAAGATTTCTCTTTAAAAAATTTAATTTCCATTATTATAGCAACTTGATCATTATTATTATTATTATTATTGTTATTTTATTATTTTGTAAACCCAAAAAATCTTTAAACCATAACGTCTCTAATACGTCTAATACGAGTAATAAATATCTATCTTGTTTATTTGCTGCCAGATAGTGTAATATTAATTAAAATGCAGTGTATATTTTATTATTTTTATTCACATGCAACATGCAATAATTATTTTATGGTATTTGAGTTTTTGCTTTTTTAAAAATTTGAATGGCTTTAGCTCTATTTATTTTTATTTTTGTGCAATTAATTAAGTTATTAACATTTTTTAATTAATTGAATTTTTTTTTTTTTGAATTCAATGCAGAAAATTGTGCAAGAAATTTTTATGCCGTAAAAAAAATTATAATTCCTTAAATAAAGAAAGTATGCATTAGTGATAAAAAAAAATAAATATTTTTAATATTAATTGGAGAAATAATCAAGTGAATTATAACATATATGAAGCTATAAATAAATGCTGAGGAAAAATATGCAACGTTTGCCTGGAAAAAAAGAAGAGAAAATAATATTGCATCATATAAGCAAATTTAGTACAAAAAAAAAACAATTTCATAATTTTAGATAAACTTTTAATTACGGCTGCATGAAAAATATTTCAGAATACAAATGCCCAAAAAAAATTTATGAAAATCGCCTAAAAATGTTTCGTATCTGTATGTATGTAGTACTAGTAGTATTAAAAAAGCGGTTAAAATTTTGGGCAATTTTTCAGTAATTTTTTTTTTACTTTGTTATCCAAGAACACCATTTAAGAAATATCTCTAATAATTTTTAACGATATTGACAATCTTATTTATAAAAATTATTATTAAACCCTTTATTAGGTTTAAGAAACCAATTTTCATACAGAATTTTTCTTATTAAGGCTTTAATAATAATTTTTATAAATACGGCCTTTAGTATTGAAATTTTGCAAACATTTTTGAATTATAAAAATAGAGACTTTAAATTATATATAGAAAATGGAAATGAAATAATAGATAAACAGTTTTTTCATGTGTAATTTTGCTTCCTCCATACGATATTCAAGTCATACGAAGTTTTTACGAAAAATTTTTTTGAAACATTTTTAGATTTAATTGAACTGTAGTGACGTTTAATCAGAAATAATTTCTAATTCGGGCTTAATTTCAATAATTTCGATTTTTTTCATTATTATTAAGCTTATCATCCTTAAATGACAGCTTAACATAATCCCCCTTATTGTGAGTGGCGTCGTCGACGTCACATCAAGACGACAGTAAATATTGTCACTTGTCTACTCTTTATCGGCTCTTATTGACAATCTCTTTCTAATCTTTAAAGCTTTATAAGTTAATGTAGCATGTTAATAGTAGTCAATTCTTGTTGACAAAGAGTAGACAAGTGAAAACTTTTACTGTCGTCTTGATGTGACGTTGATGACGCTATTTGCAATATCTCTAGTTGTTCCTTGAAGTTTTTGGGTAAAGGCTCCCTGATGATCTGCTTTAGTAACAGTGAAATGCGCATAGGATCCATCTAAACGCCTCAATAATAAATTTCAATAAATTTTTAAGAAACAATTAATCAGCCGTATTGCGTATGTCACGTCGAATATTAAAAAATTATTTTAATTAACCATCTCCATTTTTTAATCTGTGGAAAATTAAATCGATTTAGCCTCTCTTTCTATAATACAGACGGGTGGGTGACTTGAGTATAAAATTTATATGAAAACAAATCATTTTTTTAGTGATTTTGCTGGGTTTTGTATGAGTTACAAAGCCTACTAAGCTTATTTTGTCTTTATGATTTTCAAAAATATTATTATTTTATCAATTCTCATATAGTTTTTGAAAGTCTGTGCATAAAGTAAGAGGTTTGTGACTGTTAAAAATTTGTGGTTGAAGTCTACTGATGATTTGGTTCAAGCGCCAATGAAATACGTATATAGACCAAGCTAAACCACCAGCAAATAAATTTCAAATGAAAATATAATTATGACAATATGTCGAATAATAAATTTCTTAAATCTATAAAAATAATTTTAATTTCGTTTGCCTAGCCAATTGACAAGGCAACTGAACTTGGATTGCCATCAATAATCCAGCCCTAAAAAACATAAACTTTTTTGCAATAGAATTTAAAAAATTCCTTAAAAGTCTAAATTACTCAACAACAACTTAATAAACATCTCAAGGTCATTTCGAAACGCATTTTGTGTTAATCTAACTTTTGATTTATGTTTTGAAGAAATAAAAAATAAAACACTCGAACTACATACATATTTTCCCAGGCTTCAAGCCACCAATAATGCAGCAGCAGGTTTCAAGTGTGAGACAATCTCTACATAAATAATAAAAAATTTTGCACAAAAAAAAATAAAACAGATAAAATATAATAATAAATAACAATAATAAGCTTTATGAATTATTTACTTCAAAAAAAGTCATAAAAAAGATTTTTTTGTTTGTTTGTGTTTTTGTTAGATGCCAATAAGGCTATTGAAATGTCAGTTTTGGAGCATAATTTAATGCGTTTGTTGTAACTGAACATCATTATTAATTAGAAAACATTTTTCTATGAGTTAACTAACAATGTAAACATGTTTTTTGTAATAATTTACATTGTTATATATCGCTTCTCTATTGCAATAGCAAACCAGAAGACCTAATTTACACTATGCAAGTCTTATTACTAAGCTGATTAGTTTGAGGAAGAGAGAGACAAGGCGAACATAAAAGTTTCTTTTTCCCTCGTCTCTCTCTCTCTCTTCCCTAACAAACTAATCAGGTTAGCAATAAGACTTGCATAGTGTAAATTAGGGCAAACAGCCAAAAAAGATTAAGCGTCATTTTTTTAAACTTCGTTTTTCGAAGAATATCAATTATTTATTATCGAAAATACAAAGATAATAATTTCGAAAATTTTGGCGTTTAAGCTTTTTTAGGCGATTTTTGGCACGATAATACGTTTTTGGAGTTAATAAAGCAGAATAATTCATTATATTATTATGTTTAATCTGGCGTAAAAATTTCATACAAAAGGTTGAAACACTCAACTCGTGAGAAAATAAATTATTTTTATAGCTCCATTGAATTGTATGTACATTTTAGACTTTTGAAATATTTTCTGCAAAACTAGATTTTTTCAGTTAAGAGTAATTCTACTAGAACGTCCACTTTCTTGTCACGTGCGAATGCAAGCAACTAAGCTTGTATTCCAGAACAATGTGGCTAAATTTTTCTTAAAATTGTACCTAATGTAGTGCTGCTGACGGCCTACACATATAGATATATACATTAAGAAGTAAAAAAGTTATAATTTTCTTTGCTGTCGCACGCTACAAAAAGCTGACATTTCTGTGGAAATGCCTATATTTATTAAAAAGATTTAGAATATGATATTAGAAATGCTTGTTGCTTCAACTCCAATTTAGAAATTTAGAAAAAAAACATGCTTATGTAGGTATTTTGCTTAAGAATTACGGAAGACTTTATAGAAATTAGAAAAAAACTAATAAAAATTAGGTTATTTATACATATTTGTAAACAAAATTATTTGAGAAAAAAAAATGAAATTTTTTTTACCAATTTAAACTATAAATAAACATTTTGTTTTCCAAAGTATTTGTTTCACCTCAACCACAGTTTAACAAATAGAAGGAAAAAACACACACACAAACACTCTTTAATAACAACAATAAGACAAATAATAAAATTTACACTACTGCAAGTACATAAAAATACTTAACACACAAAAGAAAACATACTTTAGGGGGAGAGAGAAAAAAATAGAAGTCTTAAGAAGTACATACATACATACAAACTGGCAGACAAGCCAAACAAACAAACATATAAACAAATAAACAAACATTTGTAATAAATTCCTTTGCGGCTTTCCATAAACAAACAGCACAGCATTACAGCATTCTTAACACTTATTAAAAAATTTACATCCAGTAAAACTTATTGTTTAGGGAAATAAAATTAATTTTTTTTTTGCCTCTTCTGTTCTCTTTACAGTTTATCAACTACAAAAGACTTTTGAAAATTTTGGAATATATAGAAAAGCAACAAAATGGCTCAAACTAAAGAAGAAACAACAACAACAACAACAAAATCTTTGGATTCAACATTTGAATCGATTATTATAGACATTCCACAAAATATAACATTCTCATCGGCATCATCATCGTCATATGATACTGATAGCAGTGTTAATAGTACAACATGTTGTACGAAACATAATGAGCACAATTATATGCAGAAAGCTTTAACGCAACAGCAGCAGCAGCACCAGCCACTGCCACTAAATGCAGATATAGAAGATGTGTGCTATAAGGCCGATCATCGCAAAAGTTGGCCCATATTCATCTTAATGATTTCACTATTAGAGGTAAGTTTTCGAAATTACGTGCAGTTTCCACAAGTCAGGCAAGGCAGACGACCTGTCTAGAAGACTTGTATGAAAATTACTTTAAAAAATTAGTGGTTTCCATAAAAACGTTATACTCAAAACGACCACGTGGGTTGTAGAAACAGGGGTTAATGTGCAGTTTCTGCAACTCAGGCGGACGACTCGTCTAGGAAATTTGTATGAGTATGAAAATCACTCCAAAAAAATGTGTGGTTTCCATATGAATTTTTGACTCAAATTGAATGCCTGTGTTGTAGAAACAGAATGTGCAGTTTCTGCAAGTCAGGCAGACGATTCGTCTAGAAAATTTTTAAGAAAATCACTCAAAAAAAGGAGTGCTTTCCATATAAATTTTATACTCAGGTCGACTCACTGGGTTGTAGAAACAGGGCTTAATGTGCTGTTTCTACAAATCAGGCAGACGACTCGTCTAGAACATTTGTTCGAGTGTGAAAATCACTCAAAAAATTACTGGTTTCCATATAAATTTTATACTCAAATTGAATGTCTGGAATGTGCAGTTTCTGCAAGTCAGGCAGACGATTCGTCTAAAAAATGTTTAAGAAAATCACTCAAAAAAGGAGTGCTTTCCATATAAATTTTATACTCACGTCCACCATCTGGGTTTTTGAAACAGAGGGTTACTTGTAACAAGAAAATTTGTACAGGAATCACTCAAACATTTGAGTGTTTTTCATATATTTTTTCTAGACAAGTCGCTTGCTTGCATTGTGGAAACTACACACAAGTATAAAATTTATATGAAAAGCACTCATTTTTTGGAGTGATTTTCATACAAAATTGCTAGACCAGTCGTCTGCCTGACTTGTGGCAACAGTTTGTAAATAGTTCTAAAATAAATTATTTCTACTTTCTTCTAATTTCGACAAGTTAATTAATTATTATTTTGTATCTGTTAATCATTTCAGGCCGCTGTTTTCATTTACGATAAAGCGCAAGAGAAAATTCTGCCTCCTTATGCTTACGGCATAGACGACAATTCGGTGTTTATCTATAGACCGGATAGGCGTTTGGAAATTTGGCGTTTCATCTCTTATATGTTTTTGCATGCCAACTGGTTCCATTTAAGTTTTAATGTGGTCGTGCAATTATTCTATGGCGTTCCATTGGAGGTAATGCACGGTTCGTTGCGTGTGGCCATCATTTATTTTGCTGGTGTCTTTGCGGGTTCTTTAGGCACCAGTGTGGTGGAATCTAATGTAACTTTGCTGGGCGCAAGTGGTGGAGTTTATGCCATCTTAGCAGCTAACTTGGCCAATTTAACCTTAAACTATGGCCAAATGAAGTATGCTGGGGCCCAGCTTCTTTCGCTGGTGATATTTGGTAAGTTTCTGCAAATCATGCATTTGAAATATTTAAAAAAAAAGCAAAATAGAAAGAAAAGTATTGATTTGGAACGATTTTTTCTCAGCCCACTTCAAATTAAAAAAAAACCTGCAAACAGCAGAGTTCTAAAAGAATAAAGCTTTCCGCTATCTTTTCACACACCACGTGTATAAAATCAGAGTTCTAAGAGAATGAAGCTTTCTCTATAACTATCCTTTTTCTAACAAAGTCAACTCCTAGTAATAGTAGTATGCAATCATTACCGTGTGTTATTTATCTTTTCAAAAATTAAAAAAGCAGAATTCTAAAAGAATGAAGCTTTTCTCTATCTCTTCCTTCACCATGTGTATTGTCTATTACTATCTCTTTCCTAATAAATATGGTAACACCTAGTGTTACCTCCCTTAAAAATATTTTTAAAAAAATATATAAAAAATACTTATTAACATACCGGTTCCGACTAGGATCCATCTTTAGGGGTTTAATCAGTAGAACACTCAAGATGGCTCGTACTCGACAACAGTATGTTAATCAATAAAATTTTGGACATGGAATGACGGAAAATCATTTCAAATTAAAGCACACCCAGCCGGAAGTAAAAGACATCACTCAAAAAATTATTTCCATAAAGTGAAGAATGGCAAAGCAACTTTTGTATCCCAAAGAATCTTTAATCAGCTGGTCATATTTCAGCTGATGATAATCAGCTGTTAATTTCTCTGCTATCAGAATCTAAGCAAAATATTTTACACCAACACTAATAGATATTTTTCTGCAGTGTTGTATTTGAAATAAAAATGAATTCATCTAATTACGGGCTTGAATTGTAAATGCATCACTGTGCTGCAAATGGAATTTTAAATGAAGTACGTACAAGCATAACTACAACAACAACATTTTTTTATTGCATTTTTAAATTAAAGTTTGCTTGTATGATGCAGAGCAATGATGCTTTTCCGAACAGGCAAATGGTTATAGAGATGTTACCGGAATGTACGAATCTGTAAATTATTTTTCAAATATGAATATCGATCAGTTGTTTCCTACAGTTGCTGTTACATTACATTACAGTCGGCCAATTGAGTCTTTATTCAGTTTGATCATCTAAAATTAAATTTGATAAATCATCATCTGTTTTCTCTTCAATATCTCTTTAATAGAGACATTGTTTAAAAAAAATTACCAACTTAAAAATTTGGCAGTTTTCACTTTTTGCCAGAAAACGATATACAGTGGCCATATCTATTCAAAAAAATATAACAATAAAAAATGAAATTTTAACCAACTTTGTGATATAAGATGATTTAAAAAAAATTTTTTTTGTCTCTTGACGCCGTTTAAAAGAACAAAAGCGTTATGCATCTTGATAATTGGGTGTTACCTTCTCTTTATAAAAAAAAAAAATTAAATTTAACAATAATAATAATTTTTCTTTTATTTGCTTCTCTTTCATTTTAGTAATGTGCGATCTGTCACAAGTATTGTGTTTAAAATACTTAGACCCAACATCCTATAAAGGTCCAGCTGTTTCTTATGTTGCTCATATAACTGGATCTTTGGCTGGCCTAACGATTGGTCTGTTGGTGCTCAAGAGCTTCGATCAGCGCCACTATGGAAATCTTATATGGTGGCTGGCCTTGGGCATCTATTGTGCCTTCACCATCTTTGCCATTGCGTTCAATTTAATCAATACGGTGACGGCTCAACGCATGGAAGAAGAGGGTAAAGTTATTACACAGCATTTGCTGCACGATTTGGGCGTTTCATAAATGTTTTTGAACTACTAACGCCAATTCTCGCATGAATATCTGAGGAAATAGATATTCTTTTGTACATACTACATACATATTATTCTTTATTTTTCTCACTAATTTAATTATATTTTTATACTTGAAACTGTACTAATATTTGTTGAAATTATTATTATTTTTCTTTAAAACAAATCAAAACAAACAAACAAACAAAAAAAAACCCAGAAAGAACAGAACCCAAATTGTGTAAAACAAATGTTGTGATAATACCAAAGACTGAATTTACTTCACTAAATAAATAATAGTAATAAACATAATCATAAAAGAGAAATTTAAATAAAATTTTTATTACTAATCTAATTGTATCCAAAATACACACTAAGCAACAAACACAAAAATAATAACTATTAATTTATTATTAAATGTAATTTATATTTAAAAAGAAAATGGAAAGCAAAGAAAATTTTTTTTTATTTTTGTTAATTATTATTTATTATTTATTTTACAAACTCTTAAACCTTGCATTAAAAAAATAACATTAAACAAAACTACAAATTTCTCAAAGAAAACAACAACAACGAAATTTGAATTAATAACGAAAAAACTAAAAAAAAAAATTTAAATAATTGCACACTAGTCATGCCTCCCCATTTTTTGTTTTTTTTTTTATAAATTTGTTACATTTTATGAATTTTTAAATATAAACCCAAAAACTTTTGAACAAGCAAAAAAAACTAAAAGCATACTTATAGGAACTCATTAAAATATCATTAAAACTAAAACAAAAAACACTCACACATACTTATACACTCATACACAAATACATACATACATACATACATATACACACAAGTATTATTATTTAATTGTTTTGTTTCGTTTTTTTTTAATTTATTGTTTAACCATAATTTATTAATTTTTTTATTATTTTGTTTTAATTCTTTTTATAACTCAAACGAATCAGTAAATCATAAACCAACAAACAAAATCATGCAAAAGCAAACAAACACCACACAAAAGTATATAAAATGAAAACCAAAGATAAAATAATATGTAATATGAAAAAAAACATCTAAAACTTATTAACTGTTAAAATATACAATCAATGAATCAAATCAAAAAGCACTCGATCGATATACTAAATCTATTATAACCCTCTCTTGCTCTTTACTCGTAACTCTCCTCCTGCCCACAGCACATATGTATGTATATAATTTCTTGTTATTTCTTATTTTCGTATTACATCAAATACATATACCTTAAATAGAAATTATATCCTAAATCCAATATTTAATATTCAAATCAACAACTCAAAGTATGTAATCTAACCAATCTTTAATTAAATGCCAAAAATTGTATTCAAATTCTGTTTGTATTGCGAAAAGAAAAGCAAAAAACGAATCAAACATTCATATAATAAAAAAAGAAAACATTTGTATAAACAAATTATCTATGTATATGTATGTGTCTATTCAAATTGAAAAAAAAATTAAGAAAAACTCAATATATAATAATAAAAATAAAGAAAAAATAAAAACCAGAAGTTATATGAAAAAAATTAAATAAAAGTTTTTTATTTATGAATGATTAACGGGAGAATACGTAAGAAAAACTTTAGTTACAGAATTTTTTTACTGCGGGAAATGGAACCAACACAAGACTCTAGGCACGTGAAAAGAACACTGGTTAGATGGCCCTGTTCACAAAATTTACCAGTATTACCATGTTTTTCTTTTTACTTTTACGTACTTTTCAGAAAAAGACCTATAACTCGGTAACCAATGGACTGTATAATCATAATTTTAGCGCAAAAAATTCGTACGCTCATATGTTCTCTTTTAAAGAACAACAAATATAACCGATTCAAACATACAGGAGCATATCTACTTCGTTTATGTAAAAAAAACTTAATACGCTGCAGATAAATAAAATAAATTCACTGAAGTGCGACTTTTACCCGCGCACGAAGGGTTCCGTACGGACACGAGATATGTAATTCAATATGAACTTTAGCCAATATAAACAATAGTTTGGCATTTTTTCGTTTTTGGGTTTTTTCGGTTTTAAGCGTTTTTTTAGTTTGGGGGTTTTTTGAATTTATTTGTGCTTTCTGAGTTTTGGCACTTTTTTTACGTTTAGGCGATTTTTTTTTTGGTTTTTGGAATTGTTTTAATTTTGGCAATTTTTATTATTGTGGCGTTTTTTTATTTTGGCGATTTTTTTAATTTTGGCGTTTTTATCATATAGGTGATTTTTTTTGGTTTTGGCGATTTTTTTAGTTTTGGCACTTTTTTCTCGTCTGAGGATTTTTTTTCGGTTTTTGGCGTTTATTTTTAATTTTGGCAATTTTTTTCGTTTTGACGATTTTTTTTAAATTTGGCGATTTTTTTTAATTTTGGCGATTTTTTTTTAATTTTGGCGATTTTTTTTTAATTTTGGCGATTTTTTTTCACATAAACAATTATTTTGGTTTTGGCGCATTTTTCGCGTTTTGGCGATTTTTTTCGGTTTTTGGCGTTTTTTTTTAATTTTGACGATTTTTTTTATTTAGACGATTTTTTCGAATTTGACTAGTGCTAGAATTTTTTTTTAATTTTGTTGATTTTTTTCGATTTGGCGATTTTGTTTTTAATTTTTTGGCGATTTTTTTCAGGTTTTGGCGTTTTTTTCGGTTTGGCGATTTTATAATTTTTGGATTTTTTAGTTTTACTGTTTTTGAAAATTTCAAGAGTTTACCTCTTACGGTTCCAAGATATATAGTCAAAATTGCATTAACTGATGGACCACCCTTTAATTTAAATTTTTATAAATTTTAGTGTTAATTGTTGTGGTCTTTATAAAAATACACTAATTTTACAAATTTCAAGTGTCAATATACATATGTACATACAATTGTATGTATATTACATAAGATTTTAACATTTTTCGTCGCTCGTTTTGGAGCACCCTTTAATTTTTAACTCTCATGTACGTGTTGTTGTAGTGGCCAAGGTTCTACATACTCTGTCCAAATTTCAGGTCCGTAGCTTTTACAGTTCCTTAGAAAATACCGTGTGACGGACAGACGGACAGCGTAGCGAAAGCAATAGGGTGCCTTTTTCACCTTTGGTGTACGGAACCCTAAAAACGCACGTGCATATCAAACGCATTCACTCTCTCTCTCTCTCATACTTTCAGTATAAGAATGTGTATACTCAGAATATGGATATTTAATCGGACTAAAAAAAATATACGCATGATACTTGGGATATTTATCCGAGTTTATTTATCATTCTCTGCCGTGTACAATCATTTGTGTATATAAAATAGAATGGAAAATGTGTGTGTGTGTGACTATTTGGAAATATGCGTTATGCGTGTGTGTAAATAAAATAGATTTATATATACACATGTGCAACCGGATTAATAGTCGGAGAGTTTTTATATTCAAGTGTATGATTGAAGCTTATAAAGCCTACACATTTTATTTATAGTTGTGTGTGCTGCATAATTTAAAAAATTTGTATTATCATAGTTTTTGGATGTTTAACGTTATAAAATTAATTCATGTGTTTGCATATGAGCGTGTTTTTATTTTTAACTGTACGCATTCATAGTTATTTGACGGCTAATACTCAAAGAGTACTTAAAACGATGCTTTTGTCATTCTCTGGTGAGTAAATGCGTAATAGCGACAACCTTCTTTCCTCGTCTTAAACCAAATAAAACTAAGAACCTCATCCTCTCTTGACCACACAGACCGCCAATGAGCTTTCGGAACCAATGCTAAGTATATGTGTCTCCCGTACTAAAGTCCTGCACAAGACCATTTACAAAAACTTTTAAGACATGGGGGATTTTTCAAATGCTTTACTACAGCGAAATCCTCTAAAAACGCTAATCAACACTGTTGGCAAGAGATTTGTTTCAGTTATTACAGGTATAGGAGTAAAGAAAAAAATACTTCGTGACTGAAGAATTTGTGATGCTTGCTTCTTCATACGTATGGGCGCGTATACAAATGTCATTCATGTACATGCATACATAAGTTGTGTGTATGTTCTTTTATTTTTCTGCACACATGCAAACGCACACATGCATTGACATTAGTTTTGTGCGCTTGCTTTAAAAACCCTCCCTTAAACACAAAATAGCTCACCATCTACATCTTATACACTCACTCAAACGTACAATAATCAAAATAACAAGCACACACGCATCAACACTACTTCTTTTGATTGCTTTTTATGAACAAGAAGTCTTCGCGACATCGCTTGTAAACACTCATTTACACGAACACCAGTGCATCTATCGTGCTTCGCTTATAATATGACAGCATTTATTATTATTTTAGTATAATACATTCCACGAGAATACATTTAAAAAACAAGACGTATTTACATTTCAAGACTGTTTACGCAGGCTTCTATCCCGTACAATAAACAATGTTTCAGTTTCAATGGGCTGTGGATTGCTAAGCTAACCTAACCTAATAGGTACTTGTTAACCAACCAGCCACTAAGATGATTTTCCATGGAAAAAAATAATCGGACATTGTTAAAACGGCCGTTAGAAAATAAATGTATATAAACGTACATACATATGTATATATATAAGAGTACATATGTATGCAAATACATATGACCACTAACAACCGCATATCCATGTAATGCAATAAAATTCGAATTATTTTTCCAACAAAAACCACCAATTGGAAACGCTAATTAAATCTAAGTACCTAAAAATTAAATAAGTGAAAAACATTTAAGCCATAATTAAAGTACTCACGTAAAACAGAAATAAATTTTCGTTATGTAAAACTATTAGTGCAAAAAAGAATTGACATGCATACATACAATCACACTACACGTTAAGAGTTACAGATTATAACTGAAAGGTTGTTAGAAAGAATTAAACATTTTACTACCACAGTCAAACAACAAAATTAACCGCATGAAGTAGGGAATGGCAATAAGAACTCAAAAAATGTACTTAAGTGTTTGCATTTAGAATCAGTAACCGCGTGATAATTAAAGCACAAATAATTCGTTCGCTTTTAATAAATTATGATTATAGCCGATTACAACTATAAATAGAAAGGAATATATAAGTATACATATATGTATACTCCGAGCATGCTTATATGTACTCAGAGTATGAATACTTTTTCGGGCAAAATAAATATACGCATGATAGTCAGAGTACTTATTTATCATACTCCGCGGCATGCAGTTGTGTGGTCTATATACCAGAGAATGAGAATAAGTACTTAAAAAAATATACTTGAATATAGTCATAATTGTAACACAACTATGGCTATAGCAGATATAAAGACACATGCGAACAACTTAAAATGTATGTAACTATAAATAAAAAACCACATGCGTTTCGTGCGCATTGAGAGTTTGTCATATTTATACTCGTAGTATACCACATAAATATACGCATAATACTCAGAGTATTTATGCATTATATGCCCCCATATACAGTTGTTTATATGAAATGGAATGTAAAATGTACTTTAACTGTTTGCAAACATTAAATAGATAATTAAGAGGTTAAATTTAGAATAAACATAACTTTTAAGCAACTGATATAATTCTTAAAATTATTATCGCAAAATTTGCAAACATTTTATAAAGTGATAAATGCACTTCTAGTAGGGATGTAGCGAATGTAAGTTTAGTGAATGCGAATGCGAAAAGGAATAACAAATTTAAATTTTTGCGATAGCAAATGCGAAAGCGAAAGAAACCACTTGCAATACATTAAAAAAAATGGAAATAAATTTTTATAGGAACATGAAGTTGTATTTTAGATATAGATTTACTACATACAAAATTTTATTTAATTCAGTTTTGATCTGAGCAAATATTTATCAATTCATTACAAATATAAATTCTTAAAACAGAAAGATATATGAAACAATATTAAAATAAATATAAGTAATATTTCTAAATAAATTCACAAAGTATTGGAACCAGAGATTTATAATAGACACTAGTATTATTTATAGAAGAGTTTTTCGCTAAAATTTTAAATCTTTGCTTAGAATGCTTGCTTGTAAGTATGTTTAAGTATCTTTTTTATGACGGCTTGAAATTATTTTCGTGTTTCGGACGTTTGTTAATCGTAAGCTATTTTCGTTAAAGAGGTGCAAAATTTGTTTGTGTGCTTAGTATTCGCTTTGAATATTCGCATAGATTTAAGCGAATCCAAAAACGAATGCAAATATCAAAAGTAAGCTGATATTTGATATGATAATCGCTGATTGCGATTATTCGTTACTTCCCTAATTTCTAGTAAATTTCTAGTTAGAAACATTTTTAGCATCCCTGATATGGAATCAGTCGAACTCCATTCTCATTTCAGCGTTTTGCTAATGTTTTTTATCAATTCACTTTCTGGGGTTTGAGGTGTATTCCAACAAAATACTCCTGTATATACTCATGTGTAGCTGAATAAATACTCAGAGTACTTTTTTACTTATGCGTGTGATTGAAGCTGATAAAGAGTAGACATTTTAGCTATAGTCGTTTGAGCTGCGTAATTTAAGGAATTTGTATTATCAAAGTCTTTGGTTGTTTATAATTATACGTATTCAGCGTATGAGCATGGATATGATTTTTAACGCATTTATTGTTGTTTACGGCCAATACTCAAAGAGTATTTAGAACGATACTTTTGCTATTCTCCGCCATGAGGTACAAAGTATAGTCGTCATGTTTTGATCTA
This sequence comes from Tachina fera, assembly GCA_905220375.1. Taxonomy (NCBI): domain Eukaryota; kingdom Metazoa; phylum Arthropoda; class Insecta; order Diptera; family Tachinidae; genus Tachina; species Tachina fera. Next base: position 46,842,886 of record LR999964.1, on the reverse strand, counting down.
AAGTTAGCATAAAGAAACTACTTAGCTTTCTGATTGCAAAAATTATTACGCTTTAAACTATCATAACACATATTGCGTACTTATAAAAAATATAATTAATATCCAAAATGTTGTTATAATTTGTAGACAAGGAAACGCCATTAGTTATTGTGCATAAAAAGATAAATGCCATAACTAAAATGCTAATTTTTGACCAAAGATCAGCAATGAGTAGTGAAGAAGTGAGTAGAGTGAATCATGACTTATAATTTCTTGCACTTATGCGTACTCATACTTATTGCAATGTTATCTATGAATCATACCCAGTCGAAAATTTGAAGTGCGCATCAAACTAATACTTTGCAACACTTATGACGTTGTTGATTACAATTCTCCTTATCTCAATGTACATGGACGATGGAATATAAGGCTGAGTTTACATCTGGCACTTCTTGTGTATCATTTGCCCAAAAAAACACGTAACCAACTAATTACTAATGAAAGACTCTTTGATTCAGACATATATTTATTGATTTAAATAGTTTGCAATCATTTTGAATTCCATAAAATTGTCTATTAATTATGTATTAAATTGTTTAACTTAATAAATACATTTCTGAATCAAATAGTTTTTCATTAGTAATTAGTTGGTTACGCTTTTTTTACGCTTGCGTGGCATTTGGCACACAGATGTAAACCCGGCCTAAGTATGATTCGCAATGCGAACTTCGCCTGCGAACATTAAAGTTCTCATTATGAGGTTATTTGTTTGCTATGTTGTTTTTTTATTTTTTATTTATTGTTTTTGTTGTATTGTATTAATTCAAAAACACCACTTTCAAATATACATATGATATGTATGAGTTGAATGAGCTGAATCAATGTAAGCAGTATAAGTATTTTTCTGAAATTAGAAATCTAACTAAGGTGATTTATGAGTCTGAGTGTGGTATGAATATGAATATCGTATTAACTGTATAATATTTTCGGTATTATACAGTTAAAAGTTCGCTAAAAATGTTGTAGGGTATTTGAACTGCCATAATCGCTCCTGATGTTGCAGTTTGTAAGTGTGCAACGACAACAATGATGATGTTGTGGCGCTGGTGCTTGTTTAATATTGATGTTTAATATGTTGTTATTGTTGTCGGAGTCTGTGGTTTGGTGCCGCGGCGCAGTTGATGAATGTAACATACTAAATAAAATAAAAACAACAACATAATAAAAAGCATGAAAAGACCGAAGTAAAAACTCTTTGATATAAAATCCATTTTATTTGCACAATGTTTCTTCGAATGGCAGGTGCAATACATACGTATGTATAAATTTTATTCTAGCTCTGTAACACAGTTGCCAGACAAAACGTTTTATAAGAATTTTGATGATTAATAAAATAATATTTTTAAAATCCTAAAAATAAGTTGTAGCCAAAATGCGTTGACCTCCACGCAATGAGTCCTAGTTCAAATCCTGCCCGGGAAAGCGAACCTGAAGTCGGTGTCAATAAACACAATAACGTATGTTAAAATAACTAATAACATGCAATGACTTTATTAAATTAAATTCATGTTGTTGCAACTTAAAATAACTTTGATTCAACATGGTTCTTCTTGTTATTTCACTATCGAATTTACGTTGTTCAAAAGTTGTAATAATTTTGATTCTACATGATTCTTATTTTTACAGTACTGAAATGTTAAATCAATATGAAATAAAGTTATTATAAAATGAGAAATTATCTTTGAAGATTACTGTAAATCATGTTGAATTAACATGAAAGACATATGAAGCAAAATCATTAGCGAAAAATTGTATATTATACTTGTTTACGTAGATTTTATTCTGATTTTTTTTGTGTGGGATTGTGATGAAAATATCTATAATTATTCTGTGATGTTATGATTGACCACTTGGAGGACAACATTCTCTGCGTTATTGCCAATATACGGCCACTGATGTTGGAAAAAGTAATCGAAAATGTGACCTCTAGATTAAACTACGTCCGAACGAACCGTGGCGGTCATATGCCAGAAGTCATATTTAAATTATAGTGCCAGACGATTATCTTTCGAATAAAGTAAATTTCATGTAATAAATTCATCTTTGTGTTATTCCATTCAAAGCTTTATACCTCTATAAAAAAACACCCTTTATATATATTTTTCGTTGTGTGGCATTTACGTTGCAAACAAAAAAAAACATAATGTCAACGGCATTGCGCACATTTTTAAAATTTTAACAAAAAAAATGCCAGAAATGTGTTCTTTGCCCAACCAACCAACCCAACCAACTAATTAGTAATGAAAAACTGTTTGATTAAGACATACATATGTTTATTGATTTAAACAGTTTGCAATCATTTTGGATTCTATAAAATTGTCTATTAATTATGTATTAAACTGTTTAACTTAATAAATACATGTCTGAATCAAACAGTTTTTCATTAGTAATTAGTTGGTTGACTTTTGTGGCATTTGGCATACAGATGTAAAGCCGGTCTTAGTTGTTAAAGTAAATTCTTACAGAGTTGCATTCCCACTTTTGAAACCGTGAAAATGGCAATAGTATGGCAACACTAACTTGCATCTCCTTTCATTATTGTTATTATTATTCTTGTTGTCACTTTAACAAAAACATTTGTAACAAATGTTATTCACTCAACACTGACTGACTGACGGTCTCAATGAGTACATGACTGACTTACTGACTGACGGGCTGGCTCGCTTGCTTTCACATTTTGGACATCAGCCGTTTTTGGAAATAAACATACATATATGTATGTATATGTATGTATGTATGTGGTCAATATCATCCCAATGTGCGTGTTCATTTAAAACGATATCGTTTCAACTACTCAAGCATCATTTATCGTTGTGTATGCGCCACCTGCCCAAAAAATGTGTTTGCACTCTTACAATAAATAAAATCATACATAAATAAATAAATATGTATGTTGCACATACTCACTCCAGCGAGTGCATTTTGGCAACATTCATCATTTATTGCAGATGTGTAAGTAAGTGTGTAAATAATAAACTTGGTTGATGAACTTATGATTTTACATATTAATAAATTTAAGTGCCAGACTTTTTACCAAAAGAATAATTTATTTTATTAAATTTTATGAATTATACACGTAATGTGCTGCGTATTATTAAGGATTTTTCAACATTTCCCGACTTGTGATATACATTATAGATATTTTATATGTTCCAAATGATTAAAATACCACAATTATTTAAGAAATACACAGAAAAAAAGTACAATGGGAAAAATTATCGCATTATGTATGTATACATCGCTGATCTCAAGTAGGAAGACTCTCGTATTTTTTTACGAAATTTAGTTTTTCAGTGATTCCCATACATTTCACACAACTACACCTCTTCACAAAAATGTATTGCAGTAGTGTAAAACGTAATACTTTTTCAAGCAGTTTTACAAAGAAATTGTACAGTTTATATTATGCTTTTTCCTTCTCCTGTAAAGTTACAATTATTTGAGATAAGGCTTTCCACTTTAAAACAACGATATGTTTTTATAGATTGTTAAAATATTTGGTTCAGAAGTGGTGCGAAGCGATCCGATTTGTAATACCACCCATTAAAAGGGTCTAAAAGCGCTACATTATGAATGACATTATGAATGCGCTCAAACTGATCATATTTTTTTGGCAGTGAAAGTCATATAGGATTCAGCTTAACCCCTCAATAATCAATTTCAATGTATTTTTAATAAAAGAAATAATTTACTGAATAAGTAAAATAATAATTTGGGATTATTATTGCGTTAATAAATCGTCGACCCAGAATAGTTTTACTTCACCGACCATTCTTTAAAAAAAATGAGTTAGGTATGGAATATATACATTTTGAATAACATCTTTCTGAATCAAAAACGCGTTTCACGAAATTAGTTATGGTTTCTGAGATATTAAGTTGGGATGTAACACCTTTTAAATTTGTGGGAAAGGGAATGCGAATGCGAATTTAAATATTACAATACAAAAATCGCATGAACATAAGTTTGTATAAGATCGTGAAGTTGTACATTATATACATATGTATATGAAGTTATACATTGTATATTATATATATATATATATATATTCACATAGATGTACTACATACAACATTTTATTTAAATTGATAATAATATATAATAGTTAAATATAAATTTAGAAAATGTTAGGCAATCAAAGCATTCGTAATTTAGCCCTAAAACTTTGTACTAAGTTCAATATTTCATGTTGAAAATACATATTAAAAAATTGGAATGAATTGTTCAAGAAAAAATTTTGTAGAAGTAGTACTCTGTTTATCTTGGCAAAAACATATGAAATATATCTTCTTCGCAGTCGTTAAGCAGCTCTGGGTCGGGGAACATCTCTCGCGTCATCGTAATTATTTCTTAAGTGCGGTCAGGCTTGTGTGTGTTGTTTGGCCTTCGAGAGTTTTTCGTCTCGCTCGCACATATTTGTGCAACATCATATTATGCAAATTAACTTTGCATTAATATGTTCAATAAATAAATAAATAAATAAATATCTTCTTCGCGTTAAATTTACAAAAAAATACTTTCGCGCAAATCAAAGCCTTTTTTTCAAAAACTAAAAAATATCTCCAAACACCGTTGTGTTTTGGTTTCATTTTGATACTTATGAGAGCGTAATGATAGAAAAGTATTCCGCTAAAATTTTAAAGTTTCGATTATAATGGTTTACTTTTGAGTATATATTTATTAATCTTAAACTATTTTCGTAAAAAATTTTTTGTCTTTAGTATTCGCTTGAAATATTCGCATACATTTTAGCGAATGCAAAAGCGAATGCATATAGCAAAAGTAAGCGAATAATTTGCGAAAGCGAATGCGAACATTCGTTACTTCCCTAATATGAGGCATTCATTTTGCTCCATATCCACTATTTTTAGGTTTAATAAGTATTGTTTTGCTATACATGCATTGTTTCTTGTTGCTAAACTTCTTTTTTTACGAGAATGTTTCGACAATTGTTGGCTACAGCGAACGTTCGTTTATTTTCGAAACTCAGGTTGGATGGGTCTTTACATTAAGTACACTTCAATTAATAGTTTTTCTTGTGTTAGTGTGTAAGTGGATCGATAGTTAAAAATATTATTAACGATCGATTTATTTCTCTGGGCAGCAAAAAAAGGAAACAAAACAACAAATTCTCTATTCACAGCTGTGACGCAGCAGTTAAGTACACGTATGGAGCACAAAAAGCTACTTTTTGAAAATAAATTAATAAAAGTGGTGTACATATATGGCACAAAACGTATTTTTACTTTTATTTTTATTTTATTTTATTTTTATTTTACTTTTAACTTCTAATCTCATTAATGTAACCCCCCATTGCCACATGCAAGTACAAGTGAACAAAACTCAATACACTCACATTTTTTACTAACACAGCCACAGTTTTGTCACTTGCGAGTCAGCTTGCAATGGATTTTTGAAGCAAGTAAATTTTTACATTTGTCGCAAGTAAAGTGACAAAACGAAAAACAGTGTTGTCGAGTACATAGTTATTTTATTAATTTGATTAATATTATAGCTGATTTTTGGTATATATAAAAATGAAATTGATAAACGACACCAAGGCTCATTTTAGAGCTAAGTTCCAGTATAAATTTCATATTTTAATAAAAGAAATATATTAACAACACAATTGAAGATCAATATTGATTACTTGGTAACACTGCAGTAACAGTTGAAGTAAAGCCATTTTTGCTGGAACTTGCACTGTGTTGTGTAGCCACTCAAAAAATTTTGGTTTTTTGGACATTTCTCCTGATTTTCGTTAGTAATACATATACACTACTTGCAAGTAATTACTGGCATGTGACAACGGGGGGTGAGTTCAGAAAAATTTACAATTTTCTTCAAAACATGTGTCGGAAGCATTTGTGCAAATCGGGTATATTTTGAGAAAACTTCCTGTAAACCTTCTTAGTCCAACTTTTTCTCCACTCCAACTTTTTGGCATATGGGCTAAATCTATTCTGAGGCGACGAAATGTCAATAACGTTTATGTTAAAATTGTACACGCTGACCAGCGTTACCAATTGTCAAGTTTTCCCTTTTTTTGGAAGTTTTTCGAGATGCCAAAAAGGTTTTTGAAAATGTACAGTTTTGTGGGTTTTTTTCATAAATACATAATTTTACTTTTGCAGTATATTGAATGCAAATATTAAGTGATGTTTGCATTCAACATAACTTTGTCAATTCATACACGTCTGCAACGACTTTTTTCCCTCAGTGTTCGGCTGCGAGAAATACTTTTATAATCACTTCAATATAACAATTTTATTTATTTTTTCATATTTTGCATGAAAATCCTTATGAAAATCTCTGCAGGCGAACGTTTTCAACACAAAAGTAACTTGCAAAGGATATTCAAAGCAAACGTTTGTAAGGACACGAAATAATTTTGCCAAAAGAAAAACAAACATGTTGCGTTTGTTTAGTTTGTTAATGTATAAAATTTTATGGTTAATATCAGATAACGAAATGTTTGGTAAACTATTGTTTTCTTGCATTTAGCTTACTATCATTCTTCTTTAGTATTTTTTTATGACTTAAACAAAATCACTCACGCAATAAAAAATGTCTTGCTGCATCATACTTTAAGAAATTTTCATCTAATGAGGAGAAGAAAATAAAATCATCCATGCATACACTTATGAGAAAAACATAGAAGGTTTCAGCTTTAATTTATTGAACGTGTTAGAAGAATTTAATTAGAGTTAAAATAGTTTGAGGGTATTAGGTCCAACTTATCCAATATCTGTGACGATAAATTTTCAAATGTATAAGCCTTGACACAAATATTGTGCTTTAACAGAGCGTTTAAATTTTAAACTTTAACAACTTCCCATTTGTGTGTTTTCTTTTGCTTCGGCTCATACTCTTGCTTCTGAAAATTCAAGAGCCGCACTAGAATTTAGACTTGTATCGAACTCTTTAAATTTGTATGGGCTTCATCATTATTGGTTTTTGTCAAAAACGAGCTACTGAAAGAGTTCGATACAAGTCTAAATCTTACGACTTATGCTATTTCAACTGCAGTTTTTTAAACACTGCTGTTAACTATTAAAAATTTAATGCATTTCGAAAGAAATTTTCCAGTAAAGGAATTAAACGACCCAAGAAAATGGATGGTGATCTATGAACAAGGTGTTCGTTCCTTTATAATTTTTAAAAAGTTTGAATTTCAACTCGTTTTTAAACTTGCGAGTTGCTGAGAAATAAGCATGTTTCCTTTAGAAGGAGGCAACGTGCGCGGATAAAAGTTTTCATGAATTAATGCTTGACTAGTGCTCTAAAAGTGTACCTACTCGTATCTTCGAAGTTCGAACTAAAATGAAATTTTCTTCGAAAAACTTTAAATTTTCCCTACCTTATTGACATTTTCTAAAGTGTGACACAATTTATTTGGTAGCAAGACAAAATAGGCATTCGGAGAATGGTGACAACAATGATACAATTATACTGGGTACATGCACAAGCCCAGCCTGTCACTGTATACATTGCACATAGTTGTCAAACTTTGTTTACAAGCTGCAAAAATGTTAATGTATGTGTGTGAATAAAATGATTACAGTGTTGCCAATGAATTAACACATGGCTGTGTCTCCAATTACACATTGAAGAAAATTACACTACACATCTTTTGTGTAGGTTAAAATTAAAACAAAAATAAATAAAAATAGAACCCAAAGTAGAATTACATACAGATTACACAAGAATTTAATTATATGGAATACACATGTGAGTAGAAATTACACACTGCCTAACTATAAACAGATTGGCAACACTGAATAGCAGGAATGCCGCGTCTGCAATTGTACTTTAGTTACTCTGTAATTGTTGTTTTTATAAACAAAAGACATTTGTTTCCGACAATTTAGGGTTTGTTTATACCAACAAAATACATGTGTTTTTTGGTGTTGTATTTTTGTTGTAGTCGTGCATGTACCTAGTATAATTGTATCATGGTGACAACTAAATAAGTAGCAGATTGAACGCATACTCAGAATCTATAAAAGTTGGAGTTCACATTACCATATCGACAATTCTTAAGGTGTGATGCAAGTTTTTTCATGTGTGTGAAGATAAATTTAATTTGCAGAGACAAAAACCAACAAATTTTACAGAGCTCATTTTGCACTTAATAGCGGACTGTTAACCACTTAAGGGCCACTCAGACTATAATACAAGTATTAATACTTTTGACGAAAATGCATCCCTGGTCTTAGATTTGCTTCAATAATTAAAAAACAACAATAACAACTCAACGTGTCAGAGCTGCATTTTCCACAAAAGTATTAATACTTGTATAATAGTCTGAACCGGGCTTTAACAGTCGTGGTAATATAAAGGAATATTATTTCGGAGGCGAAATCCAGGAACAGGGACTGATACTATACCCAAAAATTAATGAAAAATATGAATAATAAAATAATATATATGCTAGTTAAATTTAAATTAATCTTCACACACGTTAATTTTTTCTAATTAATATTTCAGTGATTTGGTATGTGAATTTTTGCGCGGAATGTAGAAAACTTTTAAAACATTTATTTTCCTTTTTCAACTATAATTCCGGCAAAAATCATAAATTCATGCTGAATTGCTATTTTACTTCAAATAAGAAGTTCCTAATTAATATCGATTTAGTAATTTCTAGGCAAGTGCTTCCCATCACCCTAGACTAGTCAAATAAAAAAACCATTATTTTTTATACATACATAATAAAGAAAACCCAAAAATTTTACTTTTTCTTTCTCGTAAAAAAATACCAGCACAAACAGCGCACAATTTATTATTCTTCTTTTTTTTGGCAACTGTGATTGCTGTTGACGAAAATTGTAAATAAAACCGGACTACCCAAGTAGCTGAGTGGCAACAACAAATTATTACAGAATTGACTAGAACTGATAGTTCCTTTTATTGCTGTTGTTGGTTTTTAATGCAGTTGTTATCACTCCTGCCGTTCATGTTGATATGTATTTTTGTTATTGGGAATATAATTTTCTTTTTCAACAACTCCCTCGTAGACTTGTCAAATATTGAGTGTAACGAATTAACTTGGAATGCGAAGTAAAAAAATTATAAAAATAAAACAAGACTAACCATAGAATAGATGCAATTAGTTGAAATAATTTGGAAACATTAAAGTAAGCAATTAACCAATTGATTGCAAAATCTTAATTGAGTATTTGATTGTAGTAAATATTTTTTAGCATGCTGTGTAATTCGTTGAAATGTTTTTTTTATCACCGAGTGGCTAAATATTTTAGATGGTTTAGATGGATTTCTTAAGCTAGTGCCAGTTATGTTCAAATACATAAAACATGAATTGGATAGCACACTTTTCTCATAGAAGAGTGAACACGGATCGAGCACAATTTTTTTTATAGAAAGATCTATTGTGTCCAAAACTATATACTGTTATAGAAAAATCTACTACGTCCACAACACACTTTTCATATAGAAAAGTCGATTCCATCCACAGATCACTTTTCTTATAGAACAGACGACTGTATCCACGACAAACTTTTCTTATAGAAATGTTTACCATGTTCACAGCACAGTTTTCTCAAAAAAAGTAGACTTTGAACACAGGACACAGGACAAAAACTTCAAGCGCTTACATATTTGCTCTCAAGATACCAGGATTATACCAGATATTCCCACATACCATTTCTACATCGCTTATGCAAACAACTAAAATAGGCTACAAGTAAAAATAAAAAGGCACGTGCATATCAAACGCAATAACTCTACCTCACATTTACAGTCTGAGTATGTTTATACTGTGGATATTTAATCGGACAAAAAAATACGCATGATACTCGGTATACTTACTAATCATTCGCCATCGTTCACATACATTTGTGCATACAAAATGGAACGGAAAATATGTGAGTGTATTTGTGTGTGTGAGCGTGTGTGTAAATAAAATATCCCTGTATATACTAATGCGTAGTCGATTAATAGTCAGAGTATTTTTATACTCATACGTGTGATTGTAGCTCACACAGTCTATACATTTCAGAAAAGTCTACATTATCCACAGAACAGTTTTCTCACAGAAAAGCCCACTCTATCTACAGTACTCTTTAAAAAGCTTACCCTCTACCTTATTCCAGAAAATTGGGGCTTGTTTAAACGCTCTCGACAATAATTTTGTGCTACTGACAATCTATATCCATTCTTTAAGGTCTAGAAAATACCATAAACTTGCCAACTGGAGTCAGTTATTTTCGACAACGGGTACACAAGCCCCAATTTGTTGGTAACTATTGTGTTAAAGTCACATCGATGGTAACAACTCGAATAAGAGTGATTATGACATTATATGTTATAAATTTTTTTATATATTATCACCAATCGTTGCTATATTGATAATAGAAATAGGTATTTTGGAATCAGTGAGGTCCCCAGATCTTTTAACCTTCGGATAATATTTGCAGAATTAGTGGCTCATGTGCCGTTTTTAGCAACAAAAAAAGATGGAAGTGTGTGAGCTCCACACTGACATCTATATAGAAATGCGGAAGTTTTAGAACTTTGCAGATGAACGAATGCCACAAGAATACAAATAGATTATTTTTAGTACAAAATTTGCCAGATTGGACCTCCAAGAGAAATCCAGGCGGGCAATATATTTAACATAACATAACATACAGGCATGTTCTGTAAATCACTTTGTGATCTTAAAATCACAATTGTGATTTGATGGTGTTCTGAAAATCACAAAAGTTTTAACTTTTCGGTGTGATTTTACCCTTTCAAACCCCACAAAACAGCTGATGTTGTGTTTTGTATATGCAAAATCACAAATGCAAATCACAAAGCAAATAACAACATTTCTTGCAAAAGAAAGTGTCTATAATTTTTTCATAATTTTATAAATTCTCTTACAGAAAATTGCTCATTTTACTTTAAAAATCAATTAAAAAGATAATAAGTTATTCAATTAATTAATTCATTGCGAATTTCAAAATAAAGTGATTGAAAAAATAACCAAGTGATTTCAAATCGGCAGGCATTTAGCTGACCGGTTTAAAATTACAAAAATTTAAAAAGTTTTGTGTGCACACATCACATTTCATGTGATTTCAAATCACTTTCACAAAAAGTGATTTTCAGAACATGCCTGATAATCTATTTAACATAAACTATTTCTTTCAACTGTGAATTGAAATTGAATTTCTCATTGATTTAAATGAGTTTAAAACAATATATCCACTTGTTCTATTCAATGAATACCCTGCGGCAGGAAATACCAACCATATTTTTCATATATAGTTTTGGCACTTTCCCTTTAATTATGTCTATGGAATTATTCTATCCATTTAATAATAAATTTTTGTTACATTCAATAAATATATGACCTAAAAGTATGCAACAGTTTTTTTTGCGAAAGTTTCTTAAATTTTACCAGAAATCTAAAGCCTTATTTACAAAAATTACACAAGTATACACGGTTTTGGATCTTAGCAACCAAAAGCTGTTTCTAAGGTTATTTGGGGCGCTGAATCCGAATCTGCACTTCGAGATATTAAATAATCAAATTTTTTAAAATTTTTGACAATTCATCTTCATTTTATTCATTAAAAAGTGTTAAATTAGAAGGGAGGAGCTGTCGAACTGAGCCGCTTGTACTGTTTGGGATCTTTTTCACGCATTAAAGTCCAATAGTAGTCGCTCATCATGTACTGGACCAAAAATCCTTGGTATCGTTTTTCGATTTTCACCAAATCTTTGTGTAGTCGCTCTCCTTGCTTGTCGCTTTGTATCACCCAAGTTTTCAGGGAAAAAATCGAGATGGGAATACAGAGAGACATTCGAACTTCAATTTTGCAACAAACTGTCGATTATCTGCTTGAAATCCGGGGATTTGTGCTTATCGAGAAAGTTGTGAACAACATTTTGAAGTAATACTCATGTTGCTGTTTATTGGGCGTTAAACATTTTGTAAAGTTTCTGTCGGCCATTAATTTTCGAATATAAGATCTGAGAGACAATTTTGGAAATAGCTTGGTCAAGTATTCAAAAGGTGGTACTTAACGGTCGAGTTCTTTGACAAAGTTTTTGATAAGGCCAAGCTTTGTGTGGAGAGGTGGCTAGAAACTGTTCTGTGGATTCACAAGTGGTATAGAAGAGACGTTTTGTTTTCCTGGTTCTTAATAAGTACGGCTTGGCCAATATTTTTTCACACAATGTTGGTCAATTGCATAGCTATCCCACATACTCAAAAACAGCCAAAAATTTGGTAAAACCAGATTGCATCCCCAACAAGAGACCAATAACCTATTAGAATAGTATATGTATAACTCACTTATTCTTTAAAATTGAGTTTAAATTTATTTTCAAACCTTCAAATTGCCACCAATTTTCCATGTGGCTTTTTGATGCAGAGAAATTAAAATTTGATGCAGAGAAATTAAAATTTGCCACTTTTCTGATAATATAACATCCGCAAACATAACAAAACTACTTTGAATCAACTTTACAATTCCGTCTTTGCATTTTCACACGATTTGAATTTAAAAAAGAATTTAAAGTACAAATTAACGACCTGTGCCACGATGTCACCGGAAATCGTTCGATCGAATACTTATATTGAAAACAATAACAAATTTTCTAACGTTATTGTTTTTTACAATACAATTTGTTGATCGGACGATTTCTAGTGACATCGTGGGACAGGCAGTAAATAATATTTCTATCGACGCCAACAGCTGTCTGTCATTATGATAGCGACGTGCTGCCTACATGCGCGAACTCACAAACTAGAACCAATTTTGAAAAACGAAACCCGGATTTGAATTCAGCACCTCAAATAACGTCAAGATTTGTTCTCATCTGCTCTGATCCAAAAGTTGACGGGAATTTGTAAGCTTGTGTTATTAAGGCTTGATAAGATAAATTTTGTACGAAAATCTGTTTTATAAACCCTGATCAAGCCTTAATTATTTTTATAAATAAGTTTGTTATAGTTTTGGGCATATCTTCTTAACAGTTTATGATTTCCTAATATTTTTTTTTATTTATTGAGATATTTTATATATTTTCAATTATATTAACCTGAAATGTTATTATTGAGAAAATTATACAGATGCATAGGGATCATTTAATTGCTTAAGGCTAGGACTTACTATACTATTAAATCGTAGAGCTTTTCTGAAAAACTACCCTGGTTATGAAAATGTTCAAAAGAAAACAATAATTCATTATATCAGGGTTGTTCTTTTTAAGTCATGCGATTGTGTAGGATAGTGAGTCCTGGCCTTTAGAGCCCTTGCATGAATTCATATTTCATATTTAAACATTTCACCGAAAAAATACATCATTCGATTTTTTAAATTAAGGAGTCAAAAATATTAGTTTTGACACCAAAAAACCACCGTGCGGCTTCCATGTATGTATGTTATAGTCATAAAATTGGCAACTCTCTACAAAATTTACTCCAGTCAATTTCGATTATTATTAACCAAAAACCATTATTGGAACGACATTAAATACTGAGCAGGCAGCCAAACATACTTTTATTAAGAAATAAAAAAGTCGTTTGCCGAAAAGAAAATCTTTTATTTAAAAATCCATAAAGCTCTTCAATTATTCTTGTACATTTGCATGAGTCTATAAGAAAAGAGCTACAATAATAAATTATTTTGCCATAATTATAAGTTTTATGAAAAATGAAATGAAGCTACGCATACATAAAAAAAAAGATGACACATACACTTTCAAATGTCGTGTATGTATAGATTAGAACAACAGCAAAAAGGTTGAGCAAGGACATTTTACATTCCAGTAGCTATTAAATACGAGTATTATTATAAATGTATAAATACACATACTTACATATGTATGTATTGCATGTTTCTTTCTGTCTGTCGGTCTATGTCTATTGTCGTATGTTTTGGTGTATTTGTTCATGATGAACCTTTTAGGTTAATTACTTTGTCAGACGACATGGCAGCATAAGTCAAAAATCTATTCCCAGTGAACATTTTTTGCAAGGAATATAGCAGAAATAATCTGGAACTTCGCCTTTTTGACGGGGGCATAATACAAAAATTTTTTGGTTACAACTTTTGAATTAGACAAAAAAAATGCCTTAAATTTGATATTTATAACAATAAAAGGTTTTTGTAATGTTTCTTATACATGGTGTCCGCCGGGAAGGTATACTACTCGTAGTAATTCCATTGTAATCCTGGCTGTATGCGATGTGGCACCGTCTTGTTGATACCACATGTTAACCAAGTCCAAAGTATGCAGTTGTGGCGTTAAAAATTTTTCAATCATATCACGATATCGCTCCCCCATTCACAGTTACCGTTACGCCGTTTTCATTTTCAAAGAAGTAAGATATAACGAACTGCACAACAGACCGTCACTTTTAGTGAATGCAAAGATGGCTGATGAATAGTTTGACGGTTTTCCATTGCCCAGAACCGACTATTCTGTTTATTCACATATCCATTCAAATGAATATGTGCCTTGTCACTCATTGTGATTTTTTCATGAAAATCGGGGTTGTCATGGGCGAGCTGTTTTAACGATTAAAACACCTTGGTTTATCGAATATTTTTACATAATAAATTTGCTACGTTTCTACTTTACAACTGCCAAATATTTATGAACATTCAAGACTAATGTCTACCAAAATGACAGCAAAACAGTATACCTTTCCGGCAGACACCCTGTATTACCTTTTGAATACGTAAAATTATGGGGTTGGTATTTTTGCAAAATATTATCATAATAGCGAAAAAATTAACCCACTTCTTTCTGCAAAAAAGAAATACGTAATACTTGTAAGTGATTTTGATACAAATTTTAATTTTAATAATTGCTCTTAATTCATAATGAGTTTCCTTTCTGTAACTTAACGAGAAGTTCTCGCATCGAGAAAAATTAAATAATTATATTGGTTGTCCTATTTGATACAGGGTTACTCACATAAAAATTTATATAAACTTACAAAAAGTATCAAAAAATATAGTTTTTTTCTTATTCACCCTGTGTTGCACAGGATGATAACAATTTTTTCGACTCGAAAAGTTCTCACATTCCTTACAGAAACGAGGCACAGATTTGACTTCTCCATTAGCAGAACAGTGAATCAAGGTTGGTAAATTTTAATTTTTTCTCGAATATTTCTTAAACTGTAAGCGAAATCCCATAAATGTAGCAGACTTCTTTCTTTTGGCTCTTGGATAGAAAAAAAATTCACTTGCAAAAAAAATTTTTTATCAGATCAAAAACACCAGCTTGGTAACGGTTTTGATTTTTCATTAACCCTAGGTCTCCAACTTTGGGGCTTCCGACAGTTAGTTTGGAAACTGTAATATTATTTCCATTTTTTTTAATCCCGACTGGGTAGCGGCATATAAAATATTTTTAAATTAATAAAGGACAAATAATTAGTTTAGTTAGTTTTATATCCCAAAAAAGTTTTTCATTTTCCAGCCCTGGAACTCTCTTTCTAAGTTTGCTGATTTTCAATACCATTCTAATCACCACAAATTCTGACACATTACCCTCATGCTTAAATAAGAGGGGAAAGCGTTGCGTTAGCAGCAGCAATCAAATATTATTTGATTGTACTGAAAATATGTAACGTGCTGCTAACGCAACGCTTGCCGCTCTTATTTATCGTATTAGGGTTAGTCTAAGATTGCAATTTCAATCGCTTATTAGATTCACCTATTAATAGGGACCTAGAATATACATATATATGTATGTATATACTTACTTCATGGGGTCACATATAAATATTGTGGAAATTACACAGATAACCTATACTAGATATACATACATAAATACATACATATATACCCTTGCCCAATTTTTTTTGAAGGCTATAAAAAATATGTTCATTGGTTTATTACTGCTTTCGCGATTCATTGTCTGCGTGTTGTTGCCAAATAAACTGCCATCATGAATAAATACATAAATAACTTGAATTATGTATTTACTACATAGAATAAGCTTGATACCGATTATCAGGGTTGGATTTTATATAAAAGAAAACATATTATAATACATATTTAGCAAGTAATAAAAAATTTAAAGACAGTTACTAATGTTATGGAAATACAAAATGTTAAAAGAAATTGCAATTTTAGATTAAAATAAATTCAGTGAAGTGCGACTTTGACCCGCGCACGAAGGGTTCCGTACGGGCACGAGATATTTAATTCAATACGAACAATATAAACTATAGTTTTGGGATTTTTTTCGTTTTTGGGTTTTTTCGGTTTTAAGCGTTTTTTTTAGTTTGGGGGTTTTTTTGAATTTATTGGCGCTTTCTGAGTTTTGCCACTTTTTTTCACGTTTTGGCGATTTTTTTGGTTTTTGAAGTTTTTTTAATTTTGGCAATTTTTATTATTTTGGCGTTTTTTTATTTTGGCGATTTTTTATTTTGGCGATTTTTTTTAATTTTTGCGTTTTTTTCATATAGGTTATTTTTTTTTTTTGGTTTTGGCAATTTTTTTAGTTTTGGCACTTTTTTTTCGTTTTGAGGACTTTTTTCGGTTTTTGGCGATTTTTTTTCACATAAACAATTATTTTGGTTTTGGCGCATTTTTCAAGTTTTGGCGATTTATTTCGGTTTTTTAAACGATTTTTTCGAATTTGGCGATTTATTTTAGTGCTAGAATTTTTTTTAATTTAGTCGATTTTTTTCGATTTGGCGATTTTTTTTAAATTTTTGGCGATTTTTTTTAGGTTTTGGCGATTTTTTTCGGTTTGGCGATTTTATAATTTTCGGATTTTTCAGTTTTACCGTTTTTGAAAATTTCAAGAGTTTAACTCTTACGGTTTCCAAGATATAGCAAGTTGTCAAAATTGCATAGTTAAAATTGCATTAACTGATGGACCACCCTTTAATTTAAATTTTTTAATATTTTAATGTTTATTGTTGTAGTCTATATAAAAATACACTAATTTTACAAATTTCAAGTGTCAATATACATATGTACATACAATTGTATGTATATTACATGAGATTTTAACATTTATCGTCGCTCGTTTTGGAGCACCCTTTAATTTCTAATTCTCATGTATTTGTTGTTGTAGTGGCCAAGGTTCTACGTACTCTGTCCGTAGCTCTTACGGTTCCTGAGAAAATACCGTGTGACGGACAGACGGACAGACGGACAGCGTAGCGAAAACAATAGGGTTCCATTTTTCACCTTTGGTGAACGGAACCCTAAAAAATGGAAACGGGAATTTCAGCATTTTCAGAAAATTTTGTTTTTTGTTCTTAATTCTTAAATGATGGGAAATTAAGAATTAAACTGTTTTTGACTTTGATTTCTTACAAGATTGCACAGCTTTAACAATGGAAAACTAAAGTCAACCTACTTCAGCGGATACTAATCCTAACCCCACGTCTAAACGAGCTATGGACTTGAGCATGACATGAATGAACATGACGCCGGTAGAGCAATTGTGCAAAATTTATCAACTTATTTGTTGTAATAAAATGGGCACTGAGCATCGTTTCGAATATTTAATGCGCCTCATTGATACCAGAGGTTCTACAACAGAGTTGTAAAAAAATTATGCTTTACTCTATGTTTTCCTTCACCATATGTCTTATCTATGAACGACTATCCTTTTTTGAAGAAGGTAGGTAAGACCTATTAATAGTAGTAGGCATTTATTATATAAGTTTTACTTCTTCAACAAATTTTAGCTGTGAATATTTTCAAAAATGGGGCTCACAAAATGGACAAGACGTACTTAAACAACTGAAGGACGTGAGAGTATGGTGCGGTTAGTTTTCAAGCCGTATATCCAGCGCGTCTTATTATCTTTACCTTTTGAAAGGTAAAGATAATAAGACACACAATCATTAGTTGAATAGAGGAACAAAATAGACATTCGTCTATGTTCTGATTTCCACATCGTTTTCTTGTGGGATCGGATGTTAAAACACATGCTACACCTGTTAAAGTTGAAATTTAGAAGAAAAAAGAGTAGTATGTGTTCTAGCATCCTAATTTAGATAAAAACGATTTTTAAATTGGCGACTTCAAACTTTTAGATTTCGATTACGATTTTTTTTGCCAAAGTGAAACGAAAAAATCTAAAACATCCGATCACATAAGAAAACATGTGGAAGTCAGAACATAGACGATTTTTTTTTTGAAAATCAGTAAGGAAACGGCTTTTCAAAATCGAAGTCAAACAATGGGCTATTGGAGAACATGACAGAGTTTGGCTAAAATCTACTTTGAGAAGAGTAATCTAGATTTATATGGGGCAATCCGAATCAAGAGAAGTCAAAAGAGATACTAAAATTGAATAGACCAACACTTAGGAGACTGTTTAGCATTATAACCGGCCATACGCAGATGAGGTATGATCTATCTCGCTTGGGGCTGATAAAAGATATCACATGCAGTGAAAAGCGTGCGAGAAGGAGGGCGGAACATTAGAACACTACCTCTGTCATTGTCGTTAGTCAGGTCAGTAGACAAATTTACCATAGGGACAACGTACGGGACCTGAAATGTCTCAGGGACTACGACCGGAGAGATCTAAGATAGTACATAGAACAGACTGGTTTCTTAGGGTGAGCGGTATATCGAATAGGATATTCTAGGCAGATAACTATATTGGAATACCTCCCATCTAAGGGATGGGGCATAAGTGTGATCTCGTTTGGGATGGATTGACTTAAGGAAACGGCTTTATCGTGAGTTACCTCACACCTTCTTTGAAGCGTAATAACCGATTTTTTTTAATAACCTTGACATCACGGATATTTGATTTGATTGAATCTCCTTTTCGGTTAATAAAAGGCAAACAGTTTGTTCACGTGAAACTTTGGTATTTGTTATGGAAAAAAGCTAAGTTTCACGTGAGCAAATTGTTCGAGCTTTCTCCCCGATAAGGGGGATTATATGCAAGTGCACATTCGTTATTTTATTTTATTCGTAACAAGTTCCGTCTAAACAAAAGTAGAGGGACTTAGTAAGCAAATAAACATTTCCAAGCTTTGGAAAAAGTCATCGAAAATTGATTAGATCATGTCTCAGCCAGCCTTGGGGGTCATATTCCAGAAGTTATATTTAAATTATAATGGCAAAAGATTATCTTTCGAATAAAGTTAACTTCATTTCAATTTAAAAAATTTATCTTTGTTGTATTCCATTGTAAAGTTATGTATCGCTATTAAAAAGACATTATATTTACAGCTGTTTATCATCATTATCAGTGTGGCAGCTGCTCATATCGATCCACAACATCGATCTTCTCCATTGACTTTGTTGAGGTAGTCCTCATAGATTCCAATGCAACAATGTCTTTGTATTTCTTGAAATGACTTTATATTTATCTCCTTTTCTAATGATGTCCACCACATACACGATGTACATATACGTAATAATTGGTCTAGGATTTTCTGTTTATATTAAAAAGGCGTTTTCCAACTCTGTTCAAATAAATTAAAGTGTATTTTAGGGAAGATATGTATTTTCCTCAATCTCAGTGTATAGTTTGGCAACATTTATTTAAGCCAAACAACTATGAGGTCATTGACAATTAATTTAGTTTGCTATTATGTACTAGAGTTTATTCTACAATAATAAACATATAACTACTCGTACTAAATATAGTTAAATAAGTACGGCCACAAACATATTTAAGTATGTATATAAAAGAATTTTTTTCTTTTAATATATTTAAAGCTTATTTTTTATAGTTTTGTTACTTCATCTGGTGCTTGGACTTGGGCTTGGGGTGTATGTAAGTTTTTTTTTATAGCACCATCATAAAAGCAACAGAAATAATATATTCCGCATTTATGGACTACAATGTTTGGAGCAGGTACATATATATGTAAGTAAGTATGTAGAGTGCGTATGTCTATTTATGAACTTACTTTATGTCTGAGGTGTTATTAATTTAAGCGATAATGATGATTACCGTTGTTGTCATAATTACTTTGTTTCATAATCATTTTACCTCACAAAATTTGCAATAATTAAATTCACGTTAAAAATGTTCTCAGTATCTACGCATGAGGGACCTCAAACGCATTAAAATGGTGATGATTACTTAACTGCTGAAGAAAAATGAGTTATGATACCAAAAAATAAAAACACATAAAATTTAAAACTATGGAAACTTGACAAAAAAATTTTGTTAAATTTAGGTATTATTTTATTCAGCTTTAATTAGTTTAAAAAGCAAATATTCAACAAAAAAATTTTAAAGTTGTTCTTAAGGAAGATCATTTTTATTGCTCCCAAAATATCATTAAAAACATCTATTCTACTTCTTGGATAATCAAAACAAAACAAAAAATCTTGCATCAGCTTAGGAAAAATCATAATTTTACATCCAAGAAAAGTCTAACTAATTTTTTTAATTAAAAAAATGTTTGGAAATTTAGGCTGTCTTCTGAAACGTATTAATAGACTGTATTTAGACAGTAAAACATATGGAAGGGAAACATTTAGTTTTGGCAGCAATTTACGGGTGGGGAAGAGAGAATAATTTTTGTGTTCGGTAATCGGCGACACGCTTTGTTTTCATATTATTTGCTACATATACGCAGACACATGCATTAATATGTTTGTTTTTATCCAGTAATATTGGAATGTGGCTGGCAACATTTTCGTCCGTGTGGATGCGAAGGAAACAACAAAAGAGAATTCCAGATGTTTTCCTTCCAAATGTTCGCCCGTCTAAAGGCCCAGTTAGCCGACTGTAATGTAAAGTAACTGCAACTTAGTAAACAGCTGATGGAAATTTTTGCATGAAAAGTTGCTTACGTTACTTTACATCTCTATAACCATTTTCATTATATTTCACATAACAATATCGATCAGCTGTTTCCTACTCTTGCAGTTACTTTGCATTACAGTCAGCTAACTGAGCCTTAAACTAGGACATACAAGGTTGGTAGACCTTTTCGGATGCAGTATTTATACCGTGTACTGATACAATGTTGCGAAACATTGCGACTATTAGCATCAACTTTGAAGCAGATGCACTGATTCCCAGGGTTGTCGCATTTTTTCCGACCCAATTCGCCAAATTGATTTTAAAAATCGAGAAAATCAATTTTATTGAGTTTTTCTCAACATATATGTATTTGAAAATTAATTTATTGTCATATAACACTTTTTTTATAAAATAATCGTTTGAAAATTTTGCAGCGAATCGCCAAACGTACAAATAAAATCGAGAAAAATTATTAATTCCTCACGCAAATACATATTTAATTCAGCTTGGAGAAATATAGAAAGAGACTGTACTACTACCTCTGTGTTTCCATCCAGCTGAGTTAGTTAAGACGTTGGAAAGTAAACTTTGCGTGTGGTGAAAGAAAATGAAATATATATTTTTTTCTAACAGCTGAATTACGAGTTGACCAACAAAAGTTAAAGTGTGTGAACCAGGATTAAGAAATATCATCAAAATCAATTTTTTTTCATTTCTTGCAATCAATTTTTGAGGAGGATTTATTTTTGAAACTATTCCTTCAAAAAAACTATTTTTTTTTTTGAATTACAAAAAACATTAAAGTTCAATTTTATGATTTGATTAGGCTAAAAATTGCCATCAATTTATTTATCGCTAGGAAAATCGTCATGTGCCCGAAATCAATAATGTATGTCAAACTAGTTGAATAAGCACCACGTTTGACGTTTTGAAAGGATGTACATTGTCAATGTTTTCCCTGCATCACTACTTTATTTGGAGATGAAGCAATTGATGTTTTTGAAGTTGCCCTTATTTTTGTATTTAATAATTAGCTAGTCTGATTCAGGCAATCAAAACAGTATCGTTTTAAGTACTATTGGAGTATTGGCCGTCAAACAACTGTGAATGTGTACAGCGAAACAAAAATAACACGCAAAACACAAAAACCGAATACGCATAACTATAAACATCCAACAACTATGCTTGACCCCAATTTTTAAATTACTCAGAGCAAACAACTATAACTAAAATTTATAGACTGTATGATCTACAGTCACATGTCTGAGTAAAAAACTACTCTGACTATTAATCGGTTCCTAATGCGTTTATACAGGGTTTTTTATTTACACACACAGATAAAGCGGGGTTTCAAACAGTCCCACACCCATTTGCATTCCATTGCATTTAATATACACAAATCATTGTGTACAGTGGTGAAGGCAGAATAAATATCCCGAGTATCATGCGTATATTTTTTTTGTCTGATAACATATCCATAGCCTAGGTATAAACATACTCAGACTGTAAGTATCAGAGAGAGAGAGAGAGTCAATGCGCTTGATACGCATGTACTTTTTTATTTTTAGCGTATTTTCAGCATTTCCAATAAACGAATTGGATATGATCTTGTTTGTTGCAACCGGCTTCAGTTGCTTGAAAGAAAATAAAAATTTATTGCGCTACAATTAGGATTATGCTCAGTTACTAAAACTAAGGCTATTTACTTTTGTATATTTTCATAAATATCATATAATTAAATAAAAACCTAAAAGTAACTGTTATTTCGTGAGGAACAAATAAAAATGAAGAAATAATTATTTTCTGATGAATAAATAAAAATCCTAAGATCATTGGTAAAGGTTTTGAGGTTTTTAATAAAAATTAAAATCATTCAATCTAGTCCTTGTAATCCTTGTGATCTTGGTATTTCCTTGCGCACGTATCACTTCTCCATTAGTGACCTTCTCCGAGAAAAGGTACCTAGTGCGTAAAAATGAAGTTTTGAGAACAACACATTTAAAAAATAAAATTTTAATGTTTTTCTCATTTTTATCGATTTTTCCAAGTTTCGGTTTTTTTGACACACTAGGTCCCTTTTCTCGGAGAAGGTCGTTTGATCCAATATTGATTTTTTTAAATTCTTTGTTTTTTATTATGTAGTAAGAAATTAAGCTGTGTTTGCTTTGCAGACTCAATTTTCACGCCCAGCTTTTAAAAGTCAATTTGTACCAGTACATTTTAATTTATAAAAATTTTATTCAAAATTTAATAAACTCCCTGCCATTTTTCTTTTTTTCCCCATGTTAAAATAATAACAACTAAATGGCCATTAAAAATATATTAATTACAAAACTATTTACGTATGTATCTTGTATCTGGCTTAAATAAATTTAAATAAATAAATTTGAAAGCAAAAAAGCAACAAATGTCAACCAGTTTATGATCATTTATCACTACAAGTTTGCAAAATTCATTAATATTCATTATGAAAAGAGAAAAAAGTGTTAAAAACTTTCAACAACAACAACAAGAACGTTTAAAAATGTCTGCAAAAAGAATTTGTATCCAAGAGAACAAAAAGTATATGCAAAATGCACTTGCCATAAAATACACAACAAATTACGGACAATAATGCAGAGAAAGTCACTAGTTAGAAAATTAATTTAAATTTTCAAATGAATAGTATTTAAAACAAAACTATTGCATATTACGTGTGGCTCAATAATTGCAAAACAAATTCGACAAATTATGAAACGAAATATTCATGAAGATATTTCGATTATCGTGGTTGGCGTATAACGACTGTCACTGCGAGTTTTAAGCTATCGCATAGCTTTTATCGCAGGTTTTGAGGGTGTCGAGCGAATCAAGAAATTCCGTAACGAAAATAAAAACCTGAGACAATTTTTATTTGAATCGCCCAGTGCATGTTAACCCCTAAAGTATGCTATTAATTTCATTAACATACAGTATTGCTAGAACAGATTTTGACATGTAGGAAAACACAATGTGTCGTACTTAAGAGCTATCGTGGTTGAAAAAGCTTGATAAACACAAACAAAGAGACAACTCATAGGTTTTTTATTTAAAAAAAAATTTGTATAAGTTGATAAAAAAAATGCTAAGCAATAGCTTTACCGCGGCAGTCCCCGAGTGCCACACGTATTTTTTTTAATAAATTAAAGAACTCCGCAACATACACATTTCTTTAAATCTAGAACCAAGCCAAAAGACACCAATCATGTTAAGACCAATAAATATAATACTGAATTCGCACACAGAAATTTTTATCGCGCAACTATTTGTGGGAGGGACAGAGAAGATAATGAAGAGGGAGTCATCATATACTACTCTCCCGCCCATAAACTAAAAATTGGCTAAACAAAGGTTGCTCTGTGCACCAGTCTAACTTGGTAAAATCTTTTTATGAAAAAGGTTTTGCTCAAGTTATATTCATACAATAGATCTTTCATTAAGCGCTTCAAATTTAAAAAATTTTGATTTTTTTTTCGATTTTTTTAAAGTTTTTTATTCAAAATTTAAAATTAATTGAAAACAATTTGTTCTATCAATAGAAATTTTTCGGATATTAAAAAACATATGACAGAAGACATTAAACATCGTAATTCAAGAAATATTTGGAATCAAACAAGGCAGTTAACTCCAACCACCCAATAACTCTGAGATAAATCGTATAGACTTGATAAAATTCACTAGACTTCGTTTAGGTCATGCTTTATTCACCCACATCCATATAATTAAAGGGACTAATCATACCATTTGTGACTGTGACAACACGAGTCCATTTAGTATATCACATTTTCTTTCTATTTGCCCAAAATTCCAACAACAGATATAAAATCTTTTCACAAAACAACCCACTTACCTCACTTTCTTCGCCCACAATAAATTCAATCAAACAAATTTTGCAATTCTTAAAAACAACCAAACTTTACAATAAAATATAACCAATTTTCGTTCTCTAGACGGGTTGGGTACCCCACTCATTATGCTGTGACAAGGTATAGTTTATGGCTTTCGACAGCAGGATGAGTGGGTGATCATACCGATTCGGGAGCGTGTGCTTGCTGAGTGGCGTGTGGACTGGGCTACTATGAATATATGTATGCATATATATGTGTTTATATAGTTTTAGAAATAAGAACAATATATACTGAATAATAAAGATTTATAGGTAAATATAATTAAGATAAATCATCATACCTGTAAATATTAAAGCTTAAGGCCTTGTTACTATATATATATATATATATATATATATATATATATATATATATATATATATATATATATTATATTTAGTACGTACATTTATGTATTTGCTAAATCTTATAAATAAATAAATAAATAAATTTGTTCTCAGCAAACTAAATGTAAGGTCATTAAGATCAGACAAAGAAAGTAAAAGATACAACAATATATATTTAGTGAAACTATCCTAATTTGAATTTTCATTAAAATATTTTTTATGCATTTCATCCAACAATTTTGGTATCAGTCAATGTACTGTAAATTCCAGTCATTTATCGCTTATACCTCAAAAATGTTTCTTTGAAGTTAATTATGCAAAATAATTCGTTCGACCATTTTTTATAATCAAGTAAAAATTTCATGTACATTGTACACACTCCACCTCGTAGGAGAAGAATTTTTTTTATTTATTGAGTTGTAGGCGCCTCTTGAGAGTATAATTTTTTTAATCATTGATTTGTAGGTAAATTAAAAACTTCCAACTAATTTTTGGTAAAACCATTTTTTGTGTATTGACATTATGTTACAAATAAGTTTCAGCTGAAATAAAATACGAGAATTGTTTTGATGAATCATATCTAAATTTAAAATGTTTTTTCTTAATTAAAGCTTAAAATTTTCCACCACTAATTGAACCATCTTAATGATTTCGCATGAAACTCATCACATTTTCAAGACTTTATACGATTTTAATAAATTTTGAACTATGGATGTATGTCCATAGCATTTTATTAACAAATCTATTTTTGACAAAAGAAAAACTTCACAGTCTATCTTAGGCTTATTTGCAGAAATTTGTTTTTAAATTTTTACGCATTTATTTACATATTTGCTCAAGCAGCTCTAGTAAAAAACAAAAATGTACATGTTTTAAAAATAATTATGGCTTGATAATTACAGTGTTGACGGCTGCGATTCCGTTGGAGTTACTGTTCCATTCATAAAGTCATAAAGTCAATCATTACGGCATTACAAGGTGGCCACCCAAAACTTGCTATTAAAGCCGATAATAAATGGCTCAAATAACAGCAAAGAAATGTAATCAAAACGATATTTGCTAACAAAAAAATTATAATAGCTACATACATACATATATTGCACAGTGGGAATTTTCACTTCAAAAACAGGACAAACTTTATAAAATTTTTTTATGTTATTTTTTATTTAAGCAAAAACAGATATTTACATATATTAACACACAATCTTATTGGCAACGAAAACATTAAATATTTATTAAATTCCAATTCTGAAATCTTGCTTTAGTGCAAAGTAAAATGTAAGCATTAAACAGCTGAGCCAGATTCAGATGAAAGCCTATAATTCAGGGTGTCTTCAGTGGCCAGCACCGTGTATATTTTTATGTTACATACTTGCGTAATTTATACAGTATGAACAGTTTTTTTTCCCACTACAACTATTACTGGTACCGTTACTAAACACTGTAGTGTAGTCTAGTCTACCATTACCGGTAGTGAACAATTTTGATTGCTATTTGATAAGTTTGATAGAATGCAAATGAAAGAAATTATATTTTGAAGAAAATTCCATCACAGCACATAACATGGTACGGAAAACCTTTCAATCATTCTATGTTTAATACAACATAAAAGTCAGGGAGCATACATAGTAGGTATAAATCAGAAAATGACAAAGGTATGGTTTTGAGTACATACTTTTTTAGTATTGGCCGTCAAAAAACTATGAATGCGTAAAACTAAAAACAAAAAAAAACACATTAATTTTAAACCGAATACGTATAACTATAAACATCCAACAAATATGTTTATACATATATATTTTTTAAATACGCAGCACAAACAACCATAACTTAAATTTATTGACTGTGTGATATATAATCTACATTCGTATGAATATAAAAATATTCTGACTATTAATCGGCAACACATGCATATATACACGGCTATTTTATTTACACACACATAAAGCTGTTATCAAACAGCCACACACATGCCAACACATTTTTAATTCCATTTTATGTACAGAAATGTATGTATACGGTGGCAAATGAGGAATATATATTTTAAGTACCAGCTGATTTTTTTTTCCGAGTAAAGGCCCAACTATAATATGAATAAGCTGGCTTAAGCTAATGCCAGAATTGAAAGATAAGTCTGTCAAATACTTAAGCAATTCAGATGTGACTTTTAGGTGGCCACAATGTACTTACATGCACTTAAGTATTCTTTAGCCACAGCTGCACATATGGGTATTGTTCACAATTTTTTTAGTAGCTTTGTTTCTTTTTATAACAACTAAATGAATGCAATTCAATCAAATTAACTTGTTGGAATATCCGTATAATTATATCCACCACTTTATTACTTGTTTTATTTGTTTTGCCTACTAAAAAGTACAACAATGAACATACATAGATAAACTCATGTGAATGTGTGTGTATATGTGTATTGTAAAGCAAAAAATGAAAATAAAAGTTTTGTTTTTTTTTTGAGTTTAAAATAAGAAACAATAAAAAAATATTTAAAATCAATGAATATTTTCTGATGCTGTTTGCTTGAGTTTAAAAAATTCACAAACAGTGTTTTCCGTACGGAATGTGCCTTGGCACTTAGCTTAAGCAAATGACATTTGACGAAACTTGACGAAAAGTTCCATAAGTACATTATAGTTTGCCGCATACGTTTTATATTTAACCGCACAGTCGCTTAAGTTCTTAAGAAACTTAAGGCAGAATTAGTTTGTACGTGCTGTTCTGTTCTGAATCAACTGTTTAGTTTCTGTTTAGTTGAAAATCTGTATGTGTGGTTAGTTTTTCCTTTTTCGTTCAGTTCTGTTGCGGACAGATCTGTAGAAAATAGAATTCAACTTTAAGTGACAGCCAAAAGTGTGTATGTATTAGTGTATTGTGCTACTTTGTGTACAAGCGTACAAGCCAGCTGATTTTTTTTTAACAGAAAAAGTAATTGCAAAATATTTTATACGGAAAAGAACGGCACAGAACAGCAACAGAAAGTAATGACTAATGAAGCCTTTAGACTGTAATTATGAGAGAGAGAGAGAGGGAGAGAGATAGAGAAATACTTTTTATATTTAGAAATACTCTTGTATGTTGGAATCGGCTATAGTCCTAGCTTTTTCAGAAAAAAAATTAACACTACAGTGTTGATTTGGTTAACGCAACCCTCGATAAGCGCATTACTTCGATATTCGAAATACCCGAATTCTTAACATTGGTGACTCTGTCAACGCAACTTTTCAAAAAAGAAGATCTCAATTAACGCAACTTTTCAAACAAATTTAAGATTCTCTCTTTCGTTTTACTTTTACTTTAGGTTTCTTATAAATAAATTTAAAACTACAAAGCTTTGCGCATGAAATCTTATGCTTACGTATGAAAATCATTTTGATTGAACGCTGTCCCAGGAATGAGAAAGCATTTTTGGGTGGTGTTTCTGTTTTGACACTAATGTAGTTTAAAAAATTCTTTGTTTGTGAGTTAGAGTTCTAGTAACATAAACTGTGAAACAATTTTTTAAAATAATAACAATAATAAAATATTATTATATTTTATTAATAAAATATGTCGTATAAAAAACAAAGTCAAAAATTTCACAATTTCCGTTAAATAAATGAATCTGCGACTTCATAGCAAACAACAGTACAACTTTACATGCATTAGAACGTGTATTTTTTTATTTATTTTAATTATATATTTGTTTTTATTCCTTATTTTAAATAAATAAATTCATTTATAATAAAAGTTAGCCTTAGATTCCTTAATAAACCTTTTATTTGGTTTAAAATAAGCTGTTTTAGTGGAAAACGGGAATAGAAACTTTTACTCGGGTTTCGCAACATCCCAAAATTTCAATTGGTTGTGTTAACCGAATCTTCACTGTGTTTAATTATGTATATAGTATATTTATTTTGAGTACTCGTTGTAATTCTCTGTTATAAATTGAGGTCCACTATGGAAAAATATTTCACAAAAAGGCTCCGTGAACCAAAAGTTAATGGGAACTGCTGGCCTCGTAGATAAAAATTTTAATATATCATTCATATATTTTAAGTTTTAGAAACTATCTAATATAACTGAAATAAGATCAAATATCTCAAAAAGGTCCACTGTGATGTAGCCTTCATGCTTATGATCTACTCATACAGTTATGGTTGCCGATATAGTAGTCGTTTGACTTTTTTAAAAATGCAACCCTGATGTAATGGAGTTTATGAAAATTTTTAAAACACAATTACAACTCATTAGATCTGGATTGAATTTTCTTAAAAGCTGAACTGTGTAGGATACTGAGTACCAGCATTTAGCTGCATCCAGCCTAGCAAAGCCAGATTCTATACAAACTTTTCAGCGTATGCTGAGTTTACATCTGGCATTTCTCGTGTGTCATTTGGCCAAAAAAAAACGTAACCAACTAATTACTAATGAAAAACTGTTTGATTCAGACATGTTTTTATTTATTTAAACAGTTTGCAATCATTTTGGATTGCATAAAATTGTCTATTAATTATGTACGAAACTGTTTAACTTAATAAATACATGTCTGAATCAAACAGTTTTTCATTAGTGATTACACAGAGAAAAAACTGCCTAATAAAATCAATAAGGTTTTCTCTATGAAACGTTTTTAGGCTAAGGGGTATCCCAGCAGAAAGAAGCGAAGATTTTTTCATAGAGATTCCTTATTGTTTTTATGTGGTAAATCTTATTAATTTTATCAAGAAGAAAACCACATAAAATCAAGAAGAAATCTTATTATTCACAACTTTTTTTACTTAATTTCCGTTATTTTTGGCACCACAAAAAACAATCCATAGAGAAAATATTCTTGATTCTATTAGGTTTTCTTATAAATTGTAAACTATAGGGATTTCTTACTGATTTCATTAGGTTGCCTTATTGATTTTTTCAATAAGGTTTTCTTCTTGATTTTATTAGGTTCCTATATGATTATGTGTAAAGCATCTTATTAATTTTTTCAATAAGGAAATCTTGTTTTTATTAGGTTTCTTTTTATTTCATATCTATAAATAAACATAGAGACAATTTTTTTCATGATATTTTTCGTTCTTGTATAAGCATGTTTGTACAATAATTTCAGTGCGGATTCAGGCTGCTTGTTAGCATATTGGTTAGAGTTCGTGTCTATCAGTCAGAAAGTTGCTGGTTCAATAATTGTCTCCTCCCAAGTACTAAATATGTATGTATGGTGAGTTAGTTAATTAAGAATATAATATAATATGTACATATGTATGTATGATGTATAAATAAATAACATCTAAATATACTACATACATACATCCATATATCGTACAGAATTTAAATGAAAATACATAGGTACAATTTTTTCATGTTTTATTAGGTTGCCTAATAAAATCAAGAAGAAACCCTTTTTGAAAAAATCAATTAGATAACCTAATAAAGACTACAAGATTTCTTCTTGATTTTTTCAAAAAGGTTTTCTCTATGAAATTAATAAGATTTCCTTATTGAAAAAAAACATAGAGATATCTTATTAATTTTGTTCTATTTTATGAGGTATTAATTAGGCACGGTTTTCTCTGTGTAGTTGGTTACGTTTTTTTTGCGCTTGTGTGGCATTTAGCACACAGATGTAAACCCGGCCATAGTAAGCTAACCGAGACTGAATATGAACTTATTATGATTGGTACTACATACTAGTGCAACCAAATTTTCTAATTTAAATTACTCTCGAAACACTAAATAGAACTTTTACTTAAAAACTCAATTAAGCTGCAGACATCAAAACTCCTATGTTATATTTTTTTACAACACTGTTAAGCTCATAAGTACCGGGTTCGCATAGTACATTTATGGTTAATAATAGTTACACAAGAACTACATAAATTACACATTTATGACTTGTGAACATGTTGAAATAACAAACAAACAAAAAAACCTTGAGCATCAATAGAATTTTATTATTGTTTTTGGTCATCCACATACGAGCATTAATGTTGTTCATCTTCGTACATATTAAAGTCAAATGAAGAAGAAATAATAAAGTATTGATTAAGCAAAAAAAAAAGAAGAAGAAAACTTAATGCACAGGAAAGAGATATACATACTTATATATATGCATGTATGTAATATGTAAGTATGTAAATAGTAGTATTGTCTAGTGTATATCTTAATATCCCAGAATTCGTTAACATTGAGGAAGGAGCAAAATTGTGAGTGCGCAAGCAAAAAAGTAACTCCTAAAAAGAAGAAGAAATACACAATAAAACAAAAAGAAAATAATATGCCATGATATAATCACATGCATAATGGAAATATGTAACTTTGGATGACATGTATATACTTTAATGTGAACAATCTGCAAATATGTAATTCCAATGAAATGCACTACAATCGACCCACGCGTGAATGTTTACATAACAAAATATGCTCGCAAACTTTTTAGTTAGTGGGAAAATAGTAAAAAACAAAAGAAAATTTATTATGTATGTATATGTTTTTTTCTATTTTGTATCACTTACAACCTGTGTACATCAGATTTTCAAATTCAATGTCAGTTTGCAAAATTTAAAAAAAATATGAAGAAATTCCTCAAGAACGAAGAATATCATTTTTAATGGCATAACAAAAAAATGGTTGAGCAATGTATAATTCTATTAAATTGTTTGTTTTTTTTAAAGAAAATTCTTTGATATTTTTTATAAGTTCTTGGGGCAAATCACGGCATTCGATACGACTTGTAATTTAAATATATTTCAATAGAGTTTATATGCAAATATTTGTCTGATTGTCTTATTTCTAAAATATAATTTTTGTTTTTAAAAGTTTTTCATCAAAAAGTATTTTTAGAAAATTAGTTTTATAAACCGAAATGCAGGTAAATTATTTCGCCTGTGGGATCATAATACAGAGATCAGGGCTATTAGGGAAAATATTAAATGACTGAAGGAAACTGACAACAGACTACGAATGAGAGCTAGGAAACTATCAATAGACACGCAATTTGATATTTGCGATAGTTTGTTTGTAAACTATCCATATTATTTAATACCGTAGACAGACGACAGCGCTAATTTGCATTAAGAGCTCACTAATGTGAATTAAAAATTTACCCTGACAGACGACTGTTATTTGCATTTCGTACCACACACTTCGATTATTTTCTTTGGAAATCTTAAAATAGAAAAATTATGTATCGATTTTAATACTCTTTTTTTCTTTTTCTAAAAACAATTAAAATAACTTAAATTTCCTGACTTTGAATCCATTTTAATTTTGAAAACGAAAACAATTTGCCACAATTTGATGGATGGTTGACAGTGTTACCGTGTTACCATAAGAGGGCGGTGTTATCATATAGTTAAATTCAGTATTAATTCAGTTTCATTTAGTGCATTTACGGTAAATCTAATACGCATTGGAATGGGGATAATTCACAAGTTAATTTGAATTAAGACAGTTAATGCAAATTAACGCTGTCGTCTGTCTACGCTATAAGGAATGTTAAATTAAATTTTTCAATACATATCGCTCATTTACTCAAACAACGTCGTCTCAACTCAACTAACTATAACTAAAAAAAGATAGTTTTGCCGAATATGGAATTAAAGTTTTCATATTACATACAATACTAGATATACCAACGGACGAACACAATCGTCCGTATTCTAGAATCTAAATGTAAATAATTTTATTAAGATTCAAAGAAAATGTATCTAAAGGTCATAAAAAGTGCATTAAAACATAGCCACCCACATACTTACATACATATGCATAATTAAATAATACATTAAATTAAAAACACAAACGAAATCCCTTTAACCAAGCTAATTCAATTTATTGAAATCTCTTCCTTTAAGTATTATGGCTTTCATATAATAACAAATAAGAGACAAAAATGTTAGATCAAGAGAAATCCCTGCAGGAAATGTCACTATTGCATCAGTACTGATTCACTTTTGACTTTGTCGCCAGTACTACTGACTAATTATACCCCACTCAATGCTTTTTGCTATAGACATTTAACATGTGCGTGTCATTTAAAAACAACTACTGACATTGGAACTACTGATTAGATAGTTCTTTAGGGACCATATATAGACATTGGAAACAGATAGTCACTAGCACTTTTAGTTATTCTAGTATACTCCTTTGATAATGAAATTGCGTATTTTGTTCACATTTTGGTACTTTATTAAACAAATATATAAAAAATGGAACTTATAATTAAAAAACATGCAATAACCGGGATTAATTAATTTATTCGTTCAGCATATCACCAGCAACTAGGGATTTTGTTTGCCATCTCTATTAAACAAATACACATATGTTATTAAAAAATTTTATGTTTCGCTGAATTAGTAAAATCAAATACTTACGAATGAATCTGCAAGTATAACAAATCTTTAACTGATGGCACAAAATCTTCCACAGGGTAAAATAATTTCGATAATTGGCACTTTCGCTTAAAATTTTTTAATTTCAACATTTTCCATTTCTTTGCAATGTGGATTGTTATTTGTTATCTTTTTTGCAAATTCTTTTTGTGTATTTTTTTAAATTATTGTTCAATACATTTAAATTCACCTTTTAATTTGATTTCTTAAAGTAATTTTTATAAACACTTAAATTTTGCTTTACGTCACTTTTGTTTTCAACAAACCAATAAAACAAGAAGAAGCATAGTTGTGTGTACATGAAAAAATGTTTTCTACGCATTAAGAACAATACTAATAGACGCTCTGTTGACAATGTCACCAAAATAGTCGACAAAAGTGGTGACTTGGGGACACTTAACCCCACGTTTCCTTCAGGGATACTACAAACACACACAATCTCATGTTTTGTTTCTTGTTTACTTGTAAAAGCTAATAAATGCGTGTGTAACATGTGTGCATGTAGTAGTAGCAACTTTAAACGCTTATAGCTCACAAAATACTGAACCGATTTTAATAAAATATAGATTCTGCACATCTGTACCGAAAATCCTTTAAAACCATATAAATCTTTTTAAAGTCGGTGCAGTAGTACCAGCATAAAAGGGATTATAAAAAACATGTTTGCCTATTAATTATATAGAATAGATTAAAAAAAGCAATGTGCTTCCGATCACAGGGGAGATGTGTAAACATCTGGTAATGAAATTTTTTTTATATTGGCTTATGGTAACTGAAATAAAATATATAAATTTTTGACTCTACTGTATTTAAAAATCTATGGAAAACTGCATCTATAGTAGTGGAATTATTAGTTGTTGGTGTTTGTGGAGAATTACTCATATGCAAGTGGAAAACGAGAAATAAAAATTTTGGTAAATATTGCGACTGTGGGTTTGCAAAATTTTTATTAAAATCTCCAGCCATAATAATTGGCATGAGATGGAGATTGTTAGCCAATTGCCGTGCACCAGCTTCAGTGTAAGGCAACAGTACGTAATGAAGACATGTTATAATATAATATTATAAATTCTTTATAAGGACTGCTATATATCTCTTAAACAAATGTTTGACATTTAAAACGCTCTTTTATTGAAAAGTTTATATATATTTTATATTTTTCAACTTTTTAACAAAATTATCCCCACTGGCAACACTATTACACTTCACAGGCAATTTTTATTTAAATTAAAATTGCTCCTGAAAGTATGCTTTAAAATTCGGTTGAGTGTATTTCTATGCAGCTGTTAAGTTTGTTTGTACTTCTTGTTCGTATGATAACACAAATACACTCATACATAGCTCACACCGATTTCATAACGCTTTACGATGTTACACAAAATGTGTCATTGTATTGTGAAAAAGATTTTTACTCCCCAGCGTATAGATTTTTACACATCAAAAGTTGTCTTCTATCAAGAGCTGAGCTTAACACGGCATGTGCATACATTTTTTTACATTAAATGATATAATGCAGGACGAAGAATTCTGTATTATTAACTCTATAAATTAATATTTTGATTTATGAAATTTTTTGAGTATATGAGCGATATGCACTTACATGAATTTTAATTAAAAGAAACATAATATATTAAATTTTATCAAGTCTATTGTCAATGTGGTAATGCATTTTTTCAACGATAGTATCGCTATCGAGAAAAAAAGAAGTGTGAAATAACAATGCAATATAAATTATATTTTATGATAATGTCAGATTCCCCAGCTAAAATTTCAAAAAATTTCAATTTATTTCCCATTATTTTCTTTGCTAGCGGCATACGATTAAATTAATGTATTATTTGTGGGCGTTGGCATTTGTTAAGGTTCACTTAGCCGACTGCAATGGAATGTAACTGCAACGGTAGAAAGCAGGTGCTCGATATCGTTTTGTAAAAAGTAATGTACAGACTCATACAAGATTCATAGATTTCATATAAAAAATATCGATCAGCTGTTTCCTACCGTTGCAGTTATATTCCATTTCAGTCGCCTAACTGAGCCTTTAGCCGGCTTACAACCGATCAGCTGTGTTCTCTGGTTTTTGCTCATATGCAAAAATAAAACAAAAACAAATTGAGTAATCGATATCATTGTTTTCGCTTTGTTTTTGTTTCACTGACTTCAGAGAAGGAAACAAAACAAAATTAAACATTTTGCCTTCGTTAATTTTCGTACTCTGCTTTTAAGTACAAGGAAATCAAAATAAAATAAATTTATAAATGTAATAGTATCGATTATTTTTGTTACGAAAATCACGTCATAACTCCTGTATCGTGCAATAAATAGCATAGCTATAAAAGCCATCGATGCGATATTCTAATGGAAACAAAACAATCTATACTATCGACGTTATGCTTTCGATAGTTTGCCAGTTCTACTACGAATCCGTATCTTTACGGATAGCAGAGAAATTAGCGAAGCCTCAGGAAATCAAAAACTGAAATCTCGAAACGTCTTTCAACGCAAACGCATTGGTGTGAGGTTATTACCTCATACCAGTATTGTGGAAGGCCGTATAAATTTAACGACATCAGGAAATCAAGAGGCGAATTACCTATCCAGGATAGGATCTTCGAATCACCGAATAACAATACACTGAACAACACTTGTTGAGTAAGTTTATTATCATATGTCTGTTTTTCAAATCAAATATATTTCGAAAGTTTTGTTAAATTTAATTTTTTTTCAACCACTTTTATTTCTTTATTTAATTTTAACTAGTGTTTAATTAACATTCGTATCTTTGTGAAAGCCAAGTTTTTTTGTACTTTCTTTAATTCCATCGATTATTTTGTTACAAAAAGTAGCAGCATTATAAATTTTGCTTAAAATTAATTTTCAATTCTGCTCAAAACCAAGTGTGCAAGTAAATCCCATTTGTGTTTTAACAAAAAGCTGCATTGCTTTGTACTTACACAAGAGTACATATACATATATTCAAACATAATCACCCCTATTCTGCATTTCGATTCGAATTGGGATTTCCTCCATTTGGCAACGATTAAGAGTTAGTTTCTGTAAGTCTTTCGATTTTTGTTCATCAATGATACAATTATTTCTAGTGTTTAAAAAACTGAAATGATTTTAATTTCATTTAATTTTGCTTCTGCTTTCGTTTTTGAAAAATATAACAGTTTCAGTCAAAGGAAAATCGCAAAACGATTTGTGACCAGTTGCGCAGTACTTTCAGCAGTCGACGATTTGAAAATTTTTAATTTGATTTGCTTAAAGCGGCCCATACACTACAAAAGCATGCATGCGCAATCAAGTGTTTGTGCCAGCGGTTGGGTCGTGTATGGGCATTTTGTGTGATTGTACGTTTTGCTGTAGTGATGTCAAATAGAGTTTGATATTTTGCTGATGGTACAAGCTTGCTGGTATTGTGTATAGTGAAGTTAGCTCATTTGACTAAAGTTGTCAAGCAGTAAATATTCATTTAAAAATTGTAATTTGTTTAAAAATAATTTTTTTCAATGGAAAATGGAATTTGAGCACTTTAGTTGTACATAGCTGCTAATATTTACAAAATATCAATAAAACTTTAAGCAAACAACTGTGTCACTATTCAGAACCATTCTTCTTTAATTTTTTAAAAAAGTGAATATTGTACCAGCTTGCTGGTATGCTATGTGGGTCGAGCATGATTGCTCAATAGCTTGATTGCGCGTGCATGCTGTTGTAGTGTATGGGCCACTTAACTGTTTGCGACTCTCAAAAGCAAAGAGACTACTTCTGCTTTTACTTGCGGTCATGGTTGCCAGATTTGACGATTTATCGTTATTTTGACGATTTTGGGTGGCAAATATAGCATTTTGACGACTGGACGGTTTTCGCCTTCAATTTGACGATTTTAAATTAATTATAAATTTTCACATTTATTAGAACTTTGAAACAAGTTTGAGCTTGACCAAGAACTTGGCAGCTTTTGAAACAATATGAAATAACACTAAAGAGTAAAAGGCAATCAATTTTAATTTTTGTAATAATAAATTAATTAATTTTGGAATTAAATGTTTTCTAAGCCTGTTATTGTACAGAATTTATCAACTAAAACAACAGAAATACAAAATTTATACGGTCAAATGCAAAATAATATTTAAAAAAAGTTACGAGTAATTTTTTTAAAACAGATTTGCTGGAGTGTGATAATTTTTATTTGGGGAATTATAAAGATGAAAATAATTGTTTAGAAATTGTTGAAATTGTTATTTAGGAATATTAGTATTTGCTGATATTAAGGTTAATTAAATTGAAAAATGTTTAATCATTAAAATTTTTCATATGCAATTGTGTGGTAAGATTTTAATAAGATTAGATAAGAAGATAAATTAAGCCTAATTTATCCCTACAATAATATTATTATAGAAAATAAAAGTTATTTCTACGATAATCTAAAGGAGTTTTCTCACAGGAACTAGAATCTAAATTCATGCAATTAAAGTTATTAAAACTGGAAAAAGTTTTCCATGATACATACTTAAGACTAAGTGGAAAAATTTCCCAAAACGAAAAAAAGACTCTAGTCTTTTAATTTCCACCATAACTAATTTAATCTAAAAAATTTCCCCCAGCTAATAAAGTCTAGTTTAATTTTTCTTCGCTTCTTTAGTAACTCACATTAATTAATAAAAATATATCATTCAATCAAATTTTAAAATACTGAACTTCAGCAATCGTCGAAAAAGTATTTATTGAAGTTAATTTAAACAAAGCCAAAGTAAGACATGTAATTATTTTGTTTTTTAAACAATTGATGCCTGTTTTGACAAAACTTTAACTTATTTTATACAAAAACTATGAATTTATTTGTTGTGCTGTTTTCACTTGATAAAGTTTTTTTGTTACGAATTTTGGACGTTTTCAGATAATAATTTTGACGATTTTGACGACTTTTTGTGCGAAATTTGACGTATTCACACCTATTTCATCTGGCAACTATACTATTGCGGTAGTACCCAAAAGCAACAGCAAATCAAACTCAAAATTTCGTTGACTGTTGAAAGTACTGCTCAATTATTCATAAATCATTTTCTGCTTCTGCTTACACTGCGACTTTAGTTTAAATT
The DNA here is from genome assembly GCA_905220375.1 of Tachina fera. NCBI lineage: Eukaryota > Metazoa > Arthropoda > Insecta > Diptera > Tachinidae > Tachina > Tachina fera. The sequence goes on along the minus strand of LR999964.1, from coordinate 46,804,388 downwards.
CAAGCGTAAGCAAAAGCATTAGTTCATTTTAAACAGTTGGCAAAAATTCAAAGCAGCGAAAAGTAGAAATTTTACGACTTTTGCTACTTCGAATTAAGTTTTTTAAACACTGATTATTTCTAACTTCCCGCTATAGAAAGTTGTTGATTTTTTCCCAATTCTGACTATTTTAGCCATAATGTCCATATGGATGTACGTATGTATGTGTGTTTAGTGAATCGCTTCGGTAGGTAGGTAAGTAAAATTTTAAGTTTAGTAGTGTATTGAAGTTTGAAGTTTGAAGATCAAAAAGGATAGAAAAACTAAACTATTGAGAGAATCATGAAGAGTCTTCTTCAAGCCTTTAGCACCCACCACGACCCGCTTGTAGAACGATTTTCAAATTTCTTTTTTTTTGTCTGAATGGGGTTGCCAGCGGTTTGGTTCCTTAATTTTTTTTCAAAATCGGAAGGGGAAGTTCGATCAACTTATGCATAAATCCGTCTCTTGTGAACCGATTTCCAAAATTCTGCCTGCAGTTTGGTTCCTTAATTGTTTTCCAAAATCTTAGGGGGAATTGGCTACCCCACGCATAACTCTGTTATTTTTCAACCGGTTTTTATTTATCTGAAAGGGGTTGCCTGCACTTTCGTTCCATAATTTTTTTCTAATTGTAAAATTCTGTTATTTTAAAATTGATTTTAATTTTTTTTTTAAGTTTGCCTGCAGTTTGAACCCATAATTTTTTTTCACGAAAATCGAAGGGGGAAATTACTATCTTTATACATAACTCTGTCTTTTATGAATTGATTTTAAAAATTATTTTTTTTTAAGCGCTTGCCTGCAGATTGGTCTCTTTATTTTTTTCCAAAATCAGAGGGGAAAATTGGCTCCATTATGCATATCTCTGTCATTTGTAAAGCGATTTGTAAAGTTATTTTTAGTTTCAGTTTGAACCCGCAGCAATTTTTTTCTCAAAAATTGCGGGGGGGGGGGGGGGAAATTTGCTCCCCCAATGGATAACTCTCATTTGTCAAACGATTTTAAAAATTATTTGTATTTATATTTATGATTTGAAAGGGCTAAAGTTCGTATCGCTTTTTAAGCCAAATTACATGTGATAATTATTAATGAACAAATAACATCAAAGTTCGTTGTAAATATTCTGACAACACATAGTTGAACGGAACAGCCAGCCGTTTTCGAAAGCCACTAAACCTTCATCATCAGCGTTCTTCTGTGTTGGTCCACTGTGTATGGTGTCAGTTGATATAAATTTCTGCCTTATATACGAAACTTTCTTGCAAATGGAATACGTGAATTGTTTGTATTCATTGTATTTCAATTTTGCTGAAACGGGTTTTTGCATTTATAAAAATTAAATTACTATTTCGATATGTAGTTATATGACGTAAAAGTATAAAAATGAATTAATTTATACTTTACATCAATTTTTGGATATTGTTTCTGTTAAATAATATGAAATAATTGTGCGATATCATTCTCATTGAAGCCAAAGATATAGAAATTAGTTTAATTGGACTACAACAGAAAACAACCTGTCGCCCTGTTAACTTGCTGTTTTCAAAAGAATCATTCTCATATAAACATGTGTATTCTATCCTTGTCATTTTGTAGTCGGTAGCCTGCTGTGGTGAATGTGTTTAATACATTATGCTATTATTCCATACTAGACTTGTATCGAACTCATTCAGCAGCTCGTTTTAAATGGGTTTAATCATAAGTTTTTGTCAAAAACCAGCTACTGAATGAGTTCGATACAAGTATATTTCATACATTCCACAGCCAAACAGCTGATTTTGAGAATCTTCTTCTTCTGTTCTTTGTTCAAATAACTTTTTCCAACTTTTGCGTAACTGAATAAGGAAACGTAATCGAATTAAAGAATAGGGGTGAATAAATTCAATTATAAAATAAATGTTTATAATAATAATATTTATTTTAGCGCAAACCTATACTGCGCTTTTAGTTACCAGTATTTTTTTTTTTGCTGAAAATTAATGAATTCTACTTCTATATAAAAATATTAAGGAGACAACAAACAGCAGCATAAATTTTCACATGTTCTAGAATATTTTTAGGTAACAAGTTTATGAAGTGCTGCATAACTTTGTCTACATTTTTTATGTCATCTTAAAATCATAAATTGAAATTTATCTAGCTTTTCACTAACTGCACAGTTTTCGCATAATTCTTGTCATATGAGTGTTTGTGCTGGTTTTTTTTTTACTCTTCGAACATTCAAACTGCACAAAAAAAAACATTTTTATGGTTTTTTATGGTGTGCAGCAGCACACCATAAAATAATTTCCTTCCAGTGGCATCCATGTTAACTTGACTGCTTCATTTAATACTTCTGTAGTCGAATGTCCTAGTTTGGGGATTTGGTTGTAGAATTAAGGACCTTTTCTATTCTTTTGTGTGTGCAATTTTTAGAGGTCTCTCTACGTGTTAGTGTAAGTTGGCGTTTTCACATTTTTTCACATTTTTTTTAATTTTTTCACTCTTGTTCTTTACAATATATCCTTATGGAATTATTAATTTCTCGTACAATGTTAGTGGCAAAAAGCAAGTGGAAATATGTACGTATTTCACATTTGCTCTGTCCATACAATATGGTTTGTTGACCACAAGTTTCCTTTTTTCATCTGCTGAGCAGATTTATTATTGTTACAGTGCAGAGTTTTTTAAAACCAAGTTATTTACTGATAAATTTTTAATTATTTTGGTACGAGTAATGGGGAAAAATAGATTTCACTTTTATTATTATTTGTTTTAGGTATTCATGAAGAATAATTTTTATGTCGAAAACAAATATTTATTTAGATACATATTTATTTGTTTATTATACTCAATCTAATTTGTTTACTATACTTATTAATTAATTTGAAATAATTTATAAGCAATCATTTCAAATAATCCCCCTTATCATGGATCAATTGCATATTTTTTTCACGTGAAATTTTGTTTATTTGTACATTTGTATAAAGGCGTATTCAATACGGACAACTCATTTTAATAAAAGAAAACTGCAATACTGCGGGAAAAAACATTTATGTACATATATTTGTTAATGTAAAATTTCCTGAGGTCAAAAGTTTTACGAATCCTATGCTAGATTATCCCTAGATAGATAAGGTACTTCTATCTTAGTCCTTTGCTATGAGAGAAAGTTTCTATGCTTATTATTCTCAGTCGTTGTCAGTAGCTTGCTAGTGGTGGTTGATTTCGTGTTTAAGTTGATCTTATTTCTCTGATATTACAAACCATTCGTGTCAGAGACGTATTGTTATTTTTTGTGTGATCGTTTTCTTACTTTCCTTAAAACTTATATGTAGGTAATTCATAGAACTTTTGTTTAAATTTTTTTAACAACGACACATACGCGTGGATTGTGTGATGAGTTGGTGCTTTATTGCGGAGTGTTTTAGATAACTCAGTTTCATCTGAAACTGTAAGTGAAATAGAAAATCAAGTACTGGAGGATGATGATCAAAGTGATTATACAAACATGCGAGGTCAACGAAAACTTCCAACTCATTCAAGCTACTACATCTTCTGAAACTGATGAGATCAATGAGTCCATTCAAGATGGTACGACTTTTGAACGGATAATACAGTTCCCTCAAGCTACTTTGAAACGTAAGAGTAGACACTGCTGGACTACTTCAAGGGGTCAAATTGCTGGTAGGACTTCGGTAACAAATATCGTTCGAACAGCAAGAGGACCAACTCGAAATTGTAAATCACTACGATCCAGTTTTATGTTTCGATAGGTTTTTTACTGAAGAAATAATTTTGGAGTGGACCAATGTTGAAATCTCTAATAATCGCCGAAATGATCAGACTACTGCAACATTTAGAGACACAAATTTATATGAAATTCGTGCATTAATAGGGATTCTTGCTTTAACTGCGACTTTGGCGGATAATCACTTAACCACTGACGAGCTTTTTAATACTTCTTACTGTGGAACGCGATATACAGCAACCATGAGTCGCGAGAGATTTGACTTTTTTATTCGACACATTAGAATGGACGATAAATCTCTGCGACCTAACACCCGTATGTGGAGAACATAAAAACCTAGTCTGCAAAACGTGCATACAATAAGGTTTCCTTGCTTGGATAAACTTCTTTTGCGTATCGATATTTAAATGAATTTAAAAAATCTATGTTTCTTATTTTTTTACGCTTATTTTTGAGGCCTTTGGAAAAGGCTGTTTAATTTATAATAATATTTTATCTCTATTGAATTTATCGTTATTTCTTTTTATTATTGTTTTTACTTACCAAATGTTTATGTTATCAAAGAGAAAACTTAATAAATAAATGATCTCAATAATACATATGCCCATTTAAAATTTTTTTAGTCCTTAAAAGGATGTAAGAAATCATACATCATCATCATCATCATCATATAAAAAAATAACGTTATCTTTCTAGGGTTAAATGCCAGAGAAACTAGCGCCTGATCATCAGCTGTCTTTAATGGAAAATATTGTCCACCTTTTATTATCGATAAAGGGCGATATCGGTAATAATTTTTCATCAAACGATAGGAAACTGAAACATACATTGACAGTATTATGCAAAGATTTATATTATGGGATTACAAAATAGCTACAGACAAACTAAGCCAAGCGCCGAAGTTTCGTACAGCGACAGGGCGTATTAAAAACTAAGCGACTATGATTATGCGGATAAAACAACAATAGGAAAGATTCTTATTCAAAACTGAAATAAAAGCATCAGAGAAGAAATGGAGAGAAAAACAAGATAAAATAAGAACGCTCATGATGAAGGTTTAGTGGCCTTCGAAAACAGCTAGTTGTTCCGTTCAACTATGTGTTAGTCAGAATATTTACAACTAACTTTAGTGTTATTTGCTCATTAATAATTATCACTTATAATTTGGCTGAAAAAGGGAAACGAACTTTAGCCCGTTCAAATCATATACATATATAGACACAAATTAAGTTCGAACAATAGTATTTAAAAATTAACCAAGATAAAATATATTTTAACTAAAAGTATCGTCGATTAAACTTTATAAGAGAGTTAAATATAAAGTGTACAATATCACTGTCTAAATAATCATCAGGAGATTGGTTTAGAGGTTGTATATTAAACACCATCGCATATTAAACTTCATCGCCTTTTAATAAATACCATATGTCAAAAAATGCAAAAGCGAAAAAAATTACCTTAAAAAGTAGGACTTTCCCGGACACTGATTTTTTCCGAGGACCGAGATCCCAAAAAGAGGACACTGTCCGGGAAAGAGAAGACGGATAACAACCCTAGCTAACGAAACGACAACTCAATTTTGTACTAATTCTTGCGTTTTCTAGCTGCGTACGTTTAAAATTAAAGTACAATTTGTGCTGATGGCCAGGGTTGTCAGATGTGGTGATTATTCGCCAAACGTGGCGACTTTAAAGCTAGTTTGGCGTTCTAATTTTCGATTTGGCGACATGGCGGTATTTTGGCGTTTTATAAAAAAGTTATCGATTTTGGTGGCTATATTTGATTAGCCATGAATTGGCTTGAAAATCGTTAAATATAATTTTTATTCTGGTATTTGTCTCGTGTAGGTGGTGTGCTAAGAACAATTTAAGTAGCGTCTTCTCTTTTATAAATATTCTAATTTGGCAGCCTTTTTTTGCTATCATATTAAACTGAATGCAATGTATGTCAATGATAAAAATAATGTCAAAATTTTTCGCCTGTTTAAAAAAACTAACTGTGAACAGAAGACATTTTATAAATATGTATTATGTGTAAAGTTTATATAAAAGAAAAGTTTATAATGGCATCCTCAACGTAAAGGGCAATAGATATGTATGTTGAAAAAGTTCAATTCCCATACGATGTATTCAAAAGAAGAAGACGATGTGGAATGTCTTGACGATGAAGAATATAGCGTTCTAGATATGTAATAGAACTGCTACTACATACAAATGTACATACATATATACAATATTTAATTAATACTAACCGCAAAAGCTTATTTACATAGAATATTATAAACTATTTTATATCAAACATTGTACCTTGTTATGTTCATAATAATTTTAACAATGTTCTAAATAAAAACTAAGCAAAATATACATAATGGCAATTTTTTCCAATTTTGGCGAACTTTAGCTATTCGGAACAAACTAATTTTTTTAATTTATAAAATATATTTTTAATAATTTATAAAATATACATTTCATTGTCAAAAACTAAAAAAACAGGCTTTGGCGATTTTTGACATTGGATATGGCGAAAAAGGTGAAAATAAATCTGACAGCTCTGCTCATGGCCAAAAACAATACAAAACTAAGGCCCCTTTCACATTAGGCAACTTTACTTGCGCAAGTATAATTTTCATTTTTATTTATTTTCTTTTGAACTTGCTTCTATGTTCACATTCAGTTAATTTTTTCAGCAAGTTTAATTTTCTTATGCTCAATTTCTCATTATTTTTTAACTTTTTATTCACAAATAAAATTTTCTTAACACAAAATTAATTAATTAGACAACACACCGAAGAAGAAATAAAAGGCAATGTCAAAAACAAATCAATATCCCAAGCCAACAATGACAGCTGAAACAGAATTGTGGCAGAATTGCAAAGTTCAATCAAGTCTGTACTCAAATCTCAGCAATTCTTTCCCCTTCAACCGACCTTTCCTCTCATAACCCACAAACACAAGACTTGCGCAAGTAAAGTTGCCTAATGTGAAAGGGGCCTAAGAGGTTCTTATTGCTTTTGTTATTCCTCACTGCAAGAAACATAATAAAAGGAAAGCAAGCAAACCAACACTTTATTTTGGCACAGCGTAATAAACCGCAAAAAGAAAAACAAAATCAATTACATTTGTCACATATTTGCCGACCGACACTTTCGTTAACATGTTCTAAACTAAAAACACCAACAACAAAATTATTATACCTACATACCAAATTTTTCTTAAAATCTTTGCTTGCATCTTGCCGACAATTGAATAGGAAACTTTAAACAATTATAACTTTTTTATTACACAACCTATCGCTTTAATTTTTGCAGACTTTAATTACACCTGCTTTTCCCTTTAATTTAACACAAATTTTATTTAATTTACTACACTTTTATTATACCGAATATTTAATTAAAGTCGCGCACTTACATACATACATATTAACAACTAAACACTATTAACGATGATCTTGAACTAAAAGATGATGTTCCATTGACACTCGCAAAAGTGATTGATTGATGAGGGTGTGTGTGTTTTTTTTTTGTTGTTTTTGTATGTTTTTATTGTAATTATATGGGATTATTAGCGGAATAATAAAGAACAAGTTTGCAATCAGTGTTGCCATAAGATGTAGGAGGAAAAGTGCTAGATTGCAGAAATAAAAGTGCTAAAATGTTCTACAGCACCCACAACAAAGTGCTAAAATTATTTAACATTTTTAGTTTCTCTTATTTCGTAAGTGGCCTATACACTTGCAATATTTATACCGTATTATGTCAAGTTGTTTAACCCCAACGATGTGAGCAATAACATACTTATTTAATTATATTGTATGTATGGGCCGGTTAAAATATTTAATTTATACATTTTTAATCCAGCTGCGTATGGAATACCAAGAAAGAAAAAATCTTTAAGATTAAGAGTAGTTAAGAAAAATTATATTTATTTTCTACATAGATAAGTCAGATGAACCGATTTAATTAACGTTCTATAGTTTTACTGAAACATAATTTTATAACCGACAACTAAATTCTTGGGCTCACTAGCTTTAACTGTGCTTTTCGTTAAGCTGATCAATAACCTTCTTAACCCTAAGCTCTTAAGAAATATATAACTTAAAAAAAATTTTTTAATTTAGTATTTCAAATGGTGCGCTTTAATATATTTGTACCCATATGTGTATCTCAGAGCGGATCAGTTACATATGTATATGACTCCTGTCATACTAAACACTTAATGATGATAAATAAATTTGATAAACATATTATATTAATTGGCTAACAATTTGTCTTAAGGAATTATCTATGGAAAATTCATAAATCTAATGAAATAAAAAAGTGCTAAAAGTGCTAAATGCTAGTTTTAAGAAAGTGCTAAGCACTTAGCATTGTTTTTAAAATCTTTAGTGCTAAACGAAGAAAAAAAGTGCTAATTCTAGCACTAAAAGTGCTAAAATGGCAAGCCTGTTTGCAATAGTTTTTTTCCTTTTACTCTTCTCTTAATAAGATTGACATTTTTCTATTTTTTGGGGAATGCAGGAAAATGAGATAATTATCATTAATTTAGCAAACATAGCATGATTTTTTGCTACAAAGCCTGAGTGTCTTTTTCAAGTTCTCAGTAAATTATTTAATTAATTTGTGGCGGCTCTGCAGTCGTAAAATTTTTTAAGCGCAGGGTTTACTTGTTTTTATTGCAAAAGAAATCGAAAACCACAGCGGTTCTAGCATTGAGAACATTTGCAATTTTCAATACCTATGCAATGGTTTTTGGTTATGCATATTTATTCAAGTGATGCAAATCTCAGTTGCATGTTGAATGTTGTGTCTCTTGAGGAAATAAGTTTATTAACTAAAACTCTTTTTTTGTATTACATTATTTGATTGATTTTCTGCAAAAGCTGTGAATGAAATAACCCATTATTATTATTATTTATTAGGTTTATGTTGTTTTAAAAAAGTTAACTTTTTGAAAAGCAAAAAAAAAAATAGTTCAAATTCGTATCGAATTTTAAGAGAGAAAAAGACTATTTATTTCTAAAATACATTTTTTCTATATTTTTTAATAAGATATCTAACTAAAAATATGTTTTTCTTATTTTTAACTTTAAAAAGTGTTCTTCTAGAATTTTTATAAAAAATAGTTCGTCGATTCGACGAAGAGTAACCTTAATGTACTTTCCAGGGTTAAAGGGATTTGCACAAGTATACCGTGGCCCACATTAAACGGTGAAGGAGTTATTAAAAAAGGTAACAACTTTGGAAAAATTGTTCAGGTAGGTCCTATGCAAGTTAGGATCGTCCCATAATTTTTTTTAGCATATCGGCTTAGAGTGTAAACCTGCTAAATTCAATTTTTTTAACATATGACTGACATTTTAATGTAAATAATAAATAATATGTAAAAATAGGTATTCATTTTAAATGTCGAAAAAGCTAAATAAATTAGGTTATTTCTTACTATACAAAATGTTAACAATATTTTGTCTCCCCTGTAACATTTGGTTGAAGTTAGTTAGCATTTTTACATTCTAAGCTGACGATAGATTTTATGTTATACCTATAAAGAAAGGAGAATAAAGTGCTCCAGCTTTAGAACAATGGAGACAAAAAACACAACATGCACACCAACTTAAAAACGATGGTCACACTCAAATATCCGACAACTTGTAGTGCTTTTGGAATGGACTCAACTAATTTTTACCATAACTCAGGATTTACACACACATTTAATTCCATTTTCTTTGTAGAGCTCGTTAAATTAAGTTGGTCTTAACTGGTATAGAACCTATAAAAGGCTTTCACAGGTGTTTTTATGAGTTCAGGACATTTGTACTGCAGTCAGTTCCTTGATATTAGGGAAGTATAGTTGGGGTCATAGCCCTTATAAAATTTAAAATTATCAGTAATGCATGGTTTGCATGCACTTCCCTTAACCGACAAAGGGTGGCAGTAAAGAGCTGCATTAGAATTCGTATCTGCTGAAGGCGGTACTCTTCAAAGATCGGTGACTGCCTTCCTTCGTCACTTGAATTTTCCCACAACAAGTTATACAAAATAACCCTTATTTTATGACTTTCTCGGACACTGGGCTCGAACTCTGGACTTTCGGTTTTGTACACAGAAAAAATTATTCCGGCAATAAACAACTTTAATTGAAAATAAGAACCGAAAGCAATGAAAAATGTAATCGAGTCAATTAAACTTTAATTGACTTATAATATTTTTTTAATTGACTTTTGTTTTTATTTATTTTTAATTAAAGTGGCTTATTGCAGAATTTTTTTTGTAGCCAACACGCCAACGCCACCCGCAACTTTTTTACATAATGGAATACGAGAATTATGGTTCTTGCTTTGAATACCCAATTATTAATTTACCATCGGTAGATGCAGTTTTATAAATAATTACATATTTATTTCTGCTTGTGTCTTAATTTTATATTCCAGTTAGCACGAAGTTTTATCACTCCACCCTAAAAGCATATTAAACTATCAGCCGTGTTCTGTAAACCGAATACGAGTAAATTTCTCGTTTTCAAAAAATTAATAATGGAACTGCAGACCACCAAGATCATCTTTCTTTTGGGAATTTATGTAATAAAAAAATTCAAAAAATAGTTCTATTGTCGGAGTTAAGTTTTCTAAATCTAGCGGCTTCCAATCGTTTGGTTTACAGAACAGGGCCGTATATTTGTTTTTCTTTTATTTTTTTAATATCAAGTACAACCAGGGGTTTATTCTTATATAAAAGCAAAATTTTCCCAAAAACAAGCAAATGTGTACAATGTACATGCATACATACATATATTTTCATTCAAAGCTTGTTTCATTTTGGTTTTGACTTGATGATGAAGGATTAATCTTGTTTGTCGTATGAGAAAAAGTTAGGCAACATTTGAAAGTTGCGCGTGGCGGAAATGTAAACATATGAGTATGTATAATATACATTAATGCGAAAACTGAAACATTCTAAGAGCCATTGGTTCCCAGCAGTCGCAAAAATTGTAAAAAAAACAATTTAAGTGTACGATTTTGGGACTGGCCATTGTTCAATTCGAGTAGCAGAATGGCCTTAAAGACATCAGTTCCCAACCACGTTATCAGCGTCATAGTAAAGATTTTAATGCTGTCGGCACGAAGTGTTGGCGAGAATGTAACTTTATATATAAGCTTTATATAACAAGTTTTATCCATTTGATTGAAATTGATTTCAAAAATGTTCGTCACGTTTGTAATTATTCCATTACTTTTTGAATGGTTGTGTAAAGTGTGTATGACGAAATTTGCCGAAAATAATGTGGTAATTTTTTTTGTCCAGATGCGTATGTGTCAGATACGCACATATGACGCTGTGGCTACGCATACTAAAATCATACTAAAACATTTTTTTAATAAAATCAAAAAGTCTATTTTCTTACTTTTAAATATTGGTTTTAGCTTCTGAGAAAGGAAACGAGAATGATATGAATGACCGAACTGTAGAAAATTTTTATATTTCACTTGACGGAAATAAAGCATGCTTTCGTTTATTTTGCAGAATTAAAGTGTTTAACCTTCAAAAATGTTAACCCATTTCATTGAAAAATCCTTCAACAGAGAGAAAGAGAGAGAGAGAGCGGGCTAGACAAACGTTTAGAATCACTGCCTAAAAACCAACTAAACATGACATATTAATCATTGTCAATGAATCCTTTCTTCCACCACTTAATCAATTGAATTATTTTTTTATAGACATTAAAAACTTTTGTTTGTTAACTACTTTCGTTCCACTTGATTTTATTTTATTAACTTGAAACTTTTAACTCTGCAGCACAACTATTTTGAACACAGTTTTGACATTCACGCAATCATTAATTTTTTTTAAAGGACTTTAAGAAAACTGACATTATTTAACTAAAAGTTCTTCAAACAACACTTGCCCTTAAAGTCCCTGTTAGCTTTTAAATGTAGATTGTAAAAAGGGTACGGCCCTTGTTAAAAAATAAATAAACGAAATAAAATTATAATTTTTGCATAAAATGTTTCAAAAATATGTTAGTTCTTAAAAGTCTTCGGTTCGAATTGTGGTAGACCTGGAAAGCTTAATAACAATGGTAGAATTAGTCGATTCGTATCGTGAGTTGACGGATCAGCTGACAAAATCTGTAACATTAATAAAACATGTTGCTGTTTGTATATATAAATGTACAGAAAATAGATTTCTACGCCAACTTCTTCTTACATACATACACACACAAAAGAAATACAATAACAGCTGACACGTTCGCTGGCAACCTCAAGTTTTTACTAACTAAAGGCTCAGTTAGCCGACTGTAATGTAAAGTAACTGCAACAGTAATAAACAGCTGATCGATATTGTTATGGGAAAAGTAATGAAAACGGTTTAAGAGATGTAATGTAACGTAACCTACTTTTCATATAAAAATATCGATCAGCTGTTTCCTACGTTGCAGTTACATTACATTACAGTCAGCTAACTGATCCTTAAGAGTTCAACCAACATATATTAAAGTGTCAAGCATTGCGTTAGCAGAAGGGTACGCATTTTCATTACATTTATACGTATAAATATTATTTGAATGTACTGAAAATACGTAGCCTGCTGCTAATGCAACGCTCTAATTTAGGTTGAACTCTAATATCCAGAATTGAATGATACGACCACTTCAAATCGATACGAAACGACTAGTTCTATCATAATCAAGAAAAATTTAAAAAAATCTAAAAATAAAGTCTAACCAATTATGACGATATCACCCATTATAAAATAAAAATAATGTTCTACGTCCGTTATAAAAATGTGTTATATACAGTGGCGAGCACACATGGATACATGTTTTACAACTATGACTTAAAACCCCAATAAAACTCGAAAATTTTTAAAAATACTAGTGGTTTTTTATTTAAAATGTTAAATAAATAAAACAAAAGTTAAAATAAATTGAATTTCATAAATTATTAAAGCGAACGTGAAGTTTTATGTTAATTAAAGTAAAATGGCAAAGTATCCACTTTTGCACGTTTTTAAAATACCGAAGTTTTAATATTTTGTCCAAAGACCTTTGGCTTTAATTACGCTCTTTATTCGCCTCGGCATACTTTCTACCAATGTTTCGATGATCCTATGAGGAATATTAGCCCATTCCGTTTGGACCCTAGACCAAAGATCATTTATGTTTGTTGGCAGATTATCATACTGGGCAAGCCGTTTTTTTAACAAAGTCCACAAATTCTCAATAGGATTGAGGTCCGGGCTTTGTGCAGGCCACTGCATTGTCTTAAACTTTTGTTTAGAAAGCCATTCCTTTACGACCTTTGCTGTATGTTTCGGATCTCCATCCTGTTGGAATATCAGCTGTTCTTCTGGGTAAGCGCTTTCTTCGACAAAATCGGGAAGATTGTCTTCTAAGATGATCAGGTAATCTTCCTTTCTCATAATACCTTGTATTTTTTACTAAGGGACCAATATGCCACCAAGTAAAACATGCCCACACCATCAAACTTCCACCGCCATTATTCATTGTTTCTTTGACTTGGTGTTTTTGTAAGCGTTCATAGGGGCCGCGCCAGTAGTATTCTTTGCCGTCAGACTGGAAATGATTTATTTTTGTTTCGTCAGACCAAATAACCCTTTTCCAGTCTTCGACGGTCCAATTTTTGTGCTCTTTGCAAAATTTTAGCCGAGCCTTCACATTTTTTTGAGAAAACGCAGGCTTTTTTGTTTAACAGCTGATATAAAACCAATTTTACGAAGAGCTCTCCATGCTGTCCACTCACTTACAGGTTTGTTTATAGCAGCAGCCGCAGCCTGTTTGGCTGTTTTTACCTGTCTGGAAGATAATAATCGCTCCATTGTCCTGGCATCTCGTTCCGAAAGCAGACAAGGTCGTGATTTTTTTACAGCTTGTGGGGTATTGTTCTTTCTTTTTCTGACTTGTAGTACTGTTTGATGACAGATTCCCAACTTCTTAGCAATTTCGCGGGCTGAGTAATTATTATTTGTCATATCCACCACTTGATTTTATAAGAAGTCTGATATTTTTCTCATTTTGATCTTAAAACGCACAAAAAGCAAAAAACTTGCAAAAAAAATGTGAACAACTTAAAAAATGCAATTAACTGGTTGATTTGATATTTTTACAAAAATTTCAAATAACAGTGCTATCATAAAATGGCCGCTGTTCGTTTATTCGTGCTGCCACATTAAATGAACTTTAACGTGCAAAAGTGGATACATTGCCATTTACGATAAATATACCCAAAACTTCACATTCGCTTTAATAATTTATGAAATTCAATTTATTTTAACTTTTATTTTATTTATTTAACATTTTCAATAAAAAAACCAGTAGTATTTTAAAAAATTTTTAAGTTTTATTGGGTTTTTAAGTCATAGTTATAAAACATGTATCCATGTGTGCTCGCCAGTGTATGTATGTATGTATATTATAAAATTTTATTTTTATTGAATTATTAAATAATTATTGTAGTACTTACTCTTTTTATTTTATTTCAAATCCAACTTACAAAGACACTTTTTATGCAAATAAAAATTATTTTATTTTATATAAAAAATAATTTATTCAATGACGATTGATTTTGTTTTTGTACTATAAAAATGTTTAATATTTTATCATCTGTCCAAAGTTATAAATCAATTTCATTCAATATTGTCCTATTACAATAAACAAATTTCACTTCACTTTTTTTTGGTTTTTTAATTGAAAACTACATATGGATGTATTTTCTCCTACACCTACAAATGTGCTATTTCTAAATAAATATTTACATAAAATCTAAATACACGTACAGTCGAACACAGTACATAGTATGTACAAACAAACAAACATACATATGTACATACATATACATACATATGCATAAGTAGGCTTCAAAGTGATAAGGCTTACAGCTGGTTCACACACACATCAAGTTTTCACTTCATGTGTGAGAGAGAGATGAGAAAGAGCACGTTCTTCCGTTCTGCTAGTGTTTGTCAGAATAATTTGCATATTGTTTTCAGTGGCTTTCAGAGTGATACAAACTGTTTTTTTGCTATTATATATTTACATATGTTCAGTTACAAATAAATAAAGTTTAGCAAATAAAATTTATATAAGCTTTTCCTATTAAGTAACCTTATCACTTTGACGTGCACCGCATGTACATATAACTAAACATATGTATATGATTTACTTACTATCTATTTACTAATGTTTGTTATTTAAATTTTAGTTGTTTTGTATATAAATGCATTCAAATGTCTGTTATTGCACACAAATCAGTGTTTTATTTTTTTTTTGTGGTTTGAAAGCCGTTTTTGAAAATTTAGAGAAAAATAAACTAAACCAATAAACAAAATAATTCAAATAAGTTAGTATTTTTAAATGGACTAGAAAGAAAAATAGAATATAATAATAAATTTCAATTAAATGACAAATTTACTAATAATTTTTTAATAAACATATAACGAAAATAAAATATGTACGATTATATGTACACACATGAGGAATGTAAACATTAATTCATTTGAATTTTAGGAATGTGAAAACTTGAAAACAAAAACCAAATTAAATTAATTCATTAAATTAAAGCAAATATGTAGATACGAATATCTATAAATGTCAGTATATATTATATATTAAAGCTTTTGATTTTTCATCAAACTTTAAAGTTATTGTAGTAGGTTTCTGTGGCATAAATCGGTTTCGCTTTAAGACTTTGCATTACCGCACTATTGAGAATGTTAAAGATAATGGCGAATATGATGCAGGCGGCATAAATGCCCAAAACAATCCACCACAACAATTGCTCGTGCAATTTTTGTTCGAAATTTTTCAACACCAACAGGCCGATTGTAAGGCCAGCCAAAGCTCCAGTTAAGTGGGCGATGAAAGAAACGGAGGGATAGTCGTCAGCAAAACGGGCATAAACTGCAAAGCCCACATCACAGGAAGCTGTAGGAGGGCAGTAACAAACATTAGACAGACAGCAGTTAAAATAAATGCAAGAAAAATACAAAATGAACACGTTAACAACAAGATAGAAATTTTAGTTTTTCAATATACAAATAGGCTGTAAAAATATGCACGCACAGTGGTTTGGTAAATTATACACGTTCAATTTATGTTTTGTAAAATTACAAAGTCATGAATGATCCAGAAGCTACATTATTTTATTACTATTCAAAAAAGTAACACTTAAACTATGCACTACTGCCAAAGATCCTGGAATTATGTTGGATAATAAACTTAACTAAAACTTAAATATTTAATACAGTATAACGACTTGACGGAAGTTCAACCTTATAAATACATTATTTGTTTAACTTGAAACTAACTTTAAGTTTTTAAAGATCCAAGATAATTGGTAACTAAACAATATGGCTAGACACGACTTTTGTTCGAAACATGTCTACTCGAATAATTGGCAACAGCAGTTTCTAACCTCCCCTGATATATTATACAAAATTACCCAGCAAAAAAAAAGAAACTCCAAAAAAGTCATGAAAATGTAGAATTTGCGATCTGGAAGTAGTAAAAATTTCGATCCAATCTAATGATTTTTACATAGGGTTGTCATTGCAAGAAGTTCTCTTTTTCGATGCCTGGTCGGTCACTGAATTGGAAGCGATATTAAGAAAAATTCCCTTTTTTTGTCTTCTATGATAATATTTTCATCTAGGAAAAATGGTAAATAGTTACCTATTTTAAAAATTCGTTTCCTTTATACGAATTTAAGCCCGAAACAGTGTTTTTATGTAAATTTAAGCAAATAAGTTGTAAATTTTAGACTAAAATTCGTTCATAAATTTCTTTAAAAAACAAATTTTTTTAATTCTGGTGAGTATTTTATAACACTATGGAGGAGTTACAAGGTTTTGTATGACTAAAATAAGCTTCTACATAAGTTTTTTGCTCACTCTCAGCACATTAAAAATAACGAATTTTTGGAAGCAATGAAAATGTAGTTCCACTAGAATGACTTCCATTTTTTTCACTGGGTAGTGTATTTCATTTTGCTATTAAAGTAATATCGTACAATTACGAAAGTACCATTCAAGAATTTAAATCAACCCAGTAAAAGACGACTTTAACTCGCACACGAAGTACACTACGTATCCATTAGCTTAATATAGAAAGACCCTAACTCATTATTTTTTTGGAAATCGAGTTTTTTGTTCATTTCGATAGAAGAACATCTTATGTATCGAAAAATGCAAAAATTTCGATTTCAAAAAATAAAGAGTTAGAGCCTTTCCATATAGAGGTAAGGATATGTAATTCTATATAAGTTTTAAGTTCTGACATTTTTTAGTATTGACACCTTTTTTAATTTTGGCACTTTATTAAAATTTTTTTAATTTTGCTGATTTTTTGTGCATTCTAGCGATTTATTATATTTTTTGGTGATATTTTTCATTTAAGCGTGTTTTTCATTTTGACGTTTTTTCGTTTCGATATTTTTATAGTTTTGGAATTTCTTGATTTTAGCGCTTAATTTCGTTTTGGGAATTTGTTTTTAGGTTTTTAGCGTTTTTGGTTCTAGAGATTTTTAAGTTGTGGGGCCCTTTTTCATTTTGGCATTTTTTAATTTTATGATTTTTAATTCAAGATTTTTTTAAAATTTCAATGGTTTGCCTCTTACGGTTTCCAAGATTTTTTTTTTTAATTTAGTGATAATTGCTGTAGTCTGCCGAAGAATACACTAACGTTCAAAATTTGAAGTGTCTATATATCTGTGGCAATAAGGAAAAAGTGCTTAAATCACATTTTACTGTTTTGCAGGAGAGCACTTTTAAGCGTTCAAGTCGATTTTCAGAAATTTATTTCTTTACAGTTGAATTGGGAAATTCCCTGTTAACCTTTATTTTATTTTTTTTAAGCAAACATCGTTCTACCCACTATAAGTAATACATTTAAGTTTAAATATACCAAAGTATAACCTAAATTAAGCTATTATTCCAAATAAGTTAGAATTCAAAATAACAAAATTTTTAAAAACTCCCGAGCAATCTAGAAAAGATGCGATATCTTAAACGGCTGGACCGAGTTTCTTAAATATCATAAATTAAATTAAATATCTCGATCAAGTCACCTTTCAAACAACAAAAACTAAATCAAAATCGATCCAGCCGTTTGGCCGGTACGTGAACACGGACAGACACACAGATACACAGACACGCACTACAAACTTATAACCCCCCATTTTTTTAGTCAGGGGTTAAAAAGATAACTCGCAAGTCATAATGCTATAACTTCCTGAAAAATCGCACAAATTAATTGAGATTTTGACCAGGGATACTTTCGAATATGCAGATTATGGTGGCATCATTAACTAAAAATCAGTTTATTTCGACTTAAACACTTTTTCCTTTTTGCCACGGCTATATTAGTCTGTATATTACATTACGATTTCAAAAATGTTCGTTGCTTGCTTTAGAACACCCTTTTATTTTGAACTATCACAAATTTGTTGGTTTAGCGGCCAAAGTTTTACCTATGCTGTGAAAATTTCACGGTTCTCTAGAAAACCGACAGACAGGCGGACGGACAATGTAGCGAAAGCAGTAAGGATTTCTTTTCACCTTGGGTGTACGGAACCCTAAAAACTAATACTCTTTAAACATTGAATTTAATGCAAAGATTGTAATAAAATTTAACTAAATCTTTTTTAGAATATTTAAGAAAAAATTATAATTAACTAAAGTCTCCCTGTGACCTGCACAAACGATTTCTAGTCTCTTCCTTATCCGCTCCACTGTGCCATAACATTTAAAACTTTAAGCTGAAAAATACAGTAATAAAGCAAACTTTACCAAAAAACAAAATGGTTGCCAAACGTAAGATTCCATAACGCATTTGATGATAGTTTATCATAACGTTAGCCAAATGGGCAGCTAGTAAAGCGTAAACACCACCACTGGCGCCAACCAAATAAACATCCGGATCAATTATGCTGGTGCCTGCAACAAAAACAAAAAGAACAAAACCCAACAAAAATAATATAAAAAAAAAACTTCGATTACACAAATCACTTACACACATGCATCTTTAGCAGTTTTACCTTGTTTCCTTCGTTTCATGTTTCCTGTGGCCAGCAGGCATGAACATGAATGAACAGGAAACAAGACAAGACGTATGAGCAACACACAAATACACTTTGTTTAAGTGCATTCGTTGCAAATCACATGGAAAGAATTGTGTAAAGGATAGATGTTTGGATTAAACTCGTAACTTACCTAATGAACCTGCCAAAACACCAGAAAAATATATGCAAGCAATGCGACCGGAACCATGTACCATCTCCAATGGTAGACCGAACACCAGTTGTATCAGTAAATTAAAACCTAAATGAAACCAACCTGCATGCAGGAACATATAAGACATGAAACGCCATAATTCATGACGTTTATCGGGACGGTATATGAATAACGAGTCAATGGGTACGGGACCGACGGGATCAGCTTCCCCTGTATTTAAGGTGTGATATGCAAACAGAGACAACTGCAAAGGAAATTAATAAAAAAAAAGTTGAAATTGCAATTAGTTGAGTTCATCATACTCGCCAGCAACAGTGATGCCAGACAATCATAGTGGCTGAATGTTAAATCGTTAAAAAAAAATTCTTTAATATGGTTTTAGATTTTTACTTCACATTCTGTTAAACTCATGACAGATTTTTTTAATTATTTACACAGTCATACACACATGTACGCCCACTTACACACACATAATTTTTTCTTCAATTAACACCTTTAGGGCTATTTTTATAACTTGGCGTTAATCAAAGGTAAGATTTTTTAGGATAGAAAAAAACGTTTTCATTATTACAACTTTTCCTTAACGAAGGAGTAATATGAAGTTTGATATTTTAAAAAAATTCCAAACATGAATGCGCAGCTGATCTGACAAGTTGACTTGCACTGCTTGGTGGCTTCAGTCATAGTTGATAAAAATTATATTCTTGGAAAAAATTTTGCAAAATAAAAGAATTTAGCAGATTTTTCAAAAAAAAAACTTGCATATTTGTTCACATAATAAAAATTCAAAATCCAGCAGTGAAAACGTTCAAATGACATCATTGCTCAGCTACTAAGGGGAGATTTTTTGGTAACACTGTTTTTGGCAGCTCAGCTGTTTTCGTGTAACATGTTCAGCTTCATCTATAATCCATGAATCGACTTACAAACGAACAAAACTTGCAAATTATTGAATTTTATTATTAAAATTCATGCTCGGTGAAGAAAGTGTATCCGTGCACATCTTCCATTTTATGGTCACGTTTGGCGACCGTCTGAGGCAGCTTTTCGGAATTTTGTGACTAAATTACGCATACGTAGAGTGCGGACTGAGGAAAATATCGCAGCTGTATCCGCGCAAGTGTTGTTGATGACCGTGAATTATCGATTCGGCGCCATTCGCCACAATTGAGTCTCTATTACTTTTGTTGCTCAAAATGGAAGAGCTGGATTTGACTGATATGTGGTTTCAGAAAGAGAGTGCCACATACCACACACCACGGGAAAAAATTGTTCAATTGAGGGGCGAGTTCGGCGAAGAGTTTGGGCTCGTCAATTGGCCGCCTAGATCGCGCAACTTAATGCCTTTAGACTATTTTTTGTGCGGCTATAGTAAGACTCATGTCTATAGGGACAAGCTCTCAACGGTTGACGCACTAGAAGACAATCACCCTTATTTTATTTGTCGTCGGCAACATAACACGACGCCGTTTTTAATGTTTTTTGGCACATCGGTATTCTCGTAGATAGTATTGCCATTTATCGATGACTGTCAGCATATGTTTGGCATTCTGTACGAAAAATTGATGTTGATGTTGCCGTTCATTTTGTCGTCAGTGTTTTTGATGTCGTGTTCAGTTGTGTGCATACCTCAATGAATTTGAAAAATAATTTAAATAGTAAAAATGTGAAAATATAAGAAATAAAAAAGTACATATACATACATACATACGTACATACATATTTATTTAAAAAAATTAAAAAAAGGGAAAAATGTTAATATGGACAAAATTAAAATTACCAAACACAATTAATTTGAAAAGCTTGTTTAGCAGTTGAAAAAAGTCCTTCTTTAAGTTAGAGGATTCCGCAGGGCAGTGTTCCTAATACTTTCAAGATACAGTGGGAAATTGTTGTGATACAGTATACTGTATGAAAGAAATATTTTTACAGATCTGACGGGACTTGAGCTTTAAATTAAAAAAAGGTTGCAAACAATGCTGAGCGTTAAGCAACAAGAGGCAGCGTATATAAACAATTAGCAATAAGCCCCTTGGAGGAAGCTGCAATCTCTAATAAACGTTGATCTGATCCCTTTTGTTTCCAAAATCAGGTTCAATTGTATCCAATACATGCTTAAATGATGTTTTATTCAGCCGAAAATAAATTTAAAATATTAAAACGATGAACATTTCTCATTATTTCACAAAAATATGTCGAAATTTATCACTTACTTTTCATTGGGTAAATTACAAATGCAATGACTTTTGTCTGAGAAATCTTCTTTTCACTAATAAATTTTTTATTTTCTTCGTCCCGATACGAAAGAAAAACATTTTATTTTAATTTATGTACAAACCTTTTACTTATTCAAAAACACTTCTACCAAAAATAGTAAACAAAATGAATCAGCTGTCTCAAATATTGGATATGTGTATTGCATTTATCGATAAACAGGCAACGTCGTCGTAACATTGTTAGTGAATACAAAGTTCGCATTGATGTTGTGTTAAATTGATGTTGTTTAAAAATTGACGACGATGTTGCCGACGCCAAATAGAATAAGGGTGAATATTGAAGAATTCATTCATGAGCTACCGGCTGATAAAGTGTAGAGAATATGCCAAAATTGAACACAGCGTATGAATCATTTCAGGCGTAGCCGCGTTCAACATTTACACAAAAACCATCTGTAATCATTGAATTATACAAATAGTTCTATCGACTCAAATAAAGATTTTACACATTTCTCTAAATTTATAAGTTCTTTTTTAATACAATTGGAAGGCTCCTAAAAATCACCCTTTACATGTTAAATAAAAAATTTCATAAATTTAAAATTAAACATGTCGTTGTGTCCTTATCAAAAACATTTACACAACATTTATTTAAATTTCAGTTTTTTCAACTCCTTCGACGAGACTTTATGTCGCGTCTGAATTTTAAAGGAATTCATTGAGCGAAAAAAAACAGTAACAACTACAATACACAGTGGGACATTTTCAAGGAAAATACAATATAAATTAATCCCTTTCCAATATGAATTATTTAATCTTAATGTTTTGGTTACATTGAACTTAGTGTAGTGTAGTCGAACTTAAGTCACAGATGCCTTCAAGTCTCAAAAGAAATATACAAGTGCGTCCTCAATTTTTTTAAACAGTTTAAGAAATACTTTACTCCATCTGATATTCTTAATTTTTAAATCTATTTCTTTTTCCTATATTATTCATTAAATTTTAATGCATTTCTTACATTATAGAAACTTAGACCGCACTTAAGAAATAATTACGATGACGCGAGAGATGTTCCCCGACCCAGAGCTGCTTAAAGGGAGAATTAGTTTGTACGTGCTGTTCTGTTCTGAATCAGCTGTTTAGTTGAAAATCTGTATGTGTGGTTAGTTTTTCCTTTTTCGTTCTGTTCTGTTGCGGACAGATCTGTAGAAAATAGAATTCAACGTTAAGTGACAGTGCGTATGTATTAGTGTGTTGTGATACTTTGTGTACAAGTGTAATCAATTCTATAGGGTGCCAGCTGATTTTTTTTTACAGAAAAAGTAATTGCAAAATATTTTATACGGAAAAGAACGGCACAGAACACCAACAGAAAGTAAAGACTAATGAAGCCTTTAGGCCCAATAATCGACTTCCCAATTATATGCCATTTAGCTAATAGCCACTTAAATTTAAGTGTCACTTAAATGTAGCTTCGATTTTTCAGTGGCTCATTAAAGTTCTTATTAAATTACGTTGAGTACAAAATTGTCCAGTGTTATGGATGGCTTTTTAAACAACAGCTGCTTATTATCAATAAAAAAGTTAGGTTATCAAAATGAAGAAAACTAAAATTGAATAAAAACACATTCTATGAAACAAAAAGAGCATCAGAATTCTTTTTTCTATATATTTTTCCATGATATGAAACTATATATTGTATATGGTATATACTTATGAAAATTAAACGAAATTCTTTTTAATACGACCACGTGATGTGCATGTACATGTTTTCAATAAACACACACAAGCACAATAACATATGGTGTGCTCGTAAAACTTAAGTGTGATTTAAGTCCACAAGGTTGGACATTTAAAGGTCTCTCAACTTTGTACTGAAAAAATGAATTCGGTAATTAAGTAGCAGTTAAAGATAAATGGCACATAATTGAAAGTCAATTTCTGGGCCTTAGTGTAGTGTAATCAAGCTTAAGGCACAGACACTTTTAAGACTCAAAAGAAATACCAGTATACAAGTGCCCCGATTTTTTTTAACGGTTTAAAAGATACTTTACTTTACTTAATGAGAAGAACCTCAGTAGGATATGCAACGTTATTGACTCAGCTGAGCATCGACGCAACTTGGGGTGCATTTCATTGCTCTATCCCAAGACCTATTTATTATAGGCCTTGCTCTATCCCTACTGCAATGAACTGTAATCTAATGAAAACAGGGAAGTTTTTCCCGAAACCCGCATATTTTTTTACAAACAATTGAGTTATTCAGAACGTACTCATAAATTAACACGTTTTACGTCCCTTTTCACAATGTATGGTTAAGAGTTAACGTGAACTTTAACTGACAGTTCTTCATACAAAACTTGCCGTTAAAGTCCCTGTTATCTTTTAACCATACATTGTGAAAAGGCACGTTAAAGTATTAAAACGAAAAAATATGACTCCTGTGAACAACCCCTTATAATTTACAATAACAAACATTGTACATACTTATTTGTATTTTGGTTTTAGCACCTTTGTACACAGCGTGACCGTTTGACCGACTAAAGTGGCAAATTGACACTTTTGTGACTGGCTTGCCACTTTTTCGACTGCCTTGCCACTTTTTGTCCCCCTTGATACAATGCTTACTCTCTCTCTCTCTCTCTCAATTCCTTTTGTAAACTCTCACGTATTTCTACATGTAGTTATGAGTCATAACCAGCGTTGTCAACTCGGTGCTTTTTGAAATTTTCGACGCGAAAAATTTTGAAGTTAGTGCTCAGTGCTTTTTTAAATTCATTTCGATGCTTTTTGTTTCGAGTCGGTGGCACTAAACCAAAAATTTAAAAAAAAATTTCCTCACCTATTTTTTCTAATATATATATATATCTACTTAAATGGGGCATTTAAAAAAATTCTACCAAGTTTGTACAAGGCTTTGTGGAAGAAATAAGCGCCATGTTTCCCTTAAACTTTAACATTTAAATCATAATTAATATAAAAAATGTTTTGCCACGCAACAAAGAAGACATAATAGAAGTATTTACCCAAGTATAGTTTAATATCGAAATTTTGTCTAGTCTAGGGAAAATATAACTAGTCCACTATCGAGTTTTCAGTTGAGAATTATCGGATATTTATAATTTGATTGAATTCGAAAAATACGTTTGTTTCCTGACGAAAAATGATTAAACATAAAATTTTTTTATAATAACTACAAAAGGCTTCGTCAAACTGATTTGAGAATTCACTGATTCTTATACAATTAAAATGTGTATCGAATGCCTCAAATTTATAGCTTTAAAAATGCATTGCAAAGTCAACCGATTATTATATTTTTTATATGCATATTTGTGTATAAAAATTTTTTTTAATATATGATAATAATTAAAAATTTAGTGCTTTTTTACTTAAATTACGCGCTTTTTTAGTGGTTTCAGTGCTTTTTGAAATTTAAAAGTTGACAACGCTGGTCATAACTTATGACAAACAATAAACATAGCTGAGAAAGTTGTTTGAGCCACAACAAAAATTTTTTTAAACTCTGTTAAAATCTTAAGACATTATGACACTTAGGACACTTAAGACACCCTTGTGAATACCCCAAATATGTTCTTCATTAATAGCAGCACATCCACTTGCAATCGATTGGATAGTGAAAAGCATTATGAATTAGTTTTTTTCCGCATGGTTCATATGTGAAATAAACTACCTGCCGAGTGCTTTCCTGTCACTTTCAATGTTGAAAGATTTAAATCAAACAGCCACAAACATTACTCTAAATACGAGTATCTTTACACACAAGATAATTTCCTAGTTCTAGAACATGGACTGAGTACTACTCAACACTATATAAAAAAAACTGCGGGACAATTGCACAGCTTCACAAATAACGTATTCTCATCGACGCCATAAGAAGCATAGAACCTCGAACGATTGTTCATTCATGGTAATTTTTTTTTAATTTCTATTTTTTTTAACAAACACAACCCGCGACGCGATTAGCTTATCTGTGGAAAACTTCCAGGGTCTATAGCGGCAATCGAAGCAACTACCTCATAGCATCGCTGCCACTCAGCCACAGAGTAGACGATTGATCTAAGAATCGATCAGATTGTTGGATCATTAAGGGCGACTTTTTGGATTCGAGATTAAGATTAGTTTATTTCTCTAATTAGCTAATCCGAAAATTAACTTAATCTCACATAATTGAGTTTGATGTTTTTGAGTGGTAGTTTAAGCTTCTTGTTATGTGCAGTATTACCATACTGAGAAACAAAATAGTGGCAACAATTTCTATGCAAAAGTCATACATGTTATCAACACACTTTGATTTTTTTGTTGGAAGAAGAAGAAACTGTCATATTTTATTATTTACAAGTAAATATTTCGCGTGTTAAAAGAAATATATAAATAATACAAAATACATATGTATATTTATGTGTTTTAAATTATTTTATCATATCATTTTTACAAAAATATATATGTTTCACAAGTGTTTGTAAAGTAAGATTAAACCACCACGATTGGTCGCTTAAACTAGCAAGTAAACCAATATAATCGACTACCCAAAAATTGCAAATGAATATTAAGGTTAATTTAATCTCTAATCTTCAACTCAAAAAGTCGCCCTAAGTGGTAAAAGAAATTGGGAAAAACACTCTGAAGTAAAATTTATTCGAAGTCGGCAGAGATAAAAACTAGAATTCATCTCAAACTTTAATAAAGTTTTCTAAATCGAATCATCTATATGAATCAATTACTTTAATCCAATACCACCTTAATGCAATACTCGATCTCGAGAACAACTAACTGTGTGCTTTGACACTTTATTTCTTTCTGTTTCCCTAACTTCTAGAAAGTAGCACGAGCCTAAGCAATAGCTGTCAGTTATTTTTGGCAAACGATAGACAAGCGCCAATTGTTTGGTATTCTATTGACGTGACGTCAATGTTGACAAGTGTAGTAAGAATGAATATTTTCAATAAAAGCTGTTTATTGTGCTAGAAATATGGGAATTTCATAATCATTTTTTGTGCGTAAGTTCCCACCGTAAAATATTCATAAAATTATATAAAGTAAAGTTCGGTTATAACGAACTCGTAGGGACCTGAAAACTTTATTGTAAAAATGCATTTTATAGAATACAATTATACGGGGAACAATTTATTTTGTTCGAATAATTGTTTTGGGTAACAGGGAAAACGAAAAATTCTAATTGGAAGAGGAAGAAATATCTCGCTATTTTCTTGAATTAAATGTATGAAAGCAATTTAAAATTAACAAGCAGCTACATATGGGCATTTCTCCCAGAAATTCTATTATTTTGCAGCGTGCGACAGCAAGCAATAAACCTTGTTTTTCTGAGCAACGTGACTCGATTTTTCTTAAAATTTTACCTAACGTAGAGCTGCTGCCGGCATATATGTACAAATATATAAAGAAATAAAAAAAAGTTTCGTTTTCTCAGAAAAAACAAGCATTATTGCTTGGTGTCACATGTTACAAAAAGTTGACATTCCTGTGAAAATGCCCATATGTAGTTGTTACTTAGATAAGGGACAAGCTATTTTCAAACTTTTTAGAATCAGCTGTTATTGATTTTTATTGTTGTTATTTTTTTTGTGGGTGTTACTCCATAACTCGTTACATTTTAGACCGATTGTAAGAATTCTTTTTTTGTCTGAGAGGGTATAGCATCCCATTGGTCCCATTCTAAAAAAAGTGGACGGGGATACGCCCGCAATTTTATTTTAGTTTTATGATATTATACTTATTTGATTGTTGCGAAACCTATAAAACGCCTTTGGTTCTTGTAATTACACAATTAGAAAGTTGAAAAATTGGGCTGGGTTACGCCTATTAAAATTTATTATAATATTTCATGCAGTTCTACTCAACCGACACAATCCTCCATTAAAAAAATGGTCGGAGTTACGCCCATTAAAATTTTATTTTAAGTGATTCTACTTTACCGATTTTTTACAAGACTTAACATGCACCCAGAGCCCTGAAAACACAAAATCTTGCATTTAAAAAATGGGCGGAGGCACGCCCATTAAAATTTATTTTTATATTTCACGTGCTTCTTCTTATCTTCTTCTATCAGATCTTTGCATTGAAGACAATTTTTTTTTTGCAGTAAGAAATATTTTTTGAATGTTAGTGCCAAACTGCTAGCAAAAAATACATGCATAATTCGTTTTAACCGAACTATGCTGTTCAAAACCGTTAATTTGCATTCATAACTACTTGGCCAGTATTTATGTGCTTTTATTTCGTCTAAACGATATTTATGTGCAGTAGCATTCTTGGGGTCGTAGATTTAGATGACAACGAACGACACATAAATTGCCATGACTTGTAAAATAAAATTCTATTCTTTCTAGGTATGTAACATTAAGCTGGCATCTTATTGGGTGTTGGCTGCAATTTGAAATTACTTAAAATAAAAAAAATTGTTCACACTTTTTATTTTAATTTAATAAATACTCTTTTTATATAAATTAGATCAGCTTTTTTGAGTTTAAAAATCAAATGAATAGCTTTGTAGAATAAATTTCCTATTAAAGACTTTTCTAGATATCCCCCTTATTGTGAATGGTGTCTCAACGTCACATCAAGAGGGTTGTCCACTCTTTATCGGTAACAATTGGCTCTTATTCATAATCCCTTACTAATCTTTGCTTTGTAAATTTATGTAGCATGTTAATAGTAGTCAATTTTTGCCGATAAAGTGTAGACAAGTGACAATTTTTACTGTCGCCTTGATGTGACGTCGACGACACAATTCACAATAATGGGGATTATAATGGGTAGTACGTGTTCTTTAAACGGCTTACAAAGTAATGAGTGGTACTTATGGATTTATCTAATTATTTTATAGTTGCAATAATTACTTTGTCGTAATAAATAAAATAAGCACTTCATTATATTATTATTAAAAATACTTATTTTATTATTTTCCAGTTGTTTATAAAATTTGTACACAGAGAGAAAAAAAAATATTCGTTCACCAATTTTCAATAACTTAACTGTGATTTTGCGTTCCACTAACTACACAACGACAAAATCAATTGTGCAGTTCATCTGTTACCACCCTGCAGGAAATGTCATTACCCAGCTAAAAAAATTATATATGGTCCATATATTTTTAATATATGAATGTATATAACTATATATGAATATGTATGAATTCATGTATGGAAATATATGGGATTATACATGGCAAAACTATTATATATGAACTAATATATGGACTGATATATGAAATGTATTATAACATATGAGCTCATATATGAAAATTTAATTATGAAGTTCTTCATATGTGGATCCATATATAAATATAAGATTTTATATATGGAGCCATATAAGAATGTATACATACATGATATCTCACATAAGATCGTTTTTGCAATCAAAAAAGCTTGGAATTTTATGACTGCTGAATTGGAAATCCATTAGAAAATACATACGGTATGCAAAGTTTATGTGCGTACCCTCAACGTTTAAAAAAGAAAAACTTTTTGTTACAAAAAAAACCATTCTTGTATGATTTTATACATTGTGGCCCCATTTAATATATCAAATAATCAAAAGGATAATCCAGTCATTAATTTTATAGAAAATAACAAAATTCTCTAGATAGGAAACAAAGTTCATATTACTGTATTGAAAACTATTGTTAGACGGACTATTTTTTCTTTTATAATTAATTGCATTAGTTTTTAATGTGATTTCTTAAGCTAAATGTTATGTACGAATATGATTTATGTGTTTTTTTAAATAATTGATTCATCTTTTGATGAATGAAATGACTTTTAGTTTGTTTTGAATTATTTATCCAAACAAATGTTTCATTAAATACAACCTCTCTCTCAAGTCTAAAAAAATTTAATTTTAGTAATTTAATTTATTGCACACCAGTGCGCTTTTGTGAATCAATAGTGTATGAATATGAACTTTGCATACTGTGGAGGGAATTTACACATATGTACATGTATGAAAATTTATGAATATATGTAATCATATATGCCCATATACCCTCATTTTTCGGATCCGAACCATATATGGGATATCATATATGCTCCATACATATTTTTTTAGCTGGGTAGTGAATCAGTACTGATTCACTATTGACTTTGTCGCCAGTACTACTGACTAATTATACCCCACGCAATGCTTTTTACTATAGACGTTTAACATGTGCGTGTCATTGAAAAGCAACTACTGACATTGGAACTACGGATTAGATAGTTCTTTAGGGACCATATATGGACATTGGAAACAGATTTTAGTTATTCTAGTATACTCCTTTGATAATGAAATTGCGTATTTTATTAAACAAATATATAACAAATGGGACTTATAATTAAACAAGTCAGAGTGCTATATTCGGCTGTGCCGAATCTTATATACCCTTTACCAAAGTGCGTTTATGTAGTATAGAGATACAAACATAAGCACAGAGATATGTAGGTGCATATTCATTTCGTGAAAAAATTCATACTTTTTTTCTAGTGCAATTTTTAATTTTTTGGCATTGTTTAATTTGGTGCTTTTTAAATTTTGGCGATTTGTTTCATATAGGTAATTTTTTTTTGGTTTTGGCGATTTTTTTCGGTCTTTGGCTTTTTTTTTGATTTTTGCGATTTTTTTCGTGCTGGCGATTTTTTTGATTTTGACGATTTTTTTTATTTAGGCGATTTTTTTATTTTTTATATATTTAATTTTTTTAGTTTTGACAGTTTTTTTTCTCGTTTTGGCGATTTTTTTCGGTTTTTGGCGTTTTTTAATTTTGGCGATTTTTTTTCGTTTTGGCGATTTTTTTGATTTTGCCGATTTTTTTTCATTTAAGCGATTTTTTTTGTTTTTGGCATATAGGCAATTTTTTTGTTTTGGCGATTTTTTCCGGTTTTGGCGTTTTATTTTTTAATTTTGGCGATTTATTTTCGTTTTGGCGATTTTTTTTGATTTTGGCGATTTTTTTTCATTTAGGCGATTTTTTTAATTTTTGACGATTTTTGTTCATATAAAAATGTTTTTTTTTGTTTTGGCGATTTTTGCGGATTTTTGTCATTGTGGGATTTTTTTTGTTTTGACACTTTTTTCTCGTTTTGGCGATTTTTTTCGGTTTTTGGCGTTTTTTTAATTTTGGCGATTTTTTTTCGTTTTGGCGATTTTTTTTCATTTAAGCGATTTTTTTTTAATTTTTGGCGATTTTTTTCATATAGGAAATTTTTTTTTTGATTTGGCGATTTTATTTCGGTTTATGGCGTTTTTTTAATTTTAGCGATTTATTTTCGTTTTGGCGATTTTTTTTTTGATTTTTGCGATTCTTTTTCATTTAGGCGATTTTTTTTTTAATTTTTGGCGATTTTTGTTCACATAATCATTTATTTTTGTTTCGGCGATTTTTTTCGGTTTTTGGCTTTTTTTTTAATTTTAGCGTTTTTTTTCATTTTGGCGATTTTTTTTTGTTTTGGCGATTTTTTTAAATTTTTGGCGATTTTATAATTTTCGGATTTTTTAGTTTGACCGTTTTTGAAAATTTCAAGAGTTTAACTCTTACAGTTTCCAAGATATAGCAATTTGTCAAAATTACATAGTCAAAATTTCATTAACTGATGGGCCACCCTTTAATTTAAATTTTTTTAATTTTAGTGTTAATTGTTGTAGCCTATATAAAAATACACTAATTTTACAAATTTCAAGTGTCAATATACATATGTACACACATACATACAATTGTATGTATATTACATGGGATTTTAAAAGTTTTCGTTACTCATTTTGGAACACCCTTTAATTTTTAGCTTTTATATATTTGTTGTAGCGACCAAAGTTCTACATACACTGTCCAAATTTCAGACCCATAGCTTTTACCGTTCCTGAGAAAATAGCCTTCTTCCTAAAACATGAAATATGTTTAATTATTAGGAAAAAAGTTAAAGTTTTCCAACCCTGGAAACGTTTTTTAATCTGTTAAGTTTTTAAAATTTTTTTTTAATTATAAATACCAATTTTATTCATACCGAAGTATAAAATAAGTTAATTTAATAAAAAAGTAATAAAAACTTGTTTTCGGTAGTTATTTTCTATGGGTAAATTGAGTTTGAGTTTT
This sequence comes from Tachina fera, assembly GCA_905220375.1. Taxonomy (NCBI): domain Eukaryota; kingdom Metazoa; phylum Arthropoda; class Insecta; order Diptera; family Tachinidae; genus Tachina; species Tachina fera. The sequence continues at coordinate 46,773,078 of LR999964.1, read as the reverse complement.
CCAGCTCTGAAACCGTCTGCTCGATTTTGCTGAATTTCAATAGCAAAATTTTTCGGAAAATTTCTGACACACCAGTCCAAGAACGAAGTCGCTAGCTCTTCTGGGAGCTTGGGAAAACCGATTTCACGTACAGACAGACGGACAGACGGACATCGCTTGTTCGTCTTCCCTATGCATAAGGATCCAGAATATATATACTTTATGTGTCGCTTATTAATATTGTAGAAATTACAAACGGAATGACAAACCTATATATACCCTTTTACCATTTTTTGGTAAAGGGTATAAAAACATGCAAGAACCAGGATTAATTCATTTATTCGTTCAGCATATCACCAGCAACTAAGGATTTTGTTTCCCATCTATCATCATCTTTGCTATTAAATAAATACACATATGTATGTTAATCAAAAATTTTATGTTTCGCTGAATTAGTAAAATCAAACACTTACGAGTGAATCTGCAAGTATGACAAATCTTTAACTGATGCCACAAAATCATCCACAGGGTAAAATAATTTCCATAATTGGCACTTTCACTTAAATTTTTTTAATTTTAACATTTTCTATTTTTTTGCAATGTGGATTGTTATTTGTTGTCTTTTTTGCAAATTTTTTTTTTGTGTATTTTTTTAAATTATTATTGTTCAATACATTTAAATTCACCTTTTAATTTGATTTCTTAAACTAATTAAAGTTAAATTTTGCTTTACGTCACTTTTGTTTTCAACAAATCAATAAAACAAGAAGAATCATAGTTGTTTGTATATGAAAAAATGTTTTCTACGCATTAAGCACAATACTAATAGGCGCTCTGTTGACAATGTCACCAAAATAGTCGACAAAATTGGTGACTTGTGGACACTTAACCCCACGTTTCCTTCAGGGTATGTAAACAAGTTATAACAAAATATTCATATACATATAAATATGTATAAAAATATTTTTTTATTAATTCATTAATGCTTCATTACAGCAATTATCGCAACACCTAGTCATGCATAATTTATTTAAAAATTCTTTAGTGTTTTTTTATTTTTAGTAATAAAATTTTATATGTGAATTATTTCAGATATTTATTTTATTAGTTAAGTATTATGTATGTATGTATTTACATGTAAGTGTCTATATAATAAAATGTGTAATAAACCCAATTAACTCAATGATTTATTTATGAAAAAAAAAATCGTTTTTCAAATAACTAATACCAAACAAAAATAAACCAAAATATATCTGCCAAACTGAGTTAATTAATATTCTGTGGCCATATATGATATAAAACACACACTGTTTTTTTTAACGACACCAGAAGGAATTGGCGGTTTTTTTAATAAAATATAAAAATTCAATTATTAACAAAAATCAATATGAACGAACCTACAAATGCTATTTGAAATATATATACTATTGATGAACATTGAAAGCACCGCCGCACAGAGGAGCATTTGAGCCGAAAAGCTGGCCATTTTTAGGGTTTCGTACACCAAATGGGAAAAGGAAATTGGCATGACGTTAGCATAAGTGACGATATTGAATTAGGTTTTAACGAGTTCCTCCACACAATTTGACATTAAAAATAGGGGCATTACCTAATCTTAATCCACCTATAAGTCCCAGCATCATTTTAAATGTGAAGAGTCATGGCAAAACTCTTTAAGATCATGTTCAATATTGCCAATTATGATAACTTCATGCCAATTTTTGCTTATACATAGGGCCGCTATTGTTTTCGCTACGATGTCCGATGTCTGTCCGTCACTGGCTATTTTGTCGAGAACTGTAAGAGCTACGAACCTGAAATTTGTACAGAGTATGCAGAACTTTGGCCGAAAAATATGAACGAAAAATATGAAAAGCCTATGTAATATACATACAATTGTATGTACATATGTATATTTTCACTTGAAATTTGTAAAATTAGTCTATTTTTATACAGAATACAACAATTAACACTATAATTTAAAAAAAATAAATTAAAGGTTGTTCTATCAGTTAATGCAATTTTGACTATGTAGTTTTGACAACTTGCTGCATCTTGGAAACCCTAAAAGGCAAACTCTTTAAATTATCAAAAACAGTAAAACAAAAAAATCCCAAAATTATAAAATCGCCAAAAACCAAAAAAAAAAAATAAAATAACCAAAATTAAAAAAAGCGCCAAATTAAAAAAAATCTAAAACTAAAATAAATCGCATAAAACCGGAAAAAAATCGCCATTATGCAAATAAATCTCAAAAATGAAAAAAATCGCCAAAATGAAGAAAATCACCAAAATAAAAAAGGAAAAAAATCGTCAAAACGAGAAAAAAGCACCAAATTTAAAAATAATTGCCAAAAACCGGAAAAACTCAAAAACAACGCTTGAAACCCAAAACAAAAAATGCCAAAACTATGAGGTATGTTCTGACACTCGCATCGTTTTTATATCGCATGCGAGTTGCAAATCGCCAAACTTGTTTCTAAATGTTCTGTAACTCATGCGTTTTGCTTGCAACTTGCCATATTGATTTAGGTCAGCTGTGTTTTGAAATCGTCAGTGTATAAGTAAACAATGCGAAGACAAAATTAACAAAATAAAAGAACATTTCATAAATTTCAATTTTATAATAAAAATTTTGCGAAACTATTAAAATTTTTGATTAAAATGGAAAGAAAACATATTAAATTTCATTAACTAGCCATTTTAGTGTTTCTTCAAAGTTACGTTTGGGCTAAATTCATCAGTTCACTTCAGTATACTCTTGTGATTTGAACTCGCCAAAAGTCTTGATATTGCGAGTTGCAGAACACCTCTCTTGCGAGTTCAAGTCACAATCGCAAATATTATGCGCTTTGCGAGTGTCAGAACATGCCCGTATATATTATATGGGCTAAAGTTCGTTCCACTCAGAGAAACAAAGCCAAGCTCTGACAAATAACTTTTGCCATACATTTGTTTAGTAAATGCAATTTTTAACGTCCGCGAGAGTTCAAAACCCTGAAAATTTAACTCTTGAGCTTTTATTGGCAGGGGAAAGTATCCCTCTTCTCAAAGCAAAACTTTTTATGACTGACAAAAGGGTGTTTTACTAATATTTACCTACAGAATTATTCTGCCAAGAAAACCCACTTCAATGCAAAGATCTAATAGAACAGCTTGGAAAAAAATTATGGGCGTGCCTCCACCCATTTTTTAAATGCAACATTTTGTGTTTTTCACATTTCAGGGTAGGTGTTAAGTTTTATAAAAATCGGTTAAGTAGAATTACTTAAAATAAAAAAGTAAATTTTAATGGGCGTGACTCCGTCCATTTTTTTAACTGGAAGATTGTGTCTATTTTTGTGTTCACGGTGTGTGGCGAGTTTCGTAAAAATCGGTTAACTTGATTTACTTGAAATATAATGATAGATTTTAATGGGCGCATCCCCGCCTATTTTTCTAACTTTAAAATTGTGGAATTACAAGAACGGAAGGTGTTTTCTAGGTTTCGCTTATTTGATTGATATAAGTAGAATATCATAAAATCAAAAAAAAATAAAAATTTGTGCCCGAATCCTCGCCCAATTTTTTTTTGCACTGGCACCAATTGGAAGCTATACCCTCTTAGATAATAAAAAAAATTTTATAATCGGTCTAATATGAGCCGCATTATGAAGTAACATTGCCAAAAAAAATAGGGACGAGTTTATAGTCGTAACCTCTTCCTTTTTTTTTAAATCTGTTAAAAAAAGGTACAATTTTCAAAGAATTACAAAAAAAATGGTGCAAACTTGCGCTAACTTTTTTGCCTGCATCTAAAATTAGAGATTTTAAATTCTATTGTGGTACAAAACATAATTCTAAATGGAGATACCTTCACTTTTAAAAACTTTTTTTTTTTTAAATGTGTACATATATTTTATTTCATTTTTAAACTCCATGGTACATCAAAAATTCCAATATCCATCGTGATTTAAATATGCCACTAGTGATTGAAGAAATTACAAAATACGCAGGCAAATATTTAACAAAACTCGAGTCACATCCTAATCCGCTTGCTCGTAATATTTTGAACTTTACTGGACACATCCGCTTAAAAAAGAGGGACAAAAGGACTCTATTACTCAACACTCCAGATGGGATTTCTTGAAAAATACTTTTTTTATACTTTTTATAAATTTTTTTCTTTTTTGGATTATCACTACTTGTGTATTATTTATAACTATTAACAAGTTTATGTCCGACAGTGGTCGGTCCTAATAATTATATTTTAGATTTAAGATTTGAATACTTATTTTTAGTTCATATTTGAAGATATAAAATAAATAAATACATGTATTAAAAAAAAAAAAAAATTTAAACGAATAGATATTTTTTTTTGTTTTAATACTACAACTTTTCTAGTTGTAATTCAGAAAGCGTCACTTGTAATTTAGATTTATCAATTTAAATTCAAAAAGTGTCAATTGTAATTTAAATAGTGTTGCCACCAAGGCGAATTCATAAATATGCCTTGGTTGCCACGTGTATTTATAATTTGAGAATGAGACACTTGACATCAAGTTGAGACAAAATATATAAAACACTGGTTGTTAAATTTTTATATTCAAGTCATTATCAATTTGAACTCAAGTGTTAAACGCAAACCTTTGAAAAAGATTTGAGAATTGTGGTTAATATCAAATTATAAAGTCATCTTATCTCAAGGGTTTGACTTCGTGTTTGCTGGGTTCGATACGATAATACGATATATACTTTGGCCCAATCAAATCATAAATATTAGAAACAAATCAAGTTCGAACACTAATATATAAATATTTTATAGTCAGGGCAATTATGAATAAAATTCCGCGTGAGAATTCTCTCAAGGAAAAATTTCAAGCAATAGCAGAAAATAGGAAAAACCAAAAAAAATTTAATTGACAAGTTGTGAAATCTCATGCGGAATTTTATTCATAAATTCCCTGAATATTTTTTAACATTGCTTTAGGGTTCTCCCTATTAGTCTTTTTCGTTTTAAACCAAACCTTTATAAGAACGAACGAAAGGAAAATATAAGCAATCAAATGCAACAAGCTGGCAACACTGTAACATTTTGACATACCAGCTCGTACTGTCCAAAATATTTGCACGACTACCGAGTTTAACACTTTGCTACTTTATGCATTAAATTTATTGGTTTTTTTATTGCCGAATTATGAATTATGCTTTTCACTAAATTTAAATATTCATCATTTTCAAATATTAACATTTCAATGGGTAAATAATCTTCTTCATAATAAATAGATTTTATGTTAAATTTATCAATGTGTGTGATTGATTTTAGGGAGAGTTTCTTTAATACGAGTATTAATAAATTTTAATTGTCCAGACGTTAGAGCTTTGACAACTATGATGATTTACTACTTTCGGACAAACAAAAATAAATAAATAAATGTGTAAATAAAAAACGACTTACCTCAATAATAGTTATGAGAATTATAAACCATGGCGGGGGGCAGCATGAGTAACGATCTGCATAATATTTGCGATCGCGCTCTTCGGGCAGTATTTCCATTGCAATAACATGAACCATTTTTTTAAAGAGGGGCGGCTCTTCGAAAACTAAATGAAAATCATTCTCAGAACAAACTTCACGATCGCGATGATGAACGGCACATTTAAAGCTGCGTGTACGTTTGCCACTCATCTGGAAAATAAGGAAATTAAATTAATTAAATTTTTTTTTCATGTACTCGTAATTAGTGAAAAATTTATGTTTTTGTATTTAAATTAATAAATTCATTTGGTTGAATGTGTGAAAAAAATTTAAAAAAAAGGGCAAAATTAACTAAGAAATGTATGACCACAAATGATTTGTTCATGAGACTTAAAAACTTATTAAATGTTTATTAAGTTACATAACGCTCATTTATTCAAAGAACATCACAACTCTAAATATGGAATTTTTAAGTTAAAGATGCAGAATTAATTCTCATATGGTTCTTCATATTGTCAGCTCAAATCCTGAGAGAATACTAAAATTTTCCTTTCGCATTAAGCTGAGTGCAAATTAAAAACTTTAAAATCGTTTTCAGGCAAACTAGTTTTTTTAATAGATTTATGCCACTGTTTCAGTAAATGAGCGATATGTGTAAATTTTTTTCTAAAAACCTTCCCTTTTATAAGAATTTGGTTAAAAGAAACTAATTTGTTGCAGTTAAATTCTAAAGTTATTTTCTAGAGAATCATTTACTTTTATTCTCAATAAAACCACTCGTATTTTTATATTTTTAACCATTTTAATTGAATTTTAACTTTATATGTAATTGTTTAAGGGCAAAAAATTCAGTTTGTTTGTTTTTTCTATTTAAAAAAATATAAATAAATTTTTAGGGAGTAAATTAAAACAATAAATAGGAAGAAAAAATCTACATGCGTAATACATACATATGTATGAATATAAGTTTCTCACATGCATTTTATTATCGTGATCAGGAAAACCAAAAATATTTTCCAGAAAAATATATCAATATGCCCTTTAAGGGCCATTATTACAACTTAAAGTTATTTAAAAGTAGGATTTTGTCGGACGTATAAAAAGTTTCCCATCAGTACAATTTTACCTTAATCTAAAGTAAGCGCTAAGGTAGAGGCACATGTATCCTTCCTGAGGGCCTACTCTGTAATTCGAAATTAAAGAAAATGCTTTCGAATATGTATGCTTATAACATGTAAATTCGAAAGCATTTCCTTTCGTTTCGAATTACAGAGTAGACCCTCTGGTAAGTTAAATTTAATTTATAATAATGAATAGTGTTTTAAATGTACGTCCGACAAAATCCTACTTTTAACTAACTTTAAGTCGTAATAATGGCCCCAAATAGTAAAAGTACACAGTTTGCAGTTACAAAACTGCAGAAAATATTCCCAATCTTCACTAATCTCAATTATGGTTTCTGATTTCCTGGACTTTTTCAATTCCTGGGAATCGAGAAGTAAAATGTTTTACTCCCGGGAATTCCCATGAATTTCAAACACATTTGAATTTAATTAAATGATCTCAATAAAAAAATATGATTTTATGAAAGAACATACAACATTTGAATTAAAAACAAAACAACTTTATTCGTTCATTTGATGAACTACAATATTTAAAAAAAAAATAAACAAAACAAAAACAATTAAATTCATTATGCTTTGAGTTATAGCATGGATGGAAATTCCATCTATATCTACCAATCTAGGTAGTATAAAAATTTTTTATGTTGAAAATATTTCGTAACGCTTGAAGTTGTTGGAGTCACCTCAAAGCCCTCTTTACCTCTGCTCCATGCTTATATTATGCATCGTTACAGAGTTACATATATTTTTAAATAATAAAACAACGAACAGAAATATAAATAAAAATTAAAAAAACGTATATATCAAATTCCCGAAAATTCCCGTTGAAAATTTCACGAGATTTAAAAAAAATAATTCCCTAGAATTCCCGTTTTTCCCGCGTATAAACTCTAATCTCAATCCATAAAAAAAATTACTGCAGTAATGCTATTTTTCATCAGAGAAGATTAACTGAATTTTCATGTTAATTTTTAGGGTTCCGTACACCAAAGGTGAAAAATTAAAAGTAAAAAATGAAAAATTAAAAAATAAAATTGCCTAAATGAAAAAACGCCAAAAACCGTAAAAAATCGTCAAAACGAGAAAAAAAAGTGTCAAAACAAAAAAAGCGCCTAAATGAAAAAAAATTGCCAAAATTAAAAAACGCCAAGAACCGAAAAATCGACAAAACTAAAAAATAATTGCCTATATGAAAAAAAAGCGACAAAATTAAAACAAAAACCCCAAAATGAGAAAAAAAAGTTTAAAAAAAAAATAGATCGCCAAAATGAAAAAAAACGCCAAAAACCGAAAAAACATCGCCAAAACGAGAAAATAAGTGCCAAAAAAAAAGCCAAAGCTTAAAAAAAATCGTTAAAACCGAAAAAACGCAAAAAAGCCAAAACTGAAAAATTACAAAACTATATTTTATACATAATAGGCTAAAGTTCGTATTGAATTACATATCTAGTGTCCGTACGGAACCCTCGGTGCGCGGGTCAAAGTCGCGCATCACTGAATTTATTATAATTAATTTGCTAGTTTTATCAATTTTATCCACTTTCAGTAAACTTCAATTATAATTATTTAAAAAAATTTTATTAACATTATATTAAGCCTATAGTGCTTAACCACGCAACGCCAGACGAACAAGTTTTTTATTCAGTCAGATATTTGAAAATTTTTCCTATTGTTTAAAGTGGGTTGAGCTTTTGGCTTTACACTTTTTTTTATTTTTGATATACAAACCTAAATAAACCTAATATCAACAAAAGATAAATTTGGTTAACAGAAAAAATTTTATTTGTTAAACGATTTGTAAACCAAAATTATTTTTTACCAATAAAGCAATTATTATTATTATTATTATCATTAAATTTATAATGGTTGTAATTTCCAAACATATGTCAACATGAAGCTGAGTTTTGAATTAAACGATTATGGATGGTAATCGAACTTTAGTTGCGTTACCAATTGCCAAATTGTTATTATGGGATGGCAACTTACAACTAAGAGCTGTAATTTCTTAGTTGCTGCATAGTTTTTAAGGCAAAAGATTAAAAGTTAAAAATAAATTAAATAAACATGCATTAAACTTTAAAGCACATACTTATGCTGCTCTCTCGCTCTCTCTTAAGCTTAAAAGTAACAGACCAACCTAAATTATAACGCAAAGCGTTGTTTGGCTGTCAAAATTTGTCATGCCCATACAAAATGTATGAAACCAACCGAAATAAGGCGGCGTCAACGCTTTGCGATTGGAAAATCCAATTTTGACAGCGCGTAAAGCAGCGAAGTTGGCTGCAAAAGTAGTGTTGGTTTTGTTAAGTAGTGTAACTTTAGCTACTTTTAGGTAAATTTAGCGTTTTTATTTTTATATTTTATTTCTATTTAGAGGTTTTTATTAATCAAAAAGAGTAAAAATCACTGTTTCTGGCGCAACGTTAACGCTCTAATTTAAGTTAATCATTTCAGCGTAAGAGCCAATCGCTAAATTACGTTGCGCTTTGCGTCGCAATTTAGGTTGGTCTGTAAAAGTTCAAGACATGACAGAACCATTGCCCAGCGATGCCAATTAAGCGCGTTTCGCTCTAGATTTAGAGCGTTTGAACTATGCCAAACGCGCTTTTTTCGACTTAGCGCTTTTTATAAAAAACGCGCTATAAGTTTAACAAATTTTGTATAAGTTTAACAAATTTCTAGTATCCAAAACTTTGATAAAAATTTTCAAGTAGGTTATTGATTCAGCTGTCGCAAATAAAATTACCTTCACTATGGTTCAGAGTAGCAAGCCGAGCAAAAAATGTCGGCGGCGGCGGCTGAACGGCTTAACGCCGATTTGTTTAAGCATTTGAAAAAAAGTTTTAACCCAGTCTGTTTTTAGAAAAATACGGGAATTATTGAATCACCAAGTTGTAATGTTATTTATTTTGCAATAGTTTGAATATTGCAGTAATTGATGTAATAAAAAATAGCTTCGTAAATTATTTGTTAAACCATAGAAACATATTCTAGACTATCAGGGAATTATGAATAAAATTTCGCGAGAATTTTTATCCCTATTATTTGCTTTTAGTTGGAATTTTTCGCCGGGAAAAATTTCTCGTGGAATTTTATTCAGGATTGCCTTCTACATAAATTTGATTTAAGCTTTCCGATTGAAATAAAAATTAACTACTTTATTGGAACACTGCTACGGATCAACAAACAAAAAGCTTTGAGCAATTAATTATCAAAAATTCGCCTGAATGCTTAAACAAAGAAGTCTATGTATACGTGCATGTATTTAAGAAGGGACTCCAAAAGAGAACGTAAGTGTTGTCGCAGCTACGTTACCGTTCACATAAACATTTTCTTTTTATGTGGAAGCAAAAACGACTATCTTTCAGGGACGCTCGCTATCATATTAAATACGAAATTTGAAAAAGTATAAAAAATAAGACAAATTATCGGCTGAATACTAAGCCGCCGATAAGCCGAGTGGTTCGGCGGCGGCTCGGCTTGTCGAAAAAAATCGGCTGACTGGCTAGCCGCCAGCCGCGCCGGTACGGCTTGCTACTCTGCTATGGTTAGGATTAAAAACGCATTTTAATACTGTAAATGGCAAATGGTTTTGAAATTTCACAGCTTAAAATATGTATTAATGAGCTAAAAAGTTTGCATAACTTATTAAACATCTATTCTAGGTAAAGTACAAAAAGCAGTTGCATAGCAAAACTATTCGACAACTTATATGTTGTTACAAAGTTTCACAAATAAAATTAAAATAAAAACTAAGCATTTGTATTATTTGGAAGGCGATTATGATTCTGTATTAAATGTCTTTGGCTATTTAGGATATAACTTCGAAGAAGCAATATTGCAAAATCTGAAAAGCTTTTAATAAAAAATTTTATATACTGATACATACATCAACTTTATTAAAATTTAATTAAGCCGCTAGAAAATAGCGCATTTCGGCTGTAAATAGTTTACAATGTTGTAACTTAGCACGTTGCAGCGCGTTTTGAGAAGGAAAATAGCGCGTTTGGGTTGTAAATAGTTGGCACCGCTGCCATAAGCATAAAAAACCGCCGTTCTATAGGTGACTCGCCATAACGCCATAACTCTCACCATAGGAACCAATTGAGTTTTGGTTTGGTTATGGCTATGGCATTATGGCTTTGTCACGTCTAATTTAAGCTTAATAAAAGGAATGTTTTTTGGATGCCCTGGTCATAACCATGTACATATAAACGGTAGCATGTACGAGTAACACTAAAGAGTGAGTTAGTCAATTAGTAAAGTTAAACAAAAAGAACAAAAAAAAAATCGAAATGAAAACAAACAGCTTTAAACAACAACAAAAAAATTGCATGTATGGGTTTTTAACCCCTTTTATGACGTACATACATTAAATGGATGTGCTAAACATCAAAATTCAGGCAGTCATGTAACCATTTTAGTTACACAAATTTACAGAAGCAGATACAGTGTGAGTGTTCCAAAAAGAGATGATATTTTTGTGCATTCATGCAACCATTGAGCATTATAATGATTGGGCGAAAGCTTTTAATACCATATGCAGTGTTGTCAACTTTTAAATTTCAAAAAGCACTGAAACTATGAAAAAACGCGTAATTTAAGTAAAAAAGCTCTAAATTTAATTATTTTATTATATTAAAAAAATGTTATACATAAATATGTATATAAGATATATAGGGATCGGTTGACCTTGCATTTTATACCTAAAACTTCAAATTTGAGGCATCCGATACACGTTTTAATTCTAATTAATTATTAGTAAAATAAAATGATAACTATTGTTTAACTAATACCTGTTGATTACATTTATTATATTCTTTCTTAAAAATTGATAAAAATAAGTGCTCGCCCATCTAAGTTTATCGTGAAAGATATTAACTTAGTGCAGAAATTGGTTCGAGAAAACCAGAACATAATAGAAAATCAAAAAAAGAATGTATTACAGCTAAACACAAAGAAGATGCTTTACAACGTACATATGTATGAAATGTATCCAAAATTGTTCACCACAGGATATTATGTTGTTCACAAAACATCAATACTGATAAAGTTTACAACGAAGCAGCTGTTGTATAAAACTATTTCTTAACCAATGACGTTTGGCGGTTTAACTAATGTTAAACCAAAAGCTGTGAATCAAATATTATTGGTTAAACTATTGCTATTAGCTAACTTAATGACTGTAAATTTGGGCCTAAGAGAATAAAACGATCTAAATTTAAGAACAAAATTCTTCAATTTAGATTGCAGAGATCTTAATATTTCAATCTTGAAATTTGGTCAGTAAGATTGACGTTCTCAAATTTAACATAAATTCTTAATTTATAGAATGAATTCTTAAAATCAAAAACGTGGTCTTAAACTTTAATAGCGCAGTCTTAAAATCAAGAACGTAATATTAATTTTAAGATTATATCCTTAAATTGTTAAGAATATGATCTTAATTTAAGGTTTTTATTAAGAAAAAAATCTTGAATTTGATCTTAAAAAAATCAACATTTTATTCTTGAATCAAGAATTTTCGCATTTAACAGACTATAAATATTAAAATGATTTGAATTTTGATGGTAAAATCTTGATTTTAGCACGTTTTTCCCCTGAGTGTTAGACTTAAATAAAGTCGTAGAGGTAAAAAATCTACTTCTGCGCCCTTAAACATTGAAGTGACAAAAGATTGATGGAAATGCAGTTTTTTATAATGCCTCAAACGAGTTTATATCCATTAAATTGACATAAACTTATTAGATTTTACTTCTGCCCAAAACTCGACATTGGACTCAAAGTTTCTCCATTCTCCATCCATTGTTATAGTAACTAGACAAAATGATACTATTAAACTATATTTGGGTACATACTTGCTTAATGTCTTCTTTACATTAATTATGCTTAAAATGTTAAAGTTTGAGGGTATTTCTGCAATCAAGCATTGTACAACCTTATTCGAATTTTTTGAAATGTTCTGCTTTTTGAACGATAGCGTTCCTCGAAAAAAAATAGATATGGAAATTTATTTTTGAGTTTTGGGTCTAGTGCCACCGCCACGAAACAAAAACCACTAAAAATTAATTCAAAAAGCACTGAGCACTAACTTCAAAATTTCTCGCGTCGATAATTTCAAAAAGCACTAGAAACGGTGCGAAAAGCACCGAGTTGACAACGCTGACCATATGCTAATACCTATAAAACAAAATTGCATTATCTTGTAACTTATGTATCTTGAAAAATCTAAAATCTTAAGATAATTTCATACTTATAACTCTAGGTGTTTTGAAGACAATTTAACAAGTAACCTAAATTAAAAACACCTCTTGCTAGAACACTGTCAGGTGAAACAACAATAAAATGAATATTTTTATATTTGCAATTCATTGTTGTTTGCATAGAAAACGAATGGTATTTTGTTTTACATTTTTATGGAAAATTAGAGCAACAATTAAAAAAATAGTTCACATTCAGAAGAGTTTACTTGAAAGAATAATTTTCTCATTGTTTAAATTTAGAATTATAGGGTTACTTTGGAAGATGCGAGAAGACGAAGCAAATAATTGAATACAGACATTATATGTGATCATATTCCCAGTTTTATACAATATAGGAGCCTTTTTACGTACACGTATAGTTTACTTTTGCAAGTCATTTATACTTTTTTTCAGCTTTGCATATTAAAGACCTGCACAAGACGTCTTATAAGAACTTTTAAGACATGAGGGCAATTTCAAATGCTTTACTACAGGGAAATATTCTAAAACAAACGCTAACCAACGTTGTCGGCAATACATTTATTTAACGTATTGCAGGTATGTATAAGAGTAAAGAAGAAAATAGTTCGTGACTGAAAAATTTGTGGTGTTTGTGCTTTTTTCTCTCATTGGTGCGTATACAAACATCATGCATGTACATACATACATACATACCTTCATAATTTTTGTATGCTCTCTTATTTTTCTGCGCACATACAAACGCACACATGCATTTACATTAGTTGTGTGCGCTCGCTTTAAAAAACCTCTCTTAAACACAAACATAATACCTTAACATCTAAATATTACACACCTACCCAAACGTACAATATGCAAAATAACAAGCATGCATGTATCAACAGTACTTCTTTTCATTGTTTGTTATAAACAAGACGTCTTGTCGACATCGCTTGTTAACAGTCATATATGTACACGTACAGCAAATACAACCATCGTACTTCGTTTATACTGTGACAGCATTTATTATTGGCTTAGTATAATGCATGCCTAGTATTTACATTTCAAGACTGCTTACGCAGGTCACTATTGCATATGCTGCCTAAAACTTCGCCAGTATTATATGCATATTATATTTGATATATTTTTCAAGTCAGCCTATGTTTTTTAATTCGTGTATAAATCATGTTTTGTAATTTTTGTTTCAAATCTTTTGCCTTGACTAAGGTCAAGAATTAATTTTTTTTTAATTCTGTGTATCTATTTTCTTCTGATTGATTGTTTTTATTGTTGCCATTTTCCCAACGGTTCCCAGAGAAAAACAAATAAGAAATTTATCCACAACAGAAAAATTTCAATTTTTTCTGCTGCGTATGCATGAACTGATAATGTTCTTGAAGTTTGTTGCTGACCCCTGACAGAAATAGTTTAATCTCATTTCACAATTAATTTACACAAAGATCATACATGCACTACTAAACGACATGTGATTACACATAAATGCTGAATGACTTTAATGTGGGAGTTTAGAAATTATTGCACACAGAAAGTTCTTAAAGGAAAATGCATGTTAATGAAGAAGTCAATTTCATTTTTAAGTGAATACATACATATGTACATATTTACATATGCATGTACATACATATGTGTGTATGTGTACATTTCAGATATTTAGTGCAGTCTCAAAATGCAAAGAATATGACGCTTATAATTTAAAAATTGCTTCAGCTTAATCAGTAGTTCTAATCTATTAGCCTTTGTGAAAAGTTCTAAATGACTCTCAGCAACCATAATTAGTAGGAGCTCGTCTTCTGGGCATCACAACGGGATAAATGTTTTATGGCTGGTTTCGCTTTTGATACAAGCCAACGTAATTGTTTTGACATTTTAAAGCTTTCCGCCTCTAAAAGAATACCCTATGACAGCTATTATAATCTCTAATTTAAACGTTTAATAAGCAAGTTGAATTCCTACAGTGATTTTAATTAAAACTATGAGACTGCCAAATACGTCTTAAGCAGGAAAGTACGAATTAATATTAATTAAAATAAGAACAAGTAAAATGTTTTAAAACTTATTTGTGTAAGTTTAGTGACATTACGAAAATTACATATTTTTTGGGAACTATGAATCAGAAATGGAAAATAAACTTTAAGTTTAATTATCAAAGCAAAAAGTCTACAAGATACGAGTAAATTAGTATTTCCTGTCGCTAGTTGGTCCATTTTTTATCTATTGTCCAGAATTTAATATTTCGTTCTATGGTAGTGCTTATGTTTTTGTCGTTGTTTTAAATGTAAGTATGTATACATACATATGTATGTATGTATATATTTCTATTGCCAGCAATTGTCAACCTCCACAGAATCATATAAAATTTTCCTTTACGCTTACTTCGACGTCCCTCATCATATACATACCTACCCACCTTAATAAAAGAAAATCTAAAATAATTAGTAGCCACCGACAATAAAAACTAAAACTAACATTTTAATTATGTAATACGGTTTATGTATGTCTATCCAGCAAGCGAAATCTGGCTAATTAAGAAAGTGTAAATGGTTAGATAAAAATATATGTACATAAAATAATATAGAGACTATTGATGTACAGGAAGTGCAGCGACAAAACCTAATGTGGTTTAATTTATTAAAGTTTTTGAGTAATACATATGTACATACATATGTGCTGCTCTATCGTACGTTCAGACGTAGTGGTACCGCGCTAGAAGCTAGTGTAGTGAAAATGCGCAATATATAAGTCATGTGTCACTCAACAGGTTATTTACCTGCACATACCATGGAATCGTATTATTAGCTGACTTACTTAAAGTACAGGTTATTTACCTGCAAATACTTAGGAGTCATATTATTGGCAAGTAATTGGGTATTCTCTCTACACATCCATATTTGCTTAGGTTTAAGTTTTATTGTTCAAGTATTAACTATAAGTATTTTAATTTTTAGATTATAAGAGACAGTTGTAAACAGACAAGTAAATAAATGAGTTGAAACAACTTAACACTAGACTCTTGAGGAAGTCAACTCAAAATTGACAAATTCTGTATTCTGTATTATTTTTTTTTTTGGCAAAGATGTATTATGTCCAGTCAGGTCGGTAAGGTCGGTTAGTTTAAACAGCGACGATATGTACATTCAGTAAGCAAAATTCGCATTCGTACACCCTCAACGTTTACAAGAGAAAATCTCTTGTAGTAAAATAAATAATTATTCTAAAAAAAAAAATAATGAGTTAGGGTCTTACTATATTAAGGTAACGACATATACATACATACATACATTTGTATGTGTCATCAATTCTGTGGCAATAAGGGAAAAGTGCTAAAGTCATATTTGACTGTTTTGCATGAGAGCACTTTTAAGCTTTCTGCTAGGAACACAACTGGGACGAACGACGAATTTTTCGGTGCGAACTTTCGTCATAA
The DNA here is from genome assembly GCA_905220375.1 of Tachina fera. Taxonomy (NCBI): domain Eukaryota; kingdom Metazoa; phylum Arthropoda; class Insecta; order Diptera; family Tachinidae; genus Tachina; species Tachina fera. The sequence continues at coordinate 46,756,872 of LR999964.1, read as the reverse complement.
AAAATAAAACACATTTGTGCATATGAAAATGAACACAACACCGCCGTACAACGAAATTCTTCGTTCTTCTTTATATATTTGTTTAATAAAATATCAAAATGTAAACAAAATACGCAATTTCATTATCAAAGGAGTATGCTAGAATAACTAAAACGTGCTAGTGACTATCTGTTTCCAGTGTCTTCATATGGTCCCTAAGGAAGTTCCAATGTCAGTAGTTGCTTTTCAATGACACGCACATGTTAAACGTCTATAGCAAAAAGCATTGAGTGGGGTATAATTAGTCAGTAGTACTGGTGACAAAGTCAATAGTGAATCATCGATAGTTTTCCACCCCTAGCTAGTAGTAGTGTGCACTTTTCTTTGGATTGTGTGTGTATTTGTTGTTGCATTTTAAAGAAAAGCTACGATACTTTGCATTAACACTTACGCAAGACCATTTTGCATTAAACATCGAACACCGCCATTGTGTACTCATTACCATTAGTATCACAACGGTAACGCTGTATGTTTATAAATACCCATCGGTAAAACTCAGAAGACCTTCTTGGTTGCAGGCCTTATTAAAGAAATCTTTCGCATTAATTATACGATACACATTCCACAATCGCTTCCAAGAGAAGGGAGAAGAGAAGGAGTAACATGTTTTGTTTTGTTTTTTTACCAAAGCAAAAAACAAAATCTGTTAGTTTGAAGGCCTTCCAAAATCTCTGGCGAAAGAAGCAACAGAAGGCCTGCTCCGCAATGACAACGCGTGTAAAAGAGAGTATGAGTATGGAATGGAGCGAACAGGCCTTGTGCATCCAAAAGAGGGCGTACAGAGGCCTTCTAGAAGGCATCCCTACTCCTTCTAGTTCCCGCTGGGTATGTCTGTGATCCGTAAAATAAAATATGTTTGTGTTGGTGAGAAAAATGAGAGTAAAATAAGGCTACACTAGAAGAAAAGTTTTGTAATTCAAAATACATGCTATGGTTACACTGTGCTAGTTCAAAAATGGCACAAGCGTGGGACCGGGTGGGTAAACCTAATTCAGGTACGCTGAATCCAATGGTGCTAAACATTCTTTTTAGGTACGCTCTAGTTTAAAAAGTAATGACGATTGAAAACTTGATTAAAAGCACCGAAAAATTGCAATTTTCCCCAGTTTTCTACTATTCATTCATTTTAATATCAATTAAACGAGCATATTATGGATAAACGTGCGTCCTAAGGACATTTCTCAAAAAAAAAAATTGCAAAAAAATTTTTAAAAATTGACCCAAAAAATTCGAAATAAATCATTTAATATTTTAATTTTTTTGATAAAAGTTTTCTCAGGACGCATATTCATCAATACATGTTTTTCAGGCAATATACATATATCGACATAAAGGTTAATAAATGGTAGAAAACTAGAAAAAGTATATAATTTTTAGGTGCTTTTAGCCAAGTTTTCAATTTCAATTATTTTTTAAACAAGAGCTATCTTAAAAATAAATTGTTAGCAATATTGGATTCAGCGTACTCGAATAAGGTTTACCCACTGGTTTCCCAGCTTGTTACAAAAAAAAGATTCGTATTCGATTGTTTGTTATTGTTTGAATATTTTTTGAATTTAATAAAAAGTAAAAAATCTAATGATCCATTCAACAATATAGTGTATAAATTACAAATTAAATTTATTTACAGCGCTGTGAAAACTATTAAACTGCATTTTTAAATTATCTTCCCTATTACTTTTATATGTTTCATAACATAAAATGCAATCCATACTGGCAAATTTTATAATTATTTTTTGCTGTCAAATTTATTAAATTTGAACTTTAATTTCGTTCGGTGTGCCCAAAAAAAATAAACAAAAAAACAGGAAAAAAGTCGTACATGCGTGCACAACTTCATTCGTCATTTTCTTGTTCACAATTGTGGTATGGTGTGCCACTAATGTCAAAGATTTTATAGTTTGGGCAGAGTTTCCAAACGAGCAGATTTATCTGTATTTCGCGGTTTTTTGAACAGTTTAGCAGTAGTAGAATTTTTTGTTTCAAATATAAGTTTTTCTTTTCTTTCTTTTCTTCATATCAGTGACAAGCTTATTCATAAGCTCACTCTTGTCGTAATTCTATAAAACCCCAGATCAAGAAGCATATGATAGGAAAAAAATTGTTAATTATATAAAAAAATTCTTTAATTTTTTAATGCAAGTTGCAAAAATTATGAAAGCAAATTATTCCAATACGTTTCTACGGTGAAGAACTTTTATAAAAAAAGCACAAGAAAAATGTAAAAAGTATTGTCATTTTCTTTTTGTTTTCTATTGAATCATAATGATCACATTTACTTTTTTGCAGCATTATATACTTGTAAGTAATTAAAATTATTGTTAAATTGAAAATTTGTTTAATTTAGGTAGATATAACACTTTTGTGAAGAAAATATCCCGAAAAATCCCGAAATCCCGGGATTTGATTGAATCCCGGGATCATAAAAACCAGTCCTGATTGGCATCTCTAGTACTCGTACATACATACATAATGTGAACTAATAAAAACCAAGGTATGTAGCAAGGCGAATTCAGTATCAGGTGACCGTATCGGTACAACAATTTTACAACACAAAAAACAACATGTAGTTTGCTATGCTAGAAAACCAATCTGTCAAAAGATTTCTGAGCAAATTTTGACATTTTGGTTCAAATTGCTCAATTTTGTATCAACAGCTGATAATCAGCCGGGCTGATAAGGTCACCTGATACTGAATTCGCCTTGGTATGTAGTTCACATTTTCGAATGTAAAAATTTGTGGTGTCATGTTGTGTTCTTTGCCTAAAAAAGGTTACAAGATATTGAAACTTGGTATTTTTTAAATAAAATATAACTTATTGCAAACTTAACGATTTTTTTAATTTTAAATTCACTTTTTATATTAAATATCTACTGAAAAAAAATAAAATTTAGTACATTGATTCATTGTACAACTATTATCAGTAAAAAATAAGTGGTCACATTACTGGATAGTTCATTATATTGGAAGTTCACATTACGAAAGGTCACTGTAGGTATATATTTTGGTTTTGCCTATGTACAAAACGATTAGAATATGTATGTTAAAATTTTTTGTCTTTATGGGAATTGTTTCGTTTATTTCTGTATTCTGGTCTTGGCAACTCTTTTCCAAAGACATTTACTATACACACTGTTGCCAACTTTTAAATTTTAAAATCACCACATTTTTCTAACCACTCATGTCACCAATTCATTGCAACATGGTCTTAACTCCAAAGCATTATTTTGGTATGTGTGTATATGTTTTATGAGTTTAAAATGGAACAAGCGGGGGACCGGACATACAATTAAATCAAGATATTAAGCAAAAGGTGAGGGTGCAAATCAATTGTATGAAATTTACCTTATTTTACATTGTTTATTTTTTCATTAATATTTTTTGGATTAAACTTTTTCTATTTTCTTTTTCTAATCTTTTTGTTAGTATGAAATGTTCCTATACTTTGAATATAAGATCTTATCTTGTTGTATAGGAAATGGAAATAAATAAATTAAATTAAATTAAATTAAATTACTTGCTAATAGCAGCGCTATAGAAGAGAATCTTTAAAGCATTTTCGGCATTTTTTATCTGATTTGCTTTTCCGGGCCTCCTATTGATAAATGAAATAAGGAAATAACTCACATGCAAAGAGAGGAAAACTGTCTGAATGAAATTACCATAAAAAATTTATGAAACGCGCCAAATCCCAATACATGTAAAGATATTAGAAAATTTGCAAATGAGAGTAGGAATTCTAAATAGAATGATAGTGTCTCCAATTATTTTTCTCATCAAAATAATGACACTGTTGCATTGAGATAATATGCAGAATAATTCAGCATATGAATCTTATTTTATCATTTGTAAAAACTTTATAAATATGGCTTTGGAGACAGCGTGATCGTTTGACTGACTAAAGTGGCAAATCGCCACTTTTTCGACTGCCTTGCCACTTTTTGGATCCCTGAACTATATAAAAATACATTAAAAATAAAAAGTTAAGTGTAGTTTTCTGTTTTTTTTAATTTTGTCCCTTTTTTTTTGATAAATTCCATTTTTGTGTCACTTTTTGCAAAATGTCATCGATCATCCTGTTTGGATAGAGTTGTTTTTACCTCAAAACTAAAACTACTTTCTGCAAAACTGCATAAGTAGCTTTTTGAGTTCTGACTTATCGTAATAAGGAAGCGAAGTATTGTATAGGGAATAATTAGAGTACTGTTTCATTGCGGAAGTTTACACGGGATTAATTATGATGGCACAACATGCCAGTTTGTTGGCAAATTGGGTGAAGAGAGTGGTTTTTTGGTTGGCATAATTTTTCAACCAGCTTCAATCCCGCATTAGCAGCACAAAACCGATACATACACACTTGCGAAACCACAGGTTCGGTGTTTTTTATTTTACAGAGCGTATTTAATCTTTAGTTGGCCATCGTAGTGGAAACATGAATTTAAAAGAAGAAGGGGGTTGGTCACTTCAACAATCTTTAGAACTAATAAGTGAATTTATTCTTTTTTCGTGTTGAATAAATTATATCAGTATTATTTATAAAAACTATTAAGGCTTTATTGACTTTTTAAGAAAATTTTTTATGAACATTTGTTTTAAAAAACATTTTTAAAGCCTTAATAAGTTTTATAAATAAGGCTGTATGAAAATAAAATGATCGAGATTTTAATTCTTTTTAAAAAAAGTTACAAAAAGTACTTCTGGATAATGTAACTATTTACAATTATGAATACATTTTCGCATTAATTCATAAAAGAAAATGAAAACAATTTTTTCATTTTAATTTTTTAGTAAATATGGCCAATAATAAAAAATTGCTCATTCAATGGTAATACCATTTTTCCTGCAAGTATGTTCCGATACGTTTATAACGAAAACCAAACTTCAAATGAATAAATAAAACACTAACACACACAAAGCTGTGTATACGTATACATTTTATGCCAGATTAATTAGTCTCGTGCAATTTGGAAAAGAACAAAAATTGTGCGGCTTAAAAATTGTTCTCGTGTAAACTACCTCAAAACGAAGACATTTTTATTAAACACTAAAACACTGCTAAAAGCACTCAGTTGACCACACCGACAGTCAAAACAAAAGCAACGAAATAAATAACGGTAAAAGCTTCATTCAACATTTGCAAGAAAGAAAGAAAAACACGTAATGAAATCAAAAGGAATGAATGGAAAATAATACTCACACAACACTAATTAAAGAAAACGATATTCTTTTTATTAAATTATAGAACTTTTTTTCTTAGTTTTCACATTTGCAAGAAACTGTTTTATATTAAAAGGATTGGCACAAACAAAAACAAACTGGCGAAATACAATTGATTGCGCCTATGAATGAAGTATTATACAAAAGAAATTGAAAGTAAAGGAATTAATACACAGACACAGCGAATGTATTCTCTCAGTTGATGAGCGCGATAAACTGAAAACAATTTGCATTTGATTTCTGAAAAAGAGCTAGCTGCAGAACAGGGTTGCCGTTGAAAAGTTCTAAAAAGTATCATAAAAAGGGTATTTGAGAAAAAAAATTTCAAAATGGGTATTTTAAAGTTAAATAGGGTCACGTTTTTTGTGAAGAAAAAAATAAAAATTAACATTTATTTTAATTAAAAACAAAACAAAAACACGAATTTCAACAATTAAATACATTAGACTAAAATAAAATTAAGTAACATAGGTACTTTAATTATAAATCCAATTAAATCCTTTCACTGGCCAGATCGTAAAAATTATCGGATGAAGCTAATAATTTTTTCAAATGGATATAGGTAGTCAAAACAAAAGTAAGTTTTAATTTACAGGTGAAAAAACATTAGGAGCAAACGCCAGGTAAAGAATAGTGAATACCGTTTCCGGACAGTATTGCCGGTTGACAAGTAATGAAAAATCACATTTAAATTTTATTTATAAAAATTTTATTAAGATTAAAAATTAAGGTGTGTAAGTTAAAATACATACCTACATATATTTTAATTGTAATACTCCCAGAAATAATTTGCATCTGGAATCAGAGATTTGGATGTCAGATTTTTTGCAATATTTTCACCATTTATTGGCTTTTATATCGACCAAAGCAGTAAAATGATCGACACCATCGGACCGAATATTGCCAACTTGACGAAGAACTCTTTTTCCAATACCTGATATGCTATACTGTTCCTTATCCAATTTTTGAGTAAATGATTGCCCTAAGGCATTTATGGCCTATTTCCCACCTGCGAAAGAAAACGTTCGACTTAAAATTTATATGGAAAACAACAATAAAGTATGAAAATTTGTTTTTGTTTTCAATATAAATTGTAAGTCGAACGTTTTCTTTCGCAGGTGAGAAATAGGCCATTATTTTGTTAAAATTATAGGTACAAAGGGATAAATTAAAAAAAGGGTCATAAAAAGTGTCATTGGCCCGAAAAGGGTCAAAAGTGATACTTTAGTTGCACAATGGCAACGCTGCTGCAGAATCAAATATACTTTTACTACATGAATCAAAGAATTTTTGATTCATTCTTTTACTATATGTAGTACAAGGAAGGCATTGAGAATTTTAAAATTGTACCAACAACTTTATATAAATTGTACTTTTTTGATCTTAAATGTACTCAAATAATTTTTTAGTTCAAATTTCATATTTTTCTTTGTTTTTATAATCGACTTTACGGAATCGTTTTCACAAAATTTGCCTATGCCCTAATTCTGTTCGACGATTGTGCCGTCTTGTCTGTGGACGTAAAAAAGAAGCAGTTATGATTCTTTAAAACAATAATCAGTTATTGTCTACGCTAGAAGGCTCGTGTATTTGCTTCATAATTTTGTCCCAAAAATTATTTTCAATTATTATTATTATTATTTTTTAAATTATTGTATAATAATTTAATTTAATTTTTATGTTTTAAATACTACATGGTAATAATATTTTTATTTTTCATTATCAAAGACAAGAACAATTTTTGAAGAAAATAATTTAGAGAATTCAAACACAAGAACTCAAAAGTATTTTCAAACAAAAACGTCCTAAATCTTCTTACTGAATTAGGGGGTTATAAGTTACACCTGTTTAAGTTGAAATTTAAAATATACAAATGATTTGTAAATGATCTAGTTCACATTTTTTTGATTTTCTTGCAGCTTTTTTGCTTTCACAAGACTGTTTTCAAGGAGAATAGCGTGAGTTTCATTGATCAAAAGTGAAAATGGACATATGCAATCGTTTGAAAAGAAATTCGGAGGAAACTGCGCAGATTCCTTAAATGTACTTAATTAGTCATTGGTGCTTTCCGAGTTTAAATAGTACCAAAAAAGGTACAATTCTATCAACTTTGCCATCCCAGATGTAGTACATGCATACAAACATACATATGTATGTATGTAAGTGCGTATGGATGTGGGAAGAACGTACTGAAATGGTGTGTTGCATATTTAGTAAGTCATGTCTTAGACTTGGCAGTTTTTCTTGAAGCGGCACCGACGGTTTCTTGTTCAATTGTCCTATTGTTTTAATGAAGCGAATGAAATAACAAAAGAAAATTGAAGTAACTTTTCTGTACAAGCAAGTCAACCCCCTCTTCTTTCTTCTTTCCACACTCTTCGACAAACTCAGACTTGCTTCAAGAAAAACTGCCGCGTCTAAAGCATGAGTAAACAGTGTTAAACTTAAGCTGCAATTAGACGTGACATGGCCATAACGCCGTAGCCATAACTAAACCAAAATTTCATTGGTTTCTATGGTAATGGCTATGGCGAGTCACATATAAACAAATGCAGTGTTGCCCATTAGTTTGGTTCCAACGGCTGTTTTCTATGACTATGGTCACGTCTGATTCCACCTTTAATTATTATACATTCTTATTAACAACCAGAACCAAAATGTCGAAAGGAAACGCTCCTTGGACAATTTATAAATAGGTATTGAAAATAGAAATAATTTTTTTTTATTTTATTGTTTTCAATACTTGCACATTAGAGGTTTTTTCAAAAATGTGCATAATTTTTTTAATTTTCACAGATCGAAAAAATTAGTAGTTATGAATTTCCACTACCGATTTCTGTGTCTCCTGTTTGTAACTTGTGAACAGTTCTCACATCACATAACAATATCGATCAGCTGTTTCCTACCGTTGCAGGTACTTACATATGTATTTACATTTCATTACAGTCGGATAATTGGACCTTTGTTGAATAAAAGTTTATTACATAATAAGAAATAAAATATGTATGTATATAAATACAAAAACTTGAATTGAACTTACAAAAATGATCAACATATGTACATACATAAGTATGTATGTAGGTACCTATAGTTTCTTTTTACTCTGTTTTTCACATGAAATTTTAAAATTACAAATTTTCCTAAAAAGTCTTATGCCCTAATTCTGTTCCACGATTGTGCCGTCTTATCTATGGAAGGAAAAAGCAGCAGTTATGATTCTTTAAAACAATATATAATTATTTATTGTCTATGCTGGAAGATTCGTGTATTTGCTTTATTTATGACTTTGTTAAAAACTTTATGTGCAACACATATTTTTTCAAATATTTATCAAACTATTGTATACTAGTGGCCTGAGAAAGCAGTCTTGAAATGGAAATACGTCATGTTTTTTACATGTATTCTCGTGGCATGCATTATACTAAGCCAATAATAAATGCTGTCGTACTAAACGAAGCACGATGGTTGTATTTGCTGTACGTGTACATATATGACTGTCTTGTTTATAACAAACAATGAAAAGAAGTACTGTTGATACATGCATGCTTGTTATTTTGCATATTGTACGTTTGGGTGTGTTTGTGTAAGATTTAGATGGTAAGCTATTATGTTTGTGTTTAAGGGAGGTTTTTTTAATGCAAGCACACACAACTCATGTAAATGCATGTGTGCGTTTGTATGTGCGCAGAAAAATAAGAGAGCATACACAAATTATGAATGTATGTATATATGTATGTACATGCATGACGTTTGTATACGCACCAGTCACGAACTATTTTCTTTTTTACTCTTATACCTGCAATAAGTTAAACAAATGTATTGTCGAACACGTTGTTTAGCTTTTGTTTCAGATTTCACTGTAGTAAAGCATTTGAAATTTCCCTCATGTCTTAAAAGTTCTTATAAGACGTCTTTTGCAGGTCTTTATTGTATACCTATACTTTAATTTAATTTTTATGTTTTAAAAACAGCAATAATATTTTTATTTTTCATTATGAAAGACAACAACCATTTTTGAAGAAAATAATTTAGAGAATTCAAACACAAGAACTCAAAAGTATTTTCAAACAAAAACGTCCTAAATCTTCTTACTGAATTAGGGCATTAATCAAAACACTTGGAACATTTTTTCTATTTTTCAAGAAAATTTAAACCAAAAAAATCCAATTTGGAACATTATAAAGAAAGTTACCTAGCTAGGTACCCATAAACAAAAAAAATTTAAGGTAAATGATTTTTTGAAAATTTAATATCTTTTGAACGAGTTATCAAAATAATCTCAAAACTTAACAGGAAAGTTCTTTTGAAGAGTACTGAACAATATCACAAAATTGGGGAGACAAAAGAAATGCAAACCCTCGGATTTGGCGTGGAATGCACCATATACTATACATACTAATGTAAGTATACATATGTAGATGCAGCTGTAGGGGCGGTGGTGACCAATAAGTTTAGAGGTGAAAATTGTTGGTTTGTATACTTCCAAAGCACGCTATATTTTAACGGTACTTGTAGTAGAATGTCAGAAGAAAGTTGATAGCAGAAGCTAATAAAAAGTATTACGTGTTGAAAAGAATTTATTCATTTTTGCACATTCCATTAAGTTAATTTGTACTTACAAGAAGAAGGATGCAAAAAATAGTTTTTAAATACATAAAATTTGTTTTAGCTTTAGAAATTGAAAAATAATTATAAGACAACGTCGTTTTCTTTTGTTTCATTACGTAACTACGAATTCAATGGGTAGATGCATAAGAGAAAAAAGTGCTTAAGGCTGAGTTTACATCTGGCATTTCTTGTGTGTCATTTGCCTAAAAAAGTGTAAGCAACTAATTACTAATGAAAAACTGTTTGATTCATGCATGTACTTATTGATTTAAACAGTTTCCAATCATGTGGGATTCTATATAATAGTCTACTAATTATGTATGAAACTGCTTAACTTAATAAATACATGTCTCAATCAAACAGTTTTTCAATAGTAATTAGCTGGTTACGCTTGTGTGGCACATGGCACACAGATGTAAACCCGGCCTAAGTCATATTTTTTATTTATTTTATGGGAGAACAATTTTAAGCGTTCCAGTCGATTTTAAGGAATTTATTTATTTTACAGTTAAATTGCAAAATTCTCTAATAACCTTTATTTTTTAAGCATACATTGTTCTACACACTATAGCTAATACATTTGAGTTGAAATATGTATATCAAAGTATAACCTAAATTAAACTCTATAATTCCAAATGAGATGTGAGGTCTAAAAACGATAAGTAGTAAGTCATTGTGTTCTAACTTCCTGAAAAATCTCACAAATTGATGAGATTTTGACCAGACGTAATTTCGAATATGCAGATTACGCAGTCCAAGAACAGCGATGCCAACTATTTACAACCCAAACGCGCTATTGCGCTTCTCAAAACGCGCTAGCACGTGCTAAGTTACAACATTGTCAACTATTTACAGCTAAAACGCGCTATTTACCTACGCGCTAAATTAAATTTTAATAAAAGTCAATGTATGTATCAGTAAATAAAAAGTTTTTGGTAACCCTTTTTCAGATTTCAGAATCAGAATCGCGTTCCAAATATTCGAAATCTTTAGTTTTTATTTGAAGGGAATTTTATTTGCGAAAGCTGAATCAAAAACAAACTTTAAAATTGTTATCAGAGTTTTGGATACTAGAAAATTGTTAAATTTATAAAAAAAAATTTTTGAGCTGAAATGATGTTATCGACTTTATTCAAAACGCGCTAATGTGGCACGTTTATTTTTTATTAAAAGCGCGTTTTGCATAGTTAATTGGCATCGCTGTCCAAGAAAGTTTGAATTTTTACCTAAAAAACAGCCAAAGAAGCACGGATAAAGTTCGGCAAAGATCCGCGAAATTTAACCAAAAGAAAAATGGTTTCGCAATAAAATATTTTTCCCAACCTTTCCTGCAAATTTACTTCTGCAAAAGCTTTAACTGATAAGAAAAAAACTCATTAGTATTTCCGATTCTTTTAGGTATACCTACGAGAATAAATACTTATGTATCTAGGTTGTCTTTAATCTATCTTTATTGCCAAATAAAAACAAACATTTCATTCACTTCCTTATTTAAGGAAATTCGCTTGAATTAAATTGTTACTTTCTGACAATAATCCGAAAACCATTTGTAATGCCAACAATTAAACACCCAAACATAAACTATGCACATACATACATACATATGTATGTACATACATACATATATACGTTTCTCTGTTCTTTTGTACAAATTGTCTATAATTGATCACCGTGTATGATCAATGTATTTCGGCAATTATCAAATAAACTCAACAAACAATTTGAAACCAAGCAGGGATCAAACGTCAAGACCGCATTAGCTAATTGCAATTGTTCTAGAGACGAGCAAATTTACCGCACACAGTCAAGTCAGGCGTACAAGGATTTTTGATTTTCTTTTGCAAAAAAAAAAATCTAATGAAGAAATTTTTATCAATAAAATAGCCAGACTTGTGTATTTCAAATGAAATCGATTTTCAAAAAATGCGGTGGTAGAAAATCACAATTTTTAACTGCCAGAACCCTCTGTTTGTTTATTATCATTGTTAATGACTGACACGCTCATTTTATCTGTATTCCTTTAAATTTTCCGTAACACACACCGATTCCAAATAAACTCCAACAAAGACCAAAAAGGGAAATACAAAAAATCGCCTTTATTTAATATTCTGGGCGATAATGTATTTTCTGTGTGTTTTATTGTATTAACGTTGTCAACGTTTCTTTTTTGGCCTTTAGGTTTGCTGTTAAAATTTCTATTTTTTTTATTATGTCCTAAATAGTGTTATGAAAGTCCTTTGTTGTTTTTAGTGTCTGTTTTACTTCTTTTTTTTCTTTTTTTGTTTGTTACAAAACACGCAAACTTCGCCACATGACGTCATCTTGGGTGTTTTTGATGCCATTAAATATTTTTCCCTGATTTTATTGGCTCAATATTGAATAGTAGAAAAATAAATATTTTTATTAAAAAATTTTGATTTTGAAATGCTTTTTTGGAAGGCGAATTGTACATCTAAATAATAACCATGATATAAATATATACGGCCCTATGTGTAAGCAAAAATTGGCATGAAGTTAGCAAAAGTGACGAAATTGAATTAAGTGGTAACGAGTACCTCCATACAATTTGACATTAAAAATGTTCGCATTACCTAATCTTAATCCACCTCTAAGTCCTAGCATGATTTTTAATGTGAAGTTTCATGGCAAAACTATTTAAGATCATGTTAAATTTTGCCACTTATGCTAACTTCATGCCAATTTTTGCTTAGACATAGGTGCGATAAGGTCTTAACCACTTTTGACTCACATTTTTATTTATTCACTAAGGTGAGGTAAGGAGATTTAGGAAGTTTTTGTTTGAAAATACTTTTAAGTTCTTGTTTTTGAATCCTCTAAATTATTTTTTCAAATATGGTTGTTGTCCTTGATAATGAAAAATAAAAATATTATTGCCATGTTTTTAACCCTTATGTATGTGCGCACCTAGGTACCCGGGTACCTTTGGCGTTTTCAACCAAAATTTTATCATTGAAATTGATAACATACATATCTGAAACTTCTTGAGAACTAACAACTTTCAAAAAATTTTGTTTTTTTGCAGCCGTACACATAATTTTTTTTTAATTTGCGTGAGAGACCGATTTACTCTTAACACCCTTAACTGCGCACCAAGGTACCGGGGTACCTGTACGTATTTTATATGAGAATGCTGCCATTGCAATTATCTTTTTTGATGTTGTTAATAGCTCTGCATAAATAAATAAAAGTCTGTATAAAATATAAACGTAAACAATTTATTTCATGAAATAAGCAAACAGAAACATAAAAAGAAACAAAAATTCAATAAATAATAAAAAGAACGATATAAAATTTTAGTGCGGATCTTTCGAGCAGTTTGTAAATACTGGTCGACTGATCGAATATTCATTGCAAATTGGCTTTGAACAGCCGATACAAGCCTTACGAGATTTTCTCTGCTTCATTCGTAGCTGCGAGCACACGTGACAACTTCCTACTAAAGGAATACGACCGCTTTTGTCCTTTGTTTGTAAACTGGATATGGGCGAAGTTAGAGGTTCAAAGTCTCGTGTATAAAAAATTTGTATCGCGGATGCCGTCGATGACTGTGAACTTATATTTGTATTTTTAGCACGTTGTTTTACATTTTCCTGACAAAGATCAAAGCTTAAATCTTTTAAAAATTTTCTACGACGATCAGTAGATTTATGTTGGGTACTAAATTCCATATATATAATATATGATGCTACAGCTGCTATATCAATAGCATTAAAAAATATTGCCAACGGCCATCGACTTGTTCCACGTTTGCACGTATATTCACCCAATAATTTATCCATATTATCAACCCCTCCTTTAGTTTTGTTGTAATATGTTATAATACCCGGTTTTGCAAACGTATTCGATTCCACGTTAGAATCAGCATGCATGGTTGATAGCATAACTACTGCCTTCTTCTTTTTTGACACATATGTTTTTTTTTTTTTTATGCATGTTTTTTTTTATTTATTGTATCTTCATATATGAACTAACAATAAGTATTCAAATCTTAAATCTAACATATAATTAATAGGCCCGACCAATGCCAGACCTAACTAAGTGATAGTTGTAAATAATACATAAGTAGTGATAAGCAAAAAAAAAAAAAAAAATAAAAAATTTCAAGCAACTTCATTCGGATTGTTTAGTATTAGAGCCCTTGTATCTCTTTTTTTTAAGCGGATGTGTCCAGTAAAGTTCAAAATGTTACGAGCAAGCGGATTAGGATGTGACTCGAGTTTCGTTAGATATTTGCCTGCGTATTTTGCAATTTCTTCAATCACTAGTGGCATATTTAAATCACGATGTATATTTGAATTCTTAATGTACCATGGAGCAGATGTTATTAACCTTAAAATTTTGTTTTGTCTTCGTTGAATTCTCTCTACATTGGAGGCAGAAGCAGTGCCCCATAACTGGATACCGTAACACCATATTGGTTTTAAAAGCGACTTGTATATTAAAAGTTTGCAGTCTAGGCTGAGTGTTGAATTTCTGCCAATCAGCCATTGTACCTGAGTTAATTTTAGTTTTATTTGAGTTAACTTATAGTCAATGTGATGTTTCCATGTAAGCCGTCGATCGAGGTGTATACCAAGATATTTCACATGTGAATGTTGAGGAACAACTTGATTATTAATCCGAATGGGGGAACAAGTATCTCTTCGTAAAGTAAATGTTATATGGACACACTTTTGTTCATTTACCTTAATTCTCCATAAGTTTAACCATAGTTCCATCTGGCTAATGTGTTCCTGGAGTTTTCGGGATGCCTCATCAGGGTTTTCGTGCATACTAAGGCAGGCGGTATCGTCGGCAAATGTAGAAGTGTGGATACTACTGCTCACAGGCATATCACAAGTATAAATCAAATATAAAAATGGCCCCAGTATACTCCCCTGTGGCACACCGGGGTACCTTCATAGCGAACAGTCGATTAGCGGAATTTTTTCTTACATACCAAACTAAAAAAAAATTATACAAAAAAATATTCGTAGTACATATTATTCGTAATAGGTACATAGTGACTTTAATAAATAAGCTTTATTGCTTTGATAATATTTTTTACATAGTGGAAATAACAAATACAAAAAAAGCAAACAAAAAAAATATAAACAGTGACATTGAGGAATACTCTATACGAGTAACTCAAAAACAGACAAACAATCATAAATTACAAAAGCAAAAAAAACCGTAAGCAAAAAAACACAAAAAGTGCCCTTGAGGAATACTCTGTATGAGTGCCTCAAATACAAAAAAATATGAAGTGAGTTCTAACGGCAGAAATGCCTATTTTACTGTGAGTTCTGAAGCTCTTAATGAAAATAATAGAAATAATAAATCTAATGAAAGTGTTTTTTTAACGGCAAAACCAATTTTTCGTCAGCGATCAACTTCGCTTTGTCCAATGCCAAATAGTAGTGATTCATTAACATTGCAATTGCCTAGTACTTCTTCATATAAGTCAGTAATATCATCCCCTTCAGGCTCGTATTCGTCACTTAACAAAGTTATCACTACAGATAACAGTATTTCAAAACCCAAGGTGCAAGTCGGTATGGACAGATATATAACTGTGGTAAAGCGTGGGCGAAGCCCAAATTCTTCAAAACTTTCATCCGCTCCAAAAATGTCTAGGGATAACAGCGCATCCTCAATTAATCGCCAAAACCGTTTTAAAATTTTGCAAGATGAAAACGACAAACCCGAGGCATCGTCGAATAAAACATCCAAGCCGCCACCAATCTACTTAAGAGAGAAAAATTCAAATGCCCTTATTAAAAAATTAATTTCGGTCGTTGGTGAAAATAAATTCCACATTGTCCCAATAAAACGTGGCAACATCGATGAAACGAAAATTCAAATTTATGACGAAAAGGATTTCCGCAAAATGGTTTCTGAATTTGAAACAAATAAAACAAGCTTCTACACATACCAGCTTAAGAGCGCTAAAGGCCTGCAGATCGTATTGAAGGGCATAGATTCTTATGTTGTCCCTGAAGAAATTAAAGATGCACTAGTCCTCCAGGGATTTAAGGTAAAGAATGTATCAAACATATTTAACAAAGAAAAAGTACCCCAACCCCTATTTCGTGTTGAACTGGAGCCAAATGATATACAGTTGAAAAAAAACGAGACTCATCCTATTTATAGTCTTAAATACCTTTTATACAGAAAAATCACAGTTGAAGAGCCACATAAGCGTGCAGGTCCCGTGCAGTGTCATAATTGCCAAGAATATGGCCATACAAAAGCTTACTGCAATTTACCTACAGTGTGTGTTATCTGCGGTGAATTGCACGGTACTGCAAGTTGTACCAAACCAAAAGATCAAGTGGAAAAAAAATGCAGTAATTGTGGAGGTAATCACACCGCTAACTACAGAGGATGTCCTGTGTACTCCTTCGTCAAGCAGGCTATGGTGCAAAAACCTAAATTAGCTCCAGCTCAACCATTAAACGCGTACTCCGCCACTTTTGCTCAAGTGAGCCAACCAGTTACTTCACGTGTATCGTATGCCGATGCTGCTAAGGCTAGTTCTATCCCCACACAAAATATTTCACCGCCAAATAATTCAACGAATGCAAATTCAAGCTTTAACTTTAGTCGCCTTGAAGCTACTATTGAGAATCTGGTGCTAACTATAAACAACTTTACAACAAATATGACTACCATGATGCAAGAAATGCTGAGAATGCAGAATACTCTGCTTCAAGCATTAATTAACAAGCCATGAACACGTTAAAAATATGTTTCTGGAACGCAAACGGCATTCGCCAACATAAAAATGAACTTGAGCACTTCCTTACGGAAAAAAATATTGATATAATGTTGGTCTCTGAGACTCATTTGACTTCTAGAAGCCTCTTTAAAATGAATGGCTACACTTTATATGATACAAAGGACCCTAGAGGGAGAGCATGCGGTGGATCAGCAATTCTAATAAAGTCAAGACTCAAGCACTATATTCTTGACAACATTTGTGAAGAACATCTACAAGCAACAAATATCTGCATTGAAAATTTTTGTACAAATTTCGTGATATCTTCAATTTACTCCCCTCCCAGATTTTCAATCACTGAGGACCAATACGAGAAGTTCTACAAATCTCTTGGACCTTGTTTCGTAGCAGCTGGCGACTACAATGCTAAGCATACGTTCTGGGGTTCGCGTCTTACTACGCCTAGAGGTAGGGCGTTGTTCAACACAATATCAAAAATGGGCTTGGATGTTATTTCGAGTGGGGAGCCTACTTACTGGCCTACTGACGTACGCAAAATTCCGGATATTATAGATTTCGGCGTCATAAAAAGTATTTCTAGGGAATTAATCCACGTTGAAGCTTCCCTAGATCTCTCGTCCGATCACTCTCCCACGATCGTTACAATCTGTAGCCCACTGAGAAGCGCTTTACCTCACCCATATGTCAAGATGATAAATCGTGTTAATTGGCTGGGATTCAAAAAATATCTTAGTAGTCATTGCACAGAAAATATTACGCTAAGATCACCCAATGATATTGAATCGAACATTGCAAATCTTAACGAGAATATTAAACAAGCTTCTGAACATGCCACTACCTCTCATCCGCATACTGTGTTCAATAAAATTTATTCTACAGACGTTGAACATCTCGTACGTGAAAAAAGAAGAGCTAGAAGGGAATGGCAACAGCACAGATCACCTCAACACAAAATCAGATTTAAAGAGTGCACTAAAAGACTCCAAGAGTTGCTTGCATCTGAAAAAACTGCATCTTTTAAAAATTATCTGGAAGGGCTTGATGTCACACCAGCATCTAATTACTCTTTGTGGCGTGCTGCTAAAAAGCTTAAAACACCCGTTGAGTTTAAGCCACCTCTGCGCACATCTACCGGAGGTTGGGCAAGAAGCGATACTGAAAAAGGTAACATTTTTGTTGAGCATTTAAAATCCGTTTTTACACCAAATACATGTACCGGTGTTGCTGATTTGCCGAGTGTAGTTGCTCTACCCCCTCGACCCTTAAAATTTACGATGTGTGATGTACAAAAACTAATTGCCGAGCTCAACCCGAAAAAAGCTCCCGGTATGGATGGAATTAGTAACCAGATGCTGATTAAGTTACCTCGTACTGCAATTAGAATCCTGTTATTCATTTTTAATGCCATTTTACGACTGGAGTATTATCCAGACTGCTGGAAGCTTGCCAAGGTTAAAATGATTCCAAAGCCAGGTAAAGATCTTACCAAGGCTGAGTCATATAGGCCAATAAGTTTACTGTCAACAATGTCAAAGCTTTTTGAAAAGCTCCTCATGGCAAAATTGTCTTCAATTTTAACTGATAATGCGTGCATCCCGGACCATCAATTTGGTTTTAGAAGCCAGCATAGCACCATTGAGCAAACGCATAGATTGGTTCAATTTATCAGAAAAACATTTGAGGAAAAGAAATATTGTTCTGCCCTGTTTATTGACGTTTCTCAGGCATTTGATAAAGTGTGGCATGAAGGCCTGATTTTGAAATTGAAGACATACTTACCAATAAACATTCTAAATCTTTTGGAAAGTTACATTCTCGCACGAAAATTTACAGTGGTGGAAGGACACTTTATGAGTATGACACATATTTGTATCTGGAATTTTCAATGATATGTGTTGCACACCTTAAGGAGTTAAGAAAAATATTTAATATATTTATTGTCAACGACGACAACGTTTTGACTAGATATTTAGTGCTAAAATGCTTGTTTTCTACGTAACTTCCATGTAGGTACCCAGGTACCTCGCAGCGCATTACAAGGTGTTTTTTTTTGCCGCGCACATAAGGGTTAAAACATAAAAATTAAATTAAAGTATTATACATTATATATATGTATGAAAAATATATGAAAAAATATATGTTGGATATATATAATGTTTAGAACAAAATCACAAGGCAAATACACGAACCTTATGGAATAGACAATAAATAATATTTTAACCCTCCAAGAAAAATAAACATAACGCATTTTGCGAAGCGAAAACGAACCGCATACGGACCGCCATTTCACTAAGACTTGCATAATTTTTCATATAAAAATAAGAAGAAATTAATTCTGCGTAAAACTCTTTTTACGATACGAAAAGGAAGTGATTTTGCGTAATGGAAACGAACTGATTTAAATCTAAAAGTACTTAAAACAGTCCGTTTACGTGCCGTTTTTGCGATACGAAAACGAACTGATTTTTCTTTCTGGGAACGGACTGCATTAACTATTTTTGTTTATTAGGGCAGTGCATGTTGACAGAACACTTGAATTGTTTTAGTTTTAGTATTGAATGGAATAACTGACATATCCTTAGAAAAATACGTGCGGGTATTGTCTTAAAACGGTACTTCTAGACCAAGCAGCATCCCAGTAAAAAAAGAGACTCCAAAAAAGTCATGAAAATGTAGAGTTTACGATGCGGAAGTAGTGAAAATTTCAATCCGATCTAATTATTTTTACATAGGGTTGTCATTGCAAGAAGTTCTCTTTTTCGATGCCTGGTCACTGAATTGAAAGCGATATTAAGAAAAATTCTCTATTTTGTGTTCTATGATAATATTTTCATCTAGAAAAAGTGGTAAATAGTTGCCTTTTTTAACAATTCGTTTCTTTTTATACGAATTTAAGCCCGAAACAGTGTTTTCATCTAAATTTAAGCAAGTTATTTGCTCAATTTTAGACTAAAAATAGTTCATAAATTTCTTAAAAAAATGAATTTTTTTAAATTCTGGTGAGTATTTTCTAACACTATGGAGGAGATAAAAGGTTCTGTGTGACTAAAATAAGCTTCTACATGGTTTTTTGCTCACTCTCGGCAAATTAAAAATATCGATTTTTTGGAAGCAATGAAAATGTACTTCCACTAGAATGACTTCCATTTTTTTCACTGGGATGTAGCTTTTCTTGGTTTACATCTGTACATGCATTCACGGTAATGAATATAATAAAAGGTAAACAATTTTAAATTTGACGTGGAATTTCTGATCATTACGTCTCATTCATTTTTTAATATAGAATGTACAATGGACAAATTTCCCAGCGCGAGGATCTCCGACTTTATTGCTGTCGCCAAAAAGTGGTTCCAATATGCAAAAGACTGGCAGAGGAAAATCGCAATCCAAAAAAAAATCATGTTAGTTTTAATTTGAAAATATATTTTACCACTCACCACAGAAGCCGGTCGAAGTAAAATCATGCCAGTTTTAGTTGTTAATTTTAAATGTTCCTATCTGTTATAACTTAAACCATATAACATAAACCATTAATTCTTCAGTATAAAAAAGCTTATATTATTTTGATAGAGAAATTCAGTACGGAAACAGAACGTTTTGCGGATACTGAAACGTACCGCTTCAGCGTTACGTACGTGTACGTAACGCTTTATGCGTTACAAAAACGTACCGCTGCATTTTTACGTAATCGCAATACTCAGGTATTACGAAAACAGACTGCTTTAGTGCTACGTAAAAGTACTACTTTCGCGTACCCTTGGCGTAGTACCAATACATTCAAATTACTACTTTTTTTTTCTATTCTCTTATTCCGAACTTAACGTTTACGGTGCATTTAAGTATCGCAAAATCGGTTCGTTTTCGTAGTCTTTTATGAAAAAATTACTTCGCCAGTCAGTGTTGCCAAAACGGCGGTTTTCCCGCTATATATGACTGTATTTTGCTGTCATTAGCGGCAAGTCTATTTAAAAAACCACCAGCGGGAATTTTAGCGGAAGAATTTCTTAGTTGACGGATTTTCAATGTATTTGTATTTGATGTATTTATTTATGTATCTTTCGGATAAAAAAAAAAATTGTTGGTTCAATTTTAATATTTTTATGTTATTTTTCACAATTTCAAATTACATCGGTCTTAGAAGAACAGGGTGGAAATTACGGCATTCAATACGATTCGAAATTTTGAAATAATTCCATATAAACTCTAGTGAAATATTTCGTAATTTCGTTTGATAACGAGTGGCGTAATTTGCCCCCACCCTCTTTGATAAGCCTTCTCTAATATTTTCATACAATAAAAAAGGGCTTGTGAATAATGCTTTGGCAATTTTTACTTATTTACTCCTTTACAAAACTGTTGGGAATGTCTACGGGTTATGAAGGACAGAGAAATAAGTACATATTTTTAACTAACTTAGAACATAGCTGAAAGCAAAGCAATAACTCTTGTTAGAATATCCTTGTCAGCAATATTTTTAAATTACGAGTAAATTCTTTTTTATCTTAACTTTCTTTGTGTTCGTTAGGAAATCATACCTGTTTTTAGAATTTATATAATTAAAGGTAACATTTTTCATTTCGTGTAGGCAATGTGTATGTACGTATAAATAATTTTACTTATCTGCTCATTTGCACGACAGCCGACATGTTGCTGCTATTTAAAATGTAATTTGTAACTTGTTCTGTTCATCTCCGCTGCCAGTGCTCCTCCTCATGCTTTTGCATTCTATCAAATTTTCCTGGCAATACTTTGAAGGGACTAGAAATTACCTTGCTAGCAAATAAATGCAGAAGCCTCAACCAAAAGACATCACAACTCCAGTTGATACATTTTGCCACAGAGTACGAGTTGGTAAATTAATCATTTTGAGACTCATCATTAAACACCAGGATAATTACAATATATATTTAAAACACCAACACACACAAACACAAATTAAAGGGATATCAAAAGCACACAAAAGAGAGTGAGAGAGAGATGCCCATACACAAAGTGAGATAGCGATAAAGACAAATATGTAGACAGTTTTTTTATAGCAAACATTAAAAGGATGTCTTACGGAAGTGATAAAGGGCACCCAGAGATCTGGTCATTACAATTGTAATTATTCATGATTAAAAAGTGTAGACCGCAAAAGCAGCAAATATTAAAACAAACACAAAACCTGAATAAAAATGTTGTCCTTGATGATGAAAAATGTGATGATTTATGTAATTAGAAGACAATTTCTGATAAGGTTCACTAGTCAACGTTAATATATTTCATTACTTTTCTCATCCTTCATGCAGACACTGACTGACAATATGATTAAATATACAGTGGCTCTAAAGGGGTGTAACTTCAGGTTAAAAGGAAATTTCCGACTACTTCTCAAATAAAACGTAAACAATTTAAAAACCATTAAATCTAATTCTCAAAACAAAGTCATTACAGTGTATGTTAAAGGATATACCGATTAAGGATTGTTAAGTGCATTAGTTTTTTTTTCCCAAAGATAAACTATCTATAAATCAGGAAAGTGTATGTACATATGTATGTAGTAATATATGATGTTTGGAGGCGGAGATATTTAATTTGGCAATATTAGTTTCTTTTAAAAATTGAAATCTAGCAGATTTTAATACAAACCAACTGCAATATAGCTAATGCACACACCTTTTTAAATAAAACGGTTTAGTTTTTAGTATAATTTTGCAGAAAAAAACATAATTGCATCACTAAGTGTAAGAAACCACTCGAAATCTACTAGACTTTGCTCAGATATAAACGCACTCTTAAGGGCCACTCAGACTATTATACATCTATAAAGACTTTTGTGGAAAATGCAGCTCTGACATGTTGAGTTGTTATTATTATTTTCAAATTTTTGAAACAAATATAAGAGCAGGGATGAATTTTCGTCAAAAGTATTAATACTTGTATTATAGTCTGGAGTAGCCTTTACTGAACTAGCGCATTACACACATAAAGTTTTCCTGCTTAAGTCTTGATTTTGTTTGAGAAAAAAAATTGGCTTAAAAAACTGAAAGATAGCCCAACCTTATGTTAACAAGTTTTTACTGATAGCTTCACCTTCATACGAGAGCGGTAGCAAAATTAACCGATATTACAAAGAAAATACAGCAAACTTGGAAAACATTTTCTTTATTTCTCAACATAATCTTCATTCAGCTGGATACACATTTACACCCGCGATATTCAGTAGCTTCGATACGCTATTTTTAGCAAGAACTGTCTAGCTCGTTGAAATAGATTTTACCATAGAGTAATGCATTAAACACATTGACCACAGCAGGCTACACGAACACACAACTTCAAATGCCGCTAGCAGCATTTTTCGCCTCGTAGCCAGCTACTTAATTATTTTGGTGACGGCAGCAGCGCCATCTGCACCTCATACTTATGGTAGGTACAGACTTAGCAACGTGTTTATGCAACCAGACAGATTGCATTGTCGGTTGCATAGTCTGTAGTCTTGTTTATGGTTGCGTTCGAAGTTGCATTCGAAGTTTCGAAAATATCAAAGTGTTTTGATGTTTATGGGTTGCATTGACGGTTGCATTGACGGTTGCATTGTAGGTTGCACTGTCTGTATCTAAGCATTCGAAAACGTGTTGCGTAAGAAAGTTGCAATGTCTATACCTACCATAAAGTATAAATATGTACATAATTCAGTATTGCCACCTTCAAATATTTCGCATTTATAAAAATTAAATTACTCTTCCGGCGTAAAAGTATAAAAATTAACAAATGTATTTTTTACATAAATTTTAGGATATTGTTTCTGTTAAATAGTATCAAATAATTGTACGATTTCATTCATTCAACATTTTGTATTATACTGGCAACAGTGAATTTTCTCATTTTAGCCAAAGAAATAGAAATTAGTTTACACAGAAAAAATTATTCCCAAAAAATTTTTAAACAAACGTTTGTTTGAAATAAAATTTAAGTTCAGTAAATATTTTTTACTCCTCTAGTAAAAAGTTGTTTCAATTTTGTTTTAAGCAAAACAAAAAAAACAGTATGGAGTGAAAAATTCTAGTTCATACAATTAATATAGATGAACATTTGTAACAAAATTGTTAAGCGAAGATTTCTGTTCCAATATAGAAATTGCACACTGTACAGAACAGTTATTTGTTTTATTTGCTTTTTATTTTCATTAAAAATTTTTGTTGAATCAGACAATTTGTTGATTGAAAAAATCAAGTTTTTTTTCAAACAAATTTTTACAAAATTTGGCATTTGAATTTACAAATTTCTTTGTAGGACCTAAATTGAAAAAAATAATATTTGATTCAGAGAATTTTGTGTTTGAAATTAAAAATTAGTTTTTCTGTGTAATTGGAGTACAACGACAAAATCAGCCGCCCTGTTGCCTTGCTGTCTTCAAAAGAATCACTCTGATATAAACATGTGTATTCTATCCTTGCTATTTTGTAGTCGGCAGCCTGCTGTTATGTATGTGTTTAATGCCTAATATTTTCAAGTTTTTAAATACAGGGTGCCTGACCAATTTTGCTCCCTAAGAAACTCAAATAACTTTTTCATCCTTACTTATAGCAAAAATAAAATAAAACAAACGAAATAAGTAAAAACGTTGACTTTAATAAATAAAATGGAGAACCAACCTATTGAAGCTGTTCAACTACTTCCATCAATAAAGTACTCATTGTGCCAACCTTCTCCGTTGTTGCCTTAATGTCAGTTGAAAAAGGCGAAGTTTAACGTACGACGGATTGTATGTGTCTGGCCTTTAGAATCTAATCCTTAGGGTTACTCAACATTTGACAGTTTATTATTTTTGTTTTATTAAAATTACCGTATAGATGGAAAACAACCTTGTCTAAAGATATAGTTGAGCATGGTTTCGTCTTCTAACGATATTATAAAGATACAGGGGAAACAACAAGGTTTAATTTTTTTGTAATAAGGTTCAATTACAGGGAAAAATTTTAAATCTTTGTGCACAGTTGTCTCCAGAGACTGTCGCCTGAAACCCATATGAGCACATAAAATTATTTCTGAAATGCATGTCATTTGCTACAATGTCAACTAATATTTTGTAGCAGCAAACCGAAGGAGTAGACTCCCCAGGAGTAGTATATAACTCGACTTTAATATTAGAGCGTGGCCAATTAAAGGAAAAACCAATCAATGTGGTGTGGCGCCTTGAAACCTAACACTTTTCCCCCAAGTATTTTTTGCAAGCTATTGACGGCATCTACATATATGTCAGATAGCGTGACCGTTTGATCGACTAAAGTGGCAAATTGCCACTTTTTCGACTGCCTTGCCACTTTTTCGAGTGCATTTGCCACTTTTTGTCTAAATTTTTTTAGAGGGAATTATATAAAAATACATAAAAAATAAAAAGTTTAGTGTAGTTTTCTCGTTTTATTTAATTTTGCCCCATTTTTTTTTGATAAATCCCCTTTTTGGTCATCGGTCGCCCTTATGTCAGATCAGATAGTTTTTGGACCACCTTCGTTATCACACTTAGGACAAAAAAATCAATGCAAGTTAATCTCTATTTTTGGTTTAAAATGCGTTTAAACCAGGAAACTTATAAATCAGTGGAGCGTTTAAACCATGTCTAAGCCCATAAAATTGGGCGTTTAAACTAACAATACAGGCCATATGATTTTCTTACTTACAGACCATATATATTGCATTTAAAAAGCACTCAACTTTTTTTTCCTTCAGATCTTGTTCGATCTCCTTCTTACACTCTATTGTTCTTTTATACTATTCTACTTTGCCAAGAATATATGTACATAATTTCTTTGTCAGTCAAATTTGGCCATTTTTAATTAAAATTTGTGCCGTTTTGGTTGCGTAAAGAACTGATAGCCTGCTGCAAGGCAGCTGCTTTTTGACATTTATTCTAGTATTAATAATATTATTTTTTAAACAACACATAATGTATGTTTCACTGATTTACTCCTGTTGAGTTTAAACCACATATAAAGTTGAGTTTAGTTCAACTAAACCAGCGTTTAAATTTTCATTGATTTATTAGCCCTTAGTGGCCAATCTTCTCTTAAACTACTAATTCTGTGGCAATAAGGAAAAAGTGCTCAAGTCATATTTTACTGTTTTGTAGGAGAACACTTTTAAACTTTCAAGTCGATTTTCATAAATTTATTACTTTTGCAGTTAAATTTTTAAACTTTTTGTTAAAATTTATAAACACTTTTGATTTGAAATATATCAAAATATAAGCTGATTAAAGAGCTGACACTAACTCAAAATCAGCTTATTTTGAGTTAAGCACTTTTTCCTCTTTTCCACAGAATTATTCGGCCATATCACAGAGTTCAATTCCGTTCATAAACGGAATTCAATCCACCCCATTTTTGTAGCAGATGGTGTCTAAAAAAGAAAACTAAATACGGGAATTAGTCAGGTATGTCCAGACTGTTGGGGCGCTGGTATAATAAGTTATACTGCGGTTAAGGCTCGAAATATTGCGGTGGATTCCATTTCGTTTCCGAACGGAATTGAATTCTTTTACGTGGCCGATTGAATGTTGTTTTCAATGCTGAAATAAATTTTACTAACAACTTAAAAAAATTAATTTCTCAAATGTTATTCAAAGTAACAATTTTTACAATGCAGCTTTCTGAAATATTTTATAGATAATTTTGAAAGTGAGAACAAACAATTTAGCAAAAAGTGCAATGTTTTAGTTAAAAACATATTATTATAAAATTATTTTACTTGCATATATGATCGCTGGGTTATTCACGTAATAGCAAAAAAGGATTGAAAACACAAAATGGTGTGTGCTTTCATGAAACCTGAGTGCATGTCTATATACAAAAACAAATAAGACGGTTGACTGGTTGTTGGTTACATGTTCCACTTTGCTTATCCTTCCGGATGCAAAAGAATAGCAATAAATGGCTACCAAATTGACCGTTGACCATAAAAAAATAGTTGTTCGTAGTCATATTGAGCATGTGTGTTTAACCCAATGCGTTTCAAAAACTTTTGCGTATGTTCCATATGTACAAACGACGAGCAGCGTACATGACTCCTCTCTCATAAATATTTAGATAAACACAAGCATCGCGTACGTTTACTATGTGTAATCAAGATTGTTTATGAACTGAATTTATTTAGAAATTTGTAAACGAAATTTTTAATCTACAGAGCGATTTGTGATTTAATAAGGACTATTTTTCAGGTTGAACACATGACGGTGGATACCTGATCAACGTTTTGGGTTGGCAGGTTGTGAAGTCCTGTGGTTTATTATTATGTATTAGTCTTTCGAAACTTTGGAACTTTAGCGTCTGTGTTAATGCATATCGCAGCCGGCGAGGTAAAATAATTAATAAAATGGCTACAAAGCTTAAAATAATGCGTCTACTTAACACCAGAGGCTCTGCAACGAGGCTTTAAAAGTTAACAAAACTGACAATAGCAGAGTTGTAAAAATTAATTAGTTCATTAATTCTTTATCTGTCTATCACTTCACCATCTGTATTTGCACTATCATATTCCTACTTTAAGGTAACACAAAGCGACCTGCTGCTTAAACGAAAGTGAGCTGAAAATTTGTCAAACCTCCTAACCTAATTTAAATTTTGCTAAAATATCAAGTTAATTTAAAATTGGTGTTACTTGCTAAATTATTAAAGTTTTATTTTTCTTTTAGTTATTATAAAATAATTTTATTTCTTTGATGTTACATAAATCAACAATATTACTTGGTGGTAAATAAAGTTTCGAAGCTTATAGCTAACGGCAAATATTTACATACTTGTGTTCATGAATCCTTGCTCCTGTATTTTTTATAAATATTTTTAAAAAATCATATGTCACTACGATGACAGCATCTGTAGTTAACTTTTGTAAGATGAGGCATGTCAATACATCAGCAAATTTTAAAAAGACTTATATGAATTGAAATATAATGATTTACAATACAAACACAAAAAGGTAACAAGGATATTTTTTTATTAAAATCAGGATATCAAAGATATCTTGCATTGTAATTTTTTTTTAACTTTTACTAGGAATTTCTTTGGCGTACTTGTGTGCTTGAGCAATTCACTTCATTTAAAGTGAGGTAGACAACGATGACAATGGCGTCGATGCCATTGATGATGATGTTGATTTGAACGGAAGTTCTTTTGCACCTTTAGAATACTTCCGTTTTTGTCATTATCATACACAGCCAAGGAAAAAATTAAAATATACGTATGTATATTACACTGGTACAAGTTTTAAAAGAAAAGCTAAAGCTTTAAGGGAAAAAAGAGTTGAAAGTCCTTTTTTTTATTAAATCTGTCAAATAAAATTGAAACTCTTTATCCGATTAAGCGCCAAAAAGATGGGTATTTTATTAATTTGCATAAACCCAGCGTGATAACTCAGAAGAACCTTTTATTTCAGGCCTTATTAAGGGCCTACTCAGGATTTTTTTCTTGATTCAATTACTATTCTTATCTAACTGCTAAGGAATGTCTTTTAGAAGGCTTCGACTCTTTCACATAAAAGATAAGCTACACATTCCAAATTCTCTTCTATGAGAAGCTGGAAGAGAAGTACTAACAGTAGCAAATAAAAAATTAAATAATTTGAATCGGAATCACTGGTTAAAGAAGTGAGGGCGGAAGGCCTACCATACAATGACAAAGCGTGTAAAAAAGATATGAGCATGGAATGTAGCGTGAAGGCCTTGTATATTAGACCAACCCAAAAATTTATGGCAAAACAAAATCGACTTCAATGCAAAGATCTAATAGAAAATGATAAGAAGAAGTACGTGAAATATAAAATTAAACTTTAATGGGCGTGCCTCCGCCCATTTTTTAAATGCAATATTGTGTGTTTTTCAGAGCTCAGGGTGCGTGTTAAGTCTTGTAAAAGTTGGTAAAGTAGAAACATTAAATATTAAATATTAAATTTAATGAATCCGCCCATTTTTTTGAATTGGAGGATTGTGTCTATTTTAGAGCTCAAGGTGTGTGGTAAGTTTCGTGAAAATCGGTTAAGTAGAACCGCATTAAATAGTATAATAAATTTTAATGGGCGTAGACCCGTCCATTTTTTCAACTTTCAAATTATGTGATTGCAAGAACTAAATGTCTCTTAGAGGTTTCGCAGCAGTCAAATAAGTAGAATATCATAAAATTATATAAAAGAATTGCGGGCGTGTCTCAACCCAAGTTGTTTTTACAAGCACAGAAAAAAGTATTCACCAATTAATATTTTCAATTAAGAATTTAATTGTATTAATTAAATTTTTAATTGTATTAATTAATTTGAGTGGAAAAACTTAATTGATATTATAAAATTGTTTATAGGTGAAAATTTAATTAATTTTTTAATTGATACTAGAAATATTTTAATTAATATTACAAAATCATTCATATTACTTTTTTGTGTGATGGGATCAATGGGAAGCTATACATACCCTCTCAGAAAACAACAAAATTTTTAGAATCGATCTAAAATGTACTGAGTCGTGAAGATACACACCAAAAAAAACTGAGACGAATTGTAAACCTCCTCCTTTTTTTGAAGTCGGTTAAAAACTGTGTTTGGTCCAGTTGATGTAGATTTATGCTTTATATACTTAGCTTTTCAGTGCAAATGGAATATGTGAATTGTTTTGATTCATCGTATTGTAATTTGCTGAAAGCATATATAATTTCTTTACAGTCTTGCCATTGTCGTTTGTTCTTTACTAAATATGCACATGTTAATTAATTTGCTTATTTTTTGTTCTACTTAAGACAAACATTTTTCGTTTGTTACTTTTAAATAAATTATATTTGATTTTTGTCACTGCTCCATAGCTATTAATTTTAGTTAGTTTAATTTTTATTTTTCGAACTTTATATGTCTCTATATTTATGATTTGATTAGGCTAATAGCGTAGACAGACGACATCGTTAATTTGCATTAAAAGCAAATTAAAAATTTACCCTGACAGACGACAATATTTGAATTAAGGAAACAACTAACAAAATTTGTACATGCCTTTCGTACACACACAATTCGATAATTTTCCTTGGAATTCTTAAAATGGAATAAATTTGTGTCGAACTTTTAATATTTCTTTTTCTTTTTTAAAAATAATTAAAATAACTTATATTTCCTGATTTTGAATCCATTTGAATTTTGAAAATTGAAAATTAATTTAATTTTGATTGACTTTTGACGGTATTACCATATTGAAGTAACTAAATTCAGTATTAATTCAATTTCATTTACTGCATTTACGGTAAGTCTAATGCGCATTAGGATGGGGATAATCCACAAGTTAATTTGAATTAAGACAGTTAATGCAAATTATCGCTGTCGTCTGTCTATGCTATAAAGTTCAAGACAAGACTGTTTTAAATTTAGGGATGAGCTTTCATTACACATACTCCATTTGCACTGAAAAGCTGAGTATATAAAGTAGAAATCTACATCAACTGACACCACACACACTAAATCAAACACAAACAACGCTGATGATGAAGATGTAGCGACCTTCGAAAACAGCATGTTCTTCCGTTCTGCTAGTGTTTGTCAGAATATTTATAATTAACTTTGCTGTTATTTGTTCATTAACAACACTGTGCTCGAATTCGAAACTTTTTTTGTAACAAGCCGGGGATCTTGTGCGTAAACCTAATTCGAGTGCGCTGAAACCAATAAAGCTTACCACTTTTTAGGTTAACTCTGGTTTAAAAAATAAGGAAGATTGAAAACTTGGTTAAAGCATTCCCCTTTAAGCGACGACATTATTTTTTAAAGAAACTCTTAACAATTTTATTTTGAAATTGCTTTGTATGTTTTTTATTATTTCTAGTTTTTTTCATCTCACATGTAAGCGAAATTTTGTAAAGGGGTCAATAAATCTAGATTCATAAGAAACCCTGCTATACGTACGAGTACATACTAGTGACCTGCACAAGACCATTTATAAAACCTTTCAAGACATGAGAAATTTTTAAAAAGCTTTACTACAGCGAAATATTCTAAAACAAACGGTAAACAAATGTGTTAGCAAGACAAACAACTGAAAAATATGTCTTGGAAACAGTGTTGTTTCGCTTTAGTAAAGCATTTGAAAAATCTCTCATGTCTTAAAATGTCTTATAAATGGTATTGTGCAGGTCACTGGTACATATCTGATAGTAAACGTTTCACGTGCTCATCTCAATCGTATTCTATAACTTACAACCTTTAACATTGATTGTATGCAAGAGAATCCAACTTCTGCCAATTTGAAACTTCCCTCGCGCCAAGATAAAGAAATAAATAATAATAAAAATATCATTCATGGCGAAAATGAGAAAAATAATATTAAAAAAACACAGGAATGACATCAAATAATAAGGTTGTATTTACATATGTATATCAAGAAATAAGCACAAGACATAAATAAATCTGAATTTGCGAATTTCTCTCATTGGCTTTATGATTTCTTTATCTTTGTTGTTATTTAAAAAGAAAAAACAAACAAAAATAAAATGAAAAATTCTTAGAAATAGGTAGAGGAAATTAAGTGGTTTTTAAAGAACACAATTCGCGTATTTTGTACTCAAACAATTGAAGAAATATTCTGCCACTCCTTCCTTCCTTGGCAGATGTGTTTTTTTTGCATTGCTGAATCTTAAGGATTTCGGTTATTGCTCTAAACTAATTTTTTTGTTTAAGAAGGGATTTTTATTAAATTTCGAAATGAATGAATGAAAAGCAAACAAATATTAACCGGAAACCAAATGACACGAGTGTAGTTCCGAAAACAAAAGCAATAATACTCCACAATATCAAATACTTCAACAAAAAAGTCAAAACTTTTTTCGGGCAATCGAAAATTTAACAAACAAACAAAAATTAAATAAAATCATGCGTAAATAATTTTGCGTGAGCTATGGAGTATCAATAATAAGCATTTATTTGTATAGCGATGGTTTTTTTTTATTAAATCTATAATTTTGAATTGTGTTGAGTTTGTTATAAAAACGACATGTGCTCAAACAAAGTGCTCGTACTCGATCAATTCAATAGAAATGCATAAAGACATACATACATATTCGTATGTTCATGTGCAAATAAATTCGATCAATAGTAATACACGAACGTAAATATGTATCCTTGGGGTGTTTTTTTTTTGAGTGAAAAGATATTTTGAAATCTGATATTTTTATTTATTATTTTCTCTTGTTCGTTGTTTTTTTAATTTAGTTTTCTAATACATACATATGTATATGTATATATAAATAGAAAGTTTGTTCTCAAGCATCCCAATTGAACTTTGCCAATATGTTTAATATGTAATAACAACTCACGGTGTTCCCCGCTATCCCATTATGATGAAAAAAATTTAAAATAAATGTGTAAAGTTATTGACTGTATGTGATATACATACTAGAGACCTGCGTAAACAGTCTTGAAATGTAAATACATACGTCTTGTTCTTCAAATGTATTCTCGTGGCATGTATTATACTAAACTAATAATAAATGGTGTCGTATAATAAGCGAAGCACGGTGGATGCATTGGTGTTCGTGTATGAGTGTTAACAAGCGATGTCGCCAAGACTTCTTGTTCATAACAAACCATCATAAGAAATAGTGTTGATGCTTGTATACTTGTTATTTTGCATATTGTACGTTTGAGTGTGTGTGTGTGTGTAAGATGTAGGTGGTAAGCTATTATGTGTTTAAGGGATGTTTTTTTTTAAAGCAAGCGTACGCAACTAATGTCAATGCATGTGTGCGTTTGTATATGCACAAAAAATAAAACAGCAGACACATATTTTATTTGTGTATGTATGTACATGCATGACGTTTGTATAAGCACCAATGCGTATGACGAAGCAAGCATCACAAATTCTTCCATCCTATATACCTGGAATACAGTGTTGTTTAGCCTTTATTTTAGAAGATTTCGCTGTGATAAAGCATTTGAAAAATCCCTCATGTCTTAAAAGTTCTTGTAAGTGTTCTTGTGCAGGACTTTAATGCATACATATAATTTATTATTTTATTTTATATGTAATGAATTTTGAATCAAATAATATTTTTTTAATAGGGTTTAAGATCAGGAGGAAAATTTTAGCATTCGAAATCGAACAAAATTGCAAATTAACCTCGTCTGGATGTATTTCGGTACTGCTCAAGCAACACATATACATACTTAAACCACAACATATTTTTTTAACATTCGTTTAACAAAAATATTATTTCAATATTTTTTTGAAATTTATAATATGAAATATTTTATTAATTATTGTAACTTTCTAAAGAAGCCAAGTTAAATTGAATTTGAATTTTCTGCACCATCACGTACTTGATCAGCAAGGAGCAGTTGTTAGCATCAGCTATTTATTTAACACTAGATCCTTTTCTCTACCCCCATCGTCATTTTAATTTCATTTACATCGATTTAAAAGTGTCGGAGGAGCAAAAATTATGTACATTAGTTCAACCGTATCGACCCCCTAAAATTAGCTAAAAAATAATAGTTATAGGGTAGTCTTCCTGGAGTTGCACAGATTAAGTGCATCAAATTTCATCGCGATCGGATGAGCAGTTTGAACGCGCATAATGGACATACAAACAAGCATTCATTTTATATAAATATATAGATTAGTTTTTAATGAAATAAAATATTAGAAACGGTTTTATTGTATATACAGTTATGGATTAAGGCGGTAAATGCGTTTGTAAATATGTATAATTATTTGTTTTGGTTTCCCCTTTTTAAATTTATATTCAGGTCAGCGCGAAGTTATATCACTCTGCCCAAGTATGTTTAACTATTTTTTATTTATAATAAAACCATTTCTCATATTCCATTTCATTAAAAATGCATTCGCTAATGAAGGGTGTGGGTGGTGGCACAAAAAATGTGACATTTCTCTAAATTGTTAAAT
This sequence comes from Tachina fera, assembly GCA_905220375.1. Lineage (NCBI taxonomy): Eukaryota > Metazoa > Arthropoda > Insecta > Diptera > Tachinidae > Tachina > Tachina fera. The sequence continues at coordinate 46,723,368 of LR999964.1, read as the reverse complement.
TCAAATTTTCTCTCCTTTTTTAGAAAATCACATTAATTAATAAATTATTTCTTAAGGAATAATTTGTTAATCGGGCTTAAGTTCAGGGGGCAAATCACTGCATCCGATACGACTCGTAATTTAAAAATATTTCAATAGAGTTTATATGGAAATATTTTTAAATTACGAGTCGTATCGGATGCCGTGATTTGCCCCCAGTGTTTTCAATTCTTATTGAATGAAAAATTTTGTTTTAATTAATTAATGTGAGTTTCTAAGAGAAGAAAAATTAAATTAAATTAACTTTATTAGCTGGGGGATATACCAAAATTTTTCTGTGCAGCCCCGCACTTCATCAGCACCCGTGTCTATCTACAGGGGTAGAAATTTTTATGAACATCAGATATTTGACGTTAAAGATAAACGATGGGTAAACATACATGAGGTGAAAAATAAGACTTGCATTGTGTGAATGAAGATGAAAGTTCACAAAAGGAAAAGAGCTAAGTTTAGCTCTGAACTGGGACTTAGATTTGTTTCTAGGATTATTTATATAGAAAAACTAAAAAAAAGTGGAAATAAATATTTCTCTCTGCTTTAATTTTTTCTTCCCATCAAATCCATTATTTTAGTAGCTAACCTTGAAAGGAGACCGATTAGTTACAATTACGTACCCGTATGAAGTTTAGAATAGAACATTTAAACAAGGTATTATTTAAAATAATGGCAATTAGGTCTCTAATTAGAAAAAAAAAACTATAATAGCAATTATTGACACGTGTTTAATGGAGTTGCAGTCAATTTAATATGCAGTTGGTAGACTCTTGCATGCAGACTTTCCATTTTTGATTAGTTATTTTAAAGAATTATGTTTATATTATACACTCATATTAGACCAATTTATAAAAGCTTTTAGTTGGTTCATTAATTTAAGTTAATAATAAATAATGAACTTCATATTTACTATTTATTCATGTACATACGTGCATATGTATGTATGTGTGTAGAACACATTAACATATATATAGACACATAGGCATTGTAATATGCAGGGAAACCAGAAATATGTTCGTAAAAACTCAAAATATATGCTCTTAAAAATAATATAGAGGCATGTTCTGTAAATCACTTTATACTAAAGTGATTTGAAATCACTGAAAAGGTGTTCAGCACACAAAAATGTTTGAGATCCCGTGATATGAAACCGGTCAACCAACTGCCTGACAATATCAAATCACTTGATGGTTTTTGAAGCATTCTACTTTGAAGTCGGTAATAAAACAGATATTCATATACACACAATATGATTTGTTCTTTATTTGTTTTTGTAATAAAACTAATTATTTTACACAAAAGAACACTAAAATTTACAAATTTATGAAAGGGCTATATTTTTTGTGGACTCTAACATTATTCGTGATTTACTTTTCCTTTTCAGTAGTCAGCTGATATTTTTTATCAAAAAGGCATTTGATAATTAATCATTAAGAATAAAACTTGGTCTAATTTGTTCAATAACAATTATAATTATGAAATTTGATAATAATATAATAAAATTATTATCAAATTTGAAATTTGATAAAAATAATAAAAGCTTTTTTCTCCTTATTTAGCCCAATGAAAATCACTACTAAAAACTAAAAATCTCGTGATTTTCAGAACACCCAAAAATCACTTGCGTGATTTCAAAATCGTTAGTGATTTGAAATCACCTTGATTTAAGAACATGCCTGATAAATTGATTTATTTTTAAAATATATACATATATATATTTTTAATTACACAGGTCAACACGATTTTTAAGGTCGATACTTTGATAGTAAATTTTCGTACATATGATACTGAGCTCCAATGCCTACAAATTCCTTTTTTTAATTGGTTCTGTATCTCGAGATTTTCTGTTATTAAGAAAAAAGAGGATGCTGCATCACATAATTTGCATTTACTTGAGAACCAGTTCTTTGTTCAAATAAAAAGGCTAGGAAACAAATTGACCTTTAAATTACGTCCGTATTAATTTTTTAACAGTTCAGAAAGTTTTATACAAAAAAATAAATTTTTTCAAAAAAATTAAGGAAATCGTTTTTTAAAAGACTCATTTAAATTTTAAACTAAAGAAAATTTTATATTTTATTATTAATTGTGATACATTCATACGTTATAAATAAAATGAGCCAAATTTATTAAAAATCATTCGATGAATTCTGAATTTATTCAAAATTAAGTGATAGCATATATACTCGTATTACAGCTTTTTTTAATTATTATTTATTTGAAATAAAAAAATAAAAAAAGCTGTAATACGAGTATATATGACATTCTTAATTTTTTGGAAAAAATTTATTTTTTTGTATAAAATTTTCGGAATATCTCTGAAACTATAAGACTGTTGAGAAATAACTACGGACGTAATTTAAAGGCCAATTCGTTTCCTATCCGTCTATATATTTTTTTATTTAATCCAACAACTGGTTCTCAAGTAAATGCAACGGAATATATATATTTAAATTCACAAGTATAAAAAAATGTTTAATCAAAGTTTACCATTTCAAAAACTTTATAATCGAAATCTTCTGATTCATCAGCCTCAGAAATTTTTGTTGTACCATAGTACTTATATAAAAGGCTTTAGAATTTCAGCAGAAGGATTACATTTGTCATAACAAATTTGATTATTTTTAAAGTATGTGTTTATTCCAAGAAGTGAAGTAAGTGTGTTACGCTAAAATATGCAAAACATGATTTAAAGAGTGCAATATGCAAAAATATGCACTAAAAAATCAGTGTCAAAATTCGTACAAACTTCTAACACGGACAAATATCTTCTATCCGCATTAATACGTCACACAAGAAAAAAACATGCAAATGCATATTTGCGGTTTCCCAGGTAATATGTATACGAGTACGTATGTAAGTATAAAGTACACCCCTATACAAATGCATTTTGTCTCGTGCAATGTAGAAGCCGATATGCAAATTTAAAATATGTTGAACATGAAATCAAAATAACAAGTGTATAGTATGTAGATAAATAAATTCATGTTCGGAGATAGTTACATACATACATATGTATGTACATCCAAATGGATGGTCTAATAAACAAACATTGAAAATGCTCGTCTTATTAATGATTTTATCTTAATTATTTCATTTAACTGAACTGGAAAAAGAACACATATAATGAACATTATACACAATATGTTTAATGTATGTATGCATGTATGTTCTGTAGGGTGTATATTGGGTTCGTGTGTATTGGGCATATTAAACAATTATTTGAGGCACTTGAGCCTAACAAAAATCATTCTGCACCTGCCAGATAACAAGACGTTTTGAATGAAATTAAATTCCGATATTAAACTGATGGCCTGATAATAAGTTTTAATTGCAACCAAGTCTGTTACCACTACCATCACAACTGCATAAATATGTGTGTATGTATGTACATATTTAAATGTTTATATGCCCACCCTTAAAAGAATTTCAGAAAATACGCAATCTCCCAGTCGGAATTTTCCTGTCTTTAAAAATTATATAGAAGTTAATTGCATGTAATCGTCAAGCAATGATATTTCTTTGACTCTCAAAGTTTCAATAATTATAATAGGCTGGTGCTCACCATCCTATACAAACCTACAACCCAGGGGTCTAATCATAAATTCGATAACGAGCTTATTCGATCACATTTTTTCACCTTGAGATTATGGCATTTGATATCGGACCATATTATTACATTATTCGATTGCTAATACCATAATCTCAAACGGAAAAAAACGTGATAGAATTAGTTCGTTATCGAAATAAATAACTAAATTATCATAAATGCAGTTTATGATAATTTTCAAAAGACAGTAAAAATTCATCAGATTAGGAATGAATTTTTTGTAAGTCGTGCGATTGTGTAGTTATTCCCTGTAAATACAGGGTGCAATAATACATGGTCAAATTCTCGTTTGTTTCATGTGTAAATTAAGACATACGAAGTATATAAGGGTTCAATAAGACGTGCCATAGCCATAATCATTTTCTTGACCATAACTATATTTGCTCCACCTATTAGTGCTACCATAACCATAAACAGCTGTTTATGTTTTTATTTCTTTCTTCATTTCAACAACAAATACACAGAAAAAATTATTGTTAAATTTTTTTTAATTAAGTGATTGCTTAGAAAAAATAATACTTTTTATTCAAATTTTAATTGAATATATGTTTATTTTAATTAACTTTGCTGCTCTAACAAAAAAGTGCTATCAACAGAGCTTAACTCAGAATACTCTGAAATGGGTAACAATTTTTACATATTAATTGTATGTAAATAATGTAACGTTTGTTTTTATGTATGAAAATCCAGCTGTTTTTTGTAGTATGCCACATTGTTTTGAAAAAATATTTTCAATTAAAATACTCAATTAATCTTTTAATTGGTTTTGATATTTTATATGGGAGAAAAAACTACTCAGCTTAATTTTTTTTTTTGATTCGTAGTAATTTTGACACAAGTTGAATAAAAATTAAATATGAAAATAAAAAAACAGAAATTCATTTTGTTCCCTTTTGTTGAGAAATAACAAGACAATAATGATAAAAAATGCAAGCTTATAGACCAAATGTGGATGATAAAGTTAGTACATTGGCGGTATTAGGGGTTCGATGCAAAAGGTCTTGCGTCAGTACATATGGAAAACATCAAAGCCTTTCTTTAAAATCCAATTATAAAATACACACTATTCAAAGCAAGGCTACGACGATATTCTGCATTTACACTTACGCAAGACTATTAAACACCGGATGCGGCCATTGTACGATTTTCCTCCATTCAAACTTCAAAAGCCATGCGATGCATCTTAAAATTTTTATATGAAGATACATACATATGTACATAAAATTTTTTATATTTTTATTCTCTTAGATTTTTTATATTTCAATTACTATTTTAACTGAATCTATAAAAAATTTTAATTAGTTATTTAATTGAATCCTAAAAAATATTTCAATTAATTTTTTAATTGAATCTTTAAAAATATTTCAATTAAACTTTATTTGAATCTTTAGAAAACCATCAATTAAATTTTTAGTTATGTAATATATTTTTAATTGAAAAAACCAAAAAAAATTTAAATTAAAAGGGATGAGTTAATACTACAATTTTCGTGATTGGTTGAAAACTAATTAATTTTTTAACTGAATCTTTGTTTATCTTAATTGAATCTTGTTTTTACTTTTTTCTGTGTATGCCTAACCAACTTACTTAAACTTGAATTTTTTTTTAATCTAAAGGGCCGTAACTCAGTGAATTTTTAGCCGATCAACACAGTATACATATGGGGTAATAAAAGAAACACATATCTTTTCAACAGTGTAAAATTTGCGTAATTTAGATAAACAGTTCTCAAGATTTTTGGAAATATCTTTGCAAACTGCAAAATTTACTCGTTTCTCGTGAATATCTCGAAAACTCTTCTTAAGAAAAATAAATGAGTGCCATATTCGTGTTCGGTGACCGTAAATTAGCTAAGAAAAAACCTAATTTTTGAGGTTATGGAAAAAAGATGAAAATTTTTTTGCATAGTGTAATCAAACACATTGTTGCTCCTAAGTTTGGTTCGAAGAGCTGTTTTGTATGGTTATGGTTTTGGCACGTTTAATATAGTGTACACACCTGATGATTTTACATCATAACTCGTAATATAACGCCGGCAGAACAACTGTAATTTTTTAATTAATTTCAACACAAAGGGGCAGACGTTGATGATTTTATATCATGATGAATCACTATAATATTAACTTTTTCAAACAAATATTTGCAAAATGCTTACCAAAAATATATAGTTTGCGTGTTATTTAATTTTTTGGTTAAATGCACAGTGAGACATAAAACGACATTTGATATCGAGATGAATTTATCAGTCCTAATTTGCACTATGCACACTCAAAAAAAGGCATGTACTATTATTAAGAAAATATTTTTCCTAAATTCAAGTGAAAAAATTCTAAGTTTAAGTAAATTTTTCTAAGTTTAAGTAAATTTTTACAAAAATTTAGTAAAAATTACTTAATATGAGTAAAAAATAAAAAGTTCATATCCTCAAAAACAGTTTCATAAAAATACACAATAAATTTCTCCCATTTGAGGAAATGTTTACTGACTTAAAGGAAATACTAAGAGTAGGAAAATGGTTATAAATTGAAGGAAATTTTATATTAAGGACTAGTCAATTTCGTCTTAAATCAAAAAATAAGTTTTAGGAAATGAATTACTTCTGATTAGTTCATGAAATTTTACTTACTTAAAAGATGTAAAAAGGTTTTCTAAATTTTAGGAAAATATTTATCAGTTTTAAGTATTTTTTGTTTGAATTATAGAATTTATTGCTAATTTGCATTTAGCAAAAAATCTAAGTAAATTTTACATATTTTCGAAGAATATTTGAACTTGAAATATATTTTTTTGTAAATAAAATAAAATTTTTAAACTCAATAATTTCAATGCTTATTCGGGCTGCCTTGTTAGGCAATTGGTTAGAGTGCCTGCTTATCAACAAGAAGGTTGCTGGTTCAATACTCTTGTCTCCTCTCAAGGAATTTATATGTATGTATGGTGAATGGTGAATTATATTTAAGAATATAATATGAAGATATAATAAATAAAATATCATTTGGTATGGAATTTAATTAAAAATAAAAATAAGTACCAGAATTAAAGACAAAAAAATTTGGAAAATTTACTAAATTTGAGATCAGAGACGAAAAAATTTTTTTGCAAAGCTCCGAATTTTATGGGAAAATTTTACTTAATTTTAGAAAAATTTTACTTAAGTATGAAAATATAATTACTTTAAACTAGTTCATTAATGAACTAGAAATTTAGTAAATATTTTAGTGGTTTCAAGTAAAAAACAGCTTTGGCGCCATACGACAACTTTTTATATTCAAATTTAGAAAATTTTCCAAAGTTTTAGTTAATTTTTTTTTGAGTGCAAGTCTTATTGCTGAGCTGATTAGTTTGTTGGAAAGAGACACGAGGGGAACAGAACTGTTTCTCTTCCCCTTTTCTCTTTCTCCTATCAAACTAATCAGCTTAACACTAAAACTTGCAGAATGGAAATTAGGACTAAGCGTGATGAATTTTCATCATGACATCAATTTGACATTCATCCAGTGTTGCCAGAATTTCTAGAGATAAAATCTGCAAAATTTAACAAAATCTTCAAAATCTGCATTTCATTTTTAAAATCTTCAAAAAATCTTCGAACATATTTTTAAAACAAATTTTTTATATTTTATTTACAAAATTTACATACTTACATATGGATGTACACGTGTAACATGAATACTTTTTCATTAACACATATTCGTAAAACTTAAAATCGGTTTAAAATATATTTTATTTAAATTAAAAAAAAAAAAAGATTTCTTAAAATAACTTTCAAACACATTTTATGTTTTTTTTAATAAATATAAGCCTTTAATTTATGAATGCATATTGCATTTCCTTTCTGCTTAAGAAACTCATCAGTAGACTTCAACAAAAAAATTTTTGAAATAAGGTTTAAAAAAACTTCATATGCTTATAGAACGTTCACAACTAGCTACCACATTGGTTGAAGTCTACACTGATGAGTTTGGAGGCTTTTTCACACGCAAAGTTTACTTTGCAAAGTCTTGACTTTGTTGAAGAAAAAATAATAGTCTCTCCTAAAAACTTTAGACTTTCCAAAGTAAACTTTGCGTGTGGAAAACCGTCTTTATTTAGGTGAAACGGAATGCATATAACCAACAAACAAATAAAAATTATTCATAGTTATGTGTAAATAATGTAAAATTAATGAGAAAAGAAATCAAATAAATAAAAAATTACACAAAAAGTCACTTAATTGTTTGCATAAATATCCAAAGGACTTCGAAGTATTGTTTTATTCAAGTTCACTTGACTGAAAATTCTTTCGCCTTTTGAAAATACATTACATTTTGAATAAACGTAGGTCTGCAGATATTGGTTTCCAGAAGCTTGCCGAAGTTACTTCTTCTTCTTAAGTTCAAAAATTGTAACTCTATAAACTATGAGTCGTTCACACATAGAAGAAACAAGAAATAGCATTATTAGAAAACATGTAAGAAAATGCACTATAATTGAAAAATCTGCGTTTTTAGGACTAAAATCTTTAAATCTGCATTTCGTCTTTTTGGACGGTAAGAATCTGCAAGATCCAGATAAATCTACATTTCTGGCAACCGTGCATTCATCATAATATAAATTCACCAGATGTGGAAGCTGAACCTTAACTAAATCACTTTTGGCTTGGTCAAAGTATCGGATTGTTAATTATTCAAATTAGCTAAATTATATTTAGTTGGGATTAAGTCGAAATTATTAAAATGAAGAGTCATAGTTTGATGTTATTCAAACACATCTAGATGCATTTCGCTTGTGCTTACGAAATTCATCAGTAGACTTTCGTTTATAGGAAAACTCTCAAAATATTATTGAGAATTACACACATAAGCATAAGTGAGTTAAGAAGACTCAAACAAAAATTTTAAATTCGCAATAAGCAGTTTTGTTTAATAAAAAAAAAGTTAGATGAAAATTTGATTTAAGTTGTAAATGTTTTTCAAACAATTGCACTAACTTGTATTTCATTACAAAAATAAAATTCATTCTGGCTTCTTTTGTTGTTGGTTGCAGTTAATAATGTAAGGACTTCGATATGTGTAACAAAATAATAATGATATTAGCAAAAGAAATTTTAAAAAATTAATAAATACATATTTTCCATTTATGGTCATTTATTCAACGTTCGATAAATAGTAATAAAAAAATATTGATGTTACATTAGTATGCATTGTTGAAATATGCACACATGCATTAAACTTACACAAATTTCCAATAAAAAGTTCAAGTTGTTTTTTTTCCAAAGAAGTAACACTCAGGCAATGAATGCCTACTAGTACTAATAGGTGTTACCTTCTTTAGGAAAGGGATAATGATAGAGAAGACAGGTGGTAAAGGAAGAGATAGAGGAAAGCTTCGTTATCTTACAGATCTGTTTTTTTTTTGCACGTTTTTCCTAATACAGTGTTGCAGCGCCTCTGGTGTCAATGACGCGTACTAAATTTTTGAAGCTGTAAAAGAAGCTATTTTATTGGTTATTTTACTTCGCCGATGATTTTGCTACACAAAACCGAAGAAGGAACGCGCTCTGATGTTACATTAGGATTAGTATCTGTTGAAGTCGGCATAGTTCAGTGACCAGTGACTATAACTTCATCACTTAAACTTTCCTACAACAACTGCTACAAACGGACAGTAATGCAAATCTGAAAAATGTATAGTGTTGCTATTTAATGACTCTAGGAGACCGGGCTCGAACCCAGTACCATCGATTTTGTAGTCAACGTGCTAAGTACTTCAGCCAACGCCAATACACTTTTTATTGTCATCAGTTGTATACTACCTTGCCGTTATCATAATTATGTGTGTATTAATACACTAACACACACAAGCACACACTTACACGATAAATACTAAAGTTTACACACATTAATAATCGCAGTATCATACCAACATTCTTAGTTTATCTATGACTTGTGTCCCAGGAGCTGTAAGCGCGATGCATTTTGCACCTTGATCACTAACATGATAATGACGAGTGTGATAACAATGATGATGATGATGAACGCATTTATATTTAGTAATAAATAAGCAGTGGCTTTTATAAGTGGATGCTAGTAAATATGAGCAGGTCTAGCCAGAGATTAAAGTTTAAATTTTAAAGCACAAACGGCGACACTCAGCGAAATATGTGGCGGCAGCCAGTGGCGCGTAAGACAAAAAAAATTTTAATAAATCGGTATCTTCTTCTGAGCCACTGATTAGAATTTAAAGTGAATATCCGTGTATCCATATTAAGTTTACAGATAAAATATATAAAACAAGATATTAGTTATACTGGGTAATTAGTTATAGTTGAGCAACTTTTAAGCTTATGAAGGAGAGGGGAGCCATTTTAATTTCCTCTCTAGTCCATGAACTAAAAAGTTGCTCAACTAAAATTTCGGTATGTGAACCGGTTCCCAACGTGTTACATTAGTACAGTGGTGGAGAAAAGTTTGGACACACCGCCCACACCACTCTCTTAAAAGATCACTTTTGTGATATCAAATAGAACTTTTTCAAGGACACTAAATTCCTTTATAATATCCACCAGTACAAACTACTCCGATGGCTACCACAAAACATTTTTGAAGCATTTTTATTTAACGTAGTTACTGATCTAATTCTGTTTATCATGGCAGTATTGTAGACTGGCAGTTTTAGCAGTCGTGACATCATTCAGTCAGACAACCAGTCAGTCACTTAACAAATCATTCATTCAACTACACCTCATACTCTTTACACTGCTTTTTAGATTATTAAAATCTTTTCAAAGGTACTATTACTTTTTTAATGTGTTGCTAGGTGGCGTTGGATGAAGTAGTTAGTACGTTGACTACAAAACCGATGGTACTGGGTTCTAGCCCGGTCTCCTAAAATCATTAAATAATACTACGAATTTTTCTAATGTATCAGTTGTTGTAGGAAAATTCAAGTAATGAAGGCATAGACACTAGCTACTGAACTACACCGGCTTCAGCTGATACTAATTCTAAAACATACTACCAGAGTGCCTTTCTTCGTCAGTATTGTGTAGCAGATTTAAGAAGTAAAATAACTAATAAAATAGCTTGGAAAATTTAATATGCCTCATTAAAACCAGAGGCGCTGCAACACTGCATTATTAAAAACGTGCAAGAAGCTGAGTTGTAAAATATAATGAAGCTTTCCTCTTTCTCTTCCTTCACGATCTGTCGTCTCTATCACTATCCCTTTCCTAAAGAAGGTAACACCTATTAATAGTACAAAGCATTCATTGCCTGAGAGTTACTTCTCTTAAAAAAAAGAAACAAACTGTTAAATTTATAAAAAAAAATTTAAAAAAATGTTTAACTGAAATGATTTTATTGACTTAATTTATCACATTTTTTTTATAAAACGTGCTAAGGCGCTAAATGTGCAAGAATATGATTAACGATTACTCATAACATGACAAAATTAGTCTCGGTGCCTCGGTAGGCTAGTGCGTAGTGTGCTACCCTGTCAGTATGGAGGTTGCAAGTTCGATTCCCACCATATACGCTAGTGTGGATCACTACTATTCTCGTTTAAAATTAAGTTATGATATAATTTGTAATTGTATTTGTAACATTTAATAAATAAATAAATTAGTCTTGTATGGGTGCTGGCCCACACAGCCTAATCGGAAATGAGCGTGAAAATGGATTGTCGAAAAGGGCCAGAACGTTTCAGACATTAGCTCTTGAGCGAAGTTGATTCACAAGACATGATGGAATAGTGATACTGTGAGTAATACAATCGAGGTTCTATAAGGCTACCTGGAAGAAGATGAAACCAGGGACGCTGTTGCAACTAAAGAAAAGCCCGAGCTGAGAAGGCACACATGGAGGGCATCGAGACAATGGACAAAGACGGTTATTTTGGAGATGATACCTTACCGAACATTACTCATCTTAGAGGTATTGAGTGGAAAAGTTTGAGGGTCTACATCAATGATGGTGAGTTCCAATGATCCTATAAGGGTGGCTTCCGCTTTTAATTGTCTATGGCCTATAGTGGCTTATGTGTATGTACCCTGATATGAGCGTAATGATTCTTCTCTTTTACCTTAAGTAACCTAACCTAACTTACTTGTTTAAATACCTTTTGTGCGATTTAGATTTTTTCAGGTATTTAAAATCTGGTTCTGTGAATTACAAAGTATAAAACTGAATTGTGAAAATGGAAATGCATGCAAATACAAGTGCTAAGAGATGTGAACAATAGTTATCTGTTAATTTGGAATATTCAGTCCAATTTTTAATAAAATTTAGCTGACAAATTTATCAATATTCCCTTAATCTACAAAACAAATTTTGCCAATTTTCTGACAAAACAAAACAGCTGGATGTGTAAGACAGCTCTGAAGCTCTCTTTCCCTTCTTATATTTCTCCCAATCTACTTAGAAGAATTCCCTGGGGATATTGGAATATTAACAATGTATAAGTTCAATGGTCAGACTTGTAATATTAAGACAAGGCCGTCAAGACAATAGCCTTGACCACATTTATTTTGATTAAGGAAAAATTTTGATTTGTCAAAAGGGGTGGTGATGTGATCTTAACTTAACTTGTTGACGTTGTTTTGCGTAATACGAGTAGTGTGTTGATGATGCCCATCGTGATGGTTGTTGGTTGTTTGAATAGTCGATGGTGGTTATGTCTAATATGTAAGTAAATGCTTGCAGCATTCTAAAAGTTGGCAATAAAAACATAAATATAATATTCTACAAGACAAAAAAGTACTCAAAATACAAACGACATGTACATACATAAATAATTAAGTTGACTTAAATGAAACCAAGTGAATAACAACAACAGCAAAATAAGAAACATTTTATAGCGCGTGCTGTACGCATAATCATCACAAGCTTGTCTCCTTGAGTAAAAAAAAAACGAATTATATTTGCAATTATTTGCGCATGCGCCCCTTCACTCAAACTTCAAATGCATTTTGTATAAGGACGTCGTTGCACAGATGTACAGTGATGCGCTGTTGAATTTTGCTAAAAAGCATCATACATATAAATGATTCTACTTTTTTCGTCATTTACTGTGTGCTTCATATCTTGTTTTATTTTACTTTTTATTTTTTGCTCACTTAAAGTATTTTGTAATGTTTATTCAATAAACCTGCCGCTCCAGCTGCTTGTTGCTTTACATTCTTTCACTCATATGAACTAGAGGCCTGCGTAAACAGTCTTGTAATGTTAATACGTCTTGTTTTTTTAATGTATTCTAGTGGCATGTATTATACTAAACTAATTATAAATGCTGTCGTATTATAAGTGAAACATGATGGATGCATTTGGTGTTCGTGTATATGAGTGTTAACAAGCGATGTCGCGAAGACTTCTTGTTCATAACAAATAATCTATGCTTGTAATTTTACATATTGTTCGTTTGAATGTGTGTGTAAGATGTAGATGGTAAGCTATTACATATAGCTTTAAAGCTTAAATTAGACGTAGCCATAATCAAACCAAAATTCAATTGGTTTCTATGGTGAGAGTTATGGCGTTATGGCGAGTCACCTATAATCAAAAACAGTGTTGCCCATTAGCTTGGTTAGAACGGCTGTTTCCTATGGCTGACTGAACCTTAAGGGTGGTTTTTTAAAGCAAGCGCACACAACTAATGTCAACAATGCATGTGTGCGCTTGTATGTGCACAGAAAAGTAAAAGATCATATACACAACTTATGTAGGTATGTATGTATGTACATGCATGAGGTTTGTATACGCGCCCATGTGCATGAAGAAGTAAGCATAATAAAACTTTCAGTCACGAAGTAATTTTCTTTTTCACTCCTATACCCGCAATAACCCAGTAAAAATAGACACTCCAAAAAAGTCATGAAAATGTAGAGTTTGCGATGCGGAAGTAGTGAACATTTCGATCCGATATAATGATTTTTACATAGGGTTGTCATTGCAAGAAGTTCTCTTTTTCGATGCCTGGTCACTGAATTGGAAGCGATATTAAGAAAAATTCCCTTTTTTCTGTTCTATGATAATATTTTCATCTAGGAAAAATGGTAAATAGTTGCCTTTTTTAACAATTCGTTTCTTTTTATACGAATTTAAGCCCGCAACAGTGTTTTCATGTAAATTGAAGCAATAACTTTTAAATTTCGTTAAAATTTTTTTTTTTAAATTCTGGTGAGTATTTTCCAACACTATGGAGGAGCTACAAGATTTTGTATGACTAAAGTAAGCTTCTACATGGTTTTTTGCTCACTCTCGACAAATTAAAAATATCGACTTTTTGGAAGCAATGAAAATGTAGTTCCACTAGAATGACTTCCATTTTTTTTCACTGGGAACTTTAACAAATGTCTTGCCAACAGTGTTGTTTAGCGTTTGTTTTAGAACATTTCATTGTAATAAATTATTTGAAAAATCCCTCATGTCTTAAAAGTTCTTGTAAGTGGTCTTGTGCAGGACTTTAATATGAACCAACAGCAGACGTACAGACAGATAGACATACATAAATGATTTGGAAAATGAAAAAAAAAACATAATTTTCATTTGTTTTTTTGTTTTGTTTTATGTTTTGCTACCGTATTTCAAAAGCTGTTTTTTTCTTCTTCGTTTATTCTTTAGTTCTTATTGAATTGTATTCAGTCGTTTGTCTGTTGGTATACCTTTTGCATCAATAAGTGCATTGCTGCATAACGTTGCATTCAACAGTTGCATACTCTGTGGCATTTGTTGCATTTTTTCATTCAAGAACAAGACTGTGGAATTTTCGTTGGTGCGTGTTTGGCACATGTTACTTATTCGCACAAAAACACTCACTATGGACACTCCACGTACCTTTTAGACGAACGCTGACGACGATGATGATGATGATGATGTATTGCATCAAAAGCTTATAAAGTTTTCGTGTGATCTTTAGCTTGCAAGAGTAGTTTAGTTGGTCCACCACATGCACTAAATGTTGCATGTTGTCTGCTTTCATAAGTTCGTTTGTGTGCGCATTATATATATATATTTTTTTTAGTTTTCTGCCGTGTTGTTTATAATGATATTGATGATGAATATTGAGTGCCAGCACTTGATAAATTCACGCATTACAATTAATTTTTATTAGGGCGCTACCAACTGTCTCAGGTTATTAAACAGCCTGAAGTTTATGAGACAATAAATAATAATTTCATTAGATTTGAATTGAATTATTCGAAAATACAGAAAACGAATAGTGATATTTATAAATGTATTTACCAATGGTAAATCAATAATTGTATACACAATAATCATTTCTCATATTACATTTCATACTAAATTTGCTTTAAAAAGCTGATGTTAATAACAGTACTCTACCCCGGTAGATATACGTGGGTGCTGATGAAGTGCGTGGTTCTCTTCTTTGGAAAATCACATTAATTAATAAAAATATTTTATTCAATAAGAATTGAAATTACTGAACTTAAGCCTGACTAAAAATTATTTCTGATTATATTTAGTTATTTGATCATCAACAAGATTGTGCGCACTCTTTCAACAATTTTATATCAAAAATTTAATTTCCATAACAAACCTAAAATATCAATTTCACAAAAAAAATATCTGTAAATCGAAAACACAGAAATTCCACCTAAAAATTGGGTTTCATCGAAAATCAAAATTTTCCAGTTACGAGTTTTGCAAATAAAAATTAAAAAAAATTTAAATCCACTAAAAATTTTAAGTTAACGGCAATATCAAAACTTTTAGTAGAAATACTAAACCAAGAACTATTGTAAAAAGATTGCATAAAATTTTTAAAGAAACTCAGTTGGGTCCTGTAAGTTGGACAGAAAATAGAAATAGAGAAGGGAGGAGAAATGTGAAAGAGGTATATGTAGAATGGTGATGATTAGTTGCTAGAGGAAAGGCGAGAGTGTTTCGGGAAAAGGTCATTTGTGTACACACGCTATAGCAGGGAGCCAGCGGCTGGTAGACACCCAAATTTTTGAGTTTTATTTCCAATAACTCGGATAAGCTGCTGAAGAACAATCTGTCAAGGAAGTGCAGACGAAGATCTTCCAGAGCGGGCCAGAGGCAAAAGCAGATGCTAGATACTTCA
The DNA here is from genome assembly GCA_905220375.1 of Tachina fera. Taxonomy (NCBI): domain Eukaryota; kingdom Metazoa; phylum Arthropoda; class Insecta; order Diptera; family Tachinidae; genus Tachina; species Tachina fera. The sequence continues at coordinate 46,707,662 of LR999964.1, read as the reverse complement.
TCATTACAACTAAAGCAGTAAGTTCATGAGGTTTTTAGTTCTGTTGAGATTTAAGCGAAGCCAAAGAGCTCTCGCTATTGTGCAGGTGGGCTCATTGCGCCATTTGTCTTGAGCTTATTTAAGAAAGCAAACATCGATCTCCAGGAAGGTTGTTCGTAGGAGCTCACAGAGATTGTTGATATCAATTTATTCTACCCTACTTGCCAGGTCATGTGCAAGTTTTCCCTAGAAATGTTTCCCTGAAACTTTAATATTTAAAAACTTTCATTTGAAACCCAAAATTTTTATATTTCTTATTATAAAACTTAATTTTGTTCACTTAGCTGTATTTTTCTTTTAATTTAGTTTTGTTTCCAGCTAATTTTTGTTCCCGTTTTTGACATTAATTGATAACTGACAGCGGGAAAATATTTACACGGAAGATTCACGATAGCATTTTTCTCTTCCGTGGAAATTAAAATTTAAAGGGAACAAAATTTTCACATTATATTCACGATAGAGGTGATTATATTAACATATGAAAAAATATGTTTCTTTTTAGCTAAAAAATATACTGTCTCCATACAAAATTCACTAAAAGTCAAAAGTACTGAGATCAATATTGCTACCAAGTTATTTTTTTTTGTATAATACCTACCAGGAATGGTAAAATGAAGATTACGCCAGCGCGCAAGAATAATAAAACATTTCAGCGCATGACGGAATTCTGACGTCACTCACCCTGTGTTCTCATTGGCTAGTAAAATTCAGTTGTAGAACTATTACACACACAAACACTCACATTTCATATTTCCTTCTCTCTTCGCTTTATTTTGTTTTTATTTAACCTAGGCTGGGCTTACATCTGTGTGCCAAATGCCACACAAACGTAAAAAAAGCGTAACCAACTAGTTACTAATGAAAAACTTTTTGATTCAGACATGTATTTATTAAGTTAAGCAGTTTCATACATAATTAGTAGACAATTTTACAGAATCCAACATGATTGCAAACTGTTTAAATCAATAAAAACATGTCTGAATCAAACAGTTTTTTATTAGTAATTAGTTGGTTACGTTTTTTGGGCAAATGACACACAAGAAATGCCAGATGTAAACTCGGCCTTAGTTTTGCAGCTTTTAAACAACAACATTTAATTTTTTTTTGGAAATCTCTTTGAGTAAATTAATTACAGGGCTGCCAACTACAACGAAATACCTAAATTTTTTGCAAGAAATTATAAATTTCATTTTCAGCTCTAAACCGAGTTGTTGCGCGACCCGTGCCTATCGAATTTATATAGTTAAAATGCTGTATTAAAATGGAGACTATCCTGTAACTGTGCATCTCAGCAAGTAGACGCCGCCCTCACCACGTTATCGGGTGACCAGTTTTGCCATTATTGTAAGTTTTAATATGATGAATGAAAATAATTCACATATTCCATTTGCACTGAAAAATATGTATGGATGCATACAGGGGACCTAACATACAGAACGCTGATGATGAAGGTGTGGCGGCCTCCGAAAACAGCATGCTGTTCCGTTCTGCTCGACTGTGTCAAAATATTTTGGTGTTATTTTTTCTTTAAAAATTATCACATGTAATTTGGCTTCCTAAGAGTATGAACTTTTAGCCTTATCAAAACCAAACACAGAAAGAAATAAAGTTTGAATAAAAATAATTAAATAAATATATATTTTTACCACATCTACACAGACAGCAGTACACAATATTTATTTTGCAGACAAATAAAAAATGAATTAAAGAAAAACAACGGACACGTCAAAATTAAAACGCTCCAATCAATCGACTGATCGATCACAATAACATTCGTTCGTATCATTAAAATCAGATGCGGAATGTTGATCGTGTCGTTTTTTTTCGTTGAACGCAAAAGAAAATAAAAGATTTCGATGTACAGCCAAATAAGGATTTGTCACGTGCGATTTGTTACTTTATATTCAGTAATCATACGAGTACAATTGGCGGTATGAAACTGCAGGATGAAAAATCAGCCAGTAAGTAGCATCATCGACATCTCATCATCATCATCATCATCAGCCGTAACTCTTACATAAATAAATAATAAATTATATGGCAATGAGGATCAGAAATCGAAAAGAGTTCAATTATGAATTTATAAACTAAATAATGATTATAAAGTATAGATAAAATAACATCCTTCAATAGGACTATTGAGAATGAAGAAATATGTATATAAAGAAATAAAAATTTGCAAGTAACATTTGATTAAAATTAACAATTATTTTATTGCATTGAAAAGTAATACGTTAAACTCTGTTTTAGCAGTGCTGAATTTGATAAACATTTTAACATCTTTTCGAAGATTAAGATTAATTTCATTTAACTGAGGTAATGCACGAGTTAAAGTGCCATTACAAGCATAATTAGTACGATGAAGGGGAACATCAAACAGCTTAGCCAATCTTAGATTTCTGCACGCAAAGAAAAAATATGGTTGAGGTAACCATAATCAAACAGCAACATACTATTATTGAATTATATGGTTGTAGTTAAATTATATTATTGTCAATAGGAAGCAAACTTTTAATAATATTATTATCTGAGTTAATAATAATATTATCAACAAAATCAATGAACTTTGTTACACCTAATCTTATTATTGTAAATATGACAACACTATTGTTAGATGTGACTAAAATATAATTAAGACTCACCATAACATGTTCTTATATTATAATAATATTGTTAAATATGACAACAGTATTATTTAATATAATAATAATATTTTGTCTTTCAATCATATATTTCATATATTTATTGGTGGATCTCTTGTTAAAAAAATAAATTAATATTGTTGAAATTAAATGTATATATATATAGAAATGTATACTTACATATGTGTGTATACTCGAAATACAGACACGTCTGTATAAAGAGATAAAAATATGTACGTATATATATGTTTTTATTTATCTACCCTTTTGTTTGTTTATCCTTTATTTATTTATTTAACACGACGCGTGCAATACCGATAGCTTACAAACGAAACACTGAACTGACAGAAGATGTTCCTGAAAAATATTTTGTTTTTAAACTTAAAATAGTATGGTTTTGGATAACATTATGTTGTTATTTACATTATATTATTTTTAAATAATTACAAAAACTATGTTGCAGTCATAAATATTTAACAAAACTATATTGTTAAACTCTAACCATATCACACTTTTTTATGAATATAATAATGTAATTATTAAATCCAAAGATTACTTTGCTTACCGTAACAAAATTAATATTTAAAATAAGAATAACTTGTTTTCAACGACAACAGATTTGTTTCTGTTGTATTCTCAACCATTCTACAACCATATCTTTTCTTTGCGTGTGGGAGGTACATATATGCAACGGTATAGAAAAAAAGCAAGTCTGGGCAATCGATATAATCATTGGCAATGTCATATACAAGCATAGCTGATTGAACTTTTCTACGCTTTTCCAATGTTTGTAAGGCAATAAACAAGCATTTCGACTCATATGGAACACCAGATAAATCTAGCACGTAACAAATTTTATGAAGATACGTTTTGAAGTCTCTCAACTCGCAAGACAGAGGCGTATTCTATTTTCGATCTTACAAAAGACTTATAAATATATTTAATTGTGTACGGGTTAGTAAATTCAGAGCAATTTCTCTTAAAAGAAACCAAGCATTTTGTAGAGTTTAGGAAGTATGTATTCTAAATGCGCGACGAATGATAAAGAACTATCGAATATCACCCCTAAGTCAAGTTTTGTATTTGCCGTATTCAAGGTAAAACCATTAATATTAAATACCACTGCAGTGGGTATTAGTGACCTGTGAAATGAAAGATAAAGGGTGATCCAAGTAGAGATACTTTTTTCAATATCCTTAATTTTGACAGATCACGTGTGAGTCGTGTCATGCTGTCATGTTATTTTTATTTATATAGTTTGGCATTTCATAATGGAAAGACTTACGCCTGAACAACGACATCGCTTCGCTCTATGGGCTTTTAAAAAGTTCCAAGAAGATCCGACGTTTTCGTGGCAAATTTTGTTTAGCGATGAGGCCCATTTCTGGCTCAATGAGTTTATAAACAAACAAAATTGCTGCATTTGGGACGAAGAGCAACCTGAAAAGATGCAAGAATTGCCACTTCATCCAGAAAAAACGATGGTTTGGTGTGGTTTGTGGGCCGGTAGAATCATCGGTCTATATTTCTTTAAAAATGATGCCGGTGCAAACGTAACCGTCGCAATGGCCACCGTTATCGTGCCATGATAACTGACTATTTGATGCCTTAAATTGAAGCTCGTGATCTCGGCGACATTTGGTTTCAGCAAGACGGCGCCACTTCCCACACATCGCTCAATCAATAGATTTATTGCGAGAACATTTCGTTTTGGGCCAGTCGATTGGCAACCAAGATCATGTGTTATCACACCATTAGACTTTTTCCTGTGGGGATATGTAATGTCTAAAGTTTGTGCGGACCTTGGAGGAAAACATCACGCGTGTCATTCGCCAGTTACCAGTCAAAATGCTCGAACGAGTCATCGACTCATCGGATGGACCATCTGCGACGTAGCAACGGCCAACAATTGATAGACATAGTCTTCAAAAAATAAGTGCCAAAGAATGTTAATTTAATTGATAATAAACATTCTCCATTAAATTTGAATTTTCTGTGTTTGTTTCTTTAAAAAAGTAAAAAGTAAAATAAAAGTAAAGTTTCTTTAAAAAAGCATTTACTAATATTCAATCGCTAACTATTAATTCGACACCAGTCATTTATATCATTAAGCTCCCTTTACCTAGTTAGGGCATCATTAAAAGAATCCACTTTCAAATTAAATTTTAAATCATCGATTCGATTTTAAAAAAACAGCAACCAATATCATAAGGTTTGTTCATTAACTCAAAAAGTTTGCAAGGAGAGAGCGTCGAAAGAGAGAAAAAAATTCAGAGACAAAAAAAATTCCTACAAATTATTACTAGTAAAATTTTTACAAGAATTATTCAACCACCTGTTGTGTGTTTTGTTGTCAAATTAATTATTTAAAAAATATCTGAAAAAGGAAAACTGAAATATATGAATTTCTTTGTTAAAAAACATGTACATATGTATGTATGCGTATGTAAAAAGAAATCATGTTTTCTTTCATTAAGCCACATAAATTCAATTTTAATGGCAAATAATTTTGCTTGTTTCTGATATATGATCAGAGATGGAAAGTGGCATTTTTGTATTTGTTAATGAATAAAATTAAAAAATTATGAAATATTTTAAATTTATTTGCTGGTGGTTCAGCTTGGTCTATATGCATTTCATTGTTGCTGTAACAAATCATCAGTAGACTTCAACCACACATTTTGAATAGTCACAAAACTCTTATCTTATGCAGAGACTTTCAAGAACTATTTGAGAATTCACAAATATTAATATTTTTGAAAATCACAAAAGAAAAACAAGCATAGTAGGCTTAGAAACTAATACAAAACCCAGCAAATAATTTATATTCGATATGAATCTATTTTATTTTTCTACACCTTTATACAATTAGAAATCCATTGGATAACAATAAAAGTAAATAAAAGGCAAAATGAAAAATAAAATTTAAAAATTTTAACATTTAAGATATAGAATAAATAAAATAAAATAGATTCATATCGAATATAAATTATTTGCTGGGTTTTGTATTAGTTTCTAAGCCTACTATGCTTGTTTTTCTTTTGTGATTTTCAAAAATATTAATATTTGTGAATTCTCAAATAGTTCTTGAAAGTCTGTGCATAAGATAAGAGGTTTGTGACTATTCAAAATGTGTGGTTGAAGTCTACTGATGATTTGTTACAGCAACAATGAAATGCATATAGACCAAGCTGAACCACCAGCAAATAAATTTCAAATTAAAATATAATTATGACAATATGTCGAATAATAGATTTCTTAAATTATGAAAAATGCAAAAAAAAAATTAAAAGACATGAAACTGTATAAAGAATTTCATATGAAATGTAAATTTCTAAAACATTGCAATTTGAAATACTATCAAACAAAATAGATCAGAAAAAGTCGAACTGTATCATGATTTCCAGGCATGGTTCTGATATGAATAAAATGTTCTTGCAAGTTTTTACAAGTAAAGCGTTCATTTACTTTTTCATATTTAGGAGAGTAATTTTGTAAATTTCTGCCTTACTCTCTCGTTGCTAGTTTTTGCTGGGAAAGTAATTGAAAAGACCTATTAATGAATAAGTTAAATAATAAAGGCCCGAGTATACTACCCTGAGGTACACCTGACGTTTGCAAATAATGTCTAGAGACATGACCTTCTATACTCACTGAGCAGATTCTATTAGCTAAGTAGAACTTAATCCATGTCAAGAAATTATAATCGAAGCCCATAAGGTCCAATTTGAACAAAAGCATGGAGAGAGATAGCTTATCAAATGCCTTAGAAAAGCCCGTATAAACTACATCTACTTGAACACCATGCTCCAGAGCATCTAAACAATATTCACTAAAAACGGCGAGATTAGTTAATATAGATCTACCAGAAAAGAACCCATGGTGATAAGGAGATATCCAAGGTTTAGTTTGGAAAAACAATTTTTTATGGATAATATATTCGAACATTTTTGACACATAGGAATAATTTAGAAATAGGCCTATAGCAGGTTGCATCATCTTTCTTACCATCCTTGAAAACTGAAGAAACTATAGTAGATTTCAGCGTTGTCAACTTTTAAATTTCAAAAAGCACTGAAACCAGGAAAAAAGCGTGTAATTTAAGTAAAAAAGCATTAAATAAAACAAATAATTATATTAATAAAATTGTTATTCATAAATATGTATGTATCTATGTATATAAAAAATATACGAAACTGTTGATCTTGCATTCCATTCCTAAAATTTAAAATTTGAGGCATGCGATACACATTTTAATTATGTTTACATATACATAAGAATCAGTTTTTGTTTCAAATAACCAAAAACGGCAGCTTTTCTGGAAAATTTTTTATGTAAAGCAAAACGCGATCAACTTCTGCGTTTAAATGTTAAAATTTGAGGGTTATATGTTACGTATTTTTTCAATCTTAGTAAAATTTTTTGAAATGTTCCATTTAACTTCAGCGCTTATGCTTTTTAAATGATAGGTTAGGAAATTTCTCTTTGAATTTTTGGTTTAGTGCCACCGCCTCGAAACAAAAAGCACCGAAAATGAATTTAAAAAAGCACTGAGCACTAACTACAAAATTTTCCGCGTCGAAAATTTCAAAAAGCACTAAAAACGGTGCGAAAAGCACCGAGTTGACAACGCTGGTAGATTTGCACCTACTAATAAAAATCACCCTCTTTGAGCGATAGATTAAAAATAAACGTTAGAGCCGGGGTTAGAGATGTAGCAACTTTCTTTAGTAGATGAGTGCAGGGTGACCGATGACATTTTTCAAAAAGTGGCACCAAAAGGGGATTTATCAAAAATAAGAGGCAAAATTAATATAAAACTAGAAACCTACACTAAATTTTTTATTTATAATGTATTTTTATATAATTCACTATAAAAAAAGGGAGACAAAAAGTGCCAAGACAGATAAAAAGTGGCAAGGCAGTCGAAAAAGTGGCAATTTGCCACTTTAGTCGGTCAAACGGTCACGATGGATGAGTGGTTCATTGACAGCAAAGTCACTTTCGAAATTTCCATTTTATTCTTTTAAAATCCTGCATGAACAACATGGACCATTCATACTCGTATGTATAGTGAAGGCGTTAAATGCCGTTGCATCATTGATTTTCAATGATCGTTTGCTCGATCATTCTAGTGCATGCGGCATTTTTACTTTAAATCATTTATACTCCTAATATGGATTTCGTCGTCAAACTTAGTCGGCTACAAACATACATATGTATGTACTAGTGATGTACCGAATGTCAGTTTTTGATATTCGTAAATACGAATACGAATATTTCAAACGATTTTCGCGAATACGAATATGAATATTTGAAACGATATTCGCGAATACGAATACGAATATTATATGCAATATGAAATATTAAAAGATTGTTATGAAAAAGGACTTCACACTCTTGTTGTCGTACTTTAAAGTTAATAAAAATTACCCAAAATTGTAATGATCGTCATTGAATGATATTTGAAAATGATACAAAGCACAAATTTCTATAAAAAATTAATGTATTTGTACAAACTAAAATTTTTAGTCATTTATTTAAATTTCGTTTATGATTTCTGCATTTATTTATTTAATTTCTTTGGAAAAATATTCGTATTCGTATTCGCATCCGCCTGAATTTACCGCATACGAATACATTCGTATTCGCCTGAAAATGGCCGAATATTCGACAATTCGAATACGAATACGAATATTCGTGCATCACAAGTATGTACATACCACGTTTATTTGTTTGTTGTCTGAATGTATGAATATGATCAAAATACGGAGACACAAGTACGTTCGTGAAAGGAATGTTCTCGTACCCGGTAGGCGCCGGTTTTTAACCATATTAAAATAGTGGACATTGTATAGTTTCAATATTAATGACCCAGTCCATATGGCCAGCTTTATGTCTACATATGTACATACATACATCTGTATGTTCCAGCATTTTGTACATGTGTAAACGCAATTCATTATTGCCAGCCCATGGCTCCTCATTGGGATTCAATTTATCACTATGTTGTATAAATATGAATGTCGTCTACTTCTTGTAATAAAAAATTAAATAAAAAACAAATAAGAATTTTATTATAAAACATTTGCTGAAGATGAAATGATGTGCTTGCTGCCTACTAAAAGGAGGAAATTTTAATTACATGTTTAGCACATTTGTTGCAAAAATACTCGTATGTAAGTCTGTACATACGTAACTAAATGGTGACATGAGCATTTCTATCTTGCTTAAGTATAACATTAATATACTAGAAATATTTATCATTGATTTCAAAGCAATTTTTTAAAAACTCTTATTGTCTACATAAATTTATAACAGTTTGTGGCACGTGGCACTTGGTTTTAAAACCGATTTTATTATACACACATAAATAAATAAATATTTGATTATTAAACTCGCTATCGAAACTAACAATGGAGCATACTCTTCATCCTTAGTGCTGAAAGAATACCGATGATAGATTGAAGGTTATTTAGCACCTGAACTCCACTGCAGTCTCATTGCTCTGATATCTCTATTGGGGATGACATTGTCAGTTATCACAGTCAGCTGAAAAACTCAACATTAAAATGGTGCGATCCCTCATTTTATTATTAATGTGAATCCATCTACCACAATCAATTTAGAACATATGACGTGAATTAAGAAAATATATATTACAAGAATTTCCCCTTCGAGGAGCCATTTAAAGAGTGTTTTGAGAAACTAAAAACCTATCATGAGCCGCGAATCTCGCAGATACGCAAGCAGTGATGCAAGTGAAGAGAAACATAAAAGGCTCACTTCCAGTGGCGTATTTATGTTTGATGTCACCCTAGGCCCCGTGAGATATGCCGCCCTTTATGCTCTACGAAGCAAATATGGAATTTATAAATATTTAAATTACACTGTGCAACAGTAAAAAAATCCGCATAATCCTGACAGTATGGGAAGGTTCGATAGTACTACCAAAGGGAACTAAGCACCTATACACAGTTTGGCGATTTTGGTGATGAATTAATTTTTATTTATTACACCGAAAAAATTATTTCTGCATGCACTTTTTGGCAAAAGTATTCTTTTTAATTTCTTTTAGAATAACTAACAGGGACTCCTAATTTGATGCTAGCAGTATTTGGCAATATAACCGAAAAATTTTATAACTAATGCGCATTTTTTTTGTTGAGTTTCACTAAAACTTTTTGCAAAAAAAAGTATAGTCTAGCATAAAATGAAAATTAACCATTAAAATTAATTTAAAAGAGCTGACTGGCTGCTTTTCGTTTATACGTTTAGCTTTTCATTTTATACGTTCGCTTTGACTGCGAGTGTTTACATTTTCAGAAGCAGAAGCAAAAGCAAGTACACAAATCAGAAGTTTTTATACTATCTATATCTCCTAACTAGAGCACGCTCTGCTTTCGTAAATAAACATGTAAAATACACTTACCGGAACTGTCGTTAAATCTTAAAAATTAAAGGCCCAACTATAATATGAATAAGCGAACTTAAGCGACTGTGCGGTTACATATAAAACGTATGTGGCAAACTATAATGTACTTATGGAACTTTTCGTCAAGTTTCGTCAAATGTCATTTGCTTAAGTTAAGTGCCAAATTGAACGCATATTCCGTACGGAAAACACTGTTTGTGCATTTTTTAAACTCAAGCAAACAGCATCAGAAAATATTCATTGATTTTAAATATTTGTTTATTGTTTCTTATTTTAAACTCAGAAAAGAAAGCAAAACTTTAATTTTCATTCTTTGTTTTACAATACACATATACACACACATTCACATGAGTTTATTTATGTATGTTCATTGTTGTAGTTTTTAGTAGGCAAAACAAATAAAACAAGTAATAAAGTGGTGGATATAATTATAAGTGAATTTTTAATAGATTAGAATATTCCAACAAGTTAATTTGATTGAATTGAATTCTATTTAGTAGTTATAAGAAGAAACAAAATTTAAAAAAAATTGTGGACAATACCTATGGATATGTGCAGCTGTGGCTAAAGAATACTTAAGTGCATATAAGTGCTTTGTGGCCACCTAAAAGTCACATTTGAATTGTTTAAGTATTTGACAGACTTATCGTTCAATTCTGACATTAGCTTAAGCCAGCTTATTCATATTATAGTTGGGCCTTAACAATGGTCTACTCAAGGCACATTTACTTCCAGATAATATCAGGATTACAAAAACAATGAAAAAATACAACAATAAAAAAAATAATATGACTTTTAGTTCATCCAAAATATCAAAAATAGAATTTGTTGTAACACAATAATACTAAAGATTATTCACAAAAAGTTAAAAAAATTTCTCCACGGCACCTAACACTAACAAAATTTGCAACGTTTAGTACTTTTCACAATTTTTTAATAGTTTTTTTGCTATTTTTAAATTTTTTTTAAAGAATTTTTTTAATAAAATATTTTTCATATTGAAAATTTTTTAATTTTTTCGTAATTTAATCGTAAAAAATTTTTGAAGTTTTGGATGAACTTTAATTTAAAAAAATTAGCTCAGTTGCATTTCCGCTACTACCTGGTGAATTTGCCTTGGGTCTACTCACGCACTTTAGAATAATATCATATAAATTTAAAAACATTTAAATTGCACCGGTAAGCTAACGGGTATGGTCAGAATTATATTCTAAATTTTTCATTGATATAAAGCAAAAGTAATTCACAAAAATTACCAATTTCAAACCGTTTAATGCTAGGAACACAACTGGGACGAACGACGAATTTCTTCCACGTCGACGAATTCGTCGATAAGTATTCACTGCGTAAAATCGTCGTGTGAAGCACAATAACGTCGTATTTACTCACCGAATTCCTCTCATATATTTGATAAAGTTGGTTGCTGTGTGTACAAACACAGAGAGACTAAGAGAGAAAATTGTTTTTTGGTCGTTCGTCGGCGTACAAAATATAAATAAATCTATATCAGAGTTCGTCACGCACGACGAATTTCGTTCTGGTGCGGTGTTGTGTTCATTTTCATACACACAAATGTGTTTTATTTTTCTATGACGAAAGTTCGCACCGAAAAATTCGTCGTTCGTCCCAGTTGTGTTCCTAGCATAAAATGTCAATTTTTAGGGTTCGTAATATTTGCCGCCCCTAAAACCATGCCGTCCAACCCTTTTGGCTGGTCGTGCAACATATCGATATATGAAACTATATATGTGTATTTTTTACATTTGAGGTGTAGGGTGTGCTCAGCAACTTTGCAGAAAATATTAACGCAAATATTTTTTTTAACATAACCCAGTAAAAAAAGATACTCCAAAAAAGTCATGAAAATGTAGAGTTTGCGATCTGGAAGTAGTGAAAATTTCGATCCGATCTAATGATTTTTACATAGGGTTGTCATTGCAAGAAGTTCTCTTGTTCGATGCCTGGTCACCGAATTATAAGCGATATTAAGAAAAATTTCTTTTTTTGTGTTCTATGATAATATTTTCATCTAGGAAAAATGGTAAATAGTTACCTTTTTTAACAATTCGTTTCTTTTTATACGAATTTAAGCCCTAAATAGTGTTTTCATGTAAATTTAAGAAAATAACTTTTAAATTTTAAACTAAAATTAATTCATAAATTTCTTTAAGAAAATAATTTTTTTTTTAATTCTTGTGAGTATTTTCTAACACTATGGAGGAGTTACACGGCAAATTAAAAATATCGATTTTTTGGAAGCAATGAAAATGTAGTTCCACTAGAATGACCTCCATTTTTTTTTCACTGGGAATAACTAGGGATGTAACGATACGCCGTTTTGCTGATCCGATACCTATACTCAAAACGAAATATCGACGATACCGATTCCGATACGCATATTGAACTTAAGCTAAAATTAACAAAACCTTTTATTATAAAAGATTATAGTGTAATAGATTATTAATATTTAAAATTGATATTTGAATTGATTCTTAACAAAAAACAAATTAAATTTTATTTTATAACATACATGATTTAGCATTTAGAGAACATTTCACTACTATGCACAGTGGTTTAGTAGTAGGACATAGTGGTCAAAGACGATGTTCGATTTTTTCACCGTTAGTTATGGTGCAAAGCAAAACAAAAGAAACGTTTAATTTTTATGTTATGCTTTTAATATGTTATTTCTCTTTGTTTTTATGCAAAAAAATCGTTGAAAATTTAATTTAATTTTTTTTTTAATTTTTCAAAACAGCTGTAAAAAATTTAAGAAGTATCGCCGTATCTTCAGTAATATATCGGCAAATCAGAAATATTGCCGATATATCGGAATCGGTATTCGTGTTCGCTACTTCCCTAATATTAACCCTCTAATTCCCCCAAATAAGGGAATTTTTTGGCTCTATTCTAGCAAATCGTACAAAGTAGCCACAAAAATGGGTAGGGCGGGGATGAAATGTTCTCCAAATATGTTGGCCATAAAATTTTACTACAGACATACATATGTATGCATGTCAAACACATCAAAGTCCTAATACAATCAGCAAAAACCAACCAAACTCAATATTGATAGTTTTTATTTTTACAAATTCGGTTAAGGGAATTTAATCTTTTTTATTTTTTAATTGTAACAAATTGTTTCATATAACTTTTATTAGATACAATCGACTTTCTTATTAAGTTTTTCACATAACTCGGCAACCTTGCGACGTAGGGTTTTTCCCGATGCCGTCCGTGGTAGACTGTTAAAGAAATATACACCACCGCGCAATCGTTCAAAATGTTGCATCCTATTTGCTACATGTTCACATATCATTCTCTCAGATAAATTGCTCTGATTACGCTTTACAACAGCTGCCGCTGGTAAATGTGTAAAAACAATGTCTGGTATGCCGAATACGCAAGCCTCAATGACGTCCGGCAACTCCATGATTACTCTTTCAATTTCCGTAGGAGAAAAGTGAAAATTATTGTATTTCAAAATATCCTTCTTACGATCCACAATGTACAAATTTCCCTCATCGTCGAAAAAGCCAACATCACCACTATGAATCCAGCGATCTGCATCATAAATTTGTCTAGTAGCTTCGGGATTGCCATAATAACCTGACCATGGATACGGTGTACGTATACAAATCTCACCCACTTCGTTTTTGTTTAAATTATCACCATCATCATTGATAATTTTCACTTCAACATTTCCACACAATTGGCCAACTGTATCTTTTGGACTGATTTCCAGATAAGAAACAACATTGCCAACTTCGCTCATGCCATAGGCGGTAAAAAACTTGGCATTACTGGCAAATTCTTTAAATTTTTTGACAAGGCTGTAGGGTACGAAAGAACCACCGGCCAGGTAATGTTTAATGCTAGATAAATCACAACTATGTATTTTTTCAGAGGCCAGAGTCATGGCAATCTGAGAAGGTGGACTTATAACCGAATTAACTTTGAAACGTTCAACGATATCAATAAAGTCATCAGGTGTATAACAGCGGTTAGATATTATTCGAGTACAACCATTTATGGTACCATGAATGAGCGCTATTACGCCTGTTACCCAATAGAGTGTGCTAAAGCAAAGGATTTTGTCTGCAGGATGCATTTCACTGTAACATAATTGTTAAAGAAAATTCTCTTAATATTTAACGCTACTTACAAATTTTTAGGACTTAAAATGCTGGCATGTGACAAAGTTACACCTTTTGGCAAACCAGTCGTACCCGATGAACACAATATCATGGCTACTTGATGCCAACCATCTTCCAAAACTGGAGCTCTAAATCAGAAATGATTTTAGATATATAATATTGAATTGACGAAAATTATACTCAAAATCAAGTTTACTTAAAATAATTTTCTTCTTGGCAGGTCTTCATTAATTCCAACACTGAAGGTACATTGTCGAGATGATTGGTTAAAGTATATATGATGGTGGTGGATAAATTACATTCTTCTAAGGCCTCCTTAACCTCATTGTAAATGTCACCATCACAGAACATTAGCTTTGGCCTTGTTAAGGAAAATATATGAGCAATTCCACCTTTATCAAAACTGGGATCTAGGGTACTTATGCTCAGGCCACACAGCAAGGCGCCAAATGCTAATGGAGCTACAAAATCACTATTAGCTGCACATAAGCCAATAATATCTTTTTGAACTAAAGCAAGTTTTTGCAAATTAAGGGCCACTCGTATTGAGAGTTTAGCTATTTCCTGTTTGGTGTACTCTTTGCCACTGGGATAACAAATCTACAAGATTTATGTAATATTTATTAACATTCACTAAACTTAAAAGCAGGTGGATATCTTCACCTGGGCAATTTGATCGGGATCTTTCAGTAGAGACGATATGGCTACGGATCCTATAGAATCATGTGGTCCTAAAGTGGATTCTCGCGTTTCACCCTGCCAAATTTTTGTTTCTTCATTGAATTTGGTCGAGAAGAGCTGCGCACACAGCGAATCACTTGCCATTATTGTAGTTTAAATTCAACTGTTTAACTTGATGCTGCTGCATCGTATTGTTATATACATATAAACACTGGGTCTTAATCAATTTAAATCGTATTCATTTACATACTTACATTCTGTTACCCAGTTTACAATTTTTTAATTTATTTTTTTGTACTTGACTGATGCTTAAGCGAACTCTTTAGAAAATCTTTTACATATTGTACATTTTTTAATATTGTAAACTGGTAATTCGAATGGACGGAAAAAGCTTTCATATTTGAATACAAATAAACTACAAGTTCGAACAGTTTTCTTTTCGATTCGAACTGTGGAGGCACGAACTACTGATTTCGAAAACTCTTTCAACAAAATGTTCGGAACAGAGACGTCGACGTCAGGTAATTTATTTACTGAACTAAGAGCTCATAGGAAGCTCATGGGAGGTTAAATATCTTCTAGTGATATTAGACTCAAAGCTGTTATGGAAACAGCATTTAGAGGCGACTATTGACAGGGCAACAAAAGCACTAAAGGTTTGTAGATCGATTGCAGGAAAAATATGGGGCTGCACACCCAAAACCTTGAGATGGATATACACTATGATGGTGAGACCTATCATCACTTATGGTGCTGTTGCTTGGTCGGACAGGGTCAAGCTGGCTACGACCAGAAATCGGTTAGAGAAATTACAGAGGCTAGCATGCCTTTATATAGCTGGGGCTATTAGGACGTGTCCTACGGCAGCTATAGAAGTCCTCATTGAACTCACAGCTCTTACGATTGTGATAGAGGCTGCTGCCAGATAAAAATTAATAAGCACCGCGCAGAAAAGCAAAGACAGGGACGGTTTAATTAGCCAATGGGAGAAATCATCCCTGGCAAGACGATTTTCCCTACTTGCGCAATCCTTTGACATGATCAATAAAGTGTATGACTTCGATAAGAGGTTAAAAATTGCTCTGACCAATAGAAGGGAATGGGGGGAAATATAACCCAGGTTTTTCTTTGAAAATAGCACCATCAGGTGGTACACTGATGGTTCCAGAACGCCGACAGGTTCTGGTGTGGGAGTTGTAGGACTAAAGACTAACTACCATGAGTCGTTGGGAAAATCTCCCACCATTTTTCAATCGGAAGTTTATGCCATTGAAAGGTGCCCAAATCTTGATAGGGGCTATCGAAAAAAAAGAAATAGCCTTTTGCTCGGATAGTCAGGCTGCTATCAAAGCGCTCAGCTCATATGAGTTTACCTCTAAGTTATCGTGCGAATGTCGCATTAAGCTAAATCAGCTAAGCAGCATGAATAAGGTCACACTCTGCTGTGTTCCTGGACACGCCGGAATGTTAGGAAATGAAAATGCAGACAAAATGGCCAGGAGGGGGCTAGTACACCCATGGTCGGACCAGAACCGTTTTGTGGACTCGGATTGGACAAAATACGGGAAGACATAAGAGTAATAGAGTAATAATTGAGGCATGCTAAACTAATGATTGGAACGTATAACAAAAATGGTTTCATAGCTATCATGTTCCTGAGTAAAAACAATCTAAGAATGCTCACAGGCTTCCTCACAGGCCATTGTAGACTGAGAAAACACCTCAACAGACTTGGCATTGAGAGTAACAGCCTAAGCAGATTCTGTGATTACGAAATGAAACTCCAGAGCATATTCTGAAGGAGTGTGAAGCGTTATGCCACAGAAGATATAGCCAATTGGGCAAGCACCTATTGGAGGATTGGGAACTGCCAACTCTGGACCTACTGGCAATACTGAGATTCATCAGGGGAGTAGGTCTAGATGAGGTGATCTAGCACCTGGTAGGGGATACAATAGATCTACTTTGATAGCAGTGTCCTGTGCTTCCCGCTAGTTTTAATTCATTCAATGCAAGAGCTCATTGTTCACGCCTTCTCAATCATTACCTGATGTTAACTCACGTTCAACGTTTTCTTCGATCCTAATAAATTCGTCAATATTCAATTGACGAAAATTAACATTCAAACAACTTTAAAATCAGGGAACATGCCAACATCACCGACTTATAAAAATAAATTATTTTTAGAGCTATGCTCTTTATGCCAGACAAAGGAGCTAAAACGTGCTTATCGTAACAAAAATTATCGACACTTTTATAGTTATAAATTTATTTTTGTTGTGATTTCTTTGTACTTAAAACCAGAGTACGAAAAAAAACGAAACAAAATTTCTAATTTTGTGTTATTTATTTTTAATTTTGTGTTATTTCTTCATGCATGTTGCCCCTAAATCGAACCAGCTGATCGTATCTTGAACCCATGATTCATTTCCATTTTTGTCATGGTTTGTTCTTTGTTGGGTGGTACTGTTAAGTCCAGATTTACTAAGCTTCAGAAAAAAATACTGTCATTAAATAAGACTTTGCAGGGGATTAAATGGTTAGCATGCCGGAAAGGAAACATACATAATTCTATGTTGTATTGATATCCTTATGTTGCATTCAAAAAATATTCATTTAAAAAATTGTGAATTGGGAAAAGACACATACTATAATTACATTGCATTTTGTTTTCGTATTAAATGCAGACGCACGCTGATAAGAAAAATGATGCGAGCAATGCAAGAATTTCGATGTCCTACAATCTTTTGCAATGAATGACTTCGCAGTAAATTAAAAGTAATAAAAACTTGTTATTTAATAAGAAATGACATTACTTCCCTAATTATCATTATCAGGGAAACCAGAAATATGTATGTTCTAAGAAACTTGAAAATATGCTCTTAAAAGTAATAATAATAGTTATTTGCAAAAAAAATAATTTGGGTTTAAAGTGTACGTTAAGACAAAATTGCAATACAATTTTTGACTAAAGCAAATAATAAAACTTTTTTTAATACGACAGTAAAAATTTAACTTCAACTTCAACAAAAAAAAAACACGGTATCAGAATTAAAACTTTGGAACTGTATTTTGGATAAATAAGACAAGCTTTTTATTTATAATTGTTATTGCAATAAACAAGAAAATATTGACCCAGAGTTTCAAACATAAATCGTTGCCTGTCACATCTAAATAAACTTTTATACATTTACAATATTCCTTCAATGTTTACACTGATGCAATCGGGACAGAGTCCGTCTGAAACTAACGAAAAATTCTACAAATATGCGTTTACGGTTGAAATATGCACAAAAACAAATATCAAATATGCAAAAATATACACTATACATATAAAATACATAAAAAGTTTTGAAATGGATAAATATCTCATCGTCGCATTAATACTTAACACAAGAAAAAACAAGCAATTGCATATTTGCGGTTTCTCTGATAATTATATGACGAATTATCCTATTAACGGCCCTTTTCACAATGTACAATTAAAAGATAACAGGACTTTAACGAGAAGTTTTGTATGAAGAACTGTCACTTAAAGTTCACGTTAACTCTTTCTTAATCATACATACATACATTGTTAAAAGGGAGGTAAAATCAATTTCCCTGAAATAATTTAAAATTTTAATATTTAACTTTAACACATAATTTATGTATTATTCTTTGTAAACAAATACAAATTGAGAAATGTTTTTTTTTAGATTATTTGGCTGTATTGGAACCTGTAAGCTTTCTTCTGCAAGTCTAGTGACTTTCTTAGAGAGGCCCTGCTTCAGAAAGGCATATTCTACCCATTCCCAGGCAGGACAGTCACTGAAGCGGTTTGCACCTTTTATATGGAAATCTAGACATTACTAAGAAGTTGCCAGAGCTCTAGATCTAAACATAATTTAGTGGAGAACAAAAGAACTTTTGACTCTGATAAACGAGTCAGCTGGTTTGAATTAATCATATAGTTGCAATGAATCAGATGTCTTCAATGAATCAGATGCTTTCAATATAAAAATGGTTCGAATATGGATGGCAACTGAAATTGAAATTAATATTATGTGAAGTAATTTGCTCCAGTTGCGTAAAAGTTATCGAAATTACTATTATGACAGATCGGCAACTCAAAATAATTTATAAAAAAGCTTCAAAATAGAAGAAATATAAGTGATAAAAAAATTGTTACGTAAAAGTACTTAAATAATTCTTTCTGTCAAAAAAAAACACCGACTTCAATGCAAAGATCTGATAGAAGAAGATAACATGAAGTACGTGAAATATAAAATAAAATTTTAATGGGCGTACCTTCGCCCATTTTTTAAATGCAAGATTGTGTGTTTTTCAGAGCTCAGGGTGCGTAAGAAATCGCTAAAGTAGAAATACTTAAAATAAAATATTAAAGTTTAATAGGCGTGACTCCACGCCTTTTTTTAAATGGAGAATTATGTCGATTTTAAAGCTCAAGGTATTTGGCAAGTCCGCGTGAATATTATAATAAATTTTAATGGACGTATCCAAGGTGAATTCACATAAGGTGATCTTAATTCACCATCTGACATAATTTCCCTGCTGTGAAATGAATCAAAACGTTGAGATATATTCTGACAACGGGAAATTTTACACTAACGAATATAGAAGGCGAATACGCAGAGTTGCAAATCAATACCACCTTGTGTCAATTAGCCTTGGACGTAACCAGCCCATTTTTTTTAACTTTCAAACATCAGAGGTGTTTTATAGCTTTTGCAGCAATCAAATAAGTAGAATATCATAAAATTAAATTAAAAAAAAAAAGAATTTTTATAATCGGTCTGAAATGTATCGATTTATGAAGTAACACCCCCTAAAAAAATATAGACGAATTGTTAACTTCCTCCTTTTGTTTGAAATCGGTTAAAAATTACTTATAATAAAGATGATTAATTCAATTAAATTATTTTTCGAAGGAAGTGCAAAATGTGGCATCTATATTAGACGGTTCTTAAAGGATAATTCAAATCATTTAGAATGAGTAAATGTTATGGCTTAAAATAATTTTTAAATAATAATTATTTATTTAGCTTGAAAGCTAAATAGAGAGCAGTTTCTTTAATTAAACTTATTTTTTTTTTAATTTACCACCTTTTTGCCTTAAAAACAATGTAGTAACTAAAAATTTGTGGTTGCCAATATTATTGCAATTTGACAACTGAAAAAAACAGCTGTTAGTTGTCAGTTGACATACGTATTAACATTTTGGCAGCTGGCAAAGCAACTACAGTTCGGTTACCAAACTTATAGAGTATCATGATTGACCTCTACTTGAATATGATGCAAAGTTGTAACCGTATTATTTTTTGTAAAAAAAACTCAATTTCGAATTTTCGATGATACTCCATTTTACATCTTAGGTGATTATGTAAACATATTTTTGTACACATACAGTGAGCGCAATAAAGGAATAACTGAGATCCCGTACTGGGACTGGGTTGCCCTCACCCAAAAGTATGCATGTATTTCTCCGTTAGTCCTAATTTACACTATGCAAGTCTTATTGCTAAGCTGATTAGTATGTGGGAAAGAGAGACGACGGAAACAGAACCGTTTCTTTCCCTCGTCTCTCTCTCCTAACATACTAATCAGCTTAGCAATAAGACTTGCATAGTGTAAATTAGGAGTTAGCATGCCAACAACAAATACAACTATAAAGTATCGATAATTTCTCTTATTTTTTAACTTATTATCTCAAAAAATGTGTAATAGCATTGAAATAAGTATAAAAAAAGTAAAACGTACTTACCACATTCACAAAATCTTGAAATGTTATGTAGCCCGGCCCAGTGGGTGATTTAGCCTTTTTTGCTCTCTCCAATAAAAGTTCACGTTTATTCATAGGCACTTGTGATATAAATTCTGGTGATTTTAAAGCATTTACAAACTCATCTACAATGATTTCACCAAATCCTTCAGGATCAAACTAAGATTAGAATTAATATATTTCATTAGTATCGATTTTCAACAGTTATATATGTACGTACCATGTCAAATAAAAGTTTCCATTTCTGAAATAAGAAATAAAAATTTACGTGAGTATGTATCATAGATGGGGGTATTGCAATATTGTGCAATCTGCAATATTTATTGATTGATAATTCAACATGATTGCAATAATTTTTTGGATTTTTATTGGTGATTGCAAAGTTGCAATTAAAAATCAACATTATTGGTATTGATTTAAAAAAATTTTCAATAACAATTATTTATTGGAGTAAAAAAAAACGCAATATTTAATATATTGGATTTTTTTCTTTCAAATTAATGAATAATTATTTTGTTTAAAAGATAAATTAAATAAAAGCTGACTAAAAATGACAAAGAGGGCATTGTGAAAATTTATATAGAATTATTTGTTTTTAGCAAAACAAGCATTTCAAAATTGTTATCATTTAACTTATGTATGTATTTCTCCGAGGAGCGTCTACCATCCCAATTCTGCTTTTACCATCCCACAGAAGAAGGTAAAGGCGTGTTAAATTTTAAAAACATTTGCCTTCTTAG
This sequence comes from Tachina fera, assembly GCA_905220375.1. Taxonomy (NCBI): domain Eukaryota; kingdom Metazoa; phylum Arthropoda; class Insecta; order Diptera; family Tachinidae; genus Tachina; species Tachina fera. Next base: position 46,686,186 of record LR999964.1, on the reverse strand, counting down.
CGTGTATTTGTTAAGAGAACACAAATTATTGTCAGGATTCAATAAAAACTTATCTACTTCCTTACGGTCGTTGTGAATAAGTTTCGACGATCCTTACACCAAAAGTATTGAAAAATTATTTATTTAAAAAAAAATTTATTTACTTACTATCGATTTCACTGAAAAATCGTAGAGATATAAGACAGGCAAGTTTAGAGAATTTAATTAATCATAAAATAAGAGATACTTAAAATATACTTATGCCCCATTATGTTTATTAAAACACGAAGGGACATAAGTATATTTTCCTTAGCAGTCGAAACATATGAATATACATTTTAAATTGTCAAAAATTTATTTAAAATAATTTCAATTCTTGAACTGTTTTATTAATTCATTTAAAAGTCTCCCTAATACTTATTAAGTTACATGGGATTATGTATAAGCTGACGATATATTATAAATATGCTTATTTTTCCAATTTCATTCCAATCGTTTCATGAGAGCTAGTTTCAATATTGATTGCACCTTAAAATTTGTCAATAATTTAATTGATTAGAAATTTTTTTCAAGCAATATTTGTTTATTGATTTTGCATAAACTTGCAATATCAATTAATTCTTTTTATTGCGATTGCAATAATATTTTTTATCAATAAATTTGTAAAAAAAATATTGCAATAAAAGTTTTGCATTTTTATTGATTGCTATTGCAAACCTGATTTCAATCAACTTTTATTGCAATACCCTCATCTATGGTATGTATGTATGTATATGCATGTAGGGAATAAATATGTACACATATATGTATGTATAAGTAGAATTTAAATCTAACAATTTTAAGGAAAATTCAGAATCTATTTGAAAAAGTGAGACATAAAAACTTTGAATAAAAAATTTAAGCAGAAATCCTATAATACTCGTAATCCTGTGTTGCCAAATGTAAAGAACTAAAACAAAGAAGAGAGGTAATATACCCGGTTATAGCTTTGCTGCTTAGTTATATAAAACAAATTTCATGTGTGAAATAACAATGCAATAAAATTATATTATATGATGATGTCAAATTCTCTGCAAATATTTCAAAATGTTTCCATTTATTTAAATTAATGTATTGTTTGTGGCCGGTGGCGGCTGTTAGCCGGCTTACACCCAATCGGCTGTGTTCTCTCGTTTGTGCTCAAAAGCGTATTGAGCAATCGTTCTCATTGATTTTGTTTCATTTACTTTACAGAACGAAACAAAGCAAAATAAAACAATTTCTTTCGTTTATTTTCGTACCCCGCTCTTAAGTACAAAGAAATTAAAACAAAACTATATTTATAACTGTAATTGAAGAAATTATTTTTGTTTCGAAAATCACGTCCTAACTCCTGTATCGCGTAATAAATAGCAAAGCTATAATATATCTAAACGGTTTTCTAATGGTTGTTAAGCTAGAGGTAATTGTAATTAATTTTGTACTTTATTTTTTTATTTGAAAATAAATAAATTTTGATTGATTTTTATTTATTTTTTTTAAATAAATAAAAACATCAATTAAAAGGTTATAAAAACGACCTCGAACAAACATGTCTGCTGCATAAAAAATAAACCAAAAAGGTCAATAAAAATATAATAAAAATATAAATCTAAATTCTTTTTAACTTTTTTTAAATTTCATTTTTAACTTATTAGTGCAAATTTTAAATTTTTAGGGCCGTTGTTCATCCACTTTTGAAAATATTAATAGCCCCAATCACTTCTCTAAATGCAAGATCGTGTCACTTTTCAAGACTCAAGGTGTGTTCCAAGTTTCATAAGAATCGATCAAGTTCAAGCAAGTTCAATATAACATTAAGTTTTCAAGTTCAACATAACATTAAGTTTCCTTAAGAACAAAATTATGTCATTCCAAGATAACAAACTGTTTGCCAAGTTTCATGAGAATCGTATAAGTACATAGTACATACATATAACTTAATACTAAACTTTAATGCACATGACCCCACACACTTTTTAAAATGATATATCATGTGAATTTCAAAGCTCAGGGTAATGTGCCAAATTTTTTAAGTATATAATTTAATTTTAATGGCCCTAGGAGCTCCGCTCATTTTTTCAACTCGATATTGTGTCATTAAGATAGCCCAAGCTGTGCGCCAAGCTGCGTAGAAAATCGGATAAGTAAAATTACGTAAGATCAAAGAAAATACTTAATGGGCGTGGCCTGCCCACTTTTTGGCAATGAATTGAAAAAATATTGAAATTCTTTAAATCAATATTTTCGAATTTTTATCATGTTGTTATATGGAATACACTTCGGTTAGACTTGTAGCTCTTTTTTTAACTAGTTTGAGAGCACTCAAAAAATTAAAATTCAAGTACATAAAATTTAACTGGAACAAAGTTGAATTCAAATTTTTTTCAAGTAATATTCAAGTTTGAAAATGTTTTGAAATAAAAAATCAAACAACATACAAAATGTTCAAACTTGTCAAATAAGTAATTTAATTTTTAAAAAAATTGAAATTGTGGTGAAAATATCAAAAATAAATAAAAAATTGATAAAAAAGGTGATTAAAATCGTGGAAACAATGGTGAAGGTAGATATGCAGAAAATAATTATTATTATTTTCCTTTCTATTTGAAAAGCATTGTTTTTGAAGCTTGAAATATACTTGAATTCAATTGTAATACAAGGTTGAATTACAGTATAATTTAAGGCTTTAATTGAAATGTAATACAATTGAAATGTTTGAATTGAATTAAAGTTCAAATTTCACTGGATAATGCTATTGAAATAAAATGTAAATCAAGCATAATTCAACCCTTGACAATTGAATATGTGACTTGAATAAAACAATTGTTTACACTTGATTTCAGGCAAAATTGCTTATTTGGTTGTATACGATACGTAGTGCCAATACCAAACAGTAGATCGTGGGTTCAAACCCCCAGCTCGACTTAGTTTTTTTTTATTTTTTTTAAATCAAATTAGTCAAGACCGATTTTGTCCTTCTTTTTTATCTTATGTTATGGCATTATGGAATTTTTAGTTGGTTCTAAGACACAAAAAAAATATAGTTCACATATTCCATTTGTATATAAGAGCCTAATTTACAAAATTAACAAACGCTTAAGGTTTTTGTTTTCCAAATTTTGGACTTAAAAACAAAAATTTAAATATAAAAGTTAGTTTTGCAATAATAATATATATATAATATATATAATATATATATAATATATATATATAATATATATATATAATATATATATATATATATAATATAATAGCCGAAATCAGATTGCCTATACGAATCTTTTTCATTCTATAAAGGTTTTTTTGCATGACAAAAATAATTGCGCTAAAATTCCATTGCACATACTTGTTATAAAAAAAGTCTCATTTTATCTAAGTATATTCTAGTATATCAGAGCTATGTACGTGCCGCTATTTACATTAATTGTCATTACGTTTTTTATCTTGCGTAAAATATTTATGTAAACATCCTCCACATTCTACTCTTTCATTTTGCTATCGATAAAACTAACGTTACGACACCACGTCGAGTTCGCAAATGAGCTACAGAATTTGTTTATATGTATCTCTTACTTTAATTACATATATACTTACATACATATACCATACTTTATATATTTTCGATTATTAAACTTACATCTCTCAGTAGTTCTCTGCGCAATTCCGCTTCATCAAAATCTGAATTCAATGATGTATGCTCGGTGTCATAGCCACCATCATTAGTTACCTAAAATAAACAAACCAATTATTATATTTAAACTTAATGTTCTAAAAACTTTGCAATTACTTACATAGCGCGGTTGTGTGTGTGATATTGAACCAATGGATACCAATGAGCCTGCTATAGTAGATATATGTTCGATGTCAGGCAAGGTTTCGTGTTGACTGCTACCAGCAGCTCCAGCATTGCCACCGAGTCCATTTATACCGCTGCCACCACCATTGCCATTAATCACTGTTTCGATGGCACGCGGTGTATTGCGTTCGCAACTGGTCCACATAATCGAACATTCATATAAGTATGTATGTATGTGTGTATGTATTTTATATCAAAATGTTATCTTTGGTAATGAAGATGTTGCCGTTGTTGCATGTAATAGCGAATGAGGGGGATGCTTTTATGTGGTACTCGTATGAATTCCATTCATGTAATTTTTTATTTTATTTTTTATAACATTATCTTCAATACTATTGTACTTGCAGCTCTTTTATTAATGATGATATGGTATAAATAAGTCATAATGATGTTTCTATTTTATTAGAAATTCCATTCATAATTGTCACGCTGTTCATAACATTTTTGTTTCTGATTGTACATACTGTAAAGATACAACAAACAATTATCTTACGGCCTAAAAGTATGCAATTTTTATTGCTTCAAAGGTAATTCAATGTGTTTGCTTATTTACGAAACGAAAATAAAACATGTGTGGCGGAGCGGTTATGTTATAGTGTATAAAATATTTTCTATAACCCGAGTTCAAATCACACAATTATTGAAAAAATTTAATTTGTTGTGCCCTTGAATGTTAAATTAGAAGTTGTTTTCCTTAAATGAATCTTCTTCATCGACATTAAAGGGGGCAGATCAATACACCCGTTAATCCTAGACGAGGTTATTCAATACCATGTTCTATTTCATGCTTGGGCTAACAGTTTTTTACTTTAAACGGTTTTTAATTTTGTGGCAATAAGGAAAAGGTGCTTTTGCTTATTGTTTTGTATGGGAGCAGTTATTAAACTTTAGCATATAGCCACTACTAGTAATTTTAGAAAATGCAACCAATATGCTGAAAATTCCCGTCACGTCATCCCCACATACACATGTTGCTTTTTACGTGCCATGTAATACGAGTAGACTTTTGATTTACGCCCATGTTCTGAAAAACGCATATCGCTTAAAATTGGCGTTTTCGATCGGAAAACGCTAAGCAGGTGTTCTGAAAAACGCACATCGCTTAAAACTAAATTTTTTCGATTTCAAAACGCCAAAGAGGTGTTCTGGCAAACAAAAACGCCAGAAATTTGGCGTTTTCAAACCGCTTGTACATACTGAAGCGATCTGGCTTATTTTATTAATCCTGCACTTTAAACATTAAAGGAAATGATGTACAATTTAAATTTAATATGTTTTGTTTTTATTTCACTTTTTTCATTAAAAATATGCAATTTAAAAAGTTTCTTTGATTTTGTCAATTGCCTGTCGCAATTGTTTACTTATGAACTGGCGTTTTATGCCAACAGCTGATCCAATTGATCTTCGAAAAAAATGTAATTTTAGTGGTGTTAATTTTAAAATACCTTATTTGGTTATTTCTTTCTTAACTTTTGATATTAATATTTGGAATTTATTAAGTGCACATATTTATATTAAAATGTAAAAATAAACATATGTATATGAACTTCAATTTATTTATTTTATTAAAACTTTATTTTTTACACTTTATTTGTTTGGCTATGTTTTGTTATGATAAAACATATGTTTCGATTATTCGAACAAAACTTCGAAAAATCGTAAAACGCTAGCAAATCGCTTCGTTTTCAGAACATGCTGAAAAGCGTTTTGCGTTTTCACAACCGCAAGCGATTTGAAAACGCTGCGTTTTTCAGAACATGGACGTTAGCGTGCAATACTTGTTGGAAAATACGAAATTTAATTGCACTCAGTGATGCCAATTCAGCGCGAGCCGTGCTAGATTTAGCGCGTTTTAACTATGCCAAACACGGTTTTATTCGTCGTAGTGCACTTAATAACAATTTTCTGGTATCCCATAAAACGTTTTGATAAAATTTCTAAATTAGTTAATGATTCAGCTGTCCCAAATAAAATTCTCTTCGCTTTACCAACTAGGATTTTGATTATAATCAAAACATTGCCTTATAAATAATTATTTATAAATCAATATACATATGTATATAAATAATTATTTATAAGGCAATGTTGAGTCTATGTACATATACATACATACATATCGTCGGTTTGTTTCTGTTTTGATGTATTGGACAAAAATGTGTTTTCGAGAAAATCGATGAAGAATGTTTAGTTCATTAGTTTTATAAAAATATACGATAGAATTTTTTGTTTAATAATAAAAGTAATAGATACATATGTTTTTTTCTTCAAACTTAAAGTTGATAAACTTTTTACATCCAACATGAAAAGTTATTAGGACTTAACCCAAATATGGTAAAATAAATTAGTTTTTTTTAATAAATATTACTTTAGTAACAAATTTTATGCATTTTAAAAGTTTTTATATTGATAATATATCATAATACAATTGTCTTTAAAGTTAACAATTTTCTAATAGGAGAAAAAATAAAAATCAAAAGAATTGTTCTCATCTATTTTATATTATTTTATATTATATTCTTTAACATTTGATGTTAGAGAATTTATACATAAAACCATAACTAATATGAAAATTTGTTTTAGTTTTCAATATACATACATATGTAAATTTTTAGATAATCTGAACCAACACGAACATACTTACATATCTATAGACTTTTGAAAGACGAAACGCATTATCCGGTAAATATTTCCTACGTTTACGTTAACCCGACAACAAAAAGTTTGCACTTGCCTTGTATTGTATTCTACTTCAATTGTAAGGAGCTGTGAATGGTACTGAATTGTTACCGAAAAGTAGATAAGTGCTAATTTTTTTATAGCGTTGAGGAGTCGACATTCAATTAGTTATACACTGCAATTATGAATAAATTTCCGCAATAAATTTCTCCCTTCTCCAATTAGATTTTTTTGTTTTCCCTATTATTTGCTACGGTTTGAAAAATTTGGAAAAATTTCTCGTGGAATTTTATTCATAATTGCTCTCATAATATAGAGTAAGACGGAATAAATTTGTCAAACTTATGAATTTTCCAATGTTATTTCCCTTTCCATGTTATTTCCCTTCCAAAGCTCATATTATTATTTTTGTTTTCAAAATAATTCTTAGCTGTATATTTTAGCACCTTTGATGAAAATAACCGTGAGAAAGTAGTTAAGATATTTTGCTTATGTTGTTAATTTATAAGAAATATGTCACGAATAGTCATTAAATTGTTAAAACTGCACTTACAAAATTGTATGGGACTTTTAAATATCATAAAAAATACCATAAAATTAACGAAAATTTTAATTTATAAAATAACTTTTTATAAAGATTGCAATGAAATCCAGAAAAATAAATCCCGGGATTAAATTTTACAAAACCCGGGATTTCCCGTTTGGCATCCCTAGTATGTATGTATGTAAAACTATTGAAATTCAACAACAAACTTAACTTGATTTTTAGTTAATACAAAATTTTTAATTATAACTGAATTCAGTTGTTGATTTTGTTCACAATCTTCTTACCATATAATAATGTACGTATGTATTTTGCACCAATTCAACCATAAATATGAGTTTTTATTCTTTGATATTTTAATTCCAGTGTAGTCATTTTCTTATTTTGCACGTGCACTTTATAAGAACTTTTTTTATTAGCACAGATTTATTATAACTTTTATTGCGATGCTTGAGATCAAAACAGAAGAAATAAATACCGGTGCGTTTGACAGATGTGTATCACAATAAAGCGGAAAAAGAACTGCGCAGAATCTCACTTTTTCCTTTTCCAGCTTTTCTATTTATATTTTTTCTCACATTAAGCTTTCTTTTTTATTTAATCTTACCAAAACACTTTATTAACAATTAATGTTTGTTTATACCTTATATGCCTTACATTTTTTTAGTATGCACAAATTAGTTTGTTTATAATATTTTAAGCAATGGTTTTATTAAATAATTATCACGAAAGTGTGCTTAATTGACCGCCATTTACATATATGTAATTGCAGTGCACGAAGGATGAGACAAATACGAATGACCGCAAGTGCTTAAAATGAAAACCACACATTTGCCAACTATTATTTTTAGTTATAGAATAGATACATATACTTGTATTTAAACAAAGTTTTTATTTAAATATGTATGTTTTTTATAAAAATGTTTCACATGGTGGAATTAATTTACTTGAGTTCTTGTTTCCGTTAACAACAATACAATTTTTTTAATATTCTCCAAGCACTTTTGCCAACCACCACAAACAACACAAATGCACGTTAACACTCCCACCAAACAGACACGAGACTAATTGACAACTAAAGAACAAAATGAGAAGTTATTGTTAACCAAGTAAGCAGTAGTGTGAATAACAATAGGTCTGAGTTTAAGGGTTGTTATTATGTACTGTCTTCACAACTTTGTGGTTTACATGTTGTGCGTTTTGTACGTGTAGGGAAAACATTGTGCATGCTTTGGGACGAAAACCCATTAATAAGAACAACAATAACAACAACAACAAAAACAACTGGTTAATATGAATCGACACATACGAAAGTAATAAAAACAAATAATACTTTTGGATGGGGGCGAAAAAAGGCAGCTGTTGGTATGCAGTACTTGAAAGATATGAACTCTTTTTCTCATAGTAAATTTGTTTTCTTTAATAACACTTTAATTAAATATGATATGATGATTAATTAAATATGATATGATGATACATATCGTTACCTTAATATAGAAAGGACTTATTATTATTATTTTTTTTGTAGTAGAGATTTTTACATTTTCCGATACATTAGATGTTCTTCTACATATATGTACAAAAAATTCGATTTCGAAAAAATAATAATTTTTTTAATTTAGTTTCAGTTTTACTGGGGAGTTTTTGCTAAAACCACAGGAAATTTAAAGATTACTTCTATTTGCAATGTGTTTGTGTATATATGTATGTACATACGTCTATGTTCTGGCTTCCACATCGAAGTGGTGTTTAATTAAAATTAAAATATATCGTCGCAGTATATATGATATCATTATAACGGAAGGAGACCGCAGCAACAAGACGTATAACTTCAAATTATACCTATTTATATTTATAAATTTTTACTTGCATGTGAAGATACCAAAAAAGATTAAATTCGTTTTAGATTCTGAATAAAATGGGTTATTTCAAGTCAATGGAGCCAAACTAACAACTAAAGGGATGTTAGGGAAGAAATGTTAATATACAATGACTGGGTGGGTGGTTGTTATTTAGGTATTGTAAAACGTGCAGTAGTGTCAACGAAATATAAGAGCCTGCGCATTAGAATTTAAACACTAAAAATAAACTTGACAGGTTTGCATTGCAATTTATGCATACAGGATTTGTTTTCGTATTTATTTATGAAATTCCTTCGAGAATTTCTGTGAAAATAAATAATCCCTCTCACATACAACATTGATTATATTGGAATAATAAAAAAAAATAATCAATGCAAGTTTGCACTATACACTATATACCTATGAATTGGTTTTTAGTTTCCAATTAGGATTTCAAAAATTCAAACTGAGACTTAAAAATCAAATTCGGACTTTACGATTTTAAATTCAGGATTTTAAAAATAAAAATCAGATTTTCTGACCGCGTGAAATTTCCAATTAGAATTTTTTGTTTTCCCTATTACTTGCCATTAGTTGGAATTGTTCCCAGGGAAAAATTTCACGCGGAATTTTATTCATGATAGCCCTGAATTTTCTATGTGGTTGTACATAGTACATCATTTTTTGAAAATTTTGAATTTTTCTTTTTCCGCAACATTGCAACTTTTGACATAAATACCTTTATTTTTTATAAACAAATGTTTACATAGAAATTATTAACAACGTTTGTACGAACTACGAGTCCTACAATAGGTTGTGAGTTGAGGAATTATGTACATATATATTGAGATTCTTAAAATGTTATTTATGGTTTTATTTCGTCACTCGTCGAATGTTTCTGTATGTGAGTGGAAATAGTTCAACAATTTATGGCCTTCATCGTTTAGGTGAAACATCTAAAGGTCTAAAGTTTAATGAAACATCCTATCCATCCGCCGTATTATTCATCCTTCTTTTCGTTTAATACTTTTTGGTTTTGTTGAAATTAAATTATTCGATATTTCTCTTCATCAAATAACATTTTGGCACGTATATTTAAGAGAAGAACATGGAAATTTAAATTGAACTCAGTATTAAATATTTTCCTCTAGGTCCATTCTTTAACAAACCGTTCATTATTCTGTTCATATTTCTTTACATATTCCTCATATCTTATCTCCGTTTTTTGTTACAAAAAATAATGAATTTACAATTCTTGTTCAAAGAATGTGTTACCATCGTGATATTAATTATTGCCAGCTAATTTCTTATATCCGAGCTTAAGCTCAAGTTAATTTAATTTAAAATATGAACTCGTATTTTAACCGTTATCAACTCGTCTAAATTATTTGTACTTCATAGCTCCGTAATTTTTAAGCCGATTTAATTTTTTTTTTATAATTATGGGTACATATTGCTAAAATTTCTGCATGTCCTCCTTTTTAAGATAAGAGCAACAGTTTAAAGACAGCTTAAAGTTGAACTAATAAATTGAGCGCAAAGTATATGACTACAACAAATTGAAAAACAATTAACAAACTTCAAATATTTTAATGTATATAGTTTTTTTTTAATAATTTATTATAAATCTATATTAATTTCCTTTTGCATATGCTTGAATACAATTCAAAATAAACAAATAAAGTAAAACAAGAATCAAGAATTTGGGAATAGAAACAATTAAATATTTAGTAACAATTTAATTTCTTGTTGTATATTTTCTCTGTTCATTTGAAATTATGTGGTATATTATTTTTTTTTTTTTTGCAATTTTATTTTTATTATTTATCTATATATTATTCCGGTTTTTACTTTATGATATATTATTTTTCTACATATATACGTAGTCTATACAAGTTCATTCGTTTCGCAAACGAAAAGTAATGAGTAAACAAAATGAATGAAAGCAAAAAAAAAATAGTTGGAGAAAAATATATGTATGTATGTATGTATGCATATAGAGACGAAAGAAATAAATGAGATGTGTCAAAAATCTAGACTTAACAAAATAAAATATTTATATAGTTTTAATATTTAATTTAGCGTTTTACGTTTTTTTTCTCTTCTGAAATTATACACTTTATTAATGTAGTTCTCTAAAATCGCCCTTCTTATACTACAGCACTACACTCACTCACTCATAGTGGTAACAAGATTTTGAATTATTTAGCCCTCAAGCATCGGACGAGGCCGTCTAGTGCACTGATCAATGACCATACGTGCTATACCTTTAATTTCTTCATACGGACTCGGATGCTCAATTAGTTCATGTAATATTTGCATGCCATTCTCTTGTTCTACAAGCTGGCAATATTTGTCAGGATAGACCTAGTAGAGTATGAAAATGAAAACAATTTGCTTAATTCTTAAATAATTTTATATCAAATTCTTACTTGTGTTAGATTTGCCAAAGCCCACACAGCCCAATGTTGGCACTGTGGTGTCTCATAGCAACGCACTAATCCTAGTATAGGCTCGAAACTGCGATAATTAATATTCCGTTCACTTTTGATATCCCAACGTCTAATTGCGTTGACCATGCTAATTAAAACTTCATTGCGCGAAGGCTCTTTAATAGTCCACGATTCTGCACCATCTGAAGCTATATGTGCCAGCACACCAGCTGCATTGTAACTTACCTAATTTTCGAGAAAGAAAGAAAATACTTTCGAGTTAATTTGAAGAATGTATGTATGTATGTGTCTAATCTTATAGTTTTTCTATTAATAGGACATTTACATCTGCACGAAATCTAGTATATTTCAATGGATATGTTTATCAAAATCTATACCGTTTACACCCATTTTTTTACTGAATATTTTTCTAAACTGCAACCAAACTACTGCAATATAGCAGTGCACCAGTTTATTTTTTAAAGTGGGTGTACATCTGAGTACAATCTACTCATAGGGCAGTCAGACCTGCGTTAAATCCAACAGATTTCAATTAGGTTTAATTGATATTTATTAAGATTTCTGATCCGAAAAAAATATCATTGACTGAAATTTTTCGTAAACCAAAAGCAAACAATTGTAATTTGGCTAATTCAAAAATATATAAATATAGTTTTAACTAGATGTCTACAAAATCTAATGACGAAGTATAAATCTACTAGATTTTGCTCGAAATCTCGTAAGTACTAGATTTCGCTAAAATGTAAACGCACTATTGCGAGATTTCGAACAATATCTGTGGGATTTCGAGCAGATTTCGCATACAAAAGAAAATCTACTTCGTCACTAGATTTTGTAGAAGTCTACTTAAAATGTAGTAAAACTTAGTGTAGCAACTATATATTATTTTTTTTTCAAAATTGTACTATAAAGTAAATCGCTGTAGTTAAAAAAGAGTGTGAATTACCTATATTGCAGTTGTGTGGTTGTAGTTTAGAAAAAGCTTTAAGTTAATGCCTTTTGTTTTGAACACGAAATCTTGATAAATGTCAAAATAAACTGAGTGTAAACGATATAAATTTCGATAAAGATTTCAGTTGAAATTTACTAGATTTTGTGCAGGTGTAAATGGCCTATTAGGAAATTTTTGAAAAAACCCATAATGGCTTCACTAAGTTCTACTAGTAGATTTAAAGTAGATTTCGACAAAATCTAGTTAGTGACGAAATAGATTTTACGGAAAATCTATTAAATACCAGACTTCCGTAAGATGTAAACAAACTGTAAGCTTAATTACACTATGTCAAAAAAAAAGGAATTTCATAAAAGTTTCAGAAAGTTTTCTTTTCAATAAGAACGTTGTGTCACATTGACCCGAACGTTTTTACAAATGTTTAGTACACACCTCTATACCATCACTTTCTGATGATAATAGCTCAGCAAAAACTTCGATAAATTTTTGTGTCATCAATTTTGGTCTCAACCATTTAACTTCCGCTACATTTCCCAAGAGGCCCATCATATTTCTTAGCAATTCATCACGTTCCCTAAATGCCTGTAATCAATTTATAAGACGAACGCATAAAAAATTTATAATTTTAAATATATCGTTTGGCAGCCAAATATAAAGCAAATACTTACACAATTACTTACATTTAAACATCGCAAAAAGTACTCCATACCACGGCCATCCAAAAATCTCTTACAATTAATAGCAGTCTCATCAGTTACATTCCACATAGTTGACCATGCCACTTCCATGACATCATCGAATACAGAACGTGTTAAACGATCTTTAATTAAGCTTAACATAGTCTATATAAAATGGAATAGAAAGGATAAAAAATAATATTATAAGTACAATGGCGCTTAAAGAAACCAACCACTTACACTAACAACTCCAAGTTCACCCAAAAATAGCTTTTGCCGACCATCGACCTGGCAGGCCAATGTATTTAGTAAATATATAGCTATTCTCTGTACAAAACCTTCTTGTTCTGTTTTCGAAACTCCATACAAAAGAATAGTAATAAGACGTTCATACTCAAATAACTTGAAATGAAAGTAAAGAACAAACAAACGATTTAATAAGATACAAGAATTACATAATGACTTACATATTTGAAACATACCACATCGTTAGGCATTTGAAACTGTGTTAAGGTAAGGTAACCATTTCGTAGCATTGTATCGTCATTCACATGCATTTCCATGCCATTGAGCAATGTCCGTATTATGTGATTCCTTAAAGGTGTGCCAAATTTAGAACGATCTCGTCCCTTCACAATATAAAATAATGTCGCGCTGTATGATCAATAGAAATTAGTTTTATTCTAATGCCATGAAAAAATCATTACAAACATCATGATAAACTAACCTGCCGGATATTTGCATGTGCTTAAATTTCAAATGTCTATCCATAGCTGTCAAAACAACATCTAAAGCGGTGGGTATATCTTTACAGTTTTCAAATCGGAAGAGGTGATACAAGTCATTAAGAACCTTAAAGAAAATATACTATATTTAAGCAAATTATATACAGGTATGTATATTCGCTTAACCCACTCTTGTCAGTAGAACAGGTCTATCATAGTAATATCGCGCAGCAGTTAAAATCTGTTGTTCATTTGCATCTCCCGCAATCTAAAGAGAAGGAAATTTAAAATCCATCAGAAATATGCATCAGTTAATAAATATGTAAATGTACATATGTATATGTATGTTTAAAAATAATTATAATAATAAATGCAGCCTTTTCCCAGCTGAGATCTTGGCGATCCTCAAGCCCTGTGGGTTCCTGGCCACAGCAGTATTGAGGCAATGTTCTTAACATTGCCTCTATTTGCAGATGCATCTAGTGTCTGTCAATTTCCCCACGCACGACACATATCAAAATATAATTATTTTTGCTTAAAAAAAAGCATCTTACCTCTATAGCTGGTATGTCATGGCGCTTGCATGCCCAATGTGCTGTATGATATAAGCCCAAAAACTGTAACGGCCTTTGCGTCCGTGTCGCAAGACCTGGTATATCTGTATTTACTTTATAGCTGGACTCTTTGGTTGCCACACCATTTCCAGCCAAATTAGTACCGGATATATCCAAGTGTGTTAACTCGCGCAGATTATCCATTAACATTTCCAGCGATTGATCAGGTAAATCGTATGTACCGTGACCATTTCCCGAGCTCGATATCGATATATCCAATGTACGAAGACGTCTTAAGCAGCAAATGGCAGGTAGTTGATTTACAATTGGCCAAACGTTGAATAGTATAAGAGTATGAAGTTTAGGCAGGGTATCCAATATTTGAAGGCTGAAATTCGCTAAAACACATGAAGTCAAATCCAAATGTGTTAAATCTTCCAGATGTGCGAACTGCAAACGATGATGTAGCACGACACCGTTCAATACAAGACGACGTAGGTGAGGGCAATTGAATTGAAAGTCTACGGGATCTTTATCATTCGGTTCGGCATTCTGTAACATATGTGAGCTAATACCTAACTCCAGGGAGCGTAGACTTTCGCCATAACGTGCAAGCAATTCATGAGATTGTACGGTAACGTTGTCACAATACCACATTGAAAGTGAATAGAGTTTGTGGCGCATAAGTATTTCGAGTCCTTTAATGAAATTTTGAAAAAAATTAATTGCAATGAAATTATGAAATATATTACGGGTGAATAATCGTTTAAGCTGCGAAATGCCTTTTATACCCGTTTATGATTTACAACTAAATCGATAGTTGAGTTGGTTTTTATTTTAACTATTTATTTCATTTTATTTATTTATTTATTGACTATGAGTCTGAACACAATATAACGATTATTCATTGCGGTACGGTTTTCCATACGATTTTGAAGTAAAAATCCGCTGTGCGTGACGGGATAAAATTAAAATCTATTTTGGTTTCTATATTTAACAGGCTAAAGTTCGTATCGCCTTGTAAGCCAAATTACATGTGATAATTATTAATGAACAAATAACATCAAAGTTAGTTGTAAATATTCGGACAACAACACATAGTTGAACGGAACAGCTAGCCGTTTTAGAATGCCAGCTGCGTTCTTCTGTGTTTGGTCCACTGTGTGTGGTATATACGAAATTTTTTTGCAAAATGGAATATGTGAATTGTTTTGATTCATCGTATTTCAATTTGCTGAAAGGTGTTTTGTAATGAAATCTCAAATTTACCATCTCTAAATTTACAACAGTCTTACCATTATCGTTTGTTCTTTACTAATTATGCACATGTTAGTTAATTTGCTTATTTTTTGTTCTACTTAAGACAAACTTTTTTAGTTTGTTACTATTAAGTATATTTTATTTTAAATTGTTTGCCACAAGCCCATGACTATTAATTTTAGTTAATTTAATTATTATTCTTCGAAATTAATTTTGTGTCTATATCTAACAGGCTAAAGTTCGTATCGCTTTGTAAACCAAATTAAGTTCAAAGAATAATAATTAAATTAACTAAAATTTTATTTTCATTGCGGACTTTCTTATTCTCTCAATTTTTAGGGTGAAAAAAGAAACCCTATTGTTTTCGCTACGCTGTCCGTCTGTCCGTCACACGGTATTTTCTCAGGAACCGTAAGAGCTACGGACCTGAAATTTGGACAGAGTATGTAGAACCTAGGCCACTACAATAACAAATACATGAGAATTAAAACTTAAAGGGTGCTCCAAAACGAGTGACGAAAAATGTTAAAATCTCATGTAATATACATACAATTGTATGTACAAATGTATATTGACACTTGAAATTTGTAAAATTAGTGTATTCTTATATAGACTACAATAATTAACACTAAAATTTAAAAATATTTTAATTAAAGGGTGGTCAATCAGTTAATGCAATTTTGACTACTTGCTATATCTTGGAAGCCGTAAGATGTAAACTCTTGAAATTTTGAAAAATGATAAAATTAAAAAATCCGAAAATTATAAAATCGCCAAAACCAAAAAAAATCGCCAAAAATTGAAAAAAAAAATTGCCAAAAGGAAAAAATCGCCAAAATTAAAATAAAAATTTCTAACACTAAAATTAATCGCCAAATTCGAAAAAATCGCCCAAAAGAAAAAAATCGCTAAAATGAAAAAACGCCAAAAAACCGAAAAAAAACCGTCAAAACGCGAAAAATAATTGTTTATATGAAAAAAAATCGCAAAAATGAAAAATAAACGCCAAAATGAAAAAAAAAATTGCCAAATTGAAAAAAACGCCAAGAACCGAAAAAAGTCACCAAAATGAGAAAAAAGTGTCAAGACTAAAAAAGCGCTTAAATGAAAAGTCCCCAAAATAAAAAAACGAAAAAAACGACATAACTAAAGAAAATCGCCTAAATGAAAAACCCGCTAAAATTAAAAAAACGCAAAAACCCGAAAAAATCGCCAAAGCAAAAAAAAAATTCTCAAAACTAAAAAAATTGCCAAAATGTAAATAAACGCAAGAAACCGAAAAAATCATTAAAACCAAAAAAAAATCGCCTATATGAAAAAATTCGCCAAAATTAAAAAGTCTCCAAAATAAAAAAATCGCTAAAATTAAAAAAAAACGTCAAAAACCAAAGAAAAAATCGCCAAAACGAGAAAAAAGTGCCAAAACAAAAACAGCGCAAATAAACGTAAAAAACCCCAAAACTAAAAAAACGCTTAAAACCGAAAAAACCCAAAAACGAAAAAAAAATCCAAAACTATATTTTACATAGGCTAAAGTTCGTATTGAATTATATATCTCGTGTCCGTACGGAACCCTTCGTGCGCGGGTCAATGTCGCACTTCACTGAATTTTTGATACTCTTTCTCTGGCTGACTTGCCGTAGTTTTTGAATAATTGGCTGTGTTCACATTATTGTAAAAAAACATGATTTTGAACTTCAAACATTTTTGTCATAGATTATAAAATTTTATAAAATATATCAGCGAATGTATAAAATGTTAATCATTTTTTGTTTTTAGTTATAAAAATGTATGCACAAAAAAATTAATAAAAATTAATACAAACAGAAATCGCACCGCACCGCAAACATTGTGTTTAATCTCTATTTTATTCGTTTTGCTTCATTATTCCAGATGCCAACCAATCCCATATGTCGACCAATGTTGTTGCCCATGTTCATAGTAATTGCTTTTTACTAGATTCCCCATACAAAACAAAATCTAATTTGTCAGTAAATTTGTAGGAAATCTACTCAAAATCTAATATTTTTTGTTTATGTTTTGCTACACTGTACTGTTGTATTTATATAAAAGTTTGGTCAATTAGCTATGTTCTACGAAATTTCCTATTGAAGGTATATGGATGAACTAATTTTGCACTTTTTGGGTTACAAATTTTAGACAAAAGATTTTGTTTTGATTTCCAATCATATCTGATAGGTTTCGAGTCAATGTAAATACAGTATAAGGACAAAATTAAAAATATATACAATGTTTTGTGATGACTACTTTGGTTTCAAGAAACATAATGCATATAGATAAAAACCTTTTCTTTTCGAGTATTATTTCGAAGATAACTAAAATTAGTTGTAATTTCGAGTACCAAAAAAGCAGAACTACATATATATGTATATATTCGACGAATCTAAAACTACAAACAAGCTAATTAACTGTCGTCTGTCTTCAATTCACTATTGGAATTTGCTATTTTTACATTGCTGTTCGTTGTTTTCTTACTTAAAAATTTAACTCTGTAACGATGCATAATATAAGCATGGAATAAGATGTAATAGAGGTTTCCGAGGTGACTCTAACAACTTCAAGCGTTACGAAATATTTTCAATCTAAAATGCCTTTATAGGAAATAGTATCTAGTTTGGCAGATCTAGATGGTTTAGATTCTAGATTGTTTTTTTTTAACTATTGTTGTTCATGAAATGATCGAATAAAGTTGTTTTGTTTTTATTTTAAATGTTTTATATTTTTTCATATTTTTTATTGAAGTGATTTTATTAAATTCATATGTTTTTGAAATTCCCGCCAAAAACTTGGGCAAATTTTTTTTCTTGTATCTAAAATTAGAGATTTTTAATTTTATTCTGGTATAAAACATAATTCTGAATGCAACTATTTTCACTTTTAAAAACTTTCTTCTTGTTTTTAGTTTTCAAACAAATAATATAATTTTTTTCTTTTTCATTTTTAAACGAATTGTTTCAACATTAATACTTAAGATAATTATTTTCTTTTAATACTAAAAATAGCATTTAATCAAATCTTTCAGCAAAAAAAAAATTAACGTAATATGTACCTTTATTCGTTTAGCCACAAAAAATATCATATAAACATGTTGAAAGCGAAAAAACATTAAAAACTCATGTAATTATTCTCTTCACTTTCCTGACCTGCAAATCACAACTTAAAGTCTTCAAAATTTACAATAGGTAGGTATAATGTAAAATTTTGTTGTGTATCGAACTGCATACTTACATAGTTCTTAAGATATCTTTAAATTAATGTTTGCCTTTTTGGCATGCTTTTTGGCTCAAATACTAATTTCTGTATTTTTTCGGTATATTTATTACAAAAAATATATATCCCGCCTATTCTCCTTTGAGTGTAATTTTAAAATGCAAGATAAGAACATCAATTTTATATTGAAAGTGCACCGTTTTACCCTAATACCGCATTATCATATCAACATAAAAATTTCCTTTTTATTTTTTTTTCTAAACAGCACTCAAACGAGAATAGGCCTAAATAAATTTCATTTATGTTAATTTCATTTACGCAAAATGCCAATCTTAGATGATTATATTTAAGGTTAATAGCATTCAACTGAATACAACTGAAAATCTCGAACTACTACTACACACCTTCCAATTTCTGATTATTATTACAACACATGGAAAATATTAATTGAATGCTTATCACTAAATGTATTTCTGAAATGAAATCGTAGAATTAAGCAACAAAGTGCAAATACATATAACGCAATCTATCCAAGCGTAAAGAATATTATTACAAAAAAAATTCAAAATCGCACGAATGCGATTAATTGTAACAAAATTAATTATAATACAATTTAATTTTATTGCAATAGATCGAGTAAACAAAGAAAATCTACTTACCATAATTTGTTAAATGACTATTACGCAAATGTATAACATTCAATGAAGTCCGATTTGTGTCCCGAAATAAACTGAGGAATTTATCATCAAACTGACGATAAAAGTGTTTTTGATACGTATCTATAAGACGGTCGCAAATGTCATTTGGCAAAACGATGCCATCACGCAAATGATATCTTTTCTCTTCATCATAATCGAAGTCATCAATGTTATCTTCACATCTAATAACATCTAAATTTTTGCAAATATAACGATAAACAATATCTTGAAGTGTCAGTGGATCCTCATCCAAAATTCCATTCGACTTTAAGCGAACTTTGCCACTCATTTTACGGATTTCTTTTTCGGTCCTCCGAACGCCTATAAGTAAAATGAAGATTAAAAACATTTAGTCGAATATAAAAAATATAAAATAAAAAAATATTATTTAATGGCCTACCCCACGGTGTCACCAGAAATCGTTCGATCGATAACTTGTATTGCAAACAACAATAAAATTAGAAAATTTTTGTTGTTTGCAATATAAGTATTCGATCGAACGATTTCTGGTGACATGGTGGGACAGGCTGCAAATTTTTTTTGAAGATAAGAAATACATACATACATACATACATACATACATACATACATAAGAATATAGAAGTTAATATAGAAGTTAATTTTATGAATACATTTCTTTGTTTCTTGCTTAGTTGTTAGATTGCTCAGAGTAGAGATAGCATCCTGACTGTGACAAAAAAAAATTTAGAGTGAACAATTTTATGCTATTGACCGTATATTTCCGTTCCCTGAGGTCTAGAAAATACTTTGCTCATGACAAGCTACAATTTTTTTGCTATTGTATTGATGTGACGTCGATGTTGGCAACTGGAATAAGGGTGAAAAAGAAAATCAGTAAATACGGAGGTCACTATTAGAGTTATGCCGCTCAACTGTAAATCTTGCACAACTTAAAACCAACTTTTGGAGAGCTTTTTCTACTTTCCACTTAGATTGCGGTTGTTGGATAGGCCAACAAAAATAAAGCCAAATGCAAAATATCTCTTAGAATCCTGTTTTTTAATTCGTGTTTATTTTTTGACTTTTTTTATTTTTAACAAAACGTTTTTTTTCTTTTTTGAAAAAAAAAACTATTCGACAAAGCTCCAAATTATTCAAAGAAATAATTTAAAAATTCATAATGTTCAGGACTGGGAGGGAGCATTTTCGATAATAGATTTTTGCTTTTAGTATTTATTTTATCAAAAATCAATGGACAAAAATAAAAAAAATTCAATAATTTTCCGGGATAATCGACGTAGCCGGTTAATCGAATTACAGATAATCGAGACCCAACTGTAATACATAGTATTTCTCCTGGATATTCCAACGAATTTAATTATCAAAAGATACACAAGCTTGCCAATGATCTAAGCTTTAGATTCTAAAGTTGTCAATTAATGAAAAATACATACATATTTGCTAATCGTAAAATAAGAAATTTACTGAACAATCACTGGGAATCTTTTGTTAAAAATAATCTTACTATTTGTGGTTGTTTTATGAAATTGTTTATAGAATTTCCAAAATTTATAAAAAGTTTTTTTTTAGAATTTTTCCACAAGTCTCTGCTGTTAATAGTTTCTTTATTCAATTATTAGATTGAATATACCTTCTAAGCTTATAAAATTAAATTTTCTATAAAAGTTTTGACTGATCTTTCTAATCCAATTTTTGACATTTTATTTACGAGAGGTTAAAAATTCATAATTGAACAGTTTGCGATACTTTTGAACATTCTCATGAAAACCCTTAATATATTCTTAAAATACCTACGGCCTTTTGTATAAGAAAAAATAGACATGGAGTAAGCATAAGTGACGAAATTGAGATAGTTATTAACGAGTTCATCCATACAATTTTAGATTAGAAATGGCCGCATTACCTACTTTTAACCCACTACTAAGTCCTAGGGTGATTTTTAATGTGAAGTTTTATGGCAAAACTCTTAAGATCATGTTCAATTTTGTCACTCATGTATGCTAACTTCATGCCAATTCTTTTTTATACTGAAGGCCGCTAGTTTTTATTTTCTTACGTTAACAAATACTTATGCATGTATTTTTATATGATTGTGCAATTTCCTGCTAATTTCTATTTTAATTAAAATATTTCTTTATTTTAAAATTGTTATGAAATTTCACTTAAAATTAGATAAATTACCCCAGCCCCAACCCTTTTTTCTATAAGACGATAGGTTTTGATTTTAAAACTACTATGTCATCATATGTTTCTTTATTATTGAGTAACTGTCGTAATCCTTCGCTGGTTGTTATTAGTACGTCATTTTTAAAATTTACATATAGAGCTTATGACACATGAAATAAATAATCGCATTCGCACAGTTATATGAGTAATACGACAAAAAAAACAACATTTTACTGCCAGTTTATAGAAGACAAGTAAAAATTATCGTCTGCCTATTTATATTGAAAACAAAAACAGCACGCAAATTTTTTTTGTTTACAATATAAATGGACAGACGAGAAAGTCTTCTATAAACTGGCAGTTAGGTTTGAACCAGAAAGTTTTACTTACTAGCGACTCGTCTGAAAATTTTTTATGGAAATCACAAAAAAAAAGTACATAATTTTCATATAAAATTTTTACTCAAGTCGACCGTCTGTGTTGTGGAAACAATATGTTAATTTTTAAACAACAACTGAGTATATTTAAAAAATATTAGCCCAATTCACAACCTATTGTAGCAGTCGTAGGCAGCGTGACCGTTTGACCGACTAAAGTGGCAAATTGACACTTTTTCGACTGCCTTGCCACTTCTTCCACAGCTTTTGCCACTTTTTGTCTCCCTTTTTAAAGTGAATTATATGAAAATACATTAAAAATAAAAAGTTTAGTGTAGTTTTCTCATTTTTTTTTTAATTTTGCCCCTTTTTCCTGATAAATTCCCTTTTTGGTGTCACCTGGTCGTAGGTCGAGCAAACGTTTTTGTTAATTTTTATATACAAATTTGATGTTAAACAACGTTTTTATTGAAATTACGAACAGTTCATGTACGCCTTCTACTACTACTATTACTAGGTTGTGAATTGGGAAATTGATTTACAAAAGTTTTGCGATATAAATTTCTAATGAGCATTTGGTTTATAAAAATTTTACATATACAAGTAGTTAGGTATACAAAAGGTATTTTTTTACGAATATCAATTACCAAAAATCAAGACCTATAATTTTTTTTTTCATTATTTTCTTAAATGTTTTACTACATATTTCACAATATTGTTTTTTTATAATTGCAAAGTCTATTGATATACGCGCATACTCATTCATATGCTTATAAATACAAGTTTTATTATTTCTTAATAATTTCCTTAGTAATAAACAAATGTTTGAAGTTTTATTTAGTTTTAAACAATTGTTTACATGTTTGCTTTGAGATGTTTCCATGTGTTTGCAGTTGTTAGCATTTAAATTTTAACTTCAATATTTTTATCGTAACAACAAACAAACTAAAAAAACAACATCAGCAACATAACAAATCTATCGAATAACATAATGAAGGCAAGGTCAACTACAAAGGAAAAAGTGCTATTGGGGCATACTAATAGAAAACAAATGAAAACAGTATGACAATATATTTAACTGCTATGATCTTGTTTTCAATAACCCCCTAAAGTTGAAAGTGGTCAGACATCTACCATGCCTAAGGGAGACATATACATACATATTTATTTTATGTATGCATGTACACACATATGTATGTATGTACTATATATGCATACACTTAGTTGAAACAAAAACTTATGCATAATACGTTAGTGCATTTTTATAAAAAAATTTACTTATAAAATTTAGAAGTTCTTTCAGGTACCTTAAATAGGTACCTACTATGTTAGAAGCACATTACCTATAAGCTACTGCAGCAACAATTCTATGTGCAACTCTCACTTTTGTCCTTGCAACCGCAGAGTGGGCGTGCGGACGGTACCCAGAAATATGATCTTTTCGATTTTTATTAATATGAACTATTTTCAGTATCTACACGATGTACAATTATACAATTTGTTTTCACTTAATTGCCACTCAACTAAAAATTCGTAAAAATAATCGAAATTAGCTTTTTTCTTTATTTTGTTATGTGGTTTCTTCTGGAATTCTAACAAAACGTCACTGTATTTTTTTTTCAAACTTTCCATGCACTTTTATTTGCGTTTGTGATTCATTTTTTTAAACAATTTTCTGTTACACATTTTTGCTTTGGTTTTCGATTTGTTTATTATTAAATAACTAGGAAATAGTGAGTTATTTTTTATGATTTTGTTTTTGGAAACAATTTTGTTCGATGGAAGTAAAGAGAAATTTCGTTGTTCACTTTTTTGTTTGACGTTTTATTATTTGTCATTCACATATGGATGGCAGGGCTGCCAGAAGTTTCTGCTGAAAAATTGAACTTTTTTGAAAAATCATAGGCAATTTCGGCATATTAATTTCGAAAATCGCCAAGAAAATCGGCATGAGTTTTTCATTAGTTTTTAATAATTAGACAAAAATAACAATCATGTGTAATTTCACGTATCTTGTAAAATGATAATACATAATTATTACATTTATTATTATATATTTTGATTTATTATACAACGTGTGTCAAAATTAATAAACATTTGAAAAATTTAGACTTCAAACACAGTTTCCAAAAGCTTAAAAACCCCAAAATCTCAATACATTGTTAAATATTACAAAAGTTCAATCATAGTTGACTAAACTTAAAAAATATTAATATATATACATATAATTAAAACAAATGATTTATTTTAAAAAATCTGGCTGCTCGATGTAACAACACTCTTCTCAACACATTCATATAAGAATATTCTTAGCAAAACATTATTAAGTTTACCACTATCTTTATTTTGCAAACATCTTGAAATTTTTGGAAATATATAAATTACTTTCTTATTTTAATTTTCCTGTGGGTTAGTAATTTTTTACTATTAGTATATTATTATAATTTATGATGATAGAATGATGTCATGTCTAAAACATGATTATCATTTCACGGACTTCGGCATTTTTTTTACCGAAAATCAGCAAATCGGCATTTGTTAAAGTCTGGTACTCTGTTCGAAGTGGCGAAACACCTTGATTATTTCGCATGAAAAATTTGACATGTACTAAATGTAGCCCAACTCGCCATTTTTTTATAAATGTCTTGCTTTTATTGCTTGAAAGTATGCAACATTGTTGAAATTCCGTGCGAAAAAAGCACTGCTCATGAAACAATTGCTTCGCAGCTAAACTAAAATGATGCCAGACTAATTTTGCATGGAAGGACATACGTGTTTTTTACAACAAGAACAGAGTACTACTTCTGCGAATTTAATTCGCAAATATATCATACCAAATACTTTTATATGTAGGTTGAAAGCATTTTGCACAATCGGCAAAAAGTCGAAAATCGGCACTTTTGTCATTCCCATATGGCTGGCCTGTTTATTCATGAAACTCAAACTCTGAAACAGTGATGTAAAACGTTTAACAGCTTAATACCATGTTCACACTTTTGTAATAAACGTGTTTAAGGCAAGTGTTTTAAAAAACTAAGCACAACCGTTCACATTACACTTGAGATGTTTAAGGTTGTCGTTTTGTCAGTAAATTGTTGTATTTGTAAAATTTTATGAACGATAATGCTTTTTAATTGGTTTATTATTATTTTTAAACAACAAATATTTATTTAAATAATTGAGTATTTTTTAAGTAATTGCTTGTATACGAAATAATTTTTCACGTGCTGCCGTTTAATAACAACACAAAGTTGCCAGATCTATCAGAAAACGGACTGAACATACTCTATTTGCGTGTTTAAATCTTAAACAATCCATTTGAGATGTTTAACAAAACAAGTCAATGTATGGTAAAACATCTCAAAATCGTCGTGTTTAACCTCTTAAGCACGAATGAGGTGCTAAACACGTTTAAAAACATGAGTATGAACATAGTATAAGGGCTCCCATTTTTTTTTGTAAATTTTTACACGTACTCTACAAACCGTTCTTTAAAATTTATACACGTACTCTACAAACCTTATTTTGAGCTTGGAATACATGCATTGAAAAGTTATATTGACTTGAGTCGGTATCCTAAATTGCAACATGGCCTAGAAATTGTGAAATCATTTGATTCTCAAAATAAAAGTTTAAAGTAAAAATCGCTACTTTACAAATCAATAAACTTAAAGATAAATTTAACGAGTTGTCAACACTGCAGTTAAAAATGTTTATTTATGTCAGGTTTGCAACAAAAACCAGACAAAAACTCTTGGAAAAAATAAGTTTGCATAGGTTTTCCAGAATTATCGTTGGCGTTTTCCTTCGGCCAAATAATTTCGTTTTTTGCAAATACAAAGTAACTTTAAAATCAAAAAAACACCTGGCAGTACAAAATGAGTAATATTTACATACAAGAACCGCCATCGTCAGGAAAAGTAATAAAGCTGTCATTGTAGGGAATTTGAAGTCCAATTATAATAACTTTCCAAACTTGCAGGTGCTGCTGCAAACCACAGTTGGAGACATCGACATTGAACTATGGTCCCGTGAATGTCCCAAAGCTTGCAGGAATTTCATACAGTTATGTATGGAAGGTTTTTACAATAACACTATATTTCACCGTGTAGTAAAAGGTTTTATAGTTCAGGGTGGTGATCCCAACGGCGACGGTACAGGTGGTGAGTCAATATACGGCCAACCCTTCAAAGATGAGTTTCATTCTCGTCTACGTTACACAAGACGTGGCTTGGTTGGAATGGCCAATTCAGATAAGGATGACAATGGTTCACAATTCTTTTTTACCATGGCTCCCACTCCCGAGTTACAGAACAAAAACACACTGTTTGCCAAAGTTACAGGTGACACAATTTTTAATATGCTCAAGTTGGAGGAAGGTCTAGTCGATCAAAATGAAAGGCCTTTTTATCCACATAAGATTTTAAAAGCAGAAATACTTAGCAATCCTTTTGAAGACATTGTACCCAGAGAAATCACCAAAGAAGTTAAAAAAGAGAAGAAAAAGAAGAAAGAGAAGGGAGTAAAGTAAGTGTTTTTTTAAATAAGTCATAATTTGCGTTTTTTTTAATAAAAATGTTACATCTATGTATATAGAAATTTTGGTCTATTATCGTTTGGGTCGGAGGCTGAAGAAGATGAATTTGAAACCATTGAATATGTGCAAAAGAATTCTGGTAAAGCCAAATCACTCCATGATGTTGCGGATGATCCAAAATTAAGTAAAGAGCCGGTGAAAGTAAAACCAGAAGTATCAAACGAAACAGAATCAGAGCCTGAAGATAATAATATTACCATCAAAGAAGAAAAACTGGATGACGATGAGGTAATTGAAAGACGTGAGCGAATTAAGGACAAATTGAAATCTTTGAAAAATTCCAAAACGGATGCAAAACTTGTAGAGATAAAGGTAGAAAGTTCCGATTCAGAAGAAGATTTGCTTTTAACACATGAAGAGGAAAAGAAACAACTAAGTGAAAGGAAAAAGTATGCTAATTTTATTGGTACAAAGACTAACTAAATTAGTTATTTTTCCCATTTTATCTCTTTTCAGGGATGAAATTCGCCAGGAAATACAGTCTTTGAAAAAACAATATCAAACTGATAAGAAAATCAAAGATGAGCAGGTAGAAAAAAAGATTAATAAGGAATCCAAAAGCAAAGGCCTGAAGTTGGATGGTGACAACAATGAACTTATTAAAAATTTCATTGAGGAAAAGGAAAAATATGAAAAACTGAAAACGAAAATACCCAAGAAAGGTGCATCACGTGAAAATTTCACATTAAGTCTGCTTTCGAAATTCCGCTCCAAATTGGACGCTATAAAACAGAAAAGAGACGAAAGTGAGGAAAATGATGATAAGCTTGATGAGACAGTAGTAGAAACTGAAATTCAAGGGGATGATTGGCTTTGTCATACATTGAAATTTCAAGATGACAGCCCCATATTGGCAAAAGATGCCTCAACTAAAAGTGATGACTGGTATGACGTGTATGACCCACGTAATCCCTTAAATAAACGGAAACGCAAAGAAGCTAGTTCTCAGGGTTCTCTCGCTAAAAAACATGCACGATGATTTTATAAAATGTGATGTGATTTTTATTAAAAATAAAAAATGCATACGTACATGTACATATAAACTTTTGCATAAATATAAAAAATAAAGTATTAAGGTGGTATCAAATACAGTTGTGTGTCATGTCGCTGTGCTTTTCTTTTTCTTTTAATTATTTTTCTCAAAATACTTTCTTTTTTCTTTGGGGTTTGGTACGATCTATTTTATAAAATTTAAAAACAGAACATCAAAAGAATTATAAACGACATGAAATAAGAAAACTTACAGTATCAGAACCAGGTTTCCAACCAGCTGGACATACTTCTCCGTGGTTATCAGTATATTGGAAAGCTTGCACTAATCTAAGGGTTTCATCTACTGACCGACCAACAGGCAAATCATTCATAGTTATTTGCCGTAGGACGCCACGTTGATCAATGATAAATAGGCCACGCAATGTATGGCCCAAATCATCCAAGTAAACTCCATAATCTCTACTAATTTTATGTGTTAAGTCTGATAGTAGTGGTATTTTCACATTGCCCAAACCACCTTCTTTGCGAGGCGTATTAATCCATGCCAAGTGGGTAAAATGTGAATCGACACTGCAGGCAATAACTTCTGTGTTAATTTCACGAAATTCTTCAATGCGGTCCGAGAAGGCAATAATCTCAGTAGGACAAACAAAAGTGCTTAAAACAGTAGAGATTAAGATACATATTTTATACGTACATAAAAAGTCTAATTAAAATAAACATTTACACCAATGAATATTTGATGTCCAGCTAACAAGTTACTTGGAATTATAATTAATGAAATCTATAAATCAGGTTGTAAAACGTACGCAAAAAAAGTTAACATTTTAACTATTAAGGAAAATTAGATTTTATACATCTCTCGGATTATAGATTGCTTTGTTTTATGAGAATCTTTTGTGAGGTGGACTTATGTCAACAATATATTCTATATCAGATATTCGTTTGGAAGAGTACATCAACTTTTACAACTTTGTAAAATGAGATGTGTTTAAACGTGTTATAAAAAATATTAGCTTACAAGTCCAGAGGATAGAATAATAACACCACGTATTTGCTACTATATTGTGATAAAGATAACTTGACAATTTCTTTGTTGACCACTGCAGTTCCTTCAAAATGAGGAGCTGGTTTGGAAACTACAAATAAAAAAAAGACCAATACATATAAATATTTGTATTACAAATATCACATTAAATCACTTACTAACTGCTTTTGTTGTTTTTAAAGTATGATCACCTTTTGGCGTTTCCGCGGGATATACAGTACCACCTGCGTAGGAGTGACAAGACTCTGCATCGTCCGCTGCGGCCAAAGTTTGGACCGTTAGTAACGCCGAAACAAGAAGCACAATTGTAAAACTTATGTGCAACTCCATATTATTTCAAAACTGAATAATCAGACAAGTCGAGTATATGTAGTTGTTTATCTATAAAATAATCACATTAGAAAGAAAATTAGCCACGCGTACAATTTTTTAGACAACAGATTTTTTCTTTCGATTACTGGGATGGAATAAAGGAGAGAGTTAACTCTTTCTTGTGAATATACAACGGAGATCTTTAATATATTTTATTTATTGTTTAATTTATTAAAATATTTTTAGTTTTATTTTTTTGGTGGAATGTAGTACGAACGATTTGTGTTCACAATGACCGTTTACTAAAAACTTTTTTATAGTTTTCAATTACAATTCCGTTTTATTAAACTAAAAATATAATATCAACTCATGAAAAATTATGAAAAACTTACAATATTATTTTTAATTAATTATAAAATTGCAATTTGATAAATGTACACAACAAAATTGTGCCGGTTACCGGCAGAGAGCTACGCCGAAGGGTTTTCATCGGCGGGGATGACTGTCACGAAAATCGTCGGCGGCGGCTCAAATTCGGCTGTCAGACGACAATTACATCGGCTAGCCGTTTTTTGCACGGCTAGTACAAAAAGACGGCTAAGCCGGCTTAGGTAGTTTTTCTTTATTTAGTTATTTTAACTAAAAATATACGGACATACATATGTATGTATGTTGATAAATAGTATGCAACATCTTGTATAGAGAAAGAAATAACGAAACGAAATAATTAAAGTGAATGAAATATCCTTTCTATTACTGTTTATAATTTGGCAGTTACTCATGACAGATTTTTAAACATTTGTACATACATCATTTACGTCCAAATGTTTGCACTGTATAGTCTTTAAAAATTTGGAAATATGCTTATACTGTATAGGACAAGGACACAAAACATTATTAAATCTTAACTTCCCTTCATTCGACTTAAGCGGTTTTTCCATTCTGCCTCAAATAAAAATAATAAACTAAGGTTCTTAGACCCAGTTCACACTACGAAGTCTTATTGCTAAGCTTATCACTTCTTCTTATCGGCGTTAACACAATGCAAGTCTTATTTTAAGCGAAAATTTTTAATGCAGAGTTTTGTGTATGCATGTGTACTTTTTAACGTTAGGAATGAGAAAGCAAAACCTATTCACAGTACATGAAGCTGAGTACTCGTTTCTTTTCCCCTCGTCTTATCAGTTTTGTAACAAGACTTTGATAGTGCAAACGGGGACATATAATAATATAATAATAATAAATAATATTTCTTTGATTATAAATTTTTATCTACGCACACTGTAGTGCACCAGGCCAAGTTATGGTCTCTGCCCTACAAGAAATGAATGACCGAAACTAACACAAAAGTAAGTTTTTCACTAACACAGTTACAACAATTTTATATTGAAAACAACAGTGACAGTCAATTGCTCAAGTTGCTCTACTCTAACATGTATGTAAGAGTGAAACATCTGATGTACATATACCAAAAATTAAAAAATCTCATTTTATTGCAAAGTATACAATTCGTTCGGCTTGTGAAAATGTATTGAAGTGTTAAAAAAGTTAAGTAAAAATAATATTAAATAAAAGAGATTTCCAAAGTTTAATTAAATATACATACATATACGTATATTTCTTTTCCATATTTTAGATATTTATAAAAACTAATGCGTATTGGTAATTGACAAAAGCGTGAAGAGGATAGATGACCCCCAGGTTATTTAATATTTTTGATTGTTTTTAATCCTTTTTAATATTTAACTTGTGTATATCTTAATTATTTGTAATAAAAAACTATTAAAATAATATAAAAATTGTGTTTATTAATATAATTATGCAGGTTTGACTAGTTTGCTATGATGCTTATGTACATCAAGTGTGATCAGGCAGTCGTGACCACCACATGCATCACCAATGACAAGTAAAAATACTGCAGAGTAAGCAGGTCAGCTATATATGTTCCATAGTAGACATTTTTAATTAGTTAGACAAAGATTCAAAATCACACGTACACAAAAGTTTACATCACTTTTTCCACATTGCCCTTAACAAACAGATAGAAACTTAGATAGATAAAGGCATCACCACTCCCAGCACAAAGTAGACTCTGAGAGTCTAAGAGAGGATTGACATTCTCAAATTCAAGTATTAATTCTTAATTTATAGAATGAATTCTTAAAATCACAAACTTGATCTTAATTTTAAGATTATACATATTCTTAAATTTTTAAGAATATGATCTTGTTAATTATTTTTACTGTTTCCAATTTGTTGTTTATATTTATTTCTAATTATTTTATATTCTGCCCATTTTTGATTAGTGTTTTCTCTTTTAGCTTGCAAATATCTCATTATCATTTCGCTTTTCATCAACCGTAGTTCATCAGTAAACCAATTGTAAACATTTTTATTCTCACGAATCTGTTTTTTAAACGTACATTTTTTTGCAGTATTTTTCAAGCATTCATCAAAAAGTTCAACATTTTCATTTATCTCTCTGGTAGCGTTGTCAAGTAAGCAGATTATCTAGAAATTATATAACACCCTTACGATTACAAATTTAGATAATGCCTACCTATTGCAGTGATAGGTTTTGTACCAAAAAAGAACTTGGTAAAAATTTGTATCTCACTACTTTTGATGGCCGAAATTTTGGAAAGGAACTTAGCCTTTTTTTCACATTTATGTTTTTGTGAGGTAGACGATCATTCATAATACCGATGTTTGTTATAACCGAACTTAACTGTATATAATTTTCTAGGACATTAGGTGTGTTTCTTTACTCTACATTGGGATTCCGCGGGATCCCAATTTACACGAAAAGCGTTCCCGTACTCGAAAATTGGGTAAATGAGATAGCTTTTGTGAGAGTAATGTTCTTCTTCTTCTTGCACGAAACAGCCCGTACTTTTTCTTCGTGCTAGTTTGGGCAAACACAAAATCAAACAGCTGTTTGGAAAATAAACAATTGCAAAAAAAATTACATTCACCTAAAAACTAAAAAAAAATAGAAAAATTTATGAAAAAATTTTTAAAATAAGGTGGTAGACAAAGTTTTATTAGTTTTTATATGAAATTAAGATATAAAACCTATGCAAGTATGCTGAATCATGTAAGTAAATACGTGCGTGTGTATGTACATAAGTATGTGTTTAGTTATGTGTATACGTATGTATATGCAAACATGCATTGACGTTTATTTTCGTGTTAAAGTTTTGGGTTTTTGCGTTCCCGTACTTTTGTGCATTTTTATAGTTTGCTCTCATTTTACCGAACTTTACCCAAGAAGTAAAGAAACAAACCTATTATATGATTAAATGTGCCTTGGTGGGCACCAGATTATCAGGCCGAGCAAAAAATTTTGGCGGCGGCGGCTGAACGGCTTAACGCCGATTTGTTCAGGCATTTAAAAAAAGTTTTAACCCAGTTTTTAGAAAAATACGTGATTTATTGAATCACCACGTTGTAACATTATTTATTTTGCAATAGTTTGAATATTGCAGTATTTGATATCCTAAAAAATAGCTTCGTAAATTATTTGTTAAACCATAGAAACATATTCTAGGTTATCAGGGCAATTATGAATAAAATTTCGCGAGAAATTTCTCATTTTTCAAATTAGAACTTTATTCCCTATTATTTGCTATTAGTTGGAATTTTTCCCCGGGAAAGATTTCTCGCGGAATTTTATTCATGATTGCCTTCTATATAAATTTTATTTAAGCTTTCCGATTGAATTAAAAATTAATTACTTTATTGGAACACTGCTACGGATCAACAAACAAAAAGCTTTGAACAATTAATTACCAAAAAGTCGCCTGATTACTTAAACAAAAAAGTCTATGTAAACGGGACTCCAAAAGAGAACGTAAGTGTTGTCGCAGCTACGTTACTATTCACATAAACATTTTCTTTTTATGTGGAAGCAAAAATAACTATCTTTCCGGGACGATCGCTATCATATTAAATAAGAAATTTGAAAAAGTATAAGAAATAAAAGACAAAATAACGGCTGAGTACTAAGCCGCCGATAAGCCGAGTGGTTCGGCGGCGGCTTGGCTTGTCGAAAAAAATCGACTGACTGGCTAGCCGCCAGCCTTGCCGGTACGGCTTGCTACTCTGGTGGGTACCAAAAAATTTTTTATAATCAAACACCATAGTCTGGCAGTATCAAGCCTTGTAGCACAGTTGATTTTATTAGCACATATGTTCTTATGATAGGGTGCCTCTTATTAGTTTTAGTTTTCGTTGCTGTTATCCTAACATTTAACATCTTCAAGCAGTCAAAATAATAAAAAATTATCTGCATTAGATTTTTCGCAAACAAAATGCCTTGTTAATAAATTAATTTCTTAAAAGGAACAAACAAAGTTGACATACATATATAAAGTAACAGAATATCTAAAAGTGTAACTATCATAAAAGTTAATAAATGTAAGTGAAATGTAATATGAAAATTACATACAACACCCGGACAAAAATAACAACAATGACGTGCGTAGGTTTATTTTTTTTAATGAAAGTGTGATGGAAATGCATTTTAACAAAATGAGCTTGAATTAGTATGCATATATACATATATCCATATGTATGCATGCATGTTTGTAAGCCACTATAGTATACTTAAAATTTAATATTCTCCTCAGATTCACAAAGTTTTTCTAGACAACTATTCATTAGTCCACCCTTTAATTCTTTAACAAAAAATGTCAATGTCAACGAGTAATGTGAATCAGGGTGGATATGTGCCTCCTGGTTATGCGCCCAACGCTCCTCCAGCTGCTGGAAACTTTAATGGCGGTATACAAGCTCCCGGTAATTATGTGAGTATTATTAAATTTCTTAAAAATAAACTAGAAGTGATATCTTAAAAATTTCTGTGATACGCCCCTTTAAATTTCTTTCGAAATAAATGACGAAATGCTGCCAGTAGTGCAATTCCTGTAAATGTCTACATTATAAATTACATTTTCATTTGATATAGCACATATCTATACATACATACTTATATACATGTGTTTAGTTTTTGCGTACATTCATACATGCATATATACTAAAAATATGTATTGTAGGTATGTATGTGTGTATTCATTCAATTGTGCACGTACTTTTGTTGTTGCTTCAAATGATGAAATATTTTATTTTTACTTTTTCATCTGTATGTAACATAAGCAAAACAAACGAGCCTTTATGCATTAAAAAAATACGGCCTAATAAGCCTGGTGCAACATCTATCAACTATTCCATATTTATTTGAACACTTTCTAAGAATGTAGTATGGGTTTACATTTACATGTTGAATGGAATAATATTGAAATATTGACTTCAGGCAGAAAAATATAAAAGTACCTATTGTCTTACTTTTGAAAGAGTATAAAGTTGTGGAAGCAAAAAGTGCGTATGTGTATAACATTAATTATTAATTTAGAAAATCTCGCTGTTGTGTAATTCCGTAGATAAATATCTAAGTACTTTATTGAAGATATTAAATGTCACAAATAATGGTTTACATATATTCAAAGTTACTTTCATCAAATGCTCGATTTGGTCCACCACCTGGACCGCCTGGTCCACCCGACATTTGATTAGGATTTGGCATGCCGGTACCACCCATTGGCACGCCGCCAGGTCCAGCACCAACACCCATTTGAGGACGAAATTGTTGACCAGGTGTTGATTGTTGTTGTAGTAAATGTCTTAGCCCTGGATTATTGTTCATCATAGGTCGGACCATGCGTTGTTGCATTTGCTGAGGGGGCATTTGTTGTTGTTGAGGATTATTTGGATTATTTCCAGCCATCATAGGCATGCGTTGATGTTGCATCATAGTCATCTGTTGTTGTTGCATAGGATTGTTGCCAACCATCTGATCCGGGCCTCCAGACATTGGTGGTCCGCCCATCATTTGTTGATTCATGGGTCCTCCAGCCATTTGGATGTTCATTTGTTGCTGTGGATTATATTGATTAAAATGCTGCTGTTGTTGTTGTTGGCTAGGATCCTGCTGCTGTTGCTGTTGTTGAGGGTTCATGCTATTTGAGATTTGGCCGGCCATTGGATTTTGTAACTGTTGTTGGCCCTGTTGTTGCTGTTGTTGTTGTTGCTGCTGCTGCTGCTGCATATTGCTGGGCCCACCACCAGCGGTTTGTTGCATTCCCATCGATTGCTTCTGTTGTATAACTTTGCGCAAACGTTCAACGAACAGAGACTGATTGTTGGGTATAAAGCCCAGGAATGCATTCTTGTCGGCAGTGTACAGTAGTATTAAAACTTTAATATCACAAGCTGGCATATTGGGCGGCGTTGTAAAGTGTACACAACCAGCAAATATTGTTGTCATGTTCTTGGCAAGAGCGTCGAGAGCCTCGCAAGGTTGCGGTTTAAAAACCACCATTTTCGAGTCTTTTAGAAACTGTCCGCCTATATTGCCAACCAAATGTTTCGGCATAAGCTGCATTAGTAATTTCGGTGGCCAGTTGATGGCTTTTATTTCAGGTTCTCCATCTTTTATGGAGGCAGCCACAGTACACTGAAGAGTACGGGGTATTTTTTGTTGGTCAGGCTTGCTTTTCTCAACCCACTCCAAAGTACCCGACCAAATTTTTTCACGCATGATTGCTTGATCTGAAGATGGTCCAATGTTTTGTTGATTTGCCATTGACGTGTTTGGTTGATTGCTTCCAACAACTGAACCTTGTTGCTGTTGAGGATTCGGCCCACCAGGCCCAGACATATTAGGATTCATTACATTTTGTTGTTGCTGCTGCTGCTGCTGTTGTTGTTGTTGTTGTTGCTGCTGTTGTTGTTGCTGCTGCTGTTGAAGTTGTTGCATTTGCTGTTGCTGATTTATCATTTGCATTCGAATTTGTTGCTGCTGCATCATTGGATTAATATTTTGATTTGGTGGAGCGCTTAGCTGAGATATTAGGGCTGAATTTTGTACAGGAATACCACCTTGGTTTACGGGCCCGCCGCCCATTGATACCATAGGACCGCCTGGTGCATTGGGTAAAAATTGTGGCCGGTTTTGAGGCTGTTGGTTAGGGTTAAATACCCACCGATTGCCTTGACCTTGGAAGTTTGGATTTTGCATTGGATTTTGACCTCCGAATTGTTGCTGTTGCTGCTGCTGTTGTTGTTGTTGTTGTTGTTGTTGTTGTTGTAAAAGTTGCTGGTTGATTGTATTTCCTGCTTGCTGATTGGGATGTATGCCAGTCATTTGGGAAACTTGTTGTTGTTGAAGCTGCTGTTGAGGTGAAGCATGTGTATTATCCATTGGTAATCCTAAATTTTGCTGCTGTTGTTGAGGATTCTTTTGCTGTTGCTGTTGTTGTTGTTGCTGCTGTTGCTGTTGGTTTGCACCAACAACTTGATTGTTCTGATTACCCATAGCAGCCGCTACACTATTTGGACTTTGTGGCCTCTCTTTAAGATGATATCCCTTAAGCAATACCAAATGTCTAATATTTTTAGCATATTTTTTTGCTGTTAAGGGCTGGTCCCCATCAGCTTTCATAAAAACTTTAAATAACATGGGTATTTTACGTGGTGCAATAATAGAGAGATTAATTTTACGCTCATGAAAGAGTCCAGCTAATTGTTCAACTAAAAATTATAAAAAATTTTCAAATTATTGGAAAAATGGATTGTTTATTTTGTAATACTATTATTAAAACAGATTATGGCCAAAAGGATAGGTTATTTCTTATGAATTAATGAATAAGAAAAATAAAATAATGCTAATAGTTCAAAAATATATACTGTATGTGCATATTTCTAAGTGCACACGTACATATACATACATATGTAAGTGTGCACGAATAGTAAAATTAAGTTCTACAAAATTACCTGTTTTTCCTGTATATTTCCAACATTCCATAACCGGCATTGAATATGATGAACTATTACACATTAATATGCAATGCTTTTGCGTTGACATATTTCCATCTTTATTATAACGTAAGCGATATTCTTTCATATCATCAAAACAAACATGAGCTGTGGCTAAACCTTCCGCCAAATTTGCACATGATTCCATGCCACCACCAACTAAGGGAAGCCTTTCAAATAGATCCATAACTTTTTGAGGGGATGCATATGGGCCAAATGTGGTACACATTGGTTCTAGCAAATTCGCGGCAGTACGATAGAGTACCACGCAATACTGCGTGGAATATCTTTCCGATATAAGGTATTCACGGTCTTCTATGGGACCTTGGCTGAAATGTTCCAGAGTGGGCACAATATAATTTGTTTTCAGTTCGTTGATGTATGCCCCATTAGCGGCAGAGCCTTCAACTAAAAACACTACATCGGCTAAAGCCTCCATTTCCATTTTATTGTCTCACTGAATGTATACAAAAACTAGTTTGCAATTTTTAAAATCAATTTATGTTTTATTTATTTACAAAACTTGCTAAAACAATACAGTAAACTTCCAAACTTCATACTCTTGCAATGTAGTGAGAAAGAGAAAAAATGAAAGAAAATAGTAGAAAGTGCTGCCATATTTCATAATCTGCACGGTTGTGTAAACGTGTACGAAATCATCTGTTGGTAGAAATTTTGTTAACAGTAATGTTAACAACAGAATGGCAGTTACATACAATTTAAATTCAAATTCATATTTAAATTCAAACGAATGATTTAGAATTAATTATGTACATAGTCTTAACTTATACAAAATGAATAAACATGTGTACATATGTAAGTGTAATACATGAGTTTAATCATTATGTATACCATAGAAATAAATATGTATGTATGTATGCGTGTATTTATGTATGTATGAATGTTAGTCTGTTTTCACTAATAATTTCTAAAAAACTTATTGAATTGATCTTAATAACACTTCTTTCTATACTTTGTGTATAAGCAGTAGTTGGAGAGTTAGTCATGAAATAAAATTTGTTCAATCGTGTTATATTGCGAACCGAATGGAGAAAACTTGCTTTTTAAGATTGTTGGCGTACGTGTAGGATAGCAGTCTTAATTAAAAAACAGTTTAAATAACTCGAAAGAGATGTTGATATTTTTTAATTGTATTGTAGTGTAGTCAAAAAATTCTACATTAGAAGTAAGTTACATATTTCTGTTTATCCAGTAATATTTTAACAAGTGCATGTATCTGATTCTTCTTAAACCTTCACTTTAAAGTTAGTCGCCTTATAAGAATTTTATATTTCTGTTTTATAAAAAGGGGTTTGTTCCCGGACAACAACCACAGGGTTACGCACCAGTACCTCAAATGCCTTATGGTGAAGCACCCTTTGGTGGTGGAGCTCAGCCGCCATATGCTGGTGGTCCTGCTTACGGCGGCGCACCTCCGCAGCAGATGCCATATGGAGCAGTCCCTCCACAGCAAGTGCCATATGGAGGTGTGCCTCCACAACAGTATAATGGAGGTTTTCAGCCAGGATATGGACCACCACAAGCTCCAATTGTAACTCAGCCAGGAGGCCCTATGCCACCAGGACAACCTATGGGACCACCTGGTAAGTAAACGGTTTATTTTTTATGCTTTTTTGTTATTTTTAGCATAGAATTCTGTAGGCAACCGAGTTCATTCAATCTAGTATTGGATTTCTAAATAGAAAGTACAATGCAATTCTTATGCTTAAGTAAAAGAAAAAAATCGTTTGCAATTACAATGGTAATTAACTGATACTTTTATAATTTTAACTGATAATTTTATAATTTTCCACTCATATCAATTGTTGTTTTCATAAATGGGATTGAGAGTCAATAAACTTTGAATGCAGTTTATTATGTTACGTTTGTCTGATTAAATATGTATAGTATATATTATTGATATGTATATATATATTTACATATATTTACATACAAAAGAGACAATATTTTTAATTTCATCTAGCTGATAATTTTTTGTCTTTCTTTACAATAAAACCATTGACCTAAAATTTTAGATCAGAGAAAAGTATTTTTAAATCACGAATGTAATATTGTAATTCTGTTTTCCGTTTAATTCTAGTTACAATCAATATGCGATTCTGCGAATATTTTTATTATCACAAGTTTCATTATTGATTTTGTAACTTTGTTAAGTTGTGCGCACAATGTTCCCAAAATGTTTTTTCTTTCTTTTTAAAAAGTGTGATTTTTTTCAATTGAGAGACCATAACGAGTACAAGCTTTAAGTTTATAAAACTTACATCATGATGCTCCAACGTATTGTATGTATGCTTCTTGCCTAAATATATTATAATATATTCTAATTTTTTTATTTACTATTTTTTAATCGAGCTTTTTGTATCTTTCGATAGAAGAACATCTAATGTATCGAAAAATGCAAAACTGTCTATTTAAAAAAAATTTTGATTTAAAGCCTTTCTGTATTAAGGTAACGATATATGTACATATGTTATATGTATACTAAAGTATATAATATTTCGGACAGCAATTAAACATTTAAGGCCTTATTCAGAAAAAAATAATTTAGGTTTACGAAACGTTTAATAAACAAATTTCCATAAAAAATTTGTTTTGTAAACCTTTTGTAAACCAAAATAATTTTTTTGAATACGGCAGTTGTTCTATATTTTTTCAAGCTCTCAACAATAAATCCTCAAATAATATAAGCGTTCAAAATTTGCAAACATACATATTAATCATTTTAAACTTTTATTATTGTTTGCAGATAGCACAATTTTGATATACATACACACATAAACTTTTCGTATAATCTAAAAAATTGGTATTGCGATGGGTATATGTATATGTATATGTATATATATAAAATTGTGATATTTTAAATTAATCAAAGAACCAAAAGACATAGAAAAACACTTTTATTACCTTCGAGTGACTGGAATTATTTTTAGTTTTAAAAATTATTATTATGATTTATTTAATCTTAACGAATATAGTTCTAAGATTAAATTTAATTAGAAAGCACTAGCAACATTGGCCATCTTTTCTAGTTTTAAAAATTATATAACTTTTGTGTGAAAAAGTTGAGGGCCGG
This sequence comes from Tachina fera, assembly GCA_905220375.1. NCBI lineage: Eukaryota > Metazoa > Arthropoda > Insecta > Diptera > Tachinidae > Tachina > Tachina fera. The sequence continues at coordinate 46,646,275 of LR999964.1, read as the reverse complement.
TTTATCAATGTCGACAACATTCGACAACCTCTTTTTGTTTTGAATGTAATTTTGCGACAAGTCGAACGCTGTCGACATTAACAAACCGGCGCTACATTTGTATATATCGCTCATTTACTTCCTCAACGTTATAACTTAAAAAAACTTCACTTAGAGAAATAAAATAAATAAAAATAAATTAAATTAATAAATTAATATTGTAAATTAATATTTTTCCATATTGAAATAAGAAATTTCAACATGACTAAACTTTCGTTAATGTTTCTTATTAATTCAATATGGTTTTTATTGATTTTAAGCTGTTTTTTCTCTGAGTGTATTCTTATAGGAAACGAGTTTAAATAACGAAAATACGTTTCAAAAAATATTTTGTCCCTACAAATTTCAAAACGAAAAAAGCGTTTGAACTTACAAAATCTTTCCTTTAATAAAAAAGAGAAACTATTTTTCTATTAAAAGTTGAGTATACAAATTATTATTGAGTATAATTTATAAGCTTGCTTGCACTATGGAAACTACACATTATTTTTCTATTAAAAGTTGCGAACAAAAATTATTTGTATGCAATTTTTTACACAATATGACTAACAATATAAGAATTAATTGTGTAATATTAACTCAAAAATTGAATTTTTTTCAGTTATGTCGTTGTTGCAGCAAATGACCGTTTTGTAAATAGACATTATATATGCCTTTGTTATAACTTGTATTTGAGATTCCATCTTCAAACACCTATTATAGAATTTCAAAGTCGTTTTATGAGATAGTAACGCAATATAAACATTCGTTGAGTTATACCAAAAACTCGATTTAAAAAAAAAGTATGAGCTAGGGTATTTCTATATTAAGGTAACGATATATTGAAGCTTGAAGAAGGCTACAAAACTATCCAAATTTACTTTGAAAATCAGTCATCAATTCACGCAACTTGTAGACGATGCTTTATCGTAAAATTGTGTTCAGTGATGATGCCCATTTTTGGCTTAACAGGTTTGTTAATAAACAAAATTAATGCATATGGAGTGAAATCAAACCTCAAGAGGCCCCATAGACTTCATTACATAAAAAAATGCACCCACAGTTTGGTACAATTTAAATAAAATGGTATGTGTAGTTAATCTAAGTATATAATACAATTTTATGTTCTAATACAAATTTATTTTCATGTGATTTTTTAGCGTATTGTAATATTTGCATTCGCTTTCGCAAACAATTAAAATATATTATTCGCATTCGCATTCGCTAAACTAGTATTTATTATTTCCCTACCCACTTGACCTGAGATTCGATTAAAACGAATGCTCAATAAAGCGAAGAAATTTCGAAACAAAATTCTTCGATATTTGTTCGCTAATCAAATAAACTTCGAATGTTCGCTAAAACTTCGAGCTTCGAACTTCTCTCGAAAGTATTTAGAAAGTGTGACGGTAGCTGAGTGGATGTGTGCTAGACTGGTAGTCGAGACATACCAAGTTCGATGCATGACAGCACTGCAAGTTAAAAAATAAAAAAGAAATCATACGTTTATATGTGCAATAATTGAACAGAAATAAATTAATCACGATAGCCTAGTGTATGTGTGTTAAGCTACGGTCACACTTGTCAAACATTTGTCCAAAAAAGAGTAGCCAACAAACACTAATGAAAAAAGTTTTGATCCAGACACTTGTTTATCAAACTAAACAGCTTAGAACACAACTAATAGATATTGTCATAGAATCCAACATTATTGGCTATTCTTTAACTTGAAAAAATTTTCCCTGAACTGAAAGATTTTTCATTAGTATTTAGTGGTTACGCTTTTTGGGCAAATGTTTGACAAGTGTGACCGTACCTTTAGTCTGTTAGAATGGAGGTACCATGTTAAAATCCTGAAGCGTAAAGCATTAAACACATTCACCACAGCAGGCTACATGGCTACACGACTACAAGTGCCGCAGGCAACAAATGTTGCCTGGTAGCCGGCTACTGAATAATTTTTAAGACGGCAGCAGCACCATAAATATATGTTTCAGTGGTGCCGCTTTCAAATAGATATTTCCCAACTATAAAAATAAAATAATATATTCAAAAATATAAAAACAAATCAGTTTATTTCTTTATATTTTTTGGGAATTTTACTATTTATATGTTTAGTAATTTCTTCACTACGTTTAGCAATTTTTCGTTAATTTGCGATATTTTTTCGCGTTTTTCGCGTTTCTTTTCAAACTTTTTATAGTTTCAATGCCTTTTGCGATTTCTAATAAATGTTAGCGCTTGCTTCCGATTTTGCAAATTTTTGCGATTATATTCGAAAGCGATATGAATAACGAAAGTGTTGGTCAACTGGGTAGAGCAGGCCGATGTGTATGGATAAAAATTAATCGATATTGTTCCATCGATTTTTCGATAGCTTTTGGCATGAGGAAAAAATCTTCCGGATTCGGATAGGCATTAGGTACTAAGCTTCAGAAAAATATTAAAAAACTTTCATCACGTCACAATTTTTTTTATGAGCCTACCTAATATTTTCACGAGGCATACCATTATAAATCATCAAAACTCGAAGGCAGTATATCTGAAGTTGACCAAACGCACACCATCGTCAAACTAACAAAATTTGCTTCAAATCATCTAAATACGATAAGCTAAAAAAAATCAATGGTTTCTTAGTTATTAGTAAAATAAAATTGAGAAATATTTTTTTTTTATTTAAGAAGTTTATTATTCGACATATTGTCATAATTATATTTTAATTTGAAATTTATTTGCTTGTGGTTTAGCTTGGTCTATATACGTATTTCATTGGCGCTTAAACCAAATCATCAGTAGACTTCAACCACAAATTTTGAACAGTCACAAACCTCTTACTTTATGCACAGACTTTCAAAAACTATATGAGAATTCATAGAATAATAATATTTTTGAAAATCACAAAGACAAAATAAGTTTAGTAGGCTTTGAAACTCATACAAAACCCAGCATTATGGCCTTGTAATTACTTTTATTGTTATCCAATGGATTTCTAATTGTATGAAGGTGTAGAAAAATAAAATAGATTCATATCGAATATAAATTATTTGCTGGGTTTTGTATGAGTTTCAAAGCCTAAATCGACTAAAAGCACCCAAACTTACAAAACATCACACTTTAGGTACGTAATAATACAAATTTTGTTTTTTTTCTCGCTCTGAAAAATTCAAAATTTTTTAATCAGTTTGTTTTCGCTAAATCAGTAATAGAGTCTATAATTTTTAGCCGATATTCCTTATATTTAGCTTATTTTATTCTTAACACATTTCACTTTACACACAATGCTCAAGAGTTCAGTATTTTGCAGTTTTGAATTTTTTTATTTAATTTTTATAAAGAAAATTTATTTTTCAATTTTATTTTGCGAATAACTAAGAAACCATTGACTTTTTTTAGATTACTACATTAAGATGATTTGAAGCAAATTTTGTCAGTTACCCAATGCAAGGCGAATTCAGTATCACGTGACCTTATCAGTGCAACAATTTTACAACACAAAAAACAACATGTATTTTGCTATACTAGAAAACCAATCTGTCGAAAGATTTCTGAGCAAATTTTGACGTTTTGGTTCAAATTGCTCAATTTCGCATCAACAGCTGATAATCAGATGGGCTCATAAGGTCACCTGATACTGAATTCGCCTTGACCCAATGTTACCCGATGGTGTTTCAGTGTCCGACTTCGGGCACACTACCTTCGAGTTATGGTGAATGATACTGGCATACCTCGTGAAAATATTAGGTAGGCTCCTAAAAAAAATTGTGACGTGACGAAAAAAAACAATGATGTAGTATGTTTTAGTATACTTTGATATGTATGTATGTATGTATATGAGAAAATGGAATGAATTTTTGAAGGGGAAACAAAAAGTTGGATTTCGTGGTGTTGTGTAATCGTATAAATAATTTTTATTGTTGTGGTGGAGTTAAATATTGATACGCAATAAATTATTATCACGCAAAGTAATTACTTTAAATTTATTCGGGCTATAAAAAATCTGCATACGTATTATTTAAGGTTTTTTTTTTAAATTTATTTTCTTTTTACATAGAGTTGCGTACACCAAAGGTGAAAAGGAACCCTCTTGTTTTCGCTACGCTGTCCGCTTGTTCCTCAAAAAATCAAAAAATTTAAATTCTAACGCCTCGAAAATGATTTTTTTGGTATGTCGTAGTGGAACTTTTTTCTCCTCATGCCAAAAGATATCGAAAAATCGATGGCACATTATAGATTGCAAAATCGAGCGACCCTAATATACATATATGAAAGTGCATTTAATAAACGTTATTGTATTGGGTGTTTTTTATTGAGGTAAAGAACTTTAAGTTGGCATCACTTTTTTAACTGGCGGCCATTTTGTCAGCTGTCAAGTGATTAATATTTGCCATTTCATCATGAACAGGTTGACAAAAGAACAACGCTTGCAAATCGTGCAACTTTATTTCGAAAATAATGGGTCAGTTCGCGAAGTTTACCGCAAGCTCCGTCCATTTTATGGTCGACATAATCGTCCATCAGAGCAATTAATTCGGTTAACCATTTTGTTCCCGATTTGGATGGCATGAATGTGGATGAGTTGTGGTTCCAACAAGACGGCGCTACATGCCACACAGCGCACGTCACAATCGATTTATTGAAGGAAACATTCGATGAGCGCATAATTTCGCGGAATGGACCTGTCAATTGGCCACCAAGATCGTGTGATTTGACACCATTGGATTATTTTCTTTGGGGATATGTGAAGTCGCTCGTCTATGCCAACAAACCAGAAACGTTAGGGGACTTGGAAGCCAACATTCGTGGCGTTATTGCCAACATACGGCCCCATATGCTCGAAAAAGTGGTTGAAAATTGGACCTGTAGAATTAGCTTTATTCGAGCCAGCCGCGGCGGCCACATGCCCGAAATCATATTTAAACATTAATGGCATAAAATTATCCTTCCAATAAAGCCAAATTGATGGACATTAAAACGATTTTCTTGTGTTTTAATTCAATTCGAAGTTCTATACCTCTAAAAAAACACCCTGTATATCAAGGAAATGATTACGTAGAAATTTTTATTTACTCGTATTTGTAGAATAAATATCTACAGGGGCAGTGTTTACACTGTAAACTTTGTGTTTCATCTTAATGATGTTATTTTTAGTCATGGCTTAGAATAAAGTCTGTTTTATCCACTTGTTATGGTGGAACTCGAATTCAGACCAAATTTGAAAATATGCACTCAAACTTTGAGTTAATACGCTTTTGTGTTGCACTTGTGCGATATAATGATAAAACAATATTCATACAAATGTACAAATATATGTACATACATACATACGTACGTACATACATATGCATATTTACGTGTATACACACATGTTTAGTTTATATGATAAACACAAAAAACAATTTAGCAGGCTGATGATACGTTGACAGAAATACATATGTTGAAAGTCTTAATAATTCATTCATACTATTTCCTTCATACGATGGCAGTCTAAAGTCGTCTTATCACTTGTTCTTTAAATTAAGCAATCAAATACAACAACTGGCAGCGGTAGATATTCTTTTTTCACTGCTTTGAGCTATAAGCAGAATTGAAAAAATTAATACTAACAGTCACAAAGTGAACGTTACTTAGTTAAACACTAGATACAACGATAGAAGTTGAAAAGCGAAATGAATAAAAAGACTTAAGAACAATTAAAACACATTTAAATTAATTATGACAGTTATTAGTGATCCGGTAGTAAATTTTAAATCAACCCTACAACTGGCAGCAAGCAAGAGTGAATCTTCTCATGCGAATGATGATAATGAAAAAACATCCGATCAATCGAACTATAGTGAAAATAACAGATCAAAAGTTTTTCGTATTGTTTGGCATACTTTGTATGAAAAATATGAAAGTTTCCGCAAACAAACTAAAGTGTTTAAAAATTTTATTTATCGTGAAAATAATAAACCATTGGCTAAAAAATTTCGCCATTCGATGCGCTTAAATAAATCGGCGAAAAAGAAAGGTTACAAATATTTTCTTAGCGATGAAGATCAGAGGTAAATATTAGAGTTAACCGTTAATCGGTTACACGATTAATTGCCACCCGATTAACTGTTCGATTAATTAAAAATTTATTATTTTCCATTAACGGTTAAAAACAGGTTGATTTCGATCGACCAACCGTTTAAATAAAATTTAATATTGGGCGCATACATAAGACTTAGTAGCTGTTGAGCTCAAGAGTTGTGAAACTTTTGGCCCAACAGTTACGTCTTAGAAACGGCTTGATGGATATAATTTATTTTATATCTTTATTTAGTTTCTTTATCGCATTTGTAATGTAAAATTTAACAAATATTTGCTTCTGCCACTTAACAAAGCATCCCTGCAGGAAATGTCACTAGTGAATCAGTACTGATTCACTATTGACTTTGTCGCCAGTACTACTGATTAATTATACCCCACTCAATGCTTTTTGCTATAGACATTTAACATGTTCGTGTCATTGAAGAGCAACTACTGACATTGGAACTACTGATTAGATAGTTCTTTAGGGACCATATGAAGACATTGGAAACAGATAGTCACTAGCACATTTTAGTTATTCTAGTATACTCCTTTGATAATGAAATTGCCTATTTTGTTTACATTTTGGTATTTTATTAAACAAATATATAAAAAATGGAACTTATAATTAAAAAACATGCAATAACCGGGATTAATTCATTTATTCGTTCAGCATATCACCAGCAACTAGGGATTTTGTTTGGCATCTCTATTAAATAAAATACACATATGTTAATCAAAAATTTTCTGTTTCGCTGAATTAGTAAAATCAAACACTTACGAGTGAATCTGCAAGTATGACAAATCTTTAACTGATGGCACAAAATCTTCCACAGGGTAAAACAATTTCCATAATTGGAACTTTCACTTAAATTTTTTTAATTTTAACATTTTCTATTTTTTTGCAATGTGGATTGTTATTTGTTGTCTTTTTTGCAAATTTTTTTTTTGTGTATTTTTTTAAATTATTATTGTTCAATACATTTAAATTCACCTTTTAATTTGATTTCTTAAACTAATTAAAGTTAAATTTTGCTTTATGTCACTTTTGTTTTCAACAAACCAATAAAACAAGAAGAAGCATAGTTGTGTGTATATGAAAAAATCTTTTCTACGCATTAAGAACAATACTAATAGACGCTCTGTTGACAATGTCAGCAAAATAGTTGACAAAAGTGGTGACTTGGGGACACTTAACCCCACGTTTCATGTACATATTTTTTGCTCATCTGATTTACTCGTAGTTCAAAAATTTTTAATTTTGTTAAGTTATTCTTTTTTTTATCAATAAAATATTAATATAATAAAAAAATTTATGTATTTTTATTTATTGAAATTAATAAATTTATGACAACTGTTTTTAATCGGTTATCCGATTAATCCAAAACTAACCGATTAATTCAAAATTAACTGGTTGTTAACCTATTAAACCAAAACCTCGATTAATTAATAGTGCGATTAACCGATTAAAACAAAAACCCGATTTATTGAATACCCTAGTAAGTTTTTTTGAAGACATTACTTTCTGCACAAATTGCAGCCAATTCATATTATGACATTATTTTTGCCTCACCTGTTATAAATAACTTATTTAAAGTTTTTTTTATCGAGATTAAAATTTTTGGCCTGTTTTGCAATAACGACACGAAATTTCGACTTACAATTTATATTGAAAACAACAATAAAATATAATATTTTTTCGAAGTCGAAAGTTTCGTGTCGTTGTTGTGAAACAGGCCATTTGTTTATTGTTTTCTTTCTTTCAAATAAATTAATTTGGTGTGTAAGTGTGTGATTACAAAAGTTAAGAAATCAAGTACAACGTAAATATTACCTGCTTGTAGTTAATCGTGATCAAAAAATATGGTCATGTCATGATTAAATTTATTGCTATGATGTTATGGTATGACAGTTCTAATTGAACCTTAAGGGGTAATTTTCAAATTAAAACTTAAAAAATATTTCTATTTACTTTAAATATAAATACAATAAATAACTTCCATAATCGGTTATTTTTTTCTAAGAGCCAAATTTTATAAAACGAAAACGTTAAGCGATGTTTAATTTTATTTGAAAAAATATAAATTACAAAATCAAATTATATACAAAATTTTTCAACGCTTAAAGTTTTCGTTTTACAAAATAAGGCCATACGTTCTTGGATCTTACTTAATTGAGCGAGTATTTTTCATTACTAAATTATTTTAATCAGAAATAATTCATAGTCAGGCTCAAGTTCAGTAATTTCAATTCTTATTGAATGAACTATTTTTATTAACTAATGTGAGTTTCTAAAGAAGACAAAAAAAATTAAACTTAGACTTTTAAGCTTGGAGAAATACCGATACTTTTCTGTGCAGCCACGCACTTCATCAGCACCTTAGTCTATCTACTTGGGTAGAGATTCTTATTAACGTCAGCTATTTAACTTAAATTTACAATGAAACGGAATATGACAAACGATTGTTGTGTATACAATTTATTTTTTTAAAACTTTGGTAACTTATTTTGTTGCTTTTTTTTATTTAAAATTTTTCTATACCGTTCGAAAAAAGTTTGATGTTCATTCGAATTTAAACATACAGCCTTATGAATTCCACATGTGAAAATTTTCGAAACAAATTTTTAATTCACATGGATTTTAGTTTCGTATCATCAATTCAAATAAAATTAACAACCCGAATATTTCCACTTTTTCCAACAAACAAATCTTTGTAATTAATTTTCTTCATAAATTTTCAAAATATTTCGCAATCTTATGAAATTTTTTAATACCAATTGTTCACACGATCGGAAATTTCCATGTGAAATTTATGATAAGCTTGATAGTGTTTGAAAGATATTATTTGAAGAAATTACGGTTTCGAAATGAAAAAAAAAATTATTAATCTCGAATTTGTTTTCGTATTAAATAGAAACAATTTCTGATTCGAATCGTCCAAAGTTTCTGGCTTGACACTCAGTTATCAAAATTATTAAATAATTTTTTTTCTCTTGTAAAACTATGAGGATTTTTTTAGGATTTCAATGTGGACGCTTGTCATGCATTTGACACAAAAAGCTGCAATGAAAAAGTTCTTGAATACATTTTTGTATTATAAACTTAATGAAAATGCTTTTAAAATTTATATTTTTAAACAAAATGCAAGCAGTTATTTTTATATCGCACTGCGATAAGATTAATTCTTGTTTGTATTGATAGCAGCTCTTAAAAGGTTCTTATGAATAACAAGGCGTAAAATCTGATCCAATAAACATTTAGCTAATTCACAGCAATAAAATGACAGTTTGGCTTTTCCTATTTCATATACATTATGTTTATGCATATGTGCGCATCGTTATGAAAGTGGTCTAAGTCATATATTTATTGTTTCGAGATACTTACATATTTAGTATATTACATTTGCATAAATAAAAAATGTTTTTATTCTATGCAACATTTAAATTTAAATACTAGTTTCTATTAATGAAAATTCATTTAAAATTTATTGAAGTTTTTGTAATATGTACATATGTATACCTACAATATTTAAATTTTTACATTGTATATCACGAAAAGACAAACAGATACAAAGACACACATATACACACAGGCAAGCACTACAACTACACTTATAACCAGGGAAACCAGAAATATGCTATAAAAAGTGTTTTATGCGCTTTCAATATGCACTAAAAACTTGAAAATATGCACTAAAAAGTCAAAAAATATGCTCTTAAAAATAAAATAAATTGGTTTATTTGCAAATGAAAATATATTTTTAATTAAAAAATTCAACAACATTTGCATATAAAATAAGACAAAAAACGAAACAAAAATAGGAAACAAAATTAACAAAGAATAACTGCGTTTGAAGTACAAGTTAAACCAAAATTACCATAGAAATTTTCACTAAAACAAATAATACAAATTAATTTTTATTAGCTGCTCTCATAAGAATTTAACTTCAGTTGCAAAACATCAGGAATCAGAAGGCCAACTTTGAGGGGTATGAAATTTTTTTTTGTATTTCAAAAAAGTCGCCATACAATTAACGGCCACTCTAATGCACATATGTACTATACATACATAAGTATTTGAAGTTAATTTTTATGTTATACGCTCAATTTTTTTATTGTTTTATAGTATTTAAATGAAGTGTTAATTCTTTTTTTTTAATAAAGCAATTTAAAATCAAAACTTTTGCATAATAATTTTTTTACTTAAAGACTCTGGTTGGCCGGTTTTTTCTGAATTGAAAAAACTGAAACCGGATTATTCATAATTTTAAATATTCGAACTATTCGAAAATCGGTTTCTGGAAAAAGTCGAATAATCGATCACCCTAATATACATCCTTTCACGTTTAAAAAAAATTATTTCACGATTGGAAAGCTACATATATTACCATAAACAATTTATGATTTTTTTTATCCGGTTAGGAACCGGTTTTTTTATATTTGATAGGGACTTTTTTCGAAAAATATATTTTTGGGCTGGTTATGATAATCTTTGTTTCGGGATTGATTGCTTATCCAGTTTTGAACAGAGCCGCGGGTAAATGCTGGCATTTAATAGAAAGTAAAGAAAAGTCATTATAATTAATTTTTGGATATAAGGTGTTCTTACGCTCATTCCTAAATTACATCTTTGCAAAGTGTTGGAAAAGATATTGAGTGAAACTTGAAAAAATATTGTAAGCATTTAAAGCAGGTTGCAATTTTGATAACATTTTCAAAATGTTGACTTAAAAAATGAGAAAAATTAAGATAATTATTTTTTTTTAATTTAATATCAGAAGTTTTATTGTACTCTTATCTTATTTATTTTTCGCTTTATATTAAGAACGTTAAAACAAACAAATCATGGGAAAAGCATAAAATTATCGTTTAAAATTCAATACCACAGCTAAACCAATGAACATATAGACACGATATTTGATAAGGACTTCAAAGTACAGATAATTAAAATCAATTACGATTTGAGGTAGATATAAGACTCGAAAAATAGTTAACTAAGAACGAAGTTGTATATTGAAATAAATTTTAATAGTTTTTCATCACACTGAGATAAGATTATTTTTGTTATAATTTTTTCAAAGCACTTTGGATTTAAAAAATTCTTATACATATCGCACACTAAATCATAAGTAGTCACAATACAAAATGTTCGAAGTGGTTTTTTATAAATAAGTTAATTGAACACATCTCTAACGACCGCAACAATTTTTTTTGCAATAGTGCTTCTTGAAGAATATAAAAAATACCCTTATGGTTATTTTTATGTTACATACTAGTGATGCACGAATATTCGTATTCGTATTCGAACTGTCGAATATTCGGCCATTTTCAGGCTAATACGAATGTATTCGTATTCGTCAAATTCAAGCGAAAACGAATACGAATAGTTCTTATTTTAAATAAATAAATGCATAAATCCTAAAGGAAATTTAAATAAATGACTAAACATTTTAGTTTGTACAAATACATTAATTTTTTTATAGAAATTTATGCTTTGTATCATTTTCAAATATTATTCAATGACGATCATTAAAATATTGGGTACCCTTTATTAACTTTAAAGTACTCCAACAAGAGTGTGAAGTCCTTTTTCATAACAATTTTTTAATATTTCATATTGCATATAATATTCGTATTCGTATTCGCGAAGATCGTTTCAAACATTAGTATTCGTATTCGTGTTCACGAATATCGTTTGAAATTTTCGTATTCGTATTCGCGAATATCAAAAATTGACATTCGTTACAACACTATTCCATACTTGCATCATTTGTACAGTATCAACAGTTGTTTGCCACTATTCAGCATTTGAAATTTTTGAAGTTGTGACTGTTTATGATTTAGTGTACGATATGTATATGAGTAATAAATCGCGTGATATTTCATTTAAGTTTTTAATAAAATATGATAAAAGTGAGTACTTAAGATTATTTTAACTGTTGTATCTGTTGCATGTGCCAAAGTTTTCCAAAATTTTCAAATGAAATTTATATATGTATGGTGAAATAATTTCACTAAAACTATTTTTTATGATGTGTTACTAACTACATTTTCTAAGAAAGATATCTAGTTTATATATTTTTATTTAATTCTATAGTTAGTGAAGCGTTTTCATGCACCACAAATAGTATCTTGATATTTGTCATGGGTAGAAAACTAACAGTAGTTTTGCTCGATTTTTAAACCGATATCAAAAGGTTCAGTCTTGTGTTCAAATTATTAGTTAAATGTTCATTTCTATACATTTGTTTTATATATATACGACCTTATTCTTAATAAATATTTTTGACTTAAAGTACGTTAACAGCGACAAATAAGGAGTGATTTTTTAAGATCTTTCGGATTTGATTTTAAAAAAGCACATAAAATTTTGAGAAATTTATGAAATCTTTATTTGAGTCTGTGGAACGATATATGTTATTTAATATTTAAAGATGATTTCATGTAAATGTTGACCGAGGATACGTCTGAAATGGTTGATACGCTGGATCCGATTTTGGCATATCTCTCCAACATATCGCCCGGTATCTCACGAATAAATTCTTCAATATTGCCTTCCAGTGCGTCAACCGCTGCGGGCTTGTCCCTATAGACATCAGCTTTAACATAACCCAAAAAAATAGTCTAAAGGCGTTTAATCGCACAATCTTGGCGGTCAATTGACCGGCCCCAAAAATTGAAATAAACTATTCACCAAACTTGCCTCTCAATTGGGCCATTATTTCGCGTTCTTTTGTAGAATGTGACTCCGTCTTGCTAAAACCACATGTCAGTCAACTCCAGATCTTCTATTTTTACAAAAAAAAAGTGGAGTAACAGTGGCCCAATTGATGCAAACAGCGCCGAAACGATAATTCGAGGTCACCAACAACACTCACAGATACATCTGCGTTATTTGCTTCTGTCCGCATTATTTAATGTCCCATAATGTAAATTTGGAGCAAAATTTTGTCACAGGATTCCAAATAGCCGCACGAAGTGCACGAATGCACTTTCTTAACCGAGCATAAAATTTAATAATCTGCATTCTTTGTTCATTTGTAAGTCGATTCATGGTTAAATTATAGACCAAACTGAACATGTTTAACAGTAATATGATTCATGTAAACAGCTGAGTTTCCAAAAATAGTGTTGGCAAAAAAAGTTCTTAAAAAAATCACCTTTTAATTCCTTAACGTAAATATAATCATAAAATATTTATTAGGGGCAAACAATAAAACAGCTGATTATTGGCAATCAAAACTATTTGCCACTAAAGAAAATTTCAACAAAGTGTGACCAGTTACTGGGATTTTTTTTATATTTAATTTAGATATTGGTCGCATTCATAAGACGTTACAGTTGCGCAACCGTTGAGTGTTTGTCTTAGAAACGCATAGTTGAGTATCTCCGCTCCACTCAACAGTTGAGTAATTTTCCATCGTAAAATTTTTCGCTACCTATAGTCAACACGTTGTGCTCAGCCTGAACAGCTGGTCAAATAGAGTTATTTCTTTTATATGCTTTGTTAGGTGGCAGCAACAAATATTTGTTAAGTTTTACATTACAAATGCGATGAAGTGACGAAATAAAGATATAGAATTACATTATATACATCAAGCCGTTTCTAAGAAGTAGCTGTTGGGGCCAACAGTTGCCAGCACTTTCACAACTGTTGAGCTCAACAGCTACGTCTTATGAATGCGCCCATTATTACAATGAAAATTATAATAAATCTTTAACTATAAAGCACTGGCGGTAATGACTATCGTCTTTACTGGGAAATTTTTTCCTCTTTTTTGAGAAAATAATGAATAGTTTTTGCGAAGTTTTCGGAAGAGCAATGAGTAGTTGTAAATAACAATTGTTACGATAAGTGGTGTCATCTTTTAAAGTAATAAATACAATGTGAAATAAAACTATCCCAAAATACCAAATGGCTTGAGAAAAATATTATAATAAGCTTACTAACATAAGCCTTAAGCTTGAAAAAGAATTGAAAATATATTGAAAAAAACTTACCGCAACAATTTTAGACTAATGAAAACGCAACCCTCGTGATAATATTACATGTGCATGATTACTATAAGCTCATCCTTGCAATTGTGGAATAATTATACGAAAATAATATTGCATTAACTTTTGTGTAGGGAATATTTTTATGAGCTTTTATATATAAATTCACAAATAATAGGTTTGTCTCCATTTACTAAATTTTTTTTTCGAACTTGTAACAATTGTTATTGCAAAGTGTTCATTAACTAAAAAAGTTTACAAGAACAGAGCGTCAAAAGAGAGAACAAAATTTAGAGACAAAAAATTCTTATAAATTATCACTTATAAATTATTCCTTACAAATTATTACTTGTAAGAATTATACAAACAGCTGTTCTGTGTTTTGTTTTCAAGTTAATTATTTGAAAAATTAATTTATTGTTTTTCTTTGATTTAGCCAATTAAATACAATTTTATGTTCAAAGAATTTTCTTTTTGTTTATCATATCTGATCAGAGATGGAAAGTGGCATTTTGGTATTTGTTAATAGAATAGAATTAAAAAAAATTAAAAATGCATAAAAATATTAAATAATACATGAAACTGTGTAAAGTATTTTTTTTATCAGGAATAATTTCTTAAACGGGCTTAAGTTCAGTATTTTCAATTCTTATCGAATGAAATATTTTTTATTAATTAATGTGATTTTCTAAAGAAGAGCAGAACAAATTAAACTACACTTTTTAGCTGGTGAAAATGCGTATTTTTCTGTGCAGCCACCCACGCAGATATTGTTATTAATATCATCTATTTAACATGAATTTTCAATGAAATTGAATATGAGAAATTATTATTGTGCATTTTTTCATCAAGATAATGCACGAGTGCACACGTGTGCAATGTCAATGGCAAAACTATATGCATTGGGCTACGAACTGGTACCCCATCCGCCATATTCTCCGCATTTAGCCCGTAGTGACTATTTCCTCTTTCCAAACCTAAAGAAATGGCTCGGTGGAAAGAGATTTAGCTCTAACGATGAAATTATTGCCTATTTTAAGGACCTCGAAAAATCATATTTTTTAGAAGGGATACAAAAACTGAAGCAAAGTTGGACTAAGAGTATTGAGTTAAAAGGAGGTTATGTTGAAAAATAAATTTTTGGTTTGCAAAAAAAACGTGTTTCATACAAAAAGCCACTGACTTATTGATTCGCCCTCGTACATTTCAATAATTTGTCAGCACGTAAATACTGCATTTAAAATCCGAAAAGGTTTTCTCTATAAATATTTCTATTTTCACTTTATTCTTATTTTAAACTACTGTACGACGTTCAAGATAACCGAGATTCATTTATATTTTGACATTGAAATATTTACCCTTTTGTTGCTCAATTAAGCATAATTGTTACTTGGGCGCACACGTACCATTAAATTACTTTCTCCATGTGACTGACATAAATACATAAGCTAAGAAAAAATACTATGTATAAATATAACATAGCGCTACATATGGAAAGAAATGATATCATGAAAGTAGAATCATGCGTTAGAGCAGTGATGGGAATGGGAAATCTTGATTTCGTGCCGAATCTGTTTCTAAATAGTGCCAAAATCACTTGAATAGTGCCAAACCAATTTTTATATTAATTTAAATGATGGCACTTGATGTTCGTTTAGTATACTATGGTCCGTGAACGATATATTATAGTATAGCTAAAAAATTCCATTAATATCACAAAAAACACATTCCAAAATTAGTTGTTTACACACATAGATATATGTACATATTGCAAAATTTATTAATACTTTGTACTTATTTACAAGAAATTAAATACCTACATATGATCTAACCTTCTATGCAACTAAAGTCCTTAAGATAAGACTCACGGGCGCTAAGCCTCCTATATTCAGAAAATATTATGAATTATTTTAGAAGCGATTTATAAAAGCCACAGTTTACGGACTTAAAAGAAATATAAAGCCATTTTAATGTAAATACGATGTTCCATACATTCCGCCCTAGGTCAATCTGTCCGTTCGACCGTCACCTGACTGAGTGCAAAAGTGACTTCTAAACTGATTTTTATGAAAATGGAAATATATGCTTTTTATGTACATATAAAACAAACATATGACGAAAATAAAATAATTGAGGGCAAGGGCAACCTTTACCGGGTTTAGCTAATCATTTAATAACTGAACAAAACAAGATTCTAAAGGATACATGGCTCATTTAATAAACCAACGTCATGACTAAAAACATTTTATTGTTGAATTAATTATGCAGAATGAATCCTCATATTACCAGTGAATAAAATTGAAGGTAATTAATTAGGAACAACTTCTTCCCCATTTCCAAAATATCAAAATTTTTTTAAGAGAAGTAAGAAGTGTTACCTTCTTTAGGAGAATAATAGTGATAGAAAAGATGGGTGTAGGGTCACAGCTGGTTGAAAAATTATGCCAACCGAAAATCATTTTCTTCACCGAATTTGCCAACTAGATACATATTGAAATTATTTTTTACGTGTCACTTTACAAGGAGTTTTTTAATTCTTCAAAGTATGATATACATAGATCATTTCAGATTTAAAATTTCACTTTTAATTTTTCTTCGTGTTTTTTTTTCTTCGGAAACATTTGTGTAACAAAAGGAACAGTATTGTTTGTGTCCCCACTTAGAACATCTTATGAGGAAAACTTTGGAAACCACGTCAAATAATAATCCTTGAAGTTATGTTTAGTTTTCGAATATGACAAAAAAGAAATGAAAAAATACTATTTTATTTTTGATTTCTACAACTTTGTGCTAGGGAATTTTTATCAAGTTTAATATCATTTATTTTTTTAAGAACATAAGTTTTATCATTGCATTTTGACTAAACATTTGATAATGTGAATATTAATATTATAAGGCCTTCTATTGTTCAAGGACTCTATACACAATAGTGTGACGAGACAACCAACGTTTTGGGGAAATTAATAAAATGTTTACATCAGCTGTTGTAAAAAAAATATTTATTTCTATTAATAAATCGTTACAAACATTAATTGAGCACCGTTACTATTCCCTTTCATAACCTAACATTTGTGAGCCCCAAATCCTACTAAGTTTTCAATACTTAACAACGAAAATAGTACAGTAATACCTATTATTAAAACAAGAAAAGTTTCCATATTAATGAGATCCATCACTGCCAAAAAGCTTAAGCAACATAACTTTCGAGCTTAATTTTTTTTTTGACGAAAATCCATTAGTTACGATCGGACATAAGCGATTTTCATCAAAAACGAAGTAAGAAATATGCCTCTTAAGCCTTTTGGTAATTATGGCTCGAATGGACAAAAAGGGCCAGAAAAGGAGCGAGAGCCAGCTAACATTCAATAGTGCCAAAAATGCCACAATTGTGCCACATTTCCCATTACTGCGTTAGAGCCTCTTAATCTCTTAGCGTAGCATCAAAACTTCCGAAAAACACTGCTTTGCTTAAGTCGACTTAAGCTATTGTTCCATATTGCCACACATATATCCACTGTTGCCAATTCAGCTATTTTCCCGTCAAATCTAGCGATTTTTAAGTACATTTTGCGGGAAAAATTATGATTTAGCTATTAGCGGGAATTCTAGCGTTTTTTTGTCGATCATAATTCGATTTAAAATGTGAGCTTGCTTAGAACCGGTGAACGTATATGAAGCAAACTATAAAAAAAGACGATTGAATAGCGCCACAATTGTGCAGGTTTAAAGGTGAGCTAATGTAATCAGGGTGACCGATGACATTTTTCAAAAAGTGGCACCAAAAGGTGATTTATCAAAAAAAAGGGCAAAATTAAAAAAAAAAATGAGAAAACTACACTAAAATTTTTTATTTTTAATGTATTTTTATAAAATGCACTCTAAAAAAGGGAGACAAAAAGTGGCAAGGCAGTCGAAAAAGTGGCGAGGCAGTCGAAAAAATGGCAATTTGCCACTTTAGTCGGTCAAAAGGTCACGCTGAATGTAATGTCCAGCCTAACATCCGTCTTGATAAGTGCTTTTATACATAAGTAAATACGTTTATATTATTAATCCTTTGCATAGAGCTTTATAACTGTTTGCATATTTTATTAGACTTAAAAAATGTAGTACTCCAATACAAAAACCAGCAGGCTTGTCAGCACTACTTTTACTATATAATTTGAAGAGATTTTTTTTCTGTACATACCAGAACCGACACAAACAAACCTGGTGTAAATAGATATTTATTTATTTATTGAACATATTAATGCAAAGTAAATTTGCATAATATGGTGTTGCACAAATATGGGCGGAGTAACGTAGACCATATGCCCAAGGTCGTGTACAGTCAGTCACAAAACCTTATAAAATACTGTTAATACCATATTTTATAAGGTTTTGTGACTGACTGTACACGACCTATGCCTTCACATAGGAAGTAGGCAACGTGGTTGTTAAAGAAATTCCACAAAAAACCGCAAGATTATACGGTTATCCGTGGCAGATCAGTCAACCAGTGCGAGTGAGACGAAAAACTCTCGAAGGCCAAACAACACACACAAGCCTGACCGCAATTAAGAAATAATTACGATGACGCGAGAGATGTTCCCCGACCCAGAGCTGCTTAACGACTGAAAATAATTTGAAGAGATTTTTTTTCTGTACATACCAGAACCGACACAAACAAACCTGGTGTAAATAGATATATCTGTGCAGGCCTATAATATGTATATCCTTTTTAATAAAATAAGCCTTTTATTAACCTATTACATTACTTTTATTTGGTATTTTATAAAATTTGTGAAGTACGAAAGAAGTTAAGAAGTTACCGTAAAAATAAATGTATTTTTTTTAGCTATTTATCGCTAAATTTTCAAGTCATTTTGAAATTTAGCTATTTTCTAGCTATTTTCTTGTCTACTTTAAAGATATTTCTTGGAAAAAAGTTAGCAACAGTGCATATATCATTAGCCGTACAAACGATCATAAGGGTCAATTTGCGTAAAACACCCATACATAATTATTTACATACATACATACAAACTCAATTAAAGAAAAGAAACAAAACATAATATGTTTATAATATTATTTTTTATTTTTAGAAGAACTATGCATCGTTATCTTATAACGAAGGATTTATTGCTAAAAAAACATAAGAATTAAATTCATGAGGTCTTGGTAAAAAATAATTATTTTTTTTATAATTATTCATTTCGCGACCAAACATTGTTCTGAATTGTGATTTTATATTTGACTGATATCAAATCGTATTGCATACCTATCCAGGCAGAAAAAGACAATCAGCACAACATTCGTTTAACAAAATTTTATTGTATTCATAACATTAAAATGATAACGCCGAATGACCGTACTCCGACTCTTGTTTCCATGTTATCACAATACTCTAAACACAAATTTATAAGGTCGTCACAATGGAAATTTCCAAACATAAGTAAAATTTTTGTATTTACGGTGTTGTAGCAATATACACAGGATTATTATGAACGGGGTATGTATTTGGGAAACTAAAGTAAATTCTTTTTGTATTTACGGTGTTGTAGCGATATAGAGTTATTGTGAACGTGGCATTGTGAAACTAATGTCGAATTTTTGTATATACAGTGTTGTAGTGGTATATCATTACTAGAGGTTTTATCACTTTTAAAATTTCCCGATTTCCCGGGATTTTTTCTGCGGGATCCCGCGAAACAATAAAACAAAATGGTTGACAATTTTACATACAGAAAACAACTGCTTTCACTTTGGCATTTGTGAAAATTTATTGCGAGCAGCGTTTTTTTCTAACAAATTTTATATTTAAAGATGTATCTTGTCACATTCATTGATGTTTTAAGCAGGAACATAGCAGTTATAAGAGAAATGACGAACGTTTTTATAACCATTTATTGAATTTAAAATCGTAACCAATATAAGTAAGAAATATTTTTTTGTTATAAATAACTTTTATAGCAACCAAAAAAATTTGTTTTTGTTACCAATGACCATTGTCGAAAGTAATTTTATTTTTCGGTTATCGCTACAAGAAAACACATCGTATTTTAGATTTAATTGATGCATTTCTAAGGCAAGATATTGGAATGTCTTTGGAAAAGTAAACAAAACGGTCATAATAATATATGGATATCTCACGATAAAGTAGATAATGATTATTTTCTAGTAATATTTTATTCAGAAAAAAAAATTGATTTTCGGTACTTGGTTTTAAAGTAATTTATTGAAATCATTATTCTCTTTTTTTGTTTTTTAATAAAATTGTTTTACATTGAAAAGTCAATTGTATGGATGGTTTTAAAGAACAAATCTACTGATCTGTTTTATTTTATTTTATGTTTGTTTTTATTAACTTTTAAACTATTTATGTTATAGTTTTTCGTATTGGAAAAAACCTTTAAGGAATTTAAAAACTAAAAGTTAACAACAAAATAAAGATCTTGTTCTGAAACCCAATTCGAATTAACATTCGTATATTTATGTGTGATAAGATGTGTTTTAGTGAGTGTTTTAAGCTTTCTAATCAAATTTGTTTGTTAATGCCTGTAAAATTATTATTCTATGGAGCGGGATCGCGGGATCCCGGGATATATAAAAAAATTTCCCGCTTTCCCGGGAAGTGAAAAAGTCCGGGAATAAACAAACTCTAATCATTAGTAAGAACGCGGTATTTGTAAACGTAAAGTCATATTTTTGTGTTTGCAGTACTGTGGTGGTACAATAAATTTTGGAAGAGTTGTAATTTTTTATTTAAAGTGTTGTGGGGGTACATATTTTTTGCGCAAAGTCACAATTTCTGCCTGGGTACGTACTAGACCCCTGCACAAGAGCACTTACAAGAACTTTAATTTTTCAAATTTTTCTAAAACAAACGCCACAGAGCACTGTTGGCTAGATATTTGTATCAGTTATTATACGGGATGGAAACATTTGTGATGTTTTCTTCTTCATACGCATGGGCGAGTATAAAAACGTGTTGCATGTGTGTATGATCTTTTATTTTTCTGTGCACATATAAACGCATACATGCATTGACATTAGTTGTGTGCGTTGCTTTAAAAAACCACCCTTAAACACATAATAGCTTACAATCTAAATATTACACAAACACCCACTCAAACGTACAATATGCAACATAACAAGCATTGCCGCATCAACACTACTTCATTTTGATTGTTTGTTACGAACAGGAAGTCTTCGCGACATCGCCTGTAAACACTCATATACATGTACATCAATACATCCATCGTGCTTCCCTTATTAAAAGACATCATTTATTATTGGTTTAGTATAATACATGATACGACAATACATTTAAAAAACAAGACGTATTTACATTTCAAGAATGTTTACGCATCCCTCTAGTACGTATCTACATGTGTATGTATATACAGTCTGTCAAGAATGACTTTGCACATGAAATGTATTGCACGAAACTAGTTTTACTCGCTAATAAGACAGGTGGCGTAAAGAGATGAAATTTGCAACATGAAACTTTTGACAAAAAAAGTTTATGCAATTTGTTTCTGAAACGTTCTATTTTCTTTTTAAAGCGACTTACATATCGTCGGGTGGTTACTGGTTTGCCGCACAGTATGTTAAGTCTGCATTATTACTGCGGACGATATGTATGTAGAAATAATGGCAAAGCATGCATGAATCTTTATATAAATCTTAACATTCAATAAAATTACAAACATAAAAAACACTTACAGTCTTATTTATAAAAGTTATTAAGGCTTTATAAAGGCTTAATAAGAAAAATTTTGTATGAAAAATTGTTTTAAAATCCCTTTATAAAACCTTCATAATAAAGCCGTTGGAATTTTTTTTGTGTGAGATTTATAAAAGCTTCCCAGACGATGTCGATTGTTTGTAATATGGAAACAACATCTTAAAATAATTTTAATTTTCAATTTATAAAATACTTTTACATTTTTTTTAACATTTGACATGGTAAACAATAGTGATTTTATGTTCTGGATCAATGGTTCCCAAATGGTAGCCCACAGACAACTATCGGTCCGTATCAATCATCCAAAGGTTAGGCGTAAACAGCCGAACAACTAATGTTTTAAAAGTGATATAAGTTGATATTATTATTCTATATGCTTTTTAATCTACATACATATGTTTGTACATATGTAGAGAGTGGCGTTGGCTGAAGTAGTTAGCACGTTGACTACAAAACCGAAGGTTCTGGGTTCGATCCCGGTCTCCTAGAGTCATTAAAAATAACAATACCCCGCATTTTTCTGATGCTCAATACTGTCCTTTATATCAGTTGTTGTGGGAAAAATTCTAGTGATGCAGGCATAAGGCACTGGTCACTAAACTATACCGACTTCAGTTGATACTAATCCCAATGTAACATCAGACCGCCCTCCTTCGTTGTATAGCAAAACCATCGGATAAGTAAAATAACCAATAAAAATACTACTAAACACAGCTTTCATAAGCCTCATTTGACACAAGAAGGTGGTGCAACACTGCATTATTAAAAATCGTGCACAAAAAGCAGATTTGTAAAAGAATGAAGCTTTCCTCTATTCTCCCTTCACCACCTGTTTTCTGTATCACTATTCCTTCCCTATCACCCTCTGTCACTATCCTCCCTTCAACTCACAGGTAGCACAAAGGGATCATTGTATTGGAACCAAGTGAGCTGGACTTCAAATTTCACACTTCCTTACCAGCAGCCTGCTAACCTAACCTAATCTAACCATGTATGTACATAGGTACATACGTAGAACTACTTGCGAAATCTTCAAACACAAACAACTAAAATTAGTGGGAACTTTCACTCCTCGCCACACTCTGTATTGACTATTATTACCATTACTATCAAAAACAGCTGATATTGTTTTTTAAATAAAAACGATGTATTTTTTTAACAAAAAAATTATGCATCTAAAGATTTAAAGGTGGTCCGCACAAAAAATAAATTACAAGGAATCCGTGATCAGGAATTTGGTGCGAAACCCTATTATAGATTATTGTACCATGATTTCATATTATACAATTCACAAACTTATGTCAGATACTGTATATGTATGTACATACATATATGCTACATACATATGTCTGCATTAGTGATGTAACGAATGTTAATTTTTGATATTCGCGACTACGAATACGAATAGGAATATTTCAAACAATATTCGCGAATATGAATACGAATATTTTAAATGATATTCGCGAATACGAATACGAATATTATATGCAATATGAAATATTAAAAAATTGTTATGAAAAAGGACTTCATACATACTTTAAGTTAATAAAAAGTACCCAAAATTTTAATGATCGTCATTAAATAATATTTGAAAATGATACAAAGCACACATTTCTATAAAAGAATTAATGTATTTGTACAAACTAAAATTTTTAGTCATTTATTTAAATTTCGTTTAGGATTTATGCATTTATTTATTTAATTTCTTTGGAAAAATATTCGTATTCGTATTCGTATTCGCCTGAATTTGGCCGAATATTCGACAATTCGAATACGAATACGAATATTCGTGCATCATTGGTCTGTATGTATGCACATAAATTTCTATAACAAATAAGTCACCTTAAGGTTGATTGTATGATCCATACAAATCTTAATTTGATAAAAAGTGCTGACGTTGTGTCCACTTAAGTATATAAAAAATGCTTGAAATTGAGTTGTTTTCCAATATCAGCTAAACAAATTTAACATACATACATACATGCATAACTATGTACATTAGGGCAATAACTTTTTATTTTTGTTAACATCCTAAACCAAACAAAAAAAAACTATTTCACTTTTTCGAAATTGTGAGAAAATTTCATGCATTGATGTTGTGTATATACAATATTTTTTTTATTAAAAAAGGTGATATTTTCCTGGAAATAAGTTATTTTAAGCGACTTCAAAAATGTAGATTCGATTCATGTGTGCTTTTTAGGGTTCCGTACACCAAAGGTGAAAAAAGGGACCCTATTGTTTTCGCTACGCTGTCCGTCTGTATGTCTGTCTGTCTGTCCGTCATACTGTATTTTCTCAGGAACCATAAGAGCTACGGACCTCAAATTTGGACTGAGTATGAAGAACCTTGGCCACTACAACAACAAATACACGACAATTAAAAATTAAAGGGTGTTCCAAAACGAGCAATGAAAAATGTTAAAGTCCCATGTAATATACATACAATTGTATATACATACATATGTATATTGACACTTGAAATTTGTAAAATTAGTGTATTTTTATATAGACTACAAGAACTAACACTAAAATTTAAAAAAAATTTAATTAAAGGGTGGTCAATCAGTTCATGCAATTTTGACTATGTAATTTTGACAAATTGTTATATCTTGGAAACCGTAAGAGGTAAATTTTTGAAATTTGCAAAAACGGTAAAACTAAAAAATTTAAAAATTATAAAATCGCCAAACCAAAAAAACTCTAAAAATTTAAAAAAAAATTTACAAAAATTAAAAAAAAATCGTCAAAATTAAAAAAATCTTCAAAATTAAAAAAAAAAATTCTAACACTAAAATAAATCGCCAAATTCGAAAAAATCACACAAAAGAAAAAATCGCCAAAATGAAAATACCGCCAAAACCGAACAAAATCGCCAAAACGCGAAAAAGACGCCAAAACCAAAATAATTAATTGTATGAAAAAAAATCTCCAAAATGAAAAAAAATCGAAAAAATTAAAAAAAAATTGCCTAAAATAAAAAAAATCGCCAAAATTAAAAAATCGCCAAAATGTGAAAAAAGCGCCAAAACTTAAAAAAATCGCCCAAATGAAAAAAAATTGCCATTATGAAAATCGCCAAAATGAAAAAAAAATCGTCAAATTGGAAAAACGCCAAAAACCGAAAAAAGTCGCGAAAACCAGAAAAATGTGCCAAAATTAAAAAAATCACCAAAACAAAAAAATCGCCAAAATTAAAAAAACTTCAAAAACCAAAAAAATCGCCAAAACGAGAAAAAAAGTGCCAAAACTCAGAAAGCACCAATAAATTCAAAAAAACCCAAAACTAAAAAACGCTTGAAACCGAAAAAACCCAAAAACGAAAAAAATGCCAAAACTATGGTTTATATTGGCTAAAGTTCGTATTGAATTACATATCTCGTGTCCGTACGGAACCCTTCGTGTGCGGGTCAAAGTCGCACTTCACTGAATTTATTTATGTCTTACCTTATAACTCCTTAACTTTTAGAACGATTTTAAAAATATTTTTTTTTTGCCTGAGAGGGTGGGACCACTTCCATTAAATTTTAATATTCTCCCTTCTTTAGAAAATACCATTAATTAATTCTATAATGGTTGAAAATAATGAACTTAATCCAGATTAATAAATAATTCCTGATTAAAATTCAATCCAGTTCAATTAAACTTAAATATTGGCGAAAGTGAGTGATACTACTGTCCTTAAACTTTTACACTGGTACCAAAAAGCTAAAAATATAATTTAAAAAAATTTTCCGACATACAAAATAAGCACTAAAAAAGTAAATAATTACACCCCTTTCCACCCTTTTCCACAAGGGGAAAGTGGTATTAGATTCAGTTAAATAAAATATTTTTATATGTGCCACTAGAAGATCTAATAATAACTCGATTTTCCAACTTCTGAAAGCAGGAGGTTAAAAAATAACTTATTCTTGTTTTTTTAAAGGGGTGTTATATGTTTGTAGTGTTTGTCTGTGCATCTGTCCACGTACAGACCAAAGGCTGGACTGATTTTGATTTAGTTTTAAATGTTTGAAAGGTGACTCGAGAGTGTTCTTAGCTATGTTTAAAGAAAATGTTTCAGAACATTTCACCGTAGTAAAGCATTCGAAAAATTCGACATGTCTTAAAAGTTCTGGTAACTGGTCTTGTGCAGGACTTTAGTGTACATACATACATATATCGGTGGCAAAACGGAAAAAGTGCTTAAGTCGAGATAAGCTGATTTTGAGTTAATGGTGCCTCCGCAATCTACATATTTGAAAGTACGTCTGGGCAAAGTCTCAATTAATTTGTGCGATTTTTCAAGAAGTTATGGCAAAATGACTTGCGGCTTTTCTTTTTTAAACTTCTAATCTCATTTGGAATAATTGCTTAATTTAGGACATACTTTGGTATATTTCAACTTGAGTGTGTAGAACGACGTTTTCTTAAAATAAATAAAGCTTAAGCAAGAATTTTCCAATTTAGCTGTAAAAGAAATATGTATATTTCTGAAAATCGACTTGAACGCTTAAGAGAGTGCTCTCCTGCCAAACAGTAAAATGTGACTTAAGCACCTTTTCCTTATTGCCACAGATTTACATATGTATGAAATATAGTATAGCAATACCCTTCCTAACCTAACCTATGTATGAAATTTCTTTCTGTGAAATGAAAGGTTTTTATTAAAAGTTTTCTTTCTCTATTTTACAGGCGATTGGATGAGTATACCGCCCGGCATACCGAATTGTCCACGCGGTTTGGAATACCTTACTAGTATAGATCAACTTTTAGTTAAACAAAAAGTCGAATTATTGGAGGCTTTTACCGGTTTTGAGACCAACAATAAATTCTCCATTAAAAATGCTCTGGGGCAGAAAGTCTATTATGCTGTGGAAGATAATGATTGTTGTACACGCAACATGTGCGGCCCAGCACGTCCATTTGATATGAAAATATTTGATAATTTCCGCAACGAAGTAATACATGTAAACCGGCCATTAGCCTGTTCCAGTTGCTTGTTTCCATGCTGCTTGCAATCGATGGAGGTTTCAGCGCCACCTGGTAATGTTATCGGTACCATCGAACAAGAATGGAGTATATGTGCTCCGTCTTTTAGAATTAAAAATCATATTGGCGACACAGTTTTACGCATCGAGGGTCCAGTTTGTACATTTTCACTATGTGGTGAAGTTGAATTTAATGTTAGTTATTTGTTATAAATTTTGTGTTGACATAAAATTGAATTATTGAATTTGTATGCATTTTCTATTAGATTGTTTCTTTGACTGGTGAAAACATTGGAAAAATATCAAAACAATGGTCCGGCTTTGCACGTGAAATATTTACTGATGCCGATTTCTTTGGCATTACTTTTCCGTTGGACTTGGATGTGCGTATGAAGGCTGTGCTTTTAGGAGCAACATTCCTTATTGTGAGTATAATTGTTTTAAGGTTGCTAGTTAAATAATTTGAATTATGTGTAGTATGAAATCTGGATGTACATATGTACGTATGTACTACATATTTATTTGAGTTTTGTTAAGATAGTTTATTGTTTATTTTATTTAATGAAATTAAAATTCAGCGCGCATGTCCAGAAGACTTTTAAATAGCCTAGTCGGCCCTTCCCGTGTAGTTTGTGTAATTTTGGTAAAGTTTTAAATAAATAAACTTAAAATCGACTTCATAAAAAGTTAAATATTTTAAACTGCTCGAAACCTGTTACCTAAAATGGAGAGATTTGCTAGTTATGCGGTTAATAAAAATATTAAAACGTACTCAAAAAAACGCTAGGACGAAACT
Source organism: Tachina fera (assembly GCA_905220375.1). Classification (NCBI taxonomy): domain Eukaryota; kingdom Metazoa; phylum Arthropoda; class Insecta; order Diptera; family Tachinidae; genus Tachina; species Tachina fera. Next base: position 46,618,713 of record LR999964.1, on the reverse strand, counting down.
GATAGTTTACACACAAAACAAGAACAAAATATAAAAATTTTCATATAGATTTTTGAAAAAAAAAATCAACGTGTTAAATGCTAGCGCTTGATTTTTGTAATGCAAAAACAAAATTTTAAAAAGTTTGATGGTTTTAATTTGTTTCCAGTAAAAATAAATTTGGTGCAAGTAAGCAAAAAAGAAGCGCTTCGTAGATGTGAAAAAACACACAGTGGCACTCTTTCTGTCTTAAGGCTCAATTACCCGACTGTAATGGAATGTAACTGCAACTTAGGAAACAGCTGATCGATATTTTTATATGAAAAGTAGTAGGTTACGTTACATTACATCTCTATAAGCATTTTCATTACTTTGCACATAACAATATCGATCAGCTGTTTCCTACTGTTGCAGTTACATTCCATTACAGTCGGGTAACTGAGCCTTTACGGGGATACGATAACGTAAGCGAGTGACGAAATTTAACACAAACAGTACGAGGTTGGTCAGCTGTTTGTGCTCAAATACTCAAAGTTTTACATTGTGCAAACTCTCTCGCTTACCAGGATACAAATTTGAATGCTAATGAGATTTTTACTTCGTGTTTTGATTTTTAATTTTTTTTATTGGATTGGGTATGAAAATTATTATGTGCTTCGTTCGGTAGGTCAGAGGTGTACTCTGTAATTCGAACGAAAGAAAATGCTTTCGAATTTGTATATTAATAACACGCAAATTCGAAAACATTTCCTTTCGTTTCGAATTACTGAGCATACCCCCAGGTTAGCTGTTGGCCAAGAACTGTTCGAAATCTTTGAGATTTTGTTACCCTTTGGTAGTACTATCGAACCTATACTGTCAAGTCCGCGTGGATTTTTCAATGTCGCACTGTGTTTTTAGGTTTAGATACAAGTCCAATTTCAAGATATACATATAATATTGGCAAGCAACAAGATGTTGTTATATAGACAAAAGTAATAGAATTACATAGAATCTAATCTCTATTTAAAGTTTCTTAAGAGACCTGAGAAAATTTTTAAATTATCATTAAATTCAACTTATAGGATGAGCGTATTACACAATCAATTAACTTATCTTGCCTTCTTTAATCTAGGTACAAAATATCACAGCCTAAGTCGAAATATGTAAACGACCATAAGATTTAAAAAAAATATACTATGTATTAAGTTCGTCGAAATTGTTTTTTGTAACCGCGTTTAACAAATTGAAATTTTTTATGACTATTTTTAACTCATGCAGCGATTGAATAGAGCATATATAAAACAGAAAAAAATCAAACATAAAATAGTTCACTTATAGTGAGTATCCAAATAAAATTTTTTTGAAAGTACGAATTTTCAATATCGTTATATATAAATATATTAATGAATTTTAATTTTAATGAACGTATTGTATGTATGCTAACATTCTTAATATTAAAAACAATTTAAAAAACAAAATAATTTTTACTCCCAAAAACCAATATGTAATAAAATTTATCCATTTGCCGCCATTATCACGTCTGGTGTAGAAAATATAGTTGGAGAATCGAATAATTCAAAAAGATTTAGTTAAAGTTCAACGAAGTCGAAAGCATACATATGTTCGTTCGACAATTTACAATAAGAACAATAACAAATTTTCGTATTTTATTGTTGTTTTCAATATAAAGAATCAACGTGTTATTTCAACATCGTTGAACAATGTAATGTAATAGATTTTGTAGTAAAACTATTTATTCATAATTTCTTGTATTTATCTTTGTATCGATTGTATTATCATATTAAATACGAGTACAATAGTGTAAAATTTGTTGTTAGTAATTTTCATAAATATATCATATGTTTTTAAAATGTTGTATTTAGAGAGAGACTTTCTGAGAGAATTTTTGTGTAGCTTGTTCTTCTTTTGTCATTAAAAATACAAAATACATTAGGTGTGTATTTGTTTACTTTTGTAGTAAATTGCAGTAAATGAGTAATTACAGCGAACAATTTAAAATTTACTCCCAAAAAGAGCTGTTGCTGAAAAAAGTACGCGGACGTAAAAATTTGTAAGTCTTGGCTCACACGTTTCAACTTTTGTTGCTCCACTCGTAATTCAGCTGTAAGAAAGGCGAAGACGGAAATACAAATGACTCTTTTTTTCTTACAACTGAATTGCGACTTGAGCAACAAAAAAGTTGAAACGTATGAACCGGACCTAAGATTAAAGATTAAAGCTGACTCCAACTCTACATAGTGTTGAAAAATATATAAATTTTTGAGTATTTTTCTTATTGTTACTCGATAAAAGATTTTTATAACAAAAAATCTAAGAATAAATTTTATAATTTGTAATTAATTTCATTTGGATTTCCTTAAATTAATAAAAGTTACTGATTACCTTAAAACCAACTGCAATACTAAGTAACCAGATACTTTACAGTTTTACAACTCTGAGTAATTAGAATAATTTGCAAAACAAAAGGATTAATAAAATAAATTACAATATAGTATGTAGTATTCGTATATTAACAGTCATTATTATCATACTGTATAAAATAATTATTTTTTAATGGCTCACAATTTTATTTAACCTTTTCTAAAATTTTTACACCTTTCGTTTGCTTACATTTAATTTTTTGACATTTTGAATCATATATTTTTATCTTGCTAAACTTTACTAGAACAAATTTCTGCAGTAAAAATTTCCAAAACACTCAGTCAAGAACTGCCACTTTAGTCTCTCTATTTGTGTTCTCATTTACTGTATTTTGGCTAAACGGACGCAATTTAGTAAAATGCAGTAAAGTTCAATAAAAATGTGTAAAAACGATGATGCCATCTATATATTAGACTGTCCTCAAATTTTTTTTGGTGAATCAAGCATAATTTGAAAGCTTAAAGGTCCAAGAATTTTTGAGATTTGTTTAGATTTTACGGAAGAGGTTTAGAGATTGCACCAGTCGAATTTTTGCCAGTGCTTTTGGAAACGTTTTTACCATATTCTCAAAAATTTGGCGTTGCATCTTTCACACTTTTCGTTATACTTCATGTATAATAAGATACGATACGATAATAAGAAAACTAGCTTCAAAAAGACATACATATATTTGTCGTAAAATTATTAGATATTTTTATAATTTTTTAGAAATATAGGTATAATTTTGTGTATATTTTTTCAAGTTTGTTGATTGAGAAATTTGCGGGGTAAAACAAAAGGCGTTAAATGAAATTTCGAGAGGATTTATCACATTTCTTACTCTCAAATTTAAGCGTGTATATAAACGTCAAAAAGACATGAAGTAATTGTCAAATATGTATGTATGTATGTCATGAGTAGACGAATAACGAAAATCAAATAAAGCTTATCGTCATATAAATTCAACAAGGGCGTAAGTTACAAAAAGTTCAAAGTCGTATTTTTGATTGATAAAGTAAAATCCATCTGCCCACAATATTTTTACGAGTATGCTCAAAAATGTCGAAGTTATTAACGCAATTCAAAAGACTACTGAGAAATAAATCCACTAAAACTTGTAATGGGCTTTGCTTCTTCTGTAAAATGTATCAAATGTAACTTACGCCTTTTTTGAATTTATATGATGTTGTGTTATCTTTATTATTATCTTGTGATCTCTAAAAATCAAAATCAGTGTTTCTGAACTCTTTTGTTTAACTAAAAGTGAAGATATCAGCCAAAAACCAAATTAGGTCAAGTTCAATACTAAGAATTTAAATATGAAAAAAAATCTTTTAAAACTATAAAAGATAATTCTAGATAAAACAATTGGAAAATTCACAAAGAGTGTCGTTGCGCTATATTTGTTATATTGCGCGATATTTTATAACTGTCATAAAAAAATTGCTGATATTTTTCATATACAAATATGTACATATGTATATGACAATACAACTTTGTTATCTACATACTACATACGAGTATGTATGATTTTTCAGTGTGCTATTTAGTGAAATGTTTTTTTTTTGTTTACGGTCGTAAAACTTATATGGGCTGAAGAACACCTCCCGCGTCATCGTAATTATTTCTGTATTGTTTACATGTTTTTCATTATGATAATATTTATACTGGTGGATATCATAAACAGTTTTTGGAGTGGATCTTGAAAACGCCTACTTCCTATGCGAAGGTATAACTCGTTTGCAGCTACCGAATAAAAGCCTTACACGTGGTATACCTAGCTCTTTGGCTACGTGCCTTTGAAATTTTTGGTTCCGTTTGGAACATAAACTATCGAAATTTCTCTGCGCAAGATCGGCCTGTGATCGGCGGAGGTGGCTAGTGGCTATTGATTTTTACCATAAACCTATATATATACAAATGTCAAACCAAAGGAAAATTCAATTAGCCATTTAGGATGTGGGTAAAGGGTACCCACAACCACAATAGTGAGACTCCAAATTTATTGTGGAGTAGAACTAAGTATGTTTTCTGTTATATTAAAAATTTTCATTCATGTTTTAAAAATCAAAACTATTTTGAAATAAAAAAGAATTTTTTTGTTTTGAACATACTCTCGTGGTTCGTTTTGAAATTAAAAATGTTAATTTTTCTAATTGAAATGCCCTTATGAGCAATTTTCGATCTTCGACAGCAGTCCAAAGCGCTAATAGAACGAATTTTCGTTTATTTTTTTTTTTTTCATTAATTATCATTTGTGTTATGACGAACATTCAACAAAAAATTTCGTTAATATGAACATCGCAATTTTTAAAATTTGCAATAATTTTAAGATTTTGTGCTCAAGGATCATATAGGGTAATGAATCCTAAAATACACTTGGTCATATTAAGAAATTAATTCTCCTTTTTGGAGACGACACAAATCTAAAATGTTACTCGGGGAAAAATTTTTTTATTTAAAAAAATTCAAATTCTTGATATACGAGTAATAATAAAATATTTTTGTTTTTAAAATGGTTAAAAATACATTTTCTTTTTCATTAGGTGTTTCTGATGTATTTGGTTTGATAATGTTTTAAATTGTAAATTTGCCAAATCATTTGACAAAAATTAAATTTACATTACAGTTCATAGGACATATTTTTCAAATTTACAGCATATTGTATGATTTGTATAAGGTGTAAATGTTGTCCGTAGATAATATCCAAGTAAAAATTTTGGTTCATTTTTTAATCTAATCGTAGATTAGATTCTAATGTGTTTGTAAAATATGTAGTCTCATAGCGTAGATATGTATTAGTACATACTCGTATTTTAGATTAAATTAACTTTCTGTTTCCGTTCTCACTATTACAATTCATACTAATATAAAATAAATATATGTACTTGCAGGATGCCATGTTCTTTGAAAAATCTGGCAATGTTGAAAGTGATCGTCCCGGAATGCTATAAAAATCTAATTAACAACAGCAAATCTTAAATTATCTCTTATAAAGTTATCTAAATTTCAAATACACAAACAGCGAGAAATTAATTGAAAAAAGTATAAAACTATGTCGTATGTTATTACGAGTATCTAAATTTCTGAATCCAAAGATGTGTTTTCTAAAATAAAAATAAAAATTATTAAAGTTATTATTATTCTCTATAACTATTGATATAATTCTTGAATAATAATTAAACTCAGGATAGTATTTATTATTAAATATTATTATTAAATAAAGGAATATCTTTCATATATAATACATACATGTCGTGTGACTGCAGATACTTATCTACATTGTACATATGTATGTATGAAAAAATATTTCCTTGTATTTTTTACTTACTACATGCAATTTTTATATAACGCTTATCCAAAATTGAACTAAATACTTTATGTATAGTATATATGTATATGTATGTATATTTATAAATTTTTTTAAATAAAATTTTCTTTTTACAACATATTTTAACTATATTTTATTGACATATTAATTTAGCATAAAGATTTATATAACAAACAGGGTAGTACATACATCAAACTGAAAAACTTTTATTTAATATTTTTAGTCCCAATAAAAATCAAAGTGATATAAACGTCCAATTTTATGAGCTGACCATAAAATAAATAAAATTAGACATAATGTGAAAATTTATGGGTAAATATTTCTCTTATTCAGAATGAAGAAAAAGTATTTTGAAATGTTAATTTCTGTTTATGATCCATTAGTTAATCATTTAATTTTATTATTAATAAATCTTTGCATTGCTAAATGTTCATTGTATTTATTGTATTTTTTTTATTATTTAGACACAGATTTGAAACTTTAAGTTATAATTTTAAAATTGTTTAAATTTTTGGGTTTTATTTTTATTTATGTGGGTCAGTTTTCAATTCTGCTTGAAATCGTCTTGACACCAATAAGGTTTGCAGCGATAATAAGTGAAAATGAATGAAATTTATTATTAGATACGTACATTTTTACGGCTGAAAGTACAATTTTTACGCTTCTTAATTATACGATAAAAGTTGAAAAGAAAAAAAAATTGTTACTTACGAATAAGCAAGAAGATAAAAATAATGAAGTTTCAATTAAATACAGCAGTGTTGTTCGCAGTCGGCGACATTTAGGATGATAACTAAGCCCAGAACAAAACTGTAGGCAACATATATAATAATATTTTTCAATATTGTTTTGCTTCTTTTCCGTTTGAAAATAAAAAACAATGTAAATTTGTTTTTCAATCTATATATTTCGAACCCTTTTGGTTCATCTTCAGGATATTCTTTGTTTTTTAATTTTAAGACAAAAAAAGGGATCAAAAGAAGCAAAACAATATTGAAAAATATAATTACGAAGATCCAGCAACACAAAATTTGATTCAGTTTAAATAAATCATTATACAATACATAATAATGTTTAGTATAAAACCTCTTTCTATAAAACAAAAGGAAATTTACGTTCGACAATTTATGTTGATTGAGGTAGACAGTTTCACAACATAAGTATCTGCACAGGTCTCCGAGAGTTGAAGTGCTTAGACCTTAACCTAAGGTACAGTAAACAGTAAAAAGCAAAGATATATTGCGATTGTAAGGTAAAGAAGATTTGTGTTTATATAACATCTTTTTTGAAAGCCATGTTGACACGGAGAACATGCATACATACAATCGTTGGTCACAAGTAGAAAGGCCCTAACTCAAATAACAGTAACTATACAGAAGAAGGTAAAAACATAATAATAAACAGTACAACTGCTTGTATAAACTGCTTTGTATAACTGCTTGCAAAAGCGTTATCTTTACACTTGCAATTCATTTTTGTGACGAGGTGTATTTGTGTGAAATGTATTGGAATCACTATTGAAAATACAGGTTTGAGCCTGTGACCATCGAAATATTCTGTAGTAAAACAATTTAGGTACATATCGACGGACCCATTCCAAAACATGCTAAGTCGACATAACATTTTATGCTGGGAATAGGATTTCTGAATTCATTGTTTATGAACTTGCATAGATTCTGTAAAATTTTGATAGTAATCCGACTCTTCTATCAAAAGTTTTGATCAAAAATGTATTTAGCATAATTTGCCAATTTTAGAAAACTTCCCTTTTTAAATGTTTTAAGTAGGGAAGTAACGAATACCAGTTTAGTGAATGCGGATGCGAAAGCGAATAACATATTTTAATTTTCAAAAATCACATCAAAATAAATTTGTATAAGAACATGAAGCTGAGTTGTATACATAGATGTACTACATATGGCATTTTATTTCAATTTAGTCTTGAATTGAGCTAATATATTACATTTACATACATTTATTAATTTATTAAAAAAAAAAATACAAATTGCAATCGTACTTTGGCCCTAAAGTCTGGTACTTTGTTCAACATTTTATGTGAAATGCTGTCAAGATACACATTAAGAAAAATTGAAATGAATTGTTCATGAAAAAATCTTGCAGAAGAAGTAGTCTGTATGTATCTTCAACATGTTAAGTTGTCATAATATGAGTGTTACTTGTACGAAGTAATGAATGGTGCTCAACATTTTTCAAAAGTTTGAACATACTAGTCTTAAGTAGAAAATATTTTCACTCAAATCAAACACTGCCTTTTCTTTTTCTAAAACTGAAAAATAGTTCCAAACACCACTGTGTATAGGTTTCGAAACCCAGCTACTTTTAAATATATGTATGTACCTTTTTCATGCTGGCTAAAAAAAAATTCGTCTTCGTTAATCGTAAAACTATTTTCGTAAACGAAGTACAATTTTTTTTTGTCTTCAGTATTCGCTTGAAATATTCGCATTTATCTTAGCGAATGCAAATAGCAAAAGTAAGCGAATAACTTGCGAATGCGAACATTCGTTACATCCCTAGTTTTAAGTACACTTAGCATGATTTAGTTTGGAATTAAGTATTAAAAAAATTAATTTTAATTTTTCTCCAAACTCAAACATGCTATATGTACTTAGATGACCATTGTAGGTGAGAAAGGATCACCAGATAGATGCTAAGTCTACTTAGAGGAAAATTTTAAGTATTCTAAGTCACTTTTAACTATGATCTACAAAAAATTTATAAAGTTCAAATAAACTAAAATAATTATATTCCAATTATTATATGATTAGAAAAAGTCTCAAGTTTCTATCTCATAACATTCCCGAGATATCATCAATAAACTTTGAAGGCGTTTATCTCAAAACTGGCTTTTGTTTTAGAATGGAGCCGTCGATATAACTAAGTGTTATACTTTACGATTAGCCTTGTATCGAACTCTTTCAGTAGCTCGTTTTAGGCACATAAAACCCATGTAATTTAAATGGGTTTGGTCATAGGTTTGTGTCTAAAACGAGCTTCTGAACGAGTTCTTACGAGGGATTATGGTAATTTTTGCAATTAATAGTCGACTTGACTTGGCAACGCCACAAATGAACAAGTTTCTTTTCTTCCTCATGGGTGGGCTGCCAAACAAAATAATAGAAAATCGTCTAAATTTGAGGAAAAGTTATTTAAAAAATATATTTTATTTGTGCATGCATATGTAAATATAAATGTGCTTATAACCTGGACAATGATTTCATTATTTGGATTTGAACAGACTTGTTTCAAAAAATTAAAAAATTTGTTTCAAAAACCATATAATTTTTGTAGACGTTCTTATCTTGTAGTGTGTCCAACAGCTCACCGGCCAAAAATCGCTATACTTGAAAGTCGTCGCAATGGTAGGAAGACGTTTAGTCTGGCATCTTTATAGATGTTTTGTTTTAGTTCTGTATTTTTGGCGAAAACGTGCGTATATGTGTATTTTTTGTATGGATTGTATTTCTAAAAAAATATTTTGTATATTAGAAAACTATTAATAAAATTCAAAATTGAATAACAAATCAGAAATACAATTTCACAAAACAAGTGTTAGTGTGTGTATAAGAATCTCATAAAGTTATTTAAATTTTTAATGTATATTAAGAAAGTACAAAGTCAATATAAAAACCCAAAGAAAGTGTTTGTAACTACGTACATACTTATGTATGTATGTAAGTATATTAACTATTGTTTCTTAAAAACAGAATAATTTAATATAAAAATGCTACTTATTTCGACAATATTTTACTACCTTGTGTCGTTCTACAAATTATTAAATAAATTTCTGTAAGTAAACATTTTTATTTTAATTCATAAGAGTGCATGCATAAATAAATGAATGTATGTACTTACATATGTACGTACGTACGTATGTTCATTTGTAAAAACATGTACATATGTATGTATACGCCTGTGTGCTTGCCGTTGTATTTATTATACCCAATAAACAAACGTACGTTCAATACGATATTATGTACTATAGCTTTAAGTTTTTCTTATTGAGTGCTGTATTACTATTGTTAATGTCGCTTTGCTCAACAATATCCAATAAGTTGCACTATATTAAAAACACACTTGTATATACGTATGTATCTACATATATAAATGGCGCAAAATTTGTTTTCCAAAAATCATGCCTATTATGTAAAGTGTTTTGTCAATTTCTATATAAAATCTTAACCCCAACTGTCAACACACAAATAAGTATTTTAGGCGCGTAATATATGACATAAAAACGCTAAAAATGCAGTGAAAACAATAAAATATGCACATATTTTAAAAAATTTGTATGCAAAAGAAAAGTTTTAAATTTACATACAACTAAATAATGATTTAAAAATATTTTCTTTTATCAAGAGGTGCATGCACAAGCCTTTTACACTAAGTTTTTATGCAAGATTATATATGATAACGATTTTTTCTGGATAATAAATCCAAACCCGAATCTTTCGAGATATTTTCTTTAAAAAATTTAATATTTTTTATAATCCCGAATGTGAACTTCAATCAATTTGTTCTTATAAAGCTTTTGTGAATTGAAGAAGGAATGTTACATTCATGTATATATGTAATTGACTCTTTTTATATAAAGTTATATATTTATCTAACTCAACCATTGCAATGAATTGATTACTAGCTATTAGCTAGCTAGAACAATCACCCGTATTGCGTATGTCAAGTTGAATATTAGTCTACGAGAATTCCCCACTAGATTAAATTAAATTTGTACAAGATTTATTTAATCGAGGACAAAATTCTCGTAGACGAATATTTGGCGTGACGTACGCAATACGGGTGAAAATCACGTGTGCGCAAAATACTTTCGGCATCGAAACGACAATTTTCATTAAATTTGGTAGATTTGTGTACTTGTACAATCTTTCTACAATTCTACAACAATTCCAGCGAATAAATTTGCCAAATAACAATTTTGTATTAATAATTTGTCAACAATATTATTTAATTTGAATTTTTGACAAAATATGACTCAAAACCAGTTTTTATAGCAAAATATGAAATAGGAAAAATGCAATTATGACTAAATAATGCAAAAATATGAATTTTGAGCAAAATATGCACTAACAAATTGATGCCATTTTTACGCAAATTCATTGTTTCGTAAAGATATTTCTTTCTTGCCCTTATCAGGGTTAAGGGAAAAAACATGAATTGGAAGAAACATTTCTGTTCGCATCGTCTTTCTCTTCTAACAAACCAATCAGCTTAGCAATAAGAGTTGAATAGTGTAAACTAGGGCAAAGCGATCCATCCATTATACAATGTTATTGCATATATACATATATTATATTAATCATATTGTTTTCATTTAGCCCTATGCTATGTAATAAGGGCACAATATATTCCAATTTATAACCATATTAATATAATAATATAATATATTTTCATAAATTTAGTTTTCACTGCACAAAAAATTCTTTGATTTGAAAGAAATATTATACAATATTGCAAACACATTTCACAGTACATATATTCCATTTCTTTTAGTTGCACAATAAAAATCAAAATACTTTTAATTTTTGCTTATATCGATTCTGTACCAGCCACAAATATGTCATACACATTATCGGTATTATTGTGCAATTATATTTGAAAGCAATTTTAAAGCAATTATATTGTACCATCTACTAACTGATGTAGACACAGGCAATTGTATTGTACAATATCAGTTATTGCACAATAATAGTGCAAATGTGTGGGCACATTAAAAGTAAATTTTATATTACAAACTGTCAACTTATCTAGAAAAATTAATAGGAATATCATTGGAGTTTTTATGCTAATTGTCTAGTTTATAATGTGGAAATTATACCTTAGTATTACTGCCAAATTAGTGTCAGACCGTATGTCTGAAAAATGTTACTGACAATATTTTCCGCTTCAAATCAAAATTATGTTCGAGTTTTGTAAAATGCTTTAAAAAAAATTTGAATTGTATATAAAAATTTAAGATGCAATCTGTGTGTTTGTTGGGCATGTGGATTTTTATATGAGGAAGAACCTGGAGGGTCTTAAAAAATATATTCAGTGCCAGGGATGGATCTTTTGTATGCAAATGAGTAAGCGACATATCATTGGGATGTTACAGGTTTGCTGCAATAATAATGTATTCTTAATATGCTGTGCGGCAAAGCATTAACCATCCGACGATGTCCACATTTAACACCAAGGTGGCTTTAAAGTTAATTTCAAAGTTTGAGAGCCTTTTGAGAGTTGCTAATGGATTATCTTTAGTATGTGTATAGTCGTATATGCATGTGGGTGTGGACATGCATATTTACATACATATGACAATTGAAATGTATAACTATAAAAATCCTTTTCAAAGTACGTCTCGCACAATCGGCGAATAAATACGATCATTGGAAATTTCTCTTTTAATTTTTGCTTATTTCTTAAAATACACTTACAATATTATTGCTCAAAAATTATATTTATTGTACAATAAAATTACTTGTGTGTATGTATTATATTAGTAGTGGTATATTATATTATTGGGTAAAAACAAAAAGTTTTTGGACTTACATACATACATATGTATGTATGTATGTATATATATCAAAGCTGCCCACAGAGAGAGAGAACCGAGAGTAATGTGTAATCGTATGTGTATTCATTTGTATATAAAGGCGATTGATGTTCGGCACTTGTGCGCTTCTCTAGGCAGCCTGGATATATATATTTTTTTTTTATTTATTTATTTATTTATTTAGTAGTAGTATTTAAAATAATTTAAAATATAAATATATACATAACACGAAAAGTAATATTTTGTGGTTCTCAACATTGTACAACAATAATATTGTCCCATCACTCACTCAGTAAGTCACTAAACACTATCAGCCTTATTTATAAAAATTAAAAAGGCTTTGTAAAGACTTTTTAAGAAAGATTTTGTATGAAAATTTGTTTTAAAAAACCTTTATAAAGACTTTGTAAGTTTTATAAATAAGGCTGTATATTTCTAATTCATTAAATTATTTAATATTGATTTACATAATTTGTTTTGTATTTAAATAAATATTGTACAATATGTTATCACAAAAATTACTATTAAAACTTCTGAAACATATGTATGTTGCTTCTACATAAAAAAAATTGCGACATATACATATTTATATATCGAACCTGCTCTGTTAACCGATTCCTAGTAAATTTCTCGTTTAAAAAAAATTAATAATTACCCTGGTGTTTAAAATTTAACACGACAATTTTCTTTCAGATATGATATTTGAGAATCTGAATAATTAAAAAATTTAAAAAAAAATCTAAAAAATATTTCTATTTTCGGAGTTAGTTTTCTAAAATCGTGCGATTAAATGCATATAGACATGCTTAGCCACCAACAAATAAATTTAATTTTTTATGTATTATTTTTAAATAATGCAACTTATTGAATTAACACAAATGGACTTTACGAACTGGACACCACTGAGCTGAAAACACTTCTTTACTCGGCAACCTGTTAACCTTAGCTAGCATATTGAATAGTGTGGAGGAAAATTATAATAATAATAGCAACAAAGTACTCAATAGTGTTTTGCAGTCTATACTTTTTTCATTCAGTGTTATTTTGAACATACGAACATGGAAAACTAAAAGTTTATGAAAAATTAATTCACACCAGAAAAGTGAACATACTTTTTATTCACGAAAGAGAAGATAGAGTTAGGGCCTAATTTTGTAAAACGAAAAGAGTTGGCAAATTTTATATGGAAAAAATTACATTACAAAAAAAAACATGTATGTATATACACAGGGCCTTATGTATAAGAAAAAACTGGCATGAAGTTAGCATAAGCATGACATAAGTTAGCATGATCTTTAAGATTTTTGCCAGAAAAAATCACATTAATAATCACGCTAGGACTTAATACTGGCTTAAAACTACATAATGCACCCATTTTTAATAACAAATTGTATGTAGGAACTCGTTAACATCTAATTCAATTTCGTCACTTATGCTAACTTCATGCGAATTTTTCTTATACATACATACATAAGGCCGACAAGTTTTGTCAATGTTTAGCGTTGCGTTTTACAAAATAACGCCCTAACTAAATTGTGAGCATAACAAAATTTCTTGAGCAAAACAAAATTTCTGTCACTTGAACGAAAACATTAATAAGTCTATAGCCCAATCATGGTTTCAAAAGTACCACATCTGCAATTATTAACTAACAAGTCCCATGTCTGCGTAAAAGAATTTGTTATTGATAAAACATGCAAGAAAAGTTCATTGTCATGAGTATAATTTTATGACGGTGCTACCACACATATAAATAAATTACAAACAAAAATGAGTGCATATTTTTAGGATGTTTATAATTAGTGTTGCCTGACAATGAAAGTAAACGACGGAAACTTGAGAAAAACTAGATAACTATGACCTCCCTATCGGAAAATGTTTAGTTGACTACAAAAATAGTTAACTTATAGTTAACTTTTCTTAGGGCCATTGTTATAACTTGACGTTAGCTAAAAGTAGGATGTTATTGGATGGATAAACATTTTTTCATTATTACAACTTCATTTTAACAAAAAGTGAGCGATAAACTAAAGACAAGTTGATCCTACCTGTAACTTTTATTGTGAGGTATAGTCATTTAAAGTTGCCACATTTTCGCCACTTGCCACACTTTCTACTTTATAAAACAAAATCAAATTTATTTGGTCAAAATATGGCATAAAACAAAAGCAATACAACACAAAACACATAAGAATAATAAAAAAACAAAAGAATTAACAAAAATATTTTCATTATGTTTGTAATTTCACAAATAACCAACAGCAAGTTGCCACTAATCATTTTTAACAAACAATATTCACAATATCCACAGAAATGTTGCCACCAACCAAACATTTTATTATTTATTTTATCGGACAGTTGTAATAATGGAAAATTTTAAAGGTCACTTTATAGTTCAGTTTTGCTAAAGTTAGGAATAACTATCCGAAACTTTATCGTTAAGTCATAATAATGGCCCTTAGACTGTCTAAAAGCTAACTGCAATGTCATCCAGAACAAACCCAAAATTAATTCTTAAGTTGAGCACGTAGTCGAATTTGATGAGAGCCAACAAACTTATTCTCAGCTACTTTGAAACTGATATCAGTTTTATGTTAACATTTTGCTGTTGTTGTTTTAGATGGTACCTTAGCTGAGTGGTAGCGCGTTGAGTACACAAATTGTGATGATACATGTTCGAACCCCAGAAAATTTTTTTTAATTTACTGACTACAAGTTGGTTTAAAAAAGTCAACTTTAAGTTAGCTGAAAGTAATGCAGAGTGAGCCAATTGACTACCGCCTAGGACATCGCAATGTTAAAGTAGTCAGTTGATTACATTGCGAAGTAATCCAAGTATAGTCAGTACTACTTGCGAAATAGTTAGCTTAAAGTTAGTTTAAAGTTAGTCAAATTTCCGACAGGGCTGGTTTACAAACATCTGTGTGCCATGTATCACACATACCTATATACGTAAAAAAAGCGTAACCATTAATTACTAATGAAAAACTGTTTGATTCAGATACGTATTTATTATGTTAAACAGGTTCATACATAACTAATAGACAATTTTATAGAATCCAGTTTAAATCAATAAATACATGTCTGAATCAAAGATTTTTTCATTAGTAATTAGTGGTTACGCTTTTTTTTGGCACATGGCACAAAAGAAATACAATATGTAAAATCAGCCTATGAGTGGGTGTTTTGAAAATTTAATGTTTCCCTTATAGTTCGTAGTTCGCGTATTTCGACTTTGACTACGACGTTTTTGTAATAGATTTACGTCCCGGAAATTTTTTCTATTTTCAATATAACGATTTCTAGTGACATCGTGGGACAGGCCGTAAAGAGCACAGCAACCTCTGTAAGGGGACTATTTAATAGGTTAGGTTATATCAGTTTTGCAAGGGTACTGTTTACTAAGCACTACCACTCTAAGACTTGTATATTTAACGAGCTACCGGATTAACATTTAACAAATTAACGACACGGCACCCGTGATAAAATAGCTGTTAGTTGGTAACTCACAATGAGCTGTTGCAGTTTCTAAATAAATATAATAAAAAAGTCATTTGTGATACATTTCTAAAAAATATATGTGTTTTGGTAATTTTCGTGTACATTGAGAGTAAGTACACTTTCTCGTGGCATGTTTTATTTTTTTCATAATAATAAATTGTGTCAGAACAATAAATCAGCTGTTTTACTACGCAAGTTACCAGACTAACAAAGTTTTAAAAAGGGGGTCGTTCACAGTTGGTAACTTTAACAAATTAACAAACTACCGAGTATCAAATTAACGATTTCGCTGTGAATACCACTAATGTGTTTTTTTTATAAAAAAGGAGGAAAAGAAAAAGTCCCTTTTTTTGAGTGATTACTGTTAGTAGAGTAACTTAAAAAACAAACAAAACTAAATTGTTCCACTTCAAAAGTATATGAACATTTTTCAAATGGGTACATTTTAATTAAGTTTTAATTGAAAACGTTGCTGAAACTTTACGTCCTGAGAAATTATCTATATTGTTAGCTAAAATGCAAAAAGGCGTAACTAACAAAAGCTTCAAAATCGAGTTTTTGATTGATTGTTATGAATTCCATTCAACTACATGTCTTGACAAAATTTTACACTTCTGCAATCAAAAATTACTTTTTTATTAACAAAGAACAAGGGGACTTAACTACAAGTTCGTTCAGTTTTTTTAGTTTTTTTGCTTCCCCTGTACAATTATATTTTTGTTTTGAATTTTAGCTAACGCTATGTGCCTAAATAAATATGATTATTTAAACAAAAAGCATTAGTACATTTTTTAATTTTCTTATGCGTACTACATAATATGTACATATGTACATATCCCTTATTTGCTTCAATAGTCTCACAACTGAAACGCCGTATTTTTACAGGAAACGTGTTTAAAGTTTTCAATTTACATACAGCTCAATGCAGAAATTAAACAAAATTATTCTTTAAAGAGGTTTTAACATAATCTATTTATATGAAATGCCGAATTATTCTGCATTATTAACAACAACAAAAAATTAATTTTTTGAGTTATGGCACTATTAAAGTAAATGAGCGATATATGTATGTATACATATGTATATCGATTATGTATATATACATAATTATTTCATTTCTACTTTAATAAAGCTGTTTATTGAAATATCGCTTGTACTTTCCCTTCGAAATAATGCGTTTACGTATTAATGTTTGCTTGAAGGCGAATTAAACTGCAATATTCTAGATAATTTAAGATTACGTTGGTTTTCAGTGGTTTTAAGTAAATGTTATAAAAGCAATGGAAATTACACGTCAGATATACGTATGTATGTATGTACTAGTGATGTAACGAATGTAAATTTTTGATATTTGCGAATACGAATACGAATATTTCAAAAGATATTCGCGAATACGAATACGAATATTTCAAAAGATATTCGCGAATACGAATACGAATATTATATGCAATATGAAATATAAAAAAATTGTTATGGAAAACTTCATCACACTCTGGTTGGCGTACTTTAAAGTTAATAAAAAGTACCAAAAATTTTAATGATTGTCATTGAGTAATATTTGAAAATGATACAAAAAAATGATATAAAAAAATTTATGTATTTGTACAAACTAAGATTTTTAGTCATTTATTTAAATTTCGATTAGGATTTATGCATTTATGATTTGAACGGGCTAAAGTTCGTATCGCTTTTTAAGCCAAATTGCATGTGATAATTATTAATGAACAAATAATATCAAAGTTAGTTGTAAATATTCTGACAACACATAGTTGAACGGAACAGCCAGCCGTTTTCGAAGGCCACTAAACCTTCATCATCAGCGTTCTTTTATGTTGGTCCACTGTGTGTGGTGTTAGTTGATGTAAATTTCTGCCTTATATACTTTTATATATATAAACTTTCTTGCAAATGGAATACGTGAATTTTTTTTATTCATCGTATTTCAATTTTCTGAATCGTGTTTTGTAATGAAAGCCCAAATTTACCATCTGTAATTTACAACAGACTTAACATTGTTGTTTATTTTTTACTAATTATGCACATGTTAGTTAATTTGCTTATTTTTTTCTACTTAAGACAAACTTTTTTGGTCTGTTACTATTAAGTATATTTAATTAATTTTTGCCACAGGCCCATGGCTATTAATTTTATTTTAATTTTGATGTTATTTGTTCATTAATAATTATCACATGTAATTTGGTTTAAAAAGCGATACGAACTTTTTTAGCCCGTTCAAATCATAAATATAGAAACAAGTTAAATAAGTTCGAAAAATAATAATTAAAATTAACTAAATTTATGCATTTATTTATTTACTTTCTTTTGAAAAATATTCGTATTCGTATTCGTCTGAATTTGGCGAATACGAATACATTCGTATATGCATCCGCCTGAATTTAGCGAATACGAATAAATTCGTATTTGCCTGAAAATGACCGAATACTCGACAATTCGAATACGAATGTTCGTGCATCACTAGTATGTACATAATTAAATTTAATTAACATTCATAACATTCATAATTATTCTTATCATGCGAATCTTAATCATAATGTAATTCAATGCGATTATAAATATGTATGTGCAATATGATCTTTTCAGTTGACTTTTCTGCTATATTTAACAACGGCGTTTAACAAAAACGAAATCAACACAAAATTCTTTGAAAATTACCATAATAAACTATGGGTCTAAAATGAAAACGTAGCTCCCGCTCACAGGCATTAAATTTGAAGCTTTTAGTTGGTTAAAAACATTTATAACCAAGTAAGAAAAGTAGCATTTTGAATATTTTCGCTTCAGATTTTTATGAATTTTTTTAGGAATGATGCCTCCGGCATAACTACCGTTGGGAAAAAATCTTGAATCATGAATATTTCTAGTTTGCGAAATAAAGCGACTTTGTTAAATTTTACCCATTTTTCTTCTATTAAAATATAAAAAAAACTCGATCTCAAATAAATAATGAGTTAGGACCTTTATATATTAAGGTAACGATATGTATATTTTGGACATTTATGGCGTGCGTTTTTGGAGTTAATAATAACATATTTAATCTTTACAGGCACCTCCCGAGAAAAGAAAATATTTTTACACTTTCATTGAGTTATTTATGTATGTATATGTAAATTGGAAACTCAAATTTGTTTTCCCTTAGTCGTCGTCCATACAGTGAAACATTTGCTGCAAAACGTTTGAGTTTGTTGACGAGAGGGTAAAGAGGAATGGCAAAGGGTACCTTGTTTCATGTACACGAAGTTCTAGTTGAGTACGTCATTCTCGCCTCATTCTCATGAAAAATATATGAGAAAAAGTATTAACCTGCAAAACAAAAACTTCACAATGTGGACACGAATGCAGTTTCAAAAGAGAAATCAAAAATGTTTTGCAGCAAGTGTTTCACTATATGGACGAGGACTAAGTATAATACATTTTCTCATGAAAATGAGAATGAGGCGAGAATGACGTACTTAACAAAAACTTCGTGTACATGAAACAAAGTACTCTTTGCCATTCCTCTTTCCCCTCGTCAACAAACTCAAATGTTTTGCAGCAAATGTTTCACTGTATGGACGACGACTTAACAGTACGAATAGACGAGCAATTTTTTATTTCTGAACCTCAGCAATAACGTCGTAGAATGACGTCAAAAAAAAATTGGCGTTCAAACTTATTTTAAGGAGTGGCTAGACATACATACATATAATATTAAAAATATGTTTATATACCCCATGCTTAACTAATTGTTTAAAATGATCGGTGGGTCAAACCAAAATGGGCTGACGAATTGCCAACACAAAAATTTCCAAACTTATGTCCCGTGTAATCTCACTGGAAACTAGTTCTTTTGAGTTATTTCTCTGTTGCAATTAAAAGCGATATTTAAATTTTTTTTAGGCTGAGTTTAGATCTGGCATTTCTTGTGTGCCATGTGCTAAAAAAAAGCGTAACCACTAATTGCTAATGAAAAAAAGTTTAATTCAGTTACGTATTTATTAAGTTAAACAGTTTCATACATGACAAATCATGTGTTGAATCATGGGTTCAAGTGATGACGCATTAGTTCGATTTAGGTGAAAAATGCATGATTCTTACATTAGCTTTTCATTGGAGATCATGTGTTTGTCCGAGAATTTAAATACTTTGATATCTATTCAAATGAATGAATTTAACCCAAGCAAGTTCCCTGATTCGATGATGTTTTTCACGTAAATACAAAACAAACAAAGAAATAAAAACTTTTGTCGCACGATACGAACCGTGCTGTTCTCATTCTCAAGGCACACACTCTACCACTGAGCTACTGTTATTTGTTGGAGATAAAACTTGTTTTATGAAAATGTAGCAATGTGATGGTTTAATTCCGTTTTTTCAAGCCTTTTTCACTGGGTATTTATTTTAATATATTACCCAGTAATATCGCATGCGTTTTTAATGAGTTCAAAAACTATAGCAATATTTACGATTTGCCAAAAGCATGAAACACTCTAGCCTATTGCGTATGTCACGTCGAATATTCGTCTACGAGAATTTCCTACTAGATTAAAAGATATGTGAAAAAGGTTTGTTTAATCTAGGACAAAATTCTCGTAGCCGAATATTCGACGTGACATACGCAATACGGGTGAATATAGATAGATGGTCGTTAAGCGTGAGTTCTTGTGTTAACTAAAAAGCCGTTAAGCGAAAACCCGTTAGATCTAATACTTTATAATGTCGTTTCTGTAATGCCCAATTCTAAAGATTGATAAGATATGGACACGCCTGAACTTTCCTGCAATATTCTCAGTTGTTCTTGAGCGTCGTGTAAGAGTTCGATTCTTCACATCCCTAATTTATCCCAACGGCTCAAATTTGTTCACCACTTTTACAATTGCTGGCCGAGAAGGTGGTGCTTCATGATGACGCTTTAGATTTGCAAAATGTGACCGGGAAAAATTAATTTTTTTAGTGCATTTTAATCATTAGAATGAATTGTTGAAACTTATGTACATCGTTCCATTTTTAATATGCCAAGTAGTTACAGCTTGAGTCATAAAAACTCCTAAAATGGCGACCTATTCCAAGTGGAACCTATTATTGGAACACCCGTTATAACTACACAACAGAATATCTACATAAGTACGTATTTGTTCTATTTAAGTGGCCGTATCAAGAATTATCAGACAGATTAAACATGTTATTGTTTAAACAGATAACCGTAGTAGAGATGGTTTCACGAATAATTATTTTCTACAATAAATTCATGTCACGTGTTTAGTTTTTGACACGGTCGCATATATACATATCGACGCTGTTTTATCTAACTGGCCTATCTAACATTTTAAAAATTTTACAGGAGAGCAGCTTTTATGATTTATACATGTATTCTTATGGAAACGTCTGAATAATTTTTAATGCTATATGCTCAACAGTAATGTTTACAGTTTTTATATGAACCATTCCGAAACTTCAGTTGCATTTGATATTAGTTATTTAATAATTGTGAAAAATATCTCTTATTACATGTGTAATTTTGACTTTCATAAGTGAAATTTCCAAGTCAAATTCTGAAATTTGTTACAGTCGACTCCCAGATCTACACGGATGGCTCAAAGAAAGGGGGAAGAGTTGGAGGAGGAGGTTTCATTCCGGAATATGGAATTAAAATGACCTTCAGACTCCCTAATGAATGTAGTATAGTACAGGCAGAGTTATCTGCTATTAAAAGAGCCACACACTGGCTACGGTTCCATCGGATTTCAAATAGAGATATCCATATTTTAACTGACAGCAAATCTGCTATTAAGTCCCTCATTGGGGTGTATACCACATCATTTCTTGTCCAAGAATGTCGTATAGCCCTGGATGGACTTGCGCAGAACTCAAATATTTCGCTAAACTGGGTGCAAGGGCACGGTACTATTTCAGGAAACATAGTTGCGGATGAACTAGCAAAGAGGGGAACCCTACTAAGAGAGGTCGATATCGACAATATTTGTGGACTCCCGCTCTCATCCTGCTGGAGACGCTTTGATGGTACCTTTCTTGAAGTAGCTCAAATTAGATGGCGAAATGAGCCCACTTGTGCAATAGCGAGAACCCTCTGGCCTCGCCTGGACTCTCGTAGAACGAAAAATCTCATGAACTTCAATAGGAAGCATTTGAGAGATATAGTGGCCACTTTGACTGGTCACTGTACCTTCGGAACCCATGCTAAACGTATGGGTCTCCCCCATAATGACTACTGCCATAGTTGCAATGACGAGGAAGAGGAAGAAAGTTTCCAGCATCTCCTATGTCTTTGTCCCGCCATGGAGGATCTCCGTCTGTACCTCTTTGGCAGAATAGCCATTGGAAACTTATCCGAGTTATCGGAAATTGGGCTCAAAAATATTAGCCTCTTTATTAGGAATAGTGGTTGGTATAATCACTGACCCTCCCCCCTAGCCAAATTTTTTGACCCACTCCCTACTCAAATCACACCCCTTCTGGAAAATCTTCTATCTCTTCTCTAATTCTACCCTTCTCATTCTTCCCCTGTCTTCTCTCTCTATCTTCTCTCAACTTACAGGCAGCACAAAGGGATCATAATATTGGACCCAAGTGAGCTGGACTCTAACTTTCTTTCCTTACCAGCGGCCTGCTAACCTAACCTAACCTACAGTCGTCTCCGCTTTACTGAAAATAACCAAATCCCAACTTTTTTCAGTTATCCGATTTTTTGCGCTAAAACGCAGCTCGGATTACTGAAATTTGTTACAGTTAAGCTTACTGCTTAAAATCAGTACAATATAATAGAAAAATACAATAAAGTACATAAGAGCGAAAATTAATTTATTTTTTTAACGGACAAAACATGCACAATTTTTTCAGCCTTAAGTTATGCAATAGATTTCTAATAAATAAATTTGTCATTGTTTATTTTTTCTCTAATGCGAAGTAAGTTTCAAACAAAACGTAGTTTTGGGCTTGTTTTTAGTTTTCAGTAATACGATATTTTCAGTAAAGCGATGTATCGCTAAAGCGAAGTGAATAAGACTAGCTGCGTTTAAAATCAGTGCGGTGATTTGTATCGCTTTCAGTAATCCGATTTTTTGTAATATGTTTTTGTTCTATTTGCTTTGCATCGACCAAATGTCAAAATGTTTCTTTTTGTTTTGGTTATTTTAAAATTATTATTGTGTTCTTGACGTTCTTTGCTTCTTTATTATTATGAGTATTGTACAACAATTCCCTTAGCAGTCACCTGGTACAATTGCACAATGACCACCACGCAAACGGGGTCTGTATTTAATTAAAAAAATTTTTCTACTGTTATCTGGTGTTAAGTAAAAAAATATAAAATAAAATAAAATTGTGCTAACTGTTTCACTTTCGGCACGCATGATCTTCTATAAATAATTCCCAAGTAAATACTCGTACTTATATCAGAGTAAATGTGTGCACACATTTATGATGTCTACAATTCGTTTTGTTGTGAAATAAAAAAAATATTCCTGGAAAAAGTTATTTAAGTTATTTTGTTGCTTGCTTATTTTGTATGAATTGCAAAGAATTTATATTATAATTTTTTTATAAAATTTGTTGATGAAAACTTTTTATAGGTATTTGCTTGTAGCAGTGCGAGGGAAGATAGTGAACATAAAAAAAATGGCATATGCAGCATGAATCTCTGAAGCATTTTTGGCAGTCCACGCCTCCTGTCGATAAATAAAAAAAATATTGATACATAATATGTTTCCACCGACTTTAAATCGTGTATGTAGGTTTAAGTAAATCACTTCAAAGTGTTTCCATTAGGGATATTGATATATCAAAATATCGATATTAGAGAAAAAAAAAATTACGATATATGTATATCGCCGATATTTCAAAAACCGATATATCGATACATCGATTCTTATTTACGAGAATCGGGTTTCGATATTTTTAAGAGTTTTTAAATTTTAGCAGTTTTTTAACTACGATGTTGGCATCAATTTCACGCGAAGAAAAAAAAATTCACAAACAGCCAAGGCGCATGTATACGGTGACCCCACCAGGCCTGGTGACTTTTGTTTATTAACTAAGGTAAATCGCCGGTTGGTTATTGGATTGCTGCAGACATAATGTATTTTGAATATACTGTATCACAAACTAATAACCAACTGACGAAATGTCGAATTTGGTTTGCGTGTTATAAGCCTAAAGCCTACAGTACACGGCATGTAAAAATACACATGCGTATGTGGCTCTGACGTAATGTTGACGTCACCATGAAGCTACATTGGCTACATGCCGTGTACTAGCAATACATGTAAATTGGATTATTTTTCGGTTACTCTTATTTAAAAGCAGTTTCTCAATATTTTTAGGGTTCTATTTTTACAAAAAAATATAAATTATATCGGAAAAAATACAATTATATCGAAAAACAAGTTTAAGTAATAAGCGCACGCTAAACTAAACTTAATCCGATTAGCATGTCTCGCAAAATGCTTAAAACTTTTCAAAAGACAACAAGAATTCATCAGATCAGGGTTGTATAGAATATTGTGCAGTCTTATCTATAATTTAGGCTGTTATTCAATATACATACATATGTCTTCTGTAATAAAATCCCAAAACGAAGTAACTAAGTCGACCATGCTACGAAAAAAAAAATAATTCTTCATTATTTCATTTGTAGTTCTTAACGCAATTACATACATATGAGAGAGAAATTAAGTCTTTTGGAGGAAGGCCATTTAGCGAGAGTTTTTTGAACTATGAATTGTTCACGTCTTTACAATCATTTTAATATTTACACAAATTAAAACTTGAGTGAGTTTATTAGCTGCCAGTGTTACCAGAAAACTATAAGCGATGAAAAACTAAAAAACTACTAAAAGTTTCTTTTTGTGAAGGGAAAAATAATGGCAATATTATTCACCCTTATCGGGAATTAAAGGCGAACAAAATATTTCCGTGAACAAAACTAGAAAATAGTAACTCACACAATAACAACGCAAAAATTGCTGATCACAATTTTAGGGAAAGTGAACACATTTCACATGAACTTTTATTCCCGATAAAGGTGATTGTTTTATTTTAATTGTTTGCCACTCGGAAGCTTACACTTTGAACCTCTGAAACAATGGGAATCACGAGGACTCTGTAATTTTTGTTTTTTGTTATATCTTAAATAAATTACACATCACATATAACAACATAAAACATTTGTAATTGTATATCTTAAATATATAAAATAAATTAAAAGTATAACAAAAGCAAAAGAAAATTGTCCCCAATGAATTCTGATGACAGAAATTGTTCCTCCTTCCAGTGGGTAAGTGTATTATAAATCGCATTTCTGTCATCAGTTTTATCGTAGTGAATTTCTTCGAAGTACATATAACGTAACTCATGAAACAGTCATCAGCTGTTTATATGACATAGACGTAGAATACGTGTTATAAACAAAGTACATTTGTGTATGGAAAGTGTAAAAGAATTAAAGTGAAAAACTAAAAAAAATTATTGAAAATAAAAACTGAAGTGCATGAAGTCAATAAATGTAATAATGAAAACAAAAAGCGTGTAAAATAAGCTTTTTAAAATTTGCTTTCCATCCAGATGAATTAAAGCAGTGGAGACTTTATTTGAACATTTTAAACCGGAGGACTTTGAAAACAATTTGCGCAATATAAGATGGGTAAGTTTGTTTTGAAATTAGTTAAAGTTAAGTTAAATTTTTGCGAATCCATCATAAAGAGCAGGGCTGTGCCCACTATCCGTAAAGTATTTTATCGAAGAGCTTGATGAGGAACTAGCCAATTTAATCAAAAAGCGTGAAAACAAAATTTTTTTTAACAAAATACAGAACCCGTTTTCAAAGGCAAAGATAAAGATTCCATACCTATAATAATCGATTCAATAATAACGGACAACATTTATAAAAAGAGGATGGATTACTGTAGTAGTTAGAACGTAGTAGAACGTTGACTCCAAAACCGAAAGTCCTGGGATCGAGGACTGTTCCGAGCGCTCTCCTTCGTCGGTATTATGTAGCAGAATCATCGGCGAAGTAAAATAACTAATAAAATGGGTACTTAACACAGCTAAGAAAAATCTAATACGCCTCATTGACACCAGAGGCGCTGCAACACTGCCTTATTAAAAAGCGTGCAAAACCCGATTTGTAAAAGAATGATGCTTTTCTCTATCCTTCTATTCCTTCACAACCTGTCTTCCCTATAACTATCCCTTTCCTAGAGAAGGTAAACCCCAGTATAATAGTAGTAGGCATTAATTGCCTGAGAGTGAGTGAAATAGAGTACTTACAAGAGGAAAGTTTCGTTGAATAAGACTTTTGACTTGTTTGTCCTTGTTGCCTAATGTATGTATTTACTTTCAAGAACTTTTTTTTAATTTTTGCTTCAAAATGTCAAATAAACCTTCAAAAAACTTCAATCTAAATTAAAATGTTGCATAATATAAAAATATTTTCTGATTTGCTCAAATGTAATCTACGAAATATATCGACCAAGGAAATGTATGACTTAGACCACTTTCATAATTAAGGGCACATATGTATGTATGTACGTAAATATATATAAGCAGAAATGTAAAACTTTGATAGCCCAAAGAAGCTCTTCTTCAAATAGCTTTAAGACCAAACTCAAAAGTTTTACTTGACTGAATCTCGTCTGTCCTCTTAAAATTTTGTTCAAATCGATGCACCCGCTTAGAAGTTGCGTATACATACATATATGTATGTACATATCGTCGCTGTTTTATCTAACTGACCTATCTAACATTTTTAAAATTTTACAGGAGAGCAGCTTTTATTATTGTTTTATGCATGTATTCTAATGGAAACGTCAGAAATATTTTTACTGTTATAGGCTCAACAGTAATGTTTACAGTCATAAAAATTGTAGACAAGGTCTATTATGACTCAGCGACGATATGTATGTACATATGTATGTAGTTATATAAAGTTTTGCGCCAAATATCTCTTGCACTTTGTACAATAAATAGTCATTTGCATTCTATGATGACGCAGATGCGCAGTAGAAATTTCTTACGGCTGATTCCGAAATAATTTTTTTCCATTCATTTAACGTTACTACATATATGCATGTATACATATATATATATACATATATACACATATACATATATGTATATATACATATATATATATATATATATATATATATATCTTGTGAGTAAAGCATGTGCGCATTTTTTTCCGGACAAAATTTTTTTACTCAAAGTTTCTTACAACATTTTTATTTGTAAATGTGGCAGCACAGCGGCATCTGTGTTTGTTGTCACACACATGCTTTTATTTATTTAATAAACAAATTATAAATAAAAAAAATAATAATGTAAAGTAATGTAAAGTTAATGTAAAATGTTTACTTTTATTGTACATATGTACATGTAATATGATGTGCCAATAAAACAGTTGAACCTGAAAATGCTCCGAACGAAATTCGTTCTCTTCTTTTCTCTCTCAAGAAGAGAAATGTTAAATTACATATGTATGTATGTGTGTATAAAAAAAATTGTCCTCACAAAAATTTTGTTCGGAAGCAATGGGTGAATCCAGATTAAAGCAAAAACAAAACAAAAACAATGAGAACGATTGCGCCATTTAATTTTGTTGTGTTTTTGCTTAATTTTATTTTGCAAGCTAAAAAAGAAAACAATGAAAACTGTGTAAAATTTAATTGTAAATTTAAATGTTTTGAAAAAAACATTCACTAATTAACTTGGTGATTATGTAAAAATAGAGAATGTGTTAGTACGATATCGTTATAACTTAATTTTTATTTTTTTCACTTTTTTGCTTTAACTTTTTCTTTTTGTGATTTTTTTAGTTTTTGGGACTTTTTCGTTTCGTCGTTTTTTTTTGGATTTTTTTCATTTTGGCGATTTTTTTACTATGAAAATTTTTTTTCATTTAGGCGATTTTGTTCGGTTTTTGGTGATTTATTATAGTTTTAGAGATTTTTTAGTTTGGTGCTTATTTTCGTTTTGGCTACTTGTTTTAGTTTGGTGCTTTTTTCGTTTTGGAAATTTTTTTCGGTTTTTGGCGATTTTTTTCGGTTTGGTGAGCGTTTTTGAAAATTTCAAGAGTTTGCCTCTTGCGGTTCCCAAGATGCAGCAACTTGTACCGTTTCCAAGATACACCAACTTTGAAAATTTCAAGTGTCTATATATGTATGTCATGTATTTTTTGTTGTAGCGTGTTTTGTTGTAGTCTGTCAAAATTTCAGGTCCGTAGCTCTTAGGGTTCTCGTAGCGAAAACAATAGGTTTCCTTTTGACCTTTGGTGTACGGAACCCTAAAAAGTTGTACACTTAAGGTAGAATTAGTAAAATCGTATCGTACAGCAAGCTGTAAGGTAGAACTTGCCGTATCATTCAGCTTTGTGTACAAGAAAATGTAGAAAATGTAACAGTTTGTACAGCATATTATTTTTGTTTGGCTTTGAATGCCGCTTTTTTTGACATTCGAATTCGAAAAATCTGTTTTCTGTAGATTTCTACGTCAGCAGTGATACTACCATATATTTTATAACTCGTAGCATGCATTGCATATGGTACGGTTTTTTGTAAGCTGACACGCAAGTTCACGATACGATTTTACTAATTCCACCTTTACATATTTTCAGTAAAAATTTTTTTTTAGTTTGTATATTTATGTAAGTATGTGTACATATGTATGTAGTTTTAAGAGCCAACTGTAACTGTCTTTATCATACATCCAACTTATTCTGTTGTAGGTGATAAAGAAAGATAGGTACTCACGAAAAAAGCAATAAGATCAATTGTATTGTTAAGTTCCGAACTAGTTCAATTGAGTGAACAAAGTGAACTAGTTCATAGTAGTTCTTTTGTGCTTGTTTGTCTCGGTTCCTGACCAATATGAATTCAAAACATTTCAATCAAAAGATTATATTTTTCATTTCATTCCATTTGAAAGCAATGTTCTGGCGCTTGTCTATTCATGATAAAATGGAAAATCAATCTGATTTGGCAAGCGTGAGACAGTTTAGTCCCTGTTGGAAAACGGAATCTTAAGGTTCAATTAAACGTGACACAAAAACAAATGTTCGATCCAAACTTATGGGCAACACTGTATTTGATTATAGGTGACTCTCCACAACAACATAGCCATAACCATAGAAACCAATTGAAGTCATAGCATTTGATGTTGCACTTCTGAAATGAGTGTAAACAAATGAAAACATAAACAGCTGTTTATGGTTATGGCAGCACTAGTAGCTGAAACAATGGATTATGGTTTTGGCAATGGTTATGGCTATGACAGTATGGTATGGCTCGTCTGATTAAACTTTTAAAAAATACCCCCTTTTACAATCTACACAAGTTAACAAGAATCTGATTTTTCATAAGAATGCTTACATATACATACATACATTCAAAATGTATTATCTTTATTATCCTTATCACAAAGTAAATAGTCTGCTGTCTGGTTTGTTGTTGCTAATGAAGATAATGGCCCTTGGTTTTGTTTTCTCTTATTATTCTCATGCTCTCTCTTTTTACTAGTACAAACTGCATTAAAAAATTAATTTATAATTGTGTTAAATAAACAATGACAAAAAAGCAAATTAAATGTTTATTTTAATTTTTATTATCGGTTTTGTTTTTATTTTCATTTTGGTTTTATTTTTGTTTTATTTACCACTCATAGTTGGATGACGACGAGCATTCAGCTGAGCAAAAATATTCTTTGAGTATAAAGATTCTCGAGTATTTTCTGTGTATTTCAGTTGGATTTATATCGGTCTACAAAATAGGAACGCTGTCTTCATATTAGTTGATTAAAAAAAAAATCAGTCACAAGTGCTGAACGTGTACAGTCATAGTTAATATAACAAAAAGGTGTCGTCAGTCTACTCAAAGTCTGTAGTTATTAATAACGATAAAATTCAAGGCTTAAGTTATGTTTTCTGAGTTAATTGTTAATAATGTGAGAAGAGAAATAAGTTTTGTATAAAAAAACAAAAAAGCTTTTCATACACAATCCATAACTATTTATTTGAAAAGATTAAAAATTATAAAGTTTATAAAACAAGCTTTGCCAAATGAAACTTTCTTATGGTTTAAACAAATTAAAGTGTTTCAATTAAAAAACGGATTTGAAATTTTATAATTTTGTGGAAACCTTCATTCATTCCACAAGGCTTTCGTCGAAAGAAATGGTAAGTTTAATTCCTATGTCTATAAAAAAAATTCATTAAAAATGTTACCATTGTAATTAATGCCTTTTAATTACGATACTTTTCCGATTCCTATGTTTAGAAGTAGATCCTTTCAATTGAGGATGTAATATAATTTAATATGTGTATGTATGTATGTGTATGTGTACAAAATATTTATTTTTAAGGCATACTGCCACACAGGATTTTCAGCTTTCTTCAATTTTTTCCATTGTAACAATTTTTTAAATGTCCTAACGTTGCAATTCAATAACTAAACGTTGCAACGTTGCGATTCAATAACTAAAAGTTAGTGTGTGTTTTTGTCAACGCTTGTACTCCGAGATGTCTAGAATCCAAAATGTCTCAAGCTTTTAAAGTGTCGTAAGCCTAGTCCACACATGCCTGTAAGGACTAGTCCAAAGAGTAGTAGGAGTGCTCCAAAACTACTCCAAATATATAAAAAAGGCCTAACTTTACATTAAATCGGATTAACCCCAAAGCTATCTCATATCGAATAGTTATAGACTACTCGCATACAATTTGAAAGTGCTTAAGAAGAACGATCATATTCGTTTAAACACGAACACTTATCGTTCATCATTAAATGCTTGTGTGAAAACGACATGATTCATGACTTTATTACATGGGACCATGATGTAACTAATCTGTTCCATTTGGATTGGACCGCATAGTAAAATAATTATTTGCAGGATATTAGACACCATTTACATACACTCATACTATGTACATAGATATGTATGTACATGTATGTATGTATGCATGCATGTATATATGTATGTATGACTGAATGCGTGATTGCTTTACTTCCTTTTCTTTCCTTTCAGGGTCGTAATTTTCGTTCCGTTAAATGTTGCCAATTTTAATTCAGCGTACTGTTTGTTGTTTTTCTGAAAAAAAGGTGTGTAGTAGGTGGAGGAGGGAAATAATATATGTACATACAGTGGTAAATAAAACTATTCGACTTGTGCAAGTAGTACAATATATTTATCAAATAAAATTGTATTATGCTTATTTTCATAAAATTCATATAAAAACATTTTACTGAACAACTTAGAAGTAGCAGAAGAAAGTATTCGCATCATCAATATCCTTACCCCCATATTAATAAGATTTAAAATAAGTTGTATTTAATTTAAAATTGTTCATACAAAGTTTTCTTAAAATGGATTTAAAACACATTTTATTTCTCTTTATGAATATAAGCCTTAGAATGTCAACATGTAAATGCTGCTTTTAGAAGCGTATTACTTACTCTTCTTTTATGACATTTAATCTCTTTTAAACGCTGTGGAATAGATTTTTAGCAATTTTTTTGTGTAATCTGGATCAAATTCGTTCCGTTCTTCTTGCGGAATGTTTTGCATTTGATTATTATTGGTAAACGATGTTCAATGGATTTAAGGTCTTAGGATTGTGGAGGAGTTTTTATAATTTTTGAGCATTTATATAATAATCGGAGCTTTGCATTTGCAGCAGAATGATTCGTCGGGTCATTATCCTGATAAAATTTAAATCTGTTCTGTCTTAAATTTTGTTGGAGTATGCTAATGTATTATCGATGATCATGATCCGTAAACTCCTACAGCTAAATCCGCCATACACCACCAGAGTATAACACAACCACGACAGTGGGTATCATATTTCCCTTTTCTGACTCTATATTTGGTTTACGATACACTAAAATCTTTCCATCGCAGCCAAAAATGTATCAGTGTAATCACGAATATTTTTTAAAAATGTTTTCCCATTAAAAACACTTTTCCTTTATACGAGTAAATTCCGAGGGAACAAAAATATGAAACAGTGGCATCATTGAATATCAATATCGGCTGTTTTGCTTGTTGATATTTATTAATTATTTCTTATGTGTGCAAAACTAAATAAAATTGATGTATGAATTAAATTTAGAGTAAAATTAAATAAATAAGTGAATACAAAAAATTAGAGCTGTAGAAGAAAAATGTATTGAAAGTATCCCTTAGCTGTATTTATATGGAAATAACAAACAATGACTCCATTAAAGCTGAAAAATTTTGTGTTTGTGCATCATATGTAGTATTCGACATGTAAAAACAATAAAATATTTTTAATTGATAGACATTTTGTGTTAATTGAATATTACCTCGATTTTTATGGAAACTTCGTTCTGTTTAGCAAGTAAAAAATTTTGGGGAAAAAGAAAGTTCAAACACATTGAGAATACCTACTTTTTTCCCATTGAATTTTTTCCAAGGGAATTTTAATTCATAATAGAAGGGGCTGTATATTTGCCAATGAAAATCTCATCCATCTAAAACTCTTTAGAGTTGGATACTAAAAATTCTAACCTTAACTGCCAAATTTTTTTTTATATGTGGGATTTCTTCCTGGTTCATATAGCGTGGAAATCGGGTTTTCTTAATATTTCTTATTGTTTGAGGAGTTGCAGATATGCACAAGTATTCTTGGGTGTTCTTAAGTGCCACACAAAACATAGTTGTGAGCGTGCAGTCGAGTGCTTTCGTTGTCTGCAATGATTGATTAAAATTAAAACGTTTTTATTTTTTATTTGACGGCTGATTATTTGCTTTGCGACGTCTTGGAGAAGTGCGAGGACGGGAAAAAAGTATTTTGCTTTTTATCGAAAATTACTGTTTCTTGCCAGCAAATTTTTTATTGTTCCGTTTATGCGTGGGGTTTTCCGTAACAATTAATTTGGAAAAAAATTAAAAGATCAGTACTTTTCTTCTTGATTGTAAAAAAATTATTACTAGGATCGTCCGGTGCACAGAGGAGTATTTGATCCAAAAAGCTGGTCAAAAAGGCAAAAATTAATTTAAAGAAATCTTAAGAAGAAGAAGAAGCTATTTTTAATATTAAAACAAAAAAATTATCTCAAATATTAATGTGTCGTTTAAAAATTAAAAAAGAAACAAATTGTATACTTTTTTTGCACAAAAAAGAAGAAGGTTTTTAAAAGTAAAAATATGTACATAGTTACATTTAGAATTATTGTTTATACCAGAATTAAATTTAAAATTTCTAATCTTAGACGCAAGAAAAGAAGTTTGCGCAAGTTTGCGCCGTTTTTTTCTGATAATTTTTTAAAATTTCACCTTTTTCTGTTTTCGCTCATCTTGCATGGATAAATATGAGTAAGAAATCTTCCTGTCAGTCATGAAATATTTTGCTTTGAGGGGAGAGACACTCCCCTGCAAATAAAAGGTAATAAGTTTAATTGTTATGATATGAAGACATAAGTAGTAAATTTTTTTTAATATTTATATTACATACATACATAAATAAAATTTTTATATGTAACAGCAAATTTAAAATAGTTTTTTTTTCACTTTATGCGAAAATTTTTGAAAAAACATTAACATTTACATTACAAATATGTATCATAAACTCAAAACGATGAATGGTTAAATTTCTTAATTCAATAGAAGTCCCATCTTTGCAATCACTTGCATTTAAACAATAAGGGCTACTTTTTGGGTTCGAGATTAATATTAGTTTATTTCTCTAATTAGCTAATCCGAAAATTAACTTAATCTCACATAATTAAGTTTGATGTTTTTGAGTGGTAGTTTAAACTTCTTGTTATGTGTAGTATTACCATACTGAGAAGCAAAATAGTGGCAACAATTTCTATGCAAAATTCATACACGTTATCAACACACTTTGATTTTTTTTGTTGGAAGAAGAAGAAACTGTCATATTTTATTATTTACAAGTAAATATTTCGCGTGTTAAAAGAAATATATAAATAATATAAAAAATATATGCATATTTATGTGTTTTAAATTATTTTATCATATAATTTTTACAAAAATTTATATGTTTCACAAGTGTTTGTTGTCAATACTAAAGTAAGATTAAACCACCACGATTGGCCGCTTAAACTGGCAAGTAAAACCATATAATCGACTACCCAAAAATCACAAATGAAGATTAAGGTTAATTTAATCTCTAATCTTGAACTCAAAAAGTCGCCCTAAGAAAACGTAAAAAATTTAAACTGGATTTGTAACGGCACTATTCACAATAAAAAAAGTACATTACAAACAACTATAAGAGCGAAAGAGATGAAAATACCTAATTTTTCCAGTACATATTTTTGCTTTGGAATTTACTTAGTGTTTTTTGTAAAAAAAAATAAAAAAGCAAATAATTTTTTTATTTAGGCATACATACATACATATGTATGTAGGTATAAAAACAACAAATGATATCGAATAGTTTTTTTTGGCTATTGTACGGACACACATGTATACATACATATATTATTTGTTTTGATTAAACATAATTTAAAACAATTTATAAAGCATTCCTTATGTTTTCATAGCAAACTTTTATCGCCAAGTTACAACAACTTGCAGAAAGAAATAAAAGTCCAAAGTTCAATTATTATATTTGTCATATATAAAGCATATGTTTGGGCTTTGCGCAAAATATTTAATAACAATTTACATTAATAATAATTTAAAAAAAGACATATGTACATACATAAGTACGTTGTAAAAAACAATTAAAAATCAGTTTTACCAACTTCAATTACCATGGGTCAGTGATGCATTTTGAGTTTTTTGGTTTATGGGTAAATTGACGATTTAAAAGAACCAAAATACCTGTGATATGGCCAACAATTTTTTTTATGCAAATAAAAACAAGAGAATGCAAATGTAATATAATACATGAGTTTTATTTTGTTTAGAACAAAGGCAAAAATTAGCACAAAAATTAAAATTTTTTATATGTATTTTTTTTTGTTAAAGGAAAGTACATAAAGACCAGAGATCAGCAATGAATCGTGTTTTTGCTATTCATACTGACTCATGAAATTTTAAATATAAACTCAACTACTCTGATGTACACACACTCTCAATGACATTAATTTATAAATAGGTTGAAAAAAATATGAATGCGACGTTGACGTGTTTATTTAAAAGTATATGCCCTTATGCATGTGTTAAAACCGGTTTTGCCATACAAAATTGATTTGTTAAACCAACTTTAAGTTTAACAATAATTTTTGCATAAGGGGGATAGTTATTAAACAATTTGCAAGTATTATACAATAGTTATAAATAGGGTTGTTTTTCAATTCCAGAAAAAAAAACAAACAACAAAAGTTCGCATACGAACTTTAATGTTCGTATGCGAAGCTTGCATTGTGAGTCATACTTATTCATTGAGTTAAGAGAGTCGAAATCAAAAACGTCTTAAATGTTGCTATGTATGAGTTCGATGCTCACTTCAAACTTTCGAGTGATTCGCTTCATAGACAACATTGCAATAAATATGAGTTCGCATTGCGTACAAGAAATTATAAGCCATTTATAAGTCTATTCACTTTTTCACTACTCATTTCACTTCTCTGGTAAAGTCATACTTTATATGCATGAATCAAAGAATACAAGATTACGCATTGCGCATGTTTGTTAACTTTAGCGAGTCAAAATGACGTAGAAATTAATATGTAAACAAAATTGCCCTATACATTTCGTATAGGGCGTGTTTGTGTGAATGTGTTTGATGATGTGACGTAAATGCGCAGAAAACCCTTTTTTTCAAAAGCTGAATGCGTTATCTTGTATTCTTTGATTCATGCTTTATATGTATGTATGTTGCTTAAAAAAATTAAATATTACTGCATTTTTTCGTAAAAAATAATTCTATTTTATAAAGGCTTTATAAATTTTTTTTATAGAAATCGGTTTTACAAACAATTGAGCATTTCTGTTTAGATTTGTACAAAAAGGTTTATCTAAACGATTTTAAAAAATTTACTTAAATTTTTTAACTTTTTAAGCTCTAGAAATTCCAATAGTGTCCTATATTCACTATTTTTTTCACTATTTTGTTTGAAAAAATTTTCATAACAAGTGGTACAATACTTGCTTAAAACATGATCTGGCGCGAATTTCGGAAACTAGTTTAAGAAAAAATATCAAAAAATAAAAGAAAACGACATTATAAAAATGTACTCAAAGGTTTAAAGTAGTTAGTTGAACTTTGAGCTGAAAGGGCCAAAATTGCTTAGAAAGTACCACAGTGCCTTCAAACATACAAAAGTGCCACAAATGGCCCACTTGTGCCACATTTTGCATCACTGCCATGGGTTATTTATTGATACCTGCGCCTTGACTTTCGATGGTATTTTATATATGTATCTACTTAGGGTCATTTGTTGACTTGGAAATTAAATGTCATTTATCTTTAAATTGAATTTAAATAGTTTTCACAAATAATCATATATGTATGTAATACATAATTTCGTATCATAAATCATAAATATATAAGACACAATATCATATCAAAAAGTTTTCGATACTCTTTTTATTTCATAAAGTTAGTTTTTTACTACGAGTATTTCAATTTTCTACACGTTAAGGAATAAACTTTCTTGTTTATGTCAATCAATGTCAGCTTAAGGCTTTCCATAATCCTACGTCTACAACTGATATATTTTTATCATGAGAAAAATCAAATTCCATATAAAAAAATATTTTTCAATATAAAGTTTGACTTATTTATGATAAAAATATATCAGGTGTCGAAATAGGGTAATATATGACAATTTTGTGGTGTTGCCATACTTTCAACGTAATTCAATAAGAACTGTAATTAATCACTGAAAAAAATTAAACGGTATTTAAACTTGACTTACATTTAAATATAAATTAACTAAAATTTTTCCGGCTGCTTACAACATTGTCCAGAATATTTTCTTTTCTTTCCTTATATTGCATCTTCAATGTAATATTTCTGAGAGTTCATATTCTATATGAGACAATTAGTAATTTAAATGCACGAGTTCTGTGGCAAAAATAAATTCTCAAGTTGACTTAAAGTGAAAATTTTTAACAGAAGCTTCAATTCATTTGTGTTTACAAAAAACATTTTCATATATGTATATTTACCTAACACTTTTGCAATTTAAAGTTAATTTCGAAATACTTTTTACAAGAAAAAGCTTGTTTAACTTTTTTCAAATTTCAAAATAACTTATTAACAAAACCGACCCACTCAATTCATTAAATAGTTTTATATATATATATATGATCGTTTGATCGTTTTTATTTATTATTTTGTTTGTTTTTTTATACGTTGAAATCGCTACCGGAAATCAAAATTACATGTTATTGACAAACAACTAAAATGAAAGTGTACTTGAAATGGACATTTAGTATGTTAATTGTAAAAAAATCTATGATAAATTCTAAATGTAGTGTGTAGCTGGATAGAACGTGTTAAAGCAAAATACATAAAGTGCGTTCACACGTCTTACACTCCCATATGTTATACCTTGTTGTGTGTAATTAGTTAAGCTCATGTAAAGTAATAATAATAATAATAATAATAATAATAGTAATAATAAATAACATTTCCTAAATGAATATTAACAATTGTTTAGTTGAGTGATGTTATTTTTCTTCCGACTGGGTTTGCCTTATTGTGCTGATTTTCACGGGCATAATTATGCTGGCATAACATGGCAGTTTGTAGGCAAATTCAATGAAGAGAATGGTTTTGTGGTTGACATAATTTTTCAACCAGCTACAACCCCGCATTAGCAGCACAAAACCAATACACAGACACACAACTTAAAAAACAGCAAATGTTAAATGAATACGAAAAACACTAACAAACACAAAAATATGTATACGTATACATTTTATGCCAGATGAATTAGTCTCGTGTAATTTGGAAAAGAACAAAAACTGTGCGGCTTAAACATTGTTCTCGTGTAAATTACCTCATTCAAGAAAATACTAAAGATGGCGGGCGCATAGCCGAATTTGTATGAGTAATAAATTATTTTTCATCAGTATTACTCATACGTACCCACATACAAAAGGGTAAAAGGTGAATAAATTTGACAATACGAACATACATACATATTTGAGGCTACTTTTCTTATTTAATAAATACGTAATAAATGCATTTTAAAAATTAAAATTGATAAGGAATACCGGCATATTTGACCTAGCCTTCATTTAATTTAAAATATTGTTTGCATATATAGACAATGCTTAACCAAAAAAACAATTTTTGAAATTGAAATTAATTTTGGTATTAAAAATATTAGAAATTTTGTTATTCCTCCATTTTTATTTTTCTGATGGAAAATATTTGCTGGCAGCACTATACATATATGCTAGAAATTAGTTTAATTGGACTACAGCGACAAAATCAGCATGGATATCAAATTGTTGTCAACAAAATAATCATTCTCATATAAACATGTGTATTAAATTTTTGACATATTGAATTTTGCTTTATAAATCCAACGAAATTTCACAAATATAATGAACATTTAACGAATATTGTTAAAGAATTTCATTGGAATTGCTTCGTTGGTATTTCAGTTTCGTAACAATATTTCATTGGATTTATGACAACAATATTTTCTAATTATTAAGAAACCCCTTTATATTTAAGAAACATTTACTGTTGTTGCTTGAAATAAACATATATAGATAATTACATACCTCAAAGCAATTAAGTTAAAAATTCTTTAAAACTAAAAGCAATAATAAAATATACCGCAATTTAGAATTTCGTTATAGCTATGAAATGTATTCGTTGCCCCAATGAAAATTTCATTGTAGTCATGAAAGTCTGATAAATGAAATGTATTTCAACAGTTGTCAACCAAAAGCTTGCATCAAACGTAGTTCTGTATGATTTTTCTAGTACTCCTTGCATGCTTATTTACACATACAGTTTCAATTAATTTATTTCGTTGTTATAATAAAGTTATTTCACTGTTTTTGTGAAGTTATTTCATTGTTTTAATGAAATTATTTCGTTATTTTAATGAAATTATTTCGTTGGAAATTATCTCGTTGTTTTAATGAAACTATCGTGGTTTTAATGAAATTATTTCGTTGTTTTAATGAAATTATTTCGTTGTTTCGATAAAGTTCTTTCATTGCATTGATGACACTGTTTAATACATTTGACGTAGTTTTCATTAAAATAATTTTAACGAAACTGGTTTCATTAATCCAACGAAGCGTTACGTTGGTTGAATTTTAATGAATTTTTTCATTGGATTAATGTCGAAATTCATAGAACTTATGAAAAAAATGCTCTCAGTGTAGCTTGTTGAGGTGAATATGTTTAATGTTAAATTAAAATCGGTGCATGTTTGTAGAAATTTTTAGTTTTTTGAAAAGCGAATAAGAAGCAAAAAAAAACTGCAAATTAAATACATAAATATTACATGGTTTCAAAAATATTTGCTTAATTTTGGTTTTCAGTGAATATGTAATTTATCAAATATTTTATCTGATTTTTCGACCTCTTTTTTAAATGTTAAATTAAACTATTTTTTTGAGCTTAGATCAGTTTATATTTTAAATTTATTGGTTCAATATTTCGTTAACCACTTGATTGGTTATTTTACTTCGCTGATGACTCTGCTATACAACGAAGGAGGGCGCTTTGATGTAACATTAGGATTAGTATCTGCTGAAGTCGGTAGATTTCAGTGACCAGTGACTATGCCTTCATCACTTGAATTTTCCTACAACCACTGATACATTAGTGTCCCATAAACATCAAAAAAAAAAAGCTTGGTGTTGTTATTTAACGGCTGTCGAAGACCGGGCTCGAATCCAGGGCCTTCGGTTTTGTGGTCAACCTGCCCAGTACTTCAGTCAACGCCACCTTCGATTAATTTTTTATAAATTTGTAAATTTTGAGTTGAGCCCTTTTAGGGGAGCAATTGCGATGTAAGCATGTGCGATGTACCTTGAATACCTTGAAATATTAATTGTACGATACGTTCTCCATATTTATTTATCCACAAGATTTTGTTCGAACACACCTATTTTACATTTTAAACTCTTAAATTTTACATGAAATCACCTTTTACTGCTTCCATGGTGTCTTCTAAACTCATAAAACGTAGCAACTTTTTTCCATGTACAAAACAAAAATTTCTAATTTAATAAATTTACACCATGTGAACACACTATTAACTGCATGATTTGATACTTGTCTTAATATATTATTTAGCTTTCAAAATTTTTTTACATTTGAAGGCTTATTAATGTTTCTATTTTCAGTAAATAAGCTATAAATTATTACAAATTTGATTAAACGCTACATTATTTTTACTACAAATATCTTGTAGTTTATCTTTAAATAGAATAAATTGGTTTGTTTACAGAAAAGTGTGTGCTTTAACATGGCATAAAATTAATTGATTGCATACAATCCTTTGCAAGGGCATGTGGGCATTTCCATAGTCACGCTACGCAAGCAATTAAGCTTGTAATTTAGAGCCTTGCTGCTCGATTTGTTCCTATCTTTTACAAAATGTAGAGCTAACTACCCAGCAAAAAATTTCAAAAAAGGTAATCGGGTTTGGAATTAAGCATTTTTAGTGGAAGCTCTTCCCTACTGGATTACCAGGTTAATGATTTTAACAAGGCGTGAGGCCAAAATAATAGATTCTTGAGAAGTACTTACTTTTTTATTTGGCAACTTGTTCTCCTCATTTACCAAATTGTACATAATTTTTTTAAATTTTAAGTAATGCGATTTGTAAGCGAGTAATGAAATTTGGTAATCAGAAAAGTAAGTCATTATATGTAATTATATAATAATATATATATATAATATTATTAATATATATAATTATAATAATTATTAATATATATAATTTTTTGCTGGTTATCTTTTAAAAAACATGTAATGTAATGTGCCAAAAAGTAGGTTTTGGTGTGGAAACGCCCATACACAAAATATATCTACATATGTATATATTTTATTTATCAAAATATTACTGATAATAAATTGAGCTATTTGACTTGAATGTGTATGTATGTGTAAGGCTTGGTATTTCAATGAAAAAATAGTAATTTTTAACTTTAGTAGTTTGTTAAATAAATAAACTAAACCAGAGTAGCATTTTTTTCAGTAATAATGAAATAAATGTATTGAAAATTTAAACAAAAATTTTAAAAAATATAAAAAAATATTTATGATTAAATAGGAAGGAAGTGATAAGAAATTTAATAGGAAACCTTTTAACTTTTGATTTATTGTTTATGTCGAAAAAAAAACTATCTGTATAAAGTTTTAGAAAGATTATTTTTTTCCGAAGATTTTAATGTTAAAAACATGTTAGCTTCTTGTCTAGCGTTAAATTTTTTTGTTCTTTAGTGGTTTCATTATCAATTTTTTATTTTGTTTAGTCCCCGCTCGCACTAAAGCCCCTTTCAGACTATTATACAATTATTAATACACACATTTTACGATACAGAAATCTAAATACATTCATTGCGACTGTCAAAAAATCTAACGTAAAATCACATATTGTGTTCAGAATATCACACTTAGTAATACAAGCAGAAAACAAAACAGATGTTCAATTAAAATGTCTGTGCTATTCATTGACTAGCGGCGGCAAAGCGGTTTCATGTAGGCGGGGATGTGCCGGTACTTGAAAAAATTTAGCAGTTAAAAATATTCTATGTAAATAACAAAAACAATTTAAGAAACGATATTACAAAAACATTAAAAAATTATGTCAACGAAATATACATACTTCCATACAATTCACTTATTCAAAATTTTGAGCCGATAAACATATGACAAAACATTACATCAATGACGACACGCTATCGGCGGCGAAACAGCCGACTTGGAAATTTTGTTTGTGTGAAAATGCAACCCTGATCTAATGAAAAGTATTATCGTTTAGAAAATTTTCTAAAAACGAAAAAGTCTTATGGGATGTCAAAATTTTTAGCGTATTATTTGCCACTTTGATGACATTTCTATAAAATTTTCTATTAATTATGTATGAAACTTTTTAACTTAATAAATACATGTCTGAATCAAATAGTTTTTCATTAGTAATTAGTTGGTTACGCTTTTTTTCCCTTGTATGGCATTTGGCACATAGATGTAAGCCCGGCCTATCACACTTGCACGTATTATTTGAATTTTTGACAAGTGTAAATACAAAGTGTAATAGTCTGAACGCGCCTTAAGCAAGTCTTATGGCTAAGCTGATTAGTTTGAAGGATAGAGTGAAAGAGACGAGGGGAAAAGAAACGGGTACTCAGCTTGATGTACCATCAATATGTTTTGCTTTCTCATCATTGTTGCCAGCTTAGGAAATTTGTCCCCAAATTGGGGATTTTTTTGCGATTAGGAATGCAAATTTCGTATGTTATGGGATCTGGGGATTTGTTGGGGATGATAACAAAATATAAGCGGATTTTTTGGTGATTTTTTTATAGCTGATTGTAACAAGATAGATTTTTGAACTAAGAAATATGCGTCTGGCAATTCTCAAAATGTGTTTACTCGTACTATTTTTAGTGAATGGTTTCTAATGAAGAAGAAGTATCAATGCAGATTAACCAATAATGAACACTATCAAAACAAAAATACATACGTATCTAATACAAGTACTATGTACAACAAAGTTTCTGAGGCTGATGAATCCGAAGATTTCGATTCTGAAGTTTTTGAAATGGCAAAATTTGGTTAAAAATTTTTTATACTTGTGTATATTAAACTATGTGTAAATTTTTCTCTACAAGTTTTATAAGTACAAATTAAATTAATATGAATGTAAATATAGCTATCGATATAAATGAATTTTATTAAAAAATAAATACAATTAAAAAAAATTTATTGTTTTCACAAAAGAAAAAATGTTAATAAAAAAACTAAATTTGGGGATTTTTGGGAATTACAAATAAAAAATTGGGGATAACCTCTAGAAAAAAACTGGCAACACTGTTTCTCATTCGTAATATTAAAAAAGCACACCTGCATACACAAATAAAAAAACTAAAAAAATAAGCATTGCAAGGACGCCCATGAAAGTTCAAAGGAGAAAAAGTGATAAGCTTAGCAATAAGACTTCTGTAGTGTGAATTGGGATTTATGAGAAAAAGCTTCAGTTATATTTCTGCTTGAGTTGAGATAAGCTGATTTTGAGTTAATGGTCCGAATCTGCATATTCGAAAGTACCCCTGGTCAAAAGTTCAATTAATTTGTGTTATTTCACGAAGTTATAGCACTACGACTTGCTACTTATCTTTTTTAGACTTCCAATCTCATTTGAAATAATATGTAGCTTTATTTGGGTTATACTTTGTTATATTTCAACTTGAATGTATTATTTACAGTGTGTAGAACGATGTTTGCATAAAAAAATAAAGATTAGCAGATCATTTTCAAATTTAACTGTAAAAGAAATAAATTTCTGAAAATCGACTTGACTGCTTAAAAATGCTCACCTGCAA
This sequence comes from Tachina fera, assembly GCA_905220375.1. NCBI lineage: Eukaryota > Metazoa > Arthropoda > Insecta > Diptera > Tachinidae > Tachina > Tachina fera. The sequence continues at coordinate 46,575,457 of LR999964.1, read as the reverse complement.
AACAGTAAAATATGACTTAAGCACTTTTTCCTTATTGCCACAGATTTGAATACAATTTTTATATTAAACTCAAAATTAAAATATAATTAAGCTCTTTCCTTGCAAGTTTTAATTAATTTTAATTAATTTAATTTTAGGTTCATATATTCATTGTTAACAATTTTAACTACAGGGTGACGCAATAAGACGTTTCATTTTGAATAGCCTTCTTTTTTAACAGGTGTCATGACTCAAGCGGACACGATACAATTTTTAGTACAAAACACTTTTTGATATTAAACAGTTGGCATCCACGCTGGTAGGTCTCGTCTAGCACTGTGAGCGTATATACTATTAAATCGCTATGAATCTGTGTGTTTTTTATATTGTTATTAGTTTTATAAAATTAGTGGCATTCCAAATATTCTCGCGAAACTTTGATGTGTGAAAAATATAAATAATCCAGCAAAAAATTTCAAAAAAGGTAATCGAGTTTGGAATTAAGCATTTTTGGTGGAAGCTGTTCCTTACTGAATTACCAACTTAATGATTTTAACAAGGGGTGAGACTAAAATAATCGATTCTTGAGAAATAGTTGTGTTGTTTATTGTAGAAAATAATTATTTTTTTCGTTATTGGAAATATTTATTTTTTTCTTGATGGAACTACTTTTTTTTAGTCCAAAAATAATTACTTATTTTTTGAAATATGCAGTTGTTTGAGTAAATGAAAGATCAAGATCAGTTTGATTAAATAAATACTCGTAATAACTTTTTAAGAAAAATATAAATAATTAAAAAAAAAACTATTGTTTTACTACGAAATACAAAATTTTTTAAATTTTTTTTACTTATAAATACTCGTACTATATTTAAAAAGTTTTCAATTGTTTGTTGTTGAAAATGAAAAAAAAATTATTTGAAACTACTTATATTTAAATAATATTTTACCAAAATGTAAGTACTTATTTTTTAATTTAAAATAAACAATTTAGATACGAGGGTGGATCAATAAGTCCGAAACTTTTTGAACTTCCCTCGTAGTTATATGAAATGCATCACTGTTCCTATCAAGTACTACCTGTTAATAGAATACTCTCGAATTTTGAGCAAGTGTCGTCATTAACTTTGCGTTTAACAGCTGTTCCAAAACATACAACCTCGTGTATTTTTCTAAAATTTTTCATTAAACATTATTTTTTGCGGAAAAAAAACCGTCAATCAAACCAAGGAAAAGCTGGATAAATACTATGGGGACTCTGCGCCATCGATTTCAATGGCAAAAAAGTGTTTTACTGACTTTTGTAGTGGTCGCACAAGTTCAAAGGACGCTGAACGTTCTGAACGGCCAATTGAGGTCAGTACACCCGAAAATGTCAAAAAAATCCACGATATGTTGTTGGCCGATCGAAGAGTAAAAGTGCGTGAGATTTTTGATCCCATAGGAATTGCATATGGCAGTGCAGCTTCGCTTTTAAATCAGCTTGTCTGCAAGATGGGTGCCGTGCACCCAATTGACCATAAACGAAAACGTGTGAAAACTTCAAAGGATTGTTTGGAGTTATTTAACCACAATCCGAATGAGTTTTTGAGGCGTTTTGTAACTGGGGATGAAACATGGAATCATTGCTGCACTAAGGACACCAAGCAGCATTTTAAACAAAAGTTTTCTCCGGATAAACCTGCTCCGAAGAAGGCCAAGATCAGTTTGTCGATCAATAAGGTGATGGCAACAGTTTTTTTTGGATGCACGTGGGATAATCCACATCGATTACCTTCAAAAGGGAAAAACAGTAAACGGCGAATATTATGCCAACTTATTATACCGATTTAATTTAAGGATTTAAAAAAAAATTGCCCCATATGTCAAAGATAAATGTTACTTTTCATCAAGATAATACACGAGTGCACACGTGTGCAGTCTCAATGGCAAAACTCTATTCATTGGGCTACGAATTGGTACCTCATCAGCCATATTCTCCTAGTGACTACTTCCTATTTTCAAACCTAAAGAAAGAGCTCCAACGATGACATTATTGACCCAACAATTGCTTATTTTAAGGACATCGAAAAATTATATTTTTTGGAGAAACGTTGGACTAAGTGTATTGAGTTAAAAGGAGATTATGTTGAAAAATAAATTTCTGTTTTGCAAAAAAAACTGATTTATTCAAAAAGTTACGGACTTATTGATCCGCCCTCGCATATATATAATTTATTTCCACTTCATCTTTTAAAACCCAAAAATATATTCAACTTCTGCATCCTATTTTTAAAATTTTACGTACTTCAGCTTGGCAATCAAAAAATTAAGCCATTATATGGCAAGTAGTTCAGATGGTAATGTCTAATTTTTTGCTGGGAATAAACACAAGAAAAGTACATACAAACATATGTATGTTTGTATGTATGTATGTACATTGTACATATGTGTGTACATATATATTATTTTTCTAATGACCTACTTTTGAGCTCGTGTTTTAAAATTGTGCAAAAACTACATACATATAATTTATTGGTGGTGGAGATATCATTAAATGCTCGCCCAATATTCAGCCTGATGTCTTTCTTATCAGTGTCTTTTTATTTAAAATAAAATTTAATAGTAAAATTTGGTATTTATTACTTATTGCCATATTTTTAAATTATCAGCAGTTTTTTTTAATGTATGTCGAGCCTTTTCGCCATCATTATAAATGTGCACATACACACATACTTACTCTCATACATACATACATACTCGTATGCATGTCTTTTCTTATAATTCTTTGCATTATACATATAAATATTTAGATTATATGCAGCATCTGTTTGACAACTTTATTGTTCAGAAATTCTTTTGCTGGAAATTATGATTATTTTATGGGAAAATTAAAACGAATTTCGTTTCTACATTTCAGTCAATATTTTTAATGTTAATCTGCATGTATTTTTTTTTTAATAATCCAATATTCGTCTTGTATGTGCACATTTCAATTGTTTCTGTATGTGGTGGTGAACTTTCGTCAACTTTTATATTTTTGTTTTAAATGTTAAGCATTAATCATATAGACCACAGCTGGCTACCGACTACAATCTGTCAAAAATAGAATACATCCGTAATATCGAGCCATAACAGCTAAAAAAGCTTAAGCAATACATATTTTGGAATGGATTATCGAAAATTATGTCGCTTAAGCTTTTTTGTGGCGGTAACGGCACGATATGAAATTGATTATATCTGTGACAATAAGGAGAAAGTTCTTAAGTCATGTTTGATTGTTTTGCAGGAGAGCTTGTTTAAGGGTTAAAGTCGATTTTCAGAAATTTATATGTTCTACAGTTAAATTGGGAAATTATCTGTTCTCTGTTTTAGGTAAACATCATTCTACAAACTGTAAATAATATATTCAAGTTGAAATATACCAAAATATAACCTAAATTAAGATAAGCCGCAAGTCGATGTGCTATAACTTCTTGAAAAATCGCACAAACTAATTGAGTTTTTGCCAGGGGTACTTTCGGAAATGCATATTATGGAGTTACCATTAACTCAAAATTAGCTTATCTCGACTTAAACACTTTTTCCTCTTTGCCAATGGAGCAAGTTTAGTGATGCCAATACAATACAAAATGTGAAATGATCGAACGATAGCTTAATACGAGTATTATTGGATGTTATTTAACATAAAGAACTTCTCCAAATTGGCCTAAAGGAATAAATTGAATAATTTTTAGGGTTCACAGAAAAAATTATTCCCAAAAAAATTTTCAAACAAAAGTTTGTTTGAAATAAAATTTTGATTCAGTAAATATTTTTTACTATTCCAGTAAATAGTTTGATACAATTTTGTTTTAAGCAAAACAAAAAACAATATGGAGTAAAAAATTCTAGTTGATACAATTAATATAAAGTAATACTTGTAACAAAATTGTTAAGAGAACATTTCTGTTCCAATATAGAAATTGCATACTGCACACAACACTTATTTTTTATTTATGTTTACTTTTTATTTGCATTAAAAAATTTTGTTGAATCAGACAATCTGTTGATTTAAAAAATCGGGGGTTTTTTTCCAAACAAATTATTACAAAATTTTGCACTTGAATTTACAAATTACTTTGTAGGACTTAAATTGAAAAAAATAGTATTTGATTCGGAGAATTTTGTTTTTGAAATGGAAAATTAATTTTTTCTGTGTTCCTTACACCCAAGGTGTTTTCGCTAGGATGCATCGCGATGCTGAATTTATTATATTTTTACGTGATATAAGCACATTTTAAATAATTAATTTTACTTTTATAAATGTAAAATACTTTTACTATAAGTTTAAAATATGCAAGTTTTACCACTGAAATATATATTTGTATTGAATATTTGTTGCTTATTATGTCGTTGTCATTGTTAATATAATTAAGTAGCCTGACGACTACAAGACGAAGATAGCAGATAGAAGCAGTCAACAGCATTTGTAGTCGTGTTGTTGTATAGCCTGCTGTGGTTTAAATCATTATACTGCCTAGTTGATACCATAATTACCCAATTGATATTAAGTGCTGGACCTTCTAAATTTTTTATGAAAATCGTTAAAATTTATGATAACCTTAGGAAAATAAAAAGTTCTTTGTTTGTGTATCTTTGTGTGATTTATTTTCATATACTCGTATCTTTGTCTTTCGAATTTCGCGTACCATTTGGTGAAATTAGTCGAAACCAATTGTAAATATTTTCTAGCAATATTAAAAATTACACTAAACAACACAAAAAAATAATAAAGTCTTATCAACTGATTCTTATTTATTTGCAATAAAATTAATAATTTATAACACAAATTCAAAATCCGTCGTTTTCTATGGATGTGAGACGTGGTCAACCTAGAGACATGCATAAGACCCAAGTATTTATAAATCAATGCCTCAGAAAAATTCTGAGAATATTCTAGCCAAGGGTTATTTATATATTGCATAGTACTCTATGCAACCCTTCCAACCACCGAAATAAAAAGCGTAAATGGCGCTAATTTTGCCACACTCCTAGAATGTCACATAACTTCATCACAATAAATGGCATGGAGTGGAACCCACAGGGAAAACGAAGGAGATGGCGCCCTGTTTACACGTGAAGAAGAAAGGTTGACTTAGAAATATCATCCACGAGCAAGAGCTGAAATGAAGTGAAAGCGATGACGTGAACTCAGCCAATTTATTGAGGTCATATGCTCCTCCTGGGAACTATGGGAATATATATATATGTGTATATATTGGCATTCCACAGGAATGTCAAGTTTTTGTAGCGTGCGACACCAAACAATTATGTTTGTTTTTTCAAAGAAAACAAAACTTTTGTTTACTTTTTTATATAGTTATTTGTGTAGGCCGTCAGCAGCTCTACATCAGGAAAAATTTTAATAAAAATAAAAACGAGTCACATTGTGCTGAAATGCAAGCTTAATTGCTTTCTGTCGCACGCGACAAAAAAATTAACTTTCTCGTGGAAATGCCCATTTGTATTTCTATGTTTCTTATAGGATTGATGGAATTATATTATTATATTATACTATGATCGGAGTTTGCTATAAGCGTACAAATTTGTATGAAATATGCAAAATTGTTAGTAACGGAAAAACGTGTCGTTATACGCGAGGGTTTCCTATAACCGGTGGACAGTGTGTCTTTTTCAAAATAAATAATAATAAATCTGGAGGTTTAACCGAGGTTTAAAATTCGTATCTATTTTTTTCTAAGGTGTGGATTTTCATAACTCAGTACATGTTAGAACACGCCCACAATTTTATTAAATATAATTTTATGATATTCAACTCATTTGATTGCTGCGAAATCTATCAAACACCTTTGGTTCTTGTAACTACACAATTCGAAAGTTGAAAAAATAGGCGGGGTTAGGCCCATTAAAATTTATTATAATATTTCACACGGTTCTACTTACGAAAATTGCCACGAAGCTTACCACACACCTTGAACTGTAAAATAGACACAATCCCCAATTTAAAAAAATGGGCGGAGACACGCCCCTCAGCTCCGAAAAACATACAATCTTGCATTTAAAAAACGGGTGGAAGCCCGCCCATTCTTCTTATCTTCTTCTATAAGATCTTCGCATTGAAGTCGTTTTTTTTTGGCAGAAATAATTATATGCTCACATTTAGCTGTTTACAACTGTTGTGATTTCTGAAATTATACCTCAAAAGAAAAAAAAACTAAATTTGGAATATTATACAAATTTATACAAATACAATAAAAAATATGTCTCGTAATTATATGATATGTTTTTACATTTAAGTGTACTTAGTGCCGCCGCGGTGTTCGTTATAACCGAACTACTCTGTATAATTACACATTCAAATAAAACATAGTTGATTACCTTTGATTTGATTTGTTTGAAACAAACGCACTATGAAACAAACCGAATAAAAATAAACACAATAAATAAATCAATTGTTTTATAAAAAATATAAATAAATAAATAAACTCTTAAGTATTGTAACACTTGAAAAAATGAAAATCTATAAGCCAACTGCTAAAGCCTGCTAAAGGCGGAAGACTGCAATGTAGGCATGTTGTTAGTTTTGTTGGTTGGCAAACTGACTAAATGACTGCCGACTGTCTATTTGTCTAGCATTTTAGCCAACTTATGTTGGTTTTTTAAAGTTATTGTTTGTTGCTTTTGATTATTTTTTTGCGATTCGTGAAGGTTAGAGCGGGGAAGAAAGGAAGCCAAAAACTTGTAGATCAGTTATTTATTATTCGTACTCCAATAAGTTTAAGTCGTAGCTTTCAAGTTACTGAGCAGGCATTAACACACTTGCAACCAAACAATATTAACTGTTTATATGGATTTATAAAATAAATATGTACATGTGAATGGAAATACATATAGTATATAAGTACATACATACATATGTACATACTAAGTGTATGTTTGTGTGTGTGCAATTGTTGATAGCCTCGCTTTTAGCCATATAAATAAGGAACACTTATTGTCTCTCGGATTTACTAGTTTCATGTTCTAAACACAAGTTGGACGTCAGTGAAAATACAAACAATAATAAATAAAGTAAAATTTAAAAACATTTTGTAATTATTAGAGGGAGATGTAATAAATTTGTTAAGACAATGTAAAACGTTTATATCGTGGTACGGCCTTTGGAAGGTGCTCAACATTATGGAAAAAAATTAAACAAAGATACAAACAAAATTTAAAATATAATAATGTGCTAAATAAAAAGAAAATTATTAAACGAAAAGTTAATATTAGAGAAAAGTTGCTCGGTTGTGAAGATTTGTAAATTAATAAAAATAAAAAAAGTCTGATGCAATGAAAGAAGTAAAAAATGTTGTTACCAAAACTTAAAATAATACTTTTATTGAAGAAATTGCTCAATTCTAGGGTAAACAACTTCTTTTTAAAAGTTTAAAGTGTCAAAGGTTGTGGATTAATTTGCTTAAAATTTTTGCTTGAGAAATACTTTTGTACGAGTTTTAAAATTTTTTAATTTACAAACAACTTTATGCGTACCAAAACTGTTTGGAACTAGTGAAAAATATAACAAAGTTATATAATAATACTCAGACTATGGATATTTAATGGGATAAAATATATACGCGTGATACTCGGTATGTTTATTCATCACTGCCCCCCGTATATAAAATGAAATGAACAGTTTGTGGTGTTTGCGTGTGTGGCTGTTTGAAAACATGATTTATGTGTGTGTAAATCAAATAATCCTATATACATACATATACCCATGTGTAGCCGATTAATAGTAAAATTATTTTTATACTCATGCGTATACTGTCCCATACTGTCTATAAATTTAGTTAACGCTTTTTGTGTTGCGTAATTTAAAAATTGTGTATAAAAATAGTTGTTGGATGTTTACAATTATACCGATTGTCTGCATATAAGCGTGTTTTTTATTTGCAAAAAATTTGTAAAGTTCACACATAAAAATCTAGCGCTTATATTCAAAAAGTTATATCTGAAATTGTAAGAGAGAGAGAGAGAGAAAAAGAGAGAGAGAGTGAAAACTGTGTTTTACGTTAATTAAAATTTTTATTTCACAATCTGTCTTATCGTGGTTGCCGTATTTCCAATATGACTACGACTGTTTGGTAGTAGATTAAAGAAGACTTCAACGGTTTTTCTTTAATCTATTACCAAACAGTCGAAGTCGTATTTGAAATACGCCAATCACGATAAGGCAGAATGTGAATTAAAAAATACGCTTAATAAATATTTGGTCTCTCGAATTAAAGTGACAGATGATAAATAATTCCATCATTGAGGCTCAGCAGCTAACAGTTTTTGAATATAAACCCTCGATATTTAAATAAGCAATTAAACAATCGAAAACTATGGGCAAAGAAATAGCACACCTTCCTCTTATGATATAAAAGGTTTAATAGTACGATATGTAGTTATAATAAACCGTACGGTTAGTTTCCTTAAAAAACTCTGAATATTGAATGAAGTTAAGATCTTTAAATTGCCAAAGTGAATAAAAGATCAATTCATGTCATCACGGCCGTGGTGGCTGTTCGTGACTAAGTGCATTACGGATGGCCAAATTTTGAGTATCTTTTTCGAGCATTGCTGGCCTGGTCGTATGTCACGAATAACACGATAAAGTTGATCTCCAAAGCATAAATTTCTGCTGATTTAGCAGCATAAACTACTGATTTTCCTTGGACCCACAGGAAATAATCTAGAGGAGTCAAATCGCACGACCTTGGAGGCCAATTGACAGGTCTATTTCTCGAAATTAACTTATGGCCAAATTTTGATTACAAAAAGTCAATTCTAGCCTTTGCGTATGGCACGTAGCCTTATTCCGTTGATCCGTCGCCCGGATCAATTAAAAAAAAATCCTTAACCATGATGCGGTAATGACCTCCATTGACCGCAACTCGAGCTCCGGCTTCATTTTTGAAGCAACAAGATCCAATGATGGCACCATTGTGTAAACCGCACCAAACGGTACATTTTTCTGGATGTAATGGAGTCTGTTGGGTCTATTGTGAACTAATTTCACCTCATACGATGCAATTTTGTTTATTAACAAGCCCATTTAGACACTAAGTCATCTATAAGTTGCACGAATCGATAACTGAAGGTTAGCCGCGAATAACGTTGTAAGTGACAAAATAATAATTTTTCAGGAGACCCAAAAAATTTATTCTTAAGCTAGACTTTTTTTCGTTTAATTTTACAGCCGATTTCAATATAGAAGAGCATTTAAACTTTGTTTATGCAAAGAACTAAAATACGCTACAATTATAAATAAAAAGACACATGAGTATGAAACGCTTTGGCTCTCTCTAGTACTTATAGTCTGAGTATGCTAATATTATTATTAATAGTCTGAGTATGCTAATATTATTATTATGGATATTTAATGGGACAAAATATATACGCGTGATACTCGGGATGTTTATTCATCACTGCCACCCGTATATAAAATGAAATGAACAGTTTGTGGTGTTTGCGTGTGTGGCTGTTTGAAAACATGATTTATGTGTGTGTAAATCAAATAATCCTATATACATACATATACCCATGTGTAGCCGATTAATAGTAAAATTATTTTTATACTCATGCGTATACTGTCCCATACTGTCTATAAATTTAGTTAAATTAATTAATTTAAAAATTGTGTATACAAATAGTTGTTGGATGTTTACAATTATACCGATTGTCTGCATATAAGCGTATTTTTTCATTTTTAGCTGTATGCATTCATAGTTGTTTGACAGTCAATACTCAAAGAGTACTTAAATCGATAAAAAGAGGTAAATTCGAACAGATTCGCACTTGTTAGGAAACTGGATGGTTTGAAGAGGCAGCGAAAAATAAGAAATTATCCTAATCGAGCCTCGATTGTTTATAGAGTATCGCAATGAGACTGAACTAACGTGCCCAACTGAGCCATCTTTATAGGAGGGCTACCTTCAATAAAAATCTTATTTCCAACATATTTGGAATTTTTTTATGTATGTATGTAATATTTTCCTGAGGGAATAAACGGCAATATTTTTAAAAGCATTTACATATGTACCTCCTTTTGCTCTTATATCTTCTTTTATCCTTCTTGATTAAAATATGCTTAAAGAAGAAATATGTTAAGCTTCCCAGAACTGCTGCAAAATTTATTTGTTTAGTTGATTTTGATCCGTACGCAATTCGATATTTAGACTTTAATATCATATTAGGGAAATGTGCTATTTGTCAATATTCATTCATAAAGAACAAAACAAAAACAATAAAAACTAGTTATATCCTTGGATAAATGATTAATAGATAGCTATTTTTTAATAAAAAAAATATATAAAAATGCTTTCACATCCTAAAACAAAAGTTCGGTATAAATGAAGAATTTTGTAAAAAAAAAATTATAAAAATAAAAATCTATGGTTCGGCAGTCTTTAATATTGACATGAAAAATAATATTGGAGAAAACTTAAAAACAAAGAGCTACATATGTAGAGAACTAAACCACCAACGTACTGTTATTTTAAAAATAAATAAAAATAATGCTAAAAAAAATAAAAAAGATAATTAATAATAAATTGAATTAAAACTATAACATCCAAAAATGCAGTCCCATAAAGATAATTTCGGTTCAGATGCCTTAAAGAATCGGGGACATCGTCGTTCAGATGCTTTAGGCAAATCTATGCCCATCACTTCTCTACTCTTAAACTACACGCCCTCCAGATTACAAATGTCAGAAAATATACGTAGCGATGGTGGTGGCATTGGAAATATATCGCCAACACAACAGGAACTGCCACCGTTGTACTTTCCCGTACATGAAGTTTCACCCAGCCATAATGCTGAAACTTTAAAATTTTCTGCAGAACGTCAACAACCGAATTTTGATACTGACGATGAGCTGGATATTTTAGAACAAGACTATGAAATCTTGGTATCGGAATGTAGCAGCAGTAATGGCGATTTAGATCAAGAGGGCGATCGACGCAAATCAAATTCTGAGGAGTACATATCGTTGATAGGGAATTCGAAATTTTATGCTCCCTGTTTGACGTGTGTTGGCTCAGCACCCACTGAACTGGCTGCTCGTCCAAGTGCCATAAATGAAATGTGCCGGCGCTTGTGTACCGAAGAATGCCGTTTGCGTTTGAGTTTAGCAGGATTGGTAACACCTTCTGAGAGGATTATAAACAATCGCGAGTTGTTAGAAGAACATGTCAAGAATTCTTTAGAAAAGCCTGTAGACGAAATCAACAATACACCTCCAAAGCTGCCTCCCCGTCCCGTAAAAACGACTGGGGAGAAGTTTCATGCAAAAAATAAAACAATTCAAATGCCATTCCGACCTCCCGGCAATATTGCCATACAACGTAAAAAATTTCTTACAGACATGTTACTGCAAAACGCCAATATGAGCAGTGATGAAGAGGATATAGAAAAACAGCAACCACCTAAAGAATTGTTGGATATAGTGAACAGCATAGTTGTGCCCCCACCATCACCAACTACATCAATAACAGCAGCCGATGAACAAAATGTAAACATACAAATTGATCCACATGAGCTGGAAATGCTCAAGGATTTTCGTGAGAAATTCGAAATAGCGGAAGCACTTGCCAAAACCTCGGCAATGACCTCAACATCAAAAATTAAACAACGTCTGGCCGCTCGTAAACTGGAAATTGAAATGGAGAATGCTAAGGAAATTGCGGCTGCAACGAATCTTGACAATAAATATAAAACTGAAAATACAAACACATGCAGCGACACGTCTGCCGGAGGAGTGCATGACAACAATAAACAACAAACTGGTCTAGCCAACAACGAAGTTGATGATGATGATTACAATATTGACATTAATTGTACTACAGACAATGTGCAAGGTGTGCCCGATGCCGTTACAACACAACAAAATTTAAGTCGTAAAATTCTAGACGTTGTGTCTCCGTACTACCGCAATGATTATGAGCCACCGCGAGAATTGTTGCTCTACCTTGTAAGGTAATTTTACAATTTATTTAAAAAAAAAAAACGTTTTTCCTCTTCATTTAAAATATAGAAATTATTTAAAAAAATACTTAGCACTCGTACGTATTGTAGCTATTTAAAACGCAAATACACATTCGTTGAAAAGTTATTTTATAGAAAAGCAGATATACTTTAAATATTTATAGTCAAAAAAATTTTAAAGATTTTTTATTTAAATATTTTATTGTGTGATTTTAAGCACGCAACATAATTATCTGATTTGCATATCTTCGCTGTTTTAACTAACCGACCTAACTGACATATGTATTTTTGAAAAATTAGTTAAGTCCACTACTAGACTTTATGAGTCATAATAGACTTTGTCTACAATTTTTATGACTGTAAACGTTACTGTTGAACATATAAATGTGAAAGTATTTCATAAAAGCTGCACTCCTGTAAAATTTTTTAAATGTCAGATAAAAAAAAGATAAAACAGCGATAATATTTGCCCTTAATTATGAAAGTGGTTTAAGTCATATATGTATTCCTGTTGTAGAGATATTTAGTAAATTACATTTGAATAAATCAAAACATATTTTTAAATTATGCATAATTTAATTATGCACACCCCTTTCATAATTAATAGCACAAATGTATGGTCTAAGTCATATGCACTTTTGTTTCGTAGAAGAAAAAAACTTAATAAATATTAAATACATTTTCATTAATCCAGACTAGAGATGGGTGCGTGTCGAATTGTACCACCACGACACGACACGAACACGAATACCAACACTCAACACGTACGAAACACGCACGCAAAAAATGTTGTCAAAACGATACTGCACAACACGCACGAAATATTATTGGTATGGTGTTGAAGATCAGAAAATTTAATTGATTTTTTTCAAGAGTCGCTTTTCAAAATATGACACCGAGTTGGCACTGCCAGCTGATACTATCTGCCACCACAGCTGATACTATCTGTTTATGTACACAATTTTAAGTTTCAGAGGCCCATACAATATCAATAAATTTGCTGGTGTTGTGTGTTTGACGATACAAAATATTCACCCTCATTCCAGTTGTCGTCATCGACGTCACATTAACACAACACCAAAAAATTGGGGCTTGTGTACTCGCTCTCGAGAACAATTTTGCGCAACTGACAATGACAGGAGTCAGTTGTTTTCGATAACGGATAGACGAGCACCAAATTTTTTGGAGTTGTGTTAAAGTGACGTCGATGACGACAACTGGAATAGGGGTGATTAAATTTGTTCTCTACTGGAAATTCATACATACATACATCTAAAATAGTTTCTTATTTTTTGTGTAAATTTTGCTTAACATGAAACGAACCGAACACGCACGAGATCAACGAGATTTTTTGCCACGAACACTTCCTGTTGAGTCTTGCGTGTTTGTGTCACGGAATAAACACGACACGCGCCCATCCCTAATCCAGACTAATAAAAAACGTAAATTAAAATGTTGCAAAATTTTAAATTTTTTTTGCTTTATACAAATCGCGAAACAATAAATATATTACTACGACTACTTTCATAATTGTAGATAAATATACTTACATACATGCACATACACTGACTCAAACAATTTCCCGTGCAGTTGAGAATGCAATTGAAAGTTGTTTGAAAAATGTATACTCTACGATAATAAGCTTTGAAATTTCTGATAGCGTAATTTGTTAAAGCACTAAAGAGTTTAAACAAATATTTATGTTATATAAAATACTTATCAATTTTACTTATTATCCTTAAATAAATAAAGAAAATATAATATACAAAAGTACCTGAGAAGCAAAGTAATACTTTGTATGAATTTATTAAGGCCCAATAATTGACTTCTCAATTAAGCGACATTTATCTTTAAATGATGACATTTAAGTACCGAATTAATTTTTTCAATACAAAGTTGAGAAACATTTAAATGAAACTTAAATTCACAACCTTATGAACATATGTATTTAAATTCTACTTAAGTTTTATGAGCATGCCATATATGTGTGTTTATATCATGGAATAAATAAATAGAAAAATGCGTTCTGATGCGCTTTCTTTTTTATTTATATTAAACATGTGTTATTTTTTTTTTTATACTCTCTTATATTTACAAGTCGTTAGATGTTGTGTTTCGGTTCAAGCTGTGGAAATAAAGAAAATTGTTAATTAATTGTAAGTGACAGCAAAATACATGACAACATTTTGAAATAATAAACTGTGATTAAGCTTTTGGAATTTAAAAAATTAAATTTTTACAAGGTTTAACGAAATAAAAAACACAAAATTAAAATTGAAACATAACAATGTACGATGCAAAACTCATCACTTTTTCTTTCGCATGACAGAAGATTTGTGTGGCAGCACTATTACTTATTGTGATTTTTGTTTTTGCAGTCGTTGATTGAGACATGCGTGCCGCAATTAAAACGAAAACATCTCACGTGTACTAAATTTTACATCAGGAATAGAACATATTTTGCCATAGTCCATTATGATGTAAAACATTTTCCACACTTTTGGCCAAAGTTTCCAGCAATTTCTCTATAACTTTATTAGAATTACATTAAATTTGTTTTGGAATGACTTCTTCTCAGGATAAGCACATAGCTAGTTTTTAACATAAATATAAACTCTACCTGTCGGTTAACCGCAGTTTAAACTTCCTGTTTTTCAAATAAAGATTATCTAGTTAATAATCTAAGTTTAACCGAGCAACATGCCGAGTACACACTATGGCATTTTGTGACGTCGCAATAGTGTATACTGGTGGCAACCTTTGTCTGTTCTAATATTTTTCGTTGTATGACATTGCTTTCCATATAAAAAAAATAATGGGAACGGTGTTGCACACCACAAAATAACAACACAAGAAATGCCAGATGTGTACTTGGCACAAGTTGAATTCAAGTTAGAACTGTCAAATGATAAATACAGTGATGCCAACTTTTTTGAAAAAAAAGCGTAATTTTGAGATCTAAAAATCGTAAAAAGCACTATCGTGAAAAACAAGTGAAGATTCAAACGAGCGAAGTTTAATAATGTTTAATATTTTCAATCTATTTCAGAATAGTATCATCTTTAATGAAATATATTAGACGAAAAGGATATGCCTTACACTAAAAAAATAAATACACCAACTTTTTATTAAAGTAATTTTAAGAAATACACAAATTTCATAAAAGTACTACTTAGTGCTTTTTCTTAGTTTGGCACGAACGCTCAAAATTTATCGTTTTGAGTCTTCAGAAAGCACTAAAAATAGTGCCAAAAGCACCAAGTTGGCATCGCTGGATAAATATATGAAAGAAATATATCACAATTGAAAAAAGAAACAATTTTACTAAAAAGTTTAATAAATAAGTATGTATATTAGACCGGGTCGATTTTTTTGCAAAAATCGTATAGCAAAAACGTAATCTACACGAAATTCTAAGAAAATTCACCGAAGGAACCACGTGTCTAAAATCAATACCTACATCGCGCCTCTCGACGTGTAAAAACATTTATAAAAACATTTTTTTTAAATTATAATTTTTGTCAAATAGAAAAATGTATGCACTGAAATAAATGCTACTAAATTCGGATCATTATTCTTTCTCCCACGTACGTACTCCCTGCTTTTAATTTGTTCGCAAGCTATCTTTGATTTATCCATTATATTAAAGTATACTTTAAGAGTTTAGAACCAGTATTTTGTAGGGGAATACTGGTTTTAATTTCTTAAAGCTTACTTTATTTTGACTATGACTTTGCCCCAACGTCTTTAAATACGACAGGCAGTAGCCAAACAAGCAGCAGCTGGGGAAGAGGAAATAAATTTTCATGTCGAGAAGAGCGGTATAGGGTTTGATTTTAGACCCATAGTTTCATCGCAGATTTCGTTTTTACTATAAAATTTCTTAATATTTTTTCATCCATACAAATCGACCCGGTCTAGTGTACATATCGCACACTAAGTTATAAAGAGTCACAACTCAAAAAATTTCAGATGCTGAGTAGTGGGAAAAACTGTTGGTACTGACCAAATGACGAAAGTATGTAACATAACGGTATTTTATATTCTTTAAGAAGACTATTGCAAAAGAAATTGTTGCGGGCGTTAAAAATTTGTTCAATTAACTGGTTTATAAAAAAATAAAACCCGTTTGCTAATTTTGAGTTGAGACTCTTTATGATTTAGTGTGCGATATGTACATTCATACATGCATAAAATGAATGTTTATTATGACAACGAAGATTTTAGTGATTATAAAACCAGGGGACTAATTACGGCATTCGAAACGACTCGTAATTTAAAAATATTTCAATATAGTTTATATGGAAATATTTTTAAATTACGAGTCGTATCGGATGCCGTGATTTGCCCCCTTAATAACTTGGATAGGACAATTGTGAAGAAAATAAGAGAGATAGAAACACTTCCAAATCATTTTTATGTATATAATAAATTGGAGTTCTTGCAAAGATTTCGTTTAACGAAGAGTTCTGTATACTATGATTTTATAATTAATTGGAAATAAAATCTATTTCGTTGAATTCAAAATTTGATGATCATATTTGGTTTTATTTTTGGAGGGAAATTAATTTTTAACTCCATTATTTTTTATTTTCCAAAAGTTGAGAATACTTTTATTGAACTTTTTTTAATAAATTTAAAAAATTGTAACTTTGCTTCGTCTTTTGAGTGTTGCCATATTTACATAAAATATTTTCAAGAATGCCACATCTAGATTGAAAACAAAGTATGACATTTCCACAGTATCGACGGTTAAACCCCTTTTAAATTAGTTTCTTGGTTAACTCGAGCGCATGTTAAACTAAGTTTAACTAATTAGTAATTATAAACTGGCCCTTAGACACAGTGCTTCACGTTTCGTTATTCCGATGAGCCCACGTGATCGTGATAGTCTTAATACTTGAAAATTTTTAAAATCGTGATATGCAACATGTCTTGCTTGGTAAGTTTTCTAATTCGTTTTTGTTTGTTTGTATGATTGGCCACTCCACAAAACCATTTATGTAAATATGTATTGCGCTTTTTACAATAGTTTCAATTGTTTTCGTTCAAGTACTTTATTGAATGAGATACTCCTAATAAATATATATATATATATAAATATATATATAAATATATGTATATTTATGTGTATTTCTAGATATGTACATATGTAGGTATGAATGTATATATTTTTTTGTTTTATTTGTGGTTCATGGCAGTTTATTGAAGTTTTTCTATTAATTTTGTTTTTTGCATTTACATAAAGTGCGCATAAAATCAAACTCAGATTTATTTCTTTGTGATCTGTTTAGATTTGATTTTTGTATAATACAATATTTTTTTTCGAATCCAATTGAATTTCTAATATTTCAATTGATATTGTTAATATACAAATATATACATATATTTACATATGTATATGTATGTATATACATACATACATACATGAGTATTTACAACACGCATTTGAGCCATATGTCATTTGTGAAGGAAAAATCGAACACTAGTAATGTAACGAATACTAATATTTATATTCTGGAACATTCGCCTATTTCATGAATTTCCTATTCTTATTCGCCAAATTCAGGCGAATATTTTTATCAAATATTTTTTGGTTACAAGAAATATGTATGTACGTGTCTAACAGACCCCTGCAAAAGACCACTTACAAGAACTTTTAAGACATGACGGATTTTTCAAATGCTTTACTGCAGCGAAGTCTTCTAAAACAAACGCAAACAACATTGTTGGCAAGATATTTATTTCAGTTATTGTAGGTATAGGAGCAAAAAAGATCCTTGCTTCTTAATACGCATGATCCTTGCTGCTTCATACGCATGGGCGCGTATGCAAACTTGCATGTACATACGCATTGGAATTTTTTATTCTCATGATCGCAAGTAGAAAGACCCTAATCCGTATATTTAGCGAAATTAAGTTTTCCTGTGATTCCAATACATTACACACTAATATATGTCGTCACAAAAATATATTGCAATATGCAGTGTAAAAAATAACGCTTTTACAGTTGTACAGTTATCATGTTTTTATCTTCTTTAAAGTTGCAATTATTTGACTTAGGGCATTTCTACTGTGCTTCTCTTTTTATTCCCAAACAAAGAGTTTGTGAAAAAACACACATAGTTTTTGGGAAAAAAGCCGCCACGAGAATAAAAATCGGCGATGTCATATTTTTTTCGAACATGCAAAATGAGCAAATAATGCACGATAGCAACTTTAGGGTAAAGGGAAATATTTCTAGGGGAAATATATTCACAATAGGGGTCATTATCGGCCATGTTCTGAAAAGCATTTCGTTTTGAAATCGCAGTTTCAAAAATGGAAAACAGTGTTCTCCTTAACACATAATTTAGTGCATTCGAAATCAAGTTCGCATAAAATATCTCAAGCATATGAAATCTTTAAACGAAATAAAAAGCTGCATTAAGTGAGCTTTCTTTTTGATTTTTTTCCCTAAAATTTGTCGGTTTCAAAACGAAATGGTTTTCAGAACCTGGCCGTATGTTTTCTGTTGAAGTTCATGGTTGCGGAAAACAAAATACTCGTATGTAAAACTGTTGAAATATTTTGAACACTATTTATTTGAAGCCCACGAAATTCTTAAGCAGAATCGAAATGCATATAGACGTCGCTTAACCAATAAAGCAAACAAGAATTCCTAATACATTAAAAACTGAATGTTAAATAATTATACTTCGGTATTATTAAAAGTTATAAATATTTATTTTTCGGACAAAATCAGTAAATAAGTTAAATTTTTTTTCCACTGCATCCAGAATATTTAAAAACGTAACTCTACCAACACCTACCAAATTCACAGTATATAGTTAACTAACATCCGTTTTTAAACTAACGATTTTTCTTAAACCACCTTCATTATTTAACTAAAGACTGTGAATTTGATCTTAAAACACATTTCATTTGAAACAAAAAATGTGTGTATTTTTAAGCTTTATAAATCTTATTCCCGTTTCACGGTAGGGTTGAATATTATAGTTTTTATCATACACCTGCAGGAAACCGAACTTGCACAATACTAGTCACGTGACCGGTCCCCAAGTGATAGGGACTAGTCCGAGTTCTAACACTTCCTATGAAGCGGACCAGTCACTTTTACATGGGGATAGCCTAGGATGGGGTTAATTGATACTTTGTATGCAGCTTGTGACTTGTAACTGAACTCTCCCATACGGGATGTAGAATAATATAAATTATATTTAAATGACATTCCGACATTTAACTGTAACAATGAAAACTTATAATTTTCTTTTTATTGTTACAAATGCAATTATAATTAATTTTTAAGGAGAATTTTTTTTGAGACTCGAACCGACAACCTCGTGCTTGCACACTACCCAGTCCACCACAGGGCCACTCACATTTCAAAAGTATAAAAACAAGTTAAACTTAGGTTAATATCTCAGTATAGTTACGGGACTGGTTCCATAGTCACATTTTAGGAAGCAATCAACATTATATTTACACTATTTGATATGTCCATTTATTCAACCACAACGAACATGTTCAGTGTCGTTTACTGCAATACTAGACCGAGTCCGAATTAAATTGGCTCAAGATCAAGACGATACATCACCAAAATTGTGAATATGTAACCATTTACACGATATGTCTTTTTTCACCATACACTTCTCCGTACATTTTTAAATTTGCGGCTTGTATGTTGAAGGGTTCTTCGTTTACAAACTGGCATGTCTTCTCGGAAACTGCCTGAGAACAAGACTGAGAAGATACTACAAGCTGATTTGATTTTCGACAATTTATTAGTAGTTTATCGACAGGTTCACTTTCAGTCCCACATATATTATTAACATTAAGGCGAGGTTTATAAATAATATACGTGAAATAATAAGAAAGCAGTAATATCTCACTTCCTTATCTACCCTGGACGTAAAGATATATTTTCTAATAGAATAT
This sequence comes from Tachina fera, assembly GCA_905220375.1. Classification (NCBI taxonomy): domain Eukaryota; kingdom Metazoa; phylum Arthropoda; class Insecta; order Diptera; family Tachinidae; genus Tachina; species Tachina fera. The sequence goes on along the minus strand of LR999964.1, from coordinate 46,555,540 downwards.
AAAAGTAATTTGAGATTTTCTTAAAATAATTATCATTGTTATTTATACTACTTTATATAATCAACAATGCTTAGATGTTTAATGGAGTAGTAATGTGTAAAATTTGAAAGATTTTGTTACAGAATAGTAAAGGGACAGGCCAGGGTAGATAATTTTTTCTTAGTAAACCTAAAGTTATGACTAAACTAAGCTAATTTCGGTATTGCAATTTATTGGTAAAAAAGTTATATATGATTTTTTGATGTAGCCGTCGATAGTCCCTCTTAACGTAGAATGGCCCATATATGATTTGCTTACAATCATTTAATTCAATCATATTATGTTGCTCTTAGAATATAACTATCTCAATCAGCCATGTTTTTCTTGGCGTGTAAATTTTACTTTATCGTGTCAAATAACCCCAGAAATAACTGTCGGTTATAGGGCAAAAAAAACAAAGGTGACCGAAATTTGTAGAGTCGTGATACACACACTAAAAATTGATAACAATAATGACCTTGAGTTACAATTTGTGTAAGTCAGACACACTGATAATGTAAGATGATTGTTTGATAAGAAGTAATGTGTTATAAGTACATATTTACATACATACATACATACATATGTATGTATGTAAGTATGAACGACCACTTTGTTGTAAATGTTAAATTTTTAAATTACTCGATAGAAAAGGAATATGTTAGAATAGAAATCGGTACCTCTCACATACATTGTATATACAATGAAAAATATATAAAACATTGTTCGCAATTTCATTAGTCAATTGATAAGAAAAACTTTTTTCAAATAAAACTATTAAGCTGACTACAGATGTTGTATATAAAAGAGATTACAAAATATGCGTTTAGTTACATATTACGAGTACCATGCACTTATTAATTGTAATACTTTATAAGTATTTACATTAGTTCTCTTAGAAAAGAAAAATAGAAAAATTTTTGTATTTATCTTTTGAATTATTTGAGTACTAAAAGGCATTACAATGGTAACAGTTTTACTTAAATATTAGAGGTTTTATTCATAAAAAATATTTTTGATTTATTAAAGGTTTATTAAAGAGTTTTCTATAAAAAAATTCATTAATTTTATGAACTCTTTTTAAAACAAAATGATTTTTTATGAATAAGGCGGTATATTTATTATAATTAATTATTCAAAATTTTTTGTTTCATTTTAGGAACATTTGTCACAAAACCGATTATTCGACATTATGATATTGTCAATTTCTATATCAATATCTATGGCTCAAATATTCGTAACTTTTTATATGCAACATTAAAAGTGCCAAATTCATTATATATGTATATCGTTAACGTGATATTGTGGTATATAAAAATTTAAAAAATAACATCAAAATTCGGACTTTATAATAAGAACCTAAAAGTATTACCTTCATATTTCATTTTTGTAAACAGATACAAATTAACATATTATTCGCATATTGTTTTTCAATAGTTGATCGTTAAAAATAAGATTAAAGTTTTAAAAAAATGGAGTTTTTGTTAAAATCATCACGTTTGATTGTAACGTCCAGAACGTTTACACGCCGCGTTGCTGTACCCATACCAAGGTAAAGTTCAATTTACTTACACATTTACTATATATATCCATATAAATATAATTTTGTTGTTGTTTACTTTTGACAATACTTTAAGTAATTTATCTGAAAAAAAAATTGTTTAAAAAAACATGTAAAAATAAGGTCTGCCATTTATTAAAGCAGAACTTTTTCGCAATTAGAAAGTAATAATTTCAGAACACGCCCCTGCAGTCAGACTGGGGCCCAAGTGTTTTTATATCAACACTAAAATTCTAGTAGTAGTTACATTGTCTACAATTTCTCTTCTATTCGTCAATATAACAGAAAGAGAGAAAACATATGTGGTGTATTCCTGGTGAATTTTGCAACAAAATGTCCGCAAGGTATAGAAATGTTGCATTAAATGTCTGGTTGGTATGTTTCAATATTTGATATTTCTTTAAGCCCATATAGAACTTTAAATTTTATAAAAATAGCACCAAAAATTAAAGTTTAATCCAAAGAATCTTTTATTCGAAATATCAATACGTGATATTAATATTTGAAAAATAATTGTGGCATATGCCGTGACTGTCCTTAACGAAGTCTATTCTGGACGTTCAATTTTCTGCTAGTTTTTCGTGCCTTGGTGGACGTATGTATGCCACAAATAACACTAACAATGTTGGCCTCAGCGGCATCAATTCATGCAGATTCATCAGCAATCATGCCACCAGCGTGTAATAGACTCTGTTACAGCGATGCCAACTTGGTGCTTTTGGCACTATTTTTAGTGCTTTTTGAAGACTCAAAACGCTAAATTTTGAGCGTTAGTGCCAAACTAAGAAAAAGCACTAAGTAGTGCTTTTAAGAAATTTTATATATATCTTAAAATTACTTAATAGAAACTTGGTGTATTTATTTGTTCAGTGTAAAGCATATCCTTTTCGTCTGATATATATTAAAGATGATACTATTGCGGAAATAGAGAATAGCTTAGAAAATATTAAACATTATTAAACTTCACATGTTTGAATCTTCTTTTGTTTTTATCATCCCTTTCAGATCGCAGATTGCTTTATTTTATGAATGTGTCTGAAATAGTTTAACGGTCTAACGACTTGCGTTCTTGACAAAGCAAGGCGTTTGGAAAAATTCTGTTTATTCTCGTATTTAATTAAAAATTATTTGATGTTATACGAATAGTTAAATATCTATAATACATCACTAGACGCGGCTTGGAGAGGCTTTTCAAATAATGTAACATTTTTTGCTTTCGAAGAAAATATGATAAAATGCGAAAAGGTGCTAAAATAGGCAATACAGCTCACGAAAGGTCATCGCTATACCGCCAATATATTTTGAGAACCGTCTTGAAACAAACTCGTCTTTAATTTGAGAGAGGTGGTAACAAAAACTCGTTTTTCATCTTCATACAAGGTGAACCGCTCTAATGTACATACATGTTAAAAGTGAAAATTCTATTTTGTTTTCTATTAAATTTAACAAAAAAAAAAGCAAACTTATTTTTTTCGCATAAATAAATATGAACATAGTTGCTTTGAATTTTTTAAATAAATTAGCATAACTTAACAAAAATATTAAGAACTACAACACTAGCAACAACAGTAATATACTCGTACTACACGCAACATAAAAATCAATTGTTCAAAACAATTAAAATTACAAAACAATTCGATACAATTCAATTTTCTTTATCTTTATCTTGTATATAACAAACAGGAGCATCTCAATTGTATTCACATAAAACGAATATGAAAAGATTTTATTTTCGTTTCGCACCTTTTTTTAAATTAATACAATACGATTTTGTGGATATCATACACACTCTGTTTAGTAATTTTAGGGAGACCTTACATCAGATTAATTTTATTATTTTATTTTAAATTATTTAAAACACTCCTGCCAGAAAGTTATCAGTCATGTCTAATAGAAAAAGGATCACAGCTATTGCGAATTCCAAGTGGAATTTTAATTCCCATGAAATTTTTATTTACCTCGAAGGGAAAACTGCTATCGTGAATCTCTTTTTCAGTTGTCAGTTCCCAGTGAATGAAAAACTGGAAGAAGATTTATAAAGCTTAAAAATTAAGTGCAAACCAAAAAAATTTATGTTTTGTATGCGTAATAAAAAATACATTTCAAATGAAATGTTTTAGAGTGTAAAGTTGTGTTTTTAAATTTTTTTCGTATTTTACTCTATGCCAAACGATGTTGCAGGGAATTATTTTTAACAATTGTGAACATTATTTACTGATATTGTCCTAAACATAAATATATGAAGGGAAAATTATTCACGATTGCAATTTTGGGAAAAGGAATATTGTAAATGGTTTTTAAAAATATGAATTTAAATATTGTCCTTAATATTTTTATGCATGTTAAGGCCGTGATACACTATCATTCACGGTAGTACGATACATTCACTAGAAAAACTGACTGAATTCTGTCACACTCAAAACAAAATCGCAACAAAATATTTTATAGGTGCCACACTATTACACACAAAACATGCAAAAACATATGTTTGTTTTACTAATGTAAACAAATGCAATTTTCCGCCATTTAAAATAATTTGTATGTTTATTTATTTTCATGTTCATAAACTTTTGGACATCGGTCAGACTTGTCAAAATCTGTCACACATATCAAATTTTTAATCCACACTATCATAATTTTTGAGCACACACTATTTTTTTTGACAGATCGAATGACTCTGTATGATAGTGTATCACAGCCTTTACTGTTTTTTAAATATTTTCAAAATATTCTCTCCAATTTTCTATGTGAAAATAGCATTAAAATGTAAAAATTTTAAAGTTAATTTTTTTCCACTTTCATACGATTGTAGTTCTCTTGATACAGTTGGTTACAATGTTATCTTAATTCAAAACCTATTGTAAGAGTTGCAATATACATAAATAAGTGAAAAAACAAGGCGTAAAGTGAAAAAATTCCCATAAAAAATATTGTTCATGATAAGGGAAATAAAGAAAAGAGAAACATTTCTAGTAAAAATTATTCAAAATTACAATTTTTGGAAACGGGGAAATAATTCGAAGGAACAATTTTCGCGATACCAACTTGGTGCTTTTGACACTAGTTTTAGTGCTTTTTCCTTTATCAAACAAAGGAAAAGCAGTAAGTAATGAATTTAAGAACTTTTGTGTATATCTTAAAATTATTTCAATAAAAACTTGGTGTATTTATTTTTTCAGTGTAAATCATACCTTTTTCGTTCGTTAAATGGAGATTATCTTAAAAAATATTAAACGTTACTAAACTTCACTCGTTTGGATCTTCACCCGATTTTCACGGTAATGTTCTGTACGATTTTTATATCTCGAAATTACGCTTTTTAGTCCTATTTTTGAATTTTGATGTGCTTTTACGGGGAGTATTCACGGTCAAAATGCATGACACAATCATTGTGTACGTGTGCATTAAGAACTCAGCACACACGAGCATGCATTGCACGATAAATGAATAGCATCTAGTTACAAGCTAATTGCAACGCAATTGTCAAACTACATACAATAACTTTTTACGTATAGAATTTGACAGTTCCTTGTATAACCTACTGCTTTGAGTAGTTTATCTTGTGTTTGTGTTGCATACATGCATGTGCAAAAATCAAAAAATTTAGATTTTGCTTCATGCATCGTTGGTGTGACTCATACACACAAAATTTCACTAATATTATTATAATGCAGGTTATGCATTTTGACCGTGAATAATGCGCTTTAGAGCCAAAAAAGTTGGCATTGGTGGCGACAACTTATGCAATGGCTTTTGTTTCGAAGGGAAAATCGATTATTTGAAAACACAAGAAAAAAATACACGTTTGCCTTGAATGGTGCTTTTATATTTATTTCCTAGAGTGTGCTCATCATAAATATACTTTTTTTTTGCACTATGTGTTTAAAAATCTCAAAATTTATTCTACAATATGATGACAAAAGGCAAGCAAAAAATATCGTTAAAAAATAGAATAAATAAAAACTTAAGCAAACTTCAAAATATGTACGATTACTTACGCTACGATTCAAATATATTTTATAGGTAATATGTAGATTTGACCGTCTGTCTATTAATTTTTGTCTATATAAAATGCAAAGTAAAACTGCCACACAAGCAAGATGTCAATTTAACTTCTTTTCTACTTTTATTGTTTTGTTTAATGTTAATTTTGTCACTTCTATTGATACTACGAGTGTGCCTACTGATATTCGTAGTAGTTTTCGTTTTCGTTGGCGGCACACGTGAGATACAAGATACTTTTTTTAAACAAAATCTTTCTAAAGCAAAAAAAAAAAAAATGAATTAATATAATACAATACAAAAAATATAAAAAAATATACAAAAAAAAAATATAAAAAAATACATCCAACCAGTTCCCGTTCTAATATTTCACATTTTAACAAAATCAGTTTAACAAAAACCTCTTTCAAGAACGGTTTGTTCAAGAACAAATTCTTCTCTCGAAAATCCAGTTTTTTGTATTCAAACAATTTTCTTTGAAAAAATATTTTATTGCAAATACTTCTAAACTCTAAGCGAAAAAGTAAAGAAAACTAGTTAATTATTCGGTTAAAATAGTTTTCCACAAACAATAAATAATAAAAAAATAAATTAAATCAGAAAATATGGAACAATCATTGGAAATGAAACGTGCCACCAAACCGCCCTGCAAAAATGATCGCAAATCGTATTTGCAGAAAGTTATGTTGACCAGGTATCAATTTCCTCTTTAAATATACATATTTTGAATTTATTTAGCTTTAATAATCAATAAATTAATTATGAAGTAATTATCTCTTAGCTGGAGATTTCATTCAATATCTTTTTATAATTTATAAGTCTTTCTTTGCTTTAACGAGTATTTAGTGTTGTCTTTTGTTCGAAGTCATTCAAATGTATGCATACATACATATGTATAGTATATAAATTAAATGCTATTGACCGATTTTCAAAATTTATTTGAAAACAAAAACCAAAACAAGTTGCAGTTCTAACAGTTAAATTAAAAAAAAAGAGTATATTTAAACAAGATTTGTTTATTAAATCAAATAAAGTGTGATTAAGTTTGCAAATGTAAGCTTTTGCAGATGCAAAATTTAAAGTTTTAAAAACACAAGTCAAACATTGCACAATGGGACCGGATTAAAATACAGATATTTTTTTCTCTGCGGATTTAAGCAAGCTTAATGCATTTTTAAACTCTATTGAAAGCCGCGCAAAACTATAATTCTTTTTTGTGATGTAGGGCAAGGCAATTTCATATAAATTCAGCACAATTCGCTTTGAGATATTTATACTTGAAATGTCAGAAAAAAATTTTTTTTTTGTTTTTACATTTATTTAATTATTGTATCTTCAATTATGAACTAACAATAAGTATTCAATTCTTAAATCTAAAATATAAGTATTAGGCCCGACCACTGTCGGACATAAACTTAGTGATAGTTATAAATAATACATAAGTAGTGATAATCAAAAAAAAGAGAAAAAACTATTTTCAAGCAATCCCATCTGGATTTGTTGTTGTAATGGCCAAATATGTACATATTCTGCCAAATTTCAGGTCCGTAGCTGTTACGGTTCTCGAGAAAACAGCCTGTTACGGACAATGCAGTGAAAACAGTACGGGTCCTTTTCATCTTTGGTGTACGGAACCGTAAAAGTAACGTCCTTGTTAGTCTTAAACACGGAATCATTCAAACAATAACACTGTGTGGCCTTGAAAATATGCTTTTGAAATACCTTAGTGTATTTTGTAGAAATCGTTGAGTAGATATTTTGTAATTTTTATCAATTCAACTAGCTACACATCAAAATCGCAAGTTATCGATAACATGAAATTTTTTAATTAAATCGTTTTTGAAAGCTTTAAGCATAAAATTGTATGATAAAAGAAAAATTATAAAATCATTAAATTTGAGAATGGGTAAAGTTATAATTTTCTCTTATTAAAATGTTAGTGCAAAATATTGCAATGTTAACTAAATTAGTTCGTCAAGCGTAGAATAAGCAGCAGATTATGTTTTTTTAGTACACTCAAAGTACACTTTATACGAAAAAATAATTTAGGTTTAAAAAAACGTAAGCTTAGGTTTGTAAACCAAAATTATTTTTTCTGAATATGGCAGTATATGTTTAAATTTTGCCTAAAACACGTATCCTGCTGCTTACGCAACGCATGACGCCCAAATTTAGCTTTGACTGCAAAGAACTTCCATGCAAGTGATTCACAGAAAAATTATTCCCAAAAATTTTCAAACAAAAGTTTGTTTGAAATAAAATTTTGATTCAGTAAATATTTTTTACTATTCCAGTAAATAGTTTGATCCAATTTTGTTTTAAGCAAAACAAAAAACATCATGGAGTGAAAAATTCTAGCTGATACAATTAATATAAAGTAATACTTTAATTTGAAATTTATTTGCTGGTGGTTTGGTCTACTGATGATTTGTTACAGCAACAATGAAATGCATATAGACCAAGCTGAAAGGCGCTTTTATCGCGAACCTTGCAAAAAATTGCAAGAATTTGCAAAATTATGCATAATCCATAATATTGATTAAAAATCGCTATTTACTTTTTATTTTCATTAAAAAATTTTGTTGAATCAGACAATCTGTTGATTTGAAAAATCGGTTTTTTTTCAAAAAAATTATTACAAAAATTTTAATTTGAATTTACAAATTTCTTTGTAGGACCTAAAATGAAAAAATTTGTATTTGATTCAGAGAATTTTGTGTTTTAAATGGAAAATTAGTTTTTTCTGTGTTAGATTTCTGTAAAACTCAACATATCAATATGTGAAGAGTTATGTATGTCTTCGCTATATAGTTTGCAAAGCTGTCCTAGATAAGCACAAACGGAGCTGCAATGACTCGAAATTAATCAATCTCATGTGGAATTTTCGCATCTTACGTCTATGCCAAATTTCAACCGATTTTAAAAGTTTTTATGTTTTGTGACTTTGGTAAGAAAGTATAATACATTAAGCAAATATAATTCCAAAAATGCTTAAAAAATTATTCCTTTGATTATAAAATCCAATCCCAATCACCACTCCCTGAATCGAGACCACGTAGTGTCAATTCACCTTTACACCAGAGGTATATTTATAAATAAACATTGGCAGTATTAACGGTATATATGTATGTATGTATAGTTTAATGTTGTTAACACTTTTTTACAATAATTACAAAAACAACCAAAGCCAACTTAGGAAATGTATAGAAATATAACCATAAGTTGCTTTAAAAATAAATATTGTAATATATATTTAGTTTTTTCTGTCATTGGCAATTTTTGCCCCATACTGTATAATATTACAATTAAAAACCCCCACAAAGCATTCAACTAATTTCTAATCAAGTATCATCACTTGTTCATGGGTGATTGAATAACAGTTAAATTCATGATTCATAACTCCCTGACGTCACGACTTTTAGCCTATATTTCTTTTGAGAGATTAACAGAAATTAATTTTTTGCGATCACATTTTATATAATAAAATATATACTATATATACATATATATTTCATAATTGACGTAATAAACAATGAAAACAAAAACTGTTGTTTAAATGAACAGCGATCTACTAAGCTGTCAATTTAAATTGTTTCCAGTCTATAATAAAATTTTCTTAAGTTAACAACAAGTTGTTCTAAAAAATAAATAAATGTAAATGCTGCATTTAATTAATCATTACATTTTTTAATTTAATATTTATTACAAAAGCAAAAGAATAATATTAATTAAAAACAATATTTGTATGAATCATTAAAGGTTCTTGAACCTCCTCAATGAAACAAAACGTTTATTTAAATATGAAGTATTAAATGCCACTTAAGTTAACTTTTGCAAATGCTATCTATAATGAATATGTGTATTTGTAAATTTGTAAGTACACTGCAACTCAAGGTAATATGTAAAGATAATTAAATGGATTTAAAAAATATCGAAGTACATACATACATATATTATTTATTTCACGTTAAGTCTGTAATGTATTAACATGAAGAATTTTTGTTTGTTTGTTTGTTTGTTAAGCAATGTCTATATGCATTTCGTTTTTGCTTAAGAAACTCGTTAGTCGACTTCATCAAACTCAACAATTCTTAAGCTAAGCTAAAAAAAATATATGTTTCTAAAATCTCTCAATACGTTATAGAGAATTACATACAAAAAGCGGACTGCTGTAGCACATGGTCCAACTTTGCATTACATCGGATTAACCCCAATATGGAACAGTTATAAATAACTCGTATACAATTTATAAGTGTCGTATAAGAACGATTATAATCGTTTAAACACGAACACTTGTCGAGCGGTATTGAATGCTTGTGTGAAAATGACGTGGTCCATGACTGTCTTATATATTGGACCATGTTATCTATTGGTCAGCTTTTGTTTGCACAATTGTAATGAAAACATTCACATGAATTCTTATTCCCTTTAATTTGGTCGTCGATGAGTCATCGACTAAATCGAACGATGCGAATGCTTACATAGTTTTTTCAAGAATATTTGTCCATCAAACATACATGTTTCATTTCAAATTAATGACGTGCGAAAAATGGATTATTGTAAATAATATATTTGGTAATATGAAATGTTTTTATGTTATCAAAACTTTAGGGAAAAAAGGGAATATGTCATTAAAAGACATTAGCTCAATTCAGAATCTTGTGCAAATGGTCTTGCATCGTAGCATCGGTCACACTTGTCAAACATTTGCCTAAAAAAGCGTAACCACTAAATGCTAATGAAAAATCTTTCAATTCAGACAAGTTGTAATGTTGGATTCTATAACATTGTCTATCAGTTGTGTTCGAAACTCTTTAATTTGATAAACAAGTGTCTAGATCAAAACTTTTTTCATTAGTGTTTGTTGGCTACGCTTTTTTGGACTGTACCTTAAGAATTGTTAAGTGGCGAGTATAAATATACTATACCATTTTGCACATGCTACGATGCAAGACCATTTACACAAGATTGTGAATTGGGCTATTATAATGTTTTTCATACCGATATGCATAAGTTTATTAATTTTTTTCTTTTCTTGAATTCAAAACAGAAAAATCATTGTCCTATTTTTTCCATGGACTATTTACTTAGAAAAAAAATTTTATTTGCAATTAATATTTTAACTGAATAAACGTATATTTTCAAGATACCAAAATAGACAAAATTTCTACATGCCACTCATGTATAAATAACTAGTGCAGCATTATATTTCAAATGCTTGGATTTGTCTTTGGTGAGTAGCTCTGAAACCTTAATTCAATCACAGCGACCACTAATATAATCCAATATGGTATGCAGGGAGTATGCAAAAGGTATACATCCATATGCATATTAATCTCCCTCTCCCGGCGCATTATGAGCCGCTTTCGAAAATCGTGCGGCCAAAATATGAACAGCAGTCTTTAAAAACTTGACACGCAATAAAAGTATGCATGACAGTAATTATTTAAGGTTGCTTGCACTCCCAGAGCAAAAATTGAACCATGCGTGATCAAACTGATCACATTCGTTGTCAAAAGTTTGCAACACGTTTGTGTTCAAAATGTGTACACCGTTGTAAATTTAACAACGAAGCATTGACTACGAATATGTATAATTTGTACCAGAGTTGTTAGTAATCAAAAGTTAACAACGTACCGTTGTCAGTTCGTAAACATATGTACGTGTACAGTTTTCCTAATTTATTACTCCCAGCAGAGTAGCAAGCCGAGCCGCCACCGAACCAATCGGCTTATCGGCGATTTAATACTCAGCCGATATTTTGTCTTCTTTTATATTTTATACTTTTTGAATTATGTTTAATATTGTGTCTACTCAATTTGCATATAGTTTTTATTTCTATTTCGTATTGAATATGATTGCGAGTGTCCCTGAATGATAGTTGTTTTTGCTTCCACATAGAAATAGAATGTTTATACGAACGGAAACATTGCTGCGACAACACAGCAGTCAGGCGACTTTTTGATAATCGGGGGTGTCATAGAATCCAAGTCGGTTTTGCTGATTGTCGGTTTTGTAAACCAATATTGGACTCATCAAATCAGATTTTTTTGTTTTTGTTAATTTTTTTACGGCTTCTAATACAAGTACGCTAAAATATTTTTAAAAAGTTTGCTTTTAATAAGAATCAATTTATAGAAAAGAAATAAGTAGTAGATATTAAGTTATATATAATATAAGTTATATACATATAATATTATTTAACTCTAAAAAGGTTGAAATTTGGAATAAATCACGCAATATTGGATTCAACTTGCTTAAACTCGCTAAAACTGTGAGAGAAAAAATCAAAATACTAAGAAAATTCGCAAAAGCTTGAAAAAATTTTAAATGTTAAGCTTTTGAGTAAAAATTAATAAAGAAATCCAAAAACTTTGGAAAAATTACATCTTTTTCAAAAATAACAGAAATTTTGCGAAAAATTGCACAATTTTAAAAAAGCCGTTTTTATTAAAAAGTGCTATAACTCTAAAGGCAGAATTAGTTTGTACGTGCTGTTCTGTTCTGAATCAGCTGTTTTGTTTCTGTTTAGTTGAAAATCTGTATGTGTGGTTAGTTTTTCCTTTTTCGTTCTGTTCTGTTGCGGACATTTCTGTAGAAAATAGAATTCAACGTTAAGTGACAGCCAAAAGTGTGTATGTATTAATGTGTTGTGATACTTTGTCTACAAGTGTAATCAATTCTATAGGTTGCCAGCTGATTTTTTTCACAGAAAAAGTAATTGCAAAATATTTTATACGGAAAAGAACGGCACAGAACAGCAACAGAAAGTAAAGACTAATGAAGCCTTAAGGGATGCTAAGAAAATTCGGTAAAAAACGCGAAAATGGCAAAAATTCGCAAAAACTTGCTAATAGCTGAATAATAGCAAAGTCTAATAGCGAAACCTGTTAAGAAGCAGAATACTGGCAAAAACTCGATTTCATCGCGAACATTGCAAAAATTCGCGAGAAGCCTTAAAATTTAAATAAACTCGGAAATAACGCAAACAATTGCAATTTCGAAAAAAAAAAATTCTAAGTGCAAAGAATAACAAATTAGATACATAAATCGCAAAAAAACTGCTAGCATCGCAGAAATTGCAATGAGCTTTTGGAAACGATTCTAGCATATGTCTGGGTAGAAATATGAGCTATTCTAGATGATGTAGTCAAGTTTACGGAGCGCTTTATTTGTCGTTTGTTGATCTTTAAATGAACTCTAACGAAAAGCTATTTTTATGCCTTTCCTTATTGAGGATAAACACATAAAAAATGTACTTTAATTTGCTTGAATATTCGCTAATAATCAAACTGTTAAAAAAAATATATGAAAATTGAAGCTTTTAGCTATTTTATTTATTTCCAATAAAAAAAAAGACAGCTGTAAGCTGCTTGGTTTATATCCAATAACAAAGCGATAACATTGGTTTCTATGACACCTAAAACCGACACTAGATATGGTTTGAACAAAAATCCGACAGCATTGGATTTCATGACACCAAAGTATTTTTTATGTCGGTTTCTAATCCAATTCCGCTAAGCTTGGTTTCTATGACACCCCTGAATTATTTGATCAAAGCCTTTTTATTCGTTCATCCGTAGCAGTGTTGCATAAAGTAATTAATTTTTAATTCAATCGGAAAGCTTAAATGAACTTTATATATGGTCTAGAATATGTTTCTATGGCTTAACAAATAATTTAGGAAGTAACTTCTCTTGGCATTTAGGACGCAATTGCTGCAATGTTCAAACTATTTCAAAATATATAATTCTGGAACATGGTGATTCAATAATTCACTTTCTTTTCCAGAAACGGACTGGGTTCAAAAATTTTTTAATGCTTAAACAAATCGGCGTAAAGCCGTTCAACCGCCGCCGCTGAAAATATTTGTCTTTCAGGAGCCGCCGAAATTTTTTGGTCGGCTTGCTACTCTGACTCTGAGACACCAGAAAAGAACTTTTTTTCAAAAGTTAAGTCATTCGATATCTTTTTTTGCATATGTATTTATAAGTGCACTTTCATTTAATTTTACGTACCTTGTGTTTTATTGTGTGCACTTAACAACGAGTATGTACCTTTAAACTTTAGTGTTTTCAGGAAATAAATAAAGATTTGTTAAAGATTAGTTAACATTGGGGAGTCACATTTGATAACAATTTTTTTTCACAAGAAAGATTACCTTTTATATCTCGTTTTTATTTTTACCAAAGATTGCAAAATATTTTTAGCATACAATAAATTAAAATAAATTTTTAGCCTTGCACTTGCCCATAACTTCACTAAGAAGAATGTCTCACTCGTGCACGATAAATTTCAAGGTTGTTCACAATCATAAACAGTATTGAACAAAATATTTTCAATTACAAATATAAAATTTCTCGGTAATTAGTTGATGAAATATCTTATATTATGTAGGGATTTTTATGGGATCTTCACTCTGGGTTTTTATCATATCGTCTTTTTTCGGCCGTGATCAGTTATTCGAAAAAATTAAAAAAAAAGTTTCTATTGCCTTAAGAGATTTATTTAAAGTCTTAAATCATTAATTCTAATTTCAAAAAGGAATCATCTAGATTTTACTTGAATGCCTGCGTGAAGCGGGCAGCCACGTGAACCACCCGTTATGCGACATACTTATGCCTAGTACACATTAACTCATTTTTTTTATATCGCAATAGTGTGTACTAGTGGCAACGTTTATCATTTCCGATTTTTTTCGTTATGTGGTATTGCTTAACATATTAAAAACATAATATGAACGGCGTTGCACACACTATAATATGATAACACTAGAAATGCCAGATAAAAAAATATCTAAAAGTTACAGGAAAATCTAGTCAAAAGCTCTTAACTGATTATTTCAGAGCAACGGCGACATAATTTCTTAAATTACTGTAAGTTTCACCCCTATGGTGAATAACAAGTAGAATTTTTATTCCCGTCGAAGGGAAAAATGCTATCGTGAATCTCCCGTGAAATTTCTTCTCCGCTATCAGTCCCAGTGAATGTATAAAAGGAAGAAGATTTGTGAAGCTTAAAAATGAATTGAAAATTAAACAAACTTAAGTTTCATAACATAGAAATTTGAATTTTTTTTTTAAATAAAACGTTTTTAAGTGTAAAGGGTTTTCCGCACAAAATTCGATTGTTAAACCAACTTTAAATTTACCAATCGTTTTTGCATAAGGCGGAAAATGTTTACAATAGTGTAACGGGACGTTACAAATACTAAAGCACATAGTTAGTTTGTTTACACTGTTTGTTAACATTGAAGTTGAGTACTGTACGTTGCAATTCTCATTCAGCTGTGGAGTAGAACTATATAAGAGGTCAAGTTTTGAAAGCAATCGGGGAGCAAGTAACGGCTCCGTACGAGCGGCATTTACGAGTAGGGCACTCGAACTGTCGCCCGAGAACTTTGCCGATTTTTGCTACAAAGTAGTTAGAGACATTTGTTGAAATATAATTAGACAAGTACATTGTATTTAGTAAAGCATACGAACCTTAGAATCTTTCGTATGTTTGTAGCTAGTAAACATTACTCGTATTTTAGCCGACTACACGGTGAACATGTTTGTATTGTAAATGGCTTATGAATTTGTGCTGTGTGAGAAATTTGTTTCTATCAAAAAATAGTATTCAGCGACGAAGCTCACTTTTGGCGTAATTGCAGAATTTTGTGTGAAGAGCACCCAGAGGCTGTTCAAGAGCTGGGGCCCTACTCTGTAATTCGAAACGAAAAAAAATGCTTTCGAATTTACATGCTATAAACACACGAATTCGAAAGCATTGACCCTTGCAAATGCACCCTAAAAGATGCAATGTTTGATGCGGTTTTTGGGCCGCCGGTATCATTGCACCGTTACTTGTAATAATTCCAGTATTAATCAAACGAGAATTCTAGCATGTAAGCTATTGTATTGTATTGTACACATACATATATTGCGTTATTCTACGTCTAATACATATGCTTTTAATTGAGAAATTTAGATGTTGTTGATACCCGTAATATGACTTTTTTAGGAGTCGAAAATATGCACTGGTCGATATTTTGGAAGTTATGAAAATGCTATATTTCTAGAATGACTTTTACTTATTTTTTATTTTTTTCCGGCTGTAGTATGCATTTTTTGTTTGTTTCCTTATGGTAGGTACAGACTTTGCAACTTGCTTACGCAACACGTTTTCAAATACTTTGATACAGACACTGCAACCTACAAAGGCAACCGTCAATGCAACCCATAAACATCAAAACATTTTGATATTTTTGAAACTTCGAATGCAACTTCAAACGCAACTTCGAATGCAATATGCAGAAACATGTTGCTAAGTGTGTACCTACCATTACTGCTAATGTCAGCCCTTGTTTAATTTTTTGTATTTTATATCGTGTACAATTTCAGTAAAGTGTCTACCAGTAACATGATGTTAGGGTCTACACGCCAGAGTCATACTTTATTTATAATAATTATTTATATAAAAAAGATTTTATTTAGAACCCCAACCTTGTGAGTATAACAAAAAGTAGTGCCTTGAGAAAAAAGTTTTGCCTGTTTTAAATTTTAAGTTTTCAAACGTTTTTTACTATTTGTTTCTAATTTCGAAGTTTTCTGGTTTTTAAATTTTCTACTAACTGTGTATGCATATTGTGTTATTTTTGCATATAATTACATGTTTTGAAGTTATGTATTTGGAAAAAGAAAGAAATCTCTTAACTTCTTGAATTTATTTTACAGAATGGGCTCATTTAATTCGGCCCCAAAAATTAATAATTCCGATTCGCAAGATGATAGCTTAGATATACCCAAAGGCCTGAATACCCCAGAACTTTTGCAACATTGCAAGCATTTACGTGGAGACAATCAACCGCAACTCCTTACACGTTTCTTTTTGAAACCCTTGTCTCCACTATCTACTCAAATGGTTTCATCAGACGTAACAGACGGTTTGCGTTGTCTCAAATTAGATGCTGTATCTCGAGGTAAATATAAATTAGAATGTTATTTGAAAATAGAATTTTATTAACATACTTCCAATTAATTTCTATTTGTATTTCAAATAATGTATGTGTGTATGTAAATATCCGACTACTACAATCCCAGTGTGCAGCGCACCCATAGCTGATCCAAATTACATACGTTTGTTGCAGTGGAATCTTTTATCACAAAGTAAGTTGAAAACTATCTTTCTCATTTGATATAGGATATTACGTAAATGTTCATTAAAATTTATAATTGAATTTGATCTACATATTTTAATACGAATACGAATACGACTACATAAATACATAAGAGTACATATTTTGTAAACATTTATTTTTAACGATAATTTTTTTTTAAATTTATTTTGAATTGATTGAATATGTTTACAAATTTCTAAGTTTTGGGTTTCAATACAGAGTCTGAATTATCAATTTCTCGCTTCTTATAGATACTGTCTTGCCTTGTCTTGTCATAAAATTTTGCAAAAAAAAAACAAAAGTGGAAAATATCATGTTTTCTAATTCGTGTTTTTTGGTTTTGCATTTTTTAAATATGCAAATGTTTTCTTCAAAATTTAAAATTCCATAAGACGGAATTTTTACAAAAAATTAAAGAAGCAGATATTTGTTGCTACATTTTTAATACTAAATGTATTCAAATACAGGATGGCTGATGAATTTTGATGCACAAAGAAACTCAAATAACTTTTTTTATAACTTATGTATATAAATTACTGATTTTTACTTCATTTGGTAAATAACTTTATTTTATTAAATATTTTTAAAATAAGAGATGCTTGTGTGGCATCTTAACGAAAAGTTGTTCATGCCTGCCTGCAGAGTTGATGTCGGAATCGCTTCAATTATAAACTAAATCGACATTTTAAACCATTTAAATTTAATGGTTTCGGTTTATAAACTTCCTGTTAAACTAACCCCACAAAAAATATCTGCTTGATTTAGATCTGCAGACCGTTCAGAGGAGGCACCAACATTTTGAGTTTCTTGATATAACTTTTTTTTAATTTTCCTTGTAACTCTGTCATAACCGGCCTGGCCATGTGTAAAATTTCTCTATTTTATTGAGACGACGCATTACTCAAAATAATTGTCTTTCGGCGCAGTTCGTGAAAGAAGAAAATCCTTTAACATTTTAGTATAGTATACAATGTGTAATTGTAATGTATAGTATTACAATGTGTAATTTTCTTGAATAATTTATGGATTAAGGTCACTCCACATACAACAATTCTGCTTATTAACATTTACCCTTATTCTAGTTGTCAACATCGGCGTCACGTCAATATATCACCAAAAAAATGGGGCTTGTCTACTTGCTCTTGAAAAGAATTTCGTGCTATTGATAGTCTATTTTTGTTCCCTTAGGTCTAGAAAATAGCATTAGCCTGTCGATATCAGACAAGTGTTTTAGACAACAGGCCCCCATTTTTAAGCGACTTCAAAAAAAGGAGGAGGTTATCAATTCGTCTCTACTTTTTTTTTGCATTGTTACTTCAGAACTCGGTGCATTTTAGATCGATTGTATAAATTTTTTTTCTGAAAGGATATAGCTTCGCATTGGTCCCATTGTAAAAAAGTGGGCGGGACACGCCAAAATATTTTTAAAATTTAATTTCATGATATTCTACTTATTTGATTGCTGCGAAAGCTACCAAACAACTTTGCTTCTTGTAATTACACAATTTTAAAGTTGAAAAACTGGGCGGGTTACGCCCATTAAAATTTATTATAGTATTTCACGCGGTTCTGCTTAAACGATTTTTACGAAACTTACCACACACTTTGAGCTCTAAAATAGACACAATCCTACATTTAAAAAAAACGCCCATTACAATTAAATATCTTATTTTAAGTAGTTCCACTTTATCGATTTTTACAAGACTTAACACGCATTCTGAGCTCTGAGAAACACACAATCTGGCATTTAAAAAATGGGCGAAGGCACGCCCATTAAAATTTAATTTTATATTTCACGTACTTCTTATATTCTTCTATCAGATCTTTGCATTGAAGTCTATTTTTTGGCAGAATTATTTGTATATGTATTGACGTGACGTCTATGGAATAAGGGTTTTTGTTTTTTAGATCGAAATGGGCCTCGTCTGGCATAAAGTTATGCTTGAGTTTAGTTTCGTTCTCTTCTATCATTAGTAGAATCCTCTGGCAAAATTCAAAGCAGATTTAAAATCTTATAGGAAAAGAAATTCCTCTTTGGTTAAAAAAAAATAATAATAATAACATACAAAGCCTAATAAAGCATTTGCTTTCGTTTTCTATTAAAACCACAGAAAACAAATTTTTGTTATATACATATATGTATATGTATGTATGTATGTATGTATGTATGTACATATATGTAACAATAAATAGGGACTACTTTCCATTGATTTCGTAATCGATTTTATTTTCATTCTACTCTTGGATTAGTGGGTAGATACTACCCGAGGCTTGCGGGTTCCATTCCCGCCAGCGATTCTGGAGAGATTTTGCAGAAAATTTATTTATTTTTTATTTGTAAGAAATCCAAAACTTAATTATATATTTTTTAAATTAGTATTATAAGTTTGAGTTCAATTTTTAATTTAATCCAATTTTGTTGCAGCTCTGGGACAAAATAATGATGGATTTGTACAATGTCCCGACGAGGCTTTAACTTGGGAAAACCGTAAATTCCTAATAGTGCAAGAAATTTTGCAAAATAATCCCGATATAATCTGTTTACAGGTATGTTTTGTCTTTAACCAAATCGTGTAAAATCATATGTACATACTAGTGATGTAACGAATGTCAATTTTTGATATTCGCGAATACGAGTACGAATATTTCTAACGATATTCGCGAATACGAATACGAATATTTTATGCAATATGATATATTAAAAAATTCTTATGAAAAAGTACTTCACACTCTTGTTGGCGTACTTTAAAGTTAATAAAAAGTACCCAAAATTTTAATGATCATCATTGAATAATATTTGAATATGATACAAAGCACAAATTTCTATAAAAAAATTAATGTGTTTGTACAAACTAAAATTTTTAGTCATTTATTTAAATTTCATTTAGGATTTATGCATTTATTTATTTAATTTCTTTGGAAAAATATTCGTATTCGTATTCGACTGAATTTGGCGAATACGAATACATTCGTATCCAAGTTTGCCTGAATTTGACGAATACGAATACATTCGTATTCGTCTGAAAATGGCCGAATATTCGACAATTCGAATACGAATACGAATATTCGTTCATCACTAGTACATAAATATATATATATATGTACATGTATGTATGTATGTATATATGTACATAAACATACACACATTTGTACATATACATATATGTATATATGTATATATGTATATATATATACATACATATCGCTCATTTACTCATTTATGGAAACCACTCAAAATAATGAGTGTTTTCCATATAAATTTTATACTCAAGTCCACCGTCTGAGTTGTAGAAACCGGGGATAATTTCATACAAAATTTACTCAACTCTTGAAAGCAAAATAAAATTTTCTTTTTTCCATTAAAGTTGTGTGTAAATTGAAAATTTTATAACATTAAATTAAAAATTTTAAAAACCCCCGAAGAAAATATGTAGACGATAACTTCAAAACGGCTGAATCAAATTTTCTTTAGGCATAGATTAAAAGATTTTGGACATAAACATAATTTACTAAATAAAAATCGATCTAGCCGTTTGGGAGCTAGATTCAAAAGGATACATCTAGAAAAGATGTGATATCTTCTAAACGGCTGGATCGATTTACTTCATATCTAAGAACACTCTCGATCAGGTAACCTTTCAAATAAAAGAAAAAAAACTAAATCAAAAACTGTCTAGCAGTTTGGTCTGTACGTGGACTCGTGCAGGCACATACTACCAACTTACTTTTTTTTTAGTTATCACGTTGTTTGCGTAAATGAGCGATATGTTTATACATGTGCACGTACAAACAAACATATTTTCTTTCTATTCACAGGAAGTGGATCATTTTAAATTCCTACAAAACATTTTGGGCACACAAGAATATGAAGGTATATTCTTTCCCAAGCCCGATTCACCTTGCCTCTATATTGAGGAAAACAATGGACCTGACGGTTGTGCCATTTTCTTTAAACGCGACAAATTCGAGCTCAAAAATTTTGAAACACGAATTCTGGAGGTTTGGCGGGTTCAAAGTAATCAAGTGGCTATAGCGACCAATTTGAAAATTAAAGCAACAGGTCGTGAAATATGTGTGTGCACCACACATCTCAAGGCTCGCCATGGCTCACTACTTTCAAAATTGCGCAACGAACAGGGTCGTGATTTGATAAGCTTTGTCAAACAGTTTGCCGGTGATCGAGCTGTCCTACTGTGTGGCGATTTCAATGCTGAGCCCACCGAACCCGTCTACTCCACCATTTTGAACTGTGAATTCCTAAAATTATCCAGTGCCTATTCAGACATTCGTGCTGAGAGTGATGAATGTAACAATGAAAATACCAGCAAAGACAAAGTGGACAATTGCGATAAAGTGCAGAGATCCATAGAGAATGAGCCACCATATACCACTTGGAAAATTCGTGAAGATGGCGAAGTGTGCCATACAATAGACTATGTTTTCTATACCAAGGATAATTTGAGAGTAAGTTAATTTTATATTAGAAAAGCAATTAATTTCTTCTCATTTATTATTATTTTAGGTTAAAAATTGTTTAGAATTCCCTCAAGGTGAGGAAATTGGCAAAAATCGCACACCCAGCTTTCAATATCCATCTGATCACTTTTCTTTGATTTGTGATTTTGAAGTAATTGAACAAAACACAAGCGATAGCACAAATGAGAAAATGAAAATCCAATAAAAACTTAATAGAATAGAGTGAATTAATTTGTAAGTTTTAACGTTTAAAAAAGGGAATTAAGAAGCGAAGAAGAACGAAAATATATAATTTTTTTTCATTTGGTTATATTTTTTACAACTATAGTACATAAATTACACTTCAATTTATTAGATGTAACAATACACCTTAATTGAAAAATACCCTACTTAAATATACACCGACAGATAGACAGACACACGAACAACAACCACACACTATACACATCCATACATACATACACACATACATACACAGATGCAGATTCACTCTTACAAATTGTGATATTAGTTTTTAGTTACATACAAATCTTGACACACAAAACATAAAAACGAACATTTAATACATACATACAGACACTTTAGTTATTTTTTATTTTTGATTGTTTTTGTTTTTTTAATGTTTTACTTAATAATACGAAAAGTTTATCAAACACTTTTATAGAGGTAATAATAAAATAAAAACGTGAAAAAAAATGTTTTATAAATATTTGTTTCATTCAATTTATTTATACATTTTGTAGCAGACATATTTTATATAAGTATGTATATTTTTTTAAGAGAATGAATGCCTACTACTATTACTAAGTATTAACTTCTCTAGGAAAGGGATAATGATATAGAAGACACGTGGTGAAGGAAGAGATAGAGAAAAGCTTCATTCTTTTACAACTCTGCTTTTTGCACGTTTTTTAATATTTATTTTAAGGCAGTGTTGTAGCACCTCTGGTGTCATTAAGGCGTACTAAATTTTCGAAGCTGCGTTTAGTAGCCATTTTATTGGTTGAGCAATGACTATACCTGTATATTCACATACTTATATATGTACATATACTTATGACATATGTACATATATATGTACATATATATATATATATATATATATATATATATATATATATATATGTATATACATATATATATATCACCGCTGTTTTAGCTAACTGACATATCTAACATTTTTAAAATTTTACAGGAGATCAGCTTTTATGATTGTTTATACTCGTACATGTATTCTTATGATAACGTCTGAAATATTTTTACTGTTATAGGCTCAACAATAATGTTTACAGTCATAAAAATTGTAGACAAGGTCTATTATAACTATTATAACAGCGACGATATAAAGGATTAACGCTATTGGGGATGAGGGGAATTATCGTGAACAGTTTTTTTACGTGCAATTTTACTTTTTTTGTATGCAAAAAAAAAAAAGTTGGGCGTGAAAATATGACAGTGAAGCGTCCACATTATGAAATTCTTATTTGCAATTATGCATTAAAAAATTTCTATTACACCACAAATTTCCCTGAAAAATTAACAATTCTATTTATTTTTTGTTGAAGTTCTTATTTTTCACACAAATGAATAAATAAAATAATAAAAACGTCAAATTCAACTAACAACTTGATATAAGCAATTACGAATTTCAAATCAAAAGAGAATTGCCGAGCACATGAAACTGTGTACCCCTCCCCAATCTTCTCACCCCTTTCACCAATAAACTCAAGAATTGCTGCAACAAAAATTGCAAGTCTGGACGAGGAATAAGCGACAGATAATTTCTTGTCGACATAGTGGGCCAGGCCGTAAGTTTAGAAAAAAGTGTTCTTGCAGAAATTAATTTGGGGATTATAAAAATTTAGGGATGCTACGAATACCGATACCAATTTTGATATATCGGCGATATTTTTGATTTGCGATCGGCGATATTTTACTGTCGATACGGCGATACTTCTTAAATTTTTTAGAGCTGTTTTGAACAAACAATTTAATTTTCAGCGTTTTTTTTTTTGCATAAAAACTGAGAGAAATAACATATTAAAAGCAGAACATAAAGTCTAAACAGAAAAACTAAACGTTTCTTTTGTTTTGCTTTGCACCATACTAGTGAAATGTTCTCTCAATGCTAAATCATGTATGTATGTATTTAAAAAATAATAATTTATTTTTTGTTAATTTCAGAATGAAGTCAAATATCAATTTTAAATATTAATAATCTCTTACACTATAATTTTGTATAATAAAAGGTTTTTTTAGTTTTAACTTGAGTTCAGTTTCAATATGCGTATCGGTATCGGAATCGGTATCGGCGATATTTCTTTTTGAGTATCGGTATCGGATTGGCAAAACGGCGTATCGTTACGTCCCTAATAAAAACGCAAATGTACTTATTTGCCTTAATGTACAGGTATACAATTGCGGTTGCCTGCCTAAAAGTGCAGTTAAAGCAAAATGTTAAACATTATAATAAAAATGTTTTCTTACACACATGTGTTTGGTATTTTATTAAAATTTTTAACTCCAAATTTATTTGCTGGTGGTTCAGCTTGGTCTATAGTAGACCTCAACCACACATTTTGAATAGTCACATACCTCTTATCTTATGCACAGACTTTCAAGAACTGTTTGAGAATTCACAAATAATAATATATTTGAAAATCACAAAAGAAAAATAAGCATAGTAGACTTAGAAACTTATACAAAACCCAGCAAATAATTTATATTCGATATGAATCTATTTTATTTTTCTACACCTTTATACAATTAGAAATTCATCGGATAACAATAAAATGAAAAATAAAATCTAAAATATAACATTTAAGAAATTATTGTTCGACATATTGTCATAATTATAGAGTTGTGTAGCTCATGAACGAACTAGTTCAATTGAACGATTCACTTAACTGAGCGCTGTGAGCCGTTCAATTCACTGAGCGATGTCAGCTCAGTACTGAGTGGTTTCTTCAGTTGTATCGAACACTTTCAGTAGCTCGTTTTAGACACAAACCTATAATCAAACCCATTTAAATAACATGTGGACTTATTCAGCAGCTCGTTTTAGACACAAACCTATGTAATTTAAGTGGGTTTGTGTCTAAAACGACCTAATGAAAGAGTTCGATACAAGTCTTGTGCTTTTTCAGCAAATTTTTAGTGTCGCACAAGTAAATACATAACAAAAATTAGACATATGTATGTACATGCATATGTAGATATATACATTTATTAACAAATTCCACTCATTAAACTATTTAACTTTTATCTATTTTTTATACTTCATCTGCCTTGTTTTGCAATATCTTTTGTCACTTTTTATGTTTCGGTTTTCGCTCATGCTCTTTATGCTTGAAAAAATGTTTCACTACAAATGAACTGAGCTACAGAGCTAACTGAATGAAATACTTCAGCGGTCACTCAAAAGAGCTGATAAGCACAGCACTACATAATTATATTTTAATTCGAAATTTATTTGCTGGTGGTTCAGCTTGGTCTATATGCATTTCATTGTTGCTGTTACAAATCATCAGTAGACCTCAACCACACATTTTGAATAGTCACAAACTTCTTATATTATGCACAGACTTTCAAGAACTATTTGAGAATTCACAAATATGTAATAATATTTTTGAAAATCACAAAAGAAAAATAAGCATAGTAGGCTTAGAAACTTATACAAAACCCAGCAAATAATTTATATTCGATATGAATCTATTTTATTTTTCTACACCAGCAAATAAATTTCGAATTAAAATATAATTATGACAACATGTCGAACAATAAATTTCTTAAATATTAAAATTTTTATTTCAAATAAAAATGTATCCTTTACATATATAAAATATGTATTTATGTGAAAAAGCGGTCAATACATATTTTAATGTATGCAGCTAACTTTAATTTTTCATATGAACATAATTTAATATTGCAAAAATAAAATACGGCAAATGTGCAGGTATAAAAATGCACTTAAAAAAGGATTATGCAGAATAGTTACAGAAAACAAATATTTTGTGCACTTAGGTCAATGTGCAGCTAACATTCAGTTTTTGTATAAAAATAATTTAAAATTAGCAAAAATTTAGGGCACTTATCTTAAGAATGCAGTTATAGAAAGTGCACTTAAAAAACGAATTTGTATGGGATTTCAAAAATGAATAATTTTATGCAGTTGAGTCCACAGTGCGCTTAAACAAAAGGCAGCTTAATCGAAACCACTCTATCATTTTACTTGGGACTTATTACATTTTCTTTAATTTAATAATTTTTCGTAAGAGAGAAAAACTAGAAATTTATCCTTAGGGTTTTGCTCAATACAGCCTTCACTTTCTAAGGAATTTGTATATTATCACCTTTCGGTAGGCCGCATAGACTTTTTCCTCCATGATATATGTATGTATGTAAACAAAAACGGTGTGTTGTGTACGTTAGGCTTACTAAAGGATTTCTGCAAATATCCCTTTTCCACATGCAAAGTTTTATTCAGCTGGGAGAAAGACAAAGAGAAAGTATTTTCCCCCAGCTAAATTAAAACTGCAAAGTAAAATTTGCGTGTGGAAAAGAGGTTATATTTTATTTTTCTCATATCTCACCTATGAAATAATTGCGACTTATTTCATATTTTTTGGGTGTTAGTGTTCTTATTTTTATATGGTTAGTGTTCATTATAAAATTATGAAGATTCACTTCGAGTATTTTATGAACTTATTTCATGAAGTATTGTTGGGATTTATTTAATTTTTTTCACGTCCTATTTCATTCCGGTCTTGCAACATTATTAAATAAGTTACTTTTTAATAATCTTGCGACTTTGCGCCATTTTTACTTTAGAGTCTTCATAGTTTTTTTTAACTGATTTTTTTATTATTTGGTGAAAATTTTATTATGGAAATTTTCTTATTTCTAGTAAATTACGTACGTATGCATGTGAGATTTTTTGTGCAGTTAAGATGAATTATTTAAAAATCAGCTCTTAAAAATTAGCACTCAATTGTATAATAAATATAAGCATTTACTTTAAAAAAATAAATTAATTCATTATTCGATACTTAAAATAAAACTTATTCAAAATCTATTTAACTTATTATAATAAAGCACTTTAGATTTTTAAGTATTCCTTTCCGGCTGGGCATCGGCAACACCAAAGGCAGATATGAAAACATTAACAACTGTTACTATGAAAATACCGATAACTGTATAATTATTAATTTTATTTGCTCGACAAATCTCCTTCTCGCGTTTAACATTATATTTGCTATTTAATATTAAACCAACTCCCACCGCAATCTGCAAGAAAAATAATGAACATTTTGATTTCTCTATGGTAGTTTTATAATATTAATAGTTATTTACTTGGAAAATTATGCTTAAGGAAATAAAAACTAAACTGGGGTAATAGTAGGGATGCCGTTTATATGATTCTAGTACATATCGTAACTGATTTGCATTGGCTGACAGCAAGGCCAAATCCATCATTCCCTGCGCCAACGTCTTTTTGTGTTGATAAGCATTGATGTCAGGTATGGCTGTACTAACTCCATTGATATCCACAAAACCAGTGCTGTTGTAATCGGGAAATGTAAAACTGGGACGTCTTGAAGAAGGTCTGGCAGGATGATGATTTGGTACAACGGCATTTTCATCGCCTGGCAGTAAACCATCATCGACGCCTATTCGTGGATCTGTAAAAGAGGGTCGATCATCGTATTCATCATCGTCATCAGTTTCAGGAACTGAATTTACACAGGAAATAAGCAAAATAAAAAGAAAATAAGAAAATAAAAAATAAAAAAACAATTATGCAGGGATTTTGGCATTACAAAAAGGTGTAAACATAGTTTTACTCACTTGCTTTAGGAATACGGGGTACGCGACCATCAATGACATCTATGTCTGAAGGATGATACAATTCGTACTTCTATAAGCAATTAAAAATAAATAATTATATATGTATGTATGTAGGTAGTAATTAATATTTATAATCAGGAATATTTTCTTAATAATTCGTGTTATACATAGAATGAATTATTGTTAAAGAGTGTTTCAGCAATTTTGCATGAATTTTTAATGAAAAGGAATATGAGAAATGGTTTTGTCTTGCATACAATTATTGATTTACCATCGGTAAATGCATTTATAGGCATAACTATTCACTTTTGTTTTCCTTTATTTCATTTATGATCAGGTTAATTCTAAAGTTTAGTTTAACTTTTCTTGCGTTGGTTAATAAACTATTTCACTCTACAATAATAATTGAAAATATTGAACTTGATGAGCACGACCACAAGAAATTATTTCTGATTAAAGTGCATTATATCGAGCCTTATTTTCGATTTTATCCTAAGCGACATGTAATCGAAAATGTACTTTTTTATATAAATTAAAATTTTATGGGCCTACCCATAGTTTAGAATTAACTTTTAAGATACATATACAGGGTGGCCCAGAAAGACCGAAGTGGTGTAAATTCCTTATAACTTTTTATTTAAGACATATTTTTTTAATTTTTTGTTTTTTAAATACAGTAAATTTATAGGGAATATTTTTAGATTAGTTGTTAAAAATGATATCCCGCAAGTGGAGGCCATTTTCTGCTTCGCACAAATGATCTCTTTTCAACACATTTTGCATGACCTTTCGCAAAACTTCCGGTGTTATGTTGTTAATTTCGTCTGGAATATTGGTTTTTAATTCCTCAATAGTCCTAGGCTTATTAACATAAACTTTCCCTTTTAAATAACTCCAAAGGAAACAGTCTGGAGCGGTTAAATCCGGGGAACGCGGAGGCCAATTAAAATTGCTTCTACGCGAATTTATTCTTTCCCCAAAGATGTCGCGTAAAATAGCCATTGTGGCCCTCGGAGTGTGCGCTGTGGCTCCATCCTGTTGGAACCATATTTGCGGATGGTATTCCACGGCTGGCCTTACAAAATTTTCCAATATGGCCCGATATCGATCACCATTGATGGAAATGGCGACATCTCTTTCATTTTCCAAAAAATATGGACCAATGATCCTTTCTGAAGAAACACCGCACCAAACAGTACACTTAACTGGGTGTAATTGTCGTTGATGAAGTACTCTCGGGTTTTCCTTAGCCCATATCCTAAAGTTTTGCTTGTTAACAAACCCATTTAATTGGAAATGGGCTTCGTCACTCATAAATAAGTTATGAATAATGGAAATGGAAAGAGCACATTTGTGCGAAGCAGAAAATGGCCACCACTTGCGGGATACAATTTTTAATAACTAATCTAAAAATATTCCCTATAAATTTACTGTATTTAAAAAACAAAAAATTAAAAAAATATGTCTTAAATAAAAAGTTATAAGGAATTCACACCACTTCGGTCTTTCTGGGCCACCCTGTATTTCGCTGGCTTAGAGTGCAAACCTTCTAACTCACTTCAACCAAATTTTACAGGAGAGACAAAATACTGTTAACATTTTCTATACATAGCTTTAGAAACTAGTCTAATGGAAAAAGGTTTTTTTTTTTGATATCTAGAGTTTCAAATTAAAATAAATATTTTATGCAATCGATGCGTGGTCTTTTTATACCCTTTACCAAAAAATGGTAAAAGGGTATATATAGGTTTGTCATTCCGTTTGTAATTTCTACAATATTAATAACCGACACATAAAGTATATATATTCTGGATCCTTATGCATAGGGAAGACGAACAAGCGATGTCCGTCTGTCTGTACGTGAAATCGGTTTTCCCAAGCTCCCAGAAGAGCTAGCGACTTCGTTCTTGGACTGGTGTGTCAGAAATTTTCCGAAAACTTTTGCTATTGAAAATCAGCAAAACTCACTCAAACTCAACTTACCCATAGAAAATAACTACCGAAAACAAGTTTTTATTACTTTTTTATTAAATTAACTTATTTTATACTTCGGTATGAATAAAATTGGTATTTATAATTAAAAAAAATTTTAAAATTTAACAAAATAAAAAAATGTTTCCAGGGTTGGAAAACTTTAACTTTTTTCCTAATAATTAAACATATTTCATGTTTTAGGAAGAAGGCTATTTTCTCAGGAACGGTAAAAGCTACGGGTCTGAAATTTGGACAGTGTATGCAGAACCTTGGTCGCTACAATAACAAATATATAAAAGCTAAAAATTAAAGGGTGTTCCAAAATGAGTGACGAAAACTTTTAAAATCCCATGTAATATACATACAATTGTATGTACATATGTATATTGACAATTGAAATTTGTAAAATTAGTGTATTTTTATATAGGCTACAACAATTAACACTAAAATTAAAAAATTTAAATTAAAGGGTGGTCCATCAGTTAATGAAATTTTGACTTTAATTTTGACAAATTGCTATATCTTGGAAACAGTAAGAGTTAAACTCTTGAAATTTTCAAAAACGGTCAAACTAAAAAATCCGAAAATTATAAAATCGCCAAAAATGTAAAATAATCGCCAAAATGAAAAAAAACGCTAGAATAAAAAAAAAGCCAAAAACCGAAAAAAATCGCCAAAACAAAAAGAAATGCTTATGCAAACAAAAATCGCCAAAAATTAAAAAAAAAATCGCCTAAATGAAAAAAAACCGCCAAAATCAAAATAAAATCGCCAAAACGAAAATAAATCGCCAAAATTAAAAAAACGCTAGAATTAAAAAAAAAGCCATAAACCGAAATAAAATCGCCAAATCAAAAAAAAATTGCTTATATGAAATAAAATCGCCAAAAATTAAAAAAAATTGCTTATATGAAAAAAATCGGCAAAATCAAAAAAATCACCAAAACGAAAAAAATCGCCAAAATTAAAAAAACGTCAAAAACCTAAAAAAATCGCCAAACCGAGAAAAAAAGTGTCAAAACAAAAAAAATTGCCACAAAAAAAATAAAAAGAAATTAAATATATAACAAATAAAAAAAATGCCTAAATGAAAAAAATCGTCAAAATCAAAAAAATCGCCAGAACGAAAAAAAATCGCCAAAATTAAAAAAAAAACCGAAAAAAATCGCCAAAACCAAAAAAAAATTGCCTATATGAAAAAAAATCGCCAAAATTTAAAAAGCACCAAATTAAACATAATACCAAAAACCTAAAAATTGCACTAGAAAAAAAAGTATGAATTTTTTTCACAAAATGAATATGTACCTACATATCTCGGTGCTTATGTATGTATCTCTATACCACATAAACGCACTTTGGTAAAGGGTATATAAGATTCGGCACAGCCGAATATAGCACTCTTACTTGTTCTTTATCGAACGGCATTAAAATCTATTATCTTATAAAAAG
Source organism: Tachina fera (assembly GCA_905220375.1). Classification (NCBI taxonomy): domain Eukaryota; kingdom Metazoa; phylum Arthropoda; class Insecta; order Diptera; family Tachinidae; genus Tachina; species Tachina fera. The sequence goes on along the minus strand of LR999964.1, from coordinate 46,525,052 downwards.
TGGATTTAGCAGCTTTACACTCTAAGCCGACGATTTGTCATATTAATATTTATATATATCGAGCCCTTTTTTGGATTTTATCGTAATTGACATTTTATCGAAAATAGACTTTTTTATGGAATTTAAAATTTGATGGGCCTATCCATAGTTTAGAATTGTCAAAATGCCAAAATTGTTGATAACTTTTAAGATAAGGACTGTACAATCTTGTCGTAAGCAACAATTTACTAATTTGCATTCGCAAATTATTCGCTTACTTTTGCTATTTGCATTCGCTAAAGTATGCGAATATTTCAAGCGAATTCTAAAGACAAACAAATGTACTTCTTTTACGAAAATAGTTTACGATTAATAAACGGCAAAAGCCAGCATGATAAAGATACATATACTTACAAGTAAAGCATTCTAATAAAAGCTTTACAATTTTAGCGGAAAACTTTTCTATAAATAACTTCTCATAAGTATCAAAATTAAACCAAAATCCATCAGTTTTTGAAAAAAAGACAGTGTTTCCTTTGCGCGAAAATATTTTCTACGTAAGAGATTACTTCGTTGTAAATTCCACGGGGAACAAGTGCCACTCATATTATTCGGCATGAAAACTTAAAATATTGAAGAAATATTTCATATGTTTTTCCCACCTCTACTTCTGCAACTTTTTTTATGAACAATTCATTCCAATTATTTTAAATAATCGGTTGATTGCCTAACATTTCGTAATTTTTTTAAGTACTATCTATACTTATTTTAATATGATTTTATATACCTTTCTGTTTACGAACTTTTAATTTTAATAAATTAATAAATATTTGCTAAATTCAAGACTTAACTACAAAAGACAAAACTACTTCATGTTATTATACAAATTTATTTTCATGTGATTTTTTACCGTATTTAATATTTGCATTCGCATTCGCTTTCGCAAAAATTAAAATGTATTATTCGCTTTCGCATTCGCTAAAATGGTATTCGTTACATCCCTACAATTTACGTACAAAAACAAATTGAATATTAAAAAAAAACCTGCATAAAAAATTTAATTTTTGTCGCTTACGATAAAATCGAAAATAAGGCTCGAAATGTAAGTGCAATCAATAAATTTCATTTTATATTAATCCATATTTGCTTTATAGTTTAGAAATAATTGATATAATTTTCATTCTTGAAAATGATTCATTGAAACTTAAAGTAAATAAATACTAGATAAGCATATCGTTAGAGAAAATGTAAACTGGCCCTATAAAACTAAAAATTTTAATTTTTTTTAATTTTTGTTTATCCCGGTCTGGTAAGTCAGAATACATCTCCATGCGAAATTTCAAACTCTCCCAGCAATAAATAACGATTTAATATCATGACAAATATTTTTGTAAAACATTTCAAAACGATCCACCCAGTGAATATGTATATTCCTCTTAATATTTTACATAAATCTTCTAAACACATCACATAATCAAAATACAAAGGTTCCTAGCAAACAAATTCAGATTTGGAAGCATTTGATAACAAAAGCTTCAAAAAATGCTTCTGAAAAGTACTAACGTAAGGCGGGCTCTGACAAAAATTATATTTTATTACTTCTGTGCAGCACTTTAGTAAGGCAATAAAATTTTATGGCTTTTTCGAAGCTAAATGTATTGCTTCTAGCTGGGTCATCTCGAACAAAAAAATGCCTTATTCATGCGCAACAGCAAGTGATTCCGTAAGATTGTCTCCCTTACAAAAACACTTTTGATAAGCAGTAATTTTTGTATTTCTTGTATCTTTTTGTATCTGTATTTTTTCGACTTCTCTATCAGAATCATTGCTGTGACTTGTTATTTTTGTTTTTTTCCTTGTAAAAAAGTTGTCATAGAGAAGTTGGACTGTATATTTAAAAAAGCAGCAAGCTACTCTTAGATAGAATTTGATTTAAAAAAAAACTTTTTATATGGTTACTAATATTTTGATCTACACTGTATAATCATCCAATGACCTTATATTTGTCTGAAAAATTTTGTGAATACAGTTTTGTATTGAGTTAATCATTAACTCCTTTTTTTAAATTTTGAAATGACGCATTTATTTATTCCATAAAGAACGCTTTCATGACCATATGCTTTTTTATAATTGTAACTACATAATAAATAACTTTTAAGCGAGTATTAATGGAAAAGATTAGATCATTTTTATCTTCGCTAAATGGAAATGATCCACAATTTTTTAAAGTAAATTAAGTGATAATAAATATTTAGAAGTCTTTTGGTGTATTTGTCGATTTTTCTCTATACAAAAAAATAAGTTGAAAAATAGTGATTTCCTGGTGAGGAACAACGCTGCACAGTGTCGTAAGGGCGGGCATAAATGCAAAATGTCAAAAAAAATTTAAACTATTAATATCGTTTTGTTAAGCGCACTACAGGGAATAAAAAAAACAGAAAGAAGAAAGAATTTTTTTTTAAATTGTAAATTTTTCTGGAATTTACGGCTGTTCAAGTTTGATAATTTTTAGTTAGAGCTACTAAATTGTAAAAATGTCTAAACTTTTACATCCTTATGCACATATAAGAAAAAACGGGCATGAATTTAGTATAAGTGTCAAAATTGAACTAGGTTTTAACGAGTTCCTCCATACAATTTGAGATTAAAAATCGGAGCGTAATGTAGCTTTAAACCATTATTAAATTTTAGCGTGATTTTTAATGTTTAATTGTATGGAGGAACTCGTTAAGATCATGTTTAATTTCGCCACTTATGCCAACTTCATGTCAGTTATTTCTTATACATAAGGCTGTTAAAGTGTTAATTTTAAAACGTGTAAAACAATTAATGGCGAATGCTATGTCATTGCTTCCCTGTAGTGTAGCATTTGAAATTGCCCTCATGTCTTAAAAGTTCTTATAAGACGTCTGGTGCAGGTCTTTAATATACACGTACACCAATACATTCATCGCGCTTCGTTTATACTGCGACAGCATTTATTATTGTTTTAGTATAAAGCATGCCACGGGAGTACATTTAAAAAACATGATGTATTTACATTTCAAGACTGCTTACGCAGGCCACTAGTGTATATGACTGTTAACAAGCGATGTCGCCAAGACGTCTTGTTTATAACAAACAATGAAATTAAGTACTGTTGATACATGTATACTTGTTATTTTGCATATTGTACGTTCGGGTGTGTGTGTAAGATTTAGATGGTACGCTATTATGTTTGTTTTTAAGGGAGGTTTTTAAAAGCAAGCGCACACAAGTCATGTAAATGCATGTGTGCGTTTTTATGTGCGCAGAAAAATAAAAGAGCAATCACAAATTATGTAGGTATGTATGTATGTACATACATGACGTTTGTATACGCGCCAATGAGAGAAAAAAGCACAAACACCACAAATTTTTCAGTCTCGAACTATTTTCTTCTTTACTCTTATACCTGCAATAAGTTAAACAAATGTATTGCCGACAACGTTGGTTAGCGTTGGTTTCAGAAGATTTCCCTGTAGTAAAGCATTTGAAATTGCCCTTATGTCTTAAATGTTCTTATAAGACGACTTGTGCAGGTCTTTAGTATGTACTACAAGTGGCAATATGGTATAATCGCTTAAGTCGACTTAAGCAAATTTACCTTTATTATGCTTCAAGTAAGTACAATCGTGCCTTACAGGCTTTTAATCTCTTAGCGGTAGTGTCAAAACTTCCGTAAAAATACACTTTTCTTAAGCCGTCTTGAGCGATTATTCCATATTGCTACAGATATTATTTATGTACATTATTTATTTTATTATGCAATTTTGTCGCTTTGATTTTTTATAAATGAAATGAATTTATTTCGAAGCCGATAGAGAGCAAGTAAATTCAAAATTAACATTATAATTCCAGAAATGCGGTTTATTTTAATTACTTATGAAATTCTTATCAAACCGACTTTATTTATATGTGTACATATGTATGTATGCATACATTAGGGTTAGGAATTTCCTTTATATTTTAGATGTCTTAGGAAACGGGAAAAAAATTCAATTCAAGGTTTTACGCGAAATTTTTTTGTGAAAAAAGAGTGTAAATTAAACTAGTGTTCATTACTGAAATAATATGAGCAAACTCTTAGTGTCCATTTATTGAGTCATGAAAATTAAGTGCTTAGAATTAGAAAATTACAAAAATCGTGCAAAGTAACGTTCTTTGAATATTTACTCAAAAGTGGCATGAAGTCTAAGTGTGTTTTGTGCCAACAAACCAGCATCTCTAGACAAATTGGAGCAAAATTAAACAGAATACTCTGCATCCGAACAAAAATTTTAAGTTTGAAAATTTATATAATTTTAGTATATCACTTCAAGGTCGTGCACTTAAAAAACACTCTTATATGTATTCACATTACGTGCCTTATTTAGTTTTATTGTTTAAATGGAACTTTTTTACTTCCTGTTTCCTGGGAAATCCAAAAAAATGGGGAAACACAAAACTCTGCGGGCAAGTTTTCTTTGTGTGCTTACACGTAATATTAATTTAAAAAATTTTTTTTAAAGTGCATTTTATAAATTTGATAGCACTTTCTTGTAAATAAATATTTGCTTAAAGAAATTTTAGCTGTAATGTAGAAATCTTCCAAAAAAAGTTTTGTTATCTGGTTACAACTTTTATTCGTGTGTGCATTTTCTTATTAGCCAAACAATATATGTATACATACATACATACATACATACATAGATGTGTATGTATGCGTGTATGCACATAAATGCATATTTAATTTATGTGCATAAATATTTTATGTATGATTAATAATTAAAACGAATATAAAACAAAAAAGCTTATATGTACATAAAATTGTTTAATGTTTATTTTTGTCCCCATAAAAACATCAATCAATAATTAATTCTAAACACATTTCTTTAATAAATAGTAAATAAAAATGTTGCTTACATGTTCGTTTTTATTATCTGTTAGATTTTCCTTGTGTTGATTTGATTTGTTGCTGTCCATTTCTAAAATTATCTGTTTTTGATCCGTCATGATGTTAATAAAATTCGCAAGAATTGCTTTACTTATTCTAAAAATTTTTTTAAATACTATATGTATGTACTATGTAGGTATGTAATAATTTTTCGCATGAAATTGTTTCCACTTCAACAGCTTAAACGTCCTTACACACATACATACATACATATAACGAAGTAATTTTAGCTGCGTTATTTCTTTGTTGTGTTTTGTATTTGTTATGCACTTGTATATTTTAAAAATAATTATTAAACTGTGAACTTATTTTATATATTATTTTTATACCGCGTAACACGTTCTGGCAGTATTAGCAAACTTTGCAAACTGAACATTTGATGCTGCATGTTTATTTTTGAGTCTTAATGTCTGAATTTCATTGCCAATCGCATAGAGATCTTTGAACATTATGAGAATATTGCGCACTCATTAACTGGTTATTTCTCTTAGCCAGATGTTCTCAAAAATTCTTAACATATTCTTTTGTTTATATGAACCAAAACGAAGAAAAAACTATAAAAATCACATAAATTTCTTTCCCGAATGAGCAATAAAATTAGCAGTATGTAGAAATATGTGTAAAACTTTCATTATTAAAACAAACATACATGCATACATACATATGTACTGTTATGTATGTATGTATTTATATTTTCTACTCCTATTATACAGATTTTTTTGCAATTATTTTATACATATTTTAATTTTTTTCAACTATACAAAAAAAATTAACGCCTTTAATTGAAAAAATAGAACTAATCAATTAAGAAGTTAATGTAATTAATTTTTAATCAAACGTTTAGTTCATTTAATCAAATGTTCAATTAAACTTTTAATAAATTAAATTTTTAAACAAAAGTTTAATAGACCCAATTAAATTTGTAATTTGATTACTTTTATATTTTTTTTCAAATAAAGAACAGAAGAGAAAGAAATTGTCTATGCACATACTATAACAACGCTCTTTTAAAAAAAGTTTTTTTTTCTTTTTGAAAAAATACATTAAAAAAGTTACTTTTAAAAAAATGTACTTTTTAGAAAAGGAACTACTACATACAAAAGGAATAAATTTTAATTGTTGGAAAAATTACTTTTTGGGAATTGCTTGGCAAAAATAATTTTTGGAAAAATTACTTATTGAAAAAAGTCCATAAGGTACTCTTTATCAGGAATGTGCTGAAAATTACTTCATACTAAAGTGATTCGAAATCACTGAAAATGTGTTCTGCGCACAAAAATCTTTGAGATCTCTTGGTTTGAAATCGGTCAACTAACTGCCTTACGATATAAAATTACTTGGTGGTTTTTGAAGCATTTTACTTTGAATTCCGTAATAAAACTATTATATGTATACACACACCATATGATTTGTTCTTTATTTGTTTTTGTAATAAAATTAATTATTTTACACAAAAGAACACTAAAATTTACAAATTTATGAAACTGCTATATTTTTTGTAGACTCTTTATCAATCTTTGGTTTACTTTTCCTTTTCAGTAGTGAGCTGATATTGTTTATCAAAAGGACATTTGCAGTTGCCAGAGCAACAAAATTTTAAAGTCGTGTAGCATATGCCTAATTTATTCAACTAAATTAATCATTAAGAATAAAACTTGATCAAATTTGTTCAATAATAATTATAATTATGAAACTCGATTGGTTAATAATATTTAAGATACAATGGTTAAAAATAAGTGCAAATGGCAAAAATAAGTACTAAATACTGTGACAGCACAATAAAAGCTGTTTGCTCGTTATTTAGAACAATGAAAATCACTACTAGAAATTAAAAATCTCGTGATTTTCAGAACACCCAAAATCACTTGTGTGATTTCAAAATCGGTAGTGATTTTAAATCACCGTGATTTCAGAACATGCCTGTATAAAAGTTGAATTTTGGAAAAATTACATATTGCACTTTTTGAAAAAGGTAATTTTTAGAAAGAAATTTTTCGAAAAAAAACAAATTTTTAGTAAAAATCACGGTTGGAAAAAAACTAATGGCTCTGAATGCACTTGCTTTCAACATATTCATTTTAAGTTTCTGGAATAGAAACAGAATTATTGCCTTAACTACTATTGCCTTAACTACGTAAATAAGATTGGGAGCCACTACTCGTACAATAAAGATTCCCATTCAATGTTGGATATATTTATGTATAACCCACATACATTGCATGATTCAAAACCTCAGGAATAAAAAATTTTTAAGAGAACGAACTACATACATATGTACATACGAGCACATACATAAATATGCAGAAGTACATTCATATCGATCCTTATTTTCGATTTAATCGTAAGTAACCAAAATTGAGGTTTTCAGTGGAAGGTTTTTTGTATAATATTGAAATATGTTTTACATACGTAAACTTTCGCTTACGATAAAATCTTATAGCGTTTATCTTAAACGTTATCGACAAGTTTGCCTTTGTGATCCGATCACTCTAAACCATGGGTGGGGACTAATAAAATTTTAGTTTCAATAAAAAAGTAAATTTTTTACTACATGTCGCTTACGATTAAATCGAAAATAGGGATCGATATATCTATATACATATATGAACATACATAGATACATACATACATGTTTAAGTATGCAGAAGCGAAAAGTACATACAACAAAATAAATCACTACTAAACCGTTCTGAGAATAAAATTTTTAAACAAAAGGCAACAAAGTTAATTAAATATATGTACATACACATTGCATATGTATGTATATGTACACATTATGTATATTTATATGTATGTATGTATGTATGTATGTATGTATATACATATATTTCAAATGCATCAGCCATAATCCGATTTCGAATATACAAATTCTAATTACTAAAATTCACAGTTGAAAACCAATTAATTACAATTGGACTTATACACTACCATGTTCACTTATTTAGTTGAAATATTGATTTCACACCATTGTTACCGATACGAAAAATATTGTTGAAGGGGTTTTCCCTGTGGAGACACACTCAAAAATTAGCTACGATATGACTAATTCCAATTTCATAATTTGATTTCCAGCAACAAAATTAATCTAAAGCGATTTTTGTGCAGCTAATGGAGATTTTTGTTTGGTTTGATTTTGTTTTACAAATTTTGCTTAACACAGAACTGGTTTTTTTTATTGTTATAAGCATTATTCTTTTTATTTTCTTTTTCTACACCACGTTCAGTTGTTGAGGGCCGGCCAACATTTAAATGGTGAAATAAATCGGATTGCTACACAACGCGTAAGGAAAAAATAAAAATATTTTTTTTTCATTTACCACAACAACGACATAACTAAAAATATGGCATTTTTAAGTTAATAGTTATATGCATACTAATATTTAGTCTACTCAACTATTGAGTGAAAAATTAAATTTTCTTTCCCCCATTAAGTTGTGCGTAAATGGAATACTGGTCTTCTGGGAAACTAGTTTTTTTTGAGCTATGACGTTTTTAAAGTAAATGAGAGATGTACATACATGCACACATAAGTGCATAGGCACTTGTTCTCTTGAATTTTTAATGAAAAGGTAGCGTGTTAGTTAAGCATTCATAATATATAGTGCAATTAAAAAAGGTAATTACCCTGCTAGTATTTTTGGAAATTTTTAATTAAACTTGATTCTTTTTTAATACTTTCCAGTGATCAAAAAACAAGAATATGCGCTCGTTTTCTGAGCATAAAAGATAGCTTTGTCGGGAGAAAATGGTACCCTACATGCGACTCTTCTTGAGGAGTCTTTTATTACCTGCTTTTCTGATCAGTTTCGACTCATTTATGACTCATATATTTTAAAATAAATAAATAAATTACTTTTAAAGCATAAGCACGACTCATTTTCGAGTATTTTTTCAAGCGCGCAAGTGTTTAATCAGTTTTTAATCGTCAAAAGTACTCGAGGAAGACTTAGATGGGTGATTTTTGATAAAACAATCTTCCAAATGCTAGCAGGGTTAAAAAGAATAATTAATCTCTATATACATACATACATACATATGTATGTGTAATAGTGATGCACGAATATTCGTATTCGTATTCGAGTTGTCGAATATTCGGCCATTTTTAGGCGAATACGAATGTATTCGTATTCGCTAAATTCAGGCGGATGCGAATACAAATGTATTTGTATTCCTCAAATTCAGGCGAATACGAATACGAATATTTTTCCAAAGAAATTAAATAAGCAATGCATTAATCCTAAACGAAATTTAAAAAAATGACTTAAAATTTTAGTTTAGAATATCATTTGAAATATTCGTATTTGCGAATATCAAAAATTGACATTCGTTACATCACTAATGTGTATATACGAGTACATATATATGTACAGATTAGTTAAACAGGGTATACGTCGGGAAGGTATACCACTCGCAGTAATTCCATTGTAATCCAGACTGTATGCCGTGTGACAGCGTCTTGTTGTTACCACATGTTAATCAAGCCTAAATCATGCTGTTGTGGCGTTAAAAAGTTTTCAATCATATCACGATATCGCTCCACATTCACAGTTACCGTTAAAGAGGTAAGATCCAATGAATAGCACACCAGGCTGTCACATTTAATGGATGCAAAGGTGACTGATGAATAATTTGATGGTTTACCGTTGCCGACTATTCTGTTTATTCACGTATCCATTCAACTGAAAATGTGCATCGTTACTCATTACGATTTTTTCATGAAAATCGGCGTTGTCATGGCTAAGCAGTTTTAACGATTAAAACACGTTTTTTTTTATTATTATACTATATATATATATATATTATATTATATTATTATAATTTACCGCGTGTCTACTTTACGACTGCCAAACATGAGCTGTCAAGACTAATGTTTACCAAAATGGAGGCAAAAAAAAAGTAGTATTCCTTACCGACGGACACCCTGTACTATGTTCGATAGTTTTTTAAACCATAGTGAGTGTGAACTTAAGCCGAGATCCCATTATCGGTACAATGTACCGACGAGTCAAAGTATTCCATCCTTTTTATTGTAGTTTTTTTTTGTTAATAACACTGTGCTAGTTCAAAAATGTAACAAGCGGGGCACCTGGTGGGTAAACCTAATTCGAGTACGCTGAATCCAATGGTGCTAACCATTTTTTTTAGGTTAGCGCTCGTTTAAAAAATAATTCAGATTGAAAATACGGTTAAAATCACCTAAAACCCGCAATTTTATCCAGTTTTCTAATATTTATTCATTTTTATGTCAATTAAAAGAACATATTATGGATGAACATGCGTCCTAAAAATATGTTTTGAAAAAAAAAATTGCAAAAAAATGAAAAAATGTCCCCAATTAAAAAAATTTCCCCAAAAAATTGACGCGAAAAATTCGAAAAAAAATTAAAAATTTTTTTTCCAAAAAGTTTTCTTAGGACGCAACTTCATCAATACAATATATATTGACATAAAGGTTAATAAATAGTAGAAAGCTAGGAAAAGTTGTGATGTTTAGGTGATTTTAACTAGGTATGTAACGAATATCGATACCGACTTGATACGGCGATAAATTAAATTCTTAAATTTTTTAGAGCTGTTTTGAACAAAAAATTAAATTTTCAATGATTTTTTTGCATAAAAACTAAGAGAAATAACATATTAGCGGTTTTCACGCTTGGTAGTTTTTTTAAAACCCTTTTGAATTTAAAAGGTTTTTTGTGGAAAAGCGTGAACGACTTTTTTTTGTCGATGTAAATAATTTTAAAGAGCTGATTTTTCTTTTCATTATTTGAAATTATAGAATAACAAAACAAAAAGTAAAGTAAATGCCTAACAACGGAAAAAGATAAAATTGTTGAGTTTTCGGAACAAAATGCAGGGGACCAAATTAAAGATACGTAAGAGTGTGATATTAGCATTGGTGCCGCTTTCAAATATTTCACATTTATAAAAATAAAATCAGTTTTTCAAAAATATAAACATAAATCCATTTATTTCTTTAAACTTTTATTTCGAATTTTACTATTTATAGGTTTAGTAATTTTTTCAATACGATTAGCAATTTTTCGCTTTTTTTTCGCGATTTTTCGCGTTTTTCGAGTTTTTTCCAAACTTTTTATATTTTTAATGACTCGCGAGTTCTTATAAATGCTAGCGCTTGCTTTCGATTTTGCAAATTTTCGCGATTTTTTGCAAAGTTCGCAATAAAATCGACATTTTGCATTTTTTTGAGTTTCCTAAGAGTTTTGCGGATTTTTAAATACTATTAGACTTAGATAATTAGATAATTTTTTGCGAATTTCCGCAGTTTTCGCGATTTTTAGCGAATTTTTTGCATTCCTTACAGTTTTGGTAATTTTGTATCAATAGTATGGATTGTTTAAAATTTTGCAACTTGCGATTTTTTGCAAATTTCGCGATAAATGCGACTTTTTTCATGCTTTCAGCTTCCAAAGAGTTTTGTCTATTTTTAAAAAATATTAGACTTTGTTTTCATCCCGCTGTTAATGTGTTTTTGTTAATTTTCGTGATTTTTGCGAATTATTTGCATTCGTTAAAGTTTTAGCGACTTTTAATCAATTTTATTGCTTATTCATAATTTTGCAAATTCTCGGTATTTTTTGGAAAGTTCGCGATAAAAGCGGCTTCTTGTGTGTCTTTTAGCTTCCTAACAGTTTTGAAGATTTTAAAACATTATTAAACTTTGTCATCATTCCGCTCCGCTGTTAGAAATTGTTTGCGAATTTTCGCCAATTTGTCAATCCTTACAGTTTTATCGATTATTAATAAATTTCAAATTGAAATATACTTATGGCAATATGTCGAATCATAGAATTCTTGGATTTTTAATCAGTATTATGGATTTTATAAATTGTACAATTGACTTGTACAATTACAACACATAATATGCTACTGCTGCTTTTGGTCTTGCTTTTTTTTAAAAGTATAGTAAATTATGTTTCAATGTATTTTGTTGTTGTGGTCTTATAATGTAGTATCTTTAAAAGGACTGTTAATTTTACAAGGGTACTTTACTACGAAGCGTGAAAACCCCTATTAAAAGCACAACATAAAGTCTAAACAATAAAATTAAACGTTTCTTTTGTTTTGCTTTGCATTATAGTAGTGAAATATTCTTTCTTTAAAAAAAAATCATTTTTTTTGTTAATTTCAGAATGAATTCAAATTTCAATTTTAAATACATATTAATAATCTCTTAAGCTTGGTACTCTGTTCAACATTTCACGTGAAATGTTGACATAACCCATATAAAAAAAAATCACATGAAATATTGATGAAAAAATGTTGCTAAGCTTGTACTCTGTTCAAGTCGTGAAAAACTTCTGAAATGTGTCTGGCAACATTTTCTTGCCATCTGTGAAATAATGTGACTGGCATTTATTTCGCCCAAAATATTGACAGCTGAGGTTTTTGTTTACAAAAGTCGATCAATGTTGCGTACTTCTAACCAATAAAAACGAAAATTTTTTGGGAAAAAGCAATATGAAATAATCAATGTTGCTGAAAATTTTTCACAACTTCGAACAGAGTACTAGGCTTTACACTATAATTTTGTATAATAAAAGGTTTTGTTAATTTTAACTTGAGTTCAGTTATCGATATGCGTATCGATATCGGAATTGGTATCGGCTATATTTCTTTTTGAGTTTCGGTATCGGATCGGCAAAACGGCCTATCGTTACATCCCTAATTTTAACCGTATTTCCAATCTGAATTATTTTTTAAACGAGCGCTAACCTAAAGAGATGGTTAGCAACCATCAGGTCCTCCGCTTGTTACAAAAAAAAGGTCCGAATGCGAGCACAGTGTAATTATTCAAATTTATTTTTTCCCCTTTGCACGATTTTTTAAAATTAAAGAGTTGTTTAACACCGGAAAAAGAAACAAAGGTTGCCACAAGAATTAAGAATACTAGTGATTGCCATATATGTATTTGTGTTATGTTTGGCAGCACTTTAACTTTCAGTTTACTTTGCAATATTGCCAGCTTAGCATTTTCAACGGAAAATGTACCTTCTATTAGTGTTTTCACACTGAAATTTTAAACCTGATTTAAATGTTAAGACCATAAACAGCTGATTTTGCATTTGTTAAATTCAGGTTTTAACTCAAAAGCTGTCTAATAACTACTTTGCTCAAAAATAAAATAAATCTCCCGCAGGAACGCGTGTCTTTGTTGTTGTATTTGTTTCTGCTTTTTATAACAATTATTTGACAAACTGTACAACAACTGTTTTTGTGTGTATGAAAAACCCGGAAATTTTACAAGGCGTTGTAAAATGGAAATTATTTTATATATCGAGGGTTTATATTCAAAAAGTGCTATCTGCAATTCTTGAATATTTTAGCAGACAAATTAAAACTGTTATTTTCTCGAAGTCCAAGAGCAATAACTGTATTTGATTAACATTAGTAGAATTAAGATGTCTTCTGTAAATGGTACTATTCATCAAAATTTAGTTATAACCCTTGCACTTTGAGAAAATAACAGTTTTTTGCGCTTTTCTAAAATTGTCAAGCATTGCAGATAGCACTTTTTGGATATAAACCCTCGATATTTTAAATAAATTTTGTAAATAAACATTTTAAAATTATGGAAGTAGTAATAGAAAGTGAAGAAGTGCTGTCTAATAGCTTTGCTCAAAAACAAAATAAATCTCCTGCAGAAATGCGTGTGTTTGTTGTTGTATTTTTTCTGCTTTTTATAACACTTATTTGACAAACTGTACACACAACTGTTTTTGTTTTTATGAAAAACACTGAAATTTTACAATGCGTTGTAAAATGGAAATTATTTTATATTTTGTAAATAAATATTTTAAAATTTTTTAACTAGTAATGCAAAGTGAAGAAGTGCTTGGAAATCAAGTTATTGTATATAAAAATGCACAAATACATCACAAAATAAAACTTTTATCGGCGGATGTGTGTTAGTCATGTCATCTATTTTCATTTCCCAGAGGTCAATGAAAATATTTACGTTGTTTTCCTTAAAAAAACTCTTTTTTTCCATAATTTTTTGTTTATTGTTGCCGCTGCATTAATTTTTAAGTTGAAAATCTTTCAAGCGAAATCTATTGTTGTTCACTGGCATATACATACATTGTCATTTGCTTCCGGTCTGTTTGACTTGGCAGCACTAAATTTAGCACGTTAAAACCAACTTTTTTCATTGAAAACACTATAAATGTATTTATGCTTTACCCTCTGAATTATTACTGCAAATCAAAACGTTTACATATATGACATTGTTTGTTAAGTTTTTCTATATGTATTTGCAGTGGTTCCTCTTCATGTATTTGCTGTAGCTTGATTTGAATAGGGTTTCATTTCCAATATTTTTTTAATATTTTAATGTCAAAAACAACTATTAAAACTTGGTTTTATCATTCAAATTGTTTTTGTTAAAACCAGCTTAAACCCATTTTTGAAATGCAACCGTTTTTGCTGCAAAATTCAGTGCTGCCAAGTTAAAATGAGCGGAAGCAGCTCATAATGTTTATGCCAAGCAATAAATGTCGGTCTCCTGGAACCTGACATAAAATGACTAACTTTAACATTAACTTCAAGTTAATGTTAAGTGTAGACTGCTCAAGTTAATGCTTTTTTTAAGTTATAACATTATTGTTAGTGCATTTGTTTTAACAACTCAGTTATAACTTCAAGTTACAGCAGAATTTCATGTCAGGTGGAGACGTAGAGTAAGAATGGATACCGATTGAAAGATTTGCAACTTAAAAATTTATGCAGCTGCAACAATAATCAAAAAATTATGGAAATAAGTTTTTTGGAAGGAAAACAAGGAAAATATGTTCATTGACCTCTGGTAAGTGAAACTAGACGATATGACTGACATCCATCTGCTTATAAAAAAGGTCCATCTTATAATGTATGTATTTGCGAATTTTTATGTATATTAACTTTATTTCCTAGCACTTCTTCACTTTGTATAAGAAATAATACCTGAATTTATCAAACTTGCAGTGTGAAATAAAAATATAGATAACAGAAATTTGAGTTCTGCGCAGGGAGATTTTAATTGGATCTTTTTGATTCGCTCTCTAAATATTTTAAATGGAATTGGTTTGCATCGCTCATGATAGAAATGGCAATATACTTTGTTATGCAGTAGAGACCTGCACAAGACCATTTATAAGACCTTTCAAGACATGAGAGATTTTAAAAATGCTTTAATACAGCGAAATATTCTAAAACAAACGTCAAACAACAGTGTTCGCAAGACACTTAAATGTCTTGAAACAATTGTTTCAGTTGTGTGTCTTGCCAACAGTGTTGTTCAGCGTTTGTTTTAGAATATTTTGCTGTGGTAAAGCATGTGAAAAATTTCTCATGTCTTCAAAGATCTTATAAATGGTCTTGTGCAGGACATTATTATGTAGGTACCTATAACTTTTTTAAATATGATTTAATTTAATGTAATCCAGTAATTTCCTTTATTAGATTACTGAAGTATTCATAAAATAGGTATAATATTGGTTTACAAACCAAATTTTGTAGTTATGTACATACTAATATGCATGCACCGTGATTATTTAAAATACATATGTACATATCATTACGGAGTAAGGTAGAGTCGATTCCTGACTTTTTAAGAATTTATCAAGTCTTAAGTATTTAAATACATACATATGTACATACATATGTATGTACTAGTGATGTAACGAATGTCAATTTTTGATATTCGCGAATACGAATACGAATATTTCAAACGATATTCGCGAATACGAATATTTGAAACGATATTCGCGAATACGAATACGAATATTTTATGCAATATGATATATTAAAAAATTCTTATGAAAAAGGACTTCACACTCTTGTTGGCGTACTTTAAAGTTGATAAAAAGTACCCAAAATTATAATGATCGTCATTGAATAATATTTGAAAATTATACAAACCACAAATTTCTATAAAAAAAATTAATGTATATGTACAAACTAAAATTTTTAGTTAATATTAATTTAATCATATTTTAATTTTCATAATATTTTTTTAATAATAGCCATGGGCCTGTGGTAGAAATTAAATAAATATACTTAATAGTAACAAACCAAAAAAATTTCTCTTAAGTAGAACGAAAATAAGCAAATTAACTAACATGTGCATAATTAGTAAATAATAAACGACAATGGTAAGTCTGTTGTAAATTAGAGATGGTAAATTTGAGCTTGCGTTACAAAACACGTTTCAGCAAAATTTAAATACGATAAATCAAAACAATTCACGTATTCCATTTGCAAGAAAGTTTCGCATATAGGGCAGAAATTTACATCAACTGACACCACACACCGTGGACCAACACAGAAGAACGCTGATGATGAAGCTTTAGTGGCCTTCTAAAACGGCTGCCTGTTCCGTTCAACTATGTGTTGTCAGAATATTTACAACTAACTTTGATGTTATTTGTTCATTAATAATTATCACATGTAATTTGGCTTAAAAAGCGATACGAACTTTAAGCCAGTTCAAATCTTAAATATAAAATTTTTAGTCATTTATTTAAATTTCATTTAGGATTTATGCATTTATTTATTTAATTTCTTTGGAAAAATATTCGTATTCGTATTCAACTGAATTTGGCGAATACGAATACATTCGTATTCGCTTGAAAATTCGAATACGAATCCGAATATTCGTGCATCACTAGTATGTACATATATGAAGTTATGGTTTTGTTTCTTTTATAAATTTAACATTTCAGTGAAGAAATCTCTACCGACATCAAAAAGTATTATGTATTTGATTTGTTAATTTATTTCTGTTAATAGTTTTCGCAAAAGTTTGCGCGAGATCCAACAACAGATATAAAATAACAATGACTCCAATCAAATATTAAAAAAAACTTGATTTCAAAAAAATGATGAGTTAGGGCCTTTCTATATTAAGGTAACGATACGTAAGTGTGTATGTGGGTGTGTGTGGATGCATTTTTGCACACATATGTACGTATGTATGTATGCAAACGTGTGTGCATTTATGCATGTGTTATTAAAAATAAAAAATTATAGCGAGTAGAAAAGATTACCAATTTTTCCAATATTGAGAAGTTCAACGACTATAGATAACGGAAAATATTGTTGAAACACAATAAGATGAATTATTACAAAGTTTCGCAAAATCAAATGATAGTCATTGGCGAAGCTTGTTTCAAAGTTAAACTTTAGTGTAGATGCATAATTATGTACATATATTTATTTAAAACTAATTCATAAAAAAGAAAACAAAGTTGTGCGAACGATTATCACACGACGGTGACTAACGAACGAAGATTTAAACATTTTAAATATGCAAAGAGAACAAGATAGAAAACAAAAAAGGCTGCCAAGAGCAAAGGGACGTAAGCGTCAAGTGGTTCGTAAACCTCTTTTATCATTACAGAAGTTTGGTCAATGTGCTTTACTGACTCCTGAAGAAAATGAGCGTATACCTATTTTCCTTCATGATCTGCAGCACCTAGTAATGAAAATACTCCTTAGAAAACATTCACCATGCTCTCCTGGTAGATGGTGTACACTTAATAAGTCTCAACAACTGTCCCATACAGTCGTGGTGTGTATAGAAGGGTTATCCTTACAGCACTTCTTTTCCCATAGAAGCAAGTTTGAGAACATTAACAAATTATTTGATAAAATGTTTGAATTGTTTATGCCAAGTATTAAAAACGAAGGCAAGCCAATGGTAATGATAGAAGAGTTTATCCAAGTACTCTTAATACGAGCTCAAGCGGATGAGCTGATCGATAATTATGGTTCGCTGGAGGCTGCTACTGAGTTAAATAAAGACCCTATGCTTCTGATTGACAGTATTTTTCCTGTAGACAGTACAGCCATAAATTCTGAAAATAATGATGTAAATCCAACAGATAAGTTCTCACGCACAAAATTGCTACTCACCGTTATTCAAATGATAACCGAAGGCTATCCAGTGCCATTAACGGGAGAATTAAATAAAATATTTTCTAGCTACACCATGACTAAGGATAAATATGCTTCTGTGACGGACCGTAGTCCCTTCTTTGGTATCGATTGTATAATGTGCCGTACATCTGCATGTGTAAATGAACCGGTCCGTATTTCAATAAGAAATGAACATTTTAGAACTGTATACGACACCCTTATAAGACCCGCCAACGATATTGTCGACTATTTAACCGAATCTACCGGTATTACTGAGGAGATTTTGTCAAAAGCAACTAAAAATCTTAGCGATGTTCACAACGAAATTAGGAATATTTTACCTCCCGACGCCATTTTAGTCGGTCATTCATTGAATATAGATTTAAATGCAATGCAAATGATGCATCCGTATGTTATTGATACTAGTATTTGTTTTAATGTGAATTGCGATCGAAGGCATAAAGATGAATTAAAAAAACTTGCCTCAAAATTTCTAAACGAAACTATACAGGAACATGACAGTAGTGTTTCTCCTACGCAGAATTCAGTTTTATGCTTAAAACTTGTTAAACTGAAACTTGCCAACAGTATGAAATTTGGAGACGAGATATTATTTCAAAAATCGCGCTTACACGACGTAATACGAAATGCCAGTGGTGGTACGTTAAGAAATAATTTATTTGCTCATGCTAACGAGAGGGAGAAACGCACGGCCTTAATTTCTACCAAAACTCTACCGCCCAAAATGCTAAAAATGTTACAAAAAGCTGAAAATGATGCACCAGCCAATTTTCAAAAATGCTCAGTATCACAGAAGCTTTCATCAAATGAAAAGGCTGTAGAGAAGTGCAAAAGGAGTTTACTGGAAAATACATTGACACTTTGTAATCTTCATATTAAACCAGATGAATTACGAATACCTTTTTCCTATATCACATTGAAAAGTATAGACAAATGGATATTCGATATTTGGGAAAGTATGATAGAAAATAGCATGCTTCTTGTAGTAATGGGAAACGCTGCAGAATCTTCATCTGGTCTAGCCAAAATTGCAATTAAACGCAATTTTGCAGTTCAACGCAATATTGGATTTCAACGTAATAGTAGAGCTCAACGTAGTGTTGGAACCCAACGCAAAGTGGGTGCTCAAGGCAGTTTTCGGGGTCAACGCAACGTTGAGACTCAACACAGTTTTGGAGCTCAACGCATTAGTAGACCTCATCGCATTGTTAGAATTAAACGAAATAGTGGAGATTTGCAACCATAGTCATTTTAAAATCACCAAACAATTTATATGTATGTATGTGTGTTCACACTATGTTTGTATGTATTAATGTATAATTTTTCTGTAATATTTTAATATGATTGTTGATGAAAATATGTACCAACTTATCAGTCAAAGAATAGTTTATTAAAGTTTTACAAAAATTATAATTATTATGAAAACAACTGCACAGTAGGTGTTATTTTCCTGTATTTATATTAATATAGCACAAAACATAGGACCTATTCGTAAATGCATTACTGCTCTGCATAATACGAGCAGAATTTAATTTAAAATGTAATACAAGTTCACTTTTAATCTTTTTTATTAGTAGCTACGTTTGTGCTCCATATACTTCAGTGAAGAGCAATGATTCGTTTACGAATAGTCTGCGTGCTTTTCATTTCCTTACTTTGTGTCCCTTGAACAAAATTATTAAAGGTATTCATTTCAGTTTTTTTTTGTTGGAAAAATGTAATTTTTCTTACAACAAACACAGCAAAAAATCCACATTTTTTTTAATTTTTTTTTCCTGTTTGTTGTAAAAAAATTAAATTTTTCCAACAAAAAAAAAACTGAAATAAATACCTTTATTATAAAAATGTCTCTATTTGTTGAAAGTTTCCACACAAAAACATTTTAAAATTATATGTTGTATATGATTCAATGTCTTTTAGTTTAAAATCGTATATTTCTCGCGGAACAAAAACCGAGTATTTCATCCATAAAGCCCCATTGTGCACAGAACTAAATTAAAAGCAAATAATTAAAATTCGAGAATTTGTACCTTAGAAAATTACATACAATTTTTATTATTCACTTATATGTATGTATGTATGTACATATGTATGCTTACTGTATTAAAAAAAGAAAGAAATGCTGTTTTTCTACACAGGCAAGGTAACATCCGCTGCAAGATCTGTAACATTTCTTTTAATTGCAATTTTTGCTACACCTGATGAACACTCTGCTGCACCGCCCATTAAAACTATGAGCAAGCCATTATGTCCCATACTCTTCCAAATCTTAGATACCCATTTGTTAACGTTT
This sequence comes from Tachina fera, assembly GCA_905220375.1. Classification (NCBI taxonomy): domain Eukaryota; kingdom Metazoa; phylum Arthropoda; class Insecta; order Diptera; family Tachinidae; genus Tachina; species Tachina fera. Next base: position 46,504,887 of record LR999964.1, on the reverse strand, counting down.
TCAATTGTAGCATCGAATGAAGATGCTTGTAGCTCATCTGAAGCTATAACAAGATTGCATAGAGTCAATGCATTTTCCAATAATATTTCTTTGCACTTCCGTACAGCTTCTTTGTTTGAGGAAAGTTCGTGCAGTATGAAAGATTTCTGGGAAATCTCTTCCGTAGCATTTTTGGCTTTTTCCAATAATTCTTGAATTGTTAATGGCAGCGGATTGGCCGATATGATAGCCGTCCGTTTATCTCTTTGGGAAGCATGAGCAAACAAATTATTTTTTATCATGCCACCGCTTGCAGCTCGTATTATGTCGTGAAATCGTTTCTTTTGCATTAATATTTCATCTCCAAATTCCATACTATTGGCAAGTTTCATTTTAACAAGTTTCAAACTTGAAACGGAATCTTCAACAGAATCGTGACCACCTTCCTGTTCTTGAATATTTTCTTTTAGAAAAGTTAGGGCCAAATTTCGTAATTTTGATTTGCGATTACGTTCGCCACTCATATTAAAACAAACACTCGTGTCTATAACATAAGGATGCATCATTCGCATAGCATTTAAATCGCAATTCAATGACTGACCGACTAAAATGGCATCAGGAGGTAAAAGTTTCCGAACTTCCTCATGAACATCCTTAAGCGTTTTAGTTACTTTCATCATGATCTCTTCAGTAATTCCAGAGTAGGGAGTTAAATAATCGATAATTTTGTTGGTAGGTCGTACGAGGGTTTCGTATACCGTCTCATAATTTTCATTTACTATCGAAATACGAGTCAATTCGTTTAGTCCTTTAGACGTGCGACACATTTCACAATCTACACCAAAGAGAGGACTACGGTTCGTCACCGGTGCATATTTATCCTTAGTCATGATGTAATTGGAAAACTGTTTGTTTAATTCTCCTCTTAAGGGCATTGGGTAACCTTCGTCTACCATTTGAAGCGCAGAGAGTAGTAGTTTTGTTCGTGGAAATTTATCGTCCGGGTGCATATCATTACATTCAGGATCTATGGGAATATTATCCACAGGAAAAATGCCGTTAATCAGCAGAGTAGGGTCTTTATTTAATTCAACAGCTGCCTCTAGCGATCCGTACTTTTCGATAAGTTCACTAGCTTGGGCACATGTTAAGGGCACCTGAACAAATTCTTCAATCATTATTGTTGATTCGCCTACTTTTTTGCTACTTGGGAGTAGCACCTCTAATTTTTTGTCAAATATTTCATTAACTTTCTGAAACTTACTTTCGTTCGACAGGTAATGGTATAATGACAATCCTTCTAGGCATACAACGACTGTATGACACAATTGATGAGGCTTGTCCAAATAACTCCATCTCGCTGGAGAACATGGCGAATGTTTTCCTAACAATACTGACATTACCAGATGTTGTATATCTGTTAGAAATAAGGGAGTGCGATCATTTTCCTCCACAGAAAGTAACGCACGTTGTCCGAGCTCACGTAGTCGCAGATAAGGTATATTTTCCAGTTGACGTTTACGGTCCCTAAGTTCCTTCTTGAGTTGTTTATATTGTTCTTCTGACAAGTTCAAGTTTTTAAATTCTTCCATCTCTCGACTATTAGTTTCATCGCTCAGAGCAGTCTGATCATCGTAATCAATTTTTTGTTTTTTACTTAAAGGTTCTTCAGTTTCACGATTTGAGGCCTTCTTCTTTCCTCGGTTCTTTTTATGGGTCACCTACAACAATCAATTTGTAACAAATATGTATATGTACACATTATAAACAGAGTTACCTTGATAAAACCATCTGCATCAGTTCCTATGGAGTTTTGTGCTGTGTCAGATAGTGATTTCTCTTCTTGAGTTTGAGACATAATTCCCTGTCGATCGTCCTTGTCGTTCAGCTTAACTAAATTGGCTAGTGCGACTAATTTCTTTTTCTTCTTTTCGCTGCGAATTTGTTGTTTTGAGTTGAACGTTTTCATATCTTTGTTAAATTCAAGAATAAAACAAATCAATCAATAAATCCATTCACTATACTTTCATGCAAAATTCATACACATTTTTCTATACCCATGTGTTCGTTTTTACCCAGCAAACATAATATGTCAAAATTTAGATTCATTACAATTTTATTTCACAAGGTGGCATCTCGGCTTTAACAAATACACTTGAAGGAAAAATATAGCAATTCAAAGAACAAAGTTCTGTGAAATGACCATTATTTGTATTTGTCGTATGTTTTTCTAAAACGGCCCATTCATTATAAAATATTTTTATATATGGTATTGTTGTTTTAACTCATACTATGAAATAAATAATAATAATAACACAAAGAAATAAATACCTCACTGGTGTACAATGTACTTTTAACATATTGTTTTGTATTAAAAAGTGGTCCATTTGTACTTATCATTCCTGGCGCTGGATTTCACAAAAATGAATTTTGAAGTGTTCACCAACTTCAGTGTTTACTTATTGATTAGTGCGACCGCCCCACAAAGAATCATAGAGTTGAAAAAAGTTACATGACAAAAGCTAGAATCCGCTGAGCAATGTAGAATATTTGTTATTAAATGCCATGACTTCCTATCCTACACAATCGTGATGAATTGTTTTTGTGTTTTGAAAATTTTCATAAACTCCATCATACAATTGTTGTATTTTCTCCAAAATCGCACGACTTTGTGTGATAGTGTATCACGGCCTTTAGTTAACAAAATAATAGGAACAAACAAGAGAAAATATGTATTTTGTGAAATGAACAAGTGTATTTTAGCCGCGACCGAAAATTATTATCCTACTTACCACCACCGAAAATTTTTATCTCAGTTGCCGCCGTCGAATATTTTAGGTCGACGTGTAAGATACAGGGTGCACAAGTAGAATGAATGAAAGCAATATATCGATGGCTTATTTGGCAATTATGCCAAGTACTTTTTTAAAAATTTTCACGGGGGCAAAACCTGTCTAAATTTATTGAAACTAAATCAGCGTGGAGAAGTGGAGACAACGAAACTATTAATTTTCTTATTTTAAATTAACACAAAAAGAGATTTTTTAAGTAAATGATGTAAGTACACTAGATGCATATTGTTTTCCGCTGTTTTTTTATTTTATTCTGGACTTAGGATATTTCCTTAACGCTGCATAACAGCAAGAAAAAACAACATAACATAACTTTAACTTTTCATATGATGTGTTTTCAGTTACTCTAGAATTCTACATTAAAAACTCACTTTGTATAAAATGTGGAACTAGCATATTTGCAGACTAAGCCAACGATATAACAAGCTGATAAAAACGGGGTTCTTCATATAAGGGATGTAACGAATGTTCGCATTCGCAAATTATTCGCTTACTTTTGCTTTTTGCATTCGCTAAAATGTATGCAAATATTTCACGTGAATACTATAACTTTTAAAAAAAGTTAAGACTAGTAAGTTCAAACTTTTGAAAAAATTTTAGCAGCGTTAATTACTTTGTACAGAAAATTTAAATTTTGAAGATATATATGCATACAAGAAGAACATAGTACTACTTCTCCAAAAAAATTTCATGAATTCATACCAATTTTTCTTAATATGTATTTTAGCAGCATTTCATATGAAATGTTGAACAGAATGGGTTAATTGCCTAACATTTTGTACATTATTTTTTAATATCTATACTTACTTTAATATAATTCCACTCATGTATTTTTCTGTTTTAATAATTTAACAAATTAATAAATATTTGCTCAATTCAAGACCCAATTTAAACAAAATGCTATATGTAGTACATCTTTGTATATAATACAACTTCATGTTCTAAAACAAATTTAGTTTCATGTTATTTTTTACCATATTGTAAGTATTTGCATTCACTTTCGCATTTGCATTCGCTTTCGCTTTCGCAAAAATTCAAATGCACTATTCGTTTTCACATTCGCATATGCTAATCTGGTATTCGTTACATCACTACTTTATATAAAGCTATTGATAAACATCCCTGTCGGAAACAAAGTTAATTTTAAACTAACTTTAAGCTACTTCTTTCACAACTAGTGCTGACTGACACTTGGTTTACTTTCCAATGGAAACAACTCATTCTGCATTACTTTTCAACTAACTTAAAATTGATATTATTTAAGCCACTTGTAGCCCGTTTCTGTATTTTTCGCATCGTAAAAGCTCTCACATCAAGTGTGAAACAAAAAATTTCATAGTTTCTCGATATGTGAGAAAAAAGTGTTTCTGTATTTGAATGTGAAAACAGGCAACAATGATTCTGTTTTTACTGGAATATTTTCAGTAATCGAGTGTCAAATGAAAACAAAATGTCACAAAAATATTATTTCAATAACAAAATAAGAAATAATATACAAGAAACAGAAAATAAAATAATGAACATGAAAATAAAATTAATGCAAAATGCTTAATAGAAGTTTTTTCTATCAACTGTCTCCACATGAGAAAATTACAAACAAAAAAATCTAAATAAAAATAATCACATCGGCTCTTTAATAATAATTTTAGTTCAACAATTCGTTGCATATTTTTTCAACTATTTTAATTTTTCATATTTACACACACAAATTAAAAAATTCATAATTTTTTGAACAAATTTGGTTGTTCTCGCACCAATTTAAAATGCGAGCTGTTTTGACGGTTCTTGCGAGAAACTTTTCACAAAATATTGTTACAGAAACACTTTTTATCACATGTTTCCAATAATTGCTGGAAATTTATTTAAATGACAGATAGTTCTCGCAAAGAAAAAAATAAAGAGACTTCTATGTGAGAAAAGTCATTTTGAGTTTCAATTCATCACTAATATGTATTGACAGTAAAAATCATAATTTGCAAGACTAAAAGTCATCATTCCAAAAAAGTCATGAAAGCATATTTTGTTAAAAAAAATCATCAAAAATATGATAAAATCATCATTCTGGCAGCACTGGATAAGTGTCAAAATAATTTCGACCGGTCGGGGTTGAACGTTTTCTATTTTCGTTACTGTTTCTGAGATTTTTTTAGTGCTTTTAATAAATCCAGATTAAATGGTGCAAATTTTTAAAGATACGTATAAAAAATAATATAATGTAATTCATGATAAGCTTTTAAATATCCACAAGGAATTGCTAAAGGTGATCTTATCCGTTGTTAGGTAAGCTAAACAAACAAGAAAATCAACTTGATACATACATATGTGTATGTGCCCTTAATTATGAAAGTGGTCCAAGTCATATTTTCATAAAAAAATATTTTTATAATTTGCAACATATTAATTTAGAGTTGTGCTAGTTTCGATTTATATAAATTTATTTAATATTTTTGAAATATGGAAGTATTTTTAAGATTTATTTTATATTTCGAAGCAAAAATGCACATCACCACTTTCATAATTAAAAAAATTAACTAATTAAAAAATTAATTCATTAAAGACATTTCCTGATCTGAGGCTTGTTGAATATTTATTTTCTTTTAAGCTAGTTTACATACATTTGGATGTATGTACATATGTATGTACTACGTATGTAATATATTTATTTGCTTTGCAATTATTTACAATTTTATTAAACAATTTTCTATTAATGTGCATATTTATATACTTTTTTGCCTTTACATTGTCATATGCAACATATGCACAATACGAATTTACCTTTTTAATTAAATAATTTTAATGTGCATTTTTTGTTTCGATTTTTGATACCTACCAGTTTTGTTTCTTTTATTTAATCACAGCTTAGGCACTACAGTCGAACTTCTGTATAACATACTTGATTGTATTTGTATAGTAGTGTAGTCAAACTATTCAATTATTATTGGAAAGGTGTTTTGTATTTGTTCGAATGAAATTTCATGATTTTTTTCTTGATCGAACAGACGAATAATTTTGAAATTTTGTTCGAATATTCGAACGAACAAAGAATAAAAAAATGTAAGTATTCGAATAATTTTAAAAAAGTTTGCAAAAAACGACACGCATGCGGTGCTAGTTTAATTTATTTTATTAACAAACAAAATATAATTCATTATTAATACTCATTAATACATCTACATACTCGTATTTGCTTTGTTAATAGTGGTTTGATAATTCTTATACTATATACATACATATGTACTATCTATCAGGCATGTTCTGAAAATAATTTTTTGTGAAATCACAAGAAAGGTGTTCTGCACACAAAACTTAAATTTTTGTGATTTTAAACCGATCAGCTAAATACCTTCCGATTTGAAATCACTGGGTTATTTTTTAAATCAATTTATTTTGAAATTCGCAACAAATTAATTAATTGAATAACTTAATATCTTTTTGATTGATTTTTAAAGTAAAATGAGCAATTTTCTGTGAAAGAATTTATAAAATTACGAAAAAATTAAAGATAATTTCTTTTGCAAGAAATGTTGTTATTTGCTTTCTGATTTGCATTTGTGATTTTGCATATATGTACAAAACAAAACATCAGTTGTTTTCTTGTGGTATTTGAAAGGGTAAAATTACACCGAAAAGTTAATACTTTTGTGCTTTTCAGAACACCATCAAATCACAAAGTGATTTACAGAACATGCCTGTATATGTACATACATAGGACAATATTTAAATATATGCAAGATGTCAAGAGGGTCCAACATAAAGTACCTAGGGCCTTATGTATAATCAAAAATTGGCATGCACTTGGCATAAGTTACAAAATTGAACTAGGTTTCAACTAGTTCCTCTATACAATTTGACATTGAAAATCACCGCATAGTGTAGTTTCAACTCACGATTACATCATAATATGATTTTTAATGTAAAATTGTAAGGTAAAACACTTTAAGACCATGTTCAATTTTGCCACTTATGCTAACTTCATGCCAATTTTTGATTACACATAAGGCCGCTAGTATGTAGTTAAAAAAAAACTTTAAATTTGCATGTGTATGATCAGAAAGTAATAATAATAAATAACGGAATAAAAAAGGAATACGGGATTATAAATATTTAGTAAGATTCAAGCTTTATTTATTTATTTACTAAAAAACCTTTAAATTAAATAAAGATTCAGTTGGACTCAAAGTAACTCCCGCATTAGTTATTTCTGCATTCCATATCCTGTAAGTTACATCCATTGGCACAACTTGATCTATCAAGTTGTACGAAAGGTTAACATTTTTGATTTTTGGCGCAATGTACGGAGTGGTTGCAACATTAGTGGGAGTGTGACGTGATTCTATGTATATATGTTTTATTTTCGTCGTAACCACATAGCTTTTTTTATTTCATTTCATTTATTCATCCAAGATAGATAAACCTAGCCTAATAGGCATAATCGGTTTAACTTATACTACTACAAAATTCTACATCAATGATCACTTAAATTGTAGTATGTAATAAAATAAAAATAATAAACATATTAATTCATAAAGAACTTGTATCAATATTAATGTCTATAAAAAATATTTAATATTTAATAATATAGCATTATAAAAAAAATAATAAAAAACTTAAAATTCAATAGATAATTAAATAACTATCGGTCCTATGTATAAGCAAAAATTGGCATGAAGTTAGCATAAGTGGCGAAATTGAATTAGGTGTTAACGAGTTCATCCAAAAAATTTTACATTACAAATGGTCGCATTACCTACTTTTAACCCACCTCTAAGTCCTAGCATGATTTTTAATGTGCTGTTTCATGGCAAAACTCTTTAAGATCATGTTCAATTTTACCACTTATGCTAACTTCATGCCAATTTTTGCTTATACATAAGGCCGTATAAGTTTAATAATATTGAGACCTGTAGTGAAACACTGCAAGGCTGAGCCACTCGCGAAAAATAAATAAAAAACTGAAATTGTACGATTCAATTTCACAAATGTATGTTAAACTTTAACTTGAAAGAAAAAATTATATGATTTAAAATTGACTTAAACAACGTAATTGTAAAAAAATTTTAATAATATGAATTATGGCACAAGCAATAATATCCGAAACATCTTTGCTCAAAAACGTGTAAAGCGCATAGGAAATTCGGCACAGTCGAATAAATTGTTATTATATGTACATACATATGTACATACATATACACATGTATGTTTTTGAATCAAAGATAAAAATACAATTCGAAATGTGAACTTGTACATTTCAAACATAACAAGCTGTTATCAGTAAATTTTCTTAAAATATTTTTCTTAACACGTTCGTTTTTCTTTCATTTTAGGAGAAACTATTAATTTTTGCATTGAAATACGTACATAAATGCATACAATTTAAAACATTAACAACAACCAACACCCGGACAATTTGTGGCTCTTGTTTATATATATTTGTGTCTTTGTTTAATTATATTTGCAACGTTGCAATCAATTCTTGATGAAATTAGTAAATTAAAGTTTTCAATAATTAATTAAATTATTGAGAACGATCATTATAACTATGAGGCGACCAAATATCAAGTGGCTTTTTAAAACTGCATGTGTACTTTTTATAGCTGGGACCTTATTTATACTTCTCACAGGATATTTATCAGCCAGTCCATATACAAATCGATTAACAAACAAACGGCCAAATGCTGAACCATATAAACAGCAACACAAGCAGAATAGAAAATTGGGAGAACATTTGTCAGTCGATCAACCGGTGGGACCGGCGCCCGTTCAAGAATCGCAGCACAAGAAACACATAGGTAAACAGCCGATATTTGTGCCACCTGCTCAACAGCCTAGACTTAGAAATTACATTGAAAAGTCGTTTGAAGAAGAAGAAAAAGAAGAATTGAATAATGCAATTGACGCAGGAAATCCGAACCAGCAACAAGAAGATGAAAATAACAACCCACGAGAACGGCAGCAGCATCAACAAATACTACCACCAAATCAAGCGAAAAAAGATTGGCACGACTATACAACAATGGAACGTGATACCAAGCGTGTTGGATTCGGTGAACAAGGTAAACGTGCAGCCAACAATGACGAATCGACAAAAGACGTCGAGCGAAAAATGTCTTTGGAAAATGGTTTCAACGCTTACTTATCTGACATGATATCAGTGAATCGATCTGTGCCCGATATACGTAATAAAGGGTAAGATCAATTCGCCTGAAATACTTTTATTTTGGTTAACATCTCTACTTTTATTTTATTTAGCTGTCGTAGTAAACAATACCTTTCAAAACTCCCAACAGTCACCGTTGTTATTCCATATTTTAATGAACATTTTAGTGTTCTAATGCGATCTGTACACAGTTTAGTTAACCGTTCTCCCCCCGAGCTGTTGAAGGAAATCATTCTAGTCGATGACTTCAGTGATCGCGAATATCTTTTCAAGCAGTTGGATCAGTACGTTGCCGAAAACTTTCCAAAGCTGGTGCAGATTATTCGCTTGCCCCAGAGAACCGGTTTAATCGGGGCTCGAATGGCAGGAGCTCGAAAAGCTACAGCCGAGGTTTTAATATTCTTAGATTCACACATAGAAGCGAACTATAATTGGCTGCCGCCGCTATTGGAGCCAATAGCCATCAATAAAAGAACTGCGATGTGTCCGTTCATTGATGTCATAGATCATAGCAATTTCGAATATCGTGCTCAGGATGAAGGAGCACGAGGTGCTTTTGATTGGGAGTTTTATTATAAACGCTTGCCCCTTTTAGCGGAAGATCTACTGGATCGCACAAAACCCTTTAAAAGTCCAGTTATGGCAGGCGGACTATTTGCCATTTCTCGCGAATTTTTCTTCGAGTTGGGAGGTTACGATGAAGGTTTGGACATCTGGGGAGGTGAGCAATATGAATTAAGCTTTAAAATATGGATGTGCGGTGGTGAAATGTATGATGCACCTTGCTCACGTATAGCTCATATCTATAGGGGCCCTCGAAATAGTTCACCTAGTCCTCGTAAAGGGGACTATGTCCACAGAGTAAGATGAAAACATGAAATTTATATCAACTGCTTATTTATTCCGTTATCTCATTTTTTAGAATTACAAACGTGTTGCAGAAGTTTGGATGGATGAATATAAAGAGTATTTATATGAGCATGGCCAAGGTATATATGATCACATTAATGCAGGAGATCTCTCAGAACAAAAGGCTTTGAGAAGGAAACTACAATGTAAATCTTTCAAATGGTTCATGGAAAACGTAGCTTTCGATTTAGTAAAAGTTTATCCGCCCGTGGAACCACCGGATTATGCCTATGGTGCTTTACAAAGTATTGGAACGCCAACTCTGTGCCTAGATACGCTAGGAAAGCCCCGCCATTCCGAAATCGGTTTATATCCCTGCCATGAAGATCCTACCCGACCAGGTAGAAATCAAAACTTTGCTTTAAGTTGGCATAGAGATCTACGTCTACGTCGCAAACTTGACTGTTTGGATGTTCAACAGACTTACAAAAATGCTCCGGTTTGGTTGTGGGATTGTCATGGACAAGGTGGAAACCAATTCTGGTCATACGACCGCGAGAACAAATGGTTGGCGCATGGACACAATAGAGGTCATAGTAAAAGATGTTTAGAAGCTTCACCTACAGATCGCAAGGTCTATGTAAACATTTGCGATGAAAATAATCGTAATATGCAATGGAAATTTGGTGTTGTTAACAACACAGCGCTGGATAGTTTTTGGAATGATATTCCAAAAAGTTTTTAATATATCTTTTAGCGCCAATATGTGATTAGGTTTTTTTTGTACTTAAATTACTCACTCATATACATATAATAAATTTATTTTATTTTTCTATTAAATTGACCATATTCTAGTGACAGAGATTTTTGTATAACTATAATTTTAATTCTACGTATTCATTAAACACAATAAAAGAAAAATTTATTGTAAATAAGTCCATGCACAAGACATTCATGCATTCTAGTTTTAAGTCCGTATTTTACTTTAATTTTTATAATGGAAGTATTGTCTTGCAAACAATTCTTTGTAACAAATCTAATAAGTCCACATTTGCCAATATATATATATGTATATACATACATATATTATATAAATATATAACTAATTTTTTAAACTCTTGCGTGTTACATAAATCCATAAAAAGTAAAAGAGAAATGTTATATCTTAAGGAAATAAAGTCTTCTATATACAATTACCTTATTCTAGTTTTATTAATTGTTTTTAAGGCGAACATTTCTTTCAATATTGCAATTAAAGTTATAGTTTTAATACTTATTTGAAAACACAAATTTGGAATATAAAGCTACCTTCATTCAGGCTTCATTTACCCCGATCTCGCTAAACTTTCCTTGGCTGAGATGCAGGCCAGCGCCTCCTATTCTCTGTTTGCTTTTCTTTCTTAGCTGTGCTTAAAAGTTTTAGAAATATTTGATTTGATAAATCGGCCTTATTCTCATGGCGTCAGCAACATCGTCGTCAATTTTGAAACAACATCACTTTAACACAACATCAATGCTAACCTTGTAAATAAATTAAAATAATTTTTTTTCTTTCCGATTGGGACTAAAAAAATTTAACAATGAAAAGAAGACTGCTTAGACAAAAGTCATACATTTTTCAGTTACCCGATGAAAAGTAAGTGATAAATTCAGTCATATATCTGGAAAAGAATGAGTAATGTATTTAGGCATGTATTGGATAAATTGGTGCATAATTTTGAAAAGAAAAATGATCAGATCAACGTTTATTGGAAACACTTTAAGCTTCCTCCGAGTTGCTCTGTACTAATTGTTTATATATGTACGCAAAAAGCACTTAAAAAATGTACTTTTGGAAAAATTACTTTGAAAAGAGAACGACGTATAAAAATTTTGTTTGTAAGGAAAACGTACCATATACATGTAGTCAATTTAATTAACTGCATTAACTCCTTTAAATGTTTTCATAAAATTTTTTTCACATTTCAATTAAAATTTTTTCATAAATAAAATTTTCCAAGAAAAACGTATCATTTACAGTTTATTTAATTTTTTGCATGAAAAATAGACGATGTACAGTCTATTTAGTTTTTTTTTGTATAAGAAATTGACGATTTATAGTAATTTAAATTTTTTCATAAAAATTTTTTCAGGAAAAATTTGTTTGCAAGAATATTGTACCATTTATAGTTCATTTAATTTTTTGCATGAAAAATAGACGATGTGTAGTCTATTTAGTTCTTTTGTATAAGAATTGGACGATTTATATTTTAATTTGTTTGCAAGAAAATCGAACCATTTATAGTTCAATTAATTTGTTGCATGAAAATTAGACGATGTGTAGTCTATTTAGTTTTTTTTTTGTATAAGAATTGGACGATTTATAGACTTTAAAATTTTTTCAGAAACATTTTTTTCAGGAAAAATTTGTTTGCAAGAAAACCGTACCATTTATAGTATTTTTAATTTATTGCAAGACAAATAGAGGATGTATGGTCTATTTAATTGATCAATTTATAGTAATTTAAATTTTTTCATCAAATTTTTTTTCACAAAAATAGATTTTTTTCATAATAAAAGTTTTTCATGAAAAACGTAACATTTAGAGTTCATTTAGTTTGTTGCATGAAAAATATATGATGTATTGTCTATTTAATTGCACAATTTATAGTAATTTGAATTTTTCAATTAAAATTTTTTTCGCAAAAATATATAGCCCATAGATTTTTTTCATAAAAAAATTTTTTCCAAGAAAAACGTACCATTTATAGTTCATTTAATTTTTTGCATAAAAAATAGACGATGCATAGTCTATTTATTTTTTTTGTATAAGAAATGGACGATTTATAGTCCTTAAATTTTTTCATAAAGATTTTAGTCAGGAAAAATTTGTTTGTAAGAAAATGTTACCATATACATATACTCTATCTAATTTATTGCATGGAAAATACAAGATGTATTATCTATTTAATTGGACACCTCAAAGATCTTTAAATGTTTTCATAAAAATTTTTTCACAAAAAATAGACGATGTATTTATTAGCCCATTAAATTTTTTTCATAATAAAATTTTTTACAAGAAAAATGTAACATTTAGAGTTCTTTTAATTTGTTGCATGAAAAATAGACGATGTCTAGTCTCTCTAGTTTTTTTGTATCAGAAATGAAGGATTTATGGTCCTTTAAATTTTTTCATAAAAATTTTTTTTCAGGAAAATTTTGTTTGCAAGAAAAATGTTACATATGTATATAGTCTATTTAATTTATTGCATGAAAAATAGACTATGTATGGTCTATTTAATTGCACACTTTAAAGATCTTTAAATGTTTTCATAAAATTTTTTTCACAAAAAATAGACGATTATAGCCCATTAAATTTGTTTCATAAAAAAATTTTTTGCAAGAAAAACGTAACATTTAGAGTTCATTTAATTTGTTGCATGAAAAATAGACGATGTATAGTCTATTTAGTTTTTTTGTATAAGAAACGGACGATTTATAGTCCATTAAATTTTTTCATTTACATTTTTATCAGGAAAAATTTGATTGTACGAAAATCGTACCATATATACTCTTTTTAATTTATTGCATGAAAAAAAAACGATATATTGTTAATTGGACACTTTAAGGTCCATTGAATTTTTTTCATAAAAAATATTTTTCAGGAAAAATTTTTTTGCAAGAAAAACGTACCATATATAGTCCATTTATTTTTTTGCATGAAAAATAGACGATGTATTGTTTATGTAATTGAACAATTTATAGTAATTTAAATTTTTTCATAAAAATTTTTTTCACAAAAATAGACGATGTATGATAAATAGCCTATTTATTTGTTATATAAAATTTTTTTTGCAAGAAAAACTTACCATTTATAGTTCATTTAATTATTTGCACACAAAATAGACGATGTATATATAGTCTCTTTGGTTTTTTTATAAGAAGTGAACGATCTGTAGTCCTTTAAATTTGTTCATATAAATTTTTTGATGAAAAATTTTTGCAGAAAGAACGTACCATATATGTACCTCGTTTATACGCAACTTTTATTAGCAAATAAAACTATTTGTAAATGCTGAACTCACCGCTTATACGTAGATAGCATAAAGTGTTATATTTGTACTATATTGCCACAGACTTCTAAATTTGTATTATATTTCTTACAAAACAAAAATAGTTGGCAACATTTTGCACCTTATTTGCAAATAGTTGCGTTATTTGCAAATAGTTTTCGTGATTTATTATCTTACAATAAAAAAGTTATACGGAAACGCTTTCGACTTTTATTTGCAAATAAGAAGTGCGTATAAACGGAATAATAGTCCATATAATTTGTTGCATGAAAAACAGACAATATATGTATAGTGTATTTAATTTTTTTCATATAATTTTTTTTCACCATATATAATCCATTTAATTTGGTGCATTAATAATAGACGAGATTTATAGTCGCTTGAATTTTTTAATTAAAATTTGTTCACGAAAAATAGACGATGTATATCATATCCGAAAGTTTGACGCGCGCATCGAACTCATGCTTAGTAACATTTATGACGTTATTGACTTCGACTCTCCTTAAATTAATGTCTATGGACGATGTGAAATAAGTATTATTCGCAATGCGAACTTCGCATACGAACATTAAAGTTCTCATTATGAAGTTATGTATGTGTTCGCTTTGTTATTTATTGTTATTTATTTTATCTTTTTTATTTATTGTTTTTGTTGTATTGTATTAATTGAAAAACACCGCTTTTTAATTTACATACATATTTATGTATGTATATGGATGAGTTAAATGAGCTGAATCAATGTAAGTGGTATAAGTATATTTCTGAAATTAGAAATCAAACTGATGTAATTTATGAGTGTGGTATGAATATGAATGTCGACGTCGCAATCATACTTATGGAAATCTTATTGTGAGTGTGCGCAAATCAGAGTAGTTGAGTTTAAACGATGTCTACGCATTTGTATTTAAAATTTCATGAGTCATTATGAGTAGCGAAAAAATGATTCATTACAGATCACTAATACGTATCTATGTATGACATAGTGCATCCGCTCCATAGACGTTATTTTATTTATCAAATTCTTCTTAACAAATCCTTCCATTTGATATCTTTGTTACGAAGTTGCATTAGCGAATATGTGGTCCCCTATTTGGTTGAAAAGAAAGCTACAACTAAAAAATATATACAACAAATTGATTTTTTATTATTTGTTTGCTTTTCTTTTTATTAATTTCATTGTTTATATGTTAAATAAATATAATTTATGTTTTTTTCTTGTCTTTATTTGGTAATATTTTAATTTCTTTCAAATGTTTTACAATTAAATTATTTCACATTTTTCGCATTTGCATAATCTAGCAATAATTATGTTTATATTTTTTTTATTTATCAATATTGATATTAATGATTTTTTCTTCATTAGATTATTTGTTGTTGTAATTTTTGCTTTATTGGATGATGAATATTTGGAACAATCTCAAATATTTTTGTTGTTCATGTTGGTATTTTTTTAAATACGTATTTATATTTGTTGTAATTAGTGTGAAACTCTAGAAAAAAAACTTACAAAAATGAACAATGTAGAATGAAAGAAATAATAATAATAATAAAACAGCATTTTTCATTTATTTTTTGTGGGATAACTAAGATTAAAATTTATTTATTTTATATAATTTTTCGTTTGTTTTTGTTACGATTGAAAAAGTGAATAGTTTTTATGGTTTATAATCATAAAAAATAATCATTAAAAAATAATTTAAATATGTAATTGAAAAAAAAAAATACTTAGCAATTTATGTATGTGTTTTTTCATGCTAAAATTAAAAAAAAATTAAATAAAAATTTTTAAATTATGAGAATATTAAAAAAATTAAATAAATTTGATCAAATTAAAAAATACTTACATATTTTCAATAATTATATAAAATTAGAGTAATAAAAAACATTATCAACTAAAATATAACGATGTCTATTAAACTAGAAATTTATTTTAAAAATTAATCGTTCGGTTGACAAGTAGATGACATACAATATTAATGATTATTGAAATTTAAAAAAAAAATTAAAACTATTTTGATTTTTTTCTTTTAATTATAAATAATATTTATTAAGCAAATGAACAAATCAAAATTTAGTTTTAGAAAAAAGAAAAAAAAAATATCATGCAATTTAATTATTTTTTTATAATTATTTTTATTTTTCATTAATGAATTGGATGGCAGATTTTAATATTGTGCATTTCAAATTGATAAGGTCGCTCACTTTTTATTCTATTTAAGCAAAAATACAAGTAGTATTGAAATTTTAATTACAAGACAAAAAACAAAAACTTAAACTTATTGAACTAATTAAAATTACCCTTTGTTAAAAATTAGTATTGAGTTCTGTTTTACAATACATATGTACATACTTAATGTCAAACAAAAAAATTCAAGACGTACATAGGTAATTTTTCAGAATGCTAAATTGGTGTATACATATGTATTTTCTGAGCAATTTTCACCGAATATGTATACTTATTTAGTGCTACATTTTTCAAACTAAACTAATTGAAACTAATCATTTATATATTTTAATTTCTAAATTTCCGACTGATCAAAAAGATTCGATTGTTCGAAATACACATTTTTGTACATGAATTAATTATAGTTTCGTGAAGAAAAATTTTTAAACAGACTTCTAATAAAGATCTTTAATTAAATTAAAATTTGTTTAAATATATGTTTGGTCAAACAAAAGCTTGTGAAAGTTTTCTTAATCGCTTGAATTTATGTTTCAAAGCAATGCGGGTTGAAAAATCGCAATGTACTTTTCTAATTATGTAATTATTGGGCATGTTCTAACAATCACACTTGCAAAATTTTTATTATAAAAATTTAATTTGTAAAATGTTTTTTTTTTAACGAAGCGAAAATATTTAAAAAAAATCATTCAAATAATTCGAATCACGGATGGAAATCATGGTACAATTGTACTTTTCATGGTACATTTTTCACCTTGTTGGTACCGTGGTACTACCGCGAGCTACTTGGTTCAATTTAAAAATGTCAATATTTCTCTATATGGTAACATTAATTTTGCCTATATTCTCATTAATTTACCTTTAGAATGCAATATTTAATATTTTTTATGTTATTTTTTATTGTATACTGAATTTTTATACACATTTTTGTTAAATTTCTGTTTTTTATTGTATACTTCTGAATTTTTATACACATTTTTTACGTTTCTTTTTTTATTATTAAATATTCAAAAAATGGTACTGTCATGGTCTAAAAAGTACCTTTTGTTTTCATAGTTGGTACAAAATCCCAGAAGTCATTTTCCTTCCCTGATTCGAATACTGTTCTTTCTCTATACATATGTCTCATATTTAAAATGTAAAAAAGATACATTTGCATACATACACATAAAATAGCATTTAAAAAAAATAAAAAAAATCTAGTTTCATTGCAAAATTTGAGACATGTCCATTTCATTCGATTTGGTGTTATAGATACACTTTGTCAAACAAATGTTTTCACTATTTAAAAAATTTATATTTTCTATTATTATTAACTTATTTTTAATATGTGACTTTATTACAGTAAAAAACATATTCAGCTTCAATTAGAAAATTTTAATCGTTACTAAGAACTAGTTTATTTTTTGTAGCATCAAATAATTTTTTTAAAAATTTATTTATTTATGGGTGATTTACTCCCACTGCCTTTTTGTAGTTCTTATTGGTACATTGGAATTTTTTAATTGATTTAAATCTGCACTTTATAAGGATACGACAATAACAAATTTTCTGCAAAGGAAACCGTATCATACAAATATACGATTTCGTTACCTTGCTAGAAATTATGGTTAAGACGGACTGACTGGTTTTTTTTATATAAGAAAATTAATCGATTTTTTCGACAATAGCACTCGATTCGCTTAAAATAAATCTTCTTGACCATAATTTCATACAGAGTGTTGTTGATTTGATCAACTTATAGGTTAATATTTATTTCGTAGTTCCATGAGATGATTTTTTGATCAATCATGGTTGCAAATATTCAGCTTCCCAGCAGTTCTTGACGAAAATTTATGTTTTTGCATCACGTTTCCACACTCGTTACTGATCTTAAATACCACACCTATAATCATGAATCGAAGAATACACGATTACGCATTCTGCTTTTCAAAAAATTCTTTTTCTGCGCATGAACGTCCCGATAAACATAAACACTATCACACAAATACTTGTATTTGGTATAGGACAATTTTGTTTACATTTCAATTTCTACGTCATTTTGACGTCAAACCAGCACACTCAAGTTAATAAACATGCGCAATGCGTAATCATGTATTCCTTGATTCATGACCTATAATAAGGAACTTGTTTTTTTATTTTTAGGTTTTTAATAATTTTCTTAGAGTTTAAGAGGTTTCTCTCTTTTCAGCACGTTTAAGGATTTTATATATGTACATACATTAGAACACTGAAAATAGCTCATAGTAACAATCAGTATGTTATTCAACGAAATTTAACGTGGGATCACGGAAAATTGTATGCTATTCTTAGATTGAGAGATATAATTTGCGGGATTTCCCTTTATAATAACAATCAATTCACTAACCGTATAATATATTTATGGCATTTTTAAAGCATCATCTGATGCATGTAAATAAAGTATTTAATGAATTAAAGGTTAGCCTTAAAAATTTGATACATGTGTCCGTCCTAAGATTTCAAAATGTTGAAAACATTTTTTTTGACAAAGTGCACTTAATACTTTTGTAAACTTCAAATTACATATTTCTTGCCTTTTCTTTCTAAAATTTTAATTTAAAAAATGACAACATTACATTTTAATACTTTTTGTATTTTTGCATGGACACTGGGTAAACCGGAGTGGAGTGGCCTTATCATTTTGCAGCTCATATTATTGTAATTTTTTTATATATTTTGTGACGAGTGAATTCTTTTTGTTTTTGGTTTTTAGTAACATTTAAAAAAATATTTGTTTGAATAAATACATACATATGTACATACTATGTAAGTATGTACATATGAATGTAAAAATTATAGTTGACACAGAATATGTATAAAATGTTTGTTTTGTTGTCCTTTCATATTTTTCTTGTTGCATTTTATAATACTTGCATGGTTTTGAGTCTTTATCAATTCAGTTTCTTTTGTGTTGAACAAAAATAAAATTTAAATAAACTAAATGAATTAATATTTTTCTTGTTTTTTGTTTGTTTGTTTGTTTGTTTAATAAAAATGCTTACAATTTTATTAGTTTTATTTTTTTGTGTGTTTTTGTATGACTTAATTTTAAATTTTTTTCTTTACTTAAATTTTAGAGCATATTTTGTAAAATAAATATTTAGGCATAAATGTATAGTATAGTTTTAGGTTTAACTTTAATATGTGTTTTTTTAATTTATTTTTTTTTAATTTTATTTTTTAATATATTCAAATTCAAAAAACTAAATAAAAATATGTCTTAAACTGTTTGTTTGTTTTGCTTAATTCTCTTTCATTTCTCCTTTTCTTTTACTAAATTGTAAACTTACAAACTATAAAAAATGTCTCCCGTAAAAAAAAATTATTTAATTGTAATTAATTTTTAATGGTTTGTTTGCTGTGCTTATATGATGTTTTTTTGTTTTTTTTTTGCCATTAATATATATTTTTTGTTCCTAATTTATAATAATTTCTTCTCAATTTCATGTTATCATGTATGTATAAATATTTATACTTACACATATGTGATGTTGAAAATAATCAATGCTTATTTTATCTATGATTTTTGTTCAGTGTATTAGTTATTTCTAAGTCTGTGAAAAAAAATTATTCTCCTTTATACAACTAATTTGTTATTTTTTACAATTTATTTATGTTACTTTTTCAATCTTGTGATTTCATTTGTATTTAGACTTTAAAGGAAATGCTAAAAAAATTACTTTTGTCTTAGGCTTAGAGAAATTGTACAATTTTAATGAACTTGATTAAATCAAATTAAAATGTATATAGCTAAAAGTCATTACTTAAAAATGGAGCAAGTAAAACAAGATTAAAAAAAAATCAATATATGTATGTATTTATATGGTCTATATCATGAAGGTTAAATTCTTGCGAATTTTTTGAGTAGATCTCTTAGAATTGATTTAGAAATTTCATTTTGCTTTGCTGTGAGCTTTTTTTTCGTAAATTTCGACATTAACAAAATTATATGAAATAAAATTTAAATTCTTACGTTTCCTATTAGAAGATGTTTTGGTTTCAATGAGTTTGCTTCAAAAAGGTTTGTGCTTAATTCGATGATTTGCAAAGCGAAAAAAGTATTAGGCTTTTGAAGCTTTGCATTGCTTGTCATCAAAGTAACTCGTTATATAGTTTTCAAATGTCTTCATAATATAGAAAATAAACAAGGGAAGACTGAAAAACATAATAGGTTTGCTAGAAAAATTTTAGAAAACTGTCTGAAGACGATCATTATGGAACGTCAATAATGCACATGAGCCAAAAATTAAAAGATCTGTGGTTGCAAACCAATGAGATATGCAAATATTTAGCTAAGAAAAGCAATTGTAAATAAAGAAATAAAATTTTCATGGCTTCCAAATTATGAATAATACCTAAAGCTTTCAAATGTCCAATTAAACAGCGTATTTGTTATCGTGCTCTGACTCTGAAATACTTATAGTATTTTAATTGCTTAATTCACAACAATCTTTATGGTGTATTTGTGTATCAAATACACTTTTTGTTTTTTAATTGTGAACACCCTCTGTGTAGTGTATTAATGTATTTTGTATTTTAAATGAAAAAAGAAGAACAAGCTACATACAAATTCTCGCAGAGAGCATCTCTCTGAATACAACATTTTAAAAACATATGAAAAAAAGTGTAATAGTGTATTTCAATTTTATATGAAAACTTCATACAACAAATGTTACACTCTTGTATTTAATATGATAATACAATCGATACAGAGATACAAGAGGTTTTGTGAATTAAGCAAAATATGTTATTGAAATAATTATAGTATTTCAAGTTTAAAGAAAATTATATTTTGTCTTAAAACATCAAAGAACGCAATGAATGCAATTTTCATAACGTCAAATTTAATGAAATTTTATTAAAAAGAGAATTACCAGCAAGAACAAGATCAAACTGATATCATTCGAAATGATTTGCATTTGAAGTACTGCCAGGTGATGATATTACATATTTGGATTTTATAGACTTCTTTGGAAGTTTTTCTTTTGCTGAGCAGTTTTCTTAATTACAAAATAATGCTGATGCATGTACATATATCCTTTTAAATGCTGTCTATGTTTTTAAAATTTTTTTGAGAATTAAAAATAGTTAAATCAATTTTTAAAACAGTGTAATTCACTCACCCTTAATTAAAAATACATTCCCAAGAAGTCATGAAAACGTAGAGTTTGCGATCCTGAAGTAGTGCAAATTTGGATTATCTCTAATGAATTTTACACAGGCTTGTCATTGCAAGAAGTTCTCTTTTACGATTCCTAATTACCGAACTGGAAGCGATGTTAAGAAATTTCTCTTTTTTGCTCTGTAACCGATATTTTTTCCTTTGGGGAAAAGTATACAAAAATGCCAACTTTCGCTACTCGTCTCTTTTCATACGAATTTAAATGCAAAACATTGTTTTCATATAAAATTCAGTAATAACAAATTTTAGATTAAATTTAGTTCTTAAATTATAAAAAAATATACTTCCCTGTTCTGTAAACCGAAACCGAATAAATTTCTCGTTTTCAAAAAATTAATAATGGTCCTGCAGACGTGTTTAAAATCATACACGATAATTTTCTTTCAGATACGATAGTTGGGAATATATAATAGAAAAATTTATAAAAATCTAAAGAAATATATTTTTATTGTCGGAATTAGTTTTCTAAATTCATGCGGTTTCAAATCGATCGGTTTACAGGACAGGGACGATAAATTTTTTAAAAAGCATCGTGAGTATTTTTTAAAACTAAGCAGAATAACAAATTTTTGTATAACTAATATAAATTTTTGTTCGCTTTTCTATTAATTATGTATGTATGCACAGAGAAAAAACTGCCTAATAAAATCAATACGATTTTCTGTATGAAACGAAAGAAGCGAAGATTTTTTCATAGAGATTCCTTATTGTTTTTATATGGTAAATCTTATTAATTTTATCAAGAAGAAAACCACATAAAATCAAGAAGAAATCTTATTATTCACAACTTTTTTTTTACTTAATTTCCGTTATTTTTGGCACCAAAATAACAATCCATAGAGAAAATCTTCTTGATTATATTAGGTTTTCTTATAAATTGTAAACTATAGGGATTTCTTATTGATTTCATTAGGTTGCCTTATTGATTTTTTCAAAAAGGTTTTCCTTATTGATTTCATTAGGTTGCCTTATTGATTTTTTCAATAAGGTTTTCTTCTTGATTTTATTAGGTTCTTGTATGATTATGTGTAAAGCATCTTATTAATTTTTTTGAATAAGGAAATCTTCTTGTTTTTATTAGGTTTCTTGTAATTTCATATCTATAAATAAACATAGAGACAATTCTTTTCATGATATTTTTCGTTCTTGTATAAGCATGTTTTTGTACAATAATTTCAGTTCAGATTCAGGCTGCTTGTTAGCATATTGGTTAGAGTTCTTGTCTATCAGTCAGAAGGTTGCTGGTTCAATAGTTGTCTCCTCCCAAGTAATAAATATGTATGTATGGTGAGTTAGTTAATTAAGAATATAATATAATATGTATGTATGTATGTATGTATAAATAAATAACATCTAAATATACTACATACATACATACATATATCGTACAGAATTTAAATGAAAATACATAAGTAGAATTTTTTTCATGTTTTATTATTATTACCTTTTTGAAAAAATCAATAAGATAACCTAATAAAAACTACAAGATTTCTTCTTGATATTTTCAAAAAGGTTTTCTCTATGAAATTAATAAGATTTCCTCATTGAAAAAAACCATAGAGAGGTATTTATTAGGCACTGTTTTCTCTGTGTGTGAATATTTTTTAATACCGATTCTTTGGAAACAATAAAAATTCTATTTACTTAAAAATTACTTCCATTTTTTTTTTACACTGGGATGCAACATATTCAACATTTTATCTAAAAGGAAATTAGATTTTTCGCAAAACTTTTTGAAAATTATGTTAAATTTTTGTCTCAGAAATGAAATCGATTATATGTTATGAGCTTATAACAAAAAGTAAACCAAATAATCAGATAACATACACACATATGTATGTATCTAGGTATATGAAACTGGCATAAACTTAGCTAAATATTTTCGTAATGAATTCTAAGAGAACCCCTTCAATATTAAAAATAATATATTTTGAAATAATATCAACAAAACGATATATTTGGTTGTACATGACTCTTTTAATTATTTGAGTTTGAGCTTAAGCCATTTAATTGCTCATTTTCTAATGATTGATCGTTCCAAACAAATAACAAATAAAGTAAATGCAGTAGATTAAAGGAATTAAATCACAATAAAAATAGTATTTAGTACACATGTATGTAAATTGTTTTTTTGCTATATTGCAGTTGGCGCTTGTAAGTATGTATTTAGACTTGCTAACTTGTCCTGTTTGCTTGTGAGTTTTTAGTTAACCAAGAAAGTTTGTCTGTGGTCTATTACCAGACAGTTTGTGTGTGTGGGTGTGTGTGTGTGTGTGTGTTTGTGATCTAAAAAAATATGTTTTTTTATTATTTTAGTTTTTCTTTCCTTTTGTATTTGTATTTGTTTGGTTTTAAAGTAGCGAGATTTAAAAAAAGGTTTATTTTTTAGTAATATTTCTTTTACTCAAGTTTGTGTTTTTTGTTTTGTTTTGTACTTTTGGCAATGATCTTTTTCTAACAGTATTTATTTTTAAATGTTTTCTTTTCGTTAATTTTAAGGTTAAAACTGAATTTAAGTATTTTTTTTTTGTATTTTTATTTTGTTAATCACTCTTGTTCATTTATTTTCCTTTGTAATGAAAATCCTTAATCCAAAACGGAAACTAAAACAAAAACTAAAAACAATAAATCGATCGCAATGATTAAGAGCAAAGTTTGTGTATTTTGTATTTGTTGTTTGGATTTCTGTTGATTATATATTTTAATTAATATTTGTAGTAGATTTTGTTTTATTTGTAATGAAGTATCTTATTCTGTTAAAAAGCTTTTTATATTTATCTTGTTTAAAAAATATAATAATGCGTTAATGGTTTTGTTTGTGTGTATGTATATGTGATGCATAAAATGGTTTTGGTTTATTTGAATGTATGAAACTATGTACGTAGCAGCAGTTTATTTTTAGGTAAAAAATAGGAGATTTGGAATAAACTCCTAAACACTCTGCCTGCTCAATAACTAACTCAATCAATGGCGTTTTTTCTCTTAAAATGAATTTCTATCATTTAGCTATAATAAATGGCATAAATCTTGCAAACAAATATTTTTTTAACAATGAAAAATAAAAACGAAACCAAACAAAAGATCTACAATTAATTAAGAAAAAAAATATATGTATGTATCTCAAAAATTATTTATATTCGTATTATGGCACAAAAGTCGAAGAAAATGGAAAATGTTTAACAAAATTCAGTCGAAAGTCTCGAAAGCTGTGGGCAAGGCTTTTGATATTAGCTAAGAAATCACTTTAGACAATTTCCGTCGATTGCAATTTTTAGTAAATAATTCCATTATCAATTTGCTGGAAATTTACGTTTGCATTGGCTGCTGTTGTTGTTGCTGTTGAAGTTGTTGTGGTTGTTCCAGCATTTGCTGTTGTTGTTGCTGCTGCTGCTGTTGTTGTTGTTGCTGCTGCTGCTGCTGCTGTTGAACTGTTGTGGACGTTGGACTACTGTTGCCCTCCTGATAAGGCCCTGTAACCACACATGGGTGCATAGGAAACAGGGTTGTCCACGAAGTTGTTGTTAGTGTGGGTGCTCGGAGGGCAACTTTCTCGTTTTTTGGCTCACTGGTATTGTTGCTACTATTGTTGTTGTTGCCATTATTGCTGTTGTTTTGAGAATTCTGGCCATTTCGTTTAGATGATTCTCTTTTCCTTTTGCCGCCAGATGGTGTAGTTCCACCACTGCTTGCGTTAGTGCCTTTTCCATTACCATTGGAATTGGCTTCTTTTTTTGGCGCATTAGTTTTTGTTGAAACTGGCGTGGTGGTTGTTGTAGCTGTAGCTGTTGTTACTGCTGCTGCTGCTGCTGCAGATGCAGCTGCAGCAGATACTGCATCTTCGTCCTCTTCATCGTCTTCGTGTTCGGCAAGTTGTTCCTTTTTTATTTTTTCTTTTTCCTCTTTTGCTTTGTTGTCCAGATCGGTGTTTATCTTTTTTACACGCATCTTTTCCTCCCATTCGTCGATACCATGATGATTGCGGTTTAAGTTCCGGTGCTGGTAAAAGATCAAAGTCATGCGGGTGGGCTCATGGCGGTTCGGATGTTTAAGAGCTGTTGTCGCATGCATTTCATGTTTTGCGCATTCTATTAAGACACTACCATGATTTAAAGCTATTGCAACACCTCCCATTTGGGGATCTTGAAAGGCTTCAACATTTTCATTGAATTCAGTCACCTCCCCAATCGGTTCAATTTTATTGGGATTGCTATTTGCGGTGGGGCAAATCGAATTGGATGAGTCTGTGGCCATAGAAACTGGTGAAGGTGTAGTTGCACTCATGTTTGTATTGTCATTGGAACCAGTTGTAAGAGTTGTAGCGGCGGAAACGTTGTTGTTTCCGTTTCTGATATTGTTGTCGGGAGACGTAAGACCAGTGTTAGAGTTTGGTGGTATACTTGGTTCCCCATTAAGATTATTCGAGACCGGCGTATTGTTGAGATCAGTAAGATTTGTTTGAGGATTCGACAAAACTGGCGGATTCTGGCCACAATGGGATGTATTGTTACCTGCCATTGTTGGAGGAGTCAAGACCCCGCTATCATTGCTTGTTTTAATATTACTATTGCCATTAGAAAGCGTTGTTTGAACTGGAAGCATTGGGCTTGAATTAAGCATTTGTCCAGTCTGATGTATGGGTCCAGTGGCTGAAGGCGCCAAGGGAGCAGACGAATAGGGAGTGGTTGCAACCGTACTCGTTGTACCCTGATGATGGCCATACATATTCCAATTAGCCGTTGGAGGGGGACCTGTATGTGGAGGTGTTTGCTGGGGATACATGCCATATGGCGAATATGCCTGATGGTAGCCATAGTTGTAGTTCATATTCTGATAGGCATCATATGCTGAGTATGCCGAATGTGGTGGTGGATACATTTGATAGTTGTTAGGATACTGGGAATATTGTGAATATTCAGTCGGTGGTTTTGGCTTGACAAAACCCTCTTCAAGTGGTGACGTATGGGGATGATGAGGTGGAGGAGGAGCATGAGGATGATGTTGGGTCGTTAAGTTAGTCATTGGTGTCATAGGAGTAAGAGTAGTTAACTTACTTTCTGCGATTAAACTGTTGTTAACTAGTGTAGTGGAATCCGGATTCTCTTCACTGCCTCGACTTTTAACTTCGCCGCGTACGTCAAGAACCTGAGTCAACTGTTGGCTTCCTGCAGTCGGTAAATTGTTATAGCATCCAGTGTTATAATTATTGCCCTCCATTTGAACGGTACCAGTCGAATGCTGTGTAGTTTGGTTCTGAAGGACCCCGCTTGGCGCTGTGACATTTCCCATAGGGTTAACATTTACATTTGGTACTGCTATTGGAGTTGTAGCTGGGCCAATTGGTGTCGTTGTACCCATGGGTGAAACCGTATGCGTTGGAGCATGAGGATTGTGGGGATGAGGTGGTGGAGGCCAGTTGCCGTAGTAGTTCCGTGAGTCTATGTAAGAACCAGTCTGATAGTCATAGGAGTAGGGTGAGTCCAGAACCGTGCTCGATATTTGATTGGATTGGAGTTGGGCATCTGTGAATGTATCAATCATAGTCGCCATGTTCATTAAACTGGAATTGGACGACATTAGCTGATTGGTGTTACCTCCAGAAGTGCTTCCATTGCTAGCGGGTGAATTGGAATGATTACTGTTGTTGCTTACGGGAGGTGTAGTGAACGCACTGCCTGCCGGACTTGGGTTATTAGTGACTGGAGTTTGACAGCGAGGTGAAGGTGTTGTAGGAGGCACTGCTGTAGCTATAGCCGTTGACTGCTGGGTCTTTGCTTTGGATCTTGACTTTGAGGGAGGAGCAGTCGCTGCAGCTGTTGGGTTACTGTTTGAATTTGTGTTTGTATTCGTTACAATTGCACCACCATTTGTGTCTTTTTTAGATGCTGCTGGTGCAACAGTTTGGGCGTTACTGTTAGCTTCGCTTACTGCAGCAGATGCAGGAGTTGACGAAATATTTTCAGTATCAACGGGTGTTGTTTCATCCTCTTTGCGCTTTTTTCCATGCCTACGACATGGTATAAGAGGTGTAGACCGAACACGCACTTCACAGGGAAATCTGTAATACGAAATTATCATTTAATTTAACAGTGAATTAGTTGAACTATTGAGGCGATTTTGTTTAAAATGAATATCATGAAATGTCAACACTACACTCACTTGTCCAGACTTTGAACTGCACCAGTTCGATGTTTATCCCTTTGACCTTCCATAGTTTCAAATTCGTCAGTGGTGTCCATTGTATATAAGGGCAAAATATGAAGTTGCTCGTCATCTGGGTTGGAGACATCCCGGTTTGATGGTTTCAGTAGTGCCACCTGTACTGTACAGCCATCTTGCATATTGTGCAAATCCCGATGAGCATGAGCGCAAAAGTCTAAACAAGCGCTGACGCCTGAAAATGGTTTACCCTCTTTATTACCAAGACGGCAGTCTTGAGCTTCTTTCTCATAACGTGTTTGATTGTCGTAGGAACGTGGGCACATTTGCTTAAATAGCGGTGCCAAAATTGTGGCCAGCATATTCATGTGCTCCTCAATAGCGGACTCTTCACTCTTCACAGAAAGGCGGAACTTCCGTACTGTTTTAGAGCGTGCATATTTACAGCCATTGTAGTACATGGACCATGAACAGCCAAAACTGTATGAGGCACCGGATGTTTCAGGATCAAGACCTAGAGATTGAAAATCAACAATTAAGTTTATTTCTCCGACTGAAATATCTAAAATCGATGGAAATATTGAATTTACCTTGACATGCGCATGTTCTGTTTTCATTTGTGGCGCAGCGTCGTGTTGTGGGTAAACCAAACTTATTAAGTTTTGGTATGAGGTTTTTGTAAGCATTGTCTGCCTCTAAACGTGGCATACCATCCCAAACAACCATACAAACTACAATGTAAGCAGCAATGCATCTGAAATAAGAAATTTTGAATATGATAATGGAATAAAAATGTAGGAAAAATAATGTCGTTTCTGACCTATGACCAGGGCGCTTTTTGACAACGACTAGAATCTTTTCTTCGGGATCAGCTCGTCGTATTACCCATTTGGCTAACGGACAACCAGTGGAAGTTTTTCCTTCTTTGCCACTATATAATATCTTCTCTATGCGTAGCTGCCTGCCCGTTATTTGTGTTCGTTCCTCAAATTCTCTTCTCAGATCCGCTAGATTGGAAGCAGTACCTGAAATTCACGAGTTTTAGTTATATGCGATTTTTTTTAGAAAAATCAGTATTTTGTCAACTTACCAAGATGAGTATAATATGTACCAGGCTCAGGAGGACTTTTGTCAGATTGAAAACAATCACACTCTGGAACTTCTGTCTTGTTTCCTTTCTCTAAACGATCGGAGGTATCAAACAGAGGATTTATTTTTTCATGCTTTACAACAATTTCGTTGCTTTCTTCTTGTTTGACATTCTTTTTCTTTGGTTTAGCACCGTTTTGGTTAGCCGCTTGCGCCTCTTCCTCTTCCATAATAATCTCATCTTTGGTCTGTATGCCCGTACATGAACCATCTTTCAAATGCTCTTCAGTGGGAGCACGAGTGCCACCTTGCCGACAACAGGAGAATCCAGTACTATTTTTAATAGCTGCTGGACCTCCTTCACCGTGAAAAGGGTAAGCGGTGGCACCATAACTGCTATCGATTGTCTCAACTTTAGGCTCCAATAAGCCTGGACCAAGATGGCTATGAGGTGGAGGATGCCCCAATGGGTACCGATGTGGAGGAATGGGATAAGCATGAGCCGGTATGTCTTTCTCATAGTTGGTTGGTAAGGGTATTATGCTATTAGTTTCTGGTTTACGATCTACATCCATCATATGACTATTGTGATGATGTAGGCTTGATGTGTGATGCTTAGATAACGGCCCATTTACTAACTTCGTGTGACTGTGGGGCATGGCATTTGGATGTGGATGCATGCCATGAGCATTACCAAAAGACGAGGCTGAATGTTGATAGTTAGGGACGAAGTTCTGTTGATAATTTTGCTGAAAGCTCGACGAGGTTCCGTAATATCCTGTATTGGGATGGTAACCCGCCGCTGCATAGTCCTGCTGGCTTTGATGGTGATGATGAGGAGGTTGTTGGGACATGGATTGTGAACCCGAACCGGGTTGGCCTTGCACTTCATTTTGACAAAAGTCAGCATATTGCACAAAGTTTTGATAGTTACGTTCGTAACCCTCCATTTTATTGTGTTGTCCCGGTATTAAACCGGGTTCGGTTTTGATAAAGGGACCATGATGGTAATCGGGATGTTGAGGAGGATAATGGGAGGGTGGTGGTTGATATGGAGAATTCTTTTCCAGTTTTATGTTTGCTAAGTGGGCCAAATGATGACCACCTCCGGGATCATGACTATTTTTATCTATATCGGCATTATCTGCATTGGCATGGTTATTGTTAGAGTTTGTGGTGGCTGCCGCTGCTGCTGCTGCTGCGGCTGCTGCAGCTGCTGACGCTGATGTAGAAGAGGATGATGATTTTTTGCTTCTACTTCGGGATTTTTTGGGCTGCTCACTATGAGCTATTGTTGTATGTTGCGGAGTTGCTTGCGCAAGTGGTTGTTGTGTATGCTGTAATTGTGGATGGTGTGGGTGATGATTTTGAGGATGAGGTTCTGCACTTGAAAAACCAGATGCCACGGGCTTTTTGAAAGAGTTTGTGTGGTGAGGTTTCCAAATTTGGTCGCCACCACCTCCGATTGGTTCAGTAGTTAGTGAACCTGCTGCTGCCAGACCAGCTTGTGTTTGCTGATGACCAGGCTGTTGGGTTGTAGGAAGTCCACTACTACCATTCGAACCATTGGCGTTCATCAAAGAATCGCTTCGGAGATGGTGGCTATACGATAAAAAATGACCGGTCTGTTGTTGTTGCTGGTTTGCATTTGGAGCATTCAGTCCAGCCAAAGGTGGTGGTGGACCGCCAGGTATACCATGAATATCAGGCGGTGCAGTACCAGAAAGCTGATCTTTCGGATCGCTCTTACGCATAATCATAGACTTAATACGCGTATTGAGATTCAAACGTTCACCACCTGGACCAGTATTTTGTTGATACGGATCATTGGAAGCCTGCGATTGGCTATTCCAATTCCAGTCTTGTTGCATGGGTTGGGAATGTTGGGGCGGTGAAGCAATATTTGAATGAGTTTGCTGTTGTGATTGCATGCCGGCCACATTGTGATGGGGCGAAGACGGTATGCTGCTGCCATACTGTTGCTGCTGTTGTTGGGTCAATGGCATATTGGCATTGGGCGACTGAGGAATCTGGTTGGGTGATTGCGAAACATGGCGTGGCTGTTGTGTCATGGTCTGAGACTGAGACTGAGGTTGTTGCATGACACTACGTGTGGGAGATGGTGGCACAGTTTGATTGTTTGGCACCAACATTGGAGAAGCTGCTGGTTGTGAAACAGATGTGTTATGAGAAATTGTTTGACCACCATTGTGACCCGTTGTGGGTGCTGATAGTGATGAAGTTGTTGACGAGTTGTTTGCTGCTGCATTGGCCTGAGCAGTTACGTTTACGTTACTGTTGCTGTTATTATTAGTATTTGGAGTCTGTTGAGGACTGCCGCTGTAGTCGCCTGAATATCCGTTACAATTGAGTGAGCGCGGCGGCACGCTGCTCACCCGTGGATATCCAGGCGTGTCGTTTCCCGACATCGACTTGTTGAGATCTGAAACATTACCCAAATGTTGTTGCTGTTGCAAGCCTACTGCTGTGGCTGCAGCGGGAGTGGTGGAGACTTGGCCGCCATATGTGACTGTGGCCGGGCCAAATCCTACACCTTGCAAGCCGACCTGGTTGATGGGTGTACTGGAAAGTTGTTGACTCTGAAAATCATAGCGTTGCACGGGTGCTCCATAAGGTGAACGGCCGTAATTGGGATCAAATCCTAGACCAGTCTGTACATATCCATTTGATGGATAACCGTATGACTGTGTCTGAAAGTCCAAGGAATTGAGCGATGTGATGGTTGGCGTATTTTGTGGTATTTGTTGTATGAATTGGTTTTGCCAACCCTGCGAAGGATCAGCCTGCCATGTGGGATAAAAGGCCATGGGTGCCTAAAAATAAAATAATCACGTTTATTAATGCATTGTGTGCGTGTTTGTAATGCAAACTAATACTTTAATACTGTATTTGTATGTTTGATTTATGTATGTTTGTAAAATAATTTCAAACATAAGGGCGCACAAACACATATGTACTTATGTACATAAATATCAAACCAGTTTCTGTTCCGAAAACATAAAAACATTTATTAGTTCTTTCTTAAATGAAAAGCAACCCCTACAACCCTGTTCTTTTTGATAACACTTTATAGAGGGATGTTCTGTATTCGAATTTCGATTTGAGAATTTTGTAATCTGTAGAAAAGCACACGATTGCCAGCCAACTGATTGCGGAAATATTTCATAATAAATTAAATTGTACATATTTCGTATTTAGGCATTTTTATGCAAATTAGTTTTTTTTATTGTTATTTGCATGAATCAGTTTTTCTTTCTCTCTCTCTACATCTGGTACGCTCTCGCGTTAGTTATGCTTAAAGCGATATTCCAATATAAATATATTTGGTTGTGTGCGCTTGTTTACAAAAACAGTTTATACCAATTGTATTTGTGTGACTATTTTTGGTAAAAAAAACGCACAGAAAGACAAACATTGAAGTTGAATATTGACGTGTATAGCACCGGCTTAAATCATTGTTAGCCAACGAGATTAATGTATTCGTCTATGTGTATTCCTTTTTTAAGAAACCGACACTCTGGTGGTACTTTGGCCAACTATGGCTTAAATAAATATGTAGTATGAAATTGGATGATATGTACTTAAATATGTGTATGTACATACATACACACATGTATATATATATATTTGCATTTAAGAAACTATTTACATGTGTTAGCAATAGATTAAAAATAATTAATTTAATTTAATTTGTTGGCTCTCATCAGATTCGATTACGTACTCAACTTAAGAATTAATTTTGGGTTTGTTCTGGATGACATGGCAGTTAGCTTTTAGTCAGTCTAAGGAAAGTTAAATGTAAGTTAACTATTTTTATAGTCAACCACACATTCTCCGACAGGGTATGCACACAAATATGTACATATGTGTAATTGCATATGTGTGTATGTATGTAGATTGCATTTAAAAACCATTGTGTATTTGTGTAAGCTTTTGTTATTATTATTTTTTTCCAATAAATTTTTTAATTCATCATTTCATTCAAATTTTTAATTGAATGAAAATGTGTGCATATAGTTTTTGTTAAAAAACTGTTACTATAAAATCTAATGCTGTATTTTTACTACGAAACGTATTTAAACGTCATCAACTGATGAAATTTAAAAAAAAAATATACTATGGAATTTTTTATCAATGAATTCGTTTAGTTTTTTTTTAATATTTTGTTTATTTTTGAAACATTTTCTGTTTTTTTTTTTAACAAGTGCACATGTGTTGTTATTTATTGCATAAATTTATTTCATTATTTATGCATACAAAAAAGAGAAAGTTTCATTTCGTTAACATGCAATTTCCGATAAGTATAAAAAAATTACATAAATAATATTAAATTTAATTCATGTTAAAGTGTGAAGTTTTTTTTACTGGCTTTTTCATAAAAATAATTTTGTTTTATAAAGAATTTATAAATTTTATATAGAAAACTGTTGTATAAGTCTCTTGTAAATCAAAAAAAAGTTCCATTTCATGGTAACATGGGCCTTTTCATGGGAACAAAAATTCCACTTGTTATTCACGATTCACTAAAAGAAAAATTATTCATTCACCTAATGAGGCGGCTTCATTGACATTTCCTTATCATTTGAATAAAATGTTGTATTGATGGTCATCCTGACCATTTTCATTTTCTGAATGAAACACTTTATAACACTGGTTTACAGCCAAAAAAATACCAAGAACGCCATATGCCTAGATAAGTTAATTGCGACCTCCTGAAAAGGAAAAACGCTGTAATTTTGTTTTCTAAGTACCGTTTATTTGACATGCAATGAAGGCGTTGTCTACAAATCTGATGAAAATGAGACTCTTCATTTCGATACACTGAGCGATTGTCAACGTGGTAGCATTGGGCCGTTATCGAGGTAAAATAATCAATACAATGTTGGTATACAGCTTCAGTTAATGTGCTCATTTCAAAAAATTTATGAAAAGTGTCTTAACTTCATATGAATAATGGCATATGAATAATGGCATTTTTTGAATGAGAGACCTTCACGAAATCACTGAAGAGTTTTATATGAAACTTTATGAAAAATTTTGATTAATGCAATGAAATCTTACGTTAGCTTCTTATCAATGACAGAATTCATTGATTCAATGAAAAAATTCATAGCTGGCACGAATATTTTCCTTTCAGTGTAATAGTGTTTGCCTTAGGTGCCCAAGTATGTATGTCGGTCTCTGTCTTTCTCTTAGAGATAATATGAATGTTTTGTTATCAAGTGTGATTGTATTTGTATTTAGCTTCTCCTGTAAAATTTTCAAGGCGATATATATAAATTTTCTGTGGCGATATATGTATGTATATTTTGAAATTACAACGGATTTTTTTTTAATATTTAGAGATTTTTTTTGCAGTTTTTTAGAATAATCAGTTGTTGAAAGATTTAGTGCATGAATGGATCTATGTAAAAAAAA
The DNA here is from genome assembly GCA_905220375.1 of Tachina fera. Classification (NCBI taxonomy): domain Eukaryota; kingdom Metazoa; phylum Arthropoda; class Insecta; order Diptera; family Tachinidae; genus Tachina; species Tachina fera. Next base: position 46,470,929 of record LR999964.1, on the reverse strand, counting down.
ATAATAATTTAAGTTTTAAGTGTATATTAAAACAAAATGTTCATAAAAATGCTCATTAAAGCACACTTGCAGTACAAATTAATTTTATATGCTAAATGGCATAAAGTAGCAAGATTAGTCTCTTTAGGAATTTACAAATCAAAAGCAGTTGACCACTTGGAAGCCAACACTTGCCGTACTATTGCCACAATACAAAAGTGATTTTTCAGTTTCCTCAGTGTATTCAAATGATATATAAATAAAATATAATATTATAATATAGAGCCTTATTTTTGATTTTATCGTAAGCGAAATGTTACGGAAAATACACTTTTTTTATTGAAATTGAAATCTTATGGGCCTAGTTAAAATTATCAAAATGCTGCAAATTGTTGATAACTTTCAAGATACTGGCTGTAATATGTTATCGTAAGCGACAATTTACCTACAAAAAAATATTCGAATATTTAAAAAAAAAACTTTCTCCTGAAAACTTTAATTTTTGTCGCTAACGATAAAATCGAAAATAAGGCTCAATATTCCGGCCTATTCTCGTTCCAGTATCGTTTTAAAACGACACATAAAAACGACAGTTTTACATTGAAATTGTAATACGGTGCTAGGGTAAAACGGTGTATTTTCAATGGAAAATTGTCGTTTTTATGTGTCGTTTTGAAACGATACTGGAACGAGAACAGTCCCGATTATCTAAATTTTCCTTCAGTTCTAACTTATCCACCTCAAAAACAATACTCGATGCATACATACATTTTTTTAAAAACAAATTTCCTTATGTTTATGAAAACTGTGTAGTATTGATTTTACATCCTGTTTCTACAACCTAGACGGACGTCTTGAGTATAAAATTTATATGGAAAGCACTCATATTTTTGAGTGATTTTCATACAAACTTTCTAGACGAGTTGTCTGCCTCACTTGTAGAAACTACATATTAGTTTTTTTTCAATTCATTATAGTTTCTTGCTAATAAATCTCATAACCCATACATAATTGTTACCAATACGTCTAAAATGCCAAAAATTTTATCCCGCTCGGGCAACTTGTCGCAGCAAACATCAACGACTAGTTATATTTAAAGAAATTTATTTATCATGCATCAAACTAGTTGGAGGATATTGTCCTCAAGCTGGCCTTGCAACGCCAACAGCTCCTCAACGTTTTAACATTGTCGTGCATCCGTCTTGCAAGATCTCTGAAAGACATGGCCGACTGAGATATTATAGATAGATTTTATATACAAACATAGAACCTGAAAGCTGATATTACAACGCTTTTTTTTTGTTCTCACACAATGAACGGGATTTTGAAAGTAATCAATAATTTTCTTTACACTCAAAACTATATCCCAGTTAAAAAATTTCATGTTTTTTGAAGCAATAGCGCAATAAAGCGCATCATATTTCGCTTTAAAATACGAGCTTGTTAAAAAGCAGTGAACATATGTATATGAAGCAAACTACAGGAAAAAATCGATTTAATAGTGAACAAAAATGTAGTGCTCCAAACCGAGAACTCGCCATAAAAAATAAGCTGCGATATTAGCAGGTTTGTCAGCACTACTTTTATTTTATAATAGTAAAAACCTGCTTTTTTGATGCAAAATTTTTGCTGGGACATTTCTAATAAATTGTTATAAAATATTTTACTAGCCTTTGTTTTGTATAAATATCAAGGAATGGATGTGAATACGTAAATTTATTTCTGAATCTGTTTATTTTTTATCAATGTAAAATTTGTGTAAAGTTTCCAGGAGTGTTTCCTTGAATTTTTCCTTTTTCTTGTGCTGCTTTTTGCCTGTGTACTGGAACATAAATTATAATTTTATAGCTTTAGGCTGTACACTTTTTCAAAGTAATTTCAGCAATGTGCTTGAACATCTGTACACATATGTACATATCGCTTTATGTAGACGAATAAGTAAATACCCGTAGACATAAATAAAAAGTGTACAAAGTTTAAATATCTATAATTTATAAAATAATTGCTTGTTTGAATGAAAAAAAAATGAGAAAAATGCATGTAGGCAAAAATTACTAAACAAAAAAATAAAGTTCAAAGAAATAACTATAATCATTACGATAAATATTTAATTTGCATTGTTTTTATAAGATATCATTATTTTTGTTAATACAATTTTTAAACAATTATATAAGTACATATCGCACAATAAATCCTAAACAGTATTTAAACGGAAAAGAATAGCACTATTATCATTTGAACAATTTTAAAAATAAATAAATTCAGTAAAGTGCGACTGTGACTCGTATACTATACGAACTTTAGCCTACATAATAAAATATCCTGCCTGAGAAATTTTTTTAACAAATTTAAATACCCGGTAAATTTTTTTTCGGTTTTTGGCGATTTTTCTATTTATGGCAGTTTATTTTTTATTTTTGGGGTCTTTTAGTTTTTGGGTTTTTTTGTTAATTTCGGCGAAATTTCAAGAGTTTGCCTCTTACGGTTTCCTAGATACAGCAAGTTCTCAAAATTACATTAACTGAAAGTATACCCATTATATAATGGTATGTATATTACATGGGGTTTTAAAACATCCTTTAATGTTTTAATTGTCATATATTTGTTATTGTAGCGGCCAAAGTTCTCGAAAAAACAGCCTGTGACAGACAGACAGCGGACAGACGGACCTCGTAGCGAAAACAATAGGGTTCCTTTTCATCTTTCCTTTTCAACTTGGAATAATTTCTAGGTCCAAAACACCCAATTTAGAAATTTATTTCGTATTCTTTAGATTTGAGATAAAACCCATAAGGGATAAATCATGGTCCCATGGACTAAAATTGTGTATAATTCGATTCTCACTCTCTTTTGCACTGCCACGAAAATAAATAACTTATAAGGGTTAATGCTCTTATTGTTATTTTTCGAGTTGATTTATTTTCAGAACATACAAGCCGTGTATTGCTAATTAAAGTCATTACGCAGCACCTTGCGCAGTTTTTGATTTTGTGCTTTTGTTTATATTCGAACTACTGTTAACCATAACTGAAAGGATAATTATCAAAACTAGTTTATATTTTTTAAAGATACATAAATACATTTGTATATGTATGTATATATTCAGCCAGCGACCTTTTGTAGACCTCCCGCAGCTAATTTAAAAATCAACCCTGCGTCCATCAACTGAAATCAAATGGACATCTGCTAAGTTTTGAGCAAATACCGTCGTTTATTTTGTGTGTTTGGCAGCTATAAGTTTGTACGTATTTTTTTTATTAATAAATAAGTTTATCTTGAGTACCAATATAATATTAGTTTTTGCAGCAAAATGCTTCTAATTAAAACCAATGGAATATTTAATGAGCTTTATTTAAATTATGTATCTACTTTCAATTTCGATGATAAGAATTTGTTTACTGAATCCCCTCATGACTGCAAAATTTGGTTGCCAAAAATCTAAAAAAGTACTATAAGTATAAAAAAGTACTGGCTCAACAATCAGTCAAGGATTTTTCTCTGTGATTTCCCGGGGAATAATTATAATAGGGCTGAAAAAATTATGGAGAATTTATAAATTTCCTATGAACCCTTACCTAGAAAATCGATTTGATAAGGAACTTTGAAAAAAAGACTGTTTTCGATAAATTTCAATAGAATAAATTTGTCACATTTGACATTTACATTAAGCATTTTTTTCATGAAATTAGTTGCATGAAAATTTTTCATTTGCCAATGGAGGCCTGGAGAAGCAACTTATATCAAAAAAGTTTCCAAAAATGCATCAGAGATTCATTCTACGTCCTTTTTATTTAATATTCTCTTTTATAGCGCTGCAATTAGCAAATAGAAAAAGTTTCGTGCAACAAGATTCATGAAATTTCATGAAAAAATGTCTAAAGTAAATCAGGTAAAACAGGAGCTTTTGGAGTAATAAGGAAACAGATTTTTTAACGAAATTTAACGACAACGATATCCTTCTAAGCATTTAATCGGCATTCGACGCAGTTGTTCAAGTTCAAGGAAGTAAGTGTATTGTAAAAATCTATTTGGCAAAGCGCCTTTCCCCATTATTTTTTTGCAACGATCAATGGATTTTGTTAAAGTATAGTCTACTTGACTATACTTTGACTAGTTTTTAAAAGTAAATAGAAGGCGTTGTAAATGCGCTATTAACTTTTTATTATTCAATTGTAACTTTTGACTGCTTGTTAACTAACACACAAAAACATATTATTTTCTAATAAATGGTAATTTTTTATTAAGTCTTAAGCTAAGTGAGTTTTTTGTACATTTATTACCTAACAAACTAACTTTGTCAGACGAAATCTTTTGATATCCATCCGTTTCACCACATCCACAAACGTTCCTGTAATCTTTCAACCTTGCTGTTATAGACTTTATATAAAATTCCTGCCCCAAGGTGCCCCATTAATTTTTTTTTTCAAAAATATAATATGAGCATCAACTCAGAGTAAGTTATTATATTTTTTTTATATTATTATTATTTTTGAAATTTCTTTTACTTTTTTTTTATTGTAAAATATGTGAACATAAGTTTAAAGTACATACTTTGTGAATACCCCAAATATATAAATAAATTGAATAAAAAAGAGTTTAATACAAAAAAAACTAAAAATAGGACTCTATTTTAATTCTTTAAAAATTTATGATTTTTGTCGTCCTAAATTCTTAAATTAGGCCGATAAAATATCCAATATCTTCAATATCAATTTCACTGCATTTCGATCCTAACCACGTTTTTTTAAAGTTGTTATTCGAATTCGAATACGAATACGAATATTCGTGCATCACTAGTATGTACTATTATTAAATAAAAGTTATAAAAATATCAAATATGAAAACAAAATCTAAATGAAAGTATTAGTTCGTCTTGCTCTTACCTTCTTTTAACTTTCATGAAGCCATAATGTATTTTGTAAAATTATTGTTTTTTAATCGACTTCAAAAGAGAAGTTTTTGAAGAATTTTAAGCTTTCAAAATATAATTAAGTATCTAATTTATTTTTTTTTTGTTCTTAAGTATAATAAAATATAACAACAAAAAAGGAATTTATATAAATTACTTTAAATGCTTTTATTTATGGTGTATGTTTATGAATATTCTCCTGTATCTGTTTCATTTCCCTAAATTAAAAAAAGGAAGGTGGATTTATAGTGACATTAAGATTTATTTTACTGACATTAACCACCATAATTTTTGAGCACATACACATACACGTTTATATACCAACTACAATACATACATACATACATACATACATTGAAATCAAAAAAAAATTCTCACCACTATTCTTCCCACCAAATACCCAACCCCCCGGAAATTATAATCACCTGGCAGTATTTATATATATGTATGTATGTGTATGTGCATGTAATTTTTCTTAGCTGGTTGCCCTGGATATATGTATGTTCATTTGCACACATAAAATCTTTATAAATTTAAATATATTAAAATATACATATGTATGTATGTATGTATGTATATTTTATATAAAATACAATATTTAATCACATCTTTCATTTAAATTCCTGAGGGTATTAACAAAATTGATAAGGATTTGCATTTTAAATATATTTTAAATGTTGCTTGCAGGAACTGGATAATTTATAAGGTGGTTGAAATAATTATTAAGTAGATTGTATGAATGTTATTTTTTCATCTTGATTATGTATCAAGTATGAATATTTGAATGTATGTATGTAGTATTTTGAAGTTGAGTTTTCGTTTACGACATTTTCATCCTAGATTAAAGAACACTGGCAGGCACACGTTTCCTTGAATTTAATACAAAATTATAGCAAATGGAAAATCTACTTTGACGTACGTAATCGGTCGGATTATACTTATTTACTTTATTAAAATAGTTTTTTTTTTTGGTTTTCATATGCCTTTAAGAGTTTTATGATATGAAAGACAGAATTCTCATTTGGTTTATATTAAAAAAATATATTAAAATAAATATTGCAAGATTAGAGACTGCTAGTTAACGGTGCATTAGGGTCATTATTAAAACTTAAAGTTAGTTAAATCAGTAAGCAAATTAAGACATTCGATACGGTTAGAAATTTTGAAATGTTTCCATATAAACTAGGGATGCCAAACGGGAAATATAGAATCCCGAAATGCCGGGATTTTCGGGATTTGGCAAATCCCGATTCCCAGGATTTGTAAGATTCAATCCCGGGATTTCTGTTTCGGGATTTCTTAGCAATTTTTATATAAAAAACCATTTATAAATTAAAATTTTCGTTGATTTTATGGTATTTTTTTATAATATTTAAAATCCCCATACAATTTTATACGTGTTTTAGTTTTAACAATTTAATGTCTATTTGCGAGATATTTCTTATAAATTAACAAGTAGAGCAAAATAAATTAACTACTTTCTCACGGTTATTTTCACCAAAGGTGATACAATATACAACTAAGAAATATTTTGAAAACAAAAAGAAGCATATGAGCTTTGGAAGGGAAAGAACATTTGGAAAAATCATAAGTTTGACAAATTTATTCCGTTTTATTATATATTATGAGAGCAATTGTGAATAAAATTCCACGAGAAATTTTTCCCGGGAATAATTGCAAACATTAGCAAATTTTATAAAAAACAAAATAATCTATTTGGAAAATTGAGAAATTTCTTGCGGAAATTTATTCATAATTGCAGTGAATAGCTCTCTGTATGTCGACTCCTCAACGCTATAAAAAAATTAGCACTTATCTAGTTTTCGGTAACAATTGCGTACTATTGACAGCTCCTTAGAATTGAAGTAGAATACAATACAACACAAGTGCAAACTTTTTGTTGTCGGGTTGACGTAAATTTAAGAAATATTTACCGAATAATGCGTTTCGTTTTTCAAAAGTCCATAGATATGTATGTATGTTCGTTTTGGTTAAGATTATAGAAAAAATGTACATATATTGAAAACAATAAAAAATTTTCATATTTAGATGAGAAAAATTCTTTTGATTATTATTTCATACTAGTATTGGAAAATTGTTAACTTTTGGTCTGTGCCAAACGGTAGAAAAGTACTATGATAAAAAAATATTTGCCTGTGGGAAAAAAATTCATTTCTCTGCTGTGCCAAATGATATCTTTTTTGACAATGTAAAATTTTGACAAATTCTTTATAGCATAGAAAGAAGCTCATGAAAAATTGCTGCGGCGGCGAAGCAATAAATTTTACTACAAGCCGCCGGCTACCACCAATTTTTTAAAAGAATATTTTTATATAAAACAATATTCTTGCAGCAGAAATTTGTATAACTTTACATTTATGATGCAAAATTTTTCGCAAATTAAAATAAACAATGAATTTTTTACAGTCTAACTACATTTAAGGGACGTAAAGATTTATGTATTGCGCGACGGCTTGAAACGACGCCGGTGGTTTTAGCTTTTATGATACCATGCTTCTTACTTGTTTTATCTGTTGTGTCAAAAATTCTACTAGCCCCTGGGACTAGTGAAATTTTATTCACCTCAGAAGTGTCAAAAATTTACTTACACTAGTACTTTGCTACCGTTTGGCACAGGCCCTTTGTAGACAATTGTGTCATGATATATTATCAACATAAAACCTTTTAAAATGCATAAAATTTGTTATTAAGGTAATATTTATTTTAAAAAATAATGTATTTTACCAAAAAATTTTAGAACACGAAATCTCGAATGTCCCGGGACCCGAAATGTCCCGGGATCCCGAAAATCCCGGGATATTCGAAATCAGGATTTAAAATACTGTAAGACTGCGACTGTTGACAAAGTATTTATTCCTATATTTAATTAAAAGAATTACAAAAAAACAGCCCCTTTCTGTAAGTCGAATAGACTTGAAATCGTACGACTTCCCAACTTAATAATGGTCGTGTCGAAATGTTTAAAACTATATACGATAATTTCCTTTCAGATATGATATTTTAGGCACCATATAATAGAAAAATAAAAAAAGCTTAAGAACATTTTTATATTATTGAAGTTAGTTTTCCAAAATCGTGCGATTTCAAACAGAATCGATTTACAGAACAGGGTTGAAAAATAAATTTTTTGCTGTGATAAAAAATACTTTAAAATCAAACAAAAAGGTAACAAACAAGAAAACTTCCTGAAAGGTGATGAAGGCCTTATTGAAATCTTTGGAAATTTTTGCTGTATTCTTATAACCGTAGTGGTTGCGCATTAAAATTTTCAAACTTACCATGGGTTGCTGCGGTTGATCCTTCATGGTATGTATTTGTGCGGTTATTTGATGTTGCTGAAGTTGCTGATGATGATGTTGAGGCTGTTGCTGTTGTTGGTGTTGTTGTTGTTGTTGTTGCTGATGGTGCAAGGACTGTTGTTGCTGCTGCTGCTGCTGTTGACTTTGAGCGTGAGCGGCAAGCTGCTGATGATGTTGTTGCTGCTGTTGGGTTAATTGTTGTTGTTGTTGTTGTTGTTGTTGCTGCTGCTGAGTATGGAGTGAAGTCAAATGATGTTGTTGCTGCTGCTGTTGAGTATGTTGATTAGTTGTTTGTGTTAAATGCTGCTGCTGTTGTAATTGTTGATTATTTGGTATTTGCTGTTGTTGCTGTATATGTTGTTGTTGCTGCTGTTGACTTGTTTGTTGCTGATGATGCAACGTACTTAACTGCTGTTGTTGTTGTTGTTGTTGTTGAGTATTGTTTACCAACAAATTACTACCAATAGTATTATTATTATTATTGTTGTTATGGTTATTGGCATTCGTGTTGGGTGAGGGATGTGGCACTACTGTTGCCGTCACTGTTGTGGCAGCTACTGGACTAATGGCTGAATTAGCAACCTGACGTGGTGAATGCGCTGTTGCTGTAGCAGCGACCGCATTTAATTTTGCAGCTTTAGCAGATGGTTTACGACCACGACCCGTCTGAAAAATAAACAACAAAAGCAATAGAGATTTATTAGATTTAGAACTCGTTTTCAATGTTTATTATTATGCATGTGTATGCAGAAAATTATAGTGTGGTTTTTGTTTTGTTTTCAAAATTAAATTCAAATATTTTCCTTATAATTATTATAAACATTTTGTGCTAAACATATAGAGAACATTTTACTCCATGGCTTATATTTAATAAATAACGGGGCATTTTACTCGTAATTAACATTACGAATATTGTACAATATTTACTCGTATGTAGTGCTTTTAAAAATATAAAAAAAAATTTTATTATATCCTTGCATTTTAATGATATGATTTGTATTGAAGAAGAAGAAAATAAACAAGTCTCAAATCAAAAACTAATATTGAAAGAAAGCTTGGTAATTGATAGTCTTGTAATTTCGACATAGAGCTCAGTATACATCCTGAGATATTTGTTATATACATACATATATACGACTGAGGGACTATTCAAATATATACACATCTTACCGATTACTAAAGACAGAGTGATAAAGTCAGAAGTCGTAAAGGAGAACTGCATGAAATGACAGACAATCCTATGTAAAAGTCATAAGTGGTGATCCTAACTTGCACAACTCCAAGATTATAAAATTTTACTTTTTCATGATTTCATAGGAATGGCCTTTTTTTTACTGGACAATATTAAAACACATTTAGTTTTTCCTAAGAAATTGAAGTTTATTTAATTACATTTTATTTAAAAGTTTTTTAATTTTATCACGTTTTAGACTTTTTGCAGTAACTAAAAATTATTGGTTAAAGTTTTGCTATTGGCAACGCAGCCGAAGTTTAGTTGCCATCCAAAATCGAGCCATCAGTTGCTATTATTCAAAACAAATTATTTAAGGTCAATACTTCTACATGACAATATTGGTGCAAATTACGACATTTGATATCGGACAAATTTTCATAAAATTTTAATTGTGTTTTTATGGAAATTTCTATCGATGTCGAATACCCTCAGTTGCCACCTGTTTTTTTTTAATAATAATATAAGTAGATTTTCATAGCATTAGAAGCTATTTTCGAGTACTTATCTTGCAAATGAAGTATCCAGTTATCGGGGGACATTCCTAAAATCAGTAAGATTTCGCGGGAAAACACTGACGACACAGTAGTACCTATTAACCAAAGTATTATCGAAGCGCTCAAGTTGTTAATTTTTATGAAAGTGGTTTTTTTTGCTTAAAAGATATACGTACATATATGTATGTATATATTTTTTCACCGTGCATGATCTTTTAATTATCTCGCGATTTAAATTATAAAATAGTTAATTTAAATCTATTTATTAAAAATTATTAAGAAAGAACATTTTGGCATTTTGTTGCTGGAAGAGGTTGTTGAAATTGCGATCGACTAAACTAACAATTTCACAGGCATGCACATGGTGGAGAAAACTTACGTCACGGTAAAAATCTGGTTCCATTTCCACTCACATACATACAAGTACATACATTTAATGTAGTACAATATTCTAAAAATCTCCAGTATTTCTCAAGATTTATGCTAAAAAGTTCATAAAATAATATATTGTAATTCAATATCCTACTTTCATTAACTGGATAGAAGATCACATTGACCGATTCTGTAAACCGAATCCGAGTAAATTTCTCGTTTTCAAAAAAATTAATAATGGTTCTTCTGCAGACGTGTTTAAAATCATACACGATAATTTTCTTTCAGATATGACATTTGAGAATCTACGTATGTACATATATAATGAAAAATTTAAAGAAATTAAAAAAAAATATTTCTATTGTTCGAGTTAGTTTTCTTAAATTGTGCGATTTCAAATCTATCGGTTTACAACCAGGGCCGATTACTTGCTCGTAATATTAGCGTAGTGAAAACATTTGTAGTGGCTTAGCGAAGCAGACCACTGCTGCTCTGGGCCCCTTTTCTGGCTAGAATTACTATATACGAACATATGTATATCGTTACCTAAAACACAAAGTTCCTAGTCCAACAAACAAATTTTAAATCGACTTTTTTCTTATAAATTTCGTGGTTTTTCATCAATACCAATTATCGTTACAATAACAAAAACCAAATCTGTGCATAAAAAAAAGAAATTTTATTTATTTTATTGGATGGCAAAAATTCACATTAAACACCACAATATTTTCCATTTTAATATGCTTTTCCTCCTTCCGTAAAGTTATGAAAATGTTAGTCAGGGCGTTTTGCGTTTCAGGTAACGATATGTAGGTAATATTGTGCACAAATTAAAATGCATAAATCAACTTTAAAGAATATTATGCATACAAAATAAAAAAGCCATAAATTTTAATTTTTTTTCTTATTTTATTTTTGCAATTTTTATTAATAATGCATACACCACTATAACAACAACAACAACAACAACAACAACAGCGAGTAGCCATAAATATGGTAAAAAAATAAATAAAAAATAAATATTTGCAAGATGTGGAAAGAGTAAGAAAAAAAATCAAGCCAATTAAAATAAATTTTTACAACACCAAGAAATTGTTGAGGAAAAAAGAAAAATACTGAAGAAAATACTAAAACTAAGCGGGTATATAAGGATTTTAAGTTTAGTTGCAAGAAGGATGGTGCAAAGGAAAGGGATACCATTTTATATATAAAATTACATGAGCGCTGATTTGAAATTGGCTGCAAATTTCGCGAAGTATAATTTTTTTAATACTTCTTTCTGCCTGCCTCTAGTCTTATTCAATTATTAAATTAATTTCCCCCTTTAAGAAGGTTACGACGCTACTGCTTACGAATATATTTGAATATTACTAGTATGTGCAAGTAATTTAAAGTTTGCTTGTCGTTTGTATTAAAAAAATAAATCTACAACTACGGCAAGAAAATATGCAGACTTTTCTCTAGTTACGAGTACTAAAATGCAGCAGCAGCTGTTGCAAGTTGTATGTTTTTATTTCTTTGTTTGTAGTTGCGTTGTTATCTTAAAGAACAAAAAAAAATTAACAAAAAAATAACTTGAAAAACACATAAGAAGAGCTATAAATTAGCATCATAAATTTAAAATTTTTGCACTATGTTTGACTAATGAATAAATGTACGTTCTTGTATATGTATGTAGAAAGACTTAGGATATGAGTTTGTTTTTAAAAAAAATGTTTGCAACTTAAAATGGCCGAAAATAAGAGAATTAAAAAATCAGTAAATAAATATAAAAAATATTTAAGTGAATAGTAGTGCAAGAATATCATTAAAGAACTTTATCAGATACAAAAATTAAGGTTTAGTGCTGAGTATTCATAAACAATTATATATTACAGTTAGTGTTGGTTTAAAGAATGTATTAGCTTTGTCAATTTAAATATTGTCAATTTAGTTCGCAAATTGATAATGTTTCGTTCTTGTGTTTCATAGCAAAAATTATCATATTTAAATTTTATTGGAAACTAATTATCTATCTACTAAAGCCAGATTAATTGCTTTTAAAATGATTTTCTTTGCTTTATTTTAATTTGAGCAACAAAACATTTTGAAATATGTACTTTTCTCTAAAGCCTAAAAATTCAAGAATTCTTTTTTTTTATTAAAACAATGTTTGTGGTTATTGAAAAAAATGCAATATAAAATACAAACTTTAATTAAAAATTAAATTTTCCTATTAAAAATTTCAATTTAGGTTCAAATTGACAAAAGTCTCTCTTTGCCATATTTTTTTTTTGTCAGAACATTGTAAATTTTGATTTTTTTCTTAACAAAAAATTACAAGGAAAAATAACTTAGCCACAACCAAAAAATATTAAACAAAAAAACTTTTTTGAAAGTTTTTTAATTAAAATGTAAGTAAACAAACTTCAATGAAGTACTTTTTATTTTTGCATACAATTTCAAATTATAATTAGAATTTTATGATGCCAGAAATATATTCAAAGGCAATATTTGTCATTATTATTAAAATTTTTGGAATTTTTGTTAAGTTATTTTTGCTTCATTAATGGTTAAGTTTGGTTTTTTTGTCGAATGTGTAATTAACGAACAAATAAAAAAATAAATGCCTTATGCATAACGAAAAACAGGCATGAAGTTAGCATAAGTGTTGAAGATTTTTCCCATATAATTTTGACATAAAAAATCGGCGCATAATGTAGTATTTATTAACCGACTATTAAATCCTAGAGCGATTTGTAATGTAAAATTGTGTTGCAAAACTCTTTAAGATCATATGCAATTTTGCCATTTATACTAATTTCATGCCAGGTTTTCGTTAGGGCATAATGCTGTAATATTCCGAAAGCTTGTACTAATCTGATAAGGCAGCTGACGCCATTCCATTTCTTGGCAGCAAATTAATTAAGATCAAGGGGTCTATTCTGTAATTCGAAACGAAAGAAAATGCTTTCAAATTTTGTATGCTTATAATAATAATATTTATAATATATATACAATATTTAATTGCTAGAATAAAAGTATTTATAGTTTATTCCGAAATTTTCGGAGAACAGCCCTATTTGACCGTTGTTGCCCATGAAGGTGATATTCACCCCTATCGTGAACATTTTTCCCTCAAAATTGTTTCACTTTTCACAAAATTGCAATCGTGAATAATTTTCACCCGGAAATGTTTCCCTTTTTTGATTTCCCTTATCGTGAATAATATTTTTCACCTGGATTTTTTCACTTTTCCCTTGGTTTTGTTCACTTTATTTTTGCAGGCGAACTGACATTTTCATTCGAATTGTATATTAAACTTTATAAATATTTATTTTTAGCACAAGATTAAAGTTAATGATTCTTAAGAATAATTCAATGCAAAACCTTTTTTCATGGAGTAGGAATCGTTTTGTCCCACACACAGTAAATTTCGGTGGTATTTAAAAAATTTTTTTCCACTGCACTTAAAATATTTAGAAACACAACTTTTAAGTTGAAAAATTTAATTTGGGACCTAAAATTTTTGTATTTCTGATTATTAAACTCAAATTTGTCTGATTTTCAATTAATTTTTAAGCTTTAAAAATCTTCTTCTCTTTTTTACATTCACTGGGACTGAAAAAAATTTCACGTGGAGTTCCCGATACCTATTTTCTGTTCGGGTGGAATACAAATTTCACGTGAACAGAAATTCCACTTGTTATTCACGATAGGGGTGATTGCTATTGTTATCGTCGGGTAATGTAAGCTTACAAAATATTAACTAACTTCCTAAATAAGTACCTTCCTAAATAAGTACCACTCATTCCATTACCTTATAAGCGATTAAATGAGTGCAAAATCTTAAAAATGTCTTACAAGATCTCGTAAAATTTTTGCTGGGAATTTTCATGTTTATTATTAAAACTTTTTCCGAAATTGCGGAATGGAATGAATAATGAGACCCACTACCTACTCTGCTTAATGCGCGTCTCTGTGCTCCATGTTGTATTTGATAAGAATTTATTAAAGAGAAGTTCAAAATGTCGAACCGCAACCCCCGAAAAAACTTAACCGTAACATTTGGATTTCTTCTTTTTCACGAAAATCGATTATTTACGATCGCAAATAATCGATTCTGTTCAAAAAGTCAAGCTCGAAGTTATACTGTACCTTATCGTGGTTGGCGTAGTTCGAATTCGACTACGACATTTTATTCCTGGATTATATAATGAATATTGTGGTGTTCTTTAATCTATTACAAAAACGTCACAGTCAATGTCGAAATACGACAACCACGATAAGGGGGAATATTCTATTATCAAACTTGTTCTCACAATTTTTTGGAACAGAGCATTTATGAGAATATTGTATTTGGCTGTAAAATAAAATACTTAATGCCTTGTGTATTAATTTATTAAAAAATATATTTAAATATGTTCGTTTTCTAATTAACATTTCAAATTTTTTTTAACTTTTGTTCATAATTGCCATTACAAATGTTTATTTAAATTCATACATATGTATGTATATATATAAATATTTATGAATGTATGAAAATGTTGTAAATTATAATCAAGAAGTAAACTTTTATATCTCTGTTACTTCATGTGTTTTTTTATATTCAAGTAAAGTTTCAGTGTTTTCAGTTTTTATCTTATATTTTACAGAAATTGTTTACATATCCTGAAGGCTTTTTTACATTCAGATACATACATACATACTTGTATACATATAACTTTGTTTACACATCTATGTTTGTATCTTTTTCTCTCTTCCTGTCTCTTTCTACACTGAGAATAAAACTTTTGCTATAGCTGATAAAAGAATTGTTATTACTGTTAAATTTTATACAGCAAAATAAAATAAAATAACAGCAATAACAACAAAGTAAATTAGTATGTATGTAAGTGTGTACATACAAATAAATTTTCATAAATGACAGCTGTCAGGCATAAATTGTATAAAGTACTTGTTACAACCAAACATAATAGTCATTACGCTAAGACTTATGTATGTAAAAAACTTAAATAACTGTGCATCAGGCATGTAAACTTTAGTACCATTGCATTTTTAAGTCCTTTATTTTATATGGCGAATAGAAAAGATAAGTGATACGTGGTTTAAAAATAGAGTGATACCAAAATAATAAAAACCCTTATTACTTAAATATAAATGTGCACCCTATGTTATAACTTCAATAAAGCAAATTTCAGACCAATGATGTAAGCTCACTTAAACTAAATATAAGCAATGGTTAGTTTAAAAATCTATAAAATTATTATTATTATTATTATTATTATTATTATTATTATTATTATTATTATTATTATTATTATTATTATTATTATTATTATTATTATTATTATTATTATTATTATTATTATTATTATTATTATTATTATTATTATTATTATTATTATTATTACTATTATTATTATTATTATTATTATTATTATTATTATTATTATTATTATTATTATTATTATTATTATTATTATTATTAAAATTATTATTTAATAATTAATTAATTAATTAAATTATACAAATTATATTATTAATTAAATCTATATTATTATAAATCTATGCCTATCCCATATAATATATGCTTAAATGCTGCCTTATTTAAGTGATTTTTTTTTCGAAATCTCTAAAATTTAAGATACGAATTTTCAAATCATGTTGAATTCTATAAAATAGTCTATTAGTTATGTATGAAACTGTCTAACTTAATAAATACGTGTCTGAATCAAACAGATTTTCATTAGTAATTAGTGGTTACGTTTTTTTTTGGCACATGAAGCACAGATGTAAACTTGCCCTAAGTTTATGTCCGACATTGGACGGGCCTAATAATTATATCTAGATTTAAGATTTTAGTACTTATTATTAGTTCGTTTGTGAAGATACATATATATATATATATATATATATATATATATATATATATATATATATATAAGGTATTTTTATATTTTTATAGAGGCATATAACTTTGAAATGGAATAAAACAAAGATAAATATTTTAAGTTGAAATGAAATTTACTTTATTCGAAAGATTAACCCTGGCATTATAATTTAAATATGATTTCTGGTGGCTCGCGTTATTGCCGTATATCGGTAACAACGTGAAAAATGTTATCCTATAACGACTCTAGCTCTAGTGACTTTACATATGCCCACGGAAAATAATCTAGCAGCATTAAATCACAAGTTCTAGGAGGCCAATTCACGGGTGCGAAACGTGAAAGTGTGGGGTTACCAAACGTTACTTATGGCACGAGCTGTGTGACGTGTTTTTCAAAATAGATTTGCACAATTTGGAAATGTTTTTCAGGCGTTAGTCGCCTATTCATATTGAACATTGCCAAATCAAACTAAAAACAAATCACTTGGCTGATAACAAAATGGCCGCAAGTTAAAAAAGTGTTGCCAACTTAAAATTTTATGCGTCTATAAAAAACACTCTTTACATACTTATTATGTATATACACAAAACAAGTTGTATTACTGTTTCTTTTTTAAGTTGGAAAACACTAAAAAATTAGGTTTTCCATTCCTGCTGTGTTTTACAGTTCTCATACTCCCTGCCTGTTGTTGCCAGCAAGGAAATTTTTATCCAAGAGAAGTTTCTTTTTATTTATTTTTTATTATTTATTTTGGAGTGCTTGTGTTTGTAATCAGGAAAATTAATTAAAACATTTCAGAAATTAATTCCTAATAAAATAAAATTAATTCAAATAAGTGTTTTAGTATTTATACAAAATTAGCTTTTTGTGCATATGTCTATATGCACGAGTATATGTGTTTGTTTATATGTACATATGTACATGCATACATACATATGTACATACTGAGCCTTTGCTGCAAAAGTTTCATAACGCATACTACTTGTTTTACAGAAAATGAGCACAAAATTTTGAATTTATTAACAACTTAATTATAAAATAAAGTATAATTTTCCTCTGGCAAGGTTAGTATAAAAATTTTTTTAAACATTTTTACAATATATAACGATATGACCATTAACTCTGTAATTATGGCTAAAAAACCGGAGTTATAATTCCCTTAAAGCAAAGACTCGATATATACTACACATATAGTATACATACAATTTACATATGTATTTATATAAAGCTTAGTAAGGGTAGTAACTAAGGCCGGGTTGACATCTGTGTGCCATGTGCCACACAATCGTAAAAAAAGCGTAACCAACTAATTACTAATGAAAAGCTGTTTGATTCAGACATGTATTTATTAAGTTAAACAGTTTCATACATAAATAATTAATAGACAATTTTATAGAATGCAACATGATTGGAAACTGTTTAAATCAATATATACATGCCTGAATCAAACAGTTTTTATTAGTAATTAGTTGGTTACCCTTTTTTGGGCAAATGACACACAAGAAATGTCAGATGTAAAGTCCGCCTAAGGAATTCCACCCGAAAACCTTTAGATCTCTTATGAGTCCCTTCAGACTTTCACCCCTTCCCTCAAAAGGTTGGTGTATGGTGGACAAGCCACCTGTATTGTGGCAGTGCCATTAACTCGTCAATATTAACATTTTTTTGTTTTGTCAAAGTGTAGTTATGTCAAAATATTTGACAACTTTATATTTCTATTCAATTTAAAATTGTTACTGTCGCAGAACAGAATTTATTACTTTTAATTTGACAGGAAAAAAAAACAAATTTTAATCAAATATAAAAAAAAGTTGTGTGTTAAACAAATATAAAAAACTAATGTCAGTAAAATACCATTTGAGTTAAATTGCCTAAAAGTATTTATGTAAAAAAGCAAACATTGCAAGTCTCTGCTTGCAATTTTATATTCAATTTAAACATTTCAATAAAACAAATGTATGTACAATATTTTGTTTAACAAATTTTTACATTTGTTGCAAATGTCCGCTGTATGGAGTGTAAAATATTGTGCATATTTGCATGAAAATTATGTAAATTAATGGCAATAAATGAGGGTGTGTAAATGCTGTTGCATGCCCCACTCAATGCTTGCAAAGAAAGAAAAAAACAAAATTATATGCAAATAGAAATACTAATATGAAAAAGCCAAAATAAACAAAAATTTAACTACATACATTATATATATATATATATATATATATATATATATATATATATATATACATACGTCCATATGTACATATCTACATACATACATACATATGTAAATATGCTGCTGAAAATATTACCAAAAATTAAAAATTACTACACATTTTATAAAGTTTTAAATGAGAGAAAAAAAAAGAAAATAAATAAAAGTAGCAAAAATTTAACAATAATTTTTTTTTATTTGATTACAAGTGAAGTTTTTTTTATTGGTATTTGTTTACTTCGGGATAATTTTGCTTACAGTCATGATTTTCCTGCTGCATGTAGCATGAAGCTTTAATTTGTGTTATTGTTCTTGTTGGTTTAATTTCGTAACTATGCTGAAGTTTAACTAAACAAAGTTGTACGTTTCCAAAATGACTTCCTGCAAAATTTTTCGTAAATTTATCTTTTAATTAAGGTTCTATTGTTAAACAGTTGTATGAGTGTATATATTTATGTACATGTACATACATATACGAGTATGTAACTTCATACAAATTCGTATTGTGAAAGTACAGTGAAAGTCAATAGTGTGCAATTACCTTGTTAATTGCTAAAATATATTATATAAGAACAGATATTAATTGTTACTAGGATCTAAATTAGACCACTTGACACGTATGTAAACATCTATGTACATGTGCGTACAAACCAAAAATCAAACGGAAGGTTGTTTTTTTCATGCAAATTTAAATCGCTTTTTAGCACATTTACGCTAAGAATATTATCTACACAAAAATACCTTTTAAACTATATATGTTTCACCAATATTTATGGTCAATAAGATACTTAAAAGTGTACGACAAAAACTTGTGTGCCGTATTTATTTATAAGATACCTTTCATTTGAAATTTTTGTTCACTTGTGAAACAGTTTTTCGGCAAAATGTCATTAAACTGATATATTTTAGTAAAAGGCGTTGAGACAAGCGTTGTTGCACGGACTTTGGAAGACACTGCAGGCAACATATAAATTAATTTTTTATTTAGCTATAACTATACTATTTCAATGCTTTTATGCAAAAACGATTGTTAAAGTTAAAGCATGCGTTAAAACTGCTTTTGCCATACAACATTTTTTTGTTAAACCAACTTTAAGTTTACCAATTGTTTTTGCATAAGGGGGTAAAGCGGCCCACACACTGCAACAGCATGCACGCGCAATCAAGCTATTGAGCAATCATGCTCGATCCACATAACATACCAGCAAGCTGGTACAATATTCACTTTTTTAAAAAATTAAAGAAGGGTGGTTCTATATAGTGACACAGTTGTTTGCTTAAATTTTTATTGATATTTTGTAAATATTAGCAGCTATGTACAAGTAAAGTGCTCAAAGTTCATTTTCCATTGAAAAAAAAAAATATTTTTAAACATATTACAATTTTTAAATGAATATTTACTCCTTGACAAGTTTATTCAACTGAACTAACTTCACTATACACGATACCAGCAAGCTTGTACCATCAGGAAAATATCAAACTCTATTTGACATCACTACAGCAAAACGTACAATCCCACAAAATGCCCATACAGGACCCAACCGCTGGCACAAACACTTGATTGCGCATGCATGCTGTTATAGTGTATGGGCCGCTTAAGTCTTTAAGTGTCTTTCTTTAAATCGATTCATTTAGTTTTCGAAAATTTTTATATCACTAGAACTTGTTTTAGAAAATCAAAATGTTCATTGAGCAATGACAGCAAAAAATCTGGCAATACTCGTGGTATTTATGTGTAGTAAAAGCAAAGTATAGTAAAGCTAAAGCTTTGTACAGAATCTAAAACGGTTGTTCGGCAACGCTTTCCACTTCTATTTGCAAATAAGAAGTTCGTATAAATGGAAAGGGAAATTATTATTTTCTTTTTGCGCACATATACATACATATAAATACCTACGAGTATATTTATACATATATGGATGTGTCAGACGCTAAAAGGCCTAACTCCACTTTTCAAAAATTTTTCAATTTTGTTATATTACGATCTAATTAGTTGTGAACTCTATGGAAATTATTTTAGTCTTCTATTACTTAAATATTTTCCATTAAAAATATAAAAAATCGGCTTTGAATGTTACTTGAATTTTTCTAAAAGCTACTTCAAGTAACTCCACTGTAATTAATCGCATTGGCTGAATCAAGCAAAATTTCAATGTTTTATGAAATTTTGTATATGTATCTTTTACGCGGGAATCCCCTCTCCTCTTTTTTTCTTCTGTTAAATGCCACAAAAATATTTTGTACCTTTTATAATTTTCAAAAATTTTCGAATTCTATTTGCAAAACATTACTAATTTACTCAACTTTTTATTTTGTGGATTTATACCTTTTAGCTTCTGACACATCCATATATACCTTCTTTGTCATTATTCAGCTTTTACCCAGCTGATATCCGGCTTTTTTGAGGATGTTACCTTACCGGGTATTAGCCACCTTAGAGGTATTGACTGGACAATATTGAGGGACTACGTTAATGATACTGAGTTTATATGAAGTTGTTTTAGTTAAGTTGGGAGCATACAATAGGGGTTTACTGGTTTATATGTAACTCTATACAAACTAAAAATTAAAAAGAGTGTATAGAAAATTATGTTATCAACTGTAAACTTCAACGGTTATGCCATGAATATAAATTATGTATGTGTTTATATGATTGTAGGTGAATGAAATTTAATTTCTAAATTGAAATTCTTGTAGGATAAATGTGTATGTACATGCTTATATACATACATACATATTTATGTATGTATGTATGTATCTTAACAATTGCACATAATACATATTTATCAAGAATTTTGCTGAAAAGTGTTTTGTTTAGTGCTTTAACATAAACATTAACTTTTGTTGCAATTTAATTTCCCGTAGCCATTTTCTTTGGCATCTTCCATTTATAAATTATTTACATTTTATTCTTACTTCCGTTACTGCGCATTTTATCATGTTTCCGGCATTATTTTGATTGAATACTCTCGTACTTGCTGTAAATTAAATTGCAAATATGTATCTTTTATTTATTAGTTCTGTTTTAATTTTTACAAAAAAAAGTGCACAGGGAAAACGAATTTATTCATTTGTATTTATTATTGATTTTTTTATTTGCAAACGCTTACATAAATATAAAATTTAACATATTTTTGCGTATATAAGTAAGAACATACATACATATTGCTCATTTACTAAAACAACGACATAACTCAAAAAAAAAAAAGAATAGTTCAAATTTACACACAACTTAATGGCAAAAACAATATTAAATTTTTCGCTGAAGAGTTGCGTAAACAAGATAATTTGTATTAAATTTTTACACTATACGAAGAACGTGATATGAGAATTCATTCTGCATCATTAACTCAAAAATTCCACTTCTAGAGTTATAACATTGTTTGAATAAATAAGTGATTTGTAGTGCATTAGAGTTGAAATTTTGTATATACGTGCAATAGCTGTTTTTAAATTTTTTCCATGTCCATACAGGATTTTAGAACTGCAGAATGTCGTAACAAAATAGGCTATCACCCTAATGTTCACATTTATCTAAGTAATGTGCATATATTTAGTAGTATACAGCTGATTGCATATAACAAAATAAGATAGTCTAATAAATTAATAACACTGGGCCATTTTTAAATAAAAATAGCCGAAAACCTTATGCATTTTTATCTCCTGATTACGATGACGTCAATAGTTTTTCCCTATTAGCTCTGGTTTTAAAGATATTGTGACATTTAACATTTGCATAATTTACACCAGTTTTTGTATTAATCCCTTAATATTTCACGAATGGTCTTCCAAACTTAAAAATACTTTCTGGATTATTAATCTACACAAAAATCCCTTTTATTTAAATATATTCACATTGATGAGTATATCAGGGTATTTTGCTATTATTGCAAGGATGTTAATAATCGTGAATTTTTAGTTTATTCCTTAAAATTTTTTTATTTTTTTAGCCCCTATAGTTTCTGAGAAAGTGGGTGTTATTCCCATACCAATATTCGTGACGGACGAGTACATTTAAGGAATTAAAATGTGTTTCAGATGAGCACAATATAAAAATGGCCCAATACGTGTACATTTAAGGTGTGAACCATATTTATAAGGGTCTCAAATGAAAATACTTAGTTAGCACATTTCAAATAAATGGTAACAAAGTAGTGTGGGTATAAGATTTTGTACATTGTTCCTCTTTTAGCGGTTCTGTACACCAAAGGTAACAAGTATTCATTAAAAAAAAAAACCCGACGGAAACCAACTTTGGACCGTTAAACATCCTAAATGATCATTCGAAATGAAAAATAACCTAAAGATGCTTTTAAAATATCTGTCGAATTAAACCTATTTTGAGAAAGTTTGACAATTTTTTATTTTTTCGTATTTACAAAATCCGCCATACTACGACAAATCGATTGATGTAAGAATCATCAAAATTGGTCCACGCGTTCGGTCTTATAGTGCCGCAAAAGATCAGACTTGCAGGCATACATACACATTCAAACATAGAATGATAAACATAATACCCTTCTTTTTACAGAGTATGTGACACTTAAATATATGACAGTTTAAAATTAAAAGGTCTTTCAAAGCGAGCAATGAAAAATTTTGAAATTCTAATGTGTGTTTAACTTGAAATTTTCAAAAGTGTATTTCATGCTACACCAATTAACACTGAAAATCCTAAAATAAGAAACCACCCAAGCAAAAATACACCTAAACGAAAGAAAATCACTTAAACTAAAATGGACTACCAAAACTTATAGAACACCAAAAACTAAAAAAAAATTGCCAAAAACCGAAAAAAATTGTACCGGGTACTCACATCTTTTTTAATGCCTACGTCAGATAAAATATTCGATTATAGTGTCCGTATGGAAACCTTCGTATGCGAGTCCAAGTCACAATTTACTGAATTTATTAAGTTATTTTAATGTTTTTCACTTCCATTTGTAATTTATTTATTTTCTTTGTTCTTAGTGCTACACAAATATCAATTATTAAAAATAACACCTTTTTTGTATAAAAGAAGCCACTTTTGCAAACAGCAACAACAAACAAAGCTAAGAATTTTTAATTAAAATCATATATTTTCTAAAGAATGTATATTTTTGTTTTTGTTTTATTTTTAGAATGTCAGATAAGCTTAAAAATAAAATGCAAAACATACCAAAAAAGGAAAAAAAAACAATATGAAACAATGACTGCATTTTTTGTTTAAGCACAGAATCTACACTGGGAATATTTTTGCAGGCAGTATGGGTATTTTTGCAGGCAATATGGGTATAATATCTTAAAATTCTGAGAAATACAAAAATTTACTATTGTTATTTTGATTAGATTACTTAAGACTAAATTTCGGAATAAAAAGTTTACTTTCACGAAATATTCCTGCATTGTTTCCTAAACTTTCTTTGGTGTTTTATACCAGAGTAACAAGTCTAGGCAGCAGTTTTGTTACTACTAGTGTGTGTGTGGGGGGGGGGGGGGAGAGACTATGCGGCGGCTCAAATAAAGGATGGGCAAATTTGAGGTTAGGAAGTAAATTTTGACAAATTCAGTTTTATTTATACCAATGTAAAGTAGAAATATGGGAATTAATAATGGAATGTGATGTCGGGAATATGTCCACCTCTAGCACGTGGGCAGGAATCCCCTCTGTTAACATAATTTTAAACCACATTTTGCAACAAAGCTTCGCTTATGTCGTCAATGCAGCACCGAATTTCATCTTCCATAGCGTCACTTGTTTCAAATTAAAATTTACAAATTTTAATTTAATTTATTAAAATAATTTTTTTCAAGAGTCTAGTGTTCCAAGGTTACAATTTCCCAACTTTTTACTAAATAAATGTCAGAGGATGACAGCTTAATTCTTCACATTTCCTCATTTGTCATCCAATTTACTTTCTAACCTCAAAATTGTTCACCCTTTATATATAGTCCAGTCGCTAATACGACGAATGTCTTTGAGGCGATGTAATCTGTGGCGGCGGAATGATTAAAAAAATAAGATGGGTTTGCGCACTGGCGGCTTCGAACCTATCGACTTGTTTCTCTGATTTCAGCAAACATAGTTTCCTTTGAAAATTGTTCACTATGCCAGAAAAGAACTATACAGCAGAAAGGAAAAACAAAAGAAATGGACAAGGTTTCTCTCTTCCCTTTTTAACACACTAACTCAAAGCTTCCAAAAATCCTTGCATCGAAATCGATTTTCATCACATAACTGATTAATGAGCTTTGTTCTCACCAAGGTAAATTAATGTCGAACTGAATGGTGGAACAAGTGAAAATCTTCCATATTATTTTTGAGAAATAATGTGGGATGAGTGAGCAGTTGCTATTTTTGTATAACTTAAACCAGCAGTTGAATAGATACATGAACAATAATTGTAAGCATAATAACAGAGAAAATAGTTGGGAGTTCTGTTTGTGTTGTATTGTAAATTACTTAAGTAATAAAGGCACGTATTAGCTTTCTTATTAAAAATTTATTAAAATTAACGAACTCAATAAAGTTTAGTTTATTTATAATTTTTCATTTAGACATCTGAAAATTTTGTGCCCATAAAAGACATATTAATGAAAGCCATCATTAAATATAAAGAAATAGTGATTTAAAAATTTATTGCTTGTTTTGAATACAAAATTAAATTTGCGCTATAAAATTTTGCTTGGTGTAGAAAGTTAAACGCTTGTATACAGACGTATATTAAAAAATCCTTGGTATAATGTTGGTTTATCTTTGTAAATATTCTCAGAGCTTAATAACAACAATATGAAGAATTATAGATATACATACATACGTATATAACGCTACCTTAATATAGAAAGGCCCTAACTCATTATTTATTTTGGTTTGAGATTTTTGTATATTTCGACAGAAGAACATCTAATGTATCGAAAAGTAAAAAAATTTGGATTTCAAAAAAATTATGAGTAGTATAATATACATATATAGCATAATGTTTGTACATTCCAGGGATTAGACAAACGTAAAACTTAACGTAATATGCATTAAGGCTCAGTTAGCCGAGTGTAGGATACAGCTGATCGATATTTTTATATGAAAACTAGGTTACGTTGCATTAAATATCTATAACCATTTTCATTACTCAAATAAAAACATCGATAAGCTGTTTTCTACTGTTTTAGTTACATTGCATTGTAGTCGGCTGACTGAGCCTTTATTTTTCAATTAGTTAACTTTTTTTTGTTAAAAGTGGTCTATGGGAGCTATCATATTGCCTAAATACGTTCATATTATATTGATATGTTTACAAAAGTTGCCTAGCTCTACTGTAGCTACAATTTTGCCAAATATTGTTAGTAAAAAATTAGAAGTTTCTGTAAGTTATTCTGAAAAAAAGTAAAAAATTTTAATTAAAATTATTTTTTGGGTATATGAAGTTAATCTTTGGACCCAAAACAAAGAATATTTTGTCACCAAAATCGCCAAACTTAATATACAGTTTTACTAACCATTGGTTGTACTATCGAACTAATAATGTCAAGACATTGTAGATTTTCCACTCTTGCACTCTGTTACCGGCCATATGCATAACGAAAACTTGACATGCAGGTAACATACATACATTACGAAATAAATCGGGAGTTTGACGAGTTTTGCTATGTAATTCAATATTAAAAATATCTGCAGATGGTAGTCCAGACTCATGACTACATTCTAATTTAAAATTTCAAAATATATGCTCAATTAAGTCGCTTATGCTAACTTCATGCCATATGTTCAGGCGAGATATCTTAAGTAAAGGAATTCACGTCAACTGCATACTTCCATTTTCTAACGTAAGCCACATATTATATTCAGTTGGTCGAACACAATCGGCCGTAAACATTTTAAACAGCATTTCAAACCAATTTTAAGAAGAAAATTTCTAACATGTTCTAAAACTTTTCTATATACATAAGCTAATTTTAAAATTCGTTCGTCTTTATTTAATCCATGTATCTTCTTTCTCGCTATAGAGTTACTGGAAGGGATTATTGAACGAAAAACTCCCGGAATAGGCGACCAGACATGAAGTAATAATAATGTAATAATATCCATCTTGACAGCGCTCAGTCACATGGTGTAAGACCAGTTTAAAGATATTTAGGCAAGAGTGGTTGGGAGGTTTTTGTTCAGCCGTCGATAGTCTAGACCATAATACAATTATACTATGTACATACATGCACGACTACAACAAAATTACAACACCAAAAACACATGTATTTTGTTGGTATAAACAAACAAAAATTGTCAGAAACAAATGTCTTTTGTTTATAAAAATAACAATTACAGGACAACTAAAGTACAATTGCAGACGCGGCATTTCTGCATGATTATACATAGTTATTCAGTGTTACCAATCTATGTGTAGTTAGAGAGTGTGTAATTTTTACTCACATGTGTAGGACAAGTAATTAAATTCTTGTATAATCTGTGTGTAATTCTACTTTATGTTTTATTTTTATTTATTTTTGTTTTCATTTTAACCTTCAAAAAAGATTTGTAGTGTAATTTTCTTCAATGTGTAATTATAGACACAGCCATGTGTAAATTCATTGGCAACACTGTAATCATTTTACTCACACACATTCACTAACATTTCTGTAGCTTGTAAACAAAGTTTGACAATTATCTGCAGTGTATAGAGTGACAGGCTGGGCTTCTGCATGTACCTGTTGTAATTTTATCATGGTCTAGACCTTGCCCCATACTACTACGGTTTTTTTGCGATCAATGCAGAACGCTCTCAATAGAATACGATTCACTTCAGAAGAGGTTATAAAAAATCGTCCTGATTCATTCTGGACCTAAAAAAATAGTAGATCTTTTAATACGGAGTCCGTGTGTTCTCAGAAAGATTGGAAAAGGTCGAAACTTATGAAATCGCTAAACAAATGGTGGTTCCATATATAAAAAGGGGTAGTATGATGTCTAGAATCGGAAAATTTAAATACAGTCTTTATTAAGCTTGACTTCCGAGGCTGCTTTGTTTTCGAACAGTGTGTAGCGTTTTATAACGCCGCAGTACAAAACAAAGTCCTAAACATCGACAAAGTTAATGCTTATTGTTACAATGTTTCGCAACTATGCATATACGATATTCACACATATGTATGTATGAGAACAGTACATTCGAAAAGTATACAATCTTTCTATTGACACGTTTTAGAAGTCAGTTTATTGTATTTTTAAGTATAAAAACGCACAAGGCTTTACAACAACAATAAAATAAATTGCACTTACAAGTATGCAGATATTTCTTTTTTATTGCCATTTTTTTTGTTATTATTATGCGTACATGAGGAAATTGATTTTTGTATTTTAAAAATAGTTTTGCTAAACTTTTAGTAGGTATAATTTTCATATTGTTAAAAATTTAAAACCAATATTTAAACAAAAGTGAAACGATGAAGAAAAAACTATACATAATTTATTTCAGATGAATTTCTGTTTATTTTGTGCCGTTTAAGACAGAGAAAAACAATGAAAAAAAAATCGAAGCGAATAAAAAGTATAAGAACTTGTTTCCTTTTCTTATTTTATATTTAAGTTTAAAATAAAATACATATTTAAAAGAAGGCTGCCTTGAATGTTGGGTATTGTTGGCCATAATGTTGCCTGCCTGCCTGCCTGGCTGCCAGCCTGGCCGACTGGTTGCAGCCAGCAAATTGCTGTTTGCCTGTTAAGCTCGTTATTTGTTTAGTTGATTTTATTTTTTCTTTGTTGTTGTGGTTGCTTTTGTAATTTTCTGTTAAAGCTGCAAAATGTTTCATTATTACTTTTTCCTTTTTGTCTTTGCAAGTTGCCTTGGCTGTGTAAACACTGCACATAATTCAAATAGAGCAATTAAAACTAAAATTGTTGTACATTATTATTTTCTCAGCTGATTGAAATCTGCCAAATTCTTTTATTCTATTTATTGTACTTCTAATTGCCTTGGAAAGCGATATATAAAATATCACAAAGTACAAATCATGATTTGCTGTGACTTTATTGGAATGACGTTGAGTGTGCCGGTTTATATGGAGCCTTGATAGTAACAAAAGTTCTTTTGTTGTTTAATTATTGTCAGACATGCCATTAATTTTGGCATGTCAAGTCGTTAACGAATTCCTTTTTATTTATTTTATTTTACGTTTTTGCTTGTTTTTAGTGTTGTATTGTTTTTGTTTAGTTTAATTTTTTTGTTCATATTTTTTAAGCAGCAAAATAATAAACTAAACAGCAAACTTTGTTCGTGGTTCTATCTTAAATATATGTATGTATGTATGTATGTATGTATGTATGTATGCGTATACGCAGGAATGTATTTTTGTTGCTGTTGTATTTTATAGCTTTAATATAGTTTTAAATCACAGGAACTGCACATAATTTATTTATGTTTTTTCTTTTCTTTTTTTTGCTATTTTCTTAGGAAACAAAAATGTTAATTAAAAATATAAATTTTAAGCAAATAGCGACAACAAAGATAATAATAAACAAGAATTTAATTTAAATGAAACAAAAAGCACTTCTAAAATATTTGTCTTAATTTTTTATTGAAAATTTTCATTAAAAGTTTTCATGTATCACATATGGGCAATTCCTGGGCGACGGACGACAGACGACTTTGAGTTAAACCAAAAACAAGAAGGGAATGGAAAGGTCCGATATACGTACATATGTATGTATGTATATTGAGTGTTTTGAAGCAAGAGAAGCGTCCTATATTAAAAAAAATTAGGCGGATTCAATAATATAATAATCATATACATAATAATATGTACATATGTATGTAATCAAATATTAGTGAGAAATGAATGCGACAAAAATAAAAGTTCTTTTTGTGCACTTATAGATATGTAGATAATTCAGCGAAATTTGTGAGAACATTTTTTTTGTGAATGTGGAAATTAAGGTGAAAGATCATCAACTATTTGTAGATTTATGAAATATACAAATTTTGTGTTAATATTTTTGAATTGGATAAAGTACAAATACGGAAGCGAAATTTTTTTAATTAAAATCGATTGAAATTTAATTCAAAAATAAATAAAAAAATATCAAATGTATATTTACAATTAAAAAAAAAAACTCAAAAACATCAGATATTATCAGCAAGGTAATTGCTAATAGAAAATGTGCAAATTACAAAAAAAAAACAAATGATATTACATATTTTAAATAGTCACAGAAATGCTCATCAAAATTTTTTTTAAGTTGTATATTTCAGTCAAAATATTTCATAAATTAAAAATGCTAACATTTATAAAATAATGACCATTTATTATGTTGGTTTTAATTACCCATATGGGTGATTGCAAATGTTCATGAGTGTTTGTGTGTGTATCTATTCATGGGTATGTATAGTTTAATTTTTTTCATTAATCACTCCTTTTTTAATTTTTCTAAAACTTGTTTTAAATAAAGTACTTTTTTAAACAAAAATAGAGTATATCTCTTTGCAAAATTCTCAAAATATTTATTAATTACATTCCTCATGGACCAAAAATTGCCCAAACAAGCAAGTCATCAACCATCGAGTACGATTCAAGGTTCACACCATGCAATTATTCTCTCAGAAAGTTCAAGTTTGTTGGCAATGTTGTTAGATATGACGATTTTACGTCATATTGACGATTTTTTATGACAAATTTCCTAATATAACGATTGACGATTTTGTTTCAAATATTCCTCATATTTTGACGATTTGTTGAAATAAGTATTTAGTAACATAAATATGCTAACAAGGCCTTTCAGAAAAGAGATTTGAGTTCGATAATACAATTACCAAAATTTTAATTTAATTACAACATCAGTTATTTTAAATATGGATCCTGAAAGTCTTGCTTTACTAAAAACTTTTCCAAATCTTGTGTATAAAAAAGAATATTAAGACATTGAAAATGAACTAAGAGAACCTAGATTTTTTAAGTTTCAAGATAATTAAAAATGGAATGTATATGTAAATATAAAAATGGTTAAATCGCTTAATTTACCAAACAATTAACTTCTTTTTCATAACTTATGTGAGTTTGTTATTTACTTTTTTTTAACTTTGTCAAAATCATCAGCTACTGTTGAAAGAATATTTAGTAATATCAATCTTACTAAAACAAAGATCTGAAATTTACTGGAAACAGAAACCCTTGAAATCATTATGTTTTTCAAAGATTATTTGAAGTGTAAATCTTCTTCTTCTTCTTCAATTGTAAAATTGTAACACAAGTTTACAATTGTTACACCCTATTATATATTCTGAGTTTTTGGCTTTAGTTTCGCTTTACAGTTTTTATCTTTGATAGTAAAGTCGATGAATTATTTATATATTAGTTGTTTAATTAAATGGAGAAAATTGTGACGATTTTGACGATTTTATTTTTAAATTTTGACGATTTTTAGAAAAAAAATTGTCTAACAACACTGTTTGTTGGTGAGACAGGAGAGAAAAATGGGATTAGTGCACCTTCCATCTGCTCGAAAATTCACTATTGTTTTCTAATTCGTATCTGCGAACATTATTTTTTTTCTTATATTTTTATAAAAGTAACACTTCCTTCTTAAATTTTGGTTAGCAAATTTTACTTTTTGTGCTTGAAATGTCAAATAATGTTAAATTGAACATCTAAAAAAATTAAATTTTAGTGCAAAATTGATGTGCAGACGCGAATGACTGTTTAAAACAAATTAAAGAAAATTTCGGAGAGAAAAGTTTCATAGCGACTTACTTATAAGGAAAATGAAAAGGCCTTACCAAAAAAAAATATTTTTTAATTACAAAAGGATTATAAAACAGATTTCCATGCAAAATTTGTTTTACAAACCTTATTTTAATCGATTGATCCTGATAGTGTGACTAAAGATACGACGGTAGTCAAAACTCAATATGGCGGCCATTAGACGCAGTTTTGTTTAAACGAAAAAAATATAAAAAGTCGGCGAACTATATCAAAATGGATATCATTCGACAGGTATTTTAAAATCATTTTTAGGTTTCTCTTATGATTTTTCATTTCGAATGACCATTTTGGATGTTTAACGGTACAAAGTTGGTCGCAGCCGATTTTATAAATTTTTTTAATTACTCTTCGTTATTGAGTAACCTGAATATTTATTCTATTTAATATTTCTATGTGTGTATGTGTTGCATATCTCAAAACTTTTTTTTTGCTTCATTTTCCTGCTTTTATAATCATTCTCCCTCTCTCTCTCCCTCCCTCCCTCCTCTCATCTAAGAATCCAGTCTTAATACAATTTGTCATTTTAAGTTTATTGTAAAATATTTTTTAATGAAATCAGAAGCTTTTCTTAATGACGCTTTTAACGGAAAAATATATATCAGCAGCCACAGAGCAGCATCAAATATAATTAAATATTTCAGAATTTTTGTAACGTTACGAGAACATTAAATGGCAGGATAATTATATTACATACTCATGAAATACGAGCAAACACATATGTATGTGTGTACATAATGTGGGTGGAAAATTGCTTCATAATTATATTTAATTGCATACAAAAAATTAATATAAAATTTTCCCTTCAATAGAGTAAAAAGCACGTTCACACTGTAGCAATATATATATATAAATATATCATGTGAAGTTAAAAACTTATATTTTTTTTTTAATTTTTATATATTAAACCAAATACATTTTAGATGTGAAAAAATACCAATTGGAAATGTTAGCATGCGACTTTACTTTCTTGCAAAACTCGCAAGTGACCAATAAATTTCTTTGAAATAGAGCTGACGGACGATAGTGTCTTTCTGTGTATACGCTTTGGAGGCAGGACGTTTACAGATGAGTGTCAAAAAGATTATATTAGCTGCTTTTT
This sequence comes from Tachina fera, assembly GCA_905220375.1. NCBI lineage: Eukaryota > Metazoa > Arthropoda > Insecta > Diptera > Tachinidae > Tachina > Tachina fera. The sequence goes on along the minus strand of LR999964.1, from coordinate 46,438,711 downwards.
GCAGCTATAAGTACATTAATTAAAGCTTATTTCTATAAATAACTTTAAGTGCAATCTATCAAGCATCTGTTAATTTCTTTTCCCATAAGTCGATTTGGATCTCCTTTGGGATTTTCATTTATTGCATTTTAATAAGTAGATCAACTCATTTTTAATTTTTGCTAATATATTGCTCCTTTATTGCAACATAATCATACATCGAAAATAATTAATCATAATGTATTTTGTCTCTTGTAAACATTTTACAAAAATGGCTCCCACACTCACGACTTGTAAAACAATATTTTTGTATTTATGTATGTAATTTAAAAATTTTAAACTCATTTTCTGTAAAAGCCTCGAGATCAGATTATGTTGCAAGAAAGTAGGGACATGTTGTGCAATCCCTTCATTTTGGATATAAAGTTATAAGCAATTTAAGAAAACGGAATACAAACTAAAATTTACCTCAACAAATTTTGAGTTTTGGTTCTCAGTACCTTGTATTTACATATATTTGTGTTAAAAATATCTTCAAGAAAACGTCGGCTTTGTCAGAGAACACTTTTTTGTTGGCAACACTTTTTTAACTGGCGGCCATTTTGTCAGCTGTTAAGTAATTTATGTTAGTAGTATGAATGTGAGGCTTGGCGATCAAGGATCCCATACATTTTTGGGATCATGCCTACGCTACAGTCGGCATTTTAAGTTAGTTGATTGGTACGCTACACAAAGAGAGTGTAGTGTTGTTTCCATCCCTGGAAAAAGTGTATTTCTTGGCGCGTTAAGATTTGTGGTTTTTATATTTTAATAATATTTCTTGGCGCGTTAAGATTTGTGGTTTTATAATTTCTTTGTATTCGCTTCGTCCGTGGGTGGTCAAGTTAATTGTTTGAAATTGTGTGTGAGTAATGAGATTCGGCAACTGGGCTGGCACGACTTGGCTTGGCTTGGGTTGGCTTGGCTTGGCTTGGCTTGGCTTGGCTTGCCTGGGTTTGGCCGGGGTTTGGTCGGGGTTTGGGCGGGGGTTTGGGCGGGGGTTTGGCTGGGGTTGGTTAGGATTTGTATACTAATTTTGTATGAGAAAAGTAACAACGATGATATAAGTGCTACCCTATTGTATTGTTGTTCTGTTGTTAAAAGTTCTGTTGTGGTTTTTTCTTTTTCGTTGATATGTATGAATGTGTGTTTGAAACAGTTGATTTAATTAAGTTGTTTGAATACAAAAGCTTGATCCTAACCATACACAACAAAGTTGATAAGAAATAAAAACCTCAAAAATAAATATACTATTACATATATATATTTTATTTATTAATGTGCTTGAAATTTTTTAAAAGTTCTGTTGTGGTTTTTTCATTGATATGTATGAATGTGTTTGGTATAAAAACTTGTAGGTACACATACCTTTTTCTATATAAATGAGGTTTGTTTACAGCTAATAAAATAATTCTTAGTTTAAAAGTTCTTTCTAACGCACTCACGTAATAAGTTCTAAAAAGAAAGCAACGTAAAAAAATGAACGATAGATTTATTTGTGAATTTTGTAAAAAATTATTTACATTGAATAATAATTTAAGACGTCATATTCAACGGTTTCATAATGGTCCTTCCTCATCGTTTAAGTGTACGACCTGCAAAAAACATTTCTCAGATAGAGAGGAATGGCACCGACACACACACACTGAAACAGAAGGTAATAACAATGGTGAAAATATAAATATTTTTTGTGATGATTGTGAAAAAGTTATTCTAAGAAAAAAGTGGTCTTATCATAAAAGAACAAATGAACATAAATATAATTGTTCTAAGAGATCAGATAAAGATGATGATGTTGATAATTTAAAACGTATAAAATCTTCATTCAGCAATCGTATTGCAACATATTTGATTGAAAATGAGAATGAAAATGAGTTAATACCTGAGAGTTTTCTAGCTTCAATCAGAGAAAAGGTGATAAGATTATTATGTAAGCATATACAAGAACATGATAACATAAAATTCAACATTGAGTTGTTCGCTGAATACATATTGATAAAGGAAGATAATGATGATGATGTTGATAATTCATCTATGATTGATATAAAGTCACATCAGACTAAAATGATTATTCTTGAAATGTATTCAACAAGAGAACATATCCTTAATATTTACAATGAACAATGTGATGTTATAGTGAAAAAGATGAGTGAATTCCAGGAGCGAGATAGTGGTTGGACATTGATTCGAATTATGCATTTGGAAGTGAATATTAACCAATACAAGTGTATAAAAGGCACGAACTATATTCCACTACCACGCTCAATACTGAGGAAGTTTGCCTGTATTAATGTTCAAAATAACGATGAGTATTGTTTTAAATGGGCTCTAATATCAGCATTGAATCCAGTTGTTTTAAATTCAAATAGATGTACATCATACAAAATAATCAATATTGAAGATGAAGTACTTGTGTTGGAAAACGGGATTGTTTTAAATTTTAAAAACTTGAGTTTTCCACTTCAGATTAATGCAATCAAAATCTTTGAAGCCAATAACAGTGATATTAGTATTAACGTGTTTGGTCTAGATGAGGATAATAAAGTAATCGGTCCATATTATTTTACACAAAAGGAAAAATCTAATCATATCAACTTGTTGTTGCTTGAGGACGTTGAAAAATCACATTATATATGGATTAAAAATATTTCAAGGTAAATACATATTTTATACTTTTTAACAAAAAAGTATACTAATTAATTTTTTATTTTTATATTTAACTTTTAACAGATTAATTAGAAGCCAATTAACATCCCATAAAAATAAAGTCTATATATGCAATGGCTGTTTAATACATTTTCATGAGGAATCATCGTTGATTAAACATAAAAAAGAATGTAATAGGGTAGTGACGTATATGCCCGACTCAGAAAACAGTAAGCTTAGATTTATGAATTTTAAAAAGCAAATGAATGTGCCTTTTGTTGGCTATGCTGATTTCGAGTGTATACTTGAATCAGTTAATATACAAAATTCATCTAATGTAAAATCAGTACAAAAACATATTCCATTTGCTTATAGCTATTACATTAAGTGTTCTTATAATTCAGATTTAGATATTTTTAGAATTTACAGTGGTGTTGATGCACCACAACATTTTTTTAAAAGTTTAGTTCATGATATTTTATCTATTTACACTAGACATCTGAGTGTTGTTAAACCAATGAACCCCTTAACACCCCTTCAACAGATGCAACATTATGAATGCAAGACTTGTCATATTTGTTCTAGACCTTTAACTAATGAGAATAAAGTAGCTGATCATTGTCATCTAACTGGTCAATATAGGGGTGCAGCCCATAACCAGTGTAATTTAGAATATCAAATTTCAAATTTCATCCCTATATTTTTCCATAATCTCTCGGCATATGATTGTCATCTGTTTGTAAGACAGCTTTCAACAATTGAAGGTGATATAAATATAATACCTTCAAATAAGGAGATTTATGTATCCATATCAAAGAGAATTACAGTCAATGAAAAAGCTACATTTGAGTTACGTTTTCTCGATTCATTTAGGTTTATGCCATCGAGTATATCAAAGCTAGCCAGTTATTTGTCCGACAGTGATTTATCGACAGTAAAGTCAAGCTATCCAAATCCTGAAGAATTCAATTTGATGAGACGTAAGGGAGTCTTTCCGTATGACTATTTAGATTCAATTAATCGACTTGATGAAATTCAATTACCACCTCGTTCAGAATTCTTCAATAAATTAAGTAATGAGTCATGTAGTGTAGAGGATTATGAACATGCGGAAAAAGTATGGTCAACATTTAAATGTGTAACATTAAAGGATTATTTGCTTTTATACCTAAAAGTAGATGTTCTTTTACTTTGTGACATATTTGAAAATTTCCGTAAAGTTTGTGTAAGCATATATAATTTAGATCCATGTCAATATTATACCACTCCAGGTCTATCCTGGGATGCAATGCTAAAAACAACCGAAATAGAATTAGAGTTGTTGACAGATATTAATATCTACAATTTTGTTCTTCAAGGTATAAGGGGTGGTATTGTACAGTGTTCTAATCGACATTCAGTAGCTAATAATAAATATATTAGTGAATATGATTCTAGCAAAGAATCAAATTATCTAATATATTTAGATGTTAATAACTTATATGGTTATGCAATGTCACAATACCTACCCTATAAGAATTTCAAATGGGTTGAGAATTTCGAAAATTTCAACGTTAATAATATAGCAGAAGATTCACCATTGGGATATATATTAGAAGTGGATCTAGAATATCCATCTATGCTGCATGACTATCATAATGATTTACCATTTTGTTCTGAAAATAAGAAAATCGAAATCATGAAACAAAAGAAACTAATAACTGATCTAAATAATAAAACCAACTATATAATACATTATCGTAATTTGCAGCAGTGTATACAGCATGGATTAATTTTAAAGAAAATATATAGAATTCTTCAATTTAATCAATTGGATTGGTTAAAAAAATATATTGATTTAAATAATCATCATAGGACTCTGGCTAAAAATTCATTTGAAGAAAATTTTTTTAAATTGCTAAATAATGCGGTATATGGAAAGACTATGGAAAACGTCGACAAGAGGAAAGATATTAAAATAGTATGTCAATGGGAGAGTAGGGGTAAACGTTTAGGAGCTAGGGCTCTTATAGCTAAACCAAATTTTCATAGTTCACTTCAGATTCATGATAATATGCATGTCATTCAAATGAAAAGAATTAAATCTGTGTACAATAAACCTATTTATATTGGATTTTCTGTTTTAGAAATATCTAAATGGAAAATGTATAATTTTCACTATGATTACATAAAACCAAAATATTGTGAAAACATAAAACTCAATTATATGGATACTGATTCCTTTATTTACGATATTAAAACAGATGACCTATACAGTGATATTAAAGGCGATATAAATACTCATTTTGATACGTCTGCATATCCGATAGATAATGTCTACAATATCCCACTTCTCAATAAGAAAGTTTTAGGCATGATGAAGGATGAGTGTAATGGTAAAGTTATTAAAGAATTCATTGGTTTAAGAGCAAAAATGTACTCAGTTAAAAAAGATGGAGAAGAAAAAGAAATTAAAAAAATTAAAGGGGTTAAGCAGTGTATCACTAACAAATTGAGTATAGATGATTTTAGAAAATGTTTGCTAGATAAAAAATTATATTATGATTCCATGTATGTGTTTAGATCTAAGGTTCACAACATTTATACTCAACATATTAGTAAATTATCGTTAAGCTATTTAGATGATAAGAGATTTATAAGAGATAATGGTATTAATACTTATGCATGGGGACATTATAGAATACCATCATCATCATCATCATCATCAAATTTAACTTTGTATAGTGATATTATGCGAGATGATGATGATGATGATCAAACTTTTTCCTAGATGTAAATATATAGATTAAGAAGTTGATGGGAATTTATAAATGTAAATGAATTAATAATAAAGAATAAAATAAAACAAAAAATTTTTACTTTTTATTTTAAATTATATTTATTATATAGAAATACTATATTATTATTATTAACATCATAAAAGCTTTATCATTCAAAGTAAGGGGGGGTTCGGTTTTTGCTTAAAGTGAAGTCGTGGTAATTTGTTTCAATTTAAAACAGTTTTCAAAATGAATACCATTAAACTAATACATTACAATCAAGTGTAGGAGTAATTATAATGTTTTTACTATATAACAAAAAAATAACAAACAAACAAATGGTTAAATTAAAATTGCAACAGCATTTTTATTTAAGTAAATATGTTATACTATATTATTATTAAAAAAGAAAATAAAAAAATTAAAAAAATCGCAGCTTCATCATTCAAAGTACTGTTTCTTGTTGTTGTTGTTGCTGTTGTTTTTTGTCTTCAATACTCAATTTATTTCTATGGTGTATCTTGAGCTTAAACGAAAATAATTAATTATTAGATTTAATAATCAATAAATAAATAAAAATAAAAATTATTTTACCAGAAATTACCTGTTGTTTCTGCATTTATGGTTAATTCATAGTTAAGTCCACTGGTTTCTTTCCTTATTTTGGAAAGGAAGTATGTATTGCGGTCGAATTCCGCAATAATTTCATCGTCTATTGTCTCATTAAATATACTCGGTAGGTATATATAATGAGTTCTCTCTACCAGACACCGAATTTTTATCCCGAAGCGTGTCTGTACACGCTCCATCTTTGTAATTTTGTAATTACGATTAAAATCCATCTCCTTTATAGGGAGAATGATTTTATTTTGTGATTTTTTAAAAATGGTTTTCAAATGTGATTCCATTTCTGATAATTTACTTAACTTGAATGACACTTAAAGTAAAACTAGTGGGGGTTTTTATACAAAATTCAGAAATGTAATTTTGTTTCTAAACAGAAAAAATGTGGTAAAATTTTTAATGTTGAGAGGGTTTTAATTTTAAAAAAAGCATTCGTTGCGGTTTTTTTCATTTTGATAAAGTTCCTAATTTATTAAATATGTGAGAAATTTTAGAGTTTGTGGTTTTTTTTTTTTTTTTTTTTTTTTATTGATATACATAGTATGCGTTTTTATAATTTTAAAAAAAGTTTCTGTTTCAAAGTTTATTTATCAAATACGTGAGACATTTTTAGAGTTTACGGTTTTTATTGATATATACATAAATATATATGATTTTAATTTTTAAAGGGTTTTCTGTTTCGTGAATTGTTTAAAAGGTGTTTTCTATTTCATCATCATCATCATCGTCTTCTTCAGTACTGTTATACAAGTTGTTGTAGAATACAAATTGCTTCTTCTTTTTAAGGATTAGAGTATATGACCCCTTCACTTCTTTAACTTTCTTTAAAATGTGTGGAGTTGTGTTTAGATAATCCATCTGATTTTTAGTAATAATCAGAAATCGTTTAGGTAAATAAATGTAATATTCGTTATTTAGATCACATCTTATACTTTCACCATATTTTGTATGTACTCGATCTATCTTGTTGATTTCATATATAGTATTTTCTTCCATATTCTTTAAAGGTAAGTATGTAATATTAGAACTTTGAAACAATTTTCTTAAGCTTGCCCTCATTTTTTATTTTTTTTGCTTTCAACTTTTCACCGTAAGACGAACTTTCAAACTGATTCTTTATATTCAATAATTGATAGTATAAGACGTTTTTAGATATTTCAATAACTTCTTATCAGTTGCGGCTAAGTATACGTGTATGCATACATATACATATACATATATATATATATATATATATACATATATAAAAAGAGATTCAGTTAAATTAAAACTTTGATAAATATGTATTGGGGTCAATTTTTAAAAACTGGTGATAAATATTGTACTTGTCATGCACAGTGGAAAACTTTTCAAATAATAAATGCAGTAGTTTTGGATATTATAATGCAGGTGTTCCTAACCGCAGAAGGAGGGACAAGAACTCAAATTTTTTCTCTTAATAGAGGACAAGAAATGCCAACAAATATTCCAATATTTCATTTTAGTCACAATCAACATATAAAAATTGAGGTTATCGGTGGTATGATATCACTAGTTGGAACAGTCTATGAGGGTGGTTTTAAAGATATAAATGTATACTCATACAAACCATCATGTGTTTATAGTGAAATAGATGAACATGTTTTTAGTGATCCAGCTAAATCTTATAATGGTAAGACTGGTATCCGCTCATTGAATAAAAATCAGCAAAAACCTCCCCTCCCTCAAAAAATTTTCAATAATAGTAAAGTTAAGAAAACAGCTGGTGGTGCTAGCGATGGTGATGACTCATTTCAATATGAAGATTATTAAATTAGTATATAAATATGAGAAACAATTCTTATCATCTCATTCAAAAATATATCGCTAACTTAATAACATATCTATTAAAAAGAAAAACTAAAATGAGAAATATTTTTATCACATTGTTTGCATATATCTATATCATACAAGTGTTTTCAGCTTCATTACCTATTGATTTGAGTGAAAATGAACTTAAAAATACAGAATTTGCAATAAAATTACCAAATAATGATACTGTGAGCATACAACTAAATTTCAAACTTTTAAAGTTCAATAATGATTTAAATAAAAACAACAACGAGTCAACAGCAAAAACAGAATATAAATCAAACGAAGAACAAGAAGACTCTACACCACCTATAAATCAATCTTTTACTGTCGAACAAGCTATTGAAGCATTTAGGCAAGATTTAGTAAAAAAAGAAAAAAATATTGCGGGAATAATTGAAAGTTCGGCTCCATTTTATAGACATTTTCAACTTCAATACAAAGATAATATAAAATTGAGAATCCGTTGTACATATGACAGCAATTACTTGAAACGTCGATTAAATATTTCATGTTTCGAATACCGTCAAGTTGAATACGAGAGAATTTTAAGTAATGGTGAAATTGAGACGGTTTCTGAGGATGATACTACATACCGATCCGATATGACATTAATCAACATTCAAGATTATACTCATGATTTGGATATGGAAATATTATAAATTAACTAATATGATGAAATACATTTACTACTACTTAATATAAACTTTGTTGTTGATGTGTTAAGAACATTTATTTAACATAAATAAAAAAATTAAAATAAGAAAAACAATGAATAATCAGTTTTTTCAACAATGAAACAACTTGTGGACCTGATACCTGTAAATGTTCCTTATCGATAAAAGTTGGGAACAAGCATTATGTATAATGAATTTTTATAATAATTTAAAAACATAGACTTTATAAACAGTTCTACAGTCGTCGTTGTGACTTGATTAGTATTACACAATGTCTGAGGAGAGAATATTAGTTGTAGATGTACAAGGTTTTTATCTCAACAATAAATTCATTGTAAAAGAACTGAGTATTTCAATTAACGATATACAAGTACAAACATTTATTATTAAACCACCTTTTCCATATTCATTGTTGACAACAAAAGAAAAAGATTCAATTAATTGGCTTTATAATCATCATCACGGATTAAAATGGCAAGATGGCGATTCAACCTTAACAAATATTAAGGAATATTATATTGCGCATGTTAAAGATAAAAATTTTATTTATTATGTTAAAGGATTAGAAAAAATTAAGTGGATTCAAAATATTTTTAAGGATAAAATTAATTTTTATAACCTAGATGATCTAAATTGTCCAAATTTAAAAACATTATATCAAAATGATAAATCTGTAAATATTTGTTGTTATCATAGAAAATATTGTATATGTGCTGAAAAAAATGTAATACTCTTAAGAAAGTTTATTAAATCAAATATTAATAAAGAAAACATAAAATTATAAAAAACATTATTTTTTTTTGGATTTATTATTTAACACTTAAATCAGATAAAATAATCATCAAACATTAGTTCATTCTGAATACTTGAAATGTCAATAACAATATCTTTAATCGGAAACACTTCAACTCTGGTTGGAGAATATTTTCCTCCAATTGAACTCCCTACAAAATATGTTTGTGGACTTATTGATTTTGTAACATTCAATTCCATACCCAATGTAGATGTTCACAACAATTTGTTTCATATAGGAAATCATATTATTACTATTCCGGTTGGTTCGTATGAACTTGAGGATATTGATTTTTTCTTAAACTCAAGCTTAAAAGATATTGATGAACCAATTTATCTAATAATTGAAGCTAACAATAACACACTTAAAACTGAAATAACCTCATCAATGGATATAGATTTTTCACAACCAAACAGTATAGGAAAGTTGCTCGGATTTAGCAAAAGAAAATTAGAAGTAAATTCAACTGCATATTATAACACTGATCAAAATCTTCAAAATGATAAATCTTTGGAAGTGATGATTGTAGATATTAATCAATTGAATACTACAAGGTTATTTGAATCTGACTTACCTGCACATATTACGGATGTTAATACAATACGCATTGAAAGCAACTTAACAACCGGATCATTTATTAATAATACTTCGAATCATGTTATTCATGAATTTCCTCTTGATGTTCCTCCAGGATATAAAATAAGTGAAAAACCTCGAAATGTTATTTATTTACCCGTCAACTGTCAGCAAATAAACAACATAACGATTAGAATCTTAAATCAAGACGGTGAACTTATAAATTTTAGAAGAGAAAAAATCACTCTTAGACTCCACTTCAAACCAGAATAATGATCATTTACAATAAAAACGTAATGCAAAGAGGATTTCCATTCAATACCGCACCAACTCACATTCGAGAAAGTATAAAAAATAAAAAACTGTTAACATCATATAATACAGAATACTTAAAATCATTAGGATTTAATCTTCAACCATGAATGAAATACTAAATGTCCTTCAAAAACCTATATATGATGAGAGTATTGTAAAAAGAGAATATCATAGTTACTCTCCATATCTAAAATCATTCAACAACAATGATGAAATTCGTATACCAATTCAAAATCAGGATCTCTTTGTCTTACCAAGTGAGAGTATGATTTACATTCATGGCTTTATAGTAAAGACGGAAGCAAACAAAGAGGTTCCAGCTATAGATGTGAAATTTAAAAACAACTTTGTTTCATATTTGTTTGATGAAATTCGTTATGAAATTAATGGTTTTGAAGTTGATCGTACACGCAAACTTGGAATTTCATCCACCATGAAAAATTTTGTATCATTGAATAAGGCTGAAAGTGCTACACTAAAAAACGCTGGTTGGTGTCTTAACGAAACTTTCGTTTTAGAAAAAAGTCATTTTAGCTGTTGTATACCTCTGAAAATGTTGATGGGGTTTGCTGAAGATTATAACAAAATACTATTAAATTCGAAACATGAGCTCATTCTTCAACGTTCTACATCCGATGAGAGATCATATTATTCTACAAATACAACTGATTATTTGAAATTAACAATTCTGGATATAACATGGAAAATGCCGCATATTCAACTATCAGACTTTGCAAAATTGGAAATGTTTAAGATAATCAACAGCAAAAATTCTATACCAATTGCATTTCGTAGTTGGGATTGTCATGTAAATCCTGCACTACCAACGAATACAAAGGTTTTATGGAATGTGAAGCTTTCTCCACAAAACGAAAGACCACGATTTCTTATAATTGGTTTACAAAAAGAGAAAAGTAAAGAACAAGGAAATATATTTGACCATTGTAATATCTCTAATTTAAAAGTATATCTAAACTCAGAGTCATATCCATATGACGATTTAAATAATCGTTTTGAAAATGGTCAGTATTCTATGCTATATAATATGTATGCAAAATTTCAACAAAGCTTTTACATGCGAGAACCTGAACCATTGCTAGATGTTAACGATTACAAGTCTTACGCACCGCTTATTGTTGTTGATGTTTCACATCAAAATGAAACTGTTAAAATTGGACCTATTGATGTACGAATTGAATTTGATACTGAAGCAAACAAACCAATTCCAGAAAAAACATCAGCATACTGTTTAGTTATTCATGATCGCTTAATCGAATACTCACCTCTAACAAGCGAAATTAGAAAAATTATTTAATTATATTTCTTTTAAAATTTTTAATAAATGAAAAAAAAATTTTTTATATATATATAAATAAAACAAGATCTTTTTAATTCTTAACCGATGTATTTTATTAAAACATTTATAGTTTCTTTTTACTTTAGTTTCGAAAACAAAAATTTTAAACATAAATGACCACAATTTATTGTATTAAAATTTTGATATCTATCATAATTATAACTAATGTTTTTTCCTAAATATTTTATTAATTGTTTTGGTGGCTGCAAATTGCCAAAGCTATCAAAATATTCGATTTGATTGTTGTTTTTCCAGTATGCTACCCAATGTGTGCCAGGTCCCTTTGAAGTATCCAGATTGATTATTCCACATTCTTTTTTAAATGGTTTGCTTGGAAGAGTGTTGCACATAAACACACCTCTAAAATTTGGAATATGTTTTGCATATTTTCTCAAGTCTACATCAGAAAGGGCTCTTTTAGGTAGCTTCATTAAAAATTTTGTTGATAAGGTTTTAAATATAATCCAAGTCCTTTTTTATATGGTTTTAAGAACATGCCTTTTCCCATCGCAATGGCTTCCATTGTATTATTGTGTCGTTTTGCTTCAGTCAGCTGTTCCTTTCCATTTTTAACTGCATTGATTGCTTTTGTAATACCAGATACACCACCAGCTAAACCACCAAGTGCACCCAGTGCAGCAAATATAGGGGCAAGCGGAAGAAAACCTCCAGATTTTGGTAACGGTATTATTCGAGGTGTTTTTATTAACGATTTTTTCTTCCCCTTGAAAATATTGTTTACAACTTTTCGTGAAATCTTTATAACATCCTTCAAGTTTTCACTTTTTTTTATATTCTTTCTTGCACTTTTCAATGCATGTCTAAATAGTTGATGTTTGTTTACTGAAGACAATCTTTTAGTTTTACTAATAACGTTACCCATACCGAATTTTGTTTTTGCTTTCATTGCAGTAGCAACAAACCAAGCGTTTGATTTTTCACCCAAACTACTATCGCTTGCTTTGACCCTTTGCCAAGCCTTTTCAGTTAAAATTCTATCAGCAATATGTCTTTTCTCTAAATCTTTATTGTTTGAGTATGCTATATCATGCTCTCTGCAAGCAGTATCCAATGGATTGATTCCTTGATCACCTCTAGCTAAACGTTTCTTTAATTTTGTACCAGGTCCGCAAAATTGATAACCGGGTAGATGAAGTTCAATGGGAAGTTTATTAATTATTTTATTTAGAAAACCTTTACCAATGAAGGATGGATGGCGACTGAATAACTTTTTATAAATGATAGTCATATCTATTGATACTTTATCGATTAAAGATTGAAATCAAATTGATTGAAAACAAATAAAAGAGACTGGTTTATATATTATGTTATCATTAGATTTCAGAATGCGTTTTTTTAAACAACATAAAAGGATTGATGTAAAGAATATTGAATCAAAGCTCGATTCATCAAATAAAATTCGTCATAGTTCATTACTACCGAATTCTATTCGAGCTCTTATTGTGGGTCCATCAAATTGCGGAAAAACAAATGTTATGATCAGTCTTATTGAAAGTCCTCATGGATTGAAATTTAAAAATATTTACTTATATTCAAAGTCAACACAACAACCGAAATATAAGTACTTAGAAAGTCTAATTAAACCCATTAAGGAGATAAATTTTTCATCATTTTCCAATAATGATGATGTTCTATCGCCAGACGAAGTTAAACCAAATTCAGTATTTATATTCGACGATATAGCTTGTGAGAAACAAAATCATGTACGTGCCTACTTCTGTATGGGTCGTCATAAAGATATTGATAGTTTTTATTTATGTCAAACTTATACACGTATACCAAAACACTTGATTCGCGATAATGCAAATATGATTATAATTTTTAAACAGGATGTAATGAATATTAAGCATATTTACAATGATCATGTTGGTTCTGATATGACTTTAAAAACATTTCATAAGTTATGTGCCGAGTGTTGGAAAGAAAAATATGGTTTTCTAGTTATTAACAAAGATGATCCTATGAATAATGGTCGATATAGAAAAGGTTTCGATATATTTATAAAGCTATAAAAGAAATATTACAGATACTTTAAAATCAGTACAAGATTAATTATTAAACTAATAGCTTCTCAACTATTAAACTGCTAACTGCTAAAATCAGTACAAGATTAATTATTAAACTAATAGCTTCTCAACTATTAAACTGCTAACTGCTAAACTGCTATACTGCTAAACTGTTAAACTGCTAAACTGCTAAACTGATCTGTTTTGAATCTGTTTCTAATTCAACCTATAAATATGAACACAAATCTAGTTAATAATCTTATTAAAACTCGAAATATTTTAAAAAAGAAATATAAGAATATTTTGCTTGGAGAAATTGCAAATGATGAATTGTTGGCAAAGACATTTAAACCAATATCAAAACCATTAAAAGAATTAGTCCAATCAACTAATAGTAACATTATAAAACATGAAAAAGATCCGGATAACTCTTTTAAACATGATCTTGAGAATAATAAAGTTGCCTTCAGTACACCATATAAAAAGAGTAAGCTTGATTATAACACGTTTTCTCCAAACTTTAATAACAAGAAAATCGAGAAAAGTTCAAACACGTTTCAATCATTTGATGATGAAAATGATCATGATGACCATGATGATGATGATGATGATGATAATAATGATAATGTTGATAATGAGGATGGTAACAATGATGATGATAACACCATTGCAATACATCCCAATCAAAGTATTCAATATAATTTATCAAAAGTTAACTTAAATATATATGATAAAACCTATGGTCCTCATAAGGATAAAAATCAAATATGGAGACTGGGTAATGAACCCATCGCTTTCAATTCAACCAATATTACTGTAGGTAATTTAAAATGGCCCTTCACATCAGGCTTATATGAATTGTTAGTTTATAAGAAACCAATCAGTTATAATAAAACAGATTTAAATAATTATAAACAAATATTGGAGATGACTAATGTCCATAAACGAAATAACAGTATTAATGGTCAGATTAAAGGAAATCGTTCAATTAAATATACAACGATTATTAAAAACCTATTTAAACAACAACAACAGAAAATTCATAAGGGAAAAGGTTTAATGAAATTGAATAGAAAAAAGCATAATTATGTTTATTGGGATGATCCTAATGAATTGGTTGATAGATTGCGTCTTTTGATTTCATCAACAACAGCTGGTCACTCAAATCATAATAATGAAATTGTATCAATTATTGAGGAATTGAGAGAAGCAAAAATTATTATATAAATAGACTTAAAAATGTACAAACAATTCATATTCATAAAATGCCTATCGATAAGTTTGGACATTATATTGAAAAATCTGCAAGATACCAAAATCAACATTTCAAGATTCATTTGGATAGTGATCGTAATTTCAACTTTAACTTGCGGAGAATAAAAAATATTGCTAGTCCTGTATTGGAAAACGATGCCGTAAACAAAATTTACATGAAAACTTATTTAAGTGAAATAAAGAAACAATTGGATACAATGTACATGGAGAGAATTAAGGGAATGGAGGATCGTTTTAACGAAATAATACAACAACAAAACGTGCTGATTACAGAAAAATTTGATAATGTAGAAACACGTTTAAGTAAATTAATACATGATCAAAGCATAATACAAAATAATCTCAATCAATCACTAAGAGAAATGACATCATTATTTAATTACAAAATTGATTCAGTTGAAGAACGTCTAAATGAAAAAACGAAGCTCATTATAAAACATTAAAACATAGATATGTAAATCGTTTTTGATTTAAATTCAATATCAGCAGCATTTAAATTGATGTAATCTGTAAGATAGACGTTAGAAATGGAGCGACAAGAAGTGGTTCAGGAGCTTCATAAGCAAGCACGTAGAAATTTCATTCGACGTCGAGTGGTGATCAAGGGAATTGATGATCTTTGGCAAGCAGATCTTGTTGAAATGGGTGCTTACTCAAAATATAACAAAGGCTATAGATTTATTTTAACAGTTATAGATACATTTTCAAAGTTTGCTTGGGCTGTACCCGTAAAATCTAAAAGTAGTGAAGATATAACCAATGCTATGCAATCTATTTTTTCGCTAAAGAGAATTCCAAAAAACTTGCAAACCGATAATGGTAAAGAGTTCTATAATAAAATATTTCAAAACTTGATGATAAAACATAATATCAACCACTATTCTACATATAGTATAATGAAAGCGTCTATTGTAGAACTCTAAAAGGAATGATGTGGAAAAATTTTAGTCTACAAGGAAATTATCAATGGATACATATATGTAAGGATTTAATTAATCAATATAATAATAAAAAGCATAGAACAATTGGAATGACACCAAAGTCTGTTAACACAGAAAATGAAAGTTCTATACTAAAACAAGTCTATAATCATCCCAAAATATATAAATTTGGTAAACTAAAAGTTGGAGATCACGTTCGAATTAGCAAATATAAACATATTTTTTCAAAAGGATATACTCCAAACTGGACAACTGAAATTTTTAAAATTCGTACTTTACGGAACACAAACCCCAGTACTTATTTATTGGAAGACTATCAAAGGAATCCGATTGTTGGTGGATTCTATGAACATGAACTATTAAAGACACATTTTCCAAATACATACTTGATTGAAAATGTTATTAAAACTAAGGGGCACCAGGCGTACGTAAAATGGTTGGGATTTTCCAATCAACATAATTCTTGGATCAATAAAGATGAACTTCAGTAATATTATATATATATATATATATACTTCAATATGAGATTTATTTTTTTACTATTTTTTATTATATTATAAAATTTTCAAACAAATTAACAAATAAAATATACATATATACATAAATAGTATTGTTTTGATTTTTATTTCTAATCAACTTTGTTGTGTATGGTTAGAGTCAAGCTTTTGTATTCAAACAATTTAATTAAATCAACTGTTTCAAACACATTCATACATATCAATGAAAAACTACAACAGAAACCGAATCTGATTACACACAATTTTAAAAACTTGTAGCTACATACCAAACACATTCATACATATCAACGAAAAAACCACAACAGAACTTTTAACAACAGAACAACAATACAATAGGGTAGCACTTATATCATCGTTGTTACTTTTCTCATACAAAATTAGTGTACAAATCCTAACCAACCCCAGCCAAACCCCCGCCCAAACCCCCGCCCAAACCCCGACCAAACCCCGGCCAAACCCAGGCAAGCCAAGCCAAGCCAAGCCAAGCCAAGCCAACCCAAGCCAAGCCAAGTCGTGCCAGCCCAGTTGCCGAATCTCATTACTCACACACAATTTCAAACAATTAACTTGACCACCCACGGACGAAGCGAATACAAAGAAATTATAAAACCACAAATCTTAACGCGCCAAGAAATATTATTAAAATATAAAAACCACAAATCTTAACGCGCCAAGAAATACACTTTTTCCAGGGATGGAAACAACACTACACTCTCTTTGTGTAGCGTACCAATCAACTAACTTAAAATGCCGACTGTAGCGTAGGCATGATCCCAAAAATGTATGGGATCCTTGATCGCCAAGCCTCACATTCATACTACTTATGTTTAGTTTGGTTTGGCATTTCAGTATGAATAGACTGACGCCTGAACAACGCTTCCAAATTGTAAAAATTTATTTTGAAAATCATGGTTCTCTTCGAAATACGTATTGCGCACTACGTTCATTTTACGGTAGATTAACTATGGAATGTTTTCCTACCACGTTTACGTTAATACACATCCACAGAGACGTCGTACAGTGAGTACAGAAGAAATCATTGCTGCCGTAGAGAGTAACGTAGAGGAAGACCCGAAGCAATCTATAGAATCTGTATTCAGGCTATAGATTCATGATTACTGACTTTTTCGTTCATCAATTGAACAACCATGATGTGCAGAAGGTGTGGTTTCAACAAGACGGCGCAGCATATCACACAGCTCTTGCCACAATTGATTTATTGAAGGAAAAAGATAGTTTCACGTTTCGGATCTGTGAATTGGCCAAAAAGATCATGCACTTGAACACCGCTAGAGTATTTTCTGCAGGGATATGTGCAGTGGCTAGTCTAAACTTGAAACGATTAACCACTTGGAGGACTACATTCGCCGCGTTATTCCCAATATACGGCCATAAATGTTGGAAAAAGTTATCGAAAATTAGACCTCCAGATTAGTAGTACGAGCCAGTCGCAGCGGTCATATGCCAGAAGTCATATTTAATTATAATGCCAGAAAATTATCTTGCGAATAAAATAAATTTCATGTAAATTCAAAAAATTAATTTTTGTTTTATTCCATTTCAAAAGTCTATAACTCAATAAAAAAAAAAACCCTTTAGAAAAGGTGGGCTGCGTCGCAGCACACGAGGTAGGCTGTGTCAGAGCAAACTTATCTGATAGAAAAAGTCGGTTGCGCCACAGCAAATTTTTCTTACAGAAAAGGTTGGCTGTGTCACAGCACACTTTTCTTATAGAAAGGGTCGGCTGTGTTACAGCACACTTTTCTTATAGAAAGGGTCGGGTTTGTCACAGCACATTTTTCTTATAGAAAACATTTCCTTTGTCACAGCACACTTATCTTATAGAAAACGTTGGCTGTGTCACAGCACACTTTTCTTATAGAAAACGTTGGCTGTGTCACAACACACATTTCTTTTAAAAAAAGGTCGTCTGTGTTACAGCACACTTTTCTTATAAAAAAGGTCGTCTGTGTTACAGCACACTTTTTTTAATGAAAACGTCGACTGTGCCACTGTGGGAAACATAATTACTTTTCCCGCAAATTCCCGAGAATGGGGTTTATTATTTTCTCGTATCTTGGTAAATTCCTAACTCTAGTATTAATAAATATTAGTTTCTTAAACTATTTTAACTTTCAAGAGACTTTTTATAATTTATAATTTTAGAATAAATTTATGAAAATTTTTTCAATTAACAATTTTCAATGCAACAGCAATTATTTCTATGTAAAAGAAGCATAATAAAAATAAAAATGTACTAAATTCTGGCCCACAATGTCTTACGCTTTACATTTTGTAAAAACAGCAACCAGAACATCGTATGTATGTACGTATTATTTTAATATAAATAATTTTCGTTCTACTCGTATTTGTGGTATGCTCTGTTTAAATTTCATGTAAACTTATTACTTATTAAAAATCAAGGCAGTATTTTAACGCCAACATACATAAGTTTTTTCAGTTTTATATTACTTTCTGGTGCACACACGAGTTATAAAATTTTTATAATTATACACTATTTATTTTGTTTAACATCCCCACGCATCTTAAGTTGCCGAAGGAAATTAATATACAACTGAAAATGTAATTTTTTATGGTTTAAAACTAAATAAATAAGGCGCCAATATTTTTTTCTAGCAAATCAATTATTTATCTAAAATTTAAGTTTTAAACATTCCACGCTTTATGGCTGCTATTAATGGAAAAATATGTATGGTATCGTTGATAAGGAGGTTTTTGAAGATTTTTACTATAAAGGTTTGCTGCATGAATGAAACTGAGTAAACAGTACTTGGAACAAAATTTCAAAGGTTAGTCTAACCAACTTTAATAAAAAAAAAATAAACAAATTAATAGACATGTGCATGATTAGTAAAGAATAAACATTGCAATGGCAAGACTGTTGTAAATTAGTGATGTTAAAGTTGAGCTTTCATTGCATAAAGAAAACTTTCAACAAGTTGGAGTACTATGAGTTAAAACAATTCCCATATTCTATTTGCATTTAAAAATTCGAGTATCTATGTATGTATAGGGAAGTAACACTTTGATGACAACTATATTTGTCTATGATAGATGGGTACAATATGTCCAACAACATTATTTGTACATATTTAGGATGCAACTTATTTTAACTTTATTTTCCTCATTAATAAAATCTGCTACTTTTTGTATTTAAAAATTATTATAAATTGCCTAGAAATGCCATAAATTCTTTTAAAAAGTAAATTAATATTTTGTCCGATAAATAAAAAAAAAACAACTATCTGATTTAACCCCTTTTTATTTTTGTAAGTCAAGCAGCAAATGAACCAACTACCTTCTATGAATACATAATGTTAAATTAAATAGTTCTTAAGTGTTTGTAAACAAGAACCCTAACTACACGAAAACTGAATTATGCTTCATTATATGAAAAAAAAAAGAAAAAGCAATAAAAACATTATGTTAATTATAAATAATTAAAGTGCAATGAACTAAAAGTAGGCAACACTAAACATCCATAACGACGGCCAATTGCCATGCTATCCATATTCCTTGTCCATAACTTAAAAAGCTAAAATATTTTAAAGCTAACGAATACAACAACCAAGTCATGTTTTTTTAGCTTATTAAATATTTTCAAATAATAATAATAATAATAATAATAATGCAAAAGCATGATAAAGAAGAAGAAAATATCAGAATAATTTATTAACATTTTTCTTTACTTGCTTATTTTTGCTGTTGTTGTTTTTCCAAAACAAAACAAAACAACAACACTATAATAAATTACTAAGAAATTGAAATTAGTTTTTGCTGTTGTTGTTTTATATCATATAAAAATATTATGATGGCATAACAACGGCAACAACAATTATTTATTAAAAAAAATAAATAAAATATTGCAATTAAGGTGTGGTGCTGAATATTTTGTGGTGCTGCTCGTTTAATTTTTGTATTTATTTTTATTTTATAACTTTCCAAAAGGTTTATTTATTAAAATTTGCCATTAACGTTGGTTTTCGATAATTGAATATTAAAAGATATTTTTGTAATTAAATTAGAAGAAATTCGAAAATTATTAAATCATAATTAAATTTTATCGTAGTGGTTGGTAAATAAAAATTGTTAAATTTATTTTAATTTATATGTTGAACTAAATATTTAGTGGAAGAAAGTTTTAATATTCGATTCGCAAGTAAAATTTTAGTTTTATCTATTTATTTTTATTTGGGAAAAAGTAATATTCAAATAATTAATATGCTTATCAAAATACTTATGTACATATGGGTAATTCCATAAAATGGTCAACCAAAAAAAAATTTTTTGTTAAAAAATTTTGTTTTGTTTTTAAAAATTAAGTTGAAAGGTCTTTGCTTTATAAATATAAAAGCATTTTTAATTTTTTAAATTTTTTTACCAAAATATCCGACTGTAAAATAAATACTGATATTTTATTTTGAAGAGCCTTTTTTAGCGATTATTTAAAGTAGGAGTCAATATTTTTTTATTTTTGTAATTTACAAGTTAACTACTACGTACTAACCGTACGCATTAGCACAAAACAAGGATAACGGAGTTAATTAACAAAGTTTTTTTTATTTCTTATGCATTAAACACATGTCAAGGATAGAATACACATATTTATATGAGAATGATTCTTTTGAAGACAGCAAGGCAACAGGACGATAGGTTGTTGAATATGCTGATTTTGACGTTGTACTCCAATTAAACTAACTACTATTTCTTTGGCTACAATGAACAAATGTTGTGTTGCCAATATAATACAAAATGTTGAATGAATGATATCGTACAATTATTTCATATTATTTACGAGAAACAATATCCAAAAGATGATGCAAAGAATAAATTTCTTTCCAATTAAAGTTCAATCAATCACCCTTATTCCAGTTGTCGACATCGTCGTCACTTTAACACAAACCAAAAAATTGGTGCTCGAATATCCGTTGTCGAAAACAGGTTTATGCTATTTTCTAGATCTTAGGGAACGGAAATAGATTGTCAGTTGCGTAAAATTGTTCTCGAGAGCGAGTAAACAAGCCTTAATTTTTCGGTATTGTGTTAAAGTGACGTCGATGACGACAACTGTAATAAGGATGAATAACAGCAAAGTTACTGCGTTTAGTTCTCTTGGAAAAAAAATTGTCGAATCCACCTTGTCGCATCCGTAGTTATACTTTACCTATTTAAAAAATATAAATAAAACAAAAATTTGATATTTCATAAATCTGCATATAAACAATCTTCTTTCACCTTCATTTACAAATTCACAAAAAAAAATTTCATAAAATTTCGCTGAATTGTGTATATTTCTATAAGTGTACAATAATAACTTCTATTTTTGTCGCCTCCGTTTCTCGCTGACATTTCCTTATATCTATTTAGTATATTATTGATATCGCCCAATTTTTTTCCTTAAATATCCTACTCTTGCATTGCTTTAAAACATTTAAGATATATGTATATTGGATCTTGCCATTTTTGTTACTTTATTTGGAAAATGGGATAGTGAAGAGCGGAAAGATAGTTAAGTATTAAAGTTATTAAGCTTGAACCGGTTAAACAACTCTGCTATTGTGCGATTTATTAGTTTTTCTAGCACCTTTACAGCACCCCTGGTGTTAAGTAGGCGCATTACTTTATGCTATACAGCCATTTTATTAGTTATTTTACTTGACCGACTATTAATTGCTGCAAATATCGACGAAGGAGGACCCTCTGATAAGCATTAGCATGGACACTAATGCATATAAGAAACATCTATGATGTTGAGGTGACTGGGCGTGGTATGCGATCGAAGTCGGGCTTACGATGCCCTTTATCAGCAATGACTGATGAAAATCATAAAATTTTGATTTTTGATTGATGTGATTATTTGTACATACACATATGAATTGATTGAAGTCTCCAGAAGTGCGATTCAGTAACTTTTAAGGATCCGACAATTGTAGTTTTTGTCTATACATTTTGTCGCTTAAAATAACGATTGCTTGATTCTGAAACTTATTTTTAACGATAGGACGCAGCTGATAGTTTCTGTTGATTTTTGTCGATAAAATTAACAACACATGAATTATTGTCGCTTAAATAACGAAACAGCTGACATTAGCCTACAGCGAATATCGTTAAAAATGTTACTGAATAGCGAATTCGATAAATTTTAGTTATAATTATTTTAAAGATGCATTTATCGTTAAAAAAAATTTAGTGAATCGCACTACAGGGCACTCATTTGCGACGCTAATGCTAAAATGCTGTTTTTTATTTTGTTTATTTACTGATAACAATTAAAGATAGACATTAGAAAGTTTCACGACGTCCGTGCCGTCAAAGAAAATATCACAAGATGCTTAAATCGAATCAAAAAAATATTTATCACATGCATAGTAACAATGAAAATTTTTAACCGAATTTTATTACACGATAAAAAAATGTGTAGCAAATTTGGTTGTTTCACGTATATATATATGTATGTAAGTATTACATACGTGAATATCTGAACAAGTTGTCCCTTTGATATTAAGTGAAGCTTAACTTATGGCGACTGTAAGTTGTACGGCACACTGTTTGTAATAGAAAATATAATGGTTTATGCATATCCTTAAAATAACAGGAGATTGATTACATTTTTAGTTTTTGTGTTAACTTTCATCCAAATTTTTTTAAATAGCCTTGCCTTGCCTTAAAAAAAAGAACGCATCCTAATAGGTGAAAAATCAAAAGCCAGGAGTCTTTTTCTGTATTGCGATTCGAAAGTCAATGCGACTCGAAAACATGCAAATGCGAACACTTCCTATTCTGTCTTACGACGTTCGCAAAGTACTTTTTTTATTCGCATTTTAAATGCGAAAATGTGGTACGTCGGTATTCTGTATTGCGAAAACAAATGTCAGATACATACGAAAATCGCAAAATATATTCGACGGTAAAACAGCATTCGCAAAAAACAAATGTAAGTGAAAAATAATAATTTTGTTTATTTATTGTTACATTAATTGTTAAAATTGTTCAGGGAAACAAACAACAAGACCATCAAATCGAACCAATTTGAAATAATTGTGGAATTTATGATGAAACACAGCCAACTGGCAAAGGGTCATTGTTGTTTTCAATGCTTCAAAATAAGTTATCTTTTTGCATTCAAGCTTAGAATATCCGATTTGCTTCTAAGCAATCTTCTTTGCACCCTTTCATTTTGGTCATGCGCCTCTTCATCATCAAACCATAGTGCCACAGAATCCATTTTTGATAAATTACACATATGTATATTATATAAATTAATGTTATTTTGTAAGCACAATCACAAATTTCTTTTTCTTTCGTAAATTTAACTTTGACGTTTATTTTAGACCAGCGTTGTTATTTCTGGCCAAGGTTGTTATTTTTGACCGGCATTGCCACGATTTAAAATAAAACTCGAATGCGATTACCAAAGCCTTATATTTAGAATACCAATTTTCTTACGCATCGCATTTCATTTGCGCATCGTATTGATTTTCGCATCGCAATTCAGAATAAGCCTCCAGTATTAAAAAAGCAGACTAATGCCATCGCCCGATTGAGTATAAATTAGGATTTTTAGTTAATACCAAACTTTGCCTTCCTTGGCTTAAAATGTGAATGTGTATTTGTTTTTTTTATAACCTATTTTCACGTTCTGATTATTTAATTTAACCCAACTATAAATCTAATTAATATTGGATTATATTTTTTTAAATAAAATTTTATGACACCATGATTAATGGAACTCTGAATTCTATAAACTATTAAACATGTTTAAATAAAATTTTACAACTCGTTGCATGAATCATTAATTTAAAATCTTTTAACGTTCATCTTATTCACAAACCGGAATTGTTATGTTATTATTATTTTTTTTTTCAAACTGACAATTTCTTACAGCCGTTTATTGTGTTGATTACACAGCATTTAATAACTTTTATTGTGCAGCAACAACAGCAGCAAAAACTGCAACAAATAAAAAAATGATCATGATTTGAACACCTGTGTGCAAGTGACGTTCTCATATTTTATAAATTTATTTGTAAAATTCGTTTTTAGTTTTTATTTTCAGTTTATTTGTTGCAATGCTATTTTTTTCTTGTCTTTCGCTGTTTTGTTGATTTCGTTTAAATTTTTTTTTGTGGATTCTTAATTTGAAATTTTGTTTTTCAACGAATTATAATGCACAAATAAATGAACTTTTGTATTAAATTTTTGTGTGTTATTTTAAGAAAACAAGAAAAAGAAAAAAAACACAAATAGCAACGACATACGAATGTGACAGATTGTCATGTACAAATTCAGATTGTCTGGCAGACAGACAATCAGATACATAGATGTTTTGTATTTAATTTTGTTTTTAATGAAAATTAATTAATGAAAAAGCTAAGAAGCCTGTGGTAATTTTTAAAACAAATAATTTTTTAATTTAGAATAATAAATTGGAGCCAATAACCATTCGAAAGGCAATGAGCGAAATATACATACATATGTACATATTTAATTAAAAAACTTAAGAAAAAATGTAAACGAATTTAAAGATAAATAAGCACTAATAAGATATTACAAATAATTTAGGTTCAGTTAAATAAAGGACTTTTATACATATACAGAAAAAATATTTCTGCAATACACAACTTTAATAGAAAATAAGACCAAAAATCAATTAAAAATGTAATTGAGTCAATCAAACTCTGTAATTAATTAACAGGCATCTTTATAAAAATTATTAACGCTTCATAAAGGGTTTTTGAAACCAATTTTCATAAAAAAATTTTCTTATTAAGTCTTTATAAAGCCTTAATAATTTTTATAAATAAGATTGTTAATTTTTAAACAAAAATTTAAGTGACTTAAATACATACGAGTACTATTACTATTTTTTTAATTTTTTCCCAACTTATTAATTTGTGTAGTAATGGTTTTAACTTTGTTGAAAGATTATTTTTGTAAAAGCAAGAAAATTATTTTATGTGTCTACATATCTAGACCAAGGCGAATTCAGTATCAGGTGACCTTATCAGCCCAGCTGATTATCAGCTTTTGATGCGAAACTGAACAATTTGAACCAAAACGTCAAAATTTGCTCAGAAATCTTTTGACAGATTGGTTTTCTAGCATACCAAACTACATGTTGTTTTTTGTGTTGTAAAATTGTTGTACTGATAAGGTCACCTGATACTGAATTCGCCTTGATCTAGACTATCTACCCGATTGTAATTCTAAATTAAAATTACAAGGATAAAAAATATGTTATTTTGAAAAATTTTCTCTAATAACAGCAATTGCAAACAATTTGCAATTTTATATCATTATATTAATTAAAGTGTTTTTGTTTTTATCATATTACGTCACCCCCACACAAAATTTCTATGTGTGTATGTGTTATGAACTTAAGCTGGAAAACACAATTAAGACGACAAACGAATTCTTTGTGTAGTTTTATATTTTGTTTATTTTGAACAAATTGTTTTCTTTCACTACTCTTTCTTATTTTGAAGGCAGTAATTGCTAGTTCTTTTATTTCAAGAGAATATTTAATAATATAGATTGTATTATTCTAAAGGAATTTCGCCTAAAAGTTTTATACTAAATTTTTGTGGCCATTTGCATGCAAATAAAGGTAGTAGATTTTATGCACATACATATATCGCATAAATCGCTTTAAACTTAAATGTAGGCAAAGGAAAAAATAAATTGCCAAGCGAATGGCGCAATTGGTTTCTTGATTTTTTTTATTTCTCAGGCCTTCTTCCACAAAAACCGAATTCGATCGACATTGATTTCAATTTAGTAATTCTGAAGGACCAGAAAACGGAGAAAATACAAACATCTGTTTGCAGCAACATTATTTCAATAAAGAAATGTGTTTCGCAACAATTTATTTTAAATTTTTTTTGCGTTATTTGTTTTGCATATTTAAAAAATCATAAAAATTTAAATATTCTATTCAGTCAAATAAAACTAAACAAAACTTGAAACATACATTGCGTTTGATTATGAAATTTAATCTAAAGCATACCTCGACGCAATTTTCACGACAGGCTTTGCAAAGTCTTGACGTCTCTGGGCATCTATAACTTCAGTTACTTAAATTCCAGATATCTCGTGTATTAATTTTTAAATTGTGTTCACTTCCAGCTTTATGCACAAAAAAAGAAATTAAAAAAATTTTATGCCGAGTAAAATAGTTTCCAGTAGACACGGATGAAGTCTGTAAGTAACTTCAAGCGAAGGTGAGAGAGAGTGTTCACGATAGCAACATGCACCAAGCACGTGAATAAGTGCACCGTCTCTATTCAAATTATAATCATAACAATTCTGCATATCTTATCTTCCGAATGCTGCATCCCAGCAAACCTAAATAAATATATGAATTATATCAACTTTATTGATTTATTGATATTTCGCTGCAACTTTGTGTAGCTTCTTCAGGAAATAGTAAATAAATTCGTTTTCTATTTTAAAAAAGACCTAAAGCTTAAATATAATTTGTATATAATATATAAAAAGGTCGTATAAATTATTATAATATTTATGTATTGAACTTTTGACACAGAGAAACAATTTATTTAGGAATCCCAATTCGCTTTGAAATTTAGAATCTTTTTGTAAAATTAAAATTTCCTACTGTAAGAATTTTTCAATTTTGGAAAATTTTGTGAGCATCTTTTTTCTTTCGAAATTTTCCTTTAAATTGCTGAATATTTTTGAAAAAAGTTTTTTTTTCGTCTTTTAAACTTTTTTTGTACTAAGTAGACAATTTTGTGTTTGTAGCAGAGGTCACTGTAGATGTTGCAAACTACCACTGCAAGCCTTGCAAGTGTTCAAAAAATCTAATATATCGCACAAAACTAAAAAATTTTGCAGTTAATATATATGTTTATTCCACGAGAAAGTCCATTTTATTTGTCACGTGCGACAGCAAGCAATTAAGCTTGTATTTAGGAACAATGTGACTCAATTTTTCTTAAAATGTTAACTAATGTAAAAAAGGTGAATGTCGATACGAATATATAAAGAAGTAAAAAAAAGTTTCGTTTTACACCTTTTATGACTGTTTTCTACATGCATTCTTCTGGAAGCGTCTGAAATAGTTTTACTTTTACTGGTTCAACAGTAATGTTTACAGTCATAAAAATTTTAGACAAGGTCTAGTAGTGAACTAATTTTCCAAAAAAAAAAAAAATAATAGTTAGGTCAGTTAGTTAAAACAGCGACGATATATGCCTTATCTAGGCGTACGGTAGTGCGCCAGGCCAAGTTCCGGCCAATACACGCACAAAAAGTGCATATTTTAAGACATACTCACTGACTCACTGACTCACTCATCAAAATTTTGAAGCACTTCCGCTATAGCTACCGATCTGAAATTTGGTAAACAAATAGATCTAGCTGAGTGATGAACTAGAAAAATCTGAAAACCAGAAAATTTTAACCAAGGGGGCGGGGCTACGCCAATAACCATTAAACTTTGTGCTAGTGAGCTGAAATTTGGTACACAAGTAGAACTATGTGAGTTATTACCTAGAAAAATCTGAAAGCCGAAAATTTTTACCAAGGGTCCGGGGCTACGCCCATAAAGTTTAGAATTAAAAACACATATCTTAAGCGTTTAACTCAAGCAATTTTATTGAAATTTGGCACACGTTACGATAATAAAAGGCTATAAATTTTTATAAAAAAAGTGGGCGTTAACACGCCCATACAATTTACTCCTCCTATTTTATGTACTTCCGGCCAGTACATTTAAATGTACTATTTATGTAACTACTATTATCCGTTTCCAACGAAACTAAACAGGAAAGATAAACACTAGCCATAGAAAATTTTGAATTAAAAAAAAGTGGGCTATTAAAATTTGCGATATGGAGCTGAAATTAGATAAATGAGATTAGATTAGAAAAATACTAGAAACTCCAAAATTTTAGCAAAGTGGGCGGGGCTGCGCCCATAAGGCTCAGAATTTTAAATACAAGTCTAAAGCCTTTAACTGAAGCGATTTTATTGAAATTTGGCATACATGTTGTAATAATGCAAGGCTATAAATTTACGTTGAAAAAAGTGGGCGTCCACGCCCATACATTTTGTATTGTCATATTGTCAAGTTAGCAGATTATATACAAACTTTATGACACTCTTACATTTACAAATTTATATAATGCATAGCATATTACAGTGATAGGTATTGTGCCAAACAAGAACTTGGTCAAAATTTGTATGTCACTAATAATGGCCGAAATTTTGGAAAGGAACTTGGCCTTTTTTTACAATTATGTTTTTGTGAGGATTCTGCATTACAAGAAAGCATTTTGAACTAAGACTTCCTGCTATTATGAAAAATTATTGCTAACGTGTGAATCAGTAAATCCTAGTATTAGGCACGTAAAAAGTATCGTGTGCATGTGTCTCCGACGTAATTTTGATGTCATCATGAAGCTAAATTGGCTACCTTTGGCCAATGTGTCAAATTTGGATTTTGGGACAGAAATACCACAAAAATTTTGCGGCATGTAGCTTATACTAATGAGCGGCAAGCGTTTTTCTGCGTAACGAAATCGAAACGACTGGACGTAATAGCGAGAGCATACCATGACCGTCAATTAAACATTTAAGAATTATAATCACTTGATTATTATAAATAATTAAAGAATTATCAATCATATTATGGAGGTCATTAACTTTAAACATAAATGTAATGTGTGCGTTGGGCTTAGTTTATGCAAAATATGTATGAGTGTATAAACGAAACACATTCATAAGTACATATACACAATACTTGAATGTACTTGGCTGTTGGTTGCTTATGTTTTCCAAGTGTTCATGCTGCTGTGTTTGTTTGTATGTATGTATGTATATGAATATTTTGTGCGGATATTGAACTCTTAGCATGGCGTTAATTGACCTCGAGCTTAAAATGCAAAAAAAAATTAAACAACAACAAAGAAATGAGTGGGTAAGGGAGTGAGCGAAAATAACAAGAATGTAGTTAGTAATGAATAAAATACATACATACATATGTACATAAATTCGTATTTACTTAATCAAATAAATTAAATAATTTTAATATGAAATAATTTAATATAGGTAATTTAAAAAAAATATTCAAGAAAAACATCCAATCGCACATATATGTTTGATTATGATAAAGAAAAGAAAATGAAACAAATACATACATAGGTACCTGATACCATACCACACAATTTTCAATTAAATAACGAGATTGCACTTTTAGTGAAAAAATAGTTATGGCTTTGTTTGACGAAAGTAACAATAACGGTAAATGATAATTGTAATTGTAAAACTCATGGCCGCTGCCTAAAAGTAGACTATAGCTACCTGTTCAAAAAAATAGTGCCTGCAACGGCAATATTTGTTTTGTGTGAGCGTTTGTGTGTGTTCAGTAAAGTAGGTTTTCTGTAGTACATATTGCCTTATCTTCTCAAACAAATCTTTAATTAATTTTATAAAAACTAAAAAATAATAATAATAATAACAGCAATTTAAAATACGGTTTTCTATGAATTTATACTCAATTTAATATTTAATTAGTTTTTCTTAAACGAACGAACGAACTGACAACACTTTAAATACCTATTTATGTTTTAGAATTGAGAAAAGAAGAACAAAAAATCGAAGCCATTTGACTTTATGAAAAATAAATGCCACAAAAATTAAATTAAAAATCCTTATGATGGTAAGATTTGTTACTATACAAAAACAACAAATCAAGCTGTAAAAAAAATTAAATACGGATAGAAAAAAAACACACAAACAAAATTAAAAACAAAATAATGACAAAAACTACAACAAACAACAGAGAAAAACGTGACAAAAGTTAATTACAAAGTTTTCCTCATCGGCAACAACAGCAAAAGCAACGACGGACAACAACAACATCAACGTCATCAAGTTGATGAACGAAACACTTTTTTTTTCTTGTACTCGTAGTTTGTGTATACGTTTGGTAGTTTCTAAGGTAAAATATGATGCATGTTGTGTTTTGTTTGTTGCATTTAGATGCTTATGTGGCAGTATGTGATTTTTTTTATAACTTTTCATTAGATTTAGTTTACATGGTTTGTTAGACATATTATTTTGCTAACCATCCTTTAACTAAGTATGTTTTGTTGTAGTTCTTTGCTTTTTTTTTGTATCTAGAGAATACGGTTTAGAATTTTGTTCTGAGTCTTGCTGGTGTTTTCTTGTTGTAAATTATGTTGTTGGCAACAATCTTGCCATTATTAAAAAAAACTTAACACTAGAATCTCGTTTGTCAACACCGGTTGCCAATTTATAGATCAAAATTCAAAATTATTTTTTTATAATTATTATTTTCTTATAATAACTAAACAAAAATTTTTATACTTTGGAACTTTTCTGAAAATTAGTATACACAACAATCGTTTCTCATATTCCGTTTCATTTTAAATTTAAGTTAAATAGCTGATGTTAATAAGAATCTCTACCCAAGTAGATAGACTAGGGTGCTGATGAACTGCGTGGCTGCACAGAAAATTATCGGTATTTCTCCCAGCTTAAAGTCTAAGTTTAATTTTTTTCTTCTCTTCTTTAGAAACTCACATTAATTAATAAAAATATTTCATTCAATAAGAATTGAAATTACTGAACTTGAGCCTAACTATGAATTATTTCTGATTAAAATGGAAAATTTTCTAAAAATGTGCCCTTAATTATGAAAGTGGTCTAAGTCATGTGTATTTTTGCTTCAAAATATCAAATAAATCTTAAAATATCTTCAATAAATATTTAATAAATGTTAAAAAAATTTATATTAGTTGAGACTAGTACAAGTGTAAATTAAAATGTTGCATGATATAAAAATATTTTTTGATTTGTTGAAATGTAATCTGCAAAATATATCGACCAAACAAATATATGACTTAGACCCCTTTTGATAATTAAGGGCACAAAAATTTTCCCATGAAGTTTTGAGAAGGATTCTTTCTTGACGACTCAAAGTAGCCCACACATGTCGCAATAAGCGCGTGAAACAAGTGCAATGGCAAAGAATTTTTGCAAAAACTTAGCTTTTTTCTCGCTCAAATTGAGACAAGAAATGAAATTTTCAGGTGGTTCGTTTGTGACGCTCTGCTCTCTTTTCCAAATATCTGGTGGGTAATTATATAATTTGATTCAAAAAAAAAACACTTCGGAAGAAATTTCCAATTCGAAAGTAAACTGGTATTGTCTAATTCATTCGTACATGATACACAGTTGTATATGTTAAAAAACGGGTAAAATCAAGTGATGCCTAATTTTATATACAATATGGAAAACTAGGTATTAGTGAAGAAAGTCCTAATTTACAGTATTAAAGTCTTATTGCTAAGCTGATTAGTTTGTGGGAAAGAGAGACAAGGGAATAGAAACGCTTCTCTCTCTTTCTCCTAACAAACTAATCAGCTTAGCTACAAGCTTGTATAGTGTAAATTAGGACAAAGTTCAATGCAAACAATTTTAATAAAATTTTTAATTTTATGTACATATAAGTGCTGTATACTTCTTAAAAATTTTATAAATAATTTAAAAACATATTGTTTGGCGCTTTAGCTTAAAAGTTTGTTTAATTGAGCTTGTTTATTATCACCCTCGTGTATAAGGAAAAACTTCATGCCAGGCAAAATTGAACATGGTTTTAACGATTTTTGCTTAAAAAGGACTCTTCACTTAATAATATATGGAGTTTTAAATAAACCTAACCTAACCTAAGTGCTATTACATATTGAAATTTTGTTTAAAAATATTGTACCTTTGCTGATTCCCACACGATTTGAATGCTTCAAATCTTGTTTGCATTCCAATAAGACTCGCTTTGAATATAAATTAAGACAAAACAAGTGTTTCAAACAAAATGTGCGGAAAAATCTTTAGCAAAAAATTTAAACTTTAACATTTATTTAAATTATTTTTCGGTCACAATTTTTTTCTGAAATTTTGGTTGACTTCTTAAGCAGAAACCAAGTGCAATATAGGCATGCTTAACCAAGAACAAACAAAAATAAGGAATTTAAAATTAAAAATATTTTTGTCTATAAAGTTTAAAAATAATTTTTTATCGACAAGTTTAGATTTTGAAAGAGTAATTGAATTTTTGAAAACGACAAAAAATTAAGAAAAGTCTTTTCAAATGTACTTTTCACCATTAGTCCTAATTTACACTATTGTTGGTCTTATTGCTAAGTAAACTTGGACTTATGGTTAGGTGGTAATATTTACCCCACACCCCCCCCCCCCACCCTTTACAACCAGGCGTGACCACATTATCCGTAATTGAGCCACTGAATTCCGTGATATCCTCTAGTTTGCACTTCCCGATATCAGTAATGCTTTCATGGAAACGTCTGCTCAGCCATCTAAGCCTATAACGTTGCAGCAGACGGCCAGTAACGGATAATATGTTCAATGGTTTCTGGTTCCCCTTCATCACCGCATATCTTACAAAAATCTGAAGTGTCAGTTTCCCATATTATAGTCCCATAAATATTAAATCGAGTTCCTGTCATGACATCAAAAGAAATGGGGTTCAAAATAAAAGAAATAGCACTTTAGATATAAAATAAAGTCCACAGAAAATTTTTCGAAGCAGTAGTAAACAAAAGCATATTCGCGCAAAAAATTAACAGAATTGGCTGAATTAACCCAATAACGGTTATCGCTAATTTTAGCGCTGTGACTGTCATAGGTGCTATTTATCGCCTTGTTGCCAGATATTTAACAAGTACGCTAAATAAACTTGAATCAGATCCTTTTTAATAAATTCTCACCCTTATTCCAGTTGTCGGCATCGACGTCACTTTAAGACAATACCAAAAAATTGGGAGTTGTGTACCCATTGTCGAAAACAACTGACTCCTGTTGGCAAGCTTATGCTATTTTCTATACCTAAGGGAACGGAAATAGATTGTCAGTTGAACAAAATTATTATTTTTGAGAGCGAGTAAACAAGCTCCATTTTTTGGATATTGTGTTAAAGTGACGTCGATGTCGACAATTGCAATAAGAGTGAATAATCAAAAATATACTAAATAATTTTTTACTCCGTTTCATCACGAGCGTTATGAAATAGCACATATAATGGAATAACCAGGCCCAAGTGTACAGAAAACATTTTTATACACAGTATTTATTAACTGTACATCATCATCATATCATTTGCAAATAAGTAAGTTCCTTCATTCCTTTAGCATTCATTTACCCCGCCCTCCTGTCAACCACTCTCAACTAGTTAAAAATTTTAATGTAAATTTTTTTTAAATAAAAAAATATTGAAAATATTTTTAATTAAAAGCAAAAAAGGGGGAAGACAAAAACAACATGCTAAATAAACATTAATTATAAATGCCATTTTTTTTAGAAAAATAAAAATACAGTCTCTTAGCTATATTTAGATATATTTTCTCACAACTATTTAATATTACTTTTGGCTTGTTGTCATTACTTAAAATGTTTATCTACTTTATTTATTTATGTATTTTTTTTTTAATTTCAGAGTGAACCACAAAATACATACATACACATTATAAAATCACTAAAGGCATGAATTTTTGTTTAAGTATCTTAATCTTAAAAGTTGCTAAACTGTAAAAATATATAGTGAAACCAAATGTAAATTAAACTGCTTATTTTTGAGATTTTAATTAAAATTTACGATTAAGAGCAATATTAACTTAATGATGATGAGCACAACCAACAAACATCCTTTTCGTATCTTTATGTTTGTTAATAACTTTTAAAGAAAATTGTCTTAATGCTTACATCATAAGTATCTGCGCTTCAAAGCAGATCTTATTAAAATTGTGTAAGCAGATAAAATTACAATTCTAATTAAAAACTGGATTTATTAAGACATTGCAAAAGTTCGAAATAGGGCAGTGTTGCCGATTCGTAATTGAATATAAAACATTTAAATGAAATACGAAGTAAGTTTTTATTAGTGACATGGACCTCAAGGAAGTGACTTTTAAAAGTAAAAAACATTTAAATGAAATGAAATTGTACAGTGAAGTCTTGCTTTAAAAAAAATTGTGTTGTTGATGTTTGAAAGTGCTGCCATTCTCCCAATCGTGGCCCAATCTGTTAGTCCGACTTCCACACATTTTTTTATAGAAATTCAGGCTGCATTTTGTGTATTTTAATTCTATTTCAATTGAAAATTTTCTATATAAGATTAAAGTTTATATTAACAGACACCACACAAACCAGATTAAATAAGTGAATGCCGATGCTGGAGTAGCAGCGGCCTTCGAAAATAATATATTGTTCTGCTTTGCTAGAATAGAAGTTCGAATAATAATAACTTTCCTCGATTTATTTGTTCCTTAAAAATTATTACATGCCAAATGGACTTGGTTCCAAATGGTGGTCCACGGGCCTCTGGGGGTCCATATCAGTATTTTTTATTTATATTCTACATAGTTTTTTATGTTTATTTGCCGCACTTTCAGCTGACGTGTTTTTATTGTCATTTCATTTAGCTTGATAGAATGTGAACTAAATTCCTGCAGAAGACAACTTATAAGAACTTTTAAGACATGAGAGATTTTTCAAATGATCTACTACCGCGAAGTCTTCTACAACAAACGCTAAACAACACTGTCGGCACGACATTTGTTTCAGTTATTGCATACATAGGAGTAAAGAAGAAAATACTTCGTGACGGAAGAATTTGTGATGCTTGCTTCTTTACACGCATGGGCGCGTATACAAACGTCATGCATGTACATATATTCATACATAAGTTGTGTGTATGCTCTTTTATTTTTCTGCGCACATACATACAAACTCACACAAGCATTGCCATAAGTTGTGTGCGCTTGTTTTAAAATAAAACTCCCTTAAACCACGAACTACTTTTGTTGGATTTACTTGGTCTAAATACCCAAACGTTCGATTGCTGAATCCGGCTCATAAGAATACTTCCACGATTCGTCATCTGTCACGATTTCATATACGCCTTTTGAGGCACCATGGCTGAACTTTTTAATAATTTCCTTACATAAATAATGGGGTATCCAACGAGAACAGTTTTTTTACAACTAAGTGTTCATCCAAACTCGAATATATTGAAGTTCAACTAATGTGCGAGGCTGCTTCTATCTCACAATATATCACAGGACGATCTTCCATTATCAGTTCACGCAGTGCATAACAACCCATTTTAGATGACCTTGACGGAATTCGTCGGTGACGGAAGTACAACCACGATTGAATTCACTATACTGCTTTTGATGGTGCTTTATCGCCCTACAGAGAACTGAGTTTATCGACACATTTTTATTGATATATTCTCCGTCAAAAGTTGTGAAAAATAATCCAACGAAAATCTTTTCTTGAAATTACCATTTTTTTGCAAATTGATTTTCTAAGCTCATTGTAAAAAAAAACAAATAGCACTTGTACATCAAAACTTTGTGAGTACGTTTGTGTTAAAAAATTTCAAACTTCATTATAGTGCTGCCAGATTTTAGCTATTGACATTAGTGTTGCCAGTTCCCGAAATATGAATAGTTTCTCTCGTATTGCGCTCCACCAACACTGGCTATGACGTGGAAATTTATTCAGGAGTGTATTAAATAATATAAAAATCTGAGCTTGTGCTTTTTTTCCGTAACGAATTTGAAAACTTTTCGAGTCGAATAAATTATTATCAATCTTGAAGTAAAGGATGGGTAAGAAAAAAAATTTATTTCTGGATATTTTGGCAAGTTTGCTTTGCATCATACGAGCAAACTTTAATTTAAAATGAAACAAACACAAGTTCTTAGATATTTTTTTAGTAGTCATGTTTTTACTTGTGAGTATTCTACTTTAGCGAAACTTTTTTAGGCATTGAATTTTCTATTTGCAGCGCAGTGATGCACTTTCGAACAGCCCCTTTATTTACATTTTCTTATGAACAACCCTGTGTAAAATTGGACAAGTAATATAATTATTTAATTTTTCTCGATGCGTAGACTTTTCAAAAGTTACAGAAACGAGACACTCACTCACTAGTTTTACTGGTACCTCTGGAATTAATTTCGCTTAATCCTTTTCATTCGAAACGTATTAAAACTTTATTTTAACACTAATTTGACAGTAATACACTGTTTAGCTTGAATTAAATGATTCAACTGTCAAATAATAACAAACTACAAGCGAAAAATACTATTTGCATGCTTATTTCTTATTAGTCATTTAGATTGTTCAAAATTTATTTTTACTCTGAGACCAAAGTCTATTTGTCAGTCCACGATAGTTGACACAAACAAAAGACCACCTGCAATTGCATAGAATAATAAAAAAAGACTCTTAATTTAAATAAGAAATGCAAGAGAGAAAAATTGCACAAGAAATGACAGAAATGTTCAAGTTTGTTAAAAAAAAGTCTTATGGCGATGGCGATGGCGATGGCAATGGGGGTTGGCGGCGGTGGTGCATTTTAGTATTCAGTGTCATGCCACTTTAAATAATTAACGAAACAACATAAAAAAATAAACATTAAATCAAGAAGTGGAAGAAAAATGCCAACTAGCTGGAATCATAGAGTGTGTATATGCTTGTGCCAGCGAGTGTACATATGCTAAAGATGAAGAGATAGAGATGGCTTAACATGTATGAAGTATGTGATGGAATGGCTTGAGTTGGCCAAATAAATACTAGAATGTACATGAACTGTGTGTGCGTAAGTATGTACACATGGATGTAAGAAGTTTCAAGAGTTGAAATTTATTTTAATTAAAATAAATACCAATTAAATTTGTTTTATTATCTCTCTTTTTTTTTAATAATAAAATAAACTTCTTAAAGGCCAGATATATTTCAATCTAAGACTGCAATTAAAAAATGTGCTCATTTCAACTTAAAAGGAAAAAAAAATCTTTTAATTAAATTTCATTTCGAATTCAATTAATATTTTGTGTTATTTATTTGTCAGCATCCGTTTAATTTACTTAATGACTCTTTGTTTTTTAAACTGCCGCTAATTGGGAGGATTTTAGTAATTATTTTTAAATTAATTAATTTTATGACTATGTAAGAGCTGTTTAACCCATATTAATTAGATCTAGAAAAATACTTATTTAATATTGTTTAAAAAGTCTTATTTTGTCAATTTAATGACTCAAATAAAAACATATTAAGAAGCTTTAATCCAGCGATGAGCGCATTAAATAAAAGAGTGTAAGTAAGTTGATTTGCACTTCTAGAAATTTATGGATTTATGTTATAAAAAAATATATATTTACATATAGAATCATACATAGGTATGTCGTGCCATAACCGCCAAAAAAAAGCTGTCGCTTAAGCTTTCGAAATTTTCGAAATTAATTTTTAGACCAAAATCGATTATTATCGATCGATAATAATGAAATGGATGATGTATGTAATGATGTAATATATGAAATGGATCTAAAGAAACATAGTTGTATCACTGAGCACTACTCGATTTTAAGTAGATTTCGACAAAATCTACTGACTAATTTATTTTGTTTTAAATGGGAAATTTCTTAAAAATTTACTAGATTTTAGTGAGTTTAAAAGTTTTGTAAAATAAAAGAATAATAGGGCATTTACACCTGCACGAAATGTAATAGATTTCAATTTAAATCTTTATGAAAACATATAAGCCGTTTACATCAAGTTTTTACTCATTTATCATGATATTTTACACAAAACAAAACCTATTGACTAATAATTTTCCTAAACTACAATCAAAAAGGTGCAATATAGGCAATTCATACACCTTTTTAAGGACAGAGACTTACAGACTTATTTATAAAAATTATTAAGTCTTTATAAAGACTTTTAAGAAAATTTTGTATGAATTTTTTTTTAAAAAAGCCTTTACAAAGCCTTAATAAGTTTTGTAAATAAGGCTGTTACTTTTTAGTACAAAATTTAAAGAAAAAAAAACTATATTTGCATCACAAAGTTCTATTAAATTTTACGTAAATTTCGAGAAAATCTAGTGACGAAGTAGATTTGGCCTTGTATGCGAAATCTATTCGATTTTAAGTAAAATCTCGTAAGTACTAGATTTTTCTCTAGAAAACAAACATAAAAAAATACTGAAAAGCGATAAGAACTAATAATCGAATAATAATAATTAAAAATTAACTAAATTAATAGCTACAATGGCAAAACTGTTGTAAATTAGAGGTGGCAAATTTAAGCTTTCCTTACAAAAATTTTTCAGCAAATTGAAATATAATGAAAAAAAGTTACGTATACATACATATAAAGCAGAAATCTACATAAATTGATGCAACTCACAGTGGACCGAACACAAAAGAATGCTGATGATGAAGGTTTAGTGGCCTTGAAGAACAGCTAGTTAGTTGTTCCATTCAACTACGTGTTAGTCAGAATATTTACAACTAACTTTG
Organism: Tachina fera; assembly: GCA_905220375.1. NCBI lineage: Eukaryota > Metazoa > Arthropoda > Insecta > Diptera > Tachinidae > Tachina > Tachina fera. The sequence goes on along the minus strand of LR999964.1, from coordinate 46,399,961 downwards.
GTGTTATTTGTTCATTAATAACTATCACATGTAATTTGGCTTAAAAAGCGATACGAACTTTAGCCCGTTCAAATCATATACATATATAAAAATTTTTTATTTAATTGAAAATATTACAAAAAAAAAAAATAACGAACAGACCGAATAGATCAACAACTTAATTGAAAAATATTGTATAATATAGTCGACGTTTATTATTTATTTTCATTAAAATCATATCTAAACAAAAGTTCAATAAACCTTTGTATCAAAATAATAAATCTAAATAAAAAAAAGTCATTAACAAAGAGAAAAGCAAAATAAATTTACACTAAAAAGCAAAAAAGTCATCATCATGATGATTTCAAGCTACGATTATATTGGGATGAATCATCCATAATTTCAATTTCATTATTATTATAATTTTTGATTATTTCATGTTTTTAGTTTTTTTATACTTGTTTCTTGCACAAAAAAATTACTAATTAAATTATTTATTTAATTATACAGTTGATGTTTTTATTATTTAACCCAGTTTCTTTTTTAATTTTTTTTACTTTATTTCTGTCTTCTTTTTTTTTGCTTTCAAATTAATCCACATTTCGCTTACCAAGTTTCGAAAATCTACATGAGATGTCATATTCCAAAAAAACGAAATAAACTTACCTAAAATGAGACAAGAAAAAAGAGAAGAGGAAATTAATAATTTGAAGGAATTTTTTTAAAGAAAAAAATAAGTAAAAATAATATCCATGAATTAAATTAAATTGGTCATGGTTTGTTTGATACACATACATATAGTACATACATACACATTTTCTGTTGTATTTTTTTCAGTTCCTTTTTCTTTTTTGTTCATGCATAAAAAAGTTTTTGGATTAAAATTTATTTTTGATGCTGCTGCCATTTCTTTGTTTAGCTGTTGTGTAGCGCGCACACATTTTCAAATTTTAAAATTCATTTGAAACTCATAAATTTTTAATCAACTTAGACGGAAATGGCAGGTAAATCAGTACATTTTGACTCAACTTATTAGTGCAAAATAAAATAAAATAAAAAAATAAAAAATAAGACCAAAACACTAACAGAAACCAAATGAAATAAAAGGAAAAATTTTGAAATTTCTTAAGAATGCATTAAACTGGAACAGCTACAAAAAGTTTAATGTTCAGACACATTACGAGGAAATATAACACACACAAATAAAATGGAAATGATTTAAAAAATTTAAGCAAAAGTTTAATTTAAAAATAAATAAATTATACTAAAGGAAATTAACATTTTAAATGGAGATAAAATGTACAGTGATATGTAAAGATGTATGCCGAAGATAAAAGGATATCTGCTTTACACAACCATCTTATCTTAAACAAACTTGAAATTAGCAAGTTCATTGCAAGAAAAAAATTTTCTTGCAATAAAAACGTTTAATTTAAAAAAAAAATAAACAAAAATCAATTAAAAATTTAATTGAGTCAATTAAACTTTTGTTTAAAAATATAACTTAATTAAAATCTTAATTGAAACAATAAAATGTTTAATGGATTTTTTTTCTTCTATTAAACGTGTTTTATTGCAGGAAAACTATAGAGTTATTAGCATCAGGTCTTTAGTCAATAGATATGGCCTTCCTGAATTTGAATTAAAAATAAATTCAGTGAAGTGCGACTTTGACACGCGCACGAAGTGTTCCGTACGAACCTTAATAAAATATACTTTTTGCATTTTTTCGTTTTTGACGTTTTTTTAATTTTTGCCATTTTTTATTTGTCCCATTTTTTAATTTTGGCGATTTTTTTTCATATCGGCGATTTTTTTTGGTTTTGGCGATTTTTTCGGTTTTGGAGTTTTTATTTCACTTTGAATTTTTTTTAGTTTTGACGCTTTTTTTCTTGTTTTGGTGATTTTTTCGATTTGTGGTTTTTTTTTATTTTTTGGTGTTTTTTTCGATTTGGCGATTATTTTTAATTTTTTTTTGCTATTTTCGATTTTTGGCGTTTCTTCATTTTGGCGACTTTTTTCATTTAGGCGCTTTTTTAGTTTTTAATCCTTTTTTCTCTTTTTGGCAATTTTTTTCGGTTTTCGGTGTGTTTTTAATTTGGCGATTTTTTTTTAAATTTTGGCAATTTTTTTTCATATTAACAATTATTTTGTTATTGGCGCCTTTTTCGCATTTTGGTGATTTTTTTCGGTTTTTGGCGCTTTTTCATTTCGGCGACTTATTTTATTTTAGTGTTAGATTTGTTTTTTAATTTTGGCAAATTTTTTCGTTTTGGCGATTTTTTTAAATTTTTGGGGTTTTCTTTTGGTTTGGCGATTTTATAATTTTCGAATTTTTTTGTTTTACCGTTTTTGAAAATTTCAAGCGTTTAGCTCTCACGGTTTCCAAGATATAGCAAAGTGGTCAAAATTATATAGTCAAAATTTAATTTAATTTTAATTTTTATAAATTTTAGTGTTAATTGTTGTGGTCTATATAAAAATACAATAATTTTACAAATTTCCAGTGTCAATATACTTATGTACATACAATTGTATGTATATTACATGGGATTTTAACATTTTTCGTTGCTCGTTTTAGAACAACCTTTAATTTTTAATTCTCATGTAAAAGGTTCTACATACTCTGTCCAAATTTCAGGTCCGTAGCTCTGACGGTTCCTGAGAAAATAGTTTGTGACGGACAGACGGACAGCGTAGGGACAGACAATAGGGTTCAACATCATGATGGAACAAAATGTCCCGTACGCCATGTCCCGTACGAATATAATTAAGAAAAAAGCTATTAATATTTTTTTTAGTAAAATCTAGCCCATTTTAAGAAACATTGACCCACCTCATTCCACTATAAGTCACATTAATTTATTGTTTCTGGGCTCAAATCGTCACATCCGTGATCGTATCGGCAATCGTACGAAAATAAAATAGGTGATACGTCAATCGTATAAGCTGCATTGGATTTCAGTACGTTCACGTATGTCATAATCCGAAAATGGCGTTTTTACGGGACGAGTTGTACGATCACGGATGTGGCGATTTGAGCCCAGGTTTTGTTGAAATAAGCATTTTAATTGTATGCTACAAAACCTACTTCCTTTTTTGCCTCGTAGGACATTCTTAGTGTTTTGCAATTATCTTTAAAACTTAAAATTGATTATAATTTGATTTAGTACCATCAATAGAGCTTACCAGGGGCCATAACTTAGGCTAATAATCAAAACAAAAATCTATTTTATATCGATCTCTTTTCCATATGTCCCGTACGACATATGTATATTGGATGTTTTCATTCTTTTCTTGTTTTTTGCTCAACTAAAAGTGTTCGAATGTCGCGTTCGTCGGCTGGGAATTGCCCATATGCACATTCATAGAAAAATGAATTCACCAACTAATATTTTCAATGAAGAATTTAATTGAATCAATTAAATTTTTAATTGCTGTAATTAATTCAAGTAAAAACTAAATTGACTCTTTAATTCATATTAGAAAATTGTAATATATGTTACAACATTTTTAAAATTAATTTTTTTTTTTTTGATTAAGTGCCACAACTAAATATTAATATTTTTTATTTAAAAAATTTAGAAGTTTATTTCATTTCCTACTTTTATTTGATTATTCCAGAGAGTTTGGTACGCATTACTATTTTAAAAATAAATATCCCCACAATTTTTATTTTGGAATAATGCTAGAAACACAATTGGGACGAACGACGAATTTCGTCCACGTCGACGAATTCGTCGATAAGCATTCGCTGCGTAAATTCGTCGTGTGAAGCACAATAACGACGAATTTACTCACCGAATTCTTCTCTCATATTTGATAAAGTTGCTTGTTGTGTGCAGAGAGAGAGGGAGAGATATTTCTCTCAATTTTGTTTTTTCGTCGTTCGTCGGGGTACAAAATATAAATAAATCTATCTCAGAGTTCGTCACGCACGACGAATTTCGTTGTACGGCGGTGTTGTGTTCATTTTCATATGCACAAATGTGTTTCATTTTTAATGACGAAAGTTCGCACCGAAAAATTCGTCGTTCGTCCCAGTTGTGTTCCTAGCATAAGAGTTTGAAGTTCATAGATAGGACTACAAAATTTTGGAGCTGAATAGAGAAATTAAACGTATAGTTTTAGCTCTTGCTTGGTTACAAAAGTATCAACAAAAATTTTAGACCAACAACAACAACAACAGCTTGAAGTGTGGCTGGTTTTGGCCTGTCGATTTAAAATTTAATGTTAAGTTAATCGAGTTTTGTTGTCTTTTCATTTTATTCATTTTTTACATTCTTCATCCTTTTTTTTCTTCTTGTTTTTTTTTCACCTCTTTTAACTGCAGATGTGAATTTCTTACCGATGTTCAGCAGTGCATTTGTGTGTTTTGGTTTTAATCCAACATTTTTATCTCTTGAGTGCAGTTTTTTATTTATTTATTTTTTCCATTCATTTTTATTTTATTTTATTTTTTTCAATTTTAATTTGCTTTTTATGTTTCTTTTTAACGTGGTGGTGTTTGTGTTGGTGTTGATGGTGATGTATATGGTGGTATGTACATATATTTTTATTTGATTGGTGTCGTGTATGTGTGTATGTATTTGTGTAGAAAAAAAAGTGATTGTGTGTAAGTGTGTGCGTGTGTTTGTAAATCATGGTTCTTACAGCAGGCGTTGTACTATTTCAAGGTCTCTCGGACACTTTTATAAATATATGTATAGTCAACAATTAAGTGAACGAAAAACTGTAATTATTTTTTTTATTGTTGTTGTTTTTAGTAACTAGATTTTTTTATTATTATTATTATTATCACATATTTTCTTTGTTGTTGGTTTTTATTGTACAAATTGTTCTTGATATCCATTAAAAAATGCATAAAATTCATTACAATAATTTTATATTGGCTAATGAAGTTTACTGCATTAAAAAGGCAATTGTTATTGCTGCTTTTTGTTTAATTGTAGTTATTAATTTGTTTACTGTACTCAAGCATTACGTTACTAATAGACGGGCCATTGCTAATATGTAATTTATTTATTTCCATTTTTTGCTTCATTATCTTGGTTAATTTATTTATGTATTTTTTTTTTCAAGTTAATACAATGTAAATACGTAGTGGTTTTTATGTCATTCCAAGCGGGGGATCATTAATGATTTATTAAAGGTAATTAATTTTATCTTTCTTTGAAATGTATGTATGTATATCGTAAATTTAATTTATGTATTTACTTTACTTTATCATAAAGTCAGTCAGGGACTAATTTTTATAGCAAATAAAATTCTTACAAATAAATACTGTTCTAATAAAGCATAAACTGAATTATATAGTGTTGGCATTTATAAAGTACAGCACTACTCTAACATGCGGTCAACGGACGTGTATATGTCACAACTATTATGTGAATTGCATTATACGTAACGATAGCAATGATATATCCACAACCGACCCCATTGCTACAGAAATAGTGAATGCCATCTTCGCCCTTAAACAGAAAAAAAGCTCCAGGGTCTGACAACAACAATCTAGCAGTCTAACCATTACTTTCGATAACGAGCTGATTCGAGCACGTTTTCAGTTTGAGATTATGTCATTAGCTATTGAACAATCTAATAATATGGTTCGCTATCGAATGCCATAATCTCATACTGAAAAAAAAGCGATCGAATAAGCTCATTATCGAAAGCGACGATACAATCCCAGAGCTGCTAAAAGCAGACCCCTTAAACGATCGCCACCTTGATTCATAATCAAAGATTATAGGACAACAAACGGCTTTCCGTGCTTTATGATTAACTTACCGAAGAAAGGTGATCTTGCGTAGTGAAAAAACTGGAATGGGATCACACTTTTAAGCATTATAAACAAGATCATTGCAAGCATAATCAACAGGAGACTTACTGAATCCCTGGACAAAGAACAGGTTGGCCTTGGAGCTAAAAAGTTCTGTGTAAATGTTATATGTAAATACTCTGCGCATTACAATTAAGCAACTATGGGATTGCAGATGGCGTAAGCTCTTTCGAAATCGATAAAGAAATGAAATGAAAGGAAATGCATATAATTAACATTAAAGTTTGAAAGTATTTTCTTTCGTTTCGTATTACAGAGTAGACCCCAGGTATAAGGGGTTCTTTATCGATTTCGAAAATGCTTCTCGTATACCAGCTTTAAGGGGAATATTGCATCTGCCAAATTATGTTGAAGTACTCGTATACGACAGTTAGCGTTTTTTAATAATTTTTTGAAGAAGATTAGGATTAGCATCCGCTGAAGCTGTTGTAGTTCAGTGAACACTGTCTATGCCTTAATCACTACAACTTTCATACACAAACTGATACAAAGGCACACTAATGCACATCAGAAAAATAGCTGAAGTTGTTATATAATGACTGTTGGAGACCGGACTCAAACTCAGGACCTTCGAACTGCAACTACTTTCAAGAGCTGAGTATAAAAAATATTTGTATGCAATTTTTACACTAGCTATCCCCCTTATTCTCGAACTATTTGTCGACAAAACGTCAAGGCAATACCTGGAAATTGACATTTGTCTATCCGTTGTCGAAAACAAGTGACTGCACGCAAAGAAAAAATATGGTTGAGGTAACCATAACCAAACAGCAACATACTATGATTGAATTATATGGTTGAAGTTTAATCATATTATTGTCAATAGGAAAGCAAACTTTTAACAATCTTATTATCTGAGTTAATAATAATATTATCAAATATGACAACACTATTGTTAGATGTGACTAAAATATAATTGAGACTCACCATATCATGTTTTTATATTATAATAACATTGTTAAATACGAAAACAGTATAATTTAATATAATAATAACATTTTGTTTTTTAATCATATATTTATTGTTAGATCTTTTGTTTAAAAAAGCTGTGCGTTAAATTCGAATCAAAAATAAATTAATATTGTTGAAATTAAATGTATATATAGAAACGCATACTTACATACATATGTGTGTATACTCGAAATACAGACACGTCTGTATAAAGAGATAAACATATGTACATACGTATGTATATGTTTTTATTTATCTACCCTTTTGTTTGTTTGTACTTTATTTACTTATTTAACACGACGCGTGCAATACAAACAAAACACTGAAATGACAGAAGATGTTCCTGAAAAAGATTTTTTTTTAAACTTAATATAGTATGGTTTTGGATAACATTATATTGTTATTTACATTATATTATTTTTAAATAATAAAAAAAAAATAATAACAATTATATTGCAGTCATACATTTTTAACAAAACTATATTCTTAAGCTCTAACAATATCACACCTTTTTATGAATATAATAATGTAATTATTAAATTCAAACATTACTTTGCTTAAAGTAACAAAATTAATGTTTGAAATAACAATAACTTGTTTTCAACGACCACATATTTGTTTCTGAGAACATAATTTTGTTTTCTCAACCATTCTACAATCATATCTTTTCTTTGCGTGTGCTATAGACAGGGTTAGGCTATTTTCTAGCATAAAATTGTTTTGCAGAGCGAGTAGACAAGAACTTTTTGGTACTGCATTAACGTACCGTACACAAAAAGTTGGGAAATAAGGGGCAATATGATTAAATATATGAGTATTAATTCTGCCATTATTAAGACCAAAATTCAATTTTTGGAGTTAATTCCCTTTTGTAGTTAATGAGCTTTGCAAATGTTTAAATCGTTCTAATGAAATTTTTTTATTTACCCAGAATTAGATAAGAGTTATTGGTAGTTATAAATATAAAATAATTTTCGATTAACTTAACTAACTTTTTTTATTTCCAAGAAATTAGCTTTTTCTCAGTCTCATAACATTGCCTATGGTGGAATTTTTAAAATGTTTACAAAATTTACTTTTGTATGTATATAATCGATTAAATTGTATATAGGAGTAGTAAAATTTTTGTTTTATAAGAAAGTTAACAATATTTATTATGCAATAAAAAAAAAGTACAATAAAAATTTCATTTCGACGAAAAATTGATTTAAATTATTTGCTTCAACTGTTTTGCACAACAACGCCAGTCAGCACTGTTTGATTTTCAACGCATAAATTAAGCTCAAAAATAACAACAATTTATTTTGCTAAAAAATAAATACAACAGCAACTAAATAAATAATTACACTTAATTATAGCGATTTTATATAGAGATTATTTCTTTGAACGTGTGTAAGTGTGTATTTGGTAAATAAATACTTATGTATACATACACATACATATTTATTTTTGTTATATTCTTTCTTTTCGTTTGCTTTTTCGTACATGAGGGTGAATCACTATCAAAATCCATTTATACGAAAAGGAAATGCCTCATTAGTAATACAGTGAATGAATGAATGGATGGATGGTCTAGCAGAAATGAGCCAACACAAGCCCAACACAATCGCAACGAAAATATTTTATCTATAAAAATATTTACAAAACATTTACAAAATTTAATTAAACACGTAAATATTGAAAACTAAGAGAACATTATCACAAAAAATGGAGATTCTTGAAAAATCGTATTGCGCTTTCTTGCTTAAGATTCTCCCAACGTCCAGCCCAGTGCAAATTAAATTGTTATAATTTATTTTCAGTTTTTTTTTTAATTTCATCTTTCAAGTTTCTAAAACACCTTCTTTTGTGTAATATTAAATTGAAAAAAAAATACATTAAATGAGACCAATTACAACAAAAGAATTTCCAACTTTTTTTTTTTTTGCTTCGGTGTATTTTTATTTTTTTGTTTTCTTTTCATATCTCTACCAGTTTTCTTCATGGATTTTGTAAGATGCAACCAACATTTTTATGTCTTGTAATGCAATAAATAATGATTATTTCAATAATTGCACTCAATTTATTATTATAGTGGAGATAATTTAATATAAATGGATGTACGTGACCTCAGCTAAATACATATGTATAATACAAGTTAGTATGCATGCACGTGCATATGTAAGTATGTATGTATATGTATATGTGTGAAAATTTATGTATGTATGTTCATGGATGTGTAATAAAGCTATTCTCAATAGTAATAATAATAATAGGCTCAATTCTGGAAAGATTTGACTTCAAGGATACGAAGTAAAACGTTTTATGTTAAAAATAAGCACGACAAGTGTGGGACAGGCCCAAATTTTGTAAATTATGCCTAGATAAGTTAATTGGGATCTCCTGAACAGGAAAAACGCTGTAATTTTTTTGTAAGTACCGTTTTTTAGATAACGGTACTTTTGTGTTTTTCGGTATATGGTCCCACTCAAATCCTTGTGGAGCCCAACCCAAAAGTCCCATCGAGATAAATGGCATATCATTGAAAAGGTAATTGAATGCCTTTTACAAGAAATGGTTGAGTTATGGCACCTCAAAGTTCAAAACTTGCCTATTTTTTACGTTTGTTTCAAAATTTTTAACTTTTGTTTCGTTTTTTTTTTCTACGTTATAGTAAAGATCTAGAATGTTTTATTTTTTACCAAATATTTTATTTAATTACAAACATTTTAAGCGTAATTTAAAAAAAATGGATTAAAAATAAGTTTTTTGTTAAAGATTTTGTGGAACGACAATATTTTAATTTTCGTTGCTCACACACTACATTCGGCGTAAATTCAAAAAATTTATATTAAAATGACGAGCGACTTGAACTTTTGCGTATTTTTTTCGGATGGATCTTCGCAAATGAGGAACGAACAATAGTCCGCCATCATTTATTCATCCCACCAGCCTTTGTAACGTCTCTCGATTTCTTCCATTTCTTGGTGAAATCTTTCACCTTGTTCATCAGTTTCGGAGCCCAAGTTCGTGGGGAAAATATTCAAATGACTGAATAAGAAGTGTAATTTGGGTGTTATATTTGAACCTAAAAGTTATAAAGAATAAATTTTCAAATGAAAGCGGCCTTTTTGATATACATGCTTTCGCTCAACGCTTACCAATGGCATTGAACTTTTGCAGTAATTTTAGGTGCCATAACTCAACCATTTCTTCTCAGATATAAATTTGCAGCATACTGACGTAAAAGGCATTCAATTACTTTTCCAACGATATGCCATTTATAACGATCGGACTTTTAAATTGGGGTCCACAAGGGTTTGAGTGGGACCATATACCGAAAAACAAAAAAGTACCGTTACCAAAAAAAACAGTACTTGGAAAAAAAATTACAGCATTTTTCCTGTTCAGGAGGTCCCAATTAAGTTATCTAATCATGTGGCGTTCTTGGTATTTTTCAAAATTAATAATTTGTAAAGCTGTGTAATTTATGTATAACAGAGCTTTGCTAAATTCGTGTATTAGGTCGATTAAATTGAAATTGCTGAAGTGAGCTTAAGGTAAACTAATAGAACTATAAATTATTTTTTCATTCAGACTTACAAAAAAATTATAGCAGATGAGAGCAATAAATACCACCATGACAATTCTCTAGGACAATCGATTATCTTCCCAGCTTGAAAATTTTTAGCTCTAAATATTGGGAAATTTCAAAAAACTCCTATTTTGCTATACCGAAAGAATTTTGCTTCATAAATCCAATGAAACAATTTCATTAAAAATTTTTCACACATCTAATGATAATTTCACAAATCCAATGAAAATTTCATGAATATTGCTTCCTTTATATTCTGGTTTCGTTAGAATATTTTATTGGATTTATGACAACAATATTTTCTAATTATTAAGAAACCCCTTTATATTAAAGTTATTTCATTGTTTCCATGAAATTATTTCATTGTTTCGATGAAGTTATAAAACTACATTAATTACACTGTTAAATAAATTTGATGAAGTTTTCAATAAAATAACTTTAACGAATTGAATTTCAATGAATTTTTCATTAGATTAATGTCGAAATTCATAGAAATTCTGCTCAAAATTCTTTCAGTGTAGGAAACTAAAACGAAATACCAACTCTACATGGGAGAAATCGAATATAAATTTTATTTTTAAATCCAGTTTAAAAAAAAAGTGTCTTTTCAATGCAAGCTGAAATCAAATCAAAATATCTAAGAAAAATTTGTGCATGAGCACACGTGAGCGTGAGTGAAAAAAAACGTTTTATTCTTTGATATACGAAGAATAATAAAGTAAACATCACTTCTAAAAATTTTTCGAAAATTTTTTTACACTTTGGGCCTTTGCCAAACGGTAGCAAACTACTAGTGTAAGTAAATTTTTGACACTTCTGAGGTGAATTAAATTTCACTAGCCCCAGGGGCATGTAGAATTTTTGACACAACAGATAAATTTTTGACAAGCAGAAAATAAGAAGCATGGTATCTTAAAAGGTAAAACTAAGGCAGTCACTTCGAGCCGTCGCCCATTACATAAATTTTTACGTCCCTTAAATGTAATTAGACTATGAAAAATGCATTTTCATTTTAATTTGCGAAAAATTTTGCACCATGTGTATAAAGTTATAAAATTTTCTGCTACAAGAATATTGTTTTATATAAAAATCTTTTAAAAAAATGTTGGTAGCCGGCGGCGTGTAGTAAAATTTTTTGCTTCACCGCCGCAGTAATTTTTTCATCAGCTTCTCTCCATGCCAAATGTAATTTGTCAAAAAAGATATCATTTGGCATAGCAGAAAATTTTAATTTTTTCCTCACAGGCAACTATTTTTTACCATAGTACATTTGTACCATTCGGCACACGCTCTTTACCAACCATTTGCTGTTGGATTTAAGGGTTTTCATAATAAAAATTTTTAGTTTTTGAGAATTATGTGTAGTTTCCAGAATGCAAGCAAGCGACTTGTCTAGAAGATTTGTATAGGAATCACTCAAATATTTTATTGCTTTTCATATGTTTTCTTTAGACAAGTCGCTTGCTTTCATTGTGGAAACTACACGTTAAAAAATGTTTAAATAATTTCGAAGGTGAGTGCATTAGTAATATTGGTCAAAAGTTGTCATGGGTGAGAGGACGTGAGCTTGAGTGAAAGTAATACTAGTTTTAAGCATAGCTATAGCTAAGTAATGACTACTAATCGTACTGATTACTAATTTGATTACTTATTTTGAAAGGTGAAGTAATGATTAAATTACGTTTATATTCAGTTTCGCACGATTACTAATAATGGAAAAGTGATCTGAATTACTTGAAACAACAATAAAATAATCAAAAGTAATTAAAAAATAAACCGAGTACTTTTAAAGATTACTTTTAATTCTTTTTGATTATTTTATTATTTTTTTTATTAATCAAAAGTAATCTTTTAAAGTAATCGGATTATTTTTTGATTACTTTTGATTCTATTTGATTAGTTGTTTCTAGTAGTTCAGATTACTTTTCAATTATTGGTAATCGTAATCAATTATTAATCAGAAATTCTTTTAAAAGGAAGTATATAATCAGTAAAATTCTTTTTAAAATGTAATCTAATTGATTCCTAATCGTAATCGAAATTGAACAGCTCTAGTTTTAAGAATGTTAAGAAGGCTTTATTGCAAACAATAATTTTAATTCGTCCTGCCATTTGGATGTAATTAAACATAACCACAAAATGGGTGAAATTTCCTATATTGGACTGATGGGAAAATTTGAGTTGTTGGGACAAGTTAATGATATGAATAATGGAAGTCATTTACTTTGCTCAATAGCAACTGAGAATATTGCTATTGTAGCTCTATCTCCTTGCTGATTGGGTCCTTGAAATATTCAAAAAATTATTTTCAAGGAGGAGGACCATTTTCACCTCAAGAAGACTTTTTGCATTTGGGCCTCATAGAAACCAAGAATTATTGTTGAAAATCCTCTGCATCCTCAACGTGAAATTGTTTAGTGCGGCTTTTAGTCTGTCCGGTTTATTGGACATTAACTTTGCGTTGGATTGAGCTGTGCTATATATCGTCACATAAAATCCAAAAGGCCGTAAGTACACTTTGTACTTTTTTTTAAAAAGAGAAGCGAAAAACCTTACATATATAAGACTGTTTATTTGTTAGGTACCAAATTGAATAATGAATAAAATCGGTATTTTTGAACATATGTGAGTAAAATTTAAAGGAAAGATGTATTTTGATTAACTAATCGGACCATAATCAATCAAAAAGTCTATTTTGGAAAAAAAAATTTTATACGCCGTAGGTTGCAACTGCAAATTACTGACTCTACATACCGCGATGAATTTTATTACTTCAATGCAAGAAAACTAAGTTTAGTTTACAAATCATAAATCTGCAATACGAACATTATTTTCCTGCATTGAGCTGAATTTTAAACATCAAGTTTTCTGCAAGAATAACATACATACATACATACATATGTGTGTAAGTAAAAGATGTCCATTGGAAAAAATGAAGAAAGCAAAATACTCGTACATCTGAATGTAAAAGCTGTAGCTTTTGTCGGTAGGTCTACAAATTACTTTTATTTTTGTATGTATGGATCTGTGTTGCATTAATGAAAGTATTTGAACTAGAAAATAAAATAAAAAATTAAAACATTTTCTTTTATAAAAGTGAGAAATACAAAATAGTTAATTAAACCCAAATGCCTTCAGTTTTTTTTTCATTTATTAAGAAACGTGCAGGATGTAAAAAGGTGATTTTTATGTGATTGTTGAGGTGTAAAAAGTTTTGATTTCTAACGAGCGGAATTAATTGGTTTAAATACACACCAACGATACAAATAGGGAGGAAAAATAAAGTCACAATTTCGGCATTAGTATTAACAAATTATTTACAATAATTATATGTAACTATTTGAGAAATAATGTTCGGATAATCTTTCACTCAATCTTTCAGACAACTTTTCACAGGCTAATCTTATTTTTTTAACATGGCAAGGTAGGACCGACCGTGTGTCATTGGCGATATCTTAAAGCATCAGTTTCACACCGATGAGTCTGATCGTTTGATAAAAAGACATACATATGAATCTAATACAAGGATACTATTCAACAATTTTTTAAGAATGTCCAACGAAGTTTAACTTATCTTTGAAGCCGGAAGGAGTAAATTCTTGAAATTTTCAGAAACGCTAAAACTAAAAAAAATCGCCAAAACGAAAAAAGAGCCAAAAACAGAAAAAAATCGCCTAAAAGAAAGAAGCGCCGTATGGAATTCTTCGTGGGCAAGTCAGAGTCGCACTTTACTGAATTTATTATTATTATTTTTTTAATTATTATTCCTTTTGGACGTTTTGGAAGTTTACTTTGCAAACTGTTGATTCAGCGTTGTGAAAGACAGGGGGAGGAATAATATATCTTTCAGTCTTTCTCGTATATAATTAAGACTTTGCAAAGAAAACTTTCCGTGTCTAAATGCGGTATTATACACATGTATCAAGCCTTCTCTTTCCTATCTCGCTAATAACAATAATCATGGCTTAATTTGAGTTATTTTTCACATTAATTCTATTAAGTACTCGTATGTTTTTTTGTTGTTGTAATTTTCAATCTTTTAACACTACTGTAATTGTTTATGTAATTGCACATAAATTAAAGTCATGTACATATTTTCTACCCAATAAAATGTCAATTATATCGTCTTATTTTCATAGTTTTTTTCTTCTTTATTTCTTTCTTTTAATTACACGGTACGAATACTATAGTGACACTATCCAAGTATGAATTACACAAGGAAACAAACTTCAATGTACAAATTGTCAGTTTGTAACGATAATTGTAAGCATTAATTGTCCATAACTAATGAAATGAAAATTGCACAAAAACTAGTTTATAATAAAAAATTAAAGAAAAAACTTTAAATCTAAAAAATGAATCAAAATTCAAAGCAAAATTAATAAACATTAAATTGCTTTTATTAGACAGACTGTCGTCACATTTGTTTGAAATCAAGCGCAGACATGTCGCTTGTTCAATAGTCTAGTCTTTATTTTGCGGGATATGTAGTTGTAAATTGTTTGGAATATTCGATAAAAGAGAAATAATAAATAATCATAATCTTATAAATATTTAAAAACTTCGAATAATGGGGTCATAAGTAATAACATCAATTTGCTTAGCTGATGGAACTCCAATGGAGGCCATTTAAAATCATTTAAAATATCAGAATGTAATAGAGAGGAAAATATGTAGAAACATTACCAATTGGATGTTAATATGAGAGCATATTTATAAAATTTATTCCATAAAAGGAAAGGAAATGTTTAAGTTTTATAGTGATTAGAGACGCATCTAATATACGGGTTGTCCACTTAATGTTGTCAAATTTGCCGGTCTGACAAGGCTGTCAGCTGTTCAATAGCTGTCATCTGGAGTGTCATTTATTTACAGGGCAATTATGAATAAAATTCAGCGAGAAATTTCTCCCTTTTCCAATTAGAATTTTTTACTTGCTGTTAGTTGGAATGGTTCTTCGGGAAAAATTTCTCGCGCAATTTTATTCATAATTGCCCTCAATGTTTTTGCTTAACAGTCGCCATTGAATTTTCCTTCTTCTTTTTCTACTATTCATTTCTTATAGACATTAAGCAAAAAAAGAGTTAAATTTAGTTTGTACGCTTTTGTATGAAGAATTTGACTCAATCGCCACAACAGTGGCGTTTACAGTAAAACAATACTTATTAAACATAAAAATAGTGGATATGGAGCAAAATAAATGCTTAATATCTCACAAACCAAAATAAACTTCGTGAAACGAATTTTTGATTCAGAAAGAGGTTATTCAAAATATATATATTTCATACCTAAGTCACTTTTGTAAAAATGGTTGGTGGACAAAACAATTATGGGGCGATGAAGTGTAAAGACACTGTTGACGGAGAGTAAAAAGCAAAGTTCCCAGATGCCAAAATGATGTAAAGCATGGCAAATCGTTCGGATCATATGTTGCATTCGAAGCAGCAATTTAAATTATTTTATTATTGGATCATAATTGAGATGGTACTATAAAACTACAATTTATTGTAATTTAAATTTTTCAAGAGATACTTTTGTATTTTTACAGGCATGTTTTCAAGGTTTCTAATAAAAATGTTACTGCTTATCGAACAGACTCCCAGAGTTTATTTCTGGTGATAAGTGATTATAGTTTAGAGCGGCCTCCAAACCGGAAACCATGGTCAAGTGGGTAACTGCAAACTCTATTAACTAAGAGCACATTAAACTTTACAAAATACATTGATCTTTTGTTCTTAAGTTTTATTTTTTTTATAGCAAAATTTTTCTTTATCAATAATCAACATTTGTTTTGTAATTATTTATTGATTTATTGTAGAGACTTCTATAAATATTAAAGTTGATTGAACTATACACGCATTAATGAATTTCATTGCTATAACAACAGTGTTAAAGTTTATTGCAAATATAATACAATCTCACATACACACATTAATACATACATACATGCATACATACCCTGTCGGAGAATGTGTGGTTGACTACAAAAATAGTTAACTTACAGTTAAATTTTCTTAGACCGACGAAAAGCTAATTGCAATGTCATCCAGAACAAGCCCAAAATTAAAATTGAGTACGTAATCGAATTTGATGAGAGCCAAAAAATTTATTATCAGCTGCTTTGAAACTCATTCCAGTTTTATATTATTATTTTGCGGTTTTTATTTTAGATAGTACCGTAGCTGAGTGGTAGCGCGTTGAGTAAATTTTTTTAAGTTACTGACTACCAAGTGATTTAAAAATATTAACTTTCAAGTTAGCTGAAAGTAATGCAGATTGAGACAATTGACTACCGCCTAGGACATCGCAATGTTAAAATAGTCAGTTAATTACATTGAACAGTAATCCAAGTGTCAGTCAGCACTAGTTGCGAAATAGTTAGCTTTAAGTTAACGTAATTTCCGGCAGGGTACAAACATAAAAACATATGCACGTAAATAAGCAACTGCGTACATGTAAAGATGTAAATTGATTGAGTGTTGCGTGTGTTTGTTTGTTCGATACTTATCAATATTAATTATATACAATTGATGAGTTTCTTTCGCTTAATTAAGTCTTGCTGCCGTCCCTGGTTATACGGCATTAATTAAAGAATATTATTTTATTTTTAATATTTATTTATTTATGTATTTATTTATTCATAAGTTTATTTTTTAATAAATTGAAGCGTTAAGAAATTGAAAAAAGTTAATTCCCAATAACTGGTTTCGGATTTTTAGCATTTAATTGTTAAATGGAATTGTTATACGTGACACTTGTGTTGTTTGGAAAGTGATTTATAAAAATAAAATAAAATGAGCAAAAGTGGCCACGTTTTTAGAATTAAATGGTTGCTATTAAAACTGACATGTGTTGGCAGAAATAAAAAAAAAATATTGTTGAGGACATTGTTTTCTAAAAAAGAAACGCAATATAGGGAAAATAAGTATACACTAACTTATTTATTCATATATTTTGTTTGTTTGTTTTCCGTTTAAGTCATTGCCCACATGGAAAAAGACAAAAAAAAAAACAGCAATAATATCCCACCAAAAAACAGCAAGTTATTGTTGAGGAAAAATATTGTTCGTCATTGCTTCTACTGTATCAGTAAGTGCATATTTTTTACTTTATGCTACTTCTCAGGAAGTTATATTAAAAAGCTTTTTAACCTGCCGCCTACACCCATGAAGCGAAAAAAAAAACAAAATTGCGCATTCTGCAGGTCCTTTAGTCTATATTCTGCTTGTGATGTAGACACTAGGGTGATCGATTATTCGACTTTTTCCAGAAACCGGTTTTCGAATAGTTTGAATATTTGAAATTATAAAAAACACGGCTTCGGTTTTTACAATTCAAGAAAAACTGGTCAACCGGTTTTTTAAGTAAGAAAATTATTATCCAAAAGTTTTGATTTTAAATTGCTTTATTAAACAAAGAGTTCATGTAAATATTTCCTCTTATTGCGAATTGCGTTGCCCACTTCACATTAAGACAGGAGTAAAAATTGCCACTTGTATACTCTTTGTCGTTGTTTTTCACAAATAAATTAATTGTATTTACAATTCTTTTTTTTCTGTGTAGCTAACACTAATTTTAGTTTTTTTTTTCTTTTTTGTTAAATAAACATATTTAATATGTCAATCATATCAATCAGAATTAAATTGGCATTAAAAATATAAGAAAATCAGAAAGGCGATTCCAGGGTTGGTATAACAAAGTAACCTACTACAACTAATTTTTTCTTTTTCACAATAAATTAAACATATTTTGTATTTAAGAACAAATGGATAGGTATAATAAATCAGACAAATATAAAAGGATAATTCCAGGGTTGGCTAATTATTATTTTTTATATAAAATTAACCAATCCAAATTAAGTTTTTCTTTTCATTAAAAAAATTAAATACAATTGTTTTAGATGTTTTAGAAAGAAAAGTTCGGTATAAAATATTATAAAAATAAAAAATACAGCTCCAGAGTTGGAAATTAAACTCTTTATGGTATACGAGTATAATGATTCGACACGAATATAACATTCTTACTTGTCTTTCATTCGTTTTTAATTTCCACAAACTTATATATTTTACAGAAACCGATAAACCGGTTTATTCTCGCAAAAACCTTATTCGCAACCAAATTTCTTAAAAATGGCATTTTTCGAAAACCGGTTTTCTGAAAAATTCCGCTTCTTGCATACTCTGCATGAAATGTTATAATTCTTTTAGGAAAACAAAAATTATAGAAAATATTTTGATATATAAAAAAAACTCCTAAAAACTTTTGCAATTTCTTAAGGACATGAGATTCTTATATTTTCTTCAAAAAATCAAAAATTTTCAAATTCATTTCAAATAAAAAAGTGTTGATTCGTAGCATGAATCGGAATTTTAATTAAGTATTTTAATCAAGAATAGTTTCTTAATTAAACTTAAGTTTAGTAGTATTAAATTTTCATACAATTTAATATTTTTATTAACTAATGTGATTTTCTAAAGCCCATATGACACTTAATTTTTCTTTCATTTATCAAGATATAGACATGAGATTCTTATATTTTCTTAAGGACATGAGATTCTTATATTTTCTTCAAAAAATCAAAAATTTTCAAATTTATTTTAAATAAAAAAATTTTGATTCGTAGGATGAATCGGAATTTTAATTAATCATTTTAATCAAGAATAGTTTCTTAATTAAGCTTTACAATTTAATACTTTTATTAACTAATTGGATTTTCTAAAGCCCATATGACACTTAATTTTTCTTTCATTTATCAAGTTATAGAGAAAAGTGCAAACATATTGTAATAGGAAAATTCAACAGGTGCAAAGGGAGCAGCTATATTCAGAAAAATTAAATAATGTCAACAATTTGACTAAAGTTATCGATAAAAAATGAAGATTTGTCAAAAAAAAAGTAAAATTTTTCAACTTAAAATTGACATTTCAAGCTTGAAACATAAAAGTGTTCGCTATTAGCGGTTTATGGTCAAACATAGCGACTTTTAGTATATTTTGTCTTAATACTAGCGGTTTCTAGTTACGAAAATTTGACAACATTTAAACATTTTGTTTCCGTTTTATATAATTTGTTCTTTCTAAAATTTATTGTTTCTTTCTTCTTTCAATTCAATATCAAATCAATGAAGAAAACATGAAGTGTCATACGGGCTTAAAGAAGAGAAGATAATCTAATGTGTATACATACTATTACTTGTATTGATTTACCAATTCTCATATTCCATTTCATTCAAAATACATGTTGGTTGATGTTAACAACTGTCCAAGTAGACAAAGTAAACTTTCCGCATGTAATAGGGCTGTATTTACTTTATCTTATAATTAATTAATTTTTTTATTTGAGCTGTAAATATTTATGCAAGAAAACCCAATGGCAAAATTTTTATTATAATTTTTTTTCTTTCTTTTTCTTTTTAGTCACAATGAATTTTAAATTTTATTTATTTTTTTTTTCGTTTTTAAATTGCAAATTAGCCTTCATTAATAAAAGTATTGTGTTCACAAGAAAACAAAATATTCTATTTTTGCTATCTAAACTGTTGAAATTTTTTTAATAAAAGACTTGTATTAGCAAGAAAACTATTTTTTAGTCTAAAAAGCAGGCATAACGATTTAAAAAGTTTAATTAGTTGCGAAAAATTATAAAATTTTTTAGAAGCTTTAATATTCTATAAATAATTTAAATAAATCTTATAAAAAAATATTGTCATTAATATTTTAAAGGTTTCTAAATTAATTTTTATTTCTTATTTAAATTTTTTTAGTGAAATTTTTTTATCTGTCTTTTTTTCAACTCAATTCCATAAGTTTTGCGAAAGTGCCATTAATATTGTTGTTGTTATGGATACATATGTATGTATACCAAAGAAAATATAATAAAGCTAAAATAAAAACTTCTTGCAATTTTTCATTTCTTCTTTCGTGTGCCTTTTTTCCATTTATTTTATTTTAACAATGCACAGATACCATATTTTGCAATACACACTCGTGTACAGTGGGAAGCCAATAAGTAAAATTGCTAAAGAAGGGCAAACAATTTTAATTTTATAGGCTGCTACAGATACACAATTTAGTTATTTTTTCTGTAATACATAATATGATTCGATATCGAATGCCATAATCTCAAACTGAAAAAAAACGTGATGGAATCAGCTCGTTATCGCAAGCGACAATTATACCCCTGCACGAAAAAGTAATCTTGCAAATGCAATTTTTAATTGCATAAAAATGTGTCTACTTTTATTAATTTTAAAGAGCAAGAGTTTTAAGAAAATTTCGTGACAATTGCATAATAAATGTGTGAATATTAATTTTTGTTAAAGTTAAGACGAAAGTAAATCTCCTTTTAGACAGACAAAATATCAAAAAATTCCAAAATACCCAGTCCATCACTTTACAAAGTGAGCTTACTTAAGGAGTTGATCACACTACAAAGAAAAAATTAAATAAAAAAATAATAAAACCGTATAGAGAACCTTCTCCTTTTTTTTTGAAGTTGTTTGAATCAAAAGACCTTTTTAAAATTTCCACAAATAATGCAGAATTATATAAGCTGATAATATCCACACGACAAAAATATTTTTGCACCACTGTGCCACCCAAGATATTTATGTGCACGGGTATGTTTATGTGCATATTTATTTCCATTTTTACCATTTCTATTTATGTTTTCTTTTTCTTCGTGTTGATGATAGCTGTTGTGTGCTTTGTCTTGCAGGGAAATTGTGAGAAAAACTTTTTGATAATAAATTTATTAAAAACTTTTGCATATAAATTATGGTTTATTCTTTGCAAAATTAAACAAGAATAAGGTAGAAGAAATCAAATAGCAAAATAATGAATAACTGGAGGATTTAAATTTTGCACATTCTAAATGCTGGTGTTAAAAATAAAACGCTTTAAATTTTACACTATGGCAATGATATTAGTTATTGATCGATTCTCATCGACTGGCTGGCTATACTGAAGTGTTAAATTTACATACATACATATATGTTTTTAAGTCATTTATGATGAAAGGCTGTTATGTGTCATAGAACAGAGAGGAATATCCCAGTGAAAAAAAATGGAAGTCATTCTAGTGGAAGTACATTTTCAATGCTTCCAAAAAATCGATATTTTTAATTTGCCGAGAGTGAGCAAAAAACCATGTAGAAGCTTATTTTAGTCACACAAAACCCCTTAACTCCTCCATAGTGTTAGAAAATACTCACCAGAATTTAAAAAAAAAAAAATTTTTTTTTAAGAAATTTATGAACTATTTTTAGTCTAAAATTGAACAAATAACTTGCTTAAATTTACATGAAAACACTGTTTAGGGCTTAAATTCGTATAAAAAGAAACGAATTGTTAAAAAAGGCAACTATTTACCATTTTTCCTAGATGAAAATATTATCATAGAACACAAAATAGGGAATTTTTCTTAATATCGCTTCCAATTCAGTGACCAGGCATCGAAAAAGAGAACTTCTTGCAATGACAACCCTATGTAAAAATCATTAGATCGGATCGAAATTTGCACTACTTCCGCATCGTAAACTCTACATTTTCATGACTTTTTTGGAGTCTCTTTTTAGGGTTCCGTTCACCAAAGGTGAAAAATGGAACCCTATTGTTTTCGCTACGCTGTCCGTCTGTCCGTCACACGGCATTTTCTCAGGAACCGTAAGAGCTACGGACCTGAAATTTGGACAGAGTATGTAGAACCTTGGCCACTACAACAACAAATACATGAGAATTAGAAATTAAAGGGTGCTCCAAAACGAGCGACAAAAAATTATAAATCTCATGTAATATACATACAATTGTATGTACATATGTATATTGACACTTGAAATTTGTAAAATTAGTGTATTTTTATATAGACTACAACAATAAACATTAAAATATTAAAAAATTTAAATTAAAGGGTGGTCCATTAGTTAATGCAATTTTGACTATGTAATTTTGACAAATTCCTATATCTTGGAGACCGTAAGAGGTAAACTCTTGAAATTTTCAAAAACGGTAAAACTAAAAAATCCGAAAATTATAAAATAGCCAAACCGAAAAAAATCGCCAAAACCTGAAAAAAATCGCCAAAAATTTAAAAAAAATCGCCAAATCGAAAAAAATCGACAAAATTAAAAAAAAAATTCTAGAACTAAAATAAATCGCCAAATTCGAAAAAATCGTTTAAATGAAAAAAAATCGCCAATATGAAAAAAACGCCAAAAACCGAAAAAAATCGCCAAAACGCGAAAAATGCGCCAAAATCAAAATAATTGTTTATGTGAAAAAAAATCGCCAAAAAGAAAAAAAAATCGCCAAATTTAAAAAAAAAATCGCCAAAATAAAAAAATCGCCAAAATTTAAAATAAACGCCAAAATAATAAAAATTGCCAAAATTAAAAAAACTTCAAAAACCAAAAAAAAAATCGCCAAAACGTGAAAAAAAAGTGCCAAAACTCAGAAAGCGCCAATAAATTCAAAAAACCCCCAAACTAAAAAAACGCTTAAAACCGAAAAAAACCCAAAAACGAAAAAAATCCCAAAACTATAGTTTATATTGTTCGTATTGAATTACATATCTCGTGCCCGTACGGAACCCTTGGTGCGCGGGTCAAAGTCGCACTTCACTGAATTTTTTTTTACTTTCAATCTTTCAGTTGAACCAACTTAAGCATTTGATATTATAAAATTGGTTAAATAAACAGAAATTAAAGAATATAACTCATGCATTCTTTTACTACGTTTATATGCGCAATATTTGCAAATATTTTTAATAAAATAAATATACGGCATTGTAAATGTATAAAAACTTAGTAGCACTTCTATAGAAATATAAATTACATATGTTTGCATAAATATTTTGTAACTTTATAAAATAGCAAATAACATATCGTTTTTATTGTCATTATTTTCTTCTATGAATGTTTTTTGTACAATATTTATCAATTTATTGTTTTTTATTAGCAAGCATTTGTAAGTGTGGCAACCTCAAGCATTTAATATACAAATAGTGGGTTAATCGTGAATAGTTTTCTGAATTAGTAAGTCACAATAAAAACCATAATAATATGGCGACAATTTACAGTTTTATTTGTAAATAAGCCGTGCGTATAAACGTAGTATTTGTTAACATGAATAAACTTAAGAGAATTAAAAGATTCTATTCTATCCTGACAAACAACCAAGCTTTAATTCCTCAACTTATATAAGTTATCACAATTTTACATACTTTAAAGGTTCAATCAGACTTGCCATACTATAATGCCAAAGCCATACCCAGCAAAAAATTACTCATTACCATCAGAAATACTTGCTATATAATAACTTACTTTTCTGATTACCAAATTTCATTACTCGCTTACAAATCACATTAACTTAAATTTAAAAAATTATGTACAAGTTGCTAAATGATTAGAATGATTTTTTTTTGATTCAAAAAAGATTACGTGAGCAAGTTGTCAAATAAAAAAGTAAGTACTTCTCAAGAATCGATTATTTTAGTCTCACGCCTTGTTAAAATCATGAAGTTGGTAATCCAGTAAGGAATAGCTTCCACCAAAAATGCTTAATTCCAAACTCATTACCTTCTTTGAAATTTTTTCGTGGGGAACCAACGCCATAACCATAAATACATATATTTACTTCTCCTGTTAGTGCTGCCATATTAATAAACAGCTGTTTAAGCTTTCATTTGTTTATTCATTTAAAAACCATTTTGTTTTGAAATCGCATAAATTCAAAAATGGAAAACAATGTTCTCTTTATTAGATAATTGAGTGCCTTCGAAATTTAGGTTGGATAAAATATCTGAAGAATATGAAAACTTAAAACCAATTAAAAAGCTGCAATAAGTGAACTTTCTTTTTGATTTTTTCCTGAAATTTGTCGGTTTCAAAACGAAATGGTTTTCAGAACCAGACCGATACTAGTCGTATGTGTGTAAAAATATCAATTCAGTGCTTAAGTTTTTTTTTAACTTTAAAATTTCCTTAACTTTGTTAATAGAAATATATGTGGTATTCGACAGCCTTCAACCACGCTCCCCATCTAATTAATATAGACTGTGTGGGGGTAGTCGTATCCCTGATATTTTTCTTTAAAGGCTGCAACAGGTAAAGGAGCTTTTAAATTAAACGGAATCAGTCAATAGTGCCAAAAAATATTACGCAAACATTTTTGGGATTAAAAGGGCTTTTATACCATTCTTATTTTCAACGGTTCTGGTATTTTTCACTCAAGCCAAGGTATTGAATTTTTCAAATGAATTGAATTTTTATCCCTGTGGAAATTGTTTTCGTTTTTCTCATTTTTGTTTTTACACAGTCGTAAAAACTGCAGTTCTTTACTTTACAACTAATCAAAAAACACCAAAAATTTTTTTATAGCATATAGAACTAAACATGTATTAAAAATATGCATTTATAATGAAATATGCAAAAATATGTATTTATTTTAAAATATGCAAAAATATGCACTAAGAAATCGATGCCTACTAATCAGCAAAAGGCTGTTAATGGTTACGGCGAAAAATCAAATTCAATTGGTTTCTATGGTTTCGGATATGGCTTTGGTATTATGGCGAGTCACCTATAATCAAATGCAGTTTTGCCCATACGTTGGGTTTGAACAGCTGTTTTGTATGGCTATGCTTATTACACTTTTAATTGAGCCTTTAAGCACC
This sequence comes from Tachina fera, assembly GCA_905220375.1. Classification (NCBI taxonomy): domain Eukaryota; kingdom Metazoa; phylum Arthropoda; class Insecta; order Diptera; family Tachinidae; genus Tachina; species Tachina fera. The sequence goes on along the minus strand of LR999964.1, from coordinate 46,374,948 downwards.
GTATGATATCCCAAAAAGGCAGCATTCCATTTTCGTAATGGGAAATAGAATACTATTCTTTTCAAGAGCCACTGTAAGTTGAGTCTTGTCAAAATTTAAACCAGCTGTTTGTGTTTGACAGGCATTGATAACATACTACTTTATGATTTTGGAAGAAAATGGAACAAAATGAATTTCTTGTGCTCATTAAGTCTTATTTTTTGCAGAAAAAACCATCACCCCAATTAAAGTTAAACTTGATAAATACTATGGGCACTAAAGTTCTCGAAAAAAAGGTTCACGAGGCAATTTGAAAATTTCTTTTTTGTCGAACGTAAGGCTTGCCAAAATACATATCTATATGTATCGCTATGTCTTCGGCACTTACTGTCGGATCTTAAAGTTTGTTATATCGCTGTTTTTGTCTCGAGGAGACCAAGGTTTTTACTCAATGGTCATTGACCTCCAATATCGCTTTTTAGTATTTACCGCCACATCTCAGTTCGTACCACCCTAATGTGCCACCCTAATGTCAGAAAATTAAAACTAGCAAGAAATCATTAAACTTTTTTTTTGCTAAGGAAGTATTTTGATAAATCCAGGAGAACTTTAAAAAAATGTTTCATGTTTTTTTTGCCGAATGTAGAGGTTGCCTTTCTAAATTTTTTTTCTTCTTCTTCGGTATTTATAGTCGGATTTTAAAATGTGACACATCGTTGTTTCTGCCACGAGAAGCGCTTTTTTTCTTTAGTAGTTATTGACCTCAAGTACCCTCTTCTAGTACTTACCCATCGTATCTCAACTAATAGAACAAGAATTCAAAAAATTAATGTAAAGTAAAATAATGGCATTTTAATCAATCAAATTTTGATATGATCCAAGTTGGCTCTTTTTTTTGGCACCTCTCGAGTTTGGAAAAAAATGTGGTAAGCTCAGTGGCTTAAATCTTAAATTATCACTTGGGTAGGAGAACTCTTTGCGCAAGACAGATGAGGTGTTTGCTCATAATCGACAACAGGCGCACTCGTGTGACAACTTCGCAAAAGTGTTCGGCATTGTTCAATAACAATATAGACAATTTTTGGGCCGTTTTGCATATGTGGACTAAATGTAGATGCACCACAAAATACCAGAGTAGTGGGGTTTTTCGGACTGATTAGGCGCGAAAGAAAGCCAAGGTAGTTTTGTCAGCCAATGACATGACCTCTTTTTTTTGGCTGCACTCGGCATAATCCACATTGGCTGCCTTCCAAAGGTTTAAAAAATCAATGGCAAATCCATTGATTTAGTAAGGATTTAAAAAAAACAGCAGCATTTGAGCAACAAAAAGTTTTTTCCTACAATGCGTGAGTGCACATACATGTGTGCAGTTTCCATGACGAAAATCCATGAATTTGACTTCGAATCTCATCAGTCCTATTCTCAGACTCTAAACTATTTTTTATACCCAAATCAAAAAAAAAAACAAAATAGAGAAACTTTGGAAAAAGTGTAGGAGATCAAACAAGACTTTGTTGAAAAATAAAATAATTTTTTTATCCTAAAACCTGTGCTTCATTCATCATGAACTTCTTGAACAAATATTTTAGGAAATTAATGCTTAACGCACCAAGCACCTTGTGAGTTTTAAGGCTCTTCAAAACAATTTCTTATTTCTCTTAATTTTAGAGAAAATTCATAAAAAATCTGAAACTAAGTTTTAAGACTTGTGCAGTTTTTAAATCAAATGCTTCAAATATAACATTATTGCACACGAAGGTTATGTTTTACGAGTATCCAGCAGAAAAATCTGTATTCGCTAAAAATATTTAAAAATTTCATGCTACGAGTATTTTAAACACAATTTTTATAGCTGACATTTTAAAGGATTATTCAATAAGTATACATACATATGTATCTATGTATATGTAAGCTTCATAAATACGAATGTATTGAAAAAAAAATTGACTTGTTACAGGTTTTCGTAATCAAATATTTGTTCCCATAATCTTATTACCTGTACATACATATGCCTTTGTGTTGTCTTTTAACATTTTGTTGTCTAACCTTTTATTTAAATCTTTATACCAGACAACGAACAACCAAACAGCAAACACCTGTTCATAATATTATAGATGGTGTTCGTTTAAAACGAAATATACATACAATAATAAAATTTTATTAATAAACATTCTGTGCAATCGTGCACAGCTGTACATATGTATTATTATTAGTTTTAATTTAATTTAAAATTTATATTTACAAAATATGTTTCTGTTAAATATTTTGCTTGGTATTTCACAACCAATGAACAAACTTTGCAATCATTTAACTTTTGTATTGAAACTTATAAATGAAAAAAATATTTGCATATTTAAAAACTCATTAATAAAATTATTGAAAATTTTTGCATAAATAGGTATTTCATTAAAATTTTAACTTGGAATATATTCAAGGACTGTTTTTATTAAAATTTTTTTCTTATTATAAAACTTCGAGTAAATATTTAATGAAATATTTTTGTTTCCAATAAATTCTCTTTGTAGTTCTTAATTTTCCCGCTTTCTTATTTATTCTGTTTATTCTGTTAAGAATATGTTTTGAGTAATCACAATAAAAAAAATTACGTTTCTCATATTTATTTACGCCATGAAGGAAAGTAAATATAATTTGGAAAATATTTACATTCATTATGGGTGTAAAGAAAGAAGTATTGAAAAAGAGACACTCGAAAAATAATGGTTAGTAAAATGGGTTTTATTTTTACTAAACAGTGGGTGAAGTGAATAAAAAAAGCATTTGCTTTTGACTTAAAATTAAAAAAAAAAAAACAAAAAACACATACATAAATATTTTAGGGTTTAAAAAAATGTTAAGTAAAAAGCAAATGCTTTTTTTATTCACTTTACATAGTGCAAGGTTCGTATGGAATTTACACAATAGATATTAATAAAAATATTTATTACGAAAATTCGTATATGTACAGCAAAAGTTTCCTTTTACAAATTGGACAAGAATTGACTTCTCCATTAGCAGGATACTGGACCAAGGGTGGTGAAAAAGTTAAAATTTTAATAATTTTTCTCGAATTTTTCTTAAACTGTAGACGAAAACCCTTAAATGTTGTAGACTTTTATTTAGTTCTTAGATAGGAAAATCTAGTTCAAATCTTGGCTGAAGGAAATCAACTGAATCAATACACAAGCTTGACTACAGCAATTTCAATTCATGTTGTTTAAACCTGAAATAACTTTGATTCAACATGTTATTTTATTATTGTTTCAACTTGAAATAACTTCGATTCAACATGATTCTTCATTGGATTTTAAGAGTACTTGAATAATAAATTAACATGAAATAAAGTTGTTTCAAAAGGAAAATTTTCTTCTTCCTTTTTTAGATATATTTTGAACTTACACCCAACAAAAAAATTAGACTTTACCATCAGAACTACTTGCCATATAATGAATTACTTTTCTGATTACCGAATTTCAGTACTCGCTTACAAATCACACTACATAAAATTCAAAAAATTATGTACAAGTTGATAAATGAGGAGAATTATTCTTTTATATTAAATAGATTACGTCAACATGTTGCCAAATAGAAAAAGTAAGTACTTCTCAAGAATATATTATTTTAGTCTGACGGCTTGTTAAAACCATTCAGTTGGTAATCCAGTAGGGAAGCACTTCCCCCAAAAATGCTTAATTCCAAACCCGATTACCTTTTTTGAAATTTTTTGCTGGGCATGTACTTATATATATTATATATAATTTTCATATTTTTAATTTTGTATTTAAATTTTTTTATAACTTTCAATTTGAAATGGTTTCTAACAAATTTTAATTTTTTAAAAAAGTCTACTTTTACACTCTTGAACTTTCGTATATGTATGTACAATTAATATGACCTAAAATAACTTATTAAACATTTCCATCCCTGTTTTTTACATTATAATTATTGTGAATTATAAACTTTTCAATTGGACAAAAGCGCCAAATATATTGTATTGACTTGTAATTCGGCACTCCAAACCACAATTAAATTTAAGTGAAATAAATCACTTAAATTTAATTCTGAAATTTATTTATGACTTTATTTAAAGTTAAATATCCTGGAATTCCTTTCCTTAAAAATTTAAGTATCCTAACCAATATCCTACATTCCTGGTAAACTCCCAGTAAAAAAAGAGACTCCAAAAAAGTCATGAAAATGTAGAGTTTGCGATCTGGAAGTAGTGCAAATTTCGATCCGATCTAATGATTTTTACATAGGGTTGTCATTGCAAGAAGTTCTCTTTTTCGATGCCTGGTCACTGAATTGGAAGCGATATTAAGAAAAATTCCATTGTTTGTGTTCTATGATAATATTTTCATCTAGAAAAAATGGTAAATAGTTACCTTTTTTTAACAATTTGTTTCTTTTTATAGGAATTTAAGCCCGAAACAGTGTTGTCGTGTAAATTTAAGCAAATAACTTTTAAATTTTAGACTAAAAATAGTTCATAAATTTCTTTAAAAAAATAATTTTTTTTTTGAATTCTGGTGAGTATTTTCTAACACTATGGAGGAGTTACAAGGTTTTGTGTGACTAAAATAAGCTTCTACATGGTTTTTAGCTCACTCTCGGCAAATTAAAAATATCGATTTTTTGGAAGCAATGAAAATGTACTTCCACTAGAATGACTTCCATTTTTTTTCACTGGGCTACTAATCCCAGTAATTTGTTAATTCGAGATCTAAAATTCCATTTGAATCTCCGAGTCTTATAATTCTAATTTCAATTTTATATTAATTTATTTCCCAAATTTATACAAAGTTCTTCAGTTTAATTTAAAAATATTTCCATATAAAGTCTATTGAAATATTTTTTAATTACGAGACGTATCGAATGCCGTAAATTGCCCCAGAACTCAGACTATTCGAATCACTATACTTCTGAATGTTTAAGAAAACCTATGGTTAAAAAAATTCCGCAAAGTAATTTTTTTTTGTGATAAACGAATACTTTTTTCTGAGCATAAGAACGAAAGCATGAACAGGGGAGCACCAACATCATAATAATAAGAATTAAAACCAATACAAAAGCATGTCTGCATTATTGTGTGTATGTATTTGTGCTCAAAATAAATGACATTTTCTTGCAATGGCTTTAATTTACCGTGGCAATATTTATTTTCGTTAGAAGCAAATAAAATAAAACAAATACTAAAACACAAACACGCATACACTTAAACTAACAGAAAATGAAAAATGAAAAAATTCCTTATTTTCTTATTTTGAAAATTTTTGTCTTTAGACGACTTCAGCAGACCCAAGAGTTTTTAGAGCACAACTAATGCAAAGCTGGCAAAATGTAAAATTAACGATAAATATTAAAGCGAAAAATAAAATAAAATAAATACTTAAGGGCAGAAATGAAGGAAGAACAAAAAATTTGTTTTTACACGGAAGGAAAAATAACAAGACAAATTATACATTCGTTGTTATTATGTCTGATGCAATTTATATAAATTTTTACAAAATTAAGTTAAACTTAAGAAAAATTCAACAACTGAATATTAAAATGGCAATAATTTATACTTGTTGCCTGAATAATAATAATAATAATAAATGCATTGTGTTTTGGTCTTCTGAGTGTCTGTCTGTCTGTCTGTGTATCTGTTTTTTTTTTTGACACAATTTATTTATGGCTACTTTTAGCAAATTTTTTATAAAAATGTGTAATTTTTTATTTTTGCAACATTTTGATAAAAACTAAAGAAACAAAAAAATATTTATATACATATTTTTTTAAGCTTACAAGGAAGAGAAAATTTTATAGAAAGTTGCCGCAACTAGTTTCATGTCTAAAAATCAAAAATAAAAAATTAAACTTATAAAATAAATATGTGTGTATGTATGTATATGTGTAAGTATGTATAGTTAAATCAACACACATACAGCACATTTTTAGTTTGTATAAGTATAAATTGGTAAAAATGTTGATTATTGTGGGCTGTTACAAAACTAAGTTTTATATTTTATTTTTTTTATGCTTTTAAAATTTATAGCCTTTGAAAAAATAAAAAATATTGTACGTATGTACATATGTATGTATAAACAAATAATTTCTTAAAACAAAAAAATAAATCGAATTATAAAATTGCAATTTTTACCACAAAAATAAAGTAAAGAAAAAATCCCATTAAGTCAATTAGTTCAGTTATCGTTTGGTGAAAAAAAACTTATATTGAGATTTAAAGTAAGAAAAATTAATACAATTTCATTTTTAATTAAATCATAAACTTTTATTACTTTTGCTTTGAAATGCAGTAAATCTTTTATCAAATATTCGAAAAGCCAACAGGAAATCAAAATTAAAGTTTCCAGGGAATGCTATAATTAAAGTTTTATTTTTTTGGCTGTTGTTTTTAGTGAATTAAAAGAAAGACATGGCTATTAATATTTATATTATAATTAATTATAAAGATTTATTATGTTTTAGATAATGAGTTCATAAAAATTTCAGACAGGCAGGAAGCAATATGCGGAACCTATATTTTTATAAAATTTTTAAGCCATAATACTCGGCATATTTGAGGCTAAATGTTAGGCAGTGTCTATTTTTAAGTTCGATAGAATTTACGAAAGGTTAACTGCCAAAGAAGCTGTCACACTGTGCTCACTTTTTGATATTTATGATCGGCGTACTCTCAGAAGTTATTATGGTCTACAAGGTCGTGAGATTTGACACCTCTCGATTATTTCCTATGGGGCCACGTGAAGTCACTGGTTTTTGCTGATAAAACAGCAATGCAACGAGTTTCGTCGGCTCACTGCAATAAAATAATAAAATAAGTACCCAGTAAAAAAAATGGAAGTCATTCTAGTGGAACTACATTTTCATTGCTTCCAAAAAAATCGATATTTTTAATTTGCCGAGAGTGAGCAAAACAATATGTAGAAGCTTATTTTAGTCATTAAAAAACTTTCTAACTCCTCCATAGTGTTAGAAAATACTCACCAGAATTTAAAAAAAATTTATTTTTTTTAAAGAAATTTATGAACTAATTTTAGTCTAAAATTTAAAAGTTATTTGCTTAAATTTACACGAAAACACTGTTTCGGGCTTAAATTCCTATAAAAAGAAACAAATTGTTAAAAAAAGGTAACTATTTAAAATTTTTCCTAGATGAAAATATTATCATAGAACACAAAAAAGGGAATTTTTCTTAATATCGCTTCCAATTCAGTGACCAGTCATCGAAAAGAGAACTTCTTGCAATGACAACCCTATGTAAAAATCATTAGATCGGATCGAAATTTTCACTACTTTCAGATCGCAAACTCTTTATTTTCATGACTTTTTTGGAGTCTCTTTTTTTGCTGGGTATATGTATGTATATAGTAAACAAAACGGGCCTTACGTCTTAATGAATTAATAACAAGCCCCCTTATGCAAAAACGATTGGTAAATTTAAAGTTGTCTTAACAAACGAATTTTGTATGGCAAAACCTGTTTTAACGCAAGCTTTAAGAGCATAAGTCTATATGAAGTTAATGCCATATCAGTATAGTGAAATCGCGTCTATATTTTTTAAGTTGAGAAATAAATCTTTTGCTTTAAATAAAAGGGAAGCATTTCAAGCTGACATAAGATAAGACGTATGCAATATTTGAAATGCCTCGCTGTTGCTAAAAACTCTGCGTGAAGCCGGTATTCGGTTTTTTTAATTTTTGTTTTTTAAATTTAAATTTTTACTTATATCAAAGCATTACTTAATTTCAGCAATTAAAAAATCAATACCAGCGAGCGCCAGTAGTTTTCTTGACGGCTCCATCGCTGTGAACTTTTAAACATTTTGCCGTCGCACAGTGGCACATTTAAAGAGATGGCGGCCAAGAGTCTTCAAAAAAAAATTTTTTTTTGTGTCACCCATTTAATATTTTTTTTTATATAAAAGTAAATACATAGGAACCTCGAAATCCAGAAATTTAAGTTTTTATTTCGATTATTTCTCTTCGAATAAGGTGATCAAAAACGCGCTTTTTTTAAGAGAAGCTGAAATTCAAAATATTTTAAAAAATTTTTGAACTTCAATTTTAATTATTATTTTTCGAACTTAATTTGTTTCTATATTTATTATTCACAGAAAAAAGTGTTCACCAATTAATATGTTTAATTAAGAATTTAATTGTATTAATTAAATTTTTAATTGTATTAATTAATTTGAGTGGAAAAACTTAATTGATATTATCAAATTGTTTATAGGTGAAAATTTAATTAATTTTTTAATTGATACTACAAATATTTTAATAAATATTACAAAATCATTCATATTACTTTTTTGTGTGTTTGAATGGGCTAACGTTCGTATCGCTTTGTAAGCCAAATTACATGTGATAATTATTAATGAACAAATAACATCAAAGTCAGTTGTAAATATTCTGACAACACATAGTTGAACGGAACAGCCAGCCGTTTTCGAAGGCCACTAAACCTTCATCATCAGCGTTCTTCTGTGTTGGTTCATTAATAATTATCACATGTAATTTGGCTTAAAAAGCGATACGAACTTTAGCCCGTTAAAATTATAAATATAGAAACAAATTAAATTCGAAAAATAATAACTAAAATTAACTAAAATTAAAAGCCATTTGCCTGTGGCAAAAATTAAATAAATATACTTAATCACCCTTATTCCAGTTGTCGTCATCGACGTCACTTTAACACAACACCAAAAACTTGGTGCTCGTGTATCTGTTGTCGAAAACAACTGACTCCTGTTGGCAGGTATATGTTATTTTCTAGATCTTAGGGAACGGAAATAGATTGTCAGTTGCGCAAAATTGTTCTCGAGAGCGGGTAAACAAGCCCCAGTATTTTGGTGTTGTGTTAAAGTGACGTCGATGACGACAACTGGAATAAGGGTGAATAGTACCAAACCAAAAAAGTTTGTCTTAAGTAGAACAAAAATAAGCAAATTAACTAACATGTGCATAATTAGTAAAGAATAAACGACAATGGTAAGTCTGTTTTAAATAAGAGATGATAAATTTGGGGTTTCATTACAAAACACGTTTCAGCAAATCGAAATACGATGAATCAAAACAATTCACATATTCCATTTGCAAGAAAGTTTCGTATATAAGGCAGAAATCTTCATTAACTGACACCACACACAGTGGACCAACACAGAAGAACGCTGATGATGAAGGTTTAGTGACCTTCGAAAACGGCTGGCTGTTCCGTTCAACTATGTGCTGTCAGAATATTTACAACTGACTTTGATGTTATTTGTTCATTAATAATGATCACATGTAATTTGGCTTAAAAAAGCGCTACGAACTTTAGCCCGTTAAAATAAATCATAAACATAGAAACAAATTAAGTTCGAAAAATAATAATTAAAAATTACGCTTTCTAATTTTTAAAAATTAAGAAAAAAAATAAAAATCAAAAGGTAACTGTTATTTATTGCGTAATAAATAAAATAATAAATAAAAATATGAATAATTAAAAATTAAAAAGTAATTTTTAAAATAAAAATTATAATCGTTACGGTCCCTGGTAATAATTATTACTGATAGGCAGTGATGCCGACCCAAAATCTTTCTTAGAGGTAGATTCTATAAGAAAAAGAGGTAGTTTCCAACAAATATAATTTTAAAAAGATTTAGATCAGCAACACTTGTATTTTAGGGTATTTTAAACACCTTAGACAAATTTTTTAATGTTAATTAACTTTTCGTTTTGATCAGAAATATTTTATAAGGAATTTTATGATTTTAATTAATGTTTAAATTTTTATTATTCTCATATTTAAAGGAATGAATATTATCATTAAATAATTTCTAATGCTCCTCTGCAGCTGTAGGTTGCCCAGCGCTATCGCTGATATATCGTGTAGATTTATTTGCAGAGTATCAATAAATATTGTTTCTACAAATACTTTTTAACAAATTAACTTTTAACAATCGAAGTATGTATGCAATTTTCTCCCAAACTGGCCCAGTAAAGGAAATGTTTGGGTTGGTATCAGGTTTTAAATAATGAACACAGCGTTATTTACATGCATTGCTAAAATATATTTCAGTTTAACGTGTAGCTTGGATTAGATAAAAAACTCGTGTAACTATACTTTAGCATTATTATTGAAAAACTAAAAAAGTTGTAGATTTTCCTCGAAAGTGGTATAGTTGAGTGAGGCACCCAAAAGAGGTAGATCTACCACAAAAGTGGTAGAGTTGGCATCGCTGCTGGTAGGTGTTCATTAATCCAAAACGTTTGCAATTGACTAATCGCTTTGACATCGGTGACCTTTGGTTTCAGCAAGATGGCCACAAGCCACACAGCCTGCCAAACAATTAAGTTATTTCATGAGAAATTTTCGCGCTTATTTTTTGATTTGGGAATGTCAATTGGCGACTCGTTCTTGTGATTGGACACCGCTGGATAAAAACAATTGACCCTCTTGGCGCTGCATTGACGAGATAACCCCAGCTTTAATTTTGCTAAATTGGTAACAAGTTTGTGTAAAGAGCGGAGCTGGACATTTGCCCGACATCATATTCCATTATTAATGCCCATATTTCTATTTTACATTGGTATCAATAAAACTGAGTTTGTGAAAAAGTGTGTTTTTAAGCCAATTTACCTCTTAACCTTAAATTTTCCCACCCTTTATATTTATAATTTTTTATTTTTTTATATAATATAAAATATAATTTACTTTCTGTAGCTTTAAGTGACTATTAATATAATTCTATAGGTACATGTATAATTGGCCTTTTAGGCTTCCTATGTATCGGATTGAAATAAATAAATAAATAAATAAATAAATACATATGTAGTTCAAAGTTTCTTCCTTTTTGAGTTTTCAAAATTATTTCAGGAATGTATTTGAAGTTCTGGAAACCATAAACCAGCCTCTCGTACCTGCTATTTTCATTATTACATTTCAAACGTATTTTCTTTTCACCGGGCTCACCCTATTGAGTATTTTATTTTCAATATGGTTATGGACATTTCAGAAACTGCTAAAGGCTAAAAGGCAAACAACGAGAAATTAATTGTAATTTACTCGAAAACATAATACAATATGCATACATAATCATAAAATTTATGTTTTCTTTTTTATATTTTCATCAACATTAAAATGGCTTAAATGAATATGCAAGATATGCATACATGCATACATACATATATGTATGTATATGTACATAAAAGAAAGGTTGTGTGTGTGTGCTTAACCAAAATTGTATCATAATAGTGCTAAATATATCCACTTGTAAATTTTTATTATTACTATTATTGTTGTTAGAGCTGTAAAGCCAATTTAGTTTTGTATATAAACGAGCACTTACATATCGTTATCTTAATATAGAAAGGCCCTAACTCATAATTTTTTTTAAACGAGATTTTTGTATATTTCGTTACATTAGATGTTCTTCTATCGATATGGAAAAAAAACTCAATTTCATAAAAATAATTAGTTAGGGCCTTACTATGCATGCATGTATTCTTAAAAACACTCATATCTAAATACATAATTCCTTATGTAAAAACGTTAATGTGCTTGTGTCTGTGCACAGATACTTACATACATACGTACATACGAGTATTAGGTAAAATATACATAAATACATACTCGTACATACATATGTATGTACCTACTCTGCTTGTATAATGGGTAATTATTTTAAATTTATTACACTCAAGGATTTCCTTCTGCAATTTATTTTCTTTATTTTTGTATTTTTTTTTTATTTTTGTTGCTGTTATTGTTGTAATTTTCTTACTTTTTCCCATTTCATTATATTTATTTTATTCCATTTTATTTGCTGCTATAAAATGTTTATTTTCTTGTGTGTGTATGAGTGTTTGTTGGATTGTCAAATGAAATTGAATACGTGGCAATTGAACCTTTAGAAATCATTAAATTATACTACATAGATATGTACATGTAAAGATAACTTTATAAAATACTTTTAATACCCTATATTACCGATGGAAGCAGTATACATAGCGCTCATTTATTGAAACAATATTATAACTCAAAAAGTTCGATTTTTGCTTAAAACTACTTAGGCATTAAAAATGTAATAAATAAAGTTTTGTGAAGCAAAATAACATTTTTAAACTAAAAATTTGGGAATTTTGGGAATTACTACATTTAAGTTTAACATTTGTTAATGCACTAATAGTCCCAAATTTCCCAAATTAATATTTTACTTAAAGTGAAATATTTTTTTAACAAAAATATATTGAAATTGATTATTGAGGGGTTAGCATTAGCATTGCTACATTGGCTAATTTTTTTTTCATCTAGAATTGTAGTTGTAAGAAGTATCCCTGTAAATAGTGTTGGACTACTTTGATCAATCCAGGTGAAACAGACTAGTTACATCATGGTTCCATGTAATGCAGTCATGGATTATGTCGTTTTAACACAAGCATTCAATGCTGCACGACAAGTGTTCGTGTTTAAACAATTATGATCGTTTTTCTTATGAACATAAAAATTGCATGCGAGCAGTCTATAACTAAAAAAAGGAATAAAAATAGGCGGCGTTTATATTAACAACATCAGATATGGGCAGTTCTTCAAGAAATTTCAGTTTTTGTCGCATGCGACAGCAAGCAAAACTAGCCTTGTATTTCAGAACAACGTGACTCAATTTTTATTAAAACTTTACCTAACGTAGAGCTGCTGAAGATCTACACAAATACATAAATAACTAAAAAAATGTTTCGTTTTCTTTAATAAAGCAAGCATATTTGCTTGGTGTCGCACGCTACAAAAAGTTGACATTCCTGTACTAGCTGATAGTATAAGTGGACTGCAGAGCCTGGTAACGAAACTCACTTCATGTAGCGAGTTATGTATATGGTCTTAAAATCAACACCCATAAATCAAAATATATGATTGTTAGTGGGAAAAATGAATATGATGAAGCTACATTAAAAATAAAAAAAATTGTATGTCGAGTCAGTACAGAAGTTTAAGTATCTTGGTGTTCTAATTAATGAACAGTGGGATTCATCAAAAGAAATTAGATGTACGATTGAGATGGCAAAATACGCCTTTTTTAAGTACAAAAAGTTCTGACCAATCACGATATAAACATTAAGAAAAAAGTACGGTTCATAAAATGTTATATATGGTTAGTTTTATATGCTGTAGAAATATGGACTATAAAAGTTACAGACATAAAAAGACTAGAAGCTTTTGAAATGTGGATCTACCGACGTATACTGAAAATACCATGGATTGCATATGTAACAAAGACTGAAGTACTCAGAAAAATGAACCAAAAAAGGATACTTATATCCACCATTTTGTAAGCGAAAAACTGCTTAACTGGGACATTTGCATTTGGAATTTCCTTTTTATTCTGTTGAAATACTCCAATAATAAATAAATCAAAATAAAAAATAAAATAAAATTAAATAAATAATACTAGCGTTACGTTCGGTACGGTACGTTACGTTCGCACTAGTGCAAACATTGCAACCACTAAATACTAAAACCTTTTTCTCTAGTGATTACGCTTTTTTGTTCAAATATTTGCACAGGTGTGAACGTTATTTTTAACAGATCCCTGCTTTAAATCAAATAAATACAAAAATAATTAATTTTATTGCGAGTATGTATTTTCAACTAATTTCATTTATAGTTAATTTTAATTATTATTTTTCGAACTTAATTTGTTTCTATATTTATGATTTGAACGCGCTAAAGTTCGTATCGCTTTTTAAGCCAAATTACATGTGATAATTATTAATGAACAAATAACATCAAAGTAAGTTGTAAATATTCTGACAACACATAGTTGAACGGTACAGCGGCTGGTTTTCGAAGGCCACTAAACCTTCATCATCAGCGTTCTTCTGTGTTGGTCCACTGTGTGTGGTGTGAGTTGATGTAAATTTCTGTCTTATATACGAAACTTTCTTGCAAATGGAATATGTGAATTGTTTTGATTCATCGTATATCAATTTGCTGAAACGTGTTTTGTAATGAAACCCCAAATTTAACATCTCTTATTTACAACAGACTTACCATTGCCGTTTATTCTTTACTAATTATGCACATGTTAGTTAATTTGCTTATTTTTGTTCTACTTAAGACAAACTTTGTAGTTTGTTTGTTACTATTAAGTATATTTATTTAATTTTTGCCACGGGCAAATGGCTTTTAATTTTAGTTAATTTTAATTATTATTTGTTAATTTCATTTATAATTTTGTTGTAGTGTGCACAAAATTCGACAAAGTCGAACGTTGCATTATTATTTATTTATTTATTTTTTTGAGCTGTGTTTTAATCCAAAGGAAGTTCAAAGCTGAATTTATTGAAATTTTTTATTAATTCCATGTAACATTAATACCAATTTCCTGATTTTCTGCTTATATACTTGTATTGAAAATAGGTTAATTGTTAATTGGTAAAAGAGAAAAATTATAATTGTTAAATTATCCAGGAAATTTAAGCAGACCTGTTGAAAGCAGGTACATATTTTTATTTTCTTGATGAATATGTGTTGACATGGAAATTGTTTTAGTTTCTTTTGAATTATTTATTTATTAATTTTTTATCATACTTACAAACATATCGTTACCTTAATATAGAAAGGCCCTAACTCATAATTTCTTTTTTAAGTCGAGTTTGTTGTATATTTCATTGGAAGGCTTCTTCTAATGAATCGAAAAATTTAAAAATCTCGATTTCAAAAAAATAATGACTTACGAGCCTTTCTATGTTAAGGTAACGATATGTATGAGTATAAGTACAATATGTTTTTATTAAATTTAATGATACAAATTAGAAATATCTTTGTTACGCGATAAACCAAGAGAGCCGATAATCCCGGTTTTTGAACTTTTACATGAACTATTTGCTTCATTGCAGCTGGTAATTCATCTTTTTGATTAGAATTTAATTGTTCTACAATAATTTTCTTACTCTTTAGTTGAAGTTGCGCCAGTCAATTCCGAGATCTATTGAATCGGTTCAGCTTATCAAATAATTTAAGGTTTAATTTATAAAAGGTTAAGTTATAAAAAAGAAATAGCTTCAACCTAATACTTAGCATGCACGTCTTATCAGATCTTTCTATAAGTCCATGCCACAAAGTTTATAAAAAACCCTGATTTGGACCAACAAACTGAGCCACATAAGCGGAGTTACTTATGTATACATACTAGTGATGTAACGAATGTCAATTTTTGATATTCGCGAATACGAATACGGGTACGAATATTTCAAACTTTATTCGCGAATACGAATACGAATACGAATATTATATGCAATATGATATATTAAAAAATTGTTATGAAAAAGAACTTCACACTCTTGTTGGCGTACTTTAAAGTTAATAAAAAGTACCCAAAATTTTAATGATCGTCATTGAATAATATTTGAAAATGATACAAAGCACAAATTTCTATAAAAAAAATTAATGTTTTTGTACAAACTAAAATGTTTTCATTTATTTAAATTTCACACAAAAAAGTAATATGAATGATTTTGTAATATTAATTAAAAATTTGTAGTATCAATTAAAAAATTAATTAAATTTTCACCTATAAACAATTTGATAATATCAATTAAATTTTTTCAGTCAAATTAATTAATACAATTAAAAATTTATTTAATATAATTAAATTCTTAATTGAAAATATTAATTGGTGAACACTTTTTTCTGTGTTCGTTTAGGATTTATGCATTTATTTATTTAATTTCTTTGGAAAAATATTCGTATTCGTATTCGCCTGAATTTGACGAATACGAATACATTCGTATTCGCATCCGCCTGAATTTAGCGAATACGAATACATTCGTATTCGGGCTGTGCATCACTAATACATACATATGTATTCCATCACCAGTTCAATACTATTATCTCTTGAATAAAACCTGTTTCTTAGACATCAAAAATATTTTTCTGGAAAACATCGTTAGCACATCCTGCTTTAATAATATTAATAATATTGAAAACTGTAACTCAAGCAGCTCATTTAATAATTTTAATAATTTGTTTTAAAAGCTTTTACAAATTTCACTAAAGAGTTTCTTTAAGCTGGCTGGCGCTTGTTTTTATTTTCTTAACTGTCTGCTCATTTTTCCCCTTACATATGTACATATTTTCAACTAAGTTTCCTTTGAACATTTTTCTTATGTAAAACTTTTATTTTATAGTTAGCGGTAAGCAAAATTTTCGAATTAGGTTTTCATTTTCTAGTAAAAAAAAATATTTCTTTATTTTTTTTATCTATATTATAAATTATTTATTATTTGCACAAATACATACTTTCTAACTATAGCGCGCTGTTTGGAAAATATTTATTCAACATTTAACATTATGCAAATTATTATTACTGCATTTTGTATAAACAATCAGGCTGCATTAAAACAAATAATAAGAAGAGAAAAAAATACGGCAGCAATAGCAGCAACGAGCTGCATACATAACCCATGATACATAGTTAGTCAAATAAAGTGTGAGAGTCAACAATGTTCAAGTACGTTGCAACAACGTCAGATTAAAAACAACATACCAAGCACTTTATTTATAATGTTAAATTGGCAACAACAATGTTCAAATTATTAATAAGTAAGGCTCATTTTTTTAATATGTATAACTATTATTTAATATTATGAAACAAATGGAATGAGAAAATTTAGAAAATATAAAAGGATATTTTTCAGATTTCAGCTCTGATTTCAATTCGGAAATTAATTGAATCAATTAAATTTTTTATTAATTAATTCAAGTGAACATATTTAACTGATATTATTCAATTGTTTACTGGTAAAAATTTCATTAATTTTTTTGATCATATTACAAAATTTTTTTTATTTCTTTTTTTCTGGTTGCTAAATAAGCTAATATGTATTATTACTTTTGTTTTAGTTACTTCTTTTTGTTCACACTTTTGTGGCGCTCCCTAATAGTTAAACTTAGCTTAATATTATGCTAGTACTCTTTGTAAAGCACTTAACAATTATTACTAGTTTCCTTGCCTTTTCGTTTTTTTTTCAATTTGACATATTGACGTTAAGTTAAAAAGCGCATTATTAAAAAGATAGAGAGAGAGAAAAAGACACATTTTAAAAGAAATATATATATATTATAGTTGCTAAAGTTTAAATGAAACTAAATGCTTGAAAAAGAAAATTCATATTTTTTACTTAACCTTAAATTAGGCTAAACATTTTGTTAAACTTTTAAAAGTTTCTAAGGTTTAAATAAGTTATCAAAAATTGGCAAACTTAAAATAAAGTTTGGATGTACTCTTAAATTATTAATGAACTAAAAATCAAGGGATTAAAATTAACAAAAAATTCTTAAAGACAGTATTGAATGTCAAATAAATATAAGCATTAAACACATTCATCGCATAAAGCTACCGACTTCAATATTTTAAAAAGAGAATACACACATTAATTTAAAAATTATTATTTAAATGACAGCAATATATTTTTTAATTAATAATAGTAATTCAATATATTTTTATTAAAAATGCATGGAAATTGGTTATTTAGGGGTTCAGCTGGACGTTATGCGCATTTCACTGTTGCTAATGCAGATAATCAAGGAGCCTTTACCCAAAAATATTTAGAACAACTAAAGTTTTTATGTTAAACTTTCATTTAAACAAATGAGAAGTTCAACAAATATCAAAGTTGAAATACGAACTCAATAATCAACATGTTTTTTATTTTTTTACTTTACCATTGCTGTATTGGCTGACTTTTTTTCAGCTCGAATTTTAGTTGTAAGAGGTATGAAAAGAAAATAAATATAAAAAACAACAACAGCTATTCAAAAAAGCAAAAGCGCCTCACGAGGATGTAATGACGTAAGCGAATAACGAAACTTAACACAAAAGCTACGAACCCAGCAAAAGTGCATTTGGTGCACTTACGAGGATGGAACAACGAAATTTAGCACAATCGCTACGAATTTGGTCGGCTCTTTATACTCAAACACTTAAAGTTTTTTATAGTGCATCCGCTCTCGGTTACCTGGATTCAAATATGAATACGAATGAAATTCATTCGAATGAATGAATTGAGATTAACATTAAAATTTTTTCTTTTGTCAAAAAAATAAAATTTTTTAATTTTATTTCAAAAATGATGACAAAAATAGTATGTTAATTCAATAAAATTCATTTATATCGAATGTTATATATTCACATTCTTATTAATTTAATTTGTACTTATAAGGTCAAAATTCACTGTCTATAGTCACAGCTAACGCCCGTGGTTTAACGATTAACGATTTTTCTTATCAATTACATTGGTTAAACCACATTCATTAGTTAACTAAAGACAGTGAATTTGAGCCTAAGACTTGTAAAGACAAAATTACACATAGTTTAATAAACACAAGTATAAAAAATTCAAGAATTTCAGAATTTCATCAGCCTAAAAAATTTTGTTGTGCATAGTACATACTTTTATTAAAAAGCTTTAGCGTTTAAGCAAAAGGATTAAATTTGTCACAACAAATTGAATTATTTTTAAAGTGTGTGTTTATTCTAAGGAGTGATTCCAACAGAAGTGATTGCATATTAATGCGTACTTTTGTTTTGGTAGTATTCATTATTGGTTAATATGCATTGATACTTCTTCTTTATTAGAAACCATTAACACACATTTTTAGACTTGCCAGACGACGCGCATTTCTTAGCTCAATCTTTTTACCATCTGTTATAGAAAAAGACCCCCAAAAATCCCATAAAATTTAATTATCATCCCCAACAAATATCCAGATCCCCAACATGAAATTTTCATCCCCGATCGCGAAAAAAATCTCCAATTTGAGGACAAATCCCCTAAACGGGCAACACTGCTCTATAAACGATTAGTGTGAAATAACACACTGAAATAACTAGCTAAATATATGATATTTCTTGGGAATTATTTAGTTAATTTTTATTTGGGCGTTATTTCATTTAAATAAAAACTCAGCAGTGTGGGAAATTGCGCCCAAGATATAAAATTAACTTTTCATATTGACACGCAAAGTTATCTTTTGTGACAAATCGCTACTGTGCAAGTATAAATTGAGTTTTCATGATTCCCATCTTCCAATCTGCACGTTTTTCTAATTACGAGCAGCTTAAACTTTTTGTATTCATCCTTCTATATAATTCCTTTGCTTGGAAATTTTTAATTAATTTCATTTTATTTTTTTGGATTATCATTTTGCATTTTAGCAAAAATTAAATTGTCATGAATTAATTTTATTATTTTTCTTAGTCGGGCACTTATGTACTTATGTATGCATGTTGTTGGTGTTTGTGTTTGCGATTGTATTTTTTATTTAGATATTATTTTTTATAACATTATTTTTTATATCTGCACATGGCAGTTTATGCTTTTGATGTTGTTGTTCGTATGTCTCTTGATAGCATTAAATTAAATTTATTTCGCTTGAAAAATGTTTTATATAAAATTTATTTTTTATGCTTGCTTTTGTTATTTATTTATATTATTTTTGTGTACATATGTTTGTACATATATTTATTTATTTTGTTGAGCACTGAGAATTTTTTGCTTTTGCTAAATTTTAAATTGTTTACACGAAGCTTAACAACAAACATAAAATCAAGAAAATAATGAGAAAAAAGAGGAGAAACAAGATTTTATTTTCCTTATATTCGTTACCTATAAAATACAAAGTGCATGAAATGGAGACAAATGTCCCAGTGAAAAATTATTATTAGAAAGCAATAATTTTGTGAGCAGAAAGTTTTAAGAATTAGTTTAAGGTTTTTTAAACAGAAATTGAAAGCATTGATTTTACAACAGACAGTAACTAGTAAACGTTGCAAAAATATATATGTATGTCTGTACATAATGTCGCTAAACTGACTATTTTTTATGTCATTAAAGTGCAAATTCACAATATATGGTTAACTAACGCTCGTGGTTTAACTAACGATTTTTCCTATCAATTTCATTGGTTAAACCACTTTCATTAGTTAACATATTTTTAAAACCTCTCCTTCTTTGGAAGAATAAATAGAACTGTAGCCAGCATTTGGCGTTGCCACTTTAATTAGAGCTTTAATTGCTTCAAACGTTAGAAGCTTCTTTGCAGAAAAAATATATCCACATTTTGCTGGGTTAAAATTATCTTTCCAACACATCTTTCAATCTAATGCAACGACTGCTTAGAAGAAGAAATAGCAAAAAAAAAAAACTACAATAATGCAAAGAAAAAATTAAATAAATGTAAAAATAAAAACATGAGACAGTTTTGCTCCTTATTTTTTGCCTTTGCTGCTGTTGCTAGTTGTTGAATCTCATACACACATATGTATATTTTTTGTATCTAACAGAAATTGTTGTTATGTTTTGAGAATTGCTGGTTTTTTCAGCAATTTTTTCTTGCAAATGGTACATTTTGTTGTTTCTTTACTTTCAAATTTAATTACAATAAAATAAAAATAGATATAATGAAAATACAAATAATAATGAACACGGAAAGGAAACACAAAAAAAAAACAAGCTACAACAGAGAAATTACATTAAAAAAATTTCAGCACAAAAAGTGTCAATTAATTTTGATATTTGAACCATTTGACACATGCAGGGTAAAATATTGTATATAAAGATTAATACTCAAGAGCTCCTACAGCCACAAATATACGAGCACACGAGTCGCCTTAAAACGCATTCATACGAAAATAAGAGCAGCAAGATATAGAGAATAGAGATATAATTCATATTCTTCTTATGCAGAATAGGCAGTTTTTCAACTATCCGAATCTAAGTCAAGCTTCACAATTTTTATTTTTAAATAACATGGGTTTGATCTCACGTTTGTGGCAAAAATGAACTAATAAACGAGTTTTACCTAAGTCTAAGAAAAACTACTAGACTTAAGTCGAACTTTAGACTTGGGTCGAACTCGTTCAATAGTTAATTTTTGCCACAACCCAATGATCAAATCCTTGTAACTTAAATGGGTTTGATCAGTGGTTTGTGGCAAAAATGAACTAGTGAACGAGTTTGACCCAAGTCTATTGAACTTGGCTGGATCCTACTGGTTCGAACTCATGCAGTTGGTTATATAGCTGTGTCCAACAGCTCTTTTGAACTGAAATGAGCTGTTGGACGCAAGTCCGGTCAAAAATGTCAAGGTAAATTAAATGAGTTCGAAACAACTTTTGATTCGAACGCGAGCAAAATAGTTCAAAAAAGCTGTCAAACTTTATACAAAAACTTTTTACGTATAGAGTTTGACAGTTCTTTGTATAATCTACTGCTTTGAGTACCTTATCTTTTTATGTTTCTGTTGCATATATGCATGTGCAAAAATCAAAAAATTTAGATTTTGCTTCAAGCATCATCGGTGTGGCTTAGACTTGGGTCAAACTCGTTCACTACTTCATTTTTGCCATAAACCAATAATCAAACCCATTTAAATTAGAAGGGTTTGATCATTGGTTTGTGGCAAAAATTAAATATTGAACAAGTTCGACCCATGTCTAGTGTGACTCATAAATACCAAATTTTCCTAATACTATTATAATGCAGGTCATGGATTTTGACCGTGAATAATGCGCTTTAGACACAACTTTAATTTTAGAATTGGGTCGAACTGGTTCACTAGCAAACCCATTTAAATTAAATGGGTTTAATCATAGGTTTGAGGCGAAAATGAACTACTGAACGAGTTCGACCTAAGTCTAGTTATTTTATACAAAAAACTATGATCGAACTCGTCTTAAATTACATTAGACTTGTATCGAACTCTTTAATTAGCTCGTTTTTTATACAAATATGTAACCAAACCCAATTAAATTATATGGATTCGATCATTGGTTTGTGTCAAAAGCGAGATGCTGAAACAGTTCGATCCAAGTCTAAATTGCATTAGACTTGGGTCGAAATCATTCAGTCGGTCATTTTTGTCGCAAACCTATGATCAAACATATTTAACATACAAGGGTTCATTATTGGTTTTTGTAAAAAACGACCGACTGAATGAGTTCTATACAAACTTATTTATATATTATTTAAACGAGTTCGAACGAGTTGGAACTAGCTCTACTTAAATAATTCCATATGATAGGTCTAGACTTGGATCGAACTCTTTCACTATCACGTTTTTGACACAAACCGATGACCAACCAATATAATTTAAGTGAATTTGATTATACGTAGGATTGTATCGAAAACGAGATAGTTATATATAGTTAGATTCAAGTCTATGTACATATATCTGACTTTAGAAAAATTTGAAAACTTTAGTTTGGTGGGTTGTGAATAGCCACCAAACCTCAGCTGCTGGAATCTGTATGTGTCAAATAATACTTGTACTCAGACTTGTATCGAACTCTTTCAGTAGCGCATTTTTGACATAAACCGTGTAATTTAAATGTGTTTGATCACAAGTTTGTGTCAAAAACGAGCTACTGAAAGATACTTATACTAATACTGATACACTTGTATTTCTGTTGAACTTATACATATGGATATGTTTCATTTAACAGAGGTAATGAAAGCCAGACTTGGGTCGAACTATTTCACTTGTTCAGCTTTAGCAAAAAACCGGCAATTAAAGTCATGTAATTGAAATGGAGTCGATAATCGGTTTGTGTCTAAAATGCAATAGTGAATAAGTTCGGCCCAAGTCTAATAAAAACATGTTTTTTTTGTACCAATACAATGGCAGAACAACTTTAAAGAACTTAATTTTTCTCTACATTTTTAACGCAGCTTCTAATCCGACGAAAAGGAACAAAAATATAACTACCTGCAAGGGCAAACCTTTATAAAAATCATTAGAAATTATCCGAAGTTATAGTACTTCAACGGATCTTATTTTCTGGAATGGGATGTAGTAAATAACTTTATATATCCATGGAATTACAAAGAGAACAAGTGCATGATATAACTCCTCATAAGATAAAATTATTAAGCTACTGATGCATATATTTCTGAAATAATAATACATAAGGTATACGCAGAAATAAAATTGCCCTGTTTTTGGAATAAAATCGGAACATATAGTGTACTTGAGTACTTGTTGAAGACTTTAATATAAATTTATTTAGCTTAAATCTTTCTTCTCTAGCTTCAGGCAACACTGTTTGCATATAAACTTACACAATTTTCAAATTAATTCAAATGGTTAAATTGTATGGGAGTGTGTGCTTCCGCATGCATGCATGAGGGTGTTAATAGTTTAAATATTTCATATAGAAATGACTGCATATAAATAATTTAATTTTTTATATCCGGCTGAAAGAATTTATGAATTACATTTTTCACATTTCTTTAATATTATTTAGGTTAATCAGATTCAATAGAATAAATTCCAAAAGCATCATAAAAAATATTTAAGACTTATGAGAATTCTACGTTATTGTTTTTTTTTAATTTATGAGAATAAAAAATGATTTGAAAAGAAACGAAAGCGGGAAATGTTGCATATGGATGACAAATATTGCCGAAAATCTGTATTTTTTTCTTGGTTATTACATACATACATACATCGATTTGCCAAAACTAAGATATTCAACTGAAAATTTCTGACTTTGAAAATGACACACATGAACTGAGCGATTTGAAGATTTTTCTTGCCAATCGGAAAAAATGTATGAGTTCTTAATGACGACATCATTGGCCTTTACTTCTTCAAAAATGAAGCCCGACCTCGCGTTGCGATCAATGAAGATCGTCACCGCACCATGATCGATTATATTTTGTTTGAAAATATGCAGGACAGTAACGAACGCAACCATCGATAAATGGAAATAAAAATTTGGCGATAAGTTAATTTTGAAAAAGATATCTGTCAATTGGGCTCCAATTCGGAAATTCTCGGTTCTTTCCTGTAGGGTTTATGCTGATAAAAAATGTTTTAAGATTAAAATTTAATTTTCTAAAAAAATTTCCTTTCACCATTTGGGCCACGCAAGTTAAGATATTAGATTAATATTTCGTATTTTATCATATCCCAGCAAAAAAGAGACTCCAAAAAAGTCATGAAAATATAGAGTTTGCGATCTGGAAGTAGTGAAAATTTTGATCCGATCTAATGATTTTTACATAGTGTTGTCATTGCAAGAAGTTTTCTTTTTCGATGCCTGGTCACTGAATTGGAAGCGATATTAGAAAAAAATTCCCTTTTTTGTGTTCTATGATAAATTTTAGAATTTTAGAAATTTTAAATAGTTACCCATTTTAACAATTCGTTCCTTTTTATACGGAATTAAGTTCGAACTAGTATTATCATGTAAATTTAATCAAATATCTTTTAAATTTTAGACTAAAATTAGTTCATAAATTTCTTTAAAAAAAAAATTTTTTTTTAATTCTGGTTAATATTTTCTAACACTATGGAGGAGTTACAAGGTTTTGTATGAATAAAATAACCTTCTACTTGGATTTTTGCTCACTCTCGGCAAATTAAAAATATCGAGTTTTTGGAAGCAATGAAAATGAGGTTCCACTAGAATGACTTCCATTTTTTATTACTGGGATACTATATATTTTTTTAACGGACTTCAAAAAAGGAGGAGGTAATCAATTCGTCTGTATTTTTTTTGACATTGTTACTTCATAACTCGGTTCGATTATGAAAATTCTTTTATTGTCTGAGAGGGTATAGCTTCCCATTGTAAAAAAATTGGGTCCGGACACGCCCACAAATTTACTTATTTAATTTTTAGATATTCTACTTGTTTGATTTATGCGAAGAAACCTAGCAAACACCTTTGGCTATTGTAATTATAAATTTTTTAAGTTGAAAATATGGGCGGAGTTACGCCCATTAAAATTTATTTTAATAGTTCTTGTGGTTCTACTTTAACGATTTTAATAAAACTTAACACACACCCTGAGCTCTGAAAAACACAAAATCTTGCAATTAAAAAATGGGCGGAGGCACACCCATTAAAATTTAATTTCACATCGCATAATTTTTTTTAGAAAATTTTCAGATCAGATCTTTGCACCGAAGTAGGTTTTTTTTAGCAGAACTATTTGATACAAATATGCTTTGCTTTTGTGTTCATAAGAAGTTCGATTTATTTACACATTAAAAAGCGAAATTAGTGAAGCTCTACGATCATGCTACTGTGTACTTATTTTTGCAGCCTACTGTATGGAAATTTACCTTATATGCATGTTGATATAAATAGAATTTATATTTATAAAATACTAAAAAATTATTTTATTACAACAGACATTAATATAAGTAATAAACCACAATGATATTTGAGACAAAATCCGTAGGTTTTGATTTGAATAAGAAAATATAAATCCAGTTTTTAATACACAATATGAGTGTGCCTTTTGTTTAACCCTTATAAATACTTATATTTAAAAATGTTTGAGACCAGGATATTTTCCTTTTGTCATATTGCCTATTTTATTTACCTTCGTATTTACGTGTGAACAATGATATATTTGCTTAAATGTATAGAAGTGTATACACAATATTTATGTACATACATAATTACATACATAGATATGTACATATGTACATACATTCATATGAATATAATACATATTAAGATTTTTTTACGTGATGAATACAATCGTACACGTATACTCAGTAATTCTTATCGTATCTAAACATCCACCTTGTACAAACTCTAAAAAAATATATACATACATATAAGAGGGAACAATTTTCTTATGCAACTGAAAAGATTTATTTCATTTATTTACTGGTGCACACAAAAACAATAACAACAACAATAATAATAATAATAATAATATATAATAAAACTAACACACATTTCTTTATCTATTGCTTTAAGGAAAATAATAATAAATTGAGAAAACAAACCACAAATAAAACGAGAATGAAAACAATTTTCATTAAAAATATTTTCATGCTGTCTAAGATATTTTGCAGCATTTGAAAAAAAACAATTAATTTAATTAAATTAATTTTATTTGAAAATATAAATCTATGACAAATAATTAAGGAAATTGTTTATTTATTTATTTATTTATTTATTTTTTTTTTTTAATTTTTGACTCTAGGAAAATTGTTAAAGTTATGCAGTGCAAAACAACATGAAACTTTTCCTATATGTGCAACAATGAGGAGACGGATTTCTGTGCCTCAACCAATTTAAAACGAAGTTATAAGTTCCAGCTGTTTTGCACATTTTAATGGTGGAAGCAGAGATCATGAAAATTGAAATAAAAATGAGCAGATATTGAAATTTAACTATTCAGCGGTTTAATCATCGCTTTCGATAACGAGCTACTTCTTTATCACGTTTTTCAGTTTGAGGTAATAACGTTCGCTATCGAACAATGTAATAATATCGTTAGATATCGGATGCCATAATCTCCAAAAAAATCTGTGATCGAATTAGCTCGTTATAGCAAGATACAAATAGACTCTGTATTGAACTCTTTCAGTAGCTCATTTTATACTAAAACTTTTAATCAAATACATTTGAATTACATGGGTTTGATTAAAGGTTTGTATCTAAAACCAGCTGCTGAAAGAGTTCGATGCAAGTCTAATACTCACAATAATAGAGTTGTGTCGAATAGACTTGTATCGAACTCTTTCAGGAAGCTCAATTTAGACACAACATGAGTTTGATTATTGGTTTGTCTCAAAAACGAGATATTGAATGAGTTCGATGTAAGTCTACTGTCCAACAGCACTTTTTGGACTAGTTCGCGTTCTAATCAAAATATGTTTCAAACTAGAGCTCGAAAAATCGTTCATTGTTGCTACAAACCTATGATAAAAATCATGCAATTTAAATGTGTTAAATTATAGGTTTGTATCTAAAATTAGCTACGGTAATTTAAATGGGTTTCATCACAGGTTTGTGGCAAAAATTAACTCATGAACGAGTTGGGCCCAGCTCTATTTCAAACCCATTTAATTAGCATTGGCTAGGCTTGGTTCGTTCATTAGTTAATTTTTGCCACAAACCATTTAAATAACATGGGTTTGATTATAGGTTTGTGGCAAAAATGAACTAGTGAGTAAGTTCGACCCAAGTCTAGCCAATGTTAATTAAATGGGTTTGAAACATCTTTTGAATCGAACGCGAAGTAGTTAAAAAAGAGCTGTTGAGACACAACTCTACCCAATGTAATTGGGTCGAACTCGCTCACTAGTTTATATTTGATATAAAGCAATGATCAAACCCATTTAAATTACCTGAGTTTTAACATATGTTTATGTCAAAAATGAACTAGTGAACGCGTTCGACTCAAGTCTACTATCCAAATATGTATAATAATGATTATTATAATGTTCGTTAGCTAGTCATTCTTTTTTATATCATCGATACTTGAGTTGGATCGAACTCGTTCGGTAGTTTATTTTTGACACAAAGCAGTGATCAAACACATTTGAATTACATGGCTCGAACCCGTTCAAAAATTAATTTTTGACACAAACCGATATTAAAACCCATTTAAATTAAATAAATAATTTTTGTGTAAAAAATTAAGTTATGAATAGACTTGTATCGAACTCTTTCAGTAGCTTGTTTTAAGCACAAACTATTGATTAAACCCATGTAATTTAAATGCGTTTAATCATAGGTTTGTTGTGTAGTAGTAGTGAACGAGTTCGCACTCAAGTCTAGAACTGCCCCCCAACTCTTTCGAAGTCATTCATGATCAAATCTAAACTTGACTGAATGAGTTTGAACGAATCTGCTCTACCCAAAACTAGTCAAAAATAAACTAGTGAAAGAGTCCGACCAAAGTTAAAGAGAGTCGAAATCAGGCTTGGGTCGAGCTCGTTCAGTAGTTCATTTTTGATACAAGACTAGTAGAAATGAAGCTTGTATCAAAATTTTTTAGTTCTTTCATTTTAGACATAAGTATTTAAAGGTTTATGCTCTTACGCAAAAACGATTGTTAAAGTTAAGGCATGCGATAAAACCGGTTTTGCCATAAAAAATTCGTTTGTTAAACCAGTTTTAAATTTACCAATCGTTTTTGCGTTAGGGGGTTAAATTATATTGGTTTGATTATCGGTTTATGCTCAACACAAACTACTAAAAGAGTTCAATCCAAGTCTAGTCGATATTAGCAACGTCATAAATATTGTTATGTTATTAAGTATGTGTATGATGACTATGTCAGATTTGAGATTGAACATGAGGTGCGATAACACAACAATATATATGAATTATATTTGCATCGGACGCTTTCAGTCGATACACATCAGGGATGGCAAAATCGGCACAATTGCACCTTTTTTGGTACTATTTAAACTCGGAAAGTACAATGGTACACCAATGACCAATTTAGTACATTTAAGGAATCTCGTCAGTTTCACTCTTTTCAAAAACGATTGCATATGTCAATTTTCCCTTTTGAGCAATGAAAATCACATTCTTTTCCCTCAAAACAGTCTTCTGAAAGCAAAACGCAGCAAGAAAATAAAAAAAGTGAACTACTCCATTTCCAAATCATCGGATGCTGGAGCACATTCTATTACTTTGCATATTTTAAATTTTAACTTAAACAGGTATAACTTACAAGTAAATTTGTGCAAACTAATAATAAATTAAAATATGTAATATGAACTAAAAAAATATTTTAGTACAATTAAGGTCAAAAAAGTAAAATTTTTTAAATTTGTTGGTACAATTTCTTAAATTCTCAATGCCTTCCCTGATACACATTTAAGTTAAGGAGAGTAGAAATCAACAGCATGACAATTGTAGATAAGCATAAGTATGATGTCTACCTCAAACTTTAGATTGGATATGAGGTTCGATAGCATTACAATGGCTCGAACTTGTTCAGTAGTAGTTAATTTTTGGCACAAACCGATGTTCAAAGTGTATTTATTTAACTAAATTTTATTATATTATATTAAACATGGGTCGAATTACCCTAATTCTGGCCAAAATAAGTTGGCAGTCATCAAGCTTTAGCGCTCGGGACCGTAAAATGGCAAAACGTGCGGAACTATGCACGAAAAAATCAACCATTTTTATATCTCTATATGCATTCAGAGCGATTTGGCAAAACACACTGTATAAATGGCAACCAATTTGACAAAATTTGCTATCAACCGTGTCAAAGTCCAGAAGTTCCTATCGGAGGACCCTGCACTTTATTTAAAACTTCAATTAGCCAATATCATTTCCTCTTACATTAGCATTAGAACTGCTTTTTCTTATTGATGCAAGTTTTCCCAAAGAAAAAAAAAGGAATTTATGGCATCTAAATAGCAAAGAAATGACGGAAATCATAATAAAATTATATAATGAAACCCGCGTCATAAAATACGTATTAAATTCAATTTAAGTTTTCGTCGGAGTCATTAAATTGAACATACATGCACATAAACTTATAAAATATTTACCTCGAGTAGAAGAAATACTAAATAAAAATAAGAAGAAAATAATGGCAGCAAAGAAGAAGGAAAATGGAAGATTGTGCAAAAAAAATTATATAAAATTAACGAAAATAACATGCTACATCATGAATTTTTTTTTTTTTAAATTGGTTACAAGTACAAATTTTTACAATTTAATTTTTTCTCCCTACCCACAAGAAAATCTTGCAAGTTATAATAATAAAAGCTAATTGTCCTCTTTTGGCTTTCGTTTCTCTTTACTAATTTCATCATTATCGTCGTCGTCATTGTCATTATCAGGCAAAAACTTTTAGCTACAAAATCAAAAAAAAAAAACAACAACAACAAAATGGAGGAGTAGGATGATGACTTTGAAAGTATTAAAATGCTAAATAAGGATCTTAAATGCGAAGAATCATCATAAGCTGCATGCCTTTTATGAAATGGATTATTTGTTTATTTTATAAAATATAGAAACTAGACGAAGATGTCTCGAGTAGAGGACCATAAGTTAAATGTGGGAATTTCTCTCAGAAGGTCTACCGAGACGAAAAAATTAAAAGTACTTAAAATAGGTATTTTTTGTTGCAAATTTCGAAAGAAAAACAATCAAATTTAATAAACCTGCCAAAGCTTTGCATTTATTCATTACTCATTTTGAGATATTCATGTCCAAAGTCAAGCAAGTGAAACTTTTTTCAAATTTTTTTTAATTTGAAGAGCAACTTTTGTTTTGAAAAATTCTTAGCGCTTATTTTTATAGATTGAGTTTTTCTCTTTTTGATCTCCGTAAGGATATCAGGAGTTAAAAAGTAATAATAATAATAAGATTCAATGCGCTGAAAAATTGATATAAAATTTTGCTTTGCATTTCCGGTAATTTAATGTCCCGTACGACATTGAAAAACACCCTTTTGTATCAATACATCGAAACTGATTGAAGAAAGTTCTGCAAGTAATGATTACAAGCAGGGGGTCTACTCTGTAATTCGAAACGAAAGAAAATGCTTTCGAATTTGTATGTTAATAACACGCATATTCGAAATCATTTTCTTTCGTTTCGAATTACAGAGTGGACGCCCTGACCATTTTATTGCAATTAAAATAAAAAAAAATATTTTGAAAATAAAAAGAATTGCAAACTAGGCGCCTCTGCAAAATTTGTCTCGTACCTCATCGCTACTGAGAAATTTAAAAGTATTAAAAAAATATTTTCTTTAAAACTAATTATTTTTGGAGGAGTATTCTATGATTAAATTTTTTAAATCAAGATGAATAAAAACAGCGAGAATTGCAAACGGCAGAGATAAAAATTAAAAGAAAATTGAATTAAATTGCAAAACTTTAAATTAAAAACCCGAGAAAGATTGCGTAACGCTAGAAAAAAGTCAAAAGCCTTAGCTGAAGTAAATAAAGGAGTTTTTAAAGAGAAAAAGCGTTAAGAACGTACATATACTTGAAAGGCAAAGTCAAAAACCCGTATCATACCTGATGCATTTTCTTATTATCAAGGGGTTAAAATGTATTTTATACCAGCCGATGATATTGAGAAGTACTCTTCGTTGCATGACTTGGACGAAAAGTTGAAAAACGTAAAAATTATACCACACATATCTAAATTGCACTTCTACTGTTTGCAAAGGTCAGGAAGTGAAAGCAGCTATAACTGCATTTTCCAAAAAACTATAACTAATGTACCCAATACTATTGATACTTAACTGTGCCTATTTTGTGAAATATATTCACAATATAATAATCACTTTGAATACCTCTATTTTATTTTATTTAATTTTTTTTAATTTTTTTAATTTGTTTATTCATAATTTCCCAAAAAAAACACCAGAAAATATTTGAACATCATGATGGAACAAAATGTACCGTACGCCATGTCCCGTACGACTTTAATTAAATTTAAATAAGAAAAAAGCTATTAATATTTTTTAAGAAAAATCTAGCCCATTTTAAGAAACATTGACTCACTTTATACTAAAATTAGTCACATTAATTTATTGCTTCAGGTTTCGGTGAAATAAGCATTT
Source organism: Tachina fera (assembly GCA_905220375.1). Taxonomy (NCBI): domain Eukaryota; kingdom Metazoa; phylum Arthropoda; class Insecta; order Diptera; family Tachinidae; genus Tachina; species Tachina fera. The sequence goes on along the minus strand of LR999964.1, from coordinate 46,343,622 downwards.
TAATTGTTTGCTACAAAACCTACTTCCTTTTTTTTTGTCTCGTACGACATTCTTAGTTTTTATTTAGTTTATCTTTAAAAATTAAAATTGGTTATAATTGGATTTAGTACCATCAATAGAGCTTATCAGGGGCCAAAACTTAGGATAATAATCAAAACAAAAATCTGTTTTATATTGATCTCTTTTTCACTTTAAATGCGTACGCCTGTCCCGTACGACAGTATGGAATTGCCCATATGGAATATATGTGAAAAAAATTTATTCAAAATCACTTTTAAAGAAGGAAGATAATTAAAATGGCGGTAAAATAATATCGTAAGCATGATCGCGTCACAAAGTGGGAAATAAAAGGAAATACTCGAATAATTTGTGCACTAAAAACTATTTTTCTTTGATTCGAAGGGTTCGAAGGACCATAAGCAAATTTCCCAATATGTGAGGAGAAGTAATTTACTGGAATATTATTTTAGTGGAATTGGAATCTCAACTAAAGAATTTATTTAATTTAATTTTGAATGTGAATAATATGTATTTAACTTTTTCTTTATTATTTTTTGATGCTTAATCTTGCTTGAACAATTCGCATTAAAATGATACATAGTAACTCGTAGTGAGGGTTACAATAAAGACACCCGGATATGTGAGAGTGAATTTTAAATCACCCTCTTGACATGGACGCAGCGTGACCGTTTGACCGAATAAAGTGGCAAATTGCCACTTTTTCGACTGCCGTGCCACTTTTTGTCTCCCGTTTTTGAGAGAGAATTAATAAGCATACATTAAAAAAAGTTTAGTGTAGTTTTCTGGTTTTTTTTTAATTTTACCCCTTTTTTTGATAAATCCCCTTGTGGTGCCACTTTTTGAAAAATGTTCTCGGTCACCCTGCATGGACGTGCTTTATATGGTATTGTAAGATTTGGCATAGTCTTTTTTTTGCTCTCATATGAAGTTTATAAATTTGAAACTAACGAACGGGAACTAAATTAAATTAAAATCCGCGTTTATGCAAATTTAACATATTCTTTTCAATTGTCTAGAAATTTTAATTTCTTAAATGTTTTTCCCTTCGTATAGCTTTCTTAGTGTTAATAAACCAAAAACGGGCTTGAAAGCATTTGCAAAAAAGAATTCTATTACATTTCTAATTTTATAGCATGTTTTTTATTTACTAAAAACAAAATTTTAATTTTTTGCTAAAACGTGACACCCTTCTTTGCGCCAATCCCTTGAGTTTTTGCATTAAAAAAAATCCAAGAAAAAAATACAACGTCGTTTTATTTTACATTTTATTATTCTGAAATCAAATGAATTTTAATGGAATTTAATTTTTCTCTTCATAAAGTCGTTCTAGCTTTAATATATTTATTCATATAATTCTTTTTATTGTTGTTGCCGTCGATGTCGACTGTCGTCATGTTGTTTCTAATTTGAATAAATTGCTATAAGGGTTGTTTACATAAAAATATATTTTTGCATAAATTTTTCAAGTTCTTATTGGTGTTGTTGTATCTAGTTGCTTTAAAAATACGAGTATGTACTACATTCACAAAAGAAAGAATCTAGCCAACGTTCATAGATAGATAGATAGATGTACATATAAAAATACATACATACATATGTATTTATTTATGCAAGGGTAGATATCCAGGTATATAGTGGTGTATAATTTGTTGAAGATAATAAAAACAGAGACTGAAGAAAAAACTCGTGCACCTACTTGGCGAGTTTCTCCATAAGTGGATTTCATATTCAGCACTTATGAAATTAAAATATGATTAATTGCAAGTACATATTTGTACATACATATGCATGTATGTACACTAAATTCAAAGAAAGCCTTTGAATTTAGTAAAATATTTAACAGCTTTTGAAAACATACAAGTCTACTGGCTTGAAGTTTACGACAGCCGATGTCTGTATGAATTTCGTAATGGAATTTTGCAAATCTCCCAGCTTTTTTTACACGATTTCTTCAGAAGTTACTCAATAGAAAGCTTTCGCTGTGTATTAGAATATGTCTGATTGCTTTAAGTTGCGTAAAATCTCTTCGCAGCGAAAAATTTTTGAAACTAATCTCGGCAAAGGTTGCACTATTGCGGAAAGATTTTAAAAAATCTAACAACAAACATATAGAAAATTATTTAACCAAAATTATGCAAAATTAAGGCAATGACTCACTATCATAACCAATCGCACAATTTCCTAAAAAATACAACCCTGATCTGATGAATTATTATTGTTTTTTGAAAATTTTCATCTTATCAGAGTTGTATTTTTTAGTAAATCATGCGATTGTGTTGGATAGTGTACGAGTATCATGGCCATTTTTTTGTGTGTGTTTATTTATTCAGAATTTTTTTAATTTTATACTATAAATAAACAACTAGTAAGGAATATAGTTTACAAATACACTGGCCCCTAACGGGCTCTCAAGTATTCTACCTATCATGAATATGTTTACAATAATCATATTTTTCAAAATTTTATAAAAATTTTTATACAAGGAATGTATATTAATTATATTGTTAACGTAATGAAAAATTTTTAAACTCTTTAAATGGCAAGGATGTGATCAAAGGTGCGGCCATTGTCAGGATCCGAATAGAGGCAATGGTATTAGCGTAAAGCTTGCAAAGTTGTGCAACTTTTTATTGTATTGCCTATCCCTATAAAATGGACAAAAAATACTTATAATATCAACTCTGCACCAAATTGCAACACTGAAACAAATACCCGTTTAACGTTGTACACGATGCGTTTTATAAAAAAACAAATTAATTAAATAAAATTAAAAACAAACATTTTACCGACTTCCAAAATCAGCACTAAAATGTTAAAAATAATTTAGATTAAGTTAAATAAAACATTTTTTATATATATGTTTTATTGGCAATTTTATTTTTTCAGAGGCGTGGTCACGCCCAACCTAGAAAACACTAGTTTCCGCCCACTTTTATAGACTCAACAGCTCCTCACTCAAGTGAACCAACCATGTGAAATATTACATATTTAAGCTTTAATTTACATGACCACGCCCACATAATTACTTCATTTTAAGAGCAAGATTTCCTGGGAATTGGATTGATAGAAGTGCATAAAACCTTTCATGGTCGTAGTCCCACCCAATTTTTTTATATGCTACATTTATTTTTTTAACAAACACAACCCGCGAAGCTATAAACCTATCGGCGGATACTTCCAGGATCAATGGCGGATATCGAACCTACGTCTTTTGGACTGACATGCGATTATCGCTACCACTCAGCTCAGAGCTCAGAGTAACGCTTTGTTTCGGCATTACAACAAAAAACATCTTAACATTATTGACCTTAACGTCGTTGACGTATTTCGACTTCTACGAATTTACTACCGAATTTTGGTCCTTGATTAAAGAAAAAATATTGCGGTGTTTTTTAATCTATTGCAAAAAGTCAAAGTTGAAGTCAAAATACGTCAAGCACGATAAATAAGGTGGCATATTTCTTTTTTTACTATAAAGCCAACTTTACCAAATAGGTTACTCACATTAGAATATGAAAGTTTTCATTTTGCACAGTTGCAAGTGTTGAAATTGTTGAAATACCTTTATTATTTTTATCATAATGAGGACCATTAAGTGAGTAAGATAATAAACCTGCAATTTATGACCCATCGATATATTGCTCATTTACTTGCACAACGTCATAACACCAAAAAAAATTTGTTTTACAGAAAGCGAGTTGAAAGTTCTGAATTTAAAAACAACTTAATGGAAAAAAGAAAATTTTATTTTTCTTTCCAGCGTTAAATATGCAAGATATTTGTATGAACGTTTTACATAATAAAAATAGCGATATGAAAATTAATTCTCTACTATGAACTCTAAAATTTAATTTTTAAAATTATGACCAGGGAAACTATAAATATGCTCTAAAAACAATGTTTTATGCGAATTAAATATGCACTAAAAACTTGAAAATATGCACTAAAAACTATAAATAAATAAATATATATATATATATATATATATATATATATACATATATACATATATATAAATTGGCATATTTGTAAATGAAAATATATTTTAATTTAACAATTCAACAACATTTGCATATAAAATAAGCCAAAAATAAAATAAACAAAAAAAAAGGAAACAAGAAAAAATTAACAAATTAAAACTGACTAAAGCAAACAATACAAATAAATTTTTATTATATACGGATTTAAAAATTTAACTTCAATTTCAAAAGAGATTACGGCATCGGAATTAAAACTCTGGAACTATATTTTTGATAAATAAGACAAGCTTTTTATTTGTAACTTTTATTGCCATAAACAACAAAATAAAAATCAAATAAAAATCTCTGCCTGTCATATCTAAATAAACTTCTATACATTGACAATGGAATAAAAAATTTGACCAACAGATAAATCGCTTGAAAGCATATTAAAATAAAAAATTTCTGTACGCATCAAAATATGTCCTAAAAGCGTCAAATATACTCTCAAAATATATGCGTGTAAAAATGCAAAAATATGCACTAACAAATTGATGTCAAAATTCATAAAAAAATCTGTAACGGATAAATATGTTATCTGCGCATTAATAAGCCACACAAGAAAACAAATGCAATTGCATATTTGCGGTTTCCCTGGCTATGACATTGTTCAGGTAAATGAGCACTTTATATTCTATTTATATAATTGGTGAATCATTTAGAAAAACATACCACACTCAATAAAACTATAAAATTATTTTGATATGGGCTCTTATCGCTAGTTGGAGAAACCAGTCAATGATTTCATTTCATTGTTAATTAAAATAAAAGAAAGCAAATAAACAAATGTGTTTTTATGTGAATTCTGAAATATGTTTTCGAAAATATGTGTATGACATATAAATGTTTTTTTTTATAATTTGTACAACTCAAATGCAAAGAAACTATAATAGATAATAAGAAGTAAAAAAATTAAACTAGACTTTCAAATAATTATGAATCGATTATGGATGGCAACCGACAATGAGTTGCCTTGCCCATTGGGAAAGCAACTGAAACTGAAATTATTATTATGTATGGCAACTTTCTCCAGTTGCCAACAAATTTATCTAAAATGTCATTATGACAGATTACCCCCTGAAAGTAATATAAACAAAACTTCCAAGGTTAAAAGAAAAAGTTCTAAGTAAAAATTCTTAAAAAATTTCTTATCCTAAAAATTATTATTTCAGTGGAATTATTATTCTATGTAGAGAAAAAAGGTAGTTCCAAATAAGGAGTTCATTAAAAGGCACTTTCGAGACAATAATTTGTAACTAATGCTGTTTTCTTTTCTAACTTGTCTTTTTTAATTTTGTATTAAGAAAAATGTTGCGTTCGTTAAAGAAAAAAATTGTTTGCGCTCAAGGAGTGATGTAATAATTTAAAATAAGGCCCATAAATAACAAATTGAAAATGCAATATATGTAAAATTTTTTTCTAGACAACAAACCACCATAATAATTTACTATTTTTTTATTAGTTGAAAACATATTTTCGCCTTCCCAAAAAAGGAAATTTATTTAATTAAATTTTATATATTTTTTTAAATTATATAGCAACTAAAAAATTGTGGTTGCTAATATTATTGCAATTTGGCAATGTAGATGAACAGCAGTTAGTTGCCAGTTGCCATACGTAAATAATAAAAATTTTTCAGGTGGCAACGCAATCAAGATTCGCTTGCCAATTGAGAAATAAATTTATTTAAAAAAATCAAACATCAATTTCAATCTATTTTTAAGAAACAAATTAATTTTTTTCTTGTAAAAGTATTTTTTTTTTTATAAAAATTATGATAAAAATATTAATAAGTAGCAGATTTAAAAAAAATCGCTTCTAAACATTTCAAATTTTTATAAAAAATAACGAAAACTCTTCTTAAAAAATAGTTTTCCCATACAAAATTTCAAAACGAAAAAATCTTTTCTGAGGCGTGATTTTTTAAGAGCTTTCGGATTTCATTTCAAAAAAACTCACAAAATTTAGAGAAATGTATGAAATCTGCATTTCTGTAGACATGAGCCTCTATGTTGAGGCCCCAAAAAATTTTCTAAATTAAATAGCCCTAAACGTTAAATAAACTGTTTATCGTGTTGGTGGTCTAATTTTCAATAATATAATTTAGGTGCGAAATTTAATCACAACATTCCGAATAGCCGCCTCAGAAAGAAGGTAGCTAAGCTAACATAACACGGAAGAAGTGTACGGATGCACAATAAAATTTAATAATCTGCAAGCGTCGTTTATTTGTAAGTCGATTTATGGTTAAATTATATACCAAACTGAACATGTTTAATAGTAACATGATAAACGAAATCAGCTGAGTTGCCAATCATAGTGTTTCCAAAAAAAAACTTGCTAAAAAATCACCCTTTATCTATTAAATCTACCATTAAATTTTAATTTAATAAATCCCAAGAAAGCAAAAATTAAAAATTATATTCAAAATTCTAGTTGAAGGCAACAATTTTTAGCATCATCATAATTCAAAATCAAAACCAGAAAAATATTTTTTTGTTAAAAAAAATGCATTCAATTTTATTAGTTTAGTGTTACTTGAAATCCGAAACTTTGCGTATATTGCATAAGTCCCACAAAATACATTCTCTTGAACTGATTTTGAGATTACCTTATGGAATTCTCTTCGTTTTATTTTTAGACCACCTAACTTTAATTAATTTTTATAAAAACTTAATGAAATTTCTTTTTACAAATATTTGAATATTGAAAAACGAAAACAGCGTCTTTCAGACCTATTTGTTTCTATTTGCATTTATTAAAATCATTTATTAAAACTTACATTATATTGGACAAAATTTTCAGGTCTAATCCAAAACGTATAAATACAGAGATGGGCGGGCGGTGTCTTCAATTAAATGTGTTCCTTTTTTTAAATTTAATTAAACGATAAATTGTTTTTTAATTATTTTGAAAATAAGATTGCACGTTATTTACTTTGTTTCTTTCAGCTTTTCTGGGTATTTGTGTTCTTGATTAAATTTTATTTTATTTTATTTTATTTTATTTTATTTTATTTAATTTAATTTCCGTAGGTATAAAATATTTTCTAAATTATTTCACAACACCGTATTTAACAATTAGATTGTTGCTTGGTTTTTATTTTTCTTAATTTTTATTTAGATTATTTATACAATTAGCAGTAGGGTTTTTTTTAAGTTTTTGTTATTATTGTTATACATAATTTATAAATTTTTAACAAACAAAAAGATTTACAACAAAATTCCTGTACAAACAATTGTCAAATGGCAAAATAATGTTTAACTAAATGACTAACTTGATAATTTATTGATAACTTTTTTTTAGCAATAAATTATGTTTGTTGGCAATTTTATCTTTTTAAAATTTACGCTTTTTATCGGAGAAACGATTAACGTGTGTTGTGTAGGGCGGGCGGGAAAGCATTGATGTATTGGGATAAGACTTCAAAAGAAAAAATATAAAAAAATTTAAAACATGTGCGTTTTTGATTGTTGTTAATTTTTTTTTGTTACTAACGTATGGTGTGAATTTTTATTTTATTTTGTTGCTTTTTGCAAATATTTGCTGTTTTTTTATGTAGGTATGTTGACACGCACAGTCACAGCAGGTGTTTTTTGTTGTTGACGACAATGATGATGGAGATGATGACGTTGGCGATGATTTTTTTTCTCTTGAGAAGGCGTTAGTTATTGTGTTTTGTTGATTTCAAATTTTTAACACTACAATTGCTGTTGTTGCTTTGATGAAACGGAAGCGGATGTAAACAATCAAATCAATTTAAAAATTGGCTTTCAAACACAAATATGTATGCAAGTAATTAAAAAATGAGCAAACACTCACACTGGCATATTTTAAAACAATTACTACGAATTTTATTATTTAATACCACAGCTAAGTATGTTTGCTTTTTAACAAACACACTGGATACTGGTCACTATTGTATGTCACATTTAATGTTAAGATATCTATTTTTTAAGATTTTCATTTTGTTAATTATTCTTTTTTTTTTGCAAACGAAAATTCTTAAAATTTTTTGTTTAAAGATTTCAATTTGTCATTATAAATAAATACTTTATTTTTGTTTCTTTTTTCACTGGCGTTGTTGTCTGGTATGGGGTACAGATGATGTGCTAGTTGTTATTGTTGTTGCTGCTGTATTTTTATTTGATCACCAACGCGCGGTATTTGTGCAATACAGCGACGTGCTTACGTTAGTGTTACGTCCTCGAGGAATCGCGATTACAGAATGAATCTGAACGTGGTGTGTAAGCGTAAAGTGTATCTCTGGCAACGACGTTGTGTACAACGCTCGAAGGCGAAACAACGAAAATTATAGCAACAACAACCACACACTTTAAAGCAGTAACACAAACAGGCACACACAACGTTACACTCACATAAGAATCGGTGGAAGCAACCAACGTCTAGCTAGCACTGACGAAGCAGCAGTAATAACAAAAACAACAAGTATTGTATAAAACGCTTACAAACACACAACACAGATACTACAATGAGGAAAAAAACCAAACAAAAACAAGAAACTCATACAAAAAGAGCACAGCGAAAAACAAAAACACACACACACACATTAATAATCATATAAAATAATAGCAAAACGAAAAGTATCTGAGAGATACTTTTAATCAAAATGCTCTCATCGGAAAAAAAAACACACACATGCACACACACACAACACACTCAAACTCACTTTTATACACAGTCAAGTAAACAAACTCATACATAGAAAAAAAGGTAAAAACAAGAAACACAAGAAAAAGAAATCTGCACAAGCACACACACACACACACACACAGTCAGGTTTGAAATTCATAAAAATGAAAACAGTGTTTGGGAAAAGAGATGCAGAGATAGGTAAAGAGTAAAATAATTAATTATGTATCTCGAAGATGCATTTTGCAAAAAGAATAACAACAAAAACAAACTTACTAAATAGAACAAAAACAATTTCAAAGTGGCAGCGTTCATTTCAGCAAGAAACAAATGAAAAAGACACCAGTTCGTATCTACGAAAGTGTGGTCAATTCAGTGGATTTTTAAAGGCCATTATTACAGCTTGACGTTAGTTAGGGTTGTTATCTCGTAATTTATAAAAAGAGGACAGCAGAGGGAAGAAAGCCGGACATTTGATTAAAAAAGTAGGACTTAAATATAAATAAGTTGAATTTGATTTTTTCCCATAAAATTGCTTCCAATAAGATCATATAAAGGGGCTATATAACCTTATTGTGTTGAGACCTTCCAAAATCAAAATAAAATAAAATCATATATACATATAGATGGTTTTGTGTAAAAGGGTCAATCTTGCACTATTAAATCTTGCACTATTTTACGTAGAATATGGATCCTTTATCCGACACTATGGATAGGTTTACATTAAATTGTACCTACATAGGTATGGACGTACAGGCAAATTTTGGTATAAGGAATCTCGCTTTAACGAAAATCCGATGTAACGACCGTCCAAATTTTTTACATTAACAGTCTTATATAGCGAATAATGTCTTCATTTTATACTGGATATAACGAATGTTAAAGGAAAAATCGGAAAATAAAAAACAAAACATTGCTAGCAAGACGTTTATATTACTTACTACCTTATATAGCGAATGTTTTAATAAATGTATGCTCTGTATAACGAACGGCAAAATAATATTAAACAAAATCTACAGCAGCAATTTAAATGCAAAGAAAACTAACAAAACTAAAAAAATTTAGTTTTTGTTTGGTAGCATATTTGAAAACAAACTGCTGTCATTCATACTTATTGTTTATATAATGTCTAAAATAATAATAACTAAAATAACACTTTAAAAAAAAATTGCGACATAACGAATTTTTCGGTTTAACGAATGGACCTGACATTATATCGTTCGTTATACCGGGATTTGCCTTGTATTTACATATTTGAGAATTTTTTATAAACGCATAGAAATATCACTTCAAATATCATTTAAAATGTTAGAAACATTCTTTTAAGCTTCTGTTTCGTCGTTTGTATTTATCAAAAAGGTTTATAGCACAAGAATTCATTGAGAAGTATATAAATATGTACTTCTTCATCAACTGAGGAACCAAAATTATTTAAAATTTCACTGATTACACATCAAATATCTTTAACCGCAGGGCTACCAACTTTGAATAAACATTCATTGTTTGGCTTAAATGTCGTATTTGTTCATTGTGATTGTGATTGTGAACTCTCGCTTAAAGCTGCATCTGTACTATATTTTTTTTGTCAATTCCATCGATATTTTAAATACATCTTAATAATTCTACATCTCAAAATAATATACCTAATGAACAGTGATTTATAAGATTAGCTTGTTATCCATTACCAATTATTTCCGTTATTAACTTTAAATATTTATTTATTTATTATTATTATTATTTATTTCCGTTATTAACTGAAATTTTTAAAGCAATGTAAAAGTGAAAAAAAGATCTTTAAAAAGTAGGACTTTCCCAGACACTAATTTTTTCCGAGGACAGAGATCCCAAACAGAGGACAGTGTCCGGGAAAAAGAGGACGGGTAACAACCCTACGTTAGTTAAATGCACTTTGTTTGCTGATTTAGGTATTACATACATACATACATATGTATAAAAACTGCTTCAATGTTACTTTAATTTAAAGTTTAAACTTTAAAGGCAAGTTAATCCTACCAGGTAGGTTAAACTAAAGTTTTAATAATGGAAAGCTTTTTATTATCTACTAAAGATAAAATCCTACATTTTTACTGACGCCCTAAAAGTTATAAAATTGCCAAATACAGACATACAGAGGCTGACAAATATATTCATACAGCACTCGGTTTTGATTTTGATCTCTTAAAAGTTAGAACAAATTGATATTTTGTAGATTACCATTTCTTTTTTATAGCCACAAAATTTCTTTGAGTCTTGATTTACTGGGATATTGGAGGGAGCTTTTCCACTCGTCTGCCGAACTCATTCGAAAGATGTTACATCGTGTTCAATTCCGGTGATGGCGCTGGAGATGGCTTAATGCAGGTGGTGTGGAGGAAAATCCACATTTGAGACACAGGCTTTCCTTTTTGTCCTTTTTATCATCAATGTAAACTAAATCCCCTACACCTGCTGCAACCATACACCCTAAAACATTAACACAATTATCACAATTTTTCTTTTCCAATTCGTTATTTTGCTGCCGCCAAGCTCGTATTCTTCCCTTCTATTGGAAAATATTAAATTTGCTTCAATTAGAAACGGAATCATATTCTAAAAAACTTCACATTCGTTTTGAAACTTTGCAAAGCTTAAAATTTGTTTTCTATTGGTTTTACTAATAGCTACATAGTAAACATAAGGAGAGAGACAAGCAGGATCCGGTGGGCGATGTTAAGTTACCCCAGCGTTCAACAGCTGGTAACTCTGAGTCTGACTCTTTAAATAAAAGAAGAGAGGAAGGCAGTGATGGCATGCTAAGCTGGCGACAAGAAAACGACTTTCCAGGGCACAGCGCTGGAAACTGACGAAGATGAACCAGAAAATCAGTAAAAGCAGCGTACAAAATTTTTCAAAAGAGCAAATGGAAACTCCAACTACATCTAAAGAGTCTGGAAAGTGGATCCAATCTCCAGATGAGTTTGGCTTTATCCAAGCCAAAACAGACTATAGTCGGCCTGAAACTGGTGTGGGAGGTAAAGCGTCCGGGGTTACTAAATAGACCAGCGCTTCGAACAGCTCAGTCGCTAAGGGGAATGTAAATGAACATAAGCGAAAGAGAAAGCTGGAGACGAAAAACGGTAAGGTGAAACCATCCTACGCCAGGAAGCATTATAAGCACGAACTATGCTTTGCAGTGATTGATACCAATAATCCTTCTGATAAATTTTGTGCCTATCGTCAAAGAACTATTGAGGTTCTAATAAATAATAGCTTAATGGAAACAAGGGATGGCGCAGCTATACAAATTATAAGCTGCGAGTTTAAGGGGGAATTTTGGTGATGAAGCTAGAGCATTAGCTTCATGCATGAAAATCCCCAGCGAACACATCGATGGCGTCACCTTCCCATGGGACACCGCAAAGTTAAAATTAGTGAAGAGAAAGGACATACCGTCGTCCACAAAAAAGAGCCAGTGCGTTAAGGCATGGGGCTGCAAGCTCACCTCAGAGCGTATACTCAGTGTCATTGGAAGCCAAAATGCAGGAATGGCCAAGGAGAAATGGGTGGTCTTTCATAGGGCAGCGGTTCCAGAGAGAACTCTTCTCATGATAGGCGTAGATCACGACTCTACAGCTGGTCCTCGTGTCGAAGGCTCTGTTTTTCAAAGTTGGTAAGAATCCTATTGGCGAGCATTAACCCAAAGCTAATAAATAAGGCAACAGGCAAACAGCTATCCAACTCCCAAGATTATAATATTTTAGAAGGCTAATAACAGTGTAAGTTATTCCAATTAATTTACATCGTAGATGGATGGCACCCATCGCTTTAAGCAATAAAAATTTAATTTTTCAGAAAAAGGTTTTTTTAAATATTCAATTACGTTTTTATATGTAAATTGTCGCTTAAAATAAAATTTTACAGTCCGCATATTAAAAGTTATCAACAATTCTGGCATTTTAATATTTCTAAACTATGTGTAGGCCCACAAAATATAAATTTCAATAAATAAGTATATTTTCGATAGCATGCCGCTTACGATAGAATCGAAAAAAGTTTCGATGTCTTCTTAGGGTTCATTGTAGCGAAATATGGCCACTTCAATAGCATTCTTATATTCCATTTTCGAAATCGAGTTCGGTTCTTAAAGATTAAGGCCGTCAACGGGTTTCGTAACACAAATTTCCTTTCTTTTGCTTTCATTAATAAGATGAATCGAAAATTAGCCGTTTGCATTAGTCTCTAATGCAATCCGATTATCTGGCGTCATGACATTTCAAGGATCATTGGCTTAAGAGAACTCGAAATACTCTCCAAGACTCACCTCTTGAAATCGCTGACTGTCCAGGAATGCTACGAGGAGCGGTTACGTGGCATATCTACAGAACGTACATATATACTGGTATCATCTGCTGCCAAAAAAAAAATCCTATACATGCTATATTATCCGTAAGGGCGGAAAAACGAAGAACATGCGTGATTTACATAACATTTTCCTCAAACTATGCTATTAAAATATATTTCATTAAATTTTAGCTAATTGCATTAAAACGAGTTGACAGCACTTATCTCAAGTATTAATAATTTTGAGAACACTTTATATTTGTAGTCGTATGCAAGGGAGCTAAACTCATACCTACAGCAGCGATTAACAACCCCTTTTTTCGTTACAAATCGTTGGTTGTGCAACAAACACACCAACAAACTCATGCAACAAAGGCTTGTACGTTAAAAATATTTTTCAAAATGGGGGAGCAGCAGTTAATAATGATGATGACGATGACGACGATGATGATTTTGTGCTCATTTTAAAATAATTTTTTTAACTACTACTAAACTCAAAAACGCTCTACAATTTTCTGAGAGAATAACTGGCTCATAGAGTATAATTTTAAAGTTCAAAATTTAAAGTTTGTTATAAAGACAGTGAGAGAGATAGAAATAAATGTTTGTAAAGAAACCAAGAAGAAGTAATGATAAATTTTACTAGCACGTTGTGCGAATATTATTTTTTGTTTTTTAATTCTTTTAAACAAAAGCAAGGCAGTAAATTAGACAGACGGCTGTTAGCCAGCCAGCATCCTAATGTTTTCTAACAATCCTTGACTGCTGCCCCATGCTCATAGCAAGTCAGAAAATTTTAACCCCCCCCCCCCACACACACTTAATTAGTTTCTACTATATATATTTTAAAACTGAAAAAATATACATACATATGTATATAGATACCACATGTGTATATGTATGTATGTACTATGTATGAATAAGTAATGAAAAATCAGCTGTACCAATTTCAAAACTACTTATTTTACAGAACAGGTCTGCATTTCTACACTGTTACTACAACTGTTCACTTGAAGGTATCATAGTAATAAACAATTAGAAGTACATATATATGTATGTATGTATGTACATATGTGTGTATGTATGTACATATGTACGATAGTAAAAATTTGAAGTTGTAGGTAGGTAGATAGAATTTGTTGGTTTTAGTGTTTTCCTTTTATTTTGCCTGTTTTTGATGTTTCTTTTTTAATTTCGTTTCTTTAACTCATTTCGAATGAGAAAATAATATGAGTAGAAAAACAAAACACAATTTTCATATATTTTACTTATAATAATTTTGAGAGTGTTGGTATTTTCATCTTTTGTTTTTGGGTGTGCTTCTTTTGGTTTTTATTGTTGTATGAGTATTTTATATTTTTATTGTAATTGTTGTAGTTTGTTGGCTTTGTTCGTTTTCATATTCTCTGCTTTTTGCAGACAATAAGTAAAAAAAATTACAACAAGAGAAATAATGATCAATTATTGAAAACAAAGAATAATTTATAAGATTGTAAAACTATTTCTAGTAAGACAAGTAATATTTTCGAATTACTACCGTACTATTAGTTAGTTGCTAGAAAGGCATTGAAAGTTGTACTTTATGACTTTGGAATAGGTATGTACATAAGTGCCCAGCTAGCCAAGAGCTTTTTAATATACAAATCCAAAATCAATCTCCTGATGATTATTTGGAGATGATATTGATATTGACGATCATTTAGAGTATACTAAATTAATTTACATTTACTTACGATGACATTTCAAGTTCTACTTTGAATATTACTTGCAATCAATCATGTGTTCACTTACCTAAAAAGAAAAATAAAACAAACAATCAATAGGCATTTTAGAACCCAGATATTAAATAAAATATAAAAACAAATTACATTAAGTCAATACATTTTCGTCAGAAATATGGTTAACTCCCTAATATACATACATAAAAGCCATTTGCTTGCAAACTGGTCTTATATGCTAGTACCACTGTCGGTGAGTTTCGACTATTCGATTTCGTTAAATAAGAATATAAGAAAAAATACCTAAGAAGGTACAATCCTACATACTTATGTATATGTGTGTACATCATACATATGCTGAATATTCTAACAGGGCAGAAATCCTGTTCACACCGCCAAAATAGTTTTGTATCACACATCAAAATAACTGCAATATATCCCAAAATCGCAGGACCTCAACATAATTGAGAATCTGGACAGACACTCCAGAAATAAAAACATAACTAGCAAAACCCTTCTGAAGGAAATTTTGCATTGGGAGTGGTCAAAAATGTCAATCGAAATAATAAATAAATTGATAGAATTAATGCCTAGAAGACTACAAGCAGTTCTAAAAGAAAACGGAAATCAAATATTGTAAAACTGTAGAATTTCTTTTGACGCATTAAAAATGCAGTATTTTTGGTTTTGTTTCAACTGTTGTTGTTAGTGTTAATGTATTTTAATTTTGTATTCATTTATTTTAAGAGTATTGTACTTATAATGTTTTGTAAATGACAATAAATTTACTAAAACTTTAATTTTTTAACACCGAAATAAAACTTTTGATATAAGAGAACTACGTGTACAGTTTCTTTTGACTCTCACAGTACATATGTATGTATGTACATTAGAGTGGCAGTTAACTGTATGGACTTTTGTTTTGATTTCTTCTACTCTCACCACCCAAATCAGTTCAGTTTTATGTAAAAAAAATACAAAAAAATTTCATACCGATAAGTTGCGTTTTAGGGTCTGGCCCTCAAAGTTGGACTTCAAGACCATTTTTCAATGAAATTTTTTGCATATGACTATCTTTTTAAAAAATCATTTAACAAGAACATGACATATGGTAAGTCAAAAACATTAGTCTCAGAGAAAGTTTTTTGCTAAAATTAATATTTTATGAGGAAAATAACCAACAAAATACCAACAATTTTATGTAACAAAATTATATTTATATGGACTTTTTTATTTTAAGCATGTACAATAAGAGCCCATATCTATTAAATTATTTCATACATATACATATAGTCAAAATAAAACTACACAAAAAAAATTCCATTGAATATATGGGCTTGAGGGCCGGACGCATCCCCTAAAACACATCTTATGAAAATGAAATGAATTTTTTTGTATTTTTTTACATAAAACTGAATTGATTTAGGGGCGAGAGTAGTAGATATCAAAAAAAAAATATATAACGGCCACCCTAATCTACATACAGTTGTGTTCAAAAAAATAGAAGTGCTAATCTCAAAAAAAAGATTAAGTTCGTAAAAAAAATTCGTGGCTTTGTTCAGATTTCTTTACATCAGATTTAATTACTTATTTATAAGTTTATGTTAAGAAAATTCAGAAGGTAATTAATGGTCAAGAAATAAAAAATATTAATTAACAAAATTGGTCAAAAATTCACTGTTCAAAATAATAGGAGTGTTAGTGAACGGCTAAAATTTTTTTATAAAAATTTAAGTAAAGTTTGCAGTTATATAAAAACAAGCTAATTATTTTCAATATTTTGTTGAATAACCTCCATTTTCAATAATTTTTCCACATCTTCAACACATGAATTCAATAAGATACTGATATCCCGATGCATCGCTTTCACGGGAGTTTCTTCCACGCATCTTCGACTATGCTCCATAAATCGTTTTCGTTTTGTTTTCAACATATTTTTAGACATTTTTCCAGAGGTCTAAAGACGGAGCAAGCCACGATAAAGCCTTCACTCTATTGTCTGAAAACCACTCCGTTGCTAGATTACTGGTGTGTTTGAGTCATTATCTTATTGGAATACCCATTTTAGTGGTATATTCCATTCCGAATATGGAAACATCACTTCGTTCATTATTTTCACATAAATTTTTTAATCAATTACAGCACTGTACGAAAAACGTATTCATATGCGACACCATGCTTAAATGATTTTTTTTTTGTATACTGTACCTTGCATTCTGCGTTAGGCGGCCGTCGGTCACACTGTCTAAAGCTAGTCCCACCAAATAGAACAAATTTGGTTTCATCTTTCCATAATATATTTCTTCATTGTTCTAGTGCCATTTGACATGGTCTTTAGGGAACTTTGAGCGTGCGGCTGCGTGCTTTTTTGTTAAGAGAGGAACCTTCCTTGGACTTCTTGCAATTAGTTGGTTCTGTAATAAATGTCTGCGGATAGTTATGATACCAACATTAATGTTAAGATCCCGTAGTATCTTTTTGGACGACGCCGAAGGATTGGTATTCCTATACCTTACTACAAGTCGGTCGTTCACACTAGAAGTTTTGCGTTCGTGGTCTCGAGTTTCTGCTTTATTTTCATAAGATAAGGCATTTTCTATCATTTGATCGGAGCACTGAAGGATTTCTTTAATTTCTCTGTATGTTTTTCCTTTTTTTCGGAGATAATTGATCAACGCTCTTTGCTTGAGAATAATGCTTTTCTCGTCCCAAACTTACTTTTTCTTATATTAAAATTTAATATGAATTTTTATTTGAAAGAAATCCCAAACACTCCTAACTTTTGAACAACTCACCTAAGCGGAAAATGTACAAATTAATTAATTGAATTATACACAAAAGACTTTTAGTACAATTCTTTTATTCATTTTAATTCTTAGATTCCATTAAAAATCCGATATAATTTTTACCAGTTTGGAAGTTTGCAGACTAACGACTTTTACGTGAAAAATATTGGGTTGGAGCGCTCCTATTATATTGAACACAGCTGTACATACATACATATGTATGTGCATATGTATCTACTCCTGACAAATTTTCTTTTACTTTTTATTATAGGTAAGTACCTATTAAATTTTTTTATTGTTTTATCCACAGTTTGATAATAATTTTTTAAAAAAAAATGAAAACAAAAATATTAAACTGGAAACGTTGATGACGATAATACGAGTATTGCTAGCAACGTTAGTGCAGCTGTTTCCATAAGTGCATTTATTGCTGAAATTAACTTTAACACACCACGACTCACATAGTCCTCTATTAATATTTTTTATTATTCCCTTTTATTGGTATTTTTGTTTATAAATTAATTTTTCATTTTTGCATTTTTTTATAACATAGTAAAAAATGTTCAAATGAACAAAAATACCAACTCAAATTCATATACCCAGTTGCCCAAGACTTTCGATATAAATATCGATTTCAAATATATCTCGAACATTTATCGTGTTAAACTATCGAGAGTGACACTTAAAAATTAATCCCAAAAAACTTTCGATCTCGAACACATACCTACACACATATGTATGTATGTATGTGCGATAATTGAAAAGAAAAATAATTTGTCACGATAGCCTAGTATATGTGTTAGTCTGTTAGAATGGAGGTACCATTGCTCAAATCATGCAGCGTGGAAAACTATCAATGTTGTCGCTATAGGAAGATTTCGATAGTTTAAAAAGTTTTTATTGATACATCAATTCAGGACTATCGAAAGTTAGAAAAACTATCGATATATCGACGAAACTATCGTGATAGTATCGAAGTTGTATGGTTCTCGTATAATGTACATATTTATTTACACTTAAAATTTAAAAGCAAAATACTTTAAAATAAAACAAAACAAAATAATATATAATTTTATTTGTCAGTTCAGTAAATAACACAACTAAAATAATTGTGTGAAAAATAAGTGAGATCAGCGAAAGGAACATTTCCGTCATTAAGTTGTTTTTGTTTATTAAAAGCAACATATTTACATTTTTTTATTTTAGTGGTGTTTCAGTTACTATCGATAGTGACTAAAAAATATCGATTGTTTTCGAGTATTAATCGATGGCAGAATTAAAACATCGGTAGTCACAAAAAAAATTAACTATCAATAGTATCGATAGTGCTACACTGAGAAAATTAAAAGCTTTAAAATCAAAGAAAAAACGTCTTTGTAAAATTGTAACGAAAATATCTTTGTTAGAAGGAAAAAATCCTTGCATCAATGATTTATTCTTTAAACGAGCAAATAGTGTGTCTTCAACACAAACGACTAAAATTCTTTGAAGCTTAATCAAAGAAATTGTCTTTTCCGTAAAGATAAAATATTTGCTACAACGATTAATTTCTTTGCTAATAAGGGATTGAAAAACGTATTTAAAATTAAAGACTTTTCTTTGTTTTTTTAAAGCTAAGCATCCTTGCTACAAAGACAAAGGGTGTAACTTTCAAGAATTTTGTCTTCAATGCATAAGTGAACATTTTTGCTTGTTCACACATGTTTGCTTGCAACGGTAAACAAGAACGGTTAAAACAAATAAAGATAAAGTCTGTATCTTTAAAGAATTTAGTCTTCAAAGTTAAATTTTTTTACGTTTATGTAAAAAATAAAAAGAATTGTTTTCGTGGTTGTCATTAATTGTAAGTCAGTCGATAGGAACGCTCAATTGTGCATGTGCCTTGTCTTTTTGTCTTCTTTTTCGTTAAGTGATTTAATATGTAATTTTAATATAAATTGAAGTGTTGCTTGTAATTCAAATCAATATCAGAATCTGATTTATCACAGTACGATTTTTATAAAAATCTAACGACTGTTTTATTAAGAGGCTTCAAAGTTAAAAGTGTAACATATAACGGAGCTTTATTTGAGCAAAATTTGTATGTAAAGTGTGAAAACGATATTATTATAAAAATTTTATTAATATTTTATGAAACCCAGAACAATTTATTTTTGGTGGTTCAAGAAATGAATACAGTATTTTTGGAAAAATTTCAGGCACACAAAATTATAAATGCATATAGCTCTTTTCATATTAAAAATATTGAATTATTCAGATACCCACGTCAGGAGTTAATATTAAACTCATCGTGTGAAAAAGTTGTTAGATTTTAATTAGTTAAGTAAAGTTACGCTGTACATGAACTATTTTTTATTTTTATTGTATTAAACTTAAATAAAAAAATGTATTATAACTCTTTTAACATTAAAAATATCTAGAGTCAGTATTAAAGTCAAAGTCTAAGAATGTTGCTAGATTTTAATTGGTTAAGTAAAGTTATGCTGTATATGAACTATTTTTTTATTTTTATTACATTAAACTGAAATAAAAAAATTTTATAAAAATGCTGTGTTTGGTTTCATTAAATATTTTATTTTGCAGAAAAATTTTAATTTTTTAAAACATTTCTATAGCAGATTTCAAAGCAAATTGCCTTTGTTCCTACATATCAGTCTTTAGTATTTCAAAGAATTATTTCGTTGAATTTAATTGCATTTCTTTGTAATAATGTTAAAATTACGTCTTTGTTACAATGAAAATTGTACTTAAAATCAAAAATTCAAGTCTTAAGACTAACGAATGAAAGTCTTTGTGCCAAAATACTTTTTCCTTAGTTTAAGGACTTTTTTAAGTGTTTCCAAAGACGTAAATCCTTGCCACAAGATTTTAAGTCTTCGATTTTAAGTATATATTTCATGGGAATCTAAAGAACTTTGCGCATTTCCGGTAAAGTTGTTTTGTCTTTGGGCACAATCTGACCAATAAAAGTCTTTGCAACAAAGTGTATTTTCTTTGATTTTACGATTTAATTTTCTCAGTGTATCCACCCCTAGTTATAAGGTAATAAAAATAAAATAAAATAAAATAAGTTAAGCGGCCCATCCATTATTCAATATTATTATTGGATATGTCATTGTATATATTATTGTCGTGTTGACCTATACCATGCAATAAATGGTACAATATTTCCAAAGAAAATATTTCCCAATTTTCCTGACAGTGAAATATTAATTAAAATTGAAAAATGTTGCCACCACATTGATTTTACAATAAAAATAAAAAGCCTTTTGATATTTGTGGCACAATATATTGGACCTCCGAATATGACACACACATTAGCGATATTATTGTACAATACGGAAAATTGCACAATTATATTGCAAGTGGGTGGGCCGCTTAAGTTAAAATAAATAAATAAAATAAAAAAATTAAATTATTTTTTTACTTTTTCTGCTGTCTTTTTGGTATATCAAAATTAGTTCGATATTCCCTCACTTTTTTTGGTACACAACTTAGCGACAAGTGAACTTTTTTCGATTAATTTTCGAGTCTCACTCTCGATAGTTTTACACGATTAATGTTCGAGATACATATATTCGAAAGCGATATTAGTAACGAAAGTATTGGTCAACTGGGTCACGTCAAGTGGGTACACACGAGTTCATACATAGATACATAAAAAGGCCCTAACTCATGTTTTTCATGATTTACAGGATGAGAAAAAAACTAAATAAAAAAAGATGCAATATTGATACATAATTTTTTTCAACCCAATTTTTATTAAAAACACCTTACAAATTTAGTATTTTTGTATTTTGTAGTATTTTGGAGGAGGTGTATCTTGTAATGGTGTATCGAAATATGTAAAAATATTGATTTCGAAAAAGTATGAGTTGGGGCCTTTTCGTATTAAGTTAACGATATGTATGCATGTACGTAGTACATGCAATCAAACAAAACAATTAGTTACACACATACCAGTTTGGATGGGGAGAACATTCATTAAACACCCACCATCGAACTCTTCTTGTATTTTATCTGATTTTTTATATTTTGTTTTGTTTTGTTTTATTTATTCTCCTGTAGTTGTTATTATTGTTTTTTCTTATTACTTTTATTTTATACATTTTATTTATGCCGGCTTCTTTTAAACACATACACATATGAGTAAAACAAAATAAAAATTATAAAAACACACTCCCATACACACAAATAAAAACAAATACATACATACATATGTAGGTGCAGATGTAAGTATGTTTGCAGAAGTAAGTAAAATAAATGAGAAAGAGCAGCAATTGCTCCCACCAACACAGCCTTAATAAAATTGCTGTTGCTGAACAATGTATGTGTTAACAAGCAGAAGAAGCAAGTGTAAGTGTTGCCGATTTCTGTGTAATTATCCAAAATTGGCACACACATTTTTTTCTTTGACTATTTTAGCCCAGATATGCCGACGAGCATACTAGTGCAAGAATCTTCGTGGTTTTACAAAATAGATTTATTTAGACAGATTAAATTACAAAACTGAAGAAATAATTTAAAAAAAATATTTTTAACTTGGATTTTGAGTCCGTACTACATGTAGTACCCTCGGCACATATGGGTTCAAAAAGCAGTATTTTCTTGTGATATAATTCAAGTCTTTTTTTAGTAAAAAAAATTATTTAGTGGTGTGGTACACCACATTACACTTTACATGGATCATTACATCACATTTAATTATTATGGCAATGATTATAACGTAGCGGTTTACATTTCCAATTAATTTGACGCACGTTTGTGATAATATGTCTTTGTGATAATACTTCTTTCTGATAATATGTATGTCGCAATACGTTAAGACTACGCTTGGACTAAGAACCATTATCTTGTAGGTATTATTTGGGAAAGTCCGTGCACTCTGGTACTGCTCGAACCCAATAATGTAGCTTTAATAAATCACTCCAACCTAAAATGTATAGCCATATCTTATAGGCTTTCCTTGGATATATTGCCTATATCCGTGATTATCATAGTATGGAACCACTGCTGGTCCAGTGAACGCTGTATGGTTTTCGAAGCATTACTTTGGAAACTCTTGTTCAATACTTGTAAAAGTGGTCTAACTTTTGCAAACTGGTCTGCTATATCCAGACTATTGTTATCCACAAAGTGCAAATTTTTTACTATGAACTTAAATCTACCCCTCTATGAAAGCTCAGCTTCAGCATATAATAATAAGGGTGGTCAATTTTAGAAATTCACTTCATGTTCTTCTCCAGAATCTTCATCTGTGACGTAGTTGTTCACATCCTGAGTGGGCACAATTGAAATGTCTCAAGAATTTTGCAAAAACTCTCCATGACTTTACTCTAAAGCATTTATTATCTCATTTAACGTTAAAAATGTGGAAAAAAATAACTTTTTTTTCACCACTAATGCCGGACGTACTACATGTAGTACGTCAGCAAATACATCAACTAAAATTACATATAATTTTGTTTTTCACGTATAATTTTGCTTCGTATTCGTTATTATAACTAATATAATTAAAAACACATATAAACGAGAAAAAACAATGTCGGCATATACAACTTTTGCTTACCGATTACGTGACATCTTCACACTTTTGCCAATATCACAAAACTGAATTATCTGATACAAAAAAATACACATAAGCAATAACCCTAGACAAAACTTATCAACGCAAGCTTTGTTGACCGTTATGTTCCGAAGCAGAACAAATAGATTAGAAAATTTAAAGAACAGTAAACGCAGAAACCTGAACACAACTGGTGTACTACATGTAGTACGGTCGGCATATCTGGGTTAGAATCATAAAATTTTCGTATAATTTCACCCAACATTTAGTATAAACATATAAATACATATATAGTTACTTTAATATAGAAAAGCCCAACTAACTATATAAGAGATCGAAATCAAAGATGGGTGCTGTGTGAATATTTTTTCCGGCTCTGTATTTATATACCTTGTAGGAAGCTTGGGGTTAGTTGTCTCCAAGTTACCACTCTTGTCGAATCTGATGATGACTTTTTGGCGACGATTAATATTTACTTTTCGATGAAGAAAACACTATAGAGTATCTGTTTTCAATGTCTGTGTATAGTCCCAAAAGAACTACCCCATCAGTGCCACCAACTCAGTGATACGCACCTGTTGAATGTCTAGAGCAAAAATCACCGTCTGAGGTATAACTTGTCAGTAGTACAGCTGAAAAAGTCAATTGCGAATCAGTATTGTTTTGCTAGTTACACTTCCTACAGCGTATATTCGTGTTTTGTGTAGTTTATAAAAATTTCCTTAATTTTGAAGTTTTGTATGTGTAAAATTGAATTTGAATGCCGACAACACTGGTCAGTGTAGACAAAATGATTAAAGCAGCAAAGAAGGAACGAAAATAAATAAAGGAATACAGCAATAACAACAACAGCAGCAACAAAAGCTTGGGGTCATTATTCTCTTCGACGTAATGTGTTGTACACTGTACATGCACACACTAAAACTTCATTGTACAAAGAGTTTGATTATGGCTCCATAGCTAACAACACCAACACCACCATCACTACCACCACTACCACCAGCACAGCGCCAACTCTTTTTAAATTTTCATCTTCACCACTTTATGTTGCTTTTGCCACCGCTAACTCATCTGCGCTCGCGCCCCAAATGAGGCTGCTGCTACTTTGGCTGCTATTGCTTTTGTTGTCGTTGTTGCAGGTTTCATTACTTTTTGTTGTTATTGCTGATGAGGCTGATGAAGCTCTCTACAAACAATATAATAAAATTCAATTATTCTCAGTTACGTCTTGCATTTTATTTCGTCTTTTGTTCATTGGACGGTTGGATGTTACCATGTTACAGTGCATACTATTGGAGTATGGATAAAATAAAATGCCTCCTCGCTGTTAAAATTACTAAAAGAAAAATACATAACAATATTATTATCATCACCGTCAGCAACTAGCATGATGGTTAGTCAGCCATCCAGGCAAGCAATGACAACGGAAACTCAAATTGTAAACCGAAGTTTACTAGAATTCTATTATATACATATGCACATATGTATGCACATATGAAAATATATTGGAAATAGGGGGCGATGTTGAGAGTCTTCTTTGGTATAATTTGTTAATTTTTGCGCTGTTTTGATATTGGCTTATTGCAATTTAGCCTGTATGCATTTGCTTGAAAGTTACAATGTGAGCAGCAGCTGCATTTTAATCCGTATATTCTTTTAGTTTTAGATAAAATTATTTATGTATGATATTTATTACTGGGGTTTTACCAACATAAATCTTAATGCTTAAAAACAATTTATGTTGTAAATTTTGTATACATACATACCTACATACATATATACATATAATATAATATAATATAATATAATATAATATAATATAATATAATATAATATAATATAATATAATATAATATAATATAATATAATATAATATAATATAATATAATATAATATAATATAATATAATATAATATAATATAATATAATATAATATAATATAATATAATATAATATAATATAATATAATATAATATAATATAATATAATATAATATAATATAATATAATATAATATAATATAATATAATATAATATAATATAATATAATATAATATAATATAATATAATATAATATAATATAATATAATATAATATAATATAATATAATATAATATAATATAATATAATATAATATAATATAATATAATATAATATAATATAATATAATATAATATAATATAATATAATATAATATAATATAATATAATATAATATAATATAATATAATATAATATAATATAATATAATATAATATAATATAATATAATATAATATAATATAATATAATATAATATAATATAATATAATATAATATAATATAATATAATATAATATAATATAATATAATATAATATAATATAATATAATATAATATAATATAATATAATATAATATAATATAATATAATATAATATAATATAATATAATATAATATAATATAATATAATATAATATAATATAATATAATATAATATAATATAATATAATATAATATAATATAATATAATATAATATAATATAATATAATATAATATAATATAATATAATATAATATAATATAATATAATATAATATAATATAATATAATATAATATAATATAATATAATATAATATAATATAATATAATATAATATAATATAATATAATATAATATAATATAATATAATATAATATAATATAATATAATATAATATAATATAATATAATATAATATAATATAATATAATATAATATAATATAATATAATATAATATAATATAATATAATATAATATAATATAATATAATATAATATAATATAATATAATATAATATAATATAATATAATATAATATAATATAATATAATATAATATAATATAATATAATATAATATAATATAATATAATATAATATAATATAATATAATATAATATAATATAATATAATATAATATAATATAATATAATATAATATAATATAATATAATATAATATAATATAATATAATATAATATAATATAATATAATATAATATAATATAATATAATATAATATAATATAATATAATATAATATAATATAATATAATATAATATAATATAATATAATATAATATATAATCAACCCAGCAAAAAATTACACATTACCATCAGAACTATTTACCATATCATGACTTACTTTTCTCATTACCAAATTTCATTACTCGCTTACAAATTGCATTAGTAAAATTTAAAAAAATGATGTACAAATTTGTTAAATGAGGAGAATGATTTTTTAAATTAAATAGATTACATGAACAATTTGCCAAATAAAAAAGTAAGTACTTCTCAAGAATCTATTATTTATTTCAGTCTATGGACAGAAAGTCCTTTCAGACAACGATATAAAGCTAAAATTTTTAATAACTAAGAATAAATAACTTATATAAATAGTAAAAGATCAACAAAAAATAAAAATAAAGAAGGCGAATTAACCACTTAATGAATGTATAAACAAAGTTATGAAATTAAAGCAAAATTTCAAATAACAATATTATTTTATTACACTTAGAAGAACAAGTTTAAACTAATTTTTAGTAGTGCTGAACTCTTTATAGGACTTTGAATCTCTTTGAAATTTAAAGTTAATTTCATTGAGAAACACGAAAGCACGTGTTAGTGTGCCATTACGAGCATAATTAGTTCGATAAAAAGGAACATCAAACAGCTTAGTTAATCTGAAATTTCTAGGAGGTATAAAAAATGGTACAGCATGAAGCAAATCAGGACAGTCAATGTAGCCGTTACTAATATCATACACCAGAAGGGCGGATTGGAGTTTTGTACGTCCTTCTCTAAAGTACGTAAGCCAATAAAAAGGCACTTAGATTCATAAGGAACAGTTATTAAATATGATAATGAGCGTGTAACAAATTTAAGAAAGATGCGTTGAAGTCTCTCAATACGAGAGATAAGATTTGAGACATGAGGACTCCATATAGCGGCAGCATATTCCAACTTAGATCTAACGAAGGACGTATAAATGTATTTATGCGTGTACGGATTAACAAAATCAGAGCAGTTTCTCTTCATAAAACCAAGCATTGTGTACGTTTTAGGAAGTATAATCTCAACATGGGCTACAAACGACATAGAGCTATCAAAAACAACACCTAAATCAAGTTTAGAATTCAAAGTGTTCAAATTAATGCCATTAATATTAAATATCAGTACAATGGGATTCATGGATCTATGAAATGAAACATGTAAACATTTATTTATATTTAGATGCAAGTAATTAAGTTGGCACCAATTGCTTAAATTATTGAGCTCATTTTGCATAGTGCAAAAATCACTCAATGCATCACATTTCATGAAAAATTTTAAATCATCGGCATATAACAGTTATTTTGATTTAATAAAGCAGCCACCAATATCATTAATATGTAAATTAAATAATAATGGCCAAGAATGCTCCCTTGGGCCACACCAGATGTTTGACAATAGGACGTGGATTGAAAATCTTCAATATACACCGAGCAAACTCTATTAGGTAAGTATGACTAAAGCCATAAACAAAAAAATTGGAATGGAATCCCATTTAACTCAATTTTGACAACAGAATGGAATGAAATATTTGATCAAACGCTTTGGAAAAGTCTGTGTAAATAACTTCTACCTGGCTATTGTGCTCTCGAGAGCATCTAGACAATATTGAGTGAAAAGGGTCAGATTAGTAACAGTTGATCGGCCGGAATAAAAGCCGTGCTAATACGGAGAAATCCAAGGTTTTTTTTGGAAAAATTACTTTTTATGCACAATATACTCAAAAATTTTAGAAACGCCAGAAAGCTTAGAGATGGGGCTGTAACATTTTACATCACTTCTGATGCCATCTTTAAAAACTGGAGTGACAGTGGCAGACTTCACTCTACTTATAAATTCACCTTCTTTCATAGACAAATTAAAAATAAACGTTAGAGCTGGTACTAAGGAGGCACTCGATTTTTTTTTAGCAGATAAGTACAGATACCATCACAATCAGATTTTATTGAATTCTTTACCTGAATAATATCGTCAGATACATCAATCTCAGACAAAACTGGATATCCAATATTTATTTTGCTAAGACCTCCTGAAGTGGAAGTATTATCGTTGAACGGTTCAAACTTTTAACTAAAAAAGGACACAAACATATTTACTGCCTCCTCACAAGAATTACAGATTTTGCCATCAAGGTTGACAATAGATGGAATGTCTGAAGATTTTCTTTTAGATTTAACAAAAGTCCAAAACGCTTTGGGGTTACGTATAATTTCTTGTTCTTTCGACAAGAGAAACTGCTTATACAAAAATTTATTTAAAAAGTTAAATTCTCTGCTAAATTAGCTTGAGATTCGGAATCACCCATATCCAAAAACACTTTATGGAATGTGTTACGAAAATTTTTAAATTTTTTTAGGCCATTGGTATACCAAGGTAGCTTATATGGTTTATTGCGTTAAGTTGGAATATTATCTGAACAAATTTTTTAGATTTTTTTTTATAAAAAGTTTATAACACTCATGGGTTTTTAATCCAACAAAAAGTTCAATACATTAAAATTGCAAGCATTAAAGTTAAAGTCATTAACAGACGAGCGTGTAGAATTATTAAAAAATGTTATATTAGCTAATTCTAATACTAGAGCTTGGTGATGAATATTAGGCGGAGATATCCACAGTAGAGGACTGAAAACTGAAAATTTAAGAAAATCAGGTACAAACATAAGGTCCAAAAAAACGATTCAATCTATTAGCACAATTATTTACTTGAGACAAATTTAGCGTAAATATACTATCAATTAAGTTAATCTCATGACTATGATTTACGTTACTAGGCATTAGGAAGGCACTGTCAGATACTTTTGACAAGAGAATATTTTTTAAATTAAAATCGCCTAAAATACAAATATTACCATCTACTGTGAAGTTCTCCCCAAAAGATGTAATGTTAGATATATGCGCATGATAAAGCTCATCAGTGCTATTGGGTGGTATATACGATACACATAATAAAAATGAACAAGTTAAATCAGAAATAGAAACAATTAACTGATCAAGCAAACCATTATGGTAATCAATATTACATACAGATGACTTAATTAAGGTTTTAACGGCAATTAGAACTCCTCCACCCAGTGATAAGCCAGTAGAATTAGAATTCCTATCCTTACGGAAAACATTATAGAGTCTGGTATCGAAAAATTCAGCAGGTTTCAACCAATAGAAAAACATCATATTCGTTTTGTGATGAGAAATCAAATGTGATATTGGATTTTGGTAATAAATTTTAAACCGCTTACAGATATTAAATATTATTTCCTTATAGACTCTATGTCCTTTAGAAAATTTTCGATGATTTTTGATGCCCGCAGGCCAAATTTTAGGGTTTAGTAATTTCTCACAGAGGTTGTTAGATATGCCAATCTTAAAATTTAAGAGTGATAAATCCGCATCTTTTTTAATAAGTTTAAAGGCCCAACTATAATATGAATAAGCGAACTTAAGCAACTGTGCGGTTACATATAAAACGTGTGTGGCAAACTATAATGTACTTATGAAACTTTTCGTCAAGTTTCGTTAAATGTCATTTGCTTAAGCTAAGTGCCAAACTGAACGCACATTCCGTACGGAAAACACTGTTTGTGCATTTTTTGAACTCAAGCAAATATCATCAGAAAATATTTATGGGTTTTATATATTTTTTATTTTTTCTTATTTTAAACTCAGAAAAGAGGTCTATTCTTTGTTTTAAAATACACATACATATACACGCACACATATGAGTTTATTTATGCCTGTTCATTGTTGTACTTTTTAGTAGGCAAAACAAATAAAATAAGTAATAAAGTGATGGATATAATTATATGTGAATTTTTAATAGATTAGGACATTCCAACAAGTTAATTTGATTGAATTGCATTCATTTAGTAGTTATAAGAAGAAACATAATTTAAAAAAAATTGTGAACAATACCTATATGTGCAGTTGTGGCTAAAGAATACTTAAATGCATGTAAGTAGATTGTGGCCACCTAATAGTCACATCTGAATTGCTTAAGTATTTGACAGACTTATCGTACAATTCTGGCATTAGTTTAAGCCACCTTATTCATAATACAGTTGGGCCTTAAAGCAGGCCATGTGACAGTTATCAATATTCGCTACGTTTTCAATATAGTAAGTATAGGAAGTACTTGATCGTCACTAACAGAAGGCTTAAATGATGAGATATGAGTTTATTCTTTCTGAGAAATAACATCTAAATCACAAGATATGTTAGCACCATATATCACAGGGCCTTTCTTAATATTACGCCTCCGTTCATCTCTATTATTGAAAGTTGGATTATTTCTACCCGGTAAAACAACTAAATCTGCAGCCGGATTAATATCGGTGATATCAGGGTGTAAGGTGGAAGTAGAAAACTGTAGTTGTTACATTATCGTTTTGAAGAGCATTCACCACGGCAACATCGTTCAAGACTGGCAACACTGAATTATTATTAGCCACACCTGCATTATCATCTTGTTGCATATGATAATTTGGTAGAATTGACAGATTCCTCAATTTTTTCTTTATAACTTTGCCTATTGTTTTGTTGTTTTCTTCTATTGCATTATATATTTCTTTGTTTTTGTCTTGATGTTCAATTATGGCGCCATATAGATGTTTTATTTCATTAACATTAGTATCACAGGATTTTAGAGCTGAATCTAACTTTTTTAATCTACCATAATACCTTGTTTCAATAGCTTCAAGAAGTTTTTTAATTTCAATTTCGTTATGTTTAAGAGCTGCTTTAAATTCGCTTTTGTACTCAACTAGATTTTCTTTATTTTTATTAACACTATGTTGCACTTCTCCAATCACCAAATCAACATTGTGAATGCATTGGAGGCAGTCCTCGCAAATAAAGCGTATGAAACCACCAGATTCAAATATATCACGCGAATATTGGTATAAGCCAGAGCACTTCTTAGTATAATGGTAGACTTTTTTGCAAACACCTTCGCACATTAAGCAATTTCACCGCGAATAACAGATTTACATTGATAAACTTTAAAAGTTTTAGTTCGTTTAATTTAATCAATTTGATATAATTCCCATATAGGTAACAATCAGAAATTAAGTAGTGATTTTATTAAGTTTTATAAGAATTTAAACATCAATTGAAAATTTCATTTTTAATAATTTATTGGAACTTTTATATATTTTTTTGGTTTTGGTACAAAAATTTTTTTTAGTGTCACGCCTTGTTAAGATCATTAAGCATTAAGTTGATAATCCAGTAGGGAACAGCTTCCAACAAAAATGCGATTACTTTTTTTGATTACTTTTTTTGAAATTTTTTTCTGGGAAATACCATTTCCACAATGTGTGTATAGAATGTCTGCTTAGGTTCAGGTGTTTTAAAAACAAACCCCAATAAGCATTTTGGGTGGAATTCAAGTGGAATTACATTTGAAATCCAGTCACAATTTCCAAATTCCAGTGTTGAATTACAGTTGAAACACAGTTGAATTCAATAGCGAATTCAGCAAAATTAACCATTGAATTATAATCGAACCAAGCAGTACCTTTACAGTGTAATTCCAGCCTTGAAAAACAGTGTGATTCAAGTTGAACTGAACCTGTTTTAAGACTTGAAGTCAAGCATGGAATTGCAGTGGAATTCTACAATTGAACTCAAATGTATTTCAAGCTTCAGAAACAAGGCTTTTAAAATAGAAAGCAAAATGCAAGTTTCTTGTTTTCCAATAATAATTTCCTGGACGTCTGCCTTTGCTTTTATTTTCACGACCTTACACACCTTTGTTTTTCAAATTCACTTTTTTATTTATGCATTTTTTATATTTTCACCACAATTTCAGTTTTGATAATAAATAAATTACGTATTTGATAAGATTTGAACATA
Organism: Tachina fera; assembly: GCA_905220375.1. NCBI lineage: Eukaryota > Metazoa > Arthropoda > Insecta > Diptera > Tachinidae > Tachina > Tachina fera. The sequence goes on along the minus strand of LR999964.1, from coordinate 46,311,623 downwards.
TTTGTATGTTCTTTGATTTTTTATTTAAAAATATTTTCAAACTTGAAAATTATTTGAAAAAATGCTTGAATTACACTTTGTAATGTAGTGCTTGAATTTAAATTTTTGAGTGCTTATTGGGACGTTTTGGCTTATTCCTAAAGTCTAAAAACACTGTTTATACACTGTCCCTACTATTCTTCATAGTGAAACCTAATTCTAGGACCCACTGTAATCATTCGTATTATGTATAGGTAATTTTGTACCAGCACTCAGGCAATGAGCTCTACTCATGCAGTGCAATGTGCTGTAGGTACGAAAAGAGGGATCGCAAACAATGTAAGAAAAATACAATCATCAATCCTTGACAATCTCATTGATACACATCATGGAAAAATCAGTCCATGGTTACTTACTCCAGAAAAATTACAAGGTGAAGTTAATCAGATCGTCCTCCATTCACCACCATCAGTGAATCTTCCAGTGACAGAAAGAACTGACTTGCTGTTACTATTCAGACTAATGAAGGTTAAGGACAGACTAACACACTACCACGCTATTTTAAAAATAACTTTACCTTTGGTTGAACGTGAAAAACTCAAACTGTTTCACTTGATTCCTGTACCCAACATAATGAACAATACAATACAATGGCTACCACATTAAACCATGTACTAATTTCTTAGGTATATCTACTTTGCGTGAACAATACATTCCTTTTACAAATTCCGAGTTAAGTGCTTGCGACACAATTGAACCAGGCGTTTTCCTATGTTCCAACATTCAAATCCGTTACAATTATGGTTCAGATGTCTGTACATGTGAAATCAATTTATTACACAATAAAACAAAACCAAACTGTATTTTGGAGAAAACTGATATCACATGGATATATGTTGCGTCATCATTTTCAAAGGCCACAACTGTTTGCAACAGGGAAATCATTCCTATATCACTAAAGGGCTCCGGATTGCTTACACCAGAATACAGAATGTATACTCAAGCAAGATTTTGTCAACATGCATGGACTGAAAACTATATCAAGCGTCGTAAGGTCATCACACACAAGTCTTGCCAAAATGTCAGACTTATCATTAACAAAACACACTACAGTCTTCAAAAACAGTAACGAATCAAACTAAACAAATGCATCACGCTCTGTTTTTTGATAATCTTTTTTAGTAGTAGTATTTTAGGACATTTAAATTTTCATTTGCAACGCAGCAATGTATTTCCGAATAGGCCTTGGATTATGTAGAGTAGGAGTATAGTGTTTGTCAATATTCGATTTAAATCTTCTGACATTCAAAAAGACAGGAAAAATTTCTGCAGGTAATTTATTCCTCAAACGAAACATATTGCTGAAAAACTAATTCTCAATGTAAGTTGTAGTGCGAGTCACAGTTGGTCAACCAACCATAAATGAGGCTAACAGCGCAGAAGTGGAGTAAGCTATTGATTGGAAATCCTGTCAACTTCCCAACAAAAAAGGAATTTTCAACAACAAAGTAATTTGAAAAACTTCGAAATATTTGCCGATTAACAAATTTATTTGATTTTTCAAAACCACCTCACCAACACTTACGCATATAAATTTGATGAGAAGATTGATGTGTGTACATTCCGCTTAGAAAAAATATATTCACAACAGCATATTATCAATGATTATAACTGCAATAAGTCACATTAAAACTAATTTAGTTCGTTTAACATTAGGATAGCCCTCGTACAACCATTTCTGCATTAATTTAAATTTAAGCTAAAATTCAATTTAAATCAATTTTTTTATATGATATTTGATTATACAAGTTCTTGGAGAAAGTTAAATATAAAATAAGTAAAATGAACGCAATAAAGAACAAAAATTTATTATTATTTCTGTAATCCACTCATATCATCTTAATCCTTTAATAATCATCCATGGATGCAATTGATGGCATTATATTCTCTTGAACATTGAAATTTCTCCTTGGAAAAACATCTCCTCCCAAACCCTACTTTTACAAAAAAGGACAACAAAAATGCACTTATTATGCGCAAAAAAATAAAATCTTTTTAAAAGAGAATGAGACGAGAGTACCACCAGAGCGAAAAGAGAAATGTTACCAAGGCTACGAATAAGTCTCTTGCATCCACATTTTCCAAAAAAAAAAGAAAAAATAAAAAATTCAAACAAAAATAACAACGTTGACGTAGAAAAGTAAATTTACTAAGAGCAGAGTAAGAAGATTTTTAATTTCGAAGGAGGGGTTGAACGTATTTATTATGCTTTCATGTACAATTATCGCCCAAGTCGGGGGTGAGTAGAACGAAGTTTGTGTTCAGAGTATTTTTTTTTCAGGCAAATGATAAATATTTTAGAGGGCAAAAGTGGTGAAACTTTCCATAAAAAATAAAAAAGCAGAACATTTTTTTATTTAGTTTCATTTTGCTTATGTATGTATGTGTGTCTGCATGTTTTCCTTTTTGTATTTTATGTGCAATATTCATGAAAAATTATTAATATTTTTTCCTGTCCTAAAAGTTGTTAGTAAAATCTAAAACTTCATAAAAAGTAATAAAATATGATATATTGTTATAGTTTCCTAAACAGCAAAAACAAATATTTATGTTTGTATGTATGTATGTGTGTTGGAAGTTTATTAGGAAAAAATGCATGATTTTATTTATAGAAAACTTTATTACAGACAGTAATGAAACATGCAATAAAACTCTCTCAGTTTTATCCAAATCATTTGCTTTGCTTAATTAAGTAATTAAACTTTCCTAGTATTTAAAATCTCGCAGTTAGCTTGGTTTTGATTTTAATGCCCTTTGTAATATTTAAACGGTATTGATTATATCTGTAGCACGAATATATCGAGCCCTTTTTTAGATTTTACCGTAAGCGACATTTTACCGAAAATAGACTTTTTTATTGAATTTAAAATTTTATGGGCCTACCCATAGTTTAGAATTATCAAAATGCCAAAATTGTTGATAAATTTTAAGATACAGGCTGTACAAAAACAAATTTGAATATTTAAAAAAAAACTTTCTCTTGAAAAATACAATTTTTGTCGCTTACGATAAAATCGAAAATAAGGCTCGACATATACATTTTTATTAAATATAAAATATATTAATCTATAAGATCCTTAACAATATATATATATTTATACAATAAATAATGTTAAACTTGCTTAAGTGGACTTAAGCTATTATTACGTATTGCTACAGATTTAAATTTTTCTCTCAAGGAAGAAATGGCGATGGCCATCGACTATAATAACTAAAAATATTGCACGTATCGCGTCTTTATTTCAACAGAGCCATAAATAAAAAAAGCTAGTTGCGCAGAAAATAAGTTGTAAGTTCTGAATCTGAAATAGAACTTAATGAGGATAAATAAATTTTTATTTTCTCAAGAGGTGCATGAACAAGCCTTTAATATGAAACACAATATTATATATTATACAACGATTTTTTCTGAGTTGTTATATTAACCCCAAGAACGAATTATTTGAGATATATCTGTGTTGCACAAAATCGATATTTAAATATTTTGCATATGTGTTCACTAAGAGATTATAACCCAGTGAAAAAAAATGGAAGTCATTCTAGCAGAAGTACATTTTCATTGCTTCCAAAAAATCGATATTTTTAATTTGCCGAGAGTGAGCAAAAAACCATGAAGAAGCTTATTTTAGTCACACAAAACCTTGTAACTCCTCCATAGTGTTAGAAAACACTCACCAGAATTTAAAAAAAAATTTATTTTTTTAAAGGAATTTATGAATTATTTTAAGTCTAAAATTTAAAAGTTATTTGCTTAAATTTACATGAAAACACTGTTTCGGGCTTAAATTCGTATAAAAAGAAACGAATTGTTAAAAAAGGCAACTATTTACCATTTTTCCTAGATGAAAATATTATCATAGAACACAAAAAATGGAATTTTTCTTAATATCGCTTCCAATTCAGTGACCAGGCATCGAAAAAGAGAACTTCTTGCAATGGCAACCCTATGTAAAAACCATTAGATCGGATCGAACTCTACATTTTCATGACTTTTTTGGAGTCGCTTTTTTTTACTGGGAAGGCTCTAATGCACGATTCTCCATTCTTGTGATGCTTTTTTTCCATATGTAACATTTTAACCCCTGCAAATTCCAACTGGAACACAATACATCACAAATAAGCTTAAGTTTCTTAAGTCTACTTAAGTTACTATTCCATATTGCCACAGATATATAAACATATACTTTGCGAGAATTTTTTCGCGCATAAAAAAAATACGTACAGAGTTGATTGCAATTTTCTCGTCAACTCATTTAAAGAATTTCCAGATTCCTTCAGATTCCATTCTTGCACCTTTTTTCGTTTTTTTTTTTTGCATTTTCTTAGCATGCAATCCGCTTCGGATTTTTATACTTCTTATACCTACATATTTAGTGTTAAGGCCCAACTATAATAGGAATAAGCGAACTTAAGCAACTGTGCGGTTACATATAAAACGTATGTGGCAAACTATAATGTACTTATGGAACTTTTCGTCAAGTTTCGTCAAATGTCATTTGCTTAAGTGAAGTGCCAAACTGAACGCACATTCCGTACGGAAAACACTGTTTGTACATTTTTTAAACTCAAGCAAACATCAGCAGAAAATATTAATTGATTTTAAATATTTTTTTATTGTTTCTTATTTTAAACACAGAAAAGGAAGCAAAACTTCTATTTTCATTCTTTGTTTAAAAATACACACACACACATACACATAAGTTTATTTATGTATGATCATTGTTGTACTTTTTAGTAGCCAAAACAAATAAAACAAGTAATAAAGTGCTGGATACGTGAATTTTTAATAGATTAGGATATTCCAACAAGTTAATTTGATTGAATTGCATTCATTTAGTAGTTATAAAAAGAAACAAAATTACTAAAAAAATGTGAACAATACCTTTATTTGCAGCTGTGGCTAAAGAATAATTAAGTGCATATAAGTGCATTGTGGCCACCTAAAAGTCACATTTGAATTGTTTAAGTATTTGACAGACTTATCGTTCAATTCTGGCATTAGTTTAAGTCAGCTTATTCATATTATAGTTGGGCCTTTAGTTTGAAAAAAAAACTAAAGCGTTTGCGTGTGGAGCTAAACAAAATGTGGATTAGTTTTTCACGTCAAACGCCTAAAGGCATGCAATGGTTAAGTAATTGATATGAGGGTGAATAATTAATTTCTAAACGCAGTGGATAGTGTGACCATCTTAGCAGTTAAATTTAACATCTTCATTTTGATTTGAACGTATAATATTTTCTTTCCATTTGTTATAATTTATAATTACTTAGCATTATTTCTTTCATAGTACATAGTAAACATTTTTGATTTTATCTTATTTAAAAATGCATGGCATCCTAATTAATTAGTCAATTAAAATTATATATTAAATATACTGAATACCAAAAAAAAAAATTTACATTAAAAAGACATTTTCTACAATTAGCAAAATATTTAAACTGCGTATTAATTAAGCTTTCTTGCATGTGCAAACAAGCAAAAACAAATTTTTTGTGCGGTAAAAAATACTTAATCGAAGTGTCAATATATAATAATTTGTTTTCCCAGAAACTTTAGATTGTTTATATTTATTTGGATTATGGTGCTGTGTTTTGGAGCCTTATTTTTATTAGTTTTAGAAGATCAAGAAATCAATTTAAAAAAGAGAAAGTAAGTGAAGTTTTTTCTTTGGCTATTTGGAGAGCACTCCATTTTTTCTATCAGCTCTAGTTTTCGAGATATAGCTTTATTTAAAAAATAAAGGCACTTTCAGTGCCTTCAGAACGGCTTTTTCTATTCAGCAAAGAACAACAACAGAATAGTTTTGAGGCCGTATAAACATTTCCCTTAATTTGCTCAGTACTTTTAAGCATATCATAAAACTAAAAAAAATTAAATATTTTAGAAAGTTTTATTTTTGTTTGTTTTAAGCAGACATATATAAATTAAAATACAACAACGAGCTAATTTTTGATTATTTAGCTTGTAATTTAATTTGAAATTTATTTGCTGGTACTCTAGCATGTCTATATATATATGCATTTCATTGGCGCTTGAACCAAATCATTAGTAGACTTCAACCACAAATTTTGAACAGTCACAAACCTCAGACTTTCAAAAACTATATGAGAATTCATAAAATAATAATATTTTTGAAAATCACAAAGACAAAATAAGCTTAGTAGGCTTTGTAACTCATACAAGCGCCAATGAAATACGTATATAGACCAAGCTAAACCACCAGCAAATAAATTTGAAATTAAAATATAATTATGACAATATGTCGAATAATAAATTTCTTAAATTTAGCTTGTTATTAAATCTTTTCCAAAGGAATGGAGCCTTTTTCATTAAAATTTGTTTACAACTTTTGATATCGAGAATTATTTTCGATTCAATCGCAACGACAAAAATTAAATTTTTCAGGAGAAGTTTTTTTTAAAATATTAAAATTTTTAGGCCCATAAAATTTTAATTTCAATATAGTATATATAGTATATTTTCGATAGCATGTCACTAACAATAAAATCTAAAATAAGGCTCAGTATACTGCAAAACTTTTGAATTTGTTTGTATGTGTGTGGTACTGTTGTAAGTCCTCGTCCAGACTTGCAATTTTTGTTGCTGCAATTTCTTAAATTTTTGCTCTGAAATTGCATAAATGTCCACATTATGAAATTCTAATTTGCAATTATGCATTAAAAAATTTATATTGCACCACAAATTTCCTTGAAAAATTAATAATTCTATTTTTTTTGTTGTATTTTTGATTTTTCACACAACTGAATAAATAAAATAAATAAAAAACGTCAAATACAACTAAAAACTTGATATAAATAATTACGAATTTCAAATCAAAAGAGAATTGTCGAGCACATGAAACTGTGTACCCCTTCCCAATCTTCTCACCCATCTCAACAATAAAGTCAAGAATTGCTGTAAGAAAAATTTCAAGTCAGGACAGGGACTAAGGAAATTTCAATTTCTATAATTTTTCTTCTGTTACTAAACTATGAATAAAATCAGAATTTGTATAGTAATTTCAATGGAAAAGGGCTCAATTATTTTGGAATATATTTAGCTATGTACATGTTACTGAACAAAAAACTGACCCGTTGTTGTATCTTTCTTTTGTTATGAAGTTTTAAAAATAGAAATTAAAAAAAAATTATAATTTTTTTTTACTCAAACTTTTACGATATGTCCGAAACTGCTGTGAAGATTTAGAAATAATATTTGAACGTCTTAAGAATAATTTTGTTGTATAATTTTGAATCTTTTATTTAATTGAATAGAGCATGGTCTTCACAAGTTATGATAACGGTATATCACAGAAGCTAGAGCTGATAAAAAATTCTAATTATATACTTTCAGCCTTATTTATAAAACTTAAATAGTCTTTATAATGGGTTTTTAAAACAAATTTTCTTGCAAATTTTTCTTAAAAAGCCTTTTTTATTTTTATACATAAGGCTGTTAGAATCTGTGCAACATTTGTAGTCAATGGCGGCAAATTTTTTAAAGGAACAGGATTTACTGTTAACATGTGTAATTTTGTATTTAAATTGTAATACAGTACTTTTATAACACCGTATATTTTCAGTGTAAAATTCCTGTTCTGTTATCTGTCGTTTTAAAATGATATTTAAACGGAAATATACACGATTATTTTACCGATTTGAAAAATAAATGCATAAACCTTAGTATTGAAACTTTTCTTTTAACAGTGTATATTTTTGTATAACTTTCTAACTTCTAAGCTGCTATATTTTGCCCCACCCCCCGGGAGCACCATCGATCTACAATATTGTACTGTAGGCCCGAAAGTGTTTGGTGTGGATTTATTAATTAAATACATATTTGTATTTTAATATTGTACAAATTATTTGCCAGTACATATACACAATTTCTGTTTATTGCAGCTTTCAAACAACAGGTGGCTTAGTTTATTTGGAATTCCAATGATGTCGTCATCATATACACATAGATTGATAGCAGAAAAGTTGGGAAAAAAGTTCCCTGCAATAATAGTCATGTGGCAGAAAAATAGTTTTGTACTTTTTTTCCGCCTCTTGTCAGCCATTTAATGCTGGTTGTTTCATTTGTTCACGCATTAAAATAAACGCCATGTTCATGTTGTTACTACATATTGTAGTTGCATTTCACAAAAAAAAATTTACAAAAAAAATCAAAAAATAAAACTAAAACTGTGTGAGTAGAGTACATGAAATATAGGTCGTGCGGCATGTGAAAACTACAAACTATACCACACAAACCAACCACAAAAAAAAAAGAAATAGAAATCCACACGGTAAATTTACACATTCAAATTTTTGCTGAAAAAAAATCAGCAAAATAAAAACTTCGCTGTATAGTGCTACTAAATGCATGCGATGCATGTGAATGCTGAGTTAAACAAAAAAGAAAAGAAATACACAAATTTAGGAATCTCATATTCATAAAAATATATGTGTTGTTTGTTCTATGTTTTATTTATTTTTTTATTTTCTTGCTAACTGGCACAAAAACTTTCACAGCAACATCAACATGAATGCAGAAATTTGCAAAAAAAGTGTTGAATTGAAAATAAAAGTTGGCTGAGAACAACAAACAAAATCAACAGGGAAAAAAATTAAAAGGAAACTCATTTCATTTTCAATTTTCCAAAAAAACCAAATTCACGCGAAATTTCACTGTAAAAACCCACACTAACACACACACACACACACATTTACACACATGACACTCAGAGACACATCGGTGAAATGCAACTCAGCCATCGTCATATGATGCAGCATGTCGAATGAAGATATAACCAATAATAATAACAAACGGCAACTGGTCATTGGTGTTTACAACAACAACAACACCAGCAGCACCAGAGGAAAAAAACGCCATCATAAACAATTGTGTTTTGTGGCAACTCGATGACGTATACGTAACTTGAAATTCATTTGCTGTGAAATTTTTTTTCGTTACACACACACACCCATCCATCTAAACATACAACACATATGCATACACGAGTACCTAAAAGTATGCAGCGTGAACTGCAAGTTTCATTATTTATTTCATTGAGACTGGCTCTGGGTGCTTTTTTCTCCACTTGGCATTTCATTATAAACGGATGCGGAAATATTTTTGTTTCTTTTTGTGTGTGTGTGTGTGTGTGTGTGTGTGTAATCGTTTACATGACAGTTTCATTTAGCGCAAGCAAAAAACTAAAAATTTTGAATTTAAAACCAATTGAGGGTTGAACTCCTTTGCAGTTCGTTTATTTTTTTTTTTGCAAACTACATGTTGCAAAAGACCATCATGCTGCAGTTTCATTTTTATTTCAGCTCTTGCTTTGTTTCTTTCCTTTTTTTTTGATACCCAGTCTGTTTTCCAGTAGCATAAAAAGAAAGTTTTTGACCTTGATTTTCATAAAAAGTTTCCCATTATTTTTTTCATTTTAATTTTTTGTGTTGAAACATTCGAATTTGTAGCATGTTGAGATCTACTTTGTGCATAATTTGTACGTGTACATTCGAAAGTTCTGTTAACACGCACATCCACAGATACTTATTGTTTCTATACAGTTGGCATGATAAAGAAATCGAAATAAAAAGCAAAAACCCAACAATAGCACAGCAGCAACAACAAAAAAAAAACAACCAAGTGCATGCAACATTAGTGTTAAATACTTTAACAAGGCAACAAACATAAAAGTAAGTATGTATATTCACAAGCGAGACAAACTACTATTCATGACTTTGAATGTGCATATGTGTATGTTTATATGCTCCGCACTTCAACACTTTTATCCTTAACAAATTCCATATAAAAATATAACAAGTGTCCCGCGAGTGCTGGCTTCTTGTATTAATGCTTAAGTTGTATTTGTGTGTATGTGTGTGTGTGTGTGTAAATTACTATGCATTATTGCACTATGGCAACAAAGTTTTAGTTTTGCATCTTAAAAAAATATAGAATTGTATGAGGTTAGAGGCTTTTAATATTTAAATAACTTGGAATCATTCGCTATCAAGGCCTAGTCCTCTTCAGCAGCAGGCATGGTTTAATTATACAGGTGACTACGTAAGGATCTGTTATAAAAAAATATGGTAACCAAAGCTGTGTAAAAAACCGATGAACGTCAAAAGCACAAAAATAATTGTCAACTACAAAGCACATAAAGCAAAAAATTATCAGCAGAATCAGCGCTGCGCCCTGGTTATATACACCTTAGCAGCAGGTTTCCAATTAAGTTTTTTTTTTTGTTGTTTGTTATATAATTTTGTTTGTTAATAAAACAAGCTGCAGCCAATGTTTGATCGCTGTAGCTAAATTATCTACATGATACACACAAATAAAAATGACAATGTAAAATCAACATGACGAAATTTTGATTCGAAATCATATTAAAGTAACAGGAAAGAAATTGCGAAAACACTTTATTATTAACTTGATTGCACGCGGTCAAAAATACTTGTGTGGCAACACTTTATTCTTGAATAGCTATTGTTGTTTTTTACATTTATTTTCTTTACATACTTCTTACAACTACAATACGAGCTGAAAGAGTCAGCCAATGTAGCAACTTTGTTTAATAATAATAATAACTCTAGTTGTTTTAAGAAATTTTTGGGTAAAGGTTCCCTAATGATCACCATTAGGAATAGTGAAATGCGCATAGGATATAGTTTACTCCTCAATTATTATTTTTAATAAAAAAATATTCAACTGTAAAATCAAAATAATAATTTGGGATTATTAGTGCATTAACAAATTTTAAACTTAAATTGTAATAATTCCAAAACAAAAACAATAATAATAATATTAAAATAAATTTAATTAAAAGTAGTAATTGTATTTTAGTAATTATTTTACTTCCATACGTGTTTGGCAAGGACATGAGAAAAATATTTGTTTATATAATTGACTTCCCCGCAGTGTTGTCAAAAGTAGGGAAAAATCTATACATGTAGGTATTTTTGATACTAAAATAGAAGCGTAGAGAATATCGGACAGTTTTTTTATATGCTCCAAAATGTAGGGATATTTCAAACATAACGTTTTTTTTAGTAATAGTTTCTTTTTTTCGTTAAAGTCGCCTAAAAATATATTTCCAGAGTTGTTTGTGGCTTAAAAAGTTGGCTACACTGATATATATTATAAATGCCAAGACGAATTCATATACCAGGTGGTGTCAAGCCTGCAACAACAAAATCTGCATAGTACTTTATTGAAATGAAAATTTACAAATCTTAATGTTTCTAAAAAAACAGCTGCTAACTTGGCACCACTTGGTACATGAGATCGCCTTGTTATATATTTTTTCTAAGACATCATTCATTTATACTTTAATAAAATGAAAGTTCTGATATTTAAATTAGTTGAATGTTATTACATAAGTATATACATATAAAAATTAATTTTAAAATAATATGTATTTGTATCTGAATTGAATTTATCCTTTAAAATATTTTTTAAAAGAACTATTCATATTAATTTTTAAAAAAACTTTATGTTGCTTTAATTGAATTTAATTAAAAGTATATATGTATGTAGGTATGTATTATTTTTTTTAGTTTTTTACTTGCTTTAATAAACATATATATTTTTTTTAAACTAATAGTTTTCTTCTATTTTAATGACAAAAATATTTCTTCAACGTGTAGGGAAAAATTGAATTTTGTTAAGCATATAAGCATAAGGTATTTTTTCAAGAAATCTACTGGCAACACTGTTTCCCTGCCTACGCCTGCAGCCGCAACAACTTTATATATTATTTAGATATACACTAAACTTATGTTTATCATCATGAATAAAATTTTAATTAATTGAACACGTAACATAAAATGTATTTGAAAAGTTTTTCAGGATTCAAACCTGCTACCGTCAGACTACAAGTCTAGCACACTTCCTACCAGTCAGTAGCAGTTTTTCGGCTATTAGCAAACATCAAAAAAAAAACAACAATACAAAAACCAGTCACACAACTAAGTACAACAGTATATTGCATGTATGAACAAAGTATATAAACACCAATCCACTTAAACAACAAATTAGCCCAATTCACAATCTTGTGCAAATGGTCTTGCATCGTAGCATGAGCAAAATGGTATTATCAGTGATGGTAACTCTTCGATCATCAAAGGCATAGTGAGCATAAAAATTAAAAAAAAATGCAGGTTAATAAGCAATAAGCTAAATATTTTCTGTTATTTATATTTTGATTAGTAAATATGCTTTATGTTTCATATAAATTATTTTTTGCTTGAGTATGACATTTTATAGATGTATAGATGTTACCGGGCAATTATTTAAAAATTACTTCAAATGCATGTTGCCGTGAACGGATCTTTTGCTGGTCTAAGCCACCTTTTGAACGATTGATAATTCTTCCAAGCTTTTTGTTTATTTTTGTTTTTCAGTCTTAAAAAAACCCCAAAACAAGTTAATAAAATAAGATTTAACAACAAATTAATGCAAAATTTATTTTTAAGAAAAATGTTTAAATTCCTAAGAACTAAGACTCTTTTTTGTCATTTCTTAAATTTGCACAAGTGACAAGTTCATGCATTCGAATTAAAATTGTAAAATCGTTGCTAAACAAATAAATAAAAATAATTTCGTATAAGGAATTAAAAGAAATTATTGAGAAAAGTTAAAGCGTTTGCTTTTTTGCCTTGTTTAAATTTGCAAAAATTTTGATTATTGAAAAAATACTGAAAATTGCAAAAAGCACTATAAATAATCGTTTTTCTCAAGCGACTATTTAATAAAGTTTCGGGTAATTAGAAAGGAAAAAAGCACCAAAATGTCAACGCTGGATATTAGTATATTAACACTCACCACTTAACAATTCTTATTAAATTTAATATAATTTGAAATCAAAGTTTTTGCATGGTGATTTTGCTTTGCAATTTTTTTTATATGTGTGTGTAAGCTCTCTGGCTTTTTTAAAACAAATATTTCAAGTTACAGCTCCATAGTGCGTGTATGATTGTGTGCGTACATATGTACTAAGGACCTGCACAAGACGTCTTATAAGAACTTTTAAGACATGAGGGCATTTTCAAATGCTTTACTACAGGGAAATCTTTTGAAACAAACGCTAACCAACGTTGTCGGCAATACATTTGTTTAACTTATTGCAGGTATAAGAGTAAAGAAGAAAATAGTTGGTTGGACTGAAAAATTTGTGGTGTTAGTGCTTTTTTCTCTCATTGGTGCGTATACAAACGTCATGCATGTACATATATACATACTTACATAATTTGTGTATGCTCTCTTATTTTTCTGCGCACATACAAACACACACATGCATTTACATGAGTTGTGTGCGCTTGCTTTAAAAAACCTCCCTTAAACACAAACTTAATAGCTTACCATCTATATCTTACACACACACACACACCCAAACGTAGAATATGCAAAATACCAAGCATACATGTATGAACAGTACTTATTTTCATTGTTTGTTATAAACAAGACGTCTTGGCGACATTGCTTGTTAACAGTCTTATACAAGTACACCAATACATCCATCGTGCTTCGTTTATAGTGCGACAGCATTTATTATTGGCTTAGTATAATGCATGCCACGAGAGTACATTTAAAAAAACATGACGTATTTACATTTCAAGACTGCTTACGCAGGTCACTAATATGTACATACATATTTCTGTTTCGAGCATGTATTGTGAGCATAAGTTTTCCATTTTTCCTTTTCTATTTTTATTTTTTGAAATTTTATTTGCGGTATTTTTGTAGTTAGTCACAATTGCTGGTTGTTGCAGTCGTTGGTAGTGGTAGACTTTATGCGTGTTGTCATATTTATTATTTGCCATATACATGCATACATACATACATACATATGTAATATGTTTGTGTTGTTGTAGCACTAGTATATTTTTTATGCTTTTGTTATTGTTGCCGGTGTAACTGTTCTGATATGTCTGGTTGCTAGAGTTTCCTCTAGACAATCCCTTGAAACATTCATATTTTTTTCTTTCTGTTAAGCACAACGACATTATAACAACAAACTATACTTCTACTGTTGCTACATACACACATACCTACATACATACATACGTAGGAGAAAGAATCATAAGCAGACATTTCAAATGTCTCGGTACTTTTTGATACTTTTTTTATATTACGTTTCCTTTTTTGTTGTTGTTTTATTTTCCATTCATTCAGACGTTTTCTTTTATTCTAACAAGGAAAGTGTTTCAAGCAAAAGAATTTTTTTCCTCAAACTAAAAAATACGCAAAAATCCTTTTTTTACACATTTCATTCATGATTTTTTGTTAAAACAAGCTGTTTTTCTTAATGTATGTACATATGTATGTAAATAAATGTCATGGTGAATGTGTGTGCATAAATATGTAAAAATAAACGAATGTGTAAGAGCTTGTGTTTCTTAAAATGTTAATATGTACATATTTGTTTGTATTTATTTCTTGGGAAATTTTATTTTACTACTCGTGCTATATCAATTTTTCTATCTCCTACTTGTAAGAAAAGTTTTCATTTCAGCATCAAGATGGATGGATGGATATGGGCTTTCTGCAATTGTTTTTTCAAGTTCATAATGTCAACAATTTCATTTAAGAGTTTTTATTTCTTATTTGTTTGAATTTGTGGGATTCATTTCAAGTGTTTTTTCTTTCTTCATTTTCTTTCATTTTTCTGGATATTTTTGTATATTATTCGTCTATTAGTCTTCATTTTTATTTTCAAATAATACAGCTTATGATATACTTTTGTTGTTGTTGTTGTTTTTCTTCATCATGTCTGAAAGACTTTGAAATCTCAAATCTCAAAAACATGGCAAGAAAAACTGTAGCAGTAGAATAAATGGCAAAAAAGTTTCTCTGTTTTCATGTTGAAAAGGATCACATTTGTAAGGATGCCTTGCAAGTGCTGTTGTTAGTGTTGTTGTTGCAAAGCAGGTTGTTGCTGCTAACAGACTTCATAAGCTGGCTTGCTACTGATGTTGCGTGTTTTCTGTTTGCAATTTTTCTATTTTTTTTTTGATATTTTTATCCTGTGGTATTCTTTTATTTTGCCTTTGTTTGTATTGAAATTGTTGGCTTTTTTTCTTAATGTTTTCAGTTTTGTTAAGGATGAATGTTGAGTGTATGAGTGTATGAGTGTGTGCGTGTGTGCTTAAGAGTTTTTCTATGATTTGGCATATAATATTTTGTATGTTGTTGTATGTTTTCATTTTTTATTACGCAACTTTTGCCGCCTGGCAAAATAATTGACAAAAAAGGCATTTTTTTTCGTTTCTTGAAATGAATAAAAGAAAAAAGTCAATGTCTGGCTAGAAACGGAAGTGATACTTTTTCCACAAAAAAATAAAATAAAAGAGAAAGCCAGGAATTCATGAAACATTAACAAAAAAAAAACATTCATTCATTTGCACAATCACACATAAACGCCCACCCACACACAAAAAGTCTGGCGGACAGACGGTTACCGGCAGACAGTAAGTCTAACATCTGGCATTGGGAATTCCCAAGTTCAAAAACAACAACAACAACAACAACAGCTAACAATCTTAATACCTGTTTGAATTTAAGTTTGAAAAGTAATACAGTACAAATAAAAAGCATTGATAAAAATAGAAAGTTTTCCAATGTTTCCCAACCAAAAGTTTTGCCTTTTTTCTGTTTCTTTACCCAAAGCTTGTTTGTTTGTTAATGTTTATCAGAGGCAAGTAAAAAAAAATAAAAACAAACAAGAAAAGATATCAGAACAATTGTTGCAGTAAAACTAAATTATACGAGTATTTGAGATAGAGGTCAAGAACCTTTTTGGTTTGGTTTTCTTTAATTGTTATTGTGGGTTATATTGTGTAGATTTATTTTTTCGAAGATCTTTGAAACTTAATTTTTTGTTATTGATTAAATGTGTGGCTGTTTTGAGCATGAAGGCTAAAGATTCAATTAAAATGTCATTGTACGTGAGAATGTTTGAAATTGCTTGCTACAAAGTTGTGTCTTTCGAAACTTAATGTGCAGACATTGGAGTGCGTTTTGCTAAAGCCGGCAGAGTAGCAAGCCATAACGGCATTAATGGCGGGCAGCTCGGCTAGGAGTGGGCAGAATACCCATAAGTTTTTTTATATACTTTTATTTCTTTATATTAGGTACAGATACAACTTGTTCAAATATTTTTGATTTTGTAACTATTAAAAAAGAAATAACTCTGCCAAAGATACCGACTTCAATGCAAAAATCTGATTGAACATGTTCGAAAAAAATATATATGAGACCAAACTGGAAGTAAAATATTTCAAACAAAGAAATTTAAAAAAAATCTGTTCGATAAGAAGAATTACGTGAAATATAAAATAAAATTTTAATGGGCGTAAATCCACCCATTCTTTTATTATGCAATGTTGTTTGTTTTTCAGAGCTCAGGGTGTGTGTTAAGTTTTGTAAAAATTGCTAAAGCAGAACCTCTTAATATAAAATAATAAATTTTAATGGGCGTAACTCCGCCCATTTTCATAAATGGAAGATTGTATATACTTTAAAGCTGAACGTGTGTGGTAAGTTTCGTAAATATTGGTAAAATACGTGATATATAATATATTTTAATGGGCGTAGCCCTGCCCATTTTTTCAACTTTAAAATTGTGTAATTACAAGAATCCAAGGTGTTTGCTAGGTTTCCCAGCAACCAAATACATAAGTAGAATATCACAAAATCAAATAAAATTTTTTGGAAGTGTCCCCGCCTACTTTTTTACAATAGAGCCAATGAAAAGCTTTATGCTCTCAGGGAAAATAAGAATTTTTACAATCGGTCTGAAATGTACCGAGTTATGAAGTAACAATGTAAAAAAACAGACGAATTGATAACCTCCTCTTTTTTTTTAATATAACTGTTTTCGACTTTATTTTGTGCTGCCACCACCATAGACTACTAATCACAAATCAAGTGTGCTGTCACCTTGTAAATTAAATAGTTCTTATGAAGTAAGATAGCCTCACTAAGAGAACAAAAACATGGCATTTCTAACTCTCAAATATACTCCATATATAATTTTTTTTTATAGAACTTGAGTGTACTTATGGGTATATCTGTGCCTAATTTCTGTAAAGAATGTGAGAACTTTTCGAAGCGAATAAATTGTTTGCAACTTGTGAAAAAAAGAATGAGTAAGAAACAATATAAGATTGAAAACTATGGTTAAAACTCAAATTTTTCCAGTAAGAATTTCTTGTTGGTAAAGCAATGTGTATGTATA
This sequence comes from Tachina fera, assembly GCA_905220375.1. Taxonomy (NCBI): domain Eukaryota; kingdom Metazoa; phylum Arthropoda; class Insecta; order Diptera; family Tachinidae; genus Tachina; species Tachina fera. The sequence goes on along the minus strand of LR999964.1, from coordinate 46,294,350 downwards.
TACATACATTCCGTTCCTGCAAAAAAAAAAGCTCTCAAAATTTTGTGGAGAAGTATGTAATTCTAATGAATCTCTTAAGCATAAACGGAATGCATATGGGAAATTCCACAGAATGTCACGTATGATGTCAAGTACGTTGACCAATCAATTAAGCTTGTATTTCAGAGAAAATTAAAATTATTCTTTATTTCTTTATGCACTTTTGAAGAGCGTAAATGCTTATGAAAAATCTTTCAATTCAGACAAAAGTTTGTCAAGTTAAAGAGTAGAAAATAATGCTGAATTCTATGATATTGTCTATTAGTTGTGTTCGAAAGTGTTTAATTTGATAAACAAGTGTCGAGATCAAAACTTTTTTCATTAGTGTTTGTTGGTTACGCTTTTTTGGGCAAATGTTTGACAAGTGTGACCGTAGCTTAAGTAGATCTAACTTTGGTAAACTGTAAGAAAAATTCTAACGGCATTGATCTAAAATACAAGCTTAATTGATGTGTCAATGTGCGTGACATCGTACGTGACATTCTGTGGAATTGCCCATATGCTTAGCCAACAACGAATTGAAATTTCTCATGCAAAAATATAACGTTACAAAAAGCGCTTCTCAAACATTGATGATTATTTTGCATATTTTTATACAGAATGTATCAGCACGATTTGAGTATGGCTTTCATGTTTGGTCTTATCGCAAAGCAACTTACGGCTTTTTTCTTCTTTGATTTATATAAACATAAATAACGGAAAAACAAAATTCAATAAAAAAAAATACTGAATTAATAAATTAATCAGTTTTTAGCCGACCATGGAATTTGTAGTATTAAGTCAATCTAAAACGGTTGAATTTTTTTTTAAATTTTTCAATTAAAAAAATGTTAAATTAAACAAAAATTTAATTGATGTTTTTTTTAAATTGAAATGTTTTTAAGGATTCAGTCAATAAATTATTTAAAATGTTTTTAAAGATTCAGTTAAAAAATTTATTTAATATTTTAAAAGATTTAATTAAAATATTAATTGAAATATTTAAAAAAATATAATAATATAAAGATATAAGAAATACGAAATAGGAGGCGTTATACAAAATTTCCAAAAATGAATTGGAATTACTTTTGAAGTTCAAAAGTACAATAGTAGTGTTCGGTGTTTGGTACAAATGGTCTTGAATAATTTTGAATGCAACATATCGTAGCTTTTCTTTTAAACCTAACAACAAAATACAAACATAACAAAAGGTTTTGCTTGCTTGTTGGGAAGTTCTGTTTTTTTATTTTAATATTTTTTATTTCTATACGTTTTAAATTAATCAACTTATAGGGCATTTACACCTGATCAAAATTTAGCAGATTTTAATAAAAATCTTAATGAAAATCTATACCGTTTACAAAATTTTTTTTTGACATTTATCAAATTTTTTTATATAAAAAAACCCATTAACTGAAAAATTTCCAAAGCTATAACCTAATAACTGCAATGTAGATAAGTCACACACCTTTTAAAGCAGACCATAGCTAATTTATCTGTCTTTTTTGTTAATATGTTGCACAGGGTAGTAAAAAATTAACAAAATTTTTAGGTTTGATCAGATTTCCTACAAATCTACTGACAAAATAGATTTCCTTTTGTACGGGAAATCTACTAAAAAGCAGCAGGTTTAGCTAGAAATCTCGTAAATACCAAATTTCGAGAAAATGTAAATGCCCTATTAAGTATATTTCTTCTGCTTGCATATAAAGTATTAAAACCAATTAGGAGTAATTGAATATTTTATTGAAAATATTTTTTAAGACAATGTGACATACTCTAAAATATTTCTCAGGCAGCTAAAAAAAAAATAAAATACCACACCAGACAAATAAATTTATTAAGCATTTACATTGTATCGAAATCTAGTACCTATAAGATTTCGAGCTAAGTTCAGCTGCTTTTTACTAGATTTCCCATCTATTTTGTAAGTATATTTGTAGGACATCTACTAAAAATTTTAAATTTTTATTTATTTTTTACTACCCTGTACAAATATTTATAAAAGATGAGTGAATTAGCTACGGTCTGCTGAAAAAGGTCTGTGAATTGGCTAAATTGCAATTGTTTGGTTGTAGTTTTGGAAATGGGCTATGTTTTTGATAAAAAATCTTAAGCAGTATAATTTTCATAAAGATTTTAATTAAAATCTGTTTGATTTCGTGCAGGTGTAAGTGCTCTATTAAAATAATTCACTGAAAAAATTTATATTGTATTCAATTACTAAATTCAAAAAATCAAAAACCAAAATTCGTAAAAGTTTAATAGAATGCAAAAAAAAAACAGATTTCTTCTTTATTAAAATAATGTAATATATATTCATGAAACCAAATAAAGAAAATAATAAAACTATTTAATGAAATATTTTTATAAATTGATGTAACTTTCTAAGAACGAAGAGGAAAATTAAACTAGACTTTTATTAGCTGGGGGAAATACCGATAATTTTTCTGTGCAGCCACGCACTTCATCAGCACCCTAGTCTATCTACTTGGGTAAAGATTCTTATTAACATAAATTTTCTATGAAACGGAATATGAGAAATGATTGGTGATTATACAGCTAATAAAAGTTTAGTTTAATTTTTCTTCTCTTCTTTAGAAACACACATTAACTAATAAAAAATATTTCATTCAATAAGCATTGAAATTAGTGAACTAAGCCCCAATAAGAAATTATTTCTTTGGGAAGAATGGTTAACATAAAAAAAGTTGCTAATTTTTGCAACTTGTTTCTTGAATTTAAACCCAAAACATTGCTTTTACGCAAACTTAGGTTAATGAACAAAAAAATTTAATGAAAACTATTTTATAAATTTCATAAAGTGAGTATTTTTTAATACTATATATTCACCAAAAGAATTTTTATTCATAAATGCAACGAAACAATTTCATTAGAATTTTTTCACAATTCTAAAGATAATTTCACAAATCTAATGAAAATTTCATTGGAATTGGTTTCTTGGTATTTTAGTTTTGTAACAATATTTCATTGGATTTATGACAACAATAATTTCTAATTGTTAAAAAAAACCCTTTATATTTGCAGTTGTTGCTTGAAATAAACATATATAGATAAGTACATACCTAAAAGCAATTAAGTTAAAGATTAAATTCTTAAAACTAAAAAAAATAATAAAATATACAGCAATTTAGAATTTCATTATAGCTATGAAATGTATTCGTTGTCCCAATGAAAATTTAACTGTAGTCATGAAAGTCTCATAAATTAAATGTATTTCAACAGTTGTCAACCAAAAGCTTGCATCCATTCTTGTTCTCTTCGTATGCTTATTTATACATACAGTTTCAATATTTCGTTGTTATAGTACAGTTATTTCATTGTTTTTATGAAATTATTTTATTGTTTTAATGAAATTATTTCGTTGGAAATTATCTCGTTGTTTTAATGAAACTATTTCGTGGTTTTAATGAAATTATTTCGTCGTTTTAATGAAATTATTTCGTGGTTTCGATGAAGTGCTTTCATTGCATTGATGACACTATTTAATACATTTGGCGTAGTTTTCATTAAAATAATTTTAACGAAACTGGTTTCATTAATTCAACGAAGCGTGACGTTAGCTTAATTTTTTCATTGGATTAATGTCGAAATTCATAGAAATTATAAAAAAAATTCTTTCAGTGTAATATAAATTATAGTTTTAAATATAATTATAATAATTAATATTCGTTTTTCCACTAATTATCTGTATATTTGTAATATAGATTCTTTGGAAACAATGAATATGTAGTTCCTTAGAAATTACTTCCAATTTTGTAACTGAGTCGTAATTTACATTATGCAAGTCTTATTGCTAAGCTAATTAGTTTTTGGAGAAGAGAGAGAGACGAGGGAAACATAAACGTTTCTGTTCCCCACGTCGCTCTTTCCTAACAAATCAGCTTTGCAAGACGACTTCCATAGTGTAAATTAGGACTGAGCTTAAATATTTTTACGACGCCAAAAAGTGGCGACTGCGGTATTTTTGGAACGGGTTTTGATTTATATGGGAATTTCCCATATGGGAAAGATTTTGGTTTGCATTTTTCTTTTTTGAACAACACTCCACTTGCCGTTAGTAACAAAAATCATCCGATGACGACATGTTGTGATAAAAACGCGACGAAGTCAAAATAAATATAATGATTGTACGTCTCCTTTCAAGCGACAAGCATACAGCAATCATACATATGTACAATCAGTACATATGTATGATTGCTGGTTGGATTGATGGTTTTAAGAAATGTATTTGAAATAAAATATATTTTTGTCGGAGGCTTCTTTGCTTATTATACTTTAAGTACATATGTATATTAATTTTTTTATAGATTTCTTCAAGATGTTTAATTTTTGTGAATTTCCTAAGCAGAAGCGTGCTTCCAACAACAAACAAAAATGTTTCATGTTTAATATTAAAATCTATTTTCTGAAATAACTTTAATTTTTTCAATAGAATTGTTTTGAGTAACTAAATATTTCTAGTTTTTCCATCGTTTAAGAATCCTTAAAAAAATATCGTTAAATATCTATTGATTTGTATTATTTGGTATTTCTTTTCTTTTGTTTTTGTTATTGCTCACGAAAATAACAACGCCTTTTTTGTATATGTGAGTTTGAGTTTCTATATAAATAATTGGGTGTGTGTGTGTGAGTGTATGTGTGTGTGTGAGTGTATATAGTATGAGTGATAACATTTTCTTCTCATTTAACTTTGCCTTTACTTATTTTTGTTCTCCAGCTAGTTTCTAAGATATATTTTCTTCCATTTATAGCCTTTGTTGTTCGTGGTCAGCAACACTGTCAGGCCCTGCTCAAAAACAGTCCACCATATGGCGCAAAAAACACACACTGTCAAATGATTATGATAATGATGATGGTGATGATGACAACGAAGCGACAACGAAGACGACTGACTACGTTGGCAATGGGAATGGTGATGACGGGCCACTAAAGCAACAAAAAAGTTATCATTTTCACATACAAACTTAAACTCATACCTTTAGCAAGATATTTTACAAGCAACAAAAAAAAAACACTCCGTAGAAAGAACTATGTATGGCTGTGCCTGCAATCAAGCCAATTGTCTCAGCTACTTGGAAAATTTTCAAGAGACAATGTCTAAATACTCAATGCGCGCATACAAAAAACGGACGACATTTGCAATATAGCGAAAGCTAAATGAAAACAGCAGCAAAGAAAATTCAAAACAACAATAACAAAAGAAAAACATATTAGAAATACAATTTTTTTTTACTGTAGAAAACATGAAAATAAACAACGCGCTCACAAAAAGCACGTTTAAACATGAACAGGACAAATACTGAGACAAAGATTGGGTATATTGAAATACCCACATACACACATGCATACAGGCGAACAAAAAACAAAAGCATCTACACAGACACATTCAAAAAAGAAGAAATGAATAGGTACATAAAACTCAGCCGAACTAAGTCGTATCATCAAGAACAAAATGCATACATATGTACATACACATATATGACACAGACATGAATTCAGAGTAGTTTTACTGCGCACTCCACAGCACAGCACAGCACAACACAAGCGAAAATCGATAATTCTCAGACAACAATCCTCACCCTGTAATAAACTTTCACATACACACCCATACTCACTCACTCACTCACACAAATGCACATTCATTCACATTTACCTATACATTGAAGTCATTTTCCGCATACAAAAAAAACCTATACACACACACACATACACAGTTGGCACCGCATCAAGGGTAAAAGTAATAAAGTTTTTTCTCTTGTTGTTGGGCTTTTTGTGCACATAAACAGCAGCAACAACAACAACATTTCCATGAGCATGAGTGTCGAAGTATTAGTGGTTGTATCAGTCGCTAGAGGTACGTGTGTGTGTGTGTGTGTGTGAGCAATATGCATACATTTTCGGCAGCATTTCCGTTTTATTTTCCTTCTCTTCTTTGTTGGCCATCTTTTACTTTTTAATTCTACACTTTTTGTTGTTGTTGTTATTGCTGTTGTTTTAATTTGTACACATTATTTTTCCTTGTGCAGAATAGCTGTTTTTCTTCCACTGTATGGAAGTGTAAGTGAGTGACGTTGTTGTTTGTTGTTGTTGTTGATGTTATTATCATCGCTGTTAAGGAAAGCATGTGCCAGTGTGAGTGTGAAAATACCTGGCAGCCTGTGCAAGTGTGTGAGTCGTCTGTTACGCGATATTTTCATTTTTGTTTTAACTATCAACACCAGCTTTTCACAAAACATTCATTTGTAGCGGCAGCATTTGTGGCGTTAACGAAGTCGCAAGTCATGGCAGACTTGCCACTTTGCTTAAACGTGGTGGCGTCGCTGCGTACAACAGACATATTGAATGAAGCTTTATTAAGTTTAGGCTGCTGCTGTCTTTCATTCTATAGCTGACAGTGTACATACTTACATCCGCTTTCATTGTTCAATATTTGTTGGTTTCTTACTGGGCTTTTTTCATGCAATTTTCTTGCTCATCGTTGCTGTTTTCTGTTGGTATTTGTGTGTTTCGTTCGGTTGTTCCTTGTGGTGGTGGTGTAGTAACACTGCAATTTTCTTGAAATTCTTGCACTTTCTCTTGCTTCAAACTTGTCGTCACTCTCCATTATTCTCTTTTGCGCGTCTTTATTGATTTTGCCTTTTAGCGAAGAGGGACTTTGGAAATGTTGAGGGGTGCTGGTGATATCAAGGGTATGGCTTTTTGTTGTTCTTATAAAACATGTTGTTGTAGTTGTTGCCATATAATCATACATACATACATACACACATATGCAAGTGTTGTTAAGCTCTTGTGCCAGTTGTGTTAAAATATATGCATGCATGTACATATATGTATGTACAGTATGCAAAATTCATATTCGTACACCCTCAACTTAAAAAAATAAAAATTCTTGTAATTAAATAAATAACTACAACCAACTCTCTTTTTTACACGGGGGATACGTTCCAAAGGAAATCGTGCAAAAAAAATCGTGTAAAAACAGCATGCTACAAATGGAAAATTTAGTCATACGTTCCACATCCTTAAAAAATCGTGAAAAGTGAAAAACAAAATCCAAATATTACCTGAATGAAACGTTTTATTAAAAAATAATACATATTAAGGGTTTTCATGAGAACTCTTTAAATTGCCATTTGTGAATTGGCCAAACTTGCGAGACTTGTTTCATGTTGCCCCTTGTGAACTTTTGTTCAAACAGTTTATGTAAATTTGAAACAAACTTCAAAAAGTAAATTTAATAAACATAAAATAAGAAATTTCCAGCAATTTTCAATTTAAAAATCCCTAAAGAAAGCCAAAAAAGCAAGACGTGGTTGTTTTCAAAATGCACAGTTAAAGACTTAACAGGTTTGTGTAAATAAATTTCTATAACATTTTTGACATTTTATTTACTAGAATGTAAAACTGTACGATTTCGCACAGCTTGCGAGACGTTTGCACATTCACAACAAAACCTTCATTAACTAACAAAAACAATTCATTTGCAAAATAAAAATTAAATAAAGTTTAGTCCAAGCTTAAAGGATTAAAATTAACAGTTAATTCTACAGATACGCGTGTTATTTCAAAATCGTGTAAAAAAATCCGATTAAAAAGGACTTGAGTGAATAATATATTTATTTTTCTTGTTCGAATTTATAATAATCCTGCAAAAAAAACCGACTTCAATGCAAAGATCTAATGGAACATTGTCAAAAAATTTAAGGCACATAAAATTTAATTTTAATGGACAAGATTATGTTTTTTAAAGAGTTCAAGATGTGTACCAAGTTTCGTAAGAATTGGTTATATACAAGCACGTGATATATTTTATTAAAATTTAATAGCCGTGCCCTCGCCCACTATTTGAAATGCAAGATTGTTCCTTTTTGGAGCTTAGGGTGTGTGCCAAGTTTCGTAAGAATCGGTGAAATAAAAGCATGGTATATATAATATTAAGTTTTATTAGGTGTGACTCCGCCCATTAATTCAATTTCAAGATTGTGTCGTTACGAGAGCCCAATGTCTTGGGTAAGTTTCGCAGCAATCAAATAAGTAGAATATATTAAAATCAAATAATAAAAAAATCATGGGCGTTTACCTGCCCACTTTTTTAAAATGGGACCAGGACCAATGCAAAAAAGAATTTTTTCAATCGGTCAAAAATGTATCGAGTTATTAAGTAACACTGCCAAAAAAAAATTTAATAGAGACGAATTTATAACCTACTCCCTCTTTTGCAGTCGGTTAAAAAGAGGATCTATTTAACAAATCAAATAGTCAAAATTATATTTCTATTTGTAATTTTATACTCGTAGCGGAATTCAAGAAATATTTTGAAGGAACAACTTTTAAAAATTTATTTTAAAAACTAGTTCTAGTATAAAAAAATGCTTATTTATTTGTAATTGCATCAATTTCTAATCTGTTTAAAAAAATATGTAAGCGATTATGAATTAATATGGCCGGTTTCACAATAACGAAAGAAAACTTTATTGAAAATTTATATTGAAAACAACAATAAAATATGAGAATTCGTTTTTGTTTTTGTTTTCATTATAAATTGTAAGTCAAAAGTTTCAAAAGTTTCGTTTCGCCATTAGTTTTTTAAAATTAATAAATTCCGTTTTTCGTTTAAATAATTTTAATGAAACATATTTTTATTTAAATGTTTTATTAAATACAAACTCTATAGAAAATCCTTATCACAAGGCAGTGGGTTTTTTGGTTGACGGTGTACGAATACGAACTTTGCATACTGTATGCACCATCGTGTGTATGGGTAAGAGGAATTACTTATATGTGTTCGTTCAGTTTGTACTCACACCATTAAATTTTCTATTCTGTTTTCCGTTTCTAGATATTTTTGTCAGCATTTTCCTTACCCTTAGCAATTTTCTTCATTTTCATCTTTAACATTGATTTTGGTTATTGTTGTTTTGCAATAATTACAATTAAGCTTTGTTGTTACTTTTTTTTAAAGTAAATTAAATTAAAACAAATTAAATAAATTTTCCCCGAAGCAAACTTTTCATTTTAGAGCTTTAAAAATTTTTTAAACAAATTATCAGCTTTAAGTTGAATTCTTATTAAAATTTTTAAGGGGGTGTTGACGCAGGTTGCCTGTCTGTCTTCTACTTGCCTTTCGTATCTGTTGGAGCTAAATATATTTATGTTCGTTCATTATTATTTTTCGTTTATTATTTTTATTTGCTTTCTTCACATATATTTTTTTTCGTGTGAATTTTTTCCATTATTATTATTTATTTTAGCAATTTTATGATGATGATGATGATGATTTTTCTTCTTCCTGTTTATAATTGAAATTTGTGGCACATCGCACCTTTAGTGGAACAATAGTATAACTCAAAGAAAACTCAGTTTTGCAGAAAACAAGTTTAGTCTCTCTCTCAAGAGTTCAGCTTGCAAGATATTCATGTGCAATTTTTGCACAATGTTAAAAACCATATGAGGATTAATTCTGAGTTTTTTGAGTTATGACGTTATGGAAACAAATAAGCGATATGTATGTATGTATACGTGTGCATAGGAGCGTGCTAAAGTGCATACATTTTCTCATTGTTATTTTGCTCTTCCTCTCTCACTCTCTCTCACCCACTCTTAGTTACCATATTAATATTTTATATAAAATTAAGTTAAAACGTACAATATTTTGTTTGAGCAGTTTTACTTTATCTATAAAATTTTATCATATATATTTTTTTTATCATCTTTCTCGGAAAACTATGGTAAATGCTTTTTACTCATTAAAGTTAATGCACTTTTTTAATTAAATTTTGTTTTATTGTATTTATTTTGCTTTCTTATTTGTGAGCGTCTTTTTTTTTTATTCATTTGCAAATAGTAATTAATTCAATTATAATAAAATTAAGGACATTTTGCATTGTTGCCCATATTGCATTTAAACAACATACGATGGATGGTCAGCTTGTCTAGAATTCATTGAGTGTGTGTATGTATATATTATTAGCTTACGAGTTCATCAGTTAAACTCATCCTTTAACACTAGATTTTAGTGCTTGCGTGGCCAGTAAATAATGTCAAAGTTGGAGATGTCATTAGAAATGTCATTGTTTAGCTCATCAATATGTTCACTTTATTTATTTATGTATGTACATACACATAAATAAATATGTATGGATTTATGTATGTACATACATACATACGAGTAATTAAGCCAGTAATTATTTCTATTATTCACTAATGAATCAGTTTTAATTGAAGACAAATACACAATGAATAAATTTTCTATTAGCTTTAGATATTCAAATATTTGAAATATTAAATTTATTGGCAAATATTTAATTTTGTGGAATGAAAAAAATTTATTAGAGATAATCTTGAACTGAACATTTACAGGGTAAGCCCTGTGTTAATCTATTAGTCTGTACAGAGAGAGTACTTTTCACTTCAAAGACAATAAAAATTTTATGTATATGGGATACAGTCGACCTTATATACAGCCCATTTCAACGCCCTGCTTATTTCAGGCTCAAAATTATAGATTGATTAATATCGTAAAAGCAAATTCCCAACGATATCTTTCGAGCTAACTAATCAATTTAGTTTTAATTTACTCAATTTGACGCCAGTTTTCAAGTCCAACAAAGTAAACGCAAAACCGATTTCACAAAAACCTTTTTAGATATTTAAATAAAGTTTTTTTTTTTTAATTTGCCCTTAATAATAAATATAACGTTTTTTAAGTTTAAGACCAAAGGGCCAATCGTGGCATTCGATATAGAATATGCTAACGTATCCAACAAATTTCGACAAGTATCGAATGGATTGATTTTTCCACTCGATAGTTATAAGGTATCGTATCAAAATTTTAAGAAGCGCACCAAGTTTCTTTTACATTGGTTGGTTGTTCAATCGACTAGACAGTTTGTATTAAATTAAAGGGTCGATTTTGTGAATACGAGTTCAAAAGATTTCTTCGTTTTGAAATTTTTATGGAAAAAATATTTTTTGAGACGAATTTTCGTTATTTTTCATGCAAATTTGAAACATTTAGGAACGAAATTTTTTTTACTAAAGAAACATTTTATATTTCCTTCAGCTAATGTCACAACCGAAGTCGATTCCAACACCGTATTAGGGTTACCATGTTTTTTTACAATTGGTATTACAATTTTTTTTAATATTGGTAGTGCAATAAATTTCAGTTCTATTTTACTGTTTTAAGCTTTAGATATATTTATAGAGGCATATCCTGAAAATCACTTTTTGTGAAAGTGATTTGAAATCACAAGAAAGGTATTCCGCATACAAAACTTTTTGAATTTTTATGTTTTTAAAGCGGTAAACTAAATAAAGGCCAGCCGATTTGAAATCACTTGGTTATTTTTTCAATCACTTTAATTTGAAATGCGCAATAAGTTATTTAAATGCATAAATTGATATCTTTTTTATTGATTTTTATAGTAAAAGGAGCAAGAAAGAATTTATAAAATTAGAAAAAAATTTAAGGCACTTTCTTTTGCAAGAAATGTTATTATTTTCTTTGTGATTTTGCATTTACAAAACAAAGCATCTGCTGAGTTCTTGTGTTTTCAAATGGGTAAAATTACATAGAAAAGTTAAAAGTTTTGTGATTGTCGGAACACCATCAAACCACCATCATTACAAATCGAACCAATTTTCATAACATACAATTTAGTTTACGAAAAGTTTATTATAAAGATATATATGTATATATATATATCAAGGATAGAACACATGTGTATATATGAGAATTATTATTTTGACGACAGCAAGGCAACAGGATGGCAGGTTGTTGTCTGTGCTGATTTTGGCGTTGTAGTTCAATTAAACCAATCTAGGTGCACGACAGTGCGCCATGCCAAGTTCTGGCTAATGCACGCAGTGTGTATATTTACAGGAAGCCATTCGAACTGTTTTTACCCCCCTCATAACTTTGTTCCCCGCTATCGTAAAATTATAAAATTTAAGCCATAATTATAAAAAAATTCATGTGCGAAGTTTGAAAGTTTTACAATGTTAGGTTCCGGAGATATGGAGTTCCAAAAAGTGCATATTTTAAGACATATTCACTGATCACTGACACACTCATCAAATTGATGAACTACTTTCGCTATAGCTAGAAAGCTGAAATTTGTTAGACGAGTAGATCTAGGTGAGCAATGAGCTGAAAACCCGAAAATTTTAACCAGGGGGGCCCAGGGGTTACGCAGATAAAGCTCAGAATTTAAAAACAATTTTTAAGGCGTTTAACTTAAGCGATTTTATTGAAATTTAGCACACATGTTGCAATAATACAAGGCTATACATTTTTATTGAACAAAGTGGGCGTTAACACGCCCATACAATTTAAGCCTCCTATTTTATGTGTTTCGGGTCAGCACATTTAAATGTACTATTTATGTATTTACTATTATCCGTTTCCAACGAAACTAAACAATGAAAGATAACTACTACCTAAAAAAATTGGGGTTAAACAAAGTAGGCAGGAACACGCCCATAATAATAAACATTTAAATTTGAGCTAGTGAGCTGAAATTTGATAAACGAAAAGTTATAGATCAGCAAAATACTAGAAAAATCTAAAAACCCAAAAATTTTACCTAATAGGGCGGGGTTGCGCCCATAAGGCTCAGAATTTAAAAAATTTAAAAAACATTTCTAAGGCGTTTAACTCAAGCGATTTTAGTGAAATTTATCATACATGTTGCAATAATACAAGGCTATAAGTTTTCGTTGAAAAAGTGGGCAAAAACACGCCCAAACAATTTAAGCCTCCTATTTCATGTACTTCGGGTCAGCACATTTGAATATACTACATATTTATATATTTATTACTATCCGTTTTCAACGAAACTCGACAGGAAAGATAACTAATATCTACAGCAGGTATTGCAATTAAAAAAGTAGGCGGTATCACGCCCATAAGAAAAAAATAAAGAAAATGTACGCTAGTAAGCTGACATTTGATAAGTAAGTAGGTCTAGACTAGCAACTAACTAGAAAAATCTGAAAACCCGGAGATTTTGACCAGGGGGCGGGCTATTCCAATAAAGCAAACAATTAAAAGAGCAAATTTAAATTTTTTTCTCAACCTATACAATATTTACGTTAATTTTGTGCATGCAATTATTTTTCTTGTTCACCCTTTTCAATCTTAATTACCAAACTAATTTATGCACGAATAAATATATTATTAAACTGAATTTTAATGGAAAATTTTGTGTTAATAAAGGAATATAAATAATTCATGGACTTTAAACAACTTTTTGAAATGTGTATGTATGTACATACAATATACAACAGAAATCAAATTTATATTAGAAAGGATTCTGCAAGTGTTTGCGAGGCAAAGATGAAAGACATACATATGTACTTACGAAATTTTAAAGACAGACAGTTTTATGTTATAAGTTCACTTACCTAAAATGAAAGGAAAATACAAAATGTAATTAGTTCTATTATATTGGATTAAATATAAAGATTAAATAAAAATAAAGCCATATTAACGAGGTATAGTATAGTTTGAGGAAATACTGAGTCCCAGCTAATTCAATAAATTGAGCGCTTTCTGTCTTTAAATTTTAATAAAACAGATTGAGTGTGAGATGTGATCTAAATTTTTTTATGGCTTTGGCGCATATTTTTTTACAGAGACAAGTACGAGTAACACTCAGGCAATGAATACCTACTACTATTACCAGCTGTTACCATCTTTTAGGAAAGTGATAGTGCTAGAGAAAACAAGTGGTGAAGGAAGAGATAGAGGAAAGCTTCATTCTTTTTTACAACTCTGCTTTTGCACGTTTTTAAGAATACAGAGTTGCAGCGCCTCTGGTGTCAATGAGGCGTATTAAATTTTTCAAGCTGTGTATTTTATTGGTTATCTTACTTCGCCGATGATTTTGATACACAATAACGACGAAAGAAGGCGCTCTGATGTTACATTGGGATTAGCATTCGTTGAAGCCGGTGTAGTTCAGTGAACAATGTCTATGCCTTCATCACTTGATCTTTTCCTACAACAACTTGTACAAACGGATACTAATGCATATCAGAAAAATGCGTGGTGTTGGTATTTAAGAACTGTAGGAGACCGGGCTCGCACCCAGGACTTTCAGCTTTTTAGACAACGTTTTAACTACCTTTGCCAACGTCTGACAGATGGTATGGGTTGTGTTGGCTTTGAGAAATGGCGTGGTTTAATATTTATTTGTGTATACCTGAGACTTCATAAACCCTCACAAAAAAGTCTAACGGGTTCGCATTGCACAATCTCGGTCACCAGTTCACATGAACTCTCGTGAGTTCACCTCCCCCCCCAATTTTATAACTCGCTAAAGCAAAATATCCATCGTTAAAAATCTATAGAATCGATTTATTCACTTTTGGCTCCTAATGCAATTTTTATAGGTGCATTGCTAAATCAGAAAACTGCTTAAACATTTAATTCGATGGAATTTAAATATTTTATTTCATCGCCAAAAAATTTTTAATTTTGTATTTGTTCAGCATTTTAGCGATGGAATTTTACTTTTAGCCTTAAGGAATTACAGAATAAGAGGGCAGGCCTTCAAAGCGTTCGTGCTTAATGTCCAATGTGGCATGTGGCCCGAAGCGCCATTCTGTTGAAATCACTTGGCTTTTGCTGTCCACATTATCCAATTGGTTCCCATCGAACTAAAGCGCTCGCCATTGATAGTGATTGCCTGGCCAACGTCGCTCTAAAAGAAATATGGACCAAAGACTCCCCATTATTTTCGTGTAGATTGGTATAGTTTAGTTTTTTTTGCAGAGATGATGATGAAGATGATTTTTCGACGAAAATTACATAAAGATAATTTTAATATATTTAAAATAAACTAAAATTGTATGGTTTTGTTTACATTTTATAATTACTTAAAAAAGGTAAAACTTTGTTAAAATTTGTTGTTATACAGGCTCCACAAAAAAAAACAACACTAACAAATAAAAATGTTTTAATAATCTATGAAAATGCAATATTAGCAAAAAAAAAACAAACTATCTTATGTCCACCCAAAGTAAAAACAAATATTTATTTTACGGGAGTAATTTTAAACCTGGAACTAATTTATGGATGTACCACTCCTTTGTTAGGAACTTAAAATTGTTGTTGATGTTGTGTGGTTGTGTGTTGTTGTTTGACTATATGGTATATGTGAATATATGAACAGGTACGTAATGCACACTTTAGTATTGCAAACAGTTATTAATTCAAGAGTTAAGGGTAAAAGGATATTTTTAACATAAATATTAATGTTTTATGTGTGCTTATATTGGCAGTCAGGTAAATACAGAAGACCCCCAGAGAGCGCGTTAGATGCAGGCACACAGTAAGATTTTGGTGTCCGAGAAACCCTACTTTCCCACCACTCAATTTTAAAACTCAAATGAAAGCAAGTGAATTAATGATTTAAAAAAAATGTGCTAATTCAGAAGCGACTAGTATTTTTACGTAATCCGTTCCTTTATTGCAACATAGACATATCTAAAAATATGTGTTTTTGGATTATAATATCTTCATTGAAGTAAAGTGGAGCAGTAGTAAAGTGAAACTTAATATTTATTTTCTGCAAAACAAGTTTTGCTTAGTTATGCCTCTGTTGCAATAAATCAGCGATGTGTATAATTTTCTTGATAATACCATTTGACTTTAAAATATTTGAAAAGTATGAAATTTCTCCATATAAAAAAATGGCGATATCATGAACAGCTCGGAAGACATGCATAAGTATATCCCCAAATCTATATTTTGATTTTTTTTCATGGAAAAATAATAGCTAGGTTCACTTTCCCCAAGTAGTCCTTTCAATAAAATGAAAATCGGAATTTTCAGAAGCATAGATTGTTTTCTATCAAATGCCGTAGAGTTCGGACAAACTCTGAAACTTTTCGACACTTTCATCAGACCCCTTTATAACCCGCTTAAGATATGAACCATCCGAACAGAGTAGACCCTCTGTAATTCGAATCAAATGAAAATGATTTCGAATTTACATATTATTAGCATAGAAATTCGAACACATTTTCTTTCGTTGTGCGATGTACACTCAAAAAAAAAGACATGTACTATTATTAAGAAATTTTTTTCCTCAATTCAAGTAAAAAAAATTTCTAAGTTTAATTAATTTTTTCTAAGTTTAAGTAAATTTTGACAAAAATCTAGTAAAAATTACTTAATATGAGTAAAAAATAAAAAGTTCATATCCTCAAAAATAGTTCATAAAAACACACAATAAATTTCTCACATTTCAGGAAATGTTTTCTGACTTAAAGGAAATATTTACTAAAAGTAAGAAAATGGTTATAAACTGTAGGAAATTTTATATTAAGGACTAGTCAATTTCGTCTTAAATCAAAAAACCAAAGTAGCTAGTGCTATTCAAAAATAATATATTAGTCTTATATTTATAGAAGTTTAATATAATGGAAATAAAATAAATAAATAATAAATAAACTTTAGGAAATGAATTACTCCTGATAAGTTCATGAAATTTGACTTACTTAAAAGATGTAAAAAGGTATACCAAATTTCAGGAAAATATTTACCAGTTTTAAGTATTTTTTGTTTGAATTATAGAATTTATTACTAATTTGCATTTAGAAAAAATCTAAGTAAATTTTTCATATTTTCGAAGAATATTTGAACTTGAAATTTATTTTTTTGCAAATAAAATAAAATTTTAAAACTCAATAATTTCAATGCTTATTCAGGCTGCCTTGTTAGGCAGTTGGTTAGAGTGCTTGCCTAACAATCAGAAGGTTGCTGGTTCAATACTTGTCTCCTCACAAGGAATTTATATGTATGTATGGTGAATTTTAATTAAGAATATAATATGAAGATATAATAAATAACATATCATTTGGTATAGAATTTAATTAAAAATAAAAATAAGTACCAGAATTAAAATTGGAAAATTTACTAAATTTAAGACGAAACAAGTTTTTTGCAAAGCTCTGAATTTTAGGGGAAAATTTTACTTAAATATGAAAATATAATTACTATAAACTAGTTCATTAATGAACTAGAAATTTAGTAAATATTTTACTGGTTTCAAGTAAAAAACAGCTTTGGCGCCATACGACACCTTTTTTTTATTCAAATTTATAAAATTTTCCAAAGTTTTAGCTCATTTTTTTTGAGTGTAGTTAAAGAAATGATGGATGACGAAAAAATAAAGTTTTTGTCAAATGATAAACAAAATATTAAAAAAATCTTCTCTCTATTTTGTAGGGGTTTGCATGGGCATCCTAAAATTAAAAAAAATCGCTAAAGTAAAAATATCACAAAAAAATCGCTAAAATGCGAAAAATTACTAAAAGTAGACGGGCGCCAAAAAAACAAAATAAGAATCGCCAAAAACCGAAAAAATCTCCGAAAAGAAAAAAAAGAAAGAAAGAAAGAAGAAAAAGTCGCACTTTACTGAATTTATTTCGTTCTAGAAAGCGTACTCGTATTTATCACATTCGAAGTCTTCTTCTTGGATAGGAAAGATGTTACGCAAAAAAACCCATTGGATTGCATGGGCGGTGGGCCGATTTGGATTAGATTCCTTTTTTCTTAATTTGTCCACTGTTTCTCAAGCCAAGCAGTGAACTAATCTAAAATATGTGTGATTTTCATATAAATTTTGTACTCAAGTTGACCGTTTGGTTTGTGGAAATAAGGTATTAGTCAATAATAATAATGCTCGGTGCCTACTTTTCATGATCTAGAACTACTTCTTATAGTTCTTACACAAAAAATACATATATAAAGCCATACCATTGTGATATGTTGAAAATTAAATGGGGCTTAAAGAAACCGGGGATCATATACTAAAAAAATACTCTTTTATTTATTTAAATGATATTCAGATTTATTTCGATTGAGTGATCCATTAGACTTGCATAAATTATGTGTATAGGTAACCTGACCAGATATCCCGCTTTTCATTGTTCGATAAAGCCTCCAGTTTCTATCCCGTTTCTATAGAGCTTTGAAAATTGCAATCACTCATTCGAATTTTATTAAAATTTAACTGATGCAAATTTATTCCAAATTTTTTCTTAAGTGAAATTTTTTCTTAGCTCAAATAGCCTAAACCATGTGTGCTTAGATACTTATACGTTTTGAAATGAAAAGAAAAATTTAAGAAATTTATTATTCGACATATTGTCATAATTATATTTTAATTTGAAATTTATTTGCTGGTGGTTCTGCTTGGTCTATATGCATTTCATTGTTGCTGTTACAAATCATCAGTAGATATATATATATATATATATATATATGTATATATATATTTTTTTTTTCTTTTGTGATTTTCAAAAATATTATTATTTGTCAATTCTCAAATAGTTCGTGAAAGTCTGTGCATAAGATAAGAGGTTTGTGACTATTCAAAATGTGTGGTTGAAGTCTACTGATGATTTGTTACAGCAACAATGAAATGCATATAGAGCAAGCTGAACCACCAGCAAATAAATTTCAAATGAAAAGAAAAATATTTTATGTTAGAAGCAAGCTTGGCTGTTCAACCTGCACTATTTTGTAGCATACAATTCTCATCGTTAAGAGAAATAATAATGAAGATTTTCGAAATTATAAATGCATTACATTCCAAGATATTTTAAGCCAAACTTTTTCTTTGTTTGAGAAGAGCCACGCTACGCTCACTTGACCACACCCGATTATTTCCTATCATCGGCAGAATCAGGGGAATTTCAAGTTTGTAAGATATTAAAAAACTAATATATATATATATATATATATATATATATATATATATATATATATATATATATATATATATATATATATATATATATATCACTTTCGATGTGACTTATTTTTATTATTGACTCCTTTTTATAATACCATTCTTGTTATTGGCGTTACTGCTTACAAAAAAATTTAAACATTTTGAGTTTGATTCGCTCTTAATTGATGCGATTACTAAGGTAATTTTTTTTTATTTTTATTTTTTATTTTTGAGTTGAAAACTGTGGTTTCTAAGTACAAACGAACTGTGTATATGCATATTATACATCCCGCTTTCTAATGCACATTTATTTTTAGATTCCGCTCTTTGGCGGTATTTTATTCAAAATCCCGCGCTTTGATTGTTCATGTCCCGCTTTTTGCAAAAACCATCTGCACCTGGATGCTTTAACTTTTTTCGAAACGAAAATTATAATATCTATCGACATATTTATTTGCTTGCGGTAACGATAATGTGATTACGTAATTTCTTTTTTGCGATAGCCTCCATCGTTATCTTAGGAAATGTGGAAATTCACGAAAAGCATAAAGAATAATAAGAAAAACTCAATGAATTTGATCTTGTGATTTATTTATTTTTTTTATCCGACAGCGAATATCGTTAAAAATGTTCATTATATTTATTATAGCGATGCGATTATCGCAATAAAAGTTACAGAAGTTACCGGTTACGTTATGACCAGATTTATAGATTTTACAAACATTATTGCAACAGGCATTATTATTTTTTATGCAACCTTTGCAAGTGCGATGTAATAAGAGCTACCTGTACGTAGTATGGTGACAAAACACCGAAAATCTCTTTGTATGTGTTTAAGTATGTAAGTATATGAAAGCGTATGTGCCTGCCCTAAAGTTCTGATGATAGTTTTACCTTTAATACAAGAGAGTATTAGATTAAAAACTAAGCTGACTACATTTGATTTATATAATTTTTTCCGGTTAGCCAGAAAGTAGTCTTCCGTATGCGAAACAGTTTTGCTTAAGGAAAAAGTGCTTAAGTCTTACTTAGCAGTTTTTCACGAGCTTTAAATGATTTTTTAAAGCCATTCCTATATCGATAAAATTATCTACAATTTTATATAAGATAAGTAAAAATTCTCAAATTTGTTTTTGTTTTCAATATAAATAGATAGACGAGAATTTTTACTTTACTTCTATAAGCTGGCAATATTTTTCTTTCACTAAAGCCCTTATGACACTTAATTTTTTCTTCATTGATTTGATATTGAATTGACAGAAAGAAACAATAAATGTTAGAAAGAACAAACTATATAAAACGGAAACAAAATGTTTAAATGTTGTAAAATTTTCACAATTAAAACCTGTAAGTATAGCGACTAGCTAAAACTAGCAAAAACTCGCTATGGTTGACCATAAACCGCTAATAGCGAACAAGCTTTCAAGTTTCAAGATTGAAATGTCAATTTTAAGTTGAAAATTTTTAAATTTTTTTTTGACAGATCTTCATTTTTTATCGATATTCATGTAATCAACTTGTTGACATTATTTCATTTTTCTGAATATAGCTGAACCCTTTGCACCTGTTGAATTTTCCCATTACAATAAGTTTGCACTTTTCTATAAAACTTGATAAATGAAAGAAAAATTAAGTGTCATATGGGCTTAAGGCTCTTAGGAGCATACAATTTATTCGAAAGCTAATTAAAGCTTTTGGAGTATAAATTATTCGAATACAACTTCCCAGATTGAATGTGATTAAGATATTATGAATCGAACAAAAAACAATTACATGAGCAATACCATTTAAGGTACCAATACACTACATGTTTTTGCTTGTGTTTTTTCACATGTTTTTTTTGTGTCTGTCAAACTTGATTAATTTACATACGGTTTTTAATTTTTGGTCACCAACTTGTATGTACAATTACACGTGACATCGGCCATGATTGTTTACAATAGCCGCTGGAAATTTCTTTGGTAGCGTTGCTGAAATGCCGACGTAACTGAAGTGCCGGCGTCACAAATATTTATTTAAGTTTTTTTCTTTTTAATCTGCAAAATATGGAGCTTGTATCAACACTTGTTATATACTTTATATCATTGTTATTAAAATTTTAAAATGCGATAAAAAATAATTTATTTATCACTAATGCAAATACTTTAGACGGACGGCTAATGATATCGGAGACATTCAACCGTCGATAAATGGTTCACATGGCATAGACATTTGAAAACACATGTGTGAACATAAGAAAATAGAACATGCTCTAATTGAAAATTTGTCTAAAGTTTTTGAGATCACCAACTACATGTTTTTACCGAATTATCTAAAATTTGACAGGAGCAATGTAAAAAAAAATTATTGGAAAAATTTTCTTGCATAGATTTTTTTTCCAGTAATACATTTTCACTTATTTACTAAAACAACGACATAACTCAAAAAAAAAAAACAAGTTTATTTTCCTTTTGTCAAAAATCGTATGACTATCTTCGAAAAATACTGAAAAAGTTTCCAAAGAACCACAAATATTTTTCGTTTCCATTTAATATTGCACACGCTTTAATCCGTTGGCTGAAATAGTTAGCACGTTGGCTACAAAACCCAAGGTCTTGTGTTCGAGTCCAGTTTCCGGCAGTTATGAAATCACAACACCATGCATTTTTCCGATGAGCATTACTGTCAAATTGTATCAGTTATTGGAAGAAAGTTCAAGTTATTAAGGCACTGGTCACTGAACTATACAGACTTCAGCAGAAGTAACCCTTCCTCGTCGATATTGTGTAGCAGAATCATCGGTGAAGTTAAATAACCAATAAAATGCCTTTAAACATTTAATACGGCTCATTGAACCCAGAGGCGCTGCAACTTTGCTTATTAAAAAATGTGCAAAAAGCAGAGTTCTATCACTATTCCTTTCCTAAAGAAGGTAACACCCAGTAAATCTCTTAATAAAAAATATCATGAAAGAATGCTTTACTATTGTTAAAAAAAAACTTCAGAAAGTCAATGGAAGTCTCCACATTTAGTCCCACAACAAACAATTGATTCTGTTTGTTTAGACACGAAGTATGAAAGCAGTTCTTAGTGTTGATTTTAGTAGTACAATTTATGGCTTTTGGGATGGCTGAAGTATTGACATCACCTTCGTCATTTCTTTCATGGCAGATCCTTATAAGCTTTGTAGTTCTTGAAAGCTGAATTCTAATTATGAAGAATTTGTGCTCTCAACAAACGTAATTTTATGTTTGTAATTAACGATATACAATTTTATGATAATTGTTAGAATAATCTGAATTAAGCTGTAGCTTTAAGCATTGGAATAGTTGGTTATTTTGTTGCATAGTGAATTATGCGTTTCATGGTTTTATTGAATTTATTTGCAAGAAAATGTTGGGGAAAAAGATCCATGCTACAAAGGCAACTAAGTAAGAGGCGAAGTAAAAATAAAGCGAACAAAAAACAAAACAACCTTTAACTGAAAAAAGCTTTAAAACGTGACCGGCCATTTTTCAATGTCAGACAAAAATATTTTTACATCTTTTTTATGCTGTTTTCTGTGCTTATAAATTTTATTGTTTTGTTATTGTGAGAACTTTTGTTTAAATTTTATTTTCCCAATACGTTTCATAATGATGCTTGTGGAGCTGGTGATGACGTTGTTGCTCTTGCTGTCATAATAAATTTACTTGGCAATTTGTGTTACGTAAGAGAGGTATTAATACATACATTCCTTGCTTTCATTACTGAAAAAAATTATATTAATATTGTAATTTGTTTAAAAATAATTGTATATCTTAAATGCCCAAAAATATGCTTGTTTTTATATGGAATTTCGGCAGCAGTTACTACACTTGCTTCACTTCATTTTTTATATACTCCTACATATATTAGCCTTAAAATTATGATAAACAGTTTTGTTTTGCCAAGAAAAATATCCTGCTACTTGCAGTGTATAAAATTGTATATCTTTTTTGCTGTTGTGCACGGAAATTTTTCAAATCATAAAGTACTTACGCTACATAAAGTTTTACACCCAAAAACACACAAAGAACAACAAAAATAATAGTCTTTATATTTCTAAGCAGTTATTATTATTTTTTTTGTAGCTATTAAATATTTTTTATTTATCACCATTATAATTTTAAGGAAATTCTTTCTTATCCAGCGGCTGCCATTTTAGCTTAATGTATTTACTGTTGTATACTTTTAGGAATTTTCGATTAAAAATTATATCTTTTGTGTTCTTAGAAGAGGATGTTACACAAAACTTAATTTTCTTTTCTTTTTTTTGCTTTAATATTCTTCATTTGCTTTTACACATATTTTTATTTTATTTTTTTTTGTAAATTAGTTTTGTTTAGGTTTTATGGCACATTTAAATTTATGAAAAATCAATGGAACTTTTATTTATGTAGTTCACATTTTAAGAGTGGAAAATATTAGATTTGTTAATATTTTTTAGTTTTAAAAAGTATTTAGAAATAATGACAATAATGAATTTAGCTTTTTGACAATGTATGTATGCCATGTGGTTTACTCTTTTATTAAGATTTTATGTAGCAAAGTAGTTTAATTTTTTGTACAAAAAATATGGGAAAAGGTTGATTCTATCTAATTAAAGAGCTGCAAAATTCATAGATTTTTAGAGTAGTTAAAATATTTTATTCTGAAAAATTAGTCGAAGAACTAAAATTTTCCATTAAAAAAATATTCAAAAATTTTTTTCTTACATATTGTCTATTCCAGAAAAGACACTATTATCTCTCGAAGCATTTAACTGAGTTGAATAAAATTTGCATTATAAGCCGTAGTTTCTCAAGTCTAAAATAGTTCATTCAATCTTGAAAATCTATTTGACAAGAACTATTAGAAATTCGAGATTTTCCTCAAACGAATTAATAAATTTTAATCAAAGTAGTCAAAGTTGTATTTTGAGTGTAAAGTCTGAGAAGGTTTAAATTAAAATAATTTTTCTAATTTTGAAAATTTTCAAAATCAACCGAATCTATCTTCTTACACATTTTATTTATTACTCAGTACAAACAACTAAAAATAAAATTTATACATTGTATGAGCTACATTCATTCATACGCATGAGTATAAAAATACTCTGTCTATTAATCAGCTACACAGGATTATATACAGGGCTATTTTACTTACATACACACACACATAAGCATTTAAAAAATATTTCAACCTTAAAAAAAAACATTTTTCATTCCATTTTGTATACACAAATGTATGTATACTGTAGAGAATGATGAATATATAAGTATCTCCATAGCATGAGTATAAGCATACTCAGAGTGTAAGTAAAAGAGAGTCAATATGCTTGATATGCATGTACCTTTTTTAGTTTTTAATGCAGCGAATTTTATTTTTCGCATAAACGAAGTAGTATGCTCTTGTATGTTTGGAATCGGATATAGTCATAGTTGCTTAAGAGAATATCAGCAGCGTACGAATTAGTTGCGCTGCAATTATGGTTAAACGCAGTTAATAAAATTAAGACTATTTACTTATATACATATATTTTTTTGAGTTGGTTTACGTGGCTGCCCACTACACGTATGCATTCAAGTAGAATCTAGATGATTCCTTATTGAAAACACATATTTTTTTATTAGTAGTCATTGTCATTCTCTGGTCAATGTCTTTAGAATGCATCAAATTTGTCTTCGATCCCTTAAGCAATTCGTGAGTTGTGAACTGGCTTGCATATGCGCACACACACTTACACACACACATACACGCGCAAATATATTTATGTGGACTACATCTTAAAAATACACAGAAAACATTTACACGGTCTAAACATGTCGATATGTGATGGAAACTCAATTTCTGAAAATCAGGGTGAAGTCAAGTTACTTATTTTTGATAGCGGGAAATTAAAAATCATATACAGTTAAGATATAGATTTTTAAAAGTTGAATTTGCTCTGTAGTATGGTGGCCTGCCACAAGTAAAAAATACGTGGTTGACCAGCTTTATAGAATACATAGATCCGCATGTGTAGGGATAACAGGGGGTATACTCTGTAATTCGAAACGAAAGAAAATGCTTTCGAATTTGTATGCTTATAATATGTAAATTCGAAAGCATTTTCTTTCGTTTCAAATTACAGAGTAGACCACCAGGATGTTTACGTACTAGTCCTTCGGAGTCTCTGAATGCTATGCTAAACCTTATTCCAATCGATCTTCATATGTTGGCGGTATCCTCGAGTAGTGCGGCAAGATTAGCGGTGGAGATCAAGGCTATATGGTCATACCAGAATCCTGGATCAACTACCCCATACGCTGAGGAAATCAATCTACTGATAACATGGTGCCTCATCTGGGCTTTGACAAGATGTTTAAGGTTCTGATTCCATTCAGGCGTGAGTGGAAGAGAATATGATGTCAGAATATACACTGCTGGATCAAGAATGGTCTGCGTTGTAGTCTCTTGGTATATAATGTTCCTTTCGTCTTCCTAGAGAAACCACTGAAATTTTGGCGCTAAGAGAAGCGGCAAGAGTTCTTATTGATAGGAAGGTACAGTTTAAAGTAGGTATCTTTGCCTACAGCCAATCATTTCATCTATTTCTAGGATCATATACCACTTCCTTCTTTCTAATTGGGCAGTGCAAGATTACTGGGCGGGTAGGTTGACCCCAATCTCATCTGGGTTCCAGCACATGGTAGCAACGTTTTAGGTAACGGACGGGCGTACAAGCTGGCTAGAGCTGCTATGAATGCTTCCAATGCCGAATCGGTAGCCATGACGTTTGGCACTATTAGAAACGGTATATTCAAGCAATATCTCCATAAGACTGAATGCAGATGGCACAATGTACCCACGTGCAAGATTGCTAAGAAAATGTGGCCTTGCTACAACGATAGGTGCTCAATAAAATTAACAAATAGGAATCGTAGAAACATCTCGAGAAAGTAAAGAAGAGACAATCTTCAACTTTTTTTACGAATTTCTAGCTTCGCATCTCTCGAGACACAAGTTTTAAGGCAGTAATGTACTAGACGATCTTTTAGATTTATCTGACACCAACCAACCAAGTTGAACTTATTAATATCGTACTCGTAGTGATAATGGTGTTATATAATATATAATGTACTCTTACTCATACTGTAGTTTTCCTCGAAGCGTAGACGGTAGTACAAGGACTGCAT
Organism: Tachina fera; assembly: GCA_905220375.1. Classification (NCBI taxonomy): domain Eukaryota; kingdom Metazoa; phylum Arthropoda; class Insecta; order Diptera; family Tachinidae; genus Tachina; species Tachina fera. The sequence goes on along the minus strand of LR999964.1, from coordinate 46,268,402 downwards.
TCGCTAGTACTCGGACTGTACTCAAAAGTACTCGGAATTACTTGTAGCATATTCGTCAGCAGTGATTAAATCGCCATTTAAGTACCTGATGACAGTATAAAGTTCATCCTCGAATCTCTCTAGAATAATAAGCCGCTAGTCATTTGCTATTTTGAAAGACATTAATTTAGACATAGATACATATGGATATGCTTTATAAGTAATACGGAACCAACACACAAGCTTTAATTGAAAAACTTCTGGATGTTAGCTACTATTCTGGCATCAGCTTAATAAAGTCAGTCGTATGTTGCGAACAATAAAGTAACAGTGAGTAATTTAACATTTCGAATTAAGACAGTTGTTGCGTAAAAGCTCTAAATAACAGTATTATGTAAATAAAGTGTTTTTTATTTTATTTGATACCGAACTGGATTTAGACTAGGCACTCTGAAAAGTTAAAGAAAATGGAACCTGTTTACAATTTAATGTTCGAGAGAGGCCAGCCCTATAACTATTCTATCACCGCCTTTATAATATTTTTTATTGTTAAGATATTTCTCCCTTAATAATTTTATATACATATTTCTTAATTAGTATGTAAAATATATATAAAAAACTACTTGAAGGATAGTCATTCTGTATAAATATTGTAACATGATTTATGGTTAAAGCTGAAGTATACTCCAATATATATATTTAGGCGTTAATATTTTTAATTACCCTCTGCTTATTTCATAACATGTTTACCTTTGTCCCTCGATGCTCTTGTTACTGCATCAGGTAGTTTGGTTTTGTTGGAAGTAGAATTTACTGCGATATATATGCAAAATATAAATAAGTAGCTCTTAATTTATTAAAAATGTTAAGGTTCAATCAGACGTGCCATAACCATACAAAACCAGCTGTTCGAAACAAACTTATGGTCAACACTGTACTTGGTTAAAGGTGACTCGCCATAATGCCATAGAAAGCAATTGAATTTTGGTTTGTTATAGATATGGCATTATAGTTATGTCACGTCTAATTTAAGCTTTACATACCAGCATATTTTTAAGTTTCATACTAAGATTGTGCAGGCAACATATTCCGAAGAAGTCAATAACATACACTCAGTGATTGTAATTTGGAAGTAAAACAATTTTATGTTTAATGATAATTTTAATGATAATTTTTCAGAGCATTCTTACTGCGAAAAACCCTCGGTTTGGATTTTAATACGCTTAAGTATTTTTTAATTGCAAAAAAAATTATTTTAGTTTCTTTATGTAGCAAAATTTATTAGCCAGCTTATATAATGCTGAAATACATACATAGAAAAAAAGTTTTGCTGACGCCATTTCAAAGGATTATTGAGCATGAACGACGTGCATAATTAGTAAAGAACAAACGACAATGGCAGGACTGTTCTAAAATTTAGAGATGGTGAAATTGAGCTTTCATTACAAAAAAGGCTTTCAGTAAATTGAAATACGATGAATCAAAGCAATTTACATATTCCATATGCAATAAAAGTTGCGTATATAAAGCAGAAATCTACATCAACTGACACCACACACAGTATACCAAACACAAAGAACGTTGATGATGAAGGTGAAAACAGCTAATTGTTCCGTTGTACTACGTGTTTGTCAGAAAATTTACAATTAACTTTGGTGTTATTTCTTCATTAATAATTATCACATGTAATTTGGTTTACAAAGCGATGCGAACTTTAGCCTGATCAAATCATAAATATAGAAACAAATGAAGTACAAACAATTATAATTAAAATTAACTAAGTTTAGTTATCATCAGGGAAACCAGAAATATGTTCAAAAAAAGTGTTACATGTGCATTCAATATGAACTAAAAAAAGTCAAAAATCATTCTCTTAGAAATGAGGTTTAATGAGGTTAATGCAACCTCGTAGATTGGATTATTTGGAAATAAAAATCTAATTTTAATTCAGGAATTCAAGGCAAAAATAAAACAAACAGAAGGAAAAAATAAAAAAATTAATTAAGAACAAACATTTAATTTTTACTTTAAAATCGATCACGATATCAGAATTAAAACTTTAGAGCTGTAGTTGCAAGAATAAGACAAGCTTTTTATTTATAATTGTTATTGCAATAAGCTTAAACTATTCACTTAGCCTTTTAAATTAAAATCGCCGCCTGTTACATCTCAACAAACTTTTTTTTTCAACATCAACAGCGTTTGTCAGAATTACCAAACCAAGTTTTTACTGAAATTAACTAAAGTCCAGTGAGGATGTTAAGACACATGCTTCTCCTGTTTAAGTTGAAATATGGAAAAGACAAATCAAGAGTATTTGTTCCAGCATTAAAATATTGTAGAAAAAAATGAAAATGGACTATTTAAAATTTTTAATTTTCTTGTTTCGCAAGACTGGTACGTCCTCGTCTATACAGTGAAACATTTGCTGCGAAACATTTTTGATTTCTCTTTTGCAACTGCATTTGTGTCCACACTGTGAAGTTTTTGTTTTGCAGGTTAATTAATACATTTTCTCATATATTTTTCATGAGAATGAGGCGAGAATGAGGTACTCAACAAGAACTTCGTGTACATGAAACAAAGTACCCTTTGCCATTTCTCTTTCTCTTTCTCTTTCTATTTCTCTTCTCTTCGACAAACTCAAATGTTTTGCAGCAAATGTTTCACTGTATGGACGAGGACTTACAAGTGCGTGAAAATTAAAAAATTTTAAATCATTCTTCTTAATTTTTTTTAGTATACCACATACTATAGTATATTCTAAATTGAAATTTAAGCACGTGTAGCATGTGTTTTAACATCAAAACTCGCAATAAAACGTGTGAAATCGATTCGGAAGTTAGAACATACACAATGGCCTTTCTTAAAGTCTAACTTCATAATGGTACCAAAGTATTGCTTGCCCATACATACTACTGTTTTTTTCACTACAAAATGAAATTTTGGCGGAGAGGACTAGACATTTTTACCAAAATTTTTTTTTTAAATATTAAAATAATTTTTTTTAAGTACTAAACTATGACCTAAAAGCGCCAAATATGCCCTGAAAATTCGATAAATGCTAAAAACATGCGTGTTAGACTGAAATATGCAAAAACATGATTTAAAGGTAAAATATGCAAAAATATGCACTAAAAAATCGATGCCCAAATACATAAAACGTTCTGAAATGGATAAATATATTAAGTCCGCACGGATATATCAGACAAGAAAAAATATTCAATTGCATATTTGCGGTTTCCCTGGCTATCATTCAGTAAGACTGAGTTCGTGTTTGATGACACAAAGATTTTTTCTAAATAATTTTCTTTTTAGATTTGTATACATCTATCCCGCAAATAGGGGACTAGATGTATCTTTAATATTTCTTTACTCCTTCTACTATTTTTTTTTATTATAGTTTTTAGTTTGTTTGTGATAAAAAAAGAAGAAGGAAATAACCATTAACATTTTTTAATGAACAATTAATTAAAAAATATCTGTATAAATTTTGATGCCATTTCCATTAATTTTTCGTTGTTGTTGTAGTTACTATATATGGTTATTGAATGGCTGCTAGCAGAAATTTCGTGAAGTGGTTGGTTGAATATTTGCTTGGCTGTTTGCTGGACTGCCTGACTGGCTGGCTATCTCGGCACAACTCCACTCAACAATTTTTCAATGTCATCATTTAACATATAAATTCACTTTCATTTGTGTACATTCGCAAATGTATAAATTCAGGATAAAAAAGTAATAATAAACCGAAACAAAGAAAACAACAAAAAAAAAGCCCACAATAACTGGTTTCCTCCAATTAATGGCTTAAAGGTACTAAAATACAATCTAAAATCAGAAAATATTATAAAAAAAACTGCAATGAAATCATGACAATAAACATAATCATCATGATGCTGATGATGGTCATAATGGCGATGTTTAATACAGCGAGGGTCAGTCGGCAGCTGTAGCGAGAGTATACATACATATATGAACGACTGTCTGTCCGTCTGTACGAGCCATAACCAGCCACAGGGCAACAGCTACAGCTTCAGCTCATAAAAGCTGCTTTTAAAAATGTATAAAAATATAATAAAATAATAATTTCTCAAACATATAAAACCAACATTAAAAAAAATGTGCAGGAAAATGAACATGCGCATTTTCTAAATGAAAAATTCATTATATATAAAACTTAATTAAAAAGAGCGAAAACTAAAAGCAATAAAAATTTAATTTCCAACAAAAGCAACAAATAGTTAGAAATTAAAAAATTAAAATAAATAAATTTTTTTCTATTTCATTTTAAATACTCAAGTCGATTGTCATAATCGATTGCAAAAGAAGTCTTTAGCTGCTGCCATAAGAACAGCTTCAGCCTTAAACTATCAGCATACGTCAAAAAAAAAACTTTATTGCAACTTTATATTTACTTGCAATCGAGTACGAGTACGAGTATTTCCCTTTTGGAAGTTATGGATACATACATAAATACAAGTATGGATTTTAATGTTTTCAGTTTTTACTACTTTGCTTTTTAGTTTATTTTTTTTACTCGTATTTTATGTATAAATTTTATTTTCGCCATGAAAAAAAAAACGAAACAATTCAGCCATGTTTTGTCTGGTATTTGGCTTTTTATCTCTACTTTTTTTAAACTGATACTACCCAGCGGTAAAACTCAGAAGACCTTCTTGGTGTAGGCCTTATTAAAGGACCCTTTCGCATAAAATATACACTCGCTTCTATGAGAAAGCAGAAGAGAAGGAGTAGCATGTTTTGTTTTGTTTTTTTACCAAAGCAAAAAACAAAATCTATTAGTTTAAAGGGCTTCCAGAATCTCTGGCGAAAGAAGCAAGAACAGAACGCCTGCTCCGCAATGACATCGCGTGTAAAAAAGATATGACTACAGAATGGAGCGAGCAGGCCTTCTACATCCAAAAGAATTCATGCAGAGGCCTTCTAGAAGGCATCCCTACTCCTTCTAGCTCCCGCTGGGTAGTTGTACGTACATATGTACTTATGTGCATATGTATTATATTTTTTATGAATTTTTGCTACAGAGAATCCACCACAAACGTCTGATTGTACATATAAAAAAAAAATAAATAAAAATAGATGCAGTCATAGACATGTACATATGTCTGCATATATAATAGTACATGCAGACTAAATTCATATATTGTAGTAGTTAAAAAATATATCCTTTCGCTTTCAAACATTAAAACGTCATGTTTTAAACGTACACAGATACATATGTATGTAGATACAAAGATACTATGTTCATATGTATGTATATAAATGGCTGGTACAATAAAGTCTACAAAACAATTTTTTATGGCTCTAACATAAAAACAAACAAAAAATATTTATATGTCTGTAAAAAAGTAAAATAAACAAATACATGCCGGCAAATTTTATTATAAACAAATAAATTGCACAGCGTCCAATTTGAATTCCGCTTGGAGATACTTTCAATACAGCAGCGCTCTGATAGATCCTATATGTTTGATCTCCTAATTCCTCATCTAACATATTGTCTTGTAGTATAATTGATTAGAGGGCTCTCATCTTTTGATGCCAGCTTCGAGGTTCTCATAGGCGCTTTCTGAGTTTTGTTTGTAACCCCCGGGATTTAAAAAGCCGTAGAAAACTATAAATGGTGCAACTATAAATAGAACGTTTGGTATTTTATATGTATTTGCAAAAGGAATAGTCAGGTGACGAAAACGTACTACTATTACTAGTTGTTACCTTATTTGGGAAAGGGATAGTGATAGAGAGTACAGTTGGTGAAGAAAGATATAGGGAAAAGCTTCATTCTTTTACAAATCTGCTTTTTGCACATTTTTAATAATGTAGTGTTGCAGCGCCTCTGGTGTCAATGAAACGCATTAAATTTTTGAAGCTGTGTTTAGCTTAGTAGCCATTTGATTGGTTGGTTGTTTTACTTCGCCGATGATTCTGCTACACAATATCGACGAAGGAGGGCGTTCGGTACGATTCAGTAACTTTAAACGATTTTTGTCTATACATTATGTCGCTTAAAATAACGATTGTGTGATTCTGAAACTCATTTTTAAATAAAATTAACAACATTTCAATTGTTGTCGCTTAAATAACGACACAGCTACATTAACCTACAGCGAATATCGTTAAAAATTTTACTGAATTGCAAATTCGATAAATATTTGTTATAATTATTTTAACGATGCGATTATCATTAAAAAAAGTTAGTGAATCGCACTACTGTTGTTACATTAGCATTAGCTATCACTGAAGCCGGTTTAGTTGAGAGACTAGAGACTATGCCTTCATCACGTCAATTTTGCTGTAACATCTGACGCAAATGGTCACTAATGCTCATCAGGAAAATGTTGTTACCTAATAATTGTTGGAGACCGGACTTGAACCGACGCCCTTCAATTTGGTATTCCACATTCTAACTACTCCAGCCTACGCCACACCCAATCAATCGAATAACTGATTACACTGTTTTACAAATACTGTATGTAAAAAAGAAAAAGAAAAACTCTTGCAATTATATAAATACTCTTATCCCTCGATTAACACGATACTTTTTTTTACACGATTTAACTTTTACACGATTATTTTGGTTTTCGTGTAAATTGAGAGATTTATGAAATACACGATTTACACGATTTTTGTGTGTTTTATTGAACATTTTTGTCTCTAATAGGTTTATTTTAATGTGTTTTGAGTAAAAACTTCTGATATTTAAAAAACTAAAATGAAAAACACATATATAATTTTTTAATAAATAAAACGAATTTATAAAAAGAGGGTGTACGAAATGATATTTCGATCAATAATTTTAAAGAAACAAAGCAGAATTCACTACATATCCTTAGGGAACAAATTTTACATTCGTGCACTAAAAAAACAATCCTAAATATTTGTTTAAAAAAACTACTTTTAGTACAATAATTCGGCAAAAAAACGACTTCAATGCAAATATCTGACAGAGGAAGATAAAATCTATGAAATATAAAATTATATTTAAATAGGCGTGACTCCGCCCATTTTTTTAAATGAAAGATTGTGTCTATTTTAGAGCTCAAGGTTTGTGGTAGGGTTCGTAAAAATCGATTAAACAGAACCGCGTAAAATATTATAATAAATTTTAATGGGCGTAAGCCCGTCCATTTTTTCAACTTTAAAATTGTGTAATTACAAGAATTAAAGGTGTTTTTTCAGCAATCAAATAAGAATATCATAAATTTAAATAAAAAATTTGTGTATTTGTGTATTTTTACACTGGGATCAATCGGAAGGTATACCCTGTCTGACAAAAAAAGAATTATTACACTCGGTCTAAAATGTACTAATTTATGAAGCAACATCGCAAAAAAAAATTTAGAAGAATTGATAACCTCCTTCTTTTTTGAAGTCGGTTTATTTTTCTTTTGGAATTGCATCAATTTCTAATCTGGGGTCTAATCGTCGCTTTCGGTAATGAGGTGATTCGATCATACTTTTTCAATTTGATATTATGGCGTTCGCTATCGAACAATGTAATAATATGGTAGGATATCGAATGTCATAATCTCAAACTGAAAAAATGTGATTTAGACAATTCGTTATCGAAAGCGACGATTAGACCCTAGTTTTTTTAAAAAATTTATGTATACGAATATGATTTTTTTAATTAATAAATTCTACTATTTAAAAAAAATTAATAAAATATATTTTTATTTGAGGGCCCAAATTTTGTAAAATGGAAACATTAAGCGTTGACAAATTTTATATAGAAAAATATGATTTACAAAAACAAAATGCATGCAAAATTTGTCAACGCTAAACGTTTTGGTTTTACAAAATGAGGCCCTAAATATTTTATTATATACAACCTTTATAAATAAAATCTTGCAAACAATAAGTCATTTAATTTATTACAAGGCAAAAGTTTTTTTTTTGATTTAGGGTGTACGACTACGAACTTTGCATACTTTACATATATTTGAGAGATATAAGTTTGCTATTGCTTTTTATTAATGTAAATGGTAGGGATGCGACACGAGACTAGTTTTTATGAATACCGGCATTCGGGATTTTGAAATTACAAGTCCCGGAATTCCGGAATATTTCGAGACTTAAGCCTGGTATTCTGTTCACATTTTCGTGCGAAATGCTGTCAAACCACACATAAAAGTATTTGGTATGAAATATTTGCGAAATAAATTCGCAAAAGTAGTAATCTTTTCTTGTTTCGAAAAACACGTTAAATCTATCTGGCTGCATGCAAAATTAATCTGGCATCATTTTAGTTTAGCTGCAAAACAACATGAGCAGTACTTTTTTCGAACGGACTCTTAGCAATGTTGCATACTTTCAAGCAATAAAAACGAGAAATTTATAAAAAAAACCGCTAGTTGGGCAACATTTAGTACATGTCAAATTTTTCACGCGAAATAATCAATGGTACTGAAAATTTTTCACAACTTCGATTAGAGTACCAGCCTTTAGAAAAAAGAAATAAGAACACAGATTATTATTAAGTAAAAAAAGCAAATTGGTTGTACTATATAATCCTTTGAAGTGAGACAAGAAGTCCTTAAATCAAAAAAATTAAGTTTTCGAAATAAAATAAAACCAAACCGAACTTTTTATTCCATTTTTGGTTCTATGATTTTCAAAATACATTTTCGTTTTACCTTTTTAAAATTTACAAACTTAAATTTAATTCAACTAGAATGAATTTTAATCAGGACTAATTTCTTAATCGGGCTCAAGTTAAGTGATTTTATATCTTTTTTATATTTATAAAATGAAATAATTTTCTAAGAAGAAAAATTGGACTTCACTTTTTAGCTGGGGGAAATGCCGAAATTTTTCTGTAGCGCTACGCACTTCATCGGCTCCCACGTCCACCTTCTTAATTTTCATTATAAATTCATGTTAAAATAGCCGATGTTAATAACACTCTCTGCACAAGTAGATAGACAGATATGACGGACGGTACATTTGGGTGTTTTCAATGTATTCTTCCGTTTGAAGTGTCATCTATGTTTCAAAGGCTTTTAAGATAAATTAATATTAATATATAGAGAGACAAAAACCAAACATTTTAGCAAATCTCATTTTGCAGTTAACAGATCACATTTACATATGTATGTACCACTGTGCGCATATGACTGCACCCAAAACGGAGGATCTGTTGGTTGTGTGAGTAGAGGGAGCTTTTAAATTTTTATTATGGTTGACAATAACATTATTGATGCTCATCGTTTGTTATACGAACAAGTAGCAAAATCGTTAATAGTTTTTGCAATCATATTGTAATACTATTGGCGTTAGTTATAATTTGTTTTATAGTGTTTGTTATTGTTGTTGTTTTATCATGTATGTAAATATGTACGTTATTTTTTTTCAATTCGACACAAATAAAAACAAATGTGTTTGTGTTATTTTTGATATGAAATGAAAGTAAAAGTTATGATATTATTTGTATGCTTGCACATACATATGTACGAGTATGTACATACATATTTATGCGACTGTCTGTCTGCCTGCTTTATAATAGTAAAAGTATTTTTTTTTATTATACAAAATTTTATAGTTGGAAAGCACGTTTTTGCTAGTCAATGAAAAAATAATAAAATCATATTGAACAAATAGATATTTTATTGTATGCAATTATGTAACAATTTATTAAAGTTTGTAATGAATTTTTAATCAAGGAGTAAAATTTCTTAATCGGGCGTAAATGTATATGGTCTTTTTCTATGCTTTATTATAGTACTAGAATAAAAGATTTCGTTTAGAGATTTAAAGTTTTAAACACTTATCGTTTGTTTACGCATTACTCCAACCACAATAAAAATTCCATAAATGTATGGATGTGTGAGGCAGACGCAACGCACAGTGAATCAAACACATCGAAGCTGCTAAGGAAGATGTAATAGTAATAATGACTACTAACTAAATATTATAAATATTTAATATTTGTTAAAGATTATCTACACCCTTGCAAAGTGAAGTTTTGTTTGAGGTTTCATTTGTACAATAATGATAGCGTGCAGTGTTTGATGCAAGGGATATTGCAAAAGAGGAAATGCAAAATATATTGTTGTATATATTTTATGCCACCAAAAAATGCACATACATACATAGATACACATGTATGTATATTTTTGCATCATTTGGGTTAAGCTCGCAATTGAAACTAAGGTCTGAGCTCTAAAGAAGGCGTCTGGTTGGATATATGACACGCAAAGCTTTGTGATGAGTAATGCAGGAATTGTTACTACAAAGAAGAAGAAGAAAAGGCAGTCCGTTACCTCCTCTTTGAGCGTTGGCGTAAACACTTAAGTAATAGATTTTTCGACATCTGGGCTATCTATGGAGAGTGCCACTATCCCAACAGCCATAATTATCAGAATATTGCACAAATGTTTAGTGTTCTTGAACCTTTGTACTCAACAATGGGTCATATGATCTCCGAGCGATTTTTTCTTCCTTGCGGGTCGACCTCCAACTTTTTTGCATATTTTATTTGTGTCAGCATAACATGTTACTTGCATGGTGCTATAAAGGGTTAACGCTTGTTCATTTTGTAGGGTTTATTATGTACGTTAATTTTAATTAAAATTTATAACCATAAGACATACAATAACAGCAACAACAACAACAACAACAGCAATAATGGCATTAATGTAAATTACTTTGCAAAGCATAAGGGCGTCCTTATGCATGTTGAAAACAAAACTAAACAAAAAAATATATAATTAAACTTTGCATATTTTCAACAGACATAAACATATCGTTAACTTAATATAGAAAGGCCCTCTCTCATAATTTTTTTTAAATCAAGATCGTACATTTTCTGATACGTTAGATATTCTCCTATCGAAATACATATACAAAACACTCGATATCAAAAAAATAATGAGTTAGGGTCTTTCTATATTAAGGTGATGATATACATATGTACGTAAAATGTAAATATGTATACACAACATTGCCCACCAAAGCAAATGTTCCGACTTTTTCTGAAGTCAGACTTTTAGTACCGAATTCGTTAAGACATTTCGATAGTTTCTCTGAAATTTTGTTTTAATAAAAATTTTTAAAATCATTAAAACTTTAATTTATAAGTTTTGTTTTAAATATGTAAATGTAATAAATTATAAAAAATAATTGTAATAAATAAAAAATGTAAGCATGTAATAAATATTCGTACATTTAAAATATTCCGACAACAGCAACATAAGGTTCCCAAATCGAGAGAGGCGTTTATTTTCATCGAATTATTAATAGTTGGTCTCAAATAAAATTATAAAAATTCTGAATAAAAAACGATGTATCCACTCAAAAAAAAAACGTCTGGTTTTAAAACTCTTAAGCTTCTAATTTACTTTTGATTTGTTTGAGAAATACAGAAGAAATCAAGAAGATCTCAAGGGGCCTTTTTTGAATGGAACACAGAATTTTTAAAAATAAAAAAATATTGTATTTTTCAACATTGTGTCTTTGAGCTCCAAACACTATGTCTAACATTTCTTAAATTTTTGTATGCCTTCCAAAAAATAAGATTTGTCGAGGTCATCAAAAAAGATATTTGTTTGTAAAATGATTTCATCGTTGCGAGCCAAATCCTGTTATGCTCAGCGATTTCTTTAGGTTTGGGAACAAGAAATAGCCACTCTGGCCCAAGTCTGGAGATTAGGCCAGATGAGGCAATAATTTGTAGTCTAATTCATAGATTTTTCACAGGGAAGCTGCACGTGTGTGTACTTTTGCATTGTCCTGGTGGAAAAGAACTTTTTCTTGGCCAAATGCGGTCGTTTTTTTAGATCCTCATTATATCGATCCAATAATATTCACGATTGATTGTTTTGCTTTTTTGAAGGTAGTTAATGTGGATTATGCCTGTGCATCCCAAACAGTTCCCATAACTTTATTGGCTGACAAGCCCAACTTGGCCTTCTTTGGCGCGTATCAACCCATAGAAACCCACTGCTTTGACTGCTGGTTGGTTTCTGGTTTCTTATGATGGATTCACATTTCATCCACAGTTATAAAACAGTGTAATAAATTATTGCGAAGTTCTTACATGATTGCGTTTGTGATAGTTTGTGAGCAAACGCAGCAGTCATGTTTGCGGAAAGCTTTCTCATATGCAAGTTATCATTCAAATTTTAAATCAATGAGCGTGCCTATGGTTTCCACACTATACAATATCACTTTCAATTTCTAATCGGTCAAGATTATACCCTGAATTTGTCTCAATTGTTTCGTGTAAAGGCCTCAACTGGGCGTTCAGAATGTTCGGCATCTCCCGTGCTTGTACCGTCACAAAGAAATTCAGATCACCACTTTTTATACCGTTGGATTTATAAAGCTTAGCTTTGGTCTTAGTAATTCTTTTCTCCGCAAAATTCTTTTCTCCGGTATTCTGCTTTCAATGGCTGTCGAACACAAACTAAGTCACACAGTTTGTTCATATTTTGACTGGAGTCAACTGACGTTTGTTGTCCCTTCAGTTAAAAGGCGGGAAATTAAAAACCACCACGGACTCATTGATGCTTCTTAACTTCAGGTTTTTTTATTTATAATTTAAATAGTCAAGATAATTAATAGGCATATTTTGAAAAAATTTCGTTTCTAAACGTTTCAAATTTGTATAAAAAAAACGAAAAAAAAACGTTTCAATTTAAAAAATTTGGCCATAAGAATATTTTAAGAATTGTACTGAAATCTAAAATCTATCATTCGGTCAGCAATTATTCTTAAATCGGCATTAATTTGAACGACTGAGCAAAAATGCTTAAGAGTGACTTTCTAAGTCATGTGATAAAATATTCAAATATTCTAACTTGTGCTTGTTAGATATTTCATTTAAAATGTGCGTATTAGAGATGAGCATTACCGTGATTTTTATATAGCTGTTCTTTTAAACTGTGTTCAGTAACAAAAAACTAGCAATCTAACCGTTCCAAATATTGCATATTGTCGTAAAAGATGCAGAGAGACAATTAAATTGCAATCACAAAAATGTGAGAGCTATACATACATAGTTGCCAGAAAATATGATTTGACATGATTTTACGTTTTTTTGTCGGTAAATAATTAACATGGTATCTTTATTTACTGTAAATGAAAGAACTATATTTCAAAAACCTGTTACTGTTAAATTCAGTTGCATTTATGATTAATGATTCTTCAATAGCTGTGAAAAAGTAACAGGTATAAATATATTGCTCATCTCAACTGCGTACTCTTGACTTGTTCTTTATGGAGTGGCACAGAACAACAGTGAGTAAATAACTTAAGAATATGCGTAAAATAATAATAAAAACGATGTGATGACAATATAATGGAAACGAAACTAATAAAGAAGAAATCATAAAAAGCAAATCGATTAATAAATAAGTAAAAAGGTGAAAGATACATACAACTTTATGTACATATATGTATGTTATTCTTAAAAACATAAATTGTTTTTTTTTTCAAATATATTCAAGTAAAGTTTATTGAATTTCTTGCCTGCGAAAGACTTAAGTTTGCCAACATTTAACATTTTTCAAGCTTTTACATTTTTCTCTGTACTGAAAGCTTTTTTTGTAATCATCTTTTGTTAGAAATTTGCAGCAGCAAGTATTAAAAAACATGTCGGAAAATATTCATATACATAAAAGTTAAAAAGACACAAAAATTTATGAGGCCTTTGTATTTTTTCATTACCGCTTTTAGTTGCGATTTTTCTCGGTTTTTTTGTATTCTTAAAATCAATTTCTCAAACTTTATAAAAAAAAACTCAAATAAGACTTCTTTTAATTCCGTAATATTTCTTAAAAAGTAAAAAGACTTCCCACGATCTAAAAGTATGATATTGGAAGATGGACCGGTGAGTATTTGCTCACTCACTAACGAGACAAGTAAGTTTTTATGTCACGCTGATTTGATTGGTCCTTATGTATGATGAAATAAATTGCTAACAATTATAAATATTTAGTCCTAAATTCTCAAACAAGTATTTATAAAAAAGAAATAAAAAAAACCGACTGGGATCAACTTTGAACCGTTAAATATCCTAAACGGTCACTCGAAATGAAAAATCATAAGAGAACCCTAAAGATGATTTTAAAATACCTGTCGAATGATGCCTATTTTGATATATTTCGAGGAATTTTTATTTTTTCGTATCTACAAAATGGCGTCTGTTGGCCGCCATATTGAATTTTGACAACTGACAAATCTTTAGTGACACTACCGGAATTAAGATAAATCGATTGACGCAAGAATTATCAAAATCAGTCCACGTATTTGGTTTATATAACTCCCAAAAAGAACACACATCCATGCATAAATACATAGACTGATAAACACAATACCCTTCTTTGCATTGCGCAGTCAGGTAAAAAAAACACTTTTGCCATTAAAATTTGTCGTATTTTTTTTTACTTGCTGCTTCTAAATTGAGAGAGCTTTTATTATAAGAGCTTTTATTATAATTTTTTAATTTATATTAGCAGTTCCACAACTTTATTATCATGAAACAATCAGTTCTACTCACTCAAGCAGAATTGCATTTGTGTGTCATACACTTGTTGATGACCGCTCAATCACTTTTGTCAGGTGAGAGATGCCCATCTCACCACTATAAACACCTACATACATATCAGCGATGCCAACTTAGTGCTTTTTGACACTATTTTTAGTGCTTTTTGAAGACTCAAAACGCCAAATATTTAGCGTTAGTGTCAAACTAAGAAAAAGCGCAAAGTAGTGCTATTAAGAAATTTTTTTGTATTTATTAAAATTTCTTTAATAAAAACATGCTGTATTTATTTTTTCATTGTTAAGCATATCTTTTCCGTCTGATATATTTCATTAACGATGTTGATACTCTTGTCGAAATAGAGAATAGCTTAGAAAATATTAAACATTATTAAATTCGTATTATTCTTAAATTCATATTAACTTCGCATTGTTATTGTCACGTTAGTGCCCTTTATGCTTTTTAGATCTTAAAATTACGCTTTATAGTGCTTCTTTTAAATTTTGATGTGCTGTTAGAGTCAACAAATTTGGCATCACTGCAACATATACGAGCTTTTATCAGTGCTGCCATTGTGGCGTTTTTATTTTTGTCTAAGTCCTCTTAAAGAGAGTTTTCTCTACGTTTATAAATCAATGAAATAAACGCATGCAATGAAAAAAATAGTATGACTAAGCAAAACAGCTGACTCCGAAAATTATATTTTCCCTCTCTCTTATTTTTCAATCCCATGGATTTTATAATTGGAGGAATTTATTTCGGGATTTATGAATACTTTAATTGAGCTGCATATATTAAGTGGTATAGTTTTCAATATTTTATAAGAACAAATTTTGGTTATGTAAAATTGATGTGTCAGTTTTCAAACTTCTTAAAATATTGTTAACTTTGAGTTTTACTTATATCTTGTTATTTTTATTACTTGTAGGGATTTTGAGTAGTAGGAAAACTAAATATAAAAACCAAGAGCTCAAATAAAATTATTTCAGGACTTTGGTTGGTTGTGCTTTTGGCCAACAAAGAACACTGGCAAAAATAAATGACTTGAAGTTATGAGGTTAAAAATTTTTTAGAATTTCAACTGTTTTAGCCAAAGAAAATTGTTTATTGTTTATACATGTTACAAAATGTTGATTTTATTCATGTATAAATATTTCAGGAGAAGCTGTAGATATTTTTATATTTTTAATGTTTTAATTAATTAACTATTTTTTATAAATGGAAAAATTTATCATGATCTTAACGAGATATCGTATTTCCCACTGCAAAAATTTTAATTGAAGTTTGAGCGCTTTGAAATCTTGCTACTGTAACATATAAGGGGGCATCATCACATGATACGATTTCCATTAGAGAGTGTTCTATTTCGATCTGGAAAAGCATCTGACATCAGCTGTTTTGGCAACAAGAGCGGTAAAAGTATTAAAAAAATAGGTTAGATCAGATACTATCAAATATATAAATTTTAGAGAAAAAGTTTCAAATTGTAAATTGTCAAAATTTGCGAGACAATCTGACAATTCAGACATACAGAAACATATCGTGTGAAATTAGCTTAAGATTTGCGGGCACTTTTATGCAAGAGGACATTTCTCACAGTTGCTTTTGAAAAAAACACTTTCTGTTAATTTTTATAAAAATTGCTTTTTATTTCAGATTTTTTTCTCACTGTACTTTCCTCATTTTGCTTTTAGAATTGATTTTTTTACAAACACATGCAGACATATATTTTTATATTGTCCGTACTTTAGCTCATTTCTTATTTCTTTATTGTTCTATATAATCGTATGTATGTATGCATATGTGCAGAATATATGAGTAGTATACCCTTTTAGTTTTGTGCACCGACAGCAATCGAGAAACGAAGAGCCAGGAAGACATTATTTATTAGTACAGTATTCAGCACACTCAGCCACGAGTACACTTAAATGATATTTTGAGTGAAAAAGGTAACTTCTGCTGCCCAGCAAAAAAAAAAATAGAATTAAATATATTAAAATTAAATAAAAAACCAAGGATCTCCATAAGGTTCAAAGCTAGCGATACGAACTTATTGAAAGTAGGGATAACTTCAAATAACCTTAACATAAGGCGGCCCCAAAATAAGCAGACCTAACAAAAAAAAATAAATAAAATCTTTTTTTATTTATCCACATAATCTCTTTTTAGCTGATACAGTTTTCTTAGAAATATGTATTTGGTATAAATTATTTAGAATTTATTTTAATCACGTAAATTTTTTTTCATATTTCATTTTTTCGCCAAAGGTGAAAAGAACCCTATTGTTTTTGCTACGCTATCCGTCCGTCACAGGCTATTTTCTCGAGAGCCGTAAAAGCTACGGATCTGAAATTAGTACAGCGTATGTAGAACTTTAGCTGCTACAACAACAAATACATGACAGTTAAAAATTAAAGGGTGTTCCAAAACGAGCAACGAAACTTTTTACAATCCCATGTAATATACATACAATTGTATGCACACAGAGAAAACAGATTCGTTGAGAAAACCGAATTTGCTGCTAAACGAATTTTGGCGGCTGCACGAACTACATAGAATTCTGGTATAACTACTGCAATTTTCATCCACCATACCACCATATTTTAATAATAACCCTTAACCAAATAGTTGCAACAACAGTAGTTAACATTATGGAATTTGAAATAAAAGTTATTCTTGCTACCGAAAATATGGTTATTATAACTAAAACAATATCATAATTGGTACCTGTGAAATAAAAATTGATCTTCCTTGCTGAAACAAAAATAAACAAAAACGCAAATAAAAATACAAGATTTAAGAAATTTATTATTTGACATGTTGTCATAAGTTTATTTTAATTGAAATTTACTTCCTGCTGGTGAAGCATGTTTATATGCATTTCTTCAACTACACATTTTAAATAGCCACAAACCTGTTATCTTATGCACAGACTTTCAAAAACCATTTGGGAATTCACAAATCATAATATCTTTGAAAATTACAAAAGTTCATTTTTTAATTTTCTGCTATAAACTATGATAGTAAACTCAACCTCCAACTGATAGAAAGTGTTTATTTTAACGATAATATAGAACCACAATTTTTTTGTTGCCAATACCAAAAGTTGGTAGTAAAATCCAATTCATATTTTATTCTGTTGTGTTAACCAATAAGTTAATTAGTCATGACAAAAGCATACGGTCGGTTGATGCAACCAATTTAAGAATTGTCAGAATCATAGATTTGTTACAATTATACCCTTATGGCAATGAACATGGATTGTGTTTTGGATTAATAGAAAATTGATAGCGTGAATTGAAATATAGTTAATGCAAATAATATTTTATTGGCCTAACCATTTTTCAACCGATCTTTTTTCTGGGTGCATAGACACTTGAAGTTTGTAAATTTAGTACAGACTACAACAATTAATACTAAAATTTAACCCTACGTCTCCATGAGCCATCAATTCGGACATTACATGGACATGAAGCCGGCAGAGCAACTCTTAAAAATTCGTCAACTTCATTGTTGTGGTAAACACCGGCGATGTCCATGTTCAGACATATCAAAGTATTTACCAATTTTGTTCGCTCTCTTTTCTTTCTATTGCAAATGGTTGCGAACGGCAAATCTTATTGTTGCTTGGGCATTGATGTCACAGCATGGACGAAAGTTGGACATAAGCAGTCTCCATTAGCCATTTGCGATGTCCGACATGATGCCCATACCGTGTTCATGGCTAGTGGATACTTCTAGTAAAACATTCTAAATTAAAGGGTGTTCTATAAGTCAATGTAATTTTGACAACTTGCTGTTTATGGAAAGCCGTAAAAGGCAAACTCTTGAAATTTCCAAAAACGGTAAAACTAAAAAATCCCAAAATTATAAAATCGCCAAACCGAAAAAATCTCCAAAAACCGAAAAAAATTGCCAAAATGAAAAAGCGTCACATAAAAAAATTTAAAAACTAAAATAAATCGGCAAAACCCGGAAAAATGGCCAAAATGAAAAATTACCAAAAACAAAAAATCACAAAAATAAAAAAATCACGCAATGAAAAAATTCCAAAAAAAACCAAAGGTATTTTATAGGTTTCGTAGCAATCAAATGAGTAGAATGTCATACAATTTAAATAAAAAATTGTGGTCGTTTCGCCACCGCCCACTTTTTTACAATATGAAGCCAATATGAAGCTGTACTCTTCCATACAAAAAAATTTTTTACTATTGGTTTAAAATGTACCGAGTTATAAAGTAACACCCCCCAAAAAAATAGAGACGAATTTTTAATCTCCTCCTTTTTTTTAAGTCGGTTGAAAATTAAGCATATTTCTATTTATTTTTTTTGTTGCTGGGTACACTAAATTTTATAGATGTGAAAAATTCAATAGCAATAGAAATTGCAGCTGAAAAATATTCATTTAAATAAAGTGTTTTAAAAATTTCTTTTGAAAATAAAACTTCCATTGAAAATTAACCCCCCATATTCATAAAAAAATAAAATGAATTCGAAATTGATTTTAGGAAAATTTCGTATGGAAAATTTGAAATAAAATACATTTCAAATTCCTTTTTTAATTTTATGAATATGGGGGTAAGTATTTTATAGTTTTTTTTATTTATTTTTTATTTTTTTATAATTAAGATTTGCTATAATTTACAATTGTTTTTGTAGTTAAAATTATATTTAACTAGCATTAAATTTGTTTAATCGCAAATGAATTAGTGTTGATGCGTGGATGCTTGTTATTTTGCATATTGGACGTTTGAGTGTGTGTGTGTAAAATGGTAACCTCCCAGCGGGAACTAGAAGGAGTAGGGATGCCTTCTGGAAGGCTTCTGACCACCTTCTTTTGGATGTAGAAGGCCTGCTCGCTCCAATCCATACTCATATCTTTTTTACAAGCGTTGTCATTGCGGAGTAGGCCTTCTGTTCTTGCTTTTTTCGCCAGAGTTTCTGGAAGGTCTTCAAACTAATAGATTTGGTTTTTGCCCTGGTAAAAAACAAACCAAAACATGTTACTCCTTCTATTCTTCTTCTCATAGAAGCGAGTGTGGAATGTGTATCCTATATTTTATGCGAAAGAGTCCTTTAATAAGGCCTGCACCAAGAAGGTCCTCTGAGTTGTACCGCTGGGATATTATGTGTTTAAGGGTGGGTTTTTAAAGCAAATAATGTCAATGCATATGTGCGTTTGTATTTGCTCAGAAAAATAAAGGAGCATGCACAACGTGTGTGTGTATATAACTATGTACATCCATTACGTTTGTATACGCGCCCATTCGTAGAAAGAAGCAAGCACTACAAGTTCTTCCGTCACGAAATATTTTGTGTTTTACTCGTATACCGGCAATAACTTAAATTTATTGCCAACAGTGTTGTTTAGCGTCTGCTTTAGAACATGTTGCTGTTAGTAAAGCATTTTAAAAATCCCTCATGACTTAAAAGTTCTTGTAAGTGGTCTTGTGCAGGACTTTAGAACTAATGCGAGGGTATAACGGGAAAGTCAAGCACACATAGCCACTCCTTTCTCAATTTCAACCTCACGTAATGTCTAAAAAACGTGGTGTCCCCTGTCGCGCTATCGAGGTTCTGACGACCGACCTTGGGCGAAAATTGTCTAACATCTTGTATGCGCTAAGTATCTACACATGTATTTCTGCCCTCCTGGTGGCGACGTTGGCAGCCTCAACACCAGTATCGGACGCTATTGTCTAATAAGGCGTACGTCTTCAATATAAACCTTATTAATGAAACCGTAAAAATAATGCAAACGAATAAATAACTTGTTTGCATTGTGTAAAATAATATTGAAACTTTTCCAATGTTTCCATTTGGAACAACCTTTCGTCATATGACGAGAAATTTGTTTGATATATATACAGCCTTCGGCGATAGTCCAACTTCAGTGTTCTCCTGAAGTCGGGAGATCCTTCCAAATTATTACTAAAGTACGAGTAAATAATTGCCGCTTGTATTCATTCACCAGAATTATTCGTCTTGCATTTCCATGAAACCTTTTCTGAATTCTTTTTATACAACTTTTCCAATATTTCTTGGCTTAAACTCTTTTTTTTTAATAAGATTTAATGCTGCTTCTGATGCAAATGCTCCTTAAACATTTTTAAAATTGTGGCAAAATTTTTAATGTTCAGTATTCTTTTTTTTAATGTATTCCTTTTTGTTTGTTTTATTGTTGTTCCTTTTTAGGGCTAAAGCCATTAAATATACAGAGAGGCAATAAATCATGGACGTTAAGCTGTATTTTTTTAAGTTATTTTTTTTGCATTTTTATTGTATTCTTATGTCTACTTGGGTTTTCGTTGTTGTTGCCAATATTTATGTTGTTGTCTTTCGACTTCATAATGATTTAAAGTTTATGCTTTAAATTTCAAGATAAACAATATTTTATAAACATTTTGGCTTTTAGTTCTTTGGTTTCATTTTTTTCTGCTCATAAAAAACCGTTTGCAATATTTATTGCTATTGAGGAAAATAAAAAAGGACTTGTTTTTAAGTGAAGCTGTATTAAGATTTTTTGTTATTTGATTTTCTTTTTTATTAATTAAATGCAAATTTATTTGAGGTATTTTTAAGTTAATCTATTGTAGAGAAATATTTCATTTATTTATTTATTTAGCTTATTTTAGCTTAATTTATGGCTTTTAGATAAATAACTGATAAATAGTATTAAGAGACTTTATTTGAGCTCGTACATACACACACACATACATACATACATACATACATACATATGTATATATTAATAAATGCAAAAACATGCATACAAAAAAATGGTCTATTCTGCATAAAAAGTTTAGTTAGTAGTCGATAGTTACGAGTATTTAAATCAAAGATATGTATGTACATATGATGGATGTAAGTTAAAAATGTAATAATATACAGTCGACTCCGCTTTACTGGAAATAACCAAAACCCAATTACTTTTTAAAATTATCCGATTTTTTTACTTTAAAACGTAGTTCGGATTTCTGAAATTTTTTACAGTTAAGCGTACTGCTTACAATCAGTATAATATCGATCAGTATAAATCGATTTCTAATAAATAAATTTGTCAATGTTTATTTTTTCACTAAAGCGAATTAAGTTTAATATAAAACGTCATTGTAGGATTCCTTTTGGTTTTCAGTAATATGATATTTTCAGTAAAGCGATGTTTCGCTAAAGCGAAGTGAATAAGACTAGCTGCATCTAAAATCAGTTCGGGGATATTTTCAATTGTTTGCTGACTATTTTATATTTTTAGTGTAATTTTTTTGGCAACTTTCTTTTTTGCAAAACTGTTTTTGGCAACTCAGCTGTTTTCGTGTATCATGTTACTATTAAACATCTTTAGCTTAGTCTTAGCCATGACACAACTTACAACTGAACAACGCTTGCAGATCACTACATTTTATTGTCAAAATTCATGCTCGGTTAAGAAACTGCATCGTGCACTTCTTCCATTTTATGGTCAGTTTGGAGGACCTTCTCAGGCGCTTATTTGGAATCTTGTGACTAAATTCAGCATCAAAATTAAACTATTGAGAGCCACCAATACGCGTACGTAGAGTGCTGAGAGAGGAAAATAATACAGCTGTTTCCGCGAGTTTTGTTGATGCACACAGAAATAAAATACCAATAAAAAATCACCATGCCAAAACATTGATTCAAATTTATTCAAATCACATTAAGTTTACAAGAAATAATATGTTGTTTGATTGTGTTCGTTATTTGCTTTGTTCATATCCTCAAATTTTTTTTTTCCTAAATACAAGTGAAAAAAATTTCTAAGTTAAAGTAATTTTTTCTAATTTTAAGTAAAGTTTTACAAAAATCTAATAAAAATTACTTAATATGAGTAAAATATAAAAAGTTCATATCCTCAAAAATATTTCATAAAAATACACAATAAATTTTTCACATTTCAGGAAATCTTTACTGACTTAAAGGAAATATTTACTAAGAGTAGGAAAATGGTTATAAACTGAAGGAAATTTTATATTAAGGACTAGTCAATTCGTATTAAATCAATAAATAAATTTTAGGAAATGAATTACTCCTGATTAGTTCATGAAATTTGACTAACTTAAAAGATTTAAAAAGGTATACTAAATTTGAGGAAAATATTTACCAGTTTTAAGTATTTTTTGTTTGAATTATAGAATTTATTACTAATTTGCATTTAGCAAAAAATCTAAGTAAATTTTTCATATTTTCGAGGAATATTTGAACTTGAAATTTATTTTTTTGTAAATAATATAAAATTTTAAAACTCAATAATTTCAATGCTTATTCAGGTTGCCTTGTTAGGCAGTTGGTTAGAGTGCTTGCCTAACAATCAGAAGGTTGCTGGTTCAATACTTGTCTCCTCACAAGGAATTTATATGTATGTATGGTGAATTATAATTAAGAATATAATATGAAGATATAATAAATAACATATCATTTGGTATAGAATTTAATTAAAAATAAAAATAAGTACCAGAATTAAAGACAAAATAATAATTGGAAAATTTATTAAATTTAAGATCAAAGACGAAACAAGTTTTTTGCAAAGCTCTGAATTTTAGGGGAAAATTTTACTTAATTTTAGGAAAATTTTACTTAAATATGAAAATATAATCACTATAAACTAGTTCATTAATGAACTAGAAATTAAGTAAATATTTTACTGGTTTCAAGTAAAAAACAACTTTGGCGCCATACGACAACTTTTTTTTATTCAAATTTAGAAAATTTTCCAAAGTTTTAGTTCATTTTTTTTGAGTGTCTCTATAGTGGTTAAGACCATACGATGGTGGACGCTTTCGTCTTTGAGTTATTGTTGAATTCGGGGGGAATGACGTGTGTTGTTCCATCACGATATACTCGAAAGTCCTTCCGGATGTATCCTGGCGAGGAGTGCTGTGTGAAGAGTTGATCGTTTGTTTGCTGCGGTAAGTGATATGCCGTCAGGAATTGATTGGTCAGCAGCATATTATACCGTCTCAAGGCAAGCATCTTAGTCTTTTGGTGAAGTTGTTCAACATTTGTCATCTTTACACATTCGGTGGGGAATATTTGAATATTTTGCCACTAGATCTCACTAAGGGATAGTGTACAGATTTAGGCAACGTAGTGGCCGATTGAGTGACCGATGGCCTTAAATGTGACGGTGATTATTTACTTATCCATGCATGACGAGGTGTCCGCTAATACCTTCAGTACTCTGTTCCTTGATTTCACTTTCTGTTTCATAACTGTGGCATGTGATGCGAACTACAAGAGACTGTCAAAATTCACTCCCAACATTTTCGAGTTCTGCATCATAGGGATACGATGGTTGAGATACCTTCGATTGTGATGTCCAATTGAGTTCTTATTTTTTCGTCCTTCTAGGTTCCATTCTTTTAAGAAGTCTGCAATTCTCATGACGTTTACACTCAGGCCAGATGAGAGAATAGTATAACTTACGAATAGAACAATTTTCTATTGAATGTAAAAAGAACCTTATTTCTTCTGCTACAGTCTATCATAGAGGTACCTTGCAATAGTAGTATTACTTCAACTTAAAAGTTTCAAGATTCAGGTAAACAGCTTGAAATGCTAATGCATTTCAATTTCATTAATTAACTTTGAGAAGCTTGTTTAAAAATAAGCATCAGAAATTAGGGAATACGGCTGAATATTGCAATTAAAACCAGATGTGGCAATAAATATTTAAGTCTAACACAAAAATCCACATTCGTTATTTTTAGTTTGAAGAATTTTAGTACGATTTTAGTCACAGACAAACCAAATACTTACATACATACCAACATATACGAATGTAGATATTTACTCGTATGCAAAAGCAAACAACCTGTGTATCTTGTATTAATTTTTAATCATTCCGCCGTAAGTCACGAATATATTTAGAACAAAAACTTATAGCTATTTGAAAAACAAAAACATTAAACAACCACTCAACACCATGGTCAGACACATATGTATAAAAAAAATAAAACTCTTTAAACATTTTTTTAAGTTTGATGAAGGGTTTCAAAATAATATTTCTGATGTTTTCAGGATTTATTTATTTATTTTTTATTTTTTTTTGTAGCAGCACCAGCTGGACGTTTTGAAAAGTTTGTAAACACAAAAGCTGACAGCTCAAAAAATTTACACACACACTCGCGTGCACATACATATGTATGTGAAAACTTTTGCCATAAGTACAAAAAACAACATTTCCATTATTGTAATTATCATTAGGAATAAATGTATGGTATGTGTACATACATGCATTTCGTATGTCAGCAACATTGAAGAGCATAAAAATAGCATAAGAAAACTTACTTTCATTTAAAAGGTTAAATAATATCGTTTTATTTCACTCTTATATTAGGAACACAACTGGCATAAACGACGAATTTTCGGCCAAAAATAAAAAATTGTGTGCACGAAAATAAACTCAATCGTGGGGCCTGACGAAATTCGCTATACGCGGCGATCTTTGTAATGGATTTATTTCTATTTCTTATGACGGTGAACGATGCCCACAATATGACAACTTTTGGTTTGCATCGAAGTCCTCGATTTCGATCGACAACTCGAGCGAGTCGACAACAAGTCAGTCATTTTCGTTCAGATATGCGGCGGATAATAATCGAGTTGTTGATCACCAGGAGGCTTATTCTGATTTGCGATGCGAAAATCAATGCGAGGCGAAAATACATAAATGCGAACAATTGCTATTCTGTACTGCGATATTCGCAAAGTTTTTTGCTCGTATGCAAAAACGATTGTTAAAGTTAAAGCATGCATTAAAACCGGTTTTGACGTACAAAATTCGTTTGTTAAACCAACCTTAAGTTAACCAACTGTTTTTGGGTTTGTTTTTAATCGCATTTTAAATGCGAAAAGGTAGCAAGTAGGTATTCTACATTGCGAAAACAAATGTCAAATTCGCAAAATTTATTCGACAACAAAATTGCATTCGCAAATTACATACATGTAAGTGAAAGATAATATTTTATTTATTTATTCATCATATATTTATTATTTAATTCAGGAAAGCAAGCAATAAGACCACCAAACAGCGTCAATTTGAAATAATGATCGAGTTTATGAATCAGTACAGCCAATTCGCAAGAGGCCATTTGAAAACACAAAATGCACGTCAGTCGGCAAATACTTTGTGGCAAAGGTTAACTGAAGTACTAAATATCAATGGACCACCTATTAGAAAAGCTGCAGGATGGAAAAAAGTATGAAATATATAAACCAAATAAAATATTAGACTTCAACTTTAATTTTAATAGGTTTGGGCTGATTTTAAAGTACACACCAAAACAGAAGCTTAGACTAAATAAAACCGACATTGGCAGCAATGGCGGTGCCCCATGAAGATATAATCCACTGTCTCCCTTAGAAGAGAAAGTGGTGAAATTGTTAAACATGACGGCTTCCGTAAATAGATTACCGGGCGCACTTTTCGTCGGGCAAACAACAGCTTTTTCATTCAAGCTTATAATATCGGATTTGCTTCTAAGCAATCTTCTCTGTATACTTTCATTTTGCTCGTGCCCTTCTTCATCGTCGAACTACAGTGCCACAGAATCCATTTTTATTTTTTTTTCTTATAGAATTTCCAAACAAAATTTATTTATTTTTAATTTGACGTTTGTTGACACTGACGTTTATTTGAGCAGCATTGCCCACGATTGGAAATAAATTGCGAGTGCGATTGCGATTGCGAAAGTCTAACATAATACCAATTTTATTTCGCATCGTCTTTCATTTGCGCATCGCATTGATTTTTGCATAGTAATTCAGAATAAGCCTCCAGACCTTACATCGTTAATAAAATAATTCATTTACTCATTGTGATATTAATATATTGCCCCATTAAAAATCCCACAAATTAAATGCTGGTTTGAAAATAAAAATCGCTGCAATTTGAAAAGTTTAAATACTTGAGAGTTCCAATTAAGAATAGTTTGACTAAAGTATTTGATTGTTTATTTAGAAATATCCTATATTAAATCTTTTTAATAAAAAAGTCAAAATTTTTTTTTACTTTTCCCCATGAACCTGCCTTTGTGTTGAAAACTGTGAAGAAATCATCTCTTGTGTCTGTTTTTAAGGGGTGTAATGGTACTGCATGACAACTGAGGGCCAGATTTGCAGTCATTAGTTAATTATTACTAGCTAACACTTCATATTCACAGTGCATTGTTAAACTAAAGTTCGTAATATGAGAATTGAATGGTAATCCTACTAAACTATTAAGTTTAAATGTTGGCAACTCTACTATAGCATATGGTTTTTGTTTACATTTTTTATATTTTTTTAAATGGATAAAACAGTGATCGCTCGTCTAACTTTACCGTGCAAGATATTGAATTAGTGCTGAAATTTATTCGAAAAAAAAACCAAAATATAATAGAAAATAATATAAAAGAATGTGTCACAGCTAAAAACAAAGAAGAAGATTAACAAAGAAGAAGAAAGATTAATAAAACAACAATACTAATAAAGTTTACAAACAAACCAGCTGTTCTCTAACTATTTCTTAACCAATGACATTTGGCAGTTTAACTAATGGTAATCAAAGAGCTGTGAATCAAATATAATTGGTTATACTATTACTATTAGTTATCTAATGACTGTGAATTAGCGGGCCTAAGGCATATGATTTCATATCATGGTTGTTTCAAAAACACGAACATAATCACATTATCAGTTCAAGTTATTGAGCGTAAAAAAGTCAACATTCAAATGATAGAACTTTGGCGATCAAAATCATTGTATTTTTATTTTATTTTAAATATTTTTTTTACAAAACACATTTCATTAAAGTTAAATTTGAATTATAGAGAAAACTATATCGTATTGGCGATCAAGTTGGCATTCAAATAATTTGAAATTGCATACTAAGCGATGTAATTTTGTATTTTTTTCCAATTTATTATCAAGGGAAGTGGGAAACAGCTCAGTTTATAGTGAGTTTCAACTTAAAGAGTTCCAAATTAGCAAGAGCCGACTTTACACTGAGAGAAAAGCCTTCGTAAATGCAATGGTTTTTTACATTATATTTACGATTTTGTCATTATTTTTAAACCAATGCAACGCTTCATTCGTATTATGAAAATTGTTTCATTAGCTGGAAAAATGTCATATATACAACGAAATGTTTTCATTCATGTAACGACATGTTTTTTTTTACTAAGCAACATACATTTTCATATTTAAAATGAAAAATTTAGTCATTGCAATGAAACTTTTTTAGTTTATACAATGAAGTTATGTCAGTCTTATATTTTTTGAAACGAACTATTTCATTAAATTAACAAAATTTTTCATGTATATCATGACAATATTTTATTACCGAGACTAAAAATATCATTTTTTGATAATATCGTATCATTGTGTTAACAACATAATTCATTGTTGTAATGACTCTGATTCATTAATTTAATAATATTAATTGTTTAACTTACATGTGTACATTGGCACAAACATCAGAAAAAAGTTTGTGTTATATATATAATTGGCTTCCCCGGCCAAGATTTGAACTTGGAACTCGTCGCGTGGTAGTCAACGAGCTTACCGCTGCAGCCACAACAACCTCAAATATTATTTCAATACACACTAAATACATATACATATACCATCATTAATGAAATTTTAATTCAACATTATATATTTGATCTAATTAATTCAACATTATTTAATTTATTTGTTATAACTTACAAATATATATACATACATAAATATATTTGAAAAAAAAAAATATTTTAACTAATTTTCCAGGATTCGAACCTGCGACTACAAGGATAGCACACTGCTCACTGGCCAGCAGCAGGAAGTTTGTTTCATTGTTGTTACGAAAATATTTAATAAAAAACTATAATTTTCATAACTATAAATTAATTACAATTGTTGTTTGATACTTTGAACTTCTTTTATGTTATTTAAGCAATTTAAATTTTTTTTTTATAAATTATAGAAAAACATGTATTTAAGTTTTTCATTGCCCGAATGAGAATTATTTCGCAAAATTTTTGATGCTACGATTAATGAAATTGGAATAAATATAATGTTATGTTGCATTTTATTAATGAAATTTGTCGTTGTATTAATGAAAGGGGTTTAACGAAACGGTTTCATACCCGTTTCGAAGTATTTTTCTTGCAGTGTAAAGCCGTTAATTTTTTGGATGAAATTGTGGAGGAGCACCAGGTGTCTCGCAAACACTTGTGAGATAATTTAAATGTTTTGTTTTACTTTCTTCTTTTGTCGACAAAGATAACACAATTGCCTGATTTTGACATTTGTCATCGCATGATAACTGTCTCACATTAATCATCGATCGATTTGTAGTGCTATACAAGTTTAAAGAGTCCCAAATCAGCTGTTTGTCGTCAAAAATTATTGTGAACGACAACGTACCATGTCATTTGCTTGGTATTTAGTTTACAAGTGTTTTTTTATAGTAAATAAAGTTACATTTAACTTTAAAATAGTTTTATTTCTATTTTATAGCATTAAAAAAAAATATAAAATATATAGTTCGCTATAGATACATACATACATGTTTTTTGTTCCGTTTTTTTAATTAATTTATTATGTTAATAATTAATTTTCCTAACTATATTTTGAATATGGTTACACTATTGTTGTCGTTTCCATTATGCATTATGCATTATGCTAAAAGAACACTCGACTTAAAATACAGCTAGCTGTAGTTGTCGCCTTGTAGCGAGCTACTTAATTATTATTGAAACGGTAGCCCCATCATAAGCAGCTGATATTAGGATAGCTTAGGATAGATATTTCCCGGGGAATATTTAGAACTGCGCTAAAAGTGTTAATCGAAATTCGTTGTATTCTTTGCTTTAAGCGTGGAAAAGGTGTTCAATATTAGAGTAAATATCCTCTAAAGTGCTTAATTTTTTGTCTCTCCTTCTAAACATTCATATATACATACTAGCGACCTGCACAATACTATTAATAAGACATTTCAAGACATGAGAGATTTTTCAAATGCTTTACTATAGC
The DNA here is from genome assembly GCA_905220375.1 of Tachina fera. Classification (NCBI taxonomy): domain Eukaryota; kingdom Metazoa; phylum Arthropoda; class Insecta; order Diptera; family Tachinidae; genus Tachina; species Tachina fera. The sequence continues at coordinate 46,238,905 of LR999964.1, read as the reverse complement.
GAAGTATTAAAAAAAATAAACGCTAAACAACACTGTTGGCAAGACATTTGTTTCAGTTGTTCGTGTTTCCAACAGTGTTGTTTAGCGTTTGTTTTAGAATATTTCCCTGTAGTAAAGCATGTGAAAAATCTCTCATGTCATGAAAGATCTTATAAATGGTCTTGTGCAGGACACTAGTACATACATATATACGAACACGGCTAGTCTAAAGGTTTTCTCCTGAAGAGGTTTTCCTTTTAAAACTTAATGACCATTTTTGCAACTTTTTTTTTCGTTCTGCATGTTGCTGCTGCTCACTCGTATTTGCCATAATACTATGTTTTCGTCAAGAGGCAGAAAAAAGTGCTTTGGTTAAGAATTTGTATGAGTGTGCTTAAGTATTTCTCAGGAAATTATATTTGATTACTACTTTTAGTTGGTGTTTATTTGAATTTTGTTTTTGTTTTTTGCTTCTCTAGTTTTTGTTGTTTTTTTTTTTCATTCTAAATTGTTGCACGCTTGAACGAATAGTGCAAATTTGTTTGCAACGGCTACAAATTGTTCTTTTACTTTTTGTTACTTGCCAAAGTGTTATTGACTTTAAACTTGACCAAACTTAAAAGTACATTGTACTTTTTGGCGTTCCATCCACAATATGTTGTTAGGTTTTCTTTGTTGCACTGCTACAATTTAAATACAAAATGTTGTTTGTGCAAAATTAATATTTCTCAATAATTTATTGGTGTGTGTATGTGTAGGTATTGCCTTTGAGCTTCTTTTTTTCACTAAAATTCTATATTGATTGCATTTGTCAAGAGTCTTTGGAAAAGTTAATGATATTGTTGTGTCGGTCGCATTTGATAACAAATTATTGACCTTTACTAAGACAATTTTTTTTGTTGCAAAAAACTTATTAAAATTTGGCTGAGTTTATTGCACGAAAGCTTTTCTATTTGCTAATAGCAGCGCAATGGAAGATAGTCATATATAAGAAATTACTGACCATGATTTTCTGAAGAATTTTTGCCCAAATTTAGCGTTTGGGAGTTACGGCATCAAAGTTACACATACACATATTCTACAGAATACTCGCGATCAAGTCACCTTCGATATGTACACTTATCATTTTGTTAATTGAAATTTCAATGACAATTCACATGAACTATAAGCTTGACATTTTATATTGGTTAAATTAACCAACGATATAGTGTTTTGCGTATAAATTAAAGTTATTTTAGATCGGGATAGAATTTTCGTTAAGACTGCTTGCTTATTTTAATTATCAATCAGTTAGTAAAATAAGATATTGATGCGATGGATATATTGAATAGGTCAGGGGTTTGCTATGACTGTCAAGACTTTTTGAAGCCTTTTTTATATAGACGGAAATTTACGCAAATTTTTAGCACAAATCTTTAAGTGTGAATCGAACAAAATAATTTCATTTAAAATATCAAAGTTGACGGTGAAAGGCTGTTACTCGCGTTGAAGAAACTTTTTCACTTCTAGTTTCTTAAGAATATTTGCATCACTAAATCATAATTCAGATAATGGAACTTGAAACTAAGATTGATTAAAAGCAATATGCTATTTTTAAATGCAGTTCAATTATTAATTGCATAAGTTTATTTGCATTTCAGGAATTATTATTAAAATAACCAAAGCAGTGATTTAGCGTCATAATATTTACTTTAGCTAAAGTATCAAGCATAGCTTCAAATAAAGCGACAGAGAATAATGTCGTTTTAAGTACTCTTTGAGTATTGGCAGTCAAACAGCTACAGTGCAGCTAAAAATAAAAAACGCGGACATATGCAATACACGCATTAATTTTAAACCGAATACATATAACTGGAAGCACTTGTAAATTTTTTTAATTAGGCAGCAGAAACAATTGTAAATAAAATTTATAGACTTTGTGAGCTACAGTCACACGAATGAGTACAAAAATACTCTGACTATTAATCGGCTGCACATGCTTATATACAGGGTACACACAAAGCACGTTCTCAAACAGCCCCACAAACACCCAGAAATGTTTCAGTCCATTTTACACAGAATTGTTGGCTTGGCAACGTGAAATTTGAAAAAAAAATATTTTTAAGAGCACTTTTTTGTTTTTATAATCAAAATTCAATTTTATTTTATATTTAATTTTATAGAATTTTAATTTAATTTATAATTAATTTTATAGAAAAAAACTTATGCACATAATTATGTATTTGATTATACTAACGAAAGTGATGTTGGCTGAAGTAGTTAGCACGTTGACTATTAAGCCGAAGGTGCTGGGTTCGAGCCCGGTCACCGACAAAGTCATTGAATAGCAACATCACGCATTTTTCTGATATTAATTAGTGTCCCTTTGTGTCAGTTGTTGTAGAAAAGTTCAAGTGATGAAGGCATGGACACTGCGCACTGAACCACATCGGCTTCAGCGGATACTAATCCTAATGAAACATATTGAGGGCAATTATGAATAAAATTCAGCAAGAAATTTTTCCCGGGGAACAATTCCAACCAATAGAAAATGATAGGGAAAACAAAAAATTCTAATTTGAAAAGGGAGAAATGTCTCGCAGAATTTTATTCATAATTGCCCTGCAGCAGTATTCTGTAACTCGCTTAGCTAAAGCTTAAAATCGCTAAAATGGGAAAAAAATTTAGTTCAAATATTTTAGCGATGATGCTAAATCTGTATTCTGTAAGTCTAATTGCTTACTATTTTCGCCGCAGCTAGTTTGCTATCTCTATACTATTTCTTTCTTTCTACTTTGATGAACTGCTGCGAGAAAGAGACAAACATAATGTGTTCCTTTTTGATAGTTCAATATAGTGTAACCTTACTTTATAGTTTGATTTCCTTAAAAATTCTTAACACTTTTCTTCACTGAGTTTTTAAAATATTTTCTAAAATCTTAATTTTAAAAAATTATTTTAAAAGCTCTACTCTAAATTTATTTAGTTTTTGCCAAATATGTTTTTGAGTAACGCTTAAGTATATAAATTACACGTATATTTTTGCATGACACCACCAAATGCGGAAATTATAGAAAATTTTCCGAACATGGCATCACTTTGTTTAATTACGTTGGTTTAATTTATGCACAAAAGAAATACAAAATTGGAAAATTTAGTGTATTTAGTGCAATATTAGTAATATACTCATTATCGGATATATATTTTTTTAATTAAACTATGCTCTAAACCATAAACGTACCCTTATTTTTCTATTCAGTCATTTTATTTAAAATTATGTTACACAAAAATAAAGGGAACAATAATATTAATATTAATTCAGTTGCTCAGAGGAGCAAATTATTTATGCTCCTCCAGATATTGAATGAGCATATATTTTTGCTCTTTTTTCACCCTTTTAGTCATTTCGTCCATTATACTGTTAAAATTAATTTTTTTACAATAAACATTAAATTAAAAAGTATTTTAGTTACTTTTTAGCAATTTAAAATTTTCGTTGCTAAAATTTTGGCGTTTTCGAGAAGTTTAGAAATTTTAGCGATGGCATTAAACGCTAAAATTGCTGCGAATTCAGTTTTTATGGCATAAACAAATTTAGCAAAGCACGTTACATTATTGCAATCGCAGCCAAAAATCGCTTAATCAAGTTTTTAGATTTTTAGCGATAGAGATTTAGCTTTAGCGCATAACAGAATACGGCTGCTGATTATGTAGCATCATCATCGGCGAAGTAAAATAACCAATAAAATGGCTACTAAACTCAGCTTCGGATATTTAATACGACTCATTGACACCAGAGGCACTGCAAGACTGCCTTACTAAAACACGTGGAAAAAGCAGAGTTGTAAAATAATGAAGCTTTCCTCCATCGCTTTCTTCACCGCCTGTTTTCGCTATGACTGACCCTTGAGAAAGTAATACCTAGTAAAGCCTGAGTGTTACTTCTCTTTTACGGTGGTGAAAGATGAATAAATATACCGAGTATCAGCGTATTTTTCTTTGGCCGAATAAACATACATAGCCTGACTATACAAATATTCAGACTAAAAGTATGAGTGAGAGTTAATGCGTTTTATACGCATGAAGCATTAAACACATTCACCACAGCAAGCTACCGACTACCAAATGCCAAGGATAGAATACACATGTTTATATAAGAGTGATTATTTTGAAGACAGCAACATGGCGGCAGGTTGTTGTCTATGCTGATTTTGTCGTTGTAGTCCAATTAAACTAATTTCTATTTCTTTGGCTGCAATGAAAATTCAGTGTCGCCAGTAAAATACAAAACATTGAATGAATAATGTCGCACAATTATTTCATATTATTTAACAGAAACAATATAAAAAAATTGATTTAAAGCATAAATTGGTTAATTTTTATACTTTTATGTCATATAAGTACATTTTGAAAGAGTAATATAATTTTTATAAAGGCGAAATATTTGAAGGTGGCAATACTGAACTATGTATTTATACTTAAATATGAGATGCAGATGGTTCTGCTGCCGTCTCCAAAATAATTAAGTAGCTGGCTACGAGGCGAAAAATTCTGCTAGCGGCATTTGAAGTCGTGTGTTCGTGTAGCCTGTTGTGGTCGATGTGTTTAATGCATGAGCCTTTTTATTTTATAGGAAATGTACGCTCACAAAGCTACAATTATGATGATATGCAGTTACTAAAATTAAGACTATTTACTTATCTATATTTTTTTTTGGGTACTCATTGTCATTCCCTAGTCTACACAGATTTCTAGTGATGAATGAGCAGCCTTATGGCGGTAAGAAAAAAGAAATTGAAGCCCAAGTACAATCAGCATCAAGTCAGCCAAATCTAATCGGTAGGCTTATATTCGCCACATTAAAGCTTGCAGCCCCGAATTGTTTAAGGTAAATGATATTACTTTTGCTAATTCAAGATTATATTTCAATACTACATGCATTTAATTATTAAAGTTTACCCTTGGATCGACTGCAAAAAATTTTATTTTCCACTCACCAGCCAATACTTTGTGTCGGTGCACTTTCCTTTGCGGCTTTGTTATTTTTTTTTGTTCATGTCACACGTGGGAATTATGCATTGGCAATTAATTTTCATGTTTAGCATAAAAAATTAAGTTAGAATTAAAATCTCAGAGAAAATCATACACAATAAGATTAAAATAGAGTGGTTAGGAAGAAGAGCATCAGCTGATCACTTTCATTAATTTTTCTGCAGAGTTATTTAAACCTTGATAAATTTACTTTTATTATTAAAGAATTGCTGTCGTATTGTAAAAAATAAATTTGGGTTTGAAGTGTATGTTGAAGTTTAATTTCCAATTTAAACTAAAGCTAACTTGAAATAAAAATTATTTATTTTTAAAATACAGCCACTAAAGCATAAAAATAGATAATTTTGTATTTTTTTAACTAAAAATATGTCTATAGTTGATAACTGGAATATCTGATTGTTTCTCGATATATGAAAGAATATTTTTTTTAATGAATGAATACTCCTGGAAACAAATTAAGGCATTCGATTCGTTTTGAAATTTTAAAATATTTCCATATAAACTCTACTGAAATATTTAGTAATTTCGTTCGATAACGAGTGCTGTAATTTGCCCCCTGTTCCAGGGTATCGTAAGTATACGTTCGTTTTGTAATTTAAATTGAAAAATAAAATACATTTTCTTTTATTTATTATGGGTTTCAATATAAATTATGAATCAAACGTGTTCTTTCGACAACTTTTAACAGGCCTTTATAGTGAAAACGAAAGTAAAATACAGCCTGGCTCACGATGTCGACAGAAAACAAAAATAAGTTTTCTAGTTTTCAATGCAAGCTGTCGAACGAATGTTATTATTTCCCATAATGATAAGAGCTTTAAGGAAAACTTTCATTTGATTTTTTAAATAATTACCAACTAAAGTGTTTCATTAAGAGCATTATGGCAAATAAAGATAAGAAAGCAAACATTTAATTGCCATTATTTGTAACACAGTGCTAATGAAATCGACAATTAATAAGCCAGTCTAATAAATTACTCCCATACATGGTTCATATTTAAGCTTTTAAGCGCGGTGTAGCACCAATAAAAAATCAACTTGCGTATGTATGTTAATAACAATTCAAAGAACACATACACACGTTTACATACTGAACTGTAGTATATGGATAAGCAGGGTTGCCATATATTCAAGATTTAATACAAACGTACGTCCTAGATGAAATATCGTCTTGATAAAGTCTCGATTTGGCAGAATATTGGAAACACTTTTGTTCATGTTCTTCGAGTGTGATAATAAAAGTTTCAAAATTAAGTTTAGTTCGTACAATCAAGTCAGAAAAGTCATTATTCTAAGTGAAACTTGGTGGCAATACAAATTTTTCGACTTAGCTGTTGGGTTAAGAACAGGCATTGAAAAGAGCAATCTTCGTAAGCCAAAGTCTTATATGCAGAACAGTGATGCGAAATGAGATTTGCATTTCGGTATCAAAAAAAATTCTTTGGAGTACTTTTTTGATCCCGAGCGTACCAAAAATTATTAATTATTTTTATTTAAATATTATTAACAAAAAACTATATAAAATTCATTTACAAATATATAAAAGAAGGAACACAAAGCATACACATATGTATATTAGAGTGGCCGTTATTTATTTTTTTTTAATTCTTTTATTTTCACCCGCAAATCGGTTCAGCTCTATGTAAAAAAATACAAGCAAATTTCATAGCGATAAGTTGTGTTTTAGGGAGGGGGCCGCCCCTCCAAGTTGTCCTTCAAGCCCATTTTTTAAGGCAATTTTTTGCATTTGACTATCTTTTTATAAAATCATTTTACAAGAATATGATATAGGGCAATATTTTAGCTCTTCTAGTCTACAACAGTAATCTCAAAAAAAGTTTTTTGCTAAAATTAATAGTTTAGGAAATAATGAAGAAAATAACCAACAAAATACCAAAAAATTGCATTATGTTACTGAAGGCTGTTTCTCAGACTATAATACAAGTGTTAATACTTTTGACGATAATTCATCACTGGTCTTATATTTGTTTAAAAACAGTGATGAAGTTAATGCGTTGACTCATTTTTATATTATTAACAGCTGTTATAAAGCGGTATTTTTTAAGCCTGATATTCCACCTACGAAAGAGTTAACAGTCAAACTAACTGTCATAATGCGCTCACTTTTGACATTTATGATAAGGGGGCAAATTACGGCATCCGATACCTTTCGAAATTTTAAAATATTTACATATAAATATATTTAGTAATTTTGTTCGATAACGAGTGCCGTAATTTTCCCCCAGTTTACTCTGTAAAATCATCATAAATAGATTGACGATTGTAAAGATTTATTTTTAAAATCAGTCATCTGTTGACTTTTGGTTAAATTTTATGCTATATTATCTAAATAATGCAATAACACCAACACGTCGAAGGAATGTGCTACTCTGGTGGGGTTACTGGACCGTTGTAGCTAAAGCTCGCCTTACGTTACCGTACCATAAGAAATAATATTTTGTTTTCAAATATGGGTGACATTAAACAAGACTGGGTGTGATTTTAACAAAATGGTGCTACATCTTAGTAAAAAAATATATTCGAAAGATGTCATGAAAATGTAGAATTTGTGAATTGGAAGTAGTGCAAATTTAAATTTTTTGTCAACTTAAAAGGTTTTACAACTTTTGTTTAAGTATAGATAACAAGCGTTTTTTGTTTTTTGAATGTCACAAGTTTGAGTTGGCATCACTGCTATATGTTAGAGCCCATTTAACAGCTGATTGTTGCTTTTGGTTTAGTTTGCTTTGAGATTTCATTATGAATCGACTTGCACCAAAGCAATGCGTGCAAATTGTTAAAATTTTTAATCAAAATAATTTAGGGAATTCACCATGAGTGTATTAAAATTTAAATGTGACAATAGTGTGCCATCTTAATGAACATGCAACGATATAAATACGCATTCTGTGTATATCAAAGTCAGGCAAACACATGTAGATTTTTATATTATTTATATATTAGTGTAGAATATGAGAGAGACAGTTTTAACATCTTTAGTTTAACATTACCATATTGCAAATTACCTGAGTTTTATACTTTTAAATTTGCCACCTGGTAATTAATTTGATTTACATACAAAACAAAAGCAACGAACTTGCCAGACCATATTAAAGTATTAAAATTGAAACGTTGGAATAGTAAGACATATTTTAAAACGCTATTGTGAACTCCCTAATTGTTATATTTGTTAAACTCATCGTGCACTCCAATTAAGCCCACTTCTGGTTTAACGGATATGTAAATAAGCAGAATTATCGCATTTGGGGTGAGGAGAATCCACAAGCTTTTGTCGAAACACCATTAACTTTACAGAAAATTACTGTTTGGTGCGCTTTATGGGCTGGCGGAGTCATTGGCCCATATGTTTTCAAAAACGATTATGATATGAATGTTACTATCAATGGTGAACGATATACGAACATAATTCGAAATTTTTTTCGTAACTCAATTATGTGGCATTAATCTTGCCATGACGGAGCCACATGCTTCACAGCGGGCGCTACAATTGATTTACTCAAAGAAACTTTTGATAAATAAATTATTTCCGGTAATGGCTCAATTAATTGGCCACCAAGATCGTATAATATTTAAACCCATTGGATTATTTTCTTTGGGGTTATGTCTACGTCGATGAACCTCAAGCAATTGAACAACTGGAAATTAACATTTGAGGAGTTATTGCCGAAATACGGCAGCAAATGTTGCGAAAAGTTGTTGAACATGGGTGTTCCAGAGTACGCCTGCTACGCGCCAGTCGTAGAGGCTAGGCAAAAATCAAATCATACTTAAACATTAATTTCATAAAATTTTCTTTCCAATAAAGTCCGTTTCATTGATATTAAAAATATATTTCCTTATTTTATTATGATTTAAACTTGTGTCACTCTATAAAAAACACCCTTTAGTTAGGTTGTACGAATTATCGCCCAAGTGCCAATCGCCGGAAAAACCAAAATGTTGCATTGCTCAAAAAATTGTTGTAAAAAAATTGCGTGATTCTTCATCGACCGACTCAACATTTTTAGATATTTGGCTATTTATTCCTAATGGAGAATTGCCAAATTTCTGCAAAATTAAAAAAAAACAAAACAAAATTTTTGAGCGATTATTCATTCCGAATTCAGGTGATTGTACGTAATGAAAAAATACTCAAAAACTTCGGGCGATTATTCATTTGACACTTTCAGGTTATTCTTAATTTTTTTGGTGATCGGGCACTGGTTTTGGGGTATTTCTTCACAATGACTAATCAACCAACAATTTTCGGCGTTCCTTTATTTAAATGTTTCGGGCGACTGGCACTTGGGCAGTAATTCGTACAACATAATTTTATAGCAGTGGAATTAGCTCTTAGAGCACAATAATCTATAATTTTTTCCCAACAAACTGTATAACAGGTGGCAACGCTCTTATAATGTGTTTATGTATGCGCATTTGTATGATTGTGATAAAATCGCCTACGAACGCCCACTGTTAAAAAGGAAGACAAAAAACATTTAATTATATTTACTTCTTTTAGTTTAATTCTTTATATATTGCTTTGTTGTCTTATTTTCTGTTGATTTTCATATCATTTAATTAAAATCGCTTTTATTTCCCTCTTCTTATTTTGTTTGTTTCTTTGTTGTTTGGGGGAACATTTCAATAGAACTTGTGTTATGATATGGGTGCGATTTAAAAGTTTCCTTTTTTCTTCTTAAAGAAATCCAAAAATTGCGAAATTAAAAATTGGTTCTTTTAAACAACAATAATAACAACCACGACATGAAATAATAAATGCAAAAAAAAAAATATACATTATGTTTAGTTTCTCCCTCCCTCTCGGCAGCGTTTGCTAAATTTATACAATCTTTAACACAAAAACTAATCTTAAAATCACGACATTAAAATATAAACGTTTTTCCTTTTTTTATTTTTTATTATTATTTTTTTGTTAAATGCAGACACACAACTATAAAAAGAGGCGTAACTCCATTAAATATTGCCATGTTAAAAACGTGGTTTTAATAATTTTTTTATGAGTATTTTGTTTTAAATATGCAATTTTAAAAAACAGAAAAAATATGTTTGAAAAATTTGAACTTTGCCAAGCTGTCTAAGGCTAAACGTACATTTTTTAATTTGCATTTTTTTAATGAATATTGTTCCATCCTTGGTTTCCTTTTTATTTTTTTTAACAACATTTTAATTGCAAAAATATTTTAGAATCTCATAAACAGCCCATTTGTTTCATTAGTTGTATTATAATTTTAATTAGAATTTAGCTTTCTCTTTGAAGATACGAATATTTTTGCAGTTTTGTGGCAAATTGTAATATAAATTGAAACTACACAATTTTATTAAAACTCCTGACTAAATTTTCATTAAAATATTCTCAAATTACTTTCGATATAGAAAAAAAGTACAATAACAAAAACATCGAAAATAACTAAAAAGCTTTCTATATCAAAATCAACATTATGGAGTGGAGATGGAAATTTTATACAATCATGTTGCAAAAGATGAACAGCAGCAGCAGCAGCAAGAGCAACAGCAACAAAAACTAAAAGCAATTTTTAAAATTTCATTAAAAATACAATTACACCTTGTGCCTTTAAAGCAATACAATAAAACAAAAATAATACCAACAACAACAAAACATTTAACAAATTCAGCCCAGCGAACAAAAATTCATATTAAAACTAAAAAAAATAATTAGGCAAAAATATAAATTAATTAAAAAAACGGGATATGGAAGCTCAAAGTGGTAAAAAAATTATCCGGAATCTATGCACGCAAAGAAAAAATATGGTTGAGATAACCATAATAAAACAGCAACATACTTTGATTGAATTATATGGTTGTAGTTAAATCATATTATTGTCAATATAAAAGCAAACTTTAAATAATATTACTATTTTAGTTAATAATAATATTATCAACGAAAACAATGAACTTAGTTACACCTAATCTTATTATTATAAATATGACAACAGTATTGTTAGATATGACTAAAATATAATTGAGACTCCCCATACCATGTTCTTATATTATAATAAAATTGTTAAATACGACAAAAGTATTATTTATTACAATAATAATGTTTTGTTTTTCAATCATATATTTATTGGTAGATCTTTTGTTTAAAACAGCTGTGCTTTAAATGTGAAATAAAAATAAATTAATATTGTTGAAATAAAATGTATATATATGTGTGTATACTCAAAATATAGACACGTCTGTATAAGGAGATATACATTTGTATGTATATATATTTTTATTGATCTACACTTTTGTTTTAACTTTATTTATTTATTTATTTATTTATTTGACACCATGGGTGCACTACTGATTGCTTACAAACGAAACACTGAACTGACAGAAGATGTTTCTGAAAAAGATTTTTTTAAAACTTAATATAGTATGGTTTTGGATAACATTATATTGTTATTTACATTATATTATTTTTAAATAATAATAAAAATTATGTTGCAGTCATAAGTTTTTAACAAAACTATATTGTTAAACTCTAACCATATCACACTTTTTTATGAATATAATAATGTAATTATTAAATTTAACCATTACTTTGCTTACCGTAAAAAAATTAACGTTTAAAATAACAAAAACTAGTTTTCAACGACCACACATTTATTTCTGAGAACATAATATTGTTTCCTTAACCATTCTAAAACCATATCTTTTCCTTGCGTGTGCTAATTAGGTTTAGTAAGTAAAAACATTTAATAAAAACTCCTTAACAGTTTGATAAAAAAAATTTTCTAATACTCATGCCAGAGAATGAAATGATCATACGAATTAATTTAAATATTGCATTGCTGTTGAGATGAGAAAATTTTTACAAATAACTTAAACTTTTATGGGATGTCAAATTAAGTAAATATAATATAGTATTAGAGCCAAAAAGCTGGTCATTACTTTTTTTAGTTTATATGACTTCTGAAAAGTTATATGTCTGATAGCCAGTAAAGCATTAAAATAAGAAAAATCGGACAAGGGAGAAAAAAATTCCCCTTAGAGGAACTAACCCTACATCCCTAATATTAAATTTTGTTTAAGTTTTCCCATACTTTTGTTTAGCAAATGCAGCTTTTAACGTCGTCTTTTAAACTTGGACCCAGGGGATGGTAAAATGCCACTTTTTACTCCGGTGACAAAAATTTTGTTTGCAAAAATAATGTAAATATTAAAAAAAATTGGTACTTATGCCTTAATATCATAAAAATCAAACTTTTGAGTTTTATGGGCAAGGGGAAGTATCCCCCGAAATGGCACTGTCAAAAAATGTTTTTTTTAACTTAATTTAATTTTTAATTTGTTTTTTTCTAACTTCATTAGGTCAATTCAACGAACGAATTTGAAGTCGTTCTGAAGACGTATTGGTACTTTTCCTTCCTGTTATGTGGAATGCATGTTTCAAAATATACCTTTTTCTCCTTGTGCTGAGTTCCAATATAGTACATATCTTGGAATTTTTTTAACTATTTAAATACTTCTTTACGGTTAATAATAATTTCACTAAATTTTCTAACTAAAACTTGCAATTTTTCTTCAACGGACGTAGCGTTACAATCTTCTACTATTTTTTGAAATTTAAAACATACACACAAAGAAAAAACATGGTTAAGGCATCCATTGCATCCGTTGCATTCAAAATCTGAGTTAATAAAGGGTGGTGTAGAATGAGCTATATGATTGGAATTATTTATAACTTTTTTAGTTATTGTTCTTTCTTTGTTTTTTTTCAGCATTTTGTGAAGAAGACTTGGGGAATTAATTATGAATCATTACACGATAGAGCAACGTACAAAAACAATTGAATTTTATTTTTCAAACCAATAGTCTATTGTGTTGACACAGCGTAATGAGCGATGAAGACCATTTAATACTAAATGGGCATGTAAACAAGCAAAACTGCAGAATTTGGGCCACCGAAAATACAGTTCATCAGCTACAATCACACCCACTTGTGAAAGTGTACTGTTTGGTGCGGTGTATCCTCCGAAAGGATAATTGGCTCATATTTTTTTGAAAATGAAAGTAGTGTCTCCATCTCTGTCAGCGGTGGTGCATATCGGATGATGTTGGAAAATTTTGTTAGGCCAGCTATGGAAAACCATCCAAACTTGTGGTTTCAATAAGATGGAGCCACAGCACATACTGCAGGTGCCTCAATGGCATATTCGACGAACGCATTATTTAGCGCACAAGCGATTTTAAGTGGCCTCCACGTTCACCAGATTTAACTGCTCCTGATAGTTTTCTTTGGGGATATTTAAAGGAAAGAGTGTACGTTAACACCAACTAAAAACCAACATATGAAATGAAATGGCCATTATACCCGAAATTTTGCGAAAAGTTATGGAAAATATGGCAAAAATAGCACGTGTGTGCGAAGTAGAAAATGGACATCACTTACAGGATATCATTTTTCAAAGTTAATTGCAAAAAAATCTCCAATAATATACTGTATTTAAAAAAATTATAATAATCGTATATGTAAAAAAGTTATAAACCATATAACCATTTAAACCATATAGTTTTGCGCCACCCTGTAGTTGTATGATTACAAAAAAGAATAAGTTTTGTCTACTTGTTGATATTGTGTGTCCACTGAAACTGTTCAACTGATTTGTATGAAATTCAATACACAGGGCGATTTCTACCTCTGCTAAACCATACAACCCATTTTTTTTATAATTCATAGATGTATCTGAATCTAAAAGTACAAATAGGATTTAAATATTTTTGGAACTGGAACTAAGAGAGGCGGAGGGTAATTTCTGCCTCACCGAAACTATCCAAGCAATTATGTGTGATGAAACCTGAAAACATTTATATATGCAAATATTTATTTCTTTTTTACGTAGAACTTGTTGAAGAAAATATATATTATGGCAGCATGTCGTGTCTGTGAGCAAAAATGTGGAAAAAGCAAAATATGAACCTTGTTATATTTTTCTGTTTTGTACTGAATATATATATATATATATATATATATATATATACATATATATATATATATATGTGTGTTGAGCATGATAAGAAAACATAGTTTGGATGAGGAGCATAATTAGGAAACATTACCATATTTTAAGAACCGTTTTCACTTTAATCACATATTGCACGTATACTTTAAAAACTTATTAATTTGAAAACCATTTTATAAATTTTTAGATTTTCATCTTAAACAACCTTACTATGTGTATTATTACTCCTTTGCTCTGTTATTTATCTCCGAAATGTTTAGAAGTGCAAAAATTTCTGAACTTTATAAAATGTTTTGCTTTACCGCACTACCATATTTTACTTTTGGTTTGAGCGATTTTGCGATTTTTATCGTAATCAGTACCGGCGTTCAAATCAAGTAACTGTGCAACTTTGGAATTTATTGCCCATTTTAAATGTCAGCTGTGTAATGTTTCTATTTTTCGCCCTAATGCAAGTTAAGTTGCTGGTGAAAAAAATTATTTTCTACGTGCTTAAAAAGCAATTTCTATAAATCAAAATGTTTAAAAGTGGAGTATTTTAAGTATTTGGGTATTTTATTTGTGTTTGTGTAATAAAGCGGTGATTTTTATGTTTTTGATCGTGTACTTAAAAGTCAGTCTTCTTCCTGACTTGTTTACTGCCAATTGTTGTACAACATTTAAATAATATAAAGATTTCAAAAATAAATTTGAAACAGAAATTGAAATAAATGGCTATTTTGTAATTTTCCGTCATTTGGAAAAATATTGATCTGCAAGTTGATACGGATGATAAGATCATCTAAAGGTTTTGTAGTACATTTTGGAAGATGCAGCAAATAAGGTAAGTAAGTAAGTGGCATGTTATTGAATGTGAAGAAAGCATACTTTAACAAATTCATTCCACCTAAGTAACGCCACATGGAACTCGTCATTACCTCAACGAGAAGTTCATAAAGCAATGTAGCAACTTGGCCAAATATTCCCACTTAATTTCACTTGTGTTTTTTTGTGTGCCTAACATGAGACCTAGTCAACATTTCTTGGGTGCTACAGTGCCTACACAAATGCGTAATACTCTACGCTGAGCTGCACCAACAACACATTATTCCAGCACTTTATATTGTTTCTACTGGGCCACCTTGAATAGCTGATGCTGCTTAACAGGCTTGCAAATACAATACATACAACAGTTCAATAGGTACCAGCAGCTCAGCGTATTGCGCAAATGCATCAAAACGGTTTGGAACAATATTTCAATATTAGAAATTTTACTTTTTCTCGCCGTTTATTTATTTTAAGAATCTAAAAAACTTTTGGGCCATTTCTTGGAAAATGCATTACCACAATAGCAGAAACAAATACTAAGCGAATGCTTAAACCCAATAAGTGTCTTAAATCCAAATATGAAGAGAATTTCGCTATCTTTAAAGTTCACAAAATATGTATGTGTCTACCAACTTAACAAAGGGAAGGTATAAAGGAATCAAAAAAAATTAAAGTCAAGGTATTTTTTATTTGTCGCTAATTTACTCAAAGAACGTCATAACTAAAAAACTAGTTTGAAAGAAAACAAGTTTGAAGTGTTCAATTTACACATAACTTAATGGAAAAAAGTTAAGTAAACAACATATTTGTATGAAACTTTAGCGCAATATGAAGAAACATGTGTGGATTAATTCTGCATCATTATCTCAAAATTCTACATTTTGAGTTATTACGTTCTTTGAGTAAATGAGCGATGTAAATATGTTGCACATTTATTAATCAACTTTATTACTTTCAGTTGCAACATCATTAAAGAAAGATCGTGAACTTGCAGATTTGTAGTAACTAACCCCCTTATGCAAAAAAAATTTGTAAACTTAAAGTTGGTTTAATAAACGAATTTCGTAGGCAAAACCGGTTTTAATGCATGCTTTAACTTTAACAATCGTTTTTGCATAAGAGCAAAAATCTTTAAACAAAAGAAGCTACCCACCAAACAAAATGCTCCGAATTCGTAACGACTGGTCGAGAAAATCTTCCGATTTCGAAACCGAAATATTACCGAAATCGTAACAATTTTTGTATGAAATGGTTGACACGACTTTGCAACGATATGTCGGTGCGAAATCGGTGCGTTATGTCGGTACAAATTTGTAACGGCATGTATGTAGGTACAATTTCTTTTTGGTTTTACAGCAGCGTATCGCTTCACCGTTATGTTGCTGCCATTGCCGAAATAATTTACAAATGCTCAATTTATTTTATATTTTCAACAATCCTTTTTTATCAACATACATATTTATTTTAAAAAAATTCACAGACTTTTACTTATGAATACAAAAATCACAGTTTTAATGTTTATTGTTCAAAGAAACTACCGAAATTTCTTACCGAATTCGCTACGAAAATCCTGACTTCAGACAAACTACCGAAATATCTTAACGAATTTGGTACGACAAGTCTGACTTAAGAAAAATTCGAAGAGTTTGGTTTGTGGGGTGTACACTGAAACTATAAGGTTTCAGTACACCTTTCCATTTTCTAATTATAATAATAACTTACATAAGTATGTAGTTATCCTCATTGCGTTAGATATTTTTGGGCCAGTAGCTTTTAGTCATTTGAATTTACATTATATTTTAAAATTCATTTTAATATCTCTCTTTTCTGTACAAAACCTACTGTCACAAAAATATCTGATTCGATTAGGTTAATTATATTAGTTATTACCATTATTAAAAAATTTAAAGGTGTACTAAAACTTTAAAGGTTCACTGTTCATTAACTTTTAGTATATTTTGTATGTTTTAGATACTTAAAACATTTATTTTCTATTTTTAGAGCATATATGTAATTAATCAGAGAATTAAGAACAATGCAGTGTATAAATTGTAAAATCTATCGGGCCTTTTCTGCAAATCATGGTTATTTTAAATCACGTCACATACATATATTTTATTCCAATTACCAACGCTATAAATCGTGCAATTAACAAAAGCAATGGTTAATATATATATTTATTTGGCATGTCATAATTTGCAGAACAGGCCCGTATATTTTGTTTTCATGTTAAATTTGTACAATTGGTGTTAACAAACCTTGTTCTTTCATTGGATTCTATGTATTCTATTCTATTTTATCTATATTCTATGTATTCGTGCACCCTAAAAAACCTCACTCTTTGCAATATATTCTATTGCTTAAATTACTTATTTCTTGCAAAATACGCGTATTCTTTAAAGAGGTCATATTGAATGAAAGAGTTGACTAAAAATCTATTTTATTAAATTTTTTAAGGAAAAGCAGAACTTACATAAGTTACAAAATTCATATTCGTAAACATTAGATTTTTTTAAACATCAGATTAGAAATTAATACAATTAAGAAAGAAAAATTAAGCAATTTTTTATACTAAAATTAGTTTTTAAATAAGTCTTTAGGATTATTTTATTGCACGAATATATATTTTGTTTCTTAAGGATATGTGGAGAATTCTGCTGTGTTCCATAAAATTATTTCAATTTCAATTTATTCATTCATAACACGAATGATCGAAATATCATTTGGATTATTTGATTTGTTAACAAGAGCCTCCTTTTATAAATTTGTACAAGAAAAAGAAAAGTATTATAGCTATTTATTTAATTAAAATAGTTAAGGGTGTACAAATATGAACTTTGTATGTATGTATATGTATCTGAAAAAACAAGTTTGAATTATTTTTCAAACAGAACCAAGATATTTGTAAACTGTTTTGCCTGTGAATTGAACAAGAATAAAAGTGAAGTTAATAAAAAGTTTTTGGTATTTTTGTTTATTAAATGAATTTACAAATAAGCATTCATTATGTAAGTAAATGGGTATATATACATATGTAATTATAAGTTGGCTACCTTTTTATATTAAGGGATCATACATTTATACATAAGTATGTACGTAAGTATGTGCATACAATGGAACAAAAGTGGTAACATTTTAAATCTGAGTTAATTATTACATGAGTACTTTGAATATTAATTTAGTACCTTCGGAAAATGTAATGTAAAGTTTAATTTTTCCCAAAACTTTTTTTACATTTTGAATATTCTTAATTTTAAATTAAAATTTACAATTACAATTTTAAATTCTCAATCTCATTCGGAAGTTTCTTAATTTAAAATTGAAACTGTCATTTTCGTTAAAATTTAAATTCTTTTCTTCATTTGGAATTTTGTTAATTTACAAAAACGATTTTTTTCAAATTTGAATAAAAAACTCAAACTAATAGAGAAGTGCTACATACGCAAGAAATACACCAATATACTCCTTTTTACTTGGACTACCTTTGTTTAGTTTAAAAAACAATACCGATTTTTTGGTTCATTCCTCAGAAAGTAACAGTTACTTCTTGATTTATACTTGATCTTCAGAAAACGAAATGGTAGTCATAAAGTAGCATGTCTTAAAGCAGCTTGTTCCAAACACACATACTGTAATACTTGCATTTGAGGTAAATAGCTTGTTACAAAAAATTGCAAATTGTACATATGGCTTGGACGTAGCTGTTTTAGAGTAATAATACGAAAAAAATAAAACTGCTATGAGCAACCCCTCATAATTTACAATTATAAATATTGTACTTATTTGTATTTTCAATTCAGTACATTTGTACATCGCTCTCCCTCTCGCATTATTACTTGTAGTTACGACAAAATAAGCTATTTTAAAATATTAACCCCCATATGCAAAAAATTAACGTATGCTTGAAGTGTGCGTTAAAACAAAATTTCCATACAAAAACCGAGTTTAACGTACACTAGAAGCAAACGTTAATTTTTTGCATATGGGAATAAGACATTATGACACTGATATACATAAATTCCCAAAACGGTTAAAGTATTTTTTAAATAAAACAGCCGTTCCCTGGTATATGTGTAGTATATGTATACTTACGTTACATGTTTAAAATTGGAAAGAAGGAAAAACAAATATCATTCAGATAGAACAATTAACTTTTAATCATTGTATTTAAATTTTTATTTAAATATATTAATTAGTTTTCACTTTTAATTGTGGCGTATACAATTCGTACTTTTCGTTTCACAAATAACTAAGAGAAATTAGTTTCGAAACCAATTTTTTTAAATTTCATAAATAAATTAATCTGATCAAATTTAACCATATTAAAAATAAAAACCATGGATTCGATTTTCAAACATAAACGCGAAAAAAATTCAATATAATTTAAACTCATCGTTATTTGTAAATCAAAAAATAAGAATTATCGCATGATTTAAACAAATTTAGAAATACAATTGTGTTATTTTATAACAAGATATTCTTAATGTTATTAAGGCATTACATATATTTTTGCATTTTTTAAAAATAATAACACGAAAAGGTCTATTACAAAACAAAAATTATTTTTTAAATGTTTTTGGTTTGAGATATTTTGTTTGAAGTTGTATTTTTTTTATAATTACTTTAAATGATCAAGCCTTGTCAATTGGACAAATATGTTCACATACATATTGCACTCAATCAACAAGAATGTATTATCTCAAAATTTTTAAATTTTCAGTAGAGACGAAAAACTATTTGTGATTACATTTTAAGAGAATTTGAAAATTCGAATACATTTTAAAATTTTGCAATTATTGGGGAAGAATATCGGGTTTGAAGTCACAATTAAAAAAAAATTAGCAATTTTATCATAAAAAACAATCACATGTCAAATTAAAATCATGAAGAAAAACAAATTGCATCAACAAAAATTGGAATACGTTAAATTTTTAGTAGATAGATACTGATGTTGTTAGTTGCATTCTTGCCAAATGTGAAATTTTAAAAATTTCGAGTTAGTACCCTCTTGTTAATTAAGTGCGATATGTACATATGTATATTATATTTATACTAAACATATCCTTTTCATATACTTTGAACTAGATTTTTATTTGAAATTTATATTAAAATTAATCATTTGAAACTCTGTAGTTATTTTTTAAAGAGATCAGAATCACAAATCAATATTATTTTTAACCTTTTGATGAAAATCGCATTTTGAATTTTCTATTCCGACTTATGTTAGGAACACAACTGAGACGGACGAGGAATTTTTCGTTGCAAACTTTCATTAGAAATAAAACACATTGATGCATATGAAAATTTACATATCACCGCCATCGAACGAAATTTGTCGTGCATGACAAACTCTGCGATAGATTTATTTCTATTTTTTACGCTGACAGACGACGAATAAACAGTTATTTCTTTCATTGCACACACAATAACCAGCTTTATCAATTATAAGAAATTTGTCGTTCGTCCTAGGTGAGTTCCCAGCATTATGCTATTCTAAAAGGGATTTCCCAGCAGAGATGGAATTATTTTCATTTTAAAAGTTAAATCAGTAAATTGTTTTAACATGTAGGCAACAACAAGTTAAGTTTTTTACATCAGTTTAGCACAACACCCTGCGGGCTATTTTAACAATTTTCGATATCAATATTAAAAAAATTATGGGCAACTATGGGCAATTGCATTTATGTATAAGAATAGCAAAAAATAAAAATTTGGTTTTTGTTTTTATGTACATATGTATATATACAGTGCCACAAGTCGAACGATCTCGATCTCAATTGGCAAGGAATGGACACCTAGTTAATTTCGTCACTTATCGGGTCATCTGAAATACAAATTAAAAAATAATTACATATATGCATATATTTTAGCGTGAGTTTAAAAAGAACTCTTATTAACTTACTTTTGTCATTTTTGTATCTCCTTTGATTATCAATCCAGCTCTTCAACTGCTGGGGTGTCCTCCTTTTAAGAATAGTTGATTGCTTTATGGCATCAACGCATTGCTGAAGGCTGGGAAGTTTTTCTAACTTTTGTAAGTCTCCAAATATGGCGTAAATAACTTTTCTTTCGGAACTGCTCCATCTGGACCGTTTTGTTTTGCC
The DNA here is from genome assembly GCA_905220375.1 of Tachina fera. Lineage (NCBI taxonomy): Eukaryota > Metazoa > Arthropoda > Insecta > Diptera > Tachinidae > Tachina > Tachina fera. The sequence continues at coordinate 46,217,991 of LR999964.1, read as the reverse complement.
CATTACCGCTTCTAGATATAAGAAAATCTTGTAATACAAATAAAAATGGAATAACCATAGCATTTTTTATTTAAATCGAGAAAATTCCAATTAGTATTGAGAATTTCAATTTGAAATTGAAAAAATTTAATTTGAAATTAAGAAAATTCTAAAAGAAATTCGGAACTTTTAATATACATATAGAATCCAGCTAAATTATTTATACATAAAACAAGTACATTGTTGACCAACAGCCATATCATATAGGTCAATAAAAGACAGGTAAAACTTTGTAGAATGCTGGATATCGTTATGTACTTCAATTTCCTACAACTCTGTAGTACTAGTTATCTCTTCTATGTAAAAATACAAGCTTTTTGGACCCACGTTCGGTATTTTGGAACAAATAGTTTTCATTGAGAATAGGCAATCAGTCGTAAGAGTGGATCTGGAGTAGAGTTTTCGAATAGAATTTTCTTAAATTCAAATTGAAATTCTCAACTTTATTCCCAACATTCTCACTTTAAATGAAAAATGGTATAGTAACGGATACGTATATTAAAAATCGTGCAATTAGATTGTCCGGAGGTATAAGCGTCGCTTTCCATAACGATTTGATTCGATTACGTGATCCTGTTTGCGATATCGAACCATATTACTACATTTATCGATAGCGAATGCCACGATTTCTAACTGAAAAAAAACGTGATCGAATTAGCTCGTTATTGAAAGCGACCATTAGACCCCATTACATGCGGAAAATAAGTGGATAGTGCTGTTTGTAGTCATCTAAGCAAATTTACTACTTCACTAAAATATATAATTATGTATTAAGAGAACACGAAATTTTCATCTCAAACTGAAAATTATTTAAGGTAAACTATTATCTGAAAGTACAAGTATTTAGTAATGATTTGAATGTGTATTAGTATTGATTTTGTGTGTGTATTAGTATTTATTTTACGACTAAATGAAAGCGCATAATGCTGAGTACACATCTGACATATTTTATGTTGTTATTTTGTGGTGTCATTTTAAAAATGTGTGCAAGCCGTTTACACTATATTTTTTATGTGGAAAGCAATCCCGCACAACGAAAACTATCGGAAATGACAAACTTTTATACTAGTACACGCAATTGCGATGTCACAAAATGTCATCCAGGTATGTTCTAAACATCACATTTTTCAAATCACTAGCGATTTCAAAAGTTAAAATGTTCGTGCAAATATTTGTTCGCTCTTTTTTTAATTTTTCTATTGTATAGAGCATCAAATATAATTTCTAAAAGAAAATTGTCGTGTATGATTTAAAAGTAAAGTACCATTATTAGTTTTAAAATCACTATTTATTTGAAAAATGTGATTTTCAGAGCATGTCTGCTAGTGTATAATCAGCATTAGTTTATTTTACGTTTGATTTTATTGCTAATTTTAATCTTAAGTATTAAATATTTATGTACTTCTAAGTACTACATTCTTTAAGAGCTCGTACTGTATATACTCGAACATACGAGTATGTGTGTACATATGTATATACTATAATTATTAAAATATTATATTTAAATAATAGTTATGTAATTTTCCTCTGTATTATGAGTAAGCTTCCAGTTCATATTACTTACTGCTTTTAAGTTTTTTATTAGACGTTGAACTAGAACTTTTTGATCCTTCCAATATACTATCTTCCAGATTATGTGTTTCTTCATCGCCAAACTCTGCTGAACCCTCTTCTATGATTTCTAAATATTCCGTATTTTCTGCTTCGACATTGTCGTCATCCACTTCATTTCCTACTGCATCCATCAAAAGTTTTGATATGCAGGTGATTTCTGCGACAGGAACAGGCATTCTATATATAGATTTATGTATGTCCTTATGATGACCCATGAAGTTAGCAAGTCTCTCTATAGATGCCTCTTCAATATTAAGCATCGATGTATACGTCGCAATATGTTTCCGTAACATTGTTCCTCTCAGACTTTCAGGAATTCGTGCTCCACACTGTTCAGAAAACTTTTTGAGCAATGGACATGCTCGGTAGTAAGGTTTTGATAATTGTGAATTAGTATGTTTGCCAAAGATATATTTATTATTTGTAGTTACACCTGCATCTGTTCTAAATTTCATTATAAGTTCAATTGCTTTTACTGACATGGGACACAATAGGATGCTTACTGTTCTACCAAGCTTGCCACGCATTGAGATCCTAATGAATTGTTTTGCAAGCTTTATTGAATTTTCCGAAAAGTTTTTTAATATGTCTTTGTCCATACTGTCTGTGATTACTTCTTTACTGTTGAAATTTTCTGTGGTTAGTCGCTCGATTTCGCCCGCCCTTCTCCGATTGAATATTTGTATTAGCACCAGTGTAGCTTGAACTAAGTTAGTCCAACTAGAGAGGCAAAATTTTTCGGAAAGTAGTTTCATAGCATCAAACATTTTTGTTTTCAAATGTGTATACAACTTTTTAATATCTTCTTTTGTGGGTAAAACAACTTTTTTTATTCTCTTTTTATTTGTTTGATCTTCGGCAGCTTTTTTATTGATTACTGATGGAATATCTTCTTCCCATAATAACAAGAAATCGTCCAGTTCCGATTTAAGATCGAGCCTACGGAGCTTTATTAGTTCTGTCCTTTGTTTCTTACCACATTTCTTTATTAAGGAAGTCAAACTTTGAGCCGTAGATGGAGAATTAAAGCCCATATTTTCTTCATTCCACTCGGAAACATTTCGAAGTGCTGTAACGCACTTGTCGAAATGGTTTGGGTAGAAAACATCTTTAAGTTCCTTTATATCGGGATCCAGTTTTTTTATCTCAATCATGAAACGACCAAGTAGCCTCAAGTTTGCTCTAATCATGTCATGTTGATGCACAGAAGAATATTTTTCCGCCAATTTATTTCCAAATTTTATTGCAAGTTCATCATATCTTATTGCTCGAGCGGTAGCATCGTTTCTCAATATGGGAAATATTTTAGTTTTTAACGCAATATTGGCTACAGAATGAATGTACTGTGTCAATCTACGGCTTTCGATCAAATTATTTCTTTTGCCCTCAGACTTACTACAAGATGAAACATGAATACGAATCGTTCTCTTAGAAAAAAAGCCTTTGCACTTTCTACAACAAACGTAGTCATCAGCAGTATTATTAAATTTACTCTGCTGGCGTCGACTGACAATAAGAACTCCTGTATTGTGATTTGAAGATGTGTTGTGTTCAAAATCGCCTTGTTTTCTCAATGTGGCTATAATTTCCAAACGTTCTTTGCTTCTTTTAGGTAAAGCAATAGCTTTTCTTACTTCTGTTTCATTCTTGTGTTTTAAAAATAAATGTCTTCCTATTGCACACTTAAGTTCCTTACAAAATATGCAAAAATGTCTTTTTAATTTGGTTTTGGAATGGGGAACAATGATATCATTTACGTTCAGAGGATCATTTATAACATTCAAAGATTTATTTTGCTTTACAGTATCTTCAGCACTCACAGAAATGTCCTTACACGTGCTAGAAGTCTGATCTGGAATGTATTCCGAAGCAGAACTTTTATCACGTGTGGAGCTTACATCATTAAAACTTCCAGAGTTGATATGATTTTCTGATATTGCTGTACTACAGAGATATTTACTTATTTTAACGTTGGCCAAGTTTCTTGTAGTTAAATTTTCTAAATATACAGAGTCATTGGAAAATGTTTCAGTTTGAACGTCCGTAGCATCACTTAAAAATATATTTTTGTAAGTAGTACCTATTGATGTATTGCTTTTATCAATTGAGTTTGAGTGCAATATTAAAGTTTTAGGATTCCCGCAGTACATACTGGTGCTATTTGAATAAGTTTGAATTGGTGAACTAGTATCAGAAATGGAAGTATCGGAATCAGAGTAGGGAACGATTCTTTGGTTTGCAATAAGTGGAATATCTTTCATATTTTCTAATTCATTTCGATAATCGACACCCTTCGACCTATTGAAGATTGTTTCAGGTGTACTTGACAAAAGGTCAGAAATACTTTGTAAAGTTAAACTTTTATCTTCACACGCTGAGCATAGATCTATACTACTTTTAGATTCCAAGTTATCTGATAGTGTTGTGCTATTTAGGTAGTTAGTTGCGTTGTTGGCGAAGTTTGCTGTTTTGATTGCATTAAAGTCGTCCGGCTTTATTTCCTGAGATGTTAAAGTGTGATCGAGATTTAAAAAAGTGAATGACAAATCAGGATTAGAAATCGTATTTAAGCTTTTGCCTTCAGACTTTGACGAACTGGTATCATATACAACATAAGTATCGGAATGAAATACGGTGTCCTTATTAAAGGTATCATCAGAAAGTTCGGTGTTGCTTTCTAGAAATTTACTCTCAGACTTTTCATTTTTATCAAAATGTGTTGGGAAATAATTGGCTTCATTTGGATTGATTAAACTGGATTCATTTTTATTACGTTTGGTTTTTTCAAATGCAACTATATTCGATTTGGATTTATTTTCCACAGATTTTATACTGTGAAATGTAGTTTTTGGATAAGGATCGATGTTTAAAGTGGATGACGATTTAGCATTGGCAATCGTACTTAAGCTTTTGCTTTTGGACGTTGATGAGCTGGTATTAGTTGTTGGATAAGGATCGATATTTAAAGCGGATGAAGAATCAGCATTGGATATCGTATAAGAGCGTTTGCCTTTAGACTTTGATGAACTGGTGTGAGATACAGCATAAGTATCGGAATAAAATGCGGTATCCTTATTTGAAGTATCAGATGTTATACTGTTAGATGCTGTTTTTGGATAAGGATCGATGCTTAAAGTGCATGACGAATTAGCATTGGAAGTAGTATCTAAGCTTTTGCTCTTGGACGTTGATGAACTGGTATCAGTTTTTGGATAAGGATCGATATTTAAGGCGGATGAAGAATCAGTACTGGAAATCGTATTTGAGCTTTTGCTTTTAGACTTTGACGAATTGTTGTCGGATACAGCATATATGGTGGAATTAAATGCGGTATCCTTATTTGAAGTATTAGCGAAAACTTTGATGCCACGTTTTAGAAATTTACTCTCCAATTTTTTATTTTTATCAAAATGTGTTGAAATTTCAGCAGAATTGGCTCCATTTTGATTGATTAAACTGCATTCATTTTTATTATGTTTGGTTTTTTCTAGCACGACTACATTATAGTTAGGTTTTATTTCTACAGATGTTATGTGAGATGCAGTTTTTGGATTAGGATTTAAACTGGATGACGAATTAGCATTGGAAAACGCATTTAAGCTTGATCGACTTTTATTTTTATAGTTTGACAACCTGGTCATCTTTTTTTCAAGCCTAATTTTTTTGCCAAGTAGTTCAGACTTATCATCTAAAACGTATAAAGTCACAATGCAAATTATATATATTTTGTTGATCATATAAGTTCTTTCAGTGCTCCTGAAGCAACGTTCATGTAAAATTTATAATAATGCACAAAATATTTTTTTTTTCGAAATAATATTCTGCTAACTGATTCTTGCAGATGGTATTGTAATGTAAGCTACCTAAAAAATCAAATTATTTGCAAAATCTGTTTTTGGGACAGTTAGAGCCCTGCGAAAAGTATTTAGAAAAAAGTGCTTTTTGGGAAAAGTACTTTTTAGAAAAATGTGCTTTTTTGGGGAAAGTACTTTTTGGAAAAAGTTTTTTTTGTGAAAAGTAATTTTTAGAAAAAGGGGTTTTTTGGGAAAAGTACTTTCTGGAAAAAGATGCTTTTTGAGAAAAGTAAATTATAGAAAAAGGTGCTTTTTGGGAAAAGTACTTTTTAAAAAAAGAGGATTTTTGATTTAAAAAGTACTTGTCCCAAAAATCCCCTTTTTCTAAAAAGTACTTTTCGTAAAAAAATCTTTTTCTCAAAAGTTCTTTCCGTGAAAATCCCCTTTTTCTAAAAAGTGCTTTTCTTGAAAATATCCTTTTTCTAAAAAGTACTTTTCACAAAATTTCCCTTTTCTTAAGTACTTTTCCCAAATATCACCATTTTCTAATAAGTACTTTTCCCAAAAAGTACCTTTTTCTAAAAAGTACTTTCTCAAAAAACCCCTTTTTTAAAAAGTACTTTTCCTAAAAATTTCCTTTTTCTAAAAAGTACTTTATCCAAAAAAAATACTTTCTTAAAAGAACGTTCCCCGAAATTCCAGTTTTTTTAAAAAGTACTTTCCCAAAAAATCCCCTTTTTCTAAAAAGTACTTTTCCCAAAAAATCACCTTTTTCTAAGAAGTACTTGTCCCAAAAATCCCCTTTTTCTAAAAAGTACTTTTCGTAAAAAAAATTTTTTCTTAAATTCAGATTGGTAAATTTCATAAAGAAATTTCCATTTGCTAGTACGGACTTTCAAAAGAAAAATACACGGAATTTTTGAAATTTATAGCCTATCTTAGGGATTTATAAATATAAGTGGAGACTTTTTTCAGTCACTTGAAACAAAAATTAATGTTCATACAATTGTTTGGACACAGAATTTTTGACATTTCCAATTTTCATCAAACTGTTATTAATTTTTAGTGTTTTGTGTGTTTTAAATTCAAAAATAAATAAATTTGTTCGTATGCAAATTCTACATAAAAGGCTACAGGGTTATTTTTCCACGTAGAAATAAATGTAAGTTTACAAACGTGAAATTCCGTAAAACCTCCTACTGGATTTTATTTAATAAAAAAGAAAACAAATTTTACTTTTTCTAGAATAACTTAGTCTCCTTATTTTTTGCCAACAATATTAGGCAATAAATACATATTCTTTTTACCCGTCAAAAATTCATTAAACTTTTTTTAAATATCTACATAAGTGTATTAAATCTTATTAGATCATTGGTTTTTTTCATCACGTCACAATTTTCTATGACCCCACTTAATATTTTCATGAAGTATACCATTGTAACTCAACATGACTTGAAGTCAATATGTCCGACGTCGACCAGTAATACACCATCGACTAACTTACAAAATTTGTTTCAAATCAGTTCAATATTTGTATAAAAATTTATTAATTTCTTTAACCCCCGAACAAAAAAAGGGGTTTTTAAGTCTGTGGTGTGTATCTGTGTCCATTCGTGTCCACGTACAGACCAAACGGCTGGACCGATTTTGATTTAGTTTTTTTTGTTTGGAAGGTGACTTAACCGAAAAGGTTTTTAACTATGTTTGAAGAATATCGATTCAGTCGTTAAGAAGATATCACATATTTTCTAGATGTATCGGGGCTTTTAAAATTTTTAATTTTTGTTATTCTCCTATAGGGAGAAAATTTAAATGTAATGAAAAAAATCAATGACGTAGCTTGTTTTAATATACTAAGATATTTGAATAAAATGGAATGACTTTTTGAAGGGTAAAAAAGTTGTATTTCGTGAGGCTGTGTTATCTTAAATGATGTATGTATGTATAGGATATATCTTTAAAAATATTTTTTTACTCACCACTTTTAGAAAGAAGGAAAGCTGAATATTTCCCTCCTTTGCACTTTACGGTGCAGATTGTTCTATCCATCATCTGTACTTTCTTCGATTCCACTATGCACATCTTATCGTTGTGAAATTTTATTAAGGAAAACATCTGAAAAGCGTTATTAATTATTATTAGTTACAAAATTATATAGACATATATGCATACAGACACTTACCCTTATATTTAAATGATCCTTCCGAAGTTTTTGTTGTGTTTGTGTTCTTGCGGCCTCTTTATCTGTATATGTATCAAAAACTAAAAACAAAGATCACACAAAATTACAGAACAATTTTTACAAGATATTGCAACATAAATTTATATGATTTTTTTACAAATTAAAAATTTGTTCGATGAATAGTTTTAAATTTTTTACTCAAAAATTACGTTATTGGAGATATGACTATTAATATAACTACATACATACATATGTAAATTTCAACTTACGCACAAGGAATTGGAAATAAAAGGCGAACAGTTTGTTCAAGTGAAAATTTAGTATTTTGTATGGAAAAAAACTAAATTTCACGTAAACAAACTTTTCGAAATTTTTTCACGATAAGTGGAATAATAAAATTTTTGAGACTCTACCTTGTGAACCGTAGCAGTTATACGTTTGCGAATTTTACAATATACATGCATATCGTTACATCAATGTTAAAAGATTCTAACTCATTATTTTTTAAATCAAGATTTTTGCATTTTTCAATATATTAAATGATCTTCCATCGAAAAATACAAAAAACTCAATTTCAAAAAAATGATGAATTGAAGCCTTTCTATATTAAGGTAACGATAAATATGTATACTGTAAAAATATCAAGCGTATACCAGTTACGGCTCACAACGTATAGTTTGACTTGAAAATTTCCACAATTACTCAAGGGCTTGTTCGGATATCCATCAGTGCTCAGGGTCACACCACCACTAATGCACTTTAGACGAAACTGTACCTTGTGAACCGTAACAGGTATGTATGTATGTATGTATATGCTTGAGACTTTCATATTATTAATATCTACATATCTTTACCTCAATAGAAAGGGGCGCTAACTCATTATTTTTTTGAAATCGAGATTTTTGTATATTTGAAAGAAATATTAAGTTAGGGCCTTTCTATATTACGATAACGATATGTATGTATACTATAAAATTCTCAAGCGTATACGTGTCACGTTTCACAAGGTACAGTTTCACTTGAAAATTTTACCGACAAGTATGAAAAAAATTACAAATATCAAATTTTTACAAGAACAAGGAAATATTCGGATATACACATGCCGGTACTCTGCATCATACGACCAAACTTTTATTTCAAATGCAATACAATTTCACTGATAATCTTTTTTGCCATAGCCGCCATGTTTCTACCTCATACGCTTACCCGACTGTCAAGAAGGGTTATGTGTTTCGCGCGTTTCTTGTATATACATACATATTGTTTATTTACTCAAAGAACGTCACAACTCAAAAAAACTATTTTGCTAGAAAACGATTTAAAAGTTTTCAATTTGCACACAAGATATTTGTATGAAATTTTTACAAAATGTAAAGAAAAATATAATTTTTGAGTTATGACGTTTTTTTGGTAAATGTGCGATATGTTTGTTGTAAATTTCTTTTACATTTATTTGAGCGTTATCTACTTCGTCGAGACACTTTAGTGATGCATTCCCGAATATTCACAAATTTTTAACTTTAAAATTATTGGCTTGGCCCACGATTTCGAAACAGAACGTTAGATCGAATACTTACATACATACATATGTATGTAGGTTTTGTATGCAAGTTCTCTGTCGATATCTTGGGCCAGACGATCTTAAAACGCATGCATGTATGTATGTACACTTACCTTTTTATTTCATTGGCTTTCCTTCACAAGATTTTTATACTTTTCCTTTTTTATACTTTTAGTTTTTTTTATTTTACATACTTTTTATTTCACAACTTAAAGTTAATACTTTCACCACAAAAACCAAACTTGAAATGAAATTAAAATTTTCTATGCTTAAAGCTAAGAAAAGTTCCGTTATAAAAATCAGAAATTTTTATATGAGAAAGATGAAATAGAAATATTATCCCCGAGTTGTCTTCATCTCTATCTCTCACTACATACCAAGAATAGTGATGCCAGATGAATTTGTTGATATTTCAAAGGTATACTTATCTTTTTATTTGAGGGTTACACGATCAAATTTAGCCTTTCAAAATTTCAATGCACTCACACTTTTTCACGAATGTATTCATATTTTTAAAATTTTCTACGAATTTGCAAAGGTTGCACTAGCAAGATTTCCTTTCAAGTTTTTCACACATATTTATTACCAAAAGTAATTTAAAAAAGCTGTATCATCGGCTGCACACCATTTCAGAGCAATTTTATTTTCAAGATTCCATCGCCAGATATTGTAATTATTATTTTATTCACATATATTTATTTTAATTCAATTAATATTTTTCGGTTTAATATAATATTATTTGTAATAACAGAGCACAGAAATCTACAGCGGTAGAATATTTGAAAGCAGAAACGAAAAATGTGCTAACTACAATTGCTGTCAACTATTTCTTTGCCTGTAAATTTGAACACAGAATGGGAAAAAATATTTGAAACCTATAGTTGCGGAATATTTAAAGCAAAAACAAAAAATTTGCTCATTATAATTGCTGTCAGCTGTTTCTTTCCCTGTAAATTTGAACACAGAAATGGAAAAATATCTGAAAGTAAATTTTACACCAAGTTTTAATTATTGAAATTTGAAAAACAAATTTTGATCGTGCAACCTTCAAGTAAAAATTGCTTTGCAATCTTGTGTTAAGATTTTCGGGCAAAGAAACAGATGACAAAATTTCTAATCACCACATTTTTCGTTTTTGCTTTCAAATATTCTGTCGCTATAGCTCGTAGAAGAATATTCGACGTGACATACGTAATACGGGTGAATATTACACTACCCCGAAAAATTTAATAAAATAAATATACAATGTGAATAACATTTCTTTAAAATTCGGTGCCTACGTTACAGGTTCATTTTATGTCACTTTTGGCAATAAGCATGTGGGAAAAAGTGTTGGTTGTGTTATTTGTGTGACTTAGGCTGAGTTTACATCTGGCATTTCTTGTGTGTTTTGCCCAAAAAAAAACATAACCAACTAATTACTAATGAAAAACTGTTTGATTCAGACATATATTTATTGCTTTAAATAGTTTGCAATCATTTTGGATTCTATAAAACTGTCTATTAATTAAGTATGAAACTGTTTAACTTAATAAATACATGTCTGAATCAAATAGTTTTTCATTAGTAATTAGTTGGTTATGCTTTTTTTATGCTTGTGTGGCATTTGGCAAACAGATGTAAGCCCGGCCTTAGATATAGAATAGGTGTTGTAGCACTAAAGTTTAAAGACCAATATTTTCTCTGAAATTTTTCACAAATACTGGTTGTCTAAAGTCACTTTAATTGAAAGCTGTGACGTAGACTTCACGCCTTCGGAATTCAAAGTAACTTATATACGTTTCTAAGATGCATTCGCAGCACATCATTGTATTTAAGGTTGCTTCAGACTATAATACAAGTATTAATACTTTTGTGGAAAATTCAGCTCTGACATGTTGAGTTGCTATTGTTTTTTTAGAAATTTTTGAAACAAATATAAGACCAGTGATGAATTTTTGTCAAAAGTATTAATACTTGTATTATAGTTTGAAAGAGCTTTTATTGGGCCTTGTTACGAGTGCCGTTTTATGACTTCGACTACGATGATTTTGTACTAGACTTAAGAACATTGCAACATTTTTTCTTTACGAGTAATAATCTCGGCAATTATTGCCTTGGCAATTGTCAAATTCGATTGCCGACACAAGATATTTGCGTGTAGACCGTATGAATATGTGTTCGAATATAAATTAACCACCCAATGTTAAAATACATTGCTGAGCAATAATCTCTTAACACATGCTGTCAAATTAAAATAATATTAATTTTTTTAACAAAACAGCAAGAAAAAATATTTTAAATTAATAAAATAAATATAATTTCAATTTTCAATTAAGAAAAGGACAATTTAAGTAAGTATATGCATAAAAATATAAATATATTTGAATGTACGTGTGCGCCACCTCTAGATACATAGTTAAACACAAGCAATTTGACGTCATCATTCTGCCGACGTTATTGCTTGTGTTAAGACACAACAAATTGAAATACGACACTCGTAATTAGGCCCATTATTTTATTCAAATATATATATATTTTTTATATCACTTACTATTTTTGGCGTAATATGATATTATTTTCTCAAGAATATTTGAAAGCAAATTAGCAGCAAATTTTAAAAATATGAATGCATTATGGAAAAGTTGTGAGTGCATTGATATGTGAAAGACAAAACTTGATCGTGTAACTCTTGTTTTTTTACTTGTGGGATATATCGGTCTGGCAACATATTTGAACAAATAAAATGAAGCAATGTATTGTTACAAGGTAGACTCATCGCTACATTAACGTCAACTAAGCCATATATAACCAGCTATTATTTATGACGTTTGACAGCTAGTGTAAAGTATTTCTTTACTGTTTCGATAAGTTCAACGGGTTAAGTTGGCTTTAAAATGAATTAAACTCCAAGGCATTTATATATAGCGTGCACATGCCTACACATATATATATAGCGTGTACATGTAGAAACACAACAAGTGCATACCTTTAAATTCTGAGAAATTAAATGGCATGGGCCATTCTATTGCTTCTTTGTCTTGAAAAATATAAAAACATTGGCACAAATCAAGGTATATTTATCAGGTCAATGCAATCGTCCTGGTCATTATAATATTGCAGGCATTGTGAGAAACTTTCTTCACAACAACAAAAAAATTATGATTTATCATAATAAAAAAACACAACGTCTTCGCATGTATGCTTGCATTAACAAAAATTTGACAACTGCTCTGCCGTTTTGTTAGTTGTTATGATGAATTTTTGTCAGTTAAAGACGCTATGTAATAAAATACCGTGGCGCAAATTCTGCAAACATTTGACAATAGCAATAAATTTTGAAAACAGTTGTTAATTGTCGAAATGCGTCTACCTTTAAATTGGCACAAATATGCAATAGTTATTTTGAAGCGATGACCATTATGTTGTGAGAAAGAGACCGAGATAGGTAGTCATCCAATCAGTGAAGCTAATATAGTGTTTTTTGAACTATAGTTTGTGTTTTTAAAATTTATGTACATTATAGTTTTTTTAACGCTTTTATTACTTCCACTTGTGCCAAATTAAACAACTATACACTCTAGTATATACAAAACAAAACTTTTATTATAACTAAGATTAAGCAAATCTTTAAGTCTTGTAGACATAACTGCAAACAATCAACATATACATATGTATACTTGATGTTTGTTATACTTTAAACAAAAGATGTGTAAGCGTTAATACATGTTTATTTTATTAAATTTTATTTCTATGAGTTAGCGCAATTGTTTTCCAAAGTAATTTCTTACATTCTTAGTAAAATATTTATAAATATATAAATGGTAATTTATATGAGAGAACGGTTAAACCTGAATTTATTAAGCATAGTTTTTTCAATTAAAAAGTATAATGTTGCCTTTTATATATCACAACATAAGTACATATAAAATATGCATGTACGTGCCTTTATTGAACAATTTTGATTTTTTATTAGGTATTATAATATTATTTAATAAGTTTGGAGTAATGTAAGGTTTACAATGGAAGATGTTGGCGCGTCACTTCACTTTTTGTGTTTTGGATTCCTTTGTTTTTTTCTTGTGGAACTAAAATGTTTTCAACCATACGAAATCAGTAGCCAAGCGCCGATTAAAAAATCAATAAAGTAAAGACTAAAATGCAGGGAAGGAAAATGACTTCTAGGATTTTATACCAACTATGAAAATAAAATTTAAAACCGAAACGTAAATATATGTGTATAAAAATTCAGAAGCATACAATGAAAAACATAAACTTAGCAAAAATGTGTATAAAAATTCAGTATACAATAAAAATCAACATAAAAATATTAAGTATTACATTCATAAAAGTAAATTAAAGAGAACATAGGCAACATTAATGTACAATATAGTGGAAAATTGATATTTTCAAATTTTATCAAGTAACTCGCGGTACCAACAACGTCAAAAATGTACCATAAAAAGTACAATTGTACCATGATATCCATCCATGCTAGAATCAACTTAATTTGTGAACTATAAAAGCTCACATTAAAGGGAATTAAATTTTTCAAATATAAAATTTAGCAGTATCTACATACATATGTATTTATATTAACGTCATATTAAGTTAAAAGAAAATAATTTTTGTTTAATAAAAATATTAAACAACATATAAAATGCATAATTCAATAAAATTTATTCCTCCACAGTCTCTTTTTTTGTTCAAATTAATGTTAAAATTGTTTGTATCACCATCGCATCGAAGATTTCAAAAATTATAATATAATAAAAGCGCAAGGTTGACAGCACCAACCGTAAAGCAAACAGAAGCTTTGTTGCTAACCCCATGCTTTGTATTTTTTACTAAATATTTTAAACTAATAGCGCATATTGTTAATAATACAGTCATCTCCCTCGCTCCTTAACTTTGGATTGAGTTCAACACTAGTGAATCAATAAGGTATATTCCTAAGAACAGCTGACTGTTGGTAATATACCAGCAAAATAGCAAATCATTCAAGATTCACGTTTAATTTTCATATCTTCAATATATATACATGACTTCCTTTAATTATATGACTTAATTTAATACAATTACTTTTTTATACTAACATGTGCGTTTATAAAGACAATAACGCAATTAAATAATACTCAGAAATATTGAGCTCCTACCCCGATATAATCAGCTGTGTTGTATACACAACCTTTTTAAATTGGTATCGATATGGACACAGTCCGAAGCAACCACAAACTTTTAACGCCGCCAAGAAATATAAACGATTTTATTAGAAAGTCTGGTACGTTTGGTTGACATGGAAAGGAGGTATATTTAGAAAACATGTTTCAAAGATATGCGTGTTATATCATAACGTTTCCAAAGTATGTAATTATTCGTAAAAGTTTTGTTATTTTAATTTGTTGGGAAATAAAAAGTTTATATCGGTTTTAATATAAAAATTAATAAAATATTTATAAATTTTCCTATTAAGAAAGACATATTTTTTTGGTTTTTGAAGCATGCATGCAGCACATATATATATATATATATATATATATATATATATATATGTATACATGTATATATTTATATAAGTACATAAAAGGACTGCAAAACTGATACAAGCAGGGTGCCTCTGTGGCTGAGTGGTAGCGATGCTAGCCTCTCAGTCAAGATATCGTGGGTTCGATACCCCCAAAAGACCCTGGGTGTTTTCTGCAGACAAGCTAATCACTTCGCGGGTTGTGTTTCTTGATCAAAAAAAAACAATGTGAGTCCGATCACAGGGGAGATGTGTAAGCATCTAGTAATGCAATTTTTTTAATATTGGCTTATGGTAACTAAAATAAAATATATATAAATTTTTGACTCTACTGTATTTAAAAATATATGGGAAACTGCATTTATAGTAGTGGAATTATTAGTTGTGGGGGTTTGTGGATAATTGTTCATATGCAAGTGGAAAACGTCAAATAAAAATTTTGATAAAGCTTGCAACTGTGGATTTGCAAAATTTGTTTTAGAATAATCTCCACCCATAATAATTGCCATGAGATGGAGATTGTTACCCAATTGTCGTGCACCAGCTTCAGTGTAAGGCAACAGTACGTAATGTAGATATTTTATAATATAATATTATAAATTCTTTATAAAGATATATTTGAAACACATATTTGACATTTAAAAGTTTATATTTATTTTATATTTTTTAACTTTTTAATAAAATTATACCCACTATTAAAATTAAGATTGCTCGTGAAGGTATGCTTTTAAACTCGGTTGAGTGTATTTCTATGCGGCTGTTAAGTTTCTCTGTACTTCTTGTTCGTATGATTACACTTATTCACTCATACATAGCTCACACCGATTTGATAACGCTTTACGATCTTACTCAAAGTTTGTGATTTATTGTGAAAAATATTTTTACCCTCTGGCGTATAAATGATTACATATTAAAACATCTATTAAAATAAATTTATACTTTTCAGAAATTTATGTCGATCAGTCATAGGTGCTATTGATCATTTTTTAGCTTTTTTTCCCAGGCAAAACAACTCGTTGGGCATTATAATAGCAAACTAATATTACATAAAATAAAATAATTGTATAAAACCGGGAGGCTGGCGAGATATAAGTGTGTATGTATGTGTTTCTGTAGGAGATCTATGTAGGAAACATTATCGTAGAAAAGAAAAATATGTATGCACATAGATACTTACATGTACTATGTACGCATGTATGTGTGTATGTAAGTATGTAAGTGTATACGTAACTTCGATAGTAAGAAGGTTAAATTGCTGGTTCGGCTGCAAAGATGAGGTCGTTTGTTTGGGTGTGCGATTCACGTGTATGTGTGTGTGTGGTTGTGTGTAAATGGCTTCAGTAAATTTTATTTTTAGGGGAGACTGGAGTATAAAATCTTATGACGTTGTTGGGTACAGTTTAGTGTATTTTCAGAAAAGGCAAATGGCAATTTTCAAACATGAAATTAATTAAATTTATGCAATGAATATTAGTTTGAGTTTTAGGGACGTCTTAACACACAAGAAAATATGTGAAAGTGCTTGTGAGTATAAAAGAAAATTGCTTTTATTACAATTGAATTTTTTATACAACTAAATTGTATTACAACACTTAAATGTTTGTTTGTTTTTTTTTCTTTTTGCTTGCTCAGTGTTTATGCAACAAATTGTTGAGATATAAGATTTTATTTTTAAACAGCACACATACACACGTACATACATACGAGTATATGGGTATGTGCCTTAGTTTTATTATTTAATTTAATTATAAATAAAAAAATTTTACAGTCTATAATTATTGAAAGAAAAGTGGCACATTAATTTTTTTGATTTTTTTTTAATTGCAAGATGAAAATTAAAAAGACAAAAAAGCAATTTTAATTGTGGCATAGATATACCAAGTCGTGCAAACATGTCGATGTTGTTGCTGTTGCAGACAACGTTGCCGCATACCCAACTTAATTAAAAATCTATGTTGACGTTAAAATGAAAGAAGAAAAAAATAACTTAAAAACAAGCATACATACATACATCCATATGTATATTCATACACAAAAAAGCAATTTCTTGATAAAATTATAAAATAACAAACAAACAAATAAACAGCAACAAGCTGAGTATAAACATACATACATAACAAACAAAAAATGAGCAAAAAACTGGAAAAAGCAAGAAAAAACCAAGAATAAAGTTCCACTAAAGTGATAAAAAAGTACAACTAAAACATCAACAACAGGAACAACAACAGCAACAAAAAAATCATCTTTCTTAAAACAAAATCAACAAGTAAAATGCAAAAATGTGGTCTAAACAAGTCTACATACCACGTCTGTCCTTCCACATACATTTTGCAGTTGCTGTTGCTGCTTTATTCCTTCAACTCCAACACAATCATCTTTTTCTTGGATTTTAAGTTTAACGCAAAAAAGCCTCAAAACCCAATACATATGTTTGTATGTGTGCATGTCTCTTCTTAAATAAACCAAACAGAGAGTCAGAAAAAATATTTATATCTTTTTATTTAACTAAAGATGAAAAACAAAAAAAAATTCAACACGAATATTGAATCCCAAAAGAAACAAGAACGGCAACAAAAATAATAAAAGAATTTATGCTTCAAAAACAACAACGAAAAAAAGTGATCTTAGTATTCAAGGAATAAAACACAGATACACACAAGTACACACACATACAAATTCATACATAACCTGTCGGAAAATCACTAGTCGACTAAAAAAATAATTAACTTATAGCTAACTCTTCTTAGACTCACTAAATGCATGAAACACATTCAAGACAGCAAGCTACCGACTACAAAATGTCAAGGATAGAGTACACAAGTTTATATGAGAATGTTTATTTTGTAGGCAGCAAGGCAACAGGGCCACCACAGGTTGATGTCTATGCTGATTTTGTCCTTGTACTCCAATTAAACTAATTTCTATTTCTTTGACTACAATGAGCAAATGCAGTGTTGCCAGTATAAAACAAAATTTTGAATGAATGATATCGGACAATTATTTCCAGAGCTCGCAATAACTGGTCTTTCTCGTGCTTGATGTCAGGAAAAAAAAACACTCGTCCACTGATACGATGCGACACTGGACGCGAAAAAAACCCTCAATCTTCGTTCTTCTTTGTCTTGCTCTTCGCTCAACCGACGATCATTTTTGTTCGATCATTCGGCTCATGTGTTCACTCGAGACCCTTTATTTCGTAAAATCTCGGCAACGGTCTTTTGAACATGTATGTTTGTTGCGATTTGTTGTGTTTATTATTTTATTTTATAAACATTATTGAATAAAATACATCAAAATTAATTTTGTTTTTCTTGTACACACATCTGTCTTTTATTTTACATTTACACTTCGTTAAAAATAGTTTGATTTACAGATATTTTTGTTGTTATTTATTATAATCTTCTCCCTTCCTCTTTAATGCTTTGCCTGTGACGAAATATCTAAGGCAACAACATAAAGCAAACGCAAGAACAAAAATAAAGAACTTTTTTGAGAACACTTTGCTTATTTTGCTCACTTACTGACCCTCAGTAGCTGAGCAACGAACGATTCTGTTCGTACCATGCGGTCAGTAAGAGACCGATTCGTGTGTTACGCTCAACCCATAACCCGGGAAAAAGAGGGCTGCTGTTCAGACACAGTGATTCTGTCTCATTTTTTAGATCTTTTGAGTAAAAAGATCGCAAAGAGAAATTTGGTTGACCATATTTTACGAGCTCTGATTATTTCATATTATTTAAGCAATATAATAATATAAAAATTTAAGTAAAGAACAAATTGATTAACGTTTGTACTTTTACGTAAAATACGTATGTATATTTTAAAAGGGTAATTAATTTTTATAAATGCAAAATATATGAAAGTGGCAATATGATTACGATTATTTCAAAAACAAGCAATAAAAGGTGCTTAGGGAGGGAGGTGCAGTTGGAACTATCGATTGTGCAAATTTTTTAGTCACGATGTCGTAGTGGTCGAGTGAGCATCGCGCGTTCGCTGTGGATACAATTTTTAAGAGAAATGATTCTTACGTAATTGCTCATCGACAATTTTGTTCAAAGTTCAGTACTCGGCGAATACGTGATGGAACGAGTGAAAATTTAATTCGTTCGAGGGTGAGGAGATTCCGCGCAACTGCTTCGGCTATGAATGTCCAACGGCCATGGCCCAGCCGATCTTCAAGGACTCCCGAAAATATTGAACTGGTTGAAAACAGTTTACGTGAAAATCCACGACTTTAAATATGAAAAAGAGCTGCCTCAGTGTGACTTCCAAAAACGATTATTCATGAAATTTTAAAAAAGGATCTGCAGTTACATCCCTTTAAAATTCAAATCGTTCAAGAACTGAAAGAAAGTGACTTTGATTTACGCAAAAAAAATTCTGAAGCGATGTTGCAGCATTTTCGCATTGTAAATCCCTTTTTTTTTGGAGCGACGAGGCTCATTTCCACTTAAACGATCACGTCAACAAGCAAAACTGCCATTAGTGGTCTCCAAGAAGCCACAACCCTCGATTGAAACCCCAGGGTAACTGTTTGGTGTGCCTTATCCAGGCATGAGATAATTGGACCTTTTCTAGAGGAGAGGCGACGAATTTTAACTCTGAATTCGTTTAGGGAAAATTTCTCCCAAAAACTGATCAATCGCTTTGGGGACATCCCAAAGAGAGGGTTTATAATGACAATCCCCAATATCTTGTGGCTTTAAAGGAAAATACTCATCGAGAAATCAGCTCAATTGAAACTAGTTTTCTGCAGGTTCCGTTTTGAACTCGACCAAAGACATATGGTTGACTTGCAAATTTACTGACTATAAGGTGACTTAAATAAAGTCAAATTTAAGTAAGTTGAATGAAAAGTTGTGCAGAGTGTTACCATTGTCTACCACCTAAGATATTGCTACGTTAAATTAATTAGTTGTTTCCATTGCAAAGTAATTTAAGTATCAGTCAGCCCTAGTTGCTAAATAGTTACCTTAAAGTTAACTGAGTTTCCGCCAGGGTATATACATACATACGTGTTATACAACGAAGGAAAATAACTAAAACAAAATGAAAATAAAAAACAAGTTAAGCAAACATTAACATTATCGAAGGTGACCAGGTCACTTCAAATATATTGAGATAGGCTTTGTTTGTAATGTGCATTAGCGGAATTTAATCTTCGTTGCATATCTGCAACAAAAAATTATAGCATATATCCTAATGCAATAACTTTCTGCTACAATGCCATGATTGTTGGTTGCTTTTAAGCAATAATAAATCAGTGCAAATTTAAGTTGAATTAAACTTAAATTTATATGACGAGTAGTTTGAACTCCACAGCGGTAAGTCAGAGCACCACATCTACTCTTATATGGGTCCCGGCACAATAGGCGGGCAGAAAAACGGGCCAGAGCTGGACCAACTCTGGACGTCTCTAATGTAGTGCCCGCCGCAGCGCCATTCGGCACTGTAAAAACAAAATTCTTGTATGATATTTTCAGTAAGTAGTTGTAATGTAATGTAATGTAACAGCAACGTAGGAAACAGCTGATCGATATTTTTATATGAAAAGGATGTTACGTAACATTACATCTATATAACCATTTTCATTACTTTCCACATAACAATATCAATCAGCTCTTTCCTACTTTTCCAGTTACTTTACATTAAAGTCGGCTAACTGAGCCTTTAAAAAAGATATTTTTAGATTTAATGGAACTGTAGTGAATTTTAATCAGAAATAATTTCTTATTCGGGCTTAATCAGTAATTTCAATTCTTATTGAATGAAATATTTTTATTAATTAATGTGATTTTCTAATGAAGAGAAGAAAAATTAAACTAGACTTTTATTAGCTGGGGGAAATACCGATATTTTTCTGTGCAGCCATGCACTTCATCAGTTCCCTAGTCTATCTACTTGGGTGAAGCTTGTTACTAACATCAGCTATTTAACGTAAATTTTTAATGAAACGAAATATGAGAAATGATTGTTGTGTATACAATTACTGGTTTACGTTTAGTAAATACGTTTATAAGTTTCACTATTCATTTTCTGTTTTTCAATTTTTTAATTTTTCTATTTAAGTTAGCACGAATTTATATAAATCTACTTAAGTATGTTTAACTATTCTTGCTTATCTTAACATGTTTTAGCATTATTTAATTATTTTTGTTTATTAAATTTACTTTTAAAAAATTTAGATTTTTACTATTTTCATTTCATATATTTGTTTGTCTTATATAATTTTGCGTTTTTATTTATTATTTTACAGCTTGTGCTATAAAATAAGTTTATTTTCAAAACTTCGAGTTAACAAATGGCCACTCCAACAACATCATTAATGTTTCGAAACATAACAGACAGACAGATCTTCGAAGAAAAAAAAAATAATCAATTCAACATGTTAAATGTAAAGAAAAAAGTGGACATACAAAATGATGTTGCAGTTGTTGCAACTACAATATACAATTGAAACAACAAACAATGTTTATATGCTAAAAAAATGCAAAATTAAAAATGGCGAAAAAACTTTATCAAATATATTTATCAACAAATAGAAAACAATAAATCCGAAAACAAAAACAAAAAATATTGCTTTTAACATTCCCAAATATTTGGAATGCGATCTTTTTGAATTTCGTTTCTCTTTTAATTTTATTTTGAGATTTCTCAAACTGTGTCAAATCGAGGCTGATGATGCTTTGAAAGAGATAAATAAAGCAACGTTAGGCACGCAAGCTGGAAAATATGTCAAATTGCAAAAATATATTCATTTTTAAATCGGTTCTCGAAACGGTGCTTCCAGTACTGCCGTATCGGCTCACGAATTTTTTTCTTTGTGGTACTACGTGAAATTTAAGACTCCAAGAAAAGAGAGTGACACAAAATGTTAAACATAGTTAAATATTATGAAACGATCTGTGGAAAATAATAATAATAAAAAGAATTTGGTGGCAACAAAAAAAAGTTTCATTATGTTTTTGTAATATTTTCCAGTACTGTGATGAAAATAAGTTTAAAATATTGAGCTGTGCCTTATTATCATCCTCTGATGGTACATATGAGTATCATATGCTTGATTCAGTCTCCAACCGTTGCGCGCCATTCAGTTTTGTTATGAAGAAGTTTTTTTATTATTATTATTTGCGATCGTAAGTAATCGATTTTCGTAAAAAAAGAGGTCAAAAAGAGTGTCGGAAGCTTTGTTTTTTTTGGCAGTCATGGTTCGATATAATATTAAGGGTGTTCTAACAAAAAATATTGAATACTGAGACAATTATATATAGACACTAAAGTCCTGCACAAGACCACTTACAAGAAATTTTAAGACATGAGGTATTTTCAAATGATTTAGTACAGCGAAATCTAAACGCTAAACAACACTTTTGGTAAGAGATTTGCCTCAGTTATTAAAGTAAAGAAGAAAATACTTCGTGACTGAAAAATTTGTGATGCTTGCTATTTCATACGTATGGGCGCGTACACACGTTGTGTGTATGATCTTTTATTTTTCTGCTCACATACAAACGCACACATGCATTGACATTAGTTGTGTGCGCTTGCTTTAAAAAATCACCCTTAAACACATACATAATAGCTTAGATCGCTTTTACATTTGGGAAATTGAAAGGCAGACATTTCTCTAATTCTTTTTTGAACTTACCTAAACTTATTAGAATTACGAAATTAACAGACAGAAAATTTATAGTTTGATTACTTCTTTGCATTTGCTACTCACATACACTTACACATAAATAACTACATATGCCTTGATACACATCAAGTAGGCATACATCAGCTGAAAGGTGAAGAAGCATGTGAAGCAACAATAATAAACTATGAAAAGAGAAACAAAAGATGTCCGGTACACAGGTTCGTGTACTACACACTCCACCTCTTCAACCTCTCGCCCACAAACTTCTTCTGTCTGCCTTTCAATTTCTCGATTGTAAAAGGGTCTACGAGTACATCTTATGCACATACTCAAAATATGTATGCAAAATAACAAGCATACACGCATTAACACTACTTCTTTTGATTGTTTGTTAGTCCTAATTCATACACGTCGGGTCTGACTCGTCAAGTCTTTTGTTTTTAGGAGACTGGAAAAGAGAAAGGGGGGGGGTACAGACTTGACCGTATCAGTCAAGTTTGCTTGCTCGTTTTGTTTTGTCATTCGTAATACTCTACTAAAACGCAAATTGATGGGACTTGATGACTTCATTTGACGGTATGTATGAACGCAAATGCAGGTTGAAAACAAAATTGAACTAAAACTGGTCAGGTAAACCTGATGTGTGTGAACCAGGACTTACGAACAAGAAGTCCTCGCAACATCGCTTGTAAACGCTGATATACACGAACATCAATCCATCGATCGTGCTTCGCTTATTAAAAGACAGCATTTATTATTGGTTTAGTATAATACATGCCATGAGAATACATTTAAAAAACAACACGTATTTACATTTCAATACTGTTTACGCAGGCCTCTAATACACACTTCAAACTTTGAAAGTTAGTGCATTTTTATGCAGACTACATTAATTACAGACTACATAATTAAAGGAAATTTAAAGAATTTAAATCAAATTTTGACAACTTGCTACATATATCTTGGAAAGTAAGAAATCGCAAAACAAGAAAATCGTTAAAACGAAAAACAGCAAATAACCGAAAAAAATTCACGAAAATTCAAAAATTCTAAAAACCCCAAAAATAGAAAAAAATGTTAAAACTTAAAAATTCCAAAATTAAAAAAAGCGAAACGAAAAATCGCCAAAAATTAAAAAAGACCTTAGATGAACCAAAAATAAAATAAATCACTAAATGCAAAAAAAAATCACCAACAGCATAAGGACGCAAAAAATAATGAAATCGCCAAAAGCCGAAAAAATTCTACAAAATTCAAAAAAATGCCAAAACTAAAAAATCGCTATAACTAAAAATGGGTCAATACTTAAAAAAATCGCCAAAAACCACAAAATCGCCAAATGAAACAAGCGCTAAATCTAAAAATTAATAGCTGTAACTTAAAATTTTGTCCTAAAATGAAAAAAAGCCACGAGTTTCGAACGTTTTCAATTAGAATGAACATTTTCAAATAGCAAAAAATAATAACTTAATTTTTAACTTTTTGGAAAGGCAATTTAGAAACAAGTATGGAAGAATGTATTGGATACATACACAAACAAGTTAAGTGCCAACTCAATTTATAAAGTTATTTTTTTACCTTTTTAACCCCCGACTAAAAAAAGGAAAAAAGGGGTGTTATAAGTTTGAAGTGTGTGTCTGTGTATCTGTTTGTCTGTCCGTGCCCATGTACAGACCAAACGGCTGGACCGATTTTGATTTAGATTTTTATTTTTGTTTGAAAGGTGACTTGATCAAGAGGGTTCTTAGCCATATTTTAAGAAAATCGGTCCAGCCGTTTAGAAGATATCGCAATCTTCTCTAAATATATTCGGGGTTTTTTAAATTTTTTAATTTTTGTTATTTTCCAAATATTTTGTTTTCGAATATTTTTGCAAAATTAGTTGCTAATGCGGGAATGTTTTTCATATCTCCTTTTCTTTGTACTAAAACCAAATATATATTGGTTTCAATTTCGGAATTAGGTAAATAAGATATCAAGCCTAAGTCCAAAAAATTTTTTTAATTAAATTCATTTTATTGTGCACACAGAGAAAACAGATTCGTTGAGACAACCGAATTCTGGCGGTTGCACCAACTACATAGAATTCTGGTATAACGAATACAATTTTAATTATAACCCTTAACCAAATAGTTGCAGCAACAGAAAAAATTGGTTAACAGTATTGAATGTAAAATAAAAGTTATTCGTGCTACCAAAAAAATGGTTAGTATCACTAAAACAATAGGTTTGTTCATTTATTAAAAATTGTTACGAATTTAATCATTAACTCAAAAAGTTTGCAAGGAGAGAGCGTCGAAAGAGAGAAAAAAATTAAGAGACAAAAAAATTGCTACAAATTATTACTAGTAAAATTTTTACTTGCAAGAATTATCCAACCGCCTGTTTTGTGTTTTGTTGTCAAATAAATTATTTAAAAAATAATTGAAAAAAGAAAATTGAAAAATATGAATTTCTTTGTTAAAAAAAAATTATGTACGTATATATGTATGTATATGTATGTAAACAGAAAGCATGTTTTCTTAATTTATTGTTTTTCTTTCATTAAGCCACATAAATTCAATTTTAATGGCAAATAATTTTGCTTGTTTTTCATATATGGTCAGAGATGGAAAGTTGCATTTTTGTATTTCTTAGTCAATAAAATTAAAAAGTTATGAAAAATTTATAAAAAAAGATCAAAATACATGAAACTGTATAAAGAATTTCATATTAAATGTAAATTTCTAAAAAAAAATTGCAATTTAAAATATTATCAAACAAAATACATCAGAAAAAGTACAATTGTATCATGATTTCCAGCCATGGTTTTGATATGAATAAAATGTTCTTGCAAGTTTTTACAAGTAAAGCGTTCATTTACTTTTTCATATTTAGGAGAGTAATTTTGTAAATTTCTGCCTTACTCTCTCGTTGCTAGTTTCTACTGGGAAAGTAATTGAACAGATCTAATATCATAATTGGTACCTGTGAAACAAAAATTGGCCTTCCCTGCTGATATAAAAATAAACAATAGACGCAAATAAAAATACATAATTTAAAAAATTTATTATTTGACATATTGTCATAAGTTTATTTTAATTGAAATTTATTTCCTGGTGGTGAAGCATGTCTATATGCATTTCTTCAACTACGCATTTTAAACAGCCACAAACCTGTTATCTTATGCACATACTTTCAAAAAACATTTGAGAATTCATAATTAATAATACCTCTGAAAGTCACAAAAGTTAATTTTTAATTTTCTGCTATAAACTATGATAGTAAACTAAACCTCGTAGTCAGTTGCAGCAACTGATAGAAAGTGTTTATTTTTACCTTAATATAGAACGAAAATTTTTTGGTTTCCAATACCAAAAGTTTGTCGTAAAATCCAATTCATACTATTTCATTCGGTTGTGTTAACCAATAAGTTAATTAGTCATGACAAAAGCATACGCTCGGTTGATGCAATCAATTTAAAAATTTTCAGAATCATAGATTTGTTACAATTATACCCTTATGGCAATGAACATGGATTGTGTTTTGGATTAATAGAAAATTGATAGCGTGAAATGAAATATAGTTTATGCAAGTAATATTTTATTGGCCTAACCATTTTGCAACCAATCTTTTTTCTGGGTTTAAAAAAGGAGATTCTATTTGATATCACGCTGGTTGGTGCAGTCTAAAGTAAAACGAAAAAATTATTCGGAAGTGAATTTTTTGAATTTTTTATTTATTTTATTTATTTATTTTATTTTGTCTATGATTAACATTCCAAGTCTTACTTGAAATAAAAATTCAATTACAATTACATCCACACAGAAATACCAAATATATTTCATTATAATTGCAATTCCTTTCCTTAAAAGTTATTATGCTACTATAATTAAATAAGAATGGTGAATTCAAGTTCTGCAGTATGTAACGACATGATATCAGCTGTAGATGTTTTTCGAAGAAACAGAAAAGTCAGAGGAGGAACAGTTTGAGGTTTAGGAAGATTTAATGGATAATGGATTTATAAACATTTATATTGACCTTGAATTTCATGTCTATGTTTTTTTAAATATTGCTCATAAAAGTTACTTAAAATTAAGAAAAGTACTGGAAAATTTATATTTCTACCAAAATAGTGAACGCATATGAACAAAATTAAAATTTTTGGGTCTTACTTATCTAAGGTCTATAGCCGTAGCAAAATTTTTTTTCGGGGGCATTACAACTGGTGATTTTCATGAGTAATATCAAAATAGATATTTCGAGGTAATTCTTAATAATTCTAGGGTGACAAAGCAATTCTTTGGGAGAAGGGAGCGTTACTTTTTCTCCGAAATGCCCTTTGTACGCCTTTGCTAAGATCTTTAGTTATTTTGTTCTTTTCACTTTGAATTAAAATCTACTTTTGGGGTATAATTTCATTTAGCCTATTGGGGCGCACTTTTAATAATTAAATATTTTTCGTATTTTTGAGGTCATATTTCTTTTGAGCTTTGGGGCAACTTTTAATTTTTTTAGGGTGTTATTTCATAAAGAATTTTGGGGTTTTATTTCATAAAGCAAGATTACCCTAAGTTTGAGGTAATTTTTCATTTTGCACTTTGGGGCCTTATTTCCTGGGGTCTTATTTCGCACCGCCCATACATATCTATGTAGTGCCCGTACGGACCCCTTCGTCGGCGAGTCAAAGTCACACTTTACTGATTTTTTTTCATTTAATTTTCATTTTTACTTAGTTTGTTGTGTACCTTTATAATTAAATATGTACAGAAATAACTCTTGAAGAACACTCTGTATGTACGCATATTAGCACATATTAAAATCCTTGAAAGATTTAATCCTTGTCAGTGTCTGTGCAGCGAAAAAAAATCAAAAAGAAAACGTACCGAGTATGTTGCGAAAAGTTTTTATGATTGCATTTTTTTCTTTGTTTCATTTTAAATTAAATTGACGTCATTCATAATAATAATGAAATATCTCTCAAGTCCATCAAAATTAATTGCTTGCCAAACAAAATTTTCCATTTTAACAATCATAAAACGTCTCTTCTACCATTTTCCCATATATAAATGTTTTCGAGTTTAAGTGGCATAATACTTTAGTGTATACATATTTACAAACATACAAGTGTAAATTTACACATGTATGTATGTATGTATATATGCATGTATGTGTGTGTTAAATCAAAAGGTAGGACAATAATAAATATTTATGGTTGCTGCTATGTGAGTGTTGGCTTAAAAATTACTAAAGGAAATATTTAAAAAAAAGATCTAAATAAAGTAAAATAAAATAGTATAGAATTTAGTATAAATTATATATTAAATTATAAAAACATACACACGAACACACACACACATATATAAATGCATAAGCAAGATGTGCTAAATATTTTTGTATGTCAGTCTGTTTGTTTGTATAAATTGTTATAATGCATACCCTCTAGTCAGCCTAGAACCATATGTCTCTATGTCAACACTCTTTTTCTAGCGACAATTGCACTAGTTGAAATGTCGACAACTTTCCTATTATGCGCGAGTAGAGACACGTTGTTAGAGACAACAGTTCTAGTGTATTTCTGGTGACATTGTCAACGAACGCGTCAATAGTTTGTTTTCCTTTTTTTATTATGTTGTGCAATAATGATAAAAAATTACATACATATGTACACACGGAAAAAAAATCCAATGTAGAACCAACATGCCAAAAGGTTGATTCAAATTCATTCAAATCACATTAAATTTACAAGAAATAATATGTTGTTTGAGTGTGTTGGTGTTTATTTGCTTTGTTCATAGCTGTAATGCACTTTAGGCTGTTTTTGTATTGTTGTTGTTTTTATGTTTGTAAACAGCCGACGAACTGCTGCTGGTTGGTAGGCAGCGTACCAGTATTGCATTCGGAGGATCGCAGGTTCGAATCCTGGAGTCAAATCAAAGTATTTTGTATTTTTTTTTAACTAAACTTTTCAAATAAATTGTGTGTTAAATGATAAGAAATAATGTTAAACTATAATTTAATTCATGATGGCACATAATTAGTGTGTATCTTATAAATACTTAAAGTTGTTGTGGCTGCAGGGGTAAGCACGTTGAGTTCCGAGTTCAAATCTTGGCCGTGGAAGCCAATTTAATTTATATACAAAAATTTTTCTGATGTCTATGTCAACCACACGTAAGTTAAATAATTAATAAAATACAATTACTACATTAATTTAAATTCATGTTGATCTAACTTGAAATAACTTTGATTCAACATGATTCTTCATTTTGATTTTAACAGTACTTAAATATTAATTCAATGTGAAATAAAGTTATTTCAAAAGGAACATTTTTTTCTGACAATTACTATAAATCATGTTAAATTAACATGAAATACATATGAAGTAAAATCTTTGCCGAAAAATATTAGATTAACCTTGTTTAAGTAGATTTTAAGTTGAAATTTTTCTGTGTGTATGCATGTGTATAAGTTTGTTGCCATAAACCTTAAACAATTTTTGAAGAGGATCACTAAAATGTATTAGTGAATCTTTGGTTCAAATGTCTCCATATGGTCGTAAAAGAATAGTGCTAAAGTCTACTAGTAGATTTTCATTAACAACTCTAGGTTATATGTCAATAAGTGATTACATTGGGTGGGTACACCTAGTCAGCAGTACTATTGACACTGTCACTAGTAAATCAATACTATTTTACAATTGACATCGAGCGAGGAAATACCGATATTGTTTACTAGTAAATCTTTGGTGCCAATGTCTCCATGTGGTGCCAAAAGAACTACTTACTCAACAGTGCTACAGTCTAGAGGTAGATTTTCAATGACAAGCTAATGTTGAATTTCAATAGATGATTCCATTGGTTGGGGTACACCTGGTCAGTAGTACTATTGACAATGTCACTAGTAAATCCCTACAATTTCACCATTCACATATTCTGCAGGGTTGTTGTAATGCATATTAATAGAATAGTGTATTTTATATGTGTGTATGTATGTGTGTGCGTTTGTGTGTGTGTATATATATGTTTCGTGCCTGACATAAACGTGCAAATACATACATATGTATGTATGTATATTGTAGGTATTTAAGTATATCTTAGCTGTGCTGTCATATACTTGATGATATAAATATTGTGTTATTTGCATAAAATTGTAATTTAACTGCTGCCGCCGCTGCTGCTGCTTTTGCTGCTTTTAAACAATTTCAACTCCTAGTAAAAGCTCTCGGAGTTTTCTTTTTGTTTTGTTATTATTATTGCTGCCACTTCCTCAACTTCTTTTTCAACTTTAATGTCTACTGGTTATTACGAGTATTTTATATTCTACTACTACTACTGCTGCTACTACTTCTATTATTTTTAATTCATTGTTGTTGTAGCCTTTATTATTTTCCTATACGTAATGGTACAATTTAAAGTTAAAGCTTCTGCAAATATTGTTCTTTTTTTTTATACATATATACATATATTACATGCATACATACATACATATGTAGATATACCTCCCGGCTAACTCCTGCTGAATCGTTTGCTATTCTGGCCAACAATCATACAAGCGTTCTTCGTTTTTAATTCCTTCCCATGTTGTTGTTGAAGTTGTATGTAAGTGTATACACACGTATTTCGTATCTCCTCTATAACAACATTGATTTTTCTTTATTGTGCAATTTATTTTATTTTCCAACGAAATTCGTTTCTTTTTTTTTTGTAACTTATTCAAATGCAGGGTTTAAAATAACTAATTCCTGCAGTAAATGTGAGAGAGTATAACTAGTATAATAATTTAAAAGGATTGTTTTTTTAAGCCCGATAAAACTTACGAAATTGTTAACTGTCAAACTAACTGTCATAATAATGTATAATCTGGCATATCATCACGAATATATGTATTGACATTTGAACGAAGCCCCCAAATTATCCGGATTTACTTTGAAAATCAATCATCAATTAGCGCAACTTAGAGATGACTTCGTGATTTTTATGGCGGACATAATAGCCGATTATCTGAGCAGGCCACCCGTCGAACTATGGATACATTTCCTCAGTGATGGAAAATTTACTACTATTGTACTATTTTCAGTACCCTTTCGTAAGAAAAAAAACCGCAGTACCCCCATGTCATATTTAGTACTCTTTTATTGTTTATTTTTGTTCCCTGTGTAGAAATCTAGCGTTACTATTTGTATAATCATTGACACCATTGGATACAAAACAAGAACATAATAGTGGGTACACACTTTGCAATGCGTTTTTTAACTTTTATATAACATGTTGCATAATTTGACACAGACACTACCACACACAATGCAACTTATGAATATCAAAACATTTTGATATTTTTGAAACTTCGAATGCAACTTCCAACGCAACTATAAACAAGAACACACTATGCAACAGACTGTGCAACCTGGGGGCAAATCACGGAATTCGATACGACTCGAAATTTGCCCCCTGACTGATTAAATAGAGACGTTACTAAGTTTCGTTGTGAGAACTTTCGTTGGAAAATGTAGGGATAGATTCTTATCAGCGATCCTTCGGCAAAGGGAACTACGGACAAAATTGTATGCGTTTTACGGCAACACAGTGTTGCTTTGGCCAATTTTCCTTTGGAAAACATGATTGGATTTACGGCTGATAATTGCAATGTAATGATGTGACAATTTAGTTGTGTTCAGGCCAGATTAAAAATAATATTTCTAGATTTGTTCGTAAATGGTTATGTATGCCAAATGTATATGTTTCATAAAAAGTACCAAAATGTTTAAAAAAGTACTGCTTTTGTTGGCGGTCAGTACAATTTAAAGTTTTCATTTTTCCATCATTGCATTCCCCTTTATCTGACATATTTCTAAATAAAAATAAAATGTCTTAGTTGAAGTCGAAATACAAGTACCACTGAAATTGTTCCGGTTTACAAGCTGGTGGCATACTTAGACCTTTAGCTCAATTATAATTATTACCGAAGAGTTTATTCCCCTATCATTTGTTTCCTCTTAATCAGGGAGTTTTTTCCCTCTCCCTCATATTGAGAATACTTACAAATAAATGATAAAGCTTGCGACTGTGGGTTTGCAAAATTTGTTTTAAAATCTCCACCCATAATAATTGGCATGAGATGGAGATAGTTACCCAATTGTCGTGCACGAGCTTCAGTGTAAGGCAACAGTACGTAATGAAGATATGTTATAAAATAATATTATAAATTCTTTATAAAGACTGCTATATATCTTTTAAACAAATATTTCACATTTAAAAGCTCTTTTATTTAAAAGTTTATAATTATTTTATTTATTGTATATTTTTAAACTTTTTAACAAAATTATCCCCACTGGTAAAACTATTACACTTCACAAGCAACTTCTATTAAAATTAACATTGCTCCTGAAGTTATGCTTTAAACTTCGGTTGAGTGTATTTCTATGCAGCTGTTTAATTTCTCTGTATTTCTTGTTCGTATGATTACACTAATACACTCATACATAGCTCACACCGATTTGACAACGCCTTACGATCTTACTCAACATTTGTGATTGTATTGTGCAAAATTTTTTTACGTATAGATGTTTACACATCAAAAAATAAATTATTGAGTGTACGACACACACAGTGCGGTGACCCCATACAAAAGTGAGGAAAAAATACAAGGAGTCGTACGATTGTTATGAAATTTTGTGATTCAGTGATTTCAAAAATCAAATTGGATTTCACGTAACTCAATTATTTGCGCTTAAAATAAGCTTAAAAAATAAAAATAAATGAATATTT
This sequence comes from Tachina fera, assembly GCA_905220375.1. Classification (NCBI taxonomy): domain Eukaryota; kingdom Metazoa; phylum Arthropoda; class Insecta; order Diptera; family Tachinidae; genus Tachina; species Tachina fera. The sequence goes on along the minus strand of LR999964.1, from coordinate 46,185,907 downwards.
CTCGTTTTAAGCTTAATTTTAAAGTTATTAAAACCAGTCAAATAAGAAAAATTAGTTTTGTAAGAAAGAGGCTTTAAATTTTTAATATTGAAAAACGTTATTCAATATCTTTTTTTTTAAGATACATATATAATTTTCTGTAGACTTTTTCTACCAAAATGTAGCACTTTATGTAAGAATATGTGTTTAAAAATATATATATTTGTATTGCTAAAGTTTTCTTTTTAACTAAGTTATCAAAATTAAATAAAAGATATCTCGAAGAATCGGAAAAAGTCGGATGAAGTGAAATAAGATTCTAAAAGATAACAAATCATACAAAAATAAAATGTTGAAATGAAAAGGGACATATTAGGGACATTTTTTTCTTGACGGTCAAAAACAAAATATTTTTATATTTTTCTTCTTAATTTTTTGATCACATTAACATGTTTTTTTATAAATAATTTTTATTTTTATGTCAGCCGTATTAATAAACAATTTTTCTTTTTTATGTTTTTAAAAGTTAAAAAAAAATTACTTGAGTAGTGCCAATAATGTGCTAACAGCATTAATTTGGTTGGATGATGAGCAAAATCGAAAATTCCACAAAAAAAAACCCATAAAATGTTTGAACTTTAAAAGGATGTAGCTTATTCAAAATTTCTTATATTGCAATGAAAATATGGATTCTTGTTAATGAAAGTCTTAACTATTAATTTGTTAGCTTTTGTAATCTAAATATTTTTGATTTCTTCCCACTGATCACCTCACTGTGCGACAACGTTTGCCGGGGCTTAGCTACGAGTAGTTTATTTCTAAAATTATGAAAACAAGCAACTTGAAGCCTCTCAAAAGTATGCTGCTAATTATATTATAGCTTAAAACTTAGGCCCAATCCCACGATGTCAACAGCGTACGACTTGTCTTACACTTACATTTAAAAAACTAATTTTAAAATTTTGTTGTTGTTTCCAAGGTAACTGTGCGACGAGTCGAACGTGTTAAGATATTAAAAGCTTTTTTATCATTACATTTTTAAGCAATTTATTCTTTCAAATGCTCACTTGTATTTCGCCAGTAGTTGTACCTCCTTCTTTGCCCACTCTATTGCTGTAGTGTTTTCCCCGCTATTGTTGTATTTTTGGTTCCCCTAGTGGTGCTTGCTACCTTTTCTCTTTCTCCACTCTCTACTCCTCACCAGCCATCGTTTCGCCGTCTTATTCTTGATTTTCGTTCTAGCACTTTTTTCTTTCTTCTTAATACTTGTACCGCGTGTGCGCGCAATCAATTTTCCTCTTTTTTTTGTATTGTTTGTTTTTCTTTTATTTTTCACATCACATCATAGTTTCTACTTTTTTTATTTTAATTTTTGTTGCTGTACAATATTTATTGAGCTTGTTTTTGTTGTTGTTAATTTTTTTTTTGCAAAAGGGAAAATGCTGTTTTTCATTCTTGCAATTTTCTTTATTACAATATTATTATTATTATAATTTTTTTCTTCTCTTTACTTTTTAATGGGCTACACGTTAACATTATTTTTATTTATATGTAGGTACGTTTTTATTTTTTTATAGTTTATTCATGCAAATTAGAAGAAACAAATTATAGCGCAAGAAAAATTTTACAGAATGTTTAATAATATATCCAAAACCATTTAAATTGCTAATTTTTATAAATGATTTATATTATTAAATTATTGGAAAATTGAAAATGCAATAAATATGTATAACTACGAGACAGAAGTTTTCTGATTGCAACATGTTCAAAGTTGTCCATACTCTCGCACAAGGTTAATTATCAATCGCTAATTATTTTTCTTTTTTCTACAAAAGGCTATAATCAAGATATCATTTATAGAAAAAAAAAATACAGTAATTATTAATTTATTTATACATTCTTTTGCACAGATATGTTGAGTTCAAGGCCTTGCACTTGCAGAGTATCTTTTTAACATAACTATATTTCTTAATAAAAGAAAATAAAATGAAATAGAACTTCTTAAGCAATTTTCCCATAACCTTCAATGTCGCGGCATGGCCAAGTACATATTAGGTTAATTAATTTGTCTTTTATGGAAGTCTACGATTAATTATCCACTTGATAGACATATCGTTATTTTTTGTTATTCATGAGATGTGAGGCCACAAGAATTAGTAATAATAAATGGTGTAAGAAAATTTATGTCATTAAATATAAAATATTCACTTGACACATGAATTACACGCAACTTCATGGGAAACACTAGTTTAAAAGTTATTATTGAGAAAACCAAAAAGGAGTCTATACATACATACATACATATAAAAGACACACAAATTTCTACTTAAGAACCTTCATATGTCCGTTACAGAATTTGAAACCATGCAACCGATGTGCTCCAAACCGGTCCATACGTGAAGCCGATTTTTGAGTTTTCCAATAAAAAATGTTTGCCCTATTTTGAACATGTGAAAATTTTTATGTCTTGAAATTTTGTAGGTTAGCAAAGGAGATTTTCGAAAATTAGAATTTTAAGGGAATAAAAGAAATCTCTACATATCCGTAACTAATAAATCTAGCACCAAAAGTCCGACTTAATCTGATTTTATGTAAAATATAGGTAAGTAAGTAAGGAACCCCATTGTTTTCGCTACGATGTCAGTCACAGTCTGTTTTCTCAAGAACAGTAAGAGCTACGGACCCGAAATGTGGACAAAGTGTGTAGAACTTTGGCCGCTACAACAACATGAGAGTTAAAAATTAAAGGTTGTTCTAAAACGACCAACAAAAATTTTAAAATCCCATGCAACATACATATAATTTTACATATATGTATATATATATATAGACACTTGAAATTTGTAAAGTTAGTATATTTTTATGCAGATTACACCAATTAACATTAAAATTAAAAAAAAAAATTAAAGGGTGCTCTACCAGTTAATGTAATTTTGACAATGTAATTTTCAAAATTAATGTATCGTGAAGACTCTTGAAATTTTCAGAAACGTTAAAACTAAAAAATTCCAATATTATAAAATCTCCAAATCGAAAAAAATCAGCATAAATCGAAAAAAAATCGCCAAAACGAAAAATGTGCTAAAATAAAAAAAATTCTAAATCTAAAATACATCGGCAAAAACCGGAAAATCGCCAAAATGCATTAAAAAAATAAAAAATCGCTAAGGTGAAAAAAATCACCAAAATGAAAACAAAATCGCCAAAATATAAAAAACGCCAAAAATCTAAAAAAATCTCCAAAACGAGAAAAACCGCTAAAACTAAAAATTTCGCCAAAACCGAAAAAATGTCGAAAACGCAAAAAAACGCTTAAACTAAAAAACGCTCAAAAGCGAAAAAAATCCCATAAACGAAAAAAATCCAAAACTATTGAACCTTATTTTCGATTTTATCGTAAGGGACAAAAATTAAATTTTTCAGAAGGTTTTTTTTTAAAATATTCAAATTTGTAATTGTCGCTTACGATAAAATTGTACAGCCTGTATATTAAAGTTATCAACAGTTTTGGGATTTTGATAATTCTAAACTATGGGCGAGCCCATAAAATTTTAATATCAATAAAAGTCTATTTTGGATAACATAAAATCGAAAAAAGAGCTCGATATATTACATAGGCTAAAGTTCGCACAGTATTACAAATCTAGTGTCAAAAAAATCACAAAAACCAAAAAAATCTCCAAAATAAAAAAAACGCCAAAAACCGAAAAAAATCTCCAAAACGAGAAAAAGCGCCAAAACTAAAAATGTCGCCAAAACCGAAAAAATGTCGAAAACACAAAAAAAACGCTTAAATTAAAAAAAAGCCATATTACAAAAACGCTCAAGAGCGAAAAAAATCCCAAAAACGAAAAAAAAATCTAAAACTATATCGAGCCTTATTTTCAATTTAATCATAAGCGACAAAAATTAAATTTTTCACGAGAACTTTTTTTTACAATATTCAAATTTGTTTTTGTACATAAATTTTTCGCTTACGTATTTTAAAAAGTTATCAACAATTTTGGCATTTTGATAATTCTAAACTATAAAATCCATAAAATTTCAAATTCAATAATTTTCGATAACATGTCGTTTACCATAAAATCGAAAAAAGGGCTCGATATATTATATAGGCTAAAGTTCATTATTAAATTATTATTATTACATATTCACTGTCCGTACGGAACCCTTCATGTGCGGGTCAAAGTCGCACTTTACTGAATTTTTACATCCCATTTATCATCTAAAGCAACAAATACAGTACTTAAATTTTAAATGAATTTGAGTCCTTGCATTTAGAATTTGGCTCTTTTTTGAAATTTCGACGTGTAATGAGTCAAATTGACCCCTCTTTTTGGTACTTAAAAAAAAGAATTATGTTTTAATTGATTTGTCCTTCGATTGCGAGTGGTTGCAGTTTTGATTTTTTTATTGGACGATTGATTGACAGAAGAAAGAAAACATCATTTCATTGGATAAATGTATCACTTTTTTAACCAGCTGCTCCACGCAGGGGAAGGGTATTGTGTTTATCAGCATATGTATGTATGTGTGTGTATTCTTTTGCGTGCACCGATTTTGTTAACATTAATCGATTTGTCTTAATCCTCGGAGTGTCAGTAAAGATGTGACAGTAATCAATACTCAATATGGCGGCCAATAGGCACCATTTTGTAAATACGAAAAAAAGTCGGCAAACTATATTAAATTTATCTCAAAGTTTCTCTTATGATTTAAATTAAATCACATACACGTTTATACTATGTAATAATTCATTATATGAATGAAGGGATTTCGTTCAACCTATACTGGCTTAAACCACAACTAATAATAATTCAGAAGTATTAGGATTTTAGAGTTTATTATATCTAAGCAGCAGCAAAGAGAGAAAAAAACATACATACTTACAAAATTTTCAAGATACACAGTTTTATGATTTTTATTGACTTACCTAAAAAGAAATAAAAGAAAAATATTTAATTAGCTTTGGTATTTTCAAATTAATATTAGTACATAATAACAAAAATTAAAAATTATTAAAATCCCCGAATATATCTAGAGAAGATGCGATATCTTTTAAACGGCTGGCTATGAATCCTCTCGATCAAGTCACCTTTCAAATAAAAAAACTAAATCGAAATCGGTCCAGCCGTTTGGTCTGTAACTCATACAAAACCCAGCAAATAATTTATATTCGATATGAATCTATTTTATTTTTCTAAACATTTATACAATTAGAAATCCATTGGATAACAATAAAAGTAATTACAAGGCAAAATGAAAAATAAAATCTAAAATTTAACATTTAAGAAATTTATTATTCGACATATTGTCATAATTATATTTTAATTTGAAATTTATTTGCTGGTGGTTTAGCTTGGTCTATATACGTATTTCATTGGCGCTTGAACCAAACAAAGCCTACTAAGCTTATTTTGTCTTTGTGATTTTCAAAAATATTATTATTTTATGAATTCTCATATAGTTTTTGAAAGTCTGTGCATAAAGTAAGAGGTTTGTGACTGTTAAAAATTTGTGGTTGAAGTCTACTGATGATTTGGTTCAAGCGCCAATGAAATATGTACATAGACCAAGCAAAACCACCAGCAAATAAATTTCAAATTAAAATATAATTATGACAATATGTCGAATAATAAATTTCTTAACTAGCTGTTATGTTTAAAAAATTAAAAAATCTGGTTTTATAACAGCCCAGTGAAAAAAAATGGAAGTCATTCTAGTGGAACTACATTTTCATTGCTTCCAAAAAATCGATATTTTTAATTTTTAAAAACTATATAGAAGCTTATTTTAGTCATACAAAACCTTGTACCTCTTCCATAGTGTTGGAAAATACTCACCAGAATTTAAAAAAAGTCATTTTTTTTAAAGAAACTTATGAACTAATTTTAGTCTAAAATTTAAAAGTTATTTGCTTAAATTTACATGAAAACACTGTTTAGGGTTTAAATTCGTATAAAAAGAAACGAATTGTTAAAATAGGTAACTACTTACAATTTTTCCTAGATGAAAATATTATCATAGAATACAAAAAAAGGAATTTTTCTTAATATCGCTTCCAATTCAGTGACCAGGCATCGAAGAAGAGAACTTCTTGCAATGACAACCCTATGTAAAAATCATTAGATCCGATCGAAATTTTCACTACTTCCAGATCGCAAACTATACATTTTCATGACTTTTTTGGAGTCTCTTTTTTTGCTGGGAGGTTAAACAAAGGTTTTTAAACAAAATTCGTTTTTCTGGCTTTCCATTGTTGAAAGAACCAAAGGTGAAAATGAGCCCTATTGTTTTTGCTGAGATGTCCGTCTGTCTGTGTCACAGGCTGTTTTCTGTAGATAGAACCATAACAGCTACAGAACTAAAATTTTTACAGAATATGTAAAACTTCGGCCGCTACAACAACAAATATATAATAAATAAAAACTAAAGAGTTTTCTACAAATGTTGAAGTCCTAATTAATATACAGCCAATTACAAAAAAAGCACTTAAATGAAAAATATCACCAAAAATAAAACACACCGCTCAAACCTAAAATATCACCAGAAGTAAAAAGTTAACAAAAGAACAAAAAAATTTTCAAAAACCAGAAAAAGTGTCCAAAACTAAAAATCAAAAAAAAGCGCCAAAAGATTGTTTTAACTAAAATTATCTATTGTAAAAAAATTGCAAAAGCACAAAAAAAAATCGTCAAACTGAAGTTGTTAGCACATTGAGTACAAAACCGAAGATGCTAGGTTCGAGCCCGTTATCGAACAGTCATTAAATAACAAGACCGCCATATTTCAGATGTGCATTAGTGTCCCTTTGTATCAGTTGTTGGAGGAAAGTTCAACTAACGAAACCATAGTCACTGATCGCTGAACTACACCGATTTCAGCAGATGCTAATCCTAATGTAACATCAGAGGGACCTACTTCTTTGGTATTCTGTATCAGAATCAAAGGTGAAGTAAAATAACCTACTGAAAACAGCTTCAAAAATTTATTACGGTGCTGCATTTCCGCATTAATATAAAAAGACGTTCAAAACGCAGAGTTTAAAAAAAAAGAATGAAGCTTTCCTTTGTCTCTTCCTTCACCACTTGTAATCTCTATAATATCCCTTTCCTAGAGAAGGTAACACCTACTAGTAGTATTTGGCATTAATTGCTTAAGTTTTACTTCTCTTTCAAAAAAAAAAAACGAATGCAAATCAAGACGCACTTTGCTGAATTTTTTATAATTTCAACATGAAATTCAAAACGCTATACATAATATATATTAAAGTTTATAATTTTTTGACAAGCTAAATATGTACTTACAATTTTGATTTAAATTTCATATATTTTTGTTGTTGTTGATAAAAGTATTGTGTACAACATATATAATTCTCATTTGCTTAATATTATAATTAATACATACTCCTATGCCCTGATTTTAGTTAATCCTTGAAGCTTGCGAATGTGTGTTCTATGAGTATTCAAATATAAATTTTAATGTGTTTGCACTAAAAAACAAGTCTTTTACAGTTTTTTTTTATCTGTTAACTGCAAGATTTCAACGAAAATTTTCCATGTTAAAATAAATTAATTTTTTTAAAAATTTTTTTTTGATAGAGTAATTTGATTTATTCAAATTATATATGTACATATATTATTATATGTATGCATGTAATAAATTCCTTTAATTTTATTTTAATAATATCTAGTAGACATCGTTGTTGCAGCAGAATTAGAGATGAGCGCTGCTAGCGTGATTGATATAACTGTTTAATGTTAACGGTATATTAAATAATAAAAATTAATCATAAATAAATTTTTTTCTTCAGTCACAAGAATGTGTGGGTTAATATAATATCTGAGTGAACAAGAGTTAAGTGTTAATAATTCTTGATAGAAAATACATATCGGAAATTTTCTTTAAAAGGAAATTTAGGAAATTTAAAACTTAAATAATTTATACTATACATATGCTCATGTATAAGAAGAAAGTGCAGAAATACAACGAAAATTTTATATATTTTTAAATTCATATGTATATACAATTTATATACATATTTGCTCATGATCTTATCGATAGTGATAATGAATCATGATTTTGTTTGCGACATTCATGATGGTCAGTAAAAAACTACTCACGTTGCCATCTCTACTTGATATGCGATCACAAATAACTAATTTAATTTATGGAATATGTTTTGTAAATAACTCTGCTCTAAACATTTAATAGGGCGTACTTATTTTGTCTGCATTTTTATTCTCCTTTTTGGTTGTGTAAATTAACCCTTAGGGGCATGACCAGCTAATAATGTAATGATTATAATATTATAAAAAATACCGATCTATATTTATCTGACTTTAAGTCTTTTATCTGTATTAATATGAAAAATTTGTGCTTATTGTTGGTTAAGCAATAACTATAGGTATAATAACTATTTCGTTTCTGCTTAAGAAACTCAACGGCAGACTTAAACAGAAAAATTCTTGAAGAAAGCGAAATAACTTTATATGTTTATCAAAAAAAAAAATCCAAAATTATTAAGAATTTGCTCCATGAAAATAGCCACCACCCAAAACTAAAAATTCATAATAAAAAATCTCAACAAAAAAATAATCGCCCAAAAATTAAAAATTATAGTAATTTAATTTGTATATTTGAAAAAAAGAAAAAGCATTTAAAAAATTTTGAGCTGTAATTTTTCCCTTTTAATTTTTAAATGTTAAAAAAAGTTTGGCCGGTTTTTATATGAAAAATAACATAAAATTTTTATGAAACTTATTGTCTGTCTTTTATAGAACACTCTATAATTTTTAATTGTCATATTTGTTATTATAGCGGCCAAAGTTTTATATATTCTGTACAAATTTCAGGCCTGTGACAGACAGATGGGCAGAAAGACAGCATAACGAAGACAATAGTATTACTTTTCACCTTTGGTGTACGGAACAATTACAATGCAATTTATGTAACTTAATCAGTGGAAATCGTTAATATATTATTATTACACAGAAAAAAAATGTAGAAGTAGAGTTAATTTTAAATTTTTTGGCGATGATTTTGCTTCATATGTTTTTCATGTTAATTTAACATGATTTATAGTAATTGTCACAAAAAATGTTTCCTTTTGAAATAACTTTATTTCACATTGAATTAAAATTTAAGTACTGTTAAAATCAAAATCAAGAATCATGTTGAATCAAAGTTATTTCAAGTTAGATCAACATGAATTAAATTTAATGTAGTAAGTAATTTATTAATTATTTAACTTACGTGTGGTTGACATAGAAATCAGAAAAAATTTTGTATATAAATTAAATTGGCTTCTCGGGCCAAGATTTGAACTCCGAACTCAGCGCGTGGTAGTCAACGTGCTTACCCCTGCAGCCACAACAACTTTAAATATTCTTAAGATACACACGAAATATGTACCATCTTGAATTAAATTATAATTTAATATTATTTCTAGTAATTTTACATACAATTTGTTTTAAAAGTTTTAGTTTTAGTTAAAAAAAACAAAATGCTTCGACTTGAAAAATTTTAGTTAAAAAACACACAAAATACTTTGACTTGTTTCCAAGATTCGAACCTGCGATCCTCCGAATGCAAGATTAGTACACTCCCTACCAGCCAGCAGCAGTTTGTCGGCTGTTTACAAACAACAACAAAAACAATAATACAAAAACAAACTACAAAACTAAGCACAAACGTGTATTTCAGCTATGAACAAAACAAATAAGCACCAACACACTCAAACAACATATTATTTCTTGTAAATTTAATGTGATTTGAATCAACTTTTTGGCATTGTGATTTTACATTGGTATTTTTTTCTGTGTGATTAAATCTAATTAATTTATAATAATTTTAGTACTAACCAAACGAGAAGCCTAACATGCACTGCCTTGCACTACGATATCATGAAGGTGCTTTGTATTCGAAAATTTGTCACCTGTTAACAAAACTTCTTCAGAAGTAGAAAATAATAAATTGTTGATACTTTTGTAAGCAGTAAACTATCCATATTGTAAAGTGCTAGGAAATTTTAAATTATTACAACAATATTACGCTATACACACTAAAAATTTAACGCTAACTTTTTCCGGAAAACAAAAAACCATTTTAATTAAAAACTTCTATAGCATTTCATCTTATTAATTTTCGATTTATTTTGCTTAATTTTATACAACCAATTCTGTATACGCAGGAATCCGTAGGGTTAAGAAATGTCTAAAAATAGAAAAATACTTACGAACCAATAATGCATTAGCCGAAGAAAATTATTTTACAAAAAAAAATATCTACACTAAACGTTAAAACATCCAACAGTCTTACGAAAGAAGTTTCGAAGGGGGTGTCTGGTCTGATGCATACACGTAACAAAATACGAAGCAAAAAAAATATATATCGACATCGACAGGATAAACATAAAAAGCCATAAATAATAATGTGAAATGATAAATTGCAAACTGCACATAATTATGCAATTAAAGTTTCGACGTTGCCTGGCTGTTTGCTGCACGAGAGCCTCATTGCAACTTGCAATACTTGCGCGTATATGTAGCCACATAAAGATGCATGTATGCATGTGCATGTGCCAGTGGTTGGCTGCAGTCGATATATTGTTTCTTTGCTTTTACGACTCCTTTAAGAAAAGTTTAATTTTATGGCGCAGTTTTTTTTCTTTCTGTTTTGCTGTTACTCTTTTTGTTTTAAATTGCAGTTTTCTAAAAGGCTGCTTTATGATGGTTGTAAAAATTATCATTAAACAAAATATATTGATGTATGTAACAGCACGAAAAGTTTAAATAAAACAAAAATATTAGCAAGTTTAAGTGAAAAATCTCTCCAGAAATCATTATGAACAATGGAAGAAATATAATAATGAGGACGAGGTCCTGCTTTGCTGAAAAAAATATCAGAATATTTTCCATATAGAAATTTTATATACATATTTAATCTAATAATGTAAAGCATTGTTGAACAAGAAAATTAAGTTTTCCAAAGTCCCAAAATGGTTACAGATATGCCACTTAATTTGCTCTCTTACGAGCCATCCATAAGGATCACCATTTCTATATAGTGGGATATATGTACGCAACTCCTATTTCCCACAGTGACCAATAATCTTATGCAGAAATGGTTGCAGAAATGTAACTTGATTTGCCCTTTAACGAGCCATCAGGAGCACCATTTTTACATAGTGGGATATATGTACTCATCTCCTATATCCCTCAATGACCGATTTTCGTTCCAAAATAGGACCTTTTTTAAAATTAAGTTTCTGTGTTATTGATAAATCTGAACGGTATATTCCATTAGTATAATTTTATAATTCAGATCTCGGACCATATTTTCCATTCATTTTTGGGTATATAGCATCAGTCCCTGTTCCTGGGTTTCGCCACCGAAACAATGTAGCTTTATTTTACTAGGACTGTTAAGTGCTTAACAGTGCTCTGTTAACTGCAAAATAAGCTCTGTAAAATATTTTTGTCTCTGCTATTTAAACTTAAATTTATCTTCAAGCACATTACAAAATATATGCAAGAGAAATTACTTCTTGTGAAAGCAAGTGCATTTTACGGGATAAAATAAGGAATTGCAACACGAAAACTTTCATCATCTAAACTAGGATTAACTTTAATTTTTACTTTTGCGTTTTCAACTAGAAACATTGGACAAATTCAAAGCTCCGGCATGCACAAATTGTGTGCCTGTGTCTGCGTCAATTTATTAATATATTTACTTATAAATTTTGCTTTATACTAATTTATATATTTTATGTATTTGTATATAAGTATGTATATTGAGTGCTTTTTATATATAAATTATTAAATTTAATTTTCTGCATTTACTCTGCTGCCCATATTAATTTTACCACAATATTGTATATACAAGCATACATACACACATACATATGTATGTACATGCATGCATGTGTGCATGTTTACAAATTGTATAGGTGTGTGTGTGCATGATGTTAAAACATTCTACTTCAGCATTTTCCATCGAAAATAACTACCTTTCAATACATTTAACAAACTACGTTTTCAATAAAACTCACCAACCTCACCAATGCCACACCACCACCTCCCACTATGGCAAATAAATTACAAAACACTTAAAGAAATTTCTGAGCCAACTGAAAATAATATATAAAACAATTCTACTTTTTACCGTAGCCTACGAGCTAAAAATAGTCCTCATCACTCAGGATGATTTATTTCAAGAATTTCAAGAGCCCAATCAGCAAAAACACGATGGTCGGCAGGCCTGAGTGCTTATAATCTACATCTTTACGCAAAATACATACATTATAATATCAGTTGCGGAATGTTTAATTCCATTAGATCGACAAGAAATTAAAAAATATGAGATTTCCTCAACACTATCGGCTACAAAAACAGGTTTTCTTAAGCGACGTACACGTCAAATTCGACTCTATTTAAACAAAGTGTGTAATGCCCATTATCTGCAATCCAAGTTGCAAGAAAAGACAACGCAGTAGTTCCATAGAGTTTAACAAACCGTATGTGAACAAAAATTATCCCAAAATGCTTCTATTAATTTTAATACAAACCAAACGAGAATTCTATTATACATTAATATACTAATATGACTTCTTAAATAGTCGAAAATATATATAAATTTATGAAATATTTTCAATAGTTCAACTCTAAAATAAGTTTTTTGTTTAGTGTATTTTATCTTTTACACTGCTAGTTATACAACTGCTTCTACAGCACACAATTTTACCAGAATTTTATGTCTGTATAAATGTGTATATGTATATATATGTACATATGTATAATACTCATAGAGAAGGTCAACATTATAGCATCGTTTAGTAATTAATTTGTTCATTTAATAAATTTATATACTAAAAAAATGCGAAGAGAGAAACCGGAAAAATCTTTTTTGTAAGAAGGCAAGTAAAGTTCCCAATTTCTGGATATAAATTTAAATAAAAATTTATTTTAATATAAATATTCTCCGAAAAACAATTGAAGTTTTTTTAAAAAAATGTTCTGTTCCAAGCAGCTGGGGAGCGAAAAAAAGTGGGAGATAATTTAAATTTTCAAAGTTCTCTTCTTCTCCAGTTGTTTTTTTTTTGCTGGAAAGCTTGTATATAATTTCTTCAATTAGAGGACAATGAATAAGGAAAAAATTCCCGGGACATTTTTACTCATAATAGGGCTGAATGCATATATATGTTTTTATTATATGTATGTATAATTTTATTTTTATTTAGAAAATTATAAAACAAAATCTACAAACAAATTTATTGGTTTTGGAATTTTTTATTTAATTTTTTTATGAATGAGATCCTTAAAATATCCTCTACCAGCTATGAGTGTTTTTTAGCCTCTACTGTGTATAAAATATTATGCTTAAAATTTCCTATAATACCGACTCAAGTATGTATACATACGTACTCGTATATGTAAATGAGTGTATGTAGAAGCTTTTGTAAATGTATAAAAGCAAATTGATGTGTGTGTATAGCTACCAGTACCCTGTAGGGAAATTCCATTAACTTTAAACTAATTTTAAGCTAACTATTTCGCAACTAGTGCTGACAGATACTTGTATTACTTTTCAATGAAATCAACTGGAGGCTTATTCTGAATTGCGATGCGAAAATCAAAACGATGCGAAAATACATAAATGTGAACAATTGATATTCTCTATTACGATATTCGCAAAGTTATTTTTTAATCGCATTTCAAATGCGAAAAGGTGGCAAGTCGGTGTTCTACATTGCGAAAACAAATGTCAAACATATGTCTAATTCGCAAAATTTATTCGACAACAAAATAGCATTCGCAAAGTACAAACATACAAGTGAAAGATAATATTTTATTTATTTATTCATCATATATTTATTATTTAATTCAGGGAAGCAAGCAATGAGACCACCAAACCGCGTCAATTCGAAATAATGATAGAATTTATGAATAAGCACAGCTAATTGGCAAGAAGCTATTTGAGAACATCAAATGCACGTCAGTCGGCAAAAACTTTGTGGCAAACGTTAACTGAAGAACTAAATATCAATGGGCCACATATTAGAGAAGCTGCAGGATGGGAAAAAGTATGAAATATGTATATAAACTAATTCAAAATTTTAAAGTACACATTAAACATAAGCTTAAACGAAACAATACCGACATTGGCGGAACTTGCGGTGGCCCATCAAGAAGTAATCCCTCAGAGGAGCAAGTGGTGAAATTGTTAAACATGACGGATTCCGTGAATGCATTACCTGGCGCACTTTCCTTCGGGGCGACAACTGCTTCCAATCTTGAAAAGAATGGTGAAGACATGGCTGTGATGGAACAGTTGGACGAAGTGCCGTTACAAGAATTAGCTACGGAAGTAATAGTTGATTTTATTATTATTTTTTCTTACAGAATTTCCTTAGTAAATTTCATAAACAATTTTCACAGCCAAACACAAACAATTTATTAATTTTTAATTTGACGTTTGTTGACACTGACGTATATTTGAGCAGCATTGCCAACGATTTTAAATAAATTGCGAATGCGATTGCGAAAGTCTAACATAATACCAATTTTCTTTCGCATAGCATTTCATTTGCCCATCGCATTGATTTTTGCATCGTAATTCAGAATAAGCCTCCTGACTATTTTAATATTGCGATGTCCTAGGCGCTAGTCAATTGTCTCACTTACTTAAAGTTGAATTTATTTATGTCATCTGGTAGTTAGCTAATCAGCTAAGGTACTAGCTAAAATAAATATAAAACTGAAATGCGTTTCAAAGTAGCTGAGAGTAAATTTATTGACTCTCACCAAATTCGATGACGTACTCAACTTAAGTGTTAATTTTTAATTTGTTCTCTGGATGACATTGCAGTTAGCTTTTAGTCAGTCTAAGAAAAGTTAACTATAAGTTAATTATTTTTGAAGTTAATCCTCCGACAGGGTATGTGCACATGTGTATATACATGTGTATGTATGTGTATACATGTGTATGCATAATTTGAGTATATGTGAGTGTATGTGAAAAATAATAGCTTTTGCTTTTGTGTCTGGCAATTAATTTTAAATTTTCTTATTATAAACATTATTTGAATTTTAAGTGCTTTAAATTTTTTATATTGCATTTTTTTTTGCTTTCTCAGCATACATAAGTATGCTTGTATTTAACGGTGCGTGTGTGTGTGTCTGTGTGTGTGCGAGTTTGTTTTTAAGTTGTAATAAGTTTTCATTAATGTTTGCATGCATTTTCATATGTACACACATATGTATGTGCATATGGGAGTGTGCTTACCCTGAAAATATTGTATGTACGAATGTATGTCCTACTACGCATAAGTTTTCTATCTTGTTTCATAATTTAAATTATTTTCAAAATAAAAAGTAATTTTTTTGCTTCAGGAAAACGTTTATTAATCTTAAAAAAATTAATTACAATTTTAATAAATTTTAGTAAATTTAATTCTGCAGCTGCTTAAAAACAGAAATTTAGGCTTGGCTTAGGTTAATTAACTGAAATAAAAACTTACCCTTCCTCATACCTAAATAAGAGCGGCAAGCGTCGCGTTTACAGCAGGGTACGCATTTTCAGTACATTTAAATGTGAAAATATTGTTTGATTGTACTGGAAATACGTACCCTGTTGCTAACGCAACGCTTGTCGCCCTTGCTTAGGTATGAGGGATAGAGTTTTTATGGCCACTTACACGAAGTAAAATAACCAATAAAATGTCTACTAAACACAATATTTAATACGCCTCATTGACACCAGAGGCGCTGCAGCACTGCAATATTAAGAACGTGCAAAAAAGCAGAATTGTAAAATTATGAAGATTTCCTCCATATATTTCCTTCACCATTTGTCTTCTCTATTACTATTCTAATGAAAATTTCACGAATATTGTGAAAGAATTTCATTGGAATTTGCTTCGTTGGTATTCTGGTTTCGTAGCAATATTTCATTGGATTTATGACAACAATATTTTCTAATTATTAAGAAACTCCTTTATATTTAAAAAATATTTACAGTTGTTGCTTGAAATAAACATATATAAATAAGTACATACCTTAAAGCAAAGAAGTTCAAGATTAAATTCTTTAAAACTAAGAAAAAAATAATAAAATATACAGCAATTCAGAATTTCATTATAGCTATGAAATATATTCATTGTCCCAATAAAAATTTCATTAAGGTCATGAAAGTCTGATACATTAAATGTATTTCAATAGTTGTTAACCAAACGCTTGCATCCAAGGTAGTTCTGTATAATTGTTCTTGTACTCTTTGTATGCTTATTTATTATTTCGTTGTTATAATAAAGCTATTTCATTGTTTTTATGAAGTTACTTTATTGTCTCAATGAAATTATTTCATTGGAAATTATCTCATTGTTTTAATGAAACTATTTCGTAGTTTTAAAGAAATTATTTCGTCGTTTTAATGAAATTATTTTGTTGTTTCGATGAAGTTCTTTCATTGCATTGATGACACTGTTTAATAGATTTGACGTAGTTTTCATTAACGAAACTGGTTTCATTAATCCAACGAAGCGTGACGTTGGTTAAATTTTAATGAGTTTTTTCATTGGATTAATATTGAAATTCATTGAATTTATGAAAACATTTCTTTCAGTGTAAAAAGGCATTATTCATAAAAAAAATTATTTATAAAATGTTTATGAAACCAATTTCCATACAAAATTCATTTTATAAACCAGTTCTAAAACAAAGTTATTTTTTATGAATGAGGGAGTAAATGTTCTAGCTTAGACTTTTTGCAAACATAAATGTTTACCCCCATATTCGTAAAAAAATTAAAAGTATTCGAAATTCATTTTAAATAAAATTGTATGAAAATTTTTAAACAATATACATTTCAAACTCATTTTTAATTTTATGAGAATGGGGGTATGAATAGTATTCGGGCCAATTAATATCATATCTGTGCATTTGATTTCTTTTTATATAAATTTAGTTAACCCTCAACTTAACTTTCTTTACTCAATTACCATAAAATAAAATCGTTTTTTTAATTGTAAAAATTTAACATTAAAAAAATTCCTAGTTTTTCCAAACCCGCTCTTTAATTTATTTTTGTGATTGAAAAAAAAATTCTTTGAAATTAATTTAAATTACCTTTAATGCTTTATTTAATCTTACTTCTTTCTAGTAATATATCAAGATTAAAACAAAAAAGAAGAAAAAAAAATAAAGAATCTGAAACGAACAACAACATTTTCCGTTTCCTTTAAACGCCACATACATACACGCTTTCGTTCACTCCAGTTCACACACATACACACGCTGTAACACACACACACACACACATACAAACACTGCTGCAAATTACAACAGCAATAAATTTGAAATTCAATTTAAAATGAACATAAATTTACGAGCACAGTACAAAAAAAAAAGAAAACTTTCCAAACATGTCATTTAAAAGCATTTTACCAAAAAAATATAAACTTATACATATACATAAATACATATGTATACGGGCACACTTATATACATATGTACATATCCTTTTAGTTGATATAAGCATGTATATGCATTTTGTATGTACTATGTACTTGCACACAATTATGCTTATATAAAAATATATATAAAAAGTTAACAAACAACATATTAATAAAGAGGGACAACACAAGTCAGAAATAAATCTTTTTTTCAAGCGCCGGGTAATTATCGCAATTCACTTGCACCTATCCCTCATCATTAAAAGCTTTCAGCAATATGGAACGAAAATAATAAGAGTTATCTCATTTTCGCTCTTTCGATATACATTTTCATAGTTCCTGCAAAATTTAAATAAAAATATTGAAAAGAGACCATTGTATAAGATTAGAACATAATTTGCAAATATTCTCGCCGTTATTCATAAGCGATTGTTAAAGTTAATGCTTATTTAACGCATTAATTTCCTTTGACAAACTCGCTTTAAAGCAAGCTTTAACTATAATAATCGTTTATGAATACCATTGCAAAACTTTATTAAATTTTTGTTAAAACCAAGTGCAATTTAAAACGAAACCTTTCAACTGTTGTTCGCCTGCCATCCTCAGGTCTAAAGAATGTTTTTAAGTTTTTGGCAAATACAAATTTATTTTTATTTTGCTGCCTTTACAATTTAGGTGGGTGGAGTATGGGGTCGAGGAGGTAGTGTTGGTGGTGGTGGTTTTTATTTGTTGGTATCTGGGCACAATTTTAAAAGCTTTTTTAAGTGCTGTACACCATCATTTCGAGCATGAGTACACACCTACTCGTGGCAACATATCGGTCTGTGTATGTGTGCAGAACTTAAATTTATTTCGTGAAATTAAAAATAAACATGCTTGTGTGTATGCACACATACATACATACATACATATACATGCTTCTGTATGTATAGCAGTAAATGAAATTCTTGAAGGATTTTAAATTTATTGTCGATTTTTTCCAAGTGTTTATTGTTGGCTTAAATACAAAATTTTAAAAGTTCAAAGTCTTTAAATCCTCCGACAGAATATTAGATAGATATATTTTCAGGCTATGCCTCATATACATATATTGTGCCATAACCGCCAAAAAGGCTTAAGCGACATAATTTTCGAACTTGGAATGTTTGATAAAAATCGATTAATTGAGTTCGTAAAAAATCGATTTTCGTAAAAAAACGAGTTCCAAAAAATGTGTCGGTCAAACTTTTTTTTGGCGATTATGGCTCGATATAGGAAATTGATTACTTGAACCCCGAAGATTTTTAGAATTTTTAAAATTAGATATCGTAACCGCTTTGAAAGCTTTTGAAAGTCAGCACACAGGACACTTTCGCATTAAAATCTACGTAAACAAGCTTAATTTAAAATTTGCTTTTATTCCTTTTGAAAGAACTTTATTTCATGTTGATTTAACATTCCAGCACTGTTAAATCAAAATGAAGAATTATGTTAAATCAAAGTTATTTCAAGTTGGAAAAAACGTAACTTCGATACTGATACAAAATTATTGCAAGTTGAAATAACATGAATTTAATTTCATGTAATCATTGTATTTTATTAATTATATAACTAAAGCTACGGTCACACTTACCAAACATTTGTCCAAAAAAGCGTAACCAACCAATACTAATGAAAAAAGTTTTGATACAAACACTTGTTTATCAAATTAAACAGTTTCGACCACATTTAATAGATAATGTCATAGAATCCAACATTATTGGCACATAAAACTGAACCGATATGGGGGATGAGAGTAGAAGAAATCATGTATGACCTTGTATTTTTCTGGGCGCATATAAGCGCGCATACATGCATTGACATTATTTGTGTGCTTGCTTTAAAAAAAAACCCTTTAACACATAATATATTATCATCTACATCTTACACACACAATTCCAAACGCAAAATATGCAAAACAGCAAGCATGCACGCATCAACACTACTTCTTTTGATTGTTTGTTACGAACAAGAAGTCTTCGCGACATCGCTTGTAAACACTCATGTACACGTACATCAGTACATTCATCGTGCTTCGCTTATTAAACGACATCATTTATTATTGGTTTTAGTATAATACATGCACGACAATATATTTAAAAAACAAGACGTATTTACATTCCAATACTGTTTAAGCAGCCCTCTAATAGATATTATATCTTGTTGCAACTCTATGCTCCCGAGTTATATAAAGGGTTACTTAAGTGCGTTCTATGCAAACCAAATACTCTCTGCTGCTACCCTAAAATTCTTCATAATGATGAAGTCAGCGAGACACAATAACTGCAGCAATTAAATAACAAAATAAACATAAAACTTCTTTATATTTCATACTTCACATTTTGGTTTCTGTCGGGTTTTATAAAAATCATTTGTAGAGCTCGTACCCATATGCACAAATGCTAAGTTATTACTACCTTTTTCCACTGATTGTTTCTAATCTAGCTGTTACTCTATGCTTCTGTATATGTATGCATGCATTGCACGTGTATGTGTATGTGTGCACACACACAAACACAAATATGTACATATGTATGTCCCTATGTATGTCTATACACATACATAATGACGTACATGTCAAGTACAAGCAATTATTTATGAAATAATACTTGGCCATATGAGAGACTCATCTATCTTTTCATTATTTATCCTTTTAATTTTTTTTATGTTGCTGTTCTTGTCGTTGCTTTCAGTTCCTGTCGTTTCATTTCCATAGCTTTAGGTTTTACTATAGAACTTTGATTAATGGCATTCATTTGTTTTAAAGAATTTAAGATTTAAAATTGAATTTTATAAATTAGTTTTAGTTTTTCCCATTTTTATTTTCATTATGATTTTGTTTTTGTTTTTAGCATTAAGGGGATGAACTGACATTAAGTTTGTTAATTGAAAAAGCTTAATTAATATGCAAAAATAAAAATAAAAATAAAGTAAAATAAAAACTCGTGTAATATTCTAAAGAGCAAGAAATGTAAATGAAGGTTTTACAAGAATTTTATTTTGCAACGTAAATTTTTAATTAATTTATTCTAAGCAAGTTAAAGAGAAGAAAAAACTAGTAGCAAAAAATTTCAGTTTAATAATAAAATAAATTTTAGGATCTTATTTTGTAAAACGCAAACCTTAGCGTTGATAAGTTTTTTATGTATTTTGTCTTTGTAATTTATATTTTTTTTATGTAAAATTTATCAACGCTTGACGTTGCGTCTTACGCAATTAGCCTCTTACTTTAATAAGTTAATAGCATATATGACTTTAATATGTTGTTGGTTAAGCAAACTCTTTATGCATTTCGTTTCTGCTCAAGAAATTCATAAGTGGACTTCAACAAATAAAGTTATTAAAAAAAGCAGCAAACAAAAAGTTCACACCTAACATGTTCTATTTTCCATCCGTTTTCCATTTTCCCCACAACGTTTTTACAATTAGTTACCACATTGGGCAACAAAAAGAGTATTTAAAATGTAGTTAAAATTGAAAACAAACTTTTAAATTCATAAAATTTAAAACGAATTTGAAATATATTTTATTGAACATTTTTCATACAAAATTTTCCTACAGTGGATTTCAAATTCATTTTATTTTTTATGAATATGGGTGAAAATATTCAATTGTTTTTAAATAAACATTGGGTCATAGTCAATGTCAAAACAAAGAGTTAAGAATCAGTATTTTGTATGGGAATACTTGTTTTAATTTCTTATGGTCTTATGCAAAAACGATTGTTAAAGTTAAAGCATGCGTTAAAACCATTTTTGTCATACAAAATTCGTTTGTTAAACCAACTTTAAGTTTTCCAATTGTTTTTGCAGAAGGGGGTTAAAGTTTACTTTATTTTGACTGTGACTATGGGCCATTAAAATTAGGAATTTTTATTTGTTGTTGGTTAAGCAAAGTCTGTTTAGCTTTTAAAAATATTGTTGAGTATTCTTGAAAGTAGTTACGTCTTAGTGGCGATATTTTCCGATTCAAGCATTCCCAAAGCTGAATAAATCTATGCAGATGATGCATTTTTCCCTGATATCTCAGTGAGAGAGAGAGAGAGAGAGCGCAAGTGCATGAATGCAGAAACGACGACGATTCGGATGACTATCTCCCAGCGGTAAAACTTAGAAGACCTTCTTAATTCAGGCCTTATTAAAGGCGTGCTCTGGAATTTTTTCGATTTCATTACCATTCTTATCAAACTGCTAAAGAATGCCTTATAGAAGGCCTCGGCTTTTCCGCATAAAAGATGAAGTACACATGCCACATTCCCTATGAGAAGGGACAATGGAAGGAGTAACATTCTTTGTTTTCTTTTTTTGCCAAAGCAAAAGCAAACGAAATCATGTTTTTGAGTCAGTTAATATTCTTATGTAACTACTGAAGAAGGCCTTATAGAAGACTTCGGCTCTTTAGTAAAAAAAGATGGGATACACATTCCACATTCCCTTCTATAAGAAGGGAGAACAGAAGGAGTAAAGTATTTTGTTTAGCTTTTTTTTTTGCTAAAGCCAAACAAAAGAATTCCGATGCCGTTATAAAAAACAAAATTCCATATACAGATGTCAAATACAGAACAATTAAGCAAAAGAAAACGGAAATTACTTTAGTTGAGTTTTGTACGTTGGATAAGAAGACAATTGTTTTGTTCGATCAATATTATAATAATATATGGGTTCTTGTTTTCAGAAGTTTACTTTGAATATGTTCGACCATTTTGATCACAAAATATACATCACAACATGTATGGATGTGTATATTGAATACCTCGGGCCTGTTTCTCAAAACTTACAAGTGCTGGAATACAAGTAAAACAGTTGGGAAAATATTTTATATTCATATAAAATATATAAGAATATTTTCACAAATATTTTACTTGTACTTCAACACTTGTAAGTTTTGACATACATGCCCCAGCATCTGAAAATCTTTATTAAACTCCTTCCAATATTACTTTTATTTGAACTCCTTTTTACAGCCATTCTCTGAAAAGTCATTTAACATCCCTTCTATGAAAGACGTTTCAACAGCCATTCTCTGGAAGGCCTTTTAGAATATCTGCGAAAGAGGCGAGAATGGAAGGCCTACCTCGCAATGACAACGTGTGTAAAAAAGATATGAAGATGGGATGGGGCGAACAGGCCTTGTACATCCAAAAGAAGGAGTACGGAGGCCTTTTAGAAGGCATCCGTTCTCCTTCTTTTTTCCGCTGGGCTCTTGCATAAGTCCAGAAAAATTTACTCTCAGGATCTTCGTTGCAGTAAATATAAAGGTTTCTGTTCTGATAAAAGCCATCAATATTTTTTGAAAAGAAAAAAATATGCTCTTAAAATGAAATAAATTGGTTTATATATTTATGATTTGACGGGCTAAAGTTCGTATCGCTTTTTAAGTCAAATTACATGTGATAATTATTAATAAACAAATAACATCAAAGTTAGTTGTAAATATTATGACAACAACACATAGTTGAACGGAACAGCTAGCCGTTTTCGAAGGCCACTAAACAAACCTTCATCATCAGCGTTCTTCTGTGTTTGGTCTACTGTGTGTGGTATCAGTTGATGTAAATTACTGCCTTATATACGAAACTTTTTTGTAAATGGAATATGTGAATTGTTTTGATTCATCGTATTTCAATTTGCTGAAAGGTGTTTTGTAATGGAAGCTCAAAATGGTTTATTTGTAAATGAAAACATATATTAAATTCAAAACTTCAACAACATTTGCATATAAAGTAAGACAAAAAAATAAGAATGGAATTAAAATTAACAAAGAATAACTGGATTTCAAGTGCACATTAAAACAAAATTGCGATACAAACTTTGAATAATAAAGCAAATAATACAAATTACATATGTTTTTTTGATACTGTCATAAAAATTTAACTTCAATTTCAAAAGAAATCACGATATCAGAATAAAAATTTTGGAACTTTATTTTAGACATATAAGACAATATTTTTTTCTATAATTTTTATTGCAATAAACAATAAAATATTGACATAGATTTTCAAATAAATATCGTTGCCTGTCACATTTAAATAAAGTTTTATACACTGACAATGTTCCTCCAACGTCTAATCGGGACAGAGTACGTCACAAATAGCAAAACCGAATTTTTATTGAAACTAACATCCGTAATAATTGCGTTATATATATTAGAAAAATGTATACACTACATGGAACATTGGAAATGATGTTAAATTGCGAAACATATAAATAAAAATTTTGACCAACACTTTAGCTTGTAAGCATATAAAAATCCATAAAGTATCAAATTATAATGACGTTGCTGGGTAAATGACCGTTATTTTGACAACAAATAAACTTTTGCGTACAATGACCCCATTTTAACGAAACGCTAAAGATAATTTTCTATCTCTCCCTCTATCTGGCGCCAAGAAAAAGAAAACTTTTACTTTGAAAGTTTAAAAAAAAAATGTTGATATTTCCATTAACAAAAATGACCTTAAAAAATAAACTTACAAGCCCACATCATATATTAGACATTAACAACCATGGGAAAAATAATAAATAGGGGCTCGTCATCATCATGTTGTATTGACAACAAATGATTATTTTATGACGTGCATGCAATTTAATTGACAGCTGAATAGTTAATACATTGGTGTTATTGAAAATAGTCATGTTACACGCACATTAAATATAGAAATTACACAACAACAAAAAAAGTATCCAGACAAATGCGTACGAAACTACGAGTAACTAACGTTAAGCCTAAATAACATACTCGTAATAATGGTGGCATTCATTACTCACTTGCAGGCAACTAAAGCAAATTAGTTTTCTATAAAATAAAAACATACAGTCAGTCGTCTAACAAAACCAACAAACAAACGGGCAAAACGTACATGAAAACACGTCCGTGCAATTCAGTTGTTTTGCTGTTGGCTGCTAGACATTTAGCCGACACTAAATGTTTGATTTAATAATAAGCAGGCTGTTTTTTTTTCTATTTTTGGCTCCTGCGAGCGAGTAGTATGAATTTTAACAGCTTAAATAATACAAATTACGTTTTTAGTATTTTTCTTTTTTTTGCTGCGAAGGCCGTAAATTTTTTGTACAATTCAATTTATAACATGACTGCTGCTGCTGCTGGTTGATTTCACCTGTCTGTCTGTCTGTGTGTGGGTATGTTTTAAAACTTAAATGAAAAATGTTTTAGGTTTTTTTTATTTCTCAGCTGTCATCGCACAGCTCCCGAGGCGTTGATGTTTTCGTTCCCCCAGTATGGAGCTTTAAATAATAACAAACATGCATGTTTAGTCATAGAAATAAATAAATGAAAATGTAGTAATAAAAACACCAAATGTATAAATGTTAGATGTAGTTGTGAATGTTCTTGCGTATGGAGCAAAAAAGAAAAAAAAAAGAAAAATAACAAACATGGCCGAGCCCCTTTTCGCATTGTGGCTGTGGTTGTTAATGTTGCCGTTTTGCTCTCAACATTCACATTGATTCACATGGTATGCGAGCAAATTTGTTAGAGCATGCAATCAAACATAAGCAAACGTCTAACTGATGAATAACCAACACATTAGAAAAAAAAATTGGAGGGTAATTTGAAAAGTTACTCAAGCAAAGAAAAACTTGAAGTCTGGAGTATTATTCCCCGAGAGCTCAATATAATACACATCTGGTAGTTCTGAAATAGTAAAAATTTCAACACGTGTAAAAAGCTCGTTTTTACCCTGTAGAATCATAGCTGATGCTAATTAGATTAATTAATTAAACACTAACTAGAACATATCTTATGTATTAATAACACATAAATACTCGTGTGTTAATTGAATTTTAAGACAGGAACTATATTTTTTTAAATTATAGTTTCCTAATTCCTCAAAGGTATTTTTCCACAACGAAATACGTTGTTATATGAGATCAAAAAGGTAAAATTACATAATTAATTGTGAAAGTGGTCTAAGTCATATGAATTTTTGTTTCGAAATATGAAATAAATCTTAAAAAACCTTCAATAAATATTTAAAAAATATTATATTACTGGATACTAGCAGGACTCTAAATTAAAATTTTGCATAATATAAACATCATTTTTGATTTGTTCATATGTAATCTATTAAATATTTCGACCAATGAGATATATAGCTTATACCACTTTATAATTAATGGCGCATATACATATAAGTGAACATAAATATAACATACACTCAGGGAAAAGCTGCAACTTAAAACTAATAACGCGTCACATTAATTTAATAATTTTCAATATAATAGAAAATGTATGTTATGAGATACTTAAAAATAACTAAAATTAATAAATTAATATTGTAAATTAATATTTTTCCATATTGAAATAAAAAAATTCAATACGACTAGACTTTCGTAATGTTCCTTTTGAATTCAATATGGGTTTTATTGATTTTGAGCTGTTTTTTCCCTGGGTGTAACAGTTAATAAAAACAAACTTAAAATACATTAAAATAAATCATTAGATTTTTCTTAAAAAACGTCCATACAATTGAGTTTTCCATCTAAAACAATTTTATTAAAAACAAAAAAAAAAAAAAAGAATAATGATTTCAATAAATTACCTTAAAATATCAATATATTTGACAAAAAAAAAATTAAATTTGTTAGAAAAACCGCTATTTTCACAAATGCCAAAGTGAAAGCAGATGTTTTCTAAATGTAAAATAGTCAATTATTTCTTGTATTATTTCCCGGGATCCCGCACAAAAAATCCTGGGAAATCGGAAAATTTTAAAAGTTTAATTCCCGGGAAAACCCCTAGTTACCATAAACCCATATTAAAAAAAAATTCATTACTAGATGTTTACACATCTCCCCTGTGAACAGACTCACATTGGCTTTTTTTTGTGAAAAGAAATAATTCAAAATTTGCTAATTGAATGCATAAGTGATTTGCAAATTAATTAAAAAATTTGTGATTCATTTACAGCTGTGCATACTTTCATTTGAGTCAAGAGCTGCCCACATCAAATGACAAGTCTTAATAAAATTCCGCCCAGAGAGGTGATTGCTAACGATATAACATTTTCTAGCAAATACTCGTATTAAAGAACTTTGCCGAAAAGAAAGTAATACTGTTGAAAGCAAATTACACAAAGAAAACAGTGCTTACTAAATACCTCATAAAATAGAACAAAATTAATAAGAAATCTCTATGGTTTTTTTCAATAAGGAAATCTTACTAATTTCATAGAGAAAACCTGTTTGAAAAAATCAAGAAGAAATCTTGTAGTTTTTATTAGGTTATCTTACTGATTTTTTTTAATAAGGTTTTCTTCTTGATTTTATGAGGCAACCTCATAAAAAAATTATGTCTTTATTTTTTGTGCTTTGCTTATGTATTTTCATTTAAATTCTATACCATATACTTATGTATGTATGTAGTATTTGTAGATGTTATTAATTTATTCTTAATTAACTAACTCACCGTACATACATATTATTACTTGAAAGGAGACAAGTATTGAAGCAGCAAACTTCTGACTGATAGACAAACACTCTATTGAATATGCTAACAAGCAGTCTGAATAACCATTGAAATAACAAGACACCTCATAAAATCAAGAAGATTTCCTTATTAAAAAAAATCAATAAGTTACTTTACACATAATCATATAGGAACCTAATAAAATCAAGAAGAAAACTTTATTGAAAAAATCAAAAAGGTAACCTAATAAAATCAATAAGAAATCTCTATAGTTTACAATTTATAAGAAAACCTAATAGAATCAAGAAGATTTTCTCTATGGATTGTTTTTTTTTGTGCCAAAAAGAACGGAAATTGAGTAAAAAAAAGTTTTGAATAATAAGATTTCTTCTTGATTTTATGTGGTTGGTTTTCTTTTTGATAGAATTAATAAGATTTAGCACATAAAAACAATAAGGAATCTCTATGAAAAAATCTTCGCTTAGCCTAAAAACATTTCATAGAGAAAATCTTATTGATTCTATGAGGCAGTTTTTTCTCTGTGTATTAATGGAAAGACTTATTTATCTGCCTTAGCAGTTAAGTGACAAATGTATATATATCTAGGTATGAATATGTGTGTGTGTGTGTGTGTGTAAAAAAATCCATAAACCAGACATGTAGACTGGCAGTAGACAAAAAAAGATTTTTTTGCAAACACAAAATAAATGTATCAATTGTCATTGACAGTTGTTGCCTTTTTTGCCTGTTGTTATATTAAAGCTTAAGTCAATTTTGTTAAGACTGTCTGTCTGTCTGCTCAGGTTAAAAAGAAGCCGATACACAAAGCTGCACATAAAACTTCTCGTTTAATTTTCATAGAAAACATTTTAAGCTTGTGGTTGGCAAGTAAAATACACACATACATACATACCTATATACATACATATGTATGTGTATATTTACAAAGCCATAAGCTAATATGAATCACAACAAAAGTAGAAACAACTTGACGTCTACATTTGATTATTTTTATTTTTATAATTTTTGTATTTTTTTTGCTGATTTCTTACACTCTGCTATAATAATACTCGTATTAGGCCTATTATGCTGTAAGGCTTAGATATTCAAAATGTTAACATGTGTTTATGTGCCTTTGAACGTACATATGTATGTAAGTGCGTGTGTGTGTTTATGTGTGTTGGTGCGCGTTGTATCTGTTGGGTGTCTGTTTTGAAGGTTCTTTTTGACAACTTTTCAAGTTCTAGGTTAAGGTCATCATTACGTCCTTCAATATTTCCTTATTATAAATACTTGTGTTAGATTTACTTTTTTTCTTGCCATTTTTTCTTTTGATTTTATTTTTATTTGTCACTTTGGTTGCTTCTCTAACGACCTTGAAAGTTAAACCCTTAAAATACTCTTTTTTCCGACTTGTTTATTTTATTATAAATAGACCTTTTTTTCTTTTAGCAAATAAATACCGCAAATATTTGGGTCAAGGCTAAAAGAAGTTAAAAGAGTCCTTGAACATTTCCTTATGATGTTAAGATATAAATTGTATGCGTCCTTTAGAGACTGCTGCTGCTGTTTGTTGTTGTTGTTATTGTGCACTTCATTACACAATCTTTTTTTTATTATATTATTATTCCCTTTGAACACAACTTTTTTGACCCTTTTAAGCAAAAAAAAAATGTATAAATAAAAGTTTGGGTTTTTTTTTTCTTCTTTTTTTCTCTCAATATAAAGTAGAATATGAACGTTAAATGTTTAACCCTTTTTTATATTCAATTGACTTTTTTCACAGCATCAGCTTAAGGAAGTTGAGAGCAAGAAAAAAATACAAATACACAAATGAAACTGTTTGCTTTTAGTTTGAAATAACTTTTGTTGAAGTTTACTCACTCCATGGTTGCAAATATATTTATATGTTTGTTTGCATGTCCATTGTAACATTATAATAATTGTCGGGAAATGCTGTGGGCTGTTATTTTATTTCCATTCATATCTCTTGAGTTTTTCCCCCATCTAGTTAAAAAGGGGTGGGGGCGGGGGTGTGACACCATTTATTAAGCGGATTGCAGTTGTTTTTTTTCTCTTAATAGTTGTTTAATAAATTATTGTTAACTTCTTTATGTTGGGTATTATTTTTTCCAGCAAATTCATGTTTATTTTTTTTTACATTACAAGACTTTCCTTTTTTTCCTCAACATCTTTAACTTGTTGACTTTTTAAAGGTTTATTTTTTTTTCTTATGCTTACATTTCGTGTTGATTTTTATCATTACAAGGAAAAAGTTTTCGTTTGTGAATTTGTTGTGTTTTCCTATTAAATGTCTTTTATGTCTGTAAGACGTCTGCAGCTTTTTTTGTTTTTGCTCTAAAACTTCAACCTTTTTTTTGCATGACATTTCTTTTGGTGGGTTTTTATGTATTAATTTTTTTCTTGCGGGTTGTCATTGTCTTTTAAGCAATCAATTTGATCCTTTAACACTTTGACCTTTTTTTTATTTGGTTAACAAACTTTTTTTTGCCTTGCTTTTTTGTCATGTTTTCTTGTACTTATTATTAGGTTTAGTAAAATGTTCAACAGGTTGTCACGCCAATTCTTTGTAGGGTTTAAGAGTTCAAAGTTTAACGAACGACTAATTGAAAGGATAGAATACCAAGATAAGAATTTATCGCCTTAATGCATTACAAATCTACCTAGTAGAGACTAAAATTAGTTTTTACTATTAAAATAAATCAAAATATGTTTATACCAGGGACTGAAACCATGAAAAAAATTAGTTGAGGTTCGGTTCAGGGTTCGTTTAAAGTTAAAAAACTACATGTATTTTATTACTAAAAGCAGTATTAGCTTATACGCTGTTTTTCTATCAAAGTAAGACTATACAGATACATATATATGTACATGTAAGGGTATTCAATCCTCCTTGGTCGTTATTTTATTTTGATTTTGTTTTTAATTTTTTTTGCATGCAAGAAATGTAATTGATGTTATTATTCTTCTATTAAATATTTCTCTATTTCTTATATATTTGAACCCGAACCTTGCTGAATTTGTCGGTTCAACGGGGTTCGGGTTCTTTATAAACGGGTTCAGGTTCAGGTTCAGGTTCAGTTTCAGTTTCAGTCCCTGGTTTATACAAATATCAAAAGTAAAATTTATTTTTGGATTTTATGAAGCAACATAATATTCGTTTAACATCAAGTACAAGGTGGCGTATAAGTCATTAACCTATCAGAAGACATAATAGCCCCATTCACAAGCTTGTGCAAATGGTCTTGCATCGTAGCATTTACAAAATGGTTAATATATTAATAGTCACCACTTAACAATTCTTAGTGGTGATTATCAATATACTATACCATTTTGCAAATGCTATAATGCAAGACCATTTGAACAAGACTGTGAAGTGGGCTAATATAATTTTTGCAGATGTTGGTAAGCGTTAGTTATTTTTTACATTTAGAAAGTAAAAAGTCACAAAATACACATCCATACACATCTACAAATATGAATCGCTGTAATTTTCAAGAATGTGGAATTAATTGCAACGATTTTTTGCGTAATAATTCGTCGGTGATATTGGCGCAGCGTGAGTTTACGCGTAGAGTTTACGGTGATCCGACACCAACAGGGCTGTACACTACGTCGTTTCTGCTATGGCTGAAGATGTCGCCAGCGAGCCCCAGAATATTGACCAGATTACGTACCAAAGAATTAGGCATTAATAAGCAATCTTTACAGTGAATTTTGGTCAAAGACTTGAATATGTTCCCTTACAAAGTACAGACAATCATCAGTTCAAGTCATCCTTATTTTTTCGAAAATACTGCGAACCAAACGACTATTATGAATGGAGAGCGCTACCTATTCTAAACTAGACGTTTTGGAACTGGAGATCAGATGGTTCCAACATTACAGAGTAACGGCGCTTAGTGCATGACCCATAACCGAAATTCTGAGGGCTGCATTTCCGGGTCGCCTAATTTCCGGTTTTGGTTATTTCCACTGGCCGTTTTAGACTTCTTTTTATGATATTTCTTGAAGTCACGAATATATGTTCTATATAAGGGAAAATATAGCGTACTTGAAGCACACATTAAACCCGGATTTTTATGGAAATTTTTGTTGTTGTTTTAGTGTACACTTCATGCACACTTTTTTTTTGCATATGAAGGTAAGTCAAAAAGCCTAGACTCTTGAAGCCTTCAAAAAAATATCCGTCAGGAATGCAATAATGCAAGAGCCATAAATCACGCCTATATGGTCACCAATTCCTGCCACTATAATTTTTTCTATTTAATTAAAAAAAATTAGACATCATTCATATTAACACAATCTAAAAACAAAATTAAAGTTGTTCATTTATTTCAAAAATACAGTTTAAAAACATCAGTGGCAACTTTTGCGCCATCTTGTGCGTGAGAGGGCAAATAAAGAGTAATGATTTCTAGCTACTTGTATTAAGGAAATTTTAATGATAATAAAATAAGTCCTCTCTCTCGCAGGTTCATTCGCCTGATGCAGGTTTAAGAAATACAGTTTTTTTTCATATTTAAATGATATTTCAACACATTTTTGCATGCAGTGACAAACTGAAAGAAGCAACCAACATCATTGGCCCTCAAGAGATTTTATAATTTTCATAGAAATTTATATTTCTTTATTTCCTTAGAAATCTAAGTTACAGTTAGAAGACACTTCCTTATCTTCAGCTGGCGACAAATTTCAAATAGGCAAGCATATAGTTTACAAAAATATTTATCTTGTCTACAATGTTGTGCTATTGACAGTCTATTTCTGTTTCTTTAAGGTCCAAAAAATACCATTAGTTTGTCAGAGATGAGTTGAAGAGTAACGTATTATTAATGTATTTACATAGATCCTTAAATGTAAAACAAGGTTTTTTTTGGAGGAAGAAAAATAGAAAAGCGTAATCCAAGCTAAAATACCTAATTGTTTCAAATTAAACTTAAAAATATAGACATCAGTTTTTATATATAGTACAAACTAAAATACTTGTAGGTATAAAATAAGTATATGGCAACATTCTGACATCACCAGACAAACTCAGCTGCTGGCGTGAATACTACACTGATCATCTATATACGACATCAAATGCAACATTTGATGAAGGCATAGATACTGGTCAATGTACTACACCGACTTCAACGAATACTAATCTAGTAAATACTGCTTAGAAAATTTAATACGCCTCATTAACACCAGAGGCGCTGCAATTCTGCATTAGCAAAACTTTTCGGTAGTTCAGGAAATCTCTAAACATTTGAAAGCTACACCCACTGCAGGGTACATGCATATGTACATACATATATATGTATGTATGTTATACTATATATACAAACATAATCTATTGTGGTTTTATGGTATGTTTATAAATTTGCCAGCAACAACTGGTTGCTACCAGAATTTAAAAAGAAAAAAAACTATTAAATCATATTTTGACCAAAAAAATTGGTGGCATATTGCAAAAACAAAATGTGGGTAAAAAGTTTTGCATCAGTCTTTGACCTTCAGTTTGAACAACCTGTAACAAAAAAATGCTCCGAATCAAAACATGGAAAAGTGCAACATGACATTCAAATTTAGTCCATTAGAGAAGTTATGCATACAAAACAAAACAATGAAAACGAAACTGTGTCAATGTGTCTGTTGCGAAAACTGAGACACACACACACACACACACACACGTACATAAACATAGATGCATATGTTTGTAAATGCATATATGTATACGCTATATACAAATGGTACTATGCTTATATTCCAATATGAAACGACAAATAAACGGACTAAGGGACGGACATAAAAAGGCAGAGAGATACATAGATGGAACAACAATAACGAAAAAGCAATAAAAAAAATATATTAAAGAATAACATCATCGTTTAGCATGGAAATGTAGATCAAGTGGAAACTTCACTTTCACAATAACCAGGCCGCACATCACGAGGAAACCGACTGCAAAAACGGCCGGACGGACGCACAGACAGCCTAAAAAACTGATACACCGAAAGCAATAGGAGCACCACTGACTTCTACTCCATACACCAGGCCATGAGGGAAGTCTAACTTTCTGTACAGTACAGCATTACTGGAGCACAGATAGAACCCAAAAGACTAACAAAAAATCCAAACGTATATAAATGTTTCTACAAACAACCAACTGCATTGAAGGGGAGGAAGGTTGCTGCAAGAGAAAAAAAAATTAATAAAATCAGACCATGGTTTTGTGCCACCGTATGTATGTATGTATGAAGTAAGTATGTCGAGGATATAAAAAACTCCAGCAATGCTGTATGAAAACCAAAACGTTTTTCATGTGCCAAAATGTGTTGCTATTTTTCCTACATATATATATTTTTTTTTACCCTCTTTAGCTCTTGGTGCTATTCTGTATTATTTGTAGATCTGGCTAAAACAACTTTCCTTTAAAGTTGTTAGAGCAGCTGAACAATCGCAGACACCAATACATACAGTCACTTTCAAAGTGTGTCAGCCAACAAACCACCTAAATAGCATTGAATACGCGACATTCAATGTCATGCCAAAGTTACAAAAAAGTTGCACCATGCAACACAATTTTTTCTTGCCATACGCTGATTCAACTCTATTCTACTTTAAAATAACATTGTTCGCAAGTATTTATGTGCATACACACATATATGTATACGTACGAGAAAATAAACGACAAATGAAGGTTGTTGGTTACAATCATTTCAAAATTGCAACAGACAAAATGAAAATGCCAAAAAAAGAAAATGTCCCCCGATTCGTATAGAAAAACTTTACAATGTTAAACAGTTGCATGAATACGAGCAGTAGATAGATAGAGCTGTTGTTTAGAGAATTATACTTCTTTTGCAAACTGACATGCATGTACGACTACGAGTAGATACGTTAACAGGCAAAAAAATAAAAAATATTTATAGAACGTGGCGCAAAATATCATCACTGCCATAACTATCATGAGCAACTCTATTATCATAATCATCATCATCATCATCATCATCATTGGAACACGTTTAATACTCTTTTGTTTTGTACTCGTCGTATTAATATGCTGCACTTGCTGTTTCATTGCTTTCTTTCCCTTTTCCAGATACTCTGTGCGGTTTTTATGGTGTTAAGGCATTTATGTTTAAAATGTTTTGACAAAAAAACCATGTAAGCAGAGACATTTATTAACATATGTATAAGCTTTTAAAAGTTATTTAAAAAAATATAATAAACACTCTAGTTTAAATCACATACATATATAAGTATCGGACTGTATTCATGGTATAATTTTAGCATGAGATAACAGAGTACAATTGAGGCCATCAGCGCAGAAGTGGTGTAACCCACATCAATTTGTTTAAACAATTTTTCTTTTTAATTATTCAATTGCTTTAATTACTTTGCAATATTATGATCTGCGCAAAAATAATTTTTCAACTCCATTTTCTTTAGAATACCAAAAGGTGGCTTACGCTACTTTTTGATAGTTGGTAATGTAAATGATGTATTTATCACTAGAACAGCAATAAAAAAAACCAATGTGGCTTACACCGTTTCTGCGCTGATAGCCTCAACTATGAAGTTGCCTGTAACCACATGTTGCATGCTTCTTTTCTTACGAAAATATTTATGACTTTTTAATATTTTTCTTTGGCAAAAAAAAGAAAAGCTAAGCAGCTTGAATTTATAATAAATCTTTATATTCTTCAGGTCTTGTTATAATTTAAATTACAATTTAAACGTGAGGCACGTAGTTAGTTAATTCTCACAATATATAGCACCTCGGTTGCGTGCCTTAATTTTCATGCAAGTGAGCAAACAGATTAACACGAACAGTATCTTTACAGTATCTTTTGTAACGGATGGTTATACATTTCGCGGCCCCTTGCAAGGTTGTCAGATGTTAATTTTAAAAATCTACGAAAACAGAGTTAATGATTTTGTTTTATACATATGTGTTTCATGTTAATTAAACATGACTCACAGTAATCTTTAAAGAAATTGTTTTATTTTTTAAATAACTATCTCAGCAAACTAAACTGTGATAAATTGCTGGCAACACTGTTTTTGGAAGCTCAGATGTTTTTGAGCAACATGTGACTGTTACAAACATGTTCAGGCTTTATATAACATGACACATTTATAACAGGTACATTCATACATGCACAAGCCCAGCCTGATAAGGTACGATCACACTAGTCAAATATTTACCCAAAAAAGCGTAACCACTAAATGCTAATGAAAAACCTTCCAATTCAGACAAAAGTTTGTCAAGTTAAAGAGTAGCCAATAATGTTGGATTCCATGATATTATCTATTAGTTGTGTTCGAAACTGTATAATTTGATCAACAAGGGTCTGAATCAAAACCTCTTTCACTAGTGTTTGCTGGTTACGCTTTTTTGGGCAAATGTTTGACAAGTGTGATCGTAGCTTTAGTGTATACAATACGAAGAATTGTCAAAAATTCTAGTGTATGTGTTGTATATAAAATCATTACAGTGTTGCCAATGAAATTACATATGGCTGTGTTTCCAATTACACATTTTAGAAAGTTACACTACACATCTTTTTTGTAGGTTAAAATGAAAACAAAAATAAGTAAAAATAGAACAGAAAGTAGAATTACGCCCAGATTATACATGAATATACATGAATATATTTATTTTTAAACATATTAATGCAAAGTCAATTTGCACAATATGGTGTTGCACAAATATGGGCGGAGTAACGTATACCATATGCCCAAGATGGTATTAACAGTATTTTAAAAGGTTTTGTGACTGACTGTACACGACCTATGCCTT
The DNA here is from genome assembly GCA_905220375.1 of Tachina fera. Classification (NCBI taxonomy): domain Eukaryota; kingdom Metazoa; phylum Arthropoda; class Insecta; order Diptera; family Tachinidae; genus Tachina; species Tachina fera. The sequence continues at coordinate 46,150,217 of LR999964.1, read as the reverse complement.
CACATAGGAAGTAGGAAACGTGGTTGTTATAGAAATTCCACAAAAAACCGCAAGATTATACGGTTATCCGTGGCAGATCAGTCAACCAGTGCGAGCGAGCACTTAAGAATAACTTAAGAAATAATTACGATGACGCGAGAGATGTTCCCCGACCCAGAGCTGCTTAACAACTGATACATGAATATAATTACATGGCCTACACATGAAAATAATTGCACACTCTGTGTAATTACCTACCTCTTGGCAATAGTGAATGACTGTAATCATGCATGAATGCCGCGCCTGCAATTGTACTTTAGTTACCCTGTAATTGATATTTTTAAAAACAAAATACATCTGTTTCTGACAATTCTTCGTTTGTTTATACCAACAAAATGCACGTGTTTTTTGGTGTTGTAATTTTGTTGAGGTCGTGCATGTAACTATTATAATTGTATCATGGTATATAATTAAACCGTGAATCGACCTGCAAACGAAGAACGCTTGGAGACAGCGCTCAATAACTTTCCATTTGTGTATTTTCTTTTGCTTCTGCTAATACTCCTGCTTGTGAAAATTCAAGAGTCGCAGTATAAGTTAACACAATAAGCAAGTTTTTTGTTTGTCAGACGGCTGCTTCAAATAAATTCGGAAGTTATCGTAGTAGATATGTTGTGTGTTTTTTTCTTTTCTTTTGATTTTGCAGATTCAATTGCGTATTTAATGGCTTGCTGGTAAAAACGTTGTTGTCTGTTTTACTATTACATTTTTTAATACAGGAAAAACACTCATACAGATACAAAACACACATTCAAACACATACACACAAACATTTCTGCTTCATTAACTTCGTATTTATTTAAAGCAGCATTCAGTCAAACCGTTAATTGTACGCACATGACGACAGCTAGAGCTCTTCGTTGTGTATATCTATCTATTCGTTTATTGTGTTAACTTCAACTACGACTTTTTGTATTTCAGTAGCAGAAGTATGAGCAAAAGATAGTGATTGTGGCCGTGAACAAAATAAAAAGGTGGAATAAATAGCACAATTTTACGACTTTTGTTATTTCGACTGTAGTTTTTTAACACTGCTTGAAGATTATTGAATTTTATTATCAAAATTCATGTTTGGCGTAGGTGCTATCAACATTTATATGAAATCATCTCTAAAAATTTAATTATAAACATATATCGTTCCATCGACTCAAATAAAGATTTCATACATTACTCTATTTTTTTTTAAATAAAATCTGAAAGCACCCTTTATTTAGTGAAATGTTTGCCAGTTACGAATATGGATCGCTTAATAGCCGAAGAGCGGGTGAAAATAGTTAAAACTACAAAATTTTTGGCTAAAAAGTGGACAGTTTTTGAGCCTTACCAGTTGTAGCAAAAAATAAAATAAAGTAAAAATAAAAAACAAGTTGAAAGTTTATAACATTTTAATAACTCCAGTTGTTCTAAGAAACTTTGCATTAGCAGCAGTGAAATGCGCATAGGATCCAGCTATACCCCTCAATAATAAATTTCAATGTATTTTTAATAAAAAAATATTTTACTTAATAAGTAAAATAATAACTTGGGATTATTAGTGCGTTAAAAAATTTTAAACTTAAAAAAAATAAAATGAGGAAAAATTTCACAAAATTCCGGGTTTGAGGCAGACTGGTTTTACACATAGCAAGTTTTGTTGTGCAACAATTTTTTTTAAAGAGAACTAACAATCAGGAAATGAATGTAGTATACTACTACTACTACTAGGTGTTACCTTCTATAGGAAAGGAATAATAATAGAGAAGACAGGTGGAAAAGGAAGAGATAGAGAAAAGCTTCATTATTTTGCAACTCTGCTTTTTGCAGGTTCTTTTATGGCAGTAATGCAGCGCCTCTTGTGTCTATGGGGCGTATTAAATTGTAAAGTTGTGCTAAGTAGCCATTTTATTGGATATTTTACTTCACGGATGATTCTGCTAGACAATGCCGACGAAAGAGGACGCTCTGATGCTACATTAGGATTATTATCTGCTGAAAAATGCGTGGCATTGTTATTTAATGACTTTGTTGGTGACCGGATTCGAACCCAATACTTCAGCGAACGCCACCCTCAAACTATTGAAGGCAAATTGCGGTGTGTTAACCCAGTCTTATTGGGCATTTCATATTATCGTGACTTCACTTTATTTCCATTTCCCTGCGAAATTTCTTACAAAATAGTTTCATTATATTTTCAATGCGTTTTTTTTTTGCTTCTGATTCAGCTCAAATCTTTTATATCTAACAAACAAATGTATGTGTCTACCTCCCATGTATGCTGATTAAGTCATTCATTTGATAAAAAACTATTTAAGTTTTCTAAAGCAACAAGTGTATTCAGTGAAAGCAATTTTCCTCCTTTTTTTATAGCCCATAATAAGCAGCATAAGTGCGACACACATGCATACTTACATACATGCCATACACGCAACATGTTACAACATTGAGATTTCAAATCTGTGTCATCACATAAACAGCACAAGTCTCTCGACTTCATCAGCAAGCATCAAGTGTATCTGATGTGCTGCTTTCTTTATTATTTTTATTTTTATTATAATGTCTGCGTTTAGTTGAAGCATATAAAAGGGATGTAATGACTTTTAACCATCTTTTTTTTTACTGCGTACATATTATTATGCATGTTATGGTTATACATGAAAGTTTACACAAATGTATCCGCATTGAGAAACCTCAACCTCAACGTCCTTGACGGATAAAGAAAGCAGCAACTACACAATTGAAAATAACAAAAGCGATAGTAAAAACTTGATGAACATAAAGCGAGAAAAAGCAGCAGCAAATATATGTATGTATATAAATAAAACTTTAAATAGCTCTCTCATGGCCAATGTCATAAGTGAAAGCCCAACCCAACAACCAGCTTACAAATAACTTAACGATAACAGGTCAAAGTCAACGATGTTCTTTGTACTATGTACTGCCAACAAAAATCCCCAGCAGCCTTAACAGAAGCAACACAATAATGGTTTTAAATGGTAGTGGTAAAAGTTCTTGGTAAACAGAATATCAATCCAGGGAATCCACAAGGCAATCGTCATCGTCATCAGTACCAGCATGTTAAATACTGCACTAAGGTTTCTCCTTGCATTTCTTTGGTTCTTGGATGCAGTTCTAGAAGAGGAAACAAAACGAACGCAAGCCGCTTGTCTGGTTTATTATTATTGTAAGGCATCACTACTGCTCGCTATTGTAATCTTTCTTTCTCTCCTTATTAAGACAAAACATCACGTGCTGCTACTGTCCATGTGTCTGAACACTCAGTCAAATATCGCGATTGCCTTTCACAATTCATTGAGTCAGAGTTTTAAAGGATATGACTCGTTTTTGGAAACAGTTTAAATGCATTAAAATTAATGAATGAATTAAATTAAAGCATGCAACTGAATTTCGTACCGTTACTTATGAATTCCTTTAATTGAAAAAAAAATAATACGAAGATGGGTCAATAAGTCCAAGTCTTTTTGTATGAAACACAGGTTTTTGGTTAAGAAATTATTTGATGCCTCAACGTAGTCTCTTTTGAGCTGCATACATTTTTTTTCCAACGTTTTCAAATTTGTTTATTTCTTTGAACAAAATAACATTTATAGGGGTCATCAATATTGGTTTTTTTTGTGAGATGATTTTATCATTGGAATCAAATCTCTTTACACCGAGCCATATATTAAGATTTGAGAACAATCACTAGTCACCTGGTGACAAGGCCGGATAATATGTCTAATCAGGGAGCAGTTTGTGGCCCAGTTTGTGGATTTTTGCTATGAAAACTGGACAACAATTTTTTTGTCCAGGTTATGTTAGGTTGGCGAGAATAGCCATTACGCTCATGTCAAAGGACTTACACATAAGCCAGTATAAGTCCGTTGCACGTTCTCAGGTGGATACAAAAATTACCCCCCATCTTCATAGGAACCCAGTATTATTGATATAGTCCTTCAATATTTTCCATTCTAAGATGGGTAATGTCCGGTAAAAAAATGAGATCCTGGGATCTGGATGAAAGCTGGACAATAAAAAAGAAAGAGCTCCATTGCATCAATGTACTTCATGGAATTGCCGCATTCATTGTTATCTGTGATTCCAATCCGGTTCAAGTGCCCTCGTAAGTTAGAATACCCCTTTAAGACATCGGTCAACTGTTCTAGCTTGGACTTGTTTAGTTTCAATAGCACCCTTGGTCCATCTTATTTCGGGTGGTCTCATAGAGCCTTGTTTATTGTTTAGTATCACTTATCCATTGCTGCTTGAATGCCATTTCATGCACAAATGCGGTCGGTTTTTCCTTCAAATTCTCATTAAATGGACCCCAACAAGCTGGCATTCACCATTGATGATTGTTTTACCCTTTTGAAGGTAGTATATATCTACTGGGTCTTTTTTGTCGTCAATTCATCCTTAGCAACCTTCAGTTCTGAGTGCTGTTTGGTCTCTGGTGTATTGTTGTGGAGTCTTTGGTGTATTCTCATACCCAACTGATCATTCAAAATTGAAATACACTGAGCCAAGTGAGTTTGCATATAGCTTCCAGCGCACTAATCAACCAACCGAAAAATATACACCTGCAAGTGATTACCTTACCTTATGTATAATCAAAAACTGTCATGAAGCTAACATAAGCAACAAAATTGAACTACTACGTGTTGACGAGTTCCTCTATACAATTTGACATTAAAAAATGCAGCGTGATGTAGTTTTAACACACAATTACATCCTAACATGATTTTTAATGCAAAATTGTATTGCGAAACATGTTAAGATCACGTTAAGTTTTGCAACTTATGCTAACTTCATGCCAGTTTTTGATTATACATAAGACCATAAGTGATTAGCATGTGATTAGCAAATGATTTGCATTTGCATTAACATTTTGGATCGCAGTTTTTCGATGTTAATGACTTCCTTCAAAGTTCTCCTTATTGTTTTAGATAGTTTGAGATTACAATTTATATAATTCTTCAAATCAATATGCATTTTCCAACCAATAACCAAGATATATACAGGGTTATTCAACAGAAGTATTACTTATTCAAAAGACCTTATTTTTTTAAGTAAAATTATTCTATATTGCTTTAAATGTGTGAAAATAATCAAAATTTCAGTATATTCAATTTAGGTAGATGTGGCCATCTTTAGCATTGACTATGTCTAAAAAGTTATTTATATGCTGAACGATCATGATCTCGATGTATTTTAGCCAATTCCCGTATGTTGGTTTTCTTCAGCGAATCCATACTGGCATATTGTGTAGATGAATGAAATGAAATGAAGTGTAGAACTTGAAACGTCTATGGTCTACGACAGACAATGAAGGCCTACTACTATAACTAGGTGTTGAAGGGAGAGATAGAGGAAAGCTTCATTCTTTTACAATTGTGCTTTTATTCCTTTTTTACGTTTTTAATAATGCAGTATTGCTGCGCCTCTGGTGTTAACGGGGCGTTTAAATTTTTCAGGCTCTTAGTAATCATTTTATTGGTTATTTTACTTTGCCGATGATTCTGCTACACAATACCGACGAAAAAGAGCACTCGGATGTTACATTAGGATTAGTAACTGCTGAAGTTGAACTTTCCTACAACAACTGATACAAAGGGACACTAATACATAGCATAATGTGTGGTGTTGTTATTTAATGACTGTCGGAAACAGGCATCGAATCCAGGACCTTCGGTTTTGTAGTAACTACTTCAACCGACGCCACCTTCAAATGTTTGCGAGCATACGGCTCTAAAACAGCTGCAAAAAAATTTGACAAAAATAAGTCGCATTGACTTTGATACCAGACTCGATGAAAACAGCGTCCATTGGTGGACACAGCTCGTCCTTACCTCGTCCACCACAATAGCGTTTGGCATTGCTACTTGTATTCTTATATAGCAATTTATTCACTTTGAAATGGCTCAACTCAAAGTTGTGGTTTTCCGGCCATATATAATGCAATAACGCTATTACGTTCAAATTCCCTTTTTGAATAACTTTAGTTCTAAAAGACTAAGATGCAAATACTTGTGCTTGCTTTTAAACAATATAAGCAGCGGTCACTATTTGAATTTGACGTAGCTGACATATCGGTTAGTCAGTATTGCCAACCTGAAGTTGTTAGCATATATATATATAAATATATATATATATATATAGGGTTAGGCAGTTGCGATGCTAACAACAACAATATATATATATGGTCTAATAGAGGTATAGATCGGTTCGCTTCCAAATTAACAAAAACTTGTGTAATCTATTGCCAAATACATAGTGCAAATTTTGCAGCCACGAACTGTGATTTCTAACGTATTTACCACAAGTGTTTTAAAAGAAATTTCAAGTAATTTTGCCAAGAATATTTTTGGATGGACGTTGGCCATCACCATATACAAAACACTCCCCAAAATAGTATGAACAAATAATATGTCGATATAAAAAGGAGGCTAGGAGTTTATATTTCTTAATAAGAGTTGGAAGTCCTTAATTGAATTTGATTGTGTTTGATGACTTACAAATTCAAATTTAATGAATTCATTGCATTAAACCTGCATTTCTTACTCCAACCTTTAGATACAAGGGGGGAGAAATTTCGCAAGGAGAGCAGTAAATTTCTTCCATTTGAATTGAAAAAAAAATAAAACTTCTTTTCACATAAATTTACTGCTACAAAGAGTGTATTAATGAAAACAAGATAAAAAATCTCGTCACAAAGCACAGTTATACCCTTCTGGCACAAGAATCTTTAATGGAAAAGCATCATTGCCACCACCGGAGCAAGAATCTTGAATAGTTTTAAACTAAGCAAAATGCCTCATTCCATTCATACTGTGTATTTGGCAAAGACGGAGGCATAAAGAAACCTACAGATGAGTGAATGAATGAATGAATGGATGGATTTTTAAATGACTGGCTACCACTTCTTAGATGTGATGTTTTTGTACGTGAGTCAAGCAATTGGCTACCTTAAACTACTTTTACTGCTTGCTGACTGCCACAACTATTTGCTGCAACTTTAATATTTCCTTGTTGCTTTAGTTGCGTGAAAAAATTGAAAAGCAAACAAAAAAAACAAAAGAACACAACAAACGATTGTCTGAGATGTGTCTGACTGGTGGCGTTTATTTAGATGTCTAGATGTTGGTGGCATTTTGTTTAAATGCCACTGCTGCTGACTGCTGCTCGTACTCACTGTACCGACATTTACGTACTTACGCGTACATGTGTGTACTGCCAAAACAAAAGCCAAGAAAAGGCTAACGACGACAACAACAACAAAATATTCCAACTGTTTGTGGTGTGTGACCAAGATTTCGAATCTCTATTTGTCGGTTGCCATTTACTGGGGTACGAGTACGCGTGATGGCAAGTTTGAAAAGAGACGTGCCAATGTAACGCATATTGTTGCTTGGAAGAACAGAACAGTAATAATAACAACAACGACAAACAACCGCCAAAGAAATATGGATTAGCTTGGTATAAGCTGGCGCTTTGGACTTCTTGAAACAAACAAAAAATACAAATAACTTTGCTTAACTGGAGGACAGTCTTGATGTTGGTGATGGCGGCTGCATTTCCTCGAAAGAAAAAAATGCTCATGCCAATAATAATGATGACGATGACGGCGATGACGTTGGGAATGGAAATGAATGCCAACCAACGGTCTTGCTGCTATTCGTGCCGTCTGCAGACCAATAATCAAAGAACAAACCACTTACTTAAGCATTAACTCTTTTTCTGGTTCCCCTTCTCACCGCACATTATGTCATTAATTTCATCAGCAATTGGTTGCTTTGCCACGTTTCATTTCGTGCGCCTCGTTCTCCCTTCAACTCTGTGTAGGTATTTAAATGTACTACTACAACTGTCTCCTCATTGCCCGTCAATTTTTTTTTTTTTTTTGGGTAGACAAGTTCGTCGACCACAATGTCTTTTCACTCGTCTGCTGTATTAGCACGAACATTGCATTTAATGCCGCTAGGGAATGTCTGTCTGCTCAAGTCTGGGGAAGGAAGCTTCATATGTACATACATACATACATGTAATACTCTACTTATGTATACTGCTCCAGCATGCGTACGCATGTTAAGAAATTTTTCTTCATTTCTACCACACGGCTACACACTCAGGGAAAAGATCATGTGGATATATGTAGAGACAAACAACAGACAGAAACACCAATGGATTTGGTTGGATTTGGCCATCACAAGACTGTTACTATCTGGATATATGTATGTACATCATCATCATCGTCATCGCCTTTATCATTATCAAGTTTATCAACTTACCACCGTCCATCCGTCGTCCGTCCGTCCGTGGCAAAGGCAACATATTCAAACAACCAACTACTTACTACTCTTGCCAACAAAAATGTCATCACCATTATCATTTATATATATTATTGGCGCCGGCATGTCTAGCAAGTTCTCATATTTGTCTACGTCGCATTAGTTTTATCGTATGGATGAGTGGCAATACACGTAAGGATGTACCCACATACATACATACATATGTACATGTGAACGTACGTATGTATATGCATGTTTATGTGGGATTTTTTCATTTCTTTTAAAATTGTTTGGCACTGTTTCTTGTGTGTGGTAATTTAAGAGCTCAGTGAGTGCCTTTTTGTCGTTGAATTTGGATTTTTTTTTATTTCACGTCTTCAGACGTGTGTTATTGGACTCGTACATTTGAATGACTTTTTCTACTTTTTTTTGTGACTTTGGCGGTGGTTTGACAGCGTACAATGCTTACCCCCGTAAACATGATTTTGTGGCAGTTTTTTTGTTCTCTTTAAGACTTCACGCTTAGCAGAGACAACACGAGTTTGTTTGTTTGTCTGTCTGCTCTGAATGATTAAGCCATCTATACAATCAACAAGTGATGAAAACAAACAACATTTATGTACATAAGTACATAAATATTTATAAGCATTCCTGCACACGTTAAGCCGGCGGTAATATAATAGGTTTAAAGGACTGACGGAAACAAATATGTGACTACATAGGATGATTCTAATGAATATAAACCACTCTAGTGACAGGGAAAAAGTACTTTTGAAAAGACTTATCTTCGAGCGTAAGTAGGTCTTGGCTCTATGCCACCAGACCCTAATCTTGCTTATCTAGCTGTTTAGGTATAACTTTTGTGTGGTTAACCACAAAACTTAAGTGTTACTACTCAATCTTTGGAATAACAGAGCAACGGATGTGCATATATTTATTATAAGGAAGCAGCTTTAGTGCGTGCTTGGTAAAGCTACAGCATCATCTTGAATGTGCTTGAGTTCAAGGGCGGGTAGAAGGTAACCCTTTCGGGGTGGAGCTTCGAGGTTTAACCAGTGACTTAATACGTTAGGTCTAGTATTATGTAAACGAAAGAAAATACTATCGCAATTTGCATATTATCCACATAAAAATGCGAACACATTTTTTGTCGCTTCCACTTACAGAGTAGACTCCCTGGTACTAAAGGCATCGCTGGGCCAACACCTGATCTTTCGCTGTCATTTAATGGATGATGATGTGGAGATATAATTAATGGACCAAAAGTCAATGGTAGACATCGTTCTAAACCTACGGGAATTTAAAGATGATGCTTACCATGCCAAGTAAGTGTTGGAAGATGTTTGTGGTATGCATTGATCCAACGACAATATAAAGCGGCGAGGTCTTCTCTTGGAGGACGCACGGCGAGTCTGAGTAACCACCTTCACTGCGTGTTATCATAAAGAAGCTTTTGTAGTGGCTCTGATAGCCACCAAAATCGCTAGAAGAATGGTCTTTAATTTATAGTTATTTATTTATTTTTTTAACAAGCACAATCCGCGGAGCGGTGAGGTTGTCTACGGGAAATACTCAAGGTCTATGGCGGGAATCGAACCCACGACCTCTGGACTGGCAGGCTAGCATCGCTACCACTCAGCTACAGGGGTGGTCTGGCGCTGACAGTCAGATACCAATCCAGCTGATATTGCTACTTAACAGATGGTGCTTCTGATGATGGTGGCTGGATGGTCTCAGTAGTGGGAGATGACTTTTGGTTTATACTCCATATTGAGCCTGTTTCCCTTAAGCAAATTAAGCACTGCGATATTAGATAATTCGAAGCATCTGAACAAGATGCTTTCTCCTAGTCAGGGATAATTATGGGTACGTTCGCAAATTCAGCAAATTTATGCATCTATGCAGCAATTCTTCCAAATTTTACTGCGTATGCAAATGCTTTGGAACTGCTCAACATCTGTGCATAGTTGTCATTTTTGAACTAACTGCAAACAATTTTTAAGTCACCAAGTAATTTTATTTATAACAAATTTTGATAACAAAAGTTACAATTTTCTTTTAAATTGTAGTAAGAAAAAGATTGGACAGAAAATCGAAGCGGCCATTTCTTTTAAAAACATAAATGGCCCTAACAATTACAATTAAAAAAACCTTATTTGAAGTAATAAAAACTACCAATGTTATGTGTTTCAAAGTAATTCTCGAATACATCACTCTTCTTTTTTGTTAAAATTCTAAACATGTTAACTTATTGCATCTGAAAATAATTTACTGCTCCATTTGCAGAGATTTGCGGCAGGTATGCCGCTTACATGCATTAAAAAATGCTTGATGCTAAACAGTGCTGCCAAGTTATGCATTTGTGAACGTTAGATGTTCCTGATGCTTCAGATGTGCATTTTAAATGCTTTTACGAACGTTCCCTATCTTCTAAGATTTCAGGCTATATTTCTTTGCTTTCTGGTATCCATAGAGGCGATGGCAAACGCTTAAGAATAATTTAATTTAAAATGGTACATGCAAAGGACTCGCACTGCAATGTAAAGCTTCATCATAATATATATGTATGTATGTAAATGCTAACAAATATTTTGTTTAACTTATTTTATTTTATTGAAAATTATTTTTTAATTTGCTTCAAAATACATATTAAAGTCCTGCACAAGACCATTTATAAGACCTTTCAAGACATGAGAGATTTTTCAAATGCTTTACTACAGCGAAATATTCTAAAACAAACGCTAAACAACACTGTTGGCAAGACATTTGTTTCAGTTGTTTGTCTTGCCAACAGTGTTGTTTAGCGTCTGTTTTAGAACATTTCGTTGTAGTAAAGCATTTGAAAAATATCTCTTGTCTTAAAAGGTCTTATAAATGGTCTTGTGCAGGTCACTAATACATATATAAAATAAAAGCATTTATGGTCTTTGATGACGTCATGCGCAATAGAAAATTATTTTTAAAGGCGAAAAGCGCCATCTGTATTTATTGCTTCATAAGCACAAATTGTACTTGAAAAGAACAGAATTAGAAACAAATTTAAATATTATTTAATCATTTTTTAACATTTTTTTTTGAGCTAAATTAAAAGTTTTTGTTTTATTTACTGCAGAGAATAAAATAAGATGAAAGTCAACCTTAGTTTTTCATTTATTATCGTACTTTGAGATATTTTTTAATAATTTTTTCGGTTTTATTCTTTCTAAAGATTCGACAATTCGAAATTCTTTAAGGTCGATTCCGACTGTAATACAATTATTAATACTTTTTTTGAAAATGCAGCTCTGACATGTTGAGTTGTTATTGTTTTTTTTTTTTTGAAATTCTTAAAACAAATATAAGACCAGGGAAGAATTTTCGTCATAAGTATTAATACTTGTATTATAGTCTGAAACAGCTTTTAGCAGCATAGAGTTTTCTTCCATGCAACACCGTCTTAAATATACGAGTGATTGCAAATATTACTTAATTAAAAATATTTTGCTCGGTAAAGTACCAAAAAATCACATGTTGTCAATAATGTTCGATTTTGAGGGCGTAATTGATTTTTTTTCTTAAATAAAAAAGAAAGAATTCTTAAGCTACTTGTTTCTTTAATTTAAAGTTTTCAAGTGAAAAAAATGTTGTTAAAATGACAATTTTAAAAACTATTTTTCAATTAATGTCACTTAGGATAATTTATAGCCAAAAAAACGTAATGTGTTTTCATGAATTTTATTTATTGACATTGATAAATTTGTGACACCAAACGTTAGACTTTTGCAAAATATTTATGAAAATATAAACATAATGGAGACAAATAAACTCAGACTATTGCATTGCATATTCTTGGTCATATATCATCATCATTTTAAAGTTGACTGCAAATGAGACTTCTAAAATTTTTAAACAATTTTGCCTTCTTTACTCCAAGCAAAAAGCAGGGCAGAGAAATACATACATACATAAATATTTGTAAAGGGAAAAAAGGAATGCATCTTTGCAACAACCAAACATATAATCTTTAGCAATTGATGACAAACAAGAACAAAATTATTCAGAGAACCGGAAATACTAATATAAACATTCAAACTCTTTTAAAAAGAAGCGTTGTTAGTCTACATGAAAATGCTAAATATAGCAACAATGGTAACTATGTATGTATGTATGCTTATATTTAAACAAATTGAAACTTACCCCAGTTGTCGGTGTTCCACCAGCGGTTGGATTTTTAGCTTTTCCACGACCTCGTCGTGATTCAGCACGCACTGGTGTGCCATCTGGGCCATAAACAACCTGCAAAAAAAATAAAAATTACCTTGAATTATTTCAAATACACCACAAATGGTCTACGATAAGGAGAAATTTAATAGTGGTGGCATGCACCGCAAATGTTTTCAAGAATAAACGGCAAACATATTATTTCCCACAGCCAGATGCCGCTAAAATTCTTTGGCACTTTTAAGGAATTCTCAACTCAACGATCTGGCAACTTGTCAATGGCATCTCTTTGAGTTGGTGTATTTAATAAGTAGTATTAGCAGAGTTCACAGCCAAAATGGTGAATTTCCTTAAGCAGTGATACCAAGTTCATAAATTACATTTCCGTTTTGCTTGCTATTCATTTGCAACGAGGTTTTGCAAACTTTTTTTTTAACGAACAATATTTTGAGTTTGAAAATTAAACACCAACTTCCTCTTTGCAATTTGACATTGAAAATCAGCGTATTTTATAGTTTTAACTCACTATTAAATCGTAGCGCGTTTTTCAATGTAAAATGTATGGTGAAACTCGTTACGACCATGTTCAATTTTGCCACTCATGAATTTTACCGTTAACGTGTCTGTCTGTGCAGCTAGAAAACAATTTATTACATAAATAAATTACCCTGTAATTTGAAGCGCAAGAAAATATTTTCATATTTGTATCTTAATAACATGTAAATTCGAAAGCCTTTACTTTCGTTTCCAATTACAGCGCAGATCTCCAGAATTACTCAATATTGTCATGTAAAATTTGCTGACAGTGTTACCGTAGTGGCACTTACAGTGGTAATGTTGGCAAGAGAATAGCAAATTTCCACTTTATTAGTACAATGGTCACGCTGTTTTCAAACTCCTGACTAATTCTTATTTGCTAAGACTTATAAATTAATTATTTTAAATATATGTATGTGCATATCTATGTATATAAAATGAATGTTTCAGGTAAATTTAAAAATGTGGTTAAATTTATAATTTTAATACAATTCAAAAACTTCCAAGCTGAGATTTATTTATGCCCTAATTCAATAAGAAGAGTTAGGACTTTTTTGTTTGAAAATACTTTTGAGTTCTTGTGTTTGAATTCTCAAAATTATTTCCTACAAAAATGGTAGTTGTCTTTGATAATGAAAAATAAAAATATTATTGCCCTGTTTTGAAAACATAAACATTAAATTAAAGTATTGTACAACAGTTTGGAAAATATATGAAAAATATGTGTTGGATATAATGTTTGAAACAAAATCATAAAGCAAATACACGAACCTTATAGCATAGACAATAAATAATAATTGTTTTAAAGAATCACAACTGCGGCTATTTTTCGTACATAGACAAGATGATACAATCGTCGAACAATATTAGGACATTAACTTTTATTAAGAAGAAATTAAATTTTTGCAATTTAAATACTGAGCCCAATTACGCCTGTCGTATTTCGACTTCGACTACGATGATTTTATACTAGAGATTAAAGAATAAATTTTGCAATGTTCTTTAGTATAGTATATATGTATGTATAATAGTCGTAAGCGAAGTCGAAATACGACACTCGTAATTAGGACTACTGTTTCATAGTTCGTTTTTTATGGGAAAAATAATTGCGATATTTGCAAATATTATAATATTATCTAGCAGTTCAAATGCTTTAACGTAACGATACAGAGCGAAAAACTTCCAGTCATATTTCGCTAACCAGGCCTCAAAAGTGAGGCTTACTCGTACTTTTTTTAATAGTTGGTATTGTAAATAATGTATTTATCATTAGAATAGCAACCAAAAAACCAATGTGTGTTACACCACTTCTGCACTGATAGCTTCATATACTAATGGGTTTCATATTAATGCTAGGAACACAACTGGGAAGAACGAATAATTTTTCGGTGCAAACTTCCGTCATAAAAAATAAAACACATTTGTGCATATGAAAATGAACACAACACCGCCGTCAAACGAAGTTCATCGTGTGTGACGAACTTTGAGATAGATTTATTTCTATTTTGTACGCCGACGATCGACAAAAAACACTTTTCTTTCTCAGTCTCTCTGTCTTTGTACACACAATTACCAACTTGATCAAAAATCAGAGAGGAATTCGGTGAGTAAATTTGTCGTTAATGTGCTTCACACGACGAGTTTACGCAGCAAATGCTAATCGATGAATTCGTCGACTTGGACGAAATTCGTCGTTCGTCCCAGTTGTGTTCCTAGCAGAACTCATACCAAATTTGAACACTCTTGCTATTATAACTTTCAAGATATAAAATTATTATTAATTAGTTTGTATGGTGGATGCCCCTTCCCTTGGTCCTTTTCTACCAAGCTTTGGAATTACTTCGCACTTTGCTCTCAAAAGAGAGAGAGAGAGAGATCGAAAAACAATAATAAAATAAGAAAATTAGATTTGGTTTCAAATATAAGTAATCGATCGATCGATTTCTGTCGAAATCGTGGAGCAGGCCGAAAGAATTTGTTAACTATTTATTCCATGTAGGCACATTTTCGAAAGTTACATATATCTGAGCAAATATTTATTATTTCTACTACTCACTTTTATTATTTCTACTACTCACACACCTACAATGAGTTAATTATTATTTTTTTTACTCTAAAAATTCCCTAGAAATAATTTATATGAGAAAATATGTGAAATGAATAGCTATGGGCTTGTGGCAAAAAATTAAATAATAAACAAAAATATACTTAACGGTGTCGAACCAAAGAAGTTTGTGTTAAGTAGACACAAATAAGCAAATTAACTATCATGTGTGCATTATTAAAGAAGAAATGACATTTTCAAGACTGCTGTAAATTTGGATATGATAAGATTAAGCTTTCATTAAAAAAAAGCTTTCAGCAAATTGTAATGCGATGAATCAAAACAATTCACATACCCCATTTGCACTGAAAACTGACTTTATAAAGCAGAAATGTACATCAACTGACACCACACACAGTGGATCAAACACAAAAGAACGCTGATGATGAAGGTATAGTGGCCTTCGCAAATGGCAAGTTGTTCCGTTCAACTACGTGTTAGTCAGGTTATTTCCAATTAAATTAAAAATTACCACATGTAATTTGTATTATAATACAAAATATTGCTTTAAGACTCTTAAAACATAATTTTTTTTTACTATGAATATGCGTCATTGCGAATTATAAGAGGTTGTTTACGACTGAGTACGATTAAGGGGGATTTTGAATAAATCAAATTCGAATTAACGAGGGGAACAAAATGTATAGGATTTTTGACGATTAAAAGAGACTTTGTCAAGAGACAAACCGTTTATTTAGAATTTTCGAGGTTTTTTTTTATTAAATGAATTTTATATTTTGTCCTCACAAAAATACACTTAGTTGCCACTACTTTCGGTTTTTTGCAAACATAGATCGGAGTTGCCATATAATAAATGAGTTTGCAATGGAAAAAATTGCTATTAACAGTAGCACTTGTTTTTATACAGTTTTCACAATTTGTTTTAAGAATTTAAATTATAAATTTTGACTCCAAGAAACCGAAACAAAACTGCTTAACAAAAATCCAATAGTAAGTTGAATTTTATGTTGTAAGTTTGAGTTTATTCCACTGTAAAGCGAAAACAGCTTAAACTGGTACGAAAAAGATTGAAAATTTTGTACTTTTGGTACTTTTTCTGTTTTTGTCAACTTTGAATTAATACAGCTTATAGGAAGGACATTTCAGTTTCTTTCTATATGTCAGCGAAGCCGAGGAGAGATTTTAGTAAAAAATAAAAAAACAATATTTTTAAAATTTTGTTTTATTGACATTATGTAGACAATTAAGGCCTTAGCGGTTTGTTTGTTACTTTCAAACCCATAAAAAATTAAAAATTCTGGCCAAAATTTTATTGCTTAAGTTTTAGCGAATTTTTCTTTTGCGAAAAAGGCAACACAAGTTTTTTCTATAAAATCTTCCTCGACTTTTTTTCAGTGTACATTTTGTTGCTTATTAAAATTTTCTTTTTTTAATAATAAAAGTGCTTCAAACTTTTGCTATAAAAAGTATTTGCTTTAATTAACTTTAATATTGGTTATGCATTCAAAATATTTATAAAAAATATTTATGTACATATATATTTTGTTTAATATCAAACACATTTTGATGAACTTGAATTTCCCTTCAATTATTTTCAAAACACTATTTGCAAGATATTCTCTAAGATCAAGGTAAAATTATTGCACTTATATAAAGCAACAGCCATTTTTATTCTCCTAAAATTTTATAAAAAGGGGATGTTTTGTTGAGTTTATTTTAGATCGGCTAGAAAAAAATATGGCGAGCTTCTTCACATTTATTATGCATGTTCTTTCTTCTATAAATAAATTGTAAAACATTTTAAGGAGGAGTTGTTCGTAAGAAACACCAACAAATTGCTGGTGAATCTGTTTAATTTTAAACACCAGAATTTACATCTCGCCACATGTGCGCTAAAACAGCGCACGCGTGTCAGAATTTTTTTTTTCAATTTTCATTTAAATTTTTTATGTTTTCTGTTTTTTTTTAAATTTGCAAAAAACTAAGTACTTGGGGTTGTGTTTAAAAATATGGCTGTCATTTTAATTGTGCAAGCACATGTCATCCATAACGCAGGCCTTAAATGTGTTGGGATTCTAGCACGCATAATACCCGAGACAAATGCAACATAAATAAATGCACTGCATGCAACAACAACAACAACAACAACAACAACAACTGCATATGTAAAATGTAAACACATGATGAAGCAAGTAGGAAAATGTGAAATATTTTTTAGTTCTTAAAACCAAAGTGACATTTGTTAAGCTGGGGGAAAGTGTTTGCGCCTGATGGGCGCTGAAACAACAGTTGTAAATAAAAATGTGTAAGATTTACATTTATTTTTTTAAAATACACACACACACACACACACATTAATTTGAACACCAAAAATATTTTAAGAACCCCAGCGAAGTAGCGGAGCGAAGGAAGGAAGGATATTTGTTACTTATGTGTAATTATTTTTCGTATGCATTTTAAAACTAAACAAAAATGTGGAGCCAAGAAACAAGCTTCAGCTTGAGTTCACATGAATTTGTTGTGTATATAGTATTTGTGTTTTATTTTAAGAGCAGTTTTTAATTTATAAGACGAACAGACAGACATAACACATGTGTTTCTTGAAAATCATCTTTTCTTTACATGCTGGAAGCAAACTATAAAATGTCATTTTCTCACCGACATGCAACTGTTTTCAATTTACTCATTTTAATTTTCGTTTCTGAACATTTAAAATGTCTGCTTACATTTTGGGGAATATTGTCTTTCATTTAAAATACCCAATAATAATAATAATGATGATGTTCTTAAAGTTTTGAATTTCAAATACTAACAAAGAAAAAATTAAAAATTTAAAAACTACTTTCAAATAGTAAGTTGGAGTATTCATTAAGTACGTTCTTTGAATTTAGGAGAGATGGGCTTCACTTGGGGGGTGTTTGAAGCGAATCACGCAAATGCACGTGTTACTACTAGCACATAGAATCAAGTATGATTAAAAAATATTCATGGTGTTGAACCTAATCCTTAAAAGGGCATTTACACCTGCACTAAATCTAGCATATTCTTATTTAAAACTTTGTGAAAATCTATACCTTTTACACCCACTTTTTTTGACATTTATCAAGATTTATTTAGCCAAAACAAAAACCATTAGCTGAAAAATTTCCAAAACTGCAACCAAACAACTGCAATGTACCTAATTCACAAACCCTTTTAAGCAATGTAAATGCCATATAATTGTTTTTATAGCAGCTCTTAATTGACTTATAAAGCATTGACATTGTCTGGAAATCTAGCACTTTCGAGCTTTCGATATAAATCTAGTTACATTTTACTGGATACTCCATACAAAAGGAAATCTAATTTGTCAGTAGATTTTTAGGAAACCTAATAAAAATCTAATACAGTAGAAAATAGTTATAGAGATGTAATGTAACGGAACCTACTTTTGACATAAAACTATCGATCAGCTGTTTCCTACGTGCCAGTTACATTCCATTGCAGTCGGCTAACTGAGCCTTAAAGTCATTTTTATAGGCACTTTTTCTAACCTTCACACGTATGAACACTTCACTTTGACCTTCAGTCATCAACTGACCCAAATTTGTATAAGCATACCAAATTTCACACGCATATGACCGAACTGTACAAACCACGATTAACTCGGTTATTCCCCGTTTTATTTTTATTTAAATGAGCGGAAAAATCATAATTGTACTGAAAATACAAAACAATAAAACAAAAACACTTCCAGAAATTGTTCTAAGTTAAATTTGTTTTACGCCTATTTAGTTCAAAATTAAAAAAGAAATATTTTGTAGTAGAAATAAAAACAAAAAAAAAACACTTACAGAAAGTGGTTAGGCTCTAATTTCAGAGCGTCCAATACATTGAAATGACTGGTTCTAATTTTTGAACGGTTCGAATTTGTGAGATTTTACTGTATTTCTATTTATTTTATACTAACCTGTTGCACATATTTGTATAAAAGGTAAGTGAATTAGCTACGCTCTACAAAATTTTATATTGAAGGTGTGTGTTTAAGCTAAATCGGCACTTTTTGGGTTACAGCTTAAGATTAAATTTAATAGGGCATTTACACCTGCACAAAATCGATCAGATTTTAATTAAAATCTTTATGAAAATCTATACCGTTTACACGTTTATCCAAAACAAAACCCATTAAGTGAAAAATTTCCAAAACTACAACCAAACAACTGCAATGTAACTAATTCACACACCTTTTTAATCATCTTTTATATAAATATGTTGTACAGGGTAGTAAAAATAAAAAAAAAAATGTTAGATTTTGAGTAAATTGCCTACAAATCTACTCACAAACTAGATTTTGTTTTGTATGGGAAATCTAGTAAAAAGCAGCTAGATTTTGCTCTAGGTCTCGTAAGTGCTAGATTTTGAGGTAATGTAAATGCACTATAAGACAACAGATTTTGTCTTGGATACGAAATCTTTAAAATTTTGAAAAAAGCTTACTGTAATCAATATAGATTTCGATAAAGATTTCAAATCAAATATACTAGATTTCGAGACAATATGAATATGCTGTATTAAGATGATTTTATAGTTACACTGAAAAATCTAAATTCTTGAAATTCATTTGAAAATTCAAGTCAAATTTGAGAAGTTTTCCTTATCAGTGTGGTTAAATCTGAAAAAAAATCAACAGCTAAATCGGCTTTAAAATAAAATGTTACACATATGCTAATAATAATAATAAATTCAGTAAAGAGCAAAAGTGTACTTAGCATAATTTGTCAAGTTAGATATTTTTAAATTTATTTGAACTGTAGTGAATTTTTAATCAGAAATAATTTCTTATTCGGGCTTAAGTTCAGTAATTTCAATTCTTATTGAATGAAATATTTTTATTAATTATTGTGAATTTCTAAAGAAGAGAAGAAAAATTAAAGTAGACTTTTATTAGCTGAGGGAAATACCGATATTTTTCTGTGCAGCCACGCACGAGATTCTTATTAACATCAGCTATTTAAAGTAAATTTTCTATGAAATGGAATATGCAGTCTAGTTTAATTTTTCTTCTCTTCTTTAGAAACTCACATTAATTAATAAAAATATTTCGTTCAATAAAAAGCCAAAAAGAATATGTCAAGTTTAAAAAACCTCATTTTTAAAAGTTTTAAGTACATTTAGCATGATCAAGTTTGGAATTAAGTAGCCAAAAAACAAATTAATTTAAATATTTCTCCAAACTAAAACGTGCTATACATATTTACTTAGATGACCATTGTAGGTCAGAAAGGACCACCAGAAAGATGCCAAGTCTACTCAAAGGACTAGGTAATAGATTTGTGTACAATCTTAAGCATTCTAAGGTACTTTTAACTATGCTCTACAACACATTTATAAAGTTCAAATAAACTAAAAAAAATATTTGGCAATTGTTATATGATTACAAAAGGTCTCAAGTTTCTATATATATTATGAGATAATATTCCCCAGATATTATCAATAAACTTTGATGAAGTTTATCTCACAACTGGCGTTTTTGACTTAGAATGCTTTAGAACGAAGCCGTCCATATAAATATAGTTTTGGCACTTTTTTCGTTTTTTGGATTTTTTTTATTTTTTTAATATGACAATTTTTCGTTTTTTTTTGTTTTTTGCTTTGTTTTCGGTTTTGGCAATTTTTTTAATTTTGGCGATTTTTTTTAATTTCTGCAAATTTTTTATTTTGGCAATTTTTTTAATTTTGACGATTTATTTTAATTTTAGAAATTTTTTTAATTTGGCGATTTTTTTCTATTTGGCGGTTTGTTTTTTTTAGCAATTTATTTTAGTTTTAGATTTTTTAATTTGGCTCTTTTTTTGGTTTTGGCGATTTTTCATGTTTTTGGCGATTTTATAATTTTGGGATTTTCTAGTTTTATCGTTTTTGAAAATGTCAAGAGTTTGCCTCTTACGGTTTTCAAGATACAGCAAATTGTCAAAATTAAATGGTTAAATTTACATTAACTGAAAGAACACCCTTTAATTTTTTATTTATTTTAGTGTTAATTGTTGTAGTCTGTATAAAAATATAATAACTTTAAAAATTTCAAGTGTCTATATATGTATCTGTGGTAATATGGAACAATAGCTCAAGTCGACTTAAGCAAAGCAGTGTATTTCGGAAGTTTTTACGCTTTCACGAAGAGATTAGAATGATCTAATGCATGATTCTACTTTCTCGTGATTCTTTCTTTCCATATGTAGCATCTTAAGCCCTGCAAATTCCAACTGGAACATAATACAACACAAATAAGCTTAGCTTTCTTAAGTCTACTTAAGATACTAATCCATATTGCCACAGATATAATTGTATGTATATTACATGGGATTTTAAAAATTTTTGTTGCTCGTTTTGGAGATAGCGTAGCGAAAACAATAGGGTGGCAATTTACCTTTGGTGTACGGAACCCAAAAAACTGCTAGAAAAAAATGATGCTAAAATTCAAGAACCAATTAATTTATTTTCGCAATTTCTAACTGTTCCAACTAAAAAATAATTTATTTGGATACAACAATACTTCTGTAGCAAAAGGGAAAAAGTGCATAAATCGAGATAAGCTACTTTTGAGTACATAGCAACCTTGAAATCTTTACATTCAAAAGTCACCCTAATAACCACAACTCATCCCCACTTACGCCTACGATGATAAACTCGATTATTCAGTTAAGAAAGACCGCGAATCAAGAAGGCTTCTTGAGCCTGCAGTTAAGATTCATTCACCGTACCATCTCTAGTTTTAAAATTATACAAAGAATCTAATTTTCAAATATGTGCGTACATGCAGTGATGATTCACAGTGTACGTATGTCCGTATATGTATTGAGTGATTTGTTGTTAGAAAAATTATTTTAGTTGCGTTTTCCAGGAAGTCGGTACTTGAATGTTATTTCTTCTCTATATATAAATTTAATTATGATATTTACATAATGTTTATTTGAGTTTTTAAGTATTAGAATAATTTTTTTTCCAATTTTGCAGCTGTAAATATTTGTTATTAGGGTTTGGAAAATAAATGAAAATATGTGTGTATGTTAAATTAATGGAGTGAGGACAACATCGTCATTTAAATACGCGTACGTACCATATATTGAAAAGAAAATATTGTATTGTATCTACCTACACTGTACAACAAAACTACAATTTAACCGAAATAACAAGTTTTCAACGACTGTTTCTAGCAAAAGTGACCAAAACATCACATAGTTGTATTAAGGGCTTGAAAGTTTACGAAATGATGTTCTTTCTCTTTTCCAGATTATTGTAGTAAATCGTCATTGTAAACCAGAGATGTAGTCGCATAGTAATTTTATCAACAAAACCAGGAATATTGTAACAGTACACCCAGAGAAAAAACAGCTTAAAATCAATAAAAACCATATTCAATCAATAAAAAACATTAACGAAAGTCTAGTCATGTTGAAATTTCTTATTTCAGTATGGAAAAATATTAGCTTACAGTATTAATTTATTAATTTTATTTACTTTTAAGTATCTTAATATACATTTTCCACTATAGGCGTGTGCCAAACGGTAGAAAAGTACTATGGTAAAAAAATATTTGTCTGTGGGGGGGGGGGGGGGATTTTAATTTTTCTGCTGTGCCAAATGATATCTTTTTTGACAATGTAAAATTTTGACAAATTCGCTTTAGCATAGAAAGAAGCTGATGAAATAATTGCTGCGGCGGCGAAGCAAAAAATTTTACTGCAAGCCGCCGGCTACCAACATTTTTTTAAAAGAAGATTTTTATATAAAACAATATTTTTGCAGCAGAAACATATATATCTTTACATTTATGATGCAACATTTTTCACAAATTAAAATAAACTATGCATTTTTCACAGTCTAACTACATTTAAGGTACGTAAAAATTTATGTAACGCGCGACGGCTTGAAACGACGGCGGTTGTTTTAGCTTTTATGATTCCATGCTTCTTACTTGCTGCATGTCAAAAAGTTATATGTTGTGTCAAAAATTCTACTAGCTCCTGGCGCTAGTGAAATTTTATTCACCTTAGAAGTGTCAAAAATGTACTTAGAATAGTACTTTGCTACCGTTTGGCACAGTCCCTCTATTGAAAATTATTTAATTAATGTGATGCATTCTTATTTTTAAGTTGCAGCTTTTCCCTGAGTGTATAAGTCTTGTCTGTTTGAACCTTTTCATATACATATTTACCGTAGTAACGTAGTTGTTGAGATTTCAATTAGCCAGATTATGTCCGTTTAAAATGACTGACTAACAGATAAGTATGTATTTTTTTTTAAGGGCAAATTGTTGATGAAAACGAATTACCAATTTTCTTGGTTTAAACAACTAGATTAAAATAGTTGCTGAAGTGAGAATAAAAATAATTGTTGCAGTTGTTGTTGTTAAAATGACTGAAGTAAATTGTTACGGTTCATCATGCAGGATGACAATTTCCAATTCAACTTGGTTGTTTTGTTCAAATAGTTAATTCAGTAACTACGAGTATAAACTTTAATTTTGCTCAATTACACAGAAAAAAGCAAAAACAAGATTAAGTAAAAAAAAATTAATTAGCTTTCAAAAAATCGCGGAAATAGTTAATAATACAACTAAACCATTCACAAATTCCATTTGCATTGAAAAACTGAGTACATAAAGCAGAAATTTACATCAACTGACACAACACACAGTGCACCAAACACAAAGAGCGCTGATGATTAAGGTGCAGCGACCTTCGAAAACAGCTGGTTGTTCCGTTCTGCTAGTGATTATCGGAATATTTACAATTAACTTTGGTGTTAATTGTTCATTAAAAACTATCACATGGAATTTGGCGCTGATGATTAAGGTGCAGCGACCTTCGAAAACAGCTGGTTGTTCCGTTCTGCTAGTGATTATCGGAATATTTACAATTAACTTTGGTGTTAATTGTTCATTAAAAACTATCACATGGAATTTGGCTTACAGAGCGATACGAACTTTAACCTAATCAAATCAAAAAGAAACTACATATTTCAATTGTTTTTTTTTATTTTCAATTAAAAAAATATTGGGGCAACAAACTAAAAAATTAATTGTTATTTTTTTTTAAATATTCAATTACAGTTTGATTCAAATGTTTTTAAGGATTCAATTAAACTTTTAACATCCTTAAAGATTCAATTAATAAAGTAATTAACATTAACATTAAAATATTCGATTCAAATATTAATTGAAATATTTAAAAAAAAATCCAATAATACAAAATTATAAAAATATTTTGAATAAGTTTCTAAGCCTATGACGCTTATTTTATTCTTTTGTGATTTTCAAAAATATTATTGGGCCATATTACCACCAGCAAATAATTTTATGACAATATGTCGAATAGTAGATTTCTGAAATGTTTAACTAGATCAGCGATCTGCACACATATACATTCACACTTATGTTTGTGTTGGTTGTTCGTTTTTGAGCGTAATATATTTTGCTCTTTTTATAGCAGGGCTGCCAAGATATATTTGTAATATATTTGTAAAACACTAATTCGAGTCAATTTCTTGTGTTCAAAAAGAGATTAATGAACATGTGATGTATTTTAATTAGTATACAATAACTTACTTTTAGATTTGGTTATTCAAGTTTTTAAAAATAGAAAACCTTGAAATTAAACTAATTTAAAAAAAATACATTGTTGTCTAGTAAATAGTATGAATAGTCTGAGATTCAAATGGTAACCCTGATTTTAGTAACAATTGAGTACATACCACATAAAAATACAAATTATCTCTTAATGGTCTCTTCATTATTGTGAGAGCACTCGCACGCGTGCGCGATTTTGAAGATCGCTGAACTAGATATTATTAAGTTATTTAAACAGTTTTATTGTTTAATACAATTTTAACCGTAATAATTGGTTAGATTTACCTACAACTTTTTTTTAAATTTTTTATGAGAAAGAACAAATGTTGTGTTGATTTCTGTTTATAATGTCGAAATTATAATGTCGAAATTTTTAATTTAATTATACAACAGAAAATAGAAATATGTGGTCAAATGAGCGAAACTACGACACTTGATGGATCTTTTGTGCTAAAATTTTATTATAAAAAATGTCCCTGATTAGCTTAAATTCATATTTTAAAATTAAGATTTATTTAAAACTATTTCTTATTCTTTCCATTTTAATATACTGCATAATTTATTCTAAATTTACTTAGAATGTACTAATGTATATGTGATACATCTGTAAGTTTTCATTGCTGTTTTCAATATGTCTGCGGTTTTTCATTTTCTATTCACTTGTTTTGTCGCTTTCATTTGACCTCCATTCGAATAGTCGTATCAAGTTCAAAATCGTCATCAATATTATAACTTAGTTATTACAAAAAAAACCTCATTTAAACGCCCACACAATAAGCCCAGACATGGAACCTACTTCCCAAAAAAATAAAAAATAAAATAAGAAAACAACAACACGAACACACAGTGTTATAATTTAAACAATTTTCATACAACAACAACAGCAACAGCAATAATAATGGAAAATTGTCAATGAAAACATGAATGAATGTTAAATAAGGATACAAAAGGCTCTTCCTAGGAATATGTTTACACACACATACATATACACGTAACATTAATGTTTTGTACAAATAAATTTATATACGAAAACCAGAACATGTACATTTTACTCGTAATACAGACAAACATATGTATGTATGTATGTCTACATTATGGAATACACACACATAACACACTTTAATATTTATACACCAGAATACTATACATGTTTAATGTAGAAATTCATATAAGGACATTGACATTGTCCTATATTATATCAAATAACAACAACAGCAGCCATTTGTAAGAAATCGTATACTTAATGGATGTTAAGGAGTGAGGAAAGTGGAAATATACAAGAATGCAAAAGTCTATATACTCGTATTATGTATTAATTTTCTCTACTAATAAATATTAGCGAATATGAGTTCACATAACAACGACTTTGGGGAATGTATGTATACCTTCATTAAAACCAGTGTGACCATTTTGACACACTCGCAGCTAAAACTCAAACTTGCTTATAACAGACATCCACAAAACAAAATGCCACACATACATATATTATATATATAAGGATTTAATTGAGAAAAAAATATTTTAAAAAAATCTATACTAAAAAACGCACGAAAAAAGGGAAATTTAATAAAATGTACATTTTGAATTTAAAAAATATATCTATTAGGGAAGCCAAACGGGAAATCGTGAAATCCTGGGATTTTCAGAATTTGGCTAATCCCGATTCCCGGGATTTGTAAAATTTAATCCCGGGATTTCGTTTTCGGGATTTCATAGTAATTTTTATATAAAAAACTATTTATAAATTAAAATTTTTGTCGAATTTATGATAGATTTTATAAAATTAAAAGTCCCATACAATTGTACACCTGCAGTTTTAAGAATTTAATGACTATTCGTGACATACATACTTCTTATAAATTAACAACAAGAGCAAAATAAATTAACTAATTTCTTACGGTTATTTTCATCAAGAGTTGTACAATATACCACTAAGAAATATTTTGAAAACAGAAAGAATAATATGAGCTTTTGAAGAGATATAACATTTGGAAAATTCATAAGTTTGAGAGATTTATTCCGTCTTATTCTATATTATGGGAGCAATTATGAATAAAATTCCACGAGAAATTTTTCCCGGGAAATAATATCAAACAGTAGCAAATAATAGAGGAAACAAAAATATCTAATAGGAAAAGGGAGTAATTTCTTGCAGAAATTTATTCATAATTGCAGTGAATAACTATCTGTATGTCGACTCCTCAACGCCATAAAAAAATTAGCACTCACCTACTTTTCGGTAACAATTAAGTATTATTGACAGCTCCTTACAATTGAAGTAGAACACAATACAAAGCAAGTGCAAACTTTTTGTTGTCTGTTTGACGTAAACGTAAGAAATATTTACCGAATAATGCGAAGTATTTTATTGAAAAATTTTTTATTTTCGTTTTGTTTTCCAAAAGCCTACAGATTTGTATGCATGTTCGTTTTGGTTAAGACTATAGAAAAAAATATATGTATATTAAAAACATAAACAAATTTTCATATTTAGTTATGGTTTTCAGTATAAATTCTCTGACATCAAATGTGATTAATCAAGTTAAAAATAGATGAGAAAATATGTTTTGATTATTATTTCACACTCGTATTAGAAAATTATTAACTTTGAAGAAAATTGTGTTATATGATATATGATAATATATTCAACATGAAACCTTTCAAAATGCATAAAATTTTTGTTATAAAGTAATATTTATTAAAAAAAAATTATTTATTTTACCAAAAAATTTTAGATCCCGAAATCTCGAGAATCCTGGAATCCCGAAAAATCCCGGGATCCCAAAAATTCCGAAAATCCCGGTACTTTCGGAATTTCCAAAAATCAATCCCAATTGGCGTCCCTAATATCTATAACAATATGAAATAGTGGCTTAAGTAGACTTAAGGACATTTAACTTTATTATGTTGTATTAAACTCAGGGAAAAGCTGCAACGAAGAACACAGTAATTTAATAATTTTCGATATAAATAGAAAATGTACATTGAGATAGTTAAGAATAAATAAAATTAATAAATTAATACTTTCAATTAATATTTTTCCATATTGAAATAAAAAATTTCAACATAACCAGACTTTCGTTAATGTTTCTTATTAATTCAATTTATTGATTTAAAGCTGTTTTTTCTGGGTGTATGTTCCATTTGGATTTTCCAGTCGTTAAAATACTACGTATGGAAAGAAGGTAGAATCAGGCGTTAGAGCCTTTTAATCTCCTAGCGGTAGAGACAAAACTTCCGGAAAACAGTGCCTTTAGTCTACTAATGCTACTAGTGCATGTTGCCACAGATATGTATTCGTATCAGAGAAGGTCAATGAGTAATGAAAAAGTGAACAGAGTTAAATCATGACTTATAATTTCTTGTAGTCATGAGCACTCATACTTATTGCAATGTTGTCTATGAGTCAGATGCACTCGAAAGTTTTTAAATGCTCATCGAACTCATACTTAGCAACATTTATGACGTTGTTGATTTCGACTCTCCTTAACTCAATGCATATGGACGATGCAAAATAAATAAGTATGATTCACAATGCGAACTTCGCATACCAACATTAAAGTTCTCACTATGAGGTTGTGTGTTTGTGTCTCTGTTGCTTTTTTTTTTGTTTTTTTTTTTTGCTGGAATTGAAAAACCACCCTATTTACTACTATTGTATACTACTTGCAAACTGTTTAATGACTAAACTTCTAAATAAATCAATGCGAGTGGTATAAGCAGTGTGACCAGATCTCAAAAATATTTGCAGCTAAATTCAACTCAAAATTAAGCTAAAAAATTCTACAAAATAATTAAAGTGCATAATGCTAAAACTTATTATGTACTTCTTTTTAATCAAATTGTTTCTTTTAAAGTTATTTTTGCAATTTCTGCTTACATCACTTTAGCACTCGTGAATTTTTTTCCCTTTGAATGAAACAATTTTTTTTAATTACAAGTTGTATCTTGAAAATAATCTGCATTATGTATAATAAAAAAACTGTCATGAAGTTAAGTATCAAAATGAATCATTTTAACGATTTGTTGCCGATAATTTTATTACATTTAGAATCAGCCTAGGTGTTAATAGTGGGTGAAAACTACATTATGCGCCGATTTTTAATGACAAATTGTATGGTGGAACTCGTTAAAACTTAGATAAATTTCGTCACTTCCTACCAAAAAAATTTGATTTGGAATCACTTACTTCTTAACAAAAGCTTCGAAAGATGCTTCTGAAAAGCACTAACGAAAGGCGGGCTCAAAATAGAAAATTATAAAAAAAAATTTGCAAACCACTAACTTTTGCATACGAGTATTACTTCTATGAAGCACTTTAATAAGGCAAAAAATTCATGGCTTTTTTGAAGCTAAAGGTATTAATTCTAGTTGGCTCATCTCGAACAAAAAAATTCCTTATTCATGCGCAATAGCAAGTGATTCCGCAACATTGGACCATAACCATAATCAACAAAAGAGTACACATTTTTAGTTTTGAATGGGCGTATGCCCACCCATTTTTTCAATTTTAAAATTTCAAATTGTGTAATTACAAGAACCAAAGGTGTTTTATAGGTTTTGCAGCAATCAAATAAGTAAAATATCATAAAATGAAATAAATAAAATTGTGGGCGTCTCCCCGCTTACTTTTATACCCTCTCAGATAACAAAAAAAATTTACAATCGATCTAAAAAAGCTAAAACTGGGCATAAAAGGTATACATTTTGATAAAGATTTCTGGAATTTGTGCAAGTGTAAGTGTCCTATTAATTTGTTTAATCCATAATGTGCATCTTCATATGAGTTAGGATAAATTCGATGGCAGTTGTATGAGCGAACTTGCTGCTCAATAACGCTCGATCATTTAAAATGATGATATTAATCATGAGAGTAGACGAAGGTTATATGAAATATTTTGTTATATCAATTAAAAAATTAATTAATTTTTCCCCTCGAATTAATTAAAGCAATTAAAAATTTTACTGAATCACTTAAGGTCTTTATAGCAAATATTCATTGTTGAAAATTATTTTCTGTGAGCTGAGAAAACTTTAACAAAGGCAGCTTTCTTCAAAATAATGGCATTTTTATATTGGATTAAAAAATTAATTCGAAATTATTTTTACTAACGATTGAATTCAACAAACAACTCAATCGTTGAAATATTTACCAAAACAAACTAAAAGTTGTATTAGATGAATTAAGCGGGTTTATTGAAACTTTTACTAAAAGTTTATTAATTTACTGAAAATCTATCAATTCAATCGTTTTAATAACATGCCAAGTAACTAATTTAAAAATATACAATAAAATTTTTAAAGAGATTATGGAGAGATTTAATAGTAATATTGTAACGCAAAAATATTCGAACAGAACTAATGTAAATGTTTTTGTTAGATAAAAAGAACTATCTAGAAGTATTTAGCAAAAGAACTTAACGTGCACACATACACATAAAAGTGCAAACACATGAAACAACTCTGTATTGGCAACGACACACGGTATTACCAACATAAAATTCGTTACACAGTAGCTCTGAAATTCAAAACAAAGGCCGATCGAATTATCTACAAAAACACCTGGAAGCAGCAAGATGTTAGAAGATCGTTTGATCACTTGGCTCCCAATAGTAAATGACAACGCAGATGTTAGTTAACTTACAAATCAGTAATACAGTTTCTTCTATTTGGGTTTACCAAGTGCACATATTTTATTACGCCATCTATGAGCGCATGGCGAACATTCTAGAACCACTCCCTGTAGTATAAAAGGAGGTACCCTGTGTGAAAGTGAGTCATTGTAAATCAAAAAAATACTGGAATCAACATCGTTGAAAGTAAAGACAACTTGCGAAAGTAATTAAGTAAAGGCAGTCAGTCTGTAGTGTTGTACAAACAGTGAGCATCAGCGGAATAAGTCTTGCGTGTGGAACTTTTGTTACAAGACCAGTGTAGTCAATTGTGTGAGACCTGTTAATACAACAACGAGGAAGACGTAGTGGTAGGTAAGCAGTTGGGTATATTTATGTAATCTATGTGTGTGTGTGTTTAAGGTCTCGAATTCGCTTAGCATAAGTTTATTTATTAGTAAATAAAGTGTCATTGTTAACCCTAATTAGTACACTGGGTCTTTTATTTACTTTCAAATCTTCGAGTCCACGGTAAAGATTTTTTAAATGGTAAAAACGTAATAAAATTAATCAAACATATTTTTTTTATAAATTTAACAATATATTACATTGTAATTCATCGAAATTAATAATGTTTTTTTCACATAATTATTGAATCAATTAAATTTTTTTTTAAAATTTTATATTAACTCGCGATTTGTCACAGTATAAATTATTAAAAAAACTTTTATTCTTCAATAGAATTCATAAAATCTATTCTATTCGTATGTACATACATATACATATAATACAAGCAAAATAAAAGAAAAATCTTTGTTGTCTAAGGTCATTTATATTTTTATTATCATAAAACCAGAGCAGAGACCTTGAATTCCCCTTTTTTATTTAAATGAACAAAAAGCAACATAATTTCAAGGTTAAGTGGTGAAAATTAATGAAACCGCTTCGCTACATCAAATTTTATTGTTGATTAATGTAAAATTCAAAAGAAGAAAAAAAACAGGTGTTGAAAAACTGACAAGCTAACAAAACAGGATTCAACAGCATTGAACAAAATGAAGTCAACGGGATAATGCCGAAATATTTTTTATATATACATACATACATACATACCTATAAAGGCTTTAAATTTTGGGTGTTTGCAAGTTGGTTGCTAGACAAAGAAACAACATCACAGAATTTCCCCCCTTAATGACAAATAATCAGTTAGACATTTGAACGAAATTTCCTAGCCAAACGCACAAACACATAAACCAAAATTTGGCGTCGAGAAAAGCCAAAAATTTCCTATAAACTCAAATTTATTACATAAAATACAAACGTATGTACGTAATTCCAAAGATTTGTGTTATTTACGACTGTCTACGGTTGTGAGTCATTTGCTTCATCAGAGTTTTGCTTCTTTGCTTGGGGGGAGATACAGCAAATCACCAGGGAAGTGTGCCAAAATGGTGTAACAGCGTTAAATTATGTTGATTACTTTCAGTTACCCTTCATAGGATTTCTCTTTATTTTATGTTTTTTGCTTTCGCAAATCATACGAAACAAAAACTTCTCTAACCACAATTTTACCCTTGTTTTGTATAATATATAAGAAAATTACGACTGCATAAAGCCAAACGTACAATAAAATTTCATACATACATACGCATTTTAATGCCTTTGTGTTAGGTTAGGGTCGATCATCGGCTACACGTACAACATGTTGATATTTCGAGGAAACCCTTAAGTCTTTAACAATAATTTTCGCATTTTGTGTGTTGGTAGGCTAAAGTAAGAGAAGTGGGAGGGTTTGGTGCACATAATAATCAGTGTCATTTAAATTTTTGCATTTACATACATACATACAGGCACACACGCTTCCCTGAAGGAAACGTGGGCTTAGTGTCCCCAAGTCACCACTTTTGTCGACTATTTTGGTGACATTGTCAACAGAGCGTCTATTAGTATTGTTCTTAATGCGTAGAAAACATTTTTTCATATACACACAACTATGCTTCTTCTTGTTTTATTGGTTTGTTGAAAACAAAAGTGACGTAAAGCAAAATTTAAGTGTATATGAAAATTAGTTTAAGAAATCAAATTAAAAGGTGAATTTAAATCTATTAAGCAATAATTTAAAAAATACATAAAAATAATGTGCTAAAAAGATATAAAATAACAATCCATATTATAAAAAACAGAAAATGTTAAAATTAAATTAAAATTTTAAGCGAAAGTGCCAATTATGAAAATTGTTTTACCCTGTGGAAGATTTTGTGGTGACATCAGCTAAAGATTTGTCATACTTGCAGATTCAGTCGTAAGTGTTTGATTCAGCGAAACAAAATTTTTGATTAACATATGTGTATTTATTTAATAGAGATGACAAACAAAATCCCTAGTTGCTGGTGATATGCTGAACGAATAAATGAATTAATCCCGGTTAATTATAAGTTCCATTTTTTTATATATTTGTTTAATAAAATACCAAAATTGAACAAAATACGCAATTTCATTATCAAAGGAGTATACTAGAATAACTAAAATGTGCTAGCGACTATCTGTTTCCAATGTCTTCATATGGTCCCTAAAGAACTATCTAATCAGTAGTTCTAATGTCAGTAGTTGCTTTTCAATGACACGCACATGTTAAATGTCTATAGCAAAAAGCATTGAGTGGGGTATAATTAGTCAGTAGTACTGGCGACAAAGTCAATAGTGAATCAGTACTGATTCACTAGTGACATTTCCTGCAGGGTTGTTTATTTACATACATACATAGCTATGTACATTATATGTTTATATAATACATAATATAAGGTACTCATAATGGCATTAAGTTATACACATTACGTACATGCATCTTATTTCTAACATCAAGGTCAAGTACATCAATGTATTGTTTGAAGTAAATACAATATGTTACATTGCATTTAAATGAGACCATTATTTCGATGTCCCCTTTTCTTTAAGCAAAAATTAAATTCAGCCTTATAAAATTAGCACTCAAAATTTTATAGTAATGTTCAAATAAAACATTATTGAAATGTTGTTGAAGCTGCATCTAACGAATTGGATGTTCTTTATTTATTTAGTCTATTTTGCTAAATCACCATGAAGGGATTAAAAACTAAAAAAAATATGCAAAGTGATACGAACTTTAGCCTAATCAAATTATAAATATAGAAACAAATGAAGATTGCACAAAAACCGGACCATTTCTTTTAACCGATCGATTTGAAATCGCACGATTTTAGAAAAGTAACTCCGACAATAGAAACATGTTTTTTAGATGTTTTGAAATTTTTTTATTACCTATATAGGTTCTCAAATGTCATATCTGAAAGAAAATTATCGTGTGTGATTTAAAACACGACTGCAGGACCCTCATTGATTGTTTGAAAACTACTAGAAATTTACTCGGATTGTGTTTACAGAATAAACAGGGCAATCATGAATAAAATTCCGCGTGAAATTTCTCCCTTTTCCAATTATTCAATTAGAATTTTTTGTTTTCCCTATTACTCGCTATTTGTTGGAATGGTTCTCTATTGGCTTGTGGCAAAAATTAAATAAACATATAGATATGTACATAATATTACCAAACCAAAACAATTTGTCTTAAGTAGGGCCTGTGCCAAACGGTAGCAAAGTACTAGTGTAAGTAAATTTTTGACACTTCTGAGGTGAATTAAAATTTCACTTGCCCCAGGGGCTAGTAGAATTTTTGACACAACAGATAAATTTTTGACAAAAGTAAATAAGAAGCATGGCATCATAAAATGTAAAACCACCGCCGTCGCGTCGAGCCGTCGCCCATTACATAAATTTTTTAAAAAAATTTTTGGTAGCCGGCGGCTTGTAGTAAAGTTTTTTGCTTTGCCGCCGCAGCAATTTTTTCATCAGCTTTTTCTATGCTAAAGCGAATTTGTCAAAATTTTACATTGTCAAAAAAGATATCATATATATGATTTTTTCCCCACAAGCAAATATTTTTTTACTTTTCTAAATTTTTCTATTCTATTGTAATTTATTATTCCCTTCGCAACATTTAGCACGCCAAGAACTCTTTGCCAACTGTTTCCCCAAAACTTGCTTAATAAAATGTAGGGAATAATTTTGTAAAACGCAACGCCAAGCGTTGACAAATTTTATACGGAAAAATTTAAATTACAAAAACAAAATACATACAAAATTTGTCAACGTTAGGCGTTTACAAAATGAGGCCCATAAGTTTATTTACTTCTTCTAATTTATTTAAATAAAATTTACTGGAACTCTTTTCAAAAGTTAACTATACTCTTAAAAAAAGTTTCTTCCTAACCCATATCTTCAATTCTTAATTATTTACTAACTCCAGTACTTTGCTAATTTAAGATGTAGAATCTTATTTCAATAACCAAATCCTTTAATTCAAGTTTGGATTAATTTATTTCCAAAACTAATAGAAATTTGCTAATGGTCCTTCGAGGCGGTCCTCATGGACGGGATAAATATTTTTTTTCTTTACTGAATTTGGATATATGTTCAGCAACATTCAGTGAGCGTCATCCAATTCAATGATGAAGCCAATTTCTGGATCCATGGCTACACCAACAAAAAAATTTGGTAATTTGGACGAAATCTATTCCGAAAAGTCACTGTCTGGTGTAGGGTCATGCGTTCATATTTCATGGAAAATTGGAAACTTCGTATGTGCAGTAATCACCGAAGTCGCGCACGATATTATATTCGATTCGATTTTGGACTTTAAAAAATGATGTCTGGCATCCGCAATTAAGTAAGTCTTGAAAAGTGAAGTCTCTGTCTCTCCTGAATAGTGGGGTCCGCTTCGGGAAAACACGTATTGGCAGTGAGCAACCACAAGTCGTGGCATCTTGCAAGAAGATACGTAGTTTATTTTTAACAGAATTATGAATCCTGCGTAAATCCAAATGGCTGAGCCGGGTTTTATCTGTAAGAGTCTCCAAACCTGACGGAGTGACAGATGTTTGGTTGTTTTTTCCACTTATCCAACTTGAAAAGTCGTTATAAAGTAGTCACAGTGCTTCAACTGGCTAGTGACCAAGCAGACTGAGCTCTCTTTGGTTTTCATTCGGGCCATATTTGTCTGGCCTTATTATAGGTGGGATCTTTCTCCCATCTTTCTTTAGAAATTTGTTGAAGCTTGTGCAATATTATTTTCTTGGATGAAAGCGCCTAAACAATATATTAGCTCATGTTAAAGAATTTGCAACTTAAAAATTTATACTTTGCAAGTCAAATATGTAATAAAGTCCTGCACAAGACCATTTACAAGACCTTTCAAGACATGAGAGAGACATGACAATGCTTTACTACAGCGAAATATTCTAAAACAAACCCTAAGCATCACTGTTGGCAAGACATTTGTTTCAGTTGTATGGCTTGCCAACAGTGTTGTTTAGCATTTGTTTTAGAATATTTTGCTGTAGTAAAGCATTTGAAAAATCTCTCGTCTTGAAATGTCTTATAAATGTTATTATGCAGGACATTAATGTGTAACATTTTCTTGGCAAGCATAAGCGCGGTGGTGTACGCTTAGGCTCATCCATTATTAAGATATAGGTATGCACTTAAATCCTAAATACATCTTCCAACATCACTACAGTGGACTCGCTATAATATGAACACCACGAAATATGAACAACTTTTTCTTCTATTAACTAGCTACCCAGCTAAAAAATATGTATGGAGCATATATGATATCCCATATATGGTTCGGATCCGAAAAATGAGGGTATATGGGCATATATGATTATATATATTCATACATTTTCATACATGTGTGTGTATATTCCCTCTACA
Source organism: Tachina fera (assembly GCA_905220375.1). NCBI lineage: Eukaryota > Metazoa > Arthropoda > Insecta > Diptera > Tachinidae > Tachina > Tachina fera. The sequence continues at coordinate 46,114,085 of LR999964.1, read as the reverse complement.
GTATGCAAAGTTCATATTCATACACTCTTGATTCACAAAAGCGCACTGCTGTGCAATAAATTAAATTACTAAAATTAATTTTTTTTAAGACTTGAGAGAGAGAGGTTGTATTTAATGAAACATTTGTTTGGACAAATAATTCAAAACGGACTAAAAGTCATTTTATTCATCAAAAGGTGAATCAATTATTTAAAAGACACATAAATCATATTCGTACATGACATTTAGCTTAAGAAATCAGATTAAAAACTAATGCAATTAATTATAAAAGAAAAAATAATCCGTCTAACAATAGTTTTCAATACAGTAATATGAACTTTGTTTCTTATCTAGAGAATTTTGTTATTTTCTATAAAATTAATGACTGGATTATCCTTTTGATTATTTGATATATTAAATGGGGTCCACAATGTATAAAATCATATAAGAATGGTTTTTGTTAACAAAAAGTTTTTCTTTTTTAAAAGTTGAACGCGTATATTCTTTGCATTCCGTATGTATTTTCTAATGGATTTCCAATTCAGCAGTGATAAAATTCCAAGGTTTTGTGATTGCAAAAACGATCTCATATATCATGTATGCATACATTCGTATATGGCTCCATATATAAAATCTTATATTTATATATGGATCTTATATTATAAATGAAGAGCTTAATAATTAAATTTTCATATATGACTTCATATGTTATAATACATTTCATATATTAGTCCATATATTAGTTCATATATAATAGTTTTGCCATTTATAATCCCATATATTTCCATACATGAATTCATACATACTCATATATATTTATATACAATCATATATTAAAAATATATGGACCATATATGTATAATTTTTTTAGCTGGGTAGAAGTTTTTTTAATTGCCTTCTTAAATACACGTTTTATGTCGTGCTCACACACTCAGCTGGAATTCAATATTCATTTATTAAATATATGTACATATGGAAATCTGTGGTTTTCATTAATAACAGCCCATGTCCAAACATCAATTTTTTCAGTAGAACCAAATAAAATCTTTTCAAGCTTATTTGAAAAACGTAGAAGTTGTGTTGTTGTTTTAGAAAAAAAAGTTATTTATGTACAATAGTCCGTGTTTTTCAAAAATTTCTTAGAACTTACTAAAAAGCATTTAAAATATACCAATGAGAAATATATAACATAGTTTTTTATTAATGAAAACCACAGAAATGTAACGTGAAATATTCTTAAATATGCATACAAAAGAAAAAAACACAAATTTTAAACTTTTCAAAGAAATTTTAGAATATTTAGCAAAAGATGTGAGTGTCACTAATTTAGCGAATAAATTTAATTTAATTTATTTTTATGGAAAAAAACGCTTTTAAAGGGGAAATTAGATGCCATTCGCAAATATGAACAATCTTGCAAATATGAAATAAGTGGCTTATTTTTAATTAGTTCGTATTATCGCGAGTTCACTGTATAGGTAACGTAAATTAAAATATTTTATTTAACTGAATTTAAATTATTTAAGCTTTTTAGTACTTAGTATGTACGTATTTTTAATTTTTTTTCTTAAGTTTTATTACTGAGTTGTTGTTATGTAGAAGTATTTATTTGACAAATTGTAGTTAAGTCTGTCGTATATCCTTATCAGTGATGCCAATTTTTTTGACTCTAGAAGTCCATGAAAATTTAAAAAAAGCACAAAAAAGCGTAATTTTGAGATGTAAAAAGCGTAAAAAGCACTAAGGTAAAAAACAAGTGAAAATTCAAACGAGTAAAGTTTAATAATGCTTAATATTTTCTAAGGTATTCTCTATTTCTATTCTTTAATTTGAAATTATATATAATAATGAAATATATCAAACGAAAAGAGGATGCTTTACACTGAAAAAATAAATACTGAATTAACAAATTTCTACTTAGTGCTTTTTCTTAGTTTGGCACTAACGCTCAAAATTTGGCGTTTTGAGTCTTCAAAAAGCACTAAAAGTAGTGCCAAAAGCACCAAGTTGGCATCGCTAATCCTTATGCCTGCAAAAGAGCACTAAAAGTTGTAAAATAATCTTATTTGTTTTTGATTTTTCCCTTCAGCTTTGACAAATAACAGTTGCTTGTTTTTGTTAATCTTTTTTGCAGGGGTTCTCTCTCACCCATAGAAAACAAATCAGAAAGCACAATACAAAAAGCCCAATACTGTACTCCACTCCATGTAAATAAATGCAAAGCCCAACACCAATAAAGGAAATAAATGTGCCATAAAAAAAAACGTATCAAATCCTTAAAAAGATGAAAAAGCATCAGTTTCTCCTTGTGCTTATTAAGCTTTCTGGTTTTATAGGGTTTGCGTGCGTAAAAATATGTAAGTATGTATGTATGTTTTTCTGAGCAGCTCTTTTCCTTGTTGCCTTTGTTTTGATGTGATGTAGTCGTTATTGTTGTTGCTTTATTATATTTGTTGCTGTTTGTTTTTGGTATTGTTGTTTTTTTAGGTTCTTGATTAGCACATTTTTGGTTAGCGTAGGTTAGGTCAGGTTTTTACTTTGTGGAAGTTAATGTAATTTATATTTCTTTCAGCACAAACAAAAATATGGGCAAAATATAATAATAAAAGGGTACATTTTCATACTTAACAACAACGAAACGACGTCTACACCGTTGAATAAGCTGATGAGAATGATGACGACAACAATGAATTAAGAATGAATGCTCTGTTGATGAAATGTACACCAACCAGTATTTATTATACATACAAACAATTTTGTATTTTTTCTACTCTTTCACCGGCATTCATTCGTTTGTATGTTACGAGTATTTGGGCAGTAAACATTATTACCTTGTTTGCTGTAGTTGGGGCATAAATACCCGTAAAATAAATTTGTAAACTGTAAGTATGTGTTTATTTACATAATGAATACGAAATGTGTATTGAAGAGGAAGGGTTCATATTTTGTTGTACTAAGTTGGCACGGTGGCCTAAATTAAGTACATATATTTACGATAACACACATACATATGTACTTGATAATTTGTTGGTTTCTTTCATTGTCACATTATTATTGGCTACAGCTTCTTTTTATCTGTTACTGGCATTTATTTTTTGACACAACTCCATCATAATTGACACAATTATTTTAACAACAAGGACAAGCGGTTAACAATCATGCATGTTATCATTTGAACAGGATGTTTGTTGTCTTTTTGTGAATTTAAAAATTAATTTATATTTTAAAATATTGTTGAAATGCTAAAAAGTAAAATGACAGCTGTCTTTCTTGTTATAAAGTGAATGATTTTTAATTCATGTGTATTTCTTGAATTATGGAATATGAAAAGATACAATTTGGGTGTTTAAATAATTTTTGTTTTTTTTTAATTTTGTTTTTTTAGTTGCTGGAGATTATTTCAATTACTTAAAAATTTGCACAGACTGTCAAAAAATAAGTTTATATTAGCTTAGCAACAAATCTGAGAGTCGTGCTTGCTATGTTAATCGGTACCGTGGATCTTGAAAATTTTTGAATATTTGACTGAAAATTTCTATTCTAAAAACAAATAATTTTTCATTATACAGTGGAGCTTAGTTAATACGAACGCCAATTTTAACGAGTTATACCGTTTAATCAAAAACTTCTTATTTCTTTTTCTCATTAGTTTTTATTAATACGAGTGTTTCTTAAAAGTTATTTCGATTAGACAGAACTTTTGGTTAGAGCGAATTTTCACTTATAACGGACTCTTATTAATAAGGTTTTACACCAACTTACTATACCAAGCAACTAGATAAGCCTCAACTAATGTTTAACTCACACATTGCAAAAAAAATAATCGAAAAAACATTATAAATGACTAAGCTACGACAGTTTTAAGCAAGTCAAGCATATTTTGGTGCATTGGGGTTAATCTGACCCCAATTTTGTATTTAGTTTTAAAACTGTCGTAGCTTAGTCATTTATAATGTTTTTTCGATTATTTTTTTTGCAATGTGTGAGTTAAACATTAGTTGAGGCTTATCTAGTTGCTTGGTATAGTAAGTTGGTGTAAAACCTTATAATATAGTTTTGGCATTTTTGCCGTTTTTTGGTTTTTTCGGTTTTGAACGTTTTTCAGTTCTGGCGTTTTTTGCGTTTTTTCGCTTTTGGCGATTTTTTTTAAGTTTTGGCGATTTTTTTCAGTTTTTTTGCCTTTTATTTAATTTAGGCGATTTCTTTTAATTTTGTCGATTTTTTAGTTTTAGCGATTGTTTCGGCTTGTGGCTTTTTTTGCCGATTTTTTAGGGTTCCATACACCAAAGGTGAAAAAAGAAACCCTATTGTTGACCGTCTGTCCGTCACACGGTATTTTCTCAGGAGCCGTAAGAGCTACGGACCTGAAATTTGGACAGAGTATGTAGAACATTGGCCACTACAACAACAAATACATGAGAATTTAAAATTAAAGGGTGCTCCAAAACGAGCGACGAAAAATGTTAAAATCCCATGTAATATACATACAACTGTATGAACATATACATATATATTGACACTTGTAATTTTTAAAATTAGGGAATTTTTATATAGACTACAACAATTAACATTAAAATATTAAAAAGTTTAAATTAAAGGGTGGTCTATCAGTTAATGCAATTTTGACTATGTAATTTTGACAACTTGCTATATCTTGGAAACCGTAAGAGGTAAAATGTTGAAATTTTCAAAAGCGGTAAAACTAAAAAATCCAAAACTTATAAAATCGCCAAACCGAAAAAAACGCTAAAACCTGAAAAAAATCGCCAAAAATTTAAAAAAAAATCGCCAAATCGAAAAAAATCGACAAAATTAATAAAAATTCTAGCACTAAAATAAATCGCCAAATTCTAAAAAGTCGTCTAAATGGAAAAAAATCGCCAAAATTAAAAAAAAACGCCAAAAACCGAAAAAAATCACCAAAACGCGAAAAATGCTCCAAAACCAAAATAATTCTTTATGTTAAAAAAAATCGCCAAAATGAAAAAAAAAATCGCCAAAATGAAAAAAAATCGCCAAATTAAAAAAAAATCGTCAAAATGTAAAATAAACGCCAAAAACCGAAAAAAAAATCCTCAAACGAGAAAAAAAGTGTCAAAACTAAAAAAAATCCCCAAAACCAAAAAAAAATCCCCTATATGAAAACAAACGGCAAAATTAAAAAAATCGCCAAAATAAAAAATCGCCAAAATAAAAAAACCGCTAAAATAATAAAAATCGCCAAAATTAAAAAAAAACTTCAAAAACAAAAAATCGCCTAAACGTGAAAAAAAAGTGCCAAAACTCAGAAAGCGCCAATAAATTCAAAATTCAAATTCCTTCATTGTGCACTTCACTGAATTTATTATGTTTTTTTCATGAATATTTTGTCTAGTTTATTTGTTGCCTTCATGTTTAATTATTATGCTATTCTTGTAGTCCACCAACTATATATGGCCCTATGGGCTCGGTTGGTTATTGTTATAAATAAATAAATAAATAAATAAAAAACTCAACTTTGAACTTCCAATTATTTTTTATTTTAATAATATTTCCACAATTTGTTACTATATTATAGAGTATGTAACGAAGAAAGAATCATGCAACAAAAATTAATTTAAAATTCCATTTCTTGACATTTAATTGAGTTGAAATCAAATTAAAAATAAAAATAATTAATTTTCCACCCCCAATTTTTGCAAAGAGGTATGTGAGGAGCAGCATACATACATACATATGTACGTACACCCTGCTACTTATCCTTTTTTTTGCTATAAATGCACACGCACAATCACTAACACATACATAGATAAATATGTACATACATATATACTTTATGTACATACATACTATGTACATATATATGTATGTATATACATTAATCCACAACCATGATGGAAATGCATGGAATAACATGAGAAGAAGTTCCAACGATTTTAAAAACTACCCCACCAGCATATTTTTATTTGTTTATTATTTTATTTTCCTTTATTTATTTTTTTCTTCTAATATTATACTTGTACTTATATTTTTATGCTAAGGTTGTTATTGTTTTTGCTATTTGCTTTAATATTTATTTCATATAAAAAGTGCGTAATACAGTGGAAGAGAGAGTAGAGAAAAATCGCTAGTAAAAGAAAACGAAAATAGAACATATGGAAGGCATAGACAAAAAAGCAAAATCCATCTTTTATTTGTTCCATTAGAAGTATTGTTGTTGTTTAATTTCTTTTTATCTCAAAAGGTATAATAGTGTTGCACATAACAACACACGTGATCACTGATAATTTTCTCGAAATCTTATACCTGATTTACATTAAGCATTTTTTCATGAAAATTCATGAATTTTGTTGCACGTAACTTTTTCTATTTGCTAATTGTAGCGATATAAAAGCGAATTTTATATTAAAAAGGACGGATAATGAATCTCTGATGCATTCTTGGCAACGCTTTTGATATAAGTTTATCTTCCAGGCGTCCTATTCAAAAATAAAAAATTTTCATGCAACTGATCTCATGGAAAAATGCTTAATGTAAATCAGGTATTATTGAAAAACTAATGGCATACAGTTACATGTATATTCAGTAAAGAAGTATCTATGTATGTTTATTATTTCTATACAAGGAGTTGTTAGCCCTCGATACGGCTAACACCTAGTACAGGGTGTTTCAAAAGAAAATATGTACATACATATTTGTTTAACTCAGTGTGTGAACGCAGCGAATCTGAAGGTCACTTGGGATCAAACATCAGAAGAAAGAATAGCTTTGAATAACTTTGAACCGTTAATTATCCTAAATGGTCATTCGAAAAAAATCATAAGAGAAACCTAATGATACCCATTTTGATATAGCTCGCCGACTTTTTATTTTTTTTTGTATTTACAAAATGGCGTCTATTGGCCACCATATTGATTTTTGACTACTGACATATCTTTAGTATCACTCCTAAGATAAATAGATTGATGTAAGAATCATCAAAATCGGTCCACGCGTTAAAAACAATATTCTTCTTTGCGTCGCGCAGTCGGATAAAAAGAGGCTTCATGAAATAAGTCCTAAATTTAATAAATCCCAAGCGAAAATAAAAAATAAGTCCCTATTAGAAAAAAAGATTCCTTTTTAAGCCAAATTACTTGTGATAATTATTAATGGACAAATAATACCAAAGTTAATTGTAAATATTGTGACAAGCACGTAGTAGAACGGAACAACTAGCTGTTTTCGAATGCCACTACACCTTCATCATCAGCGTTCCGTGTGTTTGGCCCACTGTGTGTGGTGTCAGTTGATGTAGATTTCTGCTTTTTATACGCAAGTTTTATTACAAATAGAATATGTGAATTGTTTTGATTCATCATATGTCAATTCGCTGAAAAATTTTTGTAATGAAAGCTCAATTTTACAAACTCTAAATTTAGAATAGTCTTGCCATTGTCGTTTGTTCTTTATTTATTATGCAAATGTTATATTTACTTATTTTTGTTCTACTTAAGACAAATTTTTTTGGTTTGTTACTATTAAGTATATTTGTTTTTTTAATTTTTGCCACAGACCGGACATTGTGAGAAGGAATCGCTTTTCGCTGCATCCAAAGTGGATAGCAGACAGAGAGCTTTCAGCCTCTGAGAATAATCGTGACCTATGGTTTTCGTTAAAATTTTATTTAAATATTTTATTTAGGATTTTTGTATTTATACTGCTTTTAAATAAATAAAAGACATACATACATAAATGTATGTATACATATATATTCCTCCTAGGAATTCAAGGATTGACGATGTATAACAAAGCCCGTGGGTAATACATGATGTAGAAGAAGGTACCTGTGTGTGGATATATATTTTAGCACCAACTTCCCGCTTTAGGAGGGCTGATGTTGCTTCCGGTACTTGTGAGACCTTCTGAGGAATAATATTTAAACAGTTATCGAGTGTGAAAGACAACATTTGCTGAAGAAAAGTCTTGCATATCTAGTATTCAGCTAACAGTGCTATTACACATGCCACTAGTGGCATGCAAGTGTTGTACATGTATTATCAACGAAAAAAATTTCGAAATATTCGAATCTCTTGCCATTTGCTTTACTGTTTTTCATTTTGAAAATGTCGGCGAAAAGTGCACATGGGAACATTTTTTTACTTCTCAAGAAAAAAAAATTGCTTCCTTTTTGTTTATAGAGTTACCGAGTTCATCATTTAAGTACATGCTTCGGGAAATGGTTAACATTTATTATTATTATTATAATTTTGATAATATTAATGCTCTATAATTATTAAAATTGCATTTTTTTTATTTGCATTACAGGAAATAAATCATAATAATACATTTAACAGGTTAAAACTTTAATTTAAATTTCATAGTAATCCAAAAAATTTGCATCAAATGGTAACAGGGTAACACTTCGTTTTGACATTCCATGGCATGCCACTGCCAAATTTTCACTCGCATGCAAATTTTGCTGCCACTGGAGGTGCCATTGCGAAAAATTTGAGTGCGTTAGTGAAAAATGGTGAGTGTATTGAGTTTTTCGACTACACATGCCACTATAGTATGTAATGCTGGAGGTTGGTTGGACGGGGTCAGTTTATGATTTCCTAGTCTCTCTATTAGTCCTCATACACAATGCCTTCGAATAGGCTTGCTAAAGAAGAGTTTCATAGAAAAGCCTCTTATCAGGCTTACTGACTTACAAGACGTGCCCTAATCAAATAGAAAAAATGCATTATCTACCTTTAGATAAGCGGTGTTATGGCAATTAGATGGTTTATGTTGCGCGACGATGCATAGGGAAAAGTTATTTTAATTTTCGAATGCCGTTATCTTATTCAGAAGAAGATGTTAAAAAGAGACGCTTATGAAGAAGAGTCCCGCTAAGAAGCAGAATACATGATATGATGCTCGTTGCAGAGTTAGTAGTTAAGACTGAATTTTGATCAATTATCCGACGTCTGTAGGTTCTGTTGTGATTCTACAGCACTACGCAGATCGCCAAGTTCCTTGGTTAGTTTAGGAAGGGTGGTGCTCCTCCACTTGGAGACCCATTTGGATCCATTATGATTCCCTTCTATTGGTGTTTAAAAAGTAATATTTTCACCCCATTTGGCCAGGGTTGTATGCTTTGGATTAATCGTTGAGCTAAGACCATGTAGAGGATAGCCGTTATGACAAGTTTTGATTCAGATTCTTTTTGCTAATAAGCGTGCATGAGCGTGTATAAATACTGAAACACTATCCCATCTCTACAATTTAGTTGTGTAGAAATTAAAACGTCTAAAGTTTCAAATAAATGAAATTGCAAATGAATTTAGAGTACTTGTGGTTTTGTGTGTGTTTGTGTTTAAGACCTTGTACGTGTTTATTCGATACGACTGCTGGTATAAAAAGGATATTATTTTTAATGTTTTTTTTTTTGCTTTGTAATTGTATTGTTGTTTTTCTTTACTTGCGATAAATTTATACAGATGTTCATATGGCTGCAGTTTTTTCGAAATGTATTTCAATGTATTGTTGGTTCATCTATGATAATAAAAATTATAACAACAACAACAACAAGAACAACAAGAACAGCAGCACATCCTCAAAATTCTTTTATACGATTTTAACCATTATTTTACAAATGGCAAAACAACAACAACAACGCCAACATATGTATATTGAATTATATGATAAAATGAATTTTCAGTCCGTTTGCAGCAAAACACAACTGTCTATGGATTTTAGAAAATATTAATGCCTGCCTGCATGCATTTCCAAGGATTTGATGATCAATTTAGATTTGAATGCAACTACATATTTGTGAGAATTTTTATCGCATGTGTGATTTCATATGGCTAAATGCGTGTGCATGAGCTTGAGCATTTAATTCTTTAATAAAAACCAACACGTTTAGGTTGGAGCCAGGAAATGAATTCCGTTTTGCAGTTGCTTTCATTTTATTATTTTTGGGTTATGGCAAAGTTTAGTTTTAAACTACATAGCAGAGTCCTGCAAACGTTGTCTTACCCTCAATGATTTTATTGATTTTTTTTTCTAGAAAGTACTGTACACAATGGTCACTTGTTGGGTCAAAATTAAAAGAACAATATGGCAGATATTGACTCGAAACTGTGTTTGAGATTTCGACTAAAAAAGCTTTTGTAGTTCCAGAGATCAACCTGAGGTGTAATGATCGCTTTTGATAACGAGCTAATTCGATCATGGCATTCGATATCGAATCATGTTATTACATTGTTCGATAGAGAATACTCTAATCTCAAACTGAAGAAACGAATGCGACGATTAGACCTCTAAGTTCTGATAGTCGCTTTCGATAACGAGCTGATTGGATCACGTTTTTTCAGTTTGAGATTATGGCATTCGATATCGAACAATATTAGTTTGTGGTTACAAAAAAATTATATGATACTTCAATCGTACGTCATATTCCGAAAATAATGTTTCTACGTAACGAGTTGTACGTTCACGGATGTGACGAATCGATTCCTGGTTGTAGTAGACCGCATCTAGCCGAAAATTGGTTTTTGTTACACAGTGTGATGCTCCGCAACTTTATTATTATTCTTCCTACTTTTCTGGATTCGTTTTTATATACATAGATATGTAGATACTTTTTGAATAAAAGGTGTTAGCGTCGTCCTGCACAGTACACCGGCTAGACGATATTTGTTAGAATTTTTTCGTCCTTGTGCGAAATTTTCTTCATAGCTTGAAAGCTTATGTAGAGCATGCCAAATATACATATTTCATCGAAATCAATTGTATCTTTAGTTTAGAATACTTCGTTAGTACTTCTCTTAATAGTATTTTCATACTGACATGGTTTTAATAAAAGTTGGTTTTTTTAACGTTAAAACCAACTGTTAAAACCTGGTTTTACCATACAAATTGTTTTTGTTAAAACAAACTTAAAACCATTTTTGAATTTGTTTTAACTTGGTTTTATGAAATGCAACCTTGTTTTCGCTGCGCTAAATTCAGTGCTGCCAAGTTGAAATGGTCGGAAGCAGCTGATAATGCTTATGCCAGTAAATAAGAATAGATAACAATTAATAAATTTTCAACTTAAAAATGGATGCAGTTGCAACTATTATCGAAAAATTATAGGGAAAAAGAGATTTTTTTTAAAGAAAACAATAAATATATTTTCCTGACCTGCAAAAAGTGAGAATGGACGATCAAAAGTTTTATCTTATAATGTATTTGTGCATTTTTATGTATAAAAACTTGATTTCCAAGCATTTCTTCACTTTGTTTAATAAGTTCCATAATTTAAAAAATACTTATGTCTAAAATATAGAATAGTTTCCATTGTGAAATATCTTTTTTCCATAAAAAGCAGAAAAAATACAACAACAAATATACGAATTTCTGCAGGAGATTTCTTTTTTTTGAGCAAAGTTCTTAGACAGTCTGTGTTTCCGAAAAAAAACTTTTGTCCAGATAAAATTTTTTTATTGAGAGTTTTCTGGAGTACGATTCATCCATTTCGAACATTTTGTCTGGAAAATTAAAGCATAGTCGAAAATTATTACAGTTTGCTCTGTCACACACATCTTTTTAATTATTTAATGCAATTCCGTACTTATATGTTTTATTTTAAAATTTTTCTTTATTTCTATTCTAATAAAAAGAAGTATGCTTTTATTATTCATATAACATGATGTGGCAGGTAGCTCAGTTCAACTTTGGCTGAAAAATTAAAATAGTTGGCAGATCAGTTCGATATTGTCCGGAGTCCGGACAAAATATAAAATTAAACCAATTCAAGCTGAGAGTTGCTCATTAAAAATACGTTCTCTTTCTCAAGAAGAGAGACGTCAAACTTAATATAAAAAAAGCAATGTAAGTCCGAACACAAGGGGGATGTGTAAAAATCTAGTAATGAATTTTTTTTTTAATATTGGCTTATGGTAACTAAAATAAGATATATAAATTTTTTACTCTACTGTATTTAAAAATCTATAGAAAACTGCATCTTTAGTAGTGGAATTATTAGTTGTGGAGAATTGCTTATATGCAAGTGGAAAACGTCAAATAAAAAAATAAATAAATGATAAAGCTTGCGACTGTGGGTTTGCAAACTTGACTTGAGATGGAGATTGTTACCCAATTATCGTGCACCAGCTTCAGTGTAAGGCAACAGTACGTAATGAAGATATGTTATAATATATTATTATAGATTCTTTATAAAGACTGCTATATATGTATCTTTTAAAAAAAATATTTGACATTTGAAACGCTTTTTTATTTAGAAGTTTATATATATTTTATTTATTTTATATGTTTCAACTTTTTAACAAAATTATCCCCATTGGGAACACTATTACACTTCATAAGTAATTTCTATTAAAATTAACATTGCTCCTGAAGGTATGCTTAAAAATTCGGTTGAGTGTATTTCTGTGCAGCTGTTAAGTTTCTCTGCACTTCTTGTTCGTATGATTACACTAATACACTCATACATATGTAGCTCACACCGATTTGATAACGATTTACGATCTTACTCAAAAATTTGTGATTGTATTGCGAAAAAGATTTTTACTCCCTAGCTATAGATGCTTACGCATCAAAAATTTTGTCAGGACAAAAATTTTGTTCGGAAACAATGGGTGAATCCAGTAAACAACTATTTATCACTTAACTTTTGTAATTTTGATTGAAACAATTGCAAAATGCAGCTGTAAAAGCAAAAATCTTACACGGAATTAATATATGTAATATTAACAAAGGAAATTCTTTAATATAAAACTCCCTTTTATCCTTCTACAGAATTAAAACTTTCTATAGCACTTATGTTACAACATAATTATTGCATGTATGCTTATACGATATACTTATGTACATAAAATGCATGTACATGCCTTAATTGAAGTGTTGATGTCCTGTGGCAAAGTGAAAGTGTAGAACAATGTTAATGAACTATTCTTCATATTTGTTTATTGGGGAAAAATGGAAAATGCTTAAAACGGAATGTTTAACTATAAAGAATATTTAATTTATGAAATTCTCTTGTACTGGTAGCGAATACATATTTTAATTATTAAAACGGAAAACAACAACATATGGAAAGTATAAATGAAAATCAAAGAAATAAAAAATCCTGCTGCAAGATGAAAAAAAATACTAATGAAGTTCATTTAAATTTTCCATTTCATTTTGATGTTGCTCTGCAGCGTTTCAAAAAAAAAAAAAAAAACAGCGAACTGAAAAGTTTCTAGAAATATCTGCAGTAAATATGGGGAATAAACAAATTAAAAAAATACAGAAATAAACAAATGAAAATGCAACTAAAGAGAGAAGAAAAAACAACAGCAACAACAAGAACATGAAATGAAATTAAAAAAGCAGTTTAAACAGGCGAAATAAAATAAAATTCAGAGCAATGCCAACAGCGAATCTTATTGCAATAAAAACAGAAATACTATAGAAGCAAAAAATAAAAAAATATATGGATATTAAAAAGAAATAATCAACTGAAATAACAAATCCTTTGCTTTTCTTTTTTAGTTGAGCAAATTTTCATCATCTTCATGGTTTTTATGTAATTTTTTTATTGTTATTTTTTATTTTTTTGGGGTTGTGCTCCAAATGCAATACCATGATAATTTCCAACTACATACATACACACATATTTATATGTATGTATGTATGTATGTATTGTAGCTGATCTGCCGTTTTTTTATTCCTCTCCTGTATTGTTTTTTATTGCATTATTTTTCCTTTTTGCCATTTGCTGCTATTTAACTTTTTTTATACCTTTTCTCCTTTTGTGCTGTGCAGAGTAGTGGAGTTTTTTTTAAACCAAACCAAAGCAGCAAAAGTGGCTTTTGTACGTGCGTTGACCTACCAACACAGCAAATGTTTTGCGTATCGTATATCTAGAACTGCAAAATGCTAAATGTATTTGCTAGCTTCATGTCCTTTGGCAATGACGACAACTGCAGCAGTGAAATGAAATAATGTAGCAAAACATCATAGTAAAAGTAAGAAAAAGAGAAAAAAGTTATTACAACTGCTTTGAAAATGTCAGCAAAAAGTAAGCACCAGCGAAAGAAAAACCTTTAACATTTAAAAGAATTAAAAAAAAAGAGAACAAATGCAAATAGCAAGAAAAACTAAAATAAAATTAATGCAAATATGCAAAAGGACCTCTAAAAAGATTGCCATACAACTTCTATTTAAATTTTTGCTCGTACAAGTGTGCCTGGATTCAAGCATAAGAACATGTGATACCATACCATCAGCGTTATACTCGTACTCATCAGTGAGAATGTTTGTCATATCCAACAACACCACTGCCAGCAGCAAATAACTTCAAAAGAAGTAAAATAATAAAATACCAAAAGCCAAATACAAGTTTACTCCACATAAAAAAAGACGTTTATTCCATTTCCTTTCACTTCATAATCGTACACACGTACAAACTTTCAAGAATGCTACTTTGCACATACTCGTATGTATCAGAGAAGAGCAATGAGCATAGTAAAATGTGAGTTAAGTTAAATCATGACTTATGATTTCTTGTACATACTATATGCGCCCTCCAAAATAAATAAGTATGATTCATAATGCGAACTTCGCATACCAACATTAAAGTTCTTAATATGAAATTGTGTGTTTGTTTCTCTGTTGCTTTTTTGTTTGTTTTTTTTTTTTGCTGGAATTGAAAAACCACCCTATTTACTACTATTGTATACTACTTGCGAAATGTTTAAAGACTAAGCTTTTGAATAAACATACATACTCGTACATGAGTTAAATGAGCTAAATCAATGTGAGTAGTATAAGTATTTTTCTGATATAAGAAATCAAACGAAGGTGCTTTGTGAGTGCGACTCTGGTATGAATATGAATGTCAACGTCGCATTCATATTTATTTCAACTTATATTTATAAATCAATCTTATTGCGAGTGTGCGTACATCAGAGTAGTTGATTTTAAATGATGTCTACGCATTTATTTTTAAAATTTCATGAGTCAGTATGAATAGCACAAACGCGATTCATTGCCGATCACTGGTATGCATGTACATCTGTATATGTATATGATTACATGCAACCATACAAACTGTTTGCTTGCAAGAAAAAATACTAAAGCAGCAACATCTTCTTAGCAACAAATACCAAGTCGTTTCTTTTTATTTCTTGTTGTTGTTGTTGTTCTGCCTTTCTTAGCACAAAAATACAAAAGTTACTAAGGATATCAAGCGGAAATTTTACTATTTGCTGTAGCACTAGTTGTATTAAATAACATTTGCTGCACTTTAAATGTATTAAACTTTTTAATTTTAATTCAAGGTACAGCGGGAAAGCTAACTTGGAATGAGCCCAACCTGACATATAAACCGAAAACTATTTCAACATCTGAAAGGGATTATAGACTCTAAGATGTGGGATGAAGCGGATAAATGTTTGCGTACGGCAAAAACTTGTCAAATTTCTAAAATCATGTTGAGCTCCTATAATCATTTTATCATTAACTAGAAGCAACTCTGAACTTCTAGTGGGAGTATTAACTAGACACTACCTGCCGACTGCTTCTCATGCCGTCAAAATAGGACGAATACTTTACGGTATCTGCAGGAAATGTAATCAACCCGGGGTAATTGAAACAATAATACATCTACTGTGCCACTATACGCCTATAAGCCGCACTAGATATAACTGTCTTGGTGCTGACACTTTTAGGAGTCTTGAAGTCTGCTAAGGTTTGTTAAATCTGTGTGGAAGTAGGGCACCACGAACTAGGCTGCCATACTTAAAGATTACTTCCCATCTGCTGGTATTGCTAACGATCAATCCCGGCTTATGCGAGGTCTTTGACCAACCAAATTAACCTAACCTAATCTAAAATTAGTGCCAAGAGGAAAGCGTACATAAAAATAATTTGAAGAATTCCCATATAACCCGAAGTGTAAAATTTTATTAGTCTCTAGAAATAATTCGTCAAATACTCAAAAGTTTTACTCGACTGCAGTTTTTTTCTGACAATTCTAAGCTTTGTTCAAATCGATGCTCCCGTTTAGCAGTTATGTAGTTATTTACAGTTTTAAGTCAAAAATATTTTATACTTTTTACAAAAAACACTCATTGGTATTCTATGATGTCGCAGACTTGCTGTAGAATATTTTTTTGTACGGCTGAGTACAAATTAATTAAAATTTTTTAATTAATGTATGAGGCCAAGGGAAATCTGCTCTTTAATTTACGACTATATATTCGTCGGCTGAAGGGTCATGAGCAAGTTCAAATGATTGAGGTATTTTACATCGCATATTGACCGAAATTTTTAATATAAGAAGGCTGTGAGCAATATGGAATCCACATCAGCCTACAATAGAGCCATGGTAGAGACATGGGTGAACGACTTAACACCTTAGACAAAGGGACAGTCAAAGCAGTGGCCTATAATGGAAACATCGTGTCCAAGGAGGGCTAAAAAGTTTTTTTCAGCAGAAAATATTCAAAGGCGATTATTACCAGGGCGGCGTAATATTTGCCCGACTCTTAACTGAAAGAAGAACAAAGCTCCAGCCAACAGGTAACTGTCATCAACTGACTGTCAAAATGTTAACAAGCTGCGTTTCACTGAATTTTGTTGTGGCCGTACAAGCATTGAAAAATTTCATCATAAGGTTTGTGTTGGCCTGTCAGAGAATGCAAATGACAGAGATTGTCAGGTTTGATGATGACTTTATCAACGCCATGCTTATGAAAAATATGTTTTTCCATAAAATCTTTAATAGCAATGGATGTGAACTTTATCAACATCTGCGGACAATGAAATTTAGTCAGGTGGTCCAAAACGATTAATAACCCGATATTGCCGGATTTCCTTCGTGGGTATAAACTTAATGGGTCGATGTATTATCTCTGAAATGGACGGACTGATACGATTTCGTTGCCCATTGCCGGTTTCATTGCGAAATTTTACGCTTTCGATATTTTGCATTTATTAAAATTACGAATACAATACCTAATCCTTAACTAGACCTGATCAGATGAAGTTTCTTTTTAATCATTCTACAGTCTTTTTCATACCTTCGTGAGCCATTGTTTTTAAATTGTTTCCTAAACCTTGAGGTATCCAAAGTTTCCACACATTAAGTTTATTTTCTTCATTTCCGTCTTATAATTGACCACGAATGCAATCGTGTTACAACTTTGTAAGGCAATTTTTTTTTAATTTTTTGCTTTTACTGGGTGTTACTTTTTTTTAGGAAAGGGATAGTGCTAGAGGAGATAGGTGGTGAAGGAAGAGATATAGGAAAGCTTCATTCTCTTTGATGTTCCATTAGGTTTAGTATCTGCTGAAGACGGTTTAGTTCAGTGGCCAGTGTATATGCCTTCATCAATTGAACTTTCCTACAAAAACTGATAATGAACACTAATGAACATCAGGTGTTATTATTTAATAACTGCCGGAGATTGGGCTCGAATCAAATATCTTTCTAGTCAACGTACTAAGTAATGCAGCCAAAGCTACGGCGTTGTTTTAGTTCAATATGCACGAGCTTTCCGCTTCGCGGGATAAATCAACGCCAAAGAATGCCAATGTGGGTTTGCCAGTCAATAAAACCATGACGACCGTTTATTTTGGGATACACGCGGTATAATCCACATTGACTACCCTGAACGGGTAAGACAATCAATGACGGATAGGTATTATTAAATTTAGGAAGGAAATAAATTACGAAAATTCATTAAATGGGGTACAAATTGCAGCCACATCCATCATATTTTCCGGCTTTAGTCACGAGTAGCTATTTCTTGTACCCAAACCTGAAAAGCGCCTCGGCGGAAAGATATTTTACGCCAACATTGAAAGCATTTCACAAATAAATACCTATTTTGGTCACCTCGACAAATCATATGTGTTGAAAGGGATAAAAAAATTCTAGAAACGTTGGACAAAGTCTATAGAGCTCAAGGGAGCGTAAGCTAAAAAAAATGTTCTTTTTAATCAAAAACTGCTGTTTTATTGGAGAAGTCGCTGACCTATTGACTCGCCAGCGTATATTTAGTTTTTTTTATAATTAATGTTTGCTGTCACAAAAAAAAAATTATTTCCATTTCGTTCATTCGTTACGTTGATGTATACTTCTCTTTAAAGCGCCTATATAGAGTCAAGTCAGTGTTTCAGTGTATATAAGTGGAGTTTTTATGAAATTTTGTGTGACTTCCACTAATTGCTGTCATTTCAGAAGTCTCTTTTTACAAAAATTTGGTATAGACCAAAATTTGATTGAAATGTTAAATTTATGATTAGGAAACGAAAACACACTCCCCCTTATGCAAAATCAATTGATAAACTTAAAGTTGGTTTAACAAACGAATTTTGTATGGCAAACCCGGTTTTAACGCATGCATTCCTTTAAGGGTCATAACAGTTGTTTTACAAAAAAAAAAACTTTAGTCATGCTATATACTCGACATACAGCCACATTTCAACATGTAATGATTGTGACTCTATTGTACTGTTATATTTCCCCCCACCCCTAACTTTCCGTAGAATAAATTTTTTTTCGATTATTTATCTTTGTTTACTTGTTGTTTCTTATGTGTCTTCTTCATCTGCTGCTTCTTTATAACATTGCTAAATGTGAAGTGCATGAACGAAAGTACTTTCTGTGAATGTACATATAATATCTTAAATTTTTTCTTATTTTTGTACGCTGCATTTTTGAAAAGGAAGAAAGTTTGTCATTGCGCTTGTGAGCTTCTAAAGTATAAGTATGCATGTACATAAGCATATGTATCCCAGTGAAAAAAAAAATGGGAGTCATTCTAGCGGAAGTACATTTTCATTGCTTTCAAAAAATCGATATTTTTAATTTGCCGAGAGTGAGCAAAAACCATGTAGAAGCTTATTTTAGTCACACAAAATCTTGTAACTCCTCCATAGTGTTAGAAAATACTCACCAGAATTTAAAAAAAAATTATGAATAATTTTTAGTCTAAAATTTAAAAGTTATTTGCTTAAATTTATATGAAAATACTGTTTCGGGCTTAAATTCGTATAAAAAGAAACGAATTGTTAAAAAAGGCAACTATTTACCATTTTCCCTAGATGAAAATATTATCATAGAACACAAAAAAGGGAATTTTTCTTAATATCGCTTCCAATTCAGTGACCAGGCATCGAAAAAGAGAACTTCTTGCAATGACAAGCCTATGTAAAAATCATTAGATCGGATCGAAATTTGCACCACTTCCGCATCGTAAACTCTACATTTTCATGACTTTTTTGGAGTCTCTTTTTTTACTGGGATAGTATGTGTTTTAGTGAATTTTTTTTGATTCAACTATGAATTCAACTAAGTAATGTGAAATGTATTTATATGGGCAAAATTACAAAATAAAACTACATTTCTCTGGGTTCTCATCTTACAATCTTACCAAGCGTTTTAATGAGGTTCTGGGGTATAAGATATCGATCGAAATTTCCATAGAAATACAATTAAAATTGTATGAAATTTTTTTCGATATCCAATGTGTTGATTTGCCTTCCAGTTTTTATTTCCACGAGCATCATTTCACTTGGGTTTTATTAGGCCATGTTGTGCTGCCTGCTAAGAAAGATATCGTCCATAGCTTTATTTGATCTGTATCTACTAGACCAACCAGAGTTTTTAATAGAAGTTGCTATTGGGTGAAGTAAGTGTCTTATCTACATAGTAAATGACGGTCTTCGACAGCTAGAGTTCAATCTCTCGCCAGACTCAGCTACGTATTTCAACATGATAGATTTTACTGATATTTATTCACGTCTATGCACACCCTCCAGTTGATATTTGAAGCAATATATCGTCGACGAAGTGCAATTAGTAATAAAATTGCTACATTGCTTAAATTAATAAGCTTACCTAACACTAGAGGCACTGCAACGATGCTATAAAAATTAGCAAAGCGCACAAGAGCAGAGTTGTAAAACGAGTTAAGCTTAATAATATAATACTTCACCACCTATCCTCCCTAAACTATCTCTTTACTAAATAATGATTTTATATGGCCGGAATTAAAAGATATTGATGTTAATATTTTCATTAAGACGATGCTACGTGCCACACAATTAACGACATCATCGCTTTTTTGCGTGAAAAGTTTCCACGTGATTACTCGGAGAGGCAATCATAATTGGCCAGCGAAATATTGTGATTTAATAGCTTTAAACGTTTTCCTTGGGGTCTACGTCAAAGATAAGGTCTATGACAAGGGCCCAAAATGAATTGAAGACCTCGAAAAAGAAATTCGTGAAGCTATCGGGCACAAACAGTTGCAAATGTGGGAGACTTGGTGATGAAAATTTCATACAAAAGAATATGGTTTTGTGAGCCTAGCTGTGGAGGCCATTTGGCTGATATTTTTTTACATTATTAATGGTGTAACTAACTCTTTAAAAAGAAATAAACATTCTATGAATTCGCTTAAAAATGATCGTTTTTTACTTATATATAAAAATTAAACCTCTTATTGGAAGACCCCACATGCTTAAGAACGAGAGAAATGTACATATTTGTATATGCGTATTAATTTGCATAAGAAAGCGTGTAAAGTTTGGTACGAGCGACTCTGATGTACAGTAGCTTCCGATAAATTGATCTTTGATTACTTGATTTATTCGCTAAATTAATTATAAGGACATGGAATGCCGTTAATGTGTCAAGTGATAAGGTATCGCACTGATTACATACATAAAAGAACATGTACATATGTATGTTTGAAAAATCTTTAATGGAAATACATATCAAAGTTTTGCTATTTGCTTCCTTCGTATGGTATTGAAGCGTACGCTATATTCGTTATGGCCGACAAAAGCCGCTCTAACTTGTTGTTGGTGATTCTATTATTACAGCATTTTTCTTTTAAAACTTCATTTTATTTTTGAAAGTTGTTTTCTTTTATTATTTTAAAGTCCTTCGTTTGTCGTTTAAGATATTCCATACCAACAACCAACCAACCAACCAACCAACCACCACCACCATTCATGAGCAAGCAAACTTTTGTCCTTTGTTCGTTTCTAATTTTATTTTTCTATTTGCAACATTATTTTTATCACTTTTGCACTTATTCTTTAGCTCTCGGAAAATTTTGCAAAAGTGAAAAGGAGCAGTAAGTGTGTTATTATGGTATGGTATGGTATGTACTCGTAGTTGTGTATATTTAAGTTAACTTATATACAACATATATATATATACATACATATGTATATGTATGTATACATATGCCTAAGTATGTATACATGCAGCATTATGTTAATTTTCTTTTTTGCATTCGAGATTCCATTCCTCAATGTTTATTTTTTCTTCTCTATATATTATGTGCATACATACATACATACATATTACTACAAACATTTTATTTAACTGTGAACTTTTCTTTAAGAATGACTTTTTAATAAATTGCAAAATGGAATCTACATACTTACATAATAAAACACTTTTATAATCGGAATTTCGACAAATGAACTTTTCTTTAAATTATAGTGCCTTAAGTTCCTGAGTACTGATGAGCTTTACTGAGCAATCGGTATGCCTGCAGCTGTACTTTTATCTCAAATTGAAGAACACAAGTAATTTTGTTTGAAGCGAGCGAGCATTGTCCAAAAAACAGACGAAACGTGCATCCTATTCTGGAGTGTTTCCATAATAACAACGCTAGGCCACATGTTGCAAGACGACATAAAAATTATTTAAAAAACAATTGCTGCGAGGTTTGGAGTTACCGACTTTATAGTCCAAACGATGTAGAACACTCTCACTGGAATACAATTCGCTGTTAGTTTATATATCGACATTAGTTCACTTTTTGTCGCATGCGACAGCAAGCTGTTAAGCTTGTATTTCACAACAATGTAACTCGATTTTGTTTAATTTTACTAATGTAGCGGGACTGGCGAGCTACATAAATATATGTGACAGCGCATAGAGAAAGGGACCTAAGGGTAAAAACCGTTTTTTTTTCAGGAGATCCATTTTAAATATTTAAATACGTGCATCGTTGGTGTACCATCACTTCATAAAACGCGCATATCTCTAGGAGGGAACACTTTTGGGGCATGGGATCGGTCTCATTCGATGCTCAGATGTTGTCCACATCAAAAAAAAAGTGAAAATTGATTTTTTTTACCCTTAGGTCCCTTTCTCTATACGCAGTCACATATAAAGAAGTTAAAAAAATTTAATTTTCTTTAAAAAAAAAACAACCATATTTCTTTGGTTTCACACGTGACAAACCGTTAACTTTCTTGTGGAAATGCCTATATATGTATGTATACATACACACTTCACAAAACTAACATAAATCTAACCAATTTTAGTTGTTAATTTTACGGTAAGTAAAAGTTGTTGCGCTTCAGGTGAACAAACTATTTATGTTGGTTAATCCAATCAGCGTTGGCTGAAGTAGTTAGCACGTTGACTACAAAACCGAAGGTCCTGGGTTCAATCCCTGTATTCAACAGTCATTAAAATAACAACACCACGAATTTTACTGATGCTCATTAGTGTCAGTTGTTGTAGGAAAGTTCAAGTGATGAAGGCATACTCACTGGTCACTGAACTATACCAACTTCGGCAGATACTAACTAATCCTAATGTAACATCAGAGCACCCTCCTTCGTTGGTATTGTGCAACGGAATCATCGGCGAAAAAAATAACGAATAAAAATGGCTACTAAATACAGGTTCAAAAATTTAATGCGCCTCATTGAAACCAGAGGCGCTGCAGCTCTGCATTATAACGTGCAAAACGCAGAGTTGTAAAAAAAGAAGCTTTCCTCTATCCCTTCCTTCATCACCGGTTTTCTCTATCACTATCCCTTTCCTAAAGAAGTTAACAGCTATAAGTGGTATAAGACATTCATTGCCTGAGTGTTACTTCTCTTTCTTAAAAAAAATAAAAAGCAAATTGAGTCCGATCACAGGGGAGATGTGTAAACATCTAGTAATGAAATTTTTTTTAATATTGGCTTAGGGTAGCTAAAATAAGATATATAAATTTTTGACTTTACTGTATTTAAAAATCTATGGAAAACTGCATCTATAGTAGTGGAATTATTAGTTGTGTAGGTTTGTGGAGAATTGCTCATATGCAAGTGGAAAACGTCAAATAAAAATTTTTATAAAGCTTGCGACTGTGGGTTTTAAAATTTGTATTAAAATCTCCACCCATAATAATAGGCATGAGATGGAGATTGTCACCCAATTGTCGTGCACCAGCTTCGGTGTAAGGCAACAGGACGTAACGAAAATATGTTATAATATAACATTATAAAATCTTTATAAAGACTGCAATATATCTTTTAAGCAATCTTTTAAACAAAATATTTGACATTTAAAACGCTCTTTTATTTAGAAGTTTATATATATTTTATTTATTTTATATTTTTCAACTTTTTAACAAAATTATCCCCACTGGCAACACTATTACACTTCACAACCAATTTCTATTAAAATAAACATTGCACCTGAAGGTATGTACTTCTTGTTCGTATGATTACACTGATACACTCATACATATGTAGCTCATACCGATTTTATAACGAAATTAGTCAAAATTTGTGATTGTATTATAAAAAAGATTTTTACCCCCTAGCATATAGATGTTTACACATCAAAAAAAAAATTTTGCAATTGAGGAAACCAACTTAAATTGTTAATGTGCTGTCCTCTCATGGTTCAGATTTCCAATTTCTTTGAATTAATTTAACAAAAAAAAATTAATATTAACCTGTTAAAAAATTTTTTAGGCTTGCAAAATAATAAATGCATATTCACTCTCTTTAGGTCAGGAAACAATAAAAAAAATATAAAAACCTTAATTAGCAAGTTTATAAAGGATTTGTTTGGAATCGGAGAGATTGGATAGCGATTGTGCGAGTTGATTTAAATTAAAAAACCATATTTATCCTAAAAGTATGCAGCAGCAGTGGACCATAAACAATTTTTAGACCAAATTTTTTAACTGCTGCATATTAGTTGGTTTGCCAAGTTTTGCTGGTTGAAAAATATTTATATTTATATCTAAAATACAAAATTCTAAAGCTTCAAATTAAATTTAAAATCGTCCTTTTTATGAATGTAAAATTTACAAAAAAACCTTTTTATACTCATCAAGCAATTATCTAACAAAAATTATTTTATTGACAAATTAAATATTTGTTTCTTATAAAAAAAGAGCCTAAAACTACTCAAAGTTGTAATCAACAAATGAATGCGTATTTATAAGTAAGTCTCCCTTGTAAATCTAATCTCAAATTTGTACTACATACATAGATACTTTATTACATAAAACAGCAAAATAAATATTTAATTTAGTAGCAGAGAAGTAAAACTAAACATCTGCACTTAAAAAGACGTCTACTACTAGTATTTATGTACATATTTATTTTGCTGCATTTAACAAATAAAAATTGCGAATAAAAGGTATACGAGTATGTAATATGGTTGCTGGTAAATAGTTTTACCTTATATATTTGATAAAGCCACCCAACAAACAAGACACCTTGCATTCGAAATACGACGTTATTTGCCATTGGAGGACCCCAGTCAATTTCAATGATTTCAAAGGAATAAAAAGCATTAAAGTTGAATAATATGAAAACAGCAAACAATACTGTCTGTGCGGAACAGTCGGAATGGTAAATAAAACCATTAAAATTAAAATAAATAGTAATCATATTAAAATGGTTTTTAATGTTAGCGTGTCATCGACGCAGCCGATAGCACCGGAAAAATTCCTTTTTCTCCAAAAATTCCAATTTGACATGGGAATTTTCCTATTTTACCAAAATCAAACTTATAAAAAAGTGGGCAGGCAGGTGAATCTTTCCAATACATCAAGTGTGTCCACCACTATGATAGAAGCTGCGGTTGATAATCTTGTACTAAAATCATTCCCAACACTTAGTTGGCACGAACGAGCCTATTTTTTTCAAAACGCATTTATTGCCACAACTCAGCCAGTCGACTCGTCTACAAAATTTTTATGAAATCCACTCAACAACTTAGTGCTTTTCATACACATAAATTTTGTATTCATGTCGACCGTTCGCGTTGTGGAAAAAGGGGTTTAGTGTGCAAAATGTACATATATACTTATGTTCCTAAACATATCAATTTCATGAGAAGTAAATAGGAGAGACATTTTAAAATAATTCTGCAAAAAAAACTGACTTCAATGCAAAGAGCTGAAAGAACATTTTCGAAAAAAATTTGTGGTATATAAAATTAAATTTTAATGGGCGTACCTCCGCCCATTTTTTAAGAGCAAGGTTTTATTTTTTAAAGAGTTCAATGTGTATGACAAGTTTTATAAAAATTGGTTAAGTACAAGCACGTGAAATACTCAGGCAAGTTCTGTAAATCACTTTATGCTAAAGTGATTTGAAATCACTGAAAAGGTGTTCTGCACACAAAAATTTTTGAGATCTCGTGATTTGAAATCGGTCAACCAACTGCCTGACGATATCAAATCATTTGATGGTATTTGAAGCATTTTACTTTGAATTCGGTAATAAAACAATTATATACACACAATATGATTTGTTCTTTATTTTTTTTTTGTAATAAAATTAATTATTTTACACAAAAGAACACTAAAAATTACAAATTTATGAAAATGCTATATTTTTTGTAGACTCTTTAACATTCTTCGTGATTTACTTTTCCTTTGCAGTAGGCAGCTGTTATTGTTTATCAAAAAGGCATTTGCGGTTGCCAGAGCTTTAAGCCGTATAGAATATGCCTAGTTTATTCAACTAAATTAATCATTAAAAATAAAACTTGAACTAATGGTTCAATAATAATTATAATTATGAAATTCGATTGGTTAATATTTAATATACAATCGTTTAAAATAAGTGCAAATGGCAAAAATTAATACTAAATACTGTGGCAGCACAATAAAAGCTTTTTGCTCATTATTTAGCACAATGAAAATCACTACTAAAAACTAAAAATCTCGTGTGTTTCAGAACACCCCAAAATCACTTGCGTGATTTCAAAATCGTTACTGATTTGAAATCACCGTGATTTCAGAACATGCCTGATTATATTAAAATTTAATGAGCGTACCCCCGCCCACTTTTGAATGCCAGATTCTGTCTTTTTTAGCTTAGGTTGTGCGCCAAGTTTCGTAAAAAACGGTGAAATAGAATTTGTGAATGGGCGCAGCTACGCCCATTTCTTCAACTTCAAGATTCTTTGTTTTTCAGATCTTAGGGTGTGTGTTGGTAAGTTTTTTGAGAATCGGTGCAGTAGAACCACTTTAAATAATATAATAAATTTTAGTGGGCATAACTCCGCCCATTTTTTCAAATGGAAGATTGTGTCTATTTTTGAGCTCAAGGTGCGTGACAAGTTTCATAAAAATCGGTAAAATATCGGTTAAAATCGTGCAATATAAAAATAGATTGAAATGGGCGTAGATTCGCCAATTTCTTAGCTTTTAAATTGTGTAATTCCAATTACTAAAATTGTTTGCTAGGCTTAGCAGCAATAAAGTAAGTAGAATATCAAAAAGTCAAAAAAAAAATTTTTTGGTCGTGTCTCCGCCCAATTTTATTTGCAATGCAACCAATGGGAAGCTGCACCCTTTCAGACAATAAAAAAAAACTTTTACAATAGCTATAATATGAACAGAGTTATGAAGTAAGACCGCCAAACAAAAAAATAGAGACGAATAGGTTATCAATTCTTTTTTTTTAAGTTGTTTAAAAATAAAAAATATACAAACACTTGCAGTAGATTTTTTTTTCAATCTTGAGCAGGAAAAATATGAAAAAATTTAAATTCTAGCAAGGTCAATCCTTAAATCATGAATATATCCAAATTTTGGTATTGCATTCACTTCAACAGCGTTCGTTTTCAAGTCTTGCTTAATTGAGCTGTTAATTGTCAAAGTGAGAGAAGTCAAATTTCTTAAATTGCTTATAAATAAAAAGTCATAACAACCTCTATATAGATTTAACTTGTGCCTTAATAATTTTCAATAATGCACTTGGCATGACTTCCAAAATGCAGGGCTCAATTGAAGATCGAAATAATGTGTTCGCTGGGATAGGAAGAAAGCATCAGGAGTGTGTAGAAAGCTGAAGTAGAGTAGAACTGACAGCAGTATCATATCAAGAGTGAATCTTTAAAACTTCATCTAATGTTAACGTTTATATACACCAATAAATATGTATGTATGCATGTATGTGCGTGCCATTATATACATACATACATGCATGATTTTTGTATATAAATAGAAAACGAAAAAAAAACAGAATTTATACACATTAAAAACATTTCTTTTGCGTCTTTAATATTTTTCATTTTAGAGTTGTACAAATCGTGCTCTTTGTTTTTGCAGAGTTGTTAGTTTCACTTGTTCCTTTGGAATAAAATGGGGGACACAACTTGTCATAGATACATATGTAGATATCTATGTACATAAGTATAACCTTCTGTCGTTGTTGATGATTTTGTTGTAAGTGTATCTACGAGTATAAACATACATATAAACATACTTATGGACATTAATATGTATGTGAGTATACATATATGTATGTTTTTGAGTGCAATTCTTAAGAAATTCTAAGCAAATATTAGCAAAACATTCTATAGCCATATGTATGTATGTATGTACGTTTAATATTTATGTATTTTTTATCAAAGTTCTATAATCTTTGTTACAATTAGATATTTTAGCCTTTAGCTAGAAATGCAAGTAAAAGTAAGTATAAAATGCATACTAGGTATACACACTTAGATAAAACGACTACATGCAGATATACATATGTACATATGTATGTATGTACGTCTTTATAAAATAAAAACAGGAAAAGGAGTTAAACATAAGTGGAAAAGCAGCTGATTTTCTTTTTTTAGAAATGGATTCTATGGAAACAGGAGGATAAAATCGAAACTATACACATGTGGGTAGGAAAATATTTGCCAACTTTTCACATTTATCCTTCTCAGTTGATGTTTATATTCAATATTTATTCACAAAATGCAACAATCAATAATCAGGCAGAAAGTATCTAGTTGTGATATCTTAGGAACGTAATAATAAAGTATAAAGAAATAATAATAATAATAATACCAAAAATGAATTCAACAATTTTTATTGGTTAAGATTAATTAAAACTTATAATTTTTCGTAATTTAAACATTTAAAATTCTTTCAGGTCAGCAAGACATTATATGGCTACACTGAAACTAATACCATACAACATAGGACTATCAGATATGGCGATTTCCCGCCAAACGTGACGACTTTTCAACTTGTTTGGCGTCTTGATTTTTGATATGCCAACATGGTGATATTTTTTTTTTTAATTGAACTTCAAGAGAGTATTTTCAAAAAGTAAGCAAAACAAGGCGATTTTGATGATTTTATTTTTATATTACTTATAGTCATTAAAGTGTTTTGAATTTGGATGAGAAAAATTTGAAGAATTTATTTTTGGAGATTTACACCCTTATGCAAAAAATTATTTTACTATAGCTTTAAAGTTCATATTAGTTGCCAAGCACTTTAAGGCAAAACACAACTTTAACTATTTTGTTATTTAATAATAAATACTGGTAACTCTACCGTGTTCAACAACCACTTCACAGCTTATGATGTACAAAATCGAATACAATTTCATTTGAGTATCCAAATATTTTTTTATTTTATTAAATAACTTTTTATTATCTTGAATTAAAGCAACACGATTTAAACCATATGAGCTTCTGACATGGTAGGATGGATAACAGATAAACATTTCTATGAAGTATACGTAAAAAATATATGAAGAACAAAGAAAAGAATTATCACAATTTCTTTTATTCGAATGAAATGAGTATTTGAATATTCAGCTTTTTTCGATTTGTTTGATTGTATGTACATCACTAAAACATTTTTGTACAATTGTATTTATTTTAATATTTTTTTATGAATTTTACCATGTATTTTTAATCAGTTGCATATATTGATGATGTTTTCCATTAAATGACAGAAATAGTAAATCTGAGCTAAGAGCTAACCCTTGTAGCTTCATTTTCAGATATAACATGAATCAATATGTGCTATAATAACAAAAATATCTGAATTACAAAATACACATATTGAAAATATCAACTTAAAGTAGTGTTAACAAACGTGGGGACCTACTTTAGAAATTTAATGTAATGATTTTTTAGAATACAACTTTACTTAGCATTTCTTTGCAAGGCTTTGTTAAGATTTTTTTTTTCATAAGACCTTTAGTTTGTACTCTTGACGATTGTTGCTTAATTATTATCTTATAAAAATTTATACTTAAAAAAGTATTGTATAAAACAAATTTATTTTTATACATATCGAGCCATAACCGACACATTTTTTGGACGGAAATCGATTATTTGCGATCGCTAATGATCGATTTTCGTAAAAAGCTTGAATTTTAAAATTGTGTCGTTTAAGCTTTCTTTTGCGGTTATGACACGATATACTATACATATTAAAAAAAAAATTTTTAAATTAATTTGGAAATAGGTCGTAAAAAACTGGCAACCCTAGTTACAATGTGAACTAAAAAAGAATTGCTCGAAGTCAAAATATTTTAAATAAAAGTCTTAATCGTTCCCAGCTTAAACGTTTCCGCTATCAGCTGTCAGAGTTCGGAGCTACCTTTTGAAAATGCCACAATAGGTGTGAAAAGTGCTTTGAAAATTTTTCAAGGCATGGAAAATCGTATGGACTATCATAAAGAATACTTTAGGGCCTATCCCACGATGTCAACTTGTCGCACACTTACATTTGAAACAAAACCAAAATTTTTAAAATTCGTTTTTGATTTGCATGTTAGTGTGCGACAATCCAAAATTATTGATATCTTAAATATAAAGTAATATTGATACAAAAAATTAACATACAAATACATATCGTACCTGTTTCTACAAAGAGATCAACTCAAAATTGTGCAATTTTCCCATTTTGCAAGAAAACGATATTTAGTGCAGAAAATTACAAAAGAAATATATAAGTATGTACATAAGTAAATAGTCTCATTAGTAACTGCGTATAATCATAATTGTAGCGTAAACTATTCGCACGCTCACATATTTTCTCTTTAGCAACGCGGAATACAGACGATTCCAAGAAAAGCAAGAGCATCTATACCAGTGATGCCAGGAGAATTTTTCAGATATCTCTATGCTTATGAAAAATATCCTTTTTTTCCCTTCACTAACTTTTTTTCTTACATTTTTTCCTACGCTACTTTTTTTAAATAGTTCAAAAATAAAATTTTATTTTTATGTTGTACATTTCCAATTTATGTCATAAGTTCAGGTTCATTTTAAAATAGTACAAATTGTTGTACAATAATAACTACAAAATAAATAACATAAGTACTAAAAAAGTAACATAAAATACATTATTTAAAAAGTTCACAAAGTGATTCAGCAGTACAAGAGTTTACACCACTTTTTCGACATTGGCCTTAAGAAACTGATGGAAACTTAGATAGATAAATCCATCACAACTGTCTGTCAAATGACCGACAAAGTTTAAATTAGAAAATATAATTTTTAATTGCTAAAAAAAATCTGCAATTGATTAAAATCCCTACAATTGAATATAAGTAAGATATATTTCCCTTTTTCACTACATGTCAAATTTTCGAAAAAAAACCCTACAAAAAGGGAAAAATCCCTGCACTTGGCATTACTGATCTATACATCAGCAAAAAGGCACATGCGTATCAAACGCATTAGCTATCTCTCTCATAGTTACAGTCTGAGTACGTCTATAGTCAGTTTTTGGATATTTAATCAGACAAAAAATAAGCATGACACTCGGAATATTTTTTATCATTCGCCACCGTATACATACATTTGTGTACATAAAACTGAATGGAAAATAGATGGGTATGTGTGGCTGTTTGAAAACATGATTTATGTGTGTGTGTGTGTATGTGTAAATAAAATAGCCCTATGTATACGCATGTGTAGCCGAATAATAGTTAGAGTGAGTATTTTTATACTCATGCGCATGATTGTAGCTTACACAGTCTATAAATTTTATTTGTAGTTGTTTGTGATGCGTAAATTAAAAAATGAGCATAAAAATGTGTTTCCAGTTATACGTGTTCATAGTTTTTTGACGGAAAATACTCAAAGAGTACTTAAATTTTAAGTCTTAAAACCATACATCTGTCATTCTGTGGTAAAGTAGTATGAGCACTTAACCATTGTAAAAATCTGACATCACTTTCTCTATTCTTTTGTCAAAAAATTCTTCTTTGTGATATAAAATTAAATCAAAATAAACAATTCTTTTGAAAATTTTTAAATTTTGAATTGACTAACTTTAGAGGAACAAGTGTGATATGTATTTATGTATTTCCTCAGATCTAGTTTCTATCCACAGAAGTATATCTGTATGTATTTATTTTTTTAATTTTCAGTGGGAAGGGGGAAGTTGAAAAGTGCGTCATTGACTTAAATACACTATATACTCCAAAAAGGCAACAATAAATAACATTTAAATGAATTTGCATTCAAATAAGAGTTGAATAAAAAATATAATTCTTTGGGAAACTTTTCTGTTAAAGCAAAAACAAATAAACTTAAAGTCAAATATTTTTCCAAGTACTCAAATGCTTAACAGGAGTAACTTTTATTTAAGAGTTGCAAAACAAAGTTGTAGAAATATTAAAATTTTACTAAATTCTATTAGTATTTCTTCTTTTAGCTAAAAGAAAAAGCTCTTTATATTTTAAGTATACGAGTAGTTCGTCACTTTTTTCCTTTACTTTGATGCGAAACAAAGTTTTTATTTGCTAACTTGTGAGAGACTTCTCCTCCCACTTCTCATGAACATGGTACATGTACATATGTAAGTGCGTTACATTGCGTATGCACAGCTCATACGTTTTCAAATAAGAATATGCAGTTTTATTTGAAAGCTGTATGCACTTACATATATGAGCACAGTATACGACAAATAAGTTAATACCAAAAATAAATATAGATATCTTTCTAATCCAAATATGTGGACAAAGAGCGGGCTAAAGGAATGACTTTATGAGAAAATCATTATTAAAAATGTAGATACTGGTACTTCACTAGCCAAGCAATTGCTAAATATCGCACACTTAGAGAAATAAAATTACACCATATGTACGTGGTAATATTCGTTGGTGTTAAAACTGTACACACCGTTGTAAATTTGACGACGAAGTATTGACGACGAATGTGTTCAGCGTATCGTTGTCAGTTCGTACACGTCCGTCTACAAAGTGGCGGCGTACTTTATTATATTGACCAGAGGAGTTGTCGATTTTGAGACGTTTTTCTTCCCCCGTGTATATATCGTCACATTTAGCACGTGTGTTGCTTTGATAGCAAAGGTCAGGACCTTTCGGGATAGGTTCACGGCGAAGAATATATAATAAACCAAGTACACCTGCTGTGGCTACAAATTTTTAACTATGTCAGCAATGGAATTGATAGCTGCTGACCCTTCCAATGGCCAACGCGATGTTAAAGTGATAAAGCACTTTCACATAAAGATTTACCCCCATATGCAAAAAAAAATTAACTTACAATTAACGTATGCTTCAAGAGTGCGTTAAACCGGTTTTTGTAAATAAAATTTTGTCTCAACGTACACTTCAAGCACACTTTAATTTTTTTGCATATGGGGGTTATTGTTTTGCATTTTTTACAATTTATACTTATATTAATTGTTTTAAATTAGCTCATACTATTGCTACTGTAGGTTTTAAGATATTACATTATTATTAATTGGTTTTTATGGGGAAGCCCCTTCCCACGTACATATTCTGTCAATATTTCGAATTACTGCGTACTTTGCTCTCAAAAGAGTCCATACCAAATTTGAATACTCTTACTCCTATAGTTTTCAAGATAAAATATATTTCGTTCGCAGCATAGCCCACTTGAATTACGACCTATTCTCAGACCTACGGAATACACATACAAAATCTCATAAAAATCGGTCAAGCGGTTTCGGAGAAGTTCAATTACAAACACTCTGACACGAGAGTTTTATATGTAGTAGGTATAGGTATAGGTATAGCTGATTATTGGGTTAAGCTGTACAGCAAGTCTCATTTAGTTTGAAAATACTAAGTATGTCAAAGATCACTAATCAAAGAAGTGCCACTTTGAATCACTTATACATTGTGCGCACCACAATATTTAAAATATGCAGCAGACAAAATGTGAAATACTTACATACATCATATAAGATATTTAAAATACATTTCTAATAATAAACCATATATTGGTAGATACATATGTACTATTACATACGTAATATGTAGCAGGTTGCTGAAAATAAAACCAGCTACAGTGGAGCCTTATAAACTGATTAATAAAAGCAAAACTTCTACAAAAAGTTGCTACAATTGAATTGCAGAAGGGACGATTTTGCTTTATTTGTTTCCTTCCTTCTTTGCAAAAAAAACCCTCATATTAATTTTAAATATAAATTCTATTTTTTGTAGATTGAATAGAGATATTTAGTGGTTTAGTTGTTCTTATACACTTGTATCCATGCATATGCAGCGTTGCCAAAATTGACAAGTTTTTTTTAAATGATTTTTCAATCTTGATATGATACCCATATGATTTTAATTTTATTGTAAACGATAATTTGTTTCTTTCATATCAAACTGCACACTTTTTTACCAAAATTAAGTCTGGTATGTTCTCATAAAAATTGTGCTTAAAAATTTAAGGAAATTGAAGTTCGCTAATTAATTAAGCAGTTTTTCATTTGTATACAAATAAATATATGTACATAATATGTATATATGTTTATTTGTACAGTAGAATCTCGATAGATCGTAAAAGCAAGTGATAATCAATTTTTTACAAGCCAGAGGGGTTTGCGATTTAACCGGTATTCCAAAAATTACGAATTAATGGGGGGTTTCTATTTATTTTATACGTGCGCTTATTTAACTGACTGACCATAAAAAATTTACACAAAAATCCATAAAAAAGTCAACAAACCATCATCTCCTACTGTGGCTATGTGCAAGCATACATGAATATACATATATACGTATTTATATATAGACATTATTTGTTTATATTCGATTTTTGTTTTGGGTTGAATTAGGATTATATACATAGAGGACCTCTATTAGAGGTTATAAATAGACGATTACGATTTCTCAGATTGTGTTGAAAGGAATACGAGGGAACCGAAATATATGAAATGATTACGATTTAATGCGATTTTTTTCAAGGGGCCAACAGTTTCTTACGAATTATTGAGATTTTAGATTTAACAAGGAACGAATCATCGAGACTCTACTGTATATATCTTTTTCTATGGCTGCAAGTTGGAGCAAAATTCTTCCATCTAGATATACTCGTATATTTTGCACCATCAGTTTTATTTCGGATCAAGTTATTTCTGTTTAAACAATATCTGATTCAAATGAAATTCTCCAGGTGTAAGCAAATCTACCTGGTCTTCTGCTGCCGTGAGGGTTTCATTCAATTGCCTTCGTGAATATATATATATATATATATATATATATATATATATATATATATATATACCCTGGGGTATTCTCAAAACACTGCCGATCCAGCTCAATTTTACTTTGCCATTTCGTTGGGATTTGATGTTTCGCCTTGTTCTTTGCCAGAAATCTTTATTAGAAACTTCATTAGGCCAGAATATGATGGTCCATACTTTTCGCAACCAGCGGTCAGCAAATATTTTAAGTTAATGAATGTCATTTGTATTATAGTTCCAGGATTCAAGGCCGTGTATTTCACGCAAAAGGGCGGAGCTTAGTTTTAAGATGGGATTGTGTTGAATTTTTTACATTATATAGCGCCCCGAATATTACATTAGCTGCCGGAGGTTATAATAACTTTGATGATTTAATTGTTCAACACATGCGTTTTTTCGTCAAATGATATTTTTATTCCCAAAGTTTCTGACAACGCTGTAAGAAGCAATCAGTGCTGCCAAAAAAAGAGAACGAAAAATTCTGCGACTTTGATCAACACAAGAAGAAATATAAAAATTTTTAATTCCTATTATGTGGCTATTACCAAAGATAATTTCATCTCAGATTAGGTTCAATAGCATTTAAAATTGTACTTTAAGCTAGGCTATGAAACGAAGATATTTTTATGAATAAATTACATTTTGTTTCCAGTAAAAAAAATTATTTGATCAACACAATTTTTCAATCCTGAATATAGCAGTGAAAGTACTAAAATGGCAACGCTGGCCAAAGCACGCCTTTATGTGGGGGTGACTCACGATTATGTCAAAGTTTTTTTTTAGAAAAAAAAAACATACTAAAATCATTCACATTGGTATGACTTTTACTCACACATGAATATAAATAAATACATATGTATGTTTGTATGTTTTTCAAGATTCTTTTTTCTTTGGCTTCACTTACAACGCTAAGGTCCTATTTCAGCGCTTCCTGCTTTCATTCACTGTGGTTTTTTCAACACCTTTCTATACTCTACACGTTGTAGAACAAAAAAAATACACAGCAACAGAAAACTATATTTTTATGTTAAGATATAAAAAACGAAAATTTTTACTGCTTTTTTAATTCTCACTTGATGAACTTCGCAATTTTTTCTATTTAATTTCTCCACTTTTATTTTATATTTTTTCGTTTCATAACAGAACTTTAAAGTAGAGATGGTATCGTAAGTGAGTTTTGACTCACGAGCAGGATACTACAACTTTAAGGAAGCTACAGACGAGCACAATGCCTGCTATAAATTTTGTGTACATATGCTGGATATTTTGACATTTACATACATACATGCTGGATAGCCCGTCAAGCATTCGTTTTTAATTAGATTTTATTCCCAAACATCGTATTAATGTCAACAGCTGTCATTATTGTTGACATGTATTTTTTCATGATTTTCAAAATATTCTCAACTTGCGATTTCGCTTAAAATGTGTTCGCTCTTGAAGATTAAATAAAACAAAATTAAAATATTTATGCCAAAAGTCTAAATTTATTTCATTTTCATCCAGCATTTGTCAATGTAAGACATACAAACATCACAGCTAGCATATGCTAGCTGTGTTATGTTTGTTAGACGATTGTATTTAATATAGGAGTACAACTTCTAAAGGGAACTTCTGCTGATGATTTCCTTTTTTGTCTTAATTATTAAACTGCATATTTTCTGACAAGCTCGCCTCTAAATCTGTAATTTTTAATATACAAGTACTGAAATAGTCTTCTAATGATTATTTTAAGAGTGTAAAAACAAACAAAAATCTTACACTTTGCTTATATTTCATCAAAATTTTTCTATAGCACTCGCTTTGTTAACTTAAAACGTCTAATAGACGATGATATTTTCACGAATACTATCACAATAATACGTAGTAGTACCAGATAGGATTTTCAATCGTGGAAGAGTGTTTCCTCATACGTAATCGAGCTTTTGATCCTCCTCCTACTCGAGCTTATTATTCTAAGAAATACAGCGAAAAACGCTTGTGTATTAGTGGCCTGCGTAAGCAGTCTTGAAATGTAAATACGTCATGTTTTTAAGTGTATTCTCGTGGCATGATTATACTAAGCCAATAATAAATGCTGTCGTACTATAACCGAAGCACGTGTGTGTACGTGTATATGACTGTTAACAAGATATATCGCCAAGACGTCTTGTTTATAACAAACAATGAAAATAAGTACTGTTGATACATGTATGCTTGTTATTTTGCATATTGTACGTTTGGGTGTGTGTGTAAGATTTAGATGGTAAGCTATTATGTTTGTGTTTAAGGGAGGTTTTTTAAAGCAAGCGCACACAACTCATGTAAATGCATATGTGCGTTTGTATGTGCGCAGAAAATTAAGAGAGCATACACAAATTATAAAGGAATGTATGTACGTACATACATGCATGACGTTTGTATACGCACCAATGAGAAAAAAAATCACAAGCACCACAACTTCTTCAGTCACAAACTATTTCTTCTTTACTCTTATACCTGCAATAAGCTAAACAAACGTATTGCCGAACGCGTTGTTTAGCGTTTGTTTCAGATGATTTCGCAGTAGTAAAGCATTTGAAATTGCCCTCATGTCTTAAAAGTTCTTATAAGACGTCTTGTGCAGGCCTTTATTGTGTATGTATATTAATCGTAGAGGGAATCGTTTGAGATGCGTGCAGAGGTGATCTAACGAGTATTTTATAAAGCATATTATGAATGGTATGATACTCGGGTTGGTATCAAAAGACTTCAAACAACCCGCAATTTTTTTTGGTTTTAGGGCCTTTTCTTTTGAATGCGAACGATAGATTCGATCCAACATTTCTATTAAAAACAAAAACAGAAATTTATATTTGTTTCCAATATTTATTTTCGATCGAATCTATCGTGCGCACTTAGAGGAACAGCTAAGCTTTTAGTTCCATTTTTTTTTACTTTTAAGCAACAACAATAAAACATATTTTTAATCATCGTCCATTAAACATTTCAAGATTAAAAGGCGAGTGTTTCCGAAAAGTCTTGAGGAAATATAAATAAATGTAGAATAAAATTTTTTTGTTTGCACATCCCAATCTATTTTATAGTTCTTGTATTTCGAACAACATCAATAATGTCCAAATACGTCATTTGTAAACACATTTTTACATATTTGTTAAAAATGTTGAATTTTCAAT
The DNA here is from genome assembly GCA_905220375.1 of Tachina fera. Classification (NCBI taxonomy): domain Eukaryota; kingdom Metazoa; phylum Arthropoda; class Insecta; order Diptera; family Tachinidae; genus Tachina; species Tachina fera. Next base: position 46,076,452 of record LR999964.1, on the reverse strand, counting down.
AATTATGTTTATGATTCCATGCGAAAAAGGTATAAAACAAAATGTCAACAAACAGCTAAACAAGTGGCTTCATAATGCAGTGATGCCACTGATTAATCTTTTTTCCAGAAAATTATTTTACCTGGGAAATAAATTCCTAGGGAATATTTATGATTGCGCTGGTAGTCTTCAAATAATCATTAGATTTTTTAGCACGAGCGTATTATATAATATATTAATAATTAATTAATAATTAATATATATATTATTGTGAATGGCTTCGTCGACATCACATTAAGACGATAGCAAATATTGTCACTTGTCTTATTGACAATCTCTTACTAATCTCTAATGCTTTATAAACTAATGGAGCATGCTAATAGTAATCAATTATTGTAGACAAAGAGCAGACAAGTGACAATTTTGACTGTCGTCTTGATGTGACGACGACGACGCCATTCACAATAATTGGGGATGTTTTTGCTATTTTCCCTTGCTGACCATCATGAGAAGAATCTTTTAGGATTCGTCTAACAAACAGCCTGTGTTAGCTGGGTATTTTAACAGTACTGACTGTTTCATATTTCACATAATTAGCCTAATTCTGTCACTTACTTTTATGAATTATCATAAAAGCGCATAGAATAAAATTCGCATGGCTTTGCAGAGGTTTGAAATAAAATTTAGACTAATATTTCAATCATAAAACAATATCTCAAAAGCTTCACCCACAAACACTAAAGTAGTTTATATCCTCCAAAATTTGTCAACAATCCTGCCTGATCACGCGGCATCATACATGATTCATTCAAATCACGCTAGCGAAACCCATCTCCACTTTAAAGTTCATAATGTTGTTGTGTTGAAACTCCAAAAAAAATGGAAGACTACATTTATAAGTATGTACACTGTATGATTTTTTTGTATAATAATGATGGTGTTGAAGAAGAATAAAATGATGATTATGAAGAGAACGAGGACCGGGATAATTTTTATGTTCGTTGAATGGTTGCTACTACAACATCCAACTTTTTTTTCTTCACTAAATTCACAATTTCTAAGGGATGATAATACAATGACACATTTCAAATACATTACAAAATTACATGCACATGTACATATGTATATATGTATGTACATGTACATACATATGTATATAATTGTAATATAGGCATTAATACATAAATAATTTCTGTGAGGCCCTTACATTGCAAAAAATGTCAATTAAATTAAAGGGATTCATTTTCAATTTCGCAATAAAATTTTTCCATTTATAAACTATTTTTATGAAAATATGATATTAAAAATTGTTTGAAACCAACGGATGGTTTTAAAAGTAAACGGTATACCCTGGTTAATTAATTACTCATCGGTTAAACACCTTTATGGCTTATTTACCCCAAATATTGAAAACCGGTTTTTACACTAATTTTCACACAAAAGTCCACGCTTAATTAACCTCCGCTTACTTACCTATTTTGGGTGAGAAATATTTTACTCCAAAATGAAATTTCGCTTAAATCTCGTCGTTTATTTGCCCAAAACTAGCTAAGTACATATTTATGCAATTCTGAAATCGAATAAATGCACCTTAGGTATTTATTTTTTGTTATATGAAATGTTTTTGTTATATAATAAAATATTTTATTTGAAGGAATACAAACATGCTAGTGGCCTGCGTAAGCAGTCTTGAAATGTAAATACGTCATGTTTTTTAAATGTATTCTCGTGGCATGATTATACTAAGCCAATAATAAATGCTGTCGTACTATAACCGAGGCACGATGGATGTATCGGTGTACGTGTATATGACTGTTAACAAGATATGTCGCCAAGACATCTTGTTTATAACAAACAATGAAAATAAGTACCGTTGATACATGTATGCTTGTTATTTTGCATATTGTACGTTTGGGTGTGTGTCTAATATTTAGATGGTAAGGTATTATGTTTGTGTTTAAGGGAGGTTTTTTAAAGCAAGCGCACACAACTCATATAAATACATGTGTGCGTTTGTATGTGCGCAGAAAAATAAGAGAGCATACACAAATTATAAAGGTATGTATGTATGTACATGCATGACGTTTGTATACGCGCCAATGAGAGAAAAAAGCACAAGCACCACAAATTCTTCAGTCACAAAGTATTTCTTCTTTACTCTTATACCTGCAATAAGCTAAACAAACGTATTGCCGAACACGTTGTTTAGCGTTTGTTTCAGAAGATTTCGCAGTAGTAAAGCATTTGAAATTGCCCTCATGTCTTAAAAGTTCTTATAAGACGTCTTGTGCAGGTCTTTTATACATACATATGTATTTGCATTTTATTTTAAGTAATTATGTACTATATACCACAGTGAGTTCGCATTAATGCATTTTTAAAGATATTCAAGCGTATTCTCATAAATACCTATGTATATGAGGTAATTAAACGAATAATTACCCTAAAAATCATGAAATTATTGATAAGGTTATTAACCGGGGTTTGCTGTATTATAGTTGCAAAGTCTTTGAGATCTTCTAACACAAATCAATTTTTGTTTACCTGAATTAATTATTCACAGCTTCTTAGCTCGCTTTCGACAGCAAGTAAATGCTATCACTATCATCAAACACTATTACTAATCTCTAAGCTCTAGAAAATAGCACGAGCCTGTCAACAGCAGTCAGCGCTAATTTTGACAGCGATTAGATCACCAGCAATTGGCGTAGTATTGATCGATAGTTACAGACTAAAGTGAAATGAATCTAATGCGGCCCCTAGACGTTGCGATTGGTCGTACAATTGTGTTGCATATACCAGTTGACTGTTCACTGCACACGCTGCAATTTTTCAACTAATTTTTTTTATCAAACTTCATTAAGAAATTATTTTTATAGAGTCAACATCAGTTCCGATTTTTTATCTCTAGTGACCATAAATAAATCTTTGATGGAAGAAAAAGAAATAAATAATAATAGTAATAAAATAAAAATATGTTTTATATGCTTCAATAAAATTGCGCATTGCCATTTTTTATTTATTTTACACATATTGTTTGCACGGTGTTACTTACATAACGTCTGAATTAAAATGACTAACGAAAGAAGAAATCGCCATCACACGCACCAATTTGTCAGTCAGTCAGTTGAATGAAAATCAAAATTTTATGATATCTTATGCAACCCATGTCCAACCGTTGTTCAACCAGACCTCTAACATAACAATTGGCTGGGCAACAAAATCAAATTGTACAATAAGTGGAAAGGTATAGGGGCCGCATTATAAATAAGTTGAATCCAAAACACCTAAAGAGTTTTTATTAATTAATTTAAATCATAATAAAACAAGGAAAAATATTTTTCATACCAATGAAACGGAAAGAAAGAAATTTTTATTAGATTAATGTTTAAAGAGGATTTCTGGCATCTGGCCGCCACGGCTGGCGCGTAGAAGGCGCAATCTGGAACAATAATTTTCATCAACTTTTCGCAGTATTCTCCGATAACTTTTCGATTGTTGATTTCCAGGTGTTCATTTGTTTGTGTGTTTTATCGACGTAATCAAGTGACTTAACAAAAGCCCAAAGAAAATAATCCAAAAGAGTTAAATCACACGATCTTGGTGGGCAATTAATTGGGCCATTACGTGAAATTATTCTTTCAACAAAGGTACGAAAAAATTTCGAATCATGTTCCTATACCGTTCACCATTGACAATAGCATTCTCACCATAACCGTTTTTGAAGACGTATGCGCCAATGACTCAGCTAAGCCAATAATTTTCTGTGGATGTAATGGTGTTTCGACAAAAGTAAAAATTCTGCTTATTTACGTACTCATTCAACCAGAAATGGGCTTCATCGGAAATGGAAGAAGTGCGCGATGATTTGGCGAACAGAACAATAATTTTGATTAAAAATTTCAACAATTTGCACGCGTTGCTATGGTGTAAGTGAATACATAATGAAATTTCAAAGTAAACTAAATAAAAAGCAGCTATCAGCTGTTAAATGGGTGCTCACATGAAGCAGTGATGCCAATTCAAAGTAGTGACACTCTAAAACACCCTTTACATACATATCAAAAACAGCCAGCAATTTTCCTGAACCTCTTAAAAATGCTTTAGTTTTTTTTACTTGTGCATGCAAATCTTCTCGTTTCCAGCTGTTGCAATAAAATAGATTTACAAAATTAAATTATCATTCTGTTTGACGTGACTGACTATTATTATTGGTTTTTCACTACGTTGGAAATACATATTTTTTGAATAAATTTTATTTCCTTTAAAAAAAAATACTACACACTACAACATCTCTTTGAAATAAAACTTTAAACGGAAATATTCATCCTTTGTGAGGAGTTATAGAAAACATCAAAAGCATTAATTTGCAATTTCTTTACTTTGTCTACAGTTGGTTCAAACACAACACGCAAAAGTATTGAAAAAGTATTTGCAATTTTAGTTTTCTGAAGCACTAAGTGTAAGAAGTTTTTGTATTTCCTTGTGTTTGTGTTAGTTGAAAAATTCCATTTTATTCTGTTTTCCTGTTCGTTGATTTTCCAAACAGCACAAACGAACATTTACAACATTCGTTATTAACTGTGTAACTAACTACTAACTGACTGTTCTGTCATGGTTTGTTAAACACCACATTTTGGCCAAAACTGGAGAAGAAATACCAAAGTAGCAGTTGCACCTTGTTCGTATTTGCTTTAAACTGCATTTTACGTGTGTGAGTGTGTGTGTGTGTGTGTGAATGACTTAAAAGGGATATTTAAAAAAAGGGTTAAATACTGTTTTCAACCTGTTCTTTGTAATTTATGTACAACAGCAACTATATTAGCTTCATTATCTCCCTGTTTTACGTATACACATACATACAAATGTATGCAAGCACAAGGGCGGATCAAGACTTGAGTTCAGGTGGGGCCACCTAGCAAAAATTCTGTTAGAATAGTGGCTACTCTAGCTGTTAGTGTAGCAAGAATACCCATGCTGGACTAGCTAGGACTAGCTAATAGATAGGGGGTTGTGACCCCCGCCCAGTCCACGCTTGTGCAACTATAAATATATACTTATGTATGCCCTTATGCCTAAATATTTTTATACGAGTAGATTTCTGTGTTAAGACAAAGAATGGAATGCAATTGGCATTTCGTTGCTAATTGTTTTGCTTCTTGTTTAATTTTTCTAACTTGTTAAGCACTGTGTGTGAAAACAACGACCTTGTACTCAAGTACATTTAACAAAAACAATAACAAAATATATTTTTAAATTAGAAATGATACTTGAGCAAAAACCAGATGCAGAGCAATTATGCATTTGTGAACAAGTCCAAATTTAAGACCAGTGACCAGTATGTTAATTTTTAAGGTATAAACTTTATAATGTCATTCACGGTTGAAGTATCCCGTGAAACTTTATTCCCAGCAAAGAAAAAATAGAAGCAAATATATTAACCCTAAATTCATTTGGTGTCGTCAACATCGTCGTCAATTTGGAGTCAATACTACGTGAATACAAATTTTGTATTCCCCAACAGGCTTATGACGACGCACACTGGGTCAAACAAGGCAGTAAGAATATAAAAATGCTTAAAAAATATATAAATTGTTTTATAGTACAACGCATTGCTGATGGTACGAATGATAAGGTTTAATACGCGCGGCTTGAAAAAAGATTTTGTGGACTTTTTCTACTATGTTGTCTGGGGAGGAAGTACGAAAATATAGAAAAAGTTTAAAATATACTTTTTTAGACACGGTCTAGGGAATCCTCATTAAAAACACCGAATTTTAATTTGAAAAACTTTGTTTTGTTAGTCGCTTTAATATGCCTACATACTTACATATGTACTTTTGACTGGCCGTTATTTATTTTTTTATTTCTTATATTCTCCCCCCCCCAAATCAGTTCAGTTATATGTAAAAAGTATTAAAAAAAATTTCATAGCGATAAGTTGTGCTTTAGGGAGTTCTTCTGCTCCTCAAAGTAGTCCTTCACACCAATTTTTCAATATAATTTTTTTGACTTTCATGACTTTTATCTTTAAAAAAAATCATTTTACAAGAATATGATATATGGCAACATTTTAGATCTTCGAGTCAACAACATTCGTCTCAAAGAAAGTTTTTTGCTAAAATTAATATTTTAGAAAATAATGAGGAAAATAACTAACAAAATACCAAAAATTTTAAGTAACAAAATTGTATTTATATGGAAATTTTTTATGTTAAGCATGTTCAATAAGAGCTTAGATCTATTAAATTATATACTATACATATAGTCAAAAGAAAACTTAAAAAACATACATTGAATAAATGGGCTTGGGGTCCAGCTTTGTGGGGCGGAAGCACCCCGTAAAACACAACTTATCACTGTGATTTTTTTTTGTTTTTTTTACATAAAACTGAAACGATATGGGGGGAGAGAATATCAGAAATCAAACAAAAAAATTCTCCATACAACTAACGGCCACTATAACGTACATATCGGCCCATAAGCGTCAAAAAAGCTTAAGTGACATAATTTTCGAACTTGATTTTTTGACCAAAATTGATTATTTGCTATCGTAAATAATCGATTTTCTTCAAAAAACAACGTGGTTCAAAAAATTTGTTGCTAAAACTTTTTTTGGCGACTATTTATGGTACGATGTGTACATATATCAATTTTCAAACAAACTTTTTGTAAAAAAAAAAAAGTTAAAAACTTATTACTACCTCACCAAACTTGGCGATTAAAAATTTGTTTTCTGCTATGAAAATTTTGAAATGGCGATTGGTAATTTACTTTGCGATATTTGAACTACTCACACTGGTTCAAGTTTCTAAGGAAGGCGGTCATATATAGTTTACTCAGCTATAGTCATCAAAATTGATATGAATATTTATGCTTACGGTATTTATGGGCCAACAAGGGTAAAATAAGATAATACTTTAGGATAAGATGGCAATGCATTTGGTAATTGATAATTGAATTGAATTGATTAACTCCTTTAGTACAAAATACTGGCTTTTTGTTAATTTAGTTTCAATTATAACTGATAATTATTATTTTTCGAACTTCATTTGTTTCTATATTTATGATATGAACGGGTTAAAGTTCGTATCGCTTTTTAAGCCAAATTATATGTGATAATTATTAATAAACAAATAACATCAAAGTTAGTTGTAAATATTCTGACAACAACACATAGTTGAACTAAACCTTCATCATCGGCGTTTTTCTGTGTTTTTGTGTGGTATCAGTTGATGTAAATTTCTGCCTTATATACGAAACTTTTTTGCAAATGGAATATGTGAATTGTTTTTTTTTTCATCGTACTAACTAACTTTGATATTATTTTTTCATTAATAATTATCACAAGTAATTTGGCTTAAAAAGCGATACTAACTTTACCCCGTTCATATCATAAATAATAACTGATAATATTTCGTTTGTACTAAATTTCACACAAGAGGTGTTAGATCGGCTAGAATCAATCAAGAAATAGTTCATCGCGGATCATCATGAGCTGTGCAGTGGGCGACAAACGGTAAAAAATATGTGGAAAATATGTATGTATGTGCTACGAATCTAGTCGTAGAGATGAAGACCCTTCGTATCATGTAAATTCGCAAACAAACGCAACAAAGTACAGATATAGAATAACATTTTGACATGTCATTTGAAAGCGTCATAAGACGGCAACATAGCAGATACCTTAAGGGAAAAAAAGTCGTAAAAAATATACGTGAAAATTGATTTGTCGTGAAACCGCTTTCCGCAAAATACGTTTTGCATAAAAAATTATTAAATACATAATAATAACGGTAAATGCCTTCAACTCAAATATCCATTGTAAAACAATGAGTCAAAAATGTTTTTTCTTTGAAAAAACACGCACTAGAAATTAACTTTATTAGCACTGCTGGAAAAGATAAGGAAAGTTGTTTTGATTTGTTAACTTCCCATGCACAAAAGTAAATGTAATAAACAACTGATTGCAAATCTTTTTGCATGCCTTAGTAGTACCACTAATACTGAGTATTAGAACGAACTAACGGTGAAAAAATCGAAAATCGTCATTTGACCACTATGTCCTACTACTGAACCACTGTGCTACTGGGCGAATTTTTTTTTACTTTTTGTGTACATATGTATGTACAGTATTTTTCGTTTATAGCGAACCCGCTTAAAACGAACTTTCGCCTAAAACGAACCATTTCCGAAAGTACGAACTTTTATTTCTATAAAACCATGAACATTTTTTCACTTATAACGAACCCGTTTAAAGCGAACTTTCGGTTATAACAAACTTTTTTTGCATGTAAATAGTTCTTTTTTCGCTTAAAACGAACCAAGAAGTGTGTTGCCATGAACAAAAAATGCAAAAAAATGAACAAAAAATGCAAAAAAATGAACAAAAAATGCAAAGATGCAATGTGTAGCGTAAGCCGTGCAAGAAATTTTCTTCAGTCTCGCGACACTCCACAACAAATTCTTGACCACTTGGCCCAAGTGGAAGTGTATATAAATGAAGCCAATATACTAAGCAAACTAAAATAACTGATTTTTTTAAAGACTACAATGTTCTAAAATTGTTTTAATAAATAAATATGTAAATAGCCAAAGTGTTACAAAAAGACATGTGCATACACAATAATGGTTTCTTGATGTCTTCACTTAAAACGAACTTCGCTTAAAACGAACAAATTTGATCAGTCCCTGCAAGTTCGCTTTAAGCGAAAAGCACTGTATTTATATTTTCAATAATACAAAATCATTTAACAAATTGGCATTTTTATCGAATTTAAGAAAATACCCTGTCGCACACTGTACGTTTTTTCATGCATGAGTTCCCTTTTTTTATACATAAGTATGTACATATTTTTTTTTTAATAAAACACCAAATGTGAACCAAATATGCAGTTTCATTATCAAAAGTGGATAATAAATACAATAATTACTAAAATATACTATCGACTATCTGTTTCAAATGTCCCCATATGGTCCCAAAAGAACTACTAATTAGTAGTACCAACGTCAGTAGTTGCTTTTCAATGACAAGCGCATGTTAAATGCCTAGCAAAAAGCATTGACTGCTTCAGTAGCTACATTTCCTATAGAGTATGTATGTATATACAAACATATTACGTACCCAGTAAAAAAAGAGACTCCAAAAAAATCATGAAAATGTAGACTTTACGATGCGGAAGTAGTGCAAATTTCGATCCGATCTAATGATTTTTACATAGGGTTGTCATTGCAAGAAGTTCTCTTTTTCGATGCCTGGTAACTGAATTGGAAGCGATATTAAGAAAAATTCCCTTTTTTGTGTTCTATGATAATATTTTCATCTAGGGAAAATGGTAAATAGTTGCCTTTTTTAACAATTCGTTTCTTTTTATACGAATTTAAGCCCGAAACAGTGTTTTCATATAAATTTAAGCAAACAACTTTTAAATTTTAGACTAAAAATAATTCATAAATTTTTTTAAATTCTGGTGAGTATTTTCTAACACTATGGAGGAGTTACAAGGTTTTGTGTGACTAAAATAAACTTCGCCATGGTTTTTTGCTCACTCTCGGCAAATTAAAAATATCGATTTTTTGAAAGCAATGAAAATGTACTTCCACTAGAATGACTTCCATTTTTTTTCACTGGGTAAGAATGAGTAAATAACCCGTTGCTTTCATTTGTTGTTCTTAATTTGTTTGTTTGCAAAAAAAAAAACAACTAACGTACATGCAGTTCAGTAGTCTCTCATCAACATAAAGAACAACCAAAAACAAAATTGGTATACTTAGAAATCTTTTTTTACAGGCTTTGCTGCATTCGTTTTAGAATTGAATATGAATATTTACACAGCAATAACTTTTTTTGTAGGCCACTAATCACTTTAATTTTTTAACACTTGTATAAATTTTTTTCACCTTTAATTTAAAACAAATTTTATTGAAATCACTGCACTTTTACTTTACAAATATAGATTATTACAAACGCGAACTACTGACCGGCTACCGAACACAACTGACAAAGATCTTTAACTAATAAGAGATAATAAATTATAATACAAGACCGAAGGCATTGCTTTGATTGTCAACAATGTATACAAGCATGCAGTAAGTTTGTGTGTGTTTGTGTGTGTTATAATGGGCAAATTTCTCTTAAAGACAGCGTGAGACAAGTGTCTGTTATCAATAGAGGAAAATGTTTCTTTTGCATTTTGTGTATAAACATGCTTAGGAGAAGTTCATTGAACTGCTTAACAAATTCTTTGGTATTGGTCATGATACAATTATACTAGGTATGTACATACATGCACAAGCCCAGCCTGTTACTGCATACATTGCATATAATTGTTAAACTTTGTTTACAAGCTGCAAAAATGTTAGTTTATGAGTGTGAATAAAATGATTACAGTGCTGCCAATGTGTCTCCAATTACTGACAATGTGTCAGTGGTAACGCGCGTGTGTGTTATTTCATGGCGTCAATCGTTTGTGGGCTATCGGCGCACAGTGGCGTGAAATAAAGAAAAGTGGTAAAAAGTCCGCAACTTTTGGAGTAGTAAACCGATTTCAATTTAGCTAAGTGTTTTGGAAAGAAGAAGTGTTGAAATTTTGAGAAAGTATATTTGGAGGTACTATGTTGTAAGACAGGGTAGCCCCAGAGAGCCTCAAAGTGGGAAACTGCAGGTAAATAAATATCGACCGATCTTAATAATTATTTCAGCGGTACAATCAACGTTACGAAACAAAACATGCCTAGAGCATCATTTTATCTCTTACAGTTTCCAAGTTATTTTACTTCAAAATTTTTTTTTAATTTTTGGTCCTGGGTGCAAATCACGGCATTCGAAACGACTTGTAATTTAAAAATATTTCTATATGAACTCTATTGAAATATTTTTAAATTACGAGTCGTATCGGATGCCGTAATTTGCCCCCTGACTTTTTTTAATCATTAGTACATAACTTCTTTGTTGCTTGGCAAAAGTAAGTAGGTTTTATTGTTTTTGAAAGAAAACTTCATTACATTTCATACGAAAAAATTTTTTTTCGATATCTCAAAAATTGTAACAAGGAATAATTTTGAATCTTTATTAATTTTATAATCAAAATTGGATTTTGAATGTTTCGAAAAGTATTGAAGGCATGAGAATAATTTTTTTTCGGTTTGCAAAGCTTAATACTATTGAACTAAAGTAAAATGTTTCCCAAAATATAATTTTAAAAAACTTTTCTTTTATTGGGAAAATTGTGTTAGAAAAAGTTTAGAATTTTTAGATAATCTCCTCTCTTGCCTACATTTATGTGTAGAATTTCAAGAGTTGCTTACAGGTTAAAACAAGTATATTTATAATACACAATTACAAAAAAGAGCGTGTATTTTTTTTCCACATCCAAAAATTATTTTTTTTCCAAAAAAATTCTAATTTTCTACCAATGCTGAATGTAGGGTGCACCATCAAAAATCTCTAAAATTTAATTCACTGTCTTTCTCAATGCCTTCTCTCTCAGAAATAATCAAAGTTTTTATCAAATACTCAACAAGTTTTTAAAGTATTCCAAACAAAATTAAGAACACTTTTTTCACAAAACATACATAATTTTCTCATAATTTTCAAAAATCCGAATTTCAAAATTAGTTCTTGCTGCAATTTTTGAGATATAAAAAAATTTTTTTATATGAATTGTAATGAATTTTTTTTTCACAAACAACAAAACCAACTAATTTTTGCCAAGTAACAAAGAAGTTATGTATTAAAGATTTAAAAAAAGTCAGGCCCAAAAATTAAAAAAAAATTTCTTACAATTTTCTTTTGGGGAGGCACCCCCAAATATACTTTCTCAAAAGTTCAACACTTCTTCTTTCCAAAACAGTTAGTTTGACCGAAATCGGTTCACTACTTCACTGCGGACTTTTTACCACTTTTTTTATTTCACGCCACTGTGCGGCGTAGGCCACATTCTTTAGAAAAAATCACAAGTTCTGGCCCTGAATTCTGTAACTCCCTAAGCTGAAGTCGATCGCTAAAATGCTGAACAAATACGAAATTTAAAATACATATTTTGCGATGACATAAAATAGTAAAATTTCGAGCAGATTATACTTCTGAGCCAATACCTTGATTTAGCAATACACGTTTGAAAATTCTATTCGCTTTAGCGGGTTAGAGAATACTGGGGCTGGAGTGGCAGTTAATGTTTCTATTACAGCAAATTACCCAATATCTGAACGTACCCTTCGATAAATCGATTGCGAAGGACGCTGTGGTGGATGTTGAAACCTCAGCTTCTGCGCAAGGCGCTGTCACTAGGCATTGCAGCGGGCATTATGAAAAATATGTAAATAATTCGACATTTTCTAAATGGGTCGTCCGATTGTTATAAAATTTACACAGCAATTTACATACAGCATTTGAGGAGGTGTCATTGAGCTAAAGGCGTCGGAGCCACAAACCCCCAAAGTGAGCCATATCAGGTTAATAAAAAATTTAAACCTACGCCAAGTTGATGTTGTTGATCTGATTAAAACGATTTTTTGCAAGTAGATTTTTCTAACCAAGAGCTAAAAAAAAGTCTACTGCATTTATTCCAACCTTAGTCCACTGTTCTGCTAATGGAGAAGTCAAATCTTGTACCATTTGAAGAAACAAAACACAATTTTTAATTTAAAAAAAATTTGGTACGAAAAGCTTATTTTAGTCAAAATTTATACGCAATGTAAATAAAAAATTTTAAAAATTTCGATTTTCGGGGTTTTTTTTGCAGAAAATATTGTATTAATTATTACAGGGGAATTGTTTTTCAAAAATTTTCATTACTGAAGAACACAGATCGTTTCGAAATACACCTATTTTTGTTTGCCTATTTTGAGCTTCTGCTTAATTTTTTTTTGTAATAAATTATACCCCCTTATCGTGGTTGGTGTTTTTTGACTTTAAATTCCACTTTAAGTTCCACCGCGAAATAGCCAAGCACAATAAGGGGATTATTTTTTGTTTTTATTAATTTTTTGTAACAGATTTTATAAAATTGCCAACACAAAAATTTTTAAACTTATGTCTCGTGTAATCTTACTGTATTAAAATAAATGATATGTTTTCAAATATTTCCAAATATATTGTCTGCACCCGGCGAATAATAAGAAAAATACTGAAAAATCCAGTTTTTGGGATTTTTCACATATTTTTTTATGAATTGCCGGGAACTCAAAATTTAATTCTATTTGTTTTTATACTTTGTGTGTTAATTGCATAATTTTCCACCAAAGACAGAATTTGCAGGCGAAAATATTCATAAATACGATGCTTTGTGTAAGACCTCTGTCTTCTCGGTAAACTCTTCACATATTGTAAGGAGATGCAGGTACTTGTAAAAAAATCAATTCATAGTTAAAGAGTGCGTGAAATTGTAGATTCCATAGGCATTTCATATGGCAGTGTGGTTTAGATTTTAAATGAACAGGGGACAAACTACGGCACTCGTTATCGAACGAAGTTCCGAAATGTTTTCAAATAAACTCTATTAAAATATTTTATAATTTCAAACGATGACTGCCGTAATTTGCCACCAGTTGTGTTTAAGAGAGTTATCTGCCGCGTTTGCTCTCAATTGACCACAAAAGCAAACGTGTGTCAACTTCAAAGGATTGTTTGGAGTTGTTTAACCGCAATCCGAATGAGTTTTTGCGGCGTTTTGTAACTGTGGATGAAACATGGATCCATTACTGTACTCCGGAGACCAAGCAGCAGTCTGAACCTGCTCCGAAGAAGACCAAGGGGAGTTTGTCGGCCAATAAGGTGATGGCAACAGTTATAGGATGCCCGCGGGATAATCCATATCGATTACCTTCAAAAGGAAAAAACAATAAACGGGGAATATTATGCCAACTTATTAGACCGATTTAATGTGGATTTAAAAAGAAAACGACCTCACATGGCCAAGAAAAATTTTCTTTTTCATCAGGATAATGCACGAGTGCACACGTGTGCAGTCTTAATGGCAAAACCCTATGAATTGGGCTCCGAATTGATACCCCATCCGCCATATTCTCTGGATTTAGCCCCTAGTGACTATTTCCCTGTTCCAAACCTAAGAGAGATTTAGCTCTAACGATGAAATTATTGACGAATCAAATGCCTATTTTAAGGACCTTGAAAAATCACATTTTTTTTGGGAAGGGATACAAAAACTGGATAAACGTTGAAAAAAGTGTATTGAGTGAAAAAGATATTATGTTAATAATAATGTTTTTTCCAAAAAAAAGTTGTCTTTCATTGAAAAAGTCACGGATTTATTAATCCGACCTCATACCTAGAAAAATTCTTGTTATACTGTACACAAAGTGCGGGAGCGAGTTTTAGCAATTTAGCTCATATTGGCACCAGCTAACAGATCTTTCATCACATTAATTATATCATTTGTCATATTCCGTTTCATAAAAATTTACGTTAAATAGCTGATGTTAATAACAATCTCAACCCAAGTAGATGGAGTAGGGTGCTGATGAAGTGGGTGGCTGCACAGAAAAATATCGGTATTTCCCCCAGCTATAAAGTCTAGTTTAATTGTTCTTCTCTTCTTTAGAAACTCACATTAATTAATAAAAATATTTCATTTCATTGAAATTACTGAACTTAAGCCCGAATAAGAAATTAAATCTAAAAATGTCTTATTAATGTATAAATATGATTTTTGCCATGTGGCCGCCAACAGTGCTAAATTTACGTATAGGCCCGGGCCTATGGCGGGATGGTTTTAGGGGTAGCAAAATCTTAAGAACCCCAAAAATTAAAATTTTAAATAGTTTGAAATTGATACTTTTGTGAATTACTTTTACTTTATAAATATCAATGAAAAATTTAGAATATAATTCTGACCTTGCACGTTAATTTAGCGGTGCAATTTAATTTTATAATTTTATATTCTTAAAAGCTTGAGTAGACCATTGTGAACTTGTAAGATTTAACGAACGTTCGGGTAAGTATGTTTTAAAAGTTTATTTACTAAACCAGTAGTGCAATTCAGTAACTTTTAACGATCCGAAAATCGCAATTTTTGTCTATACATTTTGTCGCTTAAAATAAGGATTGTGTAATTCTGAAACTTATTTTTAACGATTGGACGTAGCTGATATTTTCTGTTGATTTTTGTCGATAAAATTAACAACAGATAAATTATTATCGCTTAAATAACGACCCAGCTGACATAAACCTACAACGAATATCGTTTGAAATATTACTGAATAGCAAATTCGGTAAATTTTCGTTATAATTATTTTAACGATGCGATTATCGTTAAAATAGTTAGTGAATCGTACTACAAAGCGCACTTTAGCTATGAGGTATTGAGAAGCAGCGTTTAAAAACTTCTGATTTGTGTTATTGCTTTTGCTTCTGCTTCTGAAAATTTAAACAGTCGCAGGCAAATGGAACGCATAAAACGAAAAGCTATACACAACGGAGAGTTTCAGCAGTTGACATGTTCAAACAGTTGTCGGTTTGACTGACTGTACCTTTAAATAAATTCGGATACTAAATTTTTTTTTACTAGACTATAAATTTTTTTTTGCAAAAAGTTTTAGGTAAAGTCAAACTGTGCATTAATTATATGATTTTCAAAAAAAAAAAACAAATTAAGCGTAACCCAAAATTTTTTAGTTAAAAATTGGTTTGTATGACCTATTAGGCTGCCTAGAAACGTTCAGACTATATAGCTAAATATTGTTAGCAAAAAATTAGGAGTCCCTGTTAGTTATTCTAAAAGAAATTGATAAAAATAACTTTTGCAAAAAAAGTACATGAAGAAATAATTTTTGCGGCGTAAAATGTTAATGAGATTTATTTAGTAGACTCTTAGCTACATTATTTCCATGTTGGCAAGAAAATGATAACACCATTTTTTGAGGGCTCATTGCTTTTCGGAATCTTTGAAGATTCATAAAAATTAATTTCTCACCAAAATTGCCAAACTATATATAGGGTTTTACTTCCCTTTGGTAGTAAGTACTATCGAACCTATACTGTCAGGACCATGCGGATTTTTTACTGTTACACAATGTTATTTAGATATTTATAAATTGCATATTTTATTTTCTTCATAGAGCAAAAAGGGTGGCATATCTCACGGGGCCTAGGGCTACATCAAACATAAATCCGCCACTGCCTAGAAAACATTAAACTTCACTTCCGTGGTCCCAGAATGGTCGGTATTTCTACTTTCATGAATGGCGGCTAGAAGTTAAATTATTAACTTTCGAAATTTTTAAATTTGAAACTATAGTTTTCATTAGATCCTAAATATGGATTTAATCGTAATTTAAAAATGTCGCAGCTTTAAACAATGGAAATTATACATTATTGTATGCTTCAAAGAGTGCTTTATCATTTTTATACATAATTCCAATCAAAATTGCCTGATTTTATTCATTCATTTATTCGTTTCTTTTTTTTTTTAAAGGATGTCACAAATTATCATCATTTAGCAACGCATAACAATCAGTTTTTGTTTCGTTTTATTTTTCGTTATTATGAATTTTTAAATTGTGATGAATGACTGGATGGTTGAATGAATGGCTGGCTATTTGGCAGAATTAACATTCTGCAGATAAATAAATATATACATGAAAGTGGATAAGCATACATATGTATGTACATACAGCCATATACTCGTATACATTTGTAATATGCAGTGTTTTTGTTTTTGTATGCTTGCAACACACATGAACAGTCATTCAGTTTAAATACATATCATTTGTGGGTAAAGTAACTGACATTTGTAAACTACCGCTTGTCCAAATGAATTCTATAATCATTCATAACATCATATTTAATATGAACACAAGAACTAAATAAACCATCATCGGAAGCTGTGTATGCAACACCAACAACAAAAACATTTATTCAATAGTTGAAAGCTTAAATTTTTTTATTTCATTTTATTCACACACAATCCACGTAAATTTGTTGTGCAGATCTAAGAGTTGCTTTTTTGATTTTCAAAATAGAGATGTTTAGCGTTCATGTAGCGTTAATGTAAGTCACGTATTTTATAGTGAGTAGCTTGTTTCCTTCAATCATTTAATAATGTCTTAAGTTGAGTAAAAGAGTCGATGGAACCACATATACTGGGAAAAAAACTTCGTAGGTTGATCTTACCAATTGCAGCAGTAAATTTTGCATTGTTGGATTTTCGATTAACAATATTATCGTCCCTTTTCAGAATGTATGACTAAGAGCTAATGTGAACTTTAACTGTCAGTTTTTCATACATACAAAAATTGCCTTTAAATTCCCTTTTAGCTTTTAATTATACATTGTGAAAAGGTTTGTATGTGTGGTTATTTTAACCAATCTGGATTTGTTATATTATTCTGTAAAGGTAAGTTACACCCAGGCAATTAATATGCTTGCCAAAATACAAGTAGAATCGCAGAAAATGTCCTGCTTCCAGAATAAATATTAAGCAACAATACTAAGGGCCATTATTATAACTTGACGTTAGCTAAAAGTACGATGTTATTGGATGGATAAACACTTTTTCATTATTACAACTTCATTTTAACAAAAAGTGAGCGATAAACTAAAAACAAGTTGATCCTACCTGTAACTTTTATTGTGTGGTATAGTCATTTAAAGTTGCCATATTTTCGCCAATTGCCACACTTTCTACTTTATACAACAAAATCAAATTTATTTGCTCAAAATTGGCATAAAACAAAACCAATACAACACAAAACACATAAGAATAATAAAAAAACAAAATAATTGACAAAAATATTTTCATTTTGTTTGTAATTTGACAAATAAACAAAAGCAAGTTGCCACTTATCATTTTTAAGCACCAATATCCACAATATCCACAGAAATGTTGCCACCAACCAAACATTTTATTATTTATTTTATCGGACAGTTGTAATAATGAAAAGTTTTAAAGGTCACATTATAGTTCAGTTTTGCTAAAGTTAGGAATAACTATCCGAAACTTTATCGTTAAGTCATAATAATGGCCCTAAGACTGTTTAACGGTTGGACGTATTATGAACGAAGCACTGGGCGATCAGCAGACATGCTGGTAGTATAGGTTGCCGCTATACTACACAGAAACAATTATAAGAGTTTTGTTTTCAGAAACATATTTTTGAAATTGTAATTATTATTATAATCTGTACTTGGTTTGATGAACATATAAAGCCCCATTACGAATTTTCTCGGGGAGTTTCCTCTTTTCCCTATTATTTGTTTCTGGGGAAAATTCTACTATTGTAAACAGCCGGGGAATAAGCAAGTACGTAAGTAAGTAAAGTCTGGATCAGCTGTTTAATCCAATGGGGTTAAATCACAAGATCTTGGTGGCTAATTGCTCCATTACGTGAAATTATTTTTTCATAAAAAAATTCTTTGAGTAAATCAATTGCAGCAACCGCTGTGTGGCAGGTACGATAAAATTTCGAATCATGTTCCTTCACCGTTCACCATTGACAGTAACATTTTGATCATAATCGTTTTCGAAGACATATGGGCCAATGACTCCGCCAGTAAACCAAACAGTAACTTTCTGTGGAGGTTATGACATTGACAGGTAAAATTCTGTTCATAATCGTTTTCGAAGACATATGGGCCAATGACTCCGCCAGCCCATAAAGAGCACCAAACAGTGACTTTCTGTGGAAGTTATGGTGTTTCGACAAAAGCTTGTGGATTCTTCTGACTCCAAAATGCGACAATTTTGCTTATTTACGTACCCATTCAACCAGAAATGGGCTTCATCGGAAAATAAAATTTTGAATGGAAATTCAAAATCAATATCAATGAGTTTGACGAATAGAATAATTTTTATAAAAAATTTCAACAGTTTGCACGCGTCGCTCTAATGTAAGTCGATTTATAATGAAATTTCAAAGCAATAAAGCAGTAATGCTGAGTTGTAACACTAAAAAACACACGCTTATAACCAGGTGTCACCTTCTTTTAGAAAAAGGATAGTGATAGAGAAGAAATGGTAATGAAGGAAGATTTAGAAGAAAGCTGCATTCTTTTACAACTCTGCTCTTTTCACGTTTTTACTTATTCCCTAGTCATTTATTGTACTTTTACAAATGTTTGGATCTCATTTTTGTAACTAATTTTCATTAGTTAGTTTAACTAATTTCGTAATTTCGTTGTTGCATTTCTAGTCGCCAAAATTTGTTAAATTTACCTTAAGTTTTTTCCGTGTGTATTTGTACAAAATATAAGCTGGGCCTGCCTCTGAAGAGCGTATGTAAGTCATAAAAAAGAATGTCAATTATGGGTAACACTTTTTTATGTATCTACACATGCTTGCTGCTCATGTTTCCATCTCTAATTTATAACAATAAATATTTTTCTTTATTACTTAATTTAGCAATAATGCATTACTTAAATAAAAACATTTAAAAGACAACACATAGTTATACGACTATGTATGCCAACTACGAGCGTGTTTAGAAGATCCCATATAATTATTTTTAAATTTATATGAGAAATAACCTTCAACGTGAATATCCTTTTTAAGTTTAGCAATATTGTTTTGCTAGCAAAATATATTACATACCTAGTACACAGATACAAAATACATATATATATATATATATATATATATATATGTGTGTATATATATGTATATATATGTGTATATATATGTATGTATGTGTGTATGTATATATGTATGTAGTATAGTGAAAATTTTGTTCATTATTGCATGCATCAAAGTTTATTGAACTTTTTATTTCAGAACATTTTATTTTTTTGCATTCGCTTGGTTTTGGTTTTATTCTTTTTATATGAAACTTCAAGTTTTCTTGTGAATCCATAGAGTTGTACTGGCAACAAAATAAAAATACTCCTCACACATACATACATATGTACATACACTCACAACAGCAGAGAAATAATAAGAAAAAAAACAAATTGAAAACCACCTGCCTCCAATACAATATTTTTTTGGTATATTTTTTTAGCATTTATTATGTTCTTCTCTACCATGAAATATCATGTTTTAATTGGTTTGCTTGTTATTCCTGGTTTTTTTACTTTTAATCATAAAATAAATAAAAAAAATATAGACACATGCACTCATACGAGTGCAATCATGCTTGCTTACAAGTATGAGTATACTCATACACTCATACGAGTGTGTATGCATTGAATGTCTTTAAGTATTAATGTAGGACACTCTATATTCGTTACAGGATTAAAAATAAACATACTAAAATAATGAAATTTAATACATACTTGTTTGGCTTTAGGTTCCTGCAAATAAAATTAAAAAAATAATAATGAAATTAATATACATATATTTTTTAATGAAGTTAAATAATAAATTAAACATATACATACATATGTACATATGTGTATTTATAATAAAAATAATATGAACAGCAATTCAATGCGATATGTGCTTAGTTTCACATGAAAAATCATATTTAAAAATCTTCAAATTAGTTTGTATGTACATATCAAAGATCTGCATGATTACGAATCAAACGGAATAATTTTGCAGTTTCTAAGATAAATATTGACCTAGCACTTAACATTAAAATAATGAATGATGCTATGCATGATTCATATCAATGAGACTGTTGTTAATAAATGCATGCCACTGCTTGCAATCTTTATTTATTCATATGATTCACTAAAGCGGCCCATACACTACAACAGCATGCACGCACAATCAAGCGATTGAGCATTCATGCTCGAAGCACACATTATACCAACAAGCTGGTACAATATTCATTTTTACAAAATTGCGGTAAGGGTGGTTATAAATAGTGACACAGTTTTTGCTACAATTTATTTATTTTTTTCAGTCTATGGACAACAAATTCTTACAATTACTATTGGTATGTTGTTAAAATTAGCAGCTATGTATAACTAAAGAGCTAAAATTCTCTTTTCCATTGAAAAAAATTATATTTCAATAAATTATATTTTTTAAATGCATGTTTACTCCATGAAAACTTTGCTCATCTGAGCTAATTTCACCATATACTACACCAGCAAGCTTGTACCATCAGCAAAATATCAAACTCTATTTGACATCACTACAGCAACAAGTACAATCACACAAAATGCCCATACACGACCCAACCGCTGGCACAAACACTTGATTGCGCATGCATGCTGTTGTAGTGTATGGGCCGCTTAAAGCAATGATTCAGTATGATTGTTTTGAATACTTCTTAAACCCCCTTCTGACAAATATAGTTTAATGTAATATTATAAAATAAAATAGCTAGTCGCATTTTATTTTATAAATTGTTTTAATACGAGTAAAACTATTAATTAATAAACCATGTTTTATTAACTTAAGAAATCATCTGGCCAACATGCTTTTGTGAGTTATTTGATTGCTATACAAAACAATCAAACAACAGTAAGAACTTTTATTGATTTTTACTAACAGAACCAAAAAAAAAAGAGAGTGAGTTAATGACAATCAGTTGTTAGAGAGGTAACTCTGCAAGCAATATCATTTACATATGGATGTTAAAAAAACAAAACAGAAGCATTGTAAAAGTGAGTGGACAGCGAAAGTGAATCAACTCATACAGTTCTCTGGTAAGTATGTATATAAATACATGTGGATGTATGTGCATATCGCTCCTTTATTGCAACATAGACTTATCTCAAAAATGAGTTTTTGGAGTTTAGTAATGCACATACTTATAAGTTTTTATATCATATTTAGTCGTGTGTAAAAGTTTCAAAAGCCTCCTCTTGAGAAAAGAAAATTTTTTTTTATCATACCGTAACCGCCAAAAGAAAGCTTAACCGACACATTTTTTGGACCTTGTTTTTTACGAAAATCGATTATTTACGATCGCAAACAATAGATTTAAAATTTAAAAAATTAAGCTCGAAAATTATGTCGCTTAAGTTTTTTTTGGCGATTAAGGCACGAAATTCCTTCGCCATGATCATCTGGGTCAGCCGCGACGTTTTAATCTAATGTTATGTTAGAAAGACGGTTTCCGTAAAGGGTTTATACTAATAAGGTTGATAAGCTATTCCGTCGAGCATGCCACAGTTGCTTTACAATAGAAATCTCACAGTTAGGACACAGGAAAAAATTGCTGCTGCAGCAACTGCCATAAGGGCCACCCAAGTGTTTTAGCAAGAAATTTAGCTGCTAAGATGTCGACAGTTTTTGCAGAGAATTCTGCACAAAGATTTCAATTTGTTTCCCTACAAGAATAAATTTGCAAGCCAATTAAACCTCAATAACTTGCCCATCCATTTGAAATTTTGCCAGAGGATTCCGCGAATGGCGGAAGAAGATGAAACCATTTTTGATAATTTCTTTATGTCAGAAGAGGCCCATTAATATATAAACGCCAATATTAGTAATTGAAATTGTCCAGTTGGGGTGATGATCTCTGCTATAATCTACAAATTCTTTAAGAGAGAGAGAGAGAAAATTGCACTCAGCTTGAGTCAGAATGTGATGAATGTGTAGTTTCAACAAGCGGTATTGTCTCGGCCATAATTTTGTTAATGAGGACGGGATGAGAATTCCTTTTAGTTTTATACGGTTTTATCAAGATTCCGACATCAACGCAGTCATGAACCATTTTTTTTTGTTAAGATGCTATACATGTGTCTCTCAGCATGGATCGTATTTCAAATCATTTATTTTTAAAAGCCATTAGATATATTTAATAAAATTAAACTATCTCTCAAATGAAATAAATAATTTATTTAATTATAAATATTTTTATTTGGAAAGTGGAATAACATCTTAACTAAAATTTATAGTATCCGCACAAAAACATATACATGATAATATAGCCAAGATTGTCCTTAAATGAAGACGACGGCCACTAAAAATACTGAGATTAAAATTAAGATGAATTTCGTGCTTTTTACAATGACTATTACCAGAATTTCTTATTCATTTTCTTTTATGTTTATCACGGTACTATCTGATTTATAATCATTGTGCTGGGCATAATTTCCTCCATAATTCTTTTCAAGCTTTACAAACAACTCCTTGTCAAAAAATAATTCTTTCTGCCAAAAAAACCGACTTCAATGCAAGGATCTGATAGAATAAATAAAAAATTAAGTTGTAATGAGCGTGACTCCACTAATTTTTTTAAATGTAGGATTGTGTCTCATTTAGAGCTCAAGATGTGTGGTAAGTTTTTTTTGGAACATCGGTGAAGTAGAAATTTTAATGGGCGTAACCCTGCCCATTTTTTAAACTTTAAAATTTTGGAGTTACAAGATCCAAAGGTGTTTTATAAATTTGGCAGCAATCAAATAGGTAGAATATCATCAAAAATTATCAAGATTATATAAAAAAAATTGTGGGCGTGTCCCTGCCAATTTCTTTGCAATGGGACCAATTGGAAGCTATACCCTCTCAGACAACAAATGAACTTTTAAAATCGGTCTAAAATGTACTGAGTTATGAAGATACACACCTAAAAAAAGATAGAGACGAATTGTAAACCTCCTCCTATTTTTAAAGTCGGTTAAAAAAAGGAGAAGAAGTCAAGAAACTGTAAAATTTGAGATGCGGAAGTAGTAAAAATTCGGAACATCACTAATGTTTTTTTACAAAGTCTTGTCATTGCAATAAGTTCTCTTTTACGATTACTTAAGATAAAAATTTCATAGTAGTGGTCACATCCTCATGTCTTTTTTCACTTTTCATCTTTAACTTCAAAAGTTCGCCTATGACGATGTTGAGCCTGTTAGGGACTTAACTGCAGGACGAAAAATGTGTGTAAGTGTTCGTACTGTGTACTTAGCACGAGTCTCTACTATCTGCTTAGTTGATAAAATATCGAATTATAGAGATATTAATTTGACGGTTGGATATAAAACAGTATGCGTTTAGGAACACAGCCATTAATAATAATAATTCCGCAATGCTTTACATCAGTCCTAACTGAATATTTCTTTATATTTAAGAGTCTTGGAAATGACGATGATTTAAATAATTTTGATTAAAAAATTTCAATATTTTAATATTATGATTTCTCCACTCTTAAAATATTGTCAGCTTTTTTCGACATATCAAACGTTTTCGTTCAATAACTCTCGAAACAAACTACTGTAGGCACTACCAGACGAATGAAATGCAAATCGAAAGAAGAAAAGTTTATCTTCAATATGAAACGTTGTAAGGTATTGCAACTTTAGCAAAGAAAAATTTAGCCTTCGCCTGAATAATTAGAATGTACTAATAGTGCTACGAGCTATTTCATAATAAAACCTGCGGGAAAAATAAAAATTTCCTATACGTACACAATTAGATTGCATTTATGCAAAGTCCTGGTACAGCAATCGTTCCTTTTCGAATATGTTAAAAATAATTATTTTTAATTACTTTGAAGATACATAAAACTATTTAGCAATTTTATAAATAGATTACAGCAATTTGTTTAATTACTTAAATGTATTATTTATTTTTTGTTTCGTAACTGAAACGTGTTGAACGAATTTTTGTAATGATTAAATATGACAAACAATGGTAATAATATTCATACATATGTATTTACAAATGTATTAAATTTTTTTTTTCACTTTTATGCTTATTTGTACATTTAATTTATTTGTTCGAACCGTGTTTGTTTAATTTACATGTTCAAGTGTAATTTAAAATTAATTGACAACGGTGGACACAAAATGCATAAACACTTCATGGTATGGAAGAAAAGCATAAAAAAATTAAATCATACATATATATGTGCATACATACATACTTATGTATATAAGGTAGAACAAACACATTATAAATATAAAAATATTTAAAATTAAATAAACAGTTTTTGGTTTCGAAAATTAAAATTACATGGATACATGTTTATAAGAAGGGAAATCAGAAATATGCTTTAAAAAAGTGTTTTTTGCATATTCACTATTCACTAAAAACTTGAAAATATGCACTTAAAACTAAAAAAATATGCTCTTAAAAATAACATAAATTGGGTTATTTGTAAACGAAAACACATTTTTATTTGAAAAATTCTGTTACATTTTTACATATATAAAATAAAATAAAAGGACATTAAAAATTTAAATAATAATAATAATTTGGGATTGGAGCATAAAAATTTAACTTCAGCCTTAAAAGAGACATACCGTAGTCTTAGAATTAGAATTAGAACTTTGGAACCGTATTTTGTATAAATAAGAAACACTTTTTGTTTACAATTGTTATTGCAATAAACAACAAAATATTGACCCAGATTTTCAAATAAAAATCGTTACCTGTCAATGTTAACAAAAAAAAAGCAAATTTGAATTGAAAGTAAACTCCGTAATAACTGCGTAATGAATAAGAAAAATGTATACACTTAATGTTCTATTGGAAATGAGATTCAGATTGCTCGTAAGCATATCATAATAATATAAACATATAAGGTATCAAAATGTATCAATAATGCTAAAAATATGCGTGTAAGTTTGAAAAATGCAAAAGCATGCCCCAAAGGATAAAATATGCAAAAATTTGCACCAACAAATCGATGCCAAAACTCATAAAAAGTTCTAAAATGGATATATATCAAAATTCGTTAAACTGAAAAGGTTAATAGGTATATTGCGAATATTTCTTGAGCTTTTTCAAACAGAACTGTATATTATTCAAATATTTATTTTAACTCTTTGTATAATAACAAAAATTAAACATTTAAAAAACCCCCGATTTATCCAGAAAAGATTTAAAATCTTTTAAGCGGCTGGACTGATTTTTTTATCAAACATATCTAAGAACACTCGATCAAGTCACCCTACAAACGGAAAAAACTAAACCAAAATCGGTCCAGCCGTTTGGTCTGTAAGTGGACTCGTACAGACACACTACAAACTTATAACACCCCATTTTTAGTCGGGGGGTAAAAATACCGAAGGACATTCAATTGACGTTAAGTCTATAATGTATTGGTTGTAAAAAAAAAACTAAAGACAACTTTGTTTGTTTCTAGAAAAACTCTTAAAATATTTTTGATAGTTACCAGCTACAAATCCTCAAACAAAAATATTTATGGTTAATTTAATTATTATACAGGTCAACACGATTTTTAAGGTCGATACTGAGCTTCAATGCCTTTAGATTACTTTTTTTGAATTGGCTCTGTACCTCGAGTTTTCCCATTATTAAGAAAAAAAGAGGATGCTGCATCACATAATTTGCATTTACACAAACAAATTGGCCTTTAAATTACGTCCTAATTTATTTTTCGAGAGTCTTATAGTTTCGGAGATATTCCGAAAGTTTTATACAAAAAACTACATTTTTTCAAAAAAAAAAATTAAGAAAAATGAAGAAAATTTTATATTTTATTATTAATTGTGATACTTTCATATGTTATAAATAAAATGAGCTACATTTATATCAAAATCATTCCATTAATTCTGAATTTATTTACAATTAAGTGGTAGCATATATACTCCTAGTACAGCTTTTTTTATTTTTTTTTTTAAATTTCAAATAAATAATAATTAAAAAAAGCTGTAATACGAGTATATGTTTATTAGAGAGATTGATACACAGTACTTAGTGTATACAAATTGACTACGAAACCTTTGACCTCACACAATAAATTTCATTTTGTTGACCTGTGTTATTCTTCGAACTTAATTTGTTTCTATATTTAACAGGCTAAAGTTCGTATCGCCTTGTAAGCCAAATTACATGTGATAATTATTAACGAACAAACATCATAACTTATCAGTAGTCTGTTTAGGTCAACACCTTTTAGACTTAAATAAATAAATATTCTGACAACAAGACATAATTGAACGGAACAGCTAGCAGTTTTCGAAGTCCACAAAACCTTCATCATCAGCGTTCTTCTGTGTTTGGTCCACTGTATGTGATATCAGTTGATGTTTCGCTCTTTCTTATGCTTGAAAAAATGTTTCACTAGAAATGAACTGACTTACTGAGACAACTGAATGAAATATTTCAGTAAAGTGAGCTGAGCTGAAAAGAGCGGTCACTCAAAAGCTGATAAGCACAACTCTGTTCAGAAAGGTATAAGGCGTAGAGGGTGTTCTATAAATCACGTGAGGAAAGGTCTCAATTAAAAAGGTGGCTTATTGCAGCTTTTTAATTGGTTTTAATATTTTAGATGCTTAAGACACTATATACCAACTTAACTTCTGATCAGCAGAACACTGTTTTCGGTTTTTGAAAATCGTATGATTTCAAAACACGTAGCTTACAGAGCACCCCTCCCCCCCCACCTACAAACAGTAATATGTAACAAAGAAGTCAATATTTCTTCTCACGAAATTATTTATTTGACATATTGACACTTGGAATAGAATTATGAAAATATGTATGTATTTCAAATAATAAATTTCTTTAATGTTTAATTAAGATTTCATTTTTAATTTTGCCTTATAAATTACTTTTATTGTTATCTAATGGATTTCTAACTGTCAAATAGATTCATATCGAATAAAAATTATTTCTTGGGTTTTGTATAATTTTCTAAGGTTTTTGAAAGTATATGCATGGGATAAGATCCTTGCGACTGTTAAAAATGTGTGGCTGAAGTATTCTGAAGATTTGTCAAAGCAATAATGAAATGCATACAGACAATGCTTAACCACCAATAAATAAATTTTACTTACTCTTTTTCTCTTTTCTATAAACTTAAGAGATGTGCAACTAAAATGAACAAATTACATTTTTATTTACCCCGTTATCTGATGGATATCGCCCACAAAAACGGACAACTGCGTTTCCAGGAACATGCAATAATGACCGCATAAATTACATACATATTTGCTGATATAGAATTTTTATAATTTTTCTTGCCGTTTTTTACGCAGAGCTTATTTTTCCCATCATATGAGCTCATTTTTCGATCATAAACAATACTGCCGTTGTGAGAAAATGGTACCCTACAGATGAATCATACCAAAGAATCATTTATGATACGATTTGCTAATTAATTTTTGAGCAATTTTCCTTCCGGTAGTATTAAATCATTAAATCACCGTTTTGCGGTTTCTGTGCATTTTGTTCCTCTAATTTCAGGAAGTTATAATTTGATCATATAGATGAATCATAAGTGAATCCTTTTTTCAATCACCCAAGGGATTAATCCGTTTTTAATCATCAAAAGTGATCTGAGGAGCATCATAAAGAGATTTTTGAAAACAATGATCACCCAAATGCTAGCTGGGTACATATATAGACATACATACCCTGTAGTATATCGAACTAGTGTCCAACTAGTATTTTACTACCACAGACATCACCGCCACTAGTTCATAACTGTAAACTTTCTTAAATCATCTTAAAGATCAAATTAGCATTGAGTGGGCTTAGAAAACTACTTGTGCCATTAGTAAAACTTTAGGACTAGTTTGTTACCAGTTCTTTTTTAAAGAAAAATTCTGTAAAATTGGTAGTTTTATTCCTTTCTTACCCAGTGACAACTGCTAGTTAAAATTCGTCATTATTTATTAAAATTTAAAAATGCAAAAGGGTAATTATATTTATAGTCAAATCCCGATAATTCGTACCCCGATAAATCGTAATCCCCGATAATTCGTAATAAACTGTCGGTCCCCTGAAAAAATCTCGTTAATTCGTAAAATTTATATACATTTTGGCCCCCTCCCTATTTCGTATTTTTTTTTAAATAAAATCTTCTTTACCTCTTATAAGTCGTAATTGTTTGTTAAATACCACTTATAATTCATAATAAAAACAACTGAAACATGGAAAGAATGATTTATTGTTTATCGATAATTTTTTGCGTGGGTTTTTGCTTGTGTGTGTGTTTATTTTCTTAAGATCAGGTTTTTAATGAATAATAAAAAATAGTTTTTTTGTATAGTTTTAGTAAATATAAATTGAAAACCCCCGTTAATTCGTGTTTATTTTATTTTAACCTCGTTAAATCGAAACACCGCTAATTCTAAATTTATCGGAACTTGACTGTATTAAATTATGTATATTTTTTTAAAACATCGATATATCGATATATTTTCCCTACAAATGTTGCCAAAAAAAATTTCAAATCTAAAATGAATACACATACATACAAACATACATACACATACAAACACATACATACAAACGCATTCGTGCCATAACCGGCCAATAAGTTTAAACCACATAAATTTAAAGCAATTATTGAGATTTTATAAAGGGATTTTAAAACAGATTTCCATAAAAAAATTTGCCTATTAAGCCTTTAGAAAGCCTTAATAACTTTTATAAATAAGGATGTTAGTCATTGTTTGATGAATGCCCAATGTTGAACACTTCAGATTTCATCATTGTGGAGTACAAGAAATGTCCACTCGACATCCATTAAACAACAATATTCAAAGAAATCGTGTATATCTATCTTAAAACTGAATGAAATATATGTGTGGAGAAAACCCAAATTGATATTGATATCAAAAAAGGAAATAGATTTATCCATACAACTGTATGTTTAATTTGTATTATAAGATAATTTCTGAAAAACTGCATTATTTTCGAATGCACTTAGTCACTTTAAGAAATTTAATACAAAAGAACTACATATGTATGTTAAGTTATACATAAACTACTGCAGCTCCTTAAGGCTTCATCAGTCTTTACTTGCTGTTGCTGTTCTGTGCTGTGCCGTTCTGTTTCTAAGTTTTAATAGTTACCTTTTCTGTAATAAATTATGAACTGTCCTTGAACAGAACGATCACAATTTTCCACTAAAGTGATGAGTTTTTCATCGTTCTTTATTATTTTTTAATATAGTTTTGTTTTTCTGTTAAAATTTAAATTTTTTAAATTCTTAAAGCACATTCACAGTTTATTTTGAATTACTTAACAGTTTTTTGATTTTCACAGGTTGTACCGAAATAGAACAGAACGAAAGAGAAAAACTAACGCCTTGTATAAAATTTCTATAAAGAGTTAGCTGATTCGTAAAGCTCCAAACACTTAGACGACAGCAGACTTCACAACTTCACGACTTCAAATGAAGTTGGCTTCAAATGCTGCCGTGTAGTCAGCTACATAATTATTTTGAAGGCAGCAGCAACACTATATATAATCAGCCAGATATATATTTTACATAAATAAAATTAAAGTTACTGACTCAAAACGTACTAATATCACGTAAAAATGTAAAAACACATCAATTTATTTCATAATTTTAATTTTGTAATGTTATTTTCTTTTAAATATTACGAAAAATTTTAATCTCTTATTTCTTCCAATTTATATTTATAGTGGCAGCAATGCATTTGCTCTTTGCTGCTCACGAAAATAGAAATTAGTCTAAGTTGGCAGCAGCAGCAAATGCTGTTGTGTAGTCGTGCTGCTGTGATGTCGTCAAAATAATCGTTTTCATTTAAACACATGTATTTTATTTTTGACACTTTGCTGTCTGCTGCCTGCTGTCGTCTAAGTGTTTAGAGCTTAACAGAACAGAAAGCAAAAACTAATTCTGCCCTTAGGCTCATTCTCAAACAAACTAGATTTGTCATTTAGTTTAGTTCACAAATAGAAGTCATATTAGCGTTGTGGGGTCTATAAGGTATAGACGCGCCTTGGTTGTTATTATGAAATTTATCTTTTTTTCTTCACATCACTAGCAGTGATGCCAATATCGTGCAATTAGAAAACGGCTAAAATTTATAGAGCTCTTAAAAGTATCAAAACCAATGCTCGTAAATAGGAATCGATGTATGAATATATCGGTTTTTGAAATATCGGCGATGTCGATATTTATTTTCGCAATATCGATATTTCGATATATCGATATTTTTTGCCTATCCCTACTTGGAACTACTTCATATAGTAGTACTCATCAGCACTAGTAATTTTACACAACATCATTAACCCTTTTTGCACTAGTTCTTGCTATACTAGTAATTATTACACTAGTAGCTTTTAGACAATTATAGCCTACTCTCCTGCAGGGTATGTAGAATGTACATATTGATGTACATATGTATGTATGTTAGAATGTAACCTTTTAAATTTTACAATAAAGTAAATAGCTCCTTGTTTTTATTATGTTCTTAAACATTGAACACATTCACCACAGCAAGCTACCGACTACGAAATGTCAAAAATATAATACACGTGTTTATATGAGAATGATTATTTTGAAAACAGCAAGGCAACATGGTGGCAGGTTGTTGTCTATGCTGATTTTGTGGTTGTAGTCCAATTAAACTAATTTCTATTTCTTTGGCTGCAATGAGAAAATTCAGTGTTACCAATATAATGCAAAATGTTGAATGAGTGATATCGTACAATCATATTATTTAACAGAAACAATGGGGGCTATTCTGGAAAACGCGTCGAAGAAGTGAAACTTTACATTCAAACAAAAACAAATTTTCAAAAATTGTTTTTGTTTGTCATACATGTCTAAAATGAAATAAACGCGAGAACTGCAACGCGTTACTCTCTCTTTTAAAAACTGTTAATTTTGTATGTAAAACAAAAACAAATTTTTTACATTTACACAGTTTTGTTTTTGTTTTCCATGTAAGTTTCACCAAGTCGACGCGTATTTCAGAATATCCAAAAGTTGATGTAAAGAATAAATTGATTAATTTTTATACTTTTACGTCATGTAAGTACATTTTGAAGGAGTAATATAATTGTTATACATGCGAAATATTTGAAGGTGTCAATACTGAACTATGTATTTATACTCAAATACGAGGCGCAGATGGTGCTGCTGGCGTCTCCGAAATAATTAAGTAGCTCGCTACGAGGCGACAAATGCTGCTAGCGGCATTTGAAGTCGTGTGTTTGTGTAACCTGCTGTGGTGAATGTGTTTAATGCATTAAGATGCATACATACATGCATAAATATTTGATTGTATGCAAAAACAACAACAATCGTAAATTACAAATTCGTACATGCACTTCGGTAGTCTTTGATCGACATAAAAAACAATCAAAAACAAAATTGATATACATTCTTACACATTTTTTTTTTCACAGCCTCTGCTGCATTCGTTTTAGAATTGAATATGAATATTTACACAGCAATAACTGTTTTTGCAGGACACTAATCACTTTAATTGTTTTACACTTGTATAATATTTTTTCTCACCTTTAATTTGAAACAAATTTTATTGAAATCATTGCATTCTTAGGACCATTATTATAACTTGACGTTAGCCAAAAATTCGATGTTATTGGATGGATAAACACTTTTTCATTATTACAACTTCATTTTAACAAAAAGTGAGCGATAAACTAAAGACAAGTTGATCCTACCTGTAACTTTTATTGTGAGGTATAGTCATTTAAAGTTGCCACATTTTCTCCACTTGCCACACTTTATACTTTATAAAACAAAATCGAATTTATTTGCTCAAAATTGGCATAAAACAAAAGCAATACAACACAAAACACATAAGAATAATAAAAAAACAAAAGAATTGACAAAAATATTTTCATTATGTTTGTAATTTGACAAATAAACAAAAGCAAGTTGCCACTTATCATTTTTAAGCAACAATATCCACAATATCCTCAGAAATGTTGCCACCAACCAAACATTTTATTATTTATTTTATCGGACAGTTGTAATAATGAAAAGTTTTAAAGGGCACTTTATAGTTCAGTTTTGCTAAAGTTAGGAATAACTATCCGAAACTCTATCGTTAAGTCATAATAATGGCCCTTACTCTATTAAATATATTATTACAAATGCGACTTACTGACCGGCGACCGAACACAACTGACAAAGATCTTTAACTAATAACGTACCTTTTCACAATGTATGGTTAAGAGTTAACGTGAACTTTAACTGACAGTTCTTCATACAAAACTTGCCGTTAAAGTCCCTGTTATCTTTTACGTACGTAAGCGATAATAAATTAATAAAAGACCGAATGCATTGCTTTAATTGTCAACAATGTATACAAACATGCAGTAGGTTTGTGTGTTTGTGTTACAATGGGCAAATTTCTCTTAAACTTAAGACTATACATACCTAAATTTCCTATATAGACTTAAAGACAGCGTGAGACAAGTGTCTGTTATCAGTAGAGGAAAATGTTTCTATTGCAGTTTGTGTATAAACATGCTTAGGAGAAGTTTATTGAACTGCTTAAGAAATTCTTTGGTATTGTTATTTGCAGCTGTAGGTAACAAAATTACAAAAATAGTACATACCTATTTCGTTATAAATCACCAAAATGTGAAATTAGAAATGTAAAGGTCTGCCATAGTAATGAAATAAGAAAGAGAACGTGCATATGTACATATCGGTACCTTAATACAGAAAGGTCCTCACACATTATATTTTTGAAATCGAGATGTTCTTATAGGTATTTCGATAGAAGAACATGTAATGTAAACATTACATTCTACATACATACATACATACAGACAAGGGCGTAGCCAGGATCAAAATGAGGGGAGGGGCAGTTTTTTCCTAATATTTTTTTACGTGGCTTAAAAAATAAATTAACTTTAACAGAAAATAGTATTATATTTACATACAAAATGATATATTTTTTTCTCTTGAAATAGTCATTGCTTACAACCATACCTTCTGTGCTGCAATGTAATGGGTTATGTCTTGTGTACAGGAAGGAATTCAAATAAGTAAATACTTGTTAATAAAATAAAATAAATGTCTGTCATTGTTTATTTCCGTTTGGCAGGGGTTTAAACCCCTCGGGCAGCAAGAAAAAAATTAACTTCGGTCGAAAATGACCATGACCGCGTAGTGGAGTAATTTCTGTAGGCTGATTAGCAACATCAAAAGGGCTTATTTTTCTATTCACAAAGAAATAAAGAGTAAAAATGTGTAGTTTATATTTAAATGCAAAACATCCCCATACTTATTTACGTGAACATATTTTATACATATCGCACTTGATCAAAACGAGGGTATTAACTCAAAATTTTTAAATTTTCAGTAGAGACGAAAAACTGTTCGTGGTCTCATTTGAATTTTAAAATCAAAATACATCATGGTAAATAAATATATTTACATTGTTTTTATTTTAAAACCTTGAAACTATTGGGGAATAATATCTACATATGTTTCGAAAAAAGTCACAAATCAGAAAAAATTTTAGCAATTTTATCATGGAATTGGTCTTATTTCGAATTAAAATTATAAAGTAAAACAAATTTTATCAACAAAAGAATGGTCAAAATACGTTGATGGTTTTTGCAGTAGATAGATATTGATGTTGTTAGTTTATTTCTTGCAAAAAGTTGAAATTAAAAAAATTTTACTTAATACTCTCTTGTTGATTCAGTGCGATATGTATTTTAATATTTTGGTACCGGTATGGGTATAAAATAAACATAACGTAACGGTAGAAGGTTTCATAAATATATGTTTGTAATAGAGATGTCACGAATAATAATTTCCCAAATTTTTTACTTAATTTTGGAAGCCGTATGGCGGGAGCTAACCCCCCTGCCCCTACCTGGCTACGCCCATGCATACAGAGGCACACAAGTACGTATGAATGTATTTACTTATGTACGTATACATCTTTTAGAAAGTCATTCACTCTTTCAATTTCAATTGTATTTCGGGTATTGCCATTCTTTTAAAAAAAGAACTGTTATTAACGAGTTCAAGAAAACATCTGCTTGCTCAACAACAGCAACAGTCGTCAAGACTAAAAAAAGGGAATGAAATCCTTTAAATATTAAAACTTAGAAATATAACAAAACATAAGAAGTAACGATCAAAGGTATTGGCCATAAATAAATAAATAAAAAAGAGACTAGAATTGGCAACTGTTAACGTTCAATGATCCGTGAAATAAACAATAAAAACAAGAGAAGAACTAATAAAGGAAATGTTAAAAGCTTTCGCGTTCAGTGGATGTGCAAGGAAAGCATTAAAGTGCGGAAATATCTGCAAGACAAAAACGCACATTGCTCAACGCACGAAAAAGTTTGTTATACCTACGAGTAGTTTTAATCTATGCAGTTACAATAATGACACTTTTGGGGTTTTTTTTCTTATGTCAATAAGGCTTCGCAAAGCATAGGTATTAAAGGTCATGAGGAATGTTGACATGAAGTCTCTAGCTCCACATGACAACTACATACATACATACTATATACATGTATATACAAATATATATGTATACATTTAACAATTTGATTAAACTAATAATTTAATTATTTGTTTGTTACTGAGCGTATTTACATTTACGTATGTATGTACGTAAATAATCATACATATTTATTATTTGTAGGCATTTGTTTTTTTTTTAATAAAAATTTTAAGTCTATCCAGCTGTCTCCTGTCCTAATAAACCATTGTTTATCAGACAAAACACAAGCACAAATACCAACATATACACACAGAAATGCTGATATTGTATCTGTGTGTCCAATTGTGCATTTATGTATGAATGTATGTGTCTTTTATGGGCTTAGGCCCAGCAAACATATAAATTGGATATCAACTTTTAAGCGTATGCAATTGATTAAACAAACTTTTCCAAATTGCTGAAAAGCTATAATTGTCAACGAAAGGAGAAAAGGCCAAGTAAATGTATGTTAGTTTTTTTTTATTTTTCATGCGATAAATCGAAAAACTTCACGTATTCTTTTTCAATTTATATATTATTATAAAAAATAATAATAAATTGCTAATGATGAAAAAGCAGCGACCTTCAAAAATACCATCGTGTTCGGAATACTTTTAATTACCTTTGTTATTTTAAATTATCACATGGCTTTTGAATTTCTTAACGAAACCGGAATTGATTGCTTTCGATTGAAAAATTAAAACAAAGGATAACATTATAGTTTTTATACTCACAAAACAAAATTATAAAAAACACATTTGTAATTTGATCGTCATTACTTTTAGAAGAACCGTCACAAAACTTGAAGACTTTTGCTACATTATAAACAGTAAAGCCCTTCTTTTGTTAAGTAAAACTTAAATTAACTTATTTTTGGCCCTGTTCTGTAAACAGATCGTTTTGAAATCGCACGATTTTAGAAAACTAACCCCGAAAATAGAACTATTTTTGGGTTTTTAAAATTTTTTTATTAAATAGATTCTCACATATCATATCTGAAAGAAACTTATCGGGTATGATTTTAAATACGTCTATAGGACCATTATTAAATTTTTGAAAACGAGAAATTTACTCGGATTCGGTTTACAGAACAGGACTGTTTACTTTACCAATGGCCAGGAAGATAGTTGTGAAATTTTAAAACAACTGCTTCAAGGGGGAACTTCGTCCTTTAGACTGAAGCAGAGCAGAATCCTCCATGGCTGAGCAAACTTTTGGGTTAGAGGAATGTTCAATAGCCAAATTTTTTGGAACTTCACTAATAACGAGCTAAGACTTAAAACATGTTAAAACTGATAAAAACGCCCAGAGTATAGTGAAGAATTAAACAATAGCTTGTATCAAATAACAGCTTTACTAAATATAAAAGTCTTAGGTAGGTGGCCTTTGGCCATACTTAAATATAATATTGTCTAAACATTTCGATGATAACCTTCGCTGGTTAAAGGCATTTTACCGTGCATTGTTGTCTTTTCTGGATATTTTAAAATAAAGTCTAGAATTGTTAATTACTTTCCTCGACATACCAAGAAAAGAAAAGATTTAAACCAGGTCAAAGGCCAGTTTAGCAGAATATCTTTATTCAGCATAGACGTAAGTAAAGAAAAAAAACATTAAGAGCGTTTAGGAAAGAAATCTTTGATTGGCAAATATGTATGTATTTAGGTTTAAGTACAAGATAATTGTTCAACGAAGCCGCTATCATGCGTTGAATACGATGTGCAAATAATCTCAGCGCACTGAATCTGCTGTTATAAAATTGTAGAACATAACAAACTAGTTCCTCTAAAGAGCGCCAACTCAAAATTTAAAAATTTTCAGTAGCGAAAAAAAAACACTTTTTAATGTCATATACTCTTATATTAAAGAAATCGATAAAATTGTATTTTTGGCGCAAGAGTAGGAAAAATTTTGTAAGATTTTTAAAGTGGGCAGATATAACCCCAGTGTATGGTTTTCTTGCAAAAAGTGAAATTTGCCAAATCTTGAGTTGAAGCTATTTATGGGAACTATTGCGATATATGCAGAAAATTATTAAGCTCTTTATAACCACAGGAGATGAAGACCGGTCGAGGTCGTGCAAGGGACAAAGTCTCGATTACATCCAGAGACTATTCTACTAGTCACTCCTCCAAGGATCCTTCATAGTGGATAATCACTTAAAATGTCAATAATGTTGAAAGTTTCAAAGTCAAAGAACCCAAAAGTTTTTTTTTTAATTTTTCGGGTTTTTATGCATTTGAGTGTTTTGATGAGTTTCCTCTGGTAAATTGTTCATTCGTCTTCCGTGACTAATTATTCTTAATAGATTTAGCAAATATGACACAATTATGATGGCCGAAATTGAAAGTTTAATCATAAAACATTGAATGATTGTGGCTATTGCACATTTTGTAGGTCACTTAAAAGACTTACCCTCAATTCATTATTTATGCAACCTACAAAATGTGCTTACATTTTGCAGTAGAGATTTGGTTATTCTATTAGTTTTAATTGCACCATTTGTTAGTGGAATTTTTAGTTATTGATGCAGAATTAATGCTCATATCGGCCTTCATAGTCCCACTTCAGAATTGTTGCAATTTTTGTTGGAGCAATTCTTGAATACATGGAAGAGTATTGAAATAGAAATATATACGTCTTTTATTTCTCTCCCTCGTTATTTTGCACAAAAAATAAAAAGTTGCCACAACAAAAATTGCAAGTTTGGACGGAAACATATTGTTTAAAAATTTCATATAAATATTTTGTACTTACCCAGCTAAACAAATATGTATGGAGCATATATGATATCCCATATATGGTTCGGATCCGAAAAATGAGCGTATATAGCCATATATGATTATATATATTCATACATTTTCATACATGTATGTGTAAATTCCCTCCACAGTATGCAAAGTTCATATTCATACACTCTTGATTCACAAAAGCGCACTGCTGTGCAATAAATTAAATTACTAAAATTAAATTTTTTTTGACTTGAGAGAGAGGTTGTATTTAATGAAACATTTGTTTGGACAAATAATTCAAAACGAACTAAAAGTCATTTCATTCATCAAAAGGTGAATCAATTATTTAAAAAACACTTGAGTCATATTCGTACATAACATTTAGCTTAAGAAATTAGATTAAAAACTAATGCAATTAATTATAAAAGCAAAAATAATCCGTCCAACAATAGTTTTCAATACAGTAATATGAACTTTGTTTCTTATCTAGAGAATTTTGTTATTTTCTATACAATTAATGACTGAATTATCCTGCTGATTATTTGATATATTAAATGTGGCCACAATGTATAAAATCATACAAGAATGGTTTTTTTGTAACAAAAAGTTTTTCTTTTTTAAACGTTGAGGGTACGCATATAAACTTTGCATACCGTATGTATTTTCTAATGGATTTTCAATTCAGCAGTGATAAAATTCCAATCTTTTTTGATTGCAAAAACGATCTTATGTGAGATATCATGTATGTATAAAATCTTATATTTATATATGGATCCACATATGAAGAGCTTCATAATTAAATTTTCATATATGAGCTCATATTTTATAATACATTTCATATATTAGTCCATATATCAGTTCATATATAATAGTTTTGCCATGTATAATCCCATATATTTCCATACATGAATTCATACATATTCATATAAAGTTATATATATTCATATATTAAAAATATATGGACCATATATAATTTTTTTAGCTGGGTATGGACATATGTACATTCGTTTTCTAGCAAACTAGTTTCCTTGAATTACGACGTTTGTTTTAGTAAATTTATTCTCAAACGTTCTTCAACTTAAATTTAAACTTTAATTTAGCCCAAAAACGATTGAGAAAAACTTTTAAAGTTATAACATAAAACTATATTTCAAAATGTTAATTGTGTGTTTGTTGGGTTATTACATATACATACATATAAATACTTATATGTATGTATATCTATGGATCGTATTGTGTTTGTTGTGTAGTAGTTTTCTCTGTCTGCCGTCATGAACTTTTGTGAACATCTGCTCGTCGTTTTCGATTTTTTTGTTTTGTTTTCGTTATTCTGTTCCTTTTATTTGATCTTTTAGTATGTTTCATTTGTGAATTTATAATAATATAAAACCATACTAAAGACTTACATCTGTATGCATTTTTTTTAATGTTTCAAGTAATTTGAAAAATTTAATGATTTAGATCATTCATAAATCGTGGAGATATTATTGGAAAAATTTTCACAATGTGATAGACTGAAGCATTCTCAGGAATTTTTTCTGATAAAAATTCAGCTTATTACATAATCTCAGATAAGAATTCAGCTTTGAATCGCTATATCTGAAAGGAAAAACAAGCGTTATAAACCAAATAGCAAAATTATATGCTAATCAGAAAAGTATTGTCTCAAAAGGATATGGTGGTGGTAGTGGATCATAATGACTTTCAGATTGACCTAAGAAAGAGTTTCCTATGATCGGAAAAATTTCGTATACCCACGCCAGATTCGTCTGAGAAAGAGACGGTAGTGTTCTGTTCCTTTGGGACCAATAATGACACATATGGATAGATGGGGAACTTTACAAGTTCCTGAATTATATTGGATAAAGATCGGGTGAAAATAGAAAGCCTAATCTTTTATTTATATATGCAGTCATTAGAGAAGCAAGCAATACTGCTGATGTTTCTAATTTAGGGTAATGTTGGAATAATCCAGCGTTAAGTCTATCGGGAAATATTTCATTTGGAAAATACATCTATAAAGGAGTTGATATCAGCTTTACTGTCATTTAGAAATAAGTATCTGTGTTTGTTCGTCATACTAAGATACGATATCATAGTGGTATAATTTCTGGTATGATTATAAACGCTAATAGAAAAAACTAACCAAACCGACAATTCTTTTTGGTATTATCGTAATTTGTCATGGCCACACAATTTGTAGGAACTAGAGGTGAGCACAAAACATTTGCTTGCTTAATCTTTCCAATGTATATTATTTAGTTGGTGTAATTTTCATTGCTCTTGGTTGTATAAGATCACTTACAGCCAATTTCACGAACTCTATTTAAATGTCAATTCATATTTAAGTGTCGATTTTCATGAATTTTTGTAAAAAATTACTTTTAAATATGAATTGATATTTGAAAAAGTTGGAGAAATAGGCTCTTAAGCTTTTATTCCCTTTTATCCAATCATGCAAACAGCATTTGTTTGTCTGCGATAAGCAACGTTATTATTTATTGTATGTATAAACATATTTTACTATAGCATATTGATGGACAATAGTACCAACTGCAATGGCAAGTGTGACAATGTGTGTATTGCCCAATTTACTTACATTTAAGCATTTTTTAATGAAATTAGTTACAAAGATTCGTCAATATCGATATCGCATATCGCTCTCTTCTATAGCCCAGCTATTAGATAATAGAAAAAGATTCGTGCAACAAATTCCGTGCAAAAAATGCTTAATGTTCGCATGTGTGATGCTGTTGTAAGTTTTATAATTTATTAATTTAACAATTTCAAAAATCAAAGAAGCGAAATAATATTTTTCATTATGGATATATTTGTAAAAAGTTTTATTATAACATTTTGTGAAATTTTGAGTTTGTGAAATGAAGTATGGTGCACTATGAAGTGTACAATAAAAATATTGCACACTTGTCACAACTAAAGGGTAATTTTTTTTAGCAAGATTTTTCTTGGCAACGCTGTGATTGGGAACTTAGCTGTTTTCGTGTATCATATTACTATTAAACATATTCAATTTGAATCGACTTTTGAAGCATTGAATTATATAGATCGTTCTATATATATATATATATATACACTATATATACCAGATATATACCAAAGTATAACCTAACTAAAGCTATTATTCCAAATTAGATAAACCACAAGTCATTGTGCTATAACTTCTTGAAAAATCGCACAAATTAATTCACATTTTGCCCAGAGGCATTCTTTAAATATGAATATTACGGAAGTACTATTAATTCAAAATCAGCTTATCTCAACTTAAGTACTTTTTCCTTATTGCCACAGGTATAGTTAATATTGTTTTCATACTTTAACATACGTTTTGAGAAATTAGGCAGACTTAATTATTATATGGTGTTATTCTAAGAACACATTTAAGGCAATGCCACATGCACTTGGTTAGGAAAAGCTCAACAATACCAAAAAGAAGATTAACAGCAGTAATGCCAACTTTTTTGACTCTAAGGCACATCAAAATTTAGAAAAAGCACTAAATGGCGTAATTTAGAGATCTAAAAAGCGTATAAAGCACTAACCTGAAAAAAGAGTAAATATTCAGACGGGTGAAGTTTAACAATGTTTAATATTTTCTAAGGTATTTTCTATTTCGGCAATGGATAGTATCATCTCTATTACACTAAGTTTTTAATAAAGTAATTTTAAGAAATACACAAATTACTTAAAAGTACTACTTAATGGATTTTTTAGTTTGGCACTAACTCTCAAAATTTGGCGTTTTGAGTGTTCAAAAAGCACTAAAAATGGTGCCAAAAGCAACAAGTTGGCATCGCTGATTAACAGTGCTTTAAATGAGATTTCATACAACAATTGACTGATATTTAAAAAAAAATTCCCACAAACAAAACAGTTGGCAAGACCTTACAAAGTTTCAAAGAAGGTAAGTAAGTATACGAGCACAACGAAACAAATTTAAATACAATGAAAAAACCAGTAACAATACAGCTGCTCAATATAAATCTTTTAAAAAGCCTTTCGGAATCTTAAAGATATTTAAATGATAAATCTTAATTGTAGTTGTAAACACTTAAATATTTTAAATATGCGTATGGGTGTGTGTGCGTGTGTGTGTGTGTGCGAGTATTAAAATTTAAATTAAATGGACATTATGTTCCTGTTAAAGGAAACGAAAACTAGTTTTGAGATAACTCGTCACAACAGTTGTGTAAGACGAGCTCTTGCATATTTATGTTGATGTCTTTCTTTAGTTTTTGTTTTATTTTATTTATATATCTTTTTCCATCTCTGGCTGTCTAAATTGATGCTGACAATTATAATTAATGTCACTTGCTTGAACAAATTACAAACGGAAATACGGACATAACAGCTTAAAAAAATAAAAAAAATTAAAGCAAAAGAAAACAGAACTTAAAAAGATCTTCAGTTATAACACTTATTTTTGCTCATGCAGTTTTTTGCATTCATTCATTTTCAGAAAGGATGCTTGCCTGCCTGCTTATTTTTGTTTTCAACTACTAATTATTTGATATCAGCTGTACTTTTATTGTTGTTGAATTTTCTTTTTTTTATTTTTATTGTAATTTTTTACACACATTATTTAGGTTATTCGACGGGCTAAAAACGTGTATAAAACCGCTGATAAAAAAGCATGTGCATGCCAAACATGAAACACATGTTCTTTTGGATCGCAGATGAAGCTGAGGAATCTGAGCAAGACGACCGAACGATCGACCCATCAATTAAACTAGTGAAAACAAAAACAAGCAACCACGGCAGCAACAGCAACAGCAAGAGTAACAACAACGACAGTAATAAAACACATCAATGGCATGACAGCAAAATCCTTAAACAAAGATGCTGTAGCACATAAATACATACATACATATGTAAGTACGAGTATCTACAACAACAAACACCACCGACGTTTTGGAGGAAAAAACATCTGGTGTTTTGTAGGTCCACAACATTTTTATTTCATTTATTTATTTTTTTTCAACTGGAAAAACGCGTTTATTCAATGGCTACAATTGACATAAATCGTAAAACCTACAAATCTTAAAATTACACAAAAACACACACTGCTATACATGTATATACACACATAGATATTTATGCATCTTTACATCTGTTTGTCTCTGTATTTGTGAAATTACGTATTGAGAATGAAACCATAATGCAACCTGTTTAACTGGCCGTGTGGTTTGGTTCATAAGCCTTTTTGGCCAATGACTGTGTGAAATTATGAATGAATTTTTTTCTGTAGTTCACAAAAAAAAATTAAAATATTTTTTCTTACCTTTTTCTCGGTCAGCTTTTCACATCTTCGCTGTTTGCAAATTTGATGACTTTTATCGTTGCGACAGGGAGCACAATCACCACAGTTATCTTTGCGTTGGCAACCGATGCATTCGCCGCAACGTTTGCGTTTCTTTTTT
Organism: Tachina fera; assembly: GCA_905220375.1. Taxonomy (NCBI): domain Eukaryota; kingdom Metazoa; phylum Arthropoda; class Insecta; order Diptera; family Tachinidae; genus Tachina; species Tachina fera. The sequence goes on along the minus strand of LR999964.1, from coordinate 46,033,298 downwards.
GACTGGAAAATGTTAGAAGGCATCTATAAGAATTTGATGGCAATTGGTTTTTGTTTTGTTCAACAAATTAATTAACAAGGTTGACAAGGGAAGTATATCTATCTAATGGTGGCTGAAGATCGGTTTGAGAGAGCACATTCCAAAGGAAGCACAAAAAAGGTTAATAGTAAAAAAGGTTAATAGTAAAAGGTTAATGTGTATCAAAATACCGGAGATGGGTTGATGTAAATTTGTTTGCCTGTAAGATGTATTTTAAAATTTTTTCGCAACAGAATAAGAACTTCCAAAGTATGTCAATGACATCCCAATTTGGAATGTATTTCGGATAATTTTAACATGGAATTATTTATTTCTTTTATAACTTAATTAAACTTCTAAGCAAAAAAAATTCAGTAAACTGCGACCTTGACTCGCGCACGAAGGGTTCTGTATGGCAGAGATCATCAAAAGGCCGATTGTGGGCACGTTGTTATGCTCTTTTTTACACGTACATCCGTGCAAGCATGCATTTTACTCTCTTTTATATTATAACTGTATGTGTTTGCTTATCCCCTGCAGTCAGACTGGGGCCAAATGTCTCTACGTCAACACTAAAATTCTAGTAGTAGTTACTCTGTCTACAATTTCTCTTCTATATGTCAGTATAAAAGAAATAGGGAAAATATATGTGGTGTATTTTTGGTTGATTTTGCAACAACTTGTCAACATACATAAATTTGTATGTACGTAAGGTATAGAAATGTACCAGTATATGTCTGGTTGGTATGTCTCCATGTTCCCATAAGAACTATGTAGTCACTAACTAGTCAATTGTTTTAGTGTTACTAGTAGATTTTCAATGACAAGCCCTGGCTAAATGTCTATAGCATAAAGTATTGTATGGGGGTTAATTGTAGAGTAGTATTGGTGACAAAGTCAAAAGCCACTCGGTACATTTTCACCATCGACATTTCCTTCAGGGTATTTACTGTACAAACACTACCCTGAAGGAAACGTGGGGTAAAGTGTCCCAAGTCTCCACTTTTGTCGACTATTTTGGTGACATTGTCAACAGAGCGTCTATTGGTATTGCTCTTAGTGCGTAGAAAACATTTTTTCATATACACACTATGCTTCTTCTTGTTTTATTGGTTTATTCAAAACACTAGACTGCACTGGAATTACACGTAGTTTTAATATCGGGTGATTTTTTTCGTATTTGTTTTTTTCGATGTAAATTTTTTCAGTGTAGAAAAATATTCGTGACATGCAACAATCCCAAAAATGAGTATATATTTAAAATTTGTTATACTTTCGTTTTGTGGTGACCATCCCACACAACGAATAATATCGGAGATGATAAGCGTTGCCACCAGTAAACATTATATGTTGTCAGCATAACAAACTAACTAATCTTGCAATCCATTGAATTTTAATATCAAAATTCGCGATGTGTGACAAATGTGTTTTGTAAATTACCCCCATTGGACTGTCGAAAAATTCTCTTTAGCGACGCAGCTCGTTTTTGGCTCAATATGTGTGTATGTCAACAAACGGAATTGTTGACTTTGGTGTAAATAGCAGCCGGAAGCAGTTCAAGAGCTGCCAATGCACAATGATATCACAGAGGATATACAGAGATGCCACGGAAGATAATTGTGTTTTCGGGGGTCTTGCTCACACAGTCATCAAGTCCTCTTTATAATTTGTTTTACGTAGTCTTATTTTAACGTAATTTTCATTTATATTTTGTGGTGTCATTCGCTGTGTGATTTTTGTAAATAAATAGTAAAAATTAATATTTGTGAACAAAAATGCTTAAAACGAAGTCTGTAATCTAAGTTTAAATTTTGTAACGCACTAATAATCCCAAATTATTATTTTACTTATTAGGTAAAATATTTTTTTTTATTAAAAATACATTGAAATTGATTATTGAGCGGTTAAAGTGGATCCTATGTGCATTTCGCTTTTAAACAAATTTTTTTTTAGAACAACTAGAGTTATTATATTATAAAGTTTAATTTAAACAAATGAGAAGTTCAACAACAAATAACAAATTTGAAACAAGAACTCAATAATCAACATCCTTTATTTATTTTTTTACTTTACTGTCGCTACATTGGTTGATTTTTTTTCAGCTTCAAATTGTAGTTGTAAGAGTATGTAAAAAGAAAATAAATATAAATAGCAACAACAGCGTTTCAAGAGTAGAGTGTTGCCACTCAAGTATTTTTTTGACTAATGCAGTTTAATCACGTCCTTATTTTTCAATTAGATGAGAAATTAGTCCGATTTATTTTTAACTTATTACTTTATTGCACTGATCGGGCATTTAGCTCAAGTACAGCCACCATTTATCCTCAAAACTATATTCTAATTTAAGAACGAGTCTAATGAGAAATGTGTCGTAAATTTTTGGACATAGAGATTCCTACTATTTGAAAGTTTTTACTGGAAATGTGCCTCAAAAGTATTATACTGATTTTCCTTTCAAAATCATTCCGTTGTCAACTTTGCGATTAACTCTCACTCAGACTTACCTGTTTTTCGCCGGTACCATCGTTACTGTCGCCTATGCCCAAACTAGATATGGGACTCTTAAAGTTGGCAGTACTTGAGACAGCATCTACTTGGCCGGGATTGCTGGGGTCCACGTCCATGGCACTGCCCTCGGACTCAGCACTGGACTCCAGCGAATGTGCCCGATTTTTCCGTCTCTCTTTCTTTCGCACATCCACTCTAGTCACCGGCGAGTTTAGAACTTTATCTGCCTTGAGTGGCGTGGTGGTCGAGGGAGTGGGCGTAAGTGGTTGGGTAGTGTGTGGTGTATGAGATCCCGTGCTAGTGTGGGTCGAATGAGGCGTATGATAGCCAGCATTGCTGCCACCTACTGCACTATTGGAAATATCCATCATTGACGAACTACTAGCACCATCGTATGATGCAGTAGGTGTGTGCAGGCCCAGGGGCGTGGCTATTGTATTTGGTGTATTCGATGTAGTAGCACTCATATGTGAGCCATTGGAATTTGTATTGAGATCAAATGCTGACATAGAATTCGAATTTTCCTTTTTGCCCAGGGAGCTCAACGATGACAGCGTTAGCGCCGAACTGTTGGCATGTAGAGAGGGCGGCACCAATGAGCTGGGAGTGGGAGGAGCATAGGAGGGCGTTAGCGGTTGATATAGTAAAGGATCAGAGCTGTAGCCAGTCGTGACGGAGCTGGTCAATGTCGGAGTCATTTCTCGGACTGGCAAGGCAGCTGGCACTAATGGATATGAGGGTCGGTGATGGGGATGAAAAGCATTGGGCGGCACGGGTGGCGGTGGTGCACCCAAGGGCGCAAAACCCGTTGATGGTGGTGTTATACTTGCTTGCAAGCTGGTCAACTGGGTAAGCGGCGAACCCACACTCACCATACCCGGCGAACTGACTGAGATGCTGGCTGGTGACATGGCCACGGTTTGCAGGGCATTTAATGATGCATTTAAGCCAACCGCGCTGGAAGAGGCTGAGGGCGGTATGGGTGTGCCGTCAGCCATTAGCTGATCGAAGCCATGGAATTGACTCGAGAAGGAGGGCAGTTTTGAAAATGGCTCAAAGCCACTCTTTGGTTGTGAGGGATTGGTGCTGGAGTTGCTGTTTGTGTCTTTGGACTCCATTTCCCAAGGTCGTGTGTAATTATTGTTGGAACCGTTAGTTTGAGAACTTACAGAATCATTGGTATTACTATTGCTGGTTGAACAGGCATTTGCGTTGTTGTTGTTATTGTTTGTGCTGCCCGGATTGGTGCCGTTTTGATTATTAACTGTGGCAAGGGAACTTGATCCATTTGTGGCCACCGGGGCATTGTTATTGCTGGTGTTGTTGTTGTTGCTGTTGTTGTTGTTGGTAGATGACGAGGAGTTATTGCTGGTACTAGTGGGCGTTGATGACTGTAACGGTTGCTGATGTGCTTGAGTTTGTTCTTGCTGCTGTGTGGTGGGCGGTGGCTGTCGCGCATAATAGTCCCAATGCTGTTGCTGTTGCAATTGATGTTGCTGGTACAGCTGTTGCTGTGTATGCTGTTGATTTTGCTGTTGCTGATGCTGTTGCTGTAGGCCTGTATAGGCAATGTGTTGCTGCTGATACTGCTGCTGTTGCTGCTGCTGTATGGGATGATGGGTCTGAAATGTGAGCGTTGTTGATGGAGACGCTTGATAAGTGTGTGTTGAATATTGATGGCTCAGACTGCCTAAATGTTGCAAGTGTGTATTGGGCAAGTTGCTGGATGTAACAGCAGAAGCAGGGGACATATGGTGGAGCTGCTGTTGCTGCTGCTGCTGTTGTTGCTGTTGAGCTTGTTGCTGATGGTGATGCAGCAAAGTGTTTGCAGACGTTTCTTGTGTACCGCCGCCAGTTTGTGCCACTATTGAGGACGCCATTTAAGTTTGCCCTGTTGCATGGCCGCTGCTGTGTAAGCTCTCTTAGCAGGCTGAATTACGAGTAGTTAGAAATATTTTTATGTGCAGCTACAACTTTAAAGTTGTTCCAGTTGCAGTGCTTTTCGTAAACGTGTGTATCCTTCGTTAAAAATGTTTATTCACAAAACAGAATTGAAAAATAAATGAAATTCTCTGGTTAATTCGTGGCTGTATGAAATTTGTACCTTAACTTTTGTGCTTTAGTTTTTTGTTTTGTTTGTTTTGATTATTGGATAAAATAGTTTTTGTTTTAAACGGTTTGTTTTAAATATTTGTACACTTGTTGTTCTTGTTGTTGTTTTACACTTTTGAGGTAGTTTTTCAAAATAATTTTAGGGTTTTAATTACGCATATTTCGGATTTTTTTTTATTAATTATTTAATTTTTGTTTTGTAATAAAATCACTGGGAATTTGTTTGTTGCTGTGAAGAACTTAATACAGTTTTTTTTTCAATATTTGTTTGTTTAGTTTTTTTTGTCATATACTCGTAGTATATTTTTTATTTTGATTTAAATTATTTACTAAGTTTTCAATTTGTTGTACGTATTTCGTTATAACTTTTGTTTTTGTTTTGTTGTTTGATTATTTTGCAAGAAAATTTGTAAGTTTGTATGTTTATTATGGAGTAGACGTTTTTTAATATAGATATTTTAATTTTACTTTTTTGGTTAGCTATTGATTAAAAATTTATTTATTTAGTTTAATGAAAAATTTGTAATTGTGCAGACTATATTTGTTGTTTAATATTTTATTTAATGCTAACAATGGTAATTTTGAATAAAAAAATTTGTATTTTTGTACTTTAACTGTTGTAAGTATTTTTTTTTTTAATAATTTTGTTTAAATTTGTTTGAACTCGCAAGAAAATTTGTAAGACATATTTGTTTTTTGTTTGTTTTACAATTAATTTGTATTTACCAAAAAAGTTTGCTCACATACATATATATATTTAATTTTATTTATTAATTATTTATCAGACTTGCTTTAAAGATAATGTTGTATTAAAAATTTGTTGTTGTTCTTGTTGTTGTTTTATTTATTTATACTATTGCGTTGCTAATAATTTTGTTAAAAGTTTATTTTGTACTTCTGTTTAGTAATTATTTTGTTTTTATTTATAAAAAAATAATGTATGTATACTTGTTTGAAAATTTTGTTTAGAAAAAGAAAACACTGGATTTTAAGGTTCCTATTTTGATTTTATTTCCATTCAATATTTTTTTTATTTAATGTGGGGTGTAAATTTGTAGGTTTCATTAATTTTTATTTTTAGTTTTAAGTTTCTTAAATTTGTTAAGTTTCCTTAATTATTTCATACAATTTATTGCTTTGAAATATATTTAATTATTTTTTTTTTGGGTTTGCTGGTTTTGCTCTTTAATATTTTTTTTTAATTTCAATTAACAATTATTGGCTTATGGCTCTAGTTTAATTCTTATTTTTATTATTTTTCATCAATTATATACTATTTTTAAAAAGCGAAAATTTTGTAAATTTTCATAAAATTTGTTTTGGTTTAGTTAAAATTTGTTATTTTTGTTTAAAAAACAAATGTCGTTAATATATTTCAACTTGATTTTGGACTTTTGCAGCAATTATATGTTCAAATATCTGGAAATAAGAAAAAAAATTATATTAAATTAATAAAGAATCTTATTTAAATATTTAAGCATTAACAAGCTACAAAAAAAATTAATGTTTAATTTTACAAAAAATAAGAGGCAGATAAAAATTTTATTTAATAGAGATCAATATTAGTCATCTTATATAGATTCCAAAAAATCGAATATCTAGCATAAAAACTTAAAATTAATAAAATAAAACTTTTTAAAATTAAAATTTAACCGACTTCTATGTAAGTAGATTAGGTTAAATTAAAAATTTTCTATGCTTTGCATTTAGAGCTGTTCGTAGTGGTGCCAATCAGCTTAGCAAATTATATAAGTATTAAAATATCTAAGCATTTGCTTATCATTATTTTTCACTTTTTAGTGCTTATATTTTTGAGGTTAGTTCAATTTGTTTAAGTTTTAATACTTATGATTTTATCAGGCTAAAGTTCGTATCGCTTTGCAAGCCCAATTATATGTGATAATTATTAATGAACAAATAACATCAAAGTTAATTTTAAATATACCCTGCAGAAAATGCGAATAGTGAAATTGTAGCGATTTATTAGTGACATTGTCAGTAGTAGTACTGACCAGGTGCACCCCAGCCAATGGAATTATCTATTGACATTTAACATTAGCTTGTCATTGAAAATCTAACAATAGACTGTAGCACTGCTGAGTAAGTAGTTTTTTCGGGACCACATGGAGACATTGGTACCAAGGATTCGCTAGAAAAATTTTTGGGCCTCTAGTCTAAAATATCAACATTTCCTAGCACGATGTCAGTAGTAAAATAGTAGTGATTTACTACTGACAGTGTCAATAGTACTTTTGACTAGGTGTACCCATCCAATGTAATCGCGTATTGATATATAACATAGGGTTGTCATTGAAAATCTACCAGTAGACTTTAGCACCATTCCTTTACGAACATATGGAGACATTTGAACCAAAGATTCCCTAATACATTCTAGTGACCCTCGTCTACAATTTTAAAAGGGTTGGGGCAACAAACTTAAACACATACATACATATGTAATTTTTTTATATTATTGCACAACATAATAAAAAAGAAAAACAATCCTGCAGTCAGACTGGGGCCAAGTGTCTCTATGCCAACACTTAATTTCTAGTAGTAGTTACTCTGTCTACAATTTCTCTTCTATATGTCAGTATAAAAGAAATAGGGAAAATATATGTGGTGTATTTTTGGTGGATTTTGCAACAACTTGTCAACATACATAAATTTGTATGTACGTAAGGTATAGAAATGTACCAGTATATGTCTGGTTGGTATGTCTCCATGTTCCCATAAGAACTATGTAGTCACTAACTAGTCAATTGTTTTAGTGTTACTAGTAGATTTTCAATGACAAGCACTGGCTAAATGTCTATAGCAGAAAGTATTGTATGGCGGATAATTGTAGAGTAGTACTGGTGACAAAGTTTCCTTCAGGGAAACTATTAACGCGTTCATTGACAATGTCACCAGAAATACACTATAACTGTTGTTTCTAACGTACCTCTACTTGCGCATAAATGGAAAGTTGTCGACATTTCAACTAGTGCAGTTGTCGCTAGAAAAAGAGTGTTAACATGGGGACATGTGGTTCTAGGCCACTGTGGTTCTAGGCGCTGTGGATGTATTGGTTAACTGTCAATGTCTTGAGGTTGAGAACTATCCATCAAACACAAAGCCACACAGTTAAAATATTAATTGAAAATAAAAGATTTTATCAGCAAACAGTCAATTGTAAAAAAAATTTTCAAACTTTATTTTGGTATGGTCCACTGATAGCAAAAATTTCTTAATTTTTCTAATATATGTATATGTTTTTACTTTTATTTAAAATTTGTCTCTTTCCTTACCATTTAACGTATGAATATCGGTATGAACAGCATCATATTGTCTGTTTATGACATATTCCCTTTTTTTCCTTAAATCTTGATAACATAAAAGGCATTGTATGTTACCAAATGCGTTACTTAGAATAAAATGTTTTTCGCATATTATCAATTTGATATGATACAAGTAGATACAAGTTTGCTGGACAAGTATTCTTGAAAAAAATATAAAAAAATATGTAAGCATTCGTCGCTGTCTCATCGATGACTGAATTAAAGACGGTAAGAATACGTGTGAATGCTCTCGCCACAATTGTGCAAAGAAACGCCCTTGTCTGTTCTAGGCTGACTAAAGGGTACTGACAAACACGTATTAGAACTAAACAACTAGCTGTTTTCAAAGGCCACTACATATTCCACATCAGCGTGTTTGGTCCACTGTGTGTTGTCAGTTGATGTAGATTTCTGCTTATATACATATATATATTCTGCTTATATATATATATACTAGAGGCCTGTGTAAACAGTCTTGATATGTAAATACGTCTTGTTTTTTCAATAAATTCTCGTGGCGTGTATTATACTAAACCAATAACAAATTATGTAGTTTTATAAGTAAAGCACGATGGATGTATTGATGTTGATGTACATGTACATGCAGTGTTAACAAGTGATGTCGCCAATACTTCGTGTTAGTAACAAACAATCAAAAGAAGTAGTGTTGATGCGTGTATTCTTGTTATTTTGCATATTGTACGTTTTAGTGTGTGTGTAAGATCTAGATGGTAAGCAATTATGTGTTTAAGACAGTGGTGGGCACTGTCAATGTATTAGTAAATTTTGTATGTGTTGAGGTTGCGAGCTATCCGCCAAACACAAAGCCAAGTGTTTGAAAGATGATGGTGCATTATGTATTTATACATAATTGGACATATTTTTTATCTTAAAAAAATCCATTAAGTTAAAATATTAATTGAAAATAAAACTTTTTCTAAGTAAGCAGCCAATTGAAAAAGATAGGGCAATAATTTCTTATGTGTTCCATACAAGAAAAAAATAAATAAAAGAATGATTGCTTGGTGGAGCATAACGGAGTAAATTAACCAAATGTATCAAACTTAATAAGCATTGATACGAGTATTTTTCGGCACGGAAAATCATTTTCATTTTTGTAAACATATTAAAAATATTTTTGATAAGATTTTGCACAGACTAATTTGTAAATTAAGCGTATTACTAAGTTAGTCAAATTAGTAGAATAATTTATAAGAGAAAAACTAATAAATTGCAAATTGGTTTTTTTGTTTTCGCATATCATTACCAATTTGAAATGAAACACGTATGTTTGCTGGACAAATACTCTTGTAAGCATCCGCCTGATGTGCATTTGTAGCTGTCTCATCGACGACTAAATTAAAGAATACGTGTGAAATCTCTCTACACAATTGTGCAAAGAAACGCCCGACATTGGTTTAAAAGTGTTTTTTTAAAGCAAGCTCACACAACTAATTTCAATGCATATGCGCCTTTGTATGTGAGCAGAAAAATAAGAAATCATACACACAACGTGTGTGCTTATGTACATGCATGACGTTTGCATACGCCCCCATGTGTATGAAGAAGCAAGCATAACAAATATTTAAGTCACGAAGTATTTTCTTATTTGCTCCTATACCTGCAATAACTGAAACAAATGTCTTTTCCAACAGTGTTGTTTAGCGTTTTCTTTTTTTAGAATTCGCTGTAGTAAAGAAAAAATCTCTCGTCTCAAAAGTTCTTGTAAGTGGTATTGTGCAGGACTTTATTATACACGCAACTTTTATCGCAAATGGAATATGTGAATTGTTTTGATTCATTGTATTTCAATTTAATCAAATCTATTTTTTAATAATTGCTCCATTTTACCATCTCAAACTTTAAAACAGTCTTGCCATTGTCGTTGATTTTACCTTTAACATGGTAAAAAAAAGTGCTAGAACCTTTAAAGCCTTTTTTTAATTTCGGTTGAAGTCTGCTGATGAGTTGCTTAATAAGTAACGAAATGCACCTAGACGTAAGTATTAAAGCAACAACAAACAAATTTTTTTCATTTTAAATTCAGTTTTATTTAGCAACTACTTTCAGCGCCGATCTTAAATGTCAAAAATTCTTAAGGTTTCAAGTCTGTTTTCTAGTTTATACTCTTCCTTGATTTTTTCTAAACTGTTTAGTTTATGTAATAGTTTTTAGTTTAGTTTTCCATTTTCCTTTTTTTTTGCATTTGCATTAAAAACAGTTCTAGGTTTTATCATATTTTATGGCTTTCAAAGGTTAAAGATAAGATAAAAATAATGAGAAAATCAAATGGCAAATAAACACATATGTACATACTCGTGTATGTATATTTTTATATAATCGTAGGGAATATTGAATTAGCTGTGTTTGAATATTATTTGAATTTCGATTGCGAAACCATAATAATAGTATTAAGAATAAAATAATGCGCACAAACAACAATGCTATTTATTGTTTAAATGTGTCATAAATTATATATCATGTCTCGACATACATACATACATACACACATAATGTTTGTTTACATACTTATAGAAAACTAAGAAAATAATTAAAATATACATACATACATATGTATTTATGTACTCGTATACATATATGTATATAATAGAATTATGCATATGCGCAAAATAATAATAAATCAGTAGTAAAAAATAATTAGACCTTTTTCTAATTGAAAGTTTAACCTTTTAAGCCCCACGATGCGGTTGCTACCAGAGAATGACAAAGCAAGTACTCTTTGAGTATGGGTATGTTCGTAAATGCATCACTGCGCTGCATCACACCAGCAAACTTTTATTTAAAACGCAATACAAGTTGGCTGATAATCGTTTTCGGTCGTAGCCATGTTTGTACCCTATAAATGATATTTATTTGTGTATTGTCCATGTACATTAGTGAAGCAATTTAGGACATTGCAATTTCCATTTGCAGCACAGTGATGCATTTACAATAGACCTTATTTTCCGTCAAACAACTATGAATGAAAATAAAAAACCCACTCATTAATTTCAAACCGTAACTACTGGGGCGGATCAATAAGTCCGTGGCTTTTTGAATGAAACAAATTTTTTTTCCAAAAAATTTATTTTTCAACATAATCCCTTTTTAACTCAATACACTTAGTCCAACGTTTTTCCAGTTTTTGTATCCCTTCCAAAAAATAGGATTTTTCGGATTCCTTAAAATAGGCATTTGTATGGTCAATAATTTCATCGTTAGAGCTAAATCTCTTTCCACCGAGCCATTTCTTTAGGTTTGGAAATAGGAAGTAGTCACTAGGGGCTAAGTCCAGAGAATATGGCGGATGGGGTACCAATTTATAGACCAGTTCATAGACTTTTGCCATTGAGACTACACATGTGTGCACTCGTGCACTATCTTGATGAAAAATAACTTTTTTCTTGGCCATATGTGGGTCGTTTCCTTTTAAATCCTCATTAAATCGGTCTAATAAGTTGGAATAATATTCGCGGTTTTTTCCTTTTGAAGGTAATCGATGTGGATTATCCCACGTGCATCCCAAAAAACTGTTCCCATCACCTTATTGGCCGACAAACTCACCTTAGCCTTCTTTGCAACAGGTTCACCCAGAGAAACCCATTGTTTAGACTGCTGATTGGTCGCCGGAGTACAGTAATGCATCCATGTTTCATCCACAGTTACAAAACGCCACAAAACCCATTCGGATTGCCATTAAACAACTCCAAACAATCCTTTAAAGTTGTCACACGTTTACGTTTATGGTCAATTGAGAGCAAACGTGGCACCCATCTTGCAGACAACATTCTTAAAGCCAACTGATCATTTAAAATCTAAACCACACTGCCATATGAAATGCCTATGGCATTAACAATCTCAAGCACTTTTACTCTTCGATCGGCCAACACCATATAGTGGATTCTTTTATCATTTTCGGGTGGCCGTCCAGAACGTTCAGCGTCATTTGTACTTGTGCGACAACAACGAAAGTCAGTAAATCACGTTTTTGCCATTGAAATCGATGGTGGAGAGTCCCCATAGTATTTATCGAGCTTTTTCTTTGTTTGATTGACGTTTTTTTTGCAAAAAAATAATTTTTAATGAGCACACGAAATTCACTTTTTTCCATTTTCTTTTCAAAAGACGAGATAGTCTGTTATCAACAGCTTCCAAACACAAAATAAATGACACAGCTTGTTCAAATTTAGATAGGAGTCAACTGACAGTTGCCTCTTGATAGGACCGGTATTGCCATTACAATCAAGAGGCGCGAAATTCAAAAAGACACTGAGTTAATGATCCTACCTCGTATAAACATCCAACAATTATATTTATGTACATACTTCAAATTAGGCACTACAAACAAATATAAATAAAATTTGTAGACTGCATGAATATATGTATAAGAATACTCTGACTATTAATCGGCTACAAATGCCTATTCATTTTATTTTAGATTCCATTTTATATATACAAAAATGCATGTATACTGTCGACACAGTGGTGAGTATATATCCCAAGTATAATATATTATTTTTTTCCAATTGAATATTCATAGCCTGAGTATAAGCATACTCATATTAAAAGTATGAGAGAAAGTCAATGCGCTTGTGACTTTTTATTTTTAGTCGCAGTTTATTTTAGTTTTTCGTATAAACGAAGTAAGGATGCTCTTTTATGTTGGAATCGGCTATGGTCATAGTTGCCTGAGGAATTGTTTGCGCAACAATTATAATTATACGTGGATACTTATGTATGTATACTTTTTTTTGAGTACTCTCTGTTATTCTCTGAGCGGTATTGCTAAATTAACAAAAACTAAGATTCCGAGTAGAATGTCTTGAAAAGCTCTCCGACAGTTATTACGAGCAATTTAAATTTATATACATATATATATATATATTTTATATCTGTGCATGAAAACGATAAAAGCATAAGTCGACTTAAGCCAAAATCGAAGTGTATCTATGTATATCAGCGATCCCCACACATATACATTCACACTTATGTTTGTGTTTAGCGTTGTCAACTTTTAAATTTCAAAAAGCACTGAAACCAGTAAAAAAAAAATAATTATATTAAAAAAATTGTTATTCATAAATATGTATGTATGTATGTATGTATATAACAAATATACGAAACTGTTAATCTTGCATTCCATTCCTAAAATTTAAAATTTGAGGCATGCGATACACATTTTAATTATGTATACATATAAGAATCAGTTTTGGTTTCAAATAACCAAAAACGAAATGCTACATATATTCACAACACAATTTTCTGGAAAATTTTTTTATGTAAAGCAAAACGCGATCACTTCAGCGATTAACTTCAGCGCTTATGCTTTTTAAATGATAGGTTAGGAAATTTCTCTTTGAATTTTTGGTTTAGTGCCACCGCCTCGAAACAAAAAGCACCGAAAATTAATTTAAAAAAGCACTGAGCACCAACTACAAAATTTTCCGCGTCGAAAATTTCAAAAAGCACTAAAAACGGTGCGAAAAGCATCGAGTTGACAACGCTGTTTGTGTTGGTTCTTCGTTTTTGAGCGTAATATATTATGCTCTTTTTATAGCAGGGATGTCAAGATATATTTGTAATATATTTGGAAAACTCTTATTCGAGTCAATTTCTTGTGTTCAAAAAGAGATTAATGAACATGTGATGTATTTTAATTAGTATATAATAACTAACTTTTAGATTTGGTTATTCAAGTTTTAAAAAATAGAAAACCTTGAAATTAAACTAATTTAAAAAGAATCCATTGTTGTCTAGTAAATAGTCTGAATAGTCTGAGATTCAAATGGTAACCCTGATTTTAGTAACAATTGAGTACATATCATGATACAATTATACTAGGTACATGCACAAGCCCAGCCTGTCACTGTATACATTGCTCCTAGTTGTCAAACTTTGTTTACAAGCTGCAAAAATGTTAATGTATGTGTGTAAATAAAATGATTACAGTGTTGCCAATGAATTTACACATGGCTGTGTCTCCAATTACACATTGAAGAAAATTACACTACACATCTTTTGTGTAGGTTAAAATTAAAACAATAATTAATAAAAATAGAACCCAAAGTAGAATTTCACACTTATTATACAAGAATTTAATTACATCGCCTACACATGTGAGTAGAAATTACACACTGTCTAACTACACCCATATTGGCAACACTGAATAACTATAATCATGCAGGAATGCCGCGTCTGCAATTCTACTTTAGTTACCCTGTAATTGTTATTTTTATAAACAAAAGACAGTTGTTTCCGACAATTTGGGGTTTGTTTATACCAACAAAATACATGTGTTTTTTGGTGTTGTAATTTTGTTGTAGTTCTGCATGTACCTAGTGTAATTGTATCATGGTACATATCACATAAAAATACACATTATCTCTCAATACTCTCTTCATTGTTGTGAGAGCACTCGCACGCGTGCGCGTTTTTGAAGATCGCTGATCTATATCAAAGGTAAGCAAAATGCCGCCCGTGGGCACTTTTTTATGCAGTTTTTTTGCACGTGCTTTCGTACAAGCATGCATTTTACTCTCTTTTATAATATATATGAATGTGTTTGCCTAACTTTGATCTATGTGCTTTAAACTTCTACAAACGAAACTGCACATTTACGTAAAATTCCCATGTCATTTGCAAATTTTATTATAAAGTTGTAAACAAAACAATTTTTATTTAAATAGGACCAGCATTTAGGAAATAACCCCAATGCAAGCAATGCATTGTGCTAGAACTAGGAAAATAAGTTATCGAGAAGAAGGATAGAGGGAGTAGTGTCTGTGGACATTCGATTTAAACTTTCCCACGCTGGTAGTGACATGAAAAACCTCCGTAGGTAGTTTCCATATTGATTCCACATACGAACAGTGCGGCTAAAAACGGAATTCTCTCTTTAATGCGTAGTGCTATTCATTGGCCAATCGACCACAAAGGCATGTGCTCTGAATGAGACACGTCTTGGACATATAAATGTGCGGATTTCAGCAACAAGTTCCCTAATTTTATTAGAACACATTCCGTTGTAGTATCGATAGAACAATAAAATGCACACCACATTGCGTCGATGCTCCAAAGAATCAATAGAGTTGAATACCCTACTGTCACCGATGAGATTCTTAGCCCTCACCTGAACGCAGTCGAGCAGCCCCAAAATAGAATTTAAAGCGCCGGCCCA
The DNA here is from genome assembly GCA_905220375.1 of Tachina fera. Lineage (NCBI taxonomy): Eukaryota > Metazoa > Arthropoda > Insecta > Diptera > Tachinidae > Tachina > Tachina fera. The sequence goes on along the minus strand of LR999964.1, from coordinate 46,018,163 downwards.
TACAAGAGAGTTGTATTCAATTTTTGGATATAAGTGGTATAAATAGTAAGGAGATCAGATGGGGTGGAATATCGTTTGAAATGTTTCAAAAACCAGACGCACTTGAATGCTTCTTTTGCAATTTGAAAATGTGTTCAGTCCATCGAACAACACACTGTGTTTTCATGCCAAGAACATCAAGATCATCAGATTCCTTAATATTTATACCCCCATAGTTACAGGGGAATCACCATTTTCGGTCATGTGTAGCCATGCAACATTGGGTCTTACCGGCGTTAAAGTCGACCCTGTTCACATGACCCCATTTAGCAATTTTTGCTAAATCATGGTTTAAAGTCTCATTCATTGTTTGTCGCATAGCCTCAACCTGCGGCAGGCTAAGTCTATTGCTGAATGAGAAAGAATGGCAAATGCTGCTGTCATCTGCAAAACAATAGATAGGGTTGAAAGTTTTACATAGAAGGTCGTTTATAAAGACAAGAAATAGAAATGGTAAAAGAACATAACCTTGCGGTAGAACTGAATTTAACTTGAACTCATTTGATGAGATCCCATCTATAACAACTCTTATAGTGCGATCCCTGAGAAAACTTGATAAGAATCGAGAGAAATTATCACAAAATTTTTAAATATTTCTGTGAAAGAAACAACAGAAGCAAAACGGAACACTAGGCTATTTTCGAAGGCCGCCACACTTTCAACATCACTCTGTGTGGTGTGACGTACTTTTTAGTGCAAATGGAATGTGTGAATTTTGTGGATATATCGTATTAAAATTTTGCTGAAAAATTCTTTGTAATAAAAGCTCAATTTTATCATCTTTAATTTACAATTGTCGTTTGTTCTTTACTAATTATGCACAAGCCTATTTATTAATTTGCTTATATTTTTTTCTACTTCAGACAACATTTTTTGATTTGATATGCACTAATTTTAGTTACTATAATTATTTTTGTTCGAACTCTATTTTTCCTGAATAAAAAGCATACCAAAAGTTATCCCTTCGGGCTTATCACGTACACATTTACCCACACAATGGCCTACAAAATCCCTTAATATAAGTTTTATAATTAATGGAAATTTTATATTAAAATTTTACATTTTATTTAAGGGTGTATATGTAATAAAGTACGTGTTTATATTGGTGTTTTTATATACATACATATAAACGTTAATAAGTGCATTCTTTATTTATCGATTGTTTCGTTAAATACAAACAATACAAAAAAGTTTTTTTTTTAATTTTTATTTTCCTCGCAAGAGCATTTTTGAGTAGTTGGGCTGAGTTTGTAATACAATTCGCAAGAGGAAACACTAATTGCACGTGTACATATTTAAGTGTGTGTGTGTATACATACACAAAAAGATGGTGATGAATGGCGAATGATGGTTAGATGGATTAATGTTTGGATAGCAGCACAAATAATGTACAATATTGTTGAAGACATATTACGTTAAATTTTTTTTTATTTTTTAATTTTTTTACTTATTTGGATTTTTACTGCAAGAGGGTGGCAAGAAGAAATATGTATGTACATATATTTAATAATAGTGAATTTTATACACATTTTCCATGCATTTCATTCGTTGGTTTTGAATCTAGTTTTATTATTGTTTTTTATTTTTATTTTTTTTTTCGAAAATTCCCCTACAAAATTCATATGCTTGTTGACCCAATTTTTTTGGTACAAAACGAAAAATAAGAAGAAGAGTGCAATAATAAAAGATACCTTCGTATTCATGAACAAGTACATAGAGGTGACGGCCGTGAATGAAATCAGGTGACGAACGCATGAAGTTGGATGGTCATTCCTAGGGTTCCGTACACCAAAGGTGAAAAGTAAGTAACCCTATTGTTTTCGCTACGCTGTCCGTCTGTCTATCAAACGCTATTTTCTCAGGAACCGTGAGAGCTACGGACCTGAAATTCGGACAGAGAGCGTGTTCCAAAACGAGCAACGAAAAATGTTAAAATCCCATGTAATATACATACAATTGTATTTACACTTGAAATTTGTAAAATTAGTGTATTTTTATATAAATAGAATACAACAATTAACACTTAAATTTAAAAAAATTTAAATTAAAGGGTAAAGTTAAAGTTAATGTAATTTTGGCTATGTAATTCTGACAACTTCCTATATCTTGGTAAGAGGTAACTCTTGAAATGTCCAAAAACGTTAAAACTATAAAATCCGAAGATTATGATATCGCCAAACCAAAAAAAAAACAACAAAAATTTAAAAAATAATCGGCAAAACGAAAAAAATCGCCAAAATTAAAAAAATTGTCAAAACGAGAAAAAAAAATGCCAAAAGTAAAAAAGCGCCAATAAATGCAAAAAACCCCAAAACTAAAAAACGATTAAAACCGAAAAAACCCAAAAAACGGAAATAAAATCCAAAACTATATTTTATATAGGCTAAAGTTCGTATTGCATTATATCTCTCGTGTCCGTACGGAACCCTTCGTGCGAGGGTCGAAGTCGCATTTCACTGAATTTATTTAGGGTTCCCTGCTGAAAAGTTGAAAAGGCTATTGTCAGAGCCTGTTTCCTCGAGAACCGTAAGAATTGATGAACTAACATAACAGTTAAAAATTGAAGAGTGTTGAATTTGTTGAAATCCTAATTAATATCACAGCAAAAATTACAATAAAATCATTAGTTACAGCATTGATGAACTCAGTTCTAAGTAGTTCTATTTCTGGTGAAACATTAATGAATTGAACACATGGTTGCCATACACATAAAAATAACTGAATTATATGCACTTAAAAGTTTTTGTAGAACCATTTTTCTGAACTGAATATTAAATTCAGAATTAGGAAATAGTTTCGACTGGGATACAAACAGTTATATATAGACCACCACCACTAACGCTGATTACAGTTAATGTAATTTTTGCTCTGTAATTTTACAACTTTCTGTATCTTGCCTCTTACGGCAAACTCTTGCAATTTTTAAAAACGCTAAAAATAAAAAATACCGAAACGAAAAATCGCCAAAATCAAAAAAGCGCTTAGCTGAAATATATCACCAAAAATATAATGAATCGCTTAAATGCAAAAAAAAATCACCAGAAGTAAAAAGTTGACCAAAAAACTAAAAACATCAACAAAACAAAAAAATCGCCAGAACTAAAAGAAAGCGCCAAAACTATAAAAAAGCCAAAACTAAATAAATTGCTAAACTTAAAAAAATTTATTGCAAAATAAATTCCCAAAAACTGAAAAATTCGCCAAAAAAATCACTAGAAGGAAAATGGTGACCAAAAAACTAAAAAAATCTCTAAAACCAAAAAAAAAAATAATCCAAACGAAACAAGCGCCAAAGCTAAAAACTCTATCGAAAACCAAAAAAATCTCAAAAACTAAAAATCAAAAAAGCGCTTAGCTAAAATATATCACCAAAAACAAAAAAAAAATTGCTAAAATGCCAAAAAAAAATCACCAGAAGTAAAAAGTTGACCAAAGAACTAAAAACATCAACAAAACAAAACAATCGCCAGAACTAAAAGAGAACGCCAAAATTAAAAAAATCGCCAAAAACAAAAAAACAAAAATCGCCAATACTAAAAAAGTGCCAAAACTAAAAAAAATCGCCACAGCTAAGAAAACGTTGATTTAGAAAAATCGCCAAAATCCGGAACAGTTATCAAAAGTACGGAAAACTTCGTCTGCGAATCAAAGTTATGTTTTACTGAAGTTATTTTTCATCCATTAGCTGGGCGTTAGTATTAACATAAATTTTGCATGAACCAAGCAAGCCTGAGTTTATATATCATTATTTTTTCACAGTGAAGCAATAATATCTCTAAAATAAAAATAGTTGGCAATAAACAAAAGTCTTGCACTATTTTATGAACAAAATTAAATTCTCAAATTCTTACTTTTAAGGAATTTTTGCTGGCTTGCTGCAGCTTATAGAACTTCATTCAGGTCATAAATCGTGTTTTTTAGAGGTATAGAACTTTGAAATGAAATAGGACAAAGATGAATTTTTTAAAATTGACATGAAATTTATTTTATTCGAAATCTTAATCTTTTGGCATTATAATTTAAATATGACTTGTGGTATATGACGGAGGTAGTCTAATTTGAAGGTACAATTTTCGATGAATTTATCCAACATTTGTGGCAGAACATCGCAGCATACGTACAGCTAATCGAATTAATTGCTCTGATGGACGATTATTTTGACCGTGAAATGGACTTTTTTGCGATACGTATTTCGAACAGAAGCATGATTTTCAAAACAAATTTGCAGAATTTGGGAGCGTTGTTCAGGCGTCAGTCTATTCATGTTGCAATGCCACACCAAACTGAACATAAATCACTAGACAGCTGACAAAATGGTCGCCAGTTAAAAAAGTGTTGCCAACTTAAATTCTATGCCCATATAAAAAAAACACCCCTTAGAACTCATCAGTGGATTTCAACCTCAATTTTTTTGAAATAAGATAAATAAATAAGTTTATCTACTGATGAGTTCCTTAAGCAGAAACGAAATAAATATACTTGGATACTTATTACATTCTTAGGTGTAGTTTGCACTTGTCTGACAAATCGATGGCTTGCATTGTGGAAACTACACATAAATGTTCGTCAATGTGAAAAGTTTGCAAAAGTGTCTTCCAATAGGAGGTTTCATATTGATGTTTAAAAAATTATTATTTTTAAGCGAAATTAGTGAATGCTTATTTAATTGCAGAGAGGAGGGTATGCCCTTAATTAAAGAAAACAATATCCGGCAAATGGCTACCACGAATTTCTACGAAATTCTCCACTAGTGATTTGTAAATTTATATCGCTGTATGTCCCCGATACATTCACGAATTCCATCTTAAAAATCTTGAGTCGATTGTGATATAGACCTATGTTACACGTAGCCCCAATCAAAAAGTCTAAAGCTATTAAATCACAAAACCTCAGTGGCCTATTGTAATCGCCTCTTGGAGAAATCATTCGATCAGTAAACTTTTCTTGCAAACCAGCAATGGTATTCGTTACTTGTGTAGCACATAGCGCTATCTTGTTGAAAACAAACATTATTCAGATCAATAGCTTTCAATTCCCACCATCGTTTGTGGAATATCCAATTTTAAAGATGGACGAGATATCAACAAATTTGGATTTTCTTCAACACTATGGGCTACAACAGCAATATTTTCAGGAGTTTTTGAGCGGGTTGTATGAGTTCGATTCTTCACATGACTTATTTGTACCAATAGCTAAAATTTTTCCAGCAGTTCTACAATTTCTTGCGGAGAAGGTAATTCACGACAATCGAACAATGTTTTAGTTTTACCAACTCTGACCGCGAAATGTTCACCTCTTATGTAGAGAATTTTAATAATTGAAATGCTTTTTGGAAACATACATATGTATATCGGTTAATTTTTACTAATAGTGTACTTTTTAGTTATCATCAAGAAGTTACAATTAGGGTAAGTTATGACAACTGTCAAAATGGAACACCCTGTAGGTAACAATTTTATTTTATTTAACTTTTATGATTGTTTAGTTCAGGGAATATTCAGCCTTCGCTCGCAATCATTCACGAACACCGCTCCATGTGAGTGATATTTATTTTCCGCATAAAAAGTTACTCACGAGATCAAGTCTGGTTTATACAAGTACTTACATACATGCATACATATGTACATCCATACAATGACTATTGTAATGACATAGTAGAAGTGTGTGTTTTGTGGATGATGGATGTGTACGTAATCTGCACATACATACATCAGTAAACACTTTCTTACGGTATTTTTTTTCTTCCTTCATCATCCGAAAATATTATTTTGGCTCATGCATTTATTTTGGGGGTTTTCATATTATTTTGTGAATTTTATTTTAACCCTTTTCCAATGGATGTACATACATACATCCATACACAAGTATGTAAGTAACCATGTGCAAAACAGTTTGCACACAATTTATTAATTCATTTTTATGCAGTGTTTTACATTAATTTTATATTTTTTTCATATTTTTTAGTTGCAAGAGTACACTTACTTGTATTAGTGAATATTTACATATTTAGTTTATAGTAGTGTACTTGTAGCAAGTGTAATTTTATGAGTGTCCCTATAGTTGTAGGTTTCTAAAAAAATTTTATAGGAGTACAAACATTTTGACAAACGTATTGAAATATTTCAACGGTATCCCCGAAAAAAAAGCAAAAACTTTGTTTACTAGAATGTACTCGTACGAAAGGTAAAGTAAAATTAAAACGTTAAAATTTCTAATTCCATCCAGGCGCGAAGGCAGCTAAAATAATAAGAGAATACTAGGTCAGAGTACATACTTATAGCTCAACAATGATTTGCGGTGTCGGCTCTGGAGTCTTCTCAGATGATCCTTGCGTTTCCCTAGCGAAGTCGAACAAGACATATAGACGTTTATGGGCAATCATGTAAAAGACGAGCTGTGAAAGTTATCAGAGATCGGTGTTAGTCATATCATATTTTTTATCTTTTATTATATAGTTACATATATTGGATGTATTTTTTATGATTATTTTTTAAATTTAATTTTTTATATACATATTTCTAAATAATTAATTTAAAAAGTGTCTAAAAATATGGGATGCAGAAATTTATCGCTAGCATCGTAGGGGAGGGGGTAGTCAGGGTTGGATAGAGTTTTTTACAAAGAGGTGAGAGTGAGAGTTAACATTCATAACAAAATTAAAATGAAATTAAACCTGTTTTATATAAAAAAAAATTTCCAAAAAAAGGTGATTTCTAGTGTTCGAAAAATCGAACAGTGGAGCGAAATGTGTTAAATGAAAGTTTAATCTAATAACTCTAGTTGCTCCAAGAAAGTTTTGGGTAAACGTTCCCTGATGATCTGCATTACCAGCTAAATCCCTCAATAATCAATTTCAATGTATTTTTTAAAATAAAAATATTTTACTTAATAAGTAAAATAATAATTTGGGATTATAAGTGTGTTAACAAATGTTAAACTTAAATTGTAACAACTTTCACAAAAACACTCATTAAGACGATACAATCGTAGAACAGAATTAGTGCATTAGTTAGGCACATCTAGAAGAATCCATTTGTCATTAAAGCAACTTATCAGTAGACTTCAACCACAATTCAAAAAAGCTTATAGACAAACTCCAGTAAAATTATTGATAATGATATATATAACTAGAGTTTTAGCGCAAACAATTATAAAGCGATGTTTGTAGCAATTCGTAACCATGTATGACACATGAGCCCACCACTTCAAAACCTAAGACAAAGGAACATCTGAAGCAGCGAACTAGAATGAGAAATTCGTTTCCAAAGAAGGCGTAGACCATCATGGTGCATTATATAGGTTTTGCTGATTATTCTAAAAAAGGACAATTCAACAGCTCATACATACATCCAAAACCCAATGATTTATCTCCCTATAATATTTTATTTTCTATTTCTGCGGTTGCTAGTTATTTTAAGAAGCTTGACAGTTCTTATAGGAGATATTGAGTATCTATAGCTGGGAAAAGTGTATCGAGCTAAAAGCTTAAATTAGACGTGACATAGCCATAATGCCATAGCCATAACGAAACCGAAATTCAATTGGATTCTATGGTGAGAGTTATGGCGTTACAGCGAGTCACATATAATCAAATACAGTGTTGCCCATTAGCTTGGTTAGAACGGCTGTTTTCTATGGCTATGGGTATGTCACGTCTGATTTAACCTAAAAGCACATTATGTTAGGAAATAAATAACATGTTTGGCAAATTGGTGAGTTTTTGTGTGGGATATTAATATCTAAAATTGAAGAATTTTTATTTCTTGTCCTTTAGAATGGAGGAAATATAATGTTTATAATTTTCTTACTAAACTATACAGTCTTCTCGGCCAAAACTACACTATTTCTTTGTCCACAGCTGTGCGTATACGACTACATAAAATGCCTGGAAATAAAGACAAACACTCACATACATAAGCATACAAGTTCGTACATACATACATACATATCGTTAAATTAATACGAAAAGGCCCCAACTCATAATTTTTCGAAATCGATAGTTTTGCATATTTCGATAGACCATTACTAGATACACCTCCTATATATAAATAAAACTAATACAGCACTAAATTTGTAAAGTGTTTTTAATAAAAATTGCGTTTAAAAAAATTTTGTATCAATATTGCATTTTTTTTTATTAAGTTTTTTCCTCCTCCTGTAAACTATGAAAAACATGAGTTAGGGCCTTTTCCTATTAAGTTAACGATATGTACATATTTATGTTTGTATTTTGTATTTATCTGTCTGCATTTACAAACATCTCATGTATTCTTATTGCAAATAAAAAGCATTTTCATTATGAAACCAGCAGCTGCAACATATTTTTTTTGTATTTATTTTATTTTTAATTTTTGTTATTGTTGTAAATTTGTGCTTTTAAGGATTAATAAACAAATGCTTGATTACTTGTTGTCAATTATTTCGATTTAACAGATTTTTGTTGTTTTTTTTTTCTTTTGCATTTTGTTCAAAGTGTAATTGAATTTTTATTATTGTTTTAATCATGAGCCATGAAATTTTTTTTATCATTGTCATTTCTGCACAGTTTTTAATGATTGTGTTAATAACGTTTCTCTACTCTAGCCGGCAGCCAATCAATTGGTTCCTTTTTTTTTCTCATTCCATCTTTTGTGTTAAATTTAAGGAAATCGTAAATATTTTTTTGTTTGCTACTTTTCATGAGTTCGTGTAAACTTTAAAAAATGTCTTAAAGCATATTTAAGGGATGGTAGCGTGAGTAAGATTTCTAAAGTGGCTCATTTCAGTCATTTGTATGTTTTGTTGTGATTGTGATATTTTCAAGAGAGCTGATGTATTAAAAAATATTATAAAATTATAAAAATCTTTAACCACATAAACTTTTTTACCCGACTGCGCGGCTATCCTTTATTTGATCATATTGTGGCTTCCCAACAATTTAAAGTGCTCTTGCTGTTCATATAACAAATATATATTTTAATTTTCATTTATAATGTTTTTGTAGCACAAAATCTCACCGTCAAATTTTATGTTCAGAAAAATGTAGAATGGAATGGTAGGTATGCATGTATGTATGTCTATTTACTAGGGTATTAATTTAACTGGGTTTTTGCTTTAATCGGTTAATCGCTCGATTAATTAATCGATGTTTTCGCGTAATCAGTTAATAATCGGTTAATTTTGGTATTAACCGGTTAACCGATTAATAAAGTTTTTCCATAAATCAAGTGTTTTCAACAAATAAAAGTGCATAAGTTATTTATTAATTTGAGTTTATTAGTAAAACCAAAAACACACATAATAATTCTTAAAATAATTCGGTTAATTTTTTTTTTAAATTTCTTGTAATACTATCGATAGTTACTTCTGTTGGCGGGTCATCATCTGAGTCATAATGACAGAGCTAAGCGACGAATATTCTGCAAAAAAATTTAATTTCTGAATTTCTTGGCTCTCATTTTTGTACTGCCTCTCATTAAATCTAATCCTTAATTAAATCGTTGCCAACAGTACTATTGGCTTTTATTACATTATTAAATAGAAACTTAATAATTGCCTCCAGTTAGAGTACCAGAGTCTCTAGTTAAACTTTTTTATAGTCATGTCCAAAGATTTTGAAGTTTTACGTAAGTAAGGATCACTGAACATACTTCTTCGTTTGTATGAAAAATAATTTCTTAACACTCACCTTTTGCAAATGAGACGAAACAAATAATTATTCACACAAAAAATAAGTTATAACACTAAAAAATTTGTTACGTCGGTTAAGCGACTGAAATTAACCGGTTTAACCGTTAACCGAAAAAAGCCGATTTAAAATTAACCGATGAGTTAATCGGCTAGCAATTAAGCGATTGAATACCCTACTATTTACAGAAAAATTTCAGCTGAAAACTACTGCGATTTAGTAAGGGCTGTTTCTCGATATCGAATGGAAACTTTCGACTGAAAATGTATGCATATTGAAACAACAATAAAATGCAAAAATTTATTTTTGTTTTCTATATAAATTTTCTTTCGCTATCGTTAAACAGTCCATTAGGTCATATGCAATCATGCTGATTGCTAAGACTTTTCGTCATTCCTCATTAACGCCAATAGTGAGTGTTTGATCGTTCAACGTTGCCCATCTCTTATTTTTATAGTCTTCGCTTAAAGTCCAATTATTTCCGCAAGTCTTAAAAGTAGAACAACAAAAACACATCATGTGTGAATGCTTAAGCGAACAAAACTTTAAATTTTGTTTAGCTTTTAAAGTTTGAAAAAAAAACAAACACAACAAAGCCTTACAGGAAAACGGGAACAAAAAAATATACTTATAATAAAATTTGTTTTTGTTTTCACGTTTTTATTTTTTTTTAATTTTTTTATATTTTACAATTTAGCGGCAATGACTTCTTGAAACCGTACAAGGATACGCACACCTGCGACCTCTTTTACTTCATTTACATTTTGTTGCTGTTGTTGTTCTTTATTCAGTACTCGTTTCCCTTATTTACGAGTGTTTATATACATATTTTTCTGAAATGAAACTTACACACATGTGCAAGTTTTGCTTGTTCACTCACCATTTACGACAAATGTATTCATATCCACCATAATATTGTCGTAATTTAACATTGAAAAAAAAAACTGTGTTGTTGTATTTATTTAAATTGTTTATGAAAAAAAACATGAATATTTACTTAAGTATAATAATACGTGTGTTTTTCAATTGTTTCCCTTTAGATATTTGCAAAATTAACTCACGAAAAATGGCGATCCAAATGCAAATTTATTTTAACAGTATGGGTAATCACCTTCAGGTTCTTGTTTTGCTGGGCCAGCTGGTAACTGGGTAGCTTGTGAATTCGATAAACAGTAAAGAGTGTTGGATAGGATATTGTGTTTATCCTCACGAAAAACGAATGCTCACTTAAGCGCAGAAATTTCGAAACAAAATTCTTCGACATTTGTTCACTAATCTGAGAAAATTCAAATGTTCTCTAAAATTTCAAGGTTCGAAATTCTCTCGATAGTTTTTCGAATGTGTGACGGTAGCCGAGTGGATGTGTGTCAGCCCGTTATTGCAGATGTACCAAGTTCAATGCATAACAGTTTTTTAAGTTAAAAAAAATGAAATAAGAACACATACCTACATACTTAGGTATGTGCAATAATTGAACAGAAACAAATTTGTCGCGATAGTCTAGTGGATGTGTGTTAGTCTGTTAGAATGAAGGTATCATTGTTCAAATCCTGCAGCGTAAGTTAATGTATTAAAAAATAGTAATAAGTAAGTTAAAATAAATAAATAAATAAACCCAGGTAAAAAAATTATATATGGTCCATATATTTTTAATATATGAATGTATATAACTATATATGAATATGTATGAATTCATGTATGGAAATATATGGGATTATACATGGCAAAACTATTATATATGAACTAATATATGGACTAATATATGAAATGTATTATAACATATGAGCTCATATATGAAAATTTAATTATGAAGCTCTTCATATGTGGATCCATATATAAAAATAAGATTTTATATATGGAGCCATATAAGAATGTATGCATACATGATATCTCACATTAAATCGTTTTTGCAATCAAAAAAGCTTGGAATTTTATCACTGCTGAATTGGAAACCCATTGGGAAAGTACATACGGTATGCAAACTTTATATGCGTACCCTCAACGTTTAAAAAATAAAAACTTTTTGTTACAAAAAAACCATTCTTGTATGATTTTATACATTGTGGCCCCATTTAATATATCAAATAATCAAAAGGATAATCCAGTCATTAATTTTATAGAAAATAACAAAATTCTCTAGATAAGAAACAAAGTTCATATTACTGTATTGAAAACTATTGTTAGAGGGATTATTTTTTCTTTTATAATTAATTCAATTAGTTTTTAATCTGATTTCTTAAGCTAAATGTTATGTACGAATATAATTTATGTGTTTTTTAAATAATTGATTCAACTTTTGATGAATGAAATGACTTTTAGTTCGTTTTGAATTATTTGTCCAAACAAATGTTTCATTAAATACAACCTCTCCCTCCAGTCTAAAAAAATTAAATTTTAGTAATTTAATTTAATGCACAGCAGTGAGCTTTTGTGAATCAAGATTGTATGAATATGAACTTTGCATACTGTGGAGGGAATTTACACATACATGTATGAAAATGTATGAATATATATAATCATAAATGCGCATATACCCTAATTTTTCGGATCCGAACCATATATGGGATATCATATATGCTCCATACATATTTTTTCAGCTGGGAAATAAAAAATTTAAATTACATTTTTGCTTTTTCTGCTGACTTTTTGGGATATCGAAATTAGTTCGATATTCTCTCACTTTTGATATTCTTAGCGAAACTTCGATATCAACCGATTTGTCCTAATCCTGGGAGATATGACAGTAGTTAAAACTCATTTTGTAAGTACGAAAAAAATAAAAATTGACGAACTATGTATGTATGTACATAAAAATGGGTATCATTCGACAGGTATTTTATGATTTTTCATTTCGAATGACCATTTAGGATTTATAACGGTTCAAAGTTGGTTGCAGTTGGGTTTTTTGATTTTTCAAAACAAGCGTTACGTAATATAAAAGAAGAAGACATAAAAGAACACTTTCATTGTTAATTTTTCAATTACCAAGCGAAGTTTCTTAAACATAGATTCAGTAATATTTGTTTACCTTATTATCTGTTGGAATATACGAAACTTGTTGAGCAACATTAATTTTTCCTGGCGAAAACGAAAATTCTTTGTTCAAGAGTGTAGCATTTTATGATGAAAATTTCCAAACTTTTTACTAAATAATTGTGAAAGGATGAGACAGTTCACTTCATTATTTGACTGCCAATTTACCTCCTAACTTTAAATTTGCCCACCATTTATATTATTTTTTAACATTGGGCAATTTATTGAATATTGTGGAGAACAAAACAACAATAATGCATTAAACACATTCACCACAGCAGGCTACACGAGCACTTAACTTCTATTTTGGAGACACCTGCAGCACCAACTGCACCTCATACTTAAGTATACATACATAGTTCAGTATTACCACCTTCAAATATTTCGCATTTATAAAAATTAAAATACTCGTTGTTCAATAAGTACTTATTTGACCTAAAATTATAAAAATGAATCAATTTATGCTTTACATCAATTTTTGGATATTGTTTATGTTAAATAATGTGAAATAATTGTGCAATTCAATATTTTGTATTGTACTGGCAACACTGAGTTTTCTCATTGTGGCCAAAGATGTGTATTCTATCCTTGACATTTGGTAGTCGGTAGCTTGCTGTGGTGAATGTGTTTAATGCTTAACAATGGTAATAAATTAATCAATAATATTGTATAGTCTAGGGGTACCTTTAGCGAGTAACAGAATAGGTGGGCAGGTTTCATTAAAATAACATTCATATCTTTGGAATCACTAAGTAGTCTGTATAGTACATTTTAAAGATTTCGTTGAAGAATCTCTATTATCATTATAACAACCCAGCAAACAATTTTAAAAAAGGCAATCGTGCTGGTAATTAAGCATTTTTGGTGGAAGCTCTCCCCTACTGGATTACCATCTTAATGATTTTAACAACTAAAATAATCGATTTTTAAAAAGTACTTAAATTTTTATTTGGCAACTTGTTCACGCAATCTATTTAATTAAAGAAAAAAATCATTCTTCTCATTTAGCAACTTGTACATAATTTTTTTTAAATTTTAGGTAATGTGATTTGTAACCGAGTAATGAAATTTGGCAATCAGAAAAGTAAGTCATTATAGGGCAAGTAGTTTTGATGGTAAAGTGTAATTTTTTTGCTGGCCAATGAAGTCAACAGACACTTCATTCCTTTGCGGACGATTAAAGGAATAATTGCAACATGAATAACATTAAAAATTAAAATTTTCTACCTCAAATTCTATATACGGATTAGGGATCCCAATCGGGATCGAGTTTTGGAAATCCTGGGATCCCAGGCATTTTCGGGATTCCGGGATTTTCGGGATCTAACATTTGTTGCTGACAACCATAACTAAATATGAAAATTTGTTTTCGTTTTCAATATACATTTTTTTGTATGGACTTTTGAAAACGAAACTAAAATAACAAAATTTTTCAACAACATACTCCGCATTATTCGTTAAATATTTCTTAGGTTTGCGTCAACCCGACAACAAAAAGTTTGAACTTGCCTTGTATTGTATTCTACTTCAATTGTAAGGAGTTGTCAAAAGTACTCAATTGTTACCGAAAAGTAGATGAGTGCTAATTATTTATAGCGTTGAGTAGTCAACATACAGATACTTATTCACTGCAATTATGAATAAATTTCCGCAAGAAATGTATCCCTTTTCAAATTAAATTTGTTTGCTTTTCCCAATTATTTGCTACTGTTTGAAATTATTATCCGGAAAAAATTTATCGTGGAATTTTATTCATAATTGCTCTCATGATATAGAATAAGACGGTATAAGCTTGTCAAGCTTATGAATTTTCCAAATTTTATTTCCCTTCCAAAGCTCATATGCTTAGTTTTGTTTTCAAAATAATTCTTAGTTGTATATTGTAGCAACTTTGATGAAAATAACTTTAAGAAAGTATTAGTTACTTTATTTTGCTCTTGTTGTTAATTTATAAGAAATATGTCACGAGTAGTCATTAAATTGTTAGAACTGAACGTATAAAATTTTATGGGACTTTTAAATGTTATAAAAAAATACTATAAAATTGTCGAAAATTTTAATTTATAAATGGTTTTTTATACAAAAATTTTTAAGCAATCCCGAAAAAGAAATCCCGGGATTGAATTTTACAAATCCCGGAAGTCGGGATTTACCAAATCCCGAAAGTCCCATGATTTCGGTATTCGGAATTTCCCGTTTAACATCCTTAATGCGGATATATTTTCTATATTCTCCTTTTCCTCGAAATATCCTACTTTTGAAGAAACACAGATTATTTTTAAATACACACTTACAACTGCAAATTTTTTAAATTTTTTTTCTTATTTTTTATTTTTTTTTTTAAAGACCCAATTCACTGAAATTTTTAATGTCTTTACATACAAAAAAAGACATTGTCTTCATTAATTGTCAGACAAGCTAATAGGGCAGCCAGGGTAGACATTTACATACATATGCATGCATGTATGTATAATAATATTGGGTAGATCAAAAACAGCAAATTGTTTACGAAAAATAAACAAATAAATTCATTCATAAAATTTAAAACAAAAAAACAAGAAGTCAAGATGTAGATTTTGCCGCATGTGTTTGTTTGTGCTCGAATTCGACAAATGAGAAAATGTACGGCTGCATGAGTGTAAAAGTAACATTAAAATGTATGTTACAAGGTGAAGGTGAAATATGATTACAACAGAGGGCAGGCAGGCAGACAGAGGCAGACAGAGGCCTGCCAAGAAATTCATTATTGTTTTCCTTTCTGTTTTTAAGTCAAAATTATATTGTGCGTGTTGTTCCAAATTCGTATACAAATTGGGGCAGTAAAAGGGGGGCCGAAAATGACGTTTACATTGTGATTTGTTATTTGCAAATTTGTAGAAACATACATATGTATAAGAAAATTTATTTAAATGCTTATTTAATATTAGCATAAAGTAGCTTACATATGACAAATATTGTATATACATTTGACAAACATTGTATAAACATAAGTATATTTTATATACTCGTACATATAATGTATATATATTCTTAAATTGTTTGAATATTTACATATACATATATCATAAGTTTATGTGTTGAAAATACCGGTAAGAACCAATTATAAACTAAAAAAAATTACTGAATATCCTGTAAACTTATTTACATATGGGTAATTCCAATGTGCCGGGTGTGACCGGGTGTGACCGTTATATTCACATTTATTTATTATAATTAAAAAATAAGCACAGATGTCATTATGATAGGTTTTTAAGGATTCCGTGCACTAAAGGTGAAAAGGTTTTCGTTACTCAGACAAAATTATTCCGAAAATATTTTCAAACAAACGTTTGTTTGTTTGCCTAGTTCATACAATTAATATAAAGTAACATTTCTAACAAAATTCTTGAGTGACGATTTCTGTTCCAATATAAAAGTTGCATACTTTACAGTAGGAATGGGCAAAAAATATCAATATATCGAAATATCGATATTTGAGAAAATATATATCGATATAAATCGCCGATATTTCAAAAACCGATATATCGATACATCGATTCTTATTTACGAGTATCGGGTTTCGATATTTTTAAGAGCTCTATACATTTTAGCCGTTCTTTTGACTCTAGGATATATAAGAAATTTCATAATAATTTTAATTATTAACTAATTTAATTGTAAAATTTGGTTTGTGTGGGTACAAGCCTAAAGTCAGAATTAGTTTTTACTTTATGTTAGGAATCAGCTTATTCTTTTTTGTGTATAGAAATCTTATACAAGCTGTTAGGTTTTCTCTTTCGTTCTGTTCTGTTTTGCTTCAACCTGTGAAAATCAAAAAAGTGTTAAGTAATTGTGACAGCATAAATAATATAAAAACATTTCGAAATAAACTGTGAGTATGCTTTAAGAATTTAAAAAATTCTATTTTTACCAGAAAAATATAAAACTATATTGAAACATATCAATGGACGATGCAAAATTCATCACTTTAGTGCAAAATTTATTACAGAAAAAGTAACGATTGAAACATAGAAACAGAACGGCAACAGAAAGTAAAGACTAATGAAGCCTTAAGGATCTACAGTAGGTTACGTGTGACTTAATATATGTAGTTCTTTTGTATTAAAATTCGTAAAGTGACTAATTGTGCGAGGATATATCTCGCATTCCGCAACGATGAACTTTGAAATGTTCAACAATGGGCATTCATAAAACAATGATTAAGAGCCTTGTTTAAAAAATTTATTACGGCCTTTTAAGGGCTTAATAAGCAAACTTTTTTATGAAAATCTGTTTGAAAAACTCTTTGTAAAGCCTCAATAATTTTTATAAATAGGGCTGTTAATATCTAAAGAAATCCCTAACCAAAAATTAAGTTCGAAAATTATGCCGCTGAAACTTTTTTGCCGGTTATGGCACGATATTTTAGTATCTGTATTTATTTTAAATTTTAAATATTTTTGCAGCATTTGTAGGCAAAAATTTCGATGTATTGAAATATCGATGTTTTAAAAAAATATACATCGATACTCTTCAAAAACATCCATACGATATATATCGATAAAATTTTTTCATTTACGCATCTCTACTTTACAGAACAGTTATTTGTTTCTTTCTTTGCGCTTTATTTTCATTAATAAATTTTATTGAATCAGACAATTAATTTGTTAATATGTAAAATCAGGGTTTTTGTAAATAAATTATTACAAAATTTTGCATTTGAATTTAAAAATTTCTTTGTAAGACTTAAATTGAAAAAAAATAATATTTGATTCACAAAATTTTGTGTTTGAAATGGAAAATTAGTTTTTGCTGTGTACGGTGGCCATCCGTCTGTCTGTCCCAAGCTGTTGTCTAAAGAGCCCTAAGAGCTACGGACTTATAATAATTCTGGGGGGCAACAGTAATTCTACGCCTATGATTTCCAGAAATAACGGTTCTTGTTAATGATAAGAAAGGGAATAAAAGAAAAAGCAAAATAAAAACCAAACATACAAAGAGGCAGAGCAAAATGTTCAGTCTATGTTCATTCCAAATTATTTCCAAATTGATATGCATATCTACATAAATATAAATATAAATTTAATTATTATTGTTTGAACTTTATTTGTTTCTTTATTTAGGACTCGATTAGGCTAAAGTTCGTATCGCTCTGTAAGCCAAATTACATGTGGTAATTATTAATGAACGAATAACACCGAAGTTAATTGTAAATATTCTGACAAACACGTAGCAGAACTGAACAACTAGCTGTTTTCGAAGAACACTAAATCTTCATCATCAGCGTTCTTTTGTGGTCCACTGTCTGTGGTGTCAGTTGATATGGATTTCTGCTTTATATACTCAGATTTTCATTGCAAATGGAATATGTGAATTATATTGATTCATCGAATCATAGATACGGAGAAAAATGTTTATTTAATTTTATTTCTCCATACTTGTCATTCTGTTGTGTGTGGTCATCATCAACGATTTTTGTTAGAAAAAAAATAATTACATCACATATATGTATATAAGTTTTATTCCAGTATTAGGTCCTTTTTTTTGAAAATTGATAACAAAATTTATTAATATATCGATATTTCGCTGAAACGTTGTGCAGCTTTTTCAGGGAATAATTTTCTGAAGAAGCTACACAACGTTGCAGCGAAGTATCGATATATTAGTAAATTTTGTTACCAATTTTTAAAAAAGGACCTAAAGCTGAAATAAAACGTATACTTATATATTAATTAAAAAGGTAAAATGAATTATTATAATAATTATATAAATTGTATTTTTCCTGTGTAGGGTAGTTTTGCGTGGAATTGCCCATATGTTATACGAAACCGAAGCCAGGCATCCGCATAAACTTTTGCACTTTGTGTAACAATGTATGTATGTATATAAGAACACATACATATACATACATACACACATACATATGATATGCTACACAACAACAACAACAAATTATCATTGCCGAAGGTAAATGGTGGCATTTTATATGAATATGTACGTGAATTTTTCAAAATCACATTATTCTTGTTGTTGTTGTGTTGTTGTTTGCTTATTTCCGTTAGTTGCAAGTACTGCAATATATTCCTGCGCTAATGCAAGGGTTGAAATATATTGGCAAACATAAAAATAACCAAACACATACACAATTGCAACTCCTACTAGTCCCTGGCAAAAGGAAAAAAAACACATTTATGCAAACAAAAAATTTTACGAATGGTGAACAAATACACCAGATTGAGTCTCGCAGACAATTTCGTTGTCACGAACAACAGAAAGTTTTTAATAATATTATGAACATAAATGATTGCATCCATTATCACGATCGAAATAATTGATCGGACGATAACGTGGTTTCTGTAATTTGTGAGAAGTGTTCAATTCGAAAAATATGTTATGAATTATTGTCAAGAATTCATGAAAGCAAAAAATGGAAGATTAGAGGAAATAAGTCTAGTTTTCCTACCTGCAACTTTAGGATATATGTAATACCTTTCAGCTACAAAGCGTGAGTATTGTTCCTAAACTTGTAACAACTTTACTATAACGTTTTCTGTCTTACAAAATTGTACATATGAAGCCAAGTCGAATAGCGTGGCATCAACAGTGTTAGCAATTGGAAAAATCCGATTATAACAGAGCGTTACAAAGTGAAGTTGGCTGTTCAAAACGTTTTTTTCTTTTGTTATTTTTAAAAACAATCTAACGGCTTTAAGGGGCCCATACACTACAACAGCATGAATGCGCTATGAAGTGAAGTGTTTGTGCAGGCGGTTTGATCATGTACTCGTATGGGCGTTTTGTGTGATTGTACGGTTCGCTGTAGCGATGTCAAGTAGAGTTTAATATCTTGCTGATGGTACCAGCTTGCTGGTGTAGTATATCTTGAAATTAGCTCAGTTGAGAAAAGTATAATTTTAGCGCATTTAGGAGCAGTGCACTTCTTTAGGTTTGTCTGTAGGGCAGAAGTTTGTTGAAGCTGATGATGAAAATGCAACTGACTTCTCAGACATCATATTGTTCCGTTCTTCAGGTGTTTGTCATTTTAATTACAATTGCCTTTGAAGCAAACTAATTCACTTGTTTGTAATTTGACAGACTCAAAATGTAATGCTTGTTTTTTTAAATTGAATTGAAAGAAACAAAAATAAATATGTAAAGAAATTAAAAACTTTTATGTTATTTAGTAAAGTAAGTTTTTTCGTCTTACTCTTTCTATTTTCCTTAGAATGATAACAATCTTTTCGACTGGAGAAGTTCTCATATTCGTTACGGAAATGAATACAATTTCTCTAAACGTTGAGTAAAAAGAATTAAAAGCAGTAAAATATGACTACACGAAAGAGTTATTTTTTTATGATTCAACAGATGAGAATGAATGAAATTATAACTTTTAATTAATATGTGGCGCTTTTCTCGAAATAATTACCCTTCCATCCGATATAAAATTCGATGTGAGAAAAAGTAATAAATAATAATTTAAAAAAAAAAAATTGGAATTCACCTCAAAAATAGACATTTAAAATAAAAAATATTACCTAGTTAGTAACTGCCAAATAAAATATCATGAATTATAAATGAATGTACATATGTATGTATGTGTGCTGTTCAAAGTCGATGCCAAGGAAGTTGGTAGTAGATAAGTCTAATAATATGCAAATACATATGCATATGTATATCTAGCATTCTTTGTACAAACTTCGAACAACACTGTAGTTATTTCACACACATACTTATTGAATTTATTCTTGCACTGGCACCAAATTATATTTTTAACTTTCTACTGTTTATTTACGAGGGCCCGTGACTTTTTTAATCAAACAAAAATCTAGCGAAGAGGGAGCTGTTCGAAGCCAAGGAAACAGCATCCGCGTGCAGCCCTGCATTGCACTATAGGACTTTTTCACCTTTTTTTAGCCAAAACTAAAAAAATACTATAATAGCAGTAGTCGGTGTTTGATGCAAATTGTCTTGTATATGTGAAGGTGCAAAATAACGGACTTTTTAGATTATTTCGTTATTGGATTTTGAATACACCGAATACCGCCAATATGTTTTCCATGCGGTTTGCAAATGAGTTAACAACCAGGTACTGTATGCAGTGAATACAGTGCAAATTTCATAAAAAGGTTTCAGATTTAATTCTAAAATTTAATAAATGTCAAATAATGTCGAAAGTGAGTAGTTTTTTTTGTGTAAAACAAAATTTTGTTGAATTCGTGTATTATTACTGTCGATTAAATCGAAATTATTGAAGTGACATTTACTTTGGGGCCACACGTTTAATTTGTGCCTTTCAATTCCATTCCACAGTCAAACTCTTTAAATTGAAAACTAGATTGCTTTCAAATTCACCTTTCCATTTATTTTATTAATTTTTTTTAACTTTCAATTTGAACAGCTGGTCACAGCACACATTGATTGAAGTTACAAATTTTAATTGTTTTTTCGTCGGTGGCATTTAAAAAATGAAATTGACGATCAATTTGTATCCCAGCTATCAATTTCAAGGAATTTGGAAGTGTGGCTGCAGCGTAGCGCAAACTAGTAGAACTATAAAGTATTTTTTCATTTGGACTTAAAAAATTATCGCACATGATTGCAATAACACCATCACTGTTTTTAAGCACAAACTTTAAATATTTCAGCTGCAAATATTTGCAATTTAAAAACAAATATTTTTGCTCGGTAACTTAAACGAAATATTTTCTATACGGCTAAGAAATCAAAAATCATTTTGTTTTCTTAAATCCAGTTAAAAACAAATTTTTTTAATTCATGCTTAAACAAAGTTTAAAAGTTTAAAAAAGGTGTATTTAAAAACTGTTAGGCGTGAGTGAAAAAGTATTTTTTTCTTTATCATAAAAACAATAACAAAAAAAATTTTTCGACAGTTTTAATTTTCTATCACTTTATCAATTGTTTTGTGAGTGATTTCAAATAACGATAATAATAAAAATTTATAGTTTTTGAAAATTAAAAAATTTAATATAATGCTAAAGAGGAGTGTTTTGTTAGTATAAGTTAAAAATTTAACACGCGTGAGTGCACGTGAACGTGAGTAATAAAATTTTTTTTCGTAGGAATAAGTGATTAAATCATTAAAGATATTTAGAGGGAGGCTTCTGAAGTTTGATTCCAAGAAATCACACGTTTGGCTGTTATTAATTCTGCCCACAAAATGGTTAAAATTTCCTATAGTGACTTGTCCTGGTGGAAAAGAAATTTACCCTAAATGCCTCATTAAAACGATTCAAAAAGTTGGCGTTATATTCGTCATTGACAGTTTTATCTTTTTGAAGGTAGTCAATGTGGATTATACCTTGTGTATTCCGAAAAGAAAATGGTAATTGATTGACAAATCCATCTAGGCCTTTTTTTGGTGCCGGTTCCCCGCAAAAAACCAACTGTTTTGTATGCTGTTGGGTCTTTGCTTTTATGGTTGATCCGTTCACGTTTACGAAACGGTGCAAAACACTCATCCAGTATCGATTGTACTATCGATAGTTTTAAAATATAGAAAATAAATAGGAAAACATATCGATAACGATATTATTTAAAATGCAGTTATGAAAACTTGAGGTGTCTTAAAGTTTTTTAACTGACATCAAAATTACGCTCATATATACATACATACATATGTATTAAAATAAACATAAAAAAATAATGTGTAAAAAAATAATTGTAACCTGATAAAAAAAATTACTTATATTTTTCTTTCTCAAGTACAAACATTAAGTCGATAGTAATATCGATAGCTAACATTAAACTATAGATAGATATCGATAGTGAAAAATATCGGTGGTATCCCAGCACTAGTCAATTGTGAGCAAACGCGGTCACAGAATATATACAGAAGCTAAAAAGTGACCGATAAAAAAGCTGAAATCAGGTTTTTTTGAATTCCTGGAAAAAAGGCAAATATGGTGTATTTGTTATTGTAGTGTATTAGTACTTTCCAATTGCAATATCTAATAAAACACCTTGAAATCTTATTGCACTAGAAAGAAGAATCAAAACAAAACAGCCGACAAAATTTCAGAGAGAGAGAGAGAGAGAGAGACAAGTAAACAAAATACATTTATCTTCCATCTTTGTATACTTTGTGACAGTTACGCACCCAGCTTAAGGAAGGTTTCGTAAAAGTTTAAAGGATGAGTTACGATTTTTTTTAAGAACAAACACAACCCGCAAAGCGATTAGCTTGTCTGCGGAAAACATCCAGCGTCTATGGTGGGAATAGAACCCACGATTGCGTTGAACTAAGACGTTAGCATCGCTACCACTCAGCCACAGGGGCTTCCTCAAACCCAACTGGTCATACAAAAGTGTACTTCGATTCCGTAACTTTTTGCGAAACGAAACTCGTAATATTTATCGTCATAGTTATTCGTTTGCGGTAACGATAATGTGATTCTGTAATTTATTTTTTACGATAGTCTCCAGCTTTATCTTACTCACCATTTAATTCAATATTATTTGGTATCTCCGTATAGAAAATGTAAAAAGGAGCAAAAAGCACAAAGAACGATTAAGAAAAACTCAATGAATTTGAGCTCGTGACTTTATTTTATTTTCCTTCAACCCACAGCGCAAATATCGTTAGAATATGTTACTGAATAACAAAGTCGATAAATTTTCGTTATATTTATTATAGGAATACAATTATCATCATGGAAGTTGCTGCATCCAGTAGTGCGATTCAGTATCTTTTAATGATCCGACAATCGCAATTTTTGTCTATACATTTTGTCGCTTAAAATAGCGATTTTGTGATTCTGAAACTTATTTTTAACAACAGGCCGCTGCTGATATTTTCTGTTGATTTTTGTCGATAAAATTAACAACACATAAATTACTGTCGCTTAAATAACGACACAGCTGACATTAACCAGCAGTGAATATCGTTAAAAATTTTACTGAATAGCAAATTCGATAAATTTTCGTTACAATTATTTTAACAATGCGATTATCGTTAAAAAAGTTAGTGAATGTCACTAACTAGGTGTGGAGACCTCAACTGGGCGTCTATAAAGTCCGGCAATAAATTTATCGGCAATGTCATCAGTAAAAAAATAACACAATCTGTTCTTTGGCATTGCCAGACTCAAACCATTTGACAAAAATTGTCAATTATCAATCGTTTGTGCTTAAGTTAAATGTAAAAACTGAAAATATAGATTATTATGGACCATAAAAAAGCAATTGCAATTATTTGATTATATTTTTGCAATTTCCCTTTCTCTTCTATATATATATATCTTCTAGAAGATACTAAGACAACAAGTCCAAAACAAATAATATTTTAAATGATCATAGGGAATGGCTGTAAAATTGTGTACTATATGTAGGATATGAATAAAATAACGCATAAATACAAACATCCATATGATTTTTTTTCTTCCCATGCATATACTTTGTTTGCGGGACATAATCATGCAACTACTCGAGCGTGTATTAACCCTTTTTTCGACGCCGTTCACTGGCAGCTACACACATACATATGAGTATAAGAAAAACTCAACGAATATGAGAAACGCATCAACTTTTTGCATATTTAATGTGTTCATTTTAATATGCTGCAGTTGCTGGTGCAGTTACTGCTGTTTGTAAACTCTAACTATAATTTTAACTGCATGCACCTCAGCAATTTGAAAAATAAAAAATAAAAATGTTGCTGCTAATGGCTGCACAGAACTAACTAACATTCATGTAAACATACAATACATATAAATATGTACATATGTACATACATACATACATATATATGTATGTAGGTACATACGCACACATAAATAAAATTTTCTACTTACACCTAAATATATTACGGTTTTATTTTCCCTCATTTTTTTTTGTTCTTCTCGTTTGTTGTTGCTGCTTAAATAGGTTTATAGTATGTTGTTTGTTGCAACAGTGCATATTGTACGTGCAACCGTACTAAGTTACACATGTGCATACATAAATGCATTATGTGCCTGCCTTTCCTTTACTAAGGCAGTAGAAATGTTTGAACGAATGAGTGTGTGAGTGGTGCATCGTGTCAGTATGGTACTGTCATAAGGATTCAAGTTCTTTTTTATTTCTTTTTTTTTTTTTTGAGAGTGCAACATCAAACAAAGCAACATGGAACAGAGCTTGCTACCATTTTATATTTTATCCCTTAAATTTTAATGCACTTCATGCTCGTTTTCTTTTCATTTAATACGTGTGCGGGTATTTGGAGCTTTTGTTTGTGTTGTTGCATAAAAATGAAAGAATTGCATTTTTCCACTTAGAAATTTTATGCAAAAAAAAAAAAAATAGAAGCAAATCAAAGTATAAACGTAAATGGGAAAAATGGTGCTAAGTGTGCTAAATAACTTTTATTAAGCACGCATAAAGAATAACTTTTAATCAGTTATGATGTATTTGTAAGCATCTTGCTAAATGGCCTAGATACAGGGTAAATGGGTAATTAAGGGCAAATGAGTTCTATTAACCAAGCAGTTCCTCATATCTAGATACAAATTTATTATTATTACTATCCAAGTTCCCAGGTGGAACCTAGGGCCACTAGAAGTAGGTGTTGGTCTTACTTTCTTACATCTGCGCCTCTCTTTACACATAAACCCTGCAGGGAAACTCTCCATTTTTTGCTGGTTGCAATATGATCGCTCTGAGATATCCATGTGGCTTTATGTATTCGCTTGTATGGGATTAACTTTCCCTTATCCCACCAAAGAGCACTGTGGGACGTAAACGTTCCTGCGGTTGATTTCAGAAGTTTATATTGATATACGGATAGATCCAAAACAGAAGACGGAGTTGGTGCTGGAGGTGTTGGGTCCAATGTAAAAATTTCTTTGCCCATGTGCAAATGGCCTACGGTATTTCAGGCGGAGATACAGGCAATCACCAAATGTGCAGACATTAATTTAAAAAGGGGCATTAGAGGCGCGCATATAGCTCTCTTTTCTGATAGTCAGGCAGCTCTTAAGTCCGTCCCTCCCTTCATGGGAACTCCGTTCCAGGCTGGTTTTAGAATACTGTAACTTATTACAAAAGCTCTCTATACAGAACAAGGTTTCCATTTACGGTATACCTGGACACAGCGATCATCCGGGGAATGAGGAAGCGGATGAACTGACCAGAAGGGCCTCCGTTATTCCGTTTATGAGGCCAGAGCTGTTTTGTGGCACAAGTCGAGCGTTTTTAACATCCCTGATCAAAGGAGATGACATTTCGACCGCTAAGAAAATGTGGCTGACTTCTTCTGGTCGACGGCAGGCCAAGCATAAAATTCATATAATGGCATCCTGTACTCCAACAGGATTAATTTAAGGCTTGCTACTGGTTTTCTTTCTGATAACTTTTGACTGAACTATCCTTTATGGAAAAGTAACCAAGTTCGTTCACCCTTGTGTCGTTTATGCTTAGAAGATGACGAGACGGCACATATTCTTTGCCATTGTATCGTCTTATGTAATAGTGGAAGACATGTTCTTCATTCTGAGTTTCTGTCTTCACATGATAATAGGCGGGTTTCTGCAATATCTTTGCTAACTTTCATAGTAAAGTCATACTAGAGATTGATATAACTTAATTTACAGATCTGTGGCACAAAAGATCCATCAGGTGTGTCAGTGCCGGTCTTTGGACCAGATCTTCCCCCTATTATATTCTACCACGAGCCCGTTAGTAGCTCACGTTTCCGTGAATTTAGTACCGTTATCATTATTAATCATTCTTTATTCTTGTCTTCCCATTACAGATTCGAGATTTTTGTTGTCACTCTCGACCTGAGCGAAGAAATTTGCCCTTTAATATATTTATGTGTCCCCTCTGAATAGAGTCCAAGACCTATGTCATCTGACCTTACTAGAACTCTTTCTTATCAAATTTATCAGCGTTCTCCGTCGGAGCATAACATTGCTCCATAGAAGGGTGCCTGTCTGGCGATTTGTGTGAGGTTTTCAATCAACTAGAGCTTCTTTGGCACCTTTGGATAAAAGAAGAAAAACTTTTCCTCTTACATCTTATGGCAACACTGGACTAGACTTGATAGTTTACCCGATTTTATTAATGCGACTCTATCGGTCGATGTCCGTTTGCTGCAGTCTGGTAATCTAGTCTCACACAGGCCAAGGATGGTAGGGTGAAGTAACATTCAGGGAATGAATGCCCATTAATATTACTAGGTGTTAACTTCTTTAGGAAAGTCAGATGCCGAAGGAAGAGATAAAAGAAAGTTTCCCTTTTTTACAACTCTGTTTTTAAAACGTTTTTGGTAATGCACTGTTGCAGCGCCTCTGGTGTTAAATGAGGCGTATTAAATTTTTTTGAAGCTGTGCTTAGTAGCCATTTTATTGGTTACTTTACTTCGCTGATGATTCTGCTAGGCAACGAATGAGGGCGCTCTGATGTTATATTAGGATTAGTATCTACTGAAGTCGGTATAGTTCAGTGGCCCGTGAATATGCCTTCATCAGAAATGCGTAGTGTTGTTATTTAATGACTGTTTTATAGCCAACGTGCGAGCTACTTCAAGCAACGCCATCCCAAGGTTCGGAAGGGTGGCGCTTAAAGCGCACCTTTATTGGAAGACCCAGTTGGGTCCATTGTGATTACAGTTCATAAACTGGAGAACAGAAGTTTGGTGCACCTGTTGTCGTTCGGGGAGCCATATGATTTCACTTATACTACTCATATTTGAGAGAAGTCTCCCTACTGCCCACTTGGTGACACTTCATACAGGGGTTACAGCTTAACCCCAAGCACCGCACGTTTTTCAAAATAATATAACAATTGGCTTGATAGTTTTTAGGTTGGAGAAACTCTCATTGGCGTAGCTAAATATTTTTCCATTAGGACTGGTAATTTTCATGAATAATTTTAAAAACATTAAGATGGCCCCGTCCAGCAATTCTCAGTGATATACTGCTTTAATGTCCTACTTTTCGTTATAACCGAACTCTACTGTAAAAAAATAATAAATTTCATGCAAAGTATATTTAATGGATTTCAATTTAAAACTCTCTAGCCTTTTAAAGACAACCGCTACAAAGAGGACTTATTCATACTACATAAATACATACCCAGCAAAAAATTTAAAAAAAGGTAATCTTGTTTGGAATTAAGCATTTTTGGTGGAAGTTCTTCCCTACTGTATTACCAACTGAATGATTTTAATAAGGTGTAAGACTAAAATAATCGATTCTTGAGAAGTACTTACTTTTTTGTTTGGAAACTTGTTCACCTAATTTATTTAATCTAAAAAAACCATTCTCCTCATTTAGCAACTTGTATATAATTTTTTTTTTAAATTTTTAGGTAATGTGATTTGTAAGCGAGTAATGAAATTTGGCAATCAAAAAAGTAAGTCATTATATGGCAAGTAGTTCTGATGGTAATGTGTAATTTTTTGCTGGGTATTTCTTTATTTTTATTTTTTGTACCATAACAACTCATTTTTTATGTTGCTTTAACAACATGTGTGAATAAAGCTCATAAATATGTACATAAATAGATTTGCATGGGAGTGTGTATAGATGCGTATGTGTGTACTTATGCGCATACATAAACAGCTAAAATGAAAAGTTTCGTTCGATAGTTCACATCCAGAACAAAAATAATGAAGATGTCGCAAGAATAAGTTCGTTCGACAATTTGCATTGAAAACAAAAAATCATTGCCGAATAGAATATTGAACAATGTTTTCAAATACAAAAGGATTTTCGTTTAAAATATTCTTAACATCCTTACATTAACCTGTCTAGTGAAGTTTGAAGCCTCTCAATGATATAGTATTCCATATATGCGATAATTAATAATTGATTTGTATGGGAGGTATGGTTCCCCTGCTTCATCGAATATTTGTGAAAATGGGACCACTTGTGAAGTATACCATTCATTTCATATAAGAAAAGAATTTTTAAAATCACTTCACAAATGGCGGAGAAGTCGGTGAACTTATAAAAAAATACATACATGACGAATGTAATTATAACCACCCTTCTTTTTTGAAGTCTAATAATAATATGTTTCAATTTTAAAACTATATTGATTTAATGTAATTTACAAAATAAATACAAACTACATTAATTCAAAGTTGAAAATTATTGATTTAATGTATTATAATAAAATAATATAATAAAATTATTGAATTAATATGAGGTGTTCTTATTTTTAATTATCAGCTTTTCCCTGAGCGTGTGCAAGTATATTCTTATTTTCAAAAAACCGTAAGGACTAAAAGTTGTAAATGGGTTTGGTCAGTCAGTAGTCACCACTTTTCTATTAAAGATTGGTATCTTTCTAAGGCAAATTATCTTTTATCAGGTGAGTTTCTTCGACAGATTCAACTGCCGATGATGTCTGACTTTTAACCGTCAAGACAACTATCTGAATATACTTACTATTATACTAACTATAAGTCGAAACTTAAAATGCTTACAGAGGATAATTTCGCAGGAGGAGGGCACAAAACCTAACCGACCTGACGTATAGTTACTTAAACAAAATTGCTTAAGTGAGTAGCTTGCTTTCTTACGACCATAGATCATTGGAGATCATTGGCAGAACTTAAACTGGCCGTACATACTGCGACCATGAACACAACAGGAGACCAACGTTTGGCTTTAATAATCATTGACCTCAAATTAGGGATGGGCAAATGAAAAAATGTATCGATATATGTCGTATCTATATTTTTTAACAGTATCGATATATAGTTTTTTAAAACATCGATATTTCGATAGATCGATATTTTCACTGAGCATCCATTTAACAATAATATTTGAAGAAATCGCTAACAACTAACTTATAACTTAATGAACTCCATGAGTGGAGAACACCCAAATTGATATTGATATCGAAAAAGAAATAAATTTATTCATAAATCTGTGTGTTTAATTTGTATTATAAGATAATTTTAAGAAATTTAATACAAAAGAACTACATATGTTGAGTTAGATGTAGCCTACTGTAGCTCCTTAAGGATTCATTAGTCTTTACTTTCTGTTGCTGTTCTGTTCTGTGCCGTACTGTTTCTTAATTTTAATAATTACTTATTATAATAAACTAGCAGCAGTTTCTGACCAGAACGGTCACAGAGTTTTGCATCGTTCACTGTTATGTCTCAAAAACGGCTAAAATTTATAGATCTCTTTAAAGTATCGAAACCCGATACTAGTAAATAAGAATCGATGTATCGACATTTTTTGCCCATCCCTATCTCAAATATCCCGTCCTACTCCAATTCACCTACCACATGTCAGTTCCTACCACTCTAATGTACCACCCTAAGATGTGGTGGATAAATACTAGAACGGGATATTTGAGGTCAATGACTATTATTGACCTTATCGATATATCACTCTTTAAGATCCGACTGTAAATGCCGAAGTTATAACGAAAGACGTATTTTGGCTTCCCCTACGTCCGGAAAAAAAATGGAATAAATTTTGAAACTGCTTGCCTTGCAACAAAACTTTATATTCGGTTGTGAACGCGCACTCTTTTTAGGGTTCCGTACACCAAAGGTGAAAAAAGGAACCCTATTGTTTTCGCTACGCTGTCCGTCTATTCGCCTGTCCCACGGTATTTCGTCAGGAATTCTAAGAGAAATTTGGACAGAGTATGTAGAACCTTGGCCGCTACAACAACAAATACATGAGAATTAAAAATTAAAGGGTGTCCCAAAGGAACAACGTAAAATATTAAAATCTAATGTAATAAACATATAATATACATACGTATATTGACACTTGAAATATGTAAAATAATATATGTATAGACTACAACAAAACTAAAAAATCTAAAAATTATAAAAACGCCAAACCAAAACAAAAAATCGCCAAAAATTAAAAAAAAACGCCAAAAACGAAAAAAATTGCCAAAATTAAAAAAAAATCTAACACTAAAATAAGTCGCAAGATTCGAAAAAAATCGTCCAAATGAAAAAAATCACCAAAATGAAAAAAGCGCCAAAAACCGAAAAAAAATCGCCAAACGCTAAAAAGACTAAAGTAACAAAATAATTGTTAATATAAAAAAAATCGCCAAGATGAAAAAAATCGCCATATTAAAACAATCGCCAAAAATCGAAAAAAAATCGCCAAAATGAGAAAAAAAAGTGTGAAAACTACAAAAAAGCACCTAAATGAATAAAGTCGCCAAAATTAAGTAACGCCAAAAACCGAAAATCGCCAAAATTAAAAAAAATCGCAAAAAACAAACGCCAAAACCCAAAAAAATCGCCAAAACGAGAAAAAATGTCAAAACTAAAAAAAATGCCAAAATGGAAATAAAATCAAAAAACCGCAAAATCGCCGAAACGAATACATTCGCATTCACGTTCGCATGAAAATGACCGAATAACCGAAAATTCGAATAAGAATATTCGTGCATCACTAGTATGTACATAGGGACATACATATGTACGTATGTATGTACATATGTACATAAATCGTCTATTATTTTTACATATCCGATATTGTTGTAGGATTTTATTTATTATTATTTCTAGCTCACTTCTATGTAATTTTTATAACTCAGTC
This sequence comes from Tachina fera, assembly GCA_905220375.1. Lineage (NCBI taxonomy): Eukaryota > Metazoa > Arthropoda > Insecta > Diptera > Tachinidae > Tachina > Tachina fera. Next base: position 45,986,912 of record LR999964.1, on the reverse strand, counting down.
GATTTATTTAAAAACCCCTCTCTCTGTCTGTCATAACTTCCATCTATCTGCCTGTATCTGTTGGTCCGTTCACATATTTTCAATGTCTTCGATAAATCTAAATCATTCATATTAGTCTCCATATTTAGCAGCAGCACTAGATGTTTCTACTGTCTTCCCAATCATCATTACCATCATCATTATTGTCATAAACAACGAGGCTGGCTGTGTTTCCATTTGTCGTCATCGCCAAGTTGAAATGTTGAACTTGAACTTCTTTTTTGTACGTTTTTTTACACATTAGTTTTATTACTGTATTTTGTGTAAATTCGAATATTTAAGGCAGACACTCTCACTCAAATGTGTACACAAGCAGACGAATGTATCTACGGAAGCTAAAAAATAAAAAAATAAAAAATTACTGGCAAGAATGTGTGGCGGCTCGTCTTAAGACATTTTGTTATTTTTTGCCAAGCAGGCAGCCAGCCATCCAACCAACCATCCACAATCGCCGTCAGAATGGTTGGGGAGTGTAGAATGATGCTGATATGAGTGAGTTTTACTTTTATAGATTTTTTTCCAAGTTTGTTTGCTTGCGTCTGTTATGATTGCTGTTGTGTGTTCGATGTTGTTCATTGGGGGCCTTGTGCAAAGTTACAGCAAATTTTATTTCTTGTTTTCCTTTTTTTTTATAAAAACAAATTCTATTTAAAGTTTTTGTTTGGAATAACTTTTTATTTATCTCTTTTAAGACAGTTTTCTTTGTAATTTTGTATTTAATACACATATACATATGTATGTACATACATATGTATGTACACAGATATGTATGTATTAGTGTCCTGCACAAAACCATTTGTAAGACCTTTCAAGACATGAGAGATTTTTCAAATGCTTTACTACAGTGAAATATTGTAAAACAAGCGCTAAACAACACTGTTGGCAAGACAACCAACTGAAGCAAATGTCTTCACTGACTGACATTTGCTTCAGTTGGTTGTCTTGCCAACAGTGTTGTTTAGCGCTTGTTTTACAATATTTCGCTGTAGTAAAGCATTTGAAAAATCTCTCATGTCTTGAAAGGTCTTACAAATGGTCTTGTGCAGGACTTTAATGTGTGTGTATATATTATAAATTTTTCTGATGCCTGTGCCAACATACACACGTAAGTTGAATAATCAATAAAATACAATAATAATTAAATACATTCAATTAATGAATGCGAGTCATTACAACAACAATGTATTATGTTGTTAACACAATGATACGATGTCTTAAAAAATGATATGTTAGTACATCTCAGTAATGAAATGCAGTCATGATAAACATGAAAAATTTTGTTGTTAATTCAATGAAACAGTTCGTTAAAAAAATTTAAGACTTACGTTGCTTCATTTTATGAATTAAAAAGTTTCATTGCAATGATTACATTTGTCATTTAATATATGAAAATGTACTTTGCTCAGTAAAAAAAAAACATCTCGTTACATGAATGAAAATATTATTTTATATATACATATGACATTTTTTCAGCTAATGAAAGAATTTTCGTAATGCGAATGAAGCGTTGCATTGATTGAAAAATAATGACATATTCATAAATATAATGTACAAAATCATTGCATTTACGATTGTTTTTCTCGCAGTGTAAGTATTTCTAATCCAAATTCAAAACGCATTAATTAGTAAGAAAAAGAAAAGAAAAATTAAGAAAACCAAATTGTTTTAATTTCTTGCAAGCTAGCTTTTAACACCCTACCAAAAAAATATGGACGTTATAAGTTTTTAGTGTGTGTCTGTGTATCTGTGTGTCTCTACGACTCCACGTACAGACCAAACGGCTGGACCAATTTAAATTTAGTTTTTTCTGTTTGAAAGGTGACTTGATCGAGAGTGTTCTTAGCTATGTTTGAAAAAAAATCGGTCCACCCGCTTGGAATATATCACATCTTTCCTGGATATGTGGGGAATTTTTTAAATTTTTAGTTTTTCTTATTTTAGGATCTGAGGGTGGCGTTGGCTGAAGTACGGTGACTACAAAACCGAAGATCCTGATTTCTATCCCTGTACCCGACAGTTATTAAATAACAACACCACGCATTTTTCTGATGTACATTAGTGTCCCTTTGCATCAGTTGTTGCAGGAAAGTTCAAGTGATGAAGGCATAGTCACTGGTCACTTAACTATACCGACTTCAGCAGATGTCAATCCTAAAGTCATATCAGAGCGCCCTCTTTCGTCGGTATTGTGTAGCAGACTCACCGGCGAAGTAAAATAAACAATAAAATGGCTACTAATCACAGCTTCAAAATATTTAATACGCCTCATTTGACACCAGAAGGCGCTGCAACACTACGTGATTAAAAAGCGTGCAAAAAGCAGAGTTAAAAAGGATAAAGCTTTCTTCTATCTCTTCCTTCACCACCTGTCTTCTATCACTATCCCTTTCCTAAAGAAAGTAACACCTGCTAATAGTAGTAGGCATTAATTGCCTGAGTATTACTTCTCTCTTAAAAAAAAATCTATTTTTGAAACTAGGCCCCCAACAAAATTATTTTCCCGAATAACAAAAATTCTGAAGTTCAATTTTGTTAAAAAAAAAATGCCATAAAAATCGCCAACAAATTTAATTTTCGCCAGAAAAATCAACTTGTGGCCAAATAAAAAATTTAGACGCCAAGTAAGTTGAAAAATCGACACGTTTGGCGAGAAATATGAGAGAGGTTACCAAAAGAAATGCTTTCTTGGCACCGACTGTAATAAATAGTTATATTGTTAACGCATATACATATGTACATTAGAGTGGCCGTTAATTGTATAGAAAATTTTTTTGATTTCATCTGCTCTCACCCCCAAATCAGTTCAGTTTTGTGTAAGACAAATATACAAAAAAAAATTCATACCTATAAGTTGCGTTTTAGGGGCTGCGTCCGGTACTCAAAGTTGGCCTTCAAGCCCATTTTTCAATGTAATTTTTTGCATATGACTATCTTTTCAAAAACTCATTTTACAAGAATATGACATTATGGCAATATTTTAGCTCTTCAAGTCAACAACATTAGTCTCAAAGAAAGTTCTTTGCTAAAATTAATATTTTAGAAAATAATCAGAAAAATAAGCAACAAAATACCAACACTTTTATGTAACAAAATTATATTTATATGGAATTTTTTTAGTTTAAGCATGTACCATAAGAATTTATGTATATTAAATTATTTCATACATATACATATTGTCAAAATAAAACTAAACTAAACAAAAAAATTAGATTGAATATACGGGCTAGAGGGCCGGGGTGCGTCCGCAACGCAACTTATCGGTATGAATTTTTTTTTGTATTTTTTTTACACAAAACTGAACTGATTTGGGGGGGGGAAGTTGAAGAAATAAAAAAAATAAATAAGTGCAACCCTAATGTACATAATATTACTTTTGCTATTTTTAACTTTTAAGTGCATAAAGTCGGTTTATTTTTTTTTTTTGTTTTTACTTAATAAATTTTTTTTTGTGCTGGAATCTTAACAGCTGAAATTTTGCTTAATCAAATTTTTCGATAAAATTTTTGCTTTAATACTTCGTATTAGTTACTTTAACTCATATCGTTGATTGGTGCAACTTTAATCATAAAAATTGGTTGAACTTAACCAAAAAGAAAATATTTTTCTTTGACTAAAACCTTTAACTGGAAAATATGCAAATAAACAATTGAAACTTTATTTGCGCCAATTAAACTTTTGACTAAAAATTTAATTGATTAAATAAAAGTTTATTTTAATTTCAAATTTATTTGCTGGAGGTTCAGCATTTTCTATATGCATTTCATTGTTGCTTTACAAATCGTTAGTAAACTTTAACCACACATTTTGAAAAACTGCGGATAATAATTCATTCTCACCGTTGTGGACGCACAAATAAACAAGTGAACACTGAAATTGGTGAACTCTTCAAAATTCATCGTTGCGTATCCCGGCTCCTGATCAAAAAAGAACAAATGCTAATAGCAAAAACAACCCAATAACTAACACTACAAAAGATTAATTGATACACTTACAATAAAGATAATTCATCTTTGATGTTGACTGGAGGAATTTTTGTTTTTTTAAACCTGTTCTTTTAATTTATTTTTTAGGGTACAGTAAACCAAAGGTGAAAAGGAACCCTATTGTTTGCACTACGATGTACGCCTGTCCATCACAGGAATTTTTTTGAGTACCGTAAGAACTACGGACATGAAATGTCAATGACAGTTAAAAATTAAAGAGTGTTTCAAAACGAGCAACATACAATTATATATATTTTCAAAGCTAGTGTATTTTTACACAGACTACAACAATTAACATAATTGTTAACATAATTAATTATTTTAAAAATAATCTAAATTAAATGGTATCTATCAGTTATTGTAACTTTGACTATGTTATTTTGACAACTGGCTGTATTATCTTGGAAACCTTAAAAGGCAAACTCTTCAAATTTTCAAAAACACTAAAACTAAAATAAGAAATCGCCAAACCGAAAAAAATCGCCAAACGAAAAAAGTGCCAAAGCTAAAGCTTGGATCACACCATTGGCATAATGTACCAATTTTCGTCGGTTCACTGCAATAAAGTCATAAGCCAAAATGACATTATTACTCAATTAATTCTTGAATAAGTCTATATGGCTTTATTACCAATGCAGCGTGCTGCAGTTATATAATTATATTTCAATTAGTTGAGAAATAAGGCAAATTTACCTAAGCTTAAAACTAAAATAAATCTCGAAAAACCAAGGAATCGCCAAAATGAAAAAAATGCCAGAAATCGGAAAAAATCCCAAATACTACAAAAATCGCTTAAACTAGAAAAATTGCCAAAAACTAAAAGAAATGTTTACCGGGTCAACATCAGGTAAGATATTCCATTGTATAGGCTAAAGTTCGTATAGTATTACATATGCAGTGGCCGTGCGGAACCCTTCGTGTGCGAGTCACAGTCACACTTTATTGAATTTATTTATTTCTATTTTCTTGATTGCAGCAACATTTCTTTCCATCAAGTCCGTTCTGATGTCGCATTCGGCTAAATAGGAAAATTCTCGAGGAATCTGTTAAATTTAAGTTTTTGCCACGAAAATTTACAGTTAACAATATGTACAGCCAAAATTTCCTATTAAACGAAAAAATTCTTTCAATATCGAGGAAAGTCCTTAGACAGGAAACAATGAGACACAAAGATGTATGGATATGTACATGGGTATGTGTGTGAAATTACTTAATGTTCAAGATGTGTGTATATAGTTTATTGTTAATGGATTAGTTAAGATACATACATAATAAATACATGCACAGTTTTTTACCGTTATTAGATATTGTACACTTGTTGTACACAAAAGCGTAATACTACGCATAGTACCGTTAAACATACATGCTTATGTATGTATATGTATACTTCTACTATTAACGGCAATTCTCCTTACTTCTGTGCATATACATGTACATATGTACTCATATGTATATGTGTTGGTCTTTCAAATGTATACATATTGATGCATGCAACCATGAAACATATATGCATACATACTTACATACATTTGTTCCCATATAACAAGGAAACAGGCACATACACACACATATTTGCGAAAGTTTACATTTGTCCATACAAAGATATGTAAGTATATGTATGTGTATATATGTATGTCTCTACGATTTTAATGTATGGCTGTTTTAATGTCAAGCACGTTCTTTGCACGTTTCTTTTGTAAACCTCTTATTTAGTTATTTAGAATGAAAAAAGCACATACAAAACAAAATCAAGAATGCTTTTTCTTTTCATTTCTTTTGTAATAATTTTCGTGCGTATATAAATATGTATGTACAAACATATATATTTAAGAATGTAAATATGTAACTGTGTGCGTAAATATAGTACATACGTATATATGTTTGTGAACATATGCACATATCTAAGTATAGGAACAATACTTCTGTTTTTTGTACATTCAATGTACTTACATTTCTATACATACATACGTACGTACGATTTAGAACTTGTTAGAAAAGAAATTTTCCTAAAAATTTTCGCACACGTAAGATACAGCTAGGCTAGACTGTGCAAATATCCTAAAATATAAAATTAATCACTTTCTTAAAATTTTACAAAAATTTCATTTCACATATAAATATATTTATACAATGTATACGTATGTATATGTTTCTTAAACATACATATATACATATCTCTTATTAACTCAAATTTCATATTAAATGCTCTGAAATATGTTTTGTGCACCTATTGGATGTCTTTGATCTATGCGGCGTAGCAGTGGGACTTTGGAGTCAAAAACCCCATATTTTTACCACTCAATATAAAAATTTTAATGACTTAGTATCGTGGAGAAATGTTTCAATATGATGTGTGCATTTATGCTTTTTACAAAAATTGTATATAACTTTTGAAAAAGCAACAATTAAATACCTTATATTTTCACGCAATTCAGTGGGTCACAAATGCATAATTTTCTTGATAAAGTCGAACCCGCTTTAGCGTAACACGCTTTATTGAAAAAAATCGGATTACTGAAAGCGATACAAGTCCCCGCACTGATTTTCAACGCAGCCAGTTTTATTCACTTCGTTTTAGCGAATCATCGCTTTACTGAAAATATCGTATTAGTGAAAAGCAAAGGCAAACCCACAACTACGGTTTGTATAAAACTTACTTCGCTTTAGTGAAAAAATAAACAATGACAAATTTATTTATTAGAAATCGATTGCATAGCTTAAGACTGAATTATTTGTAGATGTTTTGTCTGTTAAAAAATTAAATGGCAAAGTGTATTTGTCCTTTTCGCTTTTATGTACTTTCTTGTATTTTTTATTACATTGTACTCATTGTAAGCAGTACGCTTACCTGTAATAAATTTCAGTAGCCCGAATTACGTTCTAGAGAAAAAATCGGATAACTGAAAATAAATTTGATTTTGATTATTTTCAGTAAAGCGGACTCGACTGTAACGCACAATTTCTGTGGCAATAACGAAAAATAGCTTAAATCATATTCTACAGGCATTTATTTCTTTTGCATTTAAATTGGGAAATTCGGCGTTCACTTTATATTATTATATTGCTATCGGGGTCACCAATTTTAGCTGTTAATGAGTAATGAGGCAAAGTTCAAAAAACCAAAATAAACTAAATTTTATACAAAAAATAGTTTAATAAGAAAAAAAATGTTGACAATGGAAAAGTTAGAAGAATAATAAAAAAATTCCTAAAACCAAAGAAAATTGTTTACACGAATTTCAAAGTTATTGTGATTTAAAAATATTTTTTTTACAAATTAGTTTTAAAAATTTAATTTATTTTGAATACTATAAAATAACTGCAGACACTCCAGTTAGCATTAAAATTTTGAAAAATCATAACTAAAAGGTATTCTATCAGTTAATGTAATTTTGACTATGTCATTTTATCAACTTGTTGTATCTTGGAAACCGTGAGAGGCAAAAGATTGAAATTTTCAAAATCGCTAAAACTAAAAAATTGCACAACTAAAATTATCGCCAAAATAAAAAAACGGAAATCAAATATAGGCGCTAAACTTAAATTGCCAGAAATGTAAAAAAGCCAAAAAAGAAAAAAACGCCAAACTAAAAATATCGCTAAAAAACGAAAATAAGACGACAGATTAATAAGTCCGTGACTTTTCGAACTTCCCTAGTAGTTATGTATATGAAATGCAACACTGTTCCCATCAAATACCACCTGTTAATACACTACTGCCAAATTTTGGTAAAGTTACGCCACTTACTTTGCGTTTAACAGCTGTTCAAAGCATCCAACCTCGTGTATTTTCCAAATATGGAAAAAAGTGAATTTCAAGTGCAAGTAAAAGATAAGCAAGAATAGTTAAACATACTTAGGTAGAGTATGCTAGGTGCTAACCTAAATAGAAAAATGAAAAAATGGAAAAACAGAAAATTAATAGTGATACGTATAAATGTGTTTACCAAAGGTAAATCAATTTTATACACAACAATCGTTTCTCATATTCCGTTTCGTTGTAAATTTAAGTTAAATAGCTGATGTTAATAAGAATCTCTACCCAAGCAGATAGACTAGGGTGCTGATGAAGTGCGTGGCTGCACAGAAAAGTATAGGTATTTCCCCCAGCTTAAAGTCTAAGTTTAATGTTTCTTCTCTTCTTTAGAAACTCACATTAATCAGTAAAAAAAACTATTTCATTCAATAAGAATTGAAATTACTGAACTTAAGCCTGACTATGAATTATTTCTGATTAAAAAACACTACAGTTCAATTAAAGAATCTAAAAATTTCTCACTGCTCATTAAATATCATATTTTTGCGAAAAAAAAACGTCAATCAAACCAAAAAAAAGCTCTATAAATACTATAGGGACTCTGCACCATTGATTTCAATGGTAAAAAACTGGTTTATTGACTTTCATTGTGGTCGCATAAGCACAAATGACACTGAACGTTCTGGATGGCCAATCGAGGTTAATACACCCGAAAATGTCGAAATGTCGTGTTGGCCGATCGAAGAATAGAAGGGCGTGAGATTCCATAGAAATTTCATATGGCAGTGTGGTTTCAATTTTATATGAAATGATCAGCTGGGTTTAAAAAAGTTGTCTGCAAGATGGATGACGTCTTTGCTCTCAATTGACTATAAACGTAAACATGTGACAACTTCAAGGGATTGTTTGAAGTTGTTTAACCGCAATCCGAATGAGTTTTTGGGGCATTTTGTAACTGTGGATGAAACATGGATCCATTACTGTACTCCGCAGATCAAGCAGCTATCTAAACCTGCTCCGAAGAAGCCCAAGGTGAGTTTGTCGACCGATAAGGTGATGACAACAGTTTTTTGGGATGCTCGTGGGATAATCCACATCGATTACCTTCAAAAGAGAAAACAATAAACGGCGGAATATTATGCCAACTTATTATACCGATTTAATAAGGATTTAAAAAGAAAACGATCACATATGGCCAAGAATCTTTTTCATCAAGATAGTGCACGAGTGCACACGTGTGCAGTCTCAATGGCAAAACTCAATGAATTCGGCAACGAATTGGTGTCCCATCTAACATATTCTCCGGATTTAGCCCCTAGTAACTACTTCCTATATCCAAACCAAAAGAAATGGCTTGGTGGAAAGAGATTTAGCTCCAACGATGAAATTATCGACCAAGCAAATGCCTATTTTAATGACCTCGAAAAATCCTATTTTTTGGAAAACAAAAACTGGAGATACATTGGAATAAGTATATTGAGTTAAAAAGAGATTATGTTGAAAAATAAATTTTAGCTTTGCAAAAAAAAAACTGTATTTCAGTCAAAAAAAGTTACGGACTTATTAGTCCGCCCTCGTTAGTTTAAAGGGTACTTGAATTTTTTTTTTAATTGCTACATCCGGCATAATTCACAAAAAACCAGCTTGCCAAGAAACGAGTTTGAAGGTTGCAATTCACACAGAACTTAAAGGAAAAATTTAATTTAATTTTTCTATTAAAAGTTGAGTAAACAAGATATTTGTATGAAAGTTTTACACGATATCAGGACTAATTCTGCAGCACTAATTTAAAAATTTCACTTTGTTAGTTATGACATTCTTAGAGTAAATGAGCGATATGTAGTGTTACGTGCGGAACTCTTCGTATGCGTTCCAAAGTCACACTTAACTGAATTTATTTAATTTAGTCCAGGTAATAATCGGTAGCAAAATTTCAATAATCTAGAAGCAATGTCTATAGTTTTTTTTCACAAAAATGTATGAAGCCTCCCCAGTGTGCGGCGTAGATAAGCCACAAGCGATCAACTAACAGCTAACATTTACCACATTATCTCATGACATTGCTGCAGATTAGGGCTGTCAGATATGACGATTTATCGCCAATTATGGCTATTTTTCAACTTGTTTGGAGTTCAATATTTTGGTTTGGCGACACGGCGATTTTTTTGGGGATAAATAAATTTGTTGGCGATTTTTTAACAAAATTGATATACAAAATTTTTCCAATTCAGGAAAATTAGTTTTTTGAAGGAGTAGTTTCAATAATAAATCCTACCAAAACTCGTCTGCAAGAAGTTAAAACAATTTAATTTAGATGATTTTTCTTACCTTTATTATAGCCATTAATGCGTTTTGAATTTGGATGAGAAAAACTTACAAAATATTTACTAAGAAAAAATACATAAAACTGATTTTTGGCGACTTTTGGCGATTTTTAAAATCAATTTGGAGAAGTAGGTCAAAAAAAGTCTGACAACCCTGCAAAAATTATATTTTGAATAAAGGCAAAATAAGTTGCATGAAATAGTTACAGAAATTGTACGAGTATGTACATACATATGTTTGTGTTCAATCTAAGTACTTCTTATACCTTTCCATCCGTGGCCGCATGTTTATTGCTTTTTTGCAACAGCTCATGTTTCTAAGCTAATTTTTTCATTTCACATGTTATTTGTAGATGTCTATTTAATGTTTAAAGTTTAAACGAATGAATAAAGTTTGAATCTCTTTCCACTCCCCGATTCATTATTAGTTTCATTCATTTTTTTCTTCGCCTCTTAAAGTCTACCAAGAATTTTGTTGCTATTTTAAATATTTTTGGGAAGCATTTGTATTTTAATTTCAATAAGCTTATTTACATTTTATTTCCAAGAAATTTGCGAAACTTTGTCAATGCTTTTTTTGTTTGTTGAATTCTTATTTATTATCTTTTTTCGTAGATTGAAATTTGACTTATGTATAACTATTATAAAAGTGAGTGACTTGCTACTTCTGGACATAATTTATTATTTGTTTTATTTAGTTGATAAAGAACATCTGCTTTAATGGTTTCTAGATTAAACAATCTATCCTTAATAAGAGTACATCCGGCTACTGGCAAATGTTTAACGAATTCTATTGTATAGATATATATATATACATGAGTATGTACAATATACATAAGTACATATACATACATACATACATACATATATAGTATATTTACGGAAAATGAAAATAAACTTAAAATTGTTTACATAGATTGGATTTTGTTTAATAGCACGTGAAAAATTTCATTATTTTACCGAAGCATTTTTAGTTATCACAATAGGTATAACTTAAACAAGCAAATAAAGCTTGGAACTATTAGATTGTTTTGACAGCATCTGCCTCTTTTATCACAAAAGGAAATCTTTTGAAAATTTTAAGGAAATAATTCTTTATGCAAAAAAAATCGGCTTCAATGCAAAGATCTGATAGAAGATAAGCGAAATATAAAATTAAGTTGTAATGGGCGTGTCTCCGCCCATTCTTAAATGCAAGACTGTGGGCTTTTTAGAGCTCAAGGGTGCGTGTTAAGTCTTGTAAAAATTGGTAAAGTTGAACCACTTAATATCAAATACAAAATTTTAATGGGCGTAACTGCACCCATTTTTTTTTAATTGAGGATTATGTCTCGTTTAGTGCTGGTAAGTTTTGTAAAAATCGATTAAGTAGAACTGCATGAAGTATTATGATATATTTTAATGGGCGTAACCTCGCTCATTTTTTCAACTTTCAAATTGTGTAATTACAAGAACCAAAGATGTTTTAAAGGTTTCGCAGCAATGAAATAAGTAGAATATCATAAAATTAAATTAAATTCCCGCCCACTTTTTTACAATGGGACCAATGGGAAGCTATACCCTTTTGGACAAAAAAAAACAATTTTTATGAAGTAACACCCCCTCCCCAACAAAAAAAAATATAAAGAAGAATTGTTTACCACCACCTTTTTATTGAAGTAGGTTAAAAAAGTGTTAATTATGGTTTGCAAATTTATTATTTTCAATTTTTTTGACAATACTCTAACTGATAATAAATAATAATAATAATGTTACAAATTATTGTGTGGCAACAATTATCAGTGGCAAAAATTATTTGTGGCAAAAGTTGTGAACTCACAATTCAGCTGAAATTAAAGTTATTATTATGTATGGCAACTTTCTCCAGTTATCTAAAAGCAAGATGAGTCTATATCAAGTGGTCCCAACTGCTCAGGTAATTATTTTCAACCGCTTGTAAACTGAGTATCTCTTCGATGTCAACACACATTTTTCCGCAAACGTTTTTTACATTCCAAGTATAAAGTTGTTAAAGCGATTTGAGGTGAGTTGCCTAAAAGTTATTAAAAATACAATTATGATAAACTGGCAACTGCACTGTGAACTCAATCGAGTTATTAGATTATTATTAGACGAGACTTAAGGGACATTTCAATTCATTTAGAATTACAGCCTATACTTGGACTTAGTCTTATTGATTCCAATAATGTTCAACAAAATATCTAGTGTTTTTAGCTTAAGAGCATATTTCCGCCTTCACAAAGAAGGAGTATCTTTACTCCTTTTTTGCCTTAAAAACTTTGCAGTGACTAAAAATTTTTGGCTACCAATATTACTACGATTTGGCAGTTTAAATTAACAGCTGTTGGTTTCCAGTTGCCATACGTACACAGACGTAATCAAATTGCAGCAACTGGCAACGCCACTGAAGTTTGCTTGCCATTTTCACAACTAGACTTTAGTGAAAGGTAGCATTTTGTCTTCCCGATAAATATCTTTCCATTATTACAACTTCAATTTTTCATTGTTATTATTATAAATAATGAGGGTATTCATTTCAGTTTTTTTCCTCGTTAGAAAGATGTAATTTTTGACAACAAACACAAGGAAAAAAAATTCAAAAATTTTTTTAAAATTGTTTTTTCCCTGTGTTTGTTGTAAATTACATTTTTCCATTTTTCCAACGAGGAAAAAACTGAAATGAATACCCTTAATATTAATATTTAATGCATAAAAAATAAAAAATTAAGTTTTTATAACTCAAAGTCATTTAACGGGCAGACAAAATTCTGCCTTTAGCTAACGGAAAGTTTTCGATTGTCTCCTATGAACTGGCATTGAGACTAAGGGCCTGTTTGTCTAAATGCGAAAGATCTGTTCTATCAAACAAGATTTTAGAAACTTACAACTAAGTTTTTATTTTAAATGCTACTGTTTGTGACTGCATCTACTGCAACCCATTTAATTTCTTCGTAAAATTCGCATTTTGAAGGCATGGAACGACTATAGTATGTAAATGTGTATGACAGAGCTGCTCACAGAGAGAAAATCGAGAGAAATGTATAAGCGTATGTCTATTCATTTGTATAAAAAGCCGATTGATTTTCGGCGCGCTGGCGCTTCTCTAGGCAACCTGGGTGTATGAGCGTGGGTGCGTATTAGTGCATATATTTTCAACTGGCTTCCTTTAGGAATGGCACACGCAATAAAATTATACACATTGATTGACTATATTTCGGTATTGTGAGATAAAAACAATCTGGGGTCTAATCGTCGCTTTCGATAATGAGCTGATTCGATCACGTTTTTCAGTTTTAGATTATTGCACAATGTAATATATTGTTAGATATCGGATCCCATAATCTCAAACTAGAAAAAAAAACGTGATCGGATCAGCTGGTTATCGAAAGCGACGATTAGACACTTGATATTGCGTACGTTATTTTACAATTTAATTGTAAAATAACGAAATATCTGGAAACTTAGGTTAGGCTGTCAGGCTGCTGGTAAGGAAGGGTAAAATTTAGAGTCCAGCTCACTTCGGTCCAATACAATAATCCCTTTGTGCTACCTGTGAGTTGAAGAGAAGAAAGTGAGACAGGGCGAAAGGGAAGGGATAGTGATAGAGAAGACAGTTCGTGAAGGTAGAGATAGAGGAAAGCTTCATTATTTTACAACTTTGCTTTTTGTACGTTTTTAATAATGCAATGTTCCAGCACCTCTGGTGTCAATGAAGTGTATTAAATTTTTGAAGCCGTACTCAGCAGCCATTTAATTGGTACAAAGAGGCAATAATGCACATCATAAAAATGCGCCGTTGTTATTTAATGACTGTCGGAGACCGGGCTCGAACCCAGTACCCTCGTTTTTGTAATCAATCTGCTAACTACTTCAGCCAACGCCACCCTCTCTAAAATATGATTTATGCACTGTTTCGTTGTTGCCACAGAAATGATGAAAACCTTATTTTATGACATAACTTGCGTGTGAGGCTTGCGAATGAAACACTTCTCCTCAGTTTATCCCTAAAAAATCTTTATCGCTAGTAATGTAAGCTAAGAGAAAAATTACGATATAAATTTAAGAACAGAATTCTTTAATTTAGATTGCAGAAAATTTAATATTTTAATCTTTGTTCAATTTAAAAATAAATTTAAAAGATACACATTTATCTTTTATTTAAAAATTAAGAATTATTTTATTTAAATTCACAAGTTCTTCTTTTTTACTCTTTACAATATTTTTCTTCCTTTTCGTCTTAAACTCCGCGGCTGAACTGTCCTTGTTTCTCTTCTCGTCTTCTACTCTGGTTACCAGATCTATCCTGCTTTCTGTAAATTTTCAGTGGTGCTAAAAAATTCTTAATTTATAGAATGAATATTTAAAATAAAGAACGTGATCTTAAACTTTTAGAACGTTTTCTTAATGCATTGATTTTGAGAGATGTAAAGTTATAGGACAAGTTTTACGAACTCTTTGCCACAAGTTTAAGGGTCTTCTGAAAATTGCGAGATATGAAATCGATCAATTTTTAGTAAAAAATTGAAAATAAATTTTTTATTGCTCAGTTGTATGAGCTTAAAGCACAATTTCCAACGATAATCAAACGTTTTCAAATCGCACGATTTTTTAGAATTTACATCAACTGACACCACACACAGTGGACCAAATACAAAGAACACTGATGATGAAGGTGTAGTGGCCTTAGAAAACAGATAGTTGTTCCATTCTACTACGTGTTTGTCAGAATAATGTTATTTGTTCATTAATAATTATCACATGTAATTTGGCTTACAAAGCGATACGAACTTTCGCCGGATCAAATGTTAAATATAGAAACAAATAAAGTTCGGACAATAATAATTAAAATTAAATTTTTGTCAGAGGTAATTTTGAATATGGAGATTACGGAGCTGCCACTCACTCAAAATGTGCTTAACTTGACTTAAGCACTATTTCCGTTTTGCTACAGATATGTATGTAGGTGAAAATAATTCAATGAGAAACATTTAATTTAATATTTCAGCATAATTATTTAAATACACCGACACATAATTTTTCTAGGTTATACCAGATTAATAAAATTAATTAATAAATTCTCCGAAAAAATTATTTATTATTTTTTATTTTCATACTACATACATACATAGATACATATTTATATATGTATATGTAAGTATTAACATATCGCTCGTTTACTTAAATAGTACCATAACTCAAAATATTAGTTTCTGAGTTAATAATGCAGAATAATTCGGTATTTCGTATTTTATATTAGGTAAACATTTCATTTAAATAGTTTGTACCATCAAATTCTTAGAGAATAGGAATTATTCATGTCTTCATTGAGTTGCATGCAAATTGAAAACTTAAAACGCGTTTTCTCCAAAACTGGTTTTTTTGAGTTGTGACACTATTGAAGTAAATGAACGATATATGTATTTATGTATGTGAATCTAATTTATAAATTCTATACCAACCGTTGTTTAATTTTAATCCAAGAAAAGAGTGTTGATTTTTTTGTAGAGCTGGTTGCCAACGAAGTTTTGTAAAAATTTTATAAAATGTAATCCAAATTCATTGCATGTGCATGTTGCGTAGCTCGAATTAATGACATAAATAAACTTTAGGATGTTTTAAATAGAACGTAAACACAAAGCAACAAAATAATATATTTTTCTTAAATAATTTAATGACACATTATTATTTAAATATTTTTTTCTAACTTGCAAGAAATCTGTATCTCTTCCTCAATACAAAAATAAACTTAATTATGTATGTATATGTATATTTATTTATACTCGTATTCGAAAATAACCACTTAAATTATATATAACTTTATATGTATGTATATAAAAATAATATTAATATTTTTTTTTAATTCATTCAATTGTAATTGATGCAGCAAGCAGTCTTTGGCTGCAAAAACACTTTTATAAATCACTTAATCCTCTTATGTTGTGAATTGTTTACACATTTAAACAAAAAATCTTTAATTTTTCACTACATATTTTATTTTTACGCGCATAATAAAAACGAGGGAAAATTACACTTTGTTTTTTTTTTGTTTTGTTTTTCAGCTTTATAATTTAAAGATTATTTTTGTTTGTAGTAATTTAAAAAAAAAATGTTATAAAAAATAAAGGCTTTAAATACAACTTCTGTGATGATGGATGGTGGTGATGCAAAACATTAAAGAAATATTGGAAGTTCATTTGAATTACGGCGGCTTTTATTTTTTGCAAAAAACACACTCACAAAAAATATATAAAATTTATTCAAAATATAAAATGTTTTAAAAAACGTTCGGCCGCTGGCAAATACAATTACGGTGTAAAAGTTCCATACAAACAAAACTTTTCACCCTTCGAAGGATACACAACAACTGTTTGCGCCGTGCCTGAGCAAATGAAAACCAACCCCCGTTTCAATGCCACTCATACCGCTAACATAACGTTGGATTGATTGCCAGCTCGCTCACTTGTTTGATGACTTGTTCGTTCGCACGTTCGTTAGTTGGTTTTGTTGTGTGTTCGTGTTGTTTTAGTTCTTTTTGTTGTTATTTTATATGTTTTATTATTGGGTTTTGTTGTTTGTTGTTATGCTCGCATACATATGCACACTCCGTTATGAACACGAGAACTATAGTGCACAAATGAGAGTGAGAGTTTGAGTGCATGCATGAGTGTGCATCAGCGTTGCCATTAAAATAGTATGAATATTTGGATTATATCTGGCCTATTTCGATTTAATCGTGAGGCGCATGTAGTTAAATTTTTTTTATTGTGAAAATTACAAATATTTTTTATAACTTTTAAAGTACAGGCTCTAAAATTTTATCGTAAACGACAATGTAATTATTTTTTATTGAGCTTAAGATCTGTTATTTCTTTATAAAAATGTTTAATTGTTTTTATTATATTCCAATATTTCGCTGCCTCATGGGTAGCTTCTTCAGGGATATATTATGTTTTGTTTTGAGCAATACTCGTAACACACTAAACCCTCTTCAACTGAAAGCGAAAGAGTGTTTTCTGTCGCTGGTAACTTCTGCACAAAAATAAGATTTCGTTTAAACCAATCTTCATCCCAGTAAAAAAATGGAAGTCATTCTAGTGGAACTACATTTTCATTGCTTCCAAAAAATCTATATTTTTAATTTGCCGAGAGTAAGCAAAAAACCATGTAGAACCTTATTTTAGTCATACAAAACCTAGTAACTAGCTAGAAAATACTCACCAGAATTTAAAAAAAAATTTTTTTTAAAGAAATTAATAAACTAATTTTAGTGTAAAATTTAAAAGTTATTTGCTTAAATTTACATGAAAACACGGTTTCGGGCTTAAATTCGTATAAAAAGAAACGAATTGTTAGAATAGGTAACTATTTACTATTTTTTCTAGATGAAAATATTATCATAGAACACAAAAAGGGAAGTTGTCTTAATATCGCTTCCAATTCAGTGACCAGGCATCGAAAAAGAGAACTTCTTGCAATGACAACCCTATGTAAAAATCATTAGATCGGATCGAAATTTGCACTACTTCCAGATCGCAAGCTCTACATCTTCATGACTTTTTTGGAGTCTCTTTTTTGCTCGGATTGAATGCTTTAACGTTTCTGAAATTTTATTACTTGGATAATTATATATAAATTATTTATTCTTAAGCTTTTTATACACATGAGAAACCAGAGAAACTTAAGCAACCCTATAGTAACAATGCTTTCCCTTGAACAACTTTTCGCAGAAATGTTTTCCCTTTTTTGATTCTCCTTATCATTAATAATATTTTTCACGTGAATTTTTTCACTTTTCCCTTGGTTTTGTTCACTTTATTTTTGTGGCAAACTTGATTATTACATCGAATAATTTCGATATTTTTCTTCACTTTATACATTAAAAGTTATAAAGATTTATTTTTAGGACAAGATTAGTAAGTAAAGGTTACGGTTGTTAACAATAATTTCCTACAACACATTTTTTCATAGAGTATTAATCTATTTGGTTCACAGGCAATAAATTTCATGGTGGTGCTCCACGGTGGTATATTTAATGAAAAAATAGCTAAATCAACAGAAGCAGCTCCATGAGTACAACTTTAAGGTTAAATACATTTCATTACAACCTAAAATTTGTTTGATTATCAATTAATTTTTAAACTTTACAAATATTCTTCCCTCTTTTACATTCACGTGGACTGAAAGCGGGAATATTTCACGGAATATTCACGATAGCATTTTTCCCTTCGAGGGGAATGAATATTTAACGTGAAGAAAAATTTCACTTGTTATTCACGATAGGGGTGATTATTTTTAAATCATCTTTTATCTTTCCAGCATACATACCTATTTATATAAATGCATGCTTTTAAAATCGAAACCCAAACGAAACTGGTTGGGAAACGGAATTTAATCCACCTCAAGATGTCAAGCCCCAGCCGCATGTGTACTTAGCATACCAGGGCCTCCAACAGTCTGAACACATTCCCGTATTTTAGTTTTCTTTCTTAGACACCATCTGCTACAAAAATGGGGTAGATCGAATTCAATTTCCGAACGCAATTGAACTCTGTGACATGACCGATAAAGGGAAATTATGATTAAAATTCCGAGAGAAATTTTTCCCGGGGAACAATTTAAAAAAATAGCAAGTAATAGAGAAAACAAAAAATTCTAATTGGAAAAGGAGAAGTATCTCGCGGAATTTTATACGTAATTTGTCTGATATTTTGCTAGGAAGGAGGCTAAGGTGTTATTTGAGGCAGTAACGTTAACGAACTCGCAAATAAAGGAGAACAGGGAAGAAATTAAAGCATTCGATATCAAAAAAAATTTCATACAATTTTAATGGGAAATCGAATCGAATGCCGTAATTTGTCAGATAATTTTATTTCAAAAATACAAATAAGAGATCTTGGTGGTAGTAGCATTTGGGTAAGAAAAATATGTTCTCAATGGCAACGCTGATGTGCATGTACAACATGCATTCATGTATTAAGTTTGATGTCCAGCTTTATGTTTGCATGGAGACAATTAATGATAATGAACCAAAAATGTTGTGGCTGATTTATGCAGTACAAAAAAAATCTTATTTGAATTAATTTATTACATTATTTTCAAATAATATTCCAAGAATTTGCATAGACTATTTCTTTAAATTAATGTATTACATTTCGATACATCTTAAAAAAAACAAAATTGCTACATAAATTTGTGGCTTAAAAAAGTTAAAAAAAAATACAGAACTACTTGATTAATAAAAAGGATGATGTTTAACACTGCAAGCGGTTTGTATGACTGCAAACATTGTTTGATTGAAAAGAAAAACACACACACACAGGCAACAACCAGCGGTAAGTTGTGCCATTAATTGCTGCCAAATGCATTCAACATGTTTCTATTCCAAATTGTTCCCATTTTTTTGTGTTTATAAAATAAATATTTAATGAAGACATGGTTTTTGTTCTGAATAACTATTAGTCTTTCCTTTGCTCCTCTATAATTTTAGTTTCCACTTTCTTTTGTAAAATTTTTTATTTTCAATTCCTCTTTCATTTCACCAATTGCACATTGCAATCCCTCTTATTTGATTTTGGTATTTACACATTTCACATTCATGTTCGTTTCTATGATTCATAATGGTTTTTGTTGATGTTTTTGATAAATTTGCAGTAAAAAGTACTAGATACATATTTATGTATGTATGTACATATGTATGTACTTTTTCCTTGCATTTATTTTTTTATGTACATACATAAATACATATTTTTATTCTCAATTTTGTTTTGTGCAAGTGTTAAACTTCGACAAGGGATTTCACTTCGCTTCATTCGCTCATTAAGCATAAAATAAAACACAGTTGTATGGTCCGGTCAGTATCTTTTGTTTGGGGGTTTGTGTGGTAGGATGCGAATGCATGTTTTTACGAACACACACACACACACACAAATACATAGTACATACATGTATGCATGTACACGTATGTATATATTTTTTGTTGTACATATTCATTAGTTCATTGGGTAACCTATTTTTAATCCAGCAAGTACACTTTGCAATAATTAAACTGTTAAAAAAATGTAACGTTGAGTTGCCTCAACAAGATTTTTTTCCCTTACTTATCTTAATTGTTTGCAGTGAAGAATGTTATAAGAGTAGCTTGAGATTTTATTTTGTACGAGACTTTTGCAAAAGATGGAAGTATGGACGTATGTATATATGTATACATATGTATGTAGGTATATGCATACTACATACATACATACATAAAGTACATTAGAGAGGCATTGGGATGTATGCCGAAAACTAAAGGCTCAACTATAATAGGAATAAGCGAACTTAAGAAACTGTGCGGTTACATATAAAACGTATGTGGCAAACTATAATGTACTTATGGAACTTTTCGTCAAGTTTCGTCAAATGTCATTTGCTTAAGTGAAGTGCCAAACTGAACGCACATTCCGTACGGAAAACACTGTTTGTACATTTTTTAAACTCAAGCAAACATCAGCAGAAAATATTAATTGATTTTAAATATTTTTTTATTGTTTCTTATTTTAAACACAGAAAAGGAAGCAAAACTTCTATTTTCATTCTTTGTTTAAAAATACACACACACACACATACACATAAGTTTATTTATGTATGATCATTGTTGTACTTTTTAGTAGCCAAAACAAATAAAACAAGTAATAAAGTGCTGGATACGTGAATTTTTAATAGATTAGGATATTCCAACAAGTTAATTTGATTGAATTGCATTCATTTAGTAGTTATAAAAAGAAACAAAATTACTAAAAAAATGTGAACAATACCTTTATTTGCAGCTGTGGCTAAAGAATAATTAAGTGCATATAAGTACATTGTGGCCACCTAAAAGTCACATTTGAATTGTTTCAGTATTTGACAGACTTATCGTTCAATTCTGGCATTAGTTTAAGTCAGCTTATTCATATTATAGTTGGGCCTTAAACTGTCGATTTTCACAAAATTCAGGGGGATTACTATGATACTTATTGTAAAACTGATAGGGTTAAAACTTGAGCTGAATCGGACAACTCTAAAGCTTAAATTAGACATGACATAGCAGCCATAATGCCATAGCCATAACCAAACTAAAATTCAATTGGTTTCTATGGTGAGAGTACTGGCGTTATGGCGAGTCACCAATAATCAAATACAGTGTTGCCCATTAGCTTGCTTCGAACGGCTGTTTTCTATGGCTATGGTTATGCCACATCTGATTGAGCCTTAAGTCCCCGTTCGCACTATGCAAGTCAAGGCATATCAAACAGGTACATGCATCGGGCAAATTGCTCATCCGCTGATTTTTTGTGTACACGTTTATAACCAAGAATTCATTTGACATTTACTTTTGTTTGATGCATACAATTTTTTTTTCCAATTACTTTGTAAAACTATGTGAGAAGCACAAAGTTGCCACAGTGTTTTCTCTAATGCGCGTACCTGTAGCATTAACAGAAAATTCAATTCATATCTAATTAACAAAAAAGTTTTAACGAAAAAAAAAATTTAATAAAGTAAAATAATAATGTCTTACTTATTAAAAAATTCATGGTAAGAGGAACATAAATTATACGCATTTGTACTTATTTTGAAATAAAAAAGTCGTTATAGTATTTTGTTTCATATTTGGTTGCTTTTCTGTCGCTAAACGAGTTTGAATATGATTTTCTAAATTTTTTACAAATGTAAAAGCTGTTTTACAAATTTTACAAATTCTTTGATGTTGTATTGTTCAGCTGAGTAAGTGTGTATATAGTATACTTATATAAGTATTTATATATATATAGTTGCCACATTCATATTTTTAAGTGAAAAAGGTCTGTATGTACACATTTACACGTAGACTTTTTATAGCGCCTCGGTTTTTATTGTAAAAAAGTGGAATTGTTAATATTTTGTTCAATGTTGAATTATTTTTGTCCTCTTTTCAGAGGTTTTTTGACCAAATAATGCACAATTTAGCTGTCCGCGTCCGTTCAAGGGAGGGTCCGTTCTTGGGAGGGAAATTTGATTTGAAAAATTAATTTGGTGCAACGTTATTCGAAAATTGTCCGCATATACGAGGTGTCCGCTTAAGAGAGTGTCCGCTATTGGAAGTTTTCACTGTATTCATGTATTATTTTTGAATATGCTAAGTTCTATTTTTTTATTAGAAAATTAACTCATTGCTGTCATATGGGTCGAACATAAGAAAAATATATGTGTGTACATATCGTCCCTACCACGTCAAACTATCCAATATCCAAATTTGGTTTTTTAGATTCGTCATCTTGGTACCCTAATTTATACGATATACCTCATTTCAAAATGCTGAAATTCTCATGGACGATAGATAACGCAATAAGAAATATTTTAAGTCTGGCACTTTTAGGAATACAATGATTTTAAATTCACAATTGGCGGGTCTATGCGCTCTTCTGAAAAGTTCTAATTTGCATATTGGATAGTTTGACATGGTAGGGACGATATCAAAGTTAGTTTGCAAAACCAAATTTTGCAAAATACAGTACGAGTTCAATTTATGCAACCCAAAGAAAATCGCGGTTGTTGCTTTTGCAGAAAAGTTTCAATAATCGATCACTAAAAAATTTCATATAAACTAAACTATAATTTAACATAAAATAATTTATTTTTAATAGTTAAACATAAAACAAAATGCATACATGTGATTAAAAAAGTTATGAAATAATATTTTATAGATAAATTTAAACTTAAAAAATGTTGTACTTCCGTATACACATTTGAGTTCTCCTCATGTTAATTTTTGCTTTTGTAATAAACACAATTTAGTTTTAACAAAAAAATTTTTAAATTTTGGTTCGAAATTTTGGATTTTTAATTTTTAGTGATATTGCCGCTATTTCATTGGGAATATTATTTTTTCTTTCCCACTCCATACAAATGTCAAGCGGATTAATGGCATTATCTATTTTAACCTTTTGTGTGTTTTTATTTTGTAAATAATTTGAAGTTGCTTCGTCTGAAAAATCTATAGCTTCGCTTTGAATAGTCTTCTCTGATCCATTAATTGTAAGTTCAGTGTATATTAAAAATTTTTTTTTCATTCAGTATAACATTTTTTTCCTTATACACAAAAATTAGAGAGAAAAATAAATAGAAAGTGTTAGCATTGGCGTGCAAAAAGCTTTGTGGGTTGTATTCGTTTGTGCAACTGAAACTAGTTTTTAATACGTACTACATTTTAAATTCAGTAAATTCAGAGTGAAAAGCGTTTTAAATTTAAAAGAGAAAATATTGCGCTTATCGAGACAGTTTTTATGAAAAACGTTGCACTTATACACACTGTAATGTAAAAAATTATAGGTTGCGTTCATGAAGCTCATTCTGTATTTATCATTGTGTTATTTTTGTCCCAAATTTTAAAAGGGTTGATGTTTTTGGTCATAATGTATTTTTAAGGTTTCTTTTTGGTTAGGATTTCGCAAATTTTTCGAAAAAATAACTTTGAAATATATGTGAAAAAATAAGTGTAATTTTAACCCACATGACTCATAAGGGTTAATTTAATCATCAAAAAGTTTCAATAAGAATATTAACAACATATATAATGGGTGTTTTTTATTGAGGTATAGAACTTTAAGTTGGCATCACTTTTTTAACTGGCGGCCATTTTGTCAGCTGTCAAGTGATTAATATTTAGTTTGGTTTGCCATTTCATCATGAACAGGTTGGCAAAAGAACAACGCTTGCAAATCGTGCAAATTTATTTCGAAAATAATGGTTCAGTTCGCGAAGTTTACCGCAAGCTCCGTCCATTTTATGGTCGACATAATCGTCCATAAGAGCAATTAATTCGGTTAACCATGGATCGTTTTCGCACTACGTTTACTCTATGTGATAGTACGCATCCGCAGAGACGTCGAACAGTGCGCAACGAAGAAACAATTGCCGCTGTAGAGCAAAGTGTTGAAGAGGACCCGAATGGTATAGAGCCGATATAGAGCCATGATAACCGACTATTTTGTTCCCGAATTGGATGGCATGAATGTGGATGAGTTGTGGTTCCAACAAGACGGCGCTACATGCCACACAGCGCACGTCACAATCGGTTTATTGAAGGAAACATTCGATGAGCGCATAATTTCGCGGAATGGACCTGTCAATTGGCCACCAAGATCGTGTGATTTGACACCATTGGATTATTTTCTTTGGGGATATGTGAAGTCGCTCGTCTACGCCAACAAACCAGAAACGTTAGGGGATTTGGAAACCAACATTCGTGGCGTTATTGCCAACATACGGCCCCATATGCTCGAAAAAGTGGTTGAAAATTGGACCTGTAGAATTGGCTTTATTCGAACCAGGCGCGCCGGCCACATGCACGAAATCATCACATTAATGGCATAAAATTATCCTTCCAATAAAGCCAAATTGATGGACATTAAAACGATTTTCTTGTGTTTTATTTTAATTCGAAGTTCTATACCTCTAAAAAAACACCCGTTATATATATATATATATATATATATATATATATATATATATATATATATATATATATATATATATATATATATATATATATATATATATATATATAT
Source organism: Tachina fera (assembly GCA_905220375.1). Lineage (NCBI taxonomy): Eukaryota > Metazoa > Arthropoda > Insecta > Diptera > Tachinidae > Tachina > Tachina fera. Next base: position 45,962,242 of record LR999964.1, on the reverse strand, counting down.
ATATATATATATATATATATATTTATAATTATTTTTAAAGCCGAAACTAGGTTTTTGTTTTTTTTAAGAAATATCATTTTAATAAACTAGTTGATATTTTTATTTACATACATTGCCTTAAATATATTGCAAAATAAAACTCTTTGGCTGCGTTCCGGTTGAATGCTTTAGCTTCCTGCTTAAAGGATGTCATGGCCAGCCTTTCGCGTTATTTAAAAAAATACAAAGAAAAAGATCTTTATAAGTTTCCTCATTCATATAAAGTTTTTTACATTTTTTATACATGCTGAAGACATACATACTTAAGCTTGTACATATAAATGATTATTAGTGATGATACAAATTAACACACAACAAAATTCCATGTAGACCTTCTTACAGTGAAGCGCTAAAGTAAATCGACAATCTTAAAAAAAACAAACCTGCTAAGATTCTTTTACAAAATGAAAATATTCAGCTTGTTTGCGATTTCCTAAGAAGTTATATTAACAACTTGCAAAAGTTCAAATTAGCATTAGCGTGTTTTCACTGCCGCTTACTGCAATCAGATAGTATTGTAATGTATGATGTAATTCCCATTCGTTTTGTACTATCACTGGTATACATACTTTAAATTTACAACCAGTTTAGTGTGGTTGATACTGGACTTGTTTCAAACAGTTCAGTAGAATTAAAATTAGTAGTGAGACGGAAGTTAGAGCAAAAATTCTAAGAGCCTTTTTGCACGAGCTACGTTGTAAAGTTTTAAAATTGTTGCATAGATGGAAAAAATAAAGGGAGTAGTAAGTACAGACTTTGAAATGGAATTTGATTTTTTAATGAGGGTGTTGAATCCTTTCAATGATGTAAAAGTTTTTTCACTTTTTTTTCACCATTTTTGTTTGTTTTGTTTTCTATTATCAAGAAAATAATGGTATGAAAAAAAAAATTAAGAAAGTTGAACGGAACATTGCATTGTGTAACCAAAGCCCAATAGTAGAAGTTGCTATTGTAAGTTTGTGTTTGTTCCACTGTGAATCAAAAACGGCTTAAAGGATTTTGGTGAAATGCAATAGGCGGATAGCATATGGTTCCGATATAAAAAAAACCAGGCGCCTTTTAGGGGTAAAACGGGTGAAAGTTTTTATTTTTGGTTCTTTTTCTGTCTTTTAGATTCTATTTCCTAAAATATGTTTTCCGAATGTGAGTTTATACAATATGCACATGACATGACAACTCTTTATAAAATTTAAATTTAAAGTTTGGAAAATGCATTTATAAATTTTAAAAAACACCAGAATATGCTTTAAATTACAAAATATGCAAAAAATACGCAAAAAATATGCAACTACAAATCGATACCAATTTACTTAAATTTTAATGATTCTGGTAGAATATTCAGTCAATACCTTTCTATCTATCACCAAAAAATGCTTTTTCATGCAAGTCCGAACCCTAGTAATAACTTTCTTAACAGCAGAGAATGGGAATTTCCCTTTTTGCACACAATTTTAATAAATTCTTCACTTAAGATTATCGTGACAAAAATCGGAATCAACACCAGGCAAAGCGGATTGAAGCTACGCCAAACGAGTGTCGGATGTATTACAGAAGATGGTGTTTTCCATTATTTATTTTTAAAGTTCAGCAGTAACGTTGACCAGCTAAATTTGCGTGCGTGACTACATTGTTAAGAAACCATTAAGACGAGTAACAAGTAATTCTCACATACATAACTATCCATCCTGGTCCTTACAGCAAAAATTTACTTGTGCATTAAAAGAATACGAATAAAATAACATCTGCTCTGGCCAAGAATTCCGAAAAGTTCAGCTTGTATTTTTGCAGTGGATTTTTTTCTTATTGTTAATGTTAAGATGTGTTGCTGCATTTGTATGTTTTATTTTGTGTTTTCGAGTTACATACACACGTTGTAATCAAAGGAACATTATAGAAAATTGAAGGAAGTAAACGAAATTGAAAACAGTAACTTGAATGCAGAATGACTGGGCGAAAATAAGCACTATTTAATTTTATGATACAACTTGTGTGTAACAACAATTCGGGTCAAAAGGAAGGAAGGAAATGAGGCGCTGTATAAAAATGCTGACATATTTACATACACACTTTTACATACATATGCACATACATACATATGTGTGTACTTAAAATGTGCGCTTGCTGTACCACTTGTCATCAAGTTGTCATTTAATTCTTAAAATTATTACAAGTGCCTTGCCTGCCTGGTTACACAAAATTTCTCTTGGTGAATTTGTGGTTAGAGAAGTACTAAATGCTACAGGTGTTTAATTTGCTGCAACATTTTGAGATAATCAAATCAACGATGAAGCCATGCATATATGTATGTATGTACATATGTATGTATGTCTTAAGGCGCTTGAGCTGAAAAGGTTTTGCACGCGAAATAATTCAAATAGAATCGTGTATTAAGTGATTGATGCAACATGGAAAACGTCTGCTAAACTGTTCTTAAGGCTTTTATGATTTATTGGAATGAATTGATAATGTTTCGACTTAAACTAGCGAGAATATTAAACAGATACACACATCTATAAAACATGTATGTATGTATGTACATACATATGTATTTATATTAGGGATATAACTTATTAAAAAAAATTTAAATTATAAAAATTGGTATAGCACAGTCCAATAAAGCATAAAAAAAATGTAAGGGAAGGCATATTTTTTTCGCTAAGGTAACAAACACACGAACCGCGATGGATTTTTTCCTTTTTGGTTAAAAACAATTCATATGTTTATTTAAAAATACAAAATATAAAAAACACCATATAATAAAAATAATTTTAGATTATGTAAAATAATATTTTTGTCAGTTCAAGTCCGTGCTTTGAGAGTTCAGAAAAACCAATTGACGCGTGAATTTTTCTGAAAAAAATTACAAAAGATTATGATTTTCGTGGTTTACAAGGACATACTTAGCCTCATGGTACTATGCACAAATAATTGCTTATACCCTAATGTATATATACATACATACATATATGTACATATATTTAATTATATTTGCTTTAAGTACTATTTTTTAGAACAAAAGTGAAAATAAATTGACAATTCTTCCAGAACAAATATTTTTGCTAGAGACAATCAACGCAAGAAAATATTTCAAATAATTTGTTTAAATGTAATATTTCGAAATTTTACTAATAAAAAAGTGACAGTCGTGCAAGAGTAGACAATAATGTACTGATGTAACAATACACAAAGTAAAGTACCAACCAAGGCCTGGTTGGAAGCTGTTATTTGTTAGACACAAGACGTTATTACCCCATTTTCATAATGATAAATTTTTTACACCGGATGTCTTAACCAACCAAGACTTTCTGCGTCCTCTTGTTCAACAAGCCTGGCAGAAGATCATTTTCAGGAGTTCTGATTAGAGCCCTTCTTTAACAGGCCAGTAGTGTAATTCACTTTTTTAACGATAATCGCATTGTTAATGTAATTATAAAGAAAATTTATCGAATTTGCTATTCAGTAACATTTTTAACGATATTCGTTGCAGGTTAATGTCAGCTGTGTCGTTATTTAAGCGACAATAATTTATGTGCTCTTAATTTTATCGACAAAAATCAACAGAAAATATCATTATTAGAATCTTTTATTCATCTTGTTTTTTAATAAAAACTTTAATGGTTACCACGTTAAAAATTCAAACAAACGTACAACCATTTTCTTAGGGAATTTGAGCTAAAATATTTTAAATGTAATACCATTTTAACCCCTGACACAAAGAGGGGTGTTATAAGTTTGTAATGTGTGACTGTGTATATGAGTGTCTGTACGAGTCCACGTACAGACCAAACGGATAGACCGATTTTGATTTACTTTTTTTCTCTTGGAAAGGTGACTTGATCGAGAAGGTTCTTAGCTAAAAAAAATAGGTCTAGCCGCTTAGAAGATATCACATCTTTTCTAGAAATATTCGGGGGTTTTTCAAAATTTAAATTTTTGTTATTTCTATTTGCATTTTTTTATTTATTTTGTATTTGTTGATTTGTAATAAAAAAAGCAACCCATGTAGAAGACAATAGGTAGTCATTCTATAAGACCTTCCTGCGAAGGCAAGCAAGCGTGAGTGGTGGATCTAAAAAAGGTTAAGGAAGGTCTTACAGACGGTGTTATAAATAAGAAGCCTCAGAAGTTTGCCGTTGGGATATTATACTCATATACATGTGTACATATATATGTATGTAAATAAGAAAATACGTGCAACAAATGCAGTAATGTTTTTCTTTTCATACACACACACATATTAAGCCCATAGGAATCGCTAACAAAAGAACATACAACAAAATAAGATAAAATAATAAATATTTTAACCAGGGCAACGTTACGACTAATACATACATATGTATGTACTAGATATACCAACGGACGACACAATCTTCCGTATTCTAGCAACTAAATGTAAATAATTTTATTAAGATTCAAAGAAAATGTATCTAAACGTCGTAAGAAATGCATTAAAACACAGCTACCCACATACTTAAATCAATATGGATAATTAAATAATACATGCAATTAAAAACACAAACTAAATCCCTTAAACTAAGCTAGTTCAATTTATTGAACTCTCTTCCTTTAAGTATTATGGCTTTGATACAATAACAAATAAGAGAAAACAAATTTTAGATCAAGAGAAGTACTACAAACACACACACAATCTCATATTTTGTTTCTTGTTTAATTGTAAGCTAATAAATGCGTGTGTAATATGTGTGCATGTAGTAGTAAACGCTCACAAAATATTAAACCGATTTCAATAAAATATAGAATCTGCACATCTGTACCGAAAAACCTTTAAAACCCTATAAATCTTTTTAAAATCGGTGCAGTAGTACCAGCGTAAAAGGGATTACAAAAAACATGTTTGCCTATTAATTATATAGAAGATAGATGTGCGATCACATCCCAATTAGATTTATATAAATCAACTACATCACCAGAACATGAGGATGTGTGAAATGGGACAGAGCAACAATAAAAACAAATAAATCTAGAACCTAACCCTACATACATGCGGGTCAACCATTGGTAACCAATCGGGCAGAAGGTTCTATGACTTAGTCGAAATAAGCATAAATCCTTTCATCTACTTTATCAGAATGCAAATAATAATACAGATAAAGAATAGCAATTTTAAAAGTGTATTTTGTGTTTGGTTCAAATTTATGCTGCATAAACTTAAAACAAAATCTGTTATTTAATAATAAATAATAATATATTGCATTTGCATTAAAAATTTTTTTAATTTTGATTTACGTTATGTTTCAAAAAAAAAACACCAGATCCTTGTGATAGTTATAATTCGCTATAAGCGAAAATTTATATGCATTATTAATGCAAAACTCTTGTGTGCGGAGAAGTTGTTCGCTAAACGCCAGAATTCACTATAGCCGGTGATCTTTATAACATACTTACCTAACATCAATGTAGATAAATAAAAACCTCATGCATAAAAAGCAAAAAAAAAATATTAAAACAATTCTGCTACAAATGTGTGTGTGCCAGGATGTGTAAGTCTGTATACTTATACAAAAAAAAACAACATGTCCAACGACCAAACAAGCCAACACGAAAAAAATACTTATACCAGCAGCAACAACAACAAAAACAACAACAACAACAATAGTAATAATAACAAGAGTAGCACACAAAATGTTAAAAATTTAACATCTGCTCCTTTCATATCATGATTTCGGAAAAACTAGAACTGAAAGAAAAATAATGAAAGAGGACTGCAAAAAAGGAAAAAATCAACAATAAGAAAAAAATACTTGCGTTTCTGTTTTGTTTATGCAGCGGCTGTGTTGCACAATTTTTGTAGTTGTTGCAGGCTTGCCATTGCAGTATTTTTGTACAACAGTTTTTCGATCTGAAATTAAAATGAAGCAAGCATCTTATAGAAATGACTGGAGGATGATGTCTGCGGATAATTTTGAGAAAAATTGGGACTCTTGCATTTATTCTCTGCAAATATCCAGCTCTGGTTGGTGTTAGAAAAGGGTGATTTAAATCAGCCTAAATAAGATGGTAGTGTTTGCTCTGAATAATATTGCAAGTGAAGTAGGTTTAAATTCCAAGAGCAAAGGTTTTAATGCATGCAGCCGCAGTGCTGAACAGTTTGGTTATAAAAATAAATTAAAAAATTCTGAAGAGATACACTAAATCTATTCATAGATACTTGGTAATTTTTATTTTTAAAGCCGTTCTAGAAGCAGAACTTCCAAGTCACTAGTTTCTAAATTATTATACCCCTTAACATTTTTGGTAAATCCGTGTGTAATTCCCACAATATTAATATGCAACACATAAAGTTTTTACATAAGTATATTCAGGGTCCTTATGAATTGGGAAAACGAATAAGCGTTGTCCATCTCTCCGTCCGTCCGTCTGTACGTGAAATCGGTTCTCCGAAGCTGCCAGAAGAGCTAGAGACTTTGGTCTTGAACTGGTGAATCAGAAATGGTCCAAAATAGATTGGCATTGAAAATCAGCAAAATTAAAAATACGATTTCAGAGCGCGAAAGTTTAAACTTTTTTTGCCATATAAAAGGAACTAGCGGAAACTACCTTTTTGTTTTTTTAAACCTATTTTATATTTCAGTAAGAATTTAATTTGTATTAAAAATCAAAATAAATTAAAAAGACGACTCCAGGGTTGTAAGATTTATTTTAATATAATTTTTAGTTTTGTATATAACAGTAACCTATTAAAACTAATTTTTTAAATTAATTAAACGTATTTTATATATAGAGAGAAATATTTTCCAAAAAAATATAAAAAAAAAAACTAAAAGGATAATTCCAGGGTTGGAAAACTAAATTTTTTTCTACATAAAAAACCAGGTCAATTTAATATTTTTATATTTCCTTAGAAATTAAAAATAATTAGTGTCTTACAAAGAAAAGTTCGGTATAGAAAATTAGAAAAATAATAGCAGCACAGCTCCAGAGCTGGAAAACTTAATCTTTCTTTCTGAATTAAATACGTATTTTCAATATTTCATTTAATAGCCATTAGTATTAAAAATAAAAAAAATACATATATCTGGTCCCAAGGGTTGGACAATTAAAACTTTTTTTGTATATAAAAGAAAATAAATATTTTTTTTCTTTTTAACTAAATATATTTTATAAATTAGAAAGGCCTTTATTCAATTTTCACATCAAAATCTAATTTAACTATAAACATTGGGTAGTATGAATAAAAAAAAGTATTTGCTTTTTACTTAAAAATTTGATTTAAAACCAAAAATTTGTATGTGCTTTTTTTTTTTTTACATTTTAAGTAAAAAGCAAATACTTTTTTTTATTCATACTACCCATTGACACTCGTTTGTCTTACGAAGCTTTCTCATATGCTGCGTATTATGCACAAATGCAGTTGTGTAATTAGTTTAAGTTGCTTGCAGATGTTTTAAAATCGAAATTTGTTCAGTTTTCGGTGTCGGGATCAATATGATAAAGGATGTTAAAATTTTTAATTTTTATATGTATGTACTTATATATCGTCACCTTAAATACAAACGGACGTAACTACTCAAAAATTGGAAACCGAGTTTTTGATTGATTATGGTTCATTTTATCAAACTACATGTGCACAAAAATATTTAGACCTCTGCGATAAAAAATTACGACTTTATCAAAGAAGTTCAAACGGACGTAATTACGATTGCATCTATTTTTTTATTGCAATGAACGTAACTAACATAAAAGCTTAAATACATATAAAAAGAAAATAATTGGTTACAAACATATAAGTATCCATGCTTCAAGTAAATTTCAAAGATAATTTTCAAGAATACTTATGATTATTGATTTTGTAACGTTTTTTGTTTCTCCTCTAAGAAATATAAAAGTGTAGTTACGTCCGTTTGTATTTAAGATGACGATATGTTGCTGTTAAAGTCATCTCTAGTTAATTTTTCCTCACGCATTTTAAACAGGAAAAAATTGTAATAATGAAAAAAAATCTTAAGTGCATAGTGCGGAATAAAAGATTCAAATATTGCTCATGTCGAAAATAAAATATTTGAATCAAATTCTTTAGTCGAAAAATACCCATAGGTCACTTCTTATAAATCGCACTAGAGGAAAAAAATAAATCATGTGTTTGTATGTATACATTCCATATATACTTGGGTGAAGGGTGTAAAAGATTCGGCACAGCCGAATATAGGACTCTTACTTGTTTTTAACTTGGCTTGCAACATCGTTCCGCTCGTTGCCATTGGGGGATGTTACGGCTTCAAGTCTGTCTTGGAAGCTCATAAATATAAGTTTTCGGGCTATGGCAACACTGAGTTAGTTGGTTTTTCTTACTTTTATAGTGTTTTGTTTGATCCTTCTTGTTGGTTTGTTGTGTACGAAGCCTTTATGTGTTCTCGTATTACGATTTTTGTTTACATATTGCAAACAAAAGAAATTTATTTAATTTTGTTCGTGTGTAAGTGTGCACTAATGCATATATTGGGTGTTTTTTTTTCTAAGATGTCAAGTTTAAATTAAAACTAAAAGACACACGAAATGTTTTGATGTTAATTTAAATCTTATCTCATAAATGCGTGAGCATACCTTCATATGCATAAGGTGAAAGACCGATTTCCACATACAAACATTTTATGTATGCATTGCTGTTTCAGTACCAGCTTTTGCACTAACATAAATGCTCAGTTAACCGACAGTAATGGAATGTAAATGCAACGGTAGTAAACAGCTGATCGATATTGTTGTGTGAAAAGTAATGCAGAGATTCTAACATTCCATTTTAATTGCTTTTCATATAACAATATTGATCACCTGTTTCCTGCCGTTGCATTTACATTCCATTACAGTCAGGTAACTGATCCTTGAGACAGATTAAGAAAGGCACTACCCTACAAGAAATGAATGACCGAAACTAACACAAACGAAATTTTTTCGCCAACACATTTGCAATAATTTTCCATTGAATTTAAGACAGCCAGTTATGAAGCAACAAATTTTTTATTTAAGAAGGACATACATTTTTTGAGCAATCTTCCACTATTTGCATTTAAGTATCTATGTAGACCAAGATGTTTTATATTATTTCCCGTATTATTATTATAATATGAACTTGTTTAATACAAAAATATATATACATACATATGAATTTGTATCATTTATTTTCTTTTGTAATACGAGTATCGTCATCCGTTCAATTCAGTTTCTGCTCAACAGCTGCGTAACTTTTGTTATTTTTACTGTTGGCAATGCTGATTGATTGCAAAAATACACAAATTCCTGCTTGTTTGCTTGTGTGCGTACGTATGTATTTGCTTTTATTTTCTAGTCGGGCGTGTGTATGTATATGTATGTATGTATGCATGTATGTATTTGAAGCTTATATTTTTGTGTGTTGCTTATAGAGAATTTTGTGGTTACGCATGTTAATGAGTCCATGAATTCACACACATTCACTCACAAATACAATTGAAATCCCGTGCACGAGAGGACTTGTAACTGACCTACACCAATAGAATATCAAGTGGAACCTACTTTAAGGAACTTGTAAACATTACAATAAACACACACACACACACGCATAAACGCATACACAGCACTCACGCACACAAATTTTTTATGACATAGACACAGATATGAAAGCAAATACAAAAGGATAATGAACCCATAAAATTTTTGTTTTACGTAAGAACTTAATCATGACGAGTGTTCTTCGTTCGTCTTTGCTTTAAGAGGGAGAAAACAAAAAAAAAAGATAATAAAAAAGTAATAAAGTGTAACAAAGTTTTTTCTTTTATACGCAAAGCAGAACTAAAGTCAATGATTTTTAAACATTTGTTTAGAAAATGATTATCTTTAAATTAAGCTGTCAAGAAGGGGCGTCTCATTAGGAAGAGAAAATGTTAAATATTTTCTTTTCAATTCTATAGGTGTGAACACTATACCTGATGAATTTACATCATGATGAATGTCAAATTTGTATCATAATAAAAATTCATCACGTGTAGACTCAATTTATTAATATTATGTTAGCGTTATGATATAATCATCTGAGCTCACGGCCTGATGAATTCATCTTGATATCAAATGTCATTTGATGTGTCACTTTTCATTTAACGTTTATTTATGAAACGGTTCTCGTTCAAAAAAAGCGCCACAACGATTATTGATGACCAAAAAATTAAACAACACGCAAATTAGTTATTTTTGGCAAGTATTTCTCAAATATTTGTTTGATACATCATAATATAAAATCATCAACATCTACCCCTTTGTGTTGATATTAATGAAAAAATTACAGTTGCTCTGGTCGGCGTCGTATTACGAGGTATGATATAAAATCATCAGGTATGGACACTATGTAAAATCATATAGTTAATTTATTGCAAGCGACCACAAACCTTTAAAAATTAACAACTATTTCTCCTCATTTACTCAAACAACGTCTTAGCTCAAAAATTTAAATTTTTGTGTTAATGATTCACAATATTGTTGTGTAAAAATGTCATACAAATAGGTATCTTGTTTTTTTAAATCTTGAGAGCAAAATAAAATTTTACTTCGTTCATTTGTTTTTATATTTTATGATTTGATTAGGCTAAAGTTCGTATTGTTTTGTAAGCCAAATTACATGTGATAGTTATTAATGAACAAATATGTAACACCAAAGTTAGTTATAAATATTCTGACAAACTTTAATTTAACGGAACAACTAGCTATTTTCAAATGTCCTTACACCTTCATCATCAGCTTTCTTTTGTGTTTGATCCATTGTATGTGGTGTCAGTTTATGTAGATTTCTACTTTATAACAAAAGCTGAGTACATATATAAAGTAGAAATATACATCAACTGACACCAAACACAATGGAATAAACACAAAAGAAAGCCAATGATGAAGGTGTAGTGACCTTCGAAAGTAGCTAGTTGTTCCGTTCTACCAAGTGTTTGGCAGAATATTTACAATTAAATTTGGTGTAACATATTTGTTCATTAATAATTACGAGTATCACATCTAATATGTATATTAAATTTATAAATAAATAATAATTTTTTTAACCAACAAAGTACTTTTCAAGATGAGTTCAGATCATCTTGATACTATATACTTAGTTTCCATTAATACATAAAATTTATAAAATTAGCTTTGGCTGCGGTAATATGATTCACAAGTATTATTGAAATTTAGTTAGTGGAGTATTTTTAAATTAATTTTTGTCTCTTTACAGTTGCACAAGCAGCACTCGTATTTTCTGGTTAAACGTTTACATTGTTTGAAAGGAAGGTTGACAACATGTGTGCGCATACTCGTTGTCGCAACTTTGTTCAATAAAAGAAACACAGAAAACACAAACATCCTCATCATTCCTCCAAAGCCTAGATGCAGATGCGCTCAGTGATGTATTCAAGAACCATGTATGTAACTTTATTTTTAAAAATACTTTTCATTTACTATGTAATTTATGTTCATACATACATACATAAGTGCATACATACATCAGTGACTATTTTAAGAACCCCAATCATTTTCTAAAAATACTTTTGAAATAATAAAATGATACATCTGTATGCATGCGCGTAAGTATTTAAATATGTATATCACATCTAATCATATTTTTGTAAAAATTAACATAAAACATTAAGATAGGATAATATTTGTATAAAACAAACTGTAGCCAGAGCATGCATGCCTTCCCTAAGGAACAGGGTATTTGAACTCAAAGACAATAATATATGTATATAAAAAATTATATAGCTAAGATAAGACTTGGTACATATTCTACCAAGTCTTATCTTGTGCCCACCCAAAAGAATCGCCACAAATCTAATAGAACTATTTCAATAGGCGCATATTTTTAGGGTTCCGTACACCAAAGGATTTTCGCTACGCTGTCCGTCTGTCCATCTGTCCGTCACAGGCTATTTTCGCAGGAACTGTAACAGCTACGGACCTGAAATTTGGATAGAGGATGTAGAACTTTGGCAGCTGCAAAAGCAAATACATAAGAGTTAGAATTAAAGGGTGTTCCAAAGCGAGCAACGAAACATGTTAAAATCCCATGTACACTTGAAATTTGCAAGGTTAGTGTACCTTTATACAAGTAACACTAACATGTAAAAAATTTACATTATAGGGTGTTCCATAAGTTAATGTAATTTTGACAACTTGTTGTATCTTGGAAACCGTAAGAGGAAAACTCTTGAAATTTTCAAAAACGATAAGGCTAAAAAATCCCAAAATTTTCAAATCGCCGAACCGAAAAAAGTCGCCAAAACGAAAAAGGAATCGCTACTTTAAAAAAATTCTAAAACTAAAATAAATCGTCAAAAAGTCACCAAATTTAAAAAGTCGCCAAAATGAAAAAAAACGCCAAAAACCGAAGCAATCGCCAAAACGAGAAAAAAGCGCCAAAACTAAAAAGAGCGCTAAAAGTTAAAAAAAATGCCAGAACCGAAAAAACACAAAGAACGCCAAAACCAAAAATAAAACGCTCAAAATCGCAAAAATCCTAAGAACGAAAAAAAATTCCAAAACTATATATTATATAGGCATATAGTAGATATAGTATTCCATATCTAGAATCCGCACGGAATACTTCGTGTGCGAGTCAAAGTAGGACTTTACTGAATTTATTTATACATCACTTCAATTAAAACAAACTTTTTCAATTGAAATTAAGAATAGAACAACAAAATATTTTAGCAGGTTCTCTGCACAAAAAAAAATTTTCACCAATTATAATTTTCAATAAAAGAATTTATTTCATTCTATTTAATTTTTAATAGCTTTAATTTAACTAATTTAATTAATTTTTTAAATGATATTAGAAAATTTTCCATATCGAGCCATAACCCAAAAAAAAGTTTAAACGACACATTTTCACGAAAATCGATTATAACGAACGAGAGAGCAAAACCAATTTAAAGTAAACTAATAGTTGTAACTAGAGTATGACTTTGCTCAAGAAGAACTTCATCATCTAATTTGGCAATAAGTGAAATACTCTTGAAGAGAACTACTTGAATAGAATATTTAGCAATTTCCAGAGATTCCATTTTAATGTCAAAATTAAAAATTATTGATAAATTAAAATAGGTTGTTTTTAAAATTCTACAAAAATTAATTAAACTAAAATTTTTTGCACCTACATATTTAGTTTTCCAAAAGTGTTGAGTAGTGCTTTTAAACAACTTTGAATCAACCAATCTATTGACATATAGAAATGCCAAAAATAAATAATGATATTTTCAATGTGTTTATAACTGGTCTTCCAATAAGAGGTTTAATTTTATATCTAAAAAAAGATAGATATAAAATTGCTTTATTGCAAATTTTTTTTATTAATATTTATGATTTGATTAGGCTAAAGTTCGTTTCGGTTTGTAAGCCAAATTACATATGATAATTATTAATGAACAAATAACACCAAAAATAATTGTAAATATTCTGACTAACACATAGTTGAACGGAACAACTAGCTAATTTCGAAGGCCACTAAACCTTAATCATCAGTGTTCTTTTGTGTTTGGTCAACTGTGTGTTGTGTCAGTTGATGTAGATTTCTACTTTGTATACGCAACTTTTATTCCAAATTGAATATGTGAATTGTTTCGATTCATCGTATTTCAATATGCTGAAAGCTTTTTTGTAATGAAAGCTCAATTTTTTTATATTAAGTTTTAATGTATCGAGGCTTATTTTCGATTTTATTGGTCTACCCATAGTTTAGAATTATCAAAATGCCAAAATTATTGATAACGTAAGCGACAATTTACTTATGTAAAACAAATTTGAATATTAAAAAAAACTGCTCCTAAAAACTTTAATTTTTGTCGCTTACGATTAAATCGAAAATAAGGTTCGATATTTATTTTTTGTCGCAATTTTGTTTTTAAAAAACAATTACAGCCTTATTTGTAAAACTTAAAAAGTCTTTATAAAGAGTTTTTAAATTTTATAAATAAGGCTGTTAGTATTTTACCGAACAAGTTAAATATTAATTTTGGGCTAGATTGTGTTAAAAACAATTAAAGCTTAGTATTGGTTTTCGTTTTTACTATATTGGCAATTTTTTTATTTTTGATAAATATTTATTCTTAGATCATCACCAACTAAATATTCTTAAATCATGTTAATTTAAGAAGAAATCATGAAACAGCCATTTTTAAAATAACATTGTAACATTGAAAATAAAAAGGGGATCTTTTGATTAGTTTTATTTATATCGGTTGCTGAAGATGGCGTGCATCTTCAATATTTATTGCTGCTGCGGTTGTTATTCTTTTAATAGATTTTCCAACATCGAAAGGAGGTGTTGCCTAAAAGAAACTTAAAACAAATCCCTAGTGAATCTATTTAATTTCGAATACAACTAAAGGCCTGGGCACAATGAATCCCTCATACGTTAAACTTCGCCTTTTTCAACTGACATTAACGCAGCGACGGAGAAGGTTGGCACAATGAGTACTTTATTGACGGAAGCATTTGTAGGTTGATTCTCAATTTTATTCATTATATTCAACTTTTTTATTTATTTCGTTTATTTCTTTTGTTTAATTTTACTTTTGCTGCCACAAAACACAAACACATGCCAAAACACATACCAAAAAAACCAACCAATAACTGTCAAACTACTCAACGTACGCAAAAAGTTAAAAGTTGAACAATTTTTGTACTTTGCGTTGACGGACACGTACTGAATGTAACAGACCTCGTAAGAAACCATGTATTTCAACTTAGCTGTCAGTTGAAAAAGTTGAAGTTTAACGTATGACGGATTCATTGTGACCCGGCCTTAAGATCTGCATCAAAATAAATGCATGTATGTACAGTTCATTAGGGTGGCCTTCAAAATGAGCAATATTAAGACAAAAATCAATAAAATGTTTGTACATATAGACGATGAATATTAAAGTAATGCAGATGTACTAAAGCTTACGAAAACAAATCCATACATATGTACATGCACACATACACATACATACATACATACAGACCCGTCCCTTATTTTTTTGGCGGAAAATTTAGCAAATGATCCCAATTGATCCCTGACTATATGGATATTATTACAACACCCTGCTCCATAATTTTTTTTAGCAATGAACCGTCAGATATATAAAACAACTGATAAAATACTAAGTAGCTTAGCTTGATAATTTTTTTTTATATACATGTATACATATTTATTTATTTATATTTTATCAACCGTATTCATAAAAAAAAGTTGATTGAGGTTTAAAAACCATATTAGTTAAAAAACATTTTAAGGCTAAATAAGGTTTTTTAAATATTGGTATTCATAGTCAGTGTTTTAACTAAAAATCAATTAACTTGATTTTTTTTAATATCGTGGCAACTCTGTATTATCTATTTGTCACTTGCATCCTAGTTCTGCTAAACAACGATTATTAATTCACAAAGTACTCGTATCTGTATTTGTTTTTTGTCCATTTTTGGAAAAATATTGTTTTTATAAAATAAAAAGTGTGTTCCAACTCGTACAAAATTAAAAAAAATAAATAAAGAGTTTACTGTGAATCTTTGTTAAAAGTCCTTTTTATATGATTTTTTTATTGCAGATTAAGAAGCACTAGAATAACGAGTTTTATTTTATTTGTTGTTAGTTTTTATACATCACTATAATTATTACTTTTATTTTTCTGTACACATACATTGAGAAAAGACGAAATGGGAGTGGGAAGCTGATTGCTCCTTCTCTGGTAAATATTTATTTGGAGTCCATTTGAAATTTCGTCATGAGTTTCTAAAAAAATACAATTTCATTTTCTTCCTCTAAATAACATTCACATATGCATATGTACATACATACACACGTACATGCAGTCAAAACTAAAAATGTAAACAAACACGAAGCAAAATCGCAAGAAAGTCATCTTAAAATTGGTTTAAACATGGGGGTAATCAATTTTAAGATTTGCTGATTTACGCAAGGTTTAAAAAACGTTTTTTAAGCTAAAAATCTATTATGAATACAATTTTAGCGAATATTGCTTAAACAACTTATGAAACGCTGTTTAAAATTGTTATGAATACGGCTGTATATATTTATGTATATTTTATTAATAGATCTGATATCTTTTAATTTTTGATGATGTACAAGAAATAGAAATACAAAAATGCCCCATGTAGTTAAGGCCGACCTTAATATCAGACGCATACATTCATATGTACATACATACATACATATATTATTTACAAGCTCATACGCACACACATGTAAATACAAATGTACAAGTAAATATGTACTTATTTATATAATGCACGCATGTCACAATTTATTTTTAACTATTTATTTTTTTGCATGCAGGAAAAGAAACAACAAGTTCTTGGTGTTTATATTTAAAAAAAATGGCTGTCATTTTAATCGTGCAGGCACATGTCATCCACATAAGGCACAAGTGTTCAGATTCTATCAAACATTTTATGCCACAGCATATAAATGCAGTAAAACAAATGCATACACATTAAAACAAACAAAAATAAATAAATAAAAATTTGCAAACACTTTTGCTTTTAACAAAACGGGGAAGTGTAAACGATGGATATGTATTGAACAGAAAATGCAATTCACTGCAATATCGAAAATATGCTTAGAACTCCAACGAAGTAAAGGAATTATACCTATGTACACCCTTATTTCTTATGAAAATATGTTTACATATATATACCTATGTACATAAGTAAGTATATGTACATTAGAGTTATAACTATTTTTTTACATCATTCTCCCAAAGGTCTATGTTAGGTGCAATATTGTTTTGATAAAAAAAAACATTGTACATGTATCATAGATACGGTGACCATATTTTTCAACAGAAAATAAAAGACATTTAGGAATGCATTAATAAGTTGACTGCACTAAGGCAGCAGACTGTATGTTAACCAAGCCAAATGTCAAATTTGGATTGCCTAAAAATATGATTTTATTTGGGTTATATTCAAACAGCCTACAAATATTCAGTTTTGTATGGTGTTTGCCATTTACTGTAAGAAACATAGACTTTTCTGATAACACTTGCAACAAATTAATACATAGGTTAATATAGGTTTTTTAGTGTACTGCAAATCCTATACTCAGTTTGGCAATTTTGGTGAGCATTTTTTATGGTCCTCCAAAGATTTCGAAAATCAGTACACCCTCAAAAACTCATGACACCACTTTTTGAGGTCGCATTGATTTTCGAAATTTTTGAAGGTCCATAAAAAATTGGTCAACAAATCGCCAAACTGAGTATAGGGTTTTACTACCCTTTTGTAGTACACTATATAACCTATACAGTTGAGACCGTGTGGATTTTTCGCTGTTGCACAGTGTAATTTTACCTTGTATTGAAAAGTTTGATGGTAATTTATACCATTAAGTTCATGTGGTTTTACTGTTGTTTGGGTATGAAATTCGATACATTAAACAGATGTATGTATAGATGTTGAAAGTTTTGGGTTTTGAGAAAATAAAACCTATAATTTTGGATTTAAAAAATAAAAATAATTTAATTTTTTAAATCTCCACCCATAATAACTGACATGAGATTTAGATTGTTGCAAAATTCTCGTGCACCAGCTTCAGTGTAAGGCAACAAACAGTACGTAATGAAGATATATTATAATATAATATTATAAATTCTTTATAAAGACTGCTATATATCTTTTAAACAAATATTTGACATTTAAAACGCTCTTTTATTTAAAAGTTTATACTTATTTTATTTATTTTATATTTTCAAACTTTTTAACAAAATTATTCCCACTGGCAGCACTAGGTACGTTTTATTCGAACTTTATATAAATATTCAGAACAAATTTAAGTGTGTATAAGCTTATTAAGTAGCTATAGCTATAGCTGCTTAAAAATTAAGTAGGTATATGTTTCGAATAAAACATACCTACTATTACAATTCACGAATAATTTCTATTAAAATTAGCATTGCTCCTGAAGATATGCTTTAAAATTCGGTAGAGTGTATAGAAACAGCTGTTAAGTTTCTCTGTACTTCTTGTTCGTATGATTACACTGGGCGCATTCATAAGAAGTAGCTGTTGAGCTCAACAGTTGTGAAACTGCTAGCAACTGTTTGCCCCAACAGCTACTTCTTAGAAACGGCTTGATGTATATAATGTAATTGTATACCTTTATTTCGTTACTTCATCGCATTTGTAATGTAAAACTTAACAAATATTTATTGCTGCCACCTTATAAAGTATATAAAAGAAATAGCTCTATTTGACCAGCTGTTCAGGCTGAGCACAACGTGTTGACTATAGGTAGCGAAAAAATTTTATGATGGAAAATTACTCAACTGTTGAGTGGAGCTAAACTACTCAACTATGCGTTTCTAAGACAAACACTCAACGGTTGCGCAACTGTTACGTCTTATGAATGCGACCACTAATACGCTCACACCGATTTAATAACGCTTTACGATTTTACTCAAAATTTTTGATTGTTTTGTGAAAAAGATTTTTACCCCCTAGCGTATAGATGTTTACACATCACAAAAGACACTATAAAAAAATCTCAAATGATATGGTGTAAAAAAAGGACTGTCCTCTTAAAAAGGCACAAATGGTAAACGGAATTATATGTATATGTATCTCCTTAAATTTACTGCCTGTCCCACGATGTCACCAGCAAACGTTCGATCTACAACTTGTACTGCAAACAACAACATTAGAAATTTTTTTTGTTGTTTTCAATATACATAAGTTGTCGATCGAACGTTCGCTGGTGACAGTTACATACTTTTAATCTGCGTTTGAAAGTGCTTTAATTGTTTTTCATTCGATTCGACCGTTCTGCGACTGCCAAAAGCTTCAAAGCAGACAGTAAACACGCAAAGTTTATTTTGCAAAGTCTTACTTAATTCAGCTGAAAGAAAGACAGAAAAAGATATTCCGCCTTCCACAGCTGAATTAATACTTTGCAAAGGAAACTTTGCATATCTAAAAGCTGAAAAACTAACAACCTAATGTAGACTGTGCTGCTTATCGAAAAAATATTTAAGACACCTTTTCCACACGCAAACTTCACTTTGCGTCTTCGCCGAAGCAACAGCAACAGCACACGAATTTCAGGCGTTTAATAAGGCCTGAAGTTGTGACAGAATACAGCTGAACAAAATATGTATGTATTATGTACATATGTATGTACATATGTACATATGTAAGTATAACAAAAATTAAAAATTGTAAAAACCCCCATAGCTAAGAACCCTCTCGATCAAGTCACATTTCAAACAGAAATAAATTCAGTGAAGTGCGACTTTGGCCCGCGCACGAAGGGTTCCGTACGGACACGAGATATGTAATTCAATACGAACTTTAGCCAATATAAACTATAGTTTTGGCACTTTTTTTTCGTTTTGAGGATTTTTTCGGTTTTTGGCGTTTTTTTAATCTTGGCGATTTTTTTCGTTTGGGCGATTTTTTTAATTTTGGCGATTTATTTTCATTTTGGCGATTTTTTTTACATAAAAAATTATTTTGGTTTTGGCGCATTTTTCGCGTTTTGGCAATTTTTTTTTGGTTTTTTGCGTTTTTTTAATTTTGGTGATTTTTTTCATTTCGCGATTTTTTCGAATTTGGCTATTTATTTTAGTGCTAGAAATTTTTTTTTTTAATTTTGTTGATTTTTTTTTCGGTTTGGCGATTTTAAAATTTTCGGATTTCTTAGTTTTACCGTTTTTAAAAATTTCAAGAGTTTACCTCCTACGGTTTCCAAGATATAGCAAGTTGTCAAAATTACATAGTCAAAATTGCATTAACTGATGGACCACCCTTTACTTTTAATTTTTTAATATTTTAATGTTAATTGTTGTAGTCTATATAAAAATACACTAAGTTTACAAATTTCAAGTGTCAATATACATAAGTATGTACATACAATTGTATGTATATTACATGGGATTTTAGCATTTTTCGTTGCTCGTTTTGGAACACCATTTAATTTGTAATTCTCATGTATTTTTTGTTGTAGCGGCCAAGGCTCTACATACTCTGTCCAAATTTCAGGTCCGTAGCTCTTACGGTTCCTGAGAAAATACTGTGTGACGGACAGACGGACAGCGTAGCGAAAACAATAGGGTTCCTTTTTTCACCTTTGGTGGACGGAACCCTAAAAACTAAATCAAAATCCCTCCAGTCGTCTGGTCTGTACGTGGACACGGACAGACACACAGATACACAGACACACACTAGAAACTTATTACATCCCGTTTTTGATCGGGGGTTAAAAATTATTAAATACATTTTAATCGTTGTTATAAAAACTGGTTAAAGTTGAGTAAAAAAACATTTTTTCAAGCATATAAAATATATGATTCTCTTCTTTGACTACACATTTATTTCGTTAGAAAAAAATTATTTAAATTTGTTTAGCATAATCCAAAAAAAATTAAGTAAATACATATGTATATATGTACATACATAAGTACATAAAACAAAACAAAATTAAATTTGTTTTTGTTCTGCTCACTGTAAAGAACAGAAACACAAAACGAATCCAAACGTTTTTTAATATCTTTATTTTGTTGCACAGATTATAAAATCAAAATCAAGATTTCCGTTGAAAAGAAATTTACCATAAATATGTACATACGATTTTAGAAAAGATACAAGTGCAAAAACAACAACAAGTATAATGTTCAAATTCATCAATATAAAAAATTAGCAAACACTAAATTAGCATGAATCAAAGAATACAAGATTACGCATTCACCATTTTTTACGCATCTACGTCGCATCAGGCGATAAACATGAACACAATCACACAAACACGTGTATTTGGTATAGGGAAATTTTGTTTAAATTTTGATTTCTTCGTCATCTTGACGTCACACCAGCTCACACAAGTTAACAGACATGCGCAATGCGCGTAATCTTCTATTCTTTTATTCACGCAAAATTAGTATACCTGATAAATTTTTTTTGCACATCCATTGCCTACATTCGTTTTATAATTGAATAGCAATATTCACACGGCCATAACTTTTCTTGTACTCTACCAATAATAATAATATTTTTACACTTTTATTACATTTTCATTTGCGTTTAATTTGAAACAAATTTTATTGAAATCACAGCACTTTTACTTTACAAAATAGATAATTAAAAACGCGTAGCAAAAAACCGGCAACGGAACGCAACTGACAGAGATCTTTAACTGATAAGAGATAGTCGATTGAAATAAGAAGAAGCATTGCTTTAATTGTCAACAATGTATACAAACATGCATTAAGTGTGTGCGTAAAAGTAGGCAAATTTCTCTTAACTGTTGCGTGCGACAAGTGTATGTTGACAATGGAGGGAAATATTAACATTGCAGTTTGTGTATAAATATGCTTTGGAGACGTTTATTGAACCTTTTAATATTTTTGTTTTTATACAGTGATGACAAATTGGTGCTTTTGGCACTATTTTTAGTGCCAAACTAAGAAAAAGCACTAAGTAGTGCTTTTAAGAAGTTTGTATATTTCTTAAAATTACTTCAATAAAAACTTGATGTATTTATTTTTTCAATGTAAACCATACCTTTTTCGCCGGATATATTTAATTAAAGATGATAATATTGCCGAAATAGAGAATAGCTTAAAAAAAATTTAACATTATCAAACTCCACTCCTTTTTTACGTTAGTGGTTTTTACGCTTTTTACATCTCAAAATTACGCCTTTTAGTGCTGTTTAGGGTTCCGTACACCAAAGGTGAAAAAAGGAACCGTATTGTTTTCGCTACGCTGTCCGTCTGTCTACGGACCTGAAATTTAGACAGAGTATGTAGAACCTTAGCGGCTACAACAACAAATGCATGAGAATTAAAAATTAAAGGGGGTTCCAAAACGAACAACTAAAAATATTAAAATCCCATGTAATATACATATAATTGTATGTACATACGTATATTGACACTTGGAATATGTAAAATTAGTGTATTTTTGTCTAGACTACAACAATTAACACTAAAATTTAAAAAAATGTAATTAAAGGGTGGAGCATAAGTTAATGCAATTTTGGCTATGTAATTTTGAGAACTTGCTATATCTTGGAAACCGTAGGAGGTAAACTCTTGAAATTTTTAAAAACGGTAAAACTAAAAAATATGAAAATTATAAAAATATAATTGTTAATATGAAAAAAAAAATCGCCAAAATTAAAAAAAATCTCCAAATTGAAAAATCGCTAAAATGAGAAAAAAAGTGTCAAAACTACAAAAATAGCGCCTAAATGAATAAAGTCGCCAAAATGAAGAAACGCCAAAAACCGAAAATCGCCAAAAATTAAAAAAAATTGTCAAAGCGAAAAAATTGCCGAAAAATAAAAAAAAAACGAAAAAAAAACCGAAAAAAAAACGCCAAAACGAGAAAAAAATGTCATAACTAAAAAAATGGCCAAAATAGAAAAAGAAATCCAAATACCGAAAAAATCGCCAAAACAAATAAAAAATCGCCAAAAATTAAAAAAAAATCGCCAAAATTAAAAAAATCGCCAAAATTTAAAAAACGTCAAAAACGAATAAAATGCCAAAACCATACTTTGTATAGAATTACATACATATCTCGTGTCTGTACGGAACCCTTCGTGCGCGGGTCAAAGTCACACTTTACTGAATTTATTTTTAATTTGATGTGCTTTTAGAGCCAAAAAAGTTGGCAACACTGTGTGTATATCGTAATTGAAGAGACATTTTAAGCGATATTCAGATAAATCATAAATGAAATTCCTCGAGAAATTTCTCCCTTTTCCAATAATTTTTTTGTTTTCCCTATTACTTGCTATTGTTTAAAATTGCTCCCCGGGAAAAATTTCTAACGGAATTTTATTCATGAGTGTCTCCATTACAAAATTAAGAAGCCACCAAAATAGATATTTAAATAAATAAAGGTCTACAATTGTGTTTACAGTGCGACAGATATGTCCACGTCCGTGTATCATAGACGAAACTAAAAAATTAGTAACATCTAAATCCAGGTTGTTCAAGCTCACAGCATAGTTTCGAACATCAATCAGCTTTTTATACAAATGAATACACATACGCTTATACATATTTCTCAGTTTTCTCTCAGTGGCCAGCTTTGATGTACATTAGTGTGGCCGTTAGTTATATGAAGAATCAAATCGGTTCAGTTTTATGTAAAAATATTTACAAAATAAAATTTCATAGGGATAAGTTGTGTTTTAGGGGGTGTGTCTACTCCTCAAAGTTGGCCCTCAAGCCCATTTATTGTAATGTAATTTTTTTAGTTATCTTTTGACTATATGTTTGTATATCAGCTACGTCCAAACACACATACACTGATGTTTGCATTTTAGGTAAACAGCTTTGAAAGCTCTTAAATTTCTTCTTGTTTCTTTGTTGTTGTGGATGTTGTACTATCCTCGGTGTGAAAGCACAAAAAGGTCTTGATAAAAGTTTGCACATTATGCATATGGGATGGACGTAGCTGCTATATGTATAATGCTATATGTAGTATTTACATCTCTGTATAGAATACAACTTCATGTTCTTAAACAAATTAATTCTCAGGTGATTTATTTTAATGTATTGTTATGCAAAAATATTCCTACAGGGTTAATGCAAAGAACTATCTAGAAGTATTTAACTAAAGCACTAAACGTACACACATATTCACGTGCAAGCACTATAGCAACAACAATTGTGTACAAAGCTACAGACATACACGTATAAAAATAAAAGTGCGAGCACTTATGGTAACCACCCTGTACTAAAAATAGCACACTGCACTACCAACATACAAGTCGTTACTTTGAAAATTCAAAGACTAACGGCCTATCGAATCACCTACAAATATCTAGAAACGGCGACATGAATTTTCCCCATTATTCTAGAAGACTGTTTGAACATCTGGCTACCAATAAACAAACACACCTAAACAGCCATATCGTTTCTTCTGTGTTGGTCTTTGCTAAGTACATACATGCATGCATGTTGCTACGTCATCTACTTACGAATATTCTAGATCCGGTTTGGTAATATAAAAAGAGCTGCCGAATGTCAGAAGTCAGTCAATACAAATTGGAATTTAGTAGAGTCAACATCGTTGAAAGTAAAAGACTTCGTGCCGTGGATAATAACGTTAAGAAGTAAATAAGAAAAGACAAGTTGTAATCGGTTTAGTCAATAATAAAAGGAAGTTCAGTTGCAAATAAGAAAATCGTGTTGTTATTTATTTTTTTTGAGCAATCAAAAGAACCCGTTTAATAAAATTTAAACGTAACAGTATTGTAAGCATTGTATTTGTATTCGCTTTCATATTCCCATTCTCTTTCGCAAAAATTAAAATGTTAGCGTTTTTGCAATCGCTTTCGCTAAATGACATCTCCTCTATTTAACATAAATCGAAGCACAAAGCTTCGAAAATGTTTACAAATGAACAAAATGATGATATCGATTCCAATCTCAAATAGCTTTTCCTACAAGCGTTTATCTTGCCGGGTTCTACACTTAGCTGAATTACCTAGTTAAGATTTTAAGCAACTCCCTAAAAGTATGCACTGGATATTTATTTCATTGAATGCTTGCTGTTCGGAAATACAAAGAGTTGAATTTTCATTTAAGTTCGAAAACAAAATGGGTAAAGTGAATAAAAAATAAGCATTTGCTTTTTACTTAAAAATATGTTTTAAAACCTAAAAAATTTATGTGTTTTTGGTTTTTTTATAAAGATTTTCAATATATTTTTCTATATATTTTCAATATATTCACTTTACCCAATAAAATAAAAGCGTATGCTTATTGTATGTATGTATATACGGAAGTATATAAAAAAAGGCAAAAACCGTTGTTGTTGGGATGAAGAATGAACAATTGCTTTAGCTGCGCTTTTAGGCAGAAAACCACAAAATTTAAACAAGACCTAAGCATTAGTATAAAAGTCAGTAGTAAATGGGTGCGTCAAAATAAGAACATTTCTCTTAACTGCTGATACAACAAGTGTCAGTTGTCAATAGATGAAAATGTTTCCATTGCATTTTGTGTATAAACATGCTTTGGAGACGTTTATTGAACCTTTTAATAGTTTTGTTTGTTTTTATAGCGTAATTGCGCTGATTTGCACTGGCATAATTGTGCTGGCATAACATGCCATTTTGTTGGTGAGAGAGGCAAAGAGAGTGGTTTTGTAGTTGGCATAACTTACAACCCCATAAAACCAACTCACACACAACTTAAAATACCGCAAACGTTAAATGAATACGAAAAACACTAACACACACAAAGCTGTGTATACGTATACATTTTGTGCCAGATGAATTAGTCATGTGTAATTTGGAAAAGAACTAAAATTGTGCGGCTTAAAAATTGTTCTCGTGTAAACTATCTCATTGAAAGGAATTTTTAAAAGATATTCAGGGCAATAATGAATAAAATTCCGCGAGATTTTTAAATTGTAAATGCAAGCACGGATTTCATTTGAAATAAACTACAATACGTAAATATGTATGTTTTCATGTACAAATACAAAACTAAACAATATTATACAACCATTCTCATTGTTTACGGTTTGTTTTTGTCCTGGTCACTGCAAAGAACAACAACACAAAACGAATGCAACCGTTTACTCTGTTTATTTTCTTGCACAGATTAAAAAAACAAAATCAAAGGTTTCCATTAGTGATGTAACAAATGTCAATTTTTGATATTCGCGAATACGAATACGAATATTTCAAATGATATTCGCGAATACGAATACGAATACGAATACAAATATTATATGCAATATGAAATATTAAAAAATGTTTATGAAAAAGGACCACACTTGTGGTAGCGTACTTTAAAGTTAATAAAAAGTACCCAAAATTTTAATGATCGCCATTGAATAATATTTGAAAATGATACGAAGCACAAATTTCTATAAAAAAATTAATAAGGATTCTCATGAGAACTCTTAAAATTGCCATTTGTGCCATTGGGCAAACTTGCGAAACTTGTTTCATGAAGCCCTTCAGTAACTTTTATGAATGAAATGTCAAAAAAATGAATTTGATAAATTTAAAACAAGAAAATTTCAAGCAATTTTCAGTTTAAATACATATTTATGCATATGTTTCTAAAAAAATAAAAAAGTGTGTGTTTGTGTTTAGAAATGCCTAAAGGCAAAAAACAAAAAAAAAATGTTAAAAAAATGCTCAATTGCACAGCTCAAGTTTACGATTAAAAATTGTTGGGCAAATTTAACAGGTTTGAGTAGTTAAATTTCCATATATGTATTGAAACTTTTTTAAGAGAGTGTAAAAATGAAAAATTGCACAGTTTGCGAGACTTTTGAACATTCTCATGAAAACCCTTAATGTATTTGTACAAACTAGTATTTTATTTAAATTTCGTTTATTATTTATGCATTTATTTATTTAAATTCCTTGGAAAAATATTCGTATTCGTATTCGCCTGAATTTGACGAATACGAATACATTCGTACTCGCATCCGCCTGAATTAAGCGAACACGAATCCATTCGTATTCGGATCAGTTAGCCAACTGTAATGTAAAGTAACTGTAACTGTTCATATAAAAATATCGATTAGCTGTTTCCTACGTTACAGTTACTTTACATTACAGTCGGCTAACCGAGCCTTAAGGCCGAGTACATATTGTGGCCATATTTGTCACAAATACCGCAAAAATAACAGTGGTGGGAACTAGTGGCAACGTTTGTCATTTCCGAAATTTTTGTTAATGTATGCAATACTAAAGGCTCAGTTATCCGACTGTAATGTAATGTAACTGCAACAGTAATAAAAAGCTGATCGATATTTTTATATGAAAAGTAGGTTACGTTACATTACATCTCTATAACCATTTTCATTACTATTCACACAACAATCTCGATCAACTGTTTCCTACTGTTGCAGTTACTTTATATTACAGTCGCTAACTGAGCCTTAATTGTATCATGGTAAGTTCATTAAACCATTTTTATTTGTGTAAGTGTTAGGTTAGGTTAGCAGTCTGCTGGTAAGGAATGAAAGTTAGAGTTCAGCTCACTTGGGTCCAATATGATGATCCCTTTGTGCTGCCTGTAAGTTGAGAGAAGAGAGAGAGAAGGCAAGGGAAGGATGAGAAGGGTAGAATTAGAAAAGAGATAGAAGATTGTTCAGGAGGGCTGTGAGTTGAGAGAGAGAGTGGGTCAAAAAATTTGGGTAGGAAGGGTCAGTGATTATACCAAGCACTATTCCTAATAAAGAGGTTAAGATTTTTTAGCCCAATTTCCGATAACTCGGATAAGTTTCCAAAGGATATTCTGCTAAAGAGGTGCAGATAGAGATCCTCCAAAAAGAGATGCTGGAAACTTTTTTCCTCTTCCTCGTCATTGCAACTGTGGCAGTAGTCATTATGCGGGAGACCCATACGTTTAGCATGGGTTCCAAAGGTACAGTGACCGGTCAAAGTGGCCACTGTATCTCTCAAATGCTTCCTTTTGAAGTTCATGAGATTTTTCGTTCTACGAGAGTCCAGGCGACGCCAGAGGGTTCTCGCTATTGCACAAGTGGGCTCATTTCCCCATCTAATTTGAGCTACTTCAAGAAAGGTACCATCAAAGGGTCTCCAGCTGGATTAGAGTGGGAGTTCACAAAGAGTGTCGAGATCGACCTCTCTTAGTAGGGTTCCCCTTTTTGCTAGTTCATCCGCAACTATGTTTCCTGAAATAGTCCCGTGCCCATGCACCCAGTTTAACGAGATATTTGAGTGCTGCGCAAGTCCATCCAGGGCTTCGCGACATTCTTGGACAAGAAAGGATGTGGTATACATCCCAATGATGGACTTAATAACAGATTTGCTGTCAGTTAAATTATGGATATCTCTATTCTAAATCCGATGTGTGAGTGTTACAAGTAAATGAAATATGTATTTCAGAAAAAGGGTTGAAAGCAGTTTTCAACCTGTTCTTTTTAATTATGTATAATTGCAACTATTTACTGCACTATCTGGGTGTTTTTCACAAGCAAACATACACTAGTGTCTTAAATTTGTATATTTGTTGTTCGTTTGTATGTATGTACGTATGTGTGTCTGTATATGGTCTTATGATTTTCCAGATTTCTATGTAAAATTTAGGAAAAATAAAGAAATGAAACATAAGTTTACCACTTGTTATTGGTTTTATTTCTAATGGATTTTCTTCAGTAAGTATTTTATGAAAAAGTAACGACCTTGTTTAATAAAAAATATGTAGAGTATTTTGAATACACTTACAGAAATGTTCGCCTACATATGAACGTGTTGTAAAAATACTAAATTAAACTTTTCAAATAAAAAAAAATAAAAATAAAATAAAAATTAATTAAAACAGTTAAAAAAATTTAGTTTTCCATCAAAAAATTCTTATTATCAGGCCTGTCATAGATATCAATCGAAATTTGTTTTGATTATGAATTTCGTTTCGTTTTACATTCTCTGGAAAAATTGTAATCATCCTGTGAAACACAGGGTGAGTAAGAAAAAACTATATTTTTTGTAAGTTTATTCAAGTTTTTATAAAAGGACAATCAATATAATTAACTAATTTGTCTCGATGCGAAAACTTCTCACTAATTTCTAGTAAAGCTTACAACAATGTTTAGCAGATTTTCATAATTTAGCTTATTTTATTCTTTACAGACGATGATCAAAAATTTAATATTTCGCAGTTTTAAATTTTTATGAGCTTTTACAAAAAAAATTGTTTAATTTTTATATTATATTAATTTTTCAATATTATTTTACGAATTACTAAGAAATCATTAATTTTTTTGGCTTAATATAAATATTTATATGAAACTAAAAAAAATCTCTCCTACACACATAATAGTTTACCATCTAGTTCTTACACACACACACACACTCAAACGTACAATATGAAAAATAACAAGCATACACGCGTCAACACTACTTCTGTTGATTCTTTGTTATGAATAAGAAGTCTTCGCGATATCGCTTGTTAACACTCATATACACGAACAATAATTCATCCATCGTGCTTCGCTTATTATACGACAGCATTTATTATTGGTTTGGTACACACATATATTGATATTTGAATTTGAGGTAAAATGCTTTGAAGGCTCTTAAATTTGTTCTTGTTTCCTTGCAAAGTAAGAGCAAGCATTGTATTCTGTTGTATTGTTGTTGTGGATATTGTACTTTCGTAGGTGTGAAAGCACATAACGCTCTTGATAAAAGTTTGCAGATTGTGCATATGGCTTGGACGTAGCTGGTTTAGTATAGTACAAGGCACGAGAATACATTTAAAAGACAAGACGTATTTACATTCCAAGACTGTTTACGCAAGACTCTAATAAGCATATGAGCCTAGATGGCGCTTTAAAGAGAAAAACAGAAATGTACCGTTTAATGGTTTAAAAATACGCATTATTTCACTCTAATTGCCTTAAAAATCCAATATAACATAAAATAGTGAAATTTTCAGTTAATGTTTGAATAACCAAATGATTTTTTCATCCTCGATTTTTGTTTGCTCGACTGGAAGTGAAAGTAAAAATGTGTTTATGACTTAAAAATATTTCTTGTAATTGTAATTTCCACATCAATATTTACTAATTGAATATTTTTTTTTTCTTTTCAGTGTATCCAAGTGTATGAGTACAGTGCACGTAATCCGCCCTAAAGGTAAGAAAACTAAATATTTACTTACTCTTTATTTCACTTTTAAGTAAGAAATGCTTGCAACTACAGCATTTGATTCATTCTAAACAATTAATTTGTTCCCCTTCTGCTTAAATAGTAAATGAAACAAAAGTTATCAAGGATGTTAAAATAATAAGGGTTTTCATGAGACTGTTCAAAAGTCTCGCAAATTGTGCAATTGTGCATTTCTTTATTCTCCTAAATAAAATGTCAAAAATTTTATAGAAATTTATTTACACAAACCTGTTAAGTTTGCCCAATAATTTTGGCTCGTAAGCTTTAGCTGTGCAATTGTGCATTTTGTAAACATCAACTTCTTGTTTTTTTTTGGCTTCTTTAGGCACTTTTAGACACACACACACTTTTTTATTTTTATAAATATGTTTTTTAATTAAAAATTAATTTCAATTTTTTTATTTTATTTTTATTTAATTAATTTTTTGACGTTTGTTTCAAATTTACATTAGTTGTTTGCACAAAAGGTTAAAAGGGGCTTCATGAAACAAGTCTCGCAAGTTTGCCCAATTGCACAAATGGCAATTTTAAGAGTTTTCATGAAAACCCTTAATATTTTTTTAATTCTTTTCTGTATAAACTTTTTTTTATATTTTTGTAAGATAAAATTGAAAACTCTTATTATAAAGCTACATATTTATTTGCTAAAAGTATCATTTTGGGCAGTAGCACAAAAATTTACTGTAATAAAGAAAGCTTTATTGAGCCTGGAAAATCAATATTTAATAATATGTAACTTAAATCTAAAATGTAGTAAATCAAACAAATGTATGTGAAAAAGTGTATTTGTATTAATCGTATCACAAGAAATTGCAATTGAATAAAGTAAAGATGTGTCGTTTAGGATGAGGAAATTTTTATTGCAGAAAACCTTACTTTGTTGGTGACATGCGAAACAAAAATAGGGTGCACATATTCAAATTATTCGTACTTTTGTTCTCTCGTTCATTATTTTAATCATGAAACTGGGTTATCTACTGAAGTCATCGAATACAAACTCCTTCTTAAGCGCTGTTTTCAAGGTCGAATAATCTCTCTTATTGTGAATGGCGTCGTCGATGTAACATCAAGACGACGGTAAATATTGTCTCTTTATCGGCAACAATTGGCTCTTATTAACAATCTCTTACTAACCTCTAAGGCTTTGTAAATTAATGGAGCATATTAATAGTAGTCAATTGTTGTCGACAAGTGACAAGTTTTAAAATCATCTTGATGTGACATCGACGACGCCATTCACAATAAGGGGGAATATCTATATTTGAAAAAAAAAATAGTTTTTAAATCTGTACACCAATCTACGACAACATCGATCTCTATTTAATGGCATTTGAACTAAATGTATTATTTTAACACTTTAAATTAGATATTATGTCGTATCATCATATTGATTTATTTCAGCCCATTTAACAACACATAATAATCAATTCTTACTTTTTCATTATTTTTTGTTCTATCTTATTCTGAAAAGAGTAGTTGAGTGCAGCTTGTTATTGAATTTTAAAGAAAAGCTCCCATAATTTGCATTTACACTTACGAAGGACCATTTGCATAAAACACTGAATACCACTACTGTTTTTTTTGTGATGTTATTCATTAATCATGATATAATAAATTCATCAGGTGTGGACATCAAGTAATGGATTCAATAAATACACAAAATTAAATAAAAAATAAACTAAGAAAGTAGAAATATACATCGTTCTAGAAAAAGTTTTCTAACAAGAGATTCATTTCACATACCTCATATTGTTTTTTTTTTTTTTTTTTGAAACCCATAAGTTTTAATTTACGAACTTTATTTAACATGCTCTACAATTTTTTCAAAATAAAAATATAATTTAATACAAAAATTAAATTAAAACAATGAACTCAATATATAATAATCAAATTTCTTGGGCCAAATTTATTTTGAATCATATTTATATATATATATTGAATTATATATAATATACCGAAATTACTCGTATTGTAGTATATTTTCTTGTTTAATCGCTATTAATCGCATATTTTTTAATTGTAATTGCGATTATGAAAATCGGCGATTATTTGCAAACCCTAGTCAGGTGGCTGGGCCAACATTCTGCTTTTACATTGAAATAGTTGAGCTGTGTGTCCTTGTCATGCACGGAGACTGTCAGTAATTTTAAAACATTCATATTCAGTCTTATTGTTGCAGGTTTTGATACTTGTCATGATAACTAAAATTTTACAGCCTTATTTATAAATATTATTAATGCTTTAAAAAGGTTTTTTAAAACAAAGTTTTACCAAAAAAAATTTTCTTATTAAGCCTTTATAAAGCATTAATAAGTTTAATAAATAAGGCTGTTAGTTTTTATAAAAATTATTACTTATTCAATAGGTATAAAATTTTTAATGAAACTATACCTTCCTCTTGAACATCCTTTTAATTCATTAATTTTTATTTTTCTAACAACCCACTGAATAAAGAAAAGTTTGGGTATGAGTGTGTGTGCTTAAGCATGAATTAAAATGTAAATAAATATGCATCCAAGTTTACTGAACTTCTTGCGTAACTTCAGAGCATTTTTTTCCATTTAGTTGCTTGTTTTTGGTTTCATTCTTTTCACATGAAATTTCAAGTTTTCTCGTGAATCCATAGAGTAGCACTCCTGAAATAATAAATACTCTCCATAAACACTCACATGCAAGTGTACCAAAAAAAAAACACACAAATTGGAAACCACCTGCCTTCACAATATTTTATGGCATAAGTATAATCTTAAGAATTTATTTAAAAAATATATATGTGCATATGTATATACGAGGGTGGATCATTAACTCAGTGTGTTTTTGAATTTCCCGCCTCTTGATTGAAATGGCAACACTTCTCCTGTCAACAGGCAACTGTCAGTTGA
The DNA here is from genome assembly GCA_905220375.1 of Tachina fera. Classification (NCBI taxonomy): domain Eukaryota; kingdom Metazoa; phylum Arthropoda; class Insecta; order Diptera; family Tachinidae; genus Tachina; species Tachina fera. Next base: position 45,929,680 of record LR999964.1, on the reverse strand, counting down.
CTCCTGTATCACTTAGTTTGTGTTTGGCAGTCGTTGATAATAGTCTACTTCATCTTTTGAGAATAAAATGGAAAAAATTGAATATCGTGTGCTCATTAAACATTATTTTTTTTGCGAAAACCCAAGGAAAAGCTCCATAAATACTATGGGGACTCTGCACCATCGACTTCAATGGTAAAAAAGTGGTTTACTGACTTTCGTTATGGTCGCACAAGTACAACTGACGCTGAACGTTCTGGACGGCCAAATCAGGTTAGTACACGCGAAAATGTTGAAAAAAATCCACGATATGGTATTGGCCGATCTAAGAGTAAAAGTGTGTGAAATTGTTGATGCTATAGTAAGGCTGCCATACGTCCTGGTTTTCCAGAATTTGTCCTGGACTTAGACAAATTGTCCTGGTGTCCTGGCCCACTCTTAAATTGTCCTGTTTTTTTGTACAGGAAATTTTACCAATAACTACAATAAATTTTAACGAGAGCCACTCTGATTCAATTCTTGTTTTAACTAAGGCCCTTATTATCAGCAACTTTTGATCTTCGACTGTAGTCGAAAGAACTGATTGAACAAATTTTCATTTGGTATTATGACGAGCATTCGACAAAGAATGTCCTTATTATAAATATCCCTCAAAATGATTTTAAAAATTTTCAACAACTGTACCTAAAAATAAAAAACAGTCGTTTATAAAAATTGTTTTTCATCGAAAGCTTTCGATTGGTCAACGAAATTTTCGATGCTCATAATATGAATTAAACATTGGATTTTCGTATAAAAGGTTCTGCTGTGCATTCGCTTGTGGTTTTTATGAGTGTCCTGATTGACGAGCTCATACTTCTGACAGCCCTATGCTATAGGTGTTTCATATGGTAGTCTGGTTTCGATTTTAAATGATCAGCTAGGTTTAAGAAAGTTGTCTGCAAGATGGGTGCCGCATTTGCTCTCAATTGACCATAAACGTAAACGTGTGTTAACTTCCAAGGATTGTTTGGAGTTGTTTAACCGCAATCCGAATGAGTTTTTGCGGCGTTTTGTAACTATGGATGAAACATGGATCCATTATTGTACTCCGGAGAGCAAGCAGTAGTATAAACCTGCTCCGCAGAAGTTCAAGATGAATTTGTCGGCCAATAAGGTGATGGCAACAGTTTTTTGGGATACACGTGGGATAATCCACATCGGTTACCTTCAAAAGGGAAAAACAATAAACGGCGAATGTTATGCCAACTTATTACACCGATTTAATGAGGATTTAAAGAGAAAAAGACTTACATATGGCCAGGAAAAGAGTTATTTTTCATCAAGATAATGCACAAGTGCACACGTGTGCAGTCTCATTGCATTGGGCTACGAATTGGTACCCCATCCGTCATATTCTCTAGATTTAGCCCCTAGTTACTACTTACTATTTCCAAAGCTAAAGAAATGCTTCGTAGACTAGTGACTACTTACTATTTTCAAAGCTAAAGAAATATTTCGCTGGAAAGAGATTTAGCTCCGACGATGAAATTATCGAGCATATTTTTTGGAAGGGATACAAAAACTGGAAAAACGTTAGACTAATACTAAGTTCACACTTACGTGTTTAACGCCTCAATCGTGTTTAAGAACTTAAACACGAGGATTTTTAGATGTTGTTGGCTTGTTTTGTTAAACATCTCAAAAGCTGTATTTTAAATTTAAACGCTTTGATAAACACGTGAATGAAGTATGTTCAGGACGTTTTTCATAACTCTGGCAACTTTATGTTGCTATTAAATTGTTTAATACACAACAGTTACTCAAAAAAAAAAAAAAAATTATTTACAAAAAAGTTGTTTTTTTTAAAAATAAAAAAGCAAATAAAAAACATAATTGTTCAAAATTTATTACAAACGCAATAGTTTATTGACATAACGTCAACTTTAAACATCTCAAATATAATGTGAACGGTTGTGTTTAGTTTTTACAAAACTCGTATTAAACATGTTTAAAAACATAAGTGTGAATAAAGTATAAGTGTATTGAGTTAAAAGTAGATTATGTTGAAAATTAATTTTTGTTCTGCAAAATAACAACTGTGTTTCATTCAAAAAGTCACGGACTTATTGATCCGCCCTCGTATATATATATATATGTGCAATACTTACTTATTTATATATGTTTATAATTTTTTGGTTTGTGCATGCAGTGAAATATCATGTTTTAATTGGTTTACTTGTTATTCCTGGTTTTTATCCCTTTTCTGTATGTATGTATACATGTACATATATATTTTTGTTTTCACTTTTAATAACCCCTGTTGTAGTAGGTGTTTTTGACTACAAAAAAAATCAACTTACATATTTTATTTTTTTTAATGCATGTATCTATTTTTTGTAGCTTCAAGTATGAACTAACAATAAGTATTCTCAAATCTTAAATCTAAAACAAAATTATTAGGCACGACCAGTGTCTTACATAAAATAAGTTTAAAATCAACTTATAACTAACTAAAAGCTAACTACAATGTCATCCAGAACTGACCAAAAATTAATTCTTAAGTTGAGTACGTAATCGGATTTGGTGAGAGCCAAAAAACTTACTCGCAGCTACTTTGAAACTCGTTTCAGTTTTATATTAACATTCTGTTGTTATTATGTTAGATGGTACCTTAGCTGGGCAGTAGCACGTTTACTATACAATGTGTGATGATACATACGAGTAGTTCGAACTCCAGCAAGATTTTTTGTAAATTTACTGACTAGGTGACTTCACTTTCGATAACGAGCTGATTCTATCACATTTTTCAGTTTGAGATTATGACATTCGCTGTCGAACAATATAATAACATGCTTCGATATCGAATGCCACAATCTCAAACTGAAAAAACATGATCGAATCAGCTCGTTATCGTAGGCGACAATTACAACCCTGGTTTTCATAGTGATGTTTTGATTTGGTTGTTTCTCATGGAGTATGTGGTATGTTGCATTGTTGCCCTCCATACAGTTGATTGAATGAGGTCATCATAAGTCATTCCGAAGTCAACAAGTACATGATGAAAAGGACTGTTGTACAATAATTCTGGGACTATTGACATGTTCGACACAAGACTTGTAAAAGCGGAAGACAACATGCTTGCTCCCTTCTGAGTAGCAAAAGAATTGCTTCGATAGTCTTTTGTTTAAAATATTTGCAATAACTTTGTTTGTCATGCTCAGCATTATGCAATTTTTTTGACGTATAGATCTTTTCTATTTTTTGCAAGATTTATTATCGCGCAATTGTAAATTCGTTAGAAAATAATCGGCTGCTCTACTCATTACCAAAATTGCTAAGATATTTTTTAAAGTAAACTCTAAAACAATAAAAACAGGATATCACTTGCAAGACGTATGTAAGCAGCCATCACAAAGAAAGTTTCTCTTGCATTTATCATTTCAAGCAAGTTTTAAAAACACATAATCATTTTAAAAGTATTTGTATATACATGCATGTTAGGGTGATCGATTATTCGACTTTTTCCAGAACCCGGTTTTTGAATAGTTCGAATATTGGATATTATGAAAGACCCGGTTTAGGTTTTTACATTTCAATGAAAAACCGGTCAACCGCTTTTTTTAAGTAAGAAAATTATTATACAAAAGTTTTGATTTTAAATTGCTTTATGAAAGAAAAGTTAACCAAGAGAAGTTTTAGAGGGATGTTGTAGATGAGCCACGCCTATGGCGTTACCCTATATATTTTTAAAAAAACTTCTTATATCAGAAAAAAAAAAATTTCCAAAAAAAAAATTTTTTTTCCACAAGAGTACCAACATTTTAAAAGAAAACATAAAAATGTATTTGGAATTCATTTTGTTTAAAATATAAAAACCATTAAAATCAAAAACATAAAATTTAATAAAGAAAAACATAACATAAAATTCATATAAATATAATATCGTTTTATGGCATACAAACATCACTTAATATTTTCATCCAATATGCTGCAAAAGTTAATTTATGTATTTACAAAACAAAACTTTATATTTTCAAAAAACTTTTTGGCATGTCCAAAAACTTGCAAAAAAAGGGAAAACTTGACAAATGGTAACGCTGCACCACTACTGACTATTTTCGGACATTTAAGGCAACAACCACTATTTTGTGGCAACAAAAAACAAATTTAAAATAAACAATTTAATTTTATAAAATATACAAATCATGTCCATGTACTTACTTAGTAGACCTGAGCACAAGCCATTTGCTTGCTTAATTTTCTTGATGTGCAATATATAATTTTCTCTATTTTTAATGCTCTTGATTTTATGGGAACACTAAAACTGTTGTTCCCTTTTGTCAAAAGCATTCTACCAAGCGAAGGCATTAGTTATTGTAGTGTCGAAGAATATTTCACTATTGCATATCGATTAAGAAATATAAGAATATGTGTATGTGTAAAAGAAAAAACAAACAATGTAAATTTTTTGAGCATGTTAGGTCGCATGGAATACTGTTCTAAGTTTTATAATTTATTAATTTAAAATTATGAAAGATAAAATATTTATAAAAATAATATCACAATGGATATATGTATGTAATTGAAAAAATTTTATTATCAGTTAATATAATATGAAATTTTGAGTTTGTGAAATGAAGTATGGTGCATTAAAAATATTGCACACTTAACACAACTGTTTATTCAACAGTTGTACAATAGTTTTGTTTTGTTTTTTGTTTCCTTATTCTCTATATTTGCTTTACACTCAATTAAAATTACCAGTACAAACAATATTGGGGTTTGAAAAAAATAAAATACTGTGTACTTTTTCATGGCTTGTGCTCAGTTCTATTACTTACGTTTCAGATTTAAAGATGTATTTAATTATATTCATATGTACCTATATATACATATATCGAATTTCTTTTCAGTTGCGTTTCAAACAAATTTAAATTTTTGTATTTTTGTTTCTTGACATTTAGAAAAAAAGGTATACATATGCAAATGCAGCAATACAAACAAATATTTTTGGTCTGCGGTGAATAATCTATCTCCATATAAAATATTAAGCAAAATGTCAACAAATCTAGAAAAGCACTTTTTACAAATGGATTTTGGCATTCATTGCACACCTTAAGGTTAATTTAATTTGCCTCTGCTACCACCTCATAAAATAATTTTCTTTAATTTAATTTTTCAGTAAGTGTTGCCGTGCTCAAAAAATTACTAGAACTTTTACATTGAAAAAAATGCTTAGGAAAATCAACAGAACACGTTGGTCTAAGTAAAAAAACCGAACTATTCGACCTTCGAAAAATCAATATTTTGAAGAAAAAAACCGACAACCATACTGTGAAAAACCCGGGATTTAAAACCGGTTGTCAAACCGACTCGATCACCCTAATGTTTGTTTGTATTCATGTGTTTCCGAATATTTAAAAAAAATATCATTCACCCTTTCAACCGCAATTTTAAATATGTTTCCGTTCATTAAAGAAAACAGTTATTGATAATTGCAATAAAACAGCTGGCAGGCACAACATTGTCAAAAATGCCAAATAATAAAAAAAATTAAAAAAGGAACAACAATCCAATCCTTTTGATATACTCGTAATAAAGGCAGCAGCTTTTACAAAACAATGTTGAAAGTTTTGGCAGTAAAGAAGCGAAAAGTGTGCAGAAAATGCAAAGAAAAGACGAAATTTTAAAGATTTAATACTCTCAAAAAACAAGTTAAATATGAGAGATAAAAAACTGGAAAATAAAATATTGAATTGTAAATAATCATTAAAATAGGTAATTAGAAGCAAGAAAAAATAAAATAATCTTTCTTAAAAGTGAAAATCTTTAATATGAAACTATAAATAAATAAATTCAGTGAAGTGCAAGATTGAATCGCGCACCAAGCGTTCCGCACGCACACTAGATATGTAATTCAATACGAACTTTAGCATATAAAATATAGTTTTGGCATTTTTTTCGTTTTTGGTTTTTTTTCAGTCTTCAGTGTTTTTTAGTCTTGGCGTTTTTTGTGTTTTTTCAATTTTGGCATTTTTTTAGTTTAGGCGATTTTTTTTTTGTTTATGGCGTTTTTTTCCTTTGTTTTTTTTTGGCGATTTTTTTAATTTTGAAAAATTTTTTTCATATAGGCGATTTTTTCGGTTTTTGGAGTTTATTTTAATTTTGACGATTTTTGGTTTGACACTTTTTTCTCGTTTTCGTGATTTTTGTCTAGTTTGGACGATTTTTTTCATAAAAAAATTTTACTTTTAGCGCTTTTTTTTCGTTTTGGCAATTTTTTCAGTTTTTGGCGTATTTTTTTCATTTGGGCAATTTTTTCGAATTTGGTGATTTATTTAAGTTTTAGATTTTTTTTTTTTAATTTTGACGATTTTATTCGCTTTGGCGATTTTTTTTTTAATTTTTGGCGATTTTATAATTTTAGGATTTTTTTGTTTTACCGCTTTTTAAATTTCAAGACTTTGCCTCTTACGGTTTCCAAGATACAGCAAGTTGTCCAAATTACACGGTAAGACTTACATTAACTGATAGAACACCCTTTAATTTAATATTTTTTAATTTTAGTGTTAATTGTTGTAGTTTGTATAAAAATACACTAACTTTAAAAATTTTAAGTGTCCATATACATGCAATTGTATGTATATTACATGGAATGTCAACATTTTTCGTTGCTCGTTTCGGAACACCCTTTAATTTTTAACTCTCATGTAGTTGTTATTGTAGCGGCCAAGGTTCTACATACTCTGTCTGAATTTCAGTTCCGTAGCTCTTACGGTTCCTGAGAAAATAGCTTGTGACGGACAGAGTAGCCTGTACGGAACCCTAAAAAGTAATTGCGTGAACTTTTTTTTGAATTGGAAAAAATTATTATGCATCCAGTAAAAATGTTTAAAGTAATTTTTAAGGAATTACATTGTAATTGCATCCAAAAAATCTTTTTTAAAAATATGCGACCAATTATTATTAGATAGATATTGCTTTTTAAACCTGGCCGGTTGATGTGTAATTCGATTCAAAACCAAAACTGCTTAAAGTTGTATACTTCTAACATAGAAATTGGAAAGCTTTTTCTCATGCTTATATGAATACTGTTTTCATTAACCACATCCACCACTTCAAGATGGATTTTGTTAGCCAAACAAAACTACAGTTTTAATAAGTGTTTTTTTTGGGAATTGCTATAATCTAAGTTTTACATCATCATCACCTTTAGAAAAAAATTTCTTAGGACAACTAGAACAACTATTATGTTAAACTTTCATTTAAGTAAATGAGAAGTTCAACAAATATCAAAGTTGAAAGAAAAACTCAATAATCAACTTGTTTTTTATTTTCTTACTTTACCATTGCTACATTGGCTGACTTTTTTCCAGTTCGAACTGTAGTTCTAAAAACTGTGTAAAGAAAATAGATTTAAAGAACAACAAAAGCTTTTCAAGAATATAGTGTTGGTTGCCACACAAGTATTTTTGAACGAGTGCAGCCAGGTTAATAAATAGTTTTGTTTAATTTTCCAATCCAATTTTGAGATTTACTCTATATTTATGATTTGAACGGACTAAAGTTCGTGTCGCTTTTTAAACCAAATTACATGTGATAATTATTAATAAACAAATAACACTAAAATTAGTTCTAAATAGTTGAACGGAACAACTAGCTGTTTTCGACGGCCACTAAACCTTCATCATCAGCGTTCTATTGTGTTTGGTCCACTGTGTGTGGAATCAGTTGATGTAGATTTCTGCTTTATATACGCTGTTTTGTAATGAAAGCTCAAATTTACCATCTCTAATTTACAACAGTCTTTCCATTGTCGTTTATTCTTTACTAATTATGCATATGTTAGTTAATTTGATTATTTTGGTTCTACTTAAGACAAACTTGTTTGGTTTGTTACAATTAAGTATATTTATTAAATTTTCGCAAAATAAAATTTTTTACTGCTGTTTACTTTTAACGAGCCAACAATCGTATCTATTGTCTATATATTTTGTTGCGTAAAATAACGATTGTGTGATTCTGAAACTTCTTTTTAACTATAGGACGCAGCTAATATTTTCTTTTGATTTTTGTAGATAAACACATAAATTATTTTCGCTTAAATAACGACACAGCTAACATTAACCTACATGTTACAATGTTACTGAATAGCAAATTCGATAAATTTTTGTTATAATTATTTTAAGGATGCGATTATCGTTTAAAAAATATCAGTGAATCGCACTACAGTACCTAGACGTTAGTAACTTTTGTTGCGATAATCGTATCGCTATAATAAAAAATAACGAACATTTTTCGACTTTGCTATTCAGTAACATATTTTAACGATGTTAGCTGTCGCTTGAAGTAAAAAATTAAATTAAATCACAAGCTCAAATTCATTTAGTTTCTTTTTTTATATTACTCTTTGTGCTTTTCGCTTATTTTCACATTTTTTATACAGAGATACCTCATGATATAGAACTAAACGGTGAGTAAACCAGAGATGTACATTAACGTTAAAAAGAAATTACAGTATCAGATTATCGTTACCGCAAGCTAATCAATATGTCGATAAATACTACGGTTTTCGTTTCGCAAAAAGTTACGGAATCCAGGTATAGGATTGCATATTTTTTTCTAGGTCGTGTGATTGTGTCTTGTCTAAAATTTTCATCTGACCGAGAAAAATAGTGGCACCAAGCGAAAATTCTTTTTCTGCTTCTTACTTCTTTTTATATTATACTCGTTCCAAAAACGGATGTTTCTAATATTGAATTTGTCGCTGTCGCTGTCGCTGTCGCTGTTAAACTGAAAAATAAAAAAATTTACTTAACATGTTCTTACATTCCTCCTTAATCTCTGTTAAATTTAATAATCCTTGTCGTAGTACTCGTCATTATAATCCTCTTGTTATCAAGCTTTGTAGATCCAATTATGCAATTGCTGATCCTTTTACAAGATTATGTAGTCAATACAATTATTTGTCAGAATTTGTCGATTTTTCTTTAAATTATAATATCATTAAGCACAAAATTATTGTTTTTCTTAATTAATAAGTTATAAATTTAAGTATTTTGTTATTAGTCCATTGACTAAATATATATCTAAATAAAGGTTTCCATCGATTTTCCTCAATATTCTTTTTAAATATGTTTCTTACAATTAATTTTTAACAGACTTTCGAAATCTTCTTCATTTATTGGAAATAACCGGACTTTAAATGTAAATAAAATATGTATTACAATCAAACATAATATACAATATTAAAAATTTTAATGTTAAAAATTATACAGCTGTACGTGCATACAAACGTATGGATTTATATTTTTCTATGAACTCTTTACTGAAAGTTGGAAAGTCCATTGGATTTATTGTACCTTCAGCATGCACACTTCCATAGTCCTCAATAACATAATCCGATTTCTTATTGGTACTTCTTAATGCAATAACAATATGTATATCCTTTATCAATTTAAAAGAATCATGTCTAATAATTTCAGTACCGATGCACCTCACGTTTAGTTGGACTATAAAGGGTTGAATTCTTAAAATTTGTGTGAGGCAGCCAGTACTCTCCTTGGGACATTTAAAACCGCTACAGATCCAGAAACCTTTAGAAATTATAAAAAAACGTATGGTTAATTGTGGAAAGGAAATAGCAATACAATTGGGTTTGCTTGCGTGTAGCTGAAAAGCATTCAATATCTTAGTACAGTAGACGCTCGTAAATTAGAACTCGCGGGAATTCGAATACAATACATATTTCGGAAATTAGAACCAACGTTTTTAAGACATTGCATGCTCTAAAATTGGAATCGCCAGTTCTACTTTCAGAGCGTTTGTTTTAAACACTGGTACATGGACTTTATAGCTTTTATTTGGCTTCCACTTTCCTGAAACTGTGATGAATTTTAATGAAATGCTTTCTTTTTTTTTGGTTGTTAAATATAAATATAAAATTAAACAAATTTATGTAGAAGCGTTTTTTGTGTATTTTCTAAACGAAGGTGCACTTTCTTATGTTGGTTTTAATGAAAAAAAACTTTTAGAAATTAGAACTTCTCGAAAATTACAACTACCCCAGCGTCGAATGTACTGATTCTTCAATAGAGGCTTATTACACTGTGTAACAAATTTCCGGTCATCGCTGTCAGCCTCAACAATTCTAATGGAAAATTAAAGTATACCATTAAAAGAAGTTGGGAAATTTTTTGCTCTATGAGTGAAAATTGACAACAAAAAAAACGTATACATAAATATATGAAAATATTTAATGACATGTAATTGTGGGTGGTACTTTGTTGCATTAAATCCAATGTGGAAAAATATATTTTTTTCTTTACTTCAACAAGTGGTGGACGCTATAGAAATAGTTACATATAAAGAAATTTAAAATTTTGAATTATAATGTACTACATGACATTCGCTGTGTTTTTTAGAAAAATTTAAAACTATTCTAGATCAAATGAGTGATAACATATCTTAGTGAAACAAATTAAAGATACGACGAGTACCGAGGTAAAAAGTCGCCTAACTTTGTTCTAGCGGAAACTTGTTGATAGAGTAAAAACTTGTGTACGGAGCAAGAAGAAATAAATGAAGATGATAATGGAACTAATTAGAGCGTCAAGCAGAAATGAATTCGGCCTTCAAAGATAAGAGTGACGATAACCAGATTTTACAGCTGCTATCAACATCCAAAAGACTTCGAATCATATAGTTTGAAATCAGAGATGGGAGTATTGCAATATTGTTAAAATCTGCAATATTTACTGATTGATATTTCAACATAATCGAGCCTGTTCTGCAAATCATGATATATGAAATCACGGTGATTTAAAAAAATTAACAAAAGCTAAATCATTGCTTTTTTGAATTGCACGATTTATAGCGTTGGAAGTTGGAAGAAAATATTCTATTATAAATGACAAAAACTTAAAATACAATAAAAACCCACTACCAAGTAAGATATTAGTGGTTTACTTTTGAAATCACCGTGATTTTCAGAACAGGCCCTAATGAGAATAATTTTTTGGATTTTGATTGGTGATTGCAAAATTGCAATCAGAAATCAAAATTATTGGTATTGATTAAAAAAAATTTCAACAAAAATTATTTATTGGAGTAAAAGAACACGCAATATTTAATATAGTGGATTTTATTTTCTTTCAATTAACATACAATTTTATTATAATATTTGAAATAAATTTTCATTTTAAAACTTGAAGGTAATAACAAATTAATTAATCATAATTTTATTTAAAAGATAAATTAAATAAACGCTAACTAAAAATGGCAAAGAGAGCATTGTGAAAATTTACATAAAATTATTTGTTTTTAGCAAAACAAGCATTTCAAAATTGTTATCATTTAACTTATGTATGTATGTCTCCGAGGAGCGTCTACCATACCACTTCTGCTTCTACCATCCCGCAGAAGAAGTTAAAGGCGTGTTAAATTTTGAAAACATTTGCCTTATTAGCGGTTATTTGTTAAGAGAACTCAAAGTATTGTCAGGATCCAACAAAAACATATCTACTTCCTTACGTATACAAACGTTGTGAATAAGTTTCGACGATCCTTATTTATTTAAAAAAAAATATTTACTTACTATCGCTTTCACCGAAAAATCGTAAAGAGGTATATGACAGGCAAGCTTACAGAATTCAACTAATCATAAAATAAGAGATGCTTAAAATTACTTATGCCCCATTATCTTTATTAAAATATTGTCGCACATAAGTATATTTTGCTTAACAGCCAGAACATATGAATATACATTTTAAATTGTCAAAAATTTATTTTAAAAAAATTTCAATTCTTGAACTGTTTTACTAATTCATTTAAACGTTTGCCTAATATTTATTAAGGTACATGAGATTACGTATAAGCTGACGATATGTTATAAATATGTTTATTTTTTCAATTTCATTCCAATCGTTGCATGAAAGCTAGTTTAAATATTGATTGCGCCTTAACATTTTTCAATAATTTCATGGATTGGAAATTTTTTTCAAGCAATATTTGTTTATTGATATTGCATAAATTGGCAATACCAATGAATTCTTTTTATTGCGATTGCAATAATATTTTTTATCAATAAATTTGTAAAAACAATATTGCAATAAAAAATTTTGCAATTTTATTGATTGCTATTGCAAACCTGATTTTAATCAAGTTTTATTGCAATGCCCCCATCTGTGTTTAATATATAATGAACAAAATGACAACTCTGAGTTTGTTATTGCAATAAAACACATTTTTTTTATAAAACAAAAAATCATTTTTTTTTGGAAAATAAATTATACTATTTAATAGAAATTCAGATTCATTTGATCTAGAACAGTTTTAAATTTTTCTGAAAAACAAATGAATGTTTTAATTTTAAACCAAAATTTATAATTTCTTTATATTTGACCACGCCCTTACCGTCCACCATTTGTTGAAATAAAGAAAAATATATATATATTTTTCCACATTGGATTCAATGCAACAAAATACCACAATTACAATCCATTAAATATTTTTATATGTTTATTTTTATATACCCAGCTAAAAAAATTATATATGGTCCATATATTTTTAATATATGAATGTATATAACTATATATGAATATGTATGAATTCATGTATGGAAATATATGGGATTATACATGGCAAAACTATTATATATGAACTAATATATGGACTAATATATGAAATGTATTATAATATATGAGCTCATATATGAAAATTTAATTATGAAGCTCTTCATATGTGGATCCATATATAAATATAAGATTTTATATATGGAGGCATATAAGAATGTGTGCATACATGATATCTCACATAAGATTGTTTTTGCAATCAAAAAAACTTGGAATTTTATGCATTAGAAAATACGGTATGCAAAGTTTATATGCGTACCCTCAACGTTTGAAAAAGAAAAACTTTTGTTACATTGTGGCCCCATTTAATATATCAAATAATCAAAAGGATAATCCAGTCATTAATTTTATAGAAAATAACAAAATTCTCTAGATAAGAAACAAAGTTCATATTACTGTATTGAAAACTATTGTTAGACGGATTATTTTTTCTTTTATAATTAATTGCATTAGTTTTTAATCTGATATCTTAAGCTAAATGCTATGTACGAATATGATTTATGTGATTTTTTAAATAATTCACCTCTTGATAAATGAAATGACTTTTAGTTCGTTTTGAACTATTTGTCCTAGTATTGTGCTTATCAGCTCTTTTGAGTGACCGCTCTTTTCAGCCCAGCTCACTTTACTGAAGTATTTCATTCAGTTCGCTCAGTAGCTCAGTTCATTTGTAGTGAAAGATTTTTTCAAGCATAAATAAAGAGCGAAAACCGAAACGTTAAAAGTGACAAATTTATACAGAGTGTGTTCGTGTGTGTCATACATTGCAAAACAAGGCAGATGAAGTATAAAAATTAGATAAAAGTAAAATAGTTTCATGAGTGGAATTTGTTAATAAATATGCATATAATAGTACATACATATGTATACTTTTTTATGTATGTACTTGTGCGACACAAAACATTTGCTGAAAAAGCACAAGACTTGTACCGAACTCATTCATTAGGTCGTTTTAGACACAAACCCACTAAAATTACATAGGTTTGTGTCTAAAACGAGCTACTGAATAAGTCCACATGATATTTAAATGGGTTTGATTATAGGTTTGTGTCTAAAACGAGCTACTGAAAGTGTTCGATACAAATGTAGAAACCGCTCAGTACTGAGCTGACAGCGCTCAGTGAATTGAACGGCTCACAGCGCTCACTTAAGTGAATCGTTCATTTGAACTAGGTCGTTCATGAGCTACACAACTCTAATTTGTCCAAACAAATGTTTCATTAAATACAACCTCTCTCTCAAGTCTAAAAAAAATTATTTTAGTAATTTAATTTATTGCACAGCAGTGAGCTTTTGTGAATCAAGAGTGTATGAATATAAACTTTGCATACTGTGGAGGGAATTTACACATGCATGTATGAAAATGTATGAATATATATAATCATATATACCCATATACCCTCATTTTTCGGATCCGAACCATATATGGGATATCATATATGCTCCATACATATTTTTTCAGCTGGGTATTTATATATATATTTTTATATATTTTCTATTAAATATTTTTGTATATTTATATATTTTCCATTAAATATTTTTATATACTTATAAATTTTTTTCTTCAGTCATAATGCAAAAAAATTTTAAAAAATTACCCAACTTCAAGAGGAAAATTTTTTAAATCGCTTTGGTAGTTCTGTTTACTTAATGGTCTTCTTTCATTTCCCATTGCAATTGTTGATGCTGATTTTTCTTGTTGCACTGTTTTATTTTATTTTTGTTTTTCAGTGTACAAAACCAACTAGTGTTTTAGTCAGATTTGAAATTCATTTAAGATATCTTACCATTATCCTTTTTCATGTCAAGTTTTCGAATTAAGAGTTCGTCTTTAGTTTTCACTCCATTAACTGCCAAAAAATTTATTATGAATATCAGAAAAATAGTTTTAGTCATACTGGAATTTTTCTGGAATAAACTATTTTATTAGAATTAACTGCACAAAATGGAATGGTAACTGCGAGTATTTATTACTGACTAAAATTTCGTTTAAATTTTGCTCTTGTTATTTAAAATATTGTGTTTAGTTTAACGCAAACAAACACTAAATGCCTATGTACGAGTATATATACATATATGTACGTAAGTAGATAACTATTTCGGAGTATCTAATCTAATCTAACTCGTGTCTAAAAGGGGTGTTATAAAAACAACGTATTTGAAAAAACTTTTTTTGTTTATTTCCAAAGCCTCAACACATCCATATATAAAAGTTATATAGGCAGTTTTGTATAATAATATGTTTTCAAATTATATATGTATGTATTAGTGATGCACGAATATTCGTATTCGAATTGTAGAATATTCGACCATTTTCAGGCGAAATACGAATGTATTCGTATTCGTTAAATTCAGGCGGATGCGAATACGAATAGATTCGTATTCGCCTGAATACTTTCGAATATTTTTCCAAAGAAATTAAATAAATAAATGCAGAAACGAAATTTAAATAAATTACTAAAAATTTTAGTTTGTAGAAATACATTAATTTTTTTATAGAAATTTGTGCTTTGTATCATTTTTAAATATTATTCAATGACGATCATTAAAATTTTTGGTACTTCTTATTAACTTGAAAGTACGCCAACAAGAGTGTGAAGTCGTTTTTCATAACAATTTTTTAATATTTCGTATTGCATAAAGTATTCGCATTCGTATTCGTATTCGCGAATATCCTTTCAAATATTCGTACTCGTATTCGCGAATATCGTTTGAAATATTCGTATTCGTATTCGCGAATATCAAAAATTGGTATTCGTTACATCACTAGTATGTATGTATGTGTTCTAATTTTTATACGCTTCACCAAAAGTGATAATGTTAATTGTACATACATGTTTGGCATTCCGTTTGTAATTTCCACACAATACTCCAATGCGAGCCGATAAACAGCGTGACCCTTTTAGCAATTTCACTGATAAATTTAGCATTATTTATTTTGATTAAGCAGCGAATTTTGGATATCGCATTTCGCATTTTTTTTTGAGCATTTTTGTATTATTTAGCCTTTTTAATTTTATAAATTTCATATATTCTTTTTTATTTATATATGTAAGTAAACACCTCTGTAATTAATGTATTTCATTGTATTTTGTAATTTTTACGTTCATACGAATGTATAATAAGGGAAACCATGTATACAGCAAAAGACGTTTTAAGCGGCTATTAGGCTGTCATATTTCGTCGTTCGTCCCAATTGTGTTCCTAGCATAAAGCGAAAAAATTTAGAAACAAAATTCTTCGCTATTTGTTCGCTAATCTAAGAAAATACGAATGCTCGCTAAAATTTTGAGCTTCGCTGCGCTCAACACATAGCCCGGGAGCGAGAATACGATTGAAACGAAAAAGATGGTTGCTGTTCAGACACTGAGTGATTCCGTCTCATTTTTTTAGTTCTTTTGAGTGAGAAGACCGAACAGAGAAATTTGGTTCTGCATATTTTGCGAGCTCTGATTTCAATATATTTTTAATAAAAAAATATTTTCCAAAAATAAATAAAATAATAATTTGGGATTATTACTGCTAATAAAATTACTAATAATAAAATATTTTGTTTTATTAAGTTTAAATAAATTGATACCCGTTTGTATGTACAGTGGTGTGTACATATATATGTACAATACTAAACTTATCTTAAGAATAGCAAATACAAACACGGCTTTTAAAAATCATATATTATTACACTACGCAACAAATGGTCATCTTTTTGCCATAACCTCAAAAATCAGGTGTTCTATTACCTAATTAAGGGTCGCTGAACACGAATATGGTACTCATTTATTTTTCCTAAGAAGCGTTTTCGAGATATTCGCGAAAAACGTGTTCTTTTGCAGTTTACAAAGATATTTCTATGCATCTTGAGAACTGTTTATTAAAATTTAGCAAATTTAATATCATTGCAAAGATACGTTTTTCCTGCATCTTAAATATCTATCGTAACTTTTTAATTTTTTGCCCGATTATAATAATTTTATGCTTAATAAATGAGGTACAAAATTTTATTTAAGATACTGGCTTTAAATAAATTTTAGAACTTTTTGGCTTAAGGGGTCAACAAATAAATACTGAATTCAAAAAAAAATCATAAAAACTTCAAATTTTTTTTAATCTAAAGTCCCGTATCTCAGTAAATTTTTTTTTTCCGATCAACACATAAAAAATATTGGCTGTCAAAAGAAAAACATATCTTTGCAACGATGCTAACGCCGCTAAGTTTTAATCAACAGTTCTCAAGATTTATGGGAATATCTTCTTAAACTGCAAAAAAACACGTTTTTCACGAATATCTCGAAACCGCTTCTTAAGAAAATTAATTAGTGTCATATTCGTGTTTAGCGACTCTAAATTAGCTAAGAAATCATATAATTTTAGTGGTTAATTTTGTTGTTGCTTATTGTTTCCAATCAAATGTATTAAATATATAAAAAAAAATATTATATACGTCTAAAACACAAAGTATATGCATATTGTTGCCAATTGTCTATATTCAATCTACACTTGATTGAATTCATAAATTCAACTGCATTTTAAATCGTACAATTTAGGAATTAAATCAAGTGTAGCTGGAATGTAGACAAAAAGTACAAAAGTGTAGAAGGTGGAATAGAAACACGCCATATATTTTATTAAATTAATTAAAATTTTATTTCTATTTTATTTAATTTTTATTTAAATAACAACAATAGTACGAGTATGTTTTTTATGTAAATAGTAATAAGTAAATACTAGGTCTGGGCATTTACTTTCCCAGCAGAAACTAGCAACGCGAGAGTAAGGCAAACATTTACAAAATTACTCTCCCAAATATAAAAAAGTAAATGAACGGTTTACTTGCAAAAAATTGCAAGAAAATTTTATTGAAATCAGAACCATGGATGGAAATCATGATACAATTGTAGCTTTTCTGATGTATTTTGTTTGATAATATTTAAAATTGCAAATGTTTTTTAAAATTGACATATATTATAAAATTCTTTACAAAGTTTCATTTCTTATTACTATTTTTATGCATTTTGGATAATTTTTTTAATTTTATTCATAAACAAATACAAAAATTCAACTTTCCATCTCTGATCATATAAGAGAAACAAACAAATTTCTTTGACATTAAAATTTAATTCTTGTGGCTTAATGAAAAAAATAAAATAACAACAAATTAAAACTGTGTTCACATTATATGTATTTGCCTTATGGAATGTCACTTTTTTTACACATGATATTTTCAGTGTATGTCAAAATCAGCGATTTACATACGGTTTATAACTTTTCTGTACATTGGCCATAACCTATAACGGTAAACAAATGGTTGCTTTTGTTAATGCCTTTTCAATTTTTTCTTTCATTTTTGTTTTTAATCTATTAAATCCATTTTACTTTAATTTATGTTACAATTTAATTTAATATTTAACGCAGCAAGCACTTGATTTATTTAAAATCAGCTCGTGTCAGATGCTTTGTCACTTGAAAATTTAGAATACGCTCTATACCAAAATAGTAGTTTTTACTGCTCACAAAGAAATAACACATGCTATTTTTTAAAGGTGTTCAGACTGTATGTACAACTTTACCATGTGAAAAAGTGACATTCCACACGACAAATGCACACAATATTAACACAGCTTAAGAAAACATACTTTCTTTTAACATACGAATACATATGTTTTTTTAACAAAGAAATGCAAATTTTTCAGTTTTCCTTTTTACTGATATATTTGAAATAATTAATATGAAAACTAAACACACAACAGCTGGTTGGAATAATTCTTGCAAGTAAAAAGTTTACTAGTAATAATTTAGAAAAAATTTTTCTCTCTCCATTTTTTTCCCTCTTTTGACACACTCTCCTTGAAAACTTTTTGAGTTAATGAACACTTTCCAGTTACAATTGTTACAAATTTTTAATAATTTTTAGTAAATGAACAAACCTATTGTGAAACTGTAAAAAAATTTTATCTGCAGAATTAAAAGAAATTTTCATTTACAGGAAAGTATTTACCCACTATAATAATTATGTAGAGTAAGTACTCATATTTCACGGAGTCACTCTAGGCAGTGATGGGAAATGTGTCACAATTGTGCCATTTTTGATACTATTGAATGTTAGCTGGCACTGTGGCACTCTAGCTCCTTTTCTGGCACTTTTTGTCCATTCCAGCCATAACCACCAAAAAGCTTAAGCGGTATATTTTTGACATTCATTAGTTACGATCGGACATAATCGATTTTCGTCAAACAAACTGAAGCTCGAAAGTTATTTTGCTTAAGCTTTTTGGCAGTGATGGCTCTCATTAATATGGAAACTTTTCTTGTTTTAATAATAGGTATTCTTGTACTATTTTCGTTGTTAAGTATTGAAAATTTAGTAGGATTTGGGGCTCACAACTGTTCGGTTATGAAAGGAAATAGTAACGGTGCTCAATGAATGTTTGTAACGATTTATTAATAGAAATAAATATTTTTTTACAACAGCTGATGTCGTAAACATTTTATTAATTTCCCCAAAACGTTGGTTGTCTTGTCACACTATTTTATATAGAGTCCTTGAACAATAGAAGGCCTTATAATATTAATATTCACATTATCAAATGTTTAGTCAAAATGTAATCATAAAACTTATGTTCTAAAAAGAATATATTAAAGTGGAAATGCTATTTTTAGTGAACTTTCTGTTTAATTTTGTCATTTGTGTCGGCATCCTTTGAACAAAAGATATGATCTCTATGTTCCCCAGCATAAAGTTGTAGAAAATATAAAATAGTATTTTTTCATTTCTTTTTTGTCATATTGGAAAACTAAACATCACTTCAAGGACTATTATTTGACGTGGTTTCTAAAGTTTTCATCAGAACATGTTGTAAGTGGGGACACAAACAATACTGTTCATTTTGTTACACAAATGTTTCCGAAGAAAAAAAAACGTAATGAAAAGTTAAAAGTGAATACAGATCTATATCATACTTTGAAGAATTAAAAAACTCCTTGTAAAGTGTGAGTGAGTTTTTGAAAGATATCGGAGACGTAAAAAACAATTTCGATATGTATCTAGTAGGCAAATTCGGTGAAGAAAATGATTTGCGGTTGGCATAATTTATCAACCACCTGCGACCCTACACCTCTATTCTCTATCACTATCCTTCTCCTAAAGAAGGTAACACTTCATATTTCTATTTAAAAAATTTTGATATTTTGGAAATGGAGAAAAAGTTATTCTTGATTAATTACCTCCAAATTTTTTTCACTGGTAATATGAGGATTCATTCTGCATAATTAACTCAACAATAAAATTTTTTTAGTCATCTGAAAAATAACAAATTAAGATTAAGGTTAATTTAATCTCTAATCTTGAATTTAAAAAGTCGCCGTAAATGATTAACTAAACACGGTTAAAGTTTCCTTGCCCTCAGTTATATTATTTTTATCATATGTTTGTTTTATATATACATAAAAAGCATAAATTTCCATTTTCATAAAAATTAGTTTATAAGTCACTTTCGCATTCAGTCAGGTATCGGTCGAGCGGACAGATTGACTTAGGGCGGAATGTAAGGGACATCGTATTTACGTTAAAATGGCTTTATAATTCTTTTAAGTCCATAAACTGTGGCTTTTATAAATCCCTTCGAAAATAATTTATATTTATATTCTGAATATAGGAGACTTAGCGCCCGTGAGCCTTATCTTAAGGACTTAATTTGCATAGAAGATTAGATCATAGGTATTTTATTTCTTGTAAATAAGTACAAAGTATTAATAAATTACACAATATGTACATATGTATATCTATGTGTGTAAACAAATAATTTTGGAATGTGTTTTTTGTGATATTAATGGAATTTTTTAGCTTTACACAATAATTCAAGGACCATAGTATACTAAACGAACATCAAGTGCCATCATTTTAATAAATATAAAAAGTGGTTTGGCACTCTTCAAGTGATTTTGGCACTATTTAGAAATAGATTCGGCACGAAATCAAGATTTCCAATTTCCATCACTGACTCTAGGTGATTCGTGAATATTTTAAATTTTATTAGAAAGGGAGTAAAGGAAATTTACTCATTTATCCATGATTAAACATGATCAATTCAAAATTAATCATATTGTGTTCAAAAATCAACAAAACGTTCAAAAAATATAGTTGTGTAATTAATTTTAGATGGAAAGTAGTCTGTAAAGTGTTGCATACTATTATCGACCTAATTTTGAACAAAAATGTTTTAGAGTGTGTATGTACCTAGAAAAAGAATTCTGAATGATACGAGTATTAGCTCGCATTGCTACGCAGTATCGAGTTTTAAAATGTTATTCATGAAACTTAAAAAGCTTCGATGTTCTAATTATATGAACACGAGCTGACAAAAGATTAAATATTTGCTCTGCTTTCAGTAGTAGCACAATAGAATTAGTTTCTAGAAATAACTTTTTTATTGTTCGTGGTGTTTAAGGGGAAAAGAAATTTAACTTGTAGAAATGCTTCTGAAGCCACATATCTATTGCTAAATATCTCACTAATGGCTAAACGAAATAGCGTGGTACTTAGAACTGTACCTAAAGCAAACATATGTACATACCATTTGATAATTTGACAATGAAATTTCTAACTGTACAAAATTATCTATCTGAGTAAAATTAAAAATTAAATACCTACATATGTCATATTTCTTCTTAATTCTACTGAGGAACTAATTTTGAAAAACGCAACGCTTAGCTTTGACAAATTTTGTATGTATTTTGTTTTTGTAATTTAAAATTTTCCCATATAAAATTTGTCAACGCTTGGCGTTGCGTTTTACAAAATTAAACCATTATTTCATTTTTTTTAAATATTTATTATGTAGAAGCTTTTTGCAAATTTTTATTAATTCTTTAAAAACAACTCAAGTAAATTTTATACTGCATAAAGCTTGAAACAAATTTACAATTTATTAATTTATTCATTCTTCATTTACGTAATAAGTGTATTCATAATTATTTAATACTTGCGAAGGGGCAATATGTATAGGGTGATTTTTTTTAAAGCTTTCAGATTTTATTGAAAAATAAAACACATAAAATTTAGATAAATACATTTAATTAATAATAAGTGTACAAAAATTAAATGTACTCTGAGGGACGGACGCACCCCCTAAAACACAACTTATCACTATGAAATTTTTTTTGTAATTTTTTTACATAAAACTGAACCGATTTGGGGGAGAGAATATCAGAAAATTAGGTAAATAAAAAAAATTGCTAACATCGCAGAACGTAAACTCCAAATATACTCAAATTTAAATAATTAGCATCCATAGATATGTACGAGTATGTAAGTACGTAATTGGGACATGCAATGTACTACATACGTGATAAACAGATGTATTAAATCCTTTAAAATCATTAGCAATCTAATAAAATGACATGTAACCGGTTAGATGAATATTAAACCGATTACCGTGATAGGGTGTTACCACCAAAAATAATTAATTTCAAGCTGAAATCACGAAAGAAATCAAAAGTGTTCATACTGGCAATGAATGACATTCGAGATTCTTTCACTGCGCCCCTTGAATAAAGGCTTTGTTACATATATAAAAATTGTTGTCACAAACTTCGCCATAAATATAATGATTTTGTATTATCTTTTACTTTTGTTTTGAATATAAAATTAATTACATCTGGCACTGTAAAATTTTTTGTTTCGCATCTAATGGTTGTAAATATCCTTATGGTTGAAAAAAGTATTTTTTTTTGTAGAATAATTATTATTTTCGGTGCCTGTTTCCTAGCATTATAAATATATAAAATATTAACAGGAAATTCCGTATACGGTGTTTTAAAAATTTCTGTTTTAAAAAAATTACACTTTAATAACCAAAACCAAACTCTTTATTTACACTAAACATAGTTGTTTTTCACTTTAAAAGCTTCACATTTTTAGTTTAAATTTTAACTTATCTCAACCCAAATATTTATAAAATAAAGTGAAAGAAAAAATTCACCTAAATCTATTATATTGATTAGCAAAATTATTTGTAAAATATCTATAAGCTGGTGTAGGACCTGATAAATGGGGAAAAGTTCGATTCTTTTGAAGCCATATTGGTGTCATCATATGAGGCATTGAAATGGGAAAAGGAATGGGTCTCATAAAGGGATTTGGTACTATCATAGGAACGGGCACGTAGATAACTTGAGGTGGCACACTTGCATTTGCTTGAGTTTGAGCATGCGGTACATTTTTAACAGGTTTGCGCACGCTTCTTCTATTCTTTGTATATTCAATATTATTATTTTTAGGAGCGCATGTTGAATTTTTCGATTGATACTTTGGAGCAGCTTTCTCTTCCTTTTTGTTGCCATACAAGTGCTTTAAGCGATCCATTTCTCTCTCCGCATCACGAAAGTAAGGAGTTGTGGATTTTGATACATTTTTCCTCTCAGTTGTTGTGGTCTTACTCGTATGAGCTGCTTCTCTAGTTATTTTAGCTGAAAATCAAACATATGAATATTAAAATTTTATTATAAATATAAATTGAGTGTTAGCTTAAATTTTGAAATAAATTGAATATAAATAATAAACCAGAATTGCTGCATAAACACATTTTCCATACAAACTGACACAACAGAGCATTTCCAGAAAGCAGTCGAGAGCAGTTTTGTCAGATTTTTTCCGAACAATGTATTTCGCCAAATTGATATTAAAAATTGCCAAGATTCGCCAACAATCAGTTTTATGACGTTTTTGTTAGTATATATTTCTTTATAAACTTATTTTATACAGCGCTTTTTTAATAAAATTTTTTATAAAATCATCGTATCAAAATTGTTCAGAAAATTGCCAAAACTAGAAATAATATCACCAAAAATTATTTCTTTTAAGTTTTTCTCATTCAAATTAATATAAGATAAATCATGAAAATGAAATTGTTTTAATTTCTTGCAGACGAGTTTTGGTAGGATTTATTTTCTAAACGTTTCAAATTTGTATGAAAAATAACGAAAATTCGTTTAAAAAAATATTTTTTTCATACAAATTTCAAAAGGAAAAAATCGTTTCTATTAACAAAATTTGGCCTTAATTTTAATGATATAATAAAAGTTTCAAGTACAATTTTGTAAAAAAAATAGCTATAAAGATCGCCAAAAATTTATTTTTATCGCCATGTCGCTAAACCAAAAAATTGGTCGCCAAACAAGTTTAAAACTCGCCACGTTTGGCGAGAAATCGCCATATCTGACAGCCTTGGTCGAGAGATAGAATCCATTTTACAATCCATTTTCTCATATATTAAATAAATACTCATTCTCTCAATAATGATACTATACTTTCAGTAATGCTAGGAACACAACTGGGACGAAAGATGAATTTTCCGGTGCGAACTTTCGTCATAAAAAATAAACGCATATGAAAACGAACACAACACCGCCGTCGAACGAAATTCGTCGCGCGTGACGAACTCTGAGATAGATTTATTTCATGGGTGTCCAAAAATGTTTTGCAGCTTTATTGTTAAGAGAATTTGAAGCACAGTGGAACGAAAAAGTGGACACAAGGACTTTACTTAAAACTTAATCACAAGAATTTGTTTTGGTTGTAAAAAAAGGTAAAAGGGGATAATTCACACTGAATTAACTATTTTTCGATTTGTTAAAATGAAAACTTTTCAATACCTTTTGTTGTTTTAAAATTAGACTTTTTAAAAAACAAAATGTGGTAAACATATAATGACTTTATCAAATAAACAAAAAGTAAATTCATTAATAAAAACTCCATCGGTAAACGTCTACCTTACATAACAATATATAAGGTCACTACGTTTGCAATTTATTTCCGTTAATTAAAATATAACTTGTTTTCATTAGTTTCTCCCCCTGCAACCATTTCCCTAATGTTTCTTCATCATTGTCCGTAATCATATTGATATAAAAAGTCTACTAATGCCTCTAAATAACAAATACTGCTTCGTATATGTTTGATAACATAAAACACATTGGGCATTATCAAAGGCATTGTACATCGAAAATAAATTCTATTTCTATTTTGTACGCCGACGAACGACGAAAAAACTATTTTTTCTCTCAGTCTCTCTGTATTTGTACACACTACAAGCAACTTTATCAAATATGAGAAGTGGAGTTCGGTGAGTAAATTCACGTTATTGTGCTTCACACGACGAATATACACAGCGAATGCTGATCGACGAATTCGTCGTTAGTCGCAATTGTGTTCCTAGCATAAATTTCATACATTATGTAAACAAACCCAGGGTTGTCAGATATGCCGATTTCTCGCCAAACGCGGCGATTTTTCGAATTATTTGGCACAGAGATGAGAAATCAGATTTATAAATTGTACTAGTTAAAAAAAGGTGTACTTTTTTCAGTACTATTGTACTGGAAATTCTTTATTTGTAAATATGTGCAATCTTTCTCTTTTTGTACGAAATTTGGAGATCAATTTAGAAGAGATGATTTTCCTCTAGCACTTCTTGAAATATCGGAAAACATCGCGTCATTTACTTAATTATTTTATTTCTAATATCTGCGAGTAAAAGGTACATACATATGTTGCCGTTTCTTAAGGACTTAATAACTTACTTCTACATCAACCAACGCTTATGTATAAGAAAAACTGGTAAGAAGTTAGCATAAGTGACAAAATTTAACATAGAACCTTACATTAAATTTCACTCTAGCATTATTATGCGCCGATTTTTAGTGTCAAGTTGTATGGAGGAACACGTTAGCAATTAGTTCAATGTCGTCAGTTATGCTAACTTCATACCAGAGTTTTGTTATGCATAAGGCTGTAAATATTGTTTGTGGAATTTTTGGCATGGAATATAATAGAAAAAAGTTGTAAATAATGGTAAATTAGTCATTAAAGGCCGTGATACACTATCCTACAAAGTCGTGCGATCTACGAAAAAGTAGATCAAGTACATTGTGTCACGGTCCTACGGTACTTATGATATTCAAATAATGCTGACAAAAGTAGAATTATACCAACTTTTCCATGCCTGATGCTCATTCTATCAATAATGTTACCACACTTTCAGCAAATTTCACACAATTTCTAAACAAAACTACAAAGAAAAATAAGAAAAAAAGAAATCAAAATAAACATTAGAGATCATTTGACCAATGCAAATATATTTCCAGGTATTACAAGGATTACAAGAATAATGAAAAAAACAACATGGCTTGTAGTTTATCAAAAATGTCAAAAATAGAATTTGTTTAACAATATATAAATAAAAATAATTCACATAAAGTTGAAAAAATTTCTCCACCTCATCTACCACCAACCAAATTAAATTTGCAACGTTTGGCACATTTCACAATTTTTTAATTTTAATTATTTCATATTTTTAAATTTTTTTCAAAGATTTTTTTTCAATAAAATATTTTTCAAATTGAAATTTTTTTAAATTCTCTTTCGTAAAAAATTTTTGAAGTTTCAGATGAACTTTAATTAAAACAAATAGCTCAGCTGCGTTTCTACTACTACTACTAATTTGACAGCGATTTTTCTTGAAGTTGCAGAATTATTTTTTTGATCGTTAAAACCATTAAAAACTAAAAGTTTTTTGTGCCACTTTTTAATAAATTTCCTTTTTTAAGATAAAATCGGTTGCTGTGGTTGTTTGTTGTGCATTTGTGCTTACATGTTTATTTGAATATTTTCAATGTACATATATATTTCAGACTAAATAAATCAGAAATAAATTGTGTGCTTATTCGTTAAGCTATTTCTGTTAGGGCTAATAAATCAGTGAAAGTTTAAACGCTTGTTTAGTAGAACTAGACTCAACTTTATATGTGGTTTCAACATAACAGGAGTAAATCAGAGTACCATATCTTATGTGCGGTTTAAAAAGTAATATTGTGGCAGCACAAGAATAAATGTCAAAAACAGCTGTTTTGCAGCAGGCTATCAGTTCTTTAAACAATCAAAGAGGCAAAAAACTTAATAAAATTTAATTAATAGTGGCAAAATTTTACTGAGAAAGATATTATATATATTCTTGGAAAGTAGGATAGTGTAAAAGAACAATAGAGATCGATCAAGATCTGCAGCAGAAGTAGAAGCTTGGAAAAAAGTTGAGTGCTCTTTAAATGCAAAACATATGCCGCACAGTGGCTGAAAATCGTTTTTCATTGGCCAAAAGTCTAATTTTTTTTGTCACCGATTTTTAAAATTTTTACGCCTTTTTGTAGCTAATATATCCAGATTAAGGTAGCCAAAAACTTAGGTTAAACTATTGATAATTGTGGGCGTGGCATGCTGTCAAACTCAACCGTTTTTTTAATTTCAGAAAAAGGTGTTTTTCTTTTGTTTTTTATCAAAAATAAATGGTTACTACTCGCAAGCTATCATCGATAACGGCCTGCGGTCTTTTTTATAATGTTGGTAGGACTATAGTCTTTAGTTGTTGTAAGTGGTCACAGCTCTAGCGTTTAATATTACGGGCGTTATGAAATATTTATGAAACTACTATATTTTTCTCAAATGTAAATTTTAGTGGAATAGAACTTCTAGGGAACAAAAGGGAACAAGAAACGTATACCACCAGGAGAAAGGTGAAAGTGTCCTCTTTAACGCTATATATACTTTTGCACCCGTGACGACCCGTGGGTAGAACACTTTTTTCATTTTAATGAAATTACTCTAAAAAAAATTGAAATTAATTTAAACAGCCCTATAAGTACTCGTATACAATAGTGTCTTAAATTTTCACTTTTTTGCCTAAAAGTTTGTTTTTTTTTACTTTAGACTACGTAAAACGAAAAAAATTAAATATAATACCTGCGAAAGGGTTTAATGGCTTTGTTTTGATCAGCAAAAAATAAGTCATAAAATTATCACAATAGGTTCTACAGTAAACATATGATCTCTTTCTGAATTTACCTGTTATCAAATGTTAGGGTCAACCAAAGTCATAAACATTTTTATAACAATAATGGCGACATTAAACCACTAAAGATAAAAAACAACCCCATATTGGCGAGATACTAATCAGTTTTACCTGATATTAAGGTCTGAATAACATGTGCAGTTTTGTTCAATTTAAGCACTACCTGCTATGAAATTGAAGATCAATGTGTGAATAACATGTATCTAAAAATGTATAAAACTACGGATTCCATAAGGGATTACTCAGTAATAAGTTAATCCTTTAATTGTACGGATAAAATATAACAAATAAAAATATTCAGATAAATATGGAGAGCTTCAGTTATAAAGAACTGGCCGAAGAGTATTTTAGAAACAAAAACCAGGAAGATGTTCTTAGTTACGTTAAAATAAAATTAAACTTAAATTCGTGTAGCACCGAAATGCAAGAGCAATTATCTAATTTCGTCAAAGCACTAAAAAAACGCTACAAAGAAGTTAGCTACAGTAAACAAAACTTTTATATAAAAAGTGCAAACTGGTTAGAAGGCCAACTTACTGTCGCTGCAGAAACAGCAAAGCAAGATAAGGCTGGAAGACCACGCAAATCATTAATGGGCAACTGCAGTGATAGATCTAAGAGGCGGAAACTTAAAGATTTTAACGATGCAATTGGTTGTACAAATATAAAAGAATCTTTCCTACATCAATTACGATCACAGAACCAATTATCAAAAGTGGATATCATTGAAAAAGTTGTTAAAGCTAGTCCAGTGAGAACAAAACGGATTCTTAAAAGTATACCAACTCCGAGTGATGCAATACAGTACACAAATGAGGAGGCATTAGCATTATTTCTGGATTTGAAATTAACAAAACAGCAATATATTAAGCTCAGACTGCGTGCGATTGAAAAATGGTCAAATATGTATCCAGCATATCATTACATAACCGCTGCTAAAATAGACTGTTTGCCATCAAAGGACACTATTACAATCACACCAATTTCGGCAGAGGTACAACTACAATCTCTACTTGATCACACAGCCGAACGCTTGCTACAATCAATAACAGGAAATGAGTTAAAGAAATATGGAAACACAAAGTTAATTCTTTTTTGTAAATGGGGATGTGATGGTTCCTCGGGACAAAAACAATACAAACAAGCTGTATGTGAAAATATTTCGGACTCAGATATGTTCATGGTATCATTTGTACCATTGCGATTGAAAAAGATTTTGGAAGATTCAGAGCCTTCGACTAGTACAACGCAAACAATGGATATTTGGAAAAATGAGACACCATCTTCTACGAAATACTGCAGGCCAATTAAATTTGAATTCAAAAAAGAAACTCATGATGCCATTAACAAAGAAGTTAGTGATATCAAGGCCCAAATTGCAACACTACAGCCATTACAATTACAGTTAGATGGGCAGCAAACTGAAGTAAGCTACCAATTAGTGCTGACAATGATAGATGGAAAAGTAGGTCAGGCTTTGACTAACACGAAGGCTGCATCCAGCTGCATTATATGCCAAGCAACATCAACCCAATTAAACCAAGTCCCGACAAAATCATTAGATAACACCGATGCATATGAATTTGGATTATCACCACTACATGCAAGAATACGACTTATGGAACACATACTAAAAAACAGTTATGATTTGGATTTCGGGTCTTCAGGATCAATAAGAAACAACGAAACCAACAAAGAGTTAAGAAGTTCAAAAAAGAAACATGTTCTAGATGAATATCGCAAATTAGGATTGATTATAGATGAGCCAAAACAAGGGTCAGGCAATACAAATGATGGCAATACCGCAAGAAGATTCTTTTCAGATCCAGAAACAGCATCTGAAATAACAGGAGTGGATTTAAACCTTATTTTCAGGTTTAAAATAATCCTAGAAGTACTTGGGTGCAATGAAGAAATTGACTCTAGAAAATTTGGAGATTATGCTAAGGAAACTGCAAAAATATATACAACCAACTACCCATGGAGAAATATGTCTGCAACAGTTCATAAAATCCTTTATCATGGAGAAGATATCATTAAATATCATTTGGTGCCACTTGGAGATCTATCAGAGGAGGCTCAGGAAAAAAGAAACAAGGATTACAGATTTTATGGAGAGCACAATACTAGAAAAATTTCACGAAATTCAACAAATGAAGATCTATTTAATATATTATTGGCAACGTCAGATCCGTTCATCTCCAGTATTCGAAATCAATGGAAAGTGGAACATCGGGATTTAGATGAAGAAGCCAAAAAACTACTAAAGAACAGAAATAGCACAGAACAAAATATGGAATATTTACAATCAATATTTGAGTCAAATGAATAATAATCATAATTGCCTTTCATTGTTATTTAAGGTACGAAAAGCATACTATTAGTAAAAAATAATAATAAACAGAACCTACCATTGTTACAAATGCTATTAAAATTTATTGCAGTTTTTATTTTTAATATGTTTTTTAAAATGATCAAATTTGACAGCAAAAAATAATAAATTTTTCTGTAGTAATAGCAATATTTTTAGATAATATTATTAAAGTTTTTTTTTTAAGTGTAACTATTCTTTGAGTGTAAACAAAATTGCAAATTAGACAGCAAAAAATTTTTAATTTTTCTGTAATAATAGCAAAATCGTTGATTTTACTATTTTTTTTTTTAGTGTAAAATTTTTTTTGAGTGTAACATTAAATAAATTCCATTATTACAAAACATATTTATAATTATTACTAATTTCCATATATTAAATTTTTTAATAAATAAAAAAATAAACCCATATTTCACTCTAAAAGTTAAAAAAATTCAAAAGTTCAACTTTGAGCTAGAATTCCTTAAAAAGTCCTCAATCAATTTTAATGTAATTAAAACTGAGTCAAACTGAACTAAATATCTATCCACTAAAATAAAAATTACTTCAATATTTTGATCAGTTCAAAAGTTACAGAATTTTGGCCAATGAAAAACGATTTTCAGCCACTGTGTGCCGTCACATTCATAAAAAATATTTTAGGTTTATTACAGGTTTATTTGAAAAACTTTCCATAAAATTACGTCAAATAAGCGCTTAAATAAACCTTAAATATTTTTTATTAATACGGCGAACGGTCTTCTGTAAGTAACAAATTCATATGGCCTGTATTGGTAGTTTACAGGCCCAATTTTATGCGTTTACAGATGGTTTAAATAATCCACTGATTTATAAGTTTGCTGGTTTAAAAACATTTTAAGCCAAAAATAGAGATTAACTGGCACTGATTTATTAGCCCTTAGTATGATAAATTTATTTCTTTTGGTATTTCCCATAGTTCATAAAATGTGATATATGTATTTCATTAGCAATTGGTTTTATAACAAGGCCAATAACGAAATATATATGTATACAAATTTAAAAGTTGGCCTATTCGTTACAATTTAGCGGATCCCACCACCGACATGTTAAATAAAATGGCAGCATTATTTTATATTTTGCCTTACAACGAATATTAAATAATATTCAACTCGGATATGACTTAAATCTTACCACTGGTTGTGAGCTACAGTAAACATTTATCACAGACACATACCATTGAAAATGCTTAGTACAATTTTTAACAGCTGCTACCTACATGTCAAATGATGAACTTTTAACATTAAAGTTGCCAGTTGAGAAAAAGGAAATTTTTGGAAACAACGCTGCCAGCTTAGCCCCCCAGACTGCCAGCCATGGACACCAACCATGAACCAGTGATTTTGCAGGATTAACGAATGGCGGAAATCCGTTTGACGAACCTCGTTTATTTGTTAGGTTGATAGTGTGGTAATGAAGTGTTGCCGTTTGTGATATCTTTTTTTAAACTAGTGTTTCGAACTGGTGAAAAAACAGAAAATCAACGTGATTTAAAAAAAAATCATATTGAAAATAATTTTTTTTCATTAAAACTTTTCTAACTTCGATCTGTTTTTATTATTGCTTTTTCTTTATTCTTTTTTTTATTACACTGTAAAAGCATCTGTATAAGTTTAAGAATTATATAAATTACTTTGCACGCGTAACGCACTTCAAAGCTGGGAGTAAACAATTTTAAAATCGATTTTTTCTAACTTTGCGCCAATTTGAAATAAATTCGAAAATATTCTTTAGTATATTCATAATAATAGAAACGTTTGCAAAATGTGATAAACACTAGGTTAAAATTAGGTAAAAATTAAAACATTTCTATTAAAGTTTTTAATAGAAATGTTCAACTCCGGTGTTATGAGCAGGGCAAGTTTTATTTTTGGCACATAAAAACTTCTTCCAGATTCCCTTGTCATAAAATACAAAATACCTTTTGTATTTTGTGGCAAGGTGGACTAAAAATTGCATTTTATATCAATAATTGAAGAAATGGCTAATTACAAACATATGCCAAGAAAACTTGCCCCGATTATGCACTCAAAATATTTTGTAGGTAAATTCAAATGAAAAATCATTTAAAACAATAGTATTTTCAGTTAAATAGCGGATTACTAACATTTCATTTGAATCAAAAGATTTTTTCAGTTAATTTTGAATGTTAATTTTTTAACATACAATATCAGTACAAACAAAATGTTTTTTCTTTTATTTTAAACTACAAAAAAAAACAACCATTAAAAACTACTGTTTTTTCATTTTTTTTAACAAACTGAAAACAACATAGTAAAACAGTAAAAACGACTGTATTTTTCAATTATTTTAGAATAATATTGAACTAAATAAAATTAACTAATTAATTAATAAAAATTATTAGAATTGAAAGTATTCGCAACCGGTTTTGAAAGGAACACAGAAAAGTATTTGAGTTAAAAATTTGGCAAAAAAAGCAAAAATACATTTAAAGAAATCTTAAGAACTAAATACACGCAGCTCGATAGACAACAAAGTTTTACATGACATTGTAAATTTTGGAGACTTTAAGGTGTGATTTGTAGCTCTGAGATATTGTTAAAGTCAGGAAAGTGAAGAAAAGTTTTTTTCGGGGTTTTTTGTGGGTTAAGGAATAAAGATATTAGTTTGATTTTTGTTTCGCTGAAAGATGTGATTAAAAACTATTTCTAGTATTAAAAACAAATATTTTGAATATTAATGTTTAAGCAATTCTTTTAAAAATTAAAAAAACTATATATATACACTTTTTTGCAAAGAAAAATAGAAGAAGGTTTTTAAAAGTGAAGGTAGCTGCATTTCAAATTATATTTTATGCCACAATAATATATAGAATCTTTAATCTTAGACGTAAGAAAAAAAGTTTGTGCATGTTTGTTTTTGTGATTTCTTGCATAGGTACAGATATGAGTAAGAAACCTGTTGTTTTGCTTTTTAATATTTATACTTAGATGTTTTCTGTTAAAATTATTACACCAAACAATCTTATTACCTATGTACAAAACGGATTGCGCGAAACAGTAATTTTCACCCATCTCTAAAGCAGTTTTACCTAAATGATGTTATGTGATGGAGCAAAATAAATGTTCCTGTTTTTACTATATCTTGTCGTTATTGCACAAAATTGTTATCAGAATCCTTTTGAAGCTTCGAGAGCAAAATGGAAAAAGTATAAGATTAGAGTTATTCCAAATAGTAGATGAACGTAACGCTGAAGAGAAATTGCAAGTTTTAGTTAGAAACTTCAAAATGTCAAGGAGATGGTGATATATTAGCAGTAAAGCAATGTTCAAAGAGTTAAACAAATTCCAAAATACATTGGCACACAGTATAAAGAAAAAATTTAGTAAAGTACGACTTTGACTGGCGCACAAAGGGTTACTTAAGGACACTAGATGCATATGTAATATTATAC
Source organism: Tachina fera (assembly GCA_905220375.1). Classification (NCBI taxonomy): domain Eukaryota; kingdom Metazoa; phylum Arthropoda; class Insecta; order Diptera; family Tachinidae; genus Tachina; species Tachina fera. The sequence goes on along the minus strand of LR999964.1, from coordinate 45,896,386 downwards.
GAACTTTACCCTACTATATAATATATAATATAGTATATAGTTTTGTCATATTTTTAGTTTTTAGGATTTTTTCGGTTTTGAGCGTTTTTCTTAGTATAGCGTTTTTTTATTTTTGGCGTTTTTTCGGTTTGGCGATTTTTTTTTAGTTTTGGCAATTTTTTCGGTTTTTTACTATTTTTTTCATTTTAGCAATATTTCCGGTTTTTGGCGATTTATATTAGTTTTAAATTTTATTTTTTATTTGGCGCTTTTTCCGTCTCGGGGATTTTTTTCGGTTTGGCGACTTTATAATTTGGGATTTTCTAGTCTTACCATTCCTGAAAATTTAAATAGTTCTCTTACGGTTTCCAGGATACAGGAAGTTGTCAAAATTACATCCACTTAGATTAGATTTTTTTTTTTTTAAATTTAGTGTTAATTGTTGTAGTCTGTATAAAAATACACCAGCTTTACAAAATTTCAAGTGTCTATATACATACATACAATTGTATGTATATAACATGGGACTGTCGACATTAGTCAAAGTCGTAATTTCTAAAATACTCGTAAGAAGTATAAATTTGTTATAGAAATGAATTCTAAATAAAGAACTAACTAACTAACTAACATGGGATTTTAACATTTTTCGTTGCTCGCTCGGAAACTGATGGACAGTGTAGCAGAAACAGTAGGGTTCCTTTTCACCTTTGGTGTACGGAACCCTAATAAGGAATATATAGAAAATAAGCGAAAAGCACTAAAAAATATTGGGAGTTTTTTATTGAGGTATAGAACTTTAAGTTGGCATCACTTTTTTAACTGGCGGCCATTTTGTCAGCTGTCAAGTGATTAATATTTAGTTTGGTTTGCTATTTTATCATGAACAGGTTGACAAAAGAACAACGCTTGCAAATCGTGCAAATTTATTTCGAAAATAATGGTTCAGTTCGCGAAGTTTACCGCAAGCTCCGTCCATTTTATGGTCGACATAATCGTCCATCAGAGCAATTAATTCGGTTAATCATGGATCGTTTTCGCACTACGTTTACTCTATGTGATAATACGCATCCGCAGAGACGTCGAACAGTGCGCACCGAAGAAACAATTGCCGCTGTAGAGCAAAGTGTTGAAGAGGACCCGAATGAATCGATTCGCTACCGGAGACCGGTATAGAGCCATGATAACCGATTATTTTGTTCCCGAATTGGATGGCATGAATGTGGATGAGTTGTGATTCCAACAAGACGGCGCTACATGCCACACAGCGCACGTCACAATCGATTTATTGAAGGAAACATTCGATGAGCGCATAATTTCGCGGAATGGACCTGTCAATTGGCCACCAAGATCGTGTGATTTGACACCATTGGATTATTTTCTTTGGGGATATGTGAAGTCGCTCGTCTACGCCAACAAACCAAAAACGTTAGGGGACTTGGAAGCCAACATTCGTGGCGTTATTGCCAACATACGGCCCCATATGCTCGAAAAAGTGGTTGAAAATTGGACCTGTAGAATTGGCTTTATTCGAGCCAGCCGCGGCGGCCGCATGCCCGAAATCATATTTAAACATTAATGGCATAAAATTATCCTTCCAATAAAGCCAAATTGATGGACATTAAAACGATTTTCTTGTGTTTTATTTCAATTCGAAGTTCTATGCCTCTAAAAAAAATACCCTGTAGTAAAGAAAAACTCAATGCATTTGATCTTGTAATTTAATTTTTTTCCAACCGACATCTAATATCGTTAAAATATGTTACTGAATAGCAAAGTCGATAAATTTTCGTTATATTTATTGTAGCGATACGATTATCGTAATAAAAGTTACTGAATCCAGGTACAGGTATGATCTTCTGAAAGCATTTTGGATGTTCAGAAATAAGCCCATACTTCATGTCTTTTTCATATGTACATATATAAATAAAAAATTTACTATTTAGACCATAATTTTATATCTCAGATAAACTTCCAATAACTTATTTTGTTTTTATATTTATTATATATTAAATATAATATTAAATCAAATACTTTTTGTTTGCGCATTGAATCAGTAGTCGATTCCAGGATCTTCGTATATTAGACAACAACACGTACACAATTCAATAAAAATGATAACTCGTAGTAAAATTTTAATTTGCATCCAAATTTGTATCCATGTAAGCAAGAGAGGATGCACTATAAACAGACAGCCAATTTCGTAGAGTTTGTGTTAAATTTCGTCAGTCGCTCACATTATTCCATCCTCGTAAGGTAGAGAAGCACACAGTGCATCTCCGGTTCTGGAGCGCTTTTTTTTTTGGCTTAGTGCTTACTTCTCCAAAATTTAGTTTAAATCATACATACAAGTATTTCTGCCAAGTTTTATTGATCTTGGAGCACTTAATAACTTTTCCAAAGCAACATAAACTGGAAAAATAGTATTGACCAACTTTTTGGCTCAAATACTCCTCTGTAATGCGTTCAATCGATATTTTTTTCCTTCTTTATTAAATGATGTGTGATTTCATGGACTTAAGGTTTTTCACTCTGCATTTTTGAAGTATTTTTACGTTGCACCTAGAATTATCTTTTACAACAAAATTTACCTGGAAGTTGTAAGGTTTTTTCCATAAATACATTCAGCTGGATATGCTCCAATATCTTTTTTGAGGCTTAGTTTTAAGTCCACACTCAGAAATAAGATTGGTTGGAAAATGGTTAGGCCAATAAAATATAATTTGCATTAACTATATTTCAGTTCACGCTATCAATTTTCTATTAATCCAAAAAACAATACATGTTCATTACCATTAGGGCATTATTGTAATATGCGTATGCTTTTGCCATGACTAATTGGTTAACACAACCGAATAAAATATTATGAATTGGATTTTAGTAGCAACTTTTTGTATTGAGTTCTCGTGGTACCTTCATAGCGGACAGTCGATTATCGGAATTTTTCTTACATACCGAACAAACAAAAAAAATTGTACAAAAAAACATTCGTAGTACATATTATTCGTAATAGGTACATACTGACTTTAATAAATAAGCTTTAATATTTTTTACATAGTAGAAATAACAAAAACAAAAAAAAAATCGCAAACAAAAAAAAAAAATTCCTTTGAGGAATACTTTATATGAGTACCTCAAATACAAAAAATTATGAAGTGAGTTCTAACGGCAGAAATGCCTATTTTACTGTGAGTTCTGAAGCTCTTAATGAAAACAATAGAAATAATAAATCTAATGAAAGGCAGAATTAGTTTGTACGTGTTGTTCTGTTCTGAATCAGCTGTTTAGTTTCTGTTTAGTTGAGAATCTGTATGTGTGGTTAGTTTTTGCTTTTTCGTTCTGTTCTGTTGCGAAAAGATCTGTAGAAAATATAATTCAACGTTAAGTGACAGCCAAAAGTGTGTATGTATTAGTGTGTTGTGGTACTTTGTGTACAAGTGTAATCAATTTTATAGGTTGTCAGCTGATTTATTTCACAGAAAAAGTAATTGTAAAGTATTTTATATGGAAAAGAACGGCACAGAACAGCAACAGAAAGTAAAGACTAGTGAAGCCTTAATATCATCCCCTTCAGGCTCGTGTTCATCACTTAACAAAGTTATCACTACAGATAACAGTAGCTCGAAACCCAAGGTGCAAGTCAGAATGGACAAAAATATATAACCGTGGTAAAGTGTGGGCGAAGCCCGAATTCTTCAAAAATTTCATCCGCTCCAAAGATGTCTAGGGATAACAGCGCATCCTCAACTAATCGTCGAAACCGCTTTAAAATTTTGCAAGATGAGAACAACCAACCCGATGTATCCTCGAATAAAACATCCAAGCTATTTGAGAGAAAAAAATTCAAATGCCCTTATTAAAAAATTAATTTCGGTCATTGGTGCGAATAAATTTCACATTGTCCCAATAAAACGTGGCAACATCGATGAAATGAAAATTCAAATTTATGACGAAAAGGACTTTCGCAAAATGGTTTCTGAATTTGAAACAAATAAAACAAGCTTCTACACATACCAGCTTAAGAGCGCTAAAGGTCTGCAGGTCATATTGAAGGGCAGAGATTCTTATGTTGTTCCTGAAGAAATAAAAGATGCACTCCTCTTCCTCCATGGATTTAAGGTAAATAATGTATCTAACATAATAAACAGAGAAAAGGTACCCCAAACTCATATTTTGTATTGAACTGAAGCCGAATGATATACAGTTGGAAAAAAAACGAGACTCATCCTATTTATAGCCTAAAATACCTTTTATATAGAAAAATCACAGTTGAAAAGCCACATAAGCGTTCAGGTCCCGTGCAGTGTCATAATTGCCAATAATATGGCCATACAAAAGCTTACTGCAATTTACCTACAGTGTTTGTTATCTGCGGGGAATTGCACGGTACTGCTAGTTGAACTAAACCAACAGATCAAGCGGGAAAAAATGCAGTAATTGTGAAGGTAATCACACCGCTAACTACCGAAGTTGTCCTGTGTATTCTTTCTTCAAGCAGGCTATGCTGCAAAAACCTAAATTAGTTCCAGTTCAAACAACAGACGCTTCCTCAGCCACTTTTGTGCAAATGAGCCAACCAGTTACTTCCCGTGTATTGTATGCCGATGCTGCCACGACAAATTCTATTCCCGCGCATTAAGTGTGCCCAACAAGTAATTCAACAAATGCAAACTCAAGCTTTAATTTTAGTCGCCTTGAAGCCACTATTGAAAATCTTATGCAAACTATCAACAACTTTACAACAAATATGACTACCATGATGCAAGAAATGCTGAGAATGCAGAATACTCTGTTTCAAGCATTAATTAACAAGCCATGAGCACGCTAAAATATGTTTCTGGAACGCAAACGGCATTCGCCAACATAAAAATGAACTTGAGCACTTCCTTGCGGAAAAAAATATTGATATAATGTTGATCTCTGAGACTCATTTGACTTCTAGAAGCCTCTTTAAAACGAATGGCTACACTTTATATGATACAAAGGACCCTAGAGGGAGAGCATGCGGTGGATCAGCAATTCTAATAAAGTCAAGACTCAAGCACTATATTCTTGACAACATTTGTGAAGAACATCTACAAGCAACAAATATCTGCATTGAAAATTTTTGTACAAATTTCGTGATATCTTCAATTTATTTCCCTCCCAGATTTTCAATCACTGAGGATCATCAATACGAGAAATTCTTTTGGACCTTGTTTCGTAGCAGCTAAGCATACGTTCTGGGGTTCGCGTCTTATTACGCCTAGAGGTAGGACGTTGTTCAACACAATTTCAAAAATGGGCTTGGATGTTATTTCAAGTGGGAAGGGAGCCTACTTACTGCCCTACTGACGTACGAAAAATTCCGGATGTTATTTCGAGTTCGGCGTCATAAAAAGTATTTCTAGAGAATTAATTCACGTTAAAGCTTCCCTAGATCTCTCGTCCGATCACTCTCGCACGATCGTTACAATCTGTAGCCCAGTGAGAAGCGCCTTACCTTACCCATATGTCAAGATGATAAATCATGTTAATTGGCTGGGATTCAAAAAATATCTTAGTAGTCATTGCACGGAAAATATTACGCTAAGAACATCCGATAATATTGAATCTAACATTGCCAATCTTAACGAGAATATTAAACAAGCTTCTGAACATGCCACTACCTCCCATCCGCATACTGCGTTCAATAAAATTTATTCTACAGACGTTAAACGTCTCGTACGCAAAAGAAGAAGAGGTAGAAGGGAATGGCAACAGCACAGATCACCTCAACACAAAATCAGATTTAAAGAGTGTACTAAACGACTCCAAGAGTTGCTTGCATCTAAAAAACTGCATCTTTTAAAAATTATCTGGAAGGTATTGATGTCACACCAGCATCTAATTACTCTTTGTGGCGCGCTGCAAAAAAGCTTAAAACACCCGTTGAGTTTAAGCCACCCCTGCGCACATTTACCGGAGGTTGGGCAAGAAGCGATGCTGAAAAAGGTAACATATTTGCTGAGCATTTAAAATCCGTATTTACATCAAACACATGTAGCGGTATTGCTGATTTGCCGAGTGTAGTTGCTCTACTCCCTCGACCCTTAGAATTTACGATGTGTGATGTACAAAAGCTAATTGCCGAACTCAACCCGAAAAAAGGTCCCAGTATGGATGGAATTAGTAACCAGATGCTGATTAAGTTACCTCGTACTGCAATTAGAATCCTGTTATTAATTTTTAATGCCATTTTACGACTGGAGTATTATCCACACTGCTGGAAGCTTGTCAAGGTTAAAATGATTCCAAAGCCAGGTAAGGATTTTACCAAGGCTGAGTCATACAGGCCAATAAATTTACTGTCAACAATGTCAAAGCTTTTTGAAATGCTACTCATGACAAAATTGTCTTCAATTTTAACTGATAATGGGTGCATCCCGGACCATCAATTTGATTTTATAAGCCAGCATAGCACTATTGAGCAAACGCATAGATTGGTTCAATTTATAAGAAAAACATTTGAGGAAAAGTAGTATTGTTCTGCTATGTTTATTGATGTTTTTCAGGCATTTGATAAAATGTGATATGTAGGCCTGATTTTTAAATTGAAGACATACTTACCAATAAACATTCTAAATCTTTTGGAAAGTTACATTCTTGCACGAAAATTTACAGTTGTGGAAGGACACTTTATGAGTATGCCTGAAACTATATCATCCGGTGTGCCACAGGGGAGTATACTGGGGTCATTTTTATATTTGATTTATACTTGTGATATGCCTGTGAACAGTAGTATCCACACTTCTACATTTGCAGACGATACAACCTGCCTTCGTATGCATGAAAACCCTGATGAGGCATCCCGCAAACTCCAGGAACACATTAGCCAGATGGAACTATAGTTAAACTTATGGAGAATTAAGGTAAATGAACAAAAGCGTGTTCAAGTAACATTTACCTTACGAAGAGATACTTGTTTCTCCATTCGGATTAATAATCAAGTTGTTCCTCAACATTCACATGTGAAATATCTTGGTATACACCTTGATCGACGGCTTACATGGAAACATCACATTGACTCTAAGCTAACTCAAATTAAACTAAAATTGATAGTTCAGTGACCAGTGACTATGCCTTCATCACTTAAACTTTCAATCACACTCTTACATAGCCAGTTTTCTGCATTGAGTCTCCATCTGCAATCAATGGTTCTTCTGCAAAGAGACTAGCATGAGTTTGACCTTTTGTCTCTTTCCTCTTTGCAATGTTTCCATAATAATAATTCCGTCAGATGACGTGATTGTCTTTTCCTAAAAATTAGAATCGTTATGCTTCAATAAACTTGTCTCCTGGTGAATTGATCTATCTCTGTTTTTTCTAGGTTAATACTCAGTCCTCTCGGCCAATCCCAGTTAAGTGTAATGTTAAGAGTCCTTTCCGCCTTGCTACAAAGTTGGTTAAAGTTCTTTCCCTTTAGAAGCATCATGATATCATCCGCATAGCAGACATTTTCATAACCTTCATTAGTCAGGTCCTTGAGTAGCCTGTGTATAGTGGTTGCGTTTATGTTGTACATACTGATGGTTATCTATCTTTTCCCCAGCATAAACTTTAACCAACAATAATTATAATAGATAGGTCAACTTAAAACTGTACTAAGGATTGAATGAGAGTGTATGTAATCACTTTGTTAAAAGCACCTTCAATGTCAATTCAAATATCGAGCGGCTCATAGAGTAATTTATCAAAGATATTTGTACCATAAATAGCAAGAACACTCATTCTCTAAATTAGTTAATTCAAATATTTTAAATTATTAAAACTCGTGAAAACTGAAAATCCTGTATGTGACATTAAAAGTCTATCTGTCCTTTTAGACATAGAACAATAACAACTTTCATATAGATGCTGATAAACTAAACCAAATAGGACTTTCACGAATATCCCCTTTGCCACTATAGATAAAAATTTTAAAATTTCTCTAACGCTTATGATGGGAAAACAGAAACAGATTCTAATACTTTCAAGTTTTCCTGCATTATCATATGTGGCCTTTTTCCCTCCAGCTGGAAGATTCCAAAAATAGTACCTGTACCTAAAACTGAGTTTGAATTTAGGCCAATTGCTATTATATGCCATCTACAAAAAGTATTAAAAAAAATTCCAAACATTCAGATGTCCTTGTTCATTTCAGAAAATAACTTACTGTATGACAAGCAATCTGGTTTTTGGGTTTCTGCCTTGCTTGATGTTTCAGAAAATATACGATGTGAACTTGATAACGGTAAAATTTTTTAATCCTACTGGACCACTCAAAAGCGTTTGATACGGTAGACCACTGCACAATGAGCAATGCTCAATCTCGTCCACTAAACTTATCTAGGGAAGTGCCTCAAGGTTCAATTCTTGGACCACTCCTCTTCTCATTATATGCAAATGACCTGCCAAATCAGCTCCTCTATTGCAAAGTTCACATGTATGCAGATGACTTGCAATTATATTTAAACAGTCCTGTGCAATCTGCCGCGCAAAATACTATGAGACTCAACTATGATTTATGAAATATTTATCGCTGGGCTTCCGCAAATGGACTTTAACTTAACCCGCTAAAATCTAAATGCATAATAACTAACAAAAAATCAATTAATCCTGTTAATTCAGTTGACATTTTAATTAATGGCGAAAAGATAGCAGTCGTTAGTGCCGCTAAAAACCTCGGTATAAATTTCAATAATAATCTCACCTGGTCGAACCATGTCAATACTCTTGTGGGGAAAATATCTCAAGTTGAGGTCCTTATGGTCTACGCAAACTTACACAACCTTGCACATAAGGGAACTTCTTGGCAAATCCTCCCTTATCCCAGGCTTGCTTTATGGCTGTTAACTTTTTGTCAGTTGCGATTCCACTAGTAAACAAAAGCTAAATGTGTTATACAAAAATATTCTAGGATATATGTATTGCTTGCGAAAGTATGATCATGTCTCTGGCTTCTCCTCAAAGCTTTACGGTGTATTTTTTGAAACCCTACTTAAGATTCGTGTGCTCTTATTTTTACATAAAATTATTTTTACTCAAACTCCACGATATGTTTATGACAAAATCCGGTTTATCAGATCTCTAAGAGGGAAAAAGATCATTATTCAGCGCCATCGCTACTGTTAATACCAGCCTCATTTGCCTGGCTTAACTGATTTGTAAATGGTTGGGATTTATCCAAATAGTATACAAGGATTAAAAAAGGTTAGTGGTTTTTATCCAAGTGGTACACCAGGATAAATCAAGTTATGAATTAAGCAATCAGTTATTCAGGTAGTACACCAGGTTAATCTAATTGACTTAATGAAGTGTAGTAGATAACGATTTAAATTGCAATCACAAACTTTATTGAATAACTATAGTATTTATACGAAATGTCACAAATAACTTTAAATTAATACAATAAGAAAAAATAGAATGAAAAAAAATAAGAATAAAAACATATTATAAAACGGTCAGAAATTGTTCAGTATTTTCTTGCCAAATTCATTCCCATCGTAAGCTAAGCAAAACAGATATTCCATTTCACTACTGTCTGGCTGGTAATTTGAAGCACATGTGGAAAAGAATTTTTTTTGTTTATTTCATCAATTATACTGACATGGTGGTTCTCATACATGGCTTGACAAATGTATGAGAAATAAATTAATTTTATTTTAATTAATTTGCTGGAAAGAATTTAAGTTCACTTGAGACTTGACAAAAATATGAACAAAAAAACTAAAAAAAAACAATGTAAGCGTGTTGCTTAAAGTTTAATTCGACCAGAGATTCCTTTTATTTTGATACCAAATAAAAAGAATCAAAAGAATTAACATATTGTGGCCCCAGGGGTATAGCTAGTATCAATCTGCAATTTAACTGAACAATTTCCGGCAATTTGTGGTAAAGTAAATTACGCGCCAGGGTCCAACGAAATGTTCCAGTTTGACTTCGGTGATGGGTGTGGGGCTAATGTGCAGCGTTTTGAGGCCAGTGGGTAGTTCGTTTCTCTTGATGTCCAAGCTATTTCCTTTATTTTTGTCGCTAGATTTGTAGTTTTCCTTGGAAAGGGAACTGCTTTTTACACCTTCACTGCCCGAAGAGGTTAAGAGTTTGTTCAGAGGAAGCGGATCAGGTACACTTTAATTGCCAGTAGTGCGGTAGGATGTATCGAGAGAAAGCGAAGCAAGTAAGTGAATTGCCCGTTTAATGATACCTGTACAAGTTTTTACTGTTGCCTTGCTCACGATACCGTCGGGCCCGGGGAATGTGTCGATCACTTTTCCGATTCACCATGTCATGACAGGAGTGTTGTCTTTAACTATAACTATAGTACCCACTGGCTGATTTTGAGACTTGTATTGCCATTTGTTACGCTGCTGGAGTTTAGTGAGGTACTCGTGGGACCATCGTTGCCATCGTTGTTTTATTTTTGATACTAATTCCCAACGTTTAACGAGTGATAGCGATATCGACTGAGAAGTTGCATCGACTTGTGCCGTGAGAGGTTCCCCAATCAGAAAATGGCCAGGAATCAAGGCAGCTGCATCATTAAGATCATTTGATAATGCTGTAATAGGTCTGGAATTTAGTATTGCCTCTACCTCTATGACTACATTTTCCATTTCTTCATACGTTAGGAACGCGTTAGCCATTTCTTTGAGTAAAAGCTTTTTGGTTGACTTGACTGCAGCCTCCCACAATCCCCCAAAATGAGGTGCTCGAGGAGTAATGAAATGAAAAGAAATGTTTTTATTTGCACATTCTCGCTGAATGGCTTCTTGAGCTGTGGGGGTAGAAAGGGCTGGTGATAATTAAGCTAGTTGATGTCGTGCTCCGACAAAGTTTGTTGCATTGTAGCAGTAAAGCTGTTGACAGTGACCTCTGTGACTGGTGAATCGTTTTAGTGCTCCCACGAACGCTTCTGTTGTTAGGCTCGTAGCTAATATTCGAGATGCACTGCTTTCGTGACGAAGCAACAGAATACTCCAATATACGCCTTTTGAGGTCGTTTTCCTCGAGTCTTAAAGTGGACCCGAATTGGACCACAATAGTCAACCCCGGCATTTATAAATGGTCTTGCTGGGGTTTTTTTGGTTTAAATTTGGCGCAACTTACGCACTTATGGATGATTTTTCGTGCTAAGTATTTGCCCTTGATGGGCCAAAATCATTGTCGGATATTTGCAAGGAGAGCCTGAGCTTCACAATGCTTATTTTCTTTGTGTATTGACTCAAATATTAGTTTGCTGATTATCTCATTATAAAGGAGGAGCATTGGATGCCTTGTACCGAATGGCAATGTGGACTCTTCTAGTCGGCCCCCGACTCTTAAAATGTAATTTTCATCTAAAAATGGCGATAAACTTTTGATGGGACTTGACACCCTTAGTTCTTTGAGTTTTTGCAACTGCTTGATGTCTTCTGCGAATGCAAATTTTTGAGTTTCTCTAATAATTATAAGAAGTGAATCGTGGAGCTCGAAAGGTGCAATAGGTCTTTGAGTTTGTCGATCTGCCTTGGGAATTCTAGAATTTCTTATGAATCTGAAGATGTATCCTATAAAATGTTGCAGGGTTTTGAAGGAATTTCTAAGGTTGATACAATACAAAAAATTTTCAGTCAGTAATGAATACAGCATGTTATAGGAAATTTTCTTCTGTTCAGGTAAAGGTGTGTCAGGATTTGGAGGGAACATCGGAGGCCAATGTTTCTCATCACCATAAAGAAAGAATGGCCCATACATCCACTGGGGTGTATGCTGCAACTGCTGTGGATCAAATCCTCTAGATATTATGTCTGCTGGGTTATGCTGGGAACTCACATGACGCCATTGATTAGGTGTCAAGCTTTCTTAAATTGAAGCTATTCGGTTTGCTACGAATCTAGGCAGCGAAGATGATCGTGAATTTATCCGCGCAAATACTATTTTTGAATCGGACCAGTAGAATGTTGGCGTTGTATTCATATCCATATTGTGTTTAACTTTTGCAGCCAAGTTGACACCTAACTGGGCAGCACATAATTCCCGCCTGGGCAGCGTTTGTTGCTTGAGAGGGCCTATACGGAACTTCGCACAAAGCAAGTACATAAACAATAACTGCTTCATTTGGCAAGAATGTTCTGATATATACTGCTTCACCATACGCCTTTTTAGAGCCATCTGTAAAAGTATGAAGTTGCGTATTGCGTGGAAACGATCTTTTATATATATGTCGATGAGCTTGAAAGGTTTTGAGTTCACTCAGATTACTTCGAAAACTTCGCCAGCGTGAGTAAAATTCTGAAGGCAATGCCTCATCCCATGAAAGGTTCAAATTCCATAATGATGAATATTTTTGCTTTGACGACTACTGGAGACAGTAGTCCGAGTGGGTCAAATATACGCGCTAAGTCTGAGGTGACTGTCCTTTTCGTCACAGCCTTGATTGGTTGTATGTTGACCTTAATTTTCAGTAGACCATCCTTGGGTAGCCATACTAATCCCAAATTTTGTGTATAGCCGGTTTTGTCTGTGGAAAAATCAAGACTAACTTCTTGATCATCATTGGGGATATTGCAGAGCAATTGGGTATGATTTGTGCACCATTTTCTTAAATGAAATCCGTACTTTGACATAACGTGTTGTAGTTGCCGCTAACTTTCTAGAGCTATGTTCAAGCTATTGGCTCCCCCCAAACCATAATTCACATAAAAGTTCTTTTCCAAGAAATTGGCTGCTAACGGAAACTGCATGTCGTTATCATGGCTTATTTCCTTTAGACATTTGATGGCCAATATTTGTCGGTTCATTTTTTCTATGTCTGTTGTGAACACGAAACGTGGAATCCAAAATCTCAGAAGCACCGTAAACAGCTCATTTTGTAGTGGTGGCCCGATGTGCAAAATACCATTCAAAGATTTTCCTGACGAGGTTTTTGCTGACGCATCAAATACCACCCGAAGTTTAGTGGTGCTACTGTCAAGTCGTAAAATGAAGTGGTGAGGAATAAAGTATTTAGACCCTTCTACTTCATCTACCATCATTTTCGACATATGTCCCATTGTTTCGTAATCTTTCATGAACTGCATATATTGATTCTTTAGGGAAGCATCTTTTGATAATCGACATTCCAAGCTGAGGAAGCGGTTAAAGGCAATATTATGTGAGGCTCCTAAATAAGATGTTTCATTACAGAATGGAAGTCGTACTACGAACTGTCCTTCTTTGTTATGAATAGTGTGTTGATTGAAATGTGCTTCACATTGTGCGTCAGAGGGGGACAATTGGGGCTCAGTGCTCGCGATCTCTTCCAGTTTCCGAAATCGTTAAATAGCCGTATATATTTTGTCCTCTTCAGTTAAAGTACCATATATTGCTGATGAGAGTTGTTCGTCAGATACCTTTCCCAATATTATCCAGCCAAAGGTTGTACTTTGTAATATTGGGAGGCTATCACCGAGTTTACTGTGTCCTATGGCAAGTAGTTGATGGTAATATTCTGCTCCTAACAAAATATCCATTTTTTCTGGTCGCCAATGTTACATTGTTAGGCATTGCCCACTTATCAATGGTAAACTGTTGAGCAGGTTGAGGAGAAATGATTTGTGGCAACACAAATGCCTCAAGACGTGTTGAAAAGTTGTTGAGTCTGGATTGAAGTGTTATGTTGATACGGTGTTGAACCTTGGTGCGATTTTTTCCGATTCCATTGATTGACTAATTGTGACTAATCCCTCTGTAATGAGGTTGACTTGTGTGCCCGAGTCGAGAATTGCCTTACATTCAGTTTCTAGTCCATTCGCCTTGACCTTTACCAACCCTGTTCCTAGTAGGACATATGGTCTTCTGCCTACGAAACTTGCCGTCATGCTTTCATCTTCTTCCTGTGGTGTGGTAATGAAAGATGTCACGTTTGGTGTGGAGGGGTTGTTAAGTGTAGTTGCCTCTCTGTCTGAGTCAATTTCCTTTTTAGGAGGAGTAACTTTTCTTGATGACGAACAGTTTTGTGGGGTTGGTTCCAGATGTACCAAGGTATGGTGCTTTTTTCCACATTTCTGGCAGTGGTCTGAAATGGTACATTGTTTGGTACTAAAGCAGTTGACACATAATTTATGTTTATGTATCATATTTAGTCTGTTTGTTGAGCCTACATCGATGAATTTCTTGCATCGATACAATGGGTGAGAATCTTGCGCGCATATTTTGCTAGAAGAAAATGAAGGTTTTTCCTTGTGTCTCATTGCTTCCAGAGTGTGAAAATAGTTCTCAAAGAATGTCAGAAATTGGTTGATTTTTTGTAGTTCCTTCGGGTGAGAAATCGATTGCTCATATTGAACATGTACTGTTTTATCCAATTTTTTGACAAGGATATTAATTGGGAGTGGATCCCACGATAATATTTGGAAACCCATGTTGGAGAGAGCTGCCTAGCATTCCTTCGTTGTATCATGCAATCCCTTAATTGCGCCTAATGTGGATGCCCCAGATGGGTGGTCAGTTAGTCTTGGAACGGCTGTGGCCACCATTATTCTTTTGTTGTTGTATCGATCTTGCAGCAATTGCCGCGCTACTTGATAATTTTCTGCAGTAATGAGGTTCGCAGCTTCACTAATGACGTTGGTTTTTAAGTACCACATTTTGTGAGCCTCAGACATCGGATGCTCATGTACGATTCTTGTAAATAAATCGGAGAACGATGTCCATTTCATGTAGTCACCATCAAATTTTGTAATAGTGATCGTAGACAAAGGTAAAGTTGATGGTCTGGGCGTATTTTCTGTGGTTGAGGGGTTATGGCTTGTATTAGCGGTGGTGAGTTGTATGATTTCTGATTGTGCAGCTTGTTTGAGGTGAACATATCTGCTTGAATCATAACCAGCTATGTCTGGGTTGGAATAGTTGTCCAGTACTTCATCATTAAGCTTTTCCAATTGGAGCCAAAGCTGCGAGATAGTGGCCTTTTTTACATCATAGTAAGATTGATCGTGACCAGGTTACAACTGAAGGCTTTCTAGTTGTCGAGTTAGAGCCACAATTTTTCCAAGCGACCGGCTTATTAAACCATCTTTTCCGAATTTTTCACCTTGATTATCGAGTTCACGTTCCATTATCGCTATGTATTTTGTCGATATGGCTTCAATTTGAGTATAGTAGTCGGATGTGAAGTATCTATCAGATGTGTCTACGTCCTTCAACTCTCGTAATTCATTACCAGCTGTGTCAAGGTCTGTTGAAGCTGGTTTTATACGAGACAGTTGATCCTGGTAATAGGTTGCAGTTTTCCGGCTGATTGAGTCCTTGGTGAAATTTCGAAAAATGGTGGCAATATGTTCTCCCGTTTCTTTAAGTTATTGGAGCAGTTTTGCTGACGTTGCTTCCATGGTGGTTTAGTTTTTTTTGAACGCTTGTGAGTAGGACACTATTACTTTGTTCAATTCGAGGATTGCAAGTCCTGTCACGGTCAACAAAAATGTTAATATCAGACTCCTTTGCCTGGCTTAACTGATTTGTAAATGGTTGGGGTTTATCCAAGTAGTATACATTGGTTCGAGCATTTTGACTGGTAGCTGGCGAATGACACGCGTGATGTCCAAGGCCTGAATCAAAGTGGGTTTGTCCGCATAAACTTTAGACTTTACATATCCCCACAGGAAAATGTCTAATGTTGTGATCCTGGTGGCCAATCAATCGGCCCAAAATGTGAAATTATGTGCTCAGCGTAATGTTCTCTCAATAAATTCATTCATTGATGCGATGTGTGGGAAGTGGCGCCGTCTTGCTGAAACCAAATGTCACCGAGATTACGAGCTTAAATTTCAGGCATCAAATAGTCGGTTACCATGGCACGATAACGGTTGCCATTGACGGTTACATTCGCACCGGCATCATTTTTAAAGATATATGAACCGATGATTCCATTGGCCCACAAACCACACCAAACTGTTGTTTTTTCTGTTGAAGTAGCAGTTATTGAATTCCTTCAGCTTGTTCTTTGTCCCAAATGCGGCAATTTTGTTTGTTTATACACCCATTGAGCCGTAAATGAACCTCATCTCTAAACAAAATTTGCCTCGAAAACGTCGGATTTTCTTGGAACTTTTCAAGAGCCCATAGAGCGAAGCGATGTCGCTTGGGAAAGTCGAGCGGCTTCAGTTGTTGCACACGCCGTATTTTCTACGCTTTAAATTTAAGATCTCGATGTAAAATGTGCCAAGTTGTTCCATCCGAGTTGCTGCAAAAGGCACCGAATCGACTCCCAACGGCCTTCGTGTACACTCTCAGCTACGGCCGCTATATTTTCTTCACAGCGTGCTGAACGTAGTCTCTTTTGTCAAATTTTATCCAATAGTGAATGCCGGGTTCCAAAATGGGTGATGGTGTTGTGAATAGTAGTAGTAGTAGTAGTAGATTATGTTGACCATAAGTTGAGCGAAGTGCTCAAAACACATTCTTCACAGAACGTGAATTTTCGTAATATAGTTGAACAATTTGTAAACATTGTTCAGGCGTAAGTCTTTCCAATATAAAATCACAAACAATACAAAAAAAAAATTACATGACAGCATGACACGACTCACACGTGATCTGTCAAAAAAATATTGATAAAAGTATCTCTACTTGAATCACCCATTATCATGCGGTAATGTTAAAAAAGTTGCTTATCTTTTTTGGGTGTCTAACAAAAAGTTTGGATAAAAAAAGAATATCCTGTGAGCTATTATTATCATTAGAGTTTCTGACAAATATTTTAGATGAAGAAAAATGATATCCATTGTGAAAACTATTAGGAAAAGCAAAGCGTAGCGGAATGTCAAAAAACAGTCTACCAAGAATTTAGAGAAGCAACATTCAGAACAAATAGCATCCCATATAAAAGACAGTAAATCGCTAGTTGGGGCTAATTAATAACAATACATCAGCAGGATGGCTTTATATCCCGATACCATTGCTCTTGAACAATTTTCAGTGCCTGCTTAAATCTTCTTTATGTTCCAACAATATGTATATTACACAAGATTGTCTTCAATATTAATAAAATTTTCCTCAACAACATTTTCATGTAACCAAGCGCAGGACAAACCTTTTTTAAATTCTCAAACTCTCTTAAAAAAGAACACAGCACCTAGACCATAAACGGCAAACTATTTCCAGGAGGTCTTAAGAAGACTTTACAAAGAATGGTAAGAAATCGAAGTAACCGATCACAAGTTGCTTGAGAGTCCACCATTTAAACATGAATATTTCAGCAAGGACTACTTTGGAGTAATAGTGTACATCATTCAAGAATGTAGGGAAGTACTTGTGTAAGCAACATTAAAGGTAACTCCAACTGAAAAAATTGAACTGCTCCAAAGGACTAAGGTCAAAAGATGATAAAGTAGTACATCTCTTGCAAATGCAAGCAGCCATGATGGCACATTGTTAAACGATTATTAAACGAAATTTTCACAAATGAAGATACTATATTCACAACAAAAATATAGAAAAATGTGGAAGGCTTGCACTAAAAGATATCAAAAGCTTATGGTGTCCCTACAAAGCAAGGCTCCAATATGAAGCGGCCTGTAAGAGCTAGAAAATTTGTTCCGAAAAGCTGCACAGTCACTTACAATCAGATCAACAAATTAAATTAACTCTGGGAAACCTTTGAGTAGTTCTATCTACTCCGTAATAGAAAGAGCCTGAAAGACCAAGATTGGATGACAGGACATCTGTTAATCTTAGGAAAGAAACAAAAAAACTCTTTAACAGACCCTGGCGGAAAAAACTTGAAGTATACTGGGATGAATATAAAATGAGACTAAGAATATACAACAAGAAGAAGTGAGGTTAAACAACGAGAACACTGGATGTTTCTTAGACAGCGTTAGCAAAGTCTCCAAAATAAAAAAATGCTTATCGAAAATCCATACTCAACCTGAAACATTCGTTAACTCATATGGCAGAAGAGCACAAACAATGTAGGAACTATTAGGAATACTAATGAAGGCATACTTCCAGACAGGAGCTCTGGAGAATGCAGAAGAGACATAGCCTGACAGAAGTATTGTCACAAAAATTATAATTATCACCACTTTAATGAAAAATAATTAATTTTCGCCATTTCGCCGGCTCTTCTTCAGAAAAGCATTAATCTAATAGAAGGTAGATAGGTTGGCTAATATATTAACCAACTGTGTAACATATGCACACACCCCAATGGCATGGAAAGAAGGAAGAGTTGTTTTCATCCAAAAACCAGGTAAGAAAAGCTATGCAAACTTTTAAAGCGTACAGACATCATTCTTACAGAAAGCATTGCACTATAGGAAGTTTCAACCATTTTTTGGCCAAAAGTAAAAATTTTAATGTTTCCAAAGTTTTTTGTGGAAAAACAGAAATTTGTTTGTTCACGGAAAAGCGGAAAATATCAACTTTAGTCCACCATATTTTAAAACTTGATTGGAGATTAACTTGGAAAGACCATATGCAAAATAGATCTATTAAGACTCAAAGAGTTTGGACCTTTTGCAAAAGACCAAATATAACGTGAGCATCGTTAGTGTGGTAGACACCTTTAGAAAAGAAATTAAACATACAACCCCTTTAAAAAAAGAAAATACAGAGACAGTACTGTATTAGTATCTATGGCGCAATAAGAGCCACATCAACTAAAGCGGCGGAAAACATTTTTTCAATCGTGCCAATTGATATACAGGTTAAATGTGAAGCAACTTTGACTGCCACAAGACTAATGGTAATGGGTGAATGGCTAACAGGAGAATAAACAACCAAGTACCAAAATATAATACACCGCCTTACCCACCACCGTCATGTGCGATAAAATCCCAATTATATATGTGCAAAGTAATTGCATCACTATAACGCCTGAAAGTATGGAACGGGAGAGAGCGACAGTAATAAAGAATAACACCGAAACTATCCTTTACATGGACGAATAAAAAATTGGAAACCTATCATGTAGTAGATCTTACGACATGAGTCTTAACGCAAGGCATTAAATATCTAAAAATATTTACAACGAATTACCATTTACGGATAGTTATTGAAGCCTTAAGCTCTAAACACTTAGACGACAGCAGGCAGCAGATAGCAAAGTGTCAAAAATAAAATACATGTGTTTAAATGAAAACGATTATTTTGACGACATCACAGCCGCACGACTACACAACAGCATTTGCTGCTGCTGCCAACTTAGACTAATTTCTATTTTCGTCAGCAGCAAAGAGCAAATGCAGTGCTGTCACTATAAATATAAATTGGAAGAAATAAGAGCTTAAAATTTTTCGTAATATTTAAAAGAAAATAACATTACAAAATTAAAATTATGAAATAAATTGATGTGTTTTTACATTTTTACGTGATATTAGTACGTTTTGAGTCAGTAACTTTAATTTTATTTATGTAAAATATATATCTGGCAGTGTTGCTGCTGCCTTCAAAATAATTATGTAGCTGACTACACGGCAGCATTTGAAGCCAACTTCATTTGAAGTCGTGAAGTTGTGAAGTCTGCTGTCGTCTAAGTGTTTGGAGCTTTAAGAAATCATAAAGTTCAATCTCGAAGCGTCCTTCAATGCAAAAAAAAAAGAGACAAACTCGTACGAGTATTGTAAAAAAACCGAAATAATATCGATTCAAGGACATCAGGGTGTCTCTAGAAACAAAAAAGTGGATAGGCTTTCAAATATGGGATCACTACTGAATCATATCTCACTAGGAAATGCCAAACCTTTTCAAGAATAGATTTTTTTGAAATTTATGTCTTTTGTGTCCTTTTATGACTAACGGATGTCAAACCCCTTAACTTATGCTTTTTTTATAAAATTTTTTGATTTTCTTCTAAATTAACTTAACTTAACTACCAAATTTCGATTTTCACTAAAGGGCGAGTTTCAGGAGAATGAACGAACATACTCGAGCGGCTAAATTTTTGAAAATTTATGTCTTTTGTACCCTTTTATGATACCTGGATGTCAAAACCCCTAACTTTGTGTTTTTCATTAAATTTTTTTTTTTTTCTAAATTTTCAAATTTTGATTTTGACATCTGGGCACAAGAGACATAAATTTCAAAAAAAGTTCAGCCGCCTGGTATGTCATTCTCCAGGAATTAAAAAATGTCCATAAAAAAAATTAAATTGACTTTGATAGTTAAAATTTAAATTTTTTTTTTGTGAATTTTGTTTGCTTGTATAAAGAAAAATATAATAGTCTGCATGTTTCGATTTCTTAGCTCATTTTGTTGAAAAATATGGCCAGGATTCCATTTGGAGTATTTAATTCCAAAATTTTCATGTTTAACAGAGCTCTGTTATTAGGTTGCCATAGTCCTGTTAATGTACCTGGTTTGTGTCTTGGGTTTTAATTTCGAAATTTCTCTTCACACACGTTCTCTTAACTATACTCAGATAGTAGCCTTAGCTTAACTGGTATTTATACTTTTGAATCTGAGTGAGTCTGTGGTCGAGCCTGTCATGCACGAGTTTGTCGGTTCGAATCTCAAAAAATTTTCAGATTAAAAATAAAATGTTATTGCATTTGTAACAATAAAATAATTTAAAAGTGTTCATTGTTACTATTAAATGTCGGAATGAGTGACATTTGTATATAATTAATATTATACATACACCGAATAGGTCCCTATAAGATAGTTCAGTGACAAGTCGCAAGGTGCATACAAAATATCAATTAACCCCATTCTCGGCCATCACCATGTAAAAGTAACTGGTTCGCTTCATAGTAAGTATTAGAATTCGAGCTGGTCGCTATCACTTGGGGATCGGTAACATGACTGGTCTTGTGTGAGTTCCATTTCCTGCAGGGTACTGACATTATTTACAACAAAAGTGTTCTGCTGCTTGCTTATGCTGACGATATTGATATCTTTGGTCACAACACACGAGCAGTAAGTGGAGCTCTTGCGAAACCCGAAAAAGCAATCAAAGGTCATGTGCCTTAAGGTAAACGTAAGAGCTATTTACGAGCTATTTCATTTGCAGTGGCTGAACATCTTAGCATCTCGAACAAAGTATAGCGACCGAAAATTACAGCTTTGAAGTTGTAAAAGACTTGGTCTACTTAGATGCCAGTGTTAATAATAGCAACGATATTAGCTTGGAAATTAAGCTTTGGGCTGGATATGCAGTTAAGAACTAAAGCCATCTCTCGGCGAACAAAAATAGCACTACAAATCGCTGAAAAATGGACACTATGATATTCTGATATTGTTAGAATATTTTATTGGATTTATGACAACAATATTTTCTAATTATTAAGAAGCCCCTTTATATTCAAGTTATTTCATTCTTTTCATGAAATTATTTTATTGTTTTGATGAAGTTATAGCACTGCATTAATTACACTGTTAAATAAATTTGATGAAGTTTTCAATAAAACAATTTTAACGAAACTGGTTTCATTAATCCAACAAAGCGTGATGTTGGTTGAATTTTTCATTAGATTAATGTCGAAATTCGTAGAATTTCAGCCAAAAATTCTTTCAGTGTACATATATCAAAATGGGTATCATTTGACAAGTATTTTAAAATCATCTTTATGTTTCACTTATGATTTTTCATTCAAAATTACCATTTGGGATATTTAACGGTTCAAAACTGTTCGCAGTCGGCTTGTTTTTATTTTTTTAATTGCTAATTAGTCGACCCAGAATAGTTTTGCTCCACCGACCATTATTAAAATAAGTGAGTTAGGTATGGAATATATATATTTTTAAAATCCGCTTTCTGAATAAAAAAAACATTTCACAAAATTTATCATGGTTTCTGAGATATTAAGCATTAATTTCGCTACATATCCACTATTTTTAGGTTTTATAAGTATTGTTTTGCTATACACGCCACTGTTTGGCGCGATTGAGTCAAATTATTCATACAAAAATGTACAAAGTAAAATTAACTCTTGTTTTGCTTCATTTCTATAAGAAATGAATAATAAAAAAAGAAGATGCCGCAAGAAAAATTCAACGGCGACTGTTAAGCAAAAATATCGACACCCAGATGCAGCCGCCGATTAAATATTTTAATATAAACTTATTAAACACTAAAATAAAATATTAGAATCCTTAATTGTGCATGTTTGAGTATCACAAAAATCAGTTAATTTCATTCTTTAAATTAAATACACTTCAATTGACTTTTTTCTTGTGTAAGTGTGTAAGCGGATCGATTGTTAAAAATATTACGGCGGCGGTTAAATGATCCACTTATTTCTTTTGACAGCAAGAAAAATAAACAAAGCAACAAATTCTCAATTCACAGCTGTGACACAGCAGTTAATTATATACGTATGGAGCACAAAAAGCTACTTTTCGAAAATAAATGAAGAAAAGTGGTGTATGTGGCACAAAACGTATTTTCACTTTTACAATTAAGTAATATTAACTTCTAACTTCATTGATGTAAGTTCACAAAAATTTACAATTTTGTTCAAAACATCTGTCGAAGAAAGTGGTACAAATACGAAAGAAATCCATCGGGTATATTTTGAGAAAACTTCATGTAAACGTTCTTAGTCATTTTTCTCCACTTCAGCTTTGTGGCATATGGGCTAAAACCTATTCTGAGGCGACGAATGGTTTTATTAAATATACATTGAAAAGTTAACACTATATCTCTAGTTATTCTAAAAAAATATATAAATAAAGTTTCCCTGATGATCTGAATTAGCAACAGTTAAATGCTCGTAGTACCTTAATAATGAATTTCAATATACTTGAATAAGTAAAATAATAACTTCGGATTATTGCTGCGTTCACAAATGTTAAGCTTCATTGTAAGAATTCCCAAAAAAAGAAGAGATATATCTTAAGACACATGGTTATAGCTTTGCTGCTTAGTTATAAAGGGTCCGCCATCTAACGTTTTTTTTTCAACTAGTGCTTACTTCGTGAATGGTAACATTTACCTCATGTCTGATTTGACAGATAATTAGTTTTATCCTTCCGCTAAACGAGCCAACTGACCATCGAATGCGTTTTCGTGTCGCTAAGTGGGCCTGCAATTTACCTACAGAAGATGCCGATTTTGCCAAAAAAAATATAATCTTTTCAGATTAAGCTCATTTTGATCTTGGCGGGTATGTAAACAAGCAAAATTGTCGCATTTGGGGCACAGAAGACCCGCATGCATACATTGGAAAGCCGACCCACCCAAAACGAGTCCCTGTTTGGTGCGGATTTTGGTCCAGGTGCATAATTTCGAAAATGAGCTAGGGGTGGCCGTTATAGTCAATGGCGATCGTTATCGGGCCATGTTGAACGAAGGAGGAGGATATTGGCAACATTTGATTTCAACAGGACGACGTAACATACCACACAGCCGAAGCTTAGGTAGTTTTTTTATAGCATTTTTAAAAAAAGGTTATCTGGCGGACCCTTTATAAAACATATTTCATGTGTGAAATAACTATGCAATAAAATTTAATTACATTTTGATGTCAAATTCTCGGCAAATATTTCAAAATATTTACATTTATTTATTTTCTAGCAGCGTAAGATTAAATTAATGTACATATTACAGTCGAATCCGCTTTAGCGCAACACGCTTTACTGAAAGCGTGATACAAATTCCCGCACTGATTTTAAACGCAGCTTGTTTTATTCACTTCGCTTTAGCGAAACATCGCTTTATTGAAAATATCGTAATACTGAAAACCAAAAGCAAGACCACAACTACGTTTTGTATTAAACTTGCTTCACTTTAGTGAAAACAATGACAAATTTATTTATTAGTAATCGATTGCTTAACTTAAGGCTGAAGTATTTGTGCATGTTTTGTCCGTTAAAAATTAAATGGCAAAATGTATTTGATCTTTACTTTATTGTATTTTTATATTATATTGTACTGATTTTAAGCAGTACGTTGAATTGTAACAAATTTCAGTAATCCGAACTACATTTTAGAGAAACAATCGGATAACTGAAAAAAATTTAGTTTTAGCTAATTCTAGTAAAGCGGAGTCGACTGTTATTCTCGCATGTGGCCGTTGGCCATTGTTAGCCGGCTTACAGCCGATCGCTTCCATTCTCTGGGTTTTTGCTCATGGGAAAAAAAAACAAACAAAACAAGTTGACCATTCGTTCTCATTGTTTTTGTTTCACTTACCTCAAAGAACGAAACAAAGCAGTATCAAACAATTTCTTTCGCTTCCACTTTTAAAATAAAATAAATCAAAACGAAAATAATTTTACAACTGTAATAGTGTAGACTGTTTTTGTTATGAAAATCAATTCCTTTTTCCTGTATCGCGCAATAAATAGCAAAGCTATAAAAATAACAATTAATTAGATAACATTATTCGTATTACTTACCTGTTTATTTCGCATAAAAATAAATAAATAAAATTCGTTTTATAACATAACTTTTGCGTTCAATTTAATAATAATAATAAGAAAATCATAGACATTTTTCAACAAATTTTATAAATTATAAAATAATGAATGTATGCACTTTACGGTCGAATATTTAAGAAATTTAATGACAAAATGATAATAATTAATTTAAATGGAATTTAAATTCTAATTAGTGGATATTGTGCAGACACAGCAACTAGGAAACCAAAATGTATCGGTGTATAAATTTTGTCCATTACCCTGCAGCGCAATCAAACGTTTCTGTACAAATTTCTGTTCACAACGTGAATTGTAGCCATTGGGAAGCTGGCACATGTTGCTGCAAGTATTAGAGCTGCAAGTAAAGCCAAGACATGATGCAATAAATGAAATCCGAGAGATATTAGTTAG
This sequence comes from Tachina fera, assembly GCA_905220375.1. Classification (NCBI taxonomy): domain Eukaryota; kingdom Metazoa; phylum Arthropoda; class Insecta; order Diptera; family Tachinidae; genus Tachina; species Tachina fera. The sequence goes on along the minus strand of LR999964.1, from coordinate 45,871,678 downwards.
GAAATTTTAAACAAAAAACTTACGCGCACAATTCGGCTTTAACCGTTTGACGTGCTGTGCTGGCCTCGTTTACCACAAACATCCAGTTTCCTAAAAAACATGGTTTACATGAAACGTTTGGCTGTGACTTATATTTGCTCATTTTATTACCTTTACTGTTTAAGGCTGCTTGAGGTGTAACGAATTGGGATGTTGTCTGACACAGCGTAGATCGTCCCGGACTTTGACGTTTAATGCGTGAATTTGGGCCCTTGTCCACTCCAACAATATCCCAGAGATCCATATTTAAAGACACATCACGTGTCGAAGAAGAAGATTCCCCTTCAGTCTCTTCATTAGTATCAATTATAAGAGCTGGTTTTCCACCGTGATTGATGAGTGACTCTCTACTCTTTAAGTCACGTACAAAACGTTTAAGCCACAATGTTGGATTGTTAGGTGTGGATTTACTTGTGCTACTACTGCTAAATGCTGAAACTTGATTTTTATTAAAGTCTAAACGTTGTTGGCCTGCTGATGCAGACGATGATGATGTATACAAAAGATATCTGAAAACATCACACAAAATATAAACATACATATACCCACAAATACATACAAACATAAATATCGCACACTAAATCCTAAACAGTCATAACTCAAAATGATCCAAGTGGTTTTGTTTTTTTTTTTTATAAACCAGTTAATAAAACAAATCTCTAGTGACAGACACAATTTCTTTCGAAACAAAGTCTTCGTGAAGAATATAAAATACCGTTATGCTTATTTTTATAATACATGCTTTCGAAATTTGTACCGCAGCAACAATTGTTTGCGCATCTGAAGTAGTGACTGTTTATGATTTAGTGTGCGATATTTATATTCATATAAAGAAATCAATTAAAACATTGAAAAAGTGTTATCTAGTTTGATAATGATGGTTGATAAATAATAAAACAAATAAAAATAAAAAAATAAAAAATAAAAACAAACGCTAATTAGTACTCACGTTGGACCTTCAGTAGTTGATGGCTTTGAATAGTGATATGGATCATTATTGAAGTTTGTATTTCCATTGCCATGCCCGCTTTCATATGACGGCATTTCATAGTTGTATCCATTAAAGACTTTACCATTATTATTATTGTTATTGTTATTGTTTTTATTATGCTGGGGAAAGATATACGCTGGATCATAAAAGACGGGTGTGTCATGCCACGTAACTGCTGCAAAGTCATCCCATGTTTCATCAACTATTAAATTTTTGGCCTCATAACCCCATTTGAGCACAAGGTGTTTAATAAGATATCTGAAATTGGAGAAATGAAAATCTCATTTTGTTATTTTTAGGCAAGTTTGCCATTAATATTTTAGTAATTTTTTTCTACTATAAAGCAAAAAATAAATAAAAATAAAAACTTGCTTTTAGCTTTATTTAAAAAAAAAATATCATTAGTATTAAAAACCAGCTGCTTTCAATATCGCCCAAAATCAAATTGCTGTAAAATTAGTTAAAAGAACATAAAAAAAATTTTTTCACATTGGCTCTCAATAATAAAATTGGAATCGTTTTAAAGAATTTATAACGAGGTCAATTATGAATAAAATTCCGCGAGAAATTTTTTCCAGGGGGAACAATTCCAATAAGGCAAATTGTACACAAAAGATGTGAAAAGAATGAGCAAAGAAAAAACTTTTGATTTCCATACAAGAATCAAATATAAAGACTTAAAATTAACAAAAAGTTATAGAAAATAAAAGTAAATGACTCACTAACAGTTTTCGAAATATTTGGCTTAGATGCCTGCCAAAAATTTTTTCGTACTAAAACGATATCTGCCAAAAAAAACAAAAGATTTTACTGTATAAAGCTTCGCGTGTGATTTTTTATAAGGTAATTAAAAAAACTGGTTATGGCTGGGAGTCTTTTGATCGTGTTCACAAAAAAATACTATTTTTAGACAAAATGGAAATAGCAAAAGTAATAAATTATAATCTGCAGAAACTGAGAGAAAAAACCCAGAAGTAATTTTTTTAATTTTTTCAAGTTTATTGGGTCAAGGAATTTATTTTGTGGCTTTACATTCCAGGTAGTTGATCAAAATAATTTTTTTTTTAGAAAATACATAGAGCAGTTCATATTTAACAAGAGAAACCATTAGAAAGTTGTATGATTCACTAATAAATTACTCTATAAGCTGGACGTTTCGAAAATTTTGTTTTCTTTTTTTTTTTTAACTTAACAGTACCCCTTATTGTGAATGGCATCGTCGACGTCACATCAAGACGACCGCAAATTTTGTAACTTGTCTACTCATTATCGGCAACAATTGGCTCTTATTGACAATATTTTACTAATCTCTAAGGTTTTGTAAATTTATTCAGCCTACTAACACGCAATTGTTGTTGATAAAGAATAGACAAGTGATTGTTTTTACTGCCATCTTGATGTGACGTCGACGACGCTATTCACAATAATGGGGAATATCTTTGATTACTAACTTTACTCGCTTACTCAACTAAAGTACAGTATGCTTAAAAGAAAGTCTCTACAGGGTGTTCCAATAAAACGTTTCATTCAAGCTGTAAGTACGTGACAGATGACAAGTTAAAAGTACACCGTTATTAAAAAAAGAACGATTGAAATGAGTAAAATTCACTGAAAAGATTTTGAATAGTTTGCGGTCAAAGTTCACATGCGTTGGCTGAAATAGTTACCACGTTGACTACAAAGCCGAAGCTACTGGGTTCGAGCCCGTTATCCAATAGTCATTAAAAATAACAACACCACGCATTTTTATGACGTCCATTAGTGAGTTTCTGTACCAGATGTTGTAGGAAGCTTCAAATGATGATGGCATAGTCACTGGTCACTGAACTCTACTGACTTCAACAGATACTAATAATACTGTAACATCAGAGCGCCCTCTATCGTTTTGTAGCAGAATCATCGGTGAAGTAAAATAACCAATAAAATAGCTACTAAGCACAGCTTCAAAAAAATTTAATGCATCTCATTTACCACCAGAGGCGCTGCTACTCTGCGTTATTAAAAAAACACCACTTGTCTTGTCTATCATTATCCGTTTCCTAAAGAAAGTAAAACCTTTAAATAGTAGTCGGCAGTCATTATCTGAGTGTTACTTCTCTTAAAAAAACAGTTTGCAAAACTAAAACATTTTTGGGTCGTTCGGGAAGCAACTTCTCGGTGAGTAATTGTAGAACTGGTGCAAAAATTTTAGTTTTTTGTACAAGTTAGTGATGTGAAGAAACAAACTCGTGCATACCGTTCAAAAACAACTCAGAATATTGCTGTTGTGCACACAGACCTTGGTCTTAAGATCTAAAAGGTTGGTTAACACAATAGCTCACGTCATTAATGTGCTGTCCTTGCTGATTGTATTCTTGAAACGCATCAAACTGATCCAGAATTTCATCGAAAAATCATTTTGAGTGAAGAGTCACATTTTCACATCGAAGTCTATGTTACAACATAGGACTGTTGCATTCGGGGTTCGGAAAGCCCAAGAATTTTTGTAAAAAAGACACTCTATCCTCAACGTGTGATTGGATTGGTTGGTATGGTTTTTGATTCGGAGGGGTCATTGGATCCAGCATTTAAAAACTACCCATTTACATATTTTCTTTTGCTTTTGCTCATACTCCTGCTATTCAAAATTCAAGAGTCGCAGTAGAAGTTAATACAAGAAACGACTAGCTATAGAAAACGAAGAGCTTCAGCTCTCGACAAGTTTGAAAAGTTTTATGTTTGTCTGACTGCTGCTTTAAATAAATTCGGAAGCTATAGTAGTAGAGACGTTGTTTGTTTTTGTTTTTATACCCTTTACCAAAAAATGGTAAAAGGGTATATATAGGTTTGTCATTCCGTTTGTAATTTCTACAATATTAATAAGCGACACATAAAGTATATATATTCTGGATCCTTATGCATAGGGAAGACGAACAAGCGATGTCCGTCTGTCCGTCTGTCCGTCTGTCCGTCTGTCTGTACGTGAAATCGGTTTTCCCAAGCTCCCAGAAGAGCTAGAGACTTCGTTCTTGGACTGGTGTGTCAGAAATTTTCCGAAAAATTTTGCTATTGAAATTCAGCAAAATCGAGCAGACGGTTTCAGAGCTGGAAACCTCATACTCAATATTCCCATAGAAAATAACTACCGAAAACAAGTTTTCATTACTTTTTTATTAAATTAACTTATTTTATACTTCGGTATGAATAAAATTGGTATTTATAATTAAAAAAAAATTTTAAAATTTAACAAAATAAAAAAAACGTTTCCAGGGTTGGAAAACTTTAACTTATTTCCTAATAATTAAACATATTTCATGTTTTAGGAAGAAGGCTATTTTCTCAGGAACGGTAAAAGCTACGGGTCTGAAATTTGGACAGTGTATGTAGAACTTTGGTCGCTACAACAACAAATATATAAAAGCTAAAAATTAAAGGGTGTTCCAAAATGAGTGACGAAAACTTTTAAAATCCCATGTAATATACATACAATTGTATTATGTATGTACATATGCATATTGACACTTGAAATTTGTAAAATTAGTGTATTTTTATATATGCTGCAACAATTAACACTAAAATTAAAAAAAAATTTAAATTAAAGGGTGGTCCATCAGTTAATGCAATTTTGACTATGTAATTTTAACAAATTGCTATATCTTGGAAACCGTAAGAGCTAAACTGTTGAAATTTTCAAAAACGGTAAAACTAAAAAATCCAAAAATTATAAAATCGCCAAAAATTTAAAAAAAAATCGCCAAAGCGAAAAAAATCGCCAAAATAAAAATAAACGCTAAAATTAAATAAAAACGCCAAAAAGCCGCAAAAATCGCCAAAACAAACAAAAAATGGTTATATGAACAAAAATCGCCAAAAATTAAAAAAAAAATCGCCTAAATGAAAAAAATCGCCACAATAAAAAAAATCGCCAAAACGAAAATAAATCGCCAAAATTAAAAAAAACGCCAAACACTAAAAAAATCGCCAAAACAAAAAAAAATTGCCTATATGAAAAAAATCGCCAAAAATTAAAAAAATCGCTTATATGAAAAAAAATCGTCAAAATCAAAAAAAAACGCCATAACGAAAAAAAATCGCCAAAATTAAAAAAACCCCAAAAACCGAAAAAATCGCCAAAACGAGAAAGTGTCAAAATGAAAAAAAATTCACACCATGACAAAAATCCGCAAAAATCGCCAAAACAAAAAAAAAATGCTTATATAAACGAAAATCGCCAAAAATGAAAAAAAAATCGCCTAAATGAAAAAAAATCGCCTAAATGAAAAAAAATCGCCAAAATCAAAAAAATCGCCAGAACGAAAATAAATCGCCAAAATTAAAAAAACGCCATGAACCGAAAAAAATCGCCAAAACAAAAAAAAATTCCTATATGAAAAAAATCACCAAAATTAAAAAAAAAAATGCTAAACACTGAAAAAATAGCCAAAACAAAAAAAAATTGCCTATATCGCCAAAACCAAAAAAAAATTGCCTATATAAAAAAAAAATCGGAAAAAGCACCAAATTAAACATAATGCCTAAAACCTGAAAATTGCACAAAAAGTATGAATTTTTTCACAAAATTAATATGTACCTACATACATATCTCTGTGCTTATGTATGTATCTCTATACTACATAAACGCACTTTGGTAAAGGGTATATAAGATTCGGCACAGCCGAATATAGCACTCTTACTTGTTCTTCTTTGCTTTTGATTTTGCAATTTCAATTGACAGTTTCACAAAACACAAATTCCAACACATACACACAAAAATTTCTGCTTCGTTAACTTCAAACTTATTTAAAGCAGCATTCAGCCAAACTGAAAACTGTACGAACATAACGACAGCTGGAGATCTTCGTTCTGTATATATAGTTGTTTATTGTGTTAACTCTGGTTTTAGACTCGGAAGTTTTTCTTGCTCATCTTTTGATTTTATAGTGAGAAAGAAAAAGATAGGTATACAAAAGGTACATATTACTTTCTCAACTCTCTCATACAAAATCAAAAGTTGAGCAACTAAAACTGCTGAGTCTAAGACCAGAGTAACTTCAACTACGACTCTTTGAATTTCAGTAGCAGAAGTATGAGCAACAGGTTGTGATTGGGCAGTCAAAAAGTTAAAAGTCGAGGTATTTCCTCAAGATTTTACGACTTTTGCTATTTCGACTGCATTTTTTTAAACACTGATTGGATCTTACTTTTTCGAAAATGAGGTTGAATAGATTTCGATAACGAACGATGATTAATAATACATTTTGGTTGACCTAAATTGGGTGATATTGATATGAACGACGAGCGCAAGTACTCTTTAGGATGAAAAGTTTCATTTCATATGACCGTCTAGTTTCTAGAAGAGCTGGTTATTGAATTTTTTCTCTATGGTTATGGCTAAAGGTGGGCGTTAAAAATTTGTGAAATTATCGAGGATATTCCGTTGCAAATGTGTGAATTGGCGATGGAAAATTCTAAGAAAATAATATGGTACTGCAAGCGTAGCGGTGCCGTTCATTTGAGTGATATTGTTTTCTATTACACTCTGCGACACCAAAATTATTTAGGGGCTCTCATGTAACAATTCTGTTTTCTTGGAGTCCATAGAAAACAAAAATACCTTTGGATTTTTTAGATCACTTCGGGAAGTGATTTTATAACGGTAAATATGGAGAAAACTGTTTTTTAGAATTTTAAATTAAGAGAGTCATATCTTCTTTGTTTCCCAATGGATTTCTATTAATTATTCTTTTGCTTAAAAAAGTTGATGTTATCTTTCAAACAAAACATAGCTTTTGTAAATCGGTCAATAAATGGCTAAGTTATAGGGGTTGAAGTGTGAAAAATTAAAAAAAAATAAATTTTTTCTCATAACCAACTTAGAGCCTGAGGAAAATTTTTTTTAATTTGTTTTTCTTTTAGCCATTTATTGACCGATTTACAAAAAATATGCCTTGTTTGAAAGATAGTATCAGCAATAATAATATAATAACAATATAATTAAACAAAAGAATATTTAATAGAAATCCATTGGGAAACAAAGAAGATATGACTCTCTCAATTTAAAATTCTAAAACACAGTTTTCTCCATATTTACCGTTATAAAATCACTTTCCGAAGTGATCTAAGAAACCCAAAGGTATTTTCGTTCTCTGTGAACTCCAAGAAAACAGAATTGGTACATGAGAGGCCCTGAATAATTTTTTTTCTCAACTTTTGTATCACAGTCTTATTAATGGCATACTCTCTCTTCTTTTTATCACATAAACATTCGATATACTCGTTTTAAAATGGAACCTCTTATTAAAAGACATTTATGTTTAATAGGTTAATGGTTCAGGACTGCTCCTGTTGCGTACGAGAATGTAGTAAAAGATTAAAAAGGTCTCTTAAATCTCATTTCTCTCATGGTTGGTTTTCCCAAACGAAAAAGAACCAATTAATAAACATGCCAAAAAAGCGCTTAATATGCAAATTTATGAATACTTAAAATTGTTTCAACAATTCGTTTTTTTATTTGGACAGCCTTTGTGACTTTTGCTGTTGACAACCAGTTTTAGATCAAACCATTTATCAGAGGGTATTAATGTCTTCTTAACAGACCCAGTCTATCTACATAGACCTGGAAATGTTATTAATGCTAATGTATGATATGCTTTTCTAGTTTAAGATGTACGAGTATTAGTACAAAAGAAAAAAATATTAACAATTATTTTTTAAATGATTTGGCTTGACCATGAAATCTATGTGGGAGTTTTTTTTTTCACACAAACACTGAACTCTAATGTACGCTGCTGATGACGGGTTATTTCTATTTTGAGTGCATATAATAGCTTAAATTTAGCAACAAATTGTTAAGCTAAATCATATTTACATAATGATTGACTTTCAAAACGCTTATTATAAGTTTCGTATAAAATCTATCAGCCTTATTTATAAAACTTAAAAAGTCTTTATCAGGAGTTTTTAAAACAAATTTTCATAAAAAGTTTTTATAAAGCCTGCTTAATTCTTATAAAGAAGGCTGTATAGACACAAAGTTGATTTAGGTTAAGAATAGTGGTGTAGCAACACACCAACACTCGTAGACCCAATCGGGTCCATTGTGATTCACTTTGTTCAGTACTCCTTGTAGAGATACAAGGAGGTTAGATTACCAATCTGCTGGTAAGGAAGGGTGAAATTTAGACTCCATCTCACTTGGTTCCAATTTAATGATCCCTTTGCGCTAACTGTGTGTTGAAGAGAAGATAGTGAGAAAGGTGATAGGGAAGGTAGAGGAGGCAGGTGGTGAAGGAAGAGATAGAGGAAAGCTTGATTCTGTTACAACTATAATTTTTGCACGTTTCTAATAATGCAGTGTTACAGCGCCTCTGGTATCAATGAAGCGTATTAAATTTTAAAGCTGTCGTTAGTACCAATTTTATTGGTTGTTTTACTTTGCCAATGATTTTGCTACACAATAGCGATAAAGGAGGGCGCTCTGATGTTACATTAGGATTAGCATCGGCTGAAGCCGATGTACTTCAGTGACCAGTGTCTTTGCCTTCATCACTAGAACTTTTTCTATAACAAATGATACAAAGAACACTAATGCACATCAGAAGAATATTTGGTATTGTTATTTAATGCCTCTCTGAGACCGAGGGCTCGAACAGATAGAATTTACGAAAAGCTTTAATGAAAAAAAAACTGTCTCAGTGCTCTCACTTTTTGATATTTATGATCAGTAGTATGCTGATCAAATTATCATGAATAGTTTTAAGCTATGAAATTAGCGACATTTGCTTTGAAAATCAGTCATCAGTTCATCCAACTTGTGTTCAGTGATGAGGCTCATTTTTGACTAAAGGGTAGACTTGTGTCCAACAGTTCTTTTTAGTAGACTTAGGTCGAACTCATTCAGTCGGTAGTTTTTGACACAAACCAATTATTAGACCCATTTAAATTACATGGGTTTGCTCAAAGGTTTGTTTCAAAAACGACCGACTGAATGAGTTCGACCTATGCTTAGTTCTTTTTGTATTAGTTCGTTCAGTTGAACACTTTTGATTCAAACGGTCTCAACGGTTTCAAAAGAACTGTTGAACACAAGTTTACTTAACGCGGTTGTTTGTAAGCAAAATTGTCGTACTACAGACTCTATTTGCTGATTGGTTGTAGACTTGTATCGAACTCATTCAGTATCTCGTTTTTGACACAAACCAATGATCAAACCAATATAATTTAAATGGGTTTGATCATAGGTTTGTGTCAAAAACGAGCTACTGAAATAGTTCGATACAAGTCTAATTGGTTGGTTGGTTGGTTGGTTGGTTGGTTTTCGTGGCTGCCCACTTCACGTAGGCATTTAAGAATAATCTAGACGCTTCCGTTTTGAAAAGACCTCTCCATTCGTCGCTGTCAACTTATGTAAAACCATATGTTAGTGCTCGGATACGGTGGTTGCTACCATATGCATCCCGTCGCATTAAGAAATCTAATAAAGTCACTCAACACAATCTCTAATAAATATGGAAGGTCGCCAGTACAGGACTGTCTAAAAACTTGTGTCTCGAAAGATGCAAAGGTGGACATTCGCTTTGTTTTCTTCTCAACAACTTCGCAGAACTCATTGTAAGGCAAGCCTATCCTACTACCATATCTACCGGTCATCCAGTGCCTCGTCATGACTGCAATGACCCAGGAGGTGTTTCTACGACTTCTACTTATTCATTGAGCGCTTATCATTGTAGGAAGGCCACACACAGACTATATTACATTCAGAAAAATAAATATATACGCTGGTGGCACTGGTGGCTTTATGTTTTGAAAACTGAAGCCGGAGCTGGTGCTACGGTCAACGGAGATTTTCAAAATGCCATCAATGTTTTTTTTTTAATAAAGATTACATTGATCCTTGCGAGATCTGGTTTCAATAGGATGGTACTACGCTCCATACGTTGACCGGAACGATGGAATTCTTGTTGCTTATTTCATTTCGAGAAATGGACCTGTCACTTGTCCATCAAGGCTGTGCGATTTTACAATTTCCTATTATTTTCTGTTGGGCAAAGTGTAGTCAATGGCTGGTAAATCACACTCAATTGACGGCTTGTAGGCCGAAATCGTTCATGATATTCATAACATATGACCTGCTTGAAAAAGTATCCCAAAATTTGCGTCCACAATGTGCTTCGTCATGAATAATCGTGGTGGCTATTTGAGTACATTGTTGAATGTTTTGTACTCCGCTATTATGAAACCCTTTTTTTTGAAGGCAAAGGAATTGAATTTTGAAAGATCAGCCATTTTGTTAGAAGTACATGCCACTTATTACTTTTATTATGGGATATATAGAAAATTTTTATTTTCTCAATAAAAAAAAATTACTTACGTTGGATAGTTTTCTATGTGCTCACAATATGTTTTACCTGGTCTTGCACATGAAGGAGTCTGACCAGGTGGTGCCGGTAAAAAACGACATGGTGGTGCTCCATAAAGTCCGCAAGATGGTGGAGGTGATGATGTTGTTGAGCTAATAAGAAATGTTGTACATGCTAATATCTGAAAAAAAAATATCATAAAATAATCATTAATCAATTATAAAATTCTTGTTATAGAGTTTTTTTCTAAAGTGGGGATTTGCATTGTATGGCAGGTGCACTCTAGTCCGAAATAAATTTTTGTCAGAAATAAAGAAGAAGAAAAAAGTACATTGAGATTCACTTCTGTTGACTCCCCTTAATAATAATAATATTTTGCTCCCATTTGTATCCAGAAGTACCCTAGCAATCTGTCACTAAGCCACTGAATTTCCACGATGAAGCCCCTGATACCCTCCAGCTTACATTTCCTGATATCACTAATGCTCTCTTGGAAACGTATGTGCAGCCATCTTCGGGCAATGACACATAATTTGTTGAATGGTTTCTAGTTCCTATTCATTCCCGCATATCCTAAATAGTGCCAGTTTCCTAAATGCTGGTAACTGTTCCGACAGACTCGCCTATGACGACTCGCATCGCTTAGTATGATATCCAGTACCAGGTTAGAACTTCCTGATAAAAAATTTTTGCGACATAGCCTTCGAGACTCTACAATCCTTTCTAAAGGGTCCGCCATCTAACGTTTTTTTTTTTTTTGAAAATGCTATAAAAAAAACTACTGAAGCTTCGGCTGTGTGGCACGTAGCGCCGTCCTGTTGAAACCAAATGTTGCCAGTATCCTCCTCTTTAATTTTTGTGAACAAAAATTAGTTCGAAATGGCCCGATAACGATCGCCATGGACTGTAACGGCCACTCCTTGCTCATTTTCGAAATTATGCCTCTGGACCAAAATCCGCACCAAACAGTGACTCGTTTTGGGTGGGTCGGCTTTTCAATATATGCGTGCGGGTTTTCTGTGCCCCAAATGCGACAATTTTGTTGTTGACATACCCGCCAAGATCAAAATGAGCTTCATCTGAAAAGATACTTTTTTTTTGCAAAATCGGCATCTTCTGTAAGTGGATCGCAGGCCCACTTAGCGAAGCGAAAACACATTGAATGGTCAGTTGGCTAAGCGGAAGGATAAAACTACTAATTATCTGTCAAATCAGACATAAACTAAGTGTTACCATTCACGAAATAAGCACTAGTTGAAAAAAACGTTATATGGAGGACCCTTTACTTCCCCGTGAAATGCTGGTCCTGCCCTCTACCAAATTACTGAGTATAAGTAATAACCTATTGGTAGTTTCACCGATCTGTCACACTCCCTCATATAACGCTGACCTTATTCTTGCCAGTTCATCGGCAATTTTATTTCCCTCCACACTGATGTAGAAAGTAACCCAACCCAACGCCTTCGGCTACTTTTCTGGCTAGTTCCGTAGCTCTGGTAATCGCCAAGATCTCTGCTTTGAAAACGCTACATTTATTTTGAAAGAACTAGGAATTTTCGTTCCCAAGATATAGACACTTTTACTCTGGGGTCTTTGAAAAGTGCTCTGCTGAACCTAAAGAATTCATTGATAAAATATATAATCTCGCATTAGACCTATTGAAAACTATTCTATAGCTGTCCCAATCCCCCATCCTGCCTGGCAGCCTTTTCCTACTAAACAGTCTCCTCTCAATGGGCTGGCTGTTGAATTTGTAGATCCCTAGTCCACCACATCAGCTGTTTTCTTTTTCTGGGAAAACAATTGCGAGCAGGATAGCAGGACATCTATATTTACAGACATTGGTGAACAATTTCATCGAGTCATTTACTTCCCCTAATGAATTTAATCCAGGTGTAGTATATTTATATCAACCTGGTTTTCTGATTTTATTTACTTCTTGCACTAACATGGCTTAAAATAATATTTGTGGAAGGTCACATGTTTTGTTTATTTGAAGGCATTTAGATAAGGATCTAAATGTTCTTTATTTAGCCGGAAATTGCAGCCACTTGCTTGGGAAATAAAGTTTTTGAATTCTTTTTTTAACTTAATCTCAAGGTTTTTTTATATAAACCAAGTTTTCCACTTACTGTAGAAGTGAGGTAAGAAAACATTAAGTTGCCTTGAGTTAGATTTTATTTTTTGGGGGAGTTGTATTAAAAATTAACCACATATTTTTCGTTATCTCCTGTATGCATCTCGTATTCTTATCTATATTATATTTCGCTCAGTTATAAATGATTTATTTGAGAATTTTTTTCATATAAAATTGACTTGGCTCTGCTCTTTGATGTTTTAATATTGGAGAATACAACAAAACCAAACTCACCACATAAATAAAATTAATTCCATTATAACTAGAAAAATAACGGATAATACTCTTCATTGTTTACACTTGTGTCGGTGTATCTGCATTTGTATTATTTACGCGCCTAAAGCACCTGAAAAAAAACAAAAAGAAAAATCATATGATAAGTAAGTTATTAACTTATTATTATGCATAAAAATGTATAAATGAATCTTTTATAAATACAATAGAAATTACTTAATAACATTAGCAAATATATAGAAATAAAATTTATTGCTATTTAGTAAAAACAGTCGAAACATAAAGTGATAAATTTGTTTTCAGCTCAAATGAGATACAACTTGATGTCATTTTGTATTTGGTGGTGCTGTAACATGAAATTGTTAATATGCAAATTAAAGTTTTATATTCCAGCCATACAGTAGATTAAAAAGAATTGCTTTCAGAGAAAGTTAATGGGCCGTAAGATACTCGTACATTGATATTTTGAATACATAATCATTTGGTTGACGGTCATAGTCATTCATGTCTTATTATAAACAATGATTTAGATTAAAAAAGATATGGTAATGGTATTTCTCTTCAGTTTAAATTATTTGAAAGATAAGGAATCACCCACATATATGTGTATATATCGCTCCTTTGCTCAAACAAGGTCATAACCAGGGAAACCAGAAATATGCTCTACAAAAAGTGTTTCATGCGTATTCAATATGCACTAAAAACTTGACAATATGCACTAAAGAGACAAAAAATATGCTCTTAAAAATAAAATAAATTGGTTTATTTATAAATTGAAATATAAATTTAATTCAAAAATTACACAACATTTGCATATAAAATAAGACGAAAAATTAAAAAAAAAATAAAGAAACATAAAAAGGCAAGAAAATTAACAGAGAATAACTGGGATTTAAGTGCAGGTTAAAGCAAAATTAACATGCAAATTTTGACTTAATCAAATAATACATTTTAATTTTTATTGGATGCTCTTATAAGAATTTAACTTCCATTTTAAAAGATCACCATATCAGAATTCAGGCTTTGTAACTGTTTGTTGGCACATATAAGAGAAGATTTTTATTTATAATTTTTATTGCAATAAATAACAAAGTTTTGACCAAGAATTTCAAATAAAACTCGTTCCTGTCTCACGTTGACAATGTTCCGTCAACGTCTAATCGGATCAGAGTCCATCACAAATAGCAAACCAGAATTTGTGTTGAAAATAACGTCCGTAAAACTGAGTAATATATATATATATATAAGAAAAATGTATACACTACATGGAACATTGCAACAGAGATTTAGAGGACGAAAAATAAAAATTTTTACCAACCCCTTATCTTGTAAGCATATTAAAATAAAAAAACCTCTATGCAATATCGAAATATACCCTTAAAGCGTAAATAATGCTCTAAAAATTCTAAAATTTGTTAAAAATATGCGTGTAAGATTGATATATGCAAAAACATGATTTTAAGCGTAAAATATGCAATAATACGTCACACAAGAAAAAATATGCAATTGCATATTTGCGGTTTCCCTGGTCATAACTAAAAAAACCAGTTTGCCAGCAAACGAGTTTGAAGTTTTCAATTTACATACAACTTAATGGAAAAAAGAAAACTTAATTTTTCTCTCTCTCTTGAGATTGAGAAAACAAGAGATTTGTGCGAAACTTTTTCACAATATGAAGAAAGATATGAAAATTAATTCTGCATCACTAACTTAAAATTTAAATTTTTTGAGTTATAGCGTTCGTTAAGTGAATGAGTGGAAACGATTCTGCTCCTCTGTAAAAATTTAAAGGATTCAAATAACCATTCAATTGAGCCTAATTTTTTAAAATGAAAACGCTTAACGTTGACAAATTTTGTATGTATTTTGTTTTCGTAACCCTTTCGGACCTGAACATTCTGTGTATCGATTCCTTTAAATCATCAATATCAAAATAATTCTTTAATATTTAGGCTAAAGTTTACTTGCTGCAGCGTTTTCAAAGGTCCTTTTTTGTGCAAAGGACATCGCACAATTGTGTTATCTCGGTCATAACATGTAAAAAGTGTTCTGAATTATATTAAAAATATATTATTCGATTTATTATCAAATGTAATGTTTTGACTTTAAAAATATTTAGATCATTGCATAAGAAAATTAAATAAACCAAATGAAAATATGTTATACAAAATGATTAGTTAAAAAACAAACAAACAAACAATTTAACTCAGTTTGAAATCAATGAAAATGTATACATATGTTATTAATTAGATAATTTTAAATTTTGAACGATATTTCTCGAAGGAGTCTATGTTTTTCGTTAAGAAAAGTGTTGCTTTATATATTTGGCATCACCTCCTACAATCACAGCTACAACTATTGCGATATACTCCCTGTGGTTCGTCAGATCAAATGGTGATAGTAGCATTATGTGGACGATATTTTCGTATAAAAATGCTAAGAAGTTTTCCAACATTCCCAGAAACCTCAAGAAATACTATAATACTATACTATCCCCATTTTTAAAGTTAAAAAATACTATACTTTACGACTAGATAAAACAAGAAACTTGCATTCTTTTCAGTATTCCATTCCAAAGTTAGTTATATGTATATCGCTAGATCAGGAAAAGGAAAAATACTTTGACAATACATTTCTTAGTTGTTATTTGTTTATCCTGTAATACTCCTTTACTTGGTCGTATAAATCAACCATACCTTTAAAAGCGTTTTAATTTTTAATAACTGCTGATACTTGGTACGGACAACGGTGCTAAAGATTTTTGATACACAATTTTTAAATGTTTCATGAATAAATAATTTGTGATCTCAGTTGGCAATTCCTTTCACCATTTTCTATTTATTTTGATGACTACTTGAACTCTCCATACATCGTTTATTTCTTGAGTATGGTTCAAAATAGTCTGAAAAGTGCATGTTTGGTCAAAGTTCCAGGAATTCATCGTTGTACATGCAGTTAAATAAGATGGAAACTATATATTTGTGGGACCAGTACATCTTGACCGCTGGGTGAACAAGCTGCCCCACCACGATCGCGCATCCGTAGAACCGTTTAATGCCCGCCATCTAACGTTTTTTTTCAACTAGTGCTTATTTCGTGAATGGTAACACTAAGCTCATGTCTGATTTGACAGATAATTAGTTTTATCCTTCCACTGAACGAGCCAACTGACCATCCAATGCGTTTTCACTTCGCTAAGTGGGCCTGCGATCGACTTACACAAGATGCCGGTTTTGCCAAAAAAAATCATCTTTTCAGATGAAGCTCATTTTGTTATTGGCGGGTATGTAAACAAGCAAAATTTGAAGAGGAGGATATTGGCAACATTTGGTTTCAACAGGATGGTGCTACGTGCCACACAGCCGAAGCTTCAGTAGTTTTTTTATAGCATTTTCAAAAAAAAAAAAGTTATCTGGTGGACCAGTCCTTGACCACCCTACTTATTTACTATACACGCTTAAGTTTACTTAGTAACGTCTTCATAATGAGTTTTTCGAAAATATTTATTTAGAAATTCTAACGCAGTTTTGTTGATGATCTCATCTTGATAACCCGATGATGTCGGCAACTCAATATTCGGAATTGTTATATCTGAGGAGTTTAATTGTTCAGTCGGTCTATCCAGCTTGTTATTTGTAAACTCAAACATGTAAATATTTTCAATGCTTTCATTACTTTCTTCTTCTGCATTTTCCTCTAAAGGGATCCAGGTTTCGTCAGCAGCATTATAATCGTCGCTGAAGTCAACCTCAGATAACACAAACGTGAGCATAAAACAAAATGTCACCTTGTGCCTGATTAACACAATTGTGCTATCTGAATTTACTTGAACGCTGACAACTTCTTACTAGGCACTATATCACTACTGATTTATTGCAAAATTTTATTTTACATTTACCAAGAGTAATTTTGAGAGCTTATTTCAAAACTATTTTACAAAAACACTCATCTTGTAGACGCATATCTACACTCCTTGGAAGACACAATCACACTGAGGCTGTATTTTTTTATGTTATGCTGTTTTTAGGGTTCCGTACACCAAAGGTGAAAAGAGGAACCCTATTGTTTTCGCTACGCTGTCCGTCTGTCCGTCACACAGTATTTTCTCAGGAACCGTAAGAGCTACGGACCTGATATTTGGACAGAGTATGTAGAACCTTGGCCACTAAAACAACAAATACATGACAATAAAAATTAAAGGGTGCTCCAAAACGAGCGACGAAAAATGTTAAAATCCCATGCAAAATACATATAATTGTATGTACATATGTATATTGACACTTGAAATTTGTAAAATTAGTGTATTTTTATATAGACTACAACAATTAACATTAAAATATTAAAAAATTTAAATTAAAGGGTGTTCCATCAATTAATGCAATTTTGACTATGTAATTTTGACAACTTGCTATATCTTGGAAACCGTAAAAGGTAAACTCTTGAAATTTTCAAAAACGGTAAAACTAAAAAATCCGAAAATTATAAAATCGCCAAACCGAAAAAAAATCGCCAAAAAATGAAAAAAATCACCAAAAATTTTTAAAAAATCGCCAAATCGAAAAAAATCGAGAAATTAAAAGAAATTCTAGTACTAAAATAAATCGCCAAATTCGAAAAAATCGTCTAAATGAAAAAAAAACCTCAAAAACCGAAAAAAACCGCCAAAACGCGAAAAATGCGCCAAAACCAAGATAATTGTTTATGTGAAAAAAAATCGCCAAAATGAAAAAAATCGCTAAAATTAAAAAATAAATCGCCAAATTTAAAAAATATCGCCAAAACGAAAAAAATCGCCAAAAACCGAAAAAAATCCTCAAAACGAGAAAAAAAAGTGCCAAAACCAAAAAAAATCACCTATATGAAAAAATGCCAAAATTAAAAAAACCACCAAAAAAACAACAAGCTAATAAAAATTGCCAAAATTAAAAAAAAATTCAAATACCAAAAAAATCGACAAAACGTGAAAAAAAGTGCCAAAACTCAGAAAGCCCCAATAAATTCAAAAAACCATCAAACTAAAAAAAAACGCCTAAAACCAAAAAAACCAAAAACCCTTCGTGCGCGGGTCAAAGTCGCACTTCACTGAATTTATTTTATTTTTGCGAAAGAAACAATACCTCACAATCACTGCTTGCCGGTAATTAGACAAAAAATTATTTTTTAATGCTGTTTAAGGTCAATCAAGGCAGATCGCACAATCGATTTAGCTAGATCTGAAAGGGGTTATTTATATTTTTACCTATAAAATGTGTCAACATTAAGCGTTTTCGCTTTACAAAATTAGGCCCTACTCTCTTACCCAAGTGCTTCGTTTCCTGGATTGCCTTTTATTTTTACTACACATATTTTTTCTTGGAAAACAAAAACCAAAATTATAATTTTCAACGATATAAGTATTTTTATATTATTCTCAAAGAGCCAGTCTTAGGTACAGTTTGTCTGAAGTCAGAAAGAAGTCTTAACAATCAATGTAAAAGTAGCCAGCCGATAATGTGCCCGAAAATAAAATTATCTTTTGTAATCCCTAAAGCTGGATTCACCCATTGTTTTCGAAAAATATTTTTGTCCGGACAACAAACAATGGGCGAATTCAGCTTAAATCGATGCATAAATACTATTTCTGCTTGTTAGCTATCGTTAGGCTACAATTATTTCATGGAAATCATTTTTTTCCTTATCACAAATCCAAGGTACCTTTCACATTTCTACAATTAATTAAAAGCACTTAAGTATTCACATTGCAAACAATTCAATTATAATTGAACTTGTTATTCAATTCAAAATATAACATTTTTTTCCACATACATTATTAATTATGTGATAATTATCAAGAATGCTGCTCACCAGAAAAACTTCTTATACAAATGTAAGTAAATTATCAATTCATTATTTCTGTTTTACAAAAAAAAACAATTTTTTGCTTTTAAAACATCAAGCTATAAATTGCAATGCTCAACACGCTTTTATTTATTATTGATTGCCTGCTGAAAGTAATCAGCAGTTTAGAACTGTTAAAGTTTGAAATCAGCACCTGTAATTATTTTAATTTTGGTGCGAGTTAGTAATGGGAAACTAAATTGATCTTGTTATTTAAAAAAAAAATCTTTTCTACACCACAGATGTGCTTGCAATGATTACAGTCATTCAATTTGATAAAAATTCATTGATAGTCAGTTCTCAGTTACAAAATTTATGTCTAGTATTCTACTTAAAAAGGTGAAGGTGTAGTTACGTCCCTTGATTTAAGCCGTATTAATAATGTTTTCCAAAAATATCGTTTTAGTAATAAAATATTTAATTAATTAATTAAATTAAATTAATTTCATTTCATTTAATATGCAACTAAATATATACATACATACATACATATGTTTGTCTAACGAACTTTTATGCTTGATATGAATATAAACATAGGCTTTCTTTTTTCTATGCAGTGCAAAAAAAATCATAGTAAGTCTAGGTTCACACACGACAACTTTTGTTGCGCAACTCTACTTCAATTCTCTTTTGAACTTGCTTTTACGTTCACACAGGAAAATTTTGTTTCGGCAATTTTTGGTTTCTTTAGCTTCACCATTAAAATTACGGATGAGATAACAAAAGAAAACTGGAGCACGGGCAATTATGCACCCCTTTCCATTCCTCGTCCATAAAATCAAGAGTTGCGCAACAAAAGTTGCTGTGTGTGAACCTAGTCTAATGATTTGTTTCATTTAAAAAATTTTGCTGGTTACAAATTACTTTTTCTCTTTTTATACGTGTGCTTCCTTGATTTGAGAGAAAAAGCTCAAGTAATGTGCTGTTATGTTTTGCTTGATACTTTAGCATTACTGTGCCTGTACTTATTCCGATAAATTACTGTGAATTGAAAAACAAACGATTTAATGCAGATGTCCACACTCAACCCACCACGCTTACTTTAGATATTGCGCCTCTGGTCAAATAAATATATATTGAAAACTAATGATTTATCAGTGCTAAAATAACGATTATTCAATTGATGACTTTTAGTTTTTTAATAGATTTATGCATTCAAATGATTTGTATTGAATGTGTCAGTTTAAATGGGCAGAAAATTGTAATGGATATAAAAATAAAAATAACTTGCATGAAGTTGTGACAATTGATTGCTTGTTTGCTTATTTCTTCACATTTACAACAGTTTGCAAATACATTTGGTTGTTGTGTTTGTTTTTCAAAGGGTTATCTGTTAAGGCTGGTTGATGTCGAGATGGATTAATATAAAGAAGGCGTGTAAGAGCAACTATTTGGAAAAAATTATTCTTAAGGTAGATTTGCCATGTGCTAACAAAATTTATGTCCACACATAATATTCGCTCATTGCGAAAAACTTGTCCGAAATATCAAGGCTGCCATATGCAAATAATATCTATAAATCTTACAAGTTGGTAGTACTGCAGCGATTGTTTTTTGTTTGTTTTGTTTTTGCTTTATTTTCTCTTTTTCCTATTCTACATACTTTTTTTAGCAAAGTCCATATATAAATAAAATGTTATATGGTCGGGCAACTCAATACAACGTCGTGTGAAAAAAATAATCTATTGGCATTTGTGCCCTAATTCTGTTCGACGATTGTATCGTCTTGTCTATGGACGAAACAAAGCCGCAGTTGTGTTTCCTTAAAACAAATATGCTAGAAGGTTCGTTTATTTGTTTTATGATTTTGTTCCAAGCATTATATCCATCACATATATACACCCAGGCAGAAAAAGACAATCAGCACGACGTTGCTACGATTGTCTGCGTGTACAACTAACATCAGTACAACATTCGTTTACCAAAATTTTAATGTACTCATTACATTAAAATGATAACGCCGAATGACCGTCCTCCGACTCTTGTTTTCAATGTTGTCACAATACTCTAAATACAAATTTATAAGGTCGTCACAATGTAAATTTCTCAACTTAAGTAACATTTTTGTATTTACGGTGTTGAAGCGGTAAAGAATTATTGTAAACGGGGTATTTGGGGAACTAAAGTCAAATTTTTGTATTTACGGTGTTGTAGCGGTATAGAATTATAGTAAATGGGGTATTGGGAAACTAACGTCAGATTTTTGCAAATATAGTGTTGTAGTGGTACAGCATTATTAAGAACGCGGTATTTGTAAACGTTAAGTCATATTTTTGTGTTTACAGTACTGTGGTGGTACAACAATTTTGGAAGACTCGTAATTTTGGATTTGCAGTGTTGTGGTGGTATATATTTTTTGGGCAGTCACAATTTCTGCCTGGGCATATACATATTTTTAACTATTGTATAATACTTTAATTTAATTTTTATGTTTTAAGAACATGGCAATAATATTTTTATTTTTCATTATCAAAGACAACAACCATTTGTGAAGAAAATGATTTAGAGAATTCAAACACAAGAACTCAAAAGTATTTTCAAACAAAAACGTTCTAAATATTCTTAGTGAATTAGGGCATTAGTTCAGTTTGTCCGGACAAATTATAAAATTAAACCAATTCAAAATGAGAGTTGTCCGTATTTTCCCTCTCTCTTTCAATCTGTCAAGAAGAGAGACAAAACTTTAGTCAGGATAACATGCAAGGCGAATTGATGCCAGGTGGTGTAGATTTACAACTCTGCATATTTGCCTTTTATATTTGATAGTGTAAGATTTCCTGCTGTCGGAATATTTTCAAACGTTTTACTTTGATTTGACAGCAGAAAAATTATCAGCTGATCATCATTTTGTGAAGTCAGATTAACTGATGTGAATTTGTCTTGAGGATATGGGTGAATCCAAACCGTATTGATTCCAGGTGTTCTCGATATGCAACTCTCTATATTCGGCACTTATATTTGTTAGTGTAAATTTCCTCCTGTCAGAAAATTTCCGAACGTTATGCTTTGAATTTACACAAGAGAAATTAACAGCTGATCACCAGCTGCTGAATGGAGATCGCCTGATATGAATTCGCCTTAGTCGAATCCAACTTATGCGTCTACTATCATGAAGTTTTGAATTTTAAAATATAAGATTCTACATAGTTTTTCTATTTTTTGTAGGCGGCATTGAACAAATGAAATGAATTACATCTTAAAATTATTGGATTATATTTAACAAATAAATTAATTGTTTCTTTTAAAATTTTTTTCGTGCTATAAGCATATTTTAAAGAGTTAATTTTATTTTTATGAAAATATAAAATACTTGAAGGTGTTTGAAATATTATTCTATCATTATTTGAACTTCTAAATCACGTAACTATACTTCTTTTAATTTTATGGGTGAGAGAAAATAACTTAACAAAATTATTCAAGTGACTGAATTACAGTTGCTTAATTTGCCGTATTCATATTTTTTTTGACAAATTTGCCCACATGTTAAATCAATTCGCTTTGACTCGGACAAAAATAGACATTCATACAAAAATATTTTGACAGTTAGCTGGCTAACCCGTCATCCAGGCTCTGGCATTGACCTTATTAATAAATCTTAATAATTGAGTTTGGTCTTTAAAGCGTATTGCAAAGCCGTACAAATGGTAACTGCATAACAGCAAGAAGTTTTGTGTTGAATGTTACTTTAGCTCAGAGATGTAAAGTGTGATTGAGTTTAAGTGATTGTGAGTTTAAGTGTTTGCAGCAAAGTAACACAAAGTAAAGTCAAGTTAAAGATTACAGAAATAAAGTGAGAAAAAACATCAAAATCGTGATCGTGTTTATTTACACTAGAGATGAGCGATCTAATAATGTTACTTTTGGTGGATGTGATTTATAAATCACTGTCCTTTTTAACAGCGATCGTAATCATGATTTAATAGCTTTGATAACTTCCGCTTTAACGACGAATTTTAACCACCACAACGAACTTTTCGCTAAGAATTCACTATGTAAATTCATCGGAAGCAACACAACAATGAGAAAAAAATAGCAGTTGTTATAATTGATAACGTCATTTACTCTTTCTGCCTGACAAGTGAGAAAAATTTGATTTTTAGTTGTTCGTAGGTCTAAAGGCTCACTAAGTTGACTATAATAGAATGTAAATGCAGCAGTAGGAAACAGCTGATCAATATTTTTATGTGAAAAGTAAGTTACGTTACATTACATCTCTATAACCATTTTCATTACTTTTCACATAATAATTTCAATCAGCTGTTTCCTACCGTTGCAGTTATATTGCATTACAGTCGACTCACTAAGCCTTTACATTCCGGTAACATCTCTATATCATTTTCAATACCGTTGCAGTTACATTCCATTACAGTAAGCTAACTGAACCTTGAGAAATGAAAATAAATCTATTGCAGAGCTCGCGATGTAAGGAGCGAATTTCGACCGACGCCATTAGTGTGGATATGTATTTTCATATACACAAATATGGTTTATTTTTGGCGACGAATAGTTGCGGCGAAAAATTCGTCGTTCATCTTAATTATGTTTCCAGCATAACAAGAATATACGAATAGCAATCAATTCTTTCAAAATATTGAATTTTATCGTGAAAAAGTTATAGAGATAATAAAATTTTTTATACAAAAATCTGAGAGCTTAGTTGCCAGAATTGGGTCGATTTTCCGACAAAAATATAAAATAAAAAAAAATTTAGCATGGTAACCTTATTTTTAGTATTCACTATATGTATAAAAGAACTATGTATGTATGTATGTATGTACATTTTAAGTAACCGTTACATACAGCGTTGTCAACTTTCAAATTTCAAAAAGCACTGAAACAACTAAAAAAAAGCGCGTAATTTAAGTAAAAAAGCACTTAATTATTATAATATATTGAAAAATTGTTATACACAAATATGCATGTAAGAAAAACAATAATCGGTTGACTTTGGATTACATTTTTAAAACTATAAATTTGAGGCATCCGATACACATTTTAATTGTATAAGAATCAGTGAATTCTCAAACCAGTTTGACGAAGCTTTTTGCAGTTATTATAAAAAAAATTTATTTTAATCATTTTTCGTCAGGAAACAAACGTATTTTTCGAATTCAATCAAATAAGAAATAATCGATAATTCTTTCTGAGGTTAATAGCTGATTGCATTTTGAACTCGATGGTCTTAATAGTTAAAAAAAATTTGGATTTTATTATACTATGATGTGAAAACATTATTTCGGCTGAGACTGAACTATGTGAAAAAGTTATAAATTATGATCGAAATAAAAAAAGGTTTCAAAAGTGTTGTGCAGCAAACCTAGTATAAATAACAAACTTAATAATTAAAAAAAGTGATTTGCAAGTTTATCTAGGTAAAAAATATTTATATGTATGTACTTATTAATATTTTAGAAAACATGTAACCAAAATTAAAAAATACTGGACATTGGCAAAAATAATTACCATTCTATGTTATAAATAATCAAAGCGTGAACCAAGTGCAAGGACATTCTGTTACGTATTTTAGCAGTGTTGCCAGAAAACTATACTGAGAGAATGATAAATCTGTAAATACATTCTGCTAAACTGTTCTACAGCAGAAAAGTACAATGTCAGAATTAAATTTAAAAAAAATTATTGAAATAGTTTTGAATTTCATGTTTATACAAACTTAATAATATGTACAGGTATTTGTATAGCATATACATACATACATACATACATATGTATGTACATATAATTATTAGAATATCAAGAATAAGTTCAAAAAGGGTTAAAGTTGTTCTGTAAAATTACTAGTGCTGATGAGTACTATTATATGAATTAGTTCCATAGCCCCACATTGCAAAATAAATTTTGACTGTGTAACAGAATCCTTGCAATGTATGAAAATTGGTATCATAAAATTATTAAAATTTTAGGTTTATTTAATAATTAGTTATAATTAATTAAATAATAGTAATTACCCCGTTATATATTTGAAATTTAATAAATAATGATGAATTTTAAGTAGCAGTTGTCACTGGGTAACAAATCAGTACAACCACCAATTTAATAGAATTTTTCTTTACAAAAGATCTGGTAATAAACCAGTCCTAAACTACTATCAATGGAACTGGTAGTTTTCTTAACACGATCAATGCTAATTTGAGGAAAAAGGAAACTGTTGGGCACTAGTGGTGGTGATTGGTGTATTACTAAAAAAATTGGACACTAGTTCGATCTCCTGCAGGGTATGAATGTTTATGTTTTTTCAAACATTAATTATATACACATACGAGTATATTTGTATGCATGTATATCGAGACCTGTATTCGATTTAATTGTAAGCAAAATGTTGTAAAAATTAAAATTTTTAATTGAAATTAAAACTATGGACAACCCATAGTTTAGAATTATCAAAATGTTTATAATTAAATTTTTAATATCTTTTAAAACACAGGCTGTTAAATTTTAAGCAACAATTTATGTGTGACGTAAAACATATTGGAATACTATAAAAAACCATCTTCTGAAAACTTTAATTTTTTTCGCTTACGGATAAATGAAAATAAGGCATCATAAACATACATATAGTCACCTTAAATGCAAACGGACGTAATAATATATAATAATAATATATATAATAATAATATATAATAGTAAAAAAAAAAAACAAATTAATGGTTAAAATTTACTTGTTGTTGTCGAAGAAAATTTTCAAGAACACTTTATTATTATCGATTTTTAAACGTTTTCTGTTTCTCCTTTAAAAAGTGTTGTTACGTCCATTTGCATTTAAGGTGACGATATATATATGTATATATTTACATAATACATTGGTATTCATTGTATCCACATTACGTAGGAAAACATAATTGTAAAAAAAATTTACATCTATGAAAAGAATTATTCTCTAAACTAAAAAAAATTTAACAAATTAACATATTTTATTTTAAACATATTCTGCCAAAAAGCATCTGGCAGAATTTTTTAAAAGTTGAATGATTTTCAACGAATAAATATGCCTGATCTGGCAGTGAAAATGCCAAAATTACAACAATGTATTTTAGACTTAAATAAAGTCATAGTCATAGTCTGTCACTTCCCTATTAAACTTCTGCGTTTAAATAGGTAAGTGACAGAAGTTTGATGGGAATGAAACTTTTGATAATGCTTCAAACGATTTCATATCAACTGAAAACTCGATAGTGGACTCAATATTTTCCCTAGACTAGAAAAAATTTCGATATTACACTATACTTGGGTAAATACTTCTATTATGTCTTCTTTCTTGTGTGGCAAAATACTTTTTATATTAATTATGCTTTAAATGTTAAAGTTTTGTACAATCTTAGTAAAATTTTTTTTTAAATGCTCCATTTAAGTTCAGAGCTTATTTTTTTATATATAGATTTCCTCGAAAGAAAAAATAGGTGAGAAAATTTTTCTTCGAATTTTTGGTTTAGTGCCACCTATTCGAAACAAAATTTAAAAAAGCACTGAGCACTAACTTCAAAATTTTTCGCGTCGAAAATTTCAAAAAGCACTAAAAACGGTGCGAAAAGCACCGAGTTAACAACGCTGGTTACATGCTTGCTAAATTCAGTCACAGTAGTGAATAGTGATTTTTCAATCACAGTGCTTAAGTAACAGCGATGGAAATATCGATCATCACTAATTTACACGTACAAATATTTTAAATTAACTAAACGTAAGTGTGTTGTGATTAAGATTTTTAATGAATTTAAATGGAAATCTTTGAGTGTATCGTCTCTTCTATTTGGATTTGAATATTAATAGTTTTTTGTCTGTTTTTTTATTTCTAATTTTTTGTTTCTGACCACATTTGCAGATTCTTACGTAGTTTGTTGTTTAAGTTAGCTTAGTTGTTGTTAGTACATTGAACTTAGTTTTTATATTATTGTATGAAATAAAAGTTTTGTCTATTGGATTTATTAATTTTTATTAAGTGAAACTTGTTTAAATGTGCAAATAGATCTGCACTTGTATGCGGTTCGTGCTATTTACATATTTTAGTCACCATAACTATATATTTTAATTTTTTTTTAATTTTTCGCAACATTGGGTACTTCCTAGTTTTTTGTGGGAACCTTTGTGTTCATGCTGTGTGACGAAATGACTTACATACATAAAACTTGTTTGCACTTTTCCCATGAATCACTCAGATCAGCGATATGAATCTTGTTTTAGTCAATTTTTAAGACTTCATATAAATAAAATTAAATAAAAAATTGTGAATAGTTTCAAAAAGAGCTAATTCGTTTAAGAAAAATATGAGAACTGGCTCAAATAGTTTGTAATTTCTATTAAACTTGCATATATTTTTTAAGTTAATTTATTATTATTGCAACGATGCAAGACCATTTGCACAAGATTGTGAATTGGGCTAATGCGTTTCGCTTCTGTTGTAAATTATTCTAAATGTAGCTTTCTGTGTCAAATTATTTTAAATGTACGCCTTTTTCCAACTTGTTTGATGATATGTAATTTGGCATGATGTTTTAGAATCAAATTAAACAAAATTAAAATTAATTTTCTAGCCATGCAAATTAATTTCCACGCCACGCTAGACTTGACAAAATCTTTGCACTAACTTTACACGAAAGCGGATGTAAAAAAATATTTTAAATTGTAACACAATAAAATACAGTTAATTAAAAAATATATATGGAAAAATAAAATTTAATATAAACTTACAATTACATGCATAATATACATACATCGATGTCAGTGAAAACAAATTAAATGGGAGCGTTAATTAAATATTATCTTGACTTGATTTATATAAAAAGTGTCACCGGCTTTGGGCGACAGTATTAAAATTATTCATAGACTTGGAGTGTTTTTATTTCACTTGTAGAACAGTTTGTCATTTGCAATACTTGTCAAATTGAAGGACACATACATTCATATTCGTAAGAATATTCAATGGCAAAAATCTTTATAAAAACAACTTTTAAAAATGTTTTACTTAAACATTTAGCCATAACTTACGGCTACCATTTGATAATAAATTTTTTTGTGTAAAGTTTTTTATAATCCAAATAGATTGAATATAATTTAAAAAAGCAATTAAGCATTTGTTCATTTAATGTAAACGGAAAAACATATGTACGTATGTACATATGTTGTGGGCAGATATTTTATACGCAGTTGCAAAGTTGCATTAGTTTACTTGTTGATTTACATACGTATATAAGTGTAATGTTTAATGGGTTCGATTTCAAATCCTATTATGCACTTTTTCTGAATTGCCATGCTTAGAATGTTATACACACAGAAAAAAATACTAAAGTTAAATCACCATGCAGAAATTTTGATTTTAAGTCATATTAAATTTATGTTCTTTAAGTGTGTTGGTGTTTATTCACTTCTTTATCGGAAAATCAGTAGTCGCCTACAAAACTAATTAACTTTAGTTAACTTTTCTTAGACTAAAAAAATTTATCCAAAATCAATTCTTAAGTTGAGTACGTAATTGGATTTGGTGAGTGCAAACAAATTTACTCTCAGCTATTTTGTAATTCATTTCAATTTTATATTAAGATTTTTCTTTTATTATTTGAGATGGTACCTTAACTGAGTGGTAGCACGTTTGTTTATATAACGCGTGATATATTTCAAACCCCAGCAATATCTTTTTGCAAATTTACTGACTACCAGGTGACTTAAATAAAATCAACTTTAAGTTAATTGAACAGTATTGCACAAAGAGACTACCTAGACTACAATGTTAAAATAGTTAGTTGTCTCCACTGGAAAGTCATGCAAGTGTCAAGCTCCAAACACTTAGACGACAGCAGACTTCACAACTTCACGACTTCAAATGAAGTTGGCTTCAAATGCTGCAGTGTAGTCAGCTACATAATTATTTTGAAGGCAGCAGCAACACTATATATAATCAGCCAGATATATATTTTACATAAATAAAACTAAAGTTACTGACTCAAAACGTACTAATATCACGTAAAAATGTAAAAACACATCAATTTATCTCATAATTTTAATTTTGTAATGTTATTTTCTTTTAAATATTACGAAAAATTTTAAGCTCTTATTTCTTCCAATTTATATTTATAGTGGCAGCACTGCATTTGCTCTTTGCTGCTGACGAAAATAGAAATTAGTCTAAGTTGGCAGCAGCAGCAAATGCTGTTGTGTAGTCGTGCTGCTGTGATGTCGTCAAAATAATCGTTTTCATTTAAACACATCTATTTTATTTTTGACACTTTGCTGTCTGCTGCCTGCTGTCGTCTAAGTGTTTAAAGCTTCAGTCAGCACTGATTGCGAAATAGTTAGCTCATAGTTAGTTTGAAGTTAACTGAGTTTCCGACAGAGTTCCCGACAGAATTTGTTCTTAGCTACAACACACTGTTGTGCGACTTATTTTTGTATTGCTGGTGTTTATTTTAATGTTCGTTAATAGCCCACAAACTTCTCATTATCAGCAAAACTTTCTGCTGCTAGGTAAAAGGCACTGTACTAATTTTGTAGTCAGAGGGCCAGAGGTTCGATTCCCGCAGACAAGTCAAAGTAGCCTCGCAGTTTGAATTTTTTAAACTATAACTTTTCAAATAAATTTTATATTACATGGTCAATTAAATAAGTGCTTACGGCGTTGACTATCACACAATGTGCCAATATAGACACGTGTGCCAATATAGACACGTAAGTTAGGTAATTTATAAAATGCAATGACCACATTAAATTAAACTCATGTTGTTTCAGCTTGAAATAACTTTAATACAGCATGATTCTTCGAATGATTTCTGTACCGAATTTGCATTGCTTCAACTCGAAAAAGCTTTGATTCAACATGATTCTTGATTTTGATTTAACAGCACGGAAATGCTAAATCGACAAGAAATAGATTTATTTCAAAAGGAAAGATTTTCTGAAAATCATCTTAGATTAACATGAAATACATATGAAGCAAAATAACTAACGAAAATGGATAAATTTGTTAATTGTGCTTACATAGATTTAATAGTATCAAAAAAAATATTGTTTTTCACACAAAATTTGCTTTTGAAACTCTTTATAAAATAAAATAATTTTTTTATGAATACGGTGGATAGCATATACAGTTAATTAGATGTGATCGGGCGCTATATGAACAGGTACTCTGGTCTGTAGTAATTCAATTGCTATAAGACATTACATATGCAACTTGTTTCTCTAAGGAAGGCCAACTCAAAATTTACAAATTCTCAGTTGTTGCAAAAACTGATTTTAATACATACATGCATACATATGTATATATATATATATATATATATATATATGTAATAATTCCACGTTAAACTCTGATATACAGGAAAATAATAATTTAATAAAAATCGTTCAACTGATGTCCAGAGAAAAATAACAATTATGGACAAATTAAAAACGTTGAAATTTTCCTATTTTTACAAATTTTAAAAGGCTTTGAAATGATCATATACTGCTCTGCTTTCCCTATTTACATATATGTTTGATACTTGTTTTTTTTTTCTTTTATTTTTATTTTAGTGAACACTCTACTCTTGTTTGCTTTTTGTTGAAATTGCGACTTTATATGACTTATTGTGAACGTTTTGTGGATTAATTTAAATATTAAAATTTTCGGTCATATCCGTCACAGTAAAAATTCAAAAAGTTTAACAAAATTGCTATTGTATATAATAAATACATGATATCTTCCAACAGTACCGAATTTACTGCAAGTAATAATTTAATAACATTTTATGAACCACCATTTTAATATTGGAGTAATTACTAAAAGAAAAAAATTTTGGTCACACCAACGCTAAAATGCTAGTAATTCAATGGATTTACAAAATACAAAACTGGACACAAGAAAGAAAGAAACTTAAATAAAATAAAATATGAACTGTATTTATCCTTAAAGACACAAAAGGGCAGGAAAAGGATGCTTAGAAAATTTGTATGGATAATAAACCATTGGAAGAAGAGAAAACATGATCGAGAAAGAAAACGAATGAACAGTTAGTTTTGGACCAAAGGGTGGGAAAGCATCAAAACTTTGGAGTCTTAATACTATGCTGGTCACACCCGCCACATAAAGAGTTCACACCCGTCATACTTTCGAAAAAAAAATTTGTAATGAACAACTAATTTTTTCTGGATACTAATTGATTTGAACAGTTTGTTATATTTCTGGGAATATTATGGACCAAAAGAATAATTCTGTAAATTTCATACCCGTTCCAGCGTTCTGATGACCACTTTGAGCAAAAATCATGCTCTTTCAGTGTATAATGATTATTAAATGCTTTTAAAGTTAACATCCTTGAGAAATTATAAATTTCTATAAAAAAAAATTTAGTGTCATGGTCACACCCGTCACTATGGAATTACCCTATACACTTATATCAAAGTGAAGTCGACTCCACTTTATAGCAGAAATAACCAAAACCCAATTTTTCAGTTATCCGACTTTTTTTCTAAAACGTACTTCGGATTACTGAAATTTGTTACAATTAAGCGCACTGCTTAAAATAAGTACAATATAATAGAAAAATATAATAAAGTACGTAATAGCGAAAAGGACAAATACATTTTGCCATTTAATTTTTTAACGGACAAAACATCCACAAATAATTCAGCAATCGATTTCTAATAAATAAATTTGTCATTGTTTATTTTTTTACTAAAGCGAAGTAAGTTTTATACAAAACGTAATTGTGGGTTTGCTTTTAGTTTTCAGTAATACGGTATTTTCAGTAAAGCGATGTTTCGCTAAAACAAAGTGAATAACACTAGTTGCGCTTAAAAGCATTGCGGGGACTTGTATCGCTTTCAGTAATCCGATTTTTTTCAATAAAGCGTGTTGCGCTAAAGCGGGTTCGACTTTATCAAGAAAATTAGGCATTTAATTGTTGCTTTTTCAAAAGTTATATACAATTTTTGTAAAAAGCAAAAATTTTTCAGTCTTAAGTTATGTAATCGATTTCTAATAAATAAATTTGTCATTGTTTATTTTTCCACTAAAGCGAAGTAAGTTTCATGCAAAACATAGTTATGGGCTTGCTTTTGGATTTCAAAAATATGATATTTTCAGTAATCCGATTTTTTCAGTAAAGTGGATTTGTAAACAACTGTATGTTGTTTTTATTTTTTTGCGAAAGGGTAGAGAATATGATATCAGATTTTTCCATTGGCTTGATATGACCACTGTATATCGTATTTTTGCAAAAAAGTGAAAATTGTACATTTTTAGTTGATCCCTTTTAGAGGAACAAGTGCGATATGAGAGTTCTACAAAAAGAATGATGTCAGATATATATGAAATGTTTGCTACTTAATTAGTACAGTAAGCATTCCAAGGTTACCGAGGCCATCAATAACAGTAAAGAATGTGTGTAGTGTTGTTAGTGCGTCTTTTAGGTTGCATAAGGCACGAGGTTGATATTTATAGCACTTTTTTTCCTTAAAATCTCATGCTTAAGAAATGTCATGAGTGCTAAAGAAATATGCTGTGCAATGGAAAATTCAACATCTTTTGTTCTGCTTTGAAAAATTGTCACATTAATTAAAAATAACATATCGATTTCTATCAAACGTAATTGAAAGAAACAAGTTCAAGCTAAATTAAAATTATTCATGGAATTCGAATAATTCTAAAATTGTTTAATCACTGCAGTATTTAGAAATTGTACATTAAATTATAACCAGTAATTTAAACGAAAAACGAACTTAAAATGGTAATTAAAAAACTGATTGGCTACAATTTTTGTGGAATTCCTTCCACTGAAATTTTAACTTTCATAGCGACAAGCAATTTAGTAGAATACATGGAAAGTTTTAGAAGTAATAAAATGCCATATGTTTGAACACATCTGTATCACACGCATACATATACATAAATATTCATAAGTCTTATTTAATGGTTTTTGTTATTATTCCACACCTTTTTTTAATGCGGAAAATAAAACTTGACATTTTTGTAGTACAAAGTATATTTGAAATGAATTTGATATGGTTTTCATCCGGGTTCAGTAAAAAAAGTATTGGCTTTTTACTTAAAAATCAACTTCTTGTTATAAATCTGAACCAATAATTTTTTTTAAGAGAAGTACCAATCAGTCAATGAAAACCTACTCAGATTGCTAGGGTTACCTTCCTTAGGAAAGGGAAAGTTATAGTGAAGACAGGTGGTGAAAGAAGAAATAGATGAAAGTTTCATTATTCTACAACTCTGCTTTTCTAGAATGATTTTAACAATACAATTTTGCAGCACCTCTGGTGTCAATTATGCCTATTAAATTTTCCAAGCTGTGTTAAGTAACCATTCCCAGTGAAAAAAATGGAAGTCATTCTAGTGGAACTACATTTTCATTGCTTCCAAAAAATCGATATTTTTAATTTGCTGAAATTGAGCAATAAACCATGTAAAAGCTTATTTTTGTCATACAAGACCTTGTAACTCCTCCATAGTGATAGAAAATACTCTTCAGAATTTAAAAAAAAAAATTTTCTTAAAGAAATTTATGAACTAATTTTAGTCTAAAATTTAAAAGTTGTTTGCTTAAATTTACATGAAAACACTGTTTCGGGCTTAAATTCATATAAAAAGAAACGAATTGCTAAAATAGGTAACTATTTAAAATTTTTCCTAAATGAAAATATTATTTAAGTTTAAAATTTGTAAACGCACTAATAATCCCAAAATTATATTTTACTTATTCAGTAAAATATTTTTTTTATTAAAATACATTGAAATTGATTATTGAGGGGTTTAGCTGGATCCTATCAGCAATTTCAATGTATTTTAATAAAAAAAATATTTTACTGAATAAGTAAAATATAATTTTGGGATTATTAGTGCGTTTACAAATTTTAAACTTAAATTGTAAAAATTCCAATAAAAACACTAATTGAAAATATTATTATAGAACACAAAAAGGGAAGTTTTCTTAATATCGCTTCCAATTCAGTGAGCAGAGAACTTCTTCAATGACAACCCTATGTAAAAATCATTAGATCGGATCGAAATTTTTACTACTTCCAGATCGCAAACTCTACATTTTCATTTTTTTTTGGAGTCTCTTTTTTTACTGGATTATATTGGTTGTTTTACTTCGCCGATGATTCTGCTACATAATACCGATGAAGAAAGGCGCCTCTGATATTACATTAGGATTAGTATTCGCTGAAGCCAACGTAGTTCAGTGAACAGTGGTTACGCCTTCATCACTTGAACTTTCCAACAATAGCTGAGACAAAAGGACATTAATGCACATCATAAAAATGTTTAGTGCTGTTATTTAATGATTCTCAAGAACCGGTCTGGAACCCAGGACTTTTGGTTTTGTAGTCAATTTGCTACACTGAAAGGAAACTCTTCATTCAGATAATGAAATTCTTCATTGTATTAATGAAATTTTTCATTAAAAGTCAGCTAATGAAGCCCTTCATTGGATCAATGAAGAATGATTCATTGTATTTATGAAGTTAATTTTTGCGGCTATGTCATAAATAGAATAAAACTATTTCATTACTTCAATGAAACTTTTTCATAAATATAATGTAGTTGTTTCAATGATTTAATGAAGTTTTTACATACTATTAATGAAGTTTATTCATTAATATAAAGAAAATTTCATTAAAGTAATGATGAGATTTTCATAAATATAATGAAATATACAGGGCAATTGTGAATAAAATTCCGCGAGAAATTTCTCCCTTTTCCAATTAGAATTTTTTGTTTACCCTATTACTTGCTATTAGTTGGAATTGTTCCCCAGGAAAAATTTCTCGTGGAGTTTTATTCATAATAGCTCTCATAAGCAGTAAATAATAAAATTTTCTATTAAAAACATGAAATCATATCCCTTCCAAACCACCTGCTTAATAAAAATATAGCTTTTTTATTTTACTTAATTTATACAAGTACATGTGTACTTAATATATGTATATATGTTTGTGTTTATTAAAGTAAAACATTTAAAATTTAAGGAACTCATCATTAAAGTTCAACCCAAATAATGTGTTTAGTAAGCCGAAAAACTTACATGTTTATGGTAAAACTCTTAATATGTTGTTGAGAATTACAATACACAAACATAAGTTTAAAAGAATCAAACTAAAATCTTAACAAAACAAGGATCTTTATTGGATATTTTCACAACTTGTTTGTGTTTGTATAGTGGTGAGGCACGTGAATGGATAAGAAAAGAGAAAGAGAAAGATATCTGGCATACAATGAAGAATATTACATGGTATAAATGAAATGATTTAATTGCATTTATGACGACCATACTGCTTTGAAATTTAAAGAGATTAAAAAAGTAAGAAAAAGAAAATATTTTTTAACAAAATAACTTTTAATTTATTTATATTTGTAAACTGTATACAGAAGTAGATAAAATTTGTGGAACTTACTTATACTTGTCCCAAATTTTCTAAAAAGAAAATTCGTTTAAACAATGTCACGATTTTCATTAATACAATGAACTATGAAGAACATGTGCAGAGCAGAGATTGAAATATTTCATGTATACAATGTAATTGTTCATTGTATTAATGAAAAGTTTCATTAATATAATGCAGAACATTTAATGAAACCGTTTCATTTTCTGAATGAATGATTTTCCTTTCAGTGTAACAACTTCAGGCAACTTCTCCCAAAGAATTCATCATTTGTTATTCCGTTTAAAGTTTCTAAAACAGTTTTACCTACATATAATTATACTCAATAAATTTTTAAGCCTTAAAGATATTCTTCTCTTTTTAACATTCACAAAGGAGTGATAGCGGTAAAAAAAATTTACGGAATATTCACGATAATTGTTCCCTCTGAGGGAAATAAAATTTTATAGAGGCAAAAATTCCACTTGTTATTCACGATAGAGCTTAATATGTACTATGGTGATAACTTCTTAAATCGATTAACAGGATCTGCGTTTTTTCTTTGAATTTAATTCGTTAATTTGCTGGGTTATTGGTAAAGGTAGCGTGTGTGTGTATGTGCACGTGCTAATGGGTAAACATTTCTAATGTGGTGTTTACAATTGACCATAAAATTAATTCAACACAACTATTTGAGTTTAAGGTGTGTTCAAGAATCAATTAAATAAAATTAAACATATGTATATATATGGAAAAAACAGCTTAAAATCAATAAAAACCATATTGAATTAATAAGAAACATTAACGAAAGTCTAGTCATGTTGAAATTTTTTATTTCAATATGCAAAAATAACAATTTACAGTATTAATTTATTAATTTTAGTTATTTTTAAGTATTTCTACTATATTGAAAATTATTAAATTAATGTGGCGCGTTCTTATTTTTAAGTTGCAGCTTTTCACTGAGTGTATGTATTTGAGAGGAATTGTTTGTTCCTATATTATTTGTATCAATTTTATTTAAAAAAAATTATAAGAACTACTTACAATTTACTTTCAAAAATGTTTACATTATTTTCAAATGAAATATATTGTAATTCCTCAGTGGTATAACAATTATTAAATCGTAATGCAATCCTATGTGAAGTAGCAGCATGCTTATTACTACGTTTATACGCACAGCTTATTTGTAAATAAAACTGTGAATTGGTGCCTTATTTATTGTTCTATTGCAACTTACTAACTCAGAAAACTATTCGCTATTAACACACTATTTGCAAACAAAATGCTTGCCTGCCTTAGGTTCAAATTCACAGTATCTAGTTAACTAATGAAAATGGTTTAACCAATGAATTTGATAAGAAAAATCGTTAGTTAAACCACCGGAGTTAGTTAACTATAGAATAAAAAACAATAAGTTGATAAATATTGTACAAAATTTAAATTGTGCTATCAAAGAAGATTCCGATTGGTATAGAGTGACTGTCACTTCAACAACAGCAATTACCATTTGCACTAATAATTAAGCTGCTGTGGCTGTATAATACTCGCTTCTAAGAACAACAAGAAACTTGGACTGCCAATCATCTCTGAAAGATATGTCGGAGCTGTTCAACTTTATGATTATCTGGATACCGGGTAATAGAGACTTTTAAGGAAACTGTAGGGATGATGAGCTAGCAAGAACTGAAATAATCTTAAGGATTACACTGGATATGGAATGTATAGGCTTGCGTACCCTGGTTCTTTCGCAAAAAAAATAGAAGCAAGGCTGGTAAAAAAAACAATTACAACGTGGGCCACCAAAAATTACTGCATGATCACTAGGCAATTGTGGACTCATCTAAAGAAGAAAACTATAGTTTCTTTGATTTTAAGAAATAGTAAACAAATCTCAATTCTAGTATCCGCGTTGACCGGTTACGGCACAGAGATTAAGGGTTGAATACAATACCTTTTGCGGGAGTAGCCAATATTTTTACCATCAAGAAAACGTAGAGTATTTTTTGTCTCAGCAAACAACAGAATGTCCAT
The DNA here is from genome assembly GCA_905220375.1 of Tachina fera. Classification (NCBI taxonomy): domain Eukaryota; kingdom Metazoa; phylum Arthropoda; class Insecta; order Diptera; family Tachinidae; genus Tachina; species Tachina fera. The sequence goes on along the minus strand of LR999964.1, from coordinate 45,834,672 downwards.
TACACACGCTCTTGATTACAAGAAACTTTCTGTATTGGCCAAAATTTAACTGCAATGTGTTAGTAGCTTTATATTGACCTCTGGTTGATGCGGCTGTGGAAACTCCACATAAGCAGAGCCTCCGTGGTGTCACAATGGACAAAAAGGTCCAAGTGGGTACGGGATTAATACTGCTACTCTTACCAACACAACCCAACCTAGTGACTGTAGGAGAGTCGCAAACTTGCTTATGTAGAACTATAGGGTCAGACTATGTTGGGTTCCTGGCCACATTAGTATTCCTTTAGGTCAACTGTTTTACGAAAGTTGTAGTGATGAAGGCAGAGGTACTAGTACCGTTATGAATAGCCGTTATGAATTTTATAATAAAAGTCAAAATATACTCGTAACAGTTATGTTTTGATTTATATATTTTTGAGCAGAAACAACTGTTATTTGTGATTTTTATTTCTGAGATTCCGCACCAGAAAAGAAATTTTTTGGTTAATAGCTTTCGCAAAATTTCTCGCAAGAATAACAGAAATATATTAACCATGACTCAAATCAAATAAAAAAAGATTTTATTTTAATATAAATAGCAGCTGCAGTGAAAGTTCTTAAAAATCGTAGTTTTTATGAAATAACGCATTACTGATGGTACGAGTGGTAAAGTTTAATGCAGCCTTGGAAGTGTCTTGAACAAATTTTCAGATGATGTAATTTTTTAAGAAATTAAGAAATTAAGAAAATATGAAAAAAAACCTCAACAATTAAAATTTTTTAGACCCGGGGCAGCTCGCAAACGGTCATCGCTAGACCCCTCAAATGTTTGGAAATTCTCATTAAGATTATCGAACTTTAACTTGACTATAGTTTCCCTAAAACGACTGTTTTAACATAAGATCGGTCAGCAATTTTTTCTATAAGTAGTGTTTGCTATGACAAAGTCAAAGATAAGTTCAGCCATCTAAGAAGCTTTCATTAATTTAATATACATACAAACGTACATATTAGTGCTGGACGAATATTCGCATTCGTATTCGAATTGTCGAATATTTCCAAAGACTTTTAAATAAATAAATGCATAAATCCTAAACGTAATTTAAATGAATGACTAAAAATTTTAGTTTGTACAAATACATTATTTTTTTATAGAAAGTTGCATTTTGCATCATTTTCAAATATTATTTAATGATGATCATTAAAATTTTGGGTACTTTTTATTAACTTTAAAGTATGCCAACAAGAGTGTGAAGTCCTTTTTCATAGGATTTTTTTTAATATTTCATATTAAAGGCGTAAATAGAACCCCAATTTAATGTCTATAGATTTCACATATAATATTCGTATTCATATTCGCGAATATCAAAAATTGACATTCCTTACATCACTGTAGTATATAATAATAAATAATATATTATATAATAATAAAAGTAACAAATAACATAAAATATACATATTTTTTATGCCAACATTAACATAAACACTTCAAACACATTGTGCCTACGATTATGGAATTATGTATCTCAAACTTACCGTTGTCTTAACAAATTGTCGTCAACAAAACGTGTATAACATTTGAATACAAATCAAGAAAAACAAATTAACTCGATCTTAATAAAATTGAACTGGTTTCTTCAAATACTTTTTTATTTTATTTCTTTTTTGTAACACTTTTAATTTATATGATTCAAAAAATTAGTTGAATTGAATTAGTTGAGTTGATTTTTAACAGCCTATTTGATCTACATAAATAAATAAAATAATTTGAAAGATTAACTAACAAGCGTATAAGCAATGATTTAGGGAAAAGATAGGTTTTTTAAATATTGTTGCCTACTGTTTTTTTATAATTGTAGCTATTTATTTTTTATTTCTGTTTTTGGAATTTACAACGAGAAAGTGACAAAACTTCAATTTATCATTTGCAATGGATCTAAACAAGCCCAATTTGGATTTATTTAAAAACAAAACACGTTAATTTTAGAAAACAGTAACAAACGAACTCACACAAAATCACAATCGCAGGCGTACTTTAAATAATGCAAAGGGAATAATGTTATTTCTTTCGTTTTTTTTCTCTCTCTTCTCTTAGCACACGCTTACTTCATGCAAAACTTTGAGTGTCTGGCTTATGTTACTACTGCTTTACGTTATGATATTTATTTTATATGATACGAGTATCGACTTCTTTTTTTAAAACAACGTTGTTTATTTCACTCTTAGCGTATTTCAATGTTTACCGCACCGATCTTCAAATAAAACTGAATGTGTTGGCCAATTGTTTGTTTGAGCCATGTTTTTTCCTATATTTTTATGATTTCATTAATTTTGTTACTTTTTTCTTCTTCTTCTCTCTGCTCACTCCATTCTCTAATGCTGTTGCACAGCTACAAATATTTAACCAACACACTTATGTAAGTGTGTGTGTATATATGTATACCTAAGCAGTAGAAGTGAGCACAAGCCGTGAAAAAGTTCTCAGTATTGTATTTTTTTCAAGAACGAATATTATTTGTAGCATAGTGTCTATACCTGATGAATTTATATCATGACGTATAGACACAATTTATTAAAATTATGGCAGCGTTATGATATAATCATCAGAGCTCACGGTCTGATAAATTCATCTTGATATCAAGTGTCATTTTATGTGTTATTGTGCTTAAAACGTTTATTTATTAAACAATTTTCGTTTAAAAAAGGCTGCACAATAATTATTTGTGACCAAAATATTAAACATAATCGTAATATTTGCCCTGCCGTTGTAATATTACGAGGTACGATATAAAATCATCAGGTGTGGCGATCGTAATTGAGTGTAAAGAAAAAATAAAGAACAATGAAAAAATAATAATACATAAAACCATTGTACAACATAAGGCGATTTCACATAAGGTAATCTTAATTCACCAGTTGTCATAATTTCCTTGCTGCCAAATGAATCAAAATTTTAAGAAATATTCTGACAGCAGGAAATTTTACATTAACATATATACTCGTAGAAGGCAGAGTAAGCAGAGTTGCAAATCAAGATAAACTTGTATCAACTCACCTTGGTGCAACAGTTGAATCGACAGTTGTGTCAAGTGTGCAATATTTTTATTGTACACTTCAATTTAGCGCGTTTAGCGCTAGATTATCGTGTTTTAACTATATCAAATGTGTTTTTCCGTCGTAGCACGTTTAAAAAAATGCGCTAAATTAGCGAATTTTGAATAAAGTCAATAACCAGAAATAATTCATAGTCAGGCTCAAGTTCAGTAATTTCAATTCTTATTGAATGAAATATTTTTATTAATTAATGTTAGTTTCTAAAGAAGAGAAGAAAAATTAAACTTAGACTTTAAGCTGGAGGAAATACCGATACTTTTCTGTGCAGCCACGCACTTCATCAGCACCCTAGTCTATCTACTTGGGTAGAGATTCTTATTAACATCAGCTATTTAACTTAAATATCTAAAAATGTCTCACTAAAGTCAATAACATCATCTCAGTTCAATATTTTTTTTTACTTATTTTGTATAAACTTAACAATTTTCTAGTATCGAAAGCTCTATTAAAATTTTTTAAATTGTTTAATGATTCAGCTGTCGCAAATAAAATTCTTTTGACTGTGGTTAGAATTAAAAATGGATTTTAGTACTGTAAATGGCAAATATTTTGAAATTTCACAACTAAAAATTATTTTGATTAAAGTTACTAAAAAAATAATTGTATTTACTAATTCATACATCGACTTTTATTAAAATTTAATTTAACGCGCAGATAATTAGCTATAAATAGTTCACAATGCTGCAACTTACCGCGTTTTGAGAAGGGAATACCGCGTTTGGGTTATAAATAGTTGGCATCGCTGGCACAATACTTTATTTCACAAACTCAAAATTTCATAAAATATTAGGTCTGTTCATTTACTTACCCATCAGAAACTAGCAATGAGAGAGTAAGGCGGAATTTTAAAATATTACTCTCTTAAATATGAAAAAGTAAATGAACGCTTTACTCGTAAAAACTTGCAAGAAAATTTTATGCATACCAGAACTATGGATGGAAATCATGAAACAAGTGTACTTTTTCTGATGTATTTTGTTTGATTACATTTTAAATTGCAATGCTTTTTAGAAATTGAAATTTAATATTAAATTCTTTGCATAGTTTTATTTAATTTTATTCATTAACAAGTAGAAAAATACCACTTTCCATCTCTGATCATATATGAGATAACAGATAAAAGTATTTGCTATTAAAATTGAGTTTATGTGGCTTAATGAAGGAAAAACAATAAATTAAGAAAACATGCTTTCCTTTTACATACGTATACATGTTTTTTTAACAAATGAATTAGAGTTGAGCAATATTTGGAAACCTGTTACTTTTTCACAGCGATTGAAAAATCACAAATCACAACTGTGACTGAATTTATCAAGTAACAGGTTTTGAAAATATAGTTCTTCCATACAAACTGTGCATTTTCTTGTATGCTTACTATACAGTAAATAAAGCTACCACAATAATTATTTCTTATACCTTCAGTGTTTGTCGAGAAAAAATCGTCAAATCATGTCAAATCGCATTTTCTGGCAACTATGTATAGTTCTCACATTCTTTACTTTGCAATTTTATTGTCTGTATGCCTCTTATACGAGAATTCTCAATATTTGGATGGGGTTGATTGCTTTTTATTTGTTCTTGTAGCTGTTTTTATTAGTATTTATCAAGATACTAATACTCATAAATACTTTTAAAGCAGAAGAGCTGAAACGTGTTAAACCGTGATCAAAGTCACATTTTACTTTCACTGCTGCTCTTATTAGATTTTCTCAAAATAAAAAAACTGCTACGAACAAAATACTGCTAAACTGTGATCACAGTCACAGTTTAAAGAACAGCGATTTAGAAATCACGTTCATAAAGAGCAACATTATTAAAAAAATCACGCTATTGCTCATAACTAAAAGGAATGCATTTTTCAGTTTTCCTTTTTCAAATATTTTTTAAATAATTTATTTGATAACAAAACACACAACAGGTGGTTGTATAGTTCTTGCAAGTAATAATTTTACTAGTAATAATTTCTAGGAATTTTTTTGCTTCTCTTTCTCTCTATCTCTTTCCACGCTCTCTCCCTGCAAACTTTTTGAGTTAATGAACACTTTCCAGTAACACTTGTTACAAATTCGTAATAGTTTTTAGTAAATGAACAAACCTATTAACTGATAATAAAACTTTTTACAATTATATTAATTGTGGGAGATATTATTGTTTATTTTATTATTTATTTATTTTATTTTTTTAGTCTTTAATTAATAAATTATAAAACCTAGAAAAGTATCGCATACGAACTAATACGCTCAAATAATCTACGTTGTTTGTTTTTTCTTTTACACATACATACATTCAAATATTTTTACACTTGTGTGCTCATTTTACAATTGACATTCGGTGTGTAGTAGTGAAATATGCTTTGACACTACAATAACTAATGCCCTTGCTTGGCAGATAAACAAATGTTGTTGGATATCTTTGCTAAAATAGAATAACAGCTTTAGTGTTCTCATAAAATCAAGAGCACTAAAAAGAAAGAACAATTAAATACTGTACACCACGAAGATTTGAGCAAGCAAGCATCTTGTGCTCACCTCTACTAAGCAGGCAAGCATTACATGTATTTTATATGGCAACAAGTGGATTGTTAGCTGTTCGATTGTGTGTTTGTAGAGCTACAAGACACCACAGCTTGTACATAGAAACAATAGATAAATAAACTGATACAGGTTTAGAGAATCAGCGTTACATGTGCTGAGGGCTAACCCTCATCATACTTGTATAATTGTTGTTGTTTCTATTGTTGTTATTTTATTGCAAGTTTAATTTAAGCTGCTTAAAAAAGTATATTAATATTAATGTATTAATTTATTTTGTATTTTTTTTTTGCCGGCGTCTATTAACCAGTCAGCTGTTATATTCAATTTATACAGCAATTTCCTCTTAAAAGATATTTTTTTTAAATTCTCATGGTTTTTTTGTACTTGACGGTGTAAAGCATTTTTACGTAATAATCTATTAATTCATTTACTAATACAATTAACTACTTTTTGAATCGATTAAACAAATAAATTAATTAACCAGAGATTATTTAGCAGAAACTACTGTATATTGATTGAATTTATTCAATTCATTTTCTCAACTTTAATCCAAGTTTATTATTAAGCACTAGTTTAGCTTAAAAGTTACTTCTTTTAGTTCTACTAAGACAGCAAAGCAAGGCTTTTTTACAAGGCTTAAATATTTAACATAAAATTTAAATTTCAATAGATTTATTTCAAAATTAAAATTTAAGCAAAAGAGTTTTAAAAAATATAAATTAATTAACTTTATGCTTACAAACAGATTAACAGTGTTTTAGTAGAGTCATTTACGGAATCGTTTTGTAAATGGAATTTCAATTCAATGTTAATTATTATTGTGTTCATAGAAACGTAACGGAATCGACGAAATCGAATGTGTTAATTTCCGCTCGAAATTAAAAAGAAGCCTCACAGATTTATTTAATTTATATTGAAAAATTGCAACATTATGAAAAATATATTGCTGCATTATAATTTATGAAGCACAACGATATGTATGTATTTCAGGAAATCCGTTTTTTTTAAGAAATTCAACATGAATATTGAAATTAAAAACATCAAAAATTTATAATTTACTAAATATGCAAGTGTGGTTTTCTATACGCAGTACATTTCTGCATGCTAAATTCAATATAAACTATAAAATGTTTATCTTTTCAAAGCAATAAATAAACTTAGGTGCTTAGAGCTGTGCTCTTTTTGTCAGACACAGGATGTAGGACTTGATTTTCGTAACAAATATAATCGACACTATTACACTTATAAATTTATTTTTGTTTTGATTTTTTTGTTCGTAAAGAAGGAGTTGCCATTATGACTAATAAGAACTTAAAAATAAATTCAGTGAAGTGCGACTTTGATCCGCGCACGTAGGGTTCCGTACGGATACGAGATATGTAATTCAATACGAACTTTAGCCTATATAAAATATAAGTTTGGTATTTTTTTCGTTCTTAGGTTTTTTCGGTTTTAAGCTTTTTTTAGTTTTGGGGTTTTTTGCGATTATTGGCGCTTTTTCAGTTTTGGCATTTTTTTCTCGTTTTAGCAATTTTTTTGGTTTTTACGTTTTTTTAATTTATGCGATTGTTTTTTTATTTTGGCGATTTTTCAAATTTTGGCAATTTTTTTCATATAAACGATTTTTTTCGGTTTTTGCCATTTTTTTCATAGTGGCAATTCTTTTAGTTTTGACACTTTTTTTTATTTTTGCGGTTTTTTCGGTTTTTGGCGTTTTTTGAATTTGGCGATTTTTTTTCATTTTGGCTTTTTTTCATATAAACGATTATTTTGGTTTTGGCGCCTTTTTCGCGTTTTGTCGATTTTTTTCGGTTTTTGGCGTTTTTTTTATTTTAATTTTGACGATTTTTATCATTTGGGTGACTTTTTTTCGAATTTGGCCATTTATTTTATTGTTAGAAATTTGTTTTTTTAATTTTTGGCGATTTTTTTTCTATATTTATGATTTGAATGGGCTAAAGTTCGTATCGCTTTCTAAGCCAAATTGGATGTGATAATTATTAATGAAAAAATAACATCAAAGTTAGTTGTAAATATCCTGACAACACATAGTTGAACGGAAGGCCACTAAACCTTCATCATCAGCGTTCTTCTGTGTTGGTCCACTGATGTAGATTTCTGCCCTATATACGAAACTTTCTTGCAAATGGAATACGCGAATTGTTTTGATTCATCGTACTTCAATTTGCTGAAACGTGTTTTGCAATGAAAGCCCAAATTTACCATCTCTAATTTAATAGCCATTTTTTTTTATTTTTGGCCATTTGTTTTAGCTTGGTGATTTTATAATTTTTGGATTTTTTATTTTTACCGTTTTTGAAAATTTCAAGAGTTTACCTCTTATGGTTTCCAAGATATAGCAAGTTGTCAAAATTACATAGTTAAAGTTGCATTAACTGATGGACCACCCTTTAATTTAAATTTTTTTATAATTTAGCTTTAAATGTTGTAGTCTTTATAAAAATACAGTAATTTTATAAATGTCAAGTGTCAAAATACATATGTACATACAACTGAATGTATATTACATGAGACTTTAAAATTTTTCGTTGCTCGTTTTAGAACACCCCATAATTTTTAGTTTTCATCTATTTGTTGTTGTAGCGGCTAAGGTTCTACATACTCTATCCAAATTTCTGGTCCATAGCTCTTACGGTGACGTGCAGACGGACAGCGTAGCGAAAGCAATAGGATTCCTTTTCACATTTGGTGTACGGAACCCTAACAATTGGTGCTAAGTCTACGTTTACATATACAAAATGTCCACACATGCAAATATTTGCGGCGAATTTATTTTGCCTTATAAATAACTAGTTTAATCCGCGCGCCATGCTACACCCACCATCGCCTTCAATAAAAAAAAAAACATTTTCTAAAAAAATAATTTTTGAAGATTGTTTTACAAATGACAAAGTTATTTGATAATCAATTTTTTAGCCGGGCTTTTTGCTTCCCTCTTCCCCCCACCAAAAATTTATATTAGTGGGCCTTTTCCACATGCGAAAATAATTTTGAAAATTGGTTCACAAGCGAGATAGTAATGTTATTATAAATTTTTTTTGCAAGCACATTTTGCAAACCCTGCGCCGAATTTAAAAAAGATGAAGTTATTTGATAATCAATTGCTAGGGTGGGCCATTTGCCCTTCCCCATTCCCAGTTTCCAAAAAAGAAAAATCTAGTGAACCTCTTCGATATGAAAAAAGAATTTTAGATGACAAAAATATTTGATAATCAATTTTTGGGGGCGGTTATTTTTCACCCGCCAAAACAAAACAATTTTAGTGAACCTTTTCCATATGCAAAAAGCATTTTAAAAACTTGTCAAGAATTGTCAAGCGAACTTATGCTGATTTTTAAATATCAAACTTTCTTCTAAGAAAAATGTGCTGTGACAGATTAAATTGTTCCATAAAAGAAGTATACTGTGGCGCAGTCAACTTTTCTATAGAAAAAGTGTGCTTTATCACAGTCAACTTTTCTATATTAAAAAAGTGCTGTGGCATAGTCAACTTTTGTAAAGGAAAAGTGTGCTTTGGCACAGTCAAATTTTCTGTAGGAAAAGTGTGCTGTGATTCAGACAACTTTTCTATACGAAAAGTGTGCTGTGACGCAGTCAACTTTTCTATAGGAAAAGTGAGCTCTGATACAGCCAAATTTTCTAAAAAGAAAGTGTGCTGTGACATGACCAACTTTTCCTAAGAAAATGTGCTATTACACATTTAACTTTTCTGAAAGGAAAAACGTGCTGTGGCAGAGCTAACTTTTCTATAAGAAAAGTGAGTTGTGACACAATAAAGTTTTCTATAATAAAAGTGTGCTGCATAACAATAAAGTTTTCTGTAAGAAAAGTATGCTGTATCAAAGTCAGCTTTTCTATAAGAAAATTATGCTGTATGACAGTTGACTTTTTTATTAGAAAAGTATGCTGTGACACAGTCAACCTTGCTATAAGAAAAGTGTGCCATCAAAAAGTCTACCGTTTCTTCTATAACAGCAGTTCCTTTTACCATATTGTCAACCAAATTTTCTTTAAGAAGTGCATCTTGAAGAGGAGTCATATATTTAACAATCTTTTCTATAGGAGGACCTTGTTTTCACAAAGTCAACCATCTTTCCTATCAGAAGAGTGTGAAATCATAATTTATTTAAAACAACTGTGTTACCATAAGATCAACCAGATTTTCTATAAGAAGAGTTCGGTATCATGTATACAGTCAACCATATTTTTTATAAGTAGAGCGTGCATTCATATATGAAAATATGTTTTGCATTAAAAAAAGTGTCATATCATTTGGTCAACCAATTTTTCTATAAAAAGAGTGTCTTATCATATAGTGAGCCATTTCTTCTATAAGAAGAATACGATACCACATAGCCAACCATATTTTCTATAATAATAGTGTGCTCCTACACAAAGCCAACAATATTTTCAAAAAGAAAAGTGTGCTTTTATAAATTCAATAATATTTTCTTTAAGAAAGAAATATATCACATAGTCAGCCATCTATTCCATAAATGCGGTAGCATTTTCTTCTAATAGAATTTATTTATTATAGTAAAATTATTGTTTAATATATAGTAACAAGTTCCTCTTATAGAATGTGAACTATCTTTTTATACATATATTCTTCTTTAAAAAATATATAGTTTTATATGTGGTAGTACACTCGTCTTATAGAAAATAGTACCATATCCCTCTAATAAAAAATATAGTTATATATGTAGTAGCATACTCTGCTTACAGAAAAGCTAGCTGTCTTTATGGCAGTACGCACTTCTGAAGGAAACGATGGTTTCTTTACGGTAGCACACTTCTTTTATATTAAATATTGTTGACCTTGTTATAGCTCCCTCTTCTAATAGAAAATGTTGGTTATATGAAAGTATACTCTTTTTATAGCAGAATATAATAGAATATTTTAAAGCATACTTATCTTGTAGGAAATATAGTTAGCCAATATCGCAGTACACACTTCTTATAGAAAACATGGTAGATTGGTGATTGGTTAAATAGATATATACTAAGAGGAGTAGCAAATATGATATAATATGTATATGATAGAATGCTTTTCTTCTAGAAAAACTATTTGACTATATGACTATGAATTCTCATATAGTTTTTGAAAGTCTGTGCATAAAATAAGAGGTTTGTGACTGTTAAAAATTTGTGGTTGAAGTCTACTGATGATTTGGTTCAAGCGCCAATGAAATACGTATATAGACATGCTAAACCACCAGCAAATAAATTTCAATTATTGTAGTACTTACACTTCTGACAATATGTCAAATAAATTTCATTAAAGTATATAAAGGTATATTATTTTTATAATAAATGTGGTAGAATATGTGACAGTAAATTTATCTTATAGAATAAATGACAAAACACACTTCTTATAGAAAAACTGGTTGACAATATAGTATATGGCAACACACACTTCTTATAGAAAATATGGTAGAATATCTTACCATACACACATCTTATAGAAGAGGTGGTTGGCTCTATAGAAGTATGTTATTATTTAGAAAAGATGGTTGAGTATATGGAAGTACGCGTTTCTTATAGGAATTATGGTAGAATATCTGATATCACACACAACTTTTACACAAAAAAGTGGTTGGATATATGGAAATATACTCTTCTTCTTATAGTAAATATGATAGAATATATGACAGCAATCTTATCTTATAGAAAAGATGCCTGACAGTATACATTCCTTATAAAAAATATGGTGGAATATCTGAAAGCACACACATCTTATAGAAAATGTATTTGAATATATGTAAATATGCTCTTTTTAAAAATCATATGTTTAAAGAACTAATACGGGTACCTGTAAATATAGAAGATAAAATGCATTAAATGTTTTTCGTCTGCCGGCACCACTGTACACACAAATCATTTTTTTATCTGAAACAAAAAGAAAAAATAAATGAGAGGATGTTATCATCATTTATTTTGCGACACCTTTACAAAAATAAGCAGCATAAAGCTCAAAGATTATTCCGTCACCATATTTTTTATGACCTTCTGTTCCCACATCACTTTAGTAACGGAAGAAAACACAATAACAAAAGTAGGATTCACACAGAAAAAATTTCACACAAAAGATTTTCAAAAAAATTTTTGTTTGAAATAAAATTTAGTTTCAGTAAATACTTTTAACTGATCCAGTAAATTGTTTGTGCAAATCTTAATTGTGATTTATCGCCTACTTTTCGGCAATTACATGTATACAACACGATCGATCAAAATAAAGAACAACAGTAGCACAGCAGCATGTTGGACCTATCGACAAGCAAGATAAACACCAACACACTTAAACAAGAAATTCTCTCAGCCGAACTCAGCTAGATTTGAATTTGTATAAAATTGTTATCAGAATTTACAAAATTATTTGTAGGACCGTATTCATACAAAACATTTACTGACTCAATGAATTTGGTTACTGAAAATGAAATTTAGTTTTTTCTGTGCACTCATAGGGCGTACGCAAAAATTTGTTTAAGTAATGAAAAAAATCTTGGTGTTCTCTTAGGACACATAGAAGATGTGCACACATATGTACATACATATATGTCCATGTACACCCAGGCTGTTCAAGCTGGCACCGAAGTGCCGAACATCAATCGGGTTTTTATACAATACACATACGCTTATACCCAGTAAAAAAAGAGACTCCAAAAAAGTATTGAAAATGTAGAGTTTACGATGCGGAAGTAGTGCTAATTTCGATCCGATCTAATGATTTTTACATAGGGTTGCATTGCAAGAATTTCTCTTTTTCGATGCCTGGACATTGAATTGGAAGCGATATCAAGAAAAATTCCCTTTATTGTGTTCTATGATAATATTTTCATCTAGGAAAAATGGTAAATAGTTGCCTTTTTTAACAATTCGTTTCTTTTTATATGAATTTAAGCCCGAAACAGTGTTTTCATGTAAATTTAAGCAAATAACTTTTAAATTTTAGACTAAAAATAGGTCATGAATTTCTTCAAATAAATAATTTTTTTTTAAATTCTGGTGAGTATTTTCTTACACTGTGGAGGAGTTACAAGGTTTTGTGTGACTAAAATTAGCTTCTACATGGTTTTTTGCTCACTCTCGGCAAATTAAAAATATCGATTTTTTGGAAGCAATGAAAATGTACTTCCGCTAGAATGACTTCCATTTTTTTCACTCGGTACATTTCTCTCGGTTTTTTCTCCGTCGACAGCTATGATGTACACTAAAAAAAATACATTTTCTATTCTTAAAAAAAAATTTCTAAGTTTAAGTAAAACAAATCTAAGTTTAAGTAAATTTTTCTAAGTTTAAACTTAAGGGATTAGTAAATTTCGCTTTAAATCAAAAAATAAATTTTAGGAAATGACTGACTCCAAAAAGGTATTCTAAATTTTAGAAAATATTTACCAGTTTAAGTATTTTTTCTTTGAGTTTGGCATATATTATTTATTTGCAATTAGCAAAAATTTAAGTATGTTTATCAGATTTTCGAGGAATAGTTGAACTTGAAATATATTTTTTTGTTCATAAAATAAATTTTTAAAACTCAATAATTTGAATGCTCATTCAGACTGCCTTCTTTTTAGACAATTGGTTAGAGTTCTTTCCTAGAAGGTTGTTGGTTCAAAACTTGTCTCCTCTCAAGGAATTTATATGTATGTATGATGAGTTAATAAAGAATATAATATGGAAAAAACATATCATGTGGTATAGAATTTAATGAAAAATAAAAATAAGTGCCAGAATTAAAGACTTAAGAAAACTTTGGTAAAAGCTCCGAATTTTATGGAAAATTGTATTTAATCTTAGAAATATTTTACTCAAATATAAAAATATAATGTACTATAAACTAGTTCATAAATGAACTAGAAGTTGTGTAAATATTTTACTAAAGGTTCCGCCAGATAACTTTTTTTATTGAAAATGCTATAAAAAACAACACTGAAGCTTCGGCTGTGTGCCACGTAGCGCCGTCAAGTTGAAACCAAATGTTGCCAATATCCTCCTCTTAAATTTTTGTGAACAAAAATTCGTTCAACATGGCCCGATAAGGATCGAAATTGACTGTAACGGTCACTACTTGCTCATTTTGGAAATTATGCCTCTGGACCAAAATCCTCACCAAACAGTGACTCGTTTTGGGTGTGTCGTCTTTTCAATGTATGCGTGCGGGTTTTGTGTGCCACAAATGCGACAATTTTGCTTGTTTACATACCCGCCAATATCAAAATTAGTTTAATCTGAAAAGATAATTTTTTTTGGCAAAATCGGCATCTTCTGTAAGTCAATTGCAGGCCCACTTAGCGAAACGAAAACGCATTGGATGGTCTGTTGGCTCGTTCAGCGGAAAGATAAAACTAATTATCTGTCAAATCAGAAATGAGCTAAGTGTTACCATTCACGAAATAAGCACTACACCATTTTTCATAGAAATTGAGAAAATTGAAGATAATATTGAGAAAATTCCAATTGAAATTGAGAATTTAAATTTGAAATTGAGAAAATTAAAAATTAAAATGTGAATTTCAATTTGATATTAAGAAAACTCCAAATGTAAATGAGATTTTCAATTTAAAATTGAGAAAATTCCACATGAAATTGAGAATTTCTATTTTAAATTGAAAAAACATACAACATTTAAATTAAAAACAAAACCACAACAAACTTAAAATCACAATTGAAAAGGAAATCAATAGTTCTTTGCCATATCTGGACATGAAATTAATTATACAAAAAGATAAAATGATTACAGATTGGTATATAAAACCGATAGCATCCGGCAGAATAATTAATTATAATTCAACGCAACCACTTAAACAAAAGATAAATACAATTTCTAATTTCATTAACAACGCCTTAGTCCTGAGCCACGACATATATAAAACTAAAAATATAAAAATAATTAAAGAAATATTGAAAAATAATAATTATCCCCCAAATTTGATAAATAATCTGATATACAGATCAATAAACCATAGAACAGGAAATACTGAAACAAGATCTGGCAACACAAAATGCTTAAGCTTATCTTACATACCTAAATTAACTGAAACCACCAACATAAAAGAAATTATAAAAGAAGAAGGAATTATAGTTGCACATAAATCAAATAAAACTACAAATACACTATTCACTAGCCTTAAATCAAAAGTAAACGAAAAGGAACAAAGCATCGTCGTATATGAAATTAAATGCAGGGGGGGGGGGGGGAAATAAAAATGTAAGCAAGTGTACATCGGGACAACAAAAAGAAATTTGGGAGTAAGAATTGCTGAGCACGAGACAGGTATCAAAAAGAGCCGACATTCTACTGCATTATCTCAACACTGCATTGACAACTTACATACACCTGACCTAGAAAACTTCAAAATACTTCACAAAGAAAGAAGGCACAACAAACGTTATACTTTGGAAAGCTTAAGTATACAACAAAAAATTGACATAGCAATAAATAATAAAACAGATAAAGACAACACCAATGCCAGCTATATCATTGTATTAGTTTAGACTTTAGTGTAATTCGAACTGTGATATTAGAAGTTAAGAAAAGGCTGTGATATTTTATTTTTATTTTATTTATATTTGCAATTATTTTTTACGTTATGTGTTTTATGTTGTACATGTTATGTCTCTTTAAAATACATCCTAAAAACTTAAAAGTAAATTGGAATAAAAGATAAAATATGTAAGTCAATGTTTATACTCTTTTGTCATTAATTGTAATTGCATACATGAATATGTACATATATTAAAGTCGTTCTTTTTATATATTACCAATGTTACCAGATTTCAATAAAAATAATTATCCCTGAAGATGTTGGAAAATCCCAACGAAACGTCGGATACATTAAGAATGAAATAGAAAACGTCTTTTATTTATATTTTGAAGAAGTTGAATGACCTTGAAAGCCTGAATAGATACAATATCTATAAAACTACATTAATTCAAAACAACTTTATTTTTTCATTTGATGAACATCAATATTTCAAAAACAAAACAAAAAAAAATATAATTCATATGCATTCATGAAAATTCCATCTAAATCTGCCAATCCAGATACTATAAAGACTCTTTATGTTGAAAATATTTCGTAACGCTTGAAGTTGTTGGAGTCACCTCGAAAATCTCTATTACGTTTATTCCATGCTTATATTATGCATCGTTACAGAGTTGTATTTTTAAAATAAAAAAGCGAATTCAAAAAACGTAAATATTAAATTCCCGAAAATTCCCGTTGAAAATTTCCCGCGATTTGTAAAAATCCCGGGATTTTTTCCCGCGCAAAAACTCTAATATAAATACTAAAAAAACCAAGATGTGAACAGTTTTCAAGATTTTCATTTTATTTATTGATGATGAGTTTCATTGGCTGAACTAGTTAGTACGTCATCTTCGGAAGCCCTAGTTCAACTCCTGGTCAGGTTTAGTCTTATCAGCATTATGAAATTTTCTGATATGCATTAGTGCCCATGCTAATATATATCGCAACGCCATCTTTTGTCGATATTTATAGCAATAAATCGTTTGCAAAATAAAATGACTAATAAAATGCCTGTATAGCTTTTAAAAAAATAATGTGCCTACTCAAAACCAGAGGCGCTGCAATGATGCTAAAGAAATTTAAAAAAACTTATAAGAGCAGAGTTATTAAAACAATTAAACATCTCTTATCTCTATCTTTTAAGATATATCATTTCACCATCTGTACTTGCACTATACTTTTCCTACTCTCAGGTAATATGAAGGAATCTGTTAAGTAAGCTGAAAAACTAATTTGTATTCTCAGCAACCTGTCAAATCTTTTTGAATCTCCATTTTATTGATTTTGTTACAGGTTTACTTTCTGCCTTTTTTTCTAAACAAACAAGCAAACAGTCAAATATATTTTTTTTAAGTTAAATTCATAGAGGAACCTTTGTCATATAAATGTATGTGCATTAGACATGGCATGGATTTCAGGTATGATATATCGATATTTTTTGTCTCGAGTGGACCTATGTTTCGTTTTACGGTACACTGACCTCAAGTATCTCATTCAGAGGGAGAGAGAGATATATAGGTCAGCTGGATGTAGCTGAACATATACAATAATAACAGAAGATCTGTTGAGAAATTTAATAAATTTATTAATTCTCAATTATGTTTACAAACTGGCAAAGGCTCTAAGCCCAGTATTTCCAAGTCTTTTCTAGAATATATGTTAATTGAATTTGTTGGATTCATTCAATTTTTTCATTTTTATTTGAAAACAAAAATATCATTAATTAGAAAAAGATATGTCTAATAAAATTATGATTAGCCAAATCAAGCTAAAGTTCGTATTGTAAATTTAGAAGTGGTAAAATGTAACTTTCATTACAAAAAAAACTTTAAGCAAATTGAAATACGATGAATCAAAACAATTCACATATTCCATTTGCAATAAAGGGTGAGTATATAAAGCAGAAATCTACATCAACTGACACCACACATAGTGGACGAAACACGCACAGTGGACCAAAGAACTCTGATGATGAAGGTGTAGTGGCCTTCGAAAAACAGCTAGTTGTTCTGTTCTACTACGTGTTTGTCAGAATAAGCTACAATTAACTTTGGTGTTATTTGATCATTATTAATTATCACATGTAATCTGGCTTATAAGACGATGCAAACTTTAGCCCAATCATAAATATAAAAACAAACGAAGTTCGAACATTAATAAAAAAAACTATATAAAAATATAGTCTAATAAATTTTTTCCAGTTTTGACAATTGATTTCATCATATTTGTAAATTGTACAAAATTTAATATATTTTACTTGATTCAAACAGTTTTATTAAAAGAAAATCCTTTAATTTCTTGCGTGTATTAAATATTATAAAACTGTAGAACTTCAATGTTTGATTTTGTTTTTCTGAACTAATTTGAACTTTTATTTTTTAGAATTTTTTGTGGATGAGCGAATTCGAAATTTTTAAGAGTCATACATGTTTGTTTGCTGCATTCAAAATGTGCTGCGTTCTTCGTTTATTTTAATAACATGTAAATATAGTTTTCATCTAAGGCATATTCCATTTAATTAATAATCTCTCTGGCCTTTAAAAAATACTTATATTCAAAGTCATATTTCAAAAGATTAATGCTTATATATTTTCCCTTTATTTACACATGTCTCTTCATCAGCTGGAATTGAAACCAATTTGAATTTTATTATACACGATTTTCCATTGAAACAAAATTTGAACCTGATTTGACACAAATTTTAATGGAAAAAATTTTAAACAAAAAGCTTACTCTTAACCGCGTAAATAGAATATTAAAAAATTTTTAAATTTGTCTACACGTTGGCATAAATACTAAATACAAATACGCTTAAAGTCACTATCTATTAAATTAAGTGACAATAAAATCTTCAGGTTAAACAGCTTTAAGTTCTCTTCAGTTTCTTTTCTTCTGCGAAGCGAACGTATAAAAATTACTTTTGACATCTTGAAAGGATGTGACAACAGTTTAATGTCTGTTATTATTTTCAGTTATTTCCTTAACACACATTGTTAAAATCTTAGAGACAGTATTTTTACATAAATTGCCGATGAAGGTCGTATAGAAAAAAAACTCATACGTTTTCTCAAACATTAATAAAAGACTCTAACAGATATGCGCCAACCCAAAAAAGGAAATGCTTCATACACAAATTCTTGTTATGAATAAAAATTTGAATTTTTTATGCATTATAAATTAAAATTTTTTTTTGAAATTCTCTCTACTATTAAACCAAACTATGGCAAAAAGTTTTCACTATTCCAATTTTAATTGATGAAAAGCAGTGAAATCTTGTAGTAGTTGTGCTAAAATTGCTGTTGAAAATAATATTAAAAGAAAGATATTCCTTTTTGTATGCCAAGTATACTACTAAAGTAAAGGCAGACAATTAAAATGAATTGCTTGAGAAATTCAAATTGTGCTTATGCCATGGTTTTAGATTCTGTTAACTCCAAAATTAATAATTATGCAATTATAAAATGCAGAAAATTATTTTTTCAATTGATTTGAAGTAATTTAAATATGCAGTAAAGTAAATTTAAAAAAGAAAAGTAATTTTAAGCTTGGGTCCAAATCAGAGATTAGTTTATTTTACCAGTACCTATGTATGTATACGGTACTGAAAAACGGCTAAAATTTGTAGAGCTCTTAAAAATATCATAACCCGATACTAGTAAATAAGAATATACATATGTATTGATATATCGGTTTTTGAAATATCATATATGTATATATATATCCATATTGTTTTTTTTAATATCGGTATTTCGATATATCGCTATTTTTCCCATCTCTACTTGTGACCCACCACAGAATTTGTTTATCATTATTAAATTAACCATGACGTATGATTGATATTTATATAACTCTTAGTGGAAGATATTAAGTATACGCCACCAGTATTTTTTAGGTTGCTGTTGTGGAATATAAAGAAAACAGAACCAATGCACACTGGGTAAGTTGATCTACTTTTTAGCCAAAAATTAATTTCAAAATTTAAAATTGAAATTTAAGTGTTTCTCATAGGTTTTTTTATTTTTGTAATATTGGAAATTTTCAGTGTTGCCATCATATGAAAAAGTTTAAAAAACTCAATATCTCTAAAACGAACTGGTAAATTTTTTAAAATTCGTGGGGATGAAAATACGCAAGAAAGGCTAACAAAATGGCATACAAGCAGTGTAGAAAAAAATCTTGGTTGGAAAAGTTGTAAGTTTTTGTGTGAGGCTTGTGCCACCTTAAGATTACATTTTAACAAAAAATGTGTATCCTTTGCTTCAACGAAGCCAAATTTTCTTTTGAAATATTATTTAAATTAGAGAACGAAAAGACAAAAACTTTTAAAATTTTTGATTCGTTTTGTACGTAAACAAACACAAAACAAATACTTTTAAAAACAATTTATATTTGACTAATAGCAATTGGACAATAAAAATGATAATTATGTTGTTTGTAAGAATTACTAATTGTAAATTTCATAAAGATTTTCTTATTGGTATTGATAATATTAAAAGAAAAAAACTCGTCCATTTACCATTTATGTGAACTAAAAGGAGGCTTAAAAACTTGTGTATTTTAGTATTTTTTCTGAAACGTAACTCATGTTTCTGAAGTGCATGTTTGCGCGACTTCCTAAAATAAAAGGGAAATACATATAACATGTTAATCTTATATAAAAAATTTTTAGAAAGAAATATTAAAAACTTTATTTAACTAAATTTTTGAATTTGATTCTTAAATTTTAAAATAAGTTCCCTTCAAAAAGTTTGGAGAGAAAACTCCCAAAAAGTTTTCCCTCTCCCTAATATTTAGAATAATTAAGGCTTCATTAGTCTTTACTTTCTGTTGCTGTTCTGTGCTGTGCCGTTCTGCTTATAAATTTAAGTACTTACTTTTTCTGTAGTAATTTATCAGCTGGTTTGGTTCGGAAGGGTCGCAGTTTTTCACTAAAGCAATGAGTTTTGCATCGATCATTTTTAAGTTTCAATATAATTTAATTTTTTCTTTTCAAAATGATTTTTTTTTAATACTGAAAATACACTCAAAATTTATTTCAAAATATTTTTATTTAATTTTTGATGGCACTTACAGTTACTTAAAAAATTTTTGATTTACACAGGTTGAACCGAAACAGAACAGAACGAAACAGAAAAACTAACAACTTGTATTATATTTCTATAAACAAAAAACAGTCAGCTGATTTGTAACACAACATAAAATAAAAACTAATTCTGGCTTTATTTTTATTTCAGACATTTTTATCAAAGGAAATTTTAAATGATTAAACAGAAAAAGTCCGCAACTTCGGAAAAATCGCTGTCAAACTAACAAATCTTATAATAAAATCTACGGCAGTAACATCTCTAATTTCTCTAATTTTTATTTTGTTTGCTTTTGTGCTTATATATTCTGTTTGATCATTAACAGAAAGAATTTTGCTTCATAAATTCAATGAAACAATTTCATTAAAAATTGTTCACAAATCTAATGATAATTTCATAAATCCAATGAAAATTTCATGAATATTGTGAAACAATTTCATTGTAATTGCTTCCTTGATATTCTGGTTTCGTTACAATAATTTATTTGATTTATTTTTTTTTTATACATATCCCAGTGAAAAAAATGGAAGTCATTCTAGTGGAACTACATTTTCATTGCTTCCAAAAAATCGATATTTTTAATTTGCCGAGATTGAGCAAAAAACCATATACAAGCTTATTTTAGTCACACAAAACCTTTGTAACTCCTCCATAGTGTTAAAAAATACTCACCAGAATTTAAAAAAAATTATTTATTTGAAGAAATTCATGAACTATTTTTAGTCTAAAATTTAAAAGTTATTAGCTTAAATTTACATGAAAACACTGTAAAAAAGGCAACTATTTACCACTTTTCCTAGATGAAAATATTATCATAGAACACAAAAAAGGGAATTTTTCTTAATATCGCTTCCAATTCAGTGAGCAGGCATTGAAAAAGAGAACTTCTTGCAATGACAACCCTATGTAAAAATCATTAGATCGGATTGAAATTTTCACTACTTCCGCATCGTAAACTCTACATTTTCATGACTTTTTTGGAGTCTCTTTTTTTACTGGGATATATTTATTTATTGTATCTTCAAATATGAACTACCAATAAGTGATCAAATCTTAAAGCTAAAATATAATTATTTAGCCCGACCAGTGTCGGCCAAAACTTAGTGATAGTTTAAATAATACAAAGCAGTGATAATCAAAAAGGAAAATTTTTCCTTTTGGATTATTGGATTTATGACAACAATATTTTCAAATTATTAAGAACCCCTTTATATTTAAATTGTTTTATTCTTTCCATGAAATTATTTTATTGTTTCGATGAAATTATAGCACTGCACTAATTACACTTTTAAATAAATTTGATGACGTTTTCAATAAAATAATTTTAATGCCTAAAATTCTTTCAGTGTGGTTGTTCATGAAATATTTTTTTTGCACTTTGACATTTATCAGCAGTAAACCAGTTGTAGCAGACTACCATAATGTTTAAAGCAACTCATAGGAATAATCTTGCATAATGTAGCATTTCATTACTTTTTAGCTTTTTTGGAGTTTTCATTTCTATGTCCATGTAGTAAGGTTTTTTTTCTTAGGAACAAATGTGGATTTATTTCTATGTAAATTATTTACATAAATGCAGAACATTTTCGTTCCACAACAATTTTGTTAAATTAATCCTCCCTCTGCATGCATTTGTGCTTACTAGTCAGTGACATTTTAACTTTTTGAAATAAAACTTTTTTTATCATATTGTTTTAGACGATTTTGTTTTTTTTTTCGATTGTTACAATAGTTTGTGGTGGTTCCGTTGCAGCAAAACTGTAAATAGAAAATTAGAGTTATAGAGTTCAGATACATAGACACAGAATATGTAAAACATGGAAAAACATGTGGTTTTAGTTAAAGTAAAAAAAAATATTACAACTTATACACCCCTATACAAACTCTGGGTTACAAATTTCATATTAACCCAACAGACAAAAGGTTAAAGATTTGACATATGAGGGCATGAAATGCTTCAAAAAATACGCCTCATCTGACACCAGAAGGCACTACAACACTGCATGATTAAAAAGCGTGCACGCGAAGGCACTAATTGCCTGAGTGTTACTTCTCTTTAAAAAAAATTTCGTTTATTTTCAAAGTTAACAGATAATCTTAAAATAAAAACACGATTCATGTACATTCGATTATCAATCATTGGAAAATAAATATCTTTTTTTAACTACATACATATGTATATATATATCAAGTGAAATTACTAAATACTGGATGGGTTTGAACATTGTACTATTGTACTATTGTACTATAGCATTAGTATTGAAGTGTTGAGATCTTTTTAAGTTAATATGGTAAATAAATTCAAGTCTATCAAATCAAAAAAAAGGGATTTTAAAGAAAGGTTATTTCTTTAAAATCTCAATTACCTTCACGGAAAAAAATTTGTTCACCAACTAATATATACAATTAAGAATTTGATTGGTTTAGTAAAACTTTTAATTGCTTCAATTCATTCGAGTGGAAAAACTTAACTGATATTATTAAATTGTTTACTGGTGAAAATTTAATTAATTTTCTTATATAGTACATATTACAAAATTTTTTGTTGTTGGCTCGTAATCTTATAAAGAATATTCACACAGAAAAAAATACCAACGTGAAATCAACATGCAAAAAAATTTGATTTAAAATCATATTAAATTTATGAGAAACAATATGTTGTTTAGTTGTGTTGGTATTAATTTGCTAAAATGTATTGTTGTGCTCAGATGGGTAACTTTTTCTTGTTTTATTGTTGTTTGTTTTAATGTTTATGTGTGTAAATAGCCGACTTACTTCGCATTACCAGCGAAATCTCCCTGCAGCTGGCTAGTAAGCAGTATACTAGTGTAGTAGTTGTAGGGTCCCAGTGCCGATTCTTGTCCTAGGCTCTGGGTGTTTTCGCATGCAAGCCAAAGAAGCTTAGCAGTTTGTATTTGTTAATAAAAATACTATAACTTTAATTTCAAATGAAATTAAATTTTCATCACTTAAATTATGTTAAATTAAAATTTAATTATTTTAAAAGCCCGTTGACTGCCACGCGATGGGCTCAAGTTCAAATCTTAGCCGTGGCATACCAAGCACATACAAAGCATAAATAATTTCCTGATGTCTGTGCTAATAATTGAATTTACTTGATTACACACAATCAAGTAAATTCAATTATTACTTGTTATTTCAGTATCGAAGTCAAATTGTTTTGTCTTCAAATAACTTTGTTTCAAAATGATTCTTCATTTTTATTTAACAGTACTGATATTTTAAATCAACATGAAATAAAATTATTTCAAAAGGAAAATTTTTCTGTCTTTCAAATCGAACAGATTTGAAATCGTACGATTTCTAGAGGTAAATTTGTTTTCGAAAAAATGTTAAATTAACCTTGTTTCCGACGATTTTAATATGAAATTTGTTTCTGGCTTCCTCGTATACAAATTTTAATATATCCGTAATATGTAATATTATATAGAAATATATTTCCTTTAACTCTCAAGAGGAAAAAAGATTTCGGAGATATATATATAAAGTACACTGCTTTTCATTGGAAACTTTAAATTTAAGCCAGTATCATTTTATCGCTTAAAAAAAATTATTAAGCCCATTAAATTTTTTTTATGTGGCATCAAACATTTCTGCTTGCTGGGAAAACTCATACCTTCATATGTGTTGAAGTATCCACAGTATTTAACTCAATGTAAAGGAAAATTAAAGCTTTTTGCACAAAACTAACAGACATTTTGACTGCATTTTACATAGATGTGTTTTTTATATTTTTCACAAGTTTTGCTGAAAGTAAATATGAATTGATTGTGCAAGAAAATTAACTAAAATCTAATTTTTAAAGGCATAGAAAAATTAAATTTATTTTGAATAATTTGAACAATTTTAAATTTTATTTTTTAGAATAAGTGGAAACTCTTGCTTTATTCTTCTGACTACTAATAATTTGAACAATTTTAAATTTTATTTTTTAGAATAAGTGGAAACTCTTGCTTTATTCCTCTGTAGTCATAAGCTTTCATTATCATGTGTTAAACTCAATGGGTAATATTTGAAGCATTATTTACAATGAAGATTTTACGATTCTTTTGATTGTGACAAAAAAATTAATTTTTTGTCGTATCAAATATCTGATAAACATCTCGATTACTTAAGATGTTTGAAAATGAAATCAGTACCTGGATTCAATAACTTTTATTGCGATAATCGTATCACTATAATAACTATAACGAAAATTTAACGACTCTGCTATTCAGTAACGTATTTTAACGATATAAGCTGTCGGTTGGAGAAAAAAAATTAAGTCACACGATCAAATTCATTGAGTTTTTCTTTATTATTCCTTGAGCTTTTCGCTTATTTTTCCATTTTCTATACAGAGATACCACATAATATTGAATTAAATTGTGAGTAAGAAAATCTGGAGACCAGTGTTGTCAGATTCATTTTCATCCTCCTCGCCAAATGACTTGTCGAATATCGCCAAATATCGCCAATATAATAAAACATTAAATTTAAATTCAGTAGGCAACGTCTTTTGTAAAACATAAAAATTATTTTTACATACATACTTAAATGTGTATTTAATTACACATATCATATCCTTGAAGTTTTAAGTGCCAGCAGTATCGTCGTATTCATACACTCTAAGCGAGAACTCCTGCAGGCTTTTTGGTGCTTGATTCTAAAAATGTTGATTCTAACTTATAAAAGAAAGTTTTCCCCATTGCGTTTCATAAACACCAATGAGATATTGTGGTTCATATTTTTTTTAAACTTCTTGAATTTCAGAAAATTTTGTTTGAGATAAAGAGTCACAAGATTTAGTATTTTCTGCACAAAATATTTTCCCCCTTATGCAAAAAAATATTTTACTTTAGCTTTAAAGTTCATATTAGTTGATAAGCACTTTAAGGCTAATATTGCTTTGTTAAGAAATTGTATGCAAAAGACAACTTTAATTATTTTGTTATTTAATAATAAATACTGGTAACACCACCGTGTTCAACAACCACTTCACAGCTTAAGATGTACAAAATCGAATACAATTTCATTCGGGTATTCAAATTTTTTTTTTATTTTATTAAATACATTTTTATTTTCTTGAAGTAAAGCAACCTAATTTAAACAATATGACCTTCTGACACGTTAGGATAACAGATAAACATTTCTATGAAGTATACGTAAAAAAATATGAGGAACATAGAATAATTATCACAATTTCTTTTATTCGAATGAAATGAGTATTTGAATATCGAGCTTTTTTCGATTTGTTTTGATTGTATGTACATCACTAAAACATTTTTGTACAATTGTATTTATTTTAATACTTTTTTTATGGATTTTACCATGTATTTTGCATCAGTTGAATAATTTTTTTTTTTAATACATGTATTTATTTATTGTATCTTCAAATATGAACTAACAATAAGTATTCAAATCTTAAATCTAAAAATATAATTATTAGGACCGACCACTGTCGGACATAAACTTGTTAATAGTTATAAATAACACATAAGTAGTGATTATCAAAAAAGAAAAAAAAATTTATAAAAAAGTATAAAAAAAGTAAAGTTGAATAATTTGATGATGTTTTCCATTACATGACAGAAATAGTAAATCTAAGCTAAGAGCTAACAATTCTAGCTTCATTTTCAAATGTAACATGAATGAATATGTGCTTTATTAACAAATATATTTGGGGTACAAAATACACATTTTGAAAATATCAACTTAAAGTAGTCTTAACAAACGTGAGGACATACTTTAGAAATTTGACATAATAATTTTTTTAGAATATAACTTTACTTAACATTGCTTTGCAAAGCGATGTTAAGTTTTTTTGTATAAGACCCTTTATGTTTTAGGAAAAATTCCTTTAAAAAATTCATATTCTTAACATTATTGTATTTTATTGAAATCGTAAAAATATAGCCAAAAATATCGTCAACGAGTTCAAATATCGCCAGGTAAATCGACACTCGCCACAAAATTTTTGTCGCCACGTTTGGCGAGATATCGCCATATCTGATAATACTGCTGGAGACTATCGTAAAAGAGAAATTACGGAATCACATTATCGTTACCGCAAGCGAATAAATACATATGTCGATAAATATTACGATTTTCGGTTCGCAAAAAGTTACAGAATCCAGATACAGAACTATCATGTTTTTATTTGCGTTAGAAGCCACGTGTGCATGTTTTTTCACTTACGTTCGAACATTTCAACAAAACATATGAATACAGTATTTTTCGTTTATAGCGAACCCGCTTAAAACGAACTTTCGCCTAAAACGAACCCTTTTCGAAAGTACGAACTTTTATTTCTATAAAACCATAAAAATTTTTTCACTTATAACGAACCCGCTTAAAGCGAACTTTCGGTTATACCAACCTTTTTTTGCATGTAAATTGTTCTTTTTTTCGCTTAAAACGAACCAAGAAGTGTGTTGCCATGAAAAAAAAAATTATATTTATATATTAATGTGTAGCGTAAGCTGTGTAAGACATTTTCTTCAGTCTTGCGACACTCCACAACAAATTCTTGACCACTTGACCCAAGTGGAATTGTATATAAATGAAGCCAATGTTAATACTAAGAACACTAAAATAACTGATTTTTTAAAAACTAAATAAACCTATTTTTTAAAGACTACAATGTTCTAAAATTGTTTTAATAAGTAAATAAAAAGCCAAAGTTTTAAAAAAAGACATGTGCACACACAATAATGGTTTCTTGATGTCTCCACTTAAAACGAACTTCGCTTAAAACGAAAAAATTTGGTCAGCCCCTTGAAGTTCGCTTTAAGCGAAAAGCACTGTATATTAAAAAAACTATGTTTCAGAAACGCAGCAAGCAAATAAATAAAAAGTATCTCTACGGACTTAACGCATTCGCTGCCATGGCTGTTTTTATGAAACCAACCCCTGAGGCCAGTTAAATTTTTTTATTCATAACGATAATTAATGCGATAATAATGTGTAAGAAACACAAAAAAAAATTTATTAACGTTGGAATTTGCTATTTATAGGTAATTTTATGTACTACGAGATATCTCGTAGATGGCCCCACTAAAAAAAATTTAGTAACCCACGCCGACCTACGATATATCTCGTAGTGTTATTTTTGAATAAGATTTGTTTGATGTGGTAATAAAGAAACTGCAATATAGTGAAAACAAAAACTTTATTCATAAAAATAAAAATTCAATATAAACATAAAGATTCCATTGATATATGTATACAAGTATTATTCATATATTATTTTAATTTTGGTGATAACTTCTAAAACAGGCATCCACACAAAGAGCTGGCTTTTCTGTGCAGACTGCGCATATATATCTAGACTCCTTTCTTTTCTTTGCCTTATTGCAAGTTCGACATGGCTTAGTTGGAAATTTTTTCATTTCAGTTGGGGGAATAGCTTCCAGGAAGTGAAATTTATTGGTATTATCAGATACCGTACAAGGTTGTTCATTTTCATCAGCTAAATTTTCAACCACCTTTTCTCTGAATTGCAATCTCGTAAAGTTTGGAAGTGACTGATTTTTTTCTGTATAAAGCAAATAGGCATTATGGATGAACATTTCGAAAAATTGGAAACCCAATTTCTTTCTATTTATACGGTTCATTGTTTCGTTAAAGTGTTTCAAAACAGGATTGATTTTAAACAAACGATCATTTGATTGTTGCTCGTTATTTGAAAAGTGAAGGAATCTAAGAAGCATTTGAAACCGATTCCTTGACATTCTGTTTTTAAAAAATTTCAAGTCGTAAAGCTTGTTTGTATTCCAGTAATGAGCTATTGTATGTAGATTTACCGTACCTATATGAAGTACCAGTCCGAAAAACACTCGAAGCTCTTTATTGTTTGTTTCTTTCCAATAATTCAATCGAGATGATCTCAATAATTGGGTCTTAGCAATTTCTTGAGCAGCATAAATATTAGTTTGATCAACTAAATATTTTAAAAAGTTTTCTATTAGAAATAAGTTAAAGAAATCACCAGGTGTTGTACAACTTTCTGGAATATTTATTGACGGTGTCCCTGCAAAATTAAATTGTGGAGGATCCTGCCGTATTTCATTCCAATTATGTAATGATGTAGAACTTTGATTTGCTTGCAACTGAGATACACAAAGTCGTTTAGCTGGCACTGCTTCAATTTCGTCTTCAGAACTACTATCTTCATCATTACTTTCATAGACATATTCAGCTTCATCCGCAGAAAAATCCTCTTCGGTATCAGTTGATGAATCTATATCATCTAAATATTCTTCAATTTCTTTGTCATCCATTATATTTTCTCGTATCAAAAAACACTAAACTTAAAGACCTCACTTGTCAATCAAGTGAAGTGGAATGATACATATTTAAAATAATACATCAATTCACCTTGCAGTGTACGAAATAAACAGAAAACAAAGAGAAAATAGAGAGATTATAACGGTACTAAATTGTCGGCAATAAAATAGTTACTACTACGAGTTATCTCGTAGGGCTCTTTGCAATAGTTAAATCAAACAATTCTCTATGCCAAAATAGCTAAATGAAGTCAAGTTGACATGCCATGTTAAAATTATATTATGTGTAATAAAACCATTATTAATACGAGTTATCTCGTAGCCGGCCTCATCGATACGGATGTCGTCTACGAGATAACTCGTAGTTGGCAGTGAATGCGTTAATAAATATATTTACGTTTACTTTTATTCTTAGATTAAATAATGAACTCCATAATTTTCTTATAAAATGTCATTTTATTTTTAGACAAAGTTTATATACATATACATTTCATTCACGAATTGAAGCAAAATAAATTTCGTTTGCAACACAAAACAAGCAAAAAGTCTTATCTTCCTTCTATTGCTACAAACCGAATACAGACCTTCACCGATTGAATGTAATTTCACTACTGACCTTACAACAAAACATTTATGCAAATGTTGTAAGCAATATGTAATATTATGGACATCAAAATTATGTACACATATACATATATGTATGCAGGTGTATGTATGTGTGATAAACCACTAAACGAGAGAGGAAATATAAGGAACAACAAATACTTTTTGGGGTGTAGCGCCAAAAAACTATGCTAGGAAATTTAGATAAATAGATGTTAAACAACAGATGTTGAGAATTTATCCATTCATACGGCAACTTCAACAGCAGTTGCATCAGTATAACAGTTTCTCACAAAGAAAATGGGATAGATAATAACAGCGCAGCCAGACTATAGTCAAATCCTCAAAATGAAAATTTTTATCTTGAAAAATACAAAAAATTTTTTATATATTATCTCGGAAAGAAATAATTTTAGGACTTCAATTTATTTAAGTTAATGAATGATACAGAATTAATACATAAATTTCATACAAATATCTTGCTTATTTAACTCTTGAAATCAAAATAAAATTTCCTTTTTCCTTTAAGTCGAAAACTTTTATATATTATGACAAACTAGTTTTTTAGCTATGGCGCTTTTTTAGTAAACGAGCGATATATCATTTATTTTTTATCCTCAAAAATCTCTACTACAACTTTTCCAGTTGTAATGCAGAAAGCGTCAATTTTAATTTAGATTTATCGATTTAAATTCAGAACGCATCAATTGTAATGTAGAAAGTGTCAATTGTAATTGAGAAACCATCAATTGCAATTCAGAAAATAGTAAATATTATAAAGAAAAACTACTACACCATATTTTATTCCGATTGGGATAAATTATCTAATCTGACAAAACTCTTTTCGTGAGACTCAGGGTATAAGAGTCGGGAAAACATTTTTAAGTAAATTATTTTATTTAAAAGTTTTTTAAAATATAAGAGCTTTCTTCTGCGATATGGAGATGCTTTTATGAGAGTCAGAGTACAAGAGTTGGCCGTATTTACTCCAGAGATGATAGTTGGTACAATTGTACATTTTTTGGTACTATTTTATTTATTTATTTTTTTATTTATTATTTATTTCTTTTCGATGTCCCATACACAAGACTTAAGTCTTATATTGCAGTATGGAACTAAGCATATGCAAATACAATAAATCAAATAAAAAATTTTATAAGTCTTAATTAAGTAATTTTGACATAAATTGTAGGTAATTTTAATAAAATATATATGTAATAAAATTTAAAATTAATAAAATTTAAAATTTAATAAAATTTAATGTTATAAAGCTAGTGAAAAGTTAGCACACAAACAAAAAACGTTTTTATTCAATCATAATTTTTATATATTCAACTTGAAAAATGAGAAAAAATATTTTTCCTAAATTGACGTGCGTTATTCAAGATTTGTAATCTATGGGGGATTCCATTCCAGAGACTGATGCCGTGAATAAAGAAATGGTATTTAGAAATCAGTGTGCGATGGCCAAATGATAAAATTCTTTTGCCTCTATTAAGTGTAGAGAAGCTTAAACGTTCATGGAGATGTACGGGCTGCTGCGTATATATAATTTTGTGCATAAACAATAAAATACGCACTCTTAGATAGTCATCAAGACTAATACCGTAAAGCAATGTTACATATGGCGAAATATGTGCATATCTTCTTATACCATATACATACCGAATAATATTTCTTAACATTGAGAACATTCGACCACATGCAAAGTTAACATGATTAGACCAAGTAAGTATATTGTTAAAGTATATGCCGAGATTTTTTGCAGAGTTTACAATATCTATGGACTGGTTATTTAAAGTTATAATAGGATTGCAATCAAGCTTTAATAGCTTCTTTTTAATAATCAAGCACTTGGACTTGGTAGGATTAATTACTAGCCCATTAGCGGTGGCCCACTCATAAACACGGCCAAGCTCCTGGTTTAAAGTCCTTACACATTCATCAACCGCTGTGCTGCTACAACTAATGTAAAGCTGTACATCATCAGCATATAATCTAAGCTTACAGTACTCAAGTTTGTCTTGAAGATCGTTCGCGTATATAGAAAAAAGTAAAGGGCCTAAAATCGAGCCCTGTGGAACACCCCGAACCAATGGCAAAGAGCTTGAAACTGAGGTAGGTGTTTCAACATATTGAAATCGATCAACTAGATATGAATATATGAGATCTGTTGCAGTTGATGCAAATCCGAACATATGTTTAAGTTTAAGACACAACATGCTATGGTCAACAGTATCAAACGCTCTAGAATGATCCAAGAGGACTAAAAATGTAACTTTACCGCAGTCTACCTGTTGTCTTATATCTTCAGCAACATCTATGAGGGCTGTTGTACAACTATGATTTTTGCGAAAACCAGATTGGCGGTCAGTGAGCATATTATTGATTTCAAGGTACTGTGTAACTTGTATATGAATTAACCTTTCAAAGGCTTTAGATAAGAACGGTAATATTGATATGGGCCGATAATCAGAATTAGACTTAGGTATAGGAATAATCTTAGCAAGCTTCCAAATTTTGGGATAGTGGTTGGTAGTAAAGATCTTGTTAAAAACAAATGTTATAAAAGGAAGAAGTTTTGGAATAAGTATTTTTAAAAACCTTGGATCCAACCCATCCACACCAATTGCATTGGATTTTATTGACAGCAGGCTACAGAGAACATCGGATTGACTTACGTTTGAAAAGTTTAAATTGTTGCTTATAATGTCATTTTAACTCGGAAAGTACAATAGTACACCAATGACTAATTTAGTACACATACATACATATATGTACATGTATATTTTAAATTTCAACTTAAACGGCTGTAACTTACAAGCAAATTTTATTAAAACGATTCGCTGTCCATAACAAAGTCGATTATTTTAATAAAAACAAAATTTAATGTAATTTGAGCTAAAAAAAATATTTTAGTACTATTAAGGTCAAAAAAGTACAATATTTTTAAGTTGTTGGTACAATTTTAAAATTCTCAATGCTTTCCCTGATTTACACATTTACTTATTTGAAAGTATTGAAAATATAAGAGCTTTCTTCTTTACAATTTTTGTTTCCAATTAGTGATAAAAAATTAGAACTTTAAGCCTGATAAAAATGGATAAAAAACGAATGGAAAAAATAAGGAGATTTTAATTCTTCAAATAAACAAAAAAAAATTTTAATACTCAATTTTTTTTAATTTCGATTGTGTTACAAACTTATGCCGAGTACACACTATGGCATTTAGTGACATCGCAACAGTGTGTACTAATGGAAACGTTAGTCATTTTCGATATTTTTCGTTGTGTAGTACTTTTTTCCATTAAAAAAGAAAACGAAATTCGCTGCACACATTTTGAAAATGACAACAAGAACACAAGAAATGTCAGATGTGCACAGTGTTGTTAGATATGACGATTTTACGTCATTTTGACGATTTTTTATAACAAATTTCCCAATATGACGATTTCGGTTCAAATATTCCTCATATTTTGACGATTTGTTGAAATAAGTATTTAGTAACAAAACTATGTCAACAAGGCCTTGCAGAAAAGAGATCTGACTTCGATAACACAATTATCAAAAATTTTAATTTAATTGCAGCATCAGTTAGTTATGTTAAATATAGACTCTGAAATTCTTCGTTTACTAAACAGTTTTTCAAATCGTGTGTCTAACGTGTTGAAATAATATTTAGTAATATTAATCTACTGGAAACAAAAGCCCTTGAAATGATTATGTTTTCAAAAGATTATTTGAAGTGTAACTCTCCGGAGTGTTACAATATTGACATTATAACTTTTTTATAAAAAACACAATTCTAAAATGTATTGCGCATATTGAGAAATCGTAACCAAAGTCGAAACTAATAAAACAGTGCAGCAACTACTTTCAGCGGTTAAATGAAATGCAAACTTGCATATTGTTATGTAGAGAACATAAAATGCCGATAATATTTTGAACGATAAATTTTGTAATTAATTAATAAGCTCATGAAGCTGTTTCATTTCCTTAAAAAATCTATACAAATTCTAAAAAAGTAATTTTTTGTCTATAGTATGTATATAAATAAATCAATTAAAATAAGGGCCTGTAAACATAAAGTTATTCAATAAAATTTTGTTCACCAAAAACACATTTCTAATACATTTTTATTGCTTTATATGGATGTTTTTTTGGAGGCATTAAAAATAAATGCAAGAAATTACGATAATAAGGTAAGCATAAAATATTATGCTATATAAAAAAATTGTTAGGAAATAAAGAGAATTTGTTGTTTTGTGCATTTTAGAGGTCCACAAATTGATTTTAATTTTCAAATAAATTGTAATTGAAATCAGTCAGCTGTTTTAAATGTATTAGTTAGTTGACATTTAGTTACAATTTTACCCATAATTAAATGTAAACTTTTGGTGCTGAAAGTAATCAACTATGAATAACTTAAATAGGTACTTAAAAAAGTTAACACTTAGTGATAGTTTCTGAATATCCGGCTATGTAATTAATAGTTTTATTTTGAAACTAGTTTTATTAAGAAATTGTTACACACTATTATATATTACGAATTTTTTGCTTTAATTTCGCTTTGTAGTTTTTCGGTCTAATTCATAAAAAATATTTTAGGTTTATTACAGGTTTATTTAACAAATTTCCCATAGAAATATGTCAAATAAGCGCTTAATAAACCTGAAATATTTTTTATGAATTATGGCAGTTTATCTTTGACAATCTTGTTTTTGGTACATTAAATATAGTCTCTTGTTTCTACTATGATATATTAGTTGTTTAATAAAACGTATTATTCTTTTATGACGAATTTACGACGATTTTTTGAAAAAATTTGACGATTTTATTTTTAAATTTTGACGGTTTTTAGAAAAAATTTCCTACCAACACTGACTCAGCATTATAATATGAAGTTCGATAATAGATAACAAGCGAAAGCCGAACGAACATCGAATGCAACTCATAATAATGACCACAGTTTAATATAGTTAGAGTTTAAAATATAATTTAGTGTAGAAATGCCACACAACAAAAGTGAAATGCATAAATTCAAATTATCTATTTCTAATGAAATCAATTGAAGGTCTGGATGTTCTTTTTTTTTATTGGAAACGTTAGAGCTATCAGTTAAAAAAACCCAATGGTATACATATGTACATATGTTATATAAAATAGTTTAAATTTTAAGAAAAAAAAATACACAAAGAAAAGTTGTTATTGCTCTGACAAACATGCACACAGGAAAAATGTGTATCCTATTAACATCTTTAATGGGAAAAATATACAAATGGTATGTTTTTCTTTCAACTGCATTTCACTTTTTGTTAATAAAGCCACCACATGTTTCATTTATCCTTTTATGTACATACATATTGCCTTTCAGATTTTTCTTTCACATGAGTTAGTACGATTTGTAGTTATACTTTAGCTGGGTGAAAGACAGAGGAGGAAATACTTTCTCTTTCTTCCAGCAGAATTAAGCGTGTCGGTAAGTGGCCTGCATAAAATTTAACAAGCTATTATCGCACTGCTGGGTATAAAAGAATCGTTTCAAAGCTGATATGTATATCATATACATGCTATATCGATGGTCTCAAGCAGAAAGGCCCTAACTCGAATATTTTACGAAATTTAGTTTTTCAGTGATTCCAATATATTTTACACAAATACACCTCGTCGCAAAAATTTATTGCAAAAGTGTAACGAATAACCCTTTTAGAAACAGTTGTACAGAGCAGTTTTTACAAGAAGTTGTACTGCTTCTACTATGTCTTTATATTCTCCTGTAAAGTTACAATTATTTAAGTTAGGGCCTTTTCTACTTGTGACCAACGATATGCACATTTACTATTATTTCTTTTTTGTTTTTGTGTTTTTGTTTTTCTTTTTGATTTTACTCTTCCTTGAGTAATTATGAGTAATTTTGCCGTTTGAAAGGTTGTTTACAATCTCCCAATATTACTATTGTCATTTCTAAAGACTACATCAACAAGTAAGCTGATTTACTTATCACTGAGTACTGATAATATGTGTAAATATTTAATACAGATTCTCTGACTCAAACAGTTCATCTTAAGCATTCTATCACTTTAAAACGGCGGGTAAAAATAAAAATAAAAAAAACTCTTTCAATAATTTTATTCAACGTTTACAAATGTATAATAAATAAATAATTTGTACCTATAATGAATAATAATTTTAATAGTAGAAAAGAAAGATTGCATTGTTAACTTGAGTACTTGTTTGCTGCTTAACTTATTGTAACGAAAATCTCAAAGCAAACAAATGAAAATGTGGAAATTTATTTATTTAATTTTTGTGGTAAGCAAAGCATATGCGACAAACAAAAGTTTCAATTAATGTATAATTCTTTTTTGCACTATTTCCAACTAACCTCCTCAGTTGTATGCCGCCATTACCCTAACTGTTGGCACAGAGAATTCGGACGAACAACCAGTCAATGTGGGTGGAAAAATTTTTTGTGTTAAACCAGCTGAAACTTATTGTTTGAATGTAGTAAATTATCCAAGGTAAAGTAAACTTTAATGTAAACTGTTAACAACTTTACGCAAAGTCTTAGAAAAAAAATATTAGAAAGACTTGTTAGAAATAAACTTTATTAAAATTAAACATTTTTAGATTAAATTGAACTGTAGTGAATGAAATATTTTTATTAAATAATGTAACTTTCTAAAGAAGAGAAGGAAAATTAAACTATATTATTTCCCCCCGCTATTAAGTCTTTAATTTTTTAATTTTTCTTCTCTTCTTTAGAAACTCACATTAATAAAAATATTTCATTCAATAAGAATTGAAATTACTGAACTTAAGCCCGAATAAGAAATTATTTCTTTATTAAAATTATGATTTTTTATTAAAAGTTAAATAACGAAACATGATGACGAATCAAACGGCATAATTTACAATTTTCTAAAATGAATATTGAGCTATCAGTTAACATTAAAATAATGAATGATGCTATTGCATAATTTACATCAATGAGACTGTTGCTAATAAATGCATGCCACTGCTTGCACTCTCTATTCATTCATATGATTCACTAAAGCAATGAATCAGTATAATTGTTTTGAATACTTCTTAAAACTCCTTCTGACAAATATAGTTTTATGTAATATTATAAAATAAAATAGCTAGTCGCATTTATAAATTGTTTTAATGCGAGTAAAATTATTAATTAATACACCATGTTCTATTAATTTAACACTTCATCTGACCAACATGCTTTTGTGAGTTATTTGATTGCTATACAAAACAATCAAACAACAGTAAGAAGTTTTTATTTATTTTTACTAACAGCACTTAAAAAAATAGTGATCTAATGACAGTCAGTTGTTAGAGAGGTAACTCTGAAAGCAATAACATTTACATATTGCTGGTAAAAAACAAAACAAAAGCATTGTAAAAGTAAGTGAACAGCCAAAGTGATTCAACTCATACAGTTCTCTGGGACATACATACCGCTACCTTAATAAAGAAAGGCCCTAGCTCAATATTTTTTGGAAATCGAGATTTTTGTACATTTCGATAGAAGAACATCTAATGTATCGCAAAATGCAAAAATAATGAGTTAGGGCCTTTCTATATTAAGGCAACGATACATATGTATGTATTAGTGATGTAACGAATGTCAATTTTTGATATTCGCGAATACGAATACGAATATTTGAAACGATATTCGCGAATACGAATACAAATATTTTATATGCAATTACTTGTTTAGTTTTATTTTGACTATATCGAGCCTTGAGCGCAACATTATCGTAAGCGACATCCGGTAATTTTTTTTTTATTTGAGAAATTAAGATTTTATGACACAGTTCAAAATTCGAAATTGTTAAAATATCAAAATTGCTTATAGTTTCAAAAATATGGCGCTGAGATTTAAAAAATATTAAAAATTATCGTAAGCGACACATATTTATTGAAATATACATATTACACTATGCAACAAAAAAAAATAACCTCTAAAATGAAATATTTTCTTAACTAATTTAGAGTCGCTGAACACGAATATGGCATTCATTTATTTTTCTTAAGAGCGTTTTCGAGATATTCGCGAAAAACATGTTTTTTGCAGTTTGTAAAGATATTTCCAAAAATCTTAGGAACTGTCTATTAAAATTTGGAAAATATAACACCTTTGCAAATATATATTTTTCATTTATCAGGCCATATTTTTAATGTGTTGATCGGATAAAAATTCATTGTTTTGCGGCCCTTTAGATATAAAAAATTTTAACTTTTTTACTTTTTTTTTAAATTCAATATTTTAAGTTGCACCGTTAGGCAAAAAAAAATTCTTAAATTTATCTTAAGCCTGTATCTTAAATAAAATGCTATATAGTCAACTAAGTAAGCGTAAAATTGTTATTATCGGACAAAAAAAATTAAAAAGTTACGACATATTTACTGAATATATCCTATTTTGAATTTTCGGATGTTTTCACTAAAAATTAAATTTTTTTATATCTAAAGTGTCGTAACTCAGTGAATTATTATCCGATCAATACACTATATGAAGTGATAAAGTAAAAACATATCTTTTTAGCAGTGTAAAATTAAAGTAAATTAAGAAAACAGCTCTCAAGACTGCAAAACAAATTCATTTTTGCGAATATCTCGAAAACGCTTTTCAAAAAAAATAAATAAGGACTATATTCGTTTTCAGCAGCCCCAATTTAGTTTAAAAAAATATTTCATTTTACAAGTTGATTATTTTGTGGCATGCAGCCTTAAAGTCTTCTCACCAACAAACATTAACCGTGTCATTATTTATTTTTCGCAAGATATTTAAAAACAAAAAAATAGTAATTCCATTTTAAATCAACGAAAAAAAACGAAATTTTTTATCTTACCCTCTTATCTTAGAATTTGCATGCTCTATGGTACTAAAATAATATAAATTAAAAAGTTTTGGGTATCTAGCTTTTGTGGTTCCCCAAATATGGCGCTTCGAAAAGTAGGGAATTCATTAAAAATACATATATGTAAGTGATTGCCATTATTGCTCATATCTTCAAAAGTGTTTAAGATACAGGGTCGAAATTAGTCCAATTCAATGGGTATTGAGAATAGCTTTACTATAATAGCTAACTGCATTTAGTTAAAATTTTTCTGAAAGGTCAAAGATCACTGTCACATGAGTTAAAGTTTGGGGAACTATATCTCAAAAAATTAAATTTTTAAAATTCTAATAAAATATATGTTAATCAAAAAATTTGAGTGAGCTCTTATTAGTTCTTGAGATATATACAATAACTTGAATTATTTGGGAAATTTGTATACTATTTTTTTTTAAGTTTTTTATTCCTAGTGCACGTAGGAAAACATTAACGGTCAAATTCATAAAAAATATTTTAGTTTTATATTTGTTTGACAAATTTCCCATAGAAATATGTCAAATAAGCGCTTAATAAACCTGAATTATTTTTTATGAATAAGACAGTAAAACATTAAACAAATGTTGAATAAAAAATTTTTAAAAAATTTGTATACAAATTTCCCGAATAATTCAAGTTATTATATATATATATCAGAAACTAATAACAGCTCACTCATATTTTTTTAACACAAAATGTAGAATGGACTGTCAGGATTAACATATTTTTATTAGAATTTTAAGTCATGTGACAGTGATCTTGAACCTTTCAGAAAAAAATTTAAGCTAAATGCAGTTTTAAAGATATTCTTAATACATATTAAATGGTACCAATATCGACCCTGTATCTTGAAAACTGTTAAAGATGTGAGCAATAGTGGCAGACCACTTATATGTATGTGTTTTTAATGATTTTTTCATTTTTTGACACGCCATATCTCAGGAAAAACAAAAGCTGAAAGCCCAAAATTTTATATTTATCTTAGTTAAGTAACGTGGAAAAAGACAACTAAGTTAAGGTATAAAATTCAAAGGTGGTCGGGAAAATCCGTTCGTCGGTTATAAAAATTTTAACCCAAAAGACAAATGAAATATTTGCGAAAAATATAAAAATATAAATACGAAATAAGGTACCAAATTAAAACATTCCGATATTTACAAAAGCCACTAAATAAATACTTAACATAATTATTAATAAAGCACTTTATAATATTTAAATAATACTGTTTATTATAATAAATATTTATTACCAAAATAATATTGTTGTTTTTGCTTTTGGCAACACAATTGTAATCAGATTAAAAAAAACGAAATTTACCCATTTCTTTTTCTATTAAATAAGAAAACACAAAAAGAAAAATATCGTAAGCGAAAAAATTTTTTAAATTCCTTCATTAATATGAAAAAAAAAATTATCGTAAGCGCCATAACTAGTGCCAAATATGAAAATACAAAATTATTTTTGCTCCCAATCATTGCCCAGGACGAAGTTATCACAAACTGCATTAAAACATTTTAAATTTTATCCATACATTTGGAAATAATCGAAAAAACGTTCTTCTGTAGAGTTTGGTTATTGTCGCTCACGATAATGTTGCGCTTAAGGCTCGATATGTATGTATATGTACGAAATAATTTAATATATATATATAAGCTCTTATTGTACATGCTTAAAATAAAAAATTTCCATATAAATATAATTTTGTTATCTAAAATTGTTGGTACATATTTTGTTGGTTATTTTCCTAATTATTTTTTAAAATATTAATTTTAGCAAAAAACTTTTTTTGAGACTAATGTTGTTGACTTGAAGAGCTAAAATATTGCCCTATGTCACATTCTTCTAAAATGATTTTCTTAAAGATAGTCTTATGCAAAAAATGACATTGGAAAATTGGCTTGAAGGCCAACCTTGAGGGCCGGACGCACCCCCTAAAACGCAACTTATCGGTATGAATTTTTTGGTTTTTTTTACATAAAACTGAACTGATTTGGGGGAGGGAGTGAGAGTAAAAGAAATCAAAAAAAGTATCCATACAATTAACGGCCACTCTAATGTACTTATGACAATAAAGCAAATATATGGTGGTATCCAAAAAAATTATTTGAGCTTGAAGTGTACGTTAAAACAAAATTCCCATAAAAATTTTGACAAAAGATCACTTGAAGTTTAAGTTAATTCTTTTTTTTTAATACGACCCATAATTTTTAGCATTAAAGAAAGTTTTACTAAGAGTCGTATGCATTACATTTACATACATATGTAAATATGTTTGTAAATTTTTCATTCAAAAGAAATTAAATTTATAACTAAAAAACACTTTAAGGAGAATTTCCAAAGAAGCGCGAATAATCAGCGGCTTTAGCAAAGTCAAAGGTTATTTAATTATTTACATACAGTTTTCAATTGAAAAAAAAAGATTGTGATTCTCTCTTCTAAAAGTACAACAATTCAGAGAAACATACGTAAATGTTTGTAATGTAATGCAAGCAATGTTGTTGTATAAATTTAATCAATCAAAATGACTCTTAACAAAAACAAATTATTTTTAATGAACACATTAGGAATTTTCACTGATGAACTGGAACGAAATGCGTATAGACGATGCTTAACCAACAAAACAAGCAAACATTCCTACAAACAAAATTATTTATAAAGTGCTTTTATTTTGAGATATTTTGTTTGAAATTGTCTTTTCAAATACAAATTCAAACCAATACAACATGACATATACATATCGCTGGCTTAACAAGCCAAGGCTCTAAGTCCACTTTTTTTTAAATTGAGATTTTAATGCAGTAATGTATAATAAGTAAAAATATATTGATTACAAAGAAAAAAAATATAGTTGTCTCGTTTTTTTTTTGTTGTTTTGTAGTGATGAGCAAAAGCGCTTTGTGCAGTTTATCACAAGAAAAAGCTTTAAGTCCCTTTTATAAAGTACAGTCTAACAATTTCTGTCAAATGGTTCAATCATATTAAAAATATCGACTAACTGTTTTATAATAATTAATCTACGCTTAATTTTTTTAATAACAACGTGCCAGTAATTTAATTTTTTTTGTCTAAACTGTAAATTTTTATAATAGAGCCCTTGCATCTTAAGCCAGCGATATACAAACGAGCCTGCTTTTGAAATATCCTTTATACTTCACTGTAATATATTTTATTTAAAATATCACATTGGAAGCAAATATATATTTAATATTAAAAAAAATACAACTTATTTTTTACTTTCAGAAAGGAAATAGAAATTTTATTGAAAAACCAGACGCCAGTTGATAATTCAGATCTTGGAGTATAAATTTTCTTCAGCTCTTTTACTTGAACTATTGTATTCATATGTATGTATGAAGTTTATATAAAACTTTAAAGATATCATCAGCTGAAATGTAAAACCCCGTAACTAACACAAAAATCAAAATAGCATTTTTTATTATCGAAACACATGTCCCTACAAAATTTTTAAAACTTTATCTTAAGAAATGAAAATAACGGTACTTTACTTCAGCCACTTGATTATTTTTTCCCGTCTGCTATAAAATTTAAATACGTGTGTTTCCGTGATTTAGCATTTCAGCTAACGATATATTATAAATGTTCTTCTTCCATAATTTGTATAGCTTGTTTTAATAAAATAAAATTAGCACTACACACTAGAATAAATTTAACTCTTTTACTTAATTTTAAATTAGTAAAATTTTCAAGAAAATCGCTTCTAAAACTTATATTTTTTATATATTTTTTAAAAAATTCATTTATTACAGTTCACAATCTTTATAGAGAATTATAAAACTATAATACACTGTAGGCTAAGAAACTTTTCCAAAAACAACAAATAATATTGTTCAGAATGTTTTGCTTATTTTGTTCTTTCCTAACTTAAATAAAATTTGACATTTTTTATAATGTTAAAAACTGAGACTAATGCGTAGTTTCCACATTGCAAGCAAGTGACTTGTGTAAAAAGTTACTAAAAATTTTAGTTTTTTTTTCATACATACATACATATATTTTTTCTAGACCGGTCCCTTGCTTGCATTG
The DNA here is from genome assembly GCA_905220375.1 of Tachina fera. Taxonomy (NCBI): domain Eukaryota; kingdom Metazoa; phylum Arthropoda; class Insecta; order Diptera; family Tachinidae; genus Tachina; species Tachina fera. The sequence goes on along the minus strand of LR999964.1, from coordinate 45,792,584 downwards.
TGGAAACTACATGCAACTCTTTTTGTGGGTCGTTAGAAAACATAATAAAGATTGAAAATTTTGAATATATTTCAGAACACGTTATATGTACATATCTATTATGTGCAGTTCTGTTCGAACTCGGTTCCTACTCTTGAATTTACATTGTTATCAACATTCTTGCCTCCGACTAAGAACACCATACCTATAATTATATTTTATTTAAGTGAAACTATGTACATATATCGCGAGATCCTGTAACAATTTTCGTTGGTACACATATGGGGAACTGTGCCCCATTTATGTAACTTGCGAGAAGTTCTCGCATCGAGAAAAATTAAATAATTATATTGGTTGTCCTATTTGACACAGGGTTACTCACATAAAAATTGTATATAAACTAGTGGCCTGCGTAAGCAGTCTTGAAATGTAAATACGTCATGTTTTTTAAATGTACCCTCGTGGCATGCATTACACTAAGCCAATAATAAATGCTGTCGCAGTGTAAACGAAGCACGATGGTTGTATTGGTGTAGGTGTATATGACTGTTAACAAGCGATGCCGCTGTAGTGAATCTATAATTAGCATAAGCACTGTAACAATGTAAGAATTTTATTTACTCTAAGCTTAATCCATATGACATTGAACTTGAAACTCAATTCATTTTTTTTATTTACCCTAAATACTTTTTTTGTTTATTTTTTTTTTGTTGGTCAGCAGTAATGGACATTAAATTTTCTTGTTTGTATTAAATAATTTGTATCAAAAGAAATTGTAACATGAATACTGTGTGAAGTGAACTGTTGGTTAAACAATTTATAATGTAAATTTTTAATTGAATTTTTTTGTATTGATTTCTTGCTGGGTTTGATAACCAAAAGTTTGTTAAGATTGCAAAATTCCGTGGGAACAGTAAATCTACTATTGATTTGTTGTATTGCCACATTAATGCTGACCCTTAGAATAAGTTAGTATATAATTTGGTGATTTTGTAAATGAAATTCAGAAATAATTGATCAAGCAAAGAAGTAAGATCTTTCTTTTCTCAATCAAAATCGGCACCAGAAGTGCAGAAGCGGCTGCAGAGCTTAGTAAGTCCCAATTTACACGAGGCAATTTTACTTGCGCAAGTCATAAAATTTTCTATTAAACTAGCGCTTAGATAGAGCAACTTTACTTGCGCAAGTCTTTTTCGATTGCTTATACACATAATTGCTTATAAACATACATATACATACAAAGAAATGTCAAATTTGATATAGAGGGAATGATAGCAAAAACAGAATTGCCAGTACGGGCAAGTCTGTACGGCAATTCTGCTGGTTTTTACACTCTTCACTTCTTCCTCTCTTCTTTGTTCGCCAAATTCGTGACTTGCGCAAGTAAAATTGCCTCGTGTAAATTGGGACTAATACTGAAAAATACACACATAATATTAAATACATTATACCGCCAAGAAGTCTTGTTTAAACAAACAATGCAAAGAAGTACTATTGATACATGTATGTTTGTTATTTTGCATATTGTACGTTTGGGTGTGTGTGTAAGATTTAGATGGTAAGCTATTACGCTTGTGTTTAAGGGAGGTTTTTTAACGCAAGCGCACACATCTCATGTAAATGCATGTGTGCGTTTGTATTTGCGCAGAAAAATAAGAGAGCATAAAAAAATTATGTAGGTATGTATGTATGTGCATGCATGAGCTTATTTATTTATTAAACATATTAATGCAAAGTAAATTTGCATAATATGGTGTTGCACAAATATGGGCGGAGTAACGTAGACCATATGCCCAAGATGGTATTAACAGTATTTTAAAATGTTTTGTGACTGACTGTACATGACCTATGCCTTCACATAGGAAGTAGGCAACGTGGTTGTTAAAGAAATTCCACAAAAAACCGCAAGATTATACGGTTATCCGTGGCAGATCAGTCAACCAGTGCGGGCGAGACGAAAAACTCTCGAAGGCCAAACAACACACACAAGCCTGACCGCACTTAAGAAATAATTACGATGACGCGAGAAATGTTCCCCGACCCAGAGCTGCTTAACGACTGATGCATGAGCTTAGTATACGCGTCAATAGGTAGAAAAAAGCACAAACACCACAAATTCTTCAGTCACGAACTATTTTCTTCTTTACTCTTATACCTGCAATAAGTTAAACAAATGTTTTGCCGAACACGTTGTTTATCGTTTGTTTCAGAAGATTTCACTGTAGCAAAGCATTTGAAATTGCCCGCATGTCTTAAAAGTTCTTATGAGACGTCTTTTGCAGGTCTTTAATATAAACAAAAAGTATCAAAAAATACAGTTTTTTCTTACTCACCCTGTGTTTCACAGGATGATGACAATTTTTTCGACTCGAAAAGTTCTCACATTCACTACAGAAACGAGACACAGTGCCCAGGTTTCAAAAGTAACTCGCCTGTGAAATTTTTGAACTGACAAAGTGTGACATCAAAATGGCAGAAACCAGCTTTTAACTCTAACAAACGCTCTTAATTTTAAGTTTTAACAAAAACCTTAAACTAATTTTTCTTATTTTAACAAACATATTAAATGGTAGCATAAATTTCTTGGAACTAAATTTTTTTACACCTTATTCTTTGCTTTACCGTTTATTTTTGGCGCTAACTCAGAACAGGTCAATAACAATAATACGTCAGAGTTATTGAGAATTTCACATATATATTTTTTTCATTCACAATAGCACTTATTGTGTATACATTTTATAAACATTACAGTAACGCCAACTTTTTAAACGCAACACGCCTAAATTTTTTTGAATAAGGGGCTAAATTGAAAAAACGATCGATTTAACCCAATATCCAGTAAAAATTTTCGAAAAACCGCAGTTGTGCAGTTGATAATTTGTAAAATTTTTTTGTCTGAAAATTAAAATAACAAAAATAGTTTATAAAATAATGAAATCAATAAATTTATTGATATATAACATTTCAATTTGATATATTTACATATTTATCCATACTTTTGGATACATCGTTTCATCTAAGAATGTCAAAAATTTATTAATGTATGTACAAATGCATATTTGATATTCATATGTACGAGTATATGTGCACTTACCTTATTTATACAATTGGGCGTGTATTTATGTACCACCGTAGTCGTAATCATTTTGAATACAAATATGTTTGTACATACGTATGTATATTAAAACGATGGTTAAATTTGTGGAGCAAATCACTGAATGTTTAAACATAGTTTAAGTTAATTTTCACAAAAAATTAAAATTGATTTAAATACACTTTCATTTTTTCAGTGGCTAATTAAAGTTAATATCAAATTACGTTGAAAATATGGTAGCACTACAATATTTCCAAATATTATGGAGTGCTTTCCAACGACAGCTGTTTAATATAAATAAGAATGTTGATTTATCAAATTGCAGAAAAATTAAATAGTTAAAAACACATTTTATGATACAAAAAGAGCATCGGAATGCATTTTTCTATTTATATATTTCATGAAAATATGTGTTACATTTGTTGTATATTTCCGAGAATTAAACGAAATTATTTTTAATATGACCTCATGATTTTTATGTACATGCATTCAAAAAACACACACATGCACAAAACAAAAACAAAAAACAAAAACAAAATTTTGTGTTTAAACCAGATTTAAAAAATAAAATAGATATAATCATTGACTGATTTATTTGCCCTTAAAGCACAAAATACATTAAGAGATATAGAAGATTCTAGATTCTTCTTTATGTTGTAACGCTAACTCTGAAGTTATTTTTACTAAATGTAAAATATAGCTATATTGAGCGAAAAGAAAAATAAGTTAAAAGGGTTGCAATATAATTGCAAAAGTGCTAGATTTGCGTGTTTTTGTCTAAATCAAGACCGAAAACGACTAAGTTGGCATCACTGTACACATTTTTTATAAGTGAAAAGTTGAAAAACAGCGCAGTTTGAGAATAAAATATTAACAAATAGTTTATTAATTAAAGCAAAACATAAAAAAATCAAAAGTTTACGTAAATCAATATGGGAGCAGTTTTAGGACTGTGTTCAGCTGCACAGGTAAAAATTTGGCTAACATATGGAAGACAAAGCCAAAAAAAAAATTTCTTTCAATATAAACAAAGCTGTATCAAAATAAAAAAATCGATAACCTTACCCTTTATCTTTGCAAGATTTAACTTAATTAATATGTATTATTTCACCTTAAAATGACTCACAGGTTTTTAAATATATCTTTATATGTTAATTATTCTCTTATATATTTTTCTAGTGCGCTCTTTGCTGTACTGGGACAGCTGCTTCTATGTGTTGCAGTGCTTGCCCTTCATGCAAGAATTCCACTTCATCACGTTTCATGTATGCCTTTATGCTGCTGGTAGGTACCATATTAGGAGCGATAGCTTTATCGCCAGGTCTTCAAGGTACTCTAAAGAAGCTACCATTTTGTATAAACTCCACATCCACGGTCAGCTCAAAAGCCTTGGATTCATTTTCTGGTGGCTCTCTGCAATTTGATTGTAATTATGCATTGGGTTATATGGCAGTTTATCGGATATGCTTTGGTTTGGCTTGCTTCTTTGTTCTGATGGCCTTGATTATGGTGGGTGTAAAGTCATCTCGAGATCCTCGGTCACATATACAAAATGAATTTTGGCCATTGAAATTCTTAATATGCTTTGGAGCCGCTATTGGTGCTATTTTTATACCAGATGGATCATTCGGCCCAGCTATGATGTGGGTAGGACTGATTGGTGGCTTGGCTTTTATCTTGGTTCAATTAATAATCATTGTGGATTTTGCTCATACGATAGCAGAAAATTGGATTGGTAAGTGAACTTTGTAAACTTACAATTGGGTTTTATATTAAAGACTTTATTTATAACGAAAATTTTTGTTTTAAAGAGGTTTATAAAACAGTTTATCATAAAAAAATTTATTTTCTTAGTGCAAACCTTATATCGACAAAACAAGATATTACCTCAGTAGTAAACGATTTAAAAAATGTTTCAGATATTTTGCATAAAAATCGGTTGAGTTAAAGTAATTGAGAAATATAGAATATTGCTTTTGTAATTTTAAAATGTTCATAAGAATCAACTGAGCATAAGTTCTTTAAAAACAATATCAAATTTATTATCCAATTTATAAACTTTCGGTGCACAAATTTTCAAGTGATTGTGTAGCAATTGTTAAAAATTTTTACGTGTGGTATTAGATCGAATATAAAATATTTTTTTAGGCAATAATACAATACAATCAAATCGTATAAAAATTTATATTCTCTTTGCATCTCTAGACAATGCAGAAAATAATCGAGGATATTATTACGCTCTTGTGTTTGTAACGCTTCTAAGTTATGGTCTATCTATAGCTGGAATTTCTCTCCTTTATATATACTTCACCCAGGTAATATTATTTTCAAATTCACGTCAACTAGAATATAATAAATAAATACAATTTTAGAGTTACGAATGCGGCCTCAACAAATTCTTCATATCCATAAATTTGATATTATGTGTACTAATTAGTATTGTGTCCGTTTTACCAGCAGTGCAAGAGCGTTTGCCACAGTCTGGCCTATTGCAAAGTTCTTTGGTAACATTATACACCGTTTATTTGACTTGGTCAGCAGTGGCAAATAATCCTGGTAAAAAAAATTTTTTATGATAAAAAAAAATATCTAATATGCTTAATTTAATTTTATATAGAAAAAATTTGCAACCCCGGAATGTTTGACATGATAGAAGGTAACACCAGTGCTAGCACCGTTTCCCCTCCCATACCCAACTCAAAGGTTACATTTGATACCACTAATATCATCGGTTTAGTTGTATGGTTGTTGTGTATTTTATACAATTGTATTAGTTCGGCTGTTGAAGTTTCTAAAATTAATAATACAGACGAAAGACGAGGTGAGTATGTAAATGTTTATCAAACAAATCATTAAAAGTAGATGCTTAAATACTTACAGCTATTAGTTTGAAAAATCACATTTCATTTGGATTTCATTCGAAAATCAAACAACTCAACTTTTCCATTCATATCACTTAAATTAAGCACATCAAAAACTATTTCCTATTTTCTTTTATATTTTATATTTTAATACTTAAATCCTATTTTATCTTTCTTTTGAAACAATTTATGTAAATAAAATTTATGGCTTTAATGTGGTAAATGACTTCGAACACAAAATATAACAAAACGCAATAAACTAACAAATCAAATGTTTAATAATTAACCATAAAATTACTGAAATCTAATAAAAAATAGTTTTAACAGAAGTTTTATCAGATGCAGAAGCAGGTTCGGGCGAAACGAAAACCAATGGCGATACTGAAACTGAAGGTGTCACGTATTCCTGGTCCATGTTTCATATTGTTTTTGTTTGTGCTTCGCTTTACGTTATGATGACCTTGACCAATTGGTACAAGTAAGTATATTTAATTTGTTTCCCAAATATATATATTATCAAATAATATTTCCAGACCAAATTCGGATATCGAGTTATTTAATGCTAACGCTGCTTCGATGTGGATAAAAATTATATCCAGCTGGTTGGGTATATTACTCTATAGTTGGAGTTTAATAGCTCCAGCTGTTTTAACTAATCGTGAATTTAGTTAAATTATACAGTTTGGCAAAAAGAACTAATTTCGAAGCTTCGAGTACAAAAGGGCTCGTTAGCAATGTTGGTTTAAAATCAAAATATACTTGTATGCACTTATTTTTTTCCAAATTAATACATAATTATTTATAATGACGTATGTATGTAGTGGATTTTAGTCGATTGGATTCAATGATATATAAGGCAAGAACTTAGTTTACTCATAATATTTACTATTTTATAAATAATACTAACATAAATATTCGCAATACTGTACTAACCGCGTTGTATCGCTTCTATATGCAAGAGTTAATGAGTTTAAATATAATTTAAAAACATTTAAGCATATATATTATTCATCTTTTTTCATGGAAAATATCAACAAATATCGTAAAAATTTGGCACATACAACCGATACAACTTGTGATATCCATTATTGCATTAAATAATTAAATGAATGTTTTTCGTCTATGTGAATAAATTAAAGTGATAAATACCCAAAATACAAACAGCAATTGAAATTCTTTATACATCGCAAAAGAGGTTGGTCTACGCAATGAAATCATTTAATAAATAAATTTGCAATATGTGGCTGCTCAAAAATTTGGCGCTGAGATTAAGACCATAACACAACCGTACGTGTGTGTACCTTTCGAAGCCCTTCTTCTTATGTAGGTAATTCAAAGGTTTCTGAAATAAACCGTATGCGCCAAAAAAGCTTAAGCTACATAATTTTCCAACTTAATTTTTTAAGTAAAATCGATTATTTACGATAAATAAATATCGAAGTTAAAAAAATGTCTCGCTTAAGCTTTTTTGCGGTTATGGCTCGATGTAATGTTATTCATTGTATTCTTGTAAATGATTTTTTGGCTTGACTTGTAGAGTTTGGCAAAAGTTATTGGATCGCTCGTTTCATCTGTCTTTATAGCATAATGCAATATATATAAATTTTGATGAAAGTGGTTATTAGCATTATACAGATTTATATTCATAGTTATATTTGCTGATTTCACGTATTATTTATTTGTTTATTTCATCTTTAGTAATTCTAAGTCTTAGGGCGAAAAATATGTATTAAGCTTTCTTTTTAAAGTTGGAAATTACAGCACATTATGAATTACTGAGTGAGATTTGATAATTTTGTATTTTTATTAGTACAATTTTTGCTCTATAGAGGCCATAAGACATATCGTCGTCGGTTGGTTATTGGTTTCTACAGATAAAATGTATTTTGAATATACTGTGCCGCAAACCAATGACCAACTGAAGATATGTAAGTCAATTCGAAATGTAAAAAAGTCGCTTGAGAAATTTACCAATCTGAACTCCTAAACTTCTCTTTACGTGTTATTCATTTTTGATTGTTTAATTCAGACAGTGCTAGTCAAAAAATATTTTATAATAATTCGCCTTCGTTAGAATCGTGCAAAATGAATGTGAAACAGCCATTACTGACTAGACAATTTACAATTGGATGCTGATTAAATAGACGGATAAAAATCCGACTAGCTAAGTTAGTTTATTACTGTAAATCTGGTCACACTTCTAAACTATTGTGAATTGTTACAATCACATGAATATAGTAAACAAAACGCGTGTGAATTAACAATAGCTTAGTTAAACAGCTGGTAAGCAGGGACCTGCGCCGAAGGGATTTCATCGGCGGCGGCTGGCTCATAAGAAATCATCGGCGGCGGCTGAAAATCGGCTGTCAGCCGGCTGACAACTTCAACCACGATGTGATACGAATATAATATAGAATATAGAATACGAACGCAAGTAAAGGCAAAAAACAGTTTTCCCAATATTCTGAAGCCAATATTGTTTTGTGTGATTTTATTACAAATCATATTATGTTATTCAAAATTATTAGGTAAATTCATTAAATTTCTCCAGCTTTCATGATTTCCAATTGTCACCATATTCGTCTTTTTTATTCATTCCTCACACTCACAGTTCTCAACGAAATATCGCAGAAAATGCAGTAGACGTCAATTCACACGTAGAAACACTGCGTTGGGAAACATAAAATATCAAAATATTTTGATATATGAGAATCCAAAAAGTAACAGAAGTTGCAACAACTTTGCTATACAAGATGAAACATTAAGTTTAACATGCCCGTTTCTACCAATGTTCCATCGACTATGACCTGGGGGGCAGGGTGACCGATGACATTTTTTAAAAAGTGGGAAAAATTAGGGGAATCATCAAAAAAAAGGGGCAACATTAAAAAAAACGGTAAAACTACACTAAACTTTTTATTTTTAATGTATACTATACTATGCTATACTAAAAAATGGTGACAAATAGTGGCAAAGCAGTCGAAAAAGTGGAGAAGCAGTCGAAAAAGTGGCAATTTGCCACTTTAGTCGGTCAAACGGTCACGCTGCTGGGTGGAAATCGCGGCACTCGTTATCGAACGAAATCACAAAATATTTCCATATAAACTCTATTGAAATATTTCGTAATTTCCTGTCCTACTTTCAAAAATATGATACATTTTCATATACACATGGCAACACTGTATGCATGTAGCACGACTGAAGGTAACTCTGATTTAAAATAAAACTATTTACACCTATGTATGTATTTTAACAATAAAAGAAATGTTGGAAATATTTCAATGATATAACGTACTAAGCGAAAAGTTTACAAAATTGTATATATATGTACATAAAAAACAACTTTCAGCCGAAAAATATTAAAAAATGATGTCAATCGGCGGCTAATTTTCAGCTGCTTATAAGCCGGAATAAAATCGGCGGCGGCGGCTGGTCAAAAGCATTCGGCGGCGCGGCTTGAGCCGGCTAAGCCGTCTCGGCGCAGGTCTCTGCTGGTAAGTAAATATAGTTAAAATAAGGGTTGCAAATTTTACTATAAAATTAAAAAAAAATATGTGCTTATATGCAAAGAAAGTGTATTAAATAATAAAGCGTAACAGTAATTACTATCATACATTTGCGCCAAATAAAGTGTGTATAAAACAAAAATTGTAAATCTTACTGATTCCTGGAACTGGGGTCGTGCAGGTAAATATTTATACACACATCCATATGCATACATACTTACATATCCATGTAAGTACATATGAATCTTAATTAAATGAATGGTTCCTTGCCTGATGCTACTATCAACAAACTTGTTTGCCATCCAATGTATCAACAATTGTTGATGTGTGCACGACATGATTTCTGTTTTGAACCTTCCATTAATTCTCATGAAGAGACTGAAACACTACTTGCTCTCTGCCAGACTATAGCATTTGCTTACATATGTATGTAGATGAGTATGTGTGTATTAGCTTTTGATTAGATTGCGTTTTCTGTTCATTCATACTTTCTTCATGTTCCCACAAAGCTTTTTCTCAACCCAGTCAGTCGGTCATTAAATTCGTTTGCAGACACCACGGTCTCTTCCCATTTCGGTTAAACATTTTGTTTAATTTGTGTTTGTTCGCCGGTTTACAATAACTAAATTAAACTGAATTTCTCGCCCAACCTAAACATTTTATTGTATTACATTCATTGAAGACAGCATTTTTCTTTTAAATTTCATTCAATCACATTTTTCCCAGTTTTGTGAATTCTGTAGTTGCATTTTCTTTCATTGGTGCATACTTCTGAAACGCGCAACAAGATGTCTTGTTCCATTTACGATTCTGTGGAGAAGGGGCCAGCAATTGAGGTATTTGCCTTAAATCGTGCCTGCCTAGAGGATACTTTTGCCAAGAAAGTTAACTTAGGTGTGGGAGGTAAGTCAATTTTTTCTTTTAAAAGCACATACTTGTAAGTATGTATGTACATATGCATGTAAGTATATATGTACATGCATACATACGTAGGTATATTTTAGATGTTATGATATTTCTTCTGTACCCATTCATATTATATTTTTGTGTCTTTCACCTCATACATATGTACATATGTACATATCGGTTCATTTACTTGAACAACGTCATAACTGAAAAAAACTAGTTTTACAGATAACAAGTTTAATGTTTTCAATTTACAAAATTTTATATTTCTCTCAAGAGTTGAGTATGTATACAAAATATTTACATATGTACATACCTATGGCCGGGTTTACATCTGTGTGCCATGTACCACACAAGCGTTAAAAAGCGTAACCACTAATTACTAATGCAAAACTATTTGTTTCAGATATGTATTTATTAAGTTAAACAGTTTCATACATAACTAATAGACAATTTTATAGAATCCAACATGATTAGAAATATTTTAAATCAATAAATACATGTCTGAATCAAACAATATTTCATTAGTAATTAGTGGTTACGCTTTCTTTTGCACATGACACACACGAAATGCCCGATGTAAACTCAGCCTACGTATGCATACGAAACTTTTACTGTAATGTGAATATCGATATGAGGATTAACTGCCAGTTTATAGAAGACAGTCAAAAACTATCGTCTTCCTTTTTTTATTGATTGTTTGCTATAAACTGACAGTAGTTCTGCATTATTAACTCTAAAATCTAATGTTTTGATTTATGACGTTGTTCAATTAAATGAGCATTATGTATATATTTACATACATATGTATGTACATATCAGTATATACGTCAACTATATGTGACGTAAATTTCATTGGACAACAATTTTATTTAATATACAATTAAAAGTTATTTTTGTGCAAAAATTTTCTCTCGATTTTATTAATAACTCTTGCTGTTTCTGCACTTTTAAATTTTATTTGTAAATAAGCAACAAGTTTAATTTCTCACTTAAAACAATAGCAAAAATTACGTACTTTGTTAATTTGTATGCATTTGCAAAGTGCTTTTTCCAAGTACATACATAAATGCATACTATACCTAGATACTCTATTTTTATTATATGTAAATTTTATTTTAAAATATAACCCACAAAATAAAGGTTATTTAGAGGTCAAATTTCATTATTAGCAGTAGGTATTTGTTTTATAAACTAAAATTACCTTTTAAACAAGCTACTAGCTAGCTAATATCTAGGTAGGTGTTATTTTATTTTTATTTTTAAGTGCATAAGTACTGCAAATCTTCTTTTGAAAGCAAGCGGTGATTAGTTTGCCAACTTTGGATATTTATTCATAAATTAAATTGCTTGTTTATTTGTCTAAAGGCCTCATTAGCCTTTACTTTATGATGCTGTTCTGTTCTGTTGCTAAATTGTAATAGTAACTTTTTATCAGTAATAATTTCTTAATCGGGCTTAAGTTCAGTATTTTCAATTCTTCTTGAATGAAATATTTTTTTTTAATTAATGTGATTTTCTAAATAACAGAAAAAAAATAAGCAAAAATCAGCAAAAATATCGAGTTTCCTTTATTTTAAATCTAATAATTGAAATAAATTCGGGTTTAAACTAAGGATGTAACTATACGCCCTTTTGCCGATCCGATACCGAAACCGATACTCAAAAAGAAATATCGACGATACCGATTCCGATAATGATACGCATATTGAACTTAAGTTAAAATTAACAAAACGTTTTATTATACAAAATTATAGTGTAAGAGATTATTAACATTTAAAATTGATATTTGAATTCATTCTTAACAAAAAACAAATTATTTTTTTTAATACATACATCATTGCATTGAGAGAACTACTATGGTGCAAAGCAAAACAAAAGAAACGTTTAATTTTTCTGTTTAGACTTTATGTTCTACTTTTAATATGTTATTTCTCTTAGTTTTTATGCAAAAAAATTGATGAAAATTTAATTGTTTGTTCAAAACAGCTCTAAGCTTTAAGCTTTAAGAAGTATCGCCGTATCGACAGTAAAATATCGCCGATATCGATATATCGCAAATCAGAAATATCGCCGATATATCGGAATCGGTATTCCTATTCGTTACATCCCTAGTTTAAACCCATAGCCCATATCAGTACAAATATGTAGACAGAAAAATATAAATTTTTTTTTGCTTAAAATTAATTTGTATAAAAATTAACCAAAATTCGTTTCAAAAAATATTTTTTCCACACAAATTTCAAAACGAAAAAATCGTTTGTATGTACAAAATCTACATTTTTGAAATTCTCCGATTGAATAGTGTTCGTATTTCAAGCAATTAAATTTTAATAGGAACATTTCTCAATGAAATTTCTTGTCATAAAATCATAACAACAATAGCCGTCTATTAAATATCAACGAAATATCAATGAAGTATATTACATCTATTTTCTTTTATGGATTCAAAGAATAATTATATTAAATGAATTGATAGCCTAGGCTTCTTTACTATTACATTGTTTACTACATGGTGTTTGTTATAAAAAATAAAGTAAATTTTTATTTTGAAAACATACTATATATGTATAGTGTGAATGTAACTTGAAGATTTTTTTCTACAAAAGTTCAATAAACTTTACAAATAAAAAGATTTACATATATTCATACATACGTACATTGTTGTTCTCTATAAATTATTCATAGTTTTAAAAAAAAGCACATGTTTGTTTCAGTTTACAAACTAAAAAATCATTTAACATAAAAAAATCTCTAAATCTTAATATGAATCTAAAAATATTTAGATCAATAAAAAGTTCATAACTTATAGCAAAGCTTAATAAATAATAATCGCTGTGTATATAAAATTTTTAAATATCTAATTGAATTCGGTTTAATTTATGGGAACTTTGAAATTAATTTTTTTTCCTAAATAATTTTGATATTGTTTTAATTGCTTGCACGCTTCGAAATTGAATTCGTAAAAAAAATTTGATAACTGCGATGCTTTTGATATTTTCATATACACATATAGCCACCGAAAATCTAAAAGGACTTACTAAGGCAACAAAATGCATTGCACACAAAATTTTAGTCGTATTTGTTCTAAAATACCGATTTTATTAGCGAAATTTAAAGCGATGCAACTGCTATTTCATAAACCAAAAATACATACAATTATACGCAACTACAAATTTCCCAAAAGAAAAAAATAATAAATAAAAACAAACTTTGCCTTACTTTTAATCTAAATTTTGGTAAAATTTGCAGCATCCGATAAATTTTTCGAGTCTATAAAATTTATTAAATCTTTAAAATTTGAATCGGGAACTTTTGAAATTATTAAAGAAGCGATTTTTTTTCCAAATTTTTTGTCAGCAATATCTCGAAGTCAAAATGAATTCTAAATAAATAAATAAATAATTCAATACGATCTTTAGCCTATATAAAATATAGTTTTGGCATTTTTTTTCCCGTTTTTGGGGTTTTTTCGGTTTTAAGCATTTTTTTATTGTTTTGGAGTTTTTTGCGTTTATTGGCATTTTTTTAGTTTTGGCACTTTTTTATTTCGTTTTTGGCGATTTTTTTTTGGTCTTTGACTTTTTTTAAATTTGGCGATTTTTTTTTGTTTATTTTTGGCGATTTTTTTAATTTTGGCGATTTTTTTTCATGTAGGTGATTTTCTTTTTTTTGGTTTTAGCGATTTTTTCGGTTTTTGGAGTTTTTTTTCATTTTGGCAATTTTTTTAATTTTGGCGATTTTTTTTATTTTTTCGATTTATTTCATTTAGGCACTTTTTAGTTTTGACACTTTTTTTCTCAGTTTGATTTTTTTTTGGTTTTTGGCGTTTTTTCAATTTGGCGAGTTTTTTTCACATAAACAATTATTTTAGTTTTGGCGCATTTTTCGAGTTTGTATGCGCGTGTTAACGCCCACTTTTTTAACGAAAATTTATAGCCTTGTACTATTGCAACATGTATGCCAAATTTCAATAAAATCACTTAAGTTTAACGCCTTAGATTTCTTTTTTAAATTCTGAGCCTTATGGCACAGCCCCGCAGTCCTAGGTAACATTTTTGGGTTTTCAGATTTTTCTAGTAATTTGCTAATCTATAACTACTCGTTTTTCAAATTTCAGCTCCCTTGCGCAATTTTTAATTTTAATTCTAAGGGGCGTGTTCCCGCCTACTTTTTTTACACCCAAATTTTTGTTTTGCTAGTAGTTACCTTTCCTGTTTAGTTTCCTTGGGAATGGATAATAGGAAATACATAAATAGTACATTTAAATGAGCTGACCCGAAACACATAAAATAGGAGGCTTAAATTGTATGGGCATGTTAACGCCCACTTTTCCCAATAAAAATTTAGAGCTTTGTATTATTGCAACATGTCTGCCAAATTTCAATAAAATCGCTTGAGTTAAACGCTTCAGAAATGTTTTTTTAATGCTGAGCTTTATGGGCGTAGCCCCGCACCCTTGGTAAAATTTTAAGGTTTTCAGAGTTTTTTAGATAAGTACTCACTTAGTTCTACTTGTGTACCAAATTTCAGCTCACTAGCGCAAATTTTAATTTTTATGGGCATAGCCCCGCCACCCTGGTTAAAATTTTCGGGTTTTCAGATTTTTCTAGTTCATTGCTCACCTAGATCTACTCATGTAACAAATTTCAGCTTTCTAGCTATAGCGGAAGTGCTTCATCAATTTGATTAGTGTGTCAGTGGTCCGTGGTCATTGGTCAGTGGTCAGTGGTCAGTGAGTATGTCTTAAAATATGCACTTTTTGCTCATCCATATCTCCGGAACATTTCATTGTAAAACTTTAAACTTCGCATATGAGGTTACATGAGTTTATTCTAATTATGATTTAAATTTTATAATTTTACGATTGCGGGGAACAAAGTTATGAAGGGGGGTAAAAACTGCTCCAATGGCTTCCTGTAAATATACACAATGCGTGCATTGGTCGGAACTTAGCCTGGCGCACTACCGTGCGCCTAGATAATTTATTAAAAATGTGATTTTTTGCCAGTTACGTGATTTTGCATTTCAGCTGACGATATATAACATTGTTCCATAAAAAAATTAAAATTAAAATATTATTGATAATGAAAAGCTCGTGATTCTCATATTTACATACGTCACTTTAATTTCATAAAACAATGTCAATAGGGGTCCATCACATGCGAACGACTTGCCTCATAAACACAATTTTAAATCTGCAAAAATATTATGAATGTATGTACATATAAAATTAATATCAAAAACAATTTACTGTTAATTAAATTTGTACTTTTTCTATTTCTAAAACAACTTTTAACAAAATAAACGGAAACTTTTGAACAAATAACTATTAAGGTTATCAGTTCGTGTATTTATTATCAGTTAAGATTATTTTGAAGTGTCGAAATATTACTTTGCGTTATGTCTAATACATAGCAACAATTTACCAGTGAAATGGAAAATAAAAAAAAAATAATGTGTAATTAAAAAAAAAATAAAAATAATTACCAAAAATAGCTACAAGAAATTTAAAAATAAATAAATTTTAAATATGATATAAAAGGCAGATGTGTCTAAGATTGTCGTGAGTACCTGGCATGCCGGCTTTACCTTACGGTGCTTCAAATATCGGGTGAATTTAACGGTCTGTCAAACGATGTCACCAGCAAACGTTCGATGGACAACTTGTATCGCAAACAACAATAAGATTACAAAATTTGTTGCTTTTTGCCATAGAACTTGTATATCGAACGTTTGCTGGTGACATCATGGGACAGGCTGTAAGAGTTCGCCACCGCCCCTTTAGAGATACCGAAAAAACACAATAAGACTTGCAAGTTACACATACATAGATTATGTCAATAGGATGCAATCAATATTTTAAAATAGTAATCCCTGACTGTGAGGTGCTTCGAGTTATCTAATCTCACGCTGATTAAGAAGCTTACGGCAAAAAAAAAACAATGTTCTGCTTGAATGATAGATGTGTGCATTTTGTATTCCTCTTTCAAATCTTATCAAATGAAAATGTCACATTAATTTAATACTACACACATACATACACTGAAAGAAAAACACTTCGCACCGGGAATTAAACAATACCATTGAACCCCTTTCATTAACACAAAGACAAATTTCATTAATAAAATGAAACATTATATTGATGCAAATTTCATTAATGGAATGAAACCTTTCAATGTTACGAAATAATTTTCATTCGGGTGACATAAAAGAAAATATCAAAGTATCAAACCACAATTGTATTTAATCTATAGTTATGGAAATTATAGTTTTTTTTAGCAACTTTAATGAAATATTTTCGTAACTACAATGAAGAAAACTTCCTGCTGCTGGATAGTAGGCGGTGTGCTAGACTTGTAGTCACAGGTTCGAATCCTGGAGACAAGTCAAAATATTTTTTTAAATATATATATATTTATATATGGGCATTTCCTGGGGTAACGAACGTACGTTCGTACGCTTTTGATGTACAAAAAATATAGAAAACAAAACTTTTGCCAGCATGATTTTGCGATTTGATAGCATTTTGGAAGCTCTATGTTTAGTGCAAAAGATGTATTTCATCGAGTTTAAGTTTTCACATTCATAGTTATAAACATATGGCTACGAACGTACGTACGCAAAATAGAAGCCAACTTTGGCTGACAGTAGTGAAATGTAAAATTCTGCGAAATGGAACAGAATAATGAAAAGTGATTAATATATTTTAAAAGTGTATTAATGTAGGTCTCTATCAAGTATTTACACAATAAAATTTCTCTACTCGTTTTTGTTTAATTCGCTTAATTGCCGGTTGCGAACGTACGGGTGGCGAACGTACGATTTTCCACATGTTTTTTTTATTATTATCACCATGCCTCCTTCCCATTTTCGAACTTTTTTTGTTCTCCTTACACTTTTGTCTTCTAACTTGATTGTTATAGAGAGATTTGGAAGAAAGAGTGCAAACATAACATATTTTTTATATGTAAAATAGTTATATAAAAAAACGTCTGTAGAAGTAGCTTAGAAAGAAAAAATAAAATTTTCCAGCTTCCAGCCCAATTTCCTCAAGTAAAACACCTCAAATATGCTATTAATCCATTCTTTTATATAAACATATACTTTTTTATAATTATAAACAATAAAACACGATGATAATCAACATTTCATTTTTCCATCCTCGTAGATCATTCGGAGCAAATGCCCATATGCATATTTATTTATAAGTTATAATTTGTCAAATAAATTAAATAATTTAAGTTTAACATTTATTATCGCATTAATAATCCCAAATTATTACTTTACTTATTAAGTAAAATATTTTTTTATTAAAAATACATTGAAATTGATTATTGAGGGGTTTAGCTGGATCCTATGCGCATTTCACTGTTGCTAATGCAGATCATCAGGGAACCTTTACCCAAGCTTTCTTAGAACAACTAGAGTTATTATGTTATAAACTTTCATTTAAACAAATGAGAAGCTCAACAAATAATAAAGATGAAACAAGAACTCAATAATCAACATGTTTTTTATTTTCTTACTTTACTACATTGGCTGACTTAAATCAAATAATGTTATATACGTATATATGTATGTATGTATTTAGTGTTTGTCTAAATAATACCTCTTCATCGGTAAGTGCCTTAACTACCACGCGAATAGTTCCAAGTTCAAATATTGGTCGGATAAGACAATTATGTCATAAAATTTTTTTATACATTGGCCACATTAAATTACTTTACAACATTACACCAATGAATTATGTTGTTAACACAATGATGCGATATCATCAAAAAATTATATGTTACGTTTCAGTAATGAAATACTGTCATGATATACATGAAAAATGTTGGTAATTCAATGAAATAGTTCGTTAAAAAAAATGCACGACAAACGTCAGTCACATCACAGCATAAACTAAAAAGTTTGATTGCAATGATTAAATTTTTCGTTTTCTTAGTACAAAACATGTCGTTACATGAATGAAAATATTTCGCTGTATATATGTATGACTGATGAAACAATTTTCCTAATATGAATGAACCGTTGCATTGTGTGAAAAATAATGACAAAATCATAAAAAAATGTAAAAAATCATTGCATGTAAAAAATCATTGCATTTCCGAAGCTTTTTCTCTCAGTGTATATAGTTAATATTCAAATGCACATTAGAAATAAAAAATTATATTTTTATTTCTTCTATTGAAGCCTTTATCATTTTATTTCTTTATTTTTATTGTTGCCTTACATGCTAATATGAGATGGGATCGTGGAAAAATGTTCGCTCATGATAATGCATCCACAGAAAAAAAAAGAATAACGCACACTTATGAACGATCTTGTATTTGGGCTCACGCTGATGCATGCTGTTATGAGTGAAAAAACCCTAATCACACTCACGTTTTCTATTGAAAACATTTGCAAAAATAAATTCGCGAATTTTTCTAACCAAAAGAAAGTGTGAAGCAATTTTGGCTTTTCTGAAGAAATACCCGAAATATTAGATATGAATCGAACCCGCTACTATCCGGCAACTAGCCTGGCATTATAAAATATTTTCATGCAAGAAAACCAAGGAATGCTTCAGAGGTTCATGGCTCAAAACTTTTTCCAAGGAAAAATTTCGTGCCAATAAATTTATGAAGTTTTATGAAAAATATTCATAATGCAAAGTCGGCATTGTTCTTAAAACATTTATGGAAAAATTTTACCCATTGCCTCACTTACGATAGATTTTTTGTACTCACATTTAAATACACGATTATCACAATGGACCCAACTGGGTCTCCGAGTGCAGGTGCGTTTTAGCATAAATGCACGCTTTCATGATTGAAACAGCAATTTACTCACGATCCCACATGACCACGCGTGATCATGCATGAATCACGCAAATCAAATACACACATATGTACATATTTACATATTTAAATGCACTCGTATTTGCATTTTTAAGAGATTTATTGTTATTTAATACGACTTGTGAAACAATTTTATAAAGAAATTTTGCAAAATCTTATCATAAGATATTACTTATCTCATAATTAATCGAATGTGTTGCTAAGGTCTATTAATAAATGTTAACTTGACGACCGATAAACTTTGTTTTATCTACATTAATATGTACATATATTTTTTTAGATTTGCTCAAGCCATTTCAATTAACATTTCTGTTCTCTTAAACAAATGAAATTAATTAGTGCGTTAACAAATTATTAAACCTAATTGTAAAAAAGAGAAATTATACTCTTGACATCACCCGGTCAAAAATACTTGCATAGCAACACTATGTATGTGTGTATATTCTTGCAAAATCAATGCAATATCTATTGTTGTTAAAACTTATTTTAACTTATTATTTATTTATTTTTTAAAACTGCAATTAGAGCTAAAATCATTGAAAATTATTTAAAATTAAAGATGAATACCTTTTTTTTTGAATGTTGTAAGAAAAATTACATGTTTCCATATTTCCAACAAAAAAAAACTGAAATGAATACCTTTAGTAAGAATATCTCCAAATTCACATAAAGAAATAAATTGATTTGGTTGTTATATTTTTACTATAAATAATTTTATTTATAAAAATTTTAAACATTTGTGAAAATGGCTCCACGGAAATACATATCGCTCATTTACTTCAATATTGTCACAACTCAAAAAAAAAAAATAGTTTTGCAGCAAACGCGTTTAAAGTTTTCAATTTACATACATACAACTGAATGGAGACATGAAACAATATTCTTCTCTCACGATGTGGCAGTACAAGCTATTTATATGAAATTTTTACACAAGTTAAAATACGAAATGCCGCATTATTCTGCATTATTAACTCAAAAACGAATTTTTTGATTTATGGCACTATTGAAGTAAATGAGCAATATGTGTACATTAGACTGATCACAGCTTATGCGCTGTCTAAAATATGAGTTTTGCTGGCTATCATAAATTCAGTCTTAATTTTTTAGTAAATTACCTGTTAGTAGAAATAACGGGCATTATGGAAATGAGTCTAAATACCCAATAACTAACTACACAGTGGGGGATTTTGCTAAAGAAATTTTGATGTTTTGTTTGTTATGAAATTTCATACATCATTTGAAGAGGTGTCACAGAGCTTAAGTCTGGAATTTGGGCTATATACATATGTATATTTTTAAAGGGGGTGTATTTTTATACAGACTACAACAATTAACACTAAAATTAAAAAAAAACAAATTAAATTAAAGTAATGTAATTTTGACAACTTGCTGTACCTTGAAAACCGTAAGAGGCAAACTCTTGAAATTTTCAAAAACGGTAAAACTATACAACCCAATTTTATATAATCGCCAAAACGAAAAAAACGCAAAAAAAAATAAAATTCTAAAACTAAAATAAATTTTAAAACTAAAATAAATAAAGCCAAAAAATATCCAAAATAAAAAAATGTCAAACACCGGAAAAACCGCCAAACGGAAAAAAAGGTGCCAAAAAAATCGCCAAAACTGTTGTCCAATTGGTGAAAGAAAGTTACATGGAAAACAAGAACAAAAATGCATAAATAAGCTATATGGTTTAAATGGTTTATAACTTCTTTATTTAAGCGATTATTATATATATTTTTTAATACAGTATGTTATTGGGGATTTTTTTTGCAATTAGCTTTGAAAAATGACATCCTGTAATTGATGTCCATTTTCTGCTTAGCACATACGTGCTCTTTTTAGCATACTTTCCATAACTTTTCCCAAAATTTCTCGGTTGTAATGGTCATGATTTCATTTCGAATGTTGGTTTTTAGTTGAAGTATGTTTCTTGATTTGTTAACGTACACTCTTTCTTTCAAATATCCCCAAAGAAATAATCATAATTAATGCCCCAAGTCTTCTTCACAAAATGTTGAAAAAACAAAGAAAGAATCACAATTAAAAAAGTTATAAAGACTTCAAATCATATAGCTCATACTGCGCCACCCTGTATAGGATAAAGTTCATATAGTCCTACATATTTAGTGTCCGTACGGAATCCTTCGTGCGCGAGTCAAAGTCACACTTTACTGAATTTATTATTTTTTTATTTAATTTTTTTATTTTTAATACCAATTTTGTTCGTACTGAAACATAAAATAAGTTAATTAAAAAATTGTTTTAGCTAGTTACTTTTATATGGCAAAATCAAGCTTAAATTTTCCAGCTCTAAAACCGTCTGCTCGATTTTGCTGATTTTCAATATCAATCAAATTTGGACCATTTCTGACACACCAGTCCAGAAGACCGAAGTGTCTAGCTTTTCTGTGAGCTTCGGAAAATCGATTTCACATACATCAGACGGACATGTCTTATTCGTCTTTCCTATTCATAAGAATCCAGAATATACATATATACTTTATGGGTCTCATATGAATATTGTGCAAATTAGACACGGAATGGCGGACGTATATATACCCTTTACCACCTTTTTGTAAATGGTATAATAACGTTATTAGTTGCAAAATCTTCTTCAAAAAGCTCTGTTCAAATTACAATCTTCTTCATATTGTCAAATTAATGTTCATACACCGAAAGAATTTTGCTTCATAAGTCCAATGAAATAATTTCATTAAAATTTTTCACAAATCTAATGATAATTTCACAAATTCAATGAAAATTTCATGAATATTGTGAAAGAATTTCATTAGAATTGCTTCCTTGGTATTCTGGTTTCGTAAGAATATTTTATTGGATTTATGACAACAATATTATTTATTATTATTTCATTCTTTTCATGAAATTATTTTATTGTTTCGATGAAGTTATAGCACTGCATTAATTACACTGTTAAATAAATTTAATGAAGTTTTCAATAAAATAATTTTAACGAAATTGGTTTCATTAATCCAACGAAGCGTGACGTTGGTTGAATTTTAATGAATTTTTCATTAGATTAATGTCGAAATTCATAGAATTTCTGCCGAAAATTCTTTCAGTGTAGTTCTTGTGCGGGACTATATTTTACGGTGATAAAAATAAACACATGCTTAATTCACAAAACCTCTTGTATCTCTGTATCGATTGTATTATCATATTAAATACAAGAATGTAACATTTGTTGTATGAAATTTTCATATAAAAAAGAAATACACAATTACAAGTTTATTTCAAATGTTTTTAAAATGTTGTATTCAGAGAGAGAGACTCTCTGAGAGAATTTGTTCGTAGCTTGTTCTTCTTTTTTCATTAAAAATACAAAATTGTTAGATATGACGATTTTGCGTCATTTTGACGTTTTATTATAACAAATATACCAAAATGATTGACGATTTCGTTTCAAATATTCCTCATATTTAAACGATTTGTTGAAATAAGTATTTAGTAACATGCCAACAAGTCCTTACAGAAAAGAGATTTGGTTTTGATAACACAAATATCAAAAAAAATTTAATATAATTTCAGCAGCCGTTATTTTAAATATGGACTCTAAAATTCTTCCTTTACTAAAAACTTTTCCAAATCTTTTGTACAAAGGAAAATATTAAGACATTCAAAATTAAATAAGAGATCTTAGATTTTTTAAACTTTCAAGATAATGACATTTATATTTAAGTATATTGTGGAAAAAAGTTAAAACAATTGATTTAACAAACAATAAATTTCTTTTCCATAACTTATGTTTTTTACTTTTTTTACTTTACCGGCTACTGTTGAAAGAATATTTAGAATTTTTACTTAAGCCAAGATCTGAAATTTACTGGAAACAGAAACCCTTGAAATCATTATGTTTTTAAAAGATTATTTGAAGTGTAAATCTTCGGAGTGCTATAATATTGACATTAAGGCAAATTTTATAAAAAACACAATTCTAAAATGTATGTATAGTTTTATTTTGAAACTAGTTTTATTTAGAAATTGTTACACGCTATTATATATTCTGAATTTTATGCTTTAATTTCGCCTTATAGTTCTTCCCCCTTATGCAAAAAAATTTGTAAACTTAAAGTTGGTTTAACATACGAATTTTGCATGGCAAAACCGGTTTTAACGCATGCTTTAACAATCGTTTTTGCATAAGAGCATTTATCTTTGACTATAAAGTCGATGAATTGTGTCTTGCTACATAAAATATTGTTTTATTTCTAATATGATGATCAGTTGTTTAATAAAACGGATAATTCTTGTGTGACGATTTTGACGAATTATTAAAAATAAATTTTACGATTTTTAGAAAAAATTACCTAACAACACTGTTCACAATTAAAAAACAAAGAGTGTATTTGATACACAAATACACGATAAAGATTGTTGTAAATTAAGTAATTATTTTTCATATTTTATTGCAGTTCCTTATCAATGAATGTATAATTTTTTCTTCAAATTATACACTTTTCTTCGTTAGAAGATTTTATCTTCACGCAATTACAATATTAATCAGCTAATATATAAGCATTACCTTTATTAATTTCTTATCTAATTATACCATGTTATTGCTTGTTTTTGCAGCGTATCGTACAAGTGAAGGAAAGCCCTGGGTATTGCCAGTGGTTCGCAAAACAGAGATTAAAATTGCCAGCGATGAATCGATTAACCACGAGTATTTGCCAGTATTAGGTAAGTGTACTTATGTATAAACATACATACATACTACATCATTGATCATTTAATTTAGTTATTAATAATAGCGATAAGATATATATTGTATTTTGTAATTGATTTTGAGCGAGCAAGTATGTACATACATATGTATATACATAGATATCGTCGGCTTAGAATGATATCCAACTTCAAGATAAATTTGCAGGAGATGAAAAATTCTGTTAACATTTTTTATACATAACATAATAAAGTAGACTAACACATTTAGTTTTTTCGACATATAAGAGTTTCAAAATAAAATAAATATTTCTCTTTCGAATGCTATTAAAATGTCATATGTAAGAAAAACTGGGCTTAGCAGGTTTACACACTAAACCGACTGTATACACAAATAAATTTCAGTGTGTTTTTCTCTGCTTATATGCAAGATGTTTTTTAGGGTAGATACAGACATATGTACCAGAAATCAACAATGAGTATTGAAATATTGAGTAGAGTTGAATCATGACTTATAATTTCTTGTACTTATGCGCACTCATACCTATTGCCATATTGTCTATGAATCAAATACACTCGAAAGTTTGAACTGCTCATGAACCCATACTAAGCAACATTTACGATGTTGTTGATTGATTTCGACTCTCCTTAAGTCAATGTCTATGTACGATGCAAAATAAGTATGATTCGCAATGCGAACTTCGCATACGAACATTAAAGTTCTCTTTATGAGGTTATGTGTTTGCTCTGTTTTTTTTCTTTTCTATTTATTGTTTTGTTGTATTGTATTAATTCAAAAACACCGCTTTTAAATATGCATATGTATATGGATGAGTTGAGTGAGCTGAATCAATGTAAGTAGTATACGTATTTTTCTGAAATTAAACTGGGTTGATTTATGAGTGTGAGTGTGATATGAATATTAACGCCGACGTCGCAATTATATTTATTGCAATCTATACTGATAAATCAATCTTATTTTGAGTGTGCGTAAAGCAGAGTAGTTGAGTTTAAACAATGTTTAAGTATTTATATTTAAAATGTCATGAGCCAGTATGAGTAGCGGAAAAACGATTCATTGCAGATCACTGATATGTACATAGATCTATGAGTTTAGTAAAATTTTTTTTATTAATAAAATAATTAAGTACGAGTAATAAGTTAAAATTTGTTATCAGTTAATTTCGTTTCTTTGTTTTTGTTAGGAAGGGAATACAGAAAACAAAAACGAAAACTATGATTCAGTATTTATTAAAATATAATTTTTGCTATTTAACAGGCACTGAAGCATTTACAAAAGCTGCAACTGGATTGTTATTGGGAGAAGATTCGCCAGCATTAAAGGAAAATAGAGTATGTACATACTTAGTAACCACACATGGATAAAATCATTTTATAACGTTTCCTTCATTTTAGGGCTTTGGCATACAAACCTTATCAGGAACAGGTGCCTTGCGTATTGGCGCTGCATTTTTGCGTCACCATTTAGATCGCAAAGTGTTTTATTACTCCGATCCCACTTGGGAGAATCATCATAAAGTTTTTATGGATGCTGGCTTTGAACAGCCCAAAACATATCGCTACTGGGATCAAACAAAACGGGTTCTACACATTGAAGGCCTTTTAGCTGATTTGGAAAATGCTCCAGAGGGCGCTGTTATTATTTTGCACGCCTGTGCTCACAATCCCACTGGTTCGGATCCTACACAAGAACAATGGATACAAATTGCTGATCTTATGGAGCGTAAAAAATTGTTTCCCTTCTTTGATTCAGCCTATCAAGGTTTTGCCAGTGGTGATCCCGATCATGATGCCTGGGCTGTGAGATATTTTGTGAAACGTGGTTTTGAATTGTTTTGTTCGCAATCCTTTGCCAAGAATTTCGGTCTCTATTGTGAACGTGTGGGCAATTTAACTATTGTCTCAAAGAGTTCAGCTGTAAAAGAGGCAGTACAATCGCAATTTACTTGGATTGTTCGTGGCATGTACTCAAATCCACCTGCATACGGAAGTCGTATTGTTTCTACAATTCTAAATGATGCCAGTTTAAGAAAAGAGTGGTAAGTCTATCTTATTTCTTTATTTATATACAATATACATAAGTGGATGAGTCCCAGAAATCAATTTGGTAGGTATCAAAGAGAAGACAAGAAAATATTTTTACACTCCAAAAAAATTATAATTATTAATTATATTATTAAAATTATAATTATTTGTCTTAGCAACTCGTTAGCATAAAGCTCATGCTTCGAGTGTTTGGGCTTCATACAACTTTAAATGCGTATAGTTAAAAATAAAAAGAATACGCAAACATAAACTGAATACGTATCAGAGAACTGTATGAGGTGATTCATTTTCACTCTCCACTCACTTTTACAATGCTTTTGTTTTGTTCTTTAACATCAATGTGTACTAATGATAGTGCTTGCAGAGTTACCTCTCTAACAATTGACTGTCATTAGCTCACTATCTTTTTTAAGTGCTGTTAGTAAAAATAAATAAAAAATTCTTACTGTTGTTTGAATGTTTTGTATAGCAATCAAATAACTCACAAAAGCATGTTGATTAGATGAATTCTTAAGTTAATAGAACATGGTGTATTAATTAATAGTTTTTCTCGTATTAAAACAATTTAAAAAATAAATCGAGCCTAGCTATTTTATTTTATAATAGGTCTGTTCATTTACTTTCCTAGCAGAAACTAGCAACGAGAGAGAGTAAGGCAGAAATTTACAAAATTACTCTCCCAAATCAAAACCATGGATGGAAATAATTATACATTTGTAATTTTCCTGATGTATTTTGTTTGATAATATTTTAAATTTTAATTTTTTAAGAAATTGATATTTAATATGTAATTCTTTACACAGTTTCATGTATATTTACCATTTTTATGAATTTTTCATACTTTTTTAATTGTATTCCATTAACAAATAAGGGAATTCGACTTTCTATCTCTGATCACACATGAGAAACAAATAAGAAAAATTATTTGCCATTAAAATTGAATTTATGTGGCTTAATTGAAAAAAAACAATAAATTAAGAAAACGTCCTTTCTTTTTTCATACGTGTACATATTTTTTTAACAAAGAAATGCACATTTTTTCAGTTTTCCTTTTTCAAATATTTTTTAAATAATTTATTTGACAACAAAACACACAACAGGTGGTTGGATAATTCTTGCAAGTAAAAATTTTACTAGTAATAATTTGTAGGAATTTGCTTGTCTCTCAATTTTTTTCTCTCTTTTGAAGCTCTCTCCTTGCAAACTTTTTAAGTTAATGAACACTTTCCAGTAACAGTTGTTACAAATTCGTAATAATTTTCAGTAAATGAACAAATCTATTATTATATAAAATTATATTTGTCAGAAGGAGTTAAGAGAAGTCTTCAAAACAATCATACTGATTCATTGCTTTAGTGAATCATATGAATGAATAGAAATTGCAAACAGTGGCATGCATTTATTAGCAACAACCTCATTTATATGAGTCATACAATATCATCTTTAATTTTTTTTAATGTTAAATGCTAGCTAAATATTAATTTTAGAAAAAGCAAAATTATTCCGTTTGATTCGTAATCATGCAGATCTCTGATACGTATATAAAGGGAGGGCAAATTTAAGGTTGGGAAGTAATTTGGCTTAAAAACACATTTTTTTTTGACAAATTCATTCATTTAATTATTGATACCAATGTAAAGTAGAAATACAGGAATTAATAATGAAATATGATGTCGGGCAAACATCCACCTCTAGCTCGTTGTCAGACGTAAAATTTTGCAACACGAAGCTCGCTTGTCCCGTCAATGCTGCGCCGAATTTCACTTTTCAGAGCGTCAGTTGCTTCTGTTTTGTTCACGTAAATCCGGTCTTTCAAATGGTCCAAGAGAAAATAATCCAGCGGCGTTAAATCACAAAAATTAGGCGGCCAATGGTTTGGTAGCGCAGAGAATTCAAGGGGTGACGGCGTTTCCCTGCTTATTTTCGAAAAAATACGGGCAAAATATGTTTGCAATTGCAGTATATAGCTATTGCTTTTTATACATTTAGAAAGCAATTTTTTCTCTCCCTTAAATAATTCAGATAACGCTGCGAATTCAACACCAACCAGCTGTTATCACTATTTCGCTTAACTCAGAACTGGGAATTCTGGTTCATATTCTGTGATCATTATACAGCAAGTATAATTCCTAACCTCAAATTTGCCAATTCTTTATAAATATAAACAACCAAAGACTATGATCATACACATTCCTTAAATTACGCAGCAAAAATTATTATTATGTAGTAAAATTTATACACTGTATCAGCTACAGTGATACACATAAGTATAAAAACACCCTGCGTATTTATGCGACTACAGATGAGCAGCAGATGAAGCAGTATTTTATTTGCACACAATTAAAGCAACAGAGCTGCTAAATAGTATAATGCCAAAAAGTCAACAAATTGCATCACAGGGATGGAAAGTGCGATTTAATTTTTAACTCGTCGAACCAGAATAGTTTTGCTACACCGGCCATTTGAAAAAAAAATGAGTTGGGTATGAAATATACTATATATATTGAATACCCTCTTTATGAATAAAAAACGCGTTTCACGATATTTATTATGGTTTCTGAGATATTAAGCATTAATTTCGCTCAATATCCACTATTTTTAGGTTTAATAAGTATTGTTTTGCTATAAACGCCACTGTTTGGCGATTGAGTCAAATTCTTCATACAAAAGTGTACAAAGTAAAGTTAACTCTTGTTTTGCTTCATTTCTATAAGAAATCAATAACAAGAAAATAAGGTGCCGTAAGAAAAATTCAACGGCGACTCTTAAGCAAAAACATCATCACTCAGACGCAGCCGCCGATCAAATGTTATAACATAGACTTATTAAAGACTAATATAAAATAAAAGAAACCGTAATTAGGCATGTTTGAGTATAACAGAAATCATTTAATTTCATTCTTAATATTAAATACAGTTAAATTACTTGTTTTTCTTGTGTAAGTGTGTAAGCGGATCTATAGTTAAAAATATTACGGTGGTGGCCTCTCGGTCGACGTTAGACGATCGACTTATTTCTCTGTACAAGAAAAAAATAAAAAACAACACCAATTATTAATTTATTTTTATTTTTTTAAAGAGAAGTAACACTCAGGCAATGAATGCCTACTAATACTACTTATAGGTGTTACCTTATTTAGGAAAGGGATAGTGATAGAGAAGACAGGTGGTGAAGGAAGATATACAGGAAAGCTTCTTTTTCTTTTACAACTCTACGTTCTGCACGTTATAATGCAGAGTTGCAGCTCCTCTGGTTTCATTGAGGCGCATTAAATTATTTTACTTCGCCGATGATTCTGCTACACAATACCGACGAAGGAGGGCGCTGTGATGTTACATTAGGATTAGTATCTGCCGAAGTCGGTATAGTTCAGTGACCAGTGACTATGCCTTAATCACTTAAACTTTCCTACAACAACTAATACAAAGCGACACTAATGCATATCAGAAAAATTCGTGGTGTTATTATTTAATGACTGTCGGATACAGGGATTGAACCCAGGATCTTCGATTTTGTAGTCAATGTGCTAACTACTTCAATTCATAGCTGTGACATAGCAGTTAAAAGCACAAAAAGCTACTTTTTTAAAATTAATTAAGAAAAGTGGCGTATGTGGCACAAAACGTATTTTTACTTTTACAATAAAATAATATTAACTTTAAACTTCATTGATGTAAGTTCACAAAAATTTACGATTTCCTGCAAAACATGTGTCGGAAGCAGTGGTGCAAATACAAAAGAAATCCATCGGGGTATATTTTGAGAAAATTTCATGTAAACCTTCTTAGTCGATTTTCTCCACTTCAGCTTTGTGGCATATGGGATAAACAAACCTATTCTGAGGCGACGAACTAAATATTTACCAGAAATACATTATCACTTTACAAATTAAAATATGAGTTCATTAACGATGTTTGTTGGCAAATCTTACGAAAAAAATTCAGGAATATAAGTAGGTTTATATTTATTATACATTTTACCAGTAAAAAACTTTCCACTCACTTTGCGTGCTGGTAATGACTCGAGCTCATCTTTAAAAAGAGGTGGACGAAATGCATCCTAAAATTTAGTTTTGTATTTTATATACATACTTTGTTCTATCCAGACGGTTCCTACGAAACTTAGCACATGTATAGGGCTATTGAAATGTTATAAATTCGAGATAAAAAAGCAGTATGTGATGTAAATATCATCGGCACTATCAGATTTTATTTTAAACTATTTTAAAAAGTTTAGTGAATTTTAAACAAACAAGTGAAAATAGAAACAGAAACAAACAGAAGAAAAACTCAACACAACTTTACTCATTAAAAAGCTAAAAATAATTTAGTTTCAGTTAAATAAAACATTGTTACATGTGATCATTGTATGTATTTTCATTTTCATGCTCATTGTGTGTATTTTGATTTTTATTTCAATCAACTACTTAATCATTTTAAAATTATACTAATTACAGGATGGAATGTATTAAAACTATGTCTAGTCGTATTATCAAAATGCGTACTGCATTAAGACAACGTTTGGAGGAGCTTGAAACGCCCGGCACTTGGGATCATATTACTCAACAAATTGGCATGTTCTCGTATACGGGCTTAAATGGTTTGTACAGGCAACTGACGCCTCTTAAATGCTTTCGCATGTCAAGAACTAATTAATTGCTATTTGTTTTAATGTGTCTTTCTTGCTTTCTTTCTGTCTTGTTGTTTAGAAAAACAAGTGCTTATGTTGATTGATGAGTACCATATTTATCTACTGAAGTCAGGACGTATTAATATGTGTGGTTTAAATGAAAACAATGTTAATTATGTGGCCGAAGCCATACATGCTGCCGTTGTACGTATTGGTAGTCAACTTTAAATTTAAAGTTAAAACTATTTTCTTAAATTAAGTTCGCTAGCACCACAAAAGCCTAAATATACAGCGCACATACGATAGCAAAAGGTTTCATTTATTTATGTAATATACATCTAATATATGTATTAGTTATAGTATCAAACAAAGCAAGCAATGATTATAAAAAAAAACTATGAAATAAAACTTCAAATCGAAACCCACTGAGCCTCAACAAAGAACTTACTTGAAACAAACTGAAAATCTTAAGTAACTACAGAATTTATAATTAATTTAACTAATATACATACAAAGAAGATGGCCAAAATTTAATAAAATACAACTTTAAATAATCAACAAAAAAAATAAAAGAAATAGTATATTTTGTATTATTCAGAGGAACATTTCTATATGAACCAAAACCAAAACCGCAACAGCAATTTTTATAATAAAAACAAATATATAAATTAAATTAAAAAAAAAATCAAATTAATTTCATAATATTGATAAAAATATTTACATAATTGATATTAAAAAAAATTAAACAAAGCCAAATGTATGA
Organism: Tachina fera; assembly: GCA_905220375.1. Classification (NCBI taxonomy): domain Eukaryota; kingdom Metazoa; phylum Arthropoda; class Insecta; order Diptera; family Tachinidae; genus Tachina; species Tachina fera. Next base: position 45,761,247 of record LR999964.1, on the reverse strand, counting down.
AACTGATAACAAATTTAACATGCATAATTCTTTTTTATAATTAATAAAGACAAACACACTCGCTTGCTGTTGTTATTGTTGTAGCATTTATTTATTTACTAATATCCATTATTACATTGATTTAGTAAAACAAAACAAAAACACCACAAAATTTATAATGATATTGTAGTAATAAAATTAAATAAAAAAATCAAATGTTTGCTATTATTATTATTTTCAATAAAAGACAATAATTATACACATAAATATTAATTTATTAATTGATTTTAAATGAAACTTTTAATGAAATTTAAAAGCTTACTGCGAGGAAAAATAATTAACATTTCGTGTGCCATAAATCATGGTAGATTTTAAATATTTGTTTAGTAAGATAAATATTTTTCAATTATATTTGTATGTACATTGGGACATTTTTCATATAGAAAAATTTATGTACTGAAATAAATGCTGCTAAATCTTAGTTATTATTCTTCCTCCCACGTACGTACTCCCTGCCTTCAATTTTTTCCCGAGCTACCTTAGATTTATCCATAATATTTGCTTTCCCATTTTCATCCTTAAAGTTAATGTCTTGAAATAAGGCAGGCAGTAGCCAAACAAGAAGCAGTTCACGAAGAGAAAATAAGTTTTTATGTCGAGAGGCGCCATATAGGGTTAGATTTTAGACCCATGGTTTGTTTCTTCTCTAAATTTTCTTAGACTTCGTTTATACATGATTTTTTATTTTTTTTTCATCCATACAAATCGACCCGACCAAATGTACATATGTACATAAAATAATCGCATTGGTTCTTATATTTGAAATATGTAATTGAAGCCTTTGATCTTTTGTATAGACATTTAGGTCCATCAGGTGCAAAAAGATTAATTTTTGATTCATCTATTCAAACTACCTACTCTCTTCTAATCATCGAAGGACCAACTCTCTTGTTTTTTTTCCAATGCCAATTGCAGCGTCTTGTGTCTTTCAGTCAAGTGTGGTTTCTTTACTAGTGTTGTCAATTACACTAATAGACACTGAAAAATAAACTCACTTTATATCTTACCTACATCATTAAAATTTTTACATGACGTCACAATTAGTAGTAATGTGCAATTTTTTATTCTTACCCAGCAAAAAATAAAATAAGTACTTCTTTAGAAAGCACTTCTTAATTTTAATTACTTCCAAAATAGGTTATGCATTTTATTCTGCTTTAAAGAAGTTATTTTTGATCACATATCTAAAGTAATGATAAATCACCTATTTTACTATTATTATCCTCTAAAATAAAAACCCAATAAAAACGTGATGAAAGAAAGAGTAGAAAAAGCACCACAACTACTGATATGATCCACTTCAAAATTCAGCAAGCACGTAAGCTAATAAAATTGACTGATTGATTTAAATGCTTAAAAGTACAAATTGTTCAACTTCAAAAACGAACAGAAAATAGAATAGGTTTCCTTTCTTATTTCTTGTGAGATAATTATTTTAATTAGTAGAATACTTTCAGGAATTAAATGGCTTTCCAAGTGGGATAAAAAACAAGTGAATAAGTCCCACTTCCTAAAACGTATTTAAGTGCTTTGGAAAAGTGGTTAATAACCACATCCTAAATATAAAATATATTGGATTTACTTCACCAAAAAAAAATTTCAACTTATTTTAGAGTTTTTATAGCAAATAAAAAGTAAATCTAATGCGCTCACGGGTTAGCAAAACCAGACCACTTCGCTCCAATGACACGCTAAATGCACTACTTTTTGCTCGGAATTTGAGACCTACAACTTCTATACCCTCTCAGATAAAAAATAAAGTCGGTAAAAGATTACGATGTTTTAGGAATTTTTGCTTGTTTTTTTTTTGTTAAGCAACGTTTATATGCATTTCGTTCTTGCTTATGAAACTCATGAGCAGATTTAAATTGTAAAAAGATTTTAGAAAATAAAAATAGATGCCAAATCTAATAAAGATGCTTGTTTTGAAAAGAGTTTTGTCGGAGGCTTTTAAACTTATTATGTTTGTATATTTTGATTCTTGATCACTCCTATCGTGAGTATTTTTTTCCTCGAAATATTTCCCATTTTCACCAAATTGCAATCGTGAAAAATTTTTCCCTAGAAATATTTTTACCTTTTTTTTTGTTCCCCTTATCATGAATAACACAGTGTGACAAAAAAAAAAAATACCTCCGAAGTGTTACTATTTTTCTTGTAGGTATTGTCGAGTTTGATCATTGGTTTGGGTTTCATCATTGGTTTGAGTCAAAAACGACCGACTGAATGATCAAAGTTTATTTTTGACACAAATGGATGAACAAAAATAATTAATGTCCCAATTCAGAAAGAAGATTTAGGACGTTTTTGTTTGAAAATACTTTTGAGTTCTTGTGTTTGAAGTCACTAAATTATATTCTTCAAAAATGGTTGTTGTCTCTGATCATGAAAAATAAAAATATTATTGCCATTTTTTTAAAACATAAAATTTAAATTAAATTATTATACAATAGTTTTAAAAAAATATGAAAAAATGTGTGTTGGATATAATGTTTGGAACAAAATCATAAAGCAAATACTCGAACCTTCTAGCATAGACCATAAATAATAATTTTTTTAAAGAATCACAACTGCGGCATTGTTTCGTCCATAAGCAAGACGATACAATCGTCGAACAGAATTAGGGAATAAGTTACATGTGTTTGTGTTGGACTTGTATCGAACTCATTCATTCAATGATCAAACCCATTTAAATTACATGGGTTTGATCATCGGTTTGTGGCAAAAATTAACTAGTGAACGAGATCGCCCCAAATCTAGTTTGTGCCAACAACGACCGACTGAATGAGTTCGACCCAAGTCTAATGTTCGCCTATCAGTTTGATAAAAAGTTCGTTTACAGCTAAAAAATCTTAAGCTCCATACAATTATGTTGTATGTGTGTATGTATGTAAGTCTCGAAATGTGTTATAATAATACATGTTCGAGTATTAAATAATTTTATTCACATTCATTTTAAATACCACAGCAGAAAGTGTTGGTAGTTTTATGTTAATCAATTAGACCGTGTTCATCAAGCCATACATACATACATAAATTAAATAAATGTATTTAATTGTGATTAAATCAATAAGTTAATTAATATGTTTACAATCAAAAAATGTGGCGATTAAGCAGATTTATTTTTAATTAATGGCAAAAGCACAATATGCTATTTTCGCACAAATTAACGAGTCATTGCCAGAAAATTAAAGCAATAAAATAAAACAATATTAATTATGCAATTTCTTGTTTTAATTAATATCGCCATTCAAAGTCCGATCTCAACATGTAAGATATCGTTTTCATGGCTTAATAATTTTTCCCATTGATGATTTTTTAATTTAATGAAACTTATGATATCTCGCATCCTTCCCATCCATTGTTGTATTTTTCATAATTAGAAAATAAGTCATTCTAAAAGTTTGTAAGCTTTTTATACATATATTGTCACCGAAGGCATGATAATTTTCTTTTTAATCGTACGATTACCAAATTAAAATGGGAATACAAGTTTTGATTTATCAAACGGAAATTTGTTTCTAAAAACAACCTGATGAATGTTTTGTATGCATGTATAAATGTGGAAAATGATGTTATCATTTAGCTCATTAAACAGTAATTATATGCTTATAATCAATTGAGTCTATTAAATAAATTTGCCTGTCATCCATGAAAAAGACGAGCAAACTAATATGTTCAAACTCATGTTCATAAGCGATGTCATGCATGTGCTTTCGTAGTTCATCATTTTAGCTAATCATTGCCATCAACTGCTGTTGGCCCTTATTGTTTAGCATTTTTCTTTGCTGCTGTCAATTGTGATCTTAGATCCATTAATCATCACAAAAGTTAAAAACGTTGGATTTCATACAGGGTGTTCCAATAAAACGTTTCATATTGGTTAGGCCGTCCTTTTAACAGTTATCATGACAAGTAAAAACAACGACATTAATAATAAAAATGGAACGATATACACTTCAAGAGCAGATTAGACTTGGGTCGAACTCATTCATTAGAACGTTTTGCACATTAAAAAAATTATCAAACCCATGTTACTTAAATGAGTTTGATCATAGATTTGTGTGAAAAAATTAGCTGCTGAATGCGTTCTATCTAAGTCTAATGAGTTCGATCCAAGTCTGGTTTTGACACAAACCAATCAAAAATAGGTATTGACTTGTATCGAACTCTTTCAGTAGATTGTTTTTGACACAAACCAATGATCAAACCCATGTAATCAATTAGATTAATGGGGTTTGAAAAAGTTTTGATTCGAACGCTCTCAAACTAGTTCAAAAAGAGCTGTTAAACACAAGTCTGTTATACACCGAGTTGTGTCCAACCGCTCTTTTTAAACTAGTTCGTTCGCGTTCGAATCAAAAGATGTTTCAAACCTATTTAGTTTACATTTAAAGTTGTGTGCAGCAGCTCTTTTTGAACTAGTTCGTTCTGTTGAACACTACGCCGCCTAGACTTGTGTCCAACAGCTCTTTTTGAACTAGTTTGAGAGCGTTCGAATCAAAAGTTTTTTCAAACCCATGTAATTTACATTGATATTTTTGACCGGACTTGTGTCCAACTGAACGAACTAGTTCAAAAAGAATTGTTGGACCCAAGTCTAACGCCGCCAAATAGACTTGGGTCAAACTCATTCAGTCGGTCGTTTTTGACACAGTTCGATGCCAGTCTACCGGCCAATAGAGTTGTGTCCAATAGACTTGTATCGAACTCTTTCAGTAGCTCGTTTTTGACACAAAACAATGATCAAACCCATTTAAATCACATGGGTTTGATCATTGGTTTGTGCCAAAAACGAGCTACTGAAAGAGTTTGATACAAGAATAGTGTCCAACAGCTCTTTTTGAACCAATTTGAGAGCGTTCGAATCAAGTTATTTTAAACCCATTTAATTTACATTGATGTTTTTTTGATCGGACTTGTGTCTAACAGAAGGAACTAGTTCAAAAAGAGCTGTTGGACACAACTATACCGTTCAAAAACGTCAATGTAAATTAAATGGGAATGAAACAACTGTTGCTTCAAACGCTCTCGCACTAGTTCAAAAGGAACTGTTGGACACATCTGTATCTCTACATTGACGTTTTTGACCGGAATTGTGACCAACAGCTCGTTTTAGTTCAAACTATCTGTTGGACACAACTCTAGAAACAAACGTATGATCTATACTTGCATCGAACTCTTTCAGTAGCTCGTTTTTGATCAAACCCATGTAATTTAAATGAAATGATTGAAAGTCACATTAAAAGTGGTGAGAATCTGGCGGTCACAGTTTGCAAAACTTGAGCATTTTTAATCATCGTGAAACACTTTTTTGGCCAGAAATTATGAAATTGTGGGAAAAATTTTACCTGTTGGGACAAGTTATTGATTGAAAGAATTAAAATCGTGCACATCAAGTAAGAGCAACTGAGAACATTGCCGCTGATCTGGTGGGGACGTTGGATCTTATTTTTTCGAAAATAAGCCTGGGTAAACTGTTACTGTGAATGGATTGTACTATCGAACATGAATTAATGAATTTATATGGCCGGAAAATATTGAAGTGGACAAGGTTTTTTTAATAATAATAGCTCGCAATCGTTGCCAGACCTCAAAGATGGAATTTGTGCGACAAATTGGTTATACCAAATTCTTAAACAGAACATAGTCCTGCAAGCGTAGCCGTGTCGGCCATTTGGCTGTTATTGTTTTCCATTATTAATGGCAAACCCTCCTTTTTACAATTTAATAAACATCCGATGATTTCACTCAAAAATACATATAATTCTGACAGCTCTTATTGAAACACCCTTTAGTCCTTTTTCTGTATTCTTTAGTTTTTACTTTCGTATTTGGTTAAAACTGCTTTAAAAAAAATATTGTTCAATTCATTTCCCGTAAGCTACAAAAATATAGAAAAAATTAAAGAAACTACATGAGATTAAACGATGACCATCATCATGATGATGACGCTGTTGTAGAAAAAGTTGTAGGTCATCATACTGTTTGTCAGATTTCTAAATAGTCTATAATAAATGTTTTTGCTAAAATTTTTTTTGCTCTTGCTTTTTGTACTAAAAGCTTTAAAAACAAATAACTAGCGATTTGGAGCAAATATGAATAGCTCTTTGTTAAAAATTGTGAGAATTTTTTTCATTATATTTAAAAGTAGGTTTTGTTGCCAATGCTTAGCAAATAATAAATAGCAAACTACTTAAATTACTGCAATTTAAGACAAAAAAATGTATTTTTTAATGTTTACACAAGATAATTTTAATGTGACACAAATAATTGTTTTATGTTCTATGTCAGTGCAACAGCTTTTCTGTACATTTTTAAGAGGGCTTTTAAAAATCAACTTCTAATAAAGCAAATTAGTTAAAGTTAGAGGAATTATTGTTGACAAATCAAATTTTATAGAATCAAGTTTAAGAAAAATTTCAAATTAAAGAAAAAGTTTGTGCAAGAACATGATTACCTTATACGTATTCCGTATGGGCATTTTCCCCGAATGTTCTACCAGGATGAAAAAATTAAATGTTGATTATCTTCGTGTTTTATTGTTTATAATTAATAATTATAAAAAAGTCTATGTGTATATAATAGAATGGTTTAATAGCATATCTCAGTTCTTTTACTTGAAGAAATTGGGCTGGAAGCTGCAAAATTTTATATTTTCCTTTTAAGCTACTTGTATTTTTATATACATATGTATAATAATATTACATGCAATAAATATGTTATGTTGGCACTCTGTCTTCAAAATCTCTCTATAACCAAATAGTAAGAAGAGAAAAGTGTAAGGAGAACAAAAAAAAAAGTTCGAAAATGGGAAGGAGGCATGGTGATAATAATAAAAAACATGTAGAAAAATCGTACGTTCGCGACCCGTACGTTCGCAACCGGCAATTAAGCCAATTAAACAAAAACCAGTAGAGATATTTTATTGTATAAATACTTGATAGAGACCTACATTAATACACTTTTAAAATAAATTAATCACTTTTCATTATTCTGTTCCATTTCGCAAATTTTTGCATTTCACTACTGTCAGCCAAAGTTGACTACTATTTTGCGTACGTTCGTAGAAACATGTTTATAACTCTTAATATGAAAACTTAAACTCGATGGAGTCCATATTTTGCACTAAGCATAGAGCTTCCAAAATGGTATCAAATCGCAAAAAAAATGTTTGCAAAGTTTTGTCTTCTATATTTTTTGTACATCAAAAGCGTACGAACGTATGTTCGTGACACCAGGAAATGCCCATATACATTAGACCGTATCAGAAAAAAATTGTTCTCCGTACACCAGCGAATATAAAGTATTGTTCCAAGGACATTTCAGAAAAATTTATTCTTCGCCGAACGTAGGAGTCGCCTTTTTAGTTTTTTCGTTATATCTTCCATATTTACAGTCCGATCTTAAAGTTTGTCTCAGGGAGACCAATATTTTTTCTTTTAGGTCCCTTGACCTCAAGTGTACCGTTCTCGTACTAACCCCCCAAATCTCATTTCCTATACCTCGCGAAAAATCATAAAACTTTTGCTAAGAAAGTATTTCGATAATTACAGTACAACTATTTAAAAAATGCTTTTATAAATTCATTGTTGCAGACCGTGGGTGTCACCTTTTTAAATTTTACTTTGCTTCAGTATTTACATTCAGATATTAAAGTATAATATATCGATGAGTTTGTTTGTGGCAGACCAATTTTTTTTTATTCAAAAGTCTTTGACCAATTCCATCTCTTCCATTTTGGTGTGAAATTTAGTTACAACTTTCTGAATTGCCGCCTCACTAGGTCGCCCAATTTGACCATAAAATGGAAGAAGTGCACGGATACACTTTCTTAACTGAGCATAAATTTTGATAATAAAATTTAATAATCTGCAAACGTTGTTCATTTGTAAGTCGATTCATGCTCAACTTATAGATCAAACCACAAAATAGACCAGAGTTGTAAAAACTGACGTATGAAAAAAGCTAAAATCATTTGTGGTGCAGTCACTGCGAGAAAGGGACAACTGTAGTATATTTGTTATTAAGATGTTAACAAAATAATCAAAACAAACAAGAGAAAATCTGTATTTTGTGAAACAACCACGTGTACATACATACATATACATTTACAAAATTAAATTAAAGAATTTGTTGAATTGAATTAAAATAAATTCAGTGAAGTGCGACTTTGACCCGCGCACGAAGGGTTCCGTACGGGCACGAGATATGTATTTCAATACGAACAATATAAACTATAGTTTTGGGATTTTTTTCGTTTTTGGGTTTTTTCAGTTTTAAGTTTTTTTTTAGTTTGGGGGTTTTTTGAATTTATTGGCGCTTTCTGAGTTTTGGCACTTTTTTTCACGTTTTGGCGATTTTTTTTTTGGTTTTTGAAGTTTTTTTTAATTTTGGGAATTTTTATTATTTTGGCGTTTTATTTTATTTTGGCGTTTTATTCATATAGGTGATTTTTTTTTTGGTTTTGGCGATTTTTTTTTAGTTTTGACACTTTTTTCGTTTTGAAGACTTTTTTCGGTTTTTGGCGTTTATTTTAAATTTTGGCGATTTTTTTCGTTTTGGCGATTTTTTTTTAAATTTGTCGATTTTTTTTTTAATTTTTGGAGATTTTTTTTTTCATTTTGGCGATTTTTTTTCACATAAACAATTATTTTGGTTTTGGCGCATTTTTCGCGTTTTGGCGATTTTTTTCGGTTTTTGGCGTTTTTTTCATATTGGCGATTTTTTTTCATCTAAACGATTTTTTCGAATTTGGCGATTTATTTTAGTGCTAGAATTTTTATTTTAATTTTCTCGATTTTTTTCGATTTGGCGATTTTTTTTAAATTTTTGGCGATTTTTTTCAGGTTTTGGCGATTTTTTTCGGTTTGGCGATTTTATAATTTTCGGATTTTTTAGTTTTACCGTTTTTGAAAATTTCAAGAGTTTAACTCTTACGGTTTCCAAGATATAGCAAGTCGTCAAAATTACATATTCAAAATTGCATTAACTGATGGACCACCCTTTAATTTAAATTTTTTAATATTTTAATGTTTATTGTTGTAGTCTATATAAAAATACACTAATTTTACAAATTTCAAGTGTCAATATACATATGTACATACAATTGTATGTATATTACATGAGATTTTAACAGTTTTCGTCGCTCGTTTTGGAGCACCCTTTAATTTCTAATTCTCATGTATTTGTTGTTGTAGTGGCCAAGGTTCTACGTACTCTGTCCAAATTTCAGGTCAGTAGCTCTTACGGTTCCTGAGAAAATATCGTGTCACGGACAGACGGACAGACGGACAGCGTAGCGAAAACAATAGGGTTCCATTTTTCACCTTTGGTGAACGGAACCCTAAAAATAGAATGTGAAATAGATTAATGGTATTAAAAAGTGATTTAAATTTGTTTACAAATGATTACTGATTTAACTTTAAGCATTTTCATTGAACAATTTTAATTTTTACCTTTTGTTTACAAAAATCACACAGCAAATGAGATCACAAAGCATAAACTGAAAATACATTTGAACAAATAAACGAAGTACACAATTTTACAAAATTAAATGAAAGAATTTGTTGTGTTGAATTAAAAAACAAAATGCCAAATAGCTTATTACTATTAAAAAACCAACTAAAAAATGTTTTAAAATGATTGCATATCTTATTTGAAGCATTTTAATTTAAAAATATCAATTTTTACCATTTATTTGCAAAAATTGCCAAGCGAATGAGGTTACAAAGCGTAAAATGAAATTAAGCTAAAAATTGCCATCACGAAAGAAGGTTTAAAGAATGCGCAGTGACAGAGTGAGCGGGACCTCCGAAAACACAAATTATCTTCCGTCTCGTGACATCTCTGTATATCCTCTGTGGATCAAACTGAACATGTTTAATAGCAACATGTTGCATGAAAACAGCTGAGTGTTGCCTAAATAAAGTTGCTAAAAAATCACCCTTTAATAATAAATTTTTTAAGATGTCTGATAAATTTATTTGCAGTCGATTGGCAAAAGAATTAGTTATGAGATACTTGTCCTCAATTTAAAAAAATTTAATATCAACAACAACTCTCAAACACAAACTAATTGAAGCATGAGCCTCTTTGTTTTTGAAGCTCATTTTCACGATCAATCAATTTTTGTTTAAACATATATTAGACAAAGGATTTTGTCTTGGATACGAAATCTTGCTAGCTTTCAAAAAAGCTTAGTGTAGCGTTATAGACTTCGATAAAGATTTCAAAATGTAATTAAATTTAAATTTAAATTTAAATTTAAATTTATTAAATTTTAATAAAAAAATTAAAAAAAAAACGGTTCACACTAATTTTAAATTTTATAATTATGAGTACGGTAGGGACTTTCATGTAAATACTTGTTTTCTGTCGTTGGTCGGACATTATCAACGTAAATAAAATATCTTTGCGAATCAACAATTTTGCGACAAAATGGCATCGATTTGTTAATGCATATTTTATAATAAATACATATTTTTGCAAATTTCATTATAAATGTATATTTTTAATAAATTTTTTAGTTTTGTCATGCTATAAATCTAATTCTGGTTTTTGTCTAGTTGTTAATTATATAAGATCTGCAGTTTTTACGACTGTGTGAGAACCAAAAAGGCAGAAATCGTGAAAAATTTCCGATCCCTTGTTTTTTGTGATATTATTCGATATTCAAAATAACCGTAGGATTCCTTCAACTCATTTCAAAAGTTGAATATCTTGGCTTAATGCCCTAATTCAGTAGGACGATTTAGGACGTTTTTGTTTGCAAATAGTTTTGAGTTTTTGTGTTTGAATTCTCTAAATTATTTTTTTCAAAAAATGGTTGATGTCTTTGATAAAGAAAAATGAAAATATTATTGCCATGTTTTTAAAACATAAAAATTTAATTGAAGTATGCAATAGTTTGAAACATATATGAAAAAATATGTCTTGGGTATAATGTTTGAAACAAAATCATAAAGCAAAGACACGAACCTTCTAGCACAGACAATAAATAATTATTGGGTAAAGTGAATAAAAAATAAGCATTTGCTTTTTACTTGAAAATTTGTTTAAAAAACAAAAAAAACACATAAATTTTTTAGGTTTTAAAACAAATTTTTAAGTAAAAAGCAAATGCTTATTTTTTATTCCGTTTACCCATTGTTTTAAAGAATCAGAACTGCTACTTTTTTCCGTCCAAAGGCAAGACGATAAAATCGTCGAACAGAATTTGGGCATTAATTGTTTAATTTATACATTTTGTATTTTATATGCCAATTTTGAAATAATTTTTGAATAAAATTAATTAAATTAAAACATAAAACAGAAGGGGAAATGTTAAATTAATACGGTAGCACGATTTTATCGGAAACTTCAGAATACTTATACTTGTCAGATTTTATATATTTATATCATGTGTAGAATGAATTTAATATATTAAGCTATGCCCATATTACGGTTTACAACTCAACTGAGTTTAGTTGAAATTGTAACAACTTAACCCAAAAACAACTTAACTGTTTTTTGGGATTCTGAATTACAACTAATTTTAGTTGTATTCGAAACAATGCTCAAAAAGAAAAGCTTTTCATCTATGCTATGTTTTTTCAAACCAAAGTTGCCATCACAAAACATGTTAAATAGTTTTAGTTTTGGCCTTTTATTTATTTTTTGGTTTCATGTTTTATGCACGTGGCTACAATATTGGTTGACAAATGGGATTGGTTGGCGTCTGGAACAATGAAGCAAAGCTAATACAACACTCGAAATAAATACCAAAATACAACTGATAAAAAACAGTTGTCTCGTGGTGAAAAAAGTTGTAATCCGTAATAAAAATTTTCAACTACAACTAAACTTTCCATTTAGTTGTAACTCATAATAGGAGCCCTAATTTTTTAAGCATTGTATAGAAACTAGTGTCCTGCATAAGACCATTTATAAGACATTTCAAGACATGAGAGATTTTTAAAATGCTTTACTACAGCGAAATATTCTAAAACAAACGCAAAACAACACTGTTGGCAAGACATTTGTTTCAGTTGTTTGTCTTGCCAACAGTGTTGTTTAGCGTTAATTTTAGAATATTTCGCTGTAGAACTTTAATGGAAACCGTTAACAGTATTTTTTCTCTCCTGTATAATTTGCTGGAAGTGAGTAAGCCGATGATATATAAAAGGTCTACAAATTAGATAAACAATGTATTTAAAATTTTTTTGAAGAAATTTGTTTATAATACATTTCACACTCATTTTGAATTTTATAATTATGAGGGATATTCCTTATATATATATATATATATATATATATATATATATATATATATATATTGTAAGTTCCGCAATATTTATTAGAGTCTTACAAATGTCGAATTTATCCAATTTGCGAATAATTCTTAAGTAATGTTCCTCTTTTTATTACTCACATATCTTTTCTTTTCCCATTAATGTAAATATGCATATAAATATGCATTGCATTTGTTTCACTTAATTGTTGGGTTGTTGCGCCTTTTCCTATGTATATGTAAACTCACTTACGGTCATTTCTAACTGCAACTTATGAATCCATTAGTTTTATTTTTATTTTTGTTATTGTGGTTGTGGCTTTTTCTTAATGAGAAATCTTAATTGTGTTTTTAGTACAAGTTGTCAATGCTTTGAAAGAAATTTTCAAAGCAAAATGTTAAGAATTTTTTTTTGCTTCCACAACAATCATTATATTTTTTATAATTAATGGTTATTCGAGAGGGTTACTGTGAAGAAAGAGATTAAGAGCACAAAAGAAATTATTTTCTAGTTTGGTGAAACATTTTGTTTTGGAATACTAAATTTTATGTACGTATGTATGTAAATGTTTTGTTTCTTAAATTTAAGTACAAATTATTTATGCAGTTCTTTTGTATTAATTTTTTTTTGCTGAAATAGAGAAGAATTTAGACGGAAATTTTATTTGATCTGTTTCTTTTGGGATTTTTTTCTTTCCAGATACAATATTTTTTAAATTAATTTTGCTGTTGTATAATTTAAAATATATTAAATCTTTCATTATACATACTTACTTGTTTTTCCGAAATAATTTATTTCTTTTTTAATTCTTCTTAATAGTTTTTTTTTTGTTTTTGATTTTGGAAATTCATTTGTGTGTTAATAGTCAGCAGCCAACAGTATACTTATAAAATTTAATAGATTCCACAAGTGTAACAAATTTTTTAAAAACTATGCCACTAATCGACATGTAATTGCCAGTGTCAGTAAAAAGTTGAATATTTTTTAAATTCACACAAGTCAGTACAAAATTACAGTTGGTCCACGATTAAAGTAATTTCTGCTAATTTCTTGTTCGCCTTTTTATTGCAATTCGTCGTAGCTGGCATACAAAGGGCAAACTTTAATGTATGTTAAATTTTTATTTCTAGCTGAATGAAAAAATTATTAATTCTTTATAAAGGAGCTGTAAGGAATTGTTTGTATGGTAAGTCTTTATAAAGCCTTTAATATTTTTTCTTTCTATTATAAAATTAAAGTGGGTATATACATAGAAAAAACAATAGGTAAATATAAATTTTTTTCGCGAAATTGCGTTAACCAACAAAATTAGTTGAATTAACTAATTTGAATTATTTAAAACACATTATATCTGATTAAATGTGTTCAAGTTAGAAGTATCATATACTGTACTGTATACTTTAATATTAAAAATTTTCTAATTGAGCCCTATTTATTATTATTACCATTATGTACACTAGGCTGGCCGTTATTTTATTTATTTTTTGATTTCTTCTACTCTCACCCCCAAATCGGATCAGTTTTATGTAAACAAAATACAAAACAATTTCATACCCCTCAAAGTTGGCCGGACGCACCCCCTAAAACGCAACTTATCGATATGAATTTTTTTTGTATTTTTTTTACATAAAACTGAACCGATTTGGGGGGTGAGAGTAGAAGAAATCAAAAAAAGTCTCCATACAATTAACGGCCTCTCTAATGTACACTTATATTTTCTTATTGAGCCCTTTTATTAATATCAACTTCCCAGGAATTTTTTCCCTGTACCTATTTATCCTATTTAATTAACAAAATCATTAACAAACTTTCATATAAAATAAAACAACTGAAAACAAATTACCTGACTTGACTGGTCACTGAATTGGCAGCGATATTAAGAAAAATTCCCTTTTTTGTGTTCTATGATAATACTTTCATCTAGGATAAATGGTAAAGAGTTACCTATTTTAACAATTCGTTTCTTTTTATACGAATTTAAGCCCGAAACAGTGTTGTCATGTAAATTTAAGCAAATAACTTTTAAATTTTAGACTAAAATTAGCTTATAAAGTTCTTTAAACATATAAATTTTTTTTAATTCTAGTGAGTATTTTCTAACACTATGGAGGAGTTACAAGGTTTTGTATGACTAAAATAAGCTTCAACATGGTTTTTTGCTCACTCTCGGCAAATTAAAAATATAAATTTTTCAGAAGCAATGAAAATGTTGTTCTACTAGAATGACTTAGATTTTTTACTGTTGTATAAACGTAAAAAAATCAGATTGTGCATATTAATATAATTTTGTCGCGAAGTAAAGCGTACTGTATTGAGAAATTCATTCGAAAATTTCAAGATTTTATGGAAATGTTGTTTTTAGTATAATTTGGCGCTTATTACACATTTTACTGGAGTTTTTTTTAAGGCTACGTTCAATATTATTGTGTTAATAATATTGGGATTTCACATAAATATGAAGCTCCGTACGAAGAATTTTATAGCACACATGTGCCCTTAATTATCAAAGTGATCTAAGTAATATATTTTTCTGCTCGAGATATTTAGTAGATTTAATTTGAACAAATTAAAAAATATATTTATTTTATGCAGCATTTTAATTTAGACTTGTACTAGTCTCGATTTATGTAAATTTACTTAATATTTTTTAAATATTTATTGAAATGTTTCAAAGATTTATTCGATATTTTGAAGTAAAAATGCACATGACTTAGCCCCTATTTGTGTAAGACGTTTGAGTTAGAAATCTTGGCGTTTCTGTAATAGATTAAGGAACAGTTGCACAAGTTTCCTTTAATCTATTACAAAAACGCCAAGATTTCTAACTCAAACGTCTTACACAAACAGGGGGTTGGACCACTTTCATTATTAAGGGCACATATGTGTATATAACTCAACTTTGTCTTAAGTCGACATATGCCATTAACGCTTTTAAGCACAGTATTACGTATTTAGGGGCTGTTCACATATTACTTAACGCTGTTACTGTTTAGAAAATTTATATTGAAAATTTTTTAAAATGCATTAAAAAAAATTATATTTAAGATATTTAAAAATTTTATTTTGAAGATTTTACTTGCAGTTTGGTTCCATATTTTATTTTCTAAAATATTCAATCAGGTTTTTGCATTGAAGTTGTTTTTTTTTGACAGAATAATTTAATTTTAATTAAAAAAATTTTTTTTGTCACTTGCGTTTCTTATATATTGCAGCATTGTTTTCATTATTTTCAATTGCCAATCTGTTAAAATCGTCTTTTCGATAACTTCTAGGTAAGTAAAGAAAGTTGCCTTACGCAATACTAATATTAATTGTAGTTGCGTTGCCAATTGACAAGCTAACTGAAGGTCTGTACGCATCCATAAAAGAGTCATTAATTTAATTTCTATTTGATTTAAATACTTTGCTTTTACTTGAATTAGTTGTTTTAGTCGAGGTCGCACTGTTGCATTATTAACTGGAAAATACTCTACTTATGTACATATGTATATCGTTAACTTACTACGAAAAGGCCTCAACTCATATTTTTTTCGAAATCGTTAATTTTAAATATTTCCATAGACCACTACTACACCGAAAAAACTAATTTTAAATTTCAAACACAAAATTCTCTGAATCAAATACTAATTTTTTCAATTTAGGTCCTACAAAAAAATTTGTAAATTCAAATGCAAAATTTTGGAATAATTTGTTTGGAAAAACCCCCGATTTTTTCAATCAACAATTTGTCTGATTCAACAAAATTTTTTAATGAAAGTAAAAGGTAAATAAAATAAATAACTGTTGTGTACAGTATGCAATTTCCATATTGGAACAGAAATGTTGCCCTAACAATTTTGTTACAAGTATTACTTTATATTAATTGTATCAACTAGAATTTTTCATTTCATATTTTTTTTTGTTTTGCTTAAAACAAAATTGGATCAAACTATTTACTGAAATAGTAAAAAATATTTACTGAATCAAAATTTAATTTCAAACAAAATTTTGTTTGAAAATTTTTCGGGAATAATTTTTTCTGTGTAGATACACTTCCTCTAAAAAAATCAGATGACTTCGGAACAAAATTTGCAAAGTGTTTTTAATAAAAATTGCGTTTAAAAAAATTTTGTATCAATATTGCTTTTTTTTAATTTAGTTTTTTCCTCCTCCTGTAAACTATGAAAAACATGAGTTAGAGCCTTTTCGTATTAAGTTAACGATATGTAGTATTTTATTTTTAATTTATCTTAAGAAATCAGATAAATAAAGCTCTTAATGAATTCATGACATGTTTATATTAATATTTTTTTCCTTCATTTTATGTAGAAAAACATCAATTAAATGTTAAATTCATTTCTGCTGTATTACGTCTTTATAAATAAAAAAATAAAATGATCAAACGGTATTTAAAACATAATTGAAGTGTTGAAAATAAAAAATAGAAAAAAAAGTAAAAAAAAACTTTATCTCAACCACACACATGCAGCAGCAAAATGCCGCCAAATAGATAGACAGATTGAACATGGAAAAATCACCATGAAAAGTGAATGTTTTTCAATTTCAAAATAGAAAAAAAAAATTAAATGAAAAATAAAATAAAAAATTTATATCTGTTTTATTATTATCTGAAGCTGCAGAGACAATAACATTATTTAGTTTAGTGCATAAATTGTTTTTATTATATGAATTGAAGTTTCTATTTAAAATTAATTCTATCTGCAAGTGCTTTAAAATTGCTGCAACTTTGAATTTGGCGAGATTTTGTGTCTGCTACATAAAATATTGTTGTTGTTGTTATTGCTGCTGCTGCATGCGAAAGCACAATTTGTATGAATTTTTGATATGAACTTTAACTAAAAAACGTGAATGTTTCATATACATACATACATATGTATGTACATATGTATTTCGTTTTTGTTAAATTTAAAATTTTTCATTTGCTCTACTCGTACTTGTTGATAGTCATATCAAACAAAAATCTCTTTTTTTTGTGCTTTAATATTATTAAAACAAGGTTTTAATTATAGACCATAAAATAAATTTGTTTTGACACTAGCCGACTATAAAAAGACACCACAGATATTATATTAGTATATACATATAAACATGTATAAGCATGCAATATTGTGTGAGTGTGTGCAACAGCCTGTTGTAGTTGGTTGTACTATGCCACCTTTGTGCAGACTCTTACTAATGGCTGCATGCATTTACAAAGTGACGACGTGTTTTTAATTAAACATTTTTTCCTTTTGTTTTTTTTTTCATTGTAAAACCACAATTTAACCACAGCTTAATGCAAACAAGAAAAAACACTCGCACACACACACAATCACATAAAATTTAAAAATATGCCAAAATATTATACAGAGTATTTGGCCGACACCTAAATATAACTAAATTTTAGGGTAAAGCAGCCAGAATTTTGGGTTGCAGGAATACTTTGTTTGTTACCTTAAATTAACTCGCCATGGAAAGTTTAATTAGAGACACAAAGTTTTTCACATAATAAAGCAAAATTTAAATATGATATTATGTCGTTAAATTTTTGGGTGCTAAAATAATTACAAAGAACGTAACGAAATAATACATAATGAATAATAGAACTCCTAGTATACCAAAATGTCATGCTCAAGTTTTAATATAAAGCATTTAAAACATTCACCAAAGCAAGCTGCCGCTGTCTTCAATATAATTATCAAAAATAGACTACACATGCTTATATGAGAATGATAATTTTGACGACAATAAGGCAATACGACTGCAGGTTGTTGTCCTTGCTGATATTGTCTATGGGGATATAAAATGCTGCCAATATAATACAAAATGTGGGCTGAATGATAGCTTACAATTATTTAATATTAGTTAACAGATATAACATTATGAAATTCATGTGAACAAATAAATTGATTCATTTGTATATTTTTATGTGATACGAGTACAACTACATTTTAAAGAGGTGGCACCACTGATGCTGATGCCGTCTCTAAATTAATTAAGCAGCTGGCTGCAAGGCGACATATGCAGCTAGCGGTATTTTATACAGACAAAGAACAAGAGAGGTATACAAACGATGTACATATGTACATATATGCATATCAGATAATAACAATGAGTACTCCAAAAAAAAAATATATAAAACAAAATAGTCTTAATTTTAGTAACTGCCTACAGTTATAATTGCAGTGCAAACAATTGTATATAATCACATATTTTCTCTCAAGCAACTGTGTCTAAAGCCGATTTCAATATAAAAGAGCACGTCTACTTCGTTTATGTGAAAAACTTAAATACGCTACAACTAAAAATAAAAAGGCACATGCATATACAAGTGCATTGGCTCTCTCTCATAAATACAGTTTGACTGTGTATATACTCAGATTATGGATATTTAATCGGACAAAAAAAATATACGCATAATACTCGTGATATTTATTCATCATAAGTCATCGCATACAGACATACATTTGTGTATACAAAATAAAATGAAAAATGTGTCTGTTTGAAAACATGCTTTATGTGTGTGTGTGTGTGTGTGTGTGTGTGTAAATAAAATAGCCCTATTAAGTAATCGATTAATAGTCAGAGTATTTTTATACCCATCCGTATGATTGTAGCTCATATGGTTATACATAATGGTTTGTGCTGCGTAATTTAAAAAAAAGTGTATACACATAGTTTTTGGATGTTTGTACGTACTCAGTTTAAAGCATGTGTTTGCATATGCGCGTGTTTTTATTTTTAGCTGTACGCATTCATAGTTGTTTGACGGCAAATACTTAAATAGTACTCAAAAATATACTTTTGGATTTTGCGGATACATACATTTCTTTCTCATGAGAGAGTCATACAAAATTTAAAAAAAAGGTGTCAAGTTTTAAAGGAACTTTTATAAGTAAATCTAAGCAATTTCGACTATTAAAATTGCCCTAATCAGCAAAATATATTAGAACAACTAATTGGCTGCAGTTAATTCTTAAGTGAACATTATGGCCTGGCCAAGAATTTTTTTTATTTTTTACATAGATATCATAGACACAGCCTCCTAATATTTCATGAATTCCTCAATAAAAAAAGTTATATATATATATTTTATCTGTGGACCTGGCATTCATTCTTAAAAAATATATGTATATTCACGTTTGAACCACCAGGGCCCAGCCAGGCCGTACACCATTATCTATAAAAAACATTGCATAAAATCAAAACAAAAGTATTCCGTACGGACACATGCACTACTATACAAACTTTAGCCTACATAAATAAATAATTAAAAAAAAATTTTTTTTTCAAAATTTTTAATTTTACCGAGAAAATTTTTTTCGGTTTTTCTAGAATTCTTTTTTAGTTTTGGCGCTCTTTCTTAGTTTTGGCGTTTTTTTTCGTTTCTAAGATTTTTTCGGTTCTTGGCGTTTTTTAGTTTTAGCGTTCCTTTAGTTTTGCCATTTTCTTTTGCGTTTTTTCGGTTTTGGCGATTTAGTTTAGTTTGAGCGATTTTTTAGGTTTATGGCGCTTTTTCCGTTTTGGTGATTTTTTTCAGTTTTTGGTGATTTTTTCTCTTTAGGGATATTTTATTTTGATTTTTTTTTAAGTTTTAGCGTTGTTGAAAATTCCAAGAGTTTGCCTCTGTGGGTTTCCAAGATACAGCAAGTTATCTAAGTAACATCGTCAAAATAACATTAACACTTTTAAGCTTTCAAGTCGATTTTCAGAAATTTATTTCTTTTACAGTTAAATTGGGAAATTCTATGTTAATCTTTATTTTTTAAAGCAAACATCGTTCTACCCACTAGATGTAATACATTTAAGTTGAAATAAACCAAAGCATAACCTAAATTAAGCTATTATTTCATATACGATTAGAAGTCTAAAACAGATAAGTCGCTACTCATAGTGCTGTACCTTTCTGAAAAATCACACAAATTAATTGAGATTTTGCCCAGGGGTACTTTGAAATATGCAGATGAGGTTATGAGCTTATCTCGACTTAAACACTTTTTCCTTTTCGCCACAGAGATAATTGTCTGTATATTATTTTAGGATTTCCACATAATTCGTTATAACACACTTTGTTGTAGGGGCCAAAGTCTTTGTATGCAGAACTGTCAGTTAAAGTTCACGTTAACTCTTAACCATACATTGTGAAAAGGGACGTTAATGTTTTAAATTGTTGTTTCAAAAATCAACTATTTTTTAGCCGACTTAAAGAAAAATGGACGATTACAATTCGTCTCTATTTTTTTCTTCTTTTTTTAGGTGTGTATCTTCATAACTCAGTACATTTCAGATCGATTGTAATTTTTGTTTTGTTTTCTGAGACGGTATAGCTTCCCATTGGTCCCATTGTAAGGAAAGTGGGTAGAGACACGCCCACAGTTTTAAAATATAATTTTATAATATTCTACTTATTTGATTGCTGCGAAAACTATAAAGCACATTTGGTTCTTGTAATCACATAATTTGAAAGTTGAGCAAATGGGCAGGGCTACTCCCATTAAAATTTATTATGTTATTTCACGCGGTTCTACTTAACCGATTTTTACGAAAATTACCACACACCTTGAGCTCTAAAAAAATCGGCGGACTCACGCCCATTAAATTTAATATCTTATTTTAAATGGTTCTATTTTACCAATTTTTACAAGACTTAACATCCATCCTGAGCTCTGAAAAACACACTATATTGCATTTAAAAAATGGGCGGAGGCACGCCCATTAAAATTTAATTTCATATTTCACGTACTTCTTATCTTCTTCTATCAGATCTTTGCATTGCAGTGATTTTTTTTGGCAGAAAGAATTATCCTTTCCTTTCATTAAAGTGCAGAAATTGTTTAAATACAAAATAATATAAATAATCTAAATTAAACAAACATAAACATCAATTCATGTTGGCTATCATTTATAATAGAGAATACATACATACATATATTTAAATATAAATTCTAAGAATTGTGTTTGTAATCTAATTTACTGTCCACATCATACTACATCAGAATATTCTTTGCTACCAAGTTCAAAATCTGCCATCAAATTGGAAGTGTTCAATGCAATATAAATAATATGATTTATTAAAACACATACACTTGAGCATATAAATGAATTAATGAATATTAATATTGTATAGATTACAGTGTTTGCTTTAAATCAAAATAATTTATTTTAGTTAAGCAAAAATTCTAATAAGTTCCCATTTAAAACATTGATTGAAATTGAAGTTATATATACATCACATAAATTTTGGTATTAGAGATGGAATCATCTTCACTCACTTTTTGTGGTAGAAAGATTATTTATCGTGAGTCTGTCGCTAATATTGGTGCATGCTCGCGTGAGTTTTAAAAAATATTAATAATTTTTACAAAAATCGTTAAAATAACTTTAGATTTTTTATATTATTTTCACTAAAAGTATTAATAAATAATTCTGCAAAAAAACCTGGCGTGACTCCGCAAATTTTTTTAATGGTATATTGTGCGTTTTTCAGAGCTCAGGGTGTGTGTTAAATTTTGTAAAAATCGCTAAAGTATAACCACGTGAAATGTAATAATAAATTTTAATAGGAGTAGCTCCGCCCATTTTTTAAACTTTAAAATTGTGTAATTAGAAGAACCAAATATGTAATAAAATAAGTAGAATATGATAAAATCAAATAAAAAAATTGTGGGCGTGTTCCTGCTCATTAGGGTTCCGTACACCAAAGGTGAAAAAAGGAACCCTATTGTTTTCGCTACGCTGTCCGTCTGTCTGTCTGTCTGTCTGTCCGTCTGTCCGTCACACGGTATTTCCTCATATTAAAATCCCATTTAATATACATACAATCGCATGTACATATGTATATTGACACTTGAAATTTGTAAAATTAGTGTATTTTTATATAGACTACAACAAGTAACACTAAAATTTAAAAAAAATTTAATTTAAAGGGTGGTCCTTCAGTTAATGCAATTTTGACTATTTAATTCTTACAACTTGCTATATCTTGGAAACCGTAAGAGGTAAACTCTTGAAATTTTCAAAAACGGTAAAACTAAAAAATCCGAAAATTATAAAATCGCCAAACCGAAAAAAATTCGCAAAACCTGAAAAAAATCGCCAAAAATTTAAAAAAAAAATCGCCAAATGGAAAAAAATCGAAAAAATTAAAAAAAATTCTAGCACTAAAATAAATCGCCAAATTCGAAAAAACCGTTTAAATGAAAACAAATCGCCAAAATGAAAAAAATTCCAAAAACCGAAAAGAATCGCCAAAACGCGAAATATGCGCCAAAACTAAAATAATTGTTTATGTGAAAAAAATCGCCAAAATAAAAAAAAATCGCCAAATTTAAAAAAAATCGCCAAAATGAAAAAATTCGCCAAAATTTAAAAAAAATGCCAAAAACCGAAAAAAATCCTCAAAACGAAAATAAAGTGCCAAAACTAAGAAAATCGCCAAAACCAAAAAAAAATTACCTATATGAAAAAAACGCCAAAATAAAAAAATCGCCAAAATTAAAAAAATTTCAAAAACTAAAAAAAAATGTCAAAACGTGAAAAAAAGTGCCAAAACTCAGAAAGCGCCACTAAATTAAAAAAATCCCAAAACTAAAAAAAACGCTTAAAACCAAAAAAACCCAAAAAAGAAAAAAATGCCAAAACTATAGTTTACATTATTCGTATTGAATTACATATCTCGTGCCCGTACGGAACCCTTCGTGCACGGGCCAAGGTCGCACTTCACTGAATTTTTTTTTTACAATAGGACTAACTGGACAAAATAAGACAAAAAATAATGTTTACACTCGGTCTAAAATGTATCGAGTTATGAAGTCGTAATATAAAAAAATAAAAAGGACAGATGAATTGATAAACTCCTCCTTTTTTTGAAATCGGTTACTAAAGGGTGATGGAATTTGAAATTGTGAAAATATAGAATTTAAATCCAAATTCTTTTTTATTCGAAGGACCAATACATGATATTGACATTAGAAAATGATACCTCTCTTCCTGCTATTATTTCATACGGGCTTGGTTTGAAAAATACGGTGATTTTAAAAGTCAACTATTAACAGTGGGTTCATTATTTTTTGTCATTTATAATAGAAATATTTTCTTCCAACGCTATAAATCGTGCAGTTTACAAAAGCAATGATTTAGCTTTCATTAATTTTTTTAAATCACCGGTACTGACATGTCGTGATTTGCAGAACAGGCTGCCCGATAAAACCTTTATTATTTTCCAACGTAACGAAGAGATTACGTATTTCTAAAAAATATTTCTAAACCTTGATTTTTTGCGCTCAATTGGTAAATAAATAGAAAAATTTTCATAAAAAATAATAGAAATAATAATAATAATAATAATAATAATAATAGAAATATTTTCTTCCAACGCTATAAATCGTGCAGTTTACAAAAGCAATGATTTAGCTTTCATTAATTTTTTTAAATCACCGTTACTGACATGTCGTGATTTGCAGAACAGGCTGCCCGATAAAACCTTTATTATTTTCCAACGTAACGAAGAGATTACGTATTTCTAAAAAATATTTCTAAACCTTGATTTTTTGCGCTCAATTGGTAAATAAATAGAAAAATTTTCATAAAAAAAATTCATGTAAAAAGTAATATTTTTATAAGTCTGGTGTTAATCATGACCCAGAGTGCTCTACTATTTTACTCATCTTTTTTTTAAACAATATTGATTGGAGTTTGTACTGACAGATTTTCTTTGCTAGATTTCTAATGCACTAATCCACGAACAAAATGTGTGGTATATTCTTAAAGCAGCTGGCGTGCCAGTGCTCATGTGTTTGAATTTCAATAAACCACTCATACTTATGTATATTGCATCGTATTCATTTATACACTTTAAATACTCTTATACTTTATGATGCTTTTGCTGCATTAGTATTTGTAGTGTATTGCATTATGTGTTTTTTATGTGTAGTGTTTTCATAACATTTGGCTGCGAGGCGTAAGTCATTTGTATTATGCCTCTCAATGTCTAACAATAATATTAAATGATTATGTTGCAAGTTGTTTATGTGCAACCGATAAACCTCTTTGTCGAATTGTAGCAAAAAATATATACATACATACATATATTTATTGTGTATGCATTTAAGTATGTTTTATTTCAGGCAACGTACAATAGAAATAACCAATCAAGCACAGTGGGTTTGAGTGATAATTTTCTCTAGATCTGAAAGGTTCTTGCAGCGATTTTTTTCAACATAAAATTTGCTTTCAAGCAGCATTTAACAATATATACTGCACTCTAAAACACTTTTGCTGCAAATTAGATCGAGAATATTAGGCAGCACTTTAGAGAGTACTTTCGACCTAAACTTACACAACTATACAGAACAACTTTCATTTACCCTCATACCTAAATAAGAGCGGAAAGCGTTGCGTTAGCAGCAGGGTACGTATTTTCGGTACAATAAAATAATATTTTCACATATAAATGTAGTGAAGATGCGCACCTTGCTGCTAACGCAACGCTTGGGCCGCTCTGATTTAGGTATGCGGGTTACGCCCTTTCCAATAAAGTTGAAAGCATTCACCAAACAGCTGATCAGAATATCAGATCGCAAATTATTTTTAAAAACACAGTTTTTATTAGAGTGACTCCGTGAAATGCACTATGTAATTATTACAATTGGCAAATACTTTACCAGATTTTGAATACGGGTTAGATTGATAGATTCTTTTAATTTTAAAATTTTTATTTATCAATATTTACATAAAAAACATACTACTCGTATTGTTATTTATGTACATGCTCTATGACTTGAGAAAATGGGAGAGAATGGAAGTGTTACCAAAATTAGGACGTGGTGTATGGTGAAAAGAAGACTTATCGTGTAAATGGTTACATATGCACCATATTTTGATGAATATACCGGGATTTAAAAATAAATATAATTTAGAAAGCAGGATGTGTACTATGCACATGCACAGTTTCGCTTGTACTTAATATGCACAATTTTCACAGTTTCTAACTAGGTTTTCTAATTTCCCGGAAGTTTCCAATTCCCGGAAATCGAGAAGAAAAATGTTGCCTTCCCGGGAATTTCAAAAAAAAATGAATTTCATTAAATGACCTCAAATAAAAAATATAATTTTATAAAAAAAAACATACAACATTTAAAGTAAAAACGAAACAACATTATTCGTTCATTTGATGAAAAAAAAGATTTAAAAAACAAAACAGAAACAGATTCATATGCTTTGAGTCATAGTATGGATGGAAATTTCATCTACATCTGCCAATCTAGATACTATAAAGACTTTTTATCTTGAAAATATTGCGTAAACCTGTTTACGGCTGCTTACAGATTTCTATTTTTAGGTAATAAAACAATGAAAAGCAATTTAAAAAGAGCAAATTCCAAAAACGTACATATAAATTCCCGAAAATTTCCGTTGAAAATGTCCTGGGATTTGTGAAAAAATATTTCAGAGGAATTCCCGGAATTTTTTCCCGCGTAGAAACTCTATTTCTAACATTAGAAAGTTTTAATATAGGTAGGGCAGTTTTAAAGTTATTTTAAAGAAGTCTTGAAAACTCGAACTTGAAGAAATTCTGAGTATGTATGTTTGTGGTGCTATAAAATTTGGATCTATGACCAATATTATCTGGCAGCATTGACTGCCAAAAAAGTGATTATTCTTCAGGAAATACCAAGTTAAAAGCTTGGCAATATCTAGTTCAAATTCATGCTTTTAAGAAGTGGCGGATTTATGTTTGATGTCGCCCTAGGCCCCGTGAGATATGCCAACCTTTTTTCTCTATAAAGAAAACCTTTTAAAATTAAATATGCAATTTATAAATATCTAATTACACTGTGCAATAGCAAAAAATCCGCATGATCCTGATAGTAAATGTTCGATAGTACTACCAAAGTAAAGTAAAGTAAACCCCTGTACACAGTTTGGCTATTTTGGTGACCAATTGATTTTTATGAATATCATTCTTATTATTACATTACAGTCGGATAACTGAGCCTTTAGTAATAGCGCTTTGTTATATATGGAAATGTAGCTAAGACCCCACTAAATATATAAATCTCATTAACATATTGCGCCGAAAAAATTATTTCTTCATTCAGTCCATACAAACCATTTTTTTAGTCAAAAATTATCGTTTTCACAATTTTTTTACGTACATTTTTTTTATTTTTTTGGAAAATCATATAATTAATGCACATTTTTCTGTTGAGTTTCACTAATACTTTCTGCAAAAAAAGTATAGTCTAGTTAAAAAGGAAAATTTAACATCCGCATTTATTTAAAGGAACAGTCAGTCAAATCGAAAACTGTTTGAACATGTCAAATGCTGAAATTCCGTTCAGTTGTGCGTAGCTTTTCGTTCTATGCGTTCGCTTTGACTGCAACTGTTTACATATTCAGAAACAGAAGCAAAAGCAATTACACAAATCAGAAGTTTTTTAACGCTGCTTCTCAATACCTCCTAACTAGAGTACGCTCTGGTTTCGTAAATAAACATGTAAAATGCACTTACCCGAACTGTCGTTAAATCTTAAAAATGCACAATGGTGTACTCAAGCGCTTTAGAATAATAGCTTACATATAAATATAAAAAAATTAACATTGTACAGATAAATTAACGGGCAAGGTCAGAATTATATTCTAAATTGTTCATTGGTTTGTATAAAGCAAAAATAATTCACAAAAATTATCAAATTATCAAACTATTTAAAATGTTAATTTTTGGGGTTCTTAAAATTTTGCCGGGGTTTTTAAAATCTTTATGAAAATCTATATCGTTTACAGCAACTTTTTTTTTGAAGTTTTAACAAACTTTAGCAAAATATTTTATTTTTCGCACAAAAGTGAGTTATATTAAAATTTTTGCCATAAACTTAAGATCCAAATCGCTGCACTGTGCCATAGAAAGTACTTCATAAACAAACGTTAAATAAATCTGTTATCGCTGGAGTACGTAGTTATACTCATCAGGTTCCAATGAAGATTAACAAGCGTTTCGTTACGTTAATAAAACGGTATTATACAAGAAACATATGTAAGTGCTTACATACCCTATCGGAGGGTGTGTAGTTGACTACAAAAATAGTTAACTTATAGTTAACTTTTCTTAGACTGACTAAAAGCTAACTGCAATGTCATCCAGAACAAACCCAAAATTAAATCTTAAGTTGAGTACGTAGTCGAATTTGATGAGAACCAACAAACATATTCTCAGCTACTTTGAAACTCAATATCATAAAACTGTTAAAATATTGCTGTTGTTATTTTAGATGGTAGCTTAGCTGAGTGGTAGCGCATTGAGTGCACAAATTGTGATGATACATGTTCAAACAACCGAAATTTGTTTTTAATTTACTGACTATAAGGTGGTTTAAATAAAGTCAACTTTAAGTTAGCTGAAAGTAATGCAGAGTGAGCCAATTGACTACCGTCTAGGACATCGAAATGTTAAAGTAGTCAGTTGATTACATTGCGAAGTAATCCAAGTGTAGTCACTACTACTTGCGAAATAGTTAGCTTAAACTTAGTTTAAAGTTAGACATATTTCCGATAGGGTGCATATATATATACGTATGCACGTATGTATGTTTCTGTGTTAGTGCTGTACATGCACTTACTATTTATTGTAGTACATATATACATACATACAATATACATTTATAATCGAATGCATTTATATTAAGTTGTTTTTGTTAATATTTTTCTTCTAGCATTTAGACAGTAGACCTGTTAAATTCACTTTTCAATTTGAGGCAAAAAAAAACATTAAAAACCGGTAGAGATGTGTTTGTTAACTTTAAAATGAATCTGTTATATAATTTTGCAACATTTTCTTGCTTATTCCACTTTTTTTAGACATCTTAAATTAAACAAAGCCGCATAAAAATTATATAAATCTTGTAGCAAATATATTGCAGCATTAAAAACATTGCAACAAATTTTATATAATTATATTAAGGAAATATAGCAAAACTATAAAATGCCTAAGACTATTAAACTTGTCATGTTTACAATTGGAATAATTTAGCAGCTGATGTTATAATCAAGTGTAATTAAATGATACATATGTGTATATACATATATTTATGTATTGCAAATAGATAATAGTGGAACAAAGACAAAAGAATTGATTTTTAAAAGGCAACCTTTTCACTTTTTTGCATGTATAATACATATATGAGTACATATTTTCGGCTTAGAGTATAAAACTGCTAACTCACTTCAAGCTAATTTACCAGAAAAGACAAAATATTTTTAACCTTTGCTATGCATAGCTTAAGATAAAAGCTTAACAAATTAAGTTTTTTTTTCGATATGTAGAGTTTCAAATTAAAATAAATATAAAATAAATAAATAATAATATAAATAAATAAAATGTATTTTAATAAAAAAATATTTTACTGAATAAGTAAAATAATAATTTTGGGATTATTAGTGCGTTAACATAATTTTAAACTTAAAATAAATATTTTGGGCAGTCGATGCGACGTCTTTCCAACGGCATAAAAATGACATATAATATAAAAACTGGATTTAGCAGGTTTACACTCTAAGGTGACGATTTTGATTGTAATAAATTCCCAGGCGGAATACTGTTATACTTAGTATAAAAACCGATATGATAAAAATGTGAGCTGAATGCGACAACTCTAAGCGAGCCCCATTGAGGTCAAAATTCACAAATTTACCAGCAGTTGCTTAGAGAACTGTTCAATTTGAAGCCGACTCTTCTGAAAATTTACAAAAGTGTTATTATAAATATTCTAAATTATATCCTAAAATGTTTTCTTAAACTTTTTAATTCAAATATGCTAATATGACACCTGTTTTCCAAATAATTCTTCAAAATATTTTTTTCCAGAAATTTAGAAAAAGCTTACCAAAAAAATAAAACTTAAAAAAAAAGACAGGACACTAGGTTAAAGCTAAGCTACTTAGTTACACTATATGATGATGTCAAATTCTTTGCAAATCTTTCAAACCGTTCCCAGTTATTTCTCATTATTTTCTTTTTGATTAAATTAATGTATTGTTTGATAGGCTGTATTCTCTGGTTTGTGCTCATATGCAAAAACCAAACAAAAACAAATTGAGATATCGTTCTCATTGTTTTTGTTTCACTCACTTCAAAGAACGAAAAAAAAACAAAATCAAACAATTTGTTTCGTTAATTTTCGTACAAAGAAATCAAACCAAAAATAAATTTACAACTGTAATAGTCGATTCGATTATTTTTTTGTGATTATTTTTGTTACGAAAATTACGTCCTAACTCCTATATCGCACAATAAATAGCATTGTTATAAAATACTTAAAGACTTTAAACATTAACCCTTCTACACTCTGGAAGCAAAATAACAAAACCAAAAATATTATGCAAAATTTTAAGCTGTAAATCTTACGATTGGGTCATTTTTGATCTAAGGCGTTACTAATTTCGTTCATGAAGTATTTTTACAATGGTTTGACCAAAAAATATGTTCAAAATTTTCAAAAATATAAAGTCAATTTAAAACAAAATCGAGTTATATATGCAACATAATTCTACAAAAAAAAGTTCACACGTCAAAGTGTTTTTTTCTCTACCTACACTGTTATCGCTTGTGACCACAGATATTAAAAAAAATTTTTATATTTGACTCATATGACAGCAAAGGGTTAATTTTTCCAACAAAAAATTTCAATACGATTATCATATTCAACAGAGCACCCCGTTGATTTAAATAAAAAATCAGTAAAAAAATTAGCGAATTTTTTAATAAATTATTTTGCAACATAGTGAGTTGGATAATTAAATATAAACTAAAAATAAACTATTTTAATTTAAAAGGATAAATTTTGTTAAGAAAAATCAAATATTGACAACACACAAAAAATGTTTTATAGGTAAATCTAACCAATTTCTATGGTTAAATATATATGTGCTCACCAAATAGATTTCTTAATCCTTTGTGAGTTACAAGTTACAGATATACAACAAAGCCTTCAATCTTCATTAAAACCATTAAGCACAGGCAATTTTTAATTCTGGTTTAATGCAATAAACAACTTTGCTACAATATATATAAACAGGGTGTTTTTTTAGAGGTATAGAACTTCGAATTTAAATAAAACACAAGAAAATCGTTTTAATGTCCATCAATTTGGCTTTATTGGAAGGATAATTTTATGCCATTAATGTTTAAATATGATTTCGGGCATGTGGCCGCCGCAGCTGGCTCGAATAAAGCCAAATCCAAAGGTCCAATTTTCAACCACTTTTTCGAGCATATGGGGCCGTATGTTGGCAATAACGCCACGAATGTTGGCTTCCAAGTCCCCTAACGTTTCTGGTTTGTTGGCGTAGACGAGCGACTTCACATATCCCCAAAGAAAATAATCCAATGGTGTCAAATCACACGATCTTGGTGGCCAATTGACAGGTCCATTCCGCGAAATCACGCGCTCATCGAATGTTTCCTTCAATAAATCGATTGTGACGTGCGCTGTGTGGTATGTAGCGCCGCCTTGTTGGAACCACAACTCATCCACATTCATGCCATCCAATTCGGGAACAAAACAGTCGGTTATCATGGCTCTATACCGGTCTCCATTAACGGTAACTGACTCTCCAGCATTATTTCGGAAGAAGTATGGCCCAATGACTCCACCAGCCCATAGAGCACACCAAACAGTCAGTTTTTGTGGATGTAATGGCGTCTCAAGGGACTCATACGGATTTTCTTCACTCCAAATGTGGCAATTTTGCTTGTTGACGTAGCCATTCAACCAAAAATAAGCCTCATCACTGAACAAAATTTTGCGATGAAAATCAGCATCGACATCAATCTCATTTTCGGCCCATACACCAAAATCACGACGCATTGCATGGTCTCGCGGCTTTAATTCTTGCACAAGCTGGATCTTGTAAGGTTGCGCAAAATCTTCCATAAAGTTGATGGACTGTTCGACGTCTCTGCGGATGCGTATTATCACATAGAGTAAACGTAGTGCGAAAACGATCCATGATTAACCGAATTAATTGCTCTGATGGACGATTATGTCGACCATAAAATGGACGGAGCTTGCGGTAAACATCGCGAACTGAACCATTATTTTCGAAATAAATTTGCACGATTTGCAAGCGTTGTTCTTTTGTCAACCTGTTCATGATGAAATGGCAAACCAAACTAAATATTAATCACTTGACAGCTGACAAAATGGCCGCCAGTTAAAAAAGTGATGCCAACTTAAAGTTCTATACCTCAATAAAAAACACCCATTATAAGCCTAAGATCAGAATTAGTTTTTACTTTCTGTTCTGTTACGAATCAGCTAACTCTTTTTTGTTTATAGAAATATTATACAAGCCGTTAGTTTTTCTCTTTCGTTCTGTTCTGTTTCAATTCAACCTGTGATGGTCAAAAAAACTGTTAAGTAATTATAAGTGGCAGCACAAATAAAATTAAAACATTTCGAAATAAATTGTAATTGTGCTTTAAGAAAAAAAAGAAAAAAGTTTTAGTTTTTACCAGAAAACCATAAAAATACCGAGTATGTGTATTTAAACATAGCAATGGACGATGCAAAACTCATCATTTTAGTGGAAACTTGTAGCCGTTCTGGTCAGAAACAGCTGACAATTTATAACGAAAAAGTAACTATTAAAATTTAGAAACAAAACGGCACAGCACAGGAGACTTATTCTGTATTGCGATGCGAAAGTCAATGCGACTCGAAAACATGCAAATCCGAACACTTCTTATTCTGTGTTACGACGTTCGCAAAGTACTTTTTTTATTCGCATTTAAAATGCGAAAATGTCGCAAGTCGGTATTCTGTATTGCGAAAACAAATGTCAGATACATACGAAAATCGCAAAATATATTCGACAGCAAAACAGCATTCGCAAAGAACAAATGTAAGTGAAAAATAATAATTTTGTTTATTTATTGTTACATTAATTGTTAAAATTATTCAGGGAAACAAACAGCGAGACCACCAAATCGCACCAATTTGAAATAATTGTGGAATTTATGATGAAATACAGCCAATTGGCAAAGGGTCATTGTTATTTTCAATGCTTCAAAATAAATTACCTTTTTGCATTCAAGCTTAGAATATCCGATTTGCTTCTAAGCAATCTTCTTTGCACCATTTCATTTTGGTCATGCGCCTCTTCATCATCAAACCATAGTGTCACAGAATCCATTTTTGATAAATTACACATATATTATATAAATTAAAGTTATTTTGTAAGCACAATCACAAATTTCTTTATCTTTCGTAAATTTAACTTTGACGTTTATTTTAGACCAGCGTTGTTATTTTTGACCGGCGTTGCCACGATTTAAAATAAAACTCGAATGCGATTACGAAAGCCTTATAGAATACCAATTTTCTTACGCATCGCATTTCAATTGCGCATCGCATTGATTTTCGCATCGCAATTCAGAATAAGCCTCCAGAACAGCAACAGAAAGTAAAGACTAGTGAAGCCTTATGGAGCTACAGTAGGTTCCGTATAACTTAACATACATATATAGTTCTTTTGTATTAAATTTCTTAAAGTGACTAATTATGCATTAGAAATTAAGGGCTTGTCCCACAATGTCGACAACGTTCGACTTGTCGCACACTTACATTTGAAACAACAACAAAATACTTATTATAATTTGTTTTGAATGTAAATTGTCGACATCGTGTGATGAGAACTAAACTAGGGATGCCAATCGGGACTAGTTTATCAAATCCCGGGATTCGGGATTATAAAAAATCAAATCTCGGGATTTCGGAATATTTCGGGATCCCGAAATTTTTTGAGATTCAGGTATTTTTTGGAACTCTAGGATTTTTGAGTAAGTGCAAGATTATCAGCGTAAGTTTTTAAAAGTTGTGCAACTTGTAATGGCATTGCCAAGCCGAAGAAAATCGATAAAAACAGCTATACACAAAATTATATGTTTCTCATTTAAATGAAAAAACAAGTCGATGTGTTCTATACAAATAAGTTAATTAAAAATTATAAAATTCATAAAATTTTAAAAATTCTTTACTATTGAAAGCACATGAAGTAACTTTAGGATAACAAACACGTAATTTAGGATAACAGATGTGTTATTAGAATTTTGTTAAGGAATACGAATGTTATTGATATTTTTATTACAGAATTAAGCGAAGTTAGGACAGTTTCTTTCAGCATTTTAAGTAAATCTTGTAATAATAAAGAAACATACGAGTATAGTATACATATGTATATATTTACATATTGTGTTTGACTTTATCGACAACTAAACAAAATGAGTTGGTCTCGACAGAAAGTGCAATTATGTTTTTTAAACAGTTGTAAGAGTTGACGTGAATACCTTTGTCATTTAATATATTGACGCCCTATGCTCCCAGTGAACATTTTATCTAAATATTATATTTTGTATTTTTTTTTTGCATATACATTATATTTTTTTTAGATAAATAAAGGACATATTTATATATACATATTTAATATATTATTATTAAAGCTGTTTGCAATCTATTTGATGATAATACACAATATATATATATATATATATATATATATATATATATATATTGTGTATTATCATCAAATAGATTGCAATTAATTTTCATTGACACTATTAACAGGATGAAACAAACAAATATAAGAGATCAATTTTGTGTTGCTATTTATCTATCAATGGGGGAAAGTCATGATGAATTTATATTTTATTTATGAAAATCTGTTTTAAAAATCCTTTACAAAGTCTCAATAATTGTTTAAAACTTGTGTCGCTTAAATTTTTTTGGGGGTTATGTCAGGATATTTTAGATTTGGAATTTGTTGGCAACATTTGTAAGCAAAAAATATCGATATATCGAAATATCGATGTTTTAAAAAAGTATATATCGATACTGTTCAAAAATATCGATACGATATATAGCGATACATTTCTTTCTAATACATACAGGCATAAGAATATTTTCAAAACGAAAATAAAATATCTTATGATTATTTGCTTTTAAATTTCGTTTGGAAAAAGTAAAAATTTTTCCATTTTCACCCACATACGAACAATAATTGTTATCCAGTTCAAAAAAAAAGTTCTAGTATGTTATGTATTTGTATGGAATGCAAAAACAAACAAAAAATTCCCTAAAAGGAAATTATTTTTTGTTTATAAATGACGCTACGAATGACAGTCCTTAATTAGTTCTATAAATTTTGTGTAAATTTCGCCCATCCATTCCCTACAATGTCTTCAAGAAGGAATTCTATGAAATTTTTCTTTACATCTCTCCAACTACAATATGGTCTAAAAAATTATAATCAACAAATTTGCATTTTTTTATTTTATGACTCCTACAGTTTCCTAATTTTCGCAATGCTTAGCAATTAATTTTAGAAATTCATTTAATAATAATAATAATAATCCTTAAAAAATTGTGTTAAATCATTATCCAATGTGTACTAAGCGCTACTTCGCCTTTTGGTTCACTATTGATTTTACCAAACGGTCATTCATGCTCTGCTGATCGAAAACAAAAATCAAATCTTTTAACTTAAAATACAGTGGCTCTTTTTTAATCTTATATATAAAAATATGTACGTATGTTTGTACCGGCATATCTTGAGATTTCATAAATCATTTAGACTTTTAAAAACAAAATTTTTGAGTTAAAAACTTGATTTTCAGTCCACACAAGACGCAACAAACAACCAGTGTTGGCTGTTAAACGAACAACTTATTGCGGCAGCAACAACAACAGCACCAACAACAACCTGTGCAACTAAAGAAACAATTGCAATGAAGCAGAGGCAACAAACAACTGCTTAAATCAGACAAGCGTTAAATGTTAAAGTGTAAATATTCAACTTAAGTCGACCAGAAAGAAAAAAAAACTAAAAAAATTTTCATATTCCGTTTATTGTCAGAGGATTTAGTTTGTTTTAGACGTATTTTTCTACTACTGTCAGTTCTTTTGTTCGCCTGTTTAATATTATTTTTTTTTTCAGTGAATTAATACAACGAATAGAATGAATGATATAAGGAAACCGTTTTGGGTTAAGTTTCTTGAAGTGTTTTATTTTATAATTAAAATTTTTTTGTTCACATTCTTGAAAGTTATTGCACAATAGTATTGAATACTGTGGGCGATAAGATAGGAAGTATTTGTCTCAGCAAAACTTAAACGTTAAATGACAAAACATATATAATAATGTAAGACTGCACAGGAAAAAATTGGTAGGTTAATCTAACGAATTTATACAGTCAAGTTTACAATTGCTGTAAATTATTGTTGGTAATTTGAAGCAGCAACAATTGCTGGTGTAAATTATTATTGCAAAATATATATACAATATTTACTTTTAATTTGTCTGCTTATTATCTTAATATATATGAAAATCAAAAACACGTTTATTTGTTAGGGGTGAACTCTTCCATGCCCCAACAGATTTTTGCCTTCCACCCCACAAAATATTTTTAAAAGACCGGCGCGTGTTTTTATATATATTCTCTATGGGCCGTGAGTAGTGTTTCTGTGTAGTTTGTAATTCGTCCGACAGATGGCGCAATATTTAGTTTTTTTGTGTTCTTGCATCGTAACTCAAGAACTACTAAACTTTATATACATGCTCTATAGGGCGTGAGGAGTGTTTCTGTGTAGTTTGAAGTTTGTCCAACAGATGGCGCAATATTTAATTTTTTTTGTGATTTTGCACCGTAACTCAAGAACTACTGAACCGATTTTGACCAAACTTTATATACATGCTCTACGGGCCGTGAGGAGGCGTTTCTGTGTAGTTTGAAGTTCGTCCGACAGATGGCGTAATATTTAGTTTTTTCGTGAGCAAAATACAATTTTCATATTGTACCACCAATGTCATATACAACACTAATGTTTGCTTAGGGCCAGCAACGCGGACCGGGGTCAGCTAGTTTATTATAAAATTAAAATATAAACAAGATAATAAGGGAAGTTAATATAACTTTCACTACAAGCAAAAGTTATTTTTGTGATCGCGATAAACAAACTAATCTATGTTGTTAAATTACTGACATTTTAAATTGCAATTGTGATTCAATTTAGAACTAAAAATACAATAAATTTTACTACTTTGTGGGTTAATTTAATAGATGTGCAAAATTGAAAAAACAAAGCACAAAAAAGTTGTAGGTTAAGGATGGTCTAACCATTTTTTTTATTTATTTCATTTATTTATTGAGTGTCACAACAAAGCATCACTGCTTTATTTGATCACCTATTTAACAGCTGATAGTTGCCTTTGAGATAGGTTACCTTTGAAATTTCATCAGGAATCGAATTACACCAGAGCAACGCGTGCAAATTGTTGAAATTTGTAATCAAAATAATTGTTCTATAAGTCAAACGCATCGTGCACTTCTTCCATTTTTTGACGTACATAATCGATGATTCCCATTTCTGGTTGAATGAGTACGTAAATAAGCAGAATTGAGGCATTTGTAGTGAAGAGAATCCACAAGCTTTTGTCGAAACATTACATCCACAGAAAATTAATGTTTGGTGCGCTTTGTGGGCTGGCGGACTCATTGGCCCATATGTCTTCAAGAACGATGGTAAGAATTTTACTGTCAATGGTGGACGGTAGAGGAACATAATTCGGAAATTTTTCGCACCTCATTACGTGCTTGTTGATATGTGGTTTTGACAGAACGGAGCCACATACCATACAGCGGGCGCTACAATTGATTTACTCAAATAAACTTTTGATGATAATATAATTTCACGTAATGGCTCAATTAATTGGTCACCAAGATCGTGTGATTTAACCCCATTGTATTATTTTCTTTGGGGTTATGTTAAGTCACTTGTCTACGTAGATAAACTATAAACAATTTAACGCCTGGAAATCAACATTCGAAGAGTTATCGGCGAAATACGGTCGCAAATGTTGCGAAAATTTTTTGAAAATTTGTGTTCCAGATTGCGTCTTTGCCACATTGCAGAAATCATACTTAAACATTAATTTCATAAAATTTTCTTTCGAATAAAGTCCGTTTCATTGACATTAAAAATATATTTTCTTGTTTTATTATAATTTAAACTTGTGTCACTCAATAAAATATACCCAATATGTTGATATTAAAATGACGAACGAACATTGTTAATGTACTGTCTTATTAGTGAAAATCATCTCATTCCTTATATTCTTTTTTAATTTTGCAGTAAATAAATAAAAGTTGTTATTATAATTCGGTTATTACTTATTTTATATTATTACTTTTAGCTGTTAATATTAAAATAACCAACAAATATTGTTAATGTACTATCTTATTAGATAAATTCTCCCTATTACTTATTTCTACTTGATACTGATGAAATTTCAAGTATCGTTTTGGCTGAGTTAACAAATGCGTCTGCCCACAATAATTACCAGCCTGTGTTCAATTGAGGAATTATTTTAAATGAAGAATTTTAATATTCACCCCTATTGTGAAAATGCTTACCCTCGCAATGGTTTCCCCCTTCCGAAAGCTGCAATTGTGAAAAAAAATTTCCCAGAAAAGTTTTCCTTTTCTCTTATTCCCCTTTTTATTATGAATAATATTTTTTACGTCGATTTATTTTTCTTTTTGCAAGCAAACTACATCAATACATCGCATAATTAAAATTTTTTCCTTCTGCTTAAATATAAGTTATATAAAGTTATAAATACTTAGTTTGAAGATAAGTTCGGTAAATAAAATTCATGATTGTTAACAAAAATTCTCTGTAACATCTTTTTACATAAAATTATAAACATTTTTGGATCACATGCAGTAAATTTTATAGCTTTAGTCTATCAAAGAATTTAAAAACATTTCATTTGAAAATTAAAAAATTTGTGCATATTTTATTAGTAATTTTAAATTCGTTTGAATTTAAATTAATTTTTAATCTTTGCTAATCTTCTTTCCGTTTTTTACATTCACTGAGTATTGTTGGTAGGAAAAAAATTTCACGGGTGATTCAAAATAGCGTTTTCCCCTTTGAGGGAAATAAAAATTTAATGGGAACAAAAATTTTAATTGCTTTTCACGATAGTGGTGATTAAATATTTGTAAGTAAAAGACAAAGGCTTTCTTTGGGTGGCGAAATACTGATAAGGTGAGGAAAAATATTATTTCAAAAATTGTTTATGATATTTTTTTTTTGGATCGTAACGAATTGGATGGAAATTGTACTCGTATGTATGAGTGAGTTTGGTGGATAATGTATAGTGGCACATCCATATTTTTTTTACTTATAGTAAGGTTAACGAACAAATTTTACTATAAATAATTATCGGAATTTATTTCTTTACTGGATATTTTAACCCATTACGGCGCAACATCGAGAAAATAATTTTTCCTGCAGATTCTAGGTAAAAAAATTTTGTTCAATAATTTTTTTTTTTTACATTTTATTTATTGAACTAAAAATGGGTAAATTAAGGGGAAAAAAGGTCAGATATCTTGACAATAAAAGTTTCAAATTAGAAATAATTTCACTGAAAATATTCTAACATCAAAAACAATAATTGAGTGGGATATTCGCAAAATTTATTGAATTACAACGCGGTCAAAATAAGTTTTTAAAAAATTGCACTACAGTAATATTGATTTTGCAAAATCGTAGGGTAACTTTAAATCTCTTGTAATGTAACAGAATTTAATATAATGGGTGTTTTTTATTGAGGTATAGAACTTTAAGTTGGCATCACTTTTTTAACTGGCGGCCATTTTGTCAGCTGTCAAGTGATTAATATTTAGTTTGGTTTGCCATTTCATCATGAACAGGTTGACAAAAGAATAACGCTTGCAAATCGTGCAAATTTATTTCGAAAATAATGGTTCAGTTCGCGATGTTTACCGCAAGCTCCGTCCATTTTATGGTCGACATAATCGTCCATCAGAGCAATTAATTCGGTTAACCATGGATCGTTTTCGCACTACGTTTACTCTATGTGATAATACGCATCCGCAGAGACGTCGAACAGTGCGCACCGAAGAAACAATTGCCGCTGTAGAGCAAAGTGTTGAAGAGGACCCGAATGAATCGATTCGCCACCGTGCACAGCAATTGGAGCTTTGTCCATCAACTTTATGGAAGATTTTGCGCAAAGATCTTGGCTTGCGACCTTACAAGAATGTGGATGAGTTGTGGTTCCAACAAGACGGCGCTATATACCACACAGCGCACGTCACAATCGATTTATTGAAGGAAAGATTCGATGAGCGCATAATTTCGCGGAATGGACCTGTCAATTGGCCACCAATATCGTGTGATTTGACACCATTGGATTATTTTCTTGGAGGATATGTGAAGTCGCTCATCTACGCCAACAAACCAGAAACGTTAGGGGACTTAGAAGCCAACATTCGTGGCGTTATTGCCAACATACGGCCCCATATGTTCGAAAAAGTGGTTGAAAATTGGACCTGTAGAATTGGCTTTATTCGAGCCAGCCGCGGCGGCCACATGCCCGAAATCATATTTAAACATTAATGGCATAAAATTATCCTTCCAATAAAGCCAAATTGATGGACATTAAAACGATTTTCTTGTGTTTTATTTAAATTCGAAGTTCTATACCTCTAAAAAAACACCCTGTACATACACAAACCAAATTTGTCACTTAGTTAACAAATAAAAGTCACCTGTCTTAGGTGACCCCACCTTATAGGTGCGTATTGGCTGTTATTATGAAATTTCTCTCTTTTTCTTTGCATCACTAGCAGTGATGCCAATATAATACATTAAAAAAAACGGCTAAAATTTGTACATCTCTTAAAAATATCAAAACCCGATACTCGTAAATAAGAATCGATGTAGAATCGGCAATATATATCGATATTTATTTTCGCAAATATCGATAAATTTTTAGATTATTTTAAAGTTATTGTCAACTATTGTTATTTTAAGAACATATAAGACCATATTTGGAGGACATTTGTTGACGGCTTGGTAACGGAAATTACAGAATTTTAAAACAATTTGACGACCTCAAACATTTTGCTCGTAACTATGTTTGCTATAATGTACTTAAATTTAGAACCGTGTTCCTATGCAAAAATACATACATAAAAATCTATGTAGATATGTTCGAATATGTACACTAAAATAAAAATTATTATTGAAGCGGCTTCATTGATATTTCTCAATCATATGAATGTTGCATTAATAGAATGTATGAATGAAATTGCTTTCTTTCTGCATTTGTCCTTCATTGCATTTATGATAATATTTTCGTTGATTTTATAAAATAATTTTTTTTTCTAATTTTAAGAAGACTTATTTATCTCATTAGATTTAATGATTCCTTGCAAAAATATTTTATAATGCATGAAATAAAAAAATTTTTGATACCAATAGCACAGTGTGACAAAAAAAAAATACCTGCAAAGTGTTACTATTTTTCTGGTAGGTATTGTCGAGTATAACAACAATCTGTACTTGAAATTTTCCAAATACTTCCAAAATCTTGAAGTACGGGTAAAAACCTCTAACTAAGTTAAATATCAACCGATTTTGAATTTATAAATGGATTTAGAAAGAAGATACTAAGACCTTTTGAATCATATATCAATTGTTTCAGTAAAATTCAGTCTGCATTTTTTCACCAAATATAATTTATTCGGGTTTTCTCGACACTTTTCTACTTTGGACTCGTTCCTAGGCAGTATTTTTGTACTGAAGCCATAGTGTTTATAAATTTGATTGTAAAACATAATTGATTATAAGTAATTAGCAGGTTTGTTTTAAAAAATTCCCTCGAAATTGACTGAGTTATTAAACATTTTATTAGAAGACTTTTTGTTAAAAAACTACCTGTATAATGTATTTCACGTTCTGTTTATACGCCTTCTATGTGTTAAGACTTCGAGGATGATGAAAGTACAATTCAAGTAGGAGGCAGTTTTATCCTGTGGGCATGCTTCAAGTAATGGCGAAGCGGCCTTCTTATAAAAATTAGCGGTATTATGAAAAATAACGACTACTTAAATATTTTATAAGCTAATTTGCCAGAATTCATAGACATGAGTGCTTAGTCAGAAAAGAAAGTTATCTTTCAGCAAAAATTGTTATAGAAAAACTTAGCAATGAATAAATCAATCAAAACTTTTGTCTTGTTTGGTATCCAATTTTATTTTTTTTAGTTGCTTTTCACCTAAACTTTGAATCATGTGCTTACCTTTGCTCCTCACTGTATATCTTATATTCTAACCAACTTAATGCAATTTTTTTGTGCTATCTCATTTTTGGTTGTTGCGTGTTGTTGTAAAATTTTTTTTTGTATGAAACTTTATACAGAATTCAATACATTTTTTTTGTGGTTTATTGGTTATTATTTTGTATACCTTTGCCTAACAAAACATATTATTATTTTTTTTTCCAAAGAGTTTGTGGTTTTTGTTTATGGAGAAGAACTTTGTGTGTGTAGCTTTCATTTTCATGTCTAAACTCATCATTAATGTTTATGAAATTTAAAGCAAAAGTAAAAATTTGAAGAAGAAGAAAAAAATTGTTTAACACAAAATAATATTTACAACAGAACAATACAACGACCTTAGGTCGCCTTGGTTGCACAAGAACAGGTTTAAATAAAAATCGAAATTAATGATACTTTGCATTGATTAGGAAATGCAGGAAAAAAAAATGTACATCATACATGTGAAAAATTCAATTGATGTGTGTTTTAAATTGCAATGTTTACATGTAGAATATGTACATACGTACATATATCGTTGCCTTAATGCAGAAAGGTCCTAACTCATAAATATTTTGAAATCGAGATTTTTGCATTTTTCGATAAATTAGATGTTCTTCTATCGAAATATACAAAAAAATCGATTTAAGAAAGAATTGTGTTAAGGCTTTTCTATATTAAGGTAACGATATAAAATAGTTCTGGAAATTGTCTTTAATTTTTTCATTTGGAACCAGTATTGTTGCTACTCGAAAAAAAGTTTATTATTTGCTTTTATTTTATTTTTTTCAATTTAGATGAAAATATTCGGTAAAATTCGATTTAACTTGTACTTGTGAAAACTATTTATAAAAATATATAAAATTTATGAGGGAATCATCTCAAGGATTAAATAAAGTTTGTAGATTGCATACTCTATGACAATTTTAGGCTTACAAAACATTTTGCATCATAGAATTATATGAATTTTTGTTGAAATTTCAGTTATGAGATTTTATCTGGTCAAAGTCGCTGGAATAACAAATCTAAAATAGTTATCAAATTAAAACAAACGCAAACTGTGACAAACATTTTAGTTGAAAAAACCATTTTGCATTTTAAACTTTTTTTAAAACAGTCAATTATGTAACAGTGGACTACTTTTTGCTACTTCAACATTTCTCAGTTTTTTTAATGCGAGTTTAATAAAATTTACTCACCCCTATCGTGAATGACAAGTTTAATTTTTGTTCCCATGGAAACTTTATTCCCCTCGAAGGGAAAAATGCTATCGTGAATTTCCCGTGAAACTTTTACCTCGCTGTCAGCTCTCAGTGAATGTGACAAAGGGGAAGAAGACTTGTAAATCTTAAAAACAAATGAAACAAATTTAAATTAAACAGTAAAAAATACAGATATTTTTGATTGCAAATTAAATGTTTTTAAGTGTAAAAATGTGTTTTTAAATACTGCATGTGAACAAAATAAATACTTATAACTTTTAATATTTAATTCGAAGGGAAGTATATTGAAATATTCATATGTATAAGTTTGTGTGTTAAATAAAATGAATAATACAGAAATTTAAATATTCCCGAAAAAATATTATGAATGGTAAGGAGAATTAAAACAAATAATACAAAAAATTTGCAAGAGAAAAGGGAAAATGTTTCGATTGAAAAACAGGCACAGGGTAATTATTCACGATTGCAATTTTGGTGACAAAAAATTTTCGACGAAAATATTATTTACGACAGTGATAACTATTTTCATGGTTAATTTAACAGATGTAAGTAGTTGGAAAAAATTAAATAAAGTCCAACAAATCTCAAGATGAAATAAAGCCCAAAATACTCGTAACAGAAATAAGGTCGAATCAAGGGCCTTATTTCATAGCGCCGGTTTTGATGGATAATGGGCAGTTTTCTTAAAAGCGTGCTATCCTACAATAGCTATTTAATTATGTTTGTGTATTACCACATGCAACTTAGCGGCATCAATTGTACTACAAAAAATTACATATAAAATTACACATTTTAACTGTTTTACATTAGTTAGTTTAACCAAATTCATTGTTAGATGCAATTTCGTTAAAATTGTTTAGATTTATCTATAAATTATTTCTGTGAAGACTTAATTACAAAAATATACATGTGATATTTTTGCTCTCTCTCTCTCTTTCTCTTTCTCTCTCGCTCATTACAACCCATTGGGGTCCTCTTTTTTTTAATGTAATGGGCTCTGGAAA
The DNA here is from genome assembly GCA_905220375.1 of Tachina fera. Classification (NCBI taxonomy): domain Eukaryota; kingdom Metazoa; phylum Arthropoda; class Insecta; order Diptera; family Tachinidae; genus Tachina; species Tachina fera. The sequence continues at coordinate 45,717,543 of LR999964.1, read as the reverse complement.
CGATCAAATCAAACCGTCAATCGGCGAATGCGTATTAAGCATTATACACATTAACAACAGCAAGCTACCGACTACCAAATTTCAAGTATAGAATACACATGCTTATACGAGAGTGATTCTTTTGAAGACAGCAAGGCAACAAACATGGCGGCAGGTTGTTGTCTATGCTGATTTTGCCGTTGTAGTCCAATTAAACTTATTTCTATTTCTTTATCTAAATCATAAATTGCTTAATTTTTATACTTTTAGCATTTTAATTTATATAAATGCGAAATATTTGAAGGTGTCAATACTGAACTATGTATTTATACTCAAATACGAGGCGCAGATGGTGCTGCTGGCGTCTCCGAAATATTTAAGTAGCTAGCTACGAGGCGACAAATGCTGCTAGCTTCATTTGAAGTCGTGTGTTCGTGTAGTCTGCTGTGGTGAATGTGTTTAATGCATTAGTGTCGTTTATTGAGGCTTTTTCAGAGACGTTCAAATAAAATCGTCAATCAGCACTTTAATTTTGTGTGCGTCGTCTTTTGAGGTTGTAAGTTGTCTTCGTCAGATGATTATTTCTTCTTATTATGCCGGGTGCACGCTATGGCATTTTGTGGCATCAAAATAGTGTATAGTGGTGGCAACATTTGTAATATCCGATATTTTTCGTTGTGTGGCATTGCTTTTCATATAAAAAAATAATGGAAATGGCGTTGCGCACATTTTGAAAATGACAACACAAAAACTGCCAAATGTGCACTCAGCTTAAGTGGCAAGTGTAGTTTTACTAAAAAGACTCTATGAAATCTTGTTGTAAAAAGCAGTCAATACACAGAAAAAATTATCCCCAAAAAAATTTCAAACAAAATTTTGTTTGAAATTAAATTTTGATTCAGTAAATATTTTTTACTATTCCAGTAAATAGTTTGATACAATTTTGTTTTAAGCAAAACAAAAAACAATATGGAGTGAAAAATTCTAGTTGATACAATTAATATAAAGTAATACTTGTAACAAAGTTGTTAAGAGAAAAATTGATTGAAGAAATCGGGGTTTTTTTTCAAAAAAAATTATTACAAAACCTTGCATTTGAATTTACAAATTTCTTTGTAGGACCTAAATTGAAAAAATTAGTATTTGATTCAGAGAATTTTGTGTTTGAAATGGAAAATTAGTTTTTTCTGTGTAATAACATTTAAAAATATTATACAGAGAGAGCTAAATGATAATTTTTCTACCTGCCACGCTAATTTTTCTTCTGTGCGATATTGGTAACACTGTGCAACAGTGAAAAATCCACACGTTCTTGACAGTATAAGCTCGATGGTAGTGCCAAAGCTTAATTCAACCCTATACAGAGTTTGGGGATTTTGAGGGCCCGTTTTTTATGGTCCTTTAAAAATTTCCAAACCAGTGCGCACTCAAAAATAATCAGTCTTGAAATAAAACTATCAACATTCTTTGATTATCATCAATGACTGCCGGCAACGCGTACGTGTAGTCGAAAAAATACGACTGCACGCACACAACTATGTGATTGATGGTTTTATTTGATCGTCTCCTGGTCACAGAAAACTGACAACATTAAAGATATGCGTAAATATCCAAATAAATTTTTGCTGAATATACAGAAATTTTATATACATACATATAAATAAATCAAAAAGAGATGAACTGAAGTGAAATGGAAAATATATATTTGTTCGCACAATTGCTGTGGTTTGAAATAAATTTACACCTATCCCTCGATTTACGCGATAGATACATACGTTCCTGAGAAAGTCGTGTAAATCAAAATTTTAAATTTTTGTATGAAAAATCGTGTAAATCGAAAAGAAAGACAGAATCGCATAAAATTGATTTTATTATGAAGTTATATATGTATTTTAACTTAAGTTTTAAAATATCAAAAGCGTTTACTCAAAACACCCTTATTCATTAAAAACAAATAAATGCTATTCATGAAAAACGGCTTATTAGAGACAAAAATATTCAATAAAGCACATAAAAAATCGTGTAAATCGAGGTATTTCATAAATCTCTCAATTTACACGAACACCAAAATAATTGTGTAAAAGTGAAATCGTGTAAAAGAGTATCGTGTAAATCGAGGGATAAGTGTAGTTTAAAGTTTTTACAGCTTGCACAAATCTAATATAAATTAGATGGGCTGCTCGAAAAAAGGCACTCCGGCACTTATATAAAATCATTCAAAAATCGTTATCTTACTTGGGACAAGTCTTCTAAGAAGTTTTTTTTTTAAATAACTTTGGCCCCTTATTTACGTATAATCATTTGTTATATTTCATTACCTTGAAAACTTTAAAATCCTCAAATACAATGTAAATTGTAATGAAATTGAATTAACTGATTTTATTGGAGTCGTTATTATTACCTTCCTGAAGTTTTTTAATACCTCATGGAGCATTTTGAAAATTAGTACATATATATAGGAAAAAACGAAAAAAAGAGAGAAACAATCAAACTTACTTAAACTGAATTGAAATTTACAAATTGTTTACTCGTAGAGGCTTGTGAATTAAAATTACGTTTTCTCACGTACTCTGTTTTTTTATTACTTCTTAGCTTTTATTTTATTTTTCAACATTTACATTTTTTATAGGCAGGCAAGCAGACATACAGACATACAAAAAGACATACCTGCGCTGTTAAACACTTTAGTTTAATTTTTTAGTAGAGTTGAATATTTTGCATGAATGTACATACAATTCACGTAATGTTCCCTTATGGTTTTGGCGTTACCGTAAAACAACTTATCAGGGGAGTAAAGGAGTGTGTGGTTTGTTTTTTTATTTATAATATTTTATTTATTTAATAAAAAAAATTTATTTGCAATGACAAATAAACAAATAATTTATATTTTGACTACTAGAACTGCCTTGGAGGGTATCGAAACCATGTCCCAAGACTGATAGACTCTTATCCGGTCGATTAAGGCGATTTAAAAACAGTGTCATCTTTGTTTCCTAAATCCTATTGTACGCTTCCTTTGTAAGGTAAAAATCTGTATCAACATTATTATTGCCCTTGGCTCCACTGTACATTAAGCAAATAATGCAATAGACAGTACTTGTCAGATCTTTTCGGATATATTTTGCCAAGTTCATTTAAAAATTGCCAAAATGACCTTAATATATATTTGATAATAAATTATTTTTATTATTAAATTTTTTTATATAAATTTTTGGCGAGTTTCTCTAAAAGTAGAAAAAAAAATTACAAAATTATTTCTTGTAAATTTTTCCCATCAAAATTCAAAAAGCATTATCTACTAAAATTAATAAAATGAGTTTTTTATACACAGAGAAAAAACTGCCTCATAGAATCAAGAAGATTTTCTCTATGAAACGTTTTTAGGCTAAGAGGTATCCCAGCAGAAAGAAGCGAAGGTTTTTTCATAGAGATTCCTTGTTGTTTTTATGTGTAAATCTTATTAATTTTATCAAGAAGAAAAAACCCCATAAAATCAAGAAGAAATCTTATTATTCACAACTTTTTTTAATCAATTTCCGATATTTTTGGCACCAAAAAAAACAATACATTGATAAAATCTTCTTGATTCTATTAGATTTTCTTATAAATTGTAAACTATAGGGATTTATTATTGATTTTATTAGGTTGCCTTATTGATTTTTTCAATAAGGTTTTCTTCTTAATTTTATTAGGTTCCTATATGATTATGTGTAAAGTATCTAATTAATTTTTTAAAAAAGGAAATATTCTTGATTTTATGAGGTGTGTTGTTATTTTATATCTATAAATAGAAATACAGACCATTTTTTTCATGATCTTTTTCGTTTTTATATAAGCATGTTTGTACAATTATTTTAATGGTTATTCAGACTGCTTGTTAGCATATTGGTTAGATAGAGTGTTTGCCTATTAGTCAGAAGTTTGCTGGTTCAATACTTGTCTCCTTTCAAGTAATAATATGTATGTATGGTGAGTTAGTTAATTAAGAATACAATATAATATGTAGGTATAAATAAATAACATCTACATATACTACATACATACATAAGTATATGGTATAGAATTTAAATGAAAATACATAAGCAAAGTACAAAGAATAAAGACATAATTTTTTTTATGAGGTTGCCTCATAAAATCAAGAAAAAAACCTTATTAAAAAATCAATAAGAAACCTCATAAAAACTACAAGATTTTTTCTTGATTTTTTCAAAAGAGGTTTCTCCATGAAATTTATAAGATTTCCTTATTGAAGAAAAACCATAGAGATTTCTTATTAATTTTTTTTCTATTTTATGAGGTATTTATTAGGCACTATATTTTCTGTATAGAGCTATAAAACTTTAAGTTGGCAACACTTTTTTAAATGAAGTCATTATGTCAGCTGTCAATTAATTTATGTTTAGTTTAGTTTGGCATTTCAACATGAATAGAATGACGCCTTAACAACTCTTCCAAATTGTGCAAATTTATTTTGAATATCATGGTATCGCGCACTACTTTAATTTAACCGTCAAAAAAATCGTCCATCAGAGCAATTAATTCGATTAATTATGAGATGGATGTAGAGCTAGCATAAAGGAAGACCCGAATCAGTCCACACCCATAATTATGGACGTTGTTGTTCATCAATTGAACAAGCATGATGTGCAGAAGCTGTCCCAAAATTGATTTATTAAAGTAAACGTTTGGTAACTTCATAGTTTTAAGTTTCGAACCCGTGAATTTGCCTCCAATACCATGTGATTTAATGCCGCTGGACTATTTTCTGTGGGGATAAAAAAAGTCATCGAATTGGACCTCAAGATTAGACTACGTCCGAGCTAGCTGTGGCGGTGTTATCCCAGAAGTCATATTTAAATTATAATGCTAGAAGATTATCTTTCAAATAAAGTAAATTTAATGTCTATATAAAAAATTCATGTTTGTTTTATTCCATTTTAGAAGTTTTCTACCTTTATAAAAGTACCCTATATATCATGAAGACAAGTTTTGGTAGGATTTATTTTTGAAACTATTCCTTCAACAAACTAATATTCCTGAATTAAAAAAATGTTCAAGTTCAATTTCGTTGAAAAAAATAGCCATAAAAATCGCCAACAATTTTATTTATCGCCAGAAAATCTGCCATGTCAAATCAAATCAAAAATTAAGATGCAAAACAAGTTGCCAAACTGCAAAATTTGGAGATAAATCGTCATATATGACAACCCTGGTTAGTACTTGTTTTGATAAAGCGAATTTATTTTTTACTCGTGCCTCTCAGAGACGGAAATGCATACACATAAAAAATATTTGACACTTGTCAAAACGAAGTTTAAAGTTGCGTACTTCATCTTCTAAGATTGAAAATTCGTACAACTTCACTAGATATATAAATTAGAAAAGTTAACCAGATCACTTAAAAAAAAATAATAATAATAATAAATAAATAAATAATCTTGAAACTTTTGTGAAAACAATACAAATAGAATTTCCCGACAAAAAAAGAAACAAGTTCTGTTAACAAAAGATATAACAGCACAATCCAAACTCAAAGTTTGTAGAAATCCCACTTTTAACGCATGAACGCTTTTCCCAAAAAAATTCAAATGTAAATTTTATTTGTAAACTAAAGATAAATCACTGTATTAAAGAATGCACCCAAGATTTTATGACAAAGTAATTTTTAGTAAAATTTAATATATATATTATTTAAAATTAATTAATATTATTATAAATTCTATTGGATGTTTTTCAAGCCTTTAGCTACATATATATATATATATACAACGTGATCAGAACTTATAATGTTATTAATAAAATGCGCTACAAATTTCTTACAACCATGTGAGCTTGCAATTTTTGTCTGACATCGTTGCCAAAAAGTCCAAGACTACAGCTGACAGCAAGCTGCCAGACATCTTACAATAGTGTGAACACATTGTAAAATTAATGCCAGATATTTGTCAGACATTTTAATATTGACAGATGTGCGAAGTTTATGCATCTGACAATGGCGTCATTTTAAGAAAATTCTTTCTATGGGCAACTTGGCACACGCTTGATTTACAAAAAAAAAATTTATATAATAAAACAGTTGCAGACAAAATCATTCTAAATGCTTCTTTATAGTCCATAATAATTTATATTTTGAGTTTTTACATTTAATGCAACCACAAACGATTGATATATAACAGTTTCTAACAAGTCTGGCAACGCATAACAACAGATCTGATACTTTTTGCATATAACAACCGTGTGAACTAAGAATTTTTCGACTGACGATTTTCACAGATGAATTTATTGTCATACAAACGTCTGAAGCTTTATTTGTACTTGTTGGAAATTGCCTTATGCTGTTATCACTTTTAGGCACTGAATTTCACATTTGAATACTTACACACGTCCAAATTTTCCGATCTATTTTTAAATATTTTTGCTTAAGAAATTTAAATATATCTACTCTCTTGAACATTGATGAATGCACTCCTTAACATACGGTTAGTTTGTTTTTTAATACAACTACCATTGAAACATAGGAAGTAAAATGTTTATTTTCATTTATTATTTGTCTTCATCTTGTTGCTTTTCTTCGTAGTTTCAACAAGTATAACAATAGAAATTAAAGGGCATTAAAAACAGAGGGAAGATTAATATTTTATAGGTACCTAAAATATAGGTAATTAGGGTGTTCCACAATGGTTGATGTATTTTTAGGTCATTTTATTTTAATCATGACAAGAAAAAGAAGTATTTTCTTTAACTAAAATTTTAAACTTCATATATAGAGAAAATTATACAAATGCTTACTGATCAGGCTATATTTTCTTAATTCATTTAGATGGTCATATTATTCATGCAATGAGAGTTGTGTTTTGTTCCTTTTAAAGTTTTATAGGTTTCCAGAGTAAAACAATATCCTTCGTAACTAAATTATTATTAGAAAAATTATCTACATTTTAAAACTTAATTTGTATCTAAAATGAATGAGTACGTACTTCTTACACTAATGCATTTCTTTCAAACTTCTATTTGAAAACCTCAACTTGTTATTAATAGAAACAGTAAAATTATTTGACTGCAAATGAAATTTACTTTAAACAAACTGTTAATTAGAATTTTTTGGCATTAATTTTTTGTGTGATTATTATTATTTTATAAATAAAAGTTGCTTCAGCAGACTGTGATCGGACGATTTTTGTTTCGTCGTCGCCGAAAATATCTTTGGCGATCTGCTGCCAGCTTCAGCACTATTGGCTTCAACTTCTGTTTTTAGCACTATTACTACTATTTTTATTATAACAAATGTCAAACTTTATATTGAAAAATATTTTTTTTTATATTACCTATTTCTTCTATATGGAATTTGTCTTTTGTCATGATAAAAATATATCAGGTGTAGATGTAGGGTTACATTCAGATGACTAGAGAAAAAGTTCAAATAATCAAGACTTCAAATTATCAAGAGTTTAGTTAAAAATTTTGATTGTTTATGTGGAAGCATTTTATGTAATATGCAAATGCCCGCAATTTTCTGTTGAGTGACCTTTCGACTATAACACTGTGCAACACCAAAATTATTCAGGTGCTCTTATGTTCCAACGAAAATACCTTTGGTTTTTTTATATCACTTCGGAAAGTTATTTTATAACCTCAAATATGGAGAAAATCTGAATTTCAAATTGAGAGAGTCATACCATCTTTGTTTCACAATGGATTTCTATTAATTATTCTTCTGTTAGGAGGAGCTGATATTATCTTTCAAACAAGATATATTTTTTGTAAATCGGTCAATAAATGGCCAAGTTATAGTGGTTGAAGTGTGAAAAGAAAAACACATTGAAAAAAAATTTCCTCAGGCTCTAAGTTGCTTATGCGAAAAAATTTTTTTTTTAGTTTTTCACACTTCAACCACTATAACTTTGCCATTTATTGGCCGATTTAGAAAAAATATGTCTTGCTTGAAAGATAATATCAGCCCCTTTAAACAAAAGAATAATTAATAGAAATAAATTGGGAAACAAAGAAGGTATGACTCTCACAATTTGAAATACTAAAAAAACAGTTTTTCTCCCTATTTACCGTTATAAAATCACTTTCCGAAGTGATTTTAAAAAACGAAAGATATTTTCGTTCTCTATGGACTCCAAGAAAACAGAATTGGTACATGATATCCCTTGAAAAAATTTTTCCCAACTTTTGTATCACAGTGTAATGAGAGGTGAGAAAAAATCATCACATATGTTCATTTCGAAGGCTAAAGAAAAGTAATGCAAACGATTTACATAATTTTGTGGTTGTTAAAAAACACGAACACAACAAAATTGTCAGTTCAAACTATATACTGCACAAAGAATTTCATACAAACAAGAACAAATGATTATTATGTTCTTATATTACTTGCGGGAAGTGTTTTAGAGACATTCAACAGAATTATCTTGTTTTGCAGTTTTTGATTATATAGCTTCACACTCTTGCATTGATATATTTCTCTTCTTACTGCTCCTTTAAAAACTTCATCATCATAAAAATAAAATTTTATATGTGTGTTTTGAACGGGCTAAAGTTCGTATCGCTTTTTAAGCCAAATTACATGTGATAATTATTAATGAACAAATAACATCAAAATTAGTTGTAAATATTCTGACAACACATAGTTGAACGGAACAGCCAGCCGTAAAATTATTATTACTTATGTAACAAATGCATGTTGTAGACATTTGGCAACATGCACTATTTTCAGTTCAAAACTTATTAGTCATTACATGGACATTTCATTTTTTTATAGCAAATAAAAAATATATAAAATTTTACCAAAAGTAACACATTGAAACACAATTAGAAAACATTAAAGCGTTTACAAAACTAAAGATAAATGCGTAAATAATGTATTTCTGCATTTATTTGCTATTGATATTAATATATCATCAGCTAAAATCCAAGAGCCGTAACAACCAAACAATTCAAAATAAACTTCTTAATTGATTATGATGTGATTAACCAAAAATTTTACTCACATATGTTCAAATATAGCGATTTTATTCACTTAATTCATTAATTAATTAATAAAAATAAACAGTCTTAAATTTATAATGTGAAATGATAAAATGTGCACTTACGAGATTTTTGGTTTAAGATAACCACTTGATAATGCCAGATTGCAGAATAATATAATCGAAAAGACAAACATATAGTGAAATATAAAATTGTCAGCTCCGAATTGGGGTAAAAATAATTACTATTAAGTATCTTGACAGACCTTATGTATAGTTTAGGTCAACGGTTCTCAAATCTGTGGACCTGTAGGTCCGTCTAATCATTAAAGTTTAAAAATTATATAAGTTTTCATTTTCCTTATTCATACAACAAATTTAAAAAGAAATTAAAAAAACCGACAGTGACCATTTTTAAATCGTTAAATATTTTAAGTGTTTACTCGAAAGGAAAAATCAGAAGAGAAATTTAAAGATTATATTAATATACCAGTTTGATATAATTCGTCAACTTATAATTTTTTTTTCGTATTTACAAAATGACGTCTGTTGGCCGCCATATTGAGTTTTGACTACTGTCATATCTTGAGTGACACTTTAAGGATTAAGACCAATCGATTGATGTAAAAATCATTAAAATCGTTCTACGCGTTTGGTTTATATAGCTAAAAAATAGCCAATAAATGCATTTAAGGGAATAATTTTTTTAATTTAAGTTGAAAATTTGTAAACCAGCGTAAGAGAACTATTGCTTTCGAACTGAAAAATAATTCTACAGGGTTTTAATATAAAATCTTTTTTTTTGGAAATTTTTGTTCGAGTATATTTAATGTATTGAAATTAAATGGGAAGATATGAATGTTAAATAAGTTCAGTGAAGTGCGACTTTGACCCGCGCACGAAAGGTTCCGTACTAACACGAGATATGTAATTCAACACCAACTTTAGCCAATATAAACTATAGTTTGGGCATTTTTTTCGTTTTTGTGTTTTTTCGGTTTTAAGCTTTTTCTTTAGTTTTGGGGGTTTTTGAATTTATTAGCGCTTTCTGAGTTTTGGCACTTTTTTCTCGTTTTCGCGATTTTTTTGGTTTCTGAAGTTTTTTTAATTTTTGCGATTTTTATTATTTTGGTGTTTTTTTATTATGGCGATTTTTTTATTTTGGCGATTTTTTAATTTTGACGTTTTTTTCATATAGGTGATTTTTTTTTTGGTTTTTGGCGATTTTTTTAGTTTTGGCACTTTTGTTTTCGTTTTGAGCATTTTTTTTTGTTTTTGGCTTTTTTTTATTTTTGGCGATTTTTTTCGTTTTGGCAATTTTTTGTAATTTTGGCGATTTTTTTTTTAATTTTGGCGATTTTTTTTTCATTTTTTTCATATAATTAATTATTTTGGTTTTGGCGCCTTTTTCGCGTTTTGGCGATTTTTTTCGGTTTTGGCGTTTTTTTCATTTTGGCAATTTTTTGCTTTTGTGCGATTTTTTCGAATTTCGCGATTTATTTTAGTGTTTGAATTTTTTTTTTAATTTTGGAGATTTTTTTTTAATTTTTACGATTTTTTTTAAATTTTTGGTTTGGCGATTTTATAATTTTTGGATTTTTTTAGTTTTACCGTTTTCAAGATTTTACCTCATACGGTTTCCACGATATAGCAAGTTGTCAAAATTACATAGTCAAAATTGCATTAACTGATGGATCACCCTTTAATTAAAATTTTTTTAAATTTTAGTGTTAATTGTTGTAGTCTATATAAGAATACATACACTAATTTTACAAATTTCAAGTGTCAATATACATATGTATATACAATTGTATGTATATTACATGAGACTTTAACATATTTCGTTGCTCGTTTTGGAACACCCTTTAATTTTTAATTCTCATGTATTTGCTGTTGTAGTGGCAAAGGTTCTATATACTCTGTCTAAATTTCAGGTCCGTAGCTCTTATAGTTCCTGAGAAAATACCGTGTGACGGACAGACGGACAGCGTAGCGAAAACAATAGGGTTCCTTTTTTCACCTTTGGTGTACGGAACCCTAAAAAGACTAGTGCTAACTAACTAAAGTTGCATCGAAATTTGTATTATTTTCCAATTACTCATTACAACATTTGTGATCCTGCCTAATAGAAATTTATTCTATACACATTTTAATTTCCACATACTGAATTGGTATCCATGTATTTTTAAATGAAAGAGATAATGTTTATCTTGAAGAGATTTCTACATTTACTATATTTTTCTTTTGAACATTTGCTATTAGAATAACCGTTAAGTATTAGTCTATCTTTTACTTATGTATGTATAATATTTTGCCGCTTTGGTTGGTTTTGCATAACAAACAATTACGTTAGAATTATAAGAAAATGAGTGGAGTGAGGATATATTAAAGTAAATGAAGTGAGATTAAAGTATTTCTACTAATACCAAACACTTACTCTGTTATTAATTTAAAAATAGTTTAAATGCTTATTAAAAAAATTATAAAAAACTATAGTTTTAAATCTCTTACCAAAAATATTTAGAACACATGCTGACTGACAGCTGTTCATGCATATTATGGGGGACTAAGTGGCTCGGTGATGTTTTAATTAACTACGAGGGTTTTGAGTCTACCACGCTCAGCATGAAAGGAGAAGCGTGTATAAAATCTGTATAAATTTTCTTATAAAAAAAACATTTATTATGATTAAAGAAGGGCAATTCAAAAAGTTGTTTATATCGTTTGAATTAGTATTACATACATTACAGAATTTTGTAAACACACTGATGGAATTTATGTTAATTTGGGAATCTTAATGTTGTGATTTCTACATAAATTATAAGCATTCAATATACGGAAGATGACCTTAAAATATTTATTATGGGATAATTTTTGGCGAAAAACAGAACACCTCCCTCAGGATTCAATTAGACGTGCCATATAAAATTGCTGTTCTGCCAACACTATACGCATTCGGGTAAACAAGTACATGACTTTTTGAATTTAACACCGAATTTTGACTGAAAAATCAATTTGTTTTTCAAAGTAGTCTTTTTTGAGTTCTACAGTAGTTCCCGCTTAAATGCATCTCGCTTAAGTGAGTTGCATATTTTAATGCACAAAACTGCTGCCGTCAGCAAATATATTTCTATACATATATTGCATTTCAACATTTTCACTTAAATGTGCCTCACTTAAATTTGCAATTTTCCAGAGACCAAGTCTTATATATATACCTAAGAAAATCATTCGCTTAAGTGAGTTAAGAAATAAAACGAATTTATAAAAAATTATCTAGCTCGATAACGTCTGAGAAATGTGGCAAAAGAATTAAAGATATGTTCACCCAGAGAACAAACAGCTTAAAATTAATAAAAACCATATTGAATTAATAAGAAACATTAACGAAAATCTAGTCATGTTGAAATTTCTTATTTCAATATGAAAAAATATTAATTTATAGTATTAATTTATTAATATTATTTTTTTTGAAGTGTCTCAATATACATTTTCTATTATATGGAAAATTATTGAACTAATGTGAAGCGTTCTTATTTTTAAGTTGAGTGTATGTTTGTTAATAAGCATATGGTAATTTCCACGAGAAAGTTCACTATTTTGTCGCGTGCGACAGCAAGCTATTAAGCTTGTACTTGAGAACAATGTGATGCGATTTTTCTTAAAATTTTACCTAGTGTAGAGCAGCTGACGGCCTACACAAATATACAAAGAAGTAAGAAAAAAGTTAAGTTTTCTCTTAAAAGACAAACATATTTTTTTGCTGTCGCACGCTACAAAAAGTTAGTATTCCTGTGAAAATGCCAATATGTGTATGCGATAGACTCGATGCTCATTTGTGATCCTTCAAAACTATAAACAACATCTTTATATAGCATACACATATTCGTATGAGTTTGACAGCTATGTACAGATATCTCGTGGTGCATATTCATACATACTTTACTAACAGGCCAGGGGTGGAAAATGGGTTTTTTGATTTTGTATTACAAATACAGAGTTCTTTTTAGAATTTTTATTTTTTTAAGAGAAGTAACACTCAGGCAATGAAAGCCGCTACTTTTACTAGGTTTTACCTTCTTTAGGAAAGGGATATTGATAGAGAAGAAAAAGCGGTGACAATGATTCTGCTACACAACGAAGGAGGGCGCTCTGATGTTACATTAGCATTAGTATCCGCTGAAGTTGGTGTAGTTCAGTGATCAGTGACTATGCCTTCATCACTTGAACTGTCCTAGAAAAACTGCACATCAGAAAAATGTGTGGTGTTGTTATTTAATGACTGTTTGGATACAGGGATTAACCCAATACCTTCGGTCTTATAGTCAGTGTGCTAACTACAGTCAACAACACTCTCGATTTTCTTTTAACTTATTAAAGCTAAAATTTTAGTAAAAATAAGCAGGTATGTAATGAAAAACGATATACCTCCCTTTTCACAATGTATGATTAAGAGTTAACGTGATAGCTGATAGTTCTTCACATACAAAAGTTCTCGTTAAAGTCCCTGTTACCTTTTAATTGTACATTGTGAAAAGGGCCGTTAGAAACAAAAGCAATCTGAAAACGATAAAAGGTGTGATATGTTTTCTATAGTCGCTTTGTCAAAAATTTTAAAATTTGTTTTTAATAGTTTTTGCAAACATTTTTGATAAACTTCTTTTCATATCCCTATTTTATGGTTTATATTTTTATCGCTCAAAAATTATACCAAAAAATCGATCGGAATTCATTACAACTTATTTGTTTGTGTGAGTTGAAATCGTTTTGAAAACGACCATTTCCATGTGACTGCCAAAGATTTCAAAAGCCGGCAGCAAAGCGAAAGTATATCCATCAAGCCATTTTTAAAACGTCACAGTTGCCAACAGCTTCACAACTCTTGTGCTTAACAGCTACTACGTCTTATGAATGCGCTCAATATGAATTTTCATAATAAAATTAATTACTAAAAAAACAATTTAAGTTAAACAAACAATAATTCATAGCTTCGGCAGTTAAAGCATACAAGGGACCACAAACATATGAAACTGTGCTTTGACCTAGGTTTGTAAATCCTTTAATTGCACATTTAGCGAGGTTCACTTAAATTATTCCCGACTTAAGTGCGGCAAAAATTTTGCAATTCAACACGCTCACTTAAGTGAGGACTACTGTATACACTTTGTCCAATGTTTTTTAAATTAATAATTTTTTATTTGGTAGTCATTGACATTTCAAGCTGGAAAATGGTTTTTTCCCTAAGGCGATTTCATCATTGCAAACAAATCTCATTCCGTCGACCCATTTCTTCAGTTGGGAACAAGAAATACTCACTCTGTGTAAAATACGGAGTAACTTGCAGCCAAATTCGCGATTTTTCACCTTTTATACACTCTTGCATTGCATGCAGCGTAAAAAACGGTAGACATGACTTTATTGGATGATAAAGCCACCTTGGCCTTCTTTGGCTCTGATTCACTTCGAGAAACCCGCAGTTTTGATTGCTGTTTGGTCTCTGGTGTGTGCAACGAGATCTCGGTTAAAAATTGCACTCTTGCGAAGTTTACATACGATTGCATTTGTGGTCGATGGTGAACAAACGATGCACCCATTTTACAAAAAGCTTTCTCATACCCAAGTGCTCTGTCTATTTATATAAACTTATTTCTTTTACTCCTGCAAGGATCATAAGGCCTCACAAGATTATTTCAATAAGTTCGATCTGTTGCACCTTATTCCAACGCAGCTGTAAATGGGATATTTCAGTTTCAATTTGTCGTTTCCAGGTAAGTGATGGTCTTCCAACACGTCGACTGTCCTGCGGGGTTCAGTCTATGTATGTCCCATTTAATTCTATTTGCGTTTGCGTATTTCAACTTGGATTAGATGTTGACCAGCTTATGATCAGAGACCATAATTTGAAATTCTTCTAGACCAGAAAATGTATACAATATTTCTCAGGTATTTATTTACAAAAGGTTGTATGGAATGTATGTCACGTAGTGCCGCATTCCACGTCTCGTATCCATACATATAATGTGAATTGTACATTCTAATTAAACATCATAAGCTTTGACCTTCTTGGTATATATAGCGACCCAACAAAAAATTACACATTACCAACAGAACTACTTGCCATATAATGACTTACTTTTCTGATTACCAAATTTTATTACTCGCTTACAAATCACATTACCTAAAATTCTAAAAAAATTACGTACAAGTTGCTAAATGACGAGTATGATTTTTTTTAGATTAAATAGATAACGCGAACACGTTGCCAAATAAAAAAAGAACCGATTATTTTAGTCTCACACCTTGTAAAAATCATTAAGTTGATAATCCAGTAGGGAAGAGCTTCCACCAAAAATGCTTAATTCCAAACCCGATTACCTTTTTTGAATTTTTTTTTGCTAGGGAGTTTCACACTAATTTGAATTGGCCGAATGTTTGCGGGTTTTGTTAATGCTGGAGATGTCGATCTCCAATTTTCTCCAATTCGCTTCCCAGGTAACAGAATGATTCTACTTCGTCAAGTACTAGATTCTGAACGGGTAATGTCTGCTCATTATTTACGTTCATTCGCATTATTTTTACTTACCCAGCTAAAAAAATTATATATGGTCCATATATTTTTAATATATGAATGTATATAAATATATATGAATATGTATGAATTCATGTATGAAAATATATGGGATTATATATGGCAAAACTATTACATATGAACTAATATATGGACTAATATATGAAATGTATTATAATATATGAACTCATATATGGAAATTTAATTATGAAGATCTTCATATGTGGATCCATATATAAATATAAGATTTTATATATGGAGCCATATAAGAATGTATGCATACATGATATCTCACATAAGATCGTTTTTGCAATCACAAAAGCTTGGAATTTTATCACTGCTAAATTGGAAATCCATTAGAAAATACATACGGAATGCAAAGATTATACGCGTTCAACTTTTAAAAAAGAAAAACTTTTTGTTAAAAAAAAAACAATTCTTGTATGATTTTATACATTGTGGACCCATTTAATACATCAAATAATCAAAAGGATAATCCAGTCATTAATTTTATAGAAAATAACAAAATTCTCTAGATAAGAAACAAAGTTCATATTACTGTATTGAAAACTATTGTTAGACGGATTATTTTTTCTTTTATAATTAATTGAATTAGTTTTTAATATGATTTCTTAAGCTAAATGTTATGTACGAATATGATTTATGTGTTTTTTTAAATAATTGATTCACCTTCTGATGAATGAAATGACTTAGTTCGTTTTGAATTATTTGTCCAAACAAATGTTTCATTAAATACAACCTCTCTCTCAAGTCTAAAAAAATTTCATTTTAGTAATTTAATTTATTGCACAGCAGTGCGCTTTTGTGAGTCAAGAGTGTATGAATATGAACTTTGCATACTGTGGAGGGAATTGTATGAAAATGTATGAATATATATAATCATATATGCCCATATACCCTCATTTTTCGGATCCGAACTATATATGGGATATCATATATGCTCCATACATATTTTTTTAGCTGGGTACTTTAAATTTTTTTCAATACTTTCGGTTGTAAAAACCTCAACTGGTCGTCTAGAATGCTTGGCATCTTCTGTGCTTGTGTGGCCACAACGAAATTCAGTAAATAGTTTTTGACCATTGAAATTGATAGCAAAGAGTCTGTATAATATTTATCAATCTTAGCCTTGGTTTTATTAATGGTTTTTTTCGCCTAAAAATTCTTCTCAATAAAAACAAGAAATTCACGTTTTTTTTTTAAATTTCGTGTCATATCATGCTATCAATGGATGTCAAAGAGAAATTAAAATTAAAGCCTGTTCAAATTTTGACAGCAGTCAAATAGCAGTTGTGCGATGATAGGAAAAGTGTTGCCCTTTAAGTTAAGAGGCCCAAATTAAAAAAGTCACGGAGTTATTGACTCACTCTAAACCGTTGACTGTAACCATTTTTCTAATTGCTTAAAATTTCTTTTTCACATCAATCATTCAAGATAGATGATCGCTCCTTCTTCTTGTTTAGGTTCTCTACAGTTGGTACTCTGAAAGAATATCTTTCATAAGTTCTATGAATTTCCACATTAATCCAATAAAAAAATTCATTAAAATTCAACCAACGTCACGCTTCGTTGGATTAATGAAACCCGTTTCGTTAAAATATTTTAATGAGAACTACATCAAATGTATTAAATAGTGCCATCAATGCAATGGAAGAACTTCATCGAAACAACGAAATAATTTCATTAAAACGACGATATAATTTGATTAAGACAACGAGTTAATTTCCAACCAAATAATTTCATTAAAATAACGAAATAATTTCATTAAAACAATGAAATAACTTCACCAAAAAAAATAAAATAACTTTATTATAACAACGAAATAACTTAATTGAAACTGTATGAGTAAGTAAGCATACAAAGAGTACAAGAACAATCAATGCAAGCTTTTGGTTGACAACTGTTTAAATACATTTAATTTATCAGACTTTCATGGCCACAATGAAATTTTCATTGGGACAACGAATACATTTCATAGCTATAATGAAATTCTAAATTGCAGTATATTCTATTAATATTTTTAGTTTTAAAGAATTTAATTTCTTTAAGGTATATACTTATCTATAAATGTTTATTTCAAGCAACAACTGTAAATGTTTCTTAAATATAAAGGGGTTTCTAATCAATATGTAACAAGAAAATATTGTTGTCATAAATACAATGAAATATTGTTACGAAACTAGAATACCAACGAAGCAATTCCAATGAAATTCTTTCACAATATTCGTGAAATTTTCATTAAATATGTGAAGTTATCATTAGATTTGTAAAAAAGTTTAATGAAATTGTT
The DNA here is from genome assembly GCA_905220375.1 of Tachina fera. NCBI lineage: Eukaryota > Metazoa > Arthropoda > Insecta > Diptera > Tachinidae > Tachina > Tachina fera. The sequence goes on along the minus strand of LR999964.1, from coordinate 45,699,713 downwards.
TCGTTAAATTTATGAAACAAAATTCTTTCGGTGTATTCCAGTAGTATTCATTTATTTTGCCATCATTCCCATAGTGCATGAGTGAACAATTTCATTCTCGCTGTAAAGCCTGCCTTAAACAAATTACTTACAGTGTGCCATTGATCGGTATCAATTGCTGTTTTCATCAAACCGATATGTTGTTATTGTGTGTGGTAATTTGCCCGAGCGTATACTAAACGCGCTTGCAAAGAGTTGTTTTACTTTATTTTCTTGCTGTTTTCTTTTTCTACTTATTTTGCGTCGTTTAGCTAAACTGTTAAAGAACAAAAGCTGTAGCCGTTGCTGGCACTGTTAATACCTTTAGTAATGGTTGTGCGGAGAGTGTGTTGTCGTTAAGCTTCTGTTACTGGCAACAACATCAATTACCACTTTTAAAGCTGCTGCTGTCTGTTGCTGCTAAAAGTGCTGCTGATATTGTGTATGCGGCAGCTTTATGGTGCTTCAGTAACAAACACGACTTGTAACGTTACGGTACTGTCAAAGCGGATTTTGTTCTTTTTCTTTTTTGAGTGAAGAGAAAAAATAAAACAAAAAATACAAGGAATATAAAAGAAGAAGAAGAAGAAGAAAAAGCTTTGAAGATATATAAATATCGTTCAACAGGTGTTTTGTGTAGTTTGTTTATTATTATTTTTTTCTTTAAATTGTTTGGTCTATGGGCTTGAGAAACAATTTGTAGTTGATACTAAAATAGGGAATCTAGATGAAGAATAACAACAACAAACAAAAAAAACTTTGAATTAAAATAAAATATATATAATTGTAAAGTGCTTGCTTGATATCTTTTTGGCTTTAAAGCTGCAAGAGTTTATAAAAAAAATAGTTAATTGTGTTAAGAAAAAAATAAAATAAAGAAGAGAATACAAATGTATAGAGTTTGTTTGAAAAATATAAATCAAAGGAAATAAATAAAAATCGTTTGTTGCACAGGCGCACATGATCGTGATATCATAACAAAACGTAATGAGCGAGTAGTCGATCGGTCCTCGCTTAACATGCATTGATATTGATACATCGTCCATAAAGAAAAAAAATAAATAAATTATAAATAAAATATCATTAAAGAAAAATAAAACGTTTCGTTGGCTTGCATGGATTAGATAGAACCAGATTGGAAACCTCGTGTCCAGGCCATTGTAATGTAAATTTTTGTTTTATACTTTTTGAGCATTTGCGTCTTTTACTATTATTGTATGCTAAAGTGTATGTGTCAAGCAGTGATTTTTTTGTTTTATTTTTAGTTCATTTGTTGAACATACGAGTACATAAATGTATTATGAAACCGTAATAATTCAATAAAAAACAATTTAGCTTAGCTGTGCAAGCAAGTGTCTTAAGAAAAACCATACAAAATAAAAAAAAAATTAAAAAAAAGTAGTATCGAAAAATTTGTGCTGATCATTATTTATGTAAAAATATTTAAATCAAAGCAAAGAAGAATGTTTTAAAATTTATTATGCAACAAAGCAAAAGAGAATGGTGTTTCTATTTCATTGAGAAAATATTTAAATTAGTTTGAGAATAAAAGAAATCATCAATTTAATACCCAAGTGTTAACAAACTTAAGAGTATTGATTTGTAACGGTGTTAATAAACGGAATTTATGGGATTTTTTTAAAATAAATTTAATATTAAAAAGAAAATTAGAAAAAACCAAAAAAAAAACAGAAAAAATTTAGGTCGAATATTTGGGTATCAAATGACGCAGTAAGTGTTTATATGACATTTTTGAAAACATTTTTTTTAAATTGTCAAAAGGCAATTTGTAGGTATCTGAGTAAATCGATCTAAGTAAAACTCTTAACTTATCGTATTTATCTATTTTATACTTAATTAGTCAAATAAAAGTACTATTGTGTGTTAAGGAAAACACATGCAAAAGAATAACTCACCACCCGTATTGCGTATGTCGAGTCGACTTTTCCTCTACAAGAATTTTATTTTAAATAAAAAGAATCGTATTAATATAGTACAAAATTCTTGTTGACAAACATTCAACTAGACATATTTAATATGGGTGATGTGCTATTATTATCGGCCGTATCAGGTGTTCAATATAAATTTTTTAAATGTAAAGAACTATTAATTATGAGGTAATCATTGTTAAATTTTGGCAGTTTTAAGTGTTCCAAGAATTACGACTAAGGAACGTTTACAAAAAACCCTACAAGAATACATAGTATCAGCCAATTGACCGATCATTTGATCGGTAGTCATGCATGATATATTCATCATTGCGTAAAAAAAGTTTCTATGACATTATTAAGTGTAAAATGAAAAATGTGATGTAAACTATTGTGTACTTGTGATGTTAAATCTCTCTCCAACTAATGAAGCAATGATACAACCTCAATGTTAAAAAAAGGGGCGGAGTCATCCTCATTAAAACTTAATATTACATGTCACGTGTTTCTATTTGACCGATTTTTATGAAACTAAGATCACACCCTGAACTCTAAAAAAGTAGCCACAAGTTTTACTTTACTTTTAAAAATTAAAACTTTATACTATATTTCACGTTCTTCTACTTGACCGATTCTTACGAAACTTTTCACTCACCCCGAAATATGAAATATAATTAATCTAGAATATAAAAAAGTCGGCGGCGATAAGCCCATTAAAGTTTAGTATTTAATTATGTTTACTTTAACTTATCCAATTCCCACAAAACTTGGCAAACAGTTTTGCCTTTTGGAATGAAATAATTTTGTGCTTAAAAAAGAGGGGCGGGGAAAAGCCCATTAAAGATGTATGGGCATTTCTCCCGAATCGTCAGGCAGCATGGACAAATAAAATGTTGATAATCAACGTGTTTTATTGTTTATAATTATATATTATTATAACATAATAACTCTAGTTGTTCTAAGAAACTTTTTTGTTAAAGGTTCCATGATTATCTGCATTAGCAGCAAAAATAATCAATGTCAATGTATTTTTAATAAAAAATATTTTACTAAATAAGTAATATAATAATTTGGGATTATTAGTGCGTTAAGCAGCTCTGGGTCTGGGAACATCTCTCGCGTCATCGTAATTATTTCTTAAGTGCGGTCAGGCTTGTGTGTGTTGTTTGGCCTTCGAGAGTTTTCCGTCTCGCTCGCACTGGTTGACTGATCTGCCCAGGAATAACCGTATAATCTTGCGGTTTTTTGTGGAATTTCTTTAACAACCACGTTGCCTACTTCCTATGTGAAGGCATAGGTCGTGTACAGTCAGTCACAAAACCTTTTAAAATATTGTTAATACCATCTTGGGCATATGGTCTACGTTACTCCGCCCATATTTGTGCAACACCATATTATGCAAATTAACTTTGCATTAATATGTTTAATAAATAAATAAATAAATAATTTGGGATTATTAGTGCGTTAACAAATGTTAAACTTAAATTGTAACAATTTCCATAAAAACACTAATTATTAAGTTTTTTAAAAAGGAAATTACAATATATTTATGAGCATTTTCCCATAAATATCTTGGTGATAATAATAAAAAAAAAACATATGGAAAAATTGTACATTCTCGACGCGTACGTTCGCAACCGGTACTTAAGCTAATTAAACTAAAAACAATAGAGATATTTTATTGTACAAGTACTGGATAGAGATCTACATTAATACACTTTTAAAATAAATTAATCACTTTTGAATATTCCGTTCCATTTCGCAGAATTTCACATTTCACTACTGTCAGCCAGAGTTGATATCTATTTTGCGTACGTTCGTAGCCACATGTTTATAACTATCAACATAAAAACTTATACTCGATGAAATCCATCTTTTGCACTAAACATAGAGCTTCCAAAATGCTATTAAACCGCAAAAAATGCTTGCAAAAGTTTTGTTTTCCATATTCTTTGTAAATCAAAAGCGTACACAGAAAAAATTATTGTTGAATTTTTTTTAATTAACTGATTGCTCAGAAAAAATAATACTTTTGATTAAAATTTTAATTGAATATATGTTTATTTTAATTGACTTTGCTGCTGTAACAAAAAAGTGCTATCAACAGAGCTTAACTCAGTATACTCTGAAATGGGTAACAATTTTTACATATTAATTGTATGTAAATAATGTAACTTTTGTTTTTATGTATGAAAATCGAGCTGTTTTTTGTAGTATGCCACATTGTTTTGAAAAAATATTTTCAATTAAAATACTCAATTAATCTTTTAATTGGTTTTAATATTTTATATGGGAGAAAAAACTACTCAGCTTAATTTTTTTTTTTTTTTTTGATTCGTAGTAATTTTGACATAAGTTGAATAAAAATTAAATATGAAAATAAAAAAACAAAAATTCTTTTTGTTCCCTTTTTTTGAGAAATAACAAGACAATAATGATAAAAAATGCAAGCTTATAGACCAAATGTGGATGGTAAAGTTAGTACATTGGCGGTATTAGTATTCTGCATTTACACTTACGCAAGACTATTAAACACCGGATACGGCCATTGACCTTTTTTCCTTCATATAAACTTCGAAAGCCATGCGATGCATCAGTTAGGTTTTTGTATAATACACAAATGTTTCCGTTTTTGTAAATTTTTTATATCAAGATACATACATATATACATGTGTACATAACATTTTTTATATATTTTTACATTTTTTTATATTTTTATACTCCTAGATTTTTTATATTTCAATTACTATTTTAACTGAATCTTTAAAAAATTTTAATTAGTTATTTAATTGAATCCTAAAAAGTAGTTCAATTAATTTTTTAATTAAATGTTCAAAAATTTTCAATTAAATTTTAATTGAATCATTAGAAAACCATCAATTAAAGTCTTAGTTAATGTAATATTTTTTTAATTGAAAAAACCAAAAAAATTTTCAATTAAAATGGATTTCCGTGATTGGTTGAAAACTAATTAATTTTTTAACTGAATCTTTGTTTTTTTAATTGAATCTTGTTTTAACTTTTTTCTGTGTACGAACGTACGTTCGTGAACACAGAAAATGGCCATATATTATATTTAAGCAGCTTTTACTTGACCGATTTTACGGAACCTTTGACACACCATGAGCTCTGAAAGTGACACGATACTGAGTTTAGAAAAGAAGGCGAATACTTATGTTTGGGCGTGACCACTTAAAAAATTTAAACGACCTAAAAAATTAAATATAATTTAGATTCATTCTTCACTTATACCCACATATTCCTAAAATTTAAAATGAGTTTAAAGTGTACTTTGTTTTAAATTTTTCATAAAAAATTGTTTTAAAATTAATTTCAAATACATTTTAATCTTTTTTATGGATATGGAGAATAATAAAAATACATACCTACATAAATGTATACACATAATGCTTTTAAAAGTCAGTAACAATAAGAATGATAACTAAACTTATTAATAAGTTAATAATTAATTTCTTAGCCTCAGTTTAATATTTTTTTAATACATATTTATTTGCCTTTTTGTTGCGAAATTTTTCAACAAATTTAAAAGAATTTTAAATCATAATTTTTAAATTACTTAAACGAGAATTATTCCTCATAAGAATGCTTTTGAGGTCAGTAGTTTAAAAATTTTTTTTTATTAAAAATGTCAATACGAAGGCGAATATATGTCAGGTGGTCCCAACTCAGTTAACTATTTTCATCGCTTGTAATTTAAACATTCATTGGATTTCAGCTCATATTTTCAGTATATATACTTCTGACATCATAATTATCAAAGAACATTTAATCGAGAATATGAACATGTCTTGGACAATACTTTTTTATAATTATTAATTGATGGGATTTTCGCAGAAAAGACAAGGAAAGGAACTTAAGTTAAAAATTCTTTATGCGCAAAATCACTAGAGAGTTTTAAATCATTTAAATCTATACAGAATTGTATTAAATCTACACAAAAAGTGCCAGCATTCAAATTTTTTTATCGAGGCTTGTACGTTGGATGAAGTTTGACGTATTTAGCTTCTTAAGGCTCAGTTAGCCGAATGTAACTGCAAGGGTACGAAACTAGTGATCGATATTGTTATGTGAAATGTAATGTAGAGATTAGTCCATTCCGGTTATGTTATAACCATTTTCATTAATTTTCAAATATCAATATCGATCAGCTGTTGTCCACCATTGCGGTCAAATGTAACAGTCAGCTAACTGAATCTTTAGTCCCGAAAAGAATTATGGGGAAATGCTGCCAAACAAGTGAGTTGTGTACAAATCAGATGGCACCTTTGTGATCACAAAATAAGAAATAGCAACTTACGATGACAGTTTCTCGACAAAAGGTTTTTAATTAGTATTTAGTGATTACGCTTTTTTTTAGGACAAATTTTTGCAAAGTGTGACCGTAGCTTTAGTCTTTAAGCTTTTTGCGACTGCTTTTTATATACAATTGTATAAAAAACTTGTTCGCTTGTTTGTTTGATCATTATGAAGAATAGAGTATTACTTTTACTAGGCTGGGATACAGTTCTCTTTTGTATATATGGCCCATCACTTTCACTACTTTGAGGTTTATTTCATCGAAGGCTTTTAATTTAAAATTATTATAAAGCTGCTCTTTACTTCAAAATGGGTGATACTTTCACTGAAAAAAAAACTTAAAAATATCCCACTGTGCAAGCCATTTGTATTTATGCTCGCATAAAATATTTGTAATTTATTGTTGTATTAAATTTTATACCACAAAATAAAATGTTAAAAAACTTTTTAAGTTAAACAATTTACACCTACATTAAAGTTTAAGCAACATTTTCCCTAATAATTATTATTTTTTACTTCAGTTCCGGTGAAGTGCCTCTAAAAAAATAAGTAGTGGCGGTCAAGTCTATGAGAAAACTGCTGGCAAGATCTAATTTAAATAAAGCCTCTTACAAGGTTAATACACTTAAATAAAACAATTATTTGTATAAAACTATGGTTGAGAAAAAAATATGATTTTTTTCTTTAAGTAGACTAACACAACTCGACATTTAAGTTTTATTGTTGTCTGTTGAAATAAACATGAATAACTGAAAAAAAGAAGAACAAAAAAAAAAGAAAACAAAATTATACCAGAAGCCGTAGTAGAGGCAGAGGTTAATGTCAAATTACCTTCTCTTCAAATTTGACAATGTGAAAGAAATCATGTTGTTGCTGATGATGACGATGATGATGATGACGACGTTGATGGTTTTATTGTTTTCTTTGTTTATAATGTTAATGATAATGATGTCAAACAAACAAAGTATGCATATTATATCATTTAATATGGTTTGTAAGTGTCAAACAACATTATTTCATAGTTAAAGCCAAATATGAAAATTGCTTAAGAAAAAACAAAGTCAGTCAAAGAAATAAACATAAACCGCATAAAGCTCAAACGAAATGCAACCAACCATTAAACAACATTAACAACAATTGTAATATGAAAAAAAAAAAACACTCATCATGATGATGATTACTCAGCATGATTATATTAACAAGAAATGTTTTTTTTTGTACAGAAAATTGTCATTCAAATAGTTGTTTTACTCTTCATAATTTTTCTGCATGCCGTGTCTTATTACTGCTCATACTTTTGGCTGTGGGGACTCCTATTATGCTTTTTTATGAGTACATTTTTTGAATTACTTCTACGGTAGTTTTGTTTTGCTTGGCTTAAATGTATGTGAACAAATAAAGTTAAAATATGCTGACAACTGCTTATAAAGTTTATTCATGTTTATTAAATAAGTGTTGCTATGTCCCTCCGTCCATCCAGTTTTTTTATATATTTGACGCACTGTCCATATGACAACTGCTTGTTGTTGGCGGTTGGGTTGTGAATGCTGGCAAACCATAAAACCGTACAAACCAAAATAAAATAAAAAGAAAAGAAAAAAACTGCAATAAATAAATAAATATTACACAAATACCAGAGAAAATATTCAGACTTGCATAAAGAAATTCCAGTTAGTTTCAGCAAAAATATTAATAAACTGAAAAACTGAATATTAACGTGAGAGTTTAGTAAAAGAAAAAAAAAAAGAAATACTTTCATATAATTTATTTAACATTTAATTGTTGTGCGATTAAAATATCAACGTTAATTATACTTTATAAATGGTAACAGTCACTTGATAGTTTCCAACTCTATTAAAATATATAAAATTTTAATGTTAACAAAAAAAAAAAAAAAAGAAAGTAAGTGGTAATAAAATAAATAATTTCTTTATTTGATTTTCTTTTTTTTTCTGTAACCACATTTACCAAGGGGATTTCAAACAAACAATACCAAACGATTTAACTTCACTCAAAATGATTTTGATTCTTTAGTAATTTGCATAAGTTTTTTCAGCTTAGTTTTTTTCTATATTTTTTTGTTTTACATTAAATAATTATAATTAAGACTCGCCTTTTGAAAGAGTTGAACAAAATCATAATTTTAATTTATAGATATTTTGTAACTGTTAAAAAAAAACAAAAAACAATGGAAAGCAAAATAACATGAAAACTTTGAACTGTAAATCCACTTTAATTTTAATAACAATCGCTTAAGAATACCGATGCTGTTCAGGAAAAAATCACCAAAAAACAAAAGACTTAAGCAGCAAACTTTTTGTAATAAAAAGATCATTTCATACATATCGTCGGCTTAGAGCATAAACCTGCTAAATCCACTCTTTTTTAACATTTGACATTTTGATTCAGTTTGAATAAGAAAAAGACGCCGCATTGACTGGCTTAAGAACTTAATTCAATTTTGAACTCTACTCTGCTCTAAGTTATGTATACGAAATGTTAACAGTAGTTTGTTTCTCCTGTATAATTTGTTTGAAGTGAGTTATCAATTTTTTACTCGAAGCCGACGTTTATGAAAATATTATAACAATTAATTTTGTCTACAACAATAACTAAATAGAATGATATCAAAATTTTTAAATCGTCTCACAAATTATCTTGGAGTGAAAACAAAAATATTTTAAATTCCAAAGAGGGCATTGGTATTTTAAAATATGTGTCGCATTTGTCTATGGAATTGTTAATTTACTCACGTTTGTACTTTTTTACGATTAAAAAAAATTACATGCACTTTCGTTCCGAATTAAGTTTCTTTACCCGATTTAGCTTAAGCAGGAGTTTTCGTAAAAAAAGCTTTTCGGAAACAATCATTATTGGTGAAACAACCGTGTGTTAATTAAAATGTATAAGAAACACTTTAAATGTTTCACATTGAAAATACTTTGTGAGATTTAGAAAACAAGAAAGAGTGCTTTGTTACATTTACATACATATTTGTTTTGTAAAAAAATTTAAAATTTTTTATTACAGTGCAATTTTTAGTAAGTGATCTCTCGATATTGTCGACTGAAGAATTTTATTAAAATATTTTATTTTTGATATTAGCAATAGTTTAATATCCCAGTGAAAAAAATGGAAGTAATTCTAGTGGAACTACATTTTCATTGCTTCCAAAAAATCGATATTTTTAATTTGCAGAGAGCGAGCAAAAAACTATGTAGAAGCTTATTTTAGTCATACAAAACCTTGTAACTCCTCCATAGTGTTAGAAAATACTCATCAGAATTTAAAAAAAATTTATTCTCTTAAATATTTTTTTGAAATATTTTTAGTCTAAAATTTAAAAGTTATTTGCTTAAATTTACATGAAAACACTGTTTCGGGCTTAAATTCGTATAAAAAGAAACGAGTTGTTAAAAAAGGCAACATTTCATAAATTTTTCTACTAAAAATATTATCATGGAACACAAAACGGGTAATTTTTCCTAATATCGCTTCCAATTTAGAGACCAGGCATCGAAAAAGAGAACTTCTTGCAATGACAACTCTATGTAAAAATCATTAGATCGGATCGAAATTTTCACTACTTCCAGATCGCAAACTCTACATTTTCATGACTTTTTTGGAGTCTCTTTTTTTGCTGGGATATTATCCTACACTCTGTATATAAGAAATAAGTTGCATTCACCCTTATTCCAGTTGTCAAAATTGACGTCACGTCAGTACAATACCAAAAAAATGGGGCTTGCTAACTCGCTCTCGCGATGTTCAAAAACCGTGCTACTATTTAAAAAACGCAACATAATCTTAGTATTGTACCTCCATACCAAGTAAACTAACTTGTTTTATATATTCTCGTACTTATGTTGCAAAACTCTTTGATATCTCAATTGAAACATCCCATTCCATTCATATTCCTAAAGAATCTTTACATTTGTGTCCAGCAGAAAAGAACTTTTTCAGGGAAATGAAATGGAACATTTTCTTTAATATATTTTATGGTTATGACGTTGGTGGAGTTGGCTGGAGTAGTTAGCACGTTGACTACAAAACCAAAGATACTGGGTCCAATCCCTGTATCCAACAGTCATAAAATAACAACACCACGCATTTTTCTGAGATGCATTAGTGTAACTTTGTGTCAGTTGTTGTTGTAGGAAAATTCAAGTGATGAAAGCATAGTTATTATACCGACTTCAGCAAATACTAATGTTAATGTAACATCAAAGCGTCCTCCTTCGTTGTGTAGCAGAATAATCGGTGAAGTAAAATAACCGACAAAATAACTAGTAACCACAGCTTCAAAAAAATTTAATACGCCTCATTTAACACCAGAGGCGCTGCAACACTGCATTATTAAAAAAACGTGAAGCTTTTCTCTGTCTCTTCCTTCACCGCCTGTCTTCTCTATCACTATCCCTTTCCTAAAGAAGGTAACACCTGGTAATAGTAGTAGACATTTATTGCCTGAGTGTTCCTTCTCTTTAAAAAATTACTGTTCTTTAGCGATGAATTTTATTTCTATCTCCATTTACTAAAAATTAATAGAAACTCTTTACACACAAAAAAAGTAATATGAATGATTTTGTAATATTAAGTAAAATATTTGTAGTATCAATTAAAAAATTAATTAAATTTTCACCTATAAATCATTTGATAATATCAATTAAGTTTTCCGTCTAAAATTAATTAATACAATTAAAAATTTAATTAATACAATTAAATTCTTAATTGAAAATATTAATTGGTGAATACTTTTTTCTGTGCAAACTGTAAACGAAAGACAATCGATTTGAAACATAACTTTACTGACCTTCGTTTATACTTAAATGAGATATCAATATAAAAATTTAACATATATAAAAAATCTTGGAACCATTATATTGATTTTTCTGTTATTTAATACGAATTTATTTCTTCCTAAAATATAGAATATATTTAATTACCAAAGTAATAACAAACTAGTTATTTAAGTAGTTTAAAATACCAGAAAAAGTTTAGGTTTGATTTTTATTTTTCTAATATTTTATTCCAAACCATTTATTTCTACGATATAAAGCACATTTAATTTGAAAAACATTAATTTGTAAACAAAAAAAATATTAATTTAATAGTTACTTTTATATACAAAAAAAATAATGTTTTCTAACCCTGAAATCATCCTTTTATATTTTTCTGACCCTTTATACCAATCTAGTTCTTTAAAAAATTTATAAAATATGTTCAGTGAACAAAGAAAAAAATAAATCAGGGAAAAATAAGTTTTATTTCGTTAGTTTAATATCCAAAAAAATTTCAAATTTTCTAGCTCTGGAGCTGTGGTTTTTATTTTTCTAATTTTCTATACCAAACTTTTCTTTCCATAACATTAAATATATGTATATAATAAATAATGAAAAAAAAATTAGCCCTTCTAACTTTTATTATAATAAAAAGTTTAAGTTTCCCAACCCTGGAATCATCCTTTAAAATTTTTCAGATTTCTTGCCCCAATATATTCCTTTTAAGAATATAAGACATGTTTAATTTATATAGAAAAAGGAAAAAATAGTTTTAGTAGGTTACTTTTATATAGAAAAAAAAGGTAAAGTTTTCCAAACCTGGAAACGTTTTTATATTTTCTTTAAATTTTTTTAATACCAATTTTATTCGTACAGAAATATAAAATAATTTTATTGAACAAAATAAAAAAATTACATTTAGCAAGTTACTTTTATATGGGAAAATAAAGTTTAAGTTTTCCAGCTCTGATTTTGGTGATTTTCAATACCAATCTATTTTCTGTAGCTTTTCTGGGAGCTTCGGAAAACCGATTTCACGTACATCAGGCGGACAGACAGACGGACCTCGCTTATTTGTCTTCCCTATTCATAAGGACCCAGAATATATATAATTTATGTGTAGCATATTTATATTATGGAAATTACACATGGAAATTAATTAATTAAGAAATTAAATTTAATATTTCATGAATGTTTTTAATATTTTTGAGTAGTAGTTTCAACTTCTTATTATTAAAATAATGAAGTAATCACATTTGATTTGCAAAGACCCAAATTCAACATTTACTGGTGAAGGTATTGTGTGTATTAAATGAAAGAAATAAATTAAATTAAGAAAAATTAAATATGCATAAGTTTTATTTGTTTTTTTAAATGCCTTTTTGCTTAAATACTATCAACAAATGTATGTATATATTATACGATTGTTTGTTGTTAATGCTAAAATATAAGTTCAAGCTGACATCATTGTTTGCTTTTTTATTGTGAAATAAATAAATCAAATATTCCACAATACAAAAACTGCAAACAAAGATTTGTTTAGTTTAGAGTTAATTTAAAGTTAGTTTAATTTAATGACTAATTTCAAACTCATAAAGTGTATCTTAATATGACCAACATACGTATTTGTAAAGAAATCTAGCAGTCAGTCTTAGAAATAAAAACGAAAAAAGGTTTTTCATTGCAAAGCAAAACAAAACAGTTTTAATTAATTTGCTAAAAAAAACGTTAACTTAAAATAATATGCGTAGTTTTGACTTTAAATTTTTATAGCTTTTTTATTATTTAAGAGTTTATTTTTTCATAACGTGACAACGGAAAACTATCTAATATTTTTTGAATGTTCTCTTATCTGACCTCATAAAATTCATATAAATACATTTGGAAGAAAGAAAACATGATTAAAAAAGACAATTAATGTTAGTATAAATAATTTAATGTTTGACAATTTGTTGTTGTTGTCTAAACATGTCAAAATATTTTAAATGATTTCAATAAACTAATCAATAATACAATAAAATTTCTATACAGTTAAATGTAAATCTGTAAACAAATATTTTATAAAAATAAAACAGCATAAAAAGCAAATAGTTTATTGCCTCGCTGAGTGAAAGTTACAATTTAACAGCCTTATTTATAAAGACCATAATAAAAGCTTTATAAAAAGGTCTTAAAAGAAATTTTCATAAAAAATTTTTTTATTAAGCCTTTATAAATCCTTAATAATTTTTATATATAAAGCTGATAAATCATTTACATGTATATTTGAGAGTTGTGCGATATAGTTCCTTTTAGTGATCGCTTATTCTAGTTCATAGTTCATAAATGAACTAAAATTTACTTAAGCGAACTGTATTTCAACAAACATAAGTATCAAGGCGAATTCAGTATCAGGTGACCTTATCAGCCCAGCTGATTATCAGCTGTTGATGTGAAATTGAGAAATTTGAACCAAAACGTCAAAATTTGCTCAGAAATCTTTTGACAGATTGGTTTTCTAGCATAGCAAACTACATGTTGTTTTTTGTGTTGTAAAATTGTTGTACTGATAAGGTCACCTGTTACTGAATTCGCCTTGATAAGTATGTATAATTTGTGCAAAAAAGAATTATTGTGGGTTTTGTCCAATTCAAACCAAAAATAATTTTCGTCTTTTCAAAAAAAAAAAAAAAAAAAAATAAAAAATATTAAAAAAACAAGGGAAGAATATTTTTAATATTTATTTTGATATTTTATTCCTATCCAAGACAAATTAATAAAAAATATTTGTTGTTGGTTAAGCATCTCTAGATGCATTTTAGTTATTTTTTATTTACCCAGCAACACATCAATAGACTTTTGAAATGTGGCTGAAGTCTACACAGAAACAAATAGACAAGAATTATTTTCAATAAAACCATGTTGTTGAATAAAATTTTTAATTTCAATAATATTTGTCGTTAACTTGAATATTGTATTTATCAATTCCGCACATTTTAAAATATCATTTAATTTAATTTGTTTGTGTTGGTGTTTATCTTGCTTGTTGATTGATACAACACGCTCATGTGCTGTTGTTGTTCTTTATTTTAATTGCTCGTTTTGTATACGTGTGAATTCCGACAAGAAGCCGAAAAACGTCGTGGCTTATTTTTTTTACTCAACAAAAAAGTTATTTTTAGATTATATCAACGCAATGCGCACATTTTGAAGAAAATGTTGAAAAATATGACATTCATTTCATCCACACACACACAATAACAATTATCACTGAAAATAAAATTTCAGTCAACAACTTTTTTCTTTGATTTATTAAATTTCTTTATTGAATTTATTTTCAATAAACACAAAAAAATTCAAAAGATTTTTTTATTGAGTCACGATTTTCGTATTCAAATATCAAAAATCATTTTGTGCTGTGTACCGATCTGTTTAGAACAAGTTTTAAGGCCTATCAAGTTCAAAATTTAATCAGTTCTTAGCCTCGAAAAGACATGTCGTCTGCTGTTAACTTGACACTAAAATCGGGACATCCCTGCAATCTTTGACGAAATATCGTTTTTCCTTCTATTAATTTCAAAAAGTCTTTTACCAAAATTGCCCAAAAATTTTTCACAATCTGTTAGCAAATTTTATTAAAAGCAAGAGCGAACTCTGAAAATTGGTTTACAAACAGCGGATTAGTACAAAAAGAAAATTTCCGGACAAATAAATTATACGTTCTGTATAAATGCACCCTGTTGGCAGACTATATTAAAAGAAAAAAAGAAGAATCTTAAGAATTAGTTTATAAATAGCGAAGTTTTTTAAAAATAAATTTTCCATAGGTACAATCTGCTGACACAACATTATTCAAATGCAAAATAATTTTGAAAATCGATTAATATCTTTCAGATATATTTAAAGATTTATGTTACTGACCGACAATTTGAAAAAAAAATAAAATTGGTTCACAAATTACGAAGTTAAGCGGTAACAAAAATTAAAATAAGCAACATACAACCTAATTGATAAGCTCCTTCTGTCTTAAAATTGGTTTAAAATATATTTATAATAATAACAAATATATAAGAATTACTGAAGTAGGATTATTTGACATAAAGTATTTATTTATTTCATTTGAAAAATTGGCTTATTTTTATGGCTAAGCAATTGTCTATATGGATTTCGTTCCCGCGTTTGGAACTCAACAGTAGACTTCAACCCAAAAGTTTGTTTGAATTTAGCTAAACTAGTAAAACTCTTAATACTATATTAAGAATCACAATATACAAACATAATAAGTTTGAAAGCCGTAAACAAAAATCTTTACAAAATTAGAACGATGTACAATCGAATTAAGATGCTTGTTTTGTAAAGATTTTTGTTTGCGGCTTTCTAACTTATTATGTTTATACACTCAGGGAAAAGCTGCAACTTAAAAATAAGAACACGTTACATTAATTCAATAATTTTCAATACAATAGAAAATGCATAATGATATACTAAAAAATAAAAAAAATTAATAAATTAACGCTGTAAATTAATATTATTCCATATTGAAATAAGAAATTTGAACATGACTAGACTTTCGTTAATGTTATATATTAATTCAATATGGTTATCATTGATTTTAAGCTGTTTTTTCTCGGGGTGTATATTGTGATTCTCAATTTAGTATTAAGAGTCTTACTAAAACATACGTAGTTGGTTAGATAAATTCAAATGTTTTTTGGGTTAAAGTCTACTGATGAGTTCCAAAAGCGAGAACGACAATTGCCTAACCATAAAAACAAGACAAATTTTCAAAATAACAATTACATTTAAAATAAATACAAATTGTATAGATAGTTTTGACAAAAGCACTGATTATTGTCAATGATTTTGTCAGCTGATCTACTATCGGCTGCTTTTTACTAAACTGTCGTCGTCGAAAAATTCGGTCTAAGACCTTTAGTAATTTTACCTGTCGGCGTTGACTTTTTCGTAACATCAAAACGAATTCATCAAACAGTTACGGAGATCTCATTTTAAACAGAATTGAAATGATTATTGTTAAAAATTTGCTTAATATATTAATTTTCAGAAAACTGCCAACAATTCTTGTTTTCTAATTATTATTGCTCGAACTTCATTTTTGTTTCTATATTAATTATTTGATCAGGCTAAAATTCGTATGGCTTTGTACGATAATCCTAATTACATGTGATAATTATTAATGAACAAATAACACCCAAGTTAATTGTATATACTCTGACAAACACGTAGTACAACGGAACAACTAGCTATTTTCGAAGGTCATTACACCTTCATCATCAGCGCCCTTTGTGTTTGGTCCACTGTGCCAGTTGATGTAGATTTCTGCTTTATATATTCAGCTTTTTATTGCAAATGGAATATTGAATTGTTTTTTTTTCATCGTATTACTTTTTTTCTTTATGTCAAAACTTTACGTTGTCAAAAATATTTTAATTTCTCACATCACAACCATGAATATTTGCTACCACAGAAAAATTTGATTTCACCATAGAACTATTCTACCATTTCGCTTTGAAAAAAAAAGAAATAAATTCAGTAAAGTGCGACTTTAACGGTTCCGACACTACATAGGGCAATTCCTGGGCAACGAACGTGACATTCGTACACTTTTAGTTGAGCCAATAACAAGATCCGGTATAAACATGTGTGCTTACAGTGATTCGAAGCAAGAGAAGAGTATTATATTTAAAAAAAATTGGCTGGATTCAATAATATAATAAAAAGAAACAGACGCGACAAAATTACAATTTCTTTTTGTGCACTTATAGAAATGTTGATAATTCAGCGAAACTTTTGAAAAATTTTTTTTAATGTGTAAATTAATTAATTAAGATTAAGATTACGATTTGCGAAATATGTATCAAAGTCCTGCACAAGACCACTTACAGGAACTATTAATATTTGAAGGATTTTTCAAATGCTCTACTACAGCGAAATCTTCTAAAACAAACGATAACAACACTGTTGTTATGGCATTTGTAGTAGTTATTGCATATATAGTAGTAGAGCAGAAAGTACTTCGTGACTGAAAAATTTGTGATGCTTGCTTCTTCCTACGCATGGGCGCGTATCTCTACAAATGGATGCATGTACGCACGTTGCTCTTATGATCTATTATATTCATGCGCACATACAAACAAACACATGCATTGACATTAGTTGTGTGTGCTTGCTTTAAAAAACCACCCTTAAACACAAACAAAATAGCTTACCACCCTGCAAAAAATGCGAATAGTGAAATTTTAGTGATTTACTAGTGACATTGTCAGTAGTACTACTGACCAGTGCCTCGTTTCTGTAAGGAATGTGAGAACTTTTCGAGTCGAAAAAATTGTTATCATGCTGTGAAACACAGGATACTTTTTCTAAGTTTATATACATTTTTATGTGACTAATCCTGTGTCAAATAGGACAACCAATATAATAATTTAATTTTTTTTCGATGCGAGAACTTCTCACAAGTTACAGAAATGAGGTACAGGTGTACCCAAGGCAATGAAATCATCTATTGACATTTAACATTAGCTTGACATAGACTGTAGTACTGCTGAATAAGTAGTTCTTTTCACTAGTAAATATTTGGGGCTCTAGTCTACAATATCGATATTTCCTCGCTCGATTTTAATAGTAAAATAGTAGTGATTTAGTAGTGACAGTGTCAATAGTACTTCTGGCTAGGTGCACCCAGCCAATGTAATCGCGTATTGGCATATAAAGTAAAGTTGTCATTGAAAATCTACCAGCAGACCTGAGCACTATTCTTTTACGAGCATATAGAGACATTTGAACCAAAGTTTCACTAATACATTTTAGTGACCCTCGTCTACAATTTTATAAGGGTTGGGGTAACAAACTTAAACACATATGTATGTATGTACATACATACACAGCAAATATTGACGCGTTCGTTGACAATGTCACCAGAAATACACTAACACTGTTGTCTCTCACGTATTTCTAGTTGTGCATAATAGGAAAGTTGTCGACATTTCAACCAATGCAATTGTCGCTAGAAAAAGAGTGTTGACATAGGGAGATATGGTTCTAGGCTGATTACACAGAAAAAATTATTCTTGAATTTTTTTCAATTAAGTTATTGCTTAGAAAAAATAATATTTTTTATTAATAATTTAATTGAATATATTTTATATATATTTTAATTGAATTTACTGCTCTATCAAAAAAGTGTTATGAACAGAGTTTAACTCAGAATAGTATGATATGGTTAACAATTATTGTATGTAAATATTATAATTTTTCTTTTTATGTGTAAAAATCGAGCTGTTTTTTATAGTATGCTACATTGTTTTGAAAAAATATTTTCAATTAAATTACCCAATTAATCTTTTAATTGGTTTTGAACTAAAAACTAAAAAACTACTCAGCTTATATATTTTTTTTTTTGATTCATAGTAATTTTGACATGCGTGGAATAAAAATAAAATATTAAAAAAAAACAGAAATTCATTTTTGTAGCCTTTCTTTAAAATCCAATCACAAAATACACACACAATTCAAAGTACGGCTACGATATTCTGCATTTACCTTTACGCAAGAATCTCAAACAACGAATATGGCCATTGTACTTTTGTGCACCATTCGAAATTCAAAAGCCAGTTAGGTTTTTGGTACAATACTTAAATTTTTATACATACACACATACATACATATTTACATAACATAATTTTTTATAAATTTTTTTATACTATTTGATTTTTTCTATATGTAAATTACTATTTTAATAGAATCTTTAAACAAATTTAAGTATGTTTTTAATTCAATTTTAAAAATATTTCAATTAATTTTTTAATTAAATATTTAAAAATATCTGAATTAAATTTTAATTGATTCTTTAAAAAACTATCAATTAAATTTTTAGTTAATATAATATTTTTTTAATTAAAAAAATCAAACAAATTTTTAATTAAAATGGATGAGTTAATACTACAATTTCCGTGATTGGTTGAAAACTAATTAATTTTTTAACTGAATCTTTGTTTTTTTTAATTGAATATTGTTTTTACATTTTTCTGTGTAGAGGGCATGTACATTGTACATATTACACACACACATACACACACTCAAACGTAGAATATGCAAAATAACAACTATACACTCACCAACAATGCTTCTCTTGATTGCTTTTTATGAGCAAGAAGTCTTCGCGACATCGGTTGTTAACATTCGTATACACGAACACCAATGCATGCGTCGTGCTTCGCTTATAATATGACAGCAATTATTATGCCATGCCACGACAAGACATTTCAAAAATAAGACGTATTTACATTTCAAGAATTTTTACGCAGGTCTCTAGTAAGGCATTCATTGCCTGATTGTGATTCTTCAAACAAATAATTGTATTAAATAAATTAAGTTGAATGAATTTTGTAATAAAAATCTATCATCCATTCAAATACTTGTAAAGGACTAGAGACTTAATATCTTTATATAATAAGTGAGAATTGACAAATATCTAAACAGAATAACCTAAAACTCTTCAACAAAAATTACAACATGTTTCGTTATAATTTTTATAAAATATTATTTGCTATGCCATTTACCGGTGGATGCAACAACATGTTACCATGTGTTTTTTTTTTGGTTTACGACTATTGTCTATCCCACTGAATATTCATTCCTTCAACCTGTTTACCCAAACGAAATATAAATTTAATAAAACTTACTTTTTAACTTTGTTAAATTTTTTATTGTCAATAAAAAAATAACTCTTAAATAAAATACAAAGAAATAAAAATTCATATTGAAGAAACAGTAAAAAGTATTTCTGTCTCTCATACATTTTAACCGCATTTCTGCCCTTTTAACTGTTTTTGCTGTGCGCCGTATGATGCAGTTATAGCTTTGGGTTAAATCCGCACAATAGCAACCAACTATGAAAATAACAATGGACTATGACTATAAAACCGTTTAACTTTGATAGTAAAGCAAAAAAAAAATGGAAAAAATTATGTATGAAAACGTCCATTATTAAAGCAGTAAAATAATAAATTGTAATAAAAATATTGTCTTTTGGGAGCAATAATCGAAAAGTTGACACTCTACACGTACGCATACAAATGTTTTTATTTTCCTAATACAATTGTAATAAAAAAGTGTTGTTGTTTTTTTATTATTAACTTAAGAGGTAATATACGAGTATACATTCTATTTTGCTGCAATGTTTTCTTTCCCATGGTTAAGATATATAAATGAAAAATATTTGCTACGAACAAATTGGCTGATGCCCAAAAATTTATGAGGCAAACCTATAGTACACTTAGAAGTAAAGTAAAGTAAAGGTAATGGCTTTTAAATTCTAACAAATATTATATTAAAGCATGTGAAATACATAAAATTTATGTCTTAAGGGGGAATTGAGCCGTAGGTCTTGAGCCTTAATCATTATTCTGTATATTTCATAGGGCATAGAGTTGTAAAATCAAAAAGGGTTTAACTTAAAATAAACTAAAGAATCTTTCTTTGAGCATTTTTTTTTTTATCTTTAAATTTGAATAAAAAAATAATAATATTTTTCGTTCTTTTGAAAGGCTTTTCGATGCCATTATGTATGAATTATAACATCCTGGAAGAGCATTCGAAGTGTTAAATTTTTTTCGCAAAAAATATTCCTGCAACAAGTAATTTTAATTGAAAATAAAGTCAAACATCAATTAAAAATGTATTTAAGTCAATTGAAATTTGGTTTAAAATTCAATTACAAATCAATTACAAAATTCAACTGACTCAATTACATTTTTAATTGATTTTTGGTTTAATTTTTAATTGAATATTTTTATTGCAAGAATATTTTTTTTTCAGTGTAACTTAATGATCAAACAGAATAAGTCCGCAACTTCAGGGAAAAGCGTTGTCAAATTAACAAAGACCATAATAAAAACTACGGGAGTAACTTCAAATGTTCTCTAATTTTTGTTTGGATTTTCTTTTGTGCTTATTTTTCTTTAAAGTTTTGTTCACAAAATCTATGAAATTTATTAAAAGTATGGTAGCATTGTTGAGAGAACGAGTATTTATGTGTGGGAGCATAAGAAAAAACGCTGTCAAAATAAAATAGATTCTATTTCTCGACTGCTTTCTGTTGCTAGTTTTTTGTGTCAATTTGTATGGAAAATGTCTTTATGCCACAATTCTGTTTTATCATAAATGTTCATTTGACCGATAGAATGGGTCATGTTGGTTTCAAGGTCCTTTGTAGCGCATTCGTCTAAGCCTGTGACTTAAGGCAAGGGCTCACTATCCTGCACAATAGCACGACTTAAAAAAAACAACCCTGATCTAATGAATTCCTGTTGTATTTTGAAAATTTCCATAAACTCCATCATATCAGGATTGTATGTTTTAAAAATTCGCATGAATGTATAGGATATTAAGTGTTAGTCTTTCCCAGTTCACAATACCTCCAAGTGAGATGACCAGGGCCTCAAATCGCTAATGCAGAGTTGTATGGACCGTAGCGCCGCACAGTAGGGCCAAATACCTATTTTCGTAGTTAATTCATATCTCCACAACTATAATAGTAACGATCACTAGAGTTGATGTGGATAACTCTTAGAACAAAGTACATGTTTCGACAAAGTCTTGACGGGGTACCTCCCCATAAAAGGCAACTATTATTTTTCCTACATCTGCCGAAAAACAAGAGTGAAGTGCACTAAATTTGGTGCGAACAACTCTTAGAACAGACTACATGTGCCAACAAAATCTTGACGGAAAAAATGGGGAGTCAAGTAACCCCATACAAAGTGATTATGAATTAATTATTATTTTTTATATAAGAAATAACGAAATGCATATAAACGGTGCTTTACCAACAAAACAAGAAAAAATACGCGATTTTTTGATTGATTGACTTCAAATACGAATTATACAATAATAGTTTATTTAACAATCCTAAGAAAGTAAGCTAATGTCATACACGTTATTTTTTAATCATTATAACATACATGTATGCATGCGTGACTCGTGTGTGACTCACGCGTGACTAGTGCGTGACTAATGTATTCAAGCATGCGGGACTCACATCTCTAATAAAAATACATAGGACAATAACAACTACAACAACAACACCATTAAATGTGTTAGCAGAAGTTGGTGAGAGCTTATTGTTGGTAAATTCAACGCGTGAGGCGATAATTAATTCGTGCATAACTCTTGAGGAGCACCGATGCGCACATAATTTTTTTTTAACAACGCAGAATCATTCAATCTTTAAAACAAAGTTAAAATCTCTACCTAATTGAGCCAAATTTATTACTTTATGTCCACCATAACTAAGAAAATCCATTTAACATTGAAAACAAAAGCATTTCCGCAAATAATATTCTATACAAATTTAATAAAAACATTTGAAGAAATATCTGGGCTTGATGATTGCGTTGTTAGATTTATTACTTTTTCAAAATTACTTTAATTAAATAAGATTTAATTACGCAAAATTTTAAGGTTTTTTTTGCTTATTATACCAGTTTTCTTTTACAATTTTCAGCTTTAACGCGTGATTAAAAAAGCACTGTTTATGACATTTATTTTTTGCACAGTGGTGTAGAATTTTGTGCATTTTAAGCGGGTAATTTCGGCTATCATCCCTGTAGTAAATAAAATAGTCGATTGACAAAAAACACTAGCTATAAATTAATTATTCTGCAAGTGACTACAAATTGGTTTAAATCTCATGCAGATATCAACCAAACATATTGAATAGAAGCACACGTAAGAAATAAATAAAAGCAAAATAAGTAAATGAAAAGAAAATAAAAAAAAATCAAAAGAAGCATTCCATGAAATCAAATGCCAAATGTTTGTGTTGAAAAAAAAAATAATAATATCTCAATACTTAATATGTATAATATTTTCTATGAGCAGGAAAAACTTTCGTATAAATGTATGTATTTCTGTTTTAAATATAAAAATACTAACTATTTCTATATATCTATATACATATATATTTATTATATATAGTATATACATACATATGTATGTATGTATATGATATACAAATGTGTATGAAGATTTACATAAATATTTATTTAACTATAAAAGATATTAAGTGACTTCAGAGTGGTTGAAAAATAAGTAGTTAGTAGTCAATTTAAAAGTCATGCAGAGATGGCCAATTGACTACTGCCTATGACATGCCTATGTTAAAATAGTAAGTCGGCGACAAGGAAAAAAGTCACTTAATCAACCAGTTGTGGTTATTAAAAAACCAGTTTGCAGGTACTTATAAATGAGTTTGAGTTCCTATAGGGATGGTATTTCAATTTTTTTTAATTATTTTCCTAAACTACCACCAAACAACTACAATGTAGCCAATTCACACAGCTTTTCCAGGTACATACAGCGGTTTATTTTACTACAGTTTTCCTATCACTATAATTTTTATATTAGCGCCTTGACATTTGAGCAAAATCTAGTACTTATGAGAATTCGTGAAAAATTTGGTATATTTCCAATACATACATAAAATATATTTGAAGTTAGTGATACCATTATGGAGACTTTTCTAATTCGTGCTAAACTAGACTAGACTGTATTCATAAAAAGGTGTATGAATTCGCTACATTGCAGTTGTTTCGTTGTACTTTTGCAAACTTTTCAGTTATTGGATTTTGTTTTGAATGAAAATATATCTAGATAAATTTCCATAAAACTTGGCGCAACCGCTACAGTATATTCATAAAAAGGTGTGTGAATTGGCTACATTGCAGTTGTTTAATTGAAATTTTAAAAAATTTTCAGTTAATGGGTTTTGTTTTGGATAAAAAAAATTAGATAAATGTCAAGAAAATTTGGCGTAAACTCAATCTCAAATCGCAAAGATTTTAACTGAAATCTTCTAGATTTTGTGCAGGTGTAAATGCTCTATCAGTAGACTTCAATAAAATATAATGACGAAATGGATTTTGTGGTATAGGGGAAATTCTCGAAATCTACTAGATTTTGCTTGAAATCTCATGAGTACTAGATTTTGCTCCAGAACTAAACACACTATTAAAGTTTTTTTTTTTTTTTTTTTTTTTTTTTTCTTTTTTTTTAATTAAAAATTTTCAATATGTTATGTGAACAACTTTTATCAAACAAGAAACAAGAAGGTACAATTTCTTACAATCTAATTTCTGTTTCCATCCATAATAAATTGTAGTTGCCTTAGGATGCATGAAAACCCTCACGAGGCTTCCCGATATCTACAAGAACATATTACACGATTGGAAATGTGGTTGAACTTATGGAGAATTAAGGCAAATGAACAAAAGTGTGTTCATATAACGTTTACTCTAAGAAGAGATACTTGTTCCCCAATTCGAATCAATAATCAAAATATTCCTCAACATTCCCAAGGGAAATACCTTGATCGAAGGCTTACATGGAAACATCATATTGACTTTAAGCTAACTCAGATGAAACTTAAGTTATCTGAAATACACTGGTTGATTGGCAGAAATTCAACACTTTATTATACAAGTCGCTTTTGAAGCGAATATGTTGTTACGGTATCCAGTTATGGGGCACTGCTTCAGCTTCTAATGTAGAGAGAATCCAACGAAGGCAAAACAAAATTTTACGGTTAATAACATCGGCTCCATGGTACATCAAAAATTCTAATATCAATCGTGATTTAAATATGCCACTAGTGATTGAAGAAATTGCAAAATACGCAGGCAAATATTTAACAAAACTCGAGTCACATCCTAATCCGCTTGCTCGTAATATTTTGAACTTTACTGGACACATCCGCTTAAAAAAGAGGGACACAAGGGCTCTATTACTCAACACTCCAGATGGGATTTCTTGAAAATAGATTTTTTATACTTTTTTTTAAATTTTTTTTCTTATATATTAATTATAACTTATATATTAATTATAACTATTAACAAGTTTATTTCCGATATAATAATTATATTTTAGATTTAAGATTTAAATACTTATTGTTAGTTCATATTTGAAGATACAATAAATAAATACATGTATTAAAAAAAAAAATTAAACAAAAAATTTCGAAAAAGCTATTTAAACAATTTTTTCCCATTTACATACAGTGAAACTTCTCATAACCGGATACCGTCACCGTCACGGTATTTTTTCCGATTATTTGAGGTGTTCCTTTATGAAAGAGGTACAGATCGTTTTTGTAGTATATTATTGTTGAAAAATATATTTAGAGTAGACTGCTGCTTCAACTTAGATTGGTAAAATTTCACCTGCTGAGCTTAAGAATGAATTTTAATGTTTTTTATATGTTGGAATGCAACAAAATCGTATCTGTAAAAATGCTCCAAACTGGCAATTTGTATAAGAAATGTAGCAATATAAATTGTAAATACACTCATTTATAATTTCCACTCTTTCTTTAATTTATAAAAAGAAATTTCCCGTGCAATTTTTTGACACGAGCTAAGCAAATAAACTGCAATTTCTTTGCCGTCCTCATCGCATGAATATGTCCATTTGCGTTAAGAGGGGAATCACCAATATCTTTGACATTAATATAAATATGAACAAGAGTTTAATTAAAAAAAGACCTACTATTTAAATTAAACTCTTGTTGCCGTCCTTTACCGCTTCTGAGAGATATTTGGAACAATTATTTTTTTAAAATGTAGTGCCCGCGTCCGGTTATTATAGTGCCCGTTTATGAGAATGCATTTTGTATGGAAAAACTATTGAACATGTTCGATCTACAAAACTTGTCCGTTTATTAGAGGTGTGCGGCTATAGGAAATGTCCGTTATGAGAGGTTTCACTATGTATATATATATATATATATATATTATTTTTTTTTAAATAATAATTTAAATAAATTTCTCGTTACTTTTTTTGAATTTAAATCTCAATACTTTATGACTTATTATAGAGTGTGGATGCAATAATAACGCTTCAAAATAGCCGTTTAATCGGCTGTAGTGTACTTTTGTTCTTTGAGAACAGCAAAAACTATAGAAGTATGACAACAAATACTACAGTTCTCTCACACATTCTCGTACACAGATAAATATTAAATTGTTGGCGCTAATGTTGTTTGCCTTTGTTAGCCGGCTGCTGTTTTTTGCTTGTGATCTGAGACCATGGCCAACAAGAAAATATGTATGTAGAACGAATATATTGTTAGTACAGATATGTTTTACTTATTTTCCAGAAGATTTTACGACAAATGCGCTTTTCTTTATTTCTTTGTGTGTGTGTGTGTGTGTGTGTCTTATTTGGTAAGATTTCTATTATTATACTACTATTCCATTCCTATTTTCTCTGCGGACGCAATTTTAGCAACAATGTTTTACATATGCACATACTTCAGCAGATTTTATGTATATTTTTTTTAAATGTAAGTATGTATGCTTGTAAGTTGTTAAAGTCAAAGGAAAATAGACAATCTCTATTGGCACTTCTTGGTATTTATGTACACAAGTTGTTAATAATGTAAACATGATGATTTACTATACACATTCTCTACGCTTATTTTTTTGTTTGTTTATTTTTTCATAATTTCTTCTTCTTTCTTCTTCATTGAGCAGTTGAGGAAAAAGGAAATTTTGATAGAAAGAAGAAAAAAATAAGAAACATAACATTCATCATTATTTTGTCATGTGAAAGTGAACACAAACATCTTTAGTTTAATTAAATTATTTTTTTTGCGAACTTTATTTATTTTTATGTTTGGTTAAAGTTCATACTTTTAGGAAGCCAAATTATATGTGATAATTTTTAAGCATCATATCACACCAAAGTTAATAGTAAAACTTCCGACTAAAACTAGCAGAAGGGAACAACATGCTGTCTTAGAGCTTTTGCTCTACTGTATGTGGTGTCAGTTGATGTAAATTTAATTTTTAGAGTGTTACAACTTGAGTTGGCATCACTGATTTATTTGGACTCACATTTTAAAGCTGAGAGTTGTCTTTTATTTATTATTTGCTTTGGAATTTCATTATGAATCGACTTACACCAGAGCAAACTGTGCAAATTGCTGAAATTTTTAATAAAAATAATTGTTATATTCGTCAAACTCATCGTACGTTTCTTGTATTTTATGATAAAGGAATGGATGAGCAAATAAGCAGAATTTTCGTATTTGGAGTGAGAAGAATCCACAAGCTTTGTCGAAACACCATTAGATACACATAAAATTACTTTTTGGTGCGCTTCATGAGCTCGCAGAGTCACTGGCCCATATATCTTCAAAAACCAAGATGCTCGGAACATTATTGTCAGTGGTAAACGATATACCAACATGATTCGAAAGTTTTTCATACCTTAATTACGTGACATTAATCTTGCTAATATGTGGTTCCAATTGGATGGAGCTACATGCCATACAGCGGGCGCTACAATTGATTTACTCAAAGAAACTTTTGATGAAAAAATAATTTCACGTAATGGCCCAATTAATTGGCCATCAAGATTGTGCGATTTAACACCATTGGATTATTTTATTTGGGGTTATGTTGACTCACTTGCCTACGACTAGAAACCACAAGCCATGGAAAAGCTGGAAATCACCATTCGAAGAGTTATCGAAATACAGCCGCAAATGCTTCGAAAAGTTGTTGTAAATTGTTGTTCCAGATTGCGCCTTCTATGCGCCGGCTGTGGGGACCACATGAACGAAATCATATTTAAACATTAATTTCATAAAATTTTTTTTCCAGTAAAGCCCACTTCATTGATATTAAAAATATATTTCCTTGTTTAGTTATGATTTAAACTTGTGTAACTCTATAAAGAACACCCTTTACATTAATAATTTTCAATGCAAACGGAATACGAGAATTGTGTTAATTCATCGTGTAGGAATTTGTTCAAAGATTTTATGTAATGAAAGCTTAATTTTACTATATTTAGTTTAGAGCAAACTTGCCATTGTTGTTTTTTCTTTCAAAATTATGCACATTACAGTTTTCATGTGTGTTCTTTTAAATTTGTTAAAGCACAATAAATCAATTTCATTTAATTGGACTTTATTCGTTCGCGTCTTGATTACAATTAACTTAGAGTCCAACCTAAATTACAAAATTACAGCGTCAAGCGCAGCGTTAGCAGCAGGGTACGTATTTTCAGTACATGCAAACGTATAAAATATTATTTGAATGTGTTGAAAATACGTACCCTGATGGTAACGCAACGCTTGACGCTGTAATTTAGGTTGGACTGTTAAGAACTTAAACCTAATTTTATGTAAGTGGATAAATATATAACAGAGCCTCTCAAAATATGGTCAATCAAATTTCTCTGTGGGGTCTGTCCACTCAAAAGACCTAAAAATTGAGACGGAATCACTCAGGGCGACTTTTTGAGTTGAAGATTAGAGATTAAATTAACCTTAATCTTCATTTGCAATTTTTGGGTAGTCGATTATATTGGTTTACTTGCTAGTTTAAGCGGCCAATCGTGGTGGCTTAATCTTACTTTAGTATTGACAACAAACACTTGTGAAACATATAAATTTTTGTAAGAATTATATGATAAAATAATTTAAAACACATAAATATACATATGTATTTTATATTATTTATATATTTTCATTAACATGCGAAATATTTACTTGTAAATAATAAAATATTACAGTTTGTTCTTCTTCCAACAAAAAAAAAAATCAAAGTGTGTTGATAACATGTATGACTTTTGCATAGAAATTGTTGCCACTATTTTGTTTCTCAGTATGCTAGTAGTAGGGAACTGCCGGTTCTATGGCAATAAAAATTGTCAAATTTGGGTAATTAATGTCAAAAATTTTATAATTTATGGGAAAATTTTAAAATAATGTCGAAGGTGTGAAGTGACGAGGGTTAGTTCACTTCGAGGGTATGTTGGGGCGCATGCTTTGTTTGTATGTATGTTTAAGATTTTTGTTTTAACCAAAGGTGTGAAGTGACGAGGGTACTCGATGGTTTGTAGATGTCTGTCGGTTGATGTGCATACTCGCAGTTTATTATGTTGGCGCGCATGCTTTGTTTGTATGTATGTATAAGATTTTTGTTTTAACCAAAGGTGTGAAGTGACGAGGGTACTCGATGGTTTGTAGATGTCTGTCGGTTGATGTGCATACTCGCAGTTTATTTTCGTTAGCGCGCATGCTTTGTTTGTATGTATGTATAAGATTTTTGTTTTAACCAAAGGTGTGAAGTGACGAGGGTACTCGATGGTTTGTAGATGTCTGTCGGTTGATGTGCATACTCGCAGTTTATTATGTTGGCGCGCATGCTTTGTTTGTATGTATGTATAAGATTTTTGTTTTAACCAAAGGTGTGAAGTGACGAGGGTACTCGATGGTTTGTAGATGTCTGTCGGTTGATGTGCATACTCGTAGTTTATTTTCGTTAGCGCGCATGCTTTCTGTGTATGTATGTATAAGATTTTTGTTTTAACCAAAGGTGTGAAGTGACGAGGGTACTCGATGGTTTGTAGATGTCTGTCGGTTGATGTGCATACTCGCAGTTTATTATGTTGGCGCGCATGCTTTCTATGTATGTATGTATACGATTTTTGTTTTAACCAAAGGTGTGAAGTGACGAGGGTACTCGATGGTTTGTAGATGTCTGTCGGTTGATGTACATACTCGTAGTTTATTTTCGTTAGCGCGCATGCTTTCTGTGTATGTATGTATAAGATTTTTGTTTTAACCAAAGGTGTGAAGTGACGAGGGTACTCGATGGTTTTTAATCATTTTTTAAAATGTGTGCAACGTCTTTCACGTTATGTTTTTTTTTATAGGGAAAGCAATACCACACAACAAGAAATAATTTCAAAAATGACAAACGTTGACACTAGTACACACTGTTGCGATGTTACAAAATATCATAGTATGTACTCGGCATTTGTTTTTTGTAATATTCTTTTTAGCTGATGGAGCTGGAAGGGTATTTATAGAAAGAAATTATGTATTCTGGTGAGATATTAATGTTTTTGTTGTTGGTTTTATTTAGTTTTATTTATTTTTTGTTTTTTGTGTAAAGAGGCTGACATTTGTCAAACAAACCATGCACACTTATATACATACATACATTGATATTTTTGAGAACGAGATAGGTGAATGTGATGTCATTCCAAAGAACCAAATGGCATACTTCTATAATGGAAACTTCCAAAATGAAGAAGAAAAGTTTATGGTAGATGAAGAGGACGATGCTTTCTTCATACATATGTATGTTGTAACAATGTAAGAATAGAACGTAATTCGTATAAATTGAGACGTTCTCTAATCTAGCAGCAAGTACAGCATTGTATCTAGCAAGTGCATCATCATCATATAAAATCTTAAAAAATACAATACATTCTATAAATTATTAAAATGGTATATAAATGTAATATGTGCAATAAGATATATAAATATCAAAAGTGTTTCTTGGATCATATCCAAAATCATGGTGTTGAGGACCAATATATATATCCTCAACAACAGCAACAATATCAATATCCTCAACAACAAAAACAACAACAACAACAACAACAACAACAGCAATACCAATATCTTCAAGAACAACAACAATATCAATATCCTCAACAGCAACAACAATATCAATATCCTCAACAACAGCTACCATATCCTACGGCCATGCAATGGTACCCAAATACTGGCCAACAATTGCAATATCAACTACAACAACAACAACAACAACAACAACAATACCAATATCTTCAAGAACAACAACAATATCAATATCCTCAACAGCAACAACAATATCAATATCCTCAACAACAGCTACCATATCCTACGGCCATGCAATGGTACCCAAATACTGACCAACAATTGCAATATCAACTACAACAACAACAACAAAAAGAAATGTATTGGCAACAACCCTCTACCTCCATGCAATGGTACACAAATACTCATGAACATCAACAACTACAGTATCAACCACAACAACAACAACAACAACAACAACAACGAGAACTTCAAGGAGCGGATGCTTGTGGAGGTAATTTAATAAATAATACCAGCATTGATGAAGAAACGCAAGGAAGACATAAAGATAATATGAAATTTTACACCATAAGCAAAGCGTTCAAAAATAATATTGTAACGTATGGATTAAATAATAAAAGAGATGAACTTTTACTAGAAGATTTCATTGGTGAAAATGAATCAATTTTCATAGAGATGCTTGAAAGTCATTTACAAAGCCACACTGTAATAAAATTTAATATGAGTATTGTGGCAGAATATGTAAAAATTGTGGGAGAGGAATTGGAGTTCAATATTATTCATCATAGAGCTAAAATGAATTTGTTGACCAGAGGAGATGAAATATATGAAGTATTTTCTAACCAAATTTCAGAAATTCAAAATAAAATGAGTGAATTTCAAGAGAAGGACTCTGGTTGGACTTTGATACGCATAGTCCGAGCAGAGCTAAGTATTAATAAAGCTTCTCTAGTTAAAGGAGCAAACTGGATGAGTTTACCAGAAAAACTTCAAAAAAGAAAAGCTTGCATCAATGTAGAAAACACCGATCAATATTGTTTCAAGTGGTGTCTGATCGCCGCAGTAGATACTTCTCAAATAAAGAGTAAACAGCGATGTAGCTCATACAATATTCATGACATAACTGCTGACATCATTTGTACCCAAAATGGTGTAACGCTAGATTTTAAGAATTTAATATTTCCAATATCTTTAAAAGATATTAAAATATTTGAGAAGCGGAATAGTGGAATCAGCGTAAACGTATTTGGTTATGATGAGGAAAATAATGTAGTTGTTGGTCCGTATTATATAACAAAGAAGGAAAAATGTAATCATATCAACTTATTGTTGTTGGAAAATATCGTTGGTCATCATTATGTTCTAATACAAAATATGTCTAGGTAAGCTAAAAGTGTCAAGTACTAGGGAATATATATATATATATAACTTTTTATAATATTTATTATAAATGATTTCATTTAAATTTTTTACAGATTATTAAGCGGCCAAACGACAAAACACGAACACACTCTTAAATTGTGTAATGTATGTCTGCAATTTACTCACAGTGATAGGATCATGGAGCAACATCAAGCAGAGTGTGGTAAAATTGTAGCCCAGCTACCATCCTATAATAACGCTACACTTAAATTTAAGGACCACCAACGACAGATGGATGTGCCTTTTGTTGTGTATGCAGATTTTGAATGCATACTTGAGGACATCCAATGTATAGTAAGTAAAAAAAATAATTTAACTAAAAAGCATACTCCCTGTGCTTTTAGTTATAATATTAAATATATTAACCATAATATAGATAAGTTTAGAATATATACTGGTAGGGACGCTGCAGAAAAATTTGTTGCTTATTTAGTTAAGGATTGTGAAGATATATATACTAATTATTTAATGAGAAAGACACAAATGGATTCTTTATCCCCTTCAGAAATATTCAGTTTTCGAAATGCTGTAAATTGCCACATATGTGATAATTTTTTAGGTAGTGATCGCGTAAGGGATCATTGTCATGTAACTGGCAAATTTAGAGGTGCAGCTCATAATATGTGCAACTTAAAATATCAACAACCAAAATTTATCCCTATTTATTTTCATAATTATTCGTCTTATGACTCACATCTTTTTGTTAAAGAGTTAGGAGAAAAGTCTGACAACATAAAAGTCCTTCCGCTAAATAAAGAACGTTATATATCTTTATCAACATATACAAAAATGAATGACGATTTCAATCTTGAACTTAGATTTCTAGACACCTTACGTTTTATGCCCGAAAGCTTAGAAACTTTAGCCAATAATCTTACGGATAACGATTTCTGTACAATTAAAGAGCAATTTCCATCAAAAATAGAGTTTGATCTGGTTAGAAGGAAGGGTGTTTTCCCTTACAACTATCTCAATTCCTTTAAAAAATTAAATGATAGTCAACTTCCAGCGAGGGAAGACTTTTTCAACACACTTACCAATAGAGAATGTTCACATGAAGATTATGAGCATGCAAAAAAAATTTGGTACACATTTGATTGCAAAACTTTACAAGACTACATGGAGTTTTATTTAAAAACAGACGTTCTATTGCTAACTGATGTATTCGAAAATTTTCGAAAAGTTTGTAAGGGAATATATAACCTAGATCCAAGCCAGTACTATACTGCTCCTGGACTGTCGTGGGATGCTATGTTGAAGTACACAAATATAGAATTGGAGTTGTTAACTGATATAGATATGTATAATTTCTTTAAAAAAGGGATACGTGGGGGGATTGTACAATGTAGTAAAAGGTATTCAAAAGCAAACAATAAATATCTAGAGGATTTCGATAAAGAGAAACCTTCAGAGTTTCTAATGTACCTAGATGCCAATAACCTTTACGGTTGGGCTATGTCCGAATATCTTCCATATGGAGGATTCAGATGGTTATCAAGTGATGAGCTAAATCTGGATCCAAATCGGATAGACAATAATTCAAATGATGGTTATGTGTATGAAGTTACTTTAGAATATCCCTCCATTTTACACGAATCGCACAATGATCTACCTTTTTGTGTGGAAAATAAAAAACCTTACGGAAAGAATCAAACTAAATTAATTGCTGACTTTTCTACTAAACATTCATATATTATTCACTACAGAATTCTTAAGCAATGTTTAGAGTATGGTTTGATTCTAAAAAAAATACATCGGATTCTCACTTTTAAACAATCTCCATGGTTAAAATCATATATAGACTTAAATACCAAGCATAGAGCTAACGCTAAAAATACATTTGAGAAAAACTTCTTCAAATTGCTCAATAATGCGGTATATGGTAAGACTATGGAAAATGTAGATAAGAGAAAAGATGTTAGAATTGTAACAAACTGGAACAGAACGAATTGCAATCATTTGGGAGCCCAAGATTGGATATCTAAGCCCAATTTCCATAGTTTGTCTATATTTTCAGAAGACATGGTGGCGATTCAAATGAATAGGCTCCAGACATATTATAATAAGCCTATTTACTTAGGATTTTGTGTGCTAGAACTTTCCAAATGGAAAATGTATAATTTCCATTATGGCTACATGCAGCCCAAATTTAAATCAAAATTGTCATTAAACTATATGGATACTGATTCATTCATATATACAATACGGACTGATGACTTCTATGCTGACATAAAAATGGACATACAGGATGAATTTGACACATCTGATTATCCTTCAGATAACATATATGGTATTCCTCGTTTAAACAAAAAGGTGCTGGGTATGATGAAAGACGAAAATTGTGGAAAAATAATGAAAGAGTTTGTTGGGTTGCGATCTAAAATGTATTCATTTAGTGTTCAAGATCAAAATGATGTAAAGAAATCGAAGGGGGTCAAGAAAACCATTTTAGATAAGTATAGCCTAAGTTCATATAGAGATTGTCTGTTTAATAAATCAAATGTATTTGATAATATGCTTACCTTTAAGTCGAGTTTGCATCAATTATATACTATGCAACTACATAAAATAATACTAAGTTATCAAGATGATAAAAGAAAAATCAAAAGTGATGGTATAAGCACATATGCATGGTACCATTCAGCAATAGAGGAAACCAATCCTGATTATGAGCTTGACATGCTATTAATGGAAATTGATAGACTTCAAGAAGAAGAAGAAGAAAGTTAAAATTAATGTAAATTTTTGTAAAGTTTTATTATTAAAATAAGTGTAAATATTAGTTATTAAAAAAATTCTTTTGTTAAAAAATAAATGTAAATATTAATTATTAAAAAATTTTATGAAAAAAACAAAGAAAATATAACCAATAAAAAACAATAAAACATATATTCTTGTGTACATTTTTTATTTATTTATTTATTTATTATCCATTCTTAAATATAATTTATGAATTTTCACATCTGTTAGAATCTTGTGTTGCATTTTTTCCCCAATCTCATAACAAAGTCGTGTCAGTTCAATCTTTACATCCCTTTCGTGTATTCCTTGTATTTCATTGAATTGGAGTTTTGTTTTGTTTAAAGTGGAGCAGGTTGGTATATAATATTCATAATAGAAATGAAGAATTTGTTTTCTTAGAATGTTGTTCCAACATAAAATTGATGTAAAAAATACTCGAATTTGAGTTAATGATCTCCAAGTGTCAGAATCGATTTTTATATTAGAGTTTCCTTGTTCGATAACTAAAAAACAAACACCCCTTTTATATTTAAACTTATATTCAACATCTCTCTCACTTTCATTATCAATTATATTTATAGAATTTAAAAAATCTCGACGATTAAGCATATCATGAATATAGTCCTTATAGCACATGAGGTGTAACCACTCTTCCCGGTCCAGTCCAATGTATTGCTTATTTTTATAATTCAGCCATATCATTGGCTTAAAACCAAAAGCTGTTGAAAATCCACATGAAATCTTCAATTTCCAATTGAGCAAGTATTCAAACTCAAAAACCAAATCATGTATTTGAGGTTTTCGTTCTTCATTGTGGTGAAATATATTCTTTAAAGTACATTTATCCATCCTCAATGAATATAATATTTAAACTAATAGTTTTTCGCTCTATTAATCTATATATATATATATATATATATATATATATATATATATATATATATATATATATATATATATATATTAAAAAAAACAATAAAAAACTAAATAAAACCCATACACATACATATATATTCTATATTTGTTCATTATTTATTTTTGACAAATTTTTATAAGTTTCAATAATCTTAAAAATAATTTTTTTCCTTATGTGGAACATGGTGCATCGACATGTGTCCGGCCCTTCCTCGCATCCTTCGCTATACCAGGGGCAGCTGGCAAAATGCCCACTATCAGAGTCCTCTTGTTCTATAATTCCATACTCCTCATTTTCATTGAGCATGGAGACGAAAAAATTTATGGTTTCTTTATGCTCATAGAGCAATAAGTCCTCAAAGGAATTAAGAAACTCAAATAACCGTTCACGTACTTGGCTCATTTTTTAATTGTTATTTTAATTTTCTTTTTTAAAGAATACTTTTTTCTTGAATGCAATTTTTATACTAGTACTCTTGAAAGTTTTACATTCTTATTTATAGTAAAATATTCTTGTAAAATTAAAATGTTACAAACACTTTTGAGTGCTTTTTGAAATATTTTGTTCCAGTTACACTTTAGAACATCAATATAACTATCTCTCCGATCTTTGTTTTGCCATTTTTTGTTTCAGTTACGCTTAAGAACGTCAATATAACTACTATCTCTTTCACTACAATTCTATAAGTAACAAAAAATATTTTACATCAAAAATAATTACAATATGAGAAAAAGAGATAGTTACGATACTGATCTTTCTTTTAAGAATTATTTTTTACCTATTTAAAGATTGGTAGAAATATTTAATACATCAGTTTACAAAAAACAGATTGAGCTATCTGTCAAAGAAGAAAAAAATACATATAAAAATTAAATTTAATTAATTAATATTGTAATAATGAATCCTCCAGATTTGATCACAAAATTCAACACATTAAATAAAAAAAAATTAATACATATAAAAGAGCTCCAGGACTCAACTAAGTATGCAGTTAAAAACGCTAAGCGTGTGACTAGTAAATATGGCACTACAATTCAAATTGAACTGGAAAACAACATAATGTTTCTACCAAATCGGTACAACACGCTATCGGATGATGATATAATAGAACTGGCATCTGGGATATATTGCATATGTAAGCAAGGAGAGAGTGGCTTAAAGTTGGATACTGCTGCTGAATTAAATATCTTTTTAACAAATGCTCAATACCCACAGTGGGAATAATATGTAAAAAAAGTATATCTTATAAACTTTTTTTTATTAATAAAACAAAACAAAATTTAAAAATTGTTTGTGTGTGTTATTTATTTATTCTTTTCACTTATTTTGTAAAGAAATTGAAGACATAAATGTCCACATTTAAATGAATCGTAATCTTGATATTGATTGTAATTATATTTTATATTTTTACCTAGATATTTAACTAATTCTAATGGAGGTTGTAAATTTCCAAAACTGTCGAAATATTCCTTATGTTCATTGTTTTTATAATATGCTACCCAATGGGTTCCAGGACCTCTTGATAAATCCAAATTAATGATTCCGCATTCTCGATTTCTCGATCGTTTTGGTAGTGTATCCAACATGAAAACTCCTCTAAAGTATGGAATGTTTGTTGAAAAGTTTCTCAAATCAACATCAGATAGGGGTTTATTGGGCAGCTTTATGAAAAATTTGGTTTTTGTTTTTCTTGACAAACCAATCCATATCCTTTCTTATATGGTTTAAGGTAAAAACCTTTCCCCATTGCTACTGCTTCCATTGTTTTATTATGTCTGGTTGCTTCATCAAGTTGTTGTTTGGCATTCTTAGCAGCATTTATTGCTTTTGCTATAGCTGCTCCGCCAGTAGAAAGACTACCAATTGCACTCAGAGCAGTAAAAATAGGTACCAAAGGTAAGAAGCCACCAATCTTTGGAACATTAATTACGCGTGGTATTACAACTTGCGATTTCTTCCCCCTTAACGACTTGTTGATAATCTTACGTGCAATCCTAATGGCAGAGTTAATGTCTTGAGGTTTTTCCTTCTTCAATATTTTTGTTGCAGTTTTAATTGATGTACTGAACAGCTTTTTTCCATTTTGTTCACTTTTTTTTGCAACCTTCTTCTTCAACCCCATACCAAATTTTCTTTTGACTTTCATTGCGTTAGTAACCATGTATGCAAACGATTTTTCTGCAAGACTGCTATCTTTTGAAATAACTCGTTCCCAAGCTTTATTTTCAAGAATTTTATCAGCTTGATGTCTACTATTTAAATCATTTGTTTTGGAATAAGCAATATCGTGATTTTTACATGCAGCGTCTAATACATTAATTCCTTTGTCACCGCGATCTAAACGTTTTTGTAATTTTGTTCCGGGTCCACAAAACTGATATCCAGGAAGGTGTAATTCAACAGGCAGAGAGTTAATTACTCTATTCAATAAACCTTTTCCAACGGCTGGTTTTTTATAACTAAACGTTTTGTTATAATGTATTAACATCTTATTTTATTTTTTTTTTCTATAATAAAAGTAACATTTATGAAATGCAATTAGTTATGAGAATGCAATTAGTAAAACAACATAAAAATATTGTGATTCGCAATATTGATGCTTCAACGAAAATCAGATCTAAAATAAAACATAGCTCTCTCTTACCAAATTCTTTTCGTGCTCTAATAGTTGGACCATCAAATTGTGGAAAGACTAATGTTATGATTAGCTTGCTAGAAAGTCCTAATGGACTCAAGTTTGAAAACATCTATTTATACTCAAAATCCCTTTATCAACCAAAATATGAATACTTAAAGCGATTAATTTCACCAATTAAAGGGATGGGATACTACACATTTACAGATAATGAAAAAGTTATTCCTCCTGAGGAAGCGAAAACTAATTCTATTATGATCTTTGATGATGTTGCATGCGAGAAGCAAAATAATATACGAGCATATTTTTGCATGGGACGACATAAGGATGTTGATTCATTCTACTTGTGCCAAACTTATACGAGAATCCCCAAGCACTTAATAAGAGACAATGCAAATGTGATTATAATGTTTAAACAAGATGAGACAAACATGAAGCACGTTTATAGTGATCATGTTTCCAGCGATATGAGTTATGAAAAGTTTCATGAAATTTGTCGAGAGTGTTGGAAGGATAAATATGGATTTTTGATGATAAGCAAAGATAATGACTTAAACAATGGTCGCTATAGAAAGCAATTCGACTATTTTATAACGATATAAATTACTCTACATAAAAGTAAAACATTAGTACTTAATTTGGCCTTGCGCATAGTACATCTACTTATTTCCTAAAGTATTTACCATACCTGATCTGTTACCAGATCTAATAGCTGATACCTGATCTGATACCCCAATACCTGATCTGATAGCTGATCTTATACCTGATCTGATACCTGATACCTGATCTGATAGCTGATCTGATACCTGATCTGATAAGTGATACCTGATCGGATAGCTGATCTGATAGCTGATCTGATAGCTGATACCAGATCTGGTGTCTAACAGTTGAAAATGGATGAAAAAGTTTTAAAAGAGCTAATAAAGACAAGAAATGTTTTAAAGAAAAAATTTCGTAGTATAAAAGTTGATGAAGCAGATACACATGAGCAATTCAAAGATACATTTAAACCAATAATAGAACCATTAACAGAATTTGTGAACAATTCTAAAAATAATAAAAGAAGTATTAAGGCAGAAAGAGATGAACTTAAAACGAAAGTTTATAAAAATTCAAATTTTCCATTCAACGAACAATCAGTTAAGTTAGAGACAAGTACTCCAAAGAAACTTGTTGAAGAAACGTTATGCAATAAAAATATCTCACTTAGTAATCGAAACGCAAACAAGGTTGATAATGTTGATACTGATGATGATGATGATGACAACGATGATTTTTACTCTCAATCGGAAACTCTAGACAATTCAGATAATAATAAGAGTTATACTGACCTAGCACTCTTGGAAAGCAGAAATGAATTAGACACTCTATACGGTCCACATAAAGGTTTTAATAATGAATGGAAGTTTGGCAATAGTAGTATTAAACTTACTGAAGATAAAATAGTGATTGGAAATCACATATGGGCTTTTACACCAGGTTTATTTTCTTTACTGTTTCACAAAACACCAAAATATTATGATAAACATGAATTAGATATATATAAGAAAATTTTAGTGAGCACAAATGCATACAAAAGAGATTATAGACCTGATGGACAAATCAAAGGAACGAGAGCATATAAATATAAGCATATTATCAGTAAATTGTTTAAGAAAGAAAGTGAAAAAAACTCATCAACTTCGTCATCACTACATGCAATAAAAAGTCCTTACAAGGGTAAGGGTTTGATGAAACTAAACCCATACAAAGCTAACTATATATACTGGGATGATCCTAATGAGTTAGTAGATCGCCTTAGGCTATTGCTAGCATCACAAGCTGCAGGTCATACTAATCACAATAACGAAATTGTCTCAATTATCGAAGAATTATATGAAGCAAAAATTATAGAATAATATTTATCTACGTAAATCATGTCTATCGATAAGTTTGGGCACTATCTTAATGATACAAGTGGCAGAGTTTTTGTGAAAAATGTTCCTAAGCTGCTGGGCTTCGTTATGGATACAACTAATAACATTGACGTTCAAAACAAAAGAATCAAAAATGTGGCAAAAGCTTTGGAGGAAAACGACGTTGTTAATAAATTGTTTCTGCAAAGTCAAATTGAAGAGGTACGAGATGAAATCCATTTAATTTTAAGTCAGAAACTAAATGAAATTAGGGAAACAATTTCAAGTATGAAATTATTCTTTGAAAAAGAAATTAGAAAGATAAATGAGTTAATCTATGGGTATATAAGAAATATGATGGTCAACAGTACTTAAATGAACTCGCACTGAACTCAACTTATCCCGTCAAATTCTAAATACGTTAAATAATGACTTCAAAAAGAAATTTAATAAATGAACTACATAAGCAAGCACGAAAACATTTTCCACGTCGAAGAGTTGTTATGAAAGGAATAGATGATCTTTGGCAAGCTGATTTAGTTGAAATGGGGAACTATTCTACAGACAATAGAGATTATCGATTTTTGCTGACTGTAATTGATACATTTTCAAAATTTGCTTGGGCAGTACCCTTGAAAAGAAAGACTGCATTGGAAACAAGCCAGGCTATGCAGAATATTTTTCAACTGGGACGAATACCAAAAAACTTGCAAACAGACGATGGTAAAGAGTTTTTCAATAAACACTTTGGAAAATTGATGAATAAATACAACATTAATCACTACTCAACATATAGCAGAATGAAAGCATCAATAGTAGAACGATTTAACAGAACATTAAAAGGAATGATGTGGAAAGAGTTTAGCTTTAATGGGTCTTATAACTGGCTCGACATTTACAAAGACTTGATTAATACATATAATAAGAAAATTCATCGCACCATCAAAATGCCACCGATTCAAGTTAACTATAAAAATGAGAAAAAATTATTAAACACTGTATATAACCGCTTAAAACTATTCAAATTATCAAAATTCAATGTGGGAGATCATGTGCGCATAAGTAAATATAAACATGTTTTTGAAAAAGGATATACACCAAATTGGACCACAGAAATTTTCACGATTAAAAAAGTTCAAAATACATATCCAGCCACATACATATTAGAAGACTATCGTGGTAATCCTATCAAAGGTGGGTTCTATAATGAAGAACTTTCAAAAACTAGATATCCAAATACATATCTAGTTGAAAAAGTTCTTAAAACTAAAGGAGAGAAGGCATATGTTAAATGGTTAGGATTTTCCAATCAACATAATTCTTGGATCAATAAAAATGAAATATTGTAGTTAAGTGTGTATATATAAGTCTATATTTGTATCTAATATATTAAATAAAATATAAACTTCCTTTTTTATACAAAGTGCTGTGTTTAATTTCACTTATTTGTAATCAGACAACCATAATGTCAATAACACTTACTCTTAGCTCAAACTCATCTGAGTTATCTGCAAATTACTTTCCTCCTATTCGTTTGGATGGTGAATATGAATGTGCTCTAACTGATTTTCATTCATATAATAGCATTCCCAATGTAGATGATTATAACAATATATTTCATATTGGTGAACATGTAATTAAAATACCAATAGGATCTTATGAATTGAATGATATAGTTGATTATATTAAACATACCTATAAGCAGTATTGTCCGGAAAATAAAATTGATATAGAAGCTAATAACAATACAATGCAAGTTAGAGTTAAAAGCTCTAAGGATCCCATATACTTTAACAAAGATAACACAATTGGAAAACTTTTTGGATTCAATAAGAAAATTCTAGCTCCTAACCAAGACCATTACTCAGATCTACCAGTCAATATTTTCATCGTGAATATCTTGCGTGTTGAATGCAGTATAGTGGTTAACACATATACGAATAACTCACAAGCACACACATTACATGAATTTGCGATCAATGTCCCCCCAGGGTATAAAATTGTTGAGATTCCTCGAAATCTTATCTATTTGCCAGTTAACTGCCGAGAGATAAGTTCTCTAACTCTACGCATAGTTGATCAGAACGGTGATTTAATTAATTTTCGAGGAGAGGAAATTACAACACGAATACATTTGAGATCTAGCAAATAATGATAATATACAACGTCAAGCAATCTAAGGATAAAATTGGATACACTCATAAAACACTCTTGCAAACCAAACCACAATTAAAGAGATCATTACACAAAAAATATTTGACGCAAGAAAATAAAAAATTTTTAAAGTCTCTCAATTTAAAGTTGACAAAGAAATGAGTTACATACTAGATGTTCTAGAAAAACCTCAATCAGACGAGAGTATAATTAAAAAGGACTATCACACATATACACCATACCTACAATCCTTCAACAATAATGATGAGATTCGAATTTCAATACAAAATCAAGACTTATATGTGCTACCCAGCGAAAGCTACATATATGTTGAGGGAAGTATTGTAGATGATAATAATAGCAAAATATCTTCGTTTTTAAATCTAAAATTAAAAAATAACTTTGTGGCACATCTCTTTGACGAAATTCGATATGAACTTAATGGCATAGAAATTGATCATACAAGACATTTAGCGATTACAAGCAGCCTAAAAAATTTTGTTTCCTTATCACCAACACTATTTTTGATGGAAATTGCTCTTTAATTGTACAGAAATCGTTATCCGTAAGATTATTGGCTAAAGTTTCTAAGCTTTCGGGCATAAAACGTAAGGTGTCTAGAAATCTAAGTTCAAGATTGAAATCGTCATTCATTTTTGTATATGTTGATAAAG
Source organism: Tachina fera (assembly GCA_905220375.1). Classification (NCBI taxonomy): domain Eukaryota; kingdom Metazoa; phylum Arthropoda; class Insecta; order Diptera; family Tachinidae; genus Tachina; species Tachina fera. The sequence goes on along the minus strand of LR999964.1, from coordinate 45,656,790 downwards.
ATATATAACGTTCTTTATTTAGCGGAAGGACTTTTATGTTGTCAGACTTTTCTCCTAACTCTTTAACAAAAAGATGTGAGTCATAAGACGAATAATTATGAAAATAAATAGGGATAAATTTTGGTTGTTGATATTTTAAGTTGCACATATTATGAGCTGCACCTCTAAATTTGCCAGTTACATGACAATGATCCCTTACGCGATCACTACCTAAAAAATTATCACATATGTGGCAATTTACAGCATTTCGAAAACTGAATATTTCTGAAGGGGATAAAGAATCCATTTGTGTCTTTCTCATTAAATAATTAGTATATATATCTTCACAATCCTTAACTAAATAAGCAACAAATTTTTCTGCAGCGTCCCTACCAGTATATATTCTAAACTTATCTATATTATGGTTAATATATTTAATATTATAACTAAAAGCACAGGGAGTATGCTTTTTAGTTAAATTATTTTTTTTACTTACTATACATTGGATGTCCTCAAGTATGCATTCAAAATCTGCATACACAACAAAAGGCACATCCATCTGTCGTTGGTGGTTCTTAAATTTAAGTGTAGCGTTATTATAGGATGGTAGCTGGGCTACAATTTTACCACACTCTGCTTGATGTTGCTCCATGATCCTATCACTGTGAGTAAATTGCAGACATACATTACACAATTTAAGAGTGTGTTCGTGTTTTGTCGTTTGGCCGCTTAATAATCTGTAAAAAATTTAAATGAAATCATTTATAATAAATATTATAAAAAGTTATATATATATATATTCCCTAGTACTTGACACTTTTAGCTTACCTAGACATATTTTGTATTAGAACATAATGATGACCAACGATATTTTCCAACAACAATAAGTTGATATGATTACATTTTTCCTTCTTTGTTATATAATACGGACCAACAACTACATTATTTTCCTCATCATAACCAAATACGTTTACGCTGATTCCACTATTCCGCTTCTCAAATATTTTAATATCTTTTAAAGATATTGGAAATATTAAATTCTTAAAATCTAGCGTTACACCATTTTGGGTACAAATGATGTCAGCAGTTATGTCATGAATATTGTATGAGCTACATCGCTGTTTACTCTTTATTTGAGAAGTATCTACTGCGGCGATCAGACACCACTTGAAACAATATTGATCGGTGTTTTCTACATTGATGCAAGCTTTTCTTTTTTGAAGTTTTTCTGGTAAACTCATCCAGTTTGCTCCTTTAACTAGAGAAGCTTTATTAATACTTAGCTCTGCTCGGACTATGCGTATCAAAGTCCAACCAGAGTCCTTCTCTTGAAATTCACTCATTTTATTTTGAATTTCTGAAATTTGGTTAGAAAATACTTCATATATTTCATCTCCTCTGGTCAACAAATTCATTTTAGCTCTATGATGAATAATATTGAACTCCAATTCCTCTCCCACAATTTTTACATATTCTGCCACAATACTCATATTAAATTTTATTACAGTGTGGCTTTGTAAATGACTTTCAAGCATCTCTATGAAAATTGATTCATTTTCACCAATGAAATCTTCTAGTAAAAGTTCATCTCTTTTATTATTTAATCCATACGTTACAATATTATTTTTGAACGCTTTGCTTATGGTGTAAAATTTCATATTATCTTTATGTCTTCCTTGCGTTTCTTCATCAATGCTGGTATTATTTATTAAATTACCTCCACAAGCATCCGCTCCTTGAAGTTCTCGTTGTTGTTGTTGTTGTTGTTGTTGTTGTGGTTGATACTGTAGTTGTTGATGTTCATGAGTATTTGTGTACCATTGCATGGAGGTAGAGGGTTGTTGCCAATACATTTCTTTTTGTTGTTGTTGTTGTTGTTGTAGTTGATATTGCAATTGTTGGTCAGTATTTGGGTACCATTGCATGGCCGTAGGATATGGTAGCTGTTGTTGAGGATATTGATATTGTTGTTGCTGTTGAGGATATTGATATTGTTGTTGTTCTTGAAGATATTGGTATTGTTGTTGTTGTTGTTGTTGTTGTTGTTGTTGTAGTTGATATTGCAATTGTTGGCCAGTATTTGGGTACCATTGCATGGCCGTAGGATATGGTAGCTGTTGTTGAGGATATTGATATTGTTGTTGCTGTTGAGGATATTGATATTGTTGTTGTTCTTGAAGATATTGGTATTGCTGTTGTTGTTGTTGTTGTTGTTGTTGTTTTTGTTGTTGAGGATATTGATATTGTTGCTGTTGTTGAGGATATATATATTGGTCCTCAACACCATGATTTTGGATATGATCCAAGAAACACTTTTGATATTTATATATCTTATTGCACATATTACATTTATATACCATTTTAATAATTTATAGAATGTATTGTATTTTTTAAGATTTTATATGATGATGATGCACTTGCTAGATACAATGCTGTACTTGCTGCTAGATTAGAGAACGTCTCAATTTATACGAATTACGTTCTATTCTTACATTGTTACAACATACATATGTATGAAGAAAGCATCGTCCTCTTCATCTACCATAAACTTTTCTTCTTCATTTTGGAAGTTTCCATTATAGAAGTATGCCATTTGGTTCTTTGGAATGACATCACATTCACCTATCTCGTTCTCAAAAATATCAATGTATGTATGTATATAAGTGTGCATGGTTTGTTTGACAAATGTCAGCCTCTTTACACAAAAAACAAAAAATAAATAAAACTAAATAAAACCAACAACAAAAACATTAATATCTCACCAGAATACATAATTTCTTTCTATAAATACCCTTCCAGCTCCATCAGCTAAAAAGAATATTACAAAAAACAAATGCCGAGTACATACTATGATATTTTGTAACATCGCAACAGTGTGTACTAGTGTCAACGTTTGTCATTTTTGAAATTATTTCTTGTTGTGTGGTATTGCTTTCCCTATAAAAAAAAACATAACGTGAAAGACGTTGCACACATTTTAAAAAATGATTAAAAACCATCGAGTACCCTCGTCACTTCACACCTTTGGTTAAAACAAAAATCTTATACATACATACACAGAAAGCATGCGCGCTAACGAAAATAAACTACGAGTATGTACATCAACCGACAGACATCTACAAACCATCGAGTACCCTCGTCACTTCACACCTTTGGTTAAAACAAAAATCGTATACATACATACATAGAAAGCATGCGCGCCAACATAATAAACTGCGAGTATGCACATCAACCGACAGACATCTACAAACCATCGAGTACCCTCGTCACTTCACACCTTTGGTTAAAACAAAAATCTTATACATACATACACAGAAAGCATGCGCGCTAACGAAAATAAACTACGAGTATGCACATCAACCGACAGACATCTACAAACCATCGAGTACCCTCGTCACTTCACACCTTTGGTTAAAACAAAAATCTTATACATACATACAAACAAAGCATGCGCGCCAACATAATAAACTGCGAGTATGCACATCAACCGACAGACATCTACAAACCATCGAGTACCCTCGTCACTTCACACCTTTGGTTAAAACAAAAATCTTATACATACATACAAACAAAGCATGCGCGCTAACGAAAATAAACTGCGAGTATGCACATCAACCGACAGACATCTACAAACCATCGAGTACCCTCGTCACTTCACACCTTTGGTTAAAACAAAAATCTTATACATACATACAAACAAAGCATGCGCGCCAACATAATAAACTGCGAGTATGCACATCAACCGACAGACATCTACAAACCATCGAGTACCCTCGTCACTTCACACCTTTGGTTAAAACAAAAATCTTAAACATACATACAAACAAAGCATGCGCCCCAACATACCCTCGAAGTGAACTAACCCTCGTCACTTCACACCTTCGACATTATTTTAAAATTTTCCCATAAATTATAAAATTTTTGACATTAATTACCCAAATTTGACAATTTTTATTGCCATAGAACCGGCAGTTCCCTACTACTTATGCTAATACTGCACATAACAAGAAGTTTAAACTACCACTCAAAAATATCAAACTCAATTATGTGAGATTAAGTTAATTTTCGGATTAGCTAATTAGAGAAATAAACTAATCTTAATCTCGAACCCAAAAAGTCGCCCTCAGTGTCTGAACAGCAACACTTGTTTTTTCGTTTCAATCGTGTTCTCGCGCCCGGGTTATGGGTTGAGCGTAACACACGAATCGGTCTCTTACTGACCGCATGATACGAGCAGAACCGTTCGTTGCTCGCAAAAAAGGTCTTTATTTTTGTTGTTGCGTTTGCTTTATGTTGTTGCCTTAGATATTTCGTCACAAGCAAAGCATTAAAGAGGAAGGGAGAAGATAATAATAAATTACACTAAAAATATCTGTAAAAAAAACTATTTGTCAACGAAGTGTAATTGTAAAATAAAATACAGATATGTGTGCAACAAAAACAAAATTAATCTTCATGTATTTTGTTCAATAATGTTTATAAAATAAAATAATTAAAACAACTAATCGCAACACACGCACATGCTCAAAAGAATGAACATAAACGGTCGTTGGTTGAGCAAAGAGCAAAGAGCAAGCCAAAGAAGAACGAAGTTTAAGGGGTTTCTCGTTTTTTTTTCTGACAACAACCACGAGAAAGGCCAATTATTGCGAGCTCTGAATATATAATGAAAAATTGCCCATATAAAAGCTTTAGGAAATATTCACCCTTATTCCAGTTGTCAACATCGATGTCACTTTAACACAAGACCACAAAATTGGTGCTTGTGTATTTTCCGTTATTGGAAACAACTGACAGGTTTATTCTATTTTCTAGACCTTAGAAAACGAAAATAGATCGTCAGTAACACAAAATTTTTCTCGAGAGCGAGTAAATAAGCCCCAATTTTTTAGAATTCTGTTAAAGTGACGCCAGTGTCGATGTAGACAACTAGAATAAGGGTGATTGATTCATCATATACGTGTAGACGAGTACTTTATTTTATCCTACAGTTAATTTGCTTGTTTTTTTTTCTACATAAGACAAACTTTCTAGGCTTGATACTTTAAGGATATTAGTTTAATTTTTGCCACAAGCCCATAGCTATTAATTGTAGTTACCCAGCTAAAAAAATATATATGAAGCATAAATGATATTCCATTAAAAACAATATACCATTTGGGTGCCTTTTCAGATTCACTTCTTTATTATAAAATTTTCACAGTTTTCCATTCAGTTGGGTCTCCTTCATCACATTTTTTTTAACATTTTAACAGCGCAACTAATGCTGGGTAACACTTTACAAGTTTATTCATTCCTACCGTGTGTGTCTCTCCATCCTCCGTCCTTATTACGAGTATGTTTGCAAAAGTTTCTCTATAGTTGTGTGCTTTGTGGCAGCAACTTGTATTACGGTTAAGCATGCGCTTTGACAGTTACACACAATTTTAATGTCATGTTCTTATTTACATAAAATATAAACTAAAAAATAAAGATCAACTTAAAATTGCAATAATCTGTTGCAAATTAAAAATTACATGAGAAAAAAATAAAACTGACACAATACTGTGGCACTGAAATAAAACTGTAAGAGGCAAGAAAAAAAAAGATAAAGATTTACAACATGTTCATGAAATTATTTATTTAAATTGCATTCAGTGCAAATTAAAATGAATGTGTACAACATCTACAGGGTAAAAACTAAAACAAATAATTTATTAAGTCATTTCAGTCATTTTAGATTTAAGTATTTTTTTATCTTAAGTGTACAGCTTTTAATAAAAAAGCATTTGACCTTAAATAATTTATTTATTTATTTTTTTTATCAAGAATTACATTTTTGTTTTTGCAAAGCCATAAAAAAAATTAAAAATATATTTTTTTCCATTTAAGTCAAAACTTGTACACTTTCAATTGCACAGCATGGTTCCAGTACAAAAATACTGAGTAAGAACGAATTCAAAGTAGAAAAGTGTGAAAAAACTGAAAAAAAAAATGTTTGGTAAAAATATACACACAGATAAATTTAAAATTTACTGAAACAAAATATATATGGTTCGAAAGGGCTTAGTAACTTTTTTCTAAATCCGTTTATAAATTTAAAATCGTTTGATATTCAAGTTAGTTAGAGTTTGATAAGTGCATACGGGCGAAGCCTGGTTTTTTGCCCGTAGCTCAAGAATTTTGGGGGGTGTTTGGAAAATTTCAAATACAGATTATTGTTGTGCTCGACAAACACACTAGTTCGCTTTTCTCGGAGAAGATCACATAAATAAAATAAATAGAAAATTTTATTATTTCCTAAAGAATACACGCAAAATTGCAGCGAAATATCTATAAATACTAGTAACTAAATTTGTTATATTTATTATTTGATCAGACTAAATTTCGTATCGCTCTGCAAGCCAAATTACATGTATGTAATAATTATTAATGAACAAATAACACCAAAGTTAATTTCAAATATTCTGACAAACACGGAGTAGTACGGAACAACTAGCTGTTTTCGAAGGCGTTCTTTGTGTTTGGTCCACTATGTGTGGTGTCAGTTGATGCCGATTTTTGCTTTATATACGCAACTTTTATGCAAATGAAATATGTGAATTGTTTTGTGGCCTTCGAAAAAGGTGTTCCAAAACTCGCAACGAAAAATTTTTACAATCCCATGTAATATACATACAATTATTTGTATATACATTTGAAATTTTGTAAAGTTATTCTACTTTTATATAGACTACAACAATTAACACTAAAATTGAAAAAAAATGAAATAATCAGTTAATGTAATTTTGACAACTTGCTGTATCTTGCAAACTCTTGATAGTTTCAAAAACGGTAAAACAAAATTATAAAACCACCTAACTGAAAAAAATCGCCAAAAGCCGAAAAAAATCTCTAAAACGAAAAAATTTAATTAAAAAAAATTTCTAAAACTAAAATAAATCACCAAAATGAAAAAAAATCGCCAAAATGTAAAAATCGCCAAATTGAAAAAAAAACGCAAAAAACGAAAAAATCACCAAACCAAGAAAACAAGCGGCAAACTAAAAAAACGCCAAAACGAAAAAACGCTCAAAACCGAAAAAATCCCAAGAACGAAAAAAATGCCAAACCTATATTTTATATACATTTGCTTAATAAAGTTCATATTGTAATATATATCTAATGTTCGTATGGAACTCTTCGTGCGCGAGTCAAAGTCGTACTTTACTGAATTAATGTTTTTTTGCTTTTAGCGCTTTTTGTCGTTTTGCCGATTTTTATTCGCCTTATAGACATATTTTTATTTTACCTATTTTTTCTAGTTTTGGCACTTCCTTTAATTTTGAATGATTTTTTTTGGTTTTTTTGTTGATTTTGTAAAATGCATATTTATAGTTTGAGCTATTTTTTAGTTTTGGAGCTTTTTTCGTGTTAAGGATTTTTCCGGCTCTTGGCGACTTTTTTTAGTTATTTTGCGACATTTTTTACTTGTGGTAATTTTTGAATCTAAGCCATTTTATTGTTGGTGATATTTTTCATTTAAGCGCCTTTTTTCATTTGGCATAATTTGTTATTCGGATTTTTTAGTTTTTGCGTTTTTAAAAATTTCAAGAGTTTCCATTATACAGCAAGTTATCAAAATTGCATTAGCTGATAGAATACACATTGGCGCATATTCAGAAATTATCACTAAGTGTTAACTTTTTTAAGTACCTATTTAAGTTATTCATAGTTGGTTACTTTCAGCAGTAAAAGTTTATACTTAATTATGGGCAAAGCTGTAACTAAATGTCAACTAACTAATACATTCAAAGAACAGCTGATTGATTTCATTTACAGTTTATTTGAAAAGTAAAATCAATTTGTGGACCTCTAAAATGCACAAACCAACAAATACTGTTTATTTTCTAACAATTTCCTATATTATACGCTTGCCTCTTTATATTAACTTCTTGCATTAATTTTTAATGCCCCCAAAAAACATGCATGTAAAGCAAAGCAAAAATAAATTAGAGATGTGTTTTGGTCAACAACATTCTATTGAATAACTTTTTACAAGCCCTTATTTTAATTAAATAATATACAGACTATAATCAAAAAATTACTTTTTTAGAATTTGTATAAATTTTTTAAGGAAATAAAACTGTTTTTAACAGCTTCATGAGCTTATTAATTAATAACAGAATTTATCGTTTAAAATATTATCGACATGTTATGTTCTGCACATAACAATATGCAAGTTTGCATTTCATTTAACAGCTGAAAGAAGTCACTGTGCTAGTTACGAATTGTGAATAAGAGCTATAACTATCTATGAACTATTTTTTAGTTTCTGTTTTATTAGCTTCGACTTTGATTACGATTTCTGAATATTCGTCATTGATTTTTAGTTTTTAAATTTCATTGTTATAAGTAGCCTGCATAAAAGTACAAAAAAATACAACTTTGAAAATTGCAAGTGTCTGTATATATAATTGTCTGTATATTACATAAGAAAACATGTTTTGTTGCTCGCTATACAACACCCTTTAAATTTGTACTGTTATATATTTGTTGTTGTAGTTTTACATATTGAAATTTCTCATATTCTGTGAAAATTTCAGGTCTGTAGCTTATACAGATCTCGAGAAAATAGCCTGTGACAGACAGACGGGCAGGCAGACGGATGTCGTATCGAAAACAATAGAGTTCCTTTTCACCTTTGGTGTACGCGTATATTTCAAATTTTTTACTATTGAAGAAGCCTTCAAAACAAAAAAGCATGCGAATTGCAAATTTGTTGAGCTTAGCGTATATTTACTTTTAAATGATTTTGAAAGCAATGGATTTGTCTTAATTCTAAAGCTATGACAGTAGTCAAAGCTCAATATGGCGGCCAACAGACGCCATTTTGTAAATGGCGAACTATCACGGTTGCCAGAAATGCAGATTTATCTGGATTTTGCAGATTTTTACTCTCCAAAGAGACGAAATCCAGATTTGAAGATTTTTGGCCTAAAAACGCAGATTTTTCAACTCTTATTATAGTGAATTTTTTTTAAATTTTTTGCTATTACTGTTACTACTCTTTGTTTCTTTATGTGTGGACGACTCACAGTTTAAGGGCCACTCAGACTATTATACATGTATAGACTTTGGTGGAAAATGCAGCTCTGACATGTTGAGTTGTTATTGTTTTTTTTTGAAATTTTTTAAACAAATATAAGAGCCGGGATGAATTTTCGTCAAAAGTATTAATACTTGTATTATAGTCTGGAATGGCCTTTAAAGAAAAAGAAGAAGTAACTGGCAAGCTTCTGGAATAGAATATCTGATATAAAACCAGCTTATTCTGATTATGATTTTGCAGCCCTAAGTTAAATTAAAATTATATATCTTTACCACATTTATTTGCAAATGTCGAAAGAATTTTTAGTCAAGTGAACTTGAATAAAACAAAACTATGCATTTCGTTTCTCCAAATAAAGACGGTTTTGCACACAAAAGTTTACTTTGCAAAGTCTAAAGTTTGTAGGAGAGATGAGAAAAGAGATCTTTTTCTATATTCTTTTTCTTTAACAAGACTTTGGAAAGTAAACTTTACGTGTGAAAAAACCGTCAAACTTATCAGTACACTTCAACCAATGTCGCAAAATTGAAGATGTTATCTTGTAAAGATTTTTGCTTGAAGTTTTTAAGGTTTTTCTGCGTATTCATAAAAAATAGTTTTGGCTTACAAAAAGTTTACAAAACAAACTTTGTATGGAAATTTTTTTATTAAACGTCTTCTGACCCAAAATAATTTTTGTGAATAAATATTACCTTTTATGTTTGGGTACGTAATTCTTAATAACACATTGATAGTCGTTCCATAAGCATATGAAGTTTTTTGCCTTATTTCCAAAATTTTTTGGTTGAAGTCTGCTGATAAGTTTCTTAAGCAGAAACGAACTGCACATTCTTTGAACATTAAAGACTTCTATTCATAAAAAAATGTGATTAAAAGTTATTTAAAAAAAAATTCGAAAAAATTTAAATAAAATACATTTTAAGCGGAGCTTAAATTTTATGAATATGGGTTAATGAAAACATATTTATATTACACATGTACATCCATATTTATGTAAATTTTTTTAATAATATATAAGAAAAAGTTGTTTTAAAAATAGGTTTGAAGATTTTTTTTAGATTTTAAAAATAAAAAGCAAATTTTGAAGGTTTTTTCGTGAAAAATTGTTAAATTTTGCAGATTTTAGCCTTAGAAATTCTGGCAACACTGCGAACTATATAAAATGGGTATCATTCGACTGGCATTTTAAAATCATCTTTAGGTTTCTCTTAAGCGGCCCACCAATATTATTGCACATGTTGTTTAACATATTATTGTCGTTTTGTTCTATACTTTGTAATAAATGACACAATATTTTCAAAAAAAAATTTGCCCAATTTGTCTGACATTGAAAAAGTAAACAACATAACAACATGGAACAATGTTGCTACATTACACAATTGTCTTGATTGTAGAATAAAAATCAAAAGTATTTTGATATTTGCCAATATGTTGCGCCACCTTCGAATATGACATACACATTGGCGTTATTATCTTACAATACAAAAAATTGCACAATTATATTGCAAATGGGGCTTTATGATTTTTCATTTTCAAGTTGGTTGCAGTCAATTTTTTATTATTTTTTTTTTTAATTAATACTGGTTACAAAGCATTCATTTCATTCAAATTTGCCTAATTTTCATTAAGAAAAATATTTGCATATTATTGTATGTGAATAAAAAAATAACGATTTTGTAACTTTCCTTAATTCATTTTCTTTTTTTTATCTTAAAGTTCGACAAGTTTCTCAAACTCAATAATAATACAAGTCTTATGCTTTATTACTTTCATCATATTCAACAATCAATCATTATCATTTGTTTCGACTTTGTAGTTTTTGATAAAAGAAAAAATCGAATTAAGACAATGACATACGACGCTTGACAGCCACGACTGTAAAAGCAAAGAAGTTGCAACTACGCGCTGCAACATCAACATCTTCGATAAAATACAGTTATAAATTTATGTCAATTACTCTTGTATAATTATAAAGAAGTTTGTGGTTTTTTACATCAAACTTTTTTTTCTTTTAAATTGCTCTATTATTATGAATGAAATTGCTTGAAAAAGAAAATGTTGTGTTGTACGTAATTAAAGATTTGCATAAGAGAAATAATTGAGATTTTGCTAAAGAAAAGTAAAATTAAATATGTGTATATGTATATCGTGGTGATTATTATTTTTATTTCTTCATAACTCATTTTGTATGTGTGTATGTATGTATGTTGAAGGCAGCAGAATATTAAAATTGATTAATTGTACAAACGTCAATTTTCAAATTTGTTAGACTTAATAAGCCTTTTAGTTTTCTTTTAAATAAATTTATCATTCTTTGAAATATAAGATTTATTTTTTCTTGTAACAATAAAATATAGAAAAAATATTTTTTTTTGTTGAGTTAAAATGAAAAATAAAATCATGCCGCCATACAGTGAAGTCGAGCACCAAACAATTGGTTACACGACTTCTTCAATAATTTTGTTTTTCAAAAATATGAATATCTCTTGCAGGCAGTTGCAAGTGTTTAAATAATTTCCTCTCTAAAAGTATTTAAACGTATTCGTGTGTGAAGTAATTAAAGTCTTAAATGTCGGCACTAAATACATACCTAAAATTTTAAGTAGGCAATTAAAGCATCTTTAGGCTGAATGGGAACAAATTAAAAAATTATTTGAAATGCCTAAAATGCCTTGAGATGGACTATGATTATAATGTTAATATGTTATGTTTTCAAAAATTCAAATGTTAAACGTTCACATATTCGTAAATTTTCATACACAATTCACAAGCTAGTTGTATCATTGTATCGCACTACTTTTTGTTTTTTGCAGCAGTACATAAATAATAAATAATGAAGTAATGAAATAATGAAATCTTATCTCAAGAAAAGTGATATTTAAGAGTTTGTAAGAGACATAATACTTTTGGAAAATCTTTTTGGTCAGTTTTTTCTTCTCGAAAACAGTTTTATTTCGATATAGGCAACTTTTTTTCTAAAACGTATATGGCAACACTGATTAAATTGAATTTGCTGTCAAAACAAAAACAAAAACAAAAACAAAGCCAACAAAAAGAAAGGAAATAACTATTTAGTGCATACTTTTAGGAGCAGTCAGCAAATATTTGGTCTTTAAATTTTGGGTTAAAATTTGTGAAGTGCAGCAGACTTTTTTTCAAATCTAAATCAAAATTTAATTATGTTGAAATAGTTTGGAGATGATTTAAGGTTGAATTTAGCTCAAAAAAAGAAATTTTGCATTTTTCATGTTTTAGCCTCGTGGGTAATCAGGCGTTAACCAGGTTTGCTCTGATTTCAAATAACATGACGTTTTAATATCACATGTGTGATCTAGTGCTGCTCTGTAAATCACACTCCATTTGCATTTTTCGGTATGATTTTTACTTGTCGAAAACACAAGAAAACATCGGATTTATGTCTTTTGACTGTGTATCTAAAAGAGAAATCACAAAAACAAATATTATTTTGAGTCTCCAGATTTTCTTAATTAGGGGTCCGTACACCAAAGGTGAAAAAAGGGCCCCTATTGTTTTCGCTACGCTGTCCGTCTGTCCGTCTCACGCTATTTTATCAGAAACCGTAAGAGCTACGAACCTGAAATTTGGACAGAGTATGTATAACCTGGGCCACTACAAATACAACAAATACATGAGAATTAAAAATTAAAGGGTGTTCCAAAACGAGCAACGAAAAATGTTAAAATCACATGTATGTATACATATGTATATTGACGCTTGAAATTTGTAAACTTAGTGTATTTTTATATAGGCTACAATAATTAACACTAAAATTAAAAAAAATTTAAATTAAAGGGTGGTCCATCACTTAGTGCAATTTGACTATGTAATTTTGACAACTTGCTATATAAGAGGTAAGTAAACTCTTGAAATTTTCAAAAACGGCAAAACTAAAAAATCCGAAAATGATAAAAATCGCCAAAACCGGAAAAAATCGCCAAAACCCGAAAAAGTCGTCAAAACGAAAATAATCGCCAAAATTAAAAAAATTTCTAGCAGTAAAATAAGTCGCAAAATTCGAAAAAATCGTCTAAATGAAAAAAATCGCCAAAATGAAAAAAAGTGCCAAAAACCGAAAAAATCGTCAAAAACTGAAAAAGGCGCCAATAAGAAAATAATTGTTAATATGAAAAAAAAATCGCCAAAATGAAAAAATCGCCAATATTAAAAAAATCGCCAAATTGAAAAAAATCGCCAAAATTTAAAAAAAAACGAATAAAATCCCCAAAACTAGAAAAAAGTGCTAAAACTAAACAAATTGCCAAAAAGAAAGACAAACGCCAAGAACCGAAAAAATCAACAAAACAAAAAAAAAATCACGTACTATATGAAAAAAAAACGCCAAAATTAAAAAAATCACCGAAATAAAAAAAAAACGCCAAAATAAAAAACTTCAAAAACTCAAAAAAATCACCGAAACAAGAAAAAAAAAGATCCAAAACTCAGAAAACGTCAATAAACGCAAAAAACCCCAAAACTAAAAAAAAACGCTTAAAACCGAAAAAACCCAAAAACGAAAAAAAAAATTCCAAAACTATATTTTATATAGGCTAAAGTTCGTATTGAATTACATATCTCGTGTCCGTACGGAACCCTTCGTGCGCGGCTCAAAGTCGCACTTCACTGAATTTATTTTTTATATCCAATTACTTTGAAGTTTAGACCACTTGAAGTGCACCTTTCAGGTCACATTTAACATAAAATGTTTTGTATATTTATTTTCTCGGAACTTTTTTTGAGAATAATGTTGCATAATACCATGAAACTCTTGTTCTAGATTTTGGACGTCGTATAATTAATTAAGACATTGCTTTAACGGTTTCTAGTTTTTTATTGTATGCATTTTGTGAATAAGCTTGTATGTTAATTTTGTGCTAGTTAGTGTCCCATAAGCACTTTACGTTCTTCTTACTTCTTTTTTGAATAACATGCAGAAATTACGTTTTGTTTTCAATATTACATAATGAGGTAGTTTTTACATTGAATAAAAAGGAAATGACGGTATTAATGATCTTTAGCTCGATCCATCTTTGATTTACGAGATACTGCATGCTAGTCTGTACTGATTTCCACTTTTTTAGGCCTGCCGAGAAGAACTCTGTGAAGACTGTCCGTCGTCCTGCCCTGAATAAGCTGAGGTTGTCTTGTACTTACAAGTGTTATGTCTACCACTTCCTGTCTATTGGAGACCCCCCCAAAAAAGGGGTTATAAGTCCTGACTTAGCACTACTATATTATAATATATAGTTTGATGCAGCTGAGTGAGCTGCTCCAAATATCATGATGCGCGTTTACGTTGGGTCTTTGCACTTTGTGTGGTGGTGGTTGCACATAGTTTTGAGCCATATACATACTAGAAAACATGAATTCCCCTGTCTCCCATATCTTCCTTAGTTTTGGAAAATTTTAAAAGTTAAACGTACTTTATAGGTTTGCTCTTAAGCCGGTATTAAGACTTGATAAATTTATAACAAAAAGTTTTGCATGTTAAATCAAATAAGATTTCTATTTAAGATAATATTATGTATAAAATACCTACATATGCATTTAAATATGCTAACAAATACTTACAAACACATGTGAATATGTCTAATACCAATTGTTCAAACTGTCGTAATTAAAGATGATGTAAATATTAGGGAGAAAGAAAAAAATTTTTGATGTTCTTGGCATGAAAATTCTGTGTGACTTTCTTTGGACAGAGCATATGTTTTAATATCTCAAGTGGTTCGATTTTTGAAACGGTGCAAGAAATAAGTCAATTCATCTGACTTCCCTGCTGTTTAAAACATCTATATCTGACCGAAAATGAAATACAACTGTCACATATAGGCCGGTCCTTCAAAGTCTATTTTGGGGCTGCTCGCGAATAAGCTCATCGGTGACAGTAGGGAGCCTAAAGCTGTTGACTAATATTGTAGCATGGACGCAATGTGCGATGTATTTGGCTGTTCTATTTCTTTCTACAATGGCATGTGTTCTAATGAAATTACGGAACTTGTTTTGGAAGCCGGAATGTTTTATCAAACAGCACGTTTTTCACTGAGCGAAGAAAGAAGAAAAAAAAAGTAACACTTAGGCAATAAATGCTTGAATAAACACTAAATTTTACCTTCTCTTAAGAAAAGGATAGTGATACAGAAGACAGGCCAGTGAAGGTAGAGATAGTGAAAAGCTCCATTTACAACTATGCTTTTTGCACGTTTCTTTAATAATGCACTTTTGCTGTATTCAGTAGCCATTTTACTTGTTATTTTACTTCGCCGATGATTCTGCTATACAATACCGACGAGGAGGGGGCTATAATGTCACATTAGCATATGCACCCGCTAAAGTCGGTGTAGTCTTAGAGACCACTGCCTCATGCCTGCATCACTAGAACTTTTTCTACAACAACTGATACAAAGGACACTAATGCACTTAAAAAAATGCATAGTGTTGCTATTTTTAATGACTATGGGAAAATTGGCTCGAACCCGGGACCTTCAGTTTTGTAGGTTAAATGCTAACTACTTCAGCCAACGCCACCCTGGTTGATTAACCAGTGAAGCGGACTTGGCATTACAGAGAGAATTAAACTTATTAATTTTAAACCATGACATATATATTCATTAGGATTTGAGAAAAGATTTATGTTAAATATGTTTTTCCTTATTTCCGTAAAATTTGCATTAAAAAATATATTTTTTTTGTAAAAATTTTATAATTTGTTTTCCCAGAAGTTTTAGTATATATTTGCCATGGTGGTATGTTGTGATATATCATCCTTATAAATTTTAGAATATAGCGGAAATAATTAAAAATAAACGAGAAAGACAATGGCTGCAAAAACATGGATATGGTGTAAAATATATTAATATTATCACTAGTTCCCAATTCCCTATGGATTGGAAAATTGCAAAAGTTCTACCTATTAGGAAAAAAATTCAGAAAGTGAGTTTAGACCAATATCACTTGTTCCAGTTTTGTCCAAGATCTTTGAACATGTTATAAAGGACCAAATCCTACAATTCTTAAACCAAAATTTTTTGCTAAACCCGTATCAGTCAGGCTTTCGCGAAGGATATAGAACAACTTTTCTTTTAATTGGTTTCTCCGATTCTATTAGAAGAATTATTGTTAAGGACGATGTAGCTGTTTTACTTTCCTTAGACCTATCAAAAGCTTTTGATAAGGTTGGTCATGCTATTTTAATCAACAAACTTTGCACATATTTCGATTTCTCTATATCCGCTTATAGATTATTATATTCTTATTTATCAGGTCGCTCACAATATGTTCAATGCAGTAACCTTAATTCGAGGTGCCTACCAGTCACTAGTGGTGTACCGCAGGGCTCCGTTATTGGCACCTTATTATTTATGATATATATGAATGATTTCTTTGCTTTACTTAACGGCTTTGAATGTGAAGCCTTCGTTTTTGCAGACGATATACAACTATTATTTAAGGGTCATACGCAGCTTATAGATGTTTTCGAATATGATATTAACACTTTAATGTCCAATGTTTCACGTTGGATGAGTAACAGCAAACTTAGTATAAATTCTTCTAAGACCAAAGCGATGATTTTTAAACCGTCTAGTGCTACGTTTAATCTGTCTATCATGATCGATGGCCGACCTATTGATTTTGTCGATCGAATGAAATGTCTTGGTGTTTTATTAGACAACACTCTTAGCTTCGGACACCACATTAATGAACTATTTTCTAAAATAAACTTCACCTTAAGAAGACTATATGCAATGAATTTATACCTGCCATTACATATTAGAAAGAGCATAGCTCACTCCTTATTGATGTCTAATTTATTGTATTGTATTGAGGTACATTCTGGCTGTAGCGCTGAAAATTTAAATAGGTGTGCCCTTCTCTTTAACAGAATAATACGCTTTATATACCAACTAAGAATTAATGATCATGTTTCAATGTATGTTAATGATTTTCTGGGTTGCAGTTTTAAAAACTTCATACATATTAGATCACTACTTTTCTTCTATAATGTTATGCTCATAGATTGTCCAGACTATGTCCGTAGACTTTTTACGTTTTTGCAAAGTGGTAGAAGCCCACAGCTTCTATTTCCCACTAGAAATCGTCTTATTTATGAAAGATCATTTACTGTACGAGTCGCCAAATGTTGGAACTCATTGTCACGATCCTTAAGAGCATTTTCTTACTCGTAATTCATTCAAAGGTAAGCTTGTTGAACATTTTTCACAATTGAACTGACCTAGATTCTGAATACATATAGTTAATTTCATGAGCAATTTATCTTCCAATTTATAAGTAGTAGTCTCATCTAATAATTTTATAACTACATACCTATTATTATTATTTTTTTTTGCAATTTTTGTGTCTAGTTTATTTGTTGCCTAAATGTATAATTATTCTTATGCTATTCTTGTAGTCCACCAACTATATATGGCCCTATGGGCTCGGTTGGTTATTGTTATAAATAAATAAAATAAATAAATAAAATTTTTAATGCAACTACGATCAGAAACCTTAACGCATTTGGTAAGTTTGAAAATTTTTGAAATTTGCATATTTAGCGAACGAAAAAGTTTAAATATATAATTTTTTATAATAAAATATTTTACTAAATAAGTAAAGTAATAATTTGGGATTATTAGTGCGTTAAAAAATTTTGAACTTGAATTGTAACAATTCCCAAAAAAACACTAATCTTAGTAATTTTTTACACTAACCCATTTAGCTGCTAAAGTAATCAAGATAAAAATAAAATTAAAAAAAAAAGAAAAAGTACTTTTAGGACTGGATGTTTTTGGAAAATGTACCTGTGTGAAAAAGTACTTGCTGAAAAATAATTTTTTAATGTACTTAATATAATTTTTGATTAAGTAATTTTAGGAGAGGGTGCTGTTTGAAAATAGAACTTTTTGAAAAAGTACCTTCTTAGAAAGTGCTTATTGAACAATAATTTTTTAGTGTACTTAATATAATTTTTAATTAAGTACATTTTTCGTACTTGCCAATCTTGGTACATTTTTTATTCCCTAAAAATAAACACATTTTTAAAACAAATTTTTTCTTGATTGAAGGGCGCTCATAATGAAAAAAAAGTCGTTTTGCCTATATAAAACCAGGCTGCCCAGAGAAGCGCCAGCGTGCCGAACATCAATCGGCTTTTTATACAAATTAATCCACATACGCTTATACATTTCTCTCGGTTCTCTCTCTGTGAGCAGCTCTGATATAAATACATATGTATGCATACGTAAATATACGTTGATGTATAGAAAAAAGTCTTAGACCAAAAAGTACCGAAAATAGATACAATTCTTACCCTTTATCTATTCGAGCAAAAAACTACTATGGAATATAAATTAGATGCCACAAAAATACCCAAATTATATTTTCTGGAAGAAATATCTTAGAATATATGTAAATGATGGTTGTATATACATACATATGTAGAGCAGTGTACATTTTGTCACAATTAAGGAGCAGCAACCAGCCGTTTCACACACTCTTTCGGCTCTTACATTTACATTTATGAAAAAAGTACCTCAGGAGGATTTTCCTGTTTTTTTTTATTTAATTGTGGCATTTTTTCAGTTTAATGTCTATCTTAAATCCGAGGACAAACAGTTGCAAAATTAACCTTTGGAATTTGCATTTACAAAAATCATTTCATCATTATCGTTGTCTTAATATAGAAAGGCCCTAACTTATTATTATTATGAAATCGAGTTTTATGTATATTTCGATAGAAGAACATCTCGAAATATTCAAAACTATCGATTAAAAAAATACATGATTAAGGGCATTTTTAAATTACGGTAACGATATATAATTATATACAATATATAACAATAGACATATACATATATATATAAATATATATATATATATATATATTTTAAACAAAAACATCCCGCAAAGCGATTTGATTGTCTGCAGAAAACACCCAGAGTCTATGGTGGGAATCGAACCCACGATCTCTGGACTGAGAGGCTAGCATCGGTACAACTCAGCCACAGGGGCACTCCGGTTAAACTACTGTTATCTATTAAGCGATTTTAGTTCAGATGTTTGTGGTTTCTTTTCAAAACTTGAACGCACTATTATTATTTTTAACTCTTTGTTGTTACAAAAATTTTTGAAGATCAAATATTTGTTTGCTTAAAAATTTATAAAATATTTGATGCAAAGTAGTCACACTGCGTTCACATTTGACGTATTTTTCTTTGATGTCAAATAATTTTGTGTGCCAATCTAAAATATGTTGTGGTGGTCACATTACAGTTAGCAAATGTTTTACATATTTCATCAAATGTTTCAAGGCCTTGTGGTGCGGGTAAATCTATGCCTTCAAAGCAAAAGGTGAAGCTAATCTTGCCTACAAACCCTGCTTCAATGTCTGTTGAAAATACTTTGTATATCTTTGCTGACATTTGCATGAAAATTTCTTCATATTATCCTTAGTTTTTCTTAATATATCTTTAACTATTTTGTATAATCTCGTACAAACTATTTAAGCCGCCTTTGAAGTCATGGTCAATTGGGTTTATGCTTGTATTTACATTTTTATCATGGTAGGGGTGGGTGTGAGTGCTGTGCTGATGTCATTTTGTATGTATTTATGTTATGACTTCTTGTAGGAAAATTAAAAAAATAAAACAAATAGACGAAAAGAAAATTGTCTCATGTGATAGAAATAATAAATTGCATTTAAAATGCCTGGCTCGTGTAATTTTTAGAATTATTATGTTTACTTTTTACATACATAGATATTTTTGTTTGCCTCTTTTACTTCTTTATTTTCCTAAGAAAATTAACAATGTTGTAGTTGTATAAAATCACAGCTAAAGTTGTGTGTTTTATTGTTTCATGTTGCGATGGGTGCCACTGGAATTGGCAGTGATTTAACTGGAGACAGTGGAAGCGTTAAATTCTTTTATTTTTGCCATTTTTATTTACAAGAATCAACTTTTTCATAAGTTTCAAATGTGTGTGTGTGTGTGTGTGTGTGTGTGTGTGTGTGTGTGTGTGTGTATGTGCCCGGTGTACATCATGGATACTGGCAAATATTTGAAATGTAAAAATCACGAGTAAAATGTTACGTGAGGGAAAGAAATGTTTTTTTTTTCTTCTAAAAAATAAAGAAATGTTTTCTGAGATAAATTATAAATTTATTGTATGTATGTATAAAATGAAAATTTCAAGAAGTGATTAAAGTCGCTTATAGACGTTATAAAATTGTTTATATAACGAATCATATTTATGTAGGAAAATTACCTGAATAGGATTTCTGCAAATTATTTATGCTAATTATTCTGCCTGATTAATTTAAAATGATTTAGTTATGCCCGTAGAAGAAAGATTGATTAAGGATAGACAGGTATTTTATTCCATATTGCGACATTATATTATTTACTTTATTGCCACTGAGTATTTTTGACTAAAAATAAACTCTTGCTTAACATATTTCAAGCGTATTTAGTCACCAAAGTACATTTTAAATGTCGTTCTTGAATATTTCCGGCAGACGGATAGATGCATAAATTAAACTCGCAAGCGGACAGACAGAGAGTATGTAGAAGCAAAATACAGACTAGGAGAAAATTGCACTTTGTGTTACAAAAGGCAAGATTAACTTACAATACTTACTCCTTTTATGGAGATGATGGTGTTACAGCAAACAAAACGCACGCTGAATATTGGTAAGTGGTGCCTTGTAGATGATGGTTTTGTTTTGAATTTATTTCTGCTCTGTTGCTTATAATACTGCACAGTGGGATTTAATTGTGAAATTATTGCTAGCAAATACTAAGCCTGAGAATCTCACTTGATATTGTGTAATTAATTTAATGCTAGATATGCTGGAAAATTACGTTTAATCTTTACGCAAGAGGTTGAAGCAGTTCAGTGATCTGCAATGAATTGTTTTTTTTTTTTGCTATTCATACCGACTCATGAAATTTTTAATATAAATGCGAAGACATCGTTTAAACTCAACTACTCTGATTTACGCACACTCACAATAAGATTGATTTATAAGTAAAGGTTGCAATAAATATGAATGCGACATCGACATCATACTCATACCACACTCACACGCTCAAATCACCTCAGTTTGATTTATAATATCAGAAAAATACTTACACTACTCACATTGATTCAACTCACTTAACTCATGCATTTATGTTTATTTAAAAGTTTAATCATTAAATAGTTTGCAAGTAGTACTACAATAATAGTAAATAGGATTGTTTTTCAATTCCTGCAAAAAAAAGCAACAGAGAAACACATAAACTCATAACGAGAACTTTAATGGTGGTATGTGAAGTTGGCATTATAAATTATACTTACTTATTTTGCATCGTCTATAGGCATTGAGTTAAGAAGAGTCGAAATCAACAACGCCATAAATGTTGTTAAGTATAAGTTAGATAAGCACTTCAAACTTTCTAGTGAATCGGCTTCATATACAACATTGGAATAAGTATTATTGCGCATAAATACAAGAAATTATAAGTTATGATTTAACTCAACTCACTTTTTTACTACTCATTGCTGATCTCTGATACAGTTCAGCATTTGTTATTCTCGGAAATTACAAAAAAAGTCACATCAAATAAATATTCTCAAAGATTAATATATTGACATTGGCCCTTCCAGTTTCTTCTATTATGTACAAAGATACAAATACAAAGTTGCGCAACATTGTAACCATGAGCATCAACTTTGAAATCGAAGCGCTGCTTACTATGTTCTCAGTATTTGTTGGTGACGTTTTGAAATTGTGTGCATTGTGAACTTTTTATAATGCGGCATTATCAAAAGCAATGCACTTTTTTTGAAGACTTTGGAAGTCAGCCACAGTTAAAAAATTGAGGGACACCAGGTTATAGCTATGGTGCTTAGCTATATAAAGCAAATTCCATGTGTTAAATAAAACCGCGAATATTTCATAATGTTTCCATTTAGTTCCCCTTGTTGTCTTTTCTAGTTGCATACGATTAAATCAATGTATTGTTTGTGCTCCTGTGCAAAAACAATATAAAAATGAACTTAGTAATCGTTCTCAATGTTTAATGTAACGAAACAAATCAAAATAAAACATATTATTTCACGTCCTAGCTCCTGTGTCGTGACATAAAAGGCATAAAGGCTCTATAAAAATATTAGTTTTGCGAATGGCAAATTTTTCACACTCATTGTGCCTTACTTCCCCTCATATTTAGCAATCCACTCCACTGTGCGCACACACAACACTAATTTCATATTTTAGTCAAGTCTATGTCTTAAACAGTCTGCGTGAGTTGGAACGTATGTGTGCATGTGTGTGCGTGTAAGTGTGTACGTCCATGCCGTAGCAAACACAGCAACAGCTTTAACTTTGTACCATTTTTTTCTTTTTAATATTTTCTACTTCTTTTTTTCGCCAGATGAATGTGCTTAGAATTTTTAATAAATCCGTCAATTGTTTCATGGCTTTGGATAATATGTATTTGTTTTTCATTTTATTTCTTTATTTTTCCATGTAGTATTTTATTTGTTATTTGGAGAGAAGTTACTTCAACGCTAACTTTTCTTAATTCGTTTTTATATTTTGTTTGAGCCAGAGGATTTATTAATTTGTTTATAGAGCTTTGCTGGTGTTCTCTCACTTGATTTAAGCTTTCGAATTAAATTACTTTAATTCAAATGAATAAATATTAGTTTAAAAAAAATTTAACAAACTGGCTTTGGCAGGTCTAAGAAAATGAAGGCTACATTCTGCTACAGAATGCACGGTGTTACAAATTAATTTTTTTTTGTACTTTAAAATGGTTGCAGGTCTTAAAAGGATGTCAACGCTTCTTTTTGATTATTTATTTTTGTTATAACACTAAGGGGCTGTGAAAAAATACTTTTTAAAACATCTATTTTTAGGTTTTAGAAATATTGGAGAACATATTTTTAATCATTTTTGATTACATACTTAAAATCAATTTTTTGGGATTTTTTGGTCCTAAATATTTTTAACTTAGCAATTTTTGCACTGAATATAAAGACTCTAAGTGGTGTTGTAAGAAAAGAACTTCTTAAAACATTTAAAAAATGTTGAATAGTTTAGAAAAAATATTATTGAAAAAAATAAAAACATTTTTAATAAATATTTTGTTGATTTAATGCCCAAATTCTGTTCGACGATTGTATGGTCTTACCTATGGACGAAGAAAAGAAGGAGTTGTGATTCCTTAAAACAATTATTATTTATTGTCTATGCTAGAAGGTTTGTGCATTTGCTTTATGTTTTTGTTACAAACATTATTTTCAACAGATATATTTTTATATATTTTTTAAATTATTGTATAATGGCCGAATTCATAAAAAATTTTTTTGTTTTAGAAAAGGTTTCCTTAGAAAATTTGTTTCATAAACCTCTTATTAAACAGAAATATTTTTTTATGAATAAGGCAGTAATACTTTAATTTCAATTTGTATGCTTTAAAAACATGGCAATAAGATTTTTATTTTTCATTGTCGAAGACAACAACCATTTTCGAAGAAAATAATTTAGAGAAATCAAACACAATAACTCAAAAGTATTTTCAAACAAAAACGTCCAAAATTTCTTTACTGCATTAGGACATAAGCGTTGCTGCTTAGGCATATATAAGTGCTAAATCAACAATAAACAGACTTTATTAAATTCGATAAATTTTGACACACTTTAAACAATAAGACATGGCAATAAATAATTTTTTTTTAAATCTGGTGGCTTTTTAACTGACTTAAAAAAGGAGGAGGTTATTTATTCATCTTAATTTTTTATTTGTTTTTATATTTGTTACTTGATAACTCAGCAAATTTTAGACAGATTTAAAAAAGACTTCTTTTCTGAGATGGTAGGCTTCCATTTGGTACCATTGTAAAAAAAGTGGGCGGCAGCAAGCCCATTAACTTTATCGTTGATTTTATAATCTTCTACCTATCCGATTGCTATGAAACTTAGAGCAAAAACTTAAAGCTCTCTTACGCCCATTAAAACTTAATATTATACTTCACGTACCTTCTACCTGACCGATTTTTATGAAATTTGGAGCACATCCTAAGCTCCAAGAAAAAATGTGGGCGCAGCCACGCCCTTAAAAACTAAATATTTTATTTCACGTGCTTGTACTTAATAAATTTTTACGAAACCTTGCCCACACCTTGAGGTTTTAAAAATACACAATCCTGCATTGAAAAAAGTGGGCGTGGTCATGCCCATTAAATGCCAATTAATCTTCTACCTAAGCGATTTAAGCGAAACTTGGCATGCACCCTAAGGTCTAAAATATGCTTAATCCTGAGTTTAGACAAGTGGGCGGGGATAAGCCAATTAAAATTTAAAGTTATATTTCACGTGCTTCTACTTAAACGATTTTTACGAAATTTATCACAAATTTTGAGCTCTAAACAAAATTAAATTTTGCTTAAAAAAGTAGGCGGGATGACGCCCATGAAAAGTAAGTATTAAATTATATATACATCTACCTATACGATTCCCGCGCAATTTGGCTAACAATTTCGTTTCTTAGAAAGACATAATTTTGTGCTGAGCCAAGTGGGCGGGGTCATTCCCATTGAAGCTTAATATTATATATCACCTGCCTCTACTTGACTTATTTTTTTTTCAAAACTTGAGCTTTGAAAGTGACGCAATGTTAAATTTATAAAAGTGTCTGAAAATTAATATTTGCAAAAAAATTTAAAATTAAAACTTAAACTTACCGAATAAGTAAAATAATAGTGTGGGATTATTAGTGCGTTAATAAATGTTAAACTTAAATTGTAACAATTTCCAATAAAAAAACACTAATTATTAACTTGACGGCACCAGGTCAAAAATACTTGTGTGGCAACACTCTATTCTTCAATAGCTGTTGTTGTTATTTACATTCATTTTCTTTGCATATTTTTACAACTACACTTAGAGCTGAAAAAAGTCAGCCAATGTAGTAAATTAAGAATTCGTAGCTTATGCGGCAACATTTTCTATTTGCAATATTTTTATTTGCGAATAAGTCGCCCGTACTTTTAGAAAATATGAAAAAATTCGTTGCTTTAACGATTTGCATGAAATTTCATTAAAAGTTTCATAATTTTTTGGCCACTTGTTTCATTTTTAAGACCTTGTATTAATTAGCACTGCAACTAAAAAAATTTAACCTCTCTACCATTCATCATTGACTTGGTTTAAATAATCGTACTTTTCAATGCTGTCTATCATAATTTGCATAACATTCTTTTATCTAGCTAGACTTGTTTTGCTAAAATATATTATTATTATTATTTCAATCATAATGTTGATTTTTTATGCCAACTTGTCATCTTGTTGTTTTTATTTATTGAACGACTGAAACAATAATTTAAAACTTTAAACAGATTTATAATAAATTTCTATAAATTTATGTAAATAAACAATATAATAAAAAGATTTTTTTTTAACACTAAACTATAAACTACGACTAAACAACATATAGAATTTTCAAAACTATAAAATTAACATCATTTGTTGTTTATTGTTAAATTATTTATTTGCAATTTGGATATCCTAAACATAAACTTTTTTTATAATATACACATGCATAATTTAATAACTGACTATTGATTGCCTAATTAGAGATTCTGTTTATTATAGAATTTTTGAAATTTAGATACAAATATAATAAATTAAATTGGGTTATTTATGGGTGCGTCTAAGAAATGTTATCACATAAACTATATTTTTTTTTGGTACTCGTAAAAGAGATGATATAATTTATTTACTTGTATTTATTAGTTATTTAGTTGTTTATTTGTGCTTATTAAAGATTGATATATTGGGTTTTGTGTATAACATGATTTCAATTAGTTTTGCCAATGACATAAGGAGTACCCAAATACAAACTTTAAATTAAAATAAAACAAATAAAAGTATTTTTATTTTATGCTCAGATATAATATGGGTCATGTGTACCAAATCTAGTGGCTGTTATTGGAGTAAAGACTTTGACTTGTAAAAAGATTTTGGTATAATTTTATTGGTATTTTTTAAGACTTATGTTAATATTGTTATGTTTATATGTATCTTTGTAATAAACTTTGTTAGCGACATGGGGATTTCACGTAAATAATATATTGTCTTTTTTAAGCACAGAATTCACAAGCGTGGTTCTCTATAAAGTCTATCTACGATGAAATTCTAAACAAAAACAACCACCTGCTATTATAATGACTGTCAAATCAAGCAGCGTCGCCATCTCAAAGTCATGAAATTGGAGTAAAATAACCACTGATAAAAATTGAATTGTTTGTAAATCAAATCATTATAGTTCTTACAAAAAAAATAAATATTTCTATAATCCCCACCAGCGTTGTCAACTCGGTGCTTTTCGCACCATTTTTAGTGCTTTTTGAAATTTTCGACGGGATAAATTTTGAAGTTAGTGCTCACAGCTTTTTCAAATTCATTTCGGTGCTTTTTGTTTCAAGGCGGTGGCACTAAACCAAAAATTCAAAGAAAAATTTCCTTACCTATTTTTTGTTTCGAGGAAGTCTATATTAAAAAAAACTAAGCTCTGAACTTAAATTAAGCATTTCAAACAATTCTACTAAGATTGTACAATGCTTGGTTGCAGAAATAATCCCTATATTACCCTAAAATTTTAAAATTTTAAGCATAATTAATATAAAAAATGTTTTGCCACACAACAAAAAAGACACAATAGAAGTATTTGTTCAAGTACAGTGTAATATCGAAATTTTGTCTACTCTAGGGCAAATATTGAGTCCACTATCGAATTTTCAGTTGATATGAACTGGTTGGAGGCATTATCAAAATTTGCATTCCCATAAAACTTCTGTAACTTCCATATTTAAACGCAGAAGTTGATCGCATTTTTTTTGTATGACTTTATTTAAGTCTAAAATACGAAACAGAATGTCCTTACACTTGGTTCAGGCCTTTGTTAGTTTGAAAAATGGTAACATTTTTTTTTGTCGAGTAATTTTTTTTTAATTTTGTTTAAATTTTTTCTAAAATATTAATAATATGAATGAATATTTTTTTAACTTGATAAACTTGGAAATCATTTTTTTTTAATTATTAAATTTGTTGTTTATATTGGGTTTGCTGCACAACATTTTTGAAACCTTTTTTATTTCCATCATAATTTATTATCTTTTTCACATAGTTCAGTCTCAGCCTAAGTAATGTTTTCACACCATA
This sequence comes from Tachina fera, assembly GCA_905220375.1. NCBI lineage: Eukaryota > Metazoa > Arthropoda > Insecta > Diptera > Tachinidae > Tachina > Tachina fera. The sequence goes on along the minus strand of LR999964.1, from coordinate 45,629,512 downwards.
ATATAATAAAAACCAAATTTTATTTAAAAACTTTTTTAACTACTTATACCATCGACTTCAAAATATAATCAGCTCTTAACCTCATAAAGACTTACCGATTACTGCTAATTTTAATGAATTCGAAAAATACGTTTGTTTCCTGGCGAAAAACTATTAAAATTAAATCTTTTTTTCGATAACTTCAAAAGGCTTCGCCAAACTTATTTAAGAATTCACTCATTCTTATACAATTAAAATGTGTATGGGATGCCTCAATTTTATAGTTTTAGAAATGGAATGCAAGGTCAACCGATTCCTTTATTTTTATATGCATATTTGTGTATACACTTTTTTTTAAATATTTTAAAATAATTAAAAATTGAGTGCTTTTTTTCCTAAAGTACGCGTTTTTAGCGGTTTCAGTGCTTTTTGAAATTTGAAAGTTGACAACGCTGATCCCCACCTTTTTCATGTACATGAACGAACATGTATTTAAAAATTTCATTGCTACAATTAAATTAATTCATTAATTAAGTACATTTTTGAACAAAAGTTTTGACCAAATTAAGTTTTTAATAAAACTTAAAAAAAAATTAGTTTTCAAATAAAAATTTAGTTAACTCTTATCAATTTTTAGTTAAATTTTAATCAAAAGTTTATTTATTTTTTACTTAATTAAAATTTAATTAATTATTTTTATTATAACTTTCACCAAAAATAGTAAAGGGTATATGTATATATGTAGGTTTGTTCGTCCGTGTGTACACAGGAAAAATTATTCGCTAAACATTTCAAACAAACGTTTGTTTAACATTAAGTGTAGTTTCAGTAAATATTTTTTACTGTTCCAGAACAGAACAGTTTTTTGTTTTATTTGACTTTTATTTTCAGTAAAAAAATTGTTGAATCAGACTTTTTGATGATGAAAAAATTAGAGTTTTTTTTCAAACAAATTATTGAAAATTTTTGTTTTGGAATTTACAAATTTCTTTGTAGAACCTTAATGGAACAAATTTATATTTGATTCAGAGAATTTTTGAATTGGAAGATGAATTTTTCTGTGTAATCTCCACGATATTCAAATGCGATCCATAAAGTATGTATACATACTTAGGTTCTTTATGTATTGAGACGACGAATAACCGATGTCCGTCTGTCTATCTGTCCGTCTGTCCGTCTGTCTGTTTTCTGAAGCTCCCAGAAAAGCTACAGACTCGGGTATCAAACTGGTATGTCAAAAATGGTACGAAATAGGTTGGTATTGAAAATCAGCAAAATTCGACGCGTTCAGAGCTGGAAAATTTAAACTTTTTTATCTAAAACATTTTTTTGTTAAAACAACTTATTTTATATTTCAGTAAAGATTAAATTGATATTCGAAATAAAAAACAATTTAAATAGATTCAAGGGTTGGAAAATTTGAGCTTTTGGTATATTAAAAAAAGGACTTACTAAAATGTTTTTTTTTATATATGAAATAAGTATATTTGTTGTTTTTAAGAAAATTATATTGCCAAATAAATCAGAGAAATCTAAAAGCTTAAATCTTTTATGACATATAAAAGTAAATAGGTAAAATTAATTAACAATAATTGAAATTTATTTGCTGGTGCTCTAGCCTGTCTATGTATATATGCATTTCATTGGCGCTTGAACCAAATCATCAGTAGACTTCAACCACAAATTTTGAACAGTCAAAAAACTCTTCCTTTATAATATAATAATAAATAATAATATTTTTGAAAATTACAAAAGAAAAAATAAGCTTAGTAGGTTTTGAAACTGATACAAAACTCAGCATATAATTTATACTCAGGTGAACTCATATTATTTTTCAACATCCTTATAGCATAGACAGACGATAGCGTTAATTTGCATTAACTGTCTCAATTCAAAAGTCAATCAAAATTAAATTAATTTTCAATTTTCAAAATTAAAATGGATTCAAAATCAGGAAATATAAGTTATTTTAATTATTTTTAGAAAAAGAAAAAGAAATATTAAAAGTTGTACACAAATTTGTTCCATTTTAAGATTTCCAAGGAAAATTATCGAAGTGTGTGTGTACGAAAGGGATGCACAAATTTTGTTAGTTGTTTACTTAATTCAAATACTGTCGTCTGTCAGGGTAAATTTTTAATTTTCTTTTAATGCAAATTAACGCTGTCGTCTGTCTACGCTATTATACAATTAAAAATCCATCGGATAACAATTGCTTAATTCACAAAACCTCTTGTATCTCTGTATCGATTGTATTATCATATTAAATACAAGAGTGTAACATTTGTTGTATGAAATTTTCATACACTATTACACTTTTATTTCATATGTATGTTTTTAAAATGTTGTATTCAGAGAGATGCTCTCTGAGAGAATTTATATGTAGCTTGTTCTTCTTTTTTTATTATATATACAAAATACATTTATACGCTACACAGGGGGTGTTCACAATTAAAAACCAAAAAGTGTATTCGATACACAAATACACGATAAAAATTGTTGTGAATTAAGCAAATAAAAGTATTTACAAGGCTAAATAAAAAATAAAACAATAACTGAACTTTAAAGAAATTTATTATTTGACAAATACTTTAATTGTTTTTCGATGGATTTCTAAAGTATTGGCGTTGCATTTTTATACAAATTGGGTTTCCGTAACTCGAACAATTATATTCTATTTTTAACCGACTTCAAAAAAGGAGGAGGTTAACAATTCGTCTCTATTTTTTATTATTTTTTTAATTTATTTCTTAGGTGTGGAGTTTCATAACTCGGTACATTTTAGACCGATTGTATAATTTTTTTTTGTTGTCTGAGAGGGTATAGCTTCCCATTGAACCCATTGTAAAATTAAATGGAGACACGCTCACAATTTTTTTAACTTGCTTTTACGATCTTATAATCATTTGATTGCTGCGAAACTTAGCAAACACCTTTGGTTCTTATAGTTACACAATTTTAAAGTTAAAAAAATGGGCGGGGACACGCCCATCAAAAAGTATTACAACATTTCATGTGGTTCTTCTTAACCGATTTTTACGAAATTTACCACACACCTTGAACTCTAAAATAGACACAATATTCTTTAAAAAAAATGGTCGGGGTTAAGCCCATTAAAATTTAATACAATATTTCACAAGCTTCTATTTCACCGATTTTTACGAAACTTGGCACACACCCTAACCTTAAATAAAGGCACAATCTAGCTTTCATAAAACTGTTCAGGGCACTCCTATTAATTTTTAGTAGCATCTTTCACGTGCTTGTACTTAACCAATATTTACGAAACTTGGCACACACCTTGAACCCTTAAAATACACAATCTTGTTAAAAAGTGGGTGTAGCCACGCCCCATGAAATTTAATACTGTATTTTACTAAAAAGCTAAAAATAAAACTTAAAAAAAAATGAAACCGACTTTAAAAATAAGCACTAAAAAGCTAAAAATAATATTGATCTAAATAGTTAAATAAAATATTTTTACATACGTCATTTAAATATAGTGTTGTTTGAAGTTGGTGCCAGCAATATTGGTAACTGATCACATACATACATATGTATATGTATGCACATAAAAAGTACTTGCAATTTTTTTACCGGGCATGTTCCTATGTGCTTAGCACCTGTATTTCTGGCACCAACTTCAAACAATTATATATGGGTAACATATGTAAATATATTTGAAGTCGGTTTAATTTTTTTAAGTTTTATTTGAGCTTCAGCTTAGGAATGAAACGATGCGAGTAAATACAAGTAAATACTTGATACTTTTTCTTAGAAACCAAGTACTTTTTGTATCGATACTCTACTACCTAGTACCAAGTAGGTATCGGTAAAAAGTACTCGTATCGGTCAAATATACTAATTTCTTATTGGCTACAAAAAAGTTGAACATGACGCGAACTTAACACCATTTTATTTGTTCGTGTTAAATATAAATTTATATCTAGAATATACATATATTAGAGTAAGTTCGTAAAAATGGGACCTCCCAAATCAAATATTTTATAAAAAAAGACGATAAAATTGCGAGCTGAAAACATTTTTTAAAAGCGTGCGTTATTGCGGGAACAAAACGAATTTGCACAAACATTTAAAATGTTATCTCGACTGTATCTTCTGCTCCAGTCCCGCCCAAACGTGGCGATTTTTCTACTTTATTTGGCCACTAAGTTTTTGATTTGGCGACATGTCGATTTTGTTGGCGAGAAATGAATTTATTGGCGATTATTATGGGTATTTTTTTAACAAAATTTAACTTAAAAATTTAGTTTATTGAAGGAGTAGTTTCATAAATAAATTCTAAAAAAGATCGTCTGCAAGAAATTGAAACAATTAGTTTTTTCTTATATTAATCGCTTCCGAAATCGGATGATTTTGTCGACTAGTCGTTAAAAATTCTTTACGAATTAGAGCATTTGGTTTGGTGGGTATTTAATTTTGTTTTCACTACTTTAAATCATGTGAAAAGCTTGACCGATACAAGTAAGTATCGATGCTTTTTATTCGATACTGAGTATGTATCGATACTTCTGAACCGATGCCGTATAAAGTAAAAGTATCGATACCTTAGTGGTATCGTTTGATCCCTACTTCAGCTTACTGCCTTCAGATTCCATATCGGTAGACAGGAGTTTGCTGAGTAAACGTTTAGTTACAAAAATACATCTTTCAATAAATCACTCCTTTTTTAACATTAATTCAACTTAAATAAGATATTTGATGCTTTCTGGAAAAACAAATAAATAAAGTACAAAAATAATATAAAAGCATAATAAAGATCAAAACAAACAAATAAATTAAATAAACAGGTAATATTTTTTGCCCCCCCCCCCCCCGTTTATTTAATATACATATGTATGTATGTATGTATGTGTGTGGTTTTATATGCGGTATATATTTACACATATACATAAATACATATTTGTACAGGTGCATATGCGTGTTTTTATAGACATTTATTTATAGATAAAAATTTGCTCTTGTTTATTTTAAAATGATTGCTAATAGAAATCCACAGGCAAATCAAGGTTTGCACGTAATTGAAAAGAGATAAAATAAAAATAATTATTGAGTAACGTACAGTTCATGGCGTAAAAAAAAGTTCAAGCAAAAGAGAACGAAAAAAAAGCAAATACCAATAACAATAAAAGTTGCATAAATAAAAGAAATATCGTTAAATTGAAGCTGTAATAACAGAACATTTTTTTTTATTAAGGAAACACAAATTCATTTTAAAAACAGTTATTTTAATTAAACATATGTTTTGCTAACGGTATGGACACATAGAGAAAACATTTGTATAAAATATATTTTCCCAAATGTCCATAAAATTTTTGCAAAACAAAAGAGAAGATATTTTTAACGATCGTTGTTTGTTCAACTAGCCATCAAATAGTGTCACCTGCAAATATGGGGAAGCATTTTTCTCAGTGTGGCTACACTTAATTCAAAAAAAATATTTAAGCAAAGTGTCCAAAGATAAAACTTGTTTTTCCACAAATTTTGGTATAAATTTGCCATGGAAAATTTTGAAGGTTTTATTGTGCTCATCCTTATTAACTTCAAAAGATGAGAAAAATAATTAAAAAAGGTTTAAAAAATTTACTTTAAAGTTTCCTTTTACTTTCCAATAGCGATTGACATTTGCATTTTATAGGCAGTGTAGTCAAGCAATTTCTTTTAAATAAATTTCTAAGGGAAAATCACTCAACTAAACGTAATATTATACGAGTATTAATATCAAAAATTTAAAACACCTCGTAATTAACTAAAATTAGTTAAGAAGCGGACAGGTGAGGTGGTTGGTACTTCTTAGAAATTTTTACCTTTAGGAAGCCCATAAGGGTAAAAATTTAATTTTAATACTCTTGTGTAACTTATTTATAAAATAACAAAGTTAGAACAGAAATTTAAATTGTACTCTCGTCTCCCAAAAACGTTTTAGTACTTTTGGGACATTCGTGTGTATACCAGATATTTTTTAATGAGTTCCTTCCACCCACTAAAAAAATATTTTGTAAGAAGTAAGTAAGTGAATAAATACGAAGAAACTCGCTAAGTCTGAAACAATGGGAGACATTTTTAGAAGATTTGGGACATAGGAGAGAGTACTTATAGGAGAAAGTACTTTTTTAAAATAGTACCTTTTAAAAGAGTACTCTTTAAAAAAATACTTTATGAAAAAACACTTTTTCAAAGAATTACTTTTTCAAAAAAGTACTTCTTAAAAAATACTTTTCCAAAAAAGTACTTTTTGAAAAAATACTTATTCGTTTTCTAATTAAAAAAATGTCTGCTTGATGGTTTACAATTAAAAAAAATTATTATTATAATCGCAAGATATCGAGTCATAACCACCAAAAAAGCTTAACCCAGACTTTAACTTAACTTAACTTGTTCCTCATTTTTTTTACGAAAATCGGATACTTACGATCGCCAATGATCAATTTTGGTCAAACAATTAAGTTCTAAAAAATTTTGCTTAAGATTTTTTTGGCGGTTATGGCACGATATGTTCTTCTGCTATATCGAGCTATAAATGCCTAAAAAAAGCTTACGCGAAATATATTTTGAACCTCATTTTTTGATAAAGTTCTATTATTTACAATTTAGAATAGAACACTACCCACTGACCTACCGAAGCATATATTTATTTTAACCACAGTTCTATTAAAAAATAAAAAAATCTAAACTCGAAGTAAAAATTTAATTTCATTTAAATTTATATCCACTTAAGCGACAACGGACGCACTTAAAAAAAAACTATGAGTATTTGGGTATAAATAGCCGTCCAACTTCGTAGTGTTTGTATTAAATTTCATCATTCGCTTAAGTTGTTGCATCCCCGCAAGTCAGAGGAGATGTAATGTGTGCTTTTCCGCAGCTCTTTTTTTTTCTCATAGTGCTTACTTGTACCAAATTTGATTTCTCAGTGCATTGAGCTTGAAATGAGTGGGAAATTTTAGCAAGATAAACAGTGCATTACCTCCATCGTATTCTTAGTTTTAATAATTAAAGTTCTTGTTGCAATAACAACCAAGATGTAGTAGAGATAAAAATACATTTAATTTTTCTGCGTATTCAAACTCTGCTCTGCCGTATCTTCCGAGAAGCCTTGGAACCAATATCGCAGAAAATTTTCCTTTTACTCTAAATGCAAATGAAAGAGTTGTATGCATATGAGGTATTAAGCTTCTTGGGAAATAAAAATTTTAAGACAAACAAATAAAATTTTAAATAGAGAGAACAAAAAAAAAATCATATTCTTCTCTCTTAATTTGTTGCTATATATTTCGCAAGACTTTTTGTTTTCTTAATAAAACTATTTTCACTTATAAATATTAATTCTGATGAATGCCATCATCAGAAATGACAGTAGAGAATAATAAATGAAAATTCTAAAGAAAAGAAGAAAGACTGAGTGGAATCACTAGTTGACAGAACGACATTTACACATACTCTGTTGCATTCGAACAATAAATAACATTTTAAGAAAATCACTGAAAAAGAGGTAACAAAAATATATATATGTATATACAAACTCGTGCACAGAAGGAAGAAAATCTTATTTATTTATGTATTTGCAATTAGCAAAAAAAGATTTTATTTTCACTTGTTGACTGAAAAATCTTCCATAAATATTTTTGCTATTCTAGTTTTAAACATTTTTTTTCATTTTCTTTAAGTTATACAAAAAAGTACAAAAAGCAAAGTTAAATTAATAATTAATTAAGGCATTAAGTTTGTAATCTTCTAAATCTTAATGGTATGATTCTTCAATACTGAGTTTCCAGTATTCGTGCTGCTATACGGCTGGGTCTCCCTAATAATGACAATTTATAGAGTTGTCTGGATGAATAAGATGATACAATAATACTAGTGTTGTGCCCTTTTTCATGCTCTTAGAAAAGAGAGGATTTTTTTTAGCAACTATTACCTTGAACGCCTCTCTGAAGTATCAGCTAGATATCTGAAAAGCTGGTACTGTTTTATCAAAACCAGTAACATCCTTCAACTTATATGTACAACATATGTATTTAGCGAGTACGGCACGACCACAATCACAATGGACTCAACTGGATCTCCGAGGGAATGTGTGTTACAAGACTATCATTCCTAAAGGTTCAGTTAGCTGACTGTAATGTAAAGTAACTGTAACAGTAAGAAGCAGCTGATCGACATTCTTATGTCAAAAGTAATGTAAATGCTTATAGAAATGTAATTTAACGTAAATCGATCGATATAAAATATAGATACATATAAAAATAACGATCAGCTGTTTCCTACGTTGAAGTTGCATTATATTATATTCGGCTAACTGAGCCTTAAGGCTCGACCAGGCACTCTACTTTTCTCTCCTACTACTATTTTAGAACCTATGATTTTATTTTTTCTTCCGTATAACATTTTAGCAGAGATGTTGAACCGATTTAGCATTCTGTATTCATCATTTTCTGGCAACACTGCTTCAGAATTTTAATAACACTCTGACTTCGATAGCAGTTACCAATATTACTTCTTTATATTCTCAAATACTTAACTCAACCTGTTTTCCTTGAGTGTGACAAATAAAACACACTTAATTTTTTTAAGGGGTCTAGACAAAGTAAACATCCTTATCGATTATTGTGGCAGCATTTGTGAAAATGAGCGAGGGTGGTTGTTAAGAAATCTAAAAATTTTGATTTTTGCCATGCTTGATGCTACACTTTGATATGTTGCTTGTGTTCATCATTCACGAACACAGGCAATAATTGTTGGCAATACACAGAATTAATGGCACTACTGTAAATAATGTGTAGAATGTGCAGTAGAAATACACATATATAATTTGTTAACTTAGAAAGCCTTGCTTTTAGATTGTCTGTCGAGTCAATAATTTTCATTAATTAAAAACTTATGATTTTAGACTAAACTTCTTGTTTTATTTAAATCTTCCTTTTTTATATAAATAAAAAAGAAGAACATAACAATAATAAATGCCTACAAATGGTGAAGGACGAGACAAAAGGAAACCTTTATTATTTTACGAGTTGTGCTTTTTGCACGTTTTTAATAATGCAGTATTGCAGCGCCTCTGGTGTCAACGAGTCGTATCAAATTTTTTAAGCTCTGTTTAGTTTTAAATTTTTTTGTATATTCTACTTTGCCGATGATTCTGCTATACAATACCAACGAAGAAGTTACATTTACATTTTGTTACATTTTCATTAATATCTGCTGAAGTTAGTTTAGTTCAGTGACTATGCCTTCATTACTTAAACTTTCCTAAAACAACTGCTACAAAGGCACACTAATGCACATCAAAACAATGCGTGGTGTTGTTATTTAATGAATGTTGGATACTAAGCTTGAACCCAGGATCTTGGGTTTTGTAGTCAATGCGCTAACTACTTCAGCCAACGCCACCTTCAAGAATTAATAGTTTAAAAAAAAATTCCGAATAAGAAAAAGAAATATTTGAGGTTAGTAGTAGGCTATCTGTATTTTTTTTGTAGATTTAAATTTTTTTTAAACGGTTTAGCTTCCTTTTTTTTTCTCATTGGAAAAAAAGTGGGCGAAAGCACGCCCATTAAACTTGTTGTTTATATTTCACGAACTTTTACTTATGAGATCGCTACAAAACTAAGCACACCCCGGGATCTTTTATAATGAAATAATCTTAAACTCGAAGAAAAATGGGAGGAGCCATGCCTACTTAAATTTTATATTATATTTTCCTTGCTTTTACTTAACTGATTCTACGAGTTTTGGCAGACATCTTGAGCTCTAATAATGATATGATCTTCCACTTAAAAAAGTTGGCAGGATAACGCCCATTACATTTTAGTATTAAATTATATGTACTTCCATTCATATGATCTTTACGAAGCCGACAGTTTCGACTCTAAGAATGACACGATCTGGCATTTTTAAAAAGAAGGTGGCACAGCACCTATTTATATTTACTTCAACTTATTCCATTCCCACGAAACTTGACAAACATTATATGGAACTTTCGAACGACATGTTTTACATTTAAAAAAGTGAGCAGCGCCCCGCCCATATAAGTGTAGAAATTATATGTACTTCTACTTATGCGATCTCCGCGAAACTTGAGAAGCAGTATCGGGTCTTCAAAAGGATATAATCCAGTGGAAAAATCTTCTGCTAAAAACAAGTGGTGAGGGGGGACATGTCCATGAAAACTTAATCATACATTTCACGTGTTTCTACTTGATCGGTTCTCACGAAACTTTATACTTGAAACTTGAACTCTGAAAGTGGCAAAATCTTGCATTTAGCAAAATTAGTGGAACCACTAATATTTGCAAAATTGTAATGACTACGCCACTAAAATGTTTTAATTAACACTAAAAAGTTAAAACTAATGCCTTAAAAAAAAGATGAAATCACATTAAAAAGTTAAAAATAGTTTGAATGCAGTTAAATAGTGATAAATAAACGCATTAATATCAATTATATTTAACTTTATGGGGCTTATTTATTTAGCCTAATGAAGTCATAAATATAGAAATTAAAGTTAAATTTTTATGTAAACAACCCTGTGTAAAATAGGACCACCAAAATATAATTATATATAATAATTTAAATATGAAAAAGTTTTTGAAGTATTTATTGTGTTTTTGCACCAAAGAATAGACTGACACGTCTACTGATTAATTAACTTATTTTATGTAAAATATAAAATTATATCAAAAAAGAAATCAACAACTTTGGTAAAATTGAGATAATAAGAAAACATTTTATTTTTCTTTTGTTGGTTTTTAATGAAAACTTTTCTTCTTAATTACTAGTGTATATGCCAAATGACTTTATTACAGTAAGAACAAATATGAAGTGAAAGAAAATATAAAGTAAGTACTTACATACATATGTCTGTATTTATGTATGTATGTGTGTGTATAAAATGAAAAATACTCGTAAATTAACAATTCAACATTCAAATATAAGTCTTGACAAAACAATTTATCTCTATGCTTTCATTCACTTAAATAATGAACAAAAAAAGCTTTAAAGACATAAAACTAATTAAATAAAACTTCACACGCTGGCTTCATTTAATATCTACTCGTACTTTGAAGTACTGCATCTACTTCACATACATACATGAGATACTTACTTATTTTGCCAGTGAGAAGTTTAATTATTGTGGTATGAAAATAATAAAATTTGAAACTTTGAACAAAAAAAGTAGAAAAAAGTTTACAGAACATTAACTAACAAGTGCAGCTTAAATTAACTACAATTTTGAACAAACAAAATATGCCAAGCAACTGCCAGCCTCTACAATTGTTTTACTTAAGTTTAATTATTTATATTTGGCAAGACCCACTTGGAAAATTTATACTGAAATTAAGTTATTATGTTATTTATCAGAGTGCTATAAAATGAAAGCTTTTTTAAACGTATTCTTTGATATTTTTTTTCTATATGTTTTATTTATTATGTGTTTTGAAATATATAAAAGTTTTTAGTTTTTTTACTTACAAAGTTATGAAGCATAAGTCTTTTTCGATCTTCTTTCACACGATTTATTATACTCTTACTCTTGTTTTAGACTCGGCAGTTTTTCTTGAAGCAATTCTCTTCAATTCTCTTTTAAAACTGCTCGTTGGTTTACACACAGGCAGTTTCTTATTAATTTTTCCTATAGTTTTAATGCAGCGAATGAAATAACAAATGAGAAGTGAAGCAACCATTCTGTACAAGCAAGTCAGTAGCTCTCTTCTTTCATCTTTCCTCTCTCTCCTATAAGCTCTGACTTGCTTCAAGAAAAACTGCCGAGTTTAAAACATGACTTACCCAAGTTTCTGTTGCAAACTTTTACCGCATATTTTTATATCATTGTAACTTATTTTTTTCTCTTTTTTGCAGATGAAACGTCACTCCAGTTTCTTCAAATTGATTGTTACAATAAAATGGTAAGTTATGAATATTTAAATCAATTAATTATTTCACACAATAACTTGAATTTTAACCAACAAAATAATTATTCAATTTTGAACCTCTTGCCATAATGATGAAGTAATTTTTTGTAATTAATGGATGTTTATTAATTAAAAAAATATTTAAACATATTTGCGACTTCAAGAAATTAATTGAAAATGAATTTAGCATAATAATGGAAATTTTATTAGAATAAATCAAAAATTGTATTGAAAAAGTTAATTTAAGCTCAGACTTATCAATCTAATGGATAAATTGTTGAATAAAACTATTTATTTTATTATGCTGTTGACTTTCCAGTACTATGAGTGTTGAAGTTATACTCAGGCAATGAATAAATACAACTATTACGAGGTATTACAATGTTTAGGAAAGGAATAGTGATAGAAAAGTCAGGTGATGAAGGAACAGACAGAGAAAAGCTTCATTCTTTTACAACTTGCCGTTTGCACTTTTTTTTAAATGCAATGTTGCAGCGCCTCTGGTGTTAAATGAAGTGTATTAAATTTTTTTCAAGTAGTGGTTAGTAGCCATTTTATAGGCTATTTTACTTTTCCGATGATTCTGTTACACAACGAAGGAGGGCGCTCTGAAGTTACATTCCGATTAGTATATGCTGAAGTCGGTATAGTTCAGTGAACAGTGACTATGTCTTCATCACTTGAACTTTCCTACAACAACTGTCACAAATAGACACTAATGCACATGAAAAAATGCGTGGTGTTGTTATTTAACGACTGTTAGATATAGGGATTGAACACAGTACATTCGGTTTTGTAGTTGACGTGCTAGCTACTTCAGCCAACGCCACCCTCTTATTATACCCTTTACCAAAAATGGAAAAAGGTACATATAGGTTTGTCATTCCGTGTGTAATTTCCACAATATGAATATGTGACCCATAAAATATATATGTATATTCTGGGTCCTTATGAATAGGGAAGACGAATAAGCGATGGCCGTCTGTTCGTAAGTCCGTTCGTCTGATGTACGTAAAATCGATTTTCCGAATTTGCAGAAAAGCTAAAGACTTCGGTTTTGAATTGGTATATCAAAAGAGGTTCAAAATATAGTCGTGTTGAAAATCAGCAAAATCGAGCAGACGGTTTCAGAGCTGGAAAACTTAAGCTTGATTTTGCCATATAAAAGTAATTATCTAAAACTAATTTATATTTTTTTGTTCAATAAACTTATTTTATATTTCAAAATGAATCAAATTAGCATTAAAAATGTAAAAAAAAAATTAAATTAAATAAATAAATAAAACTTTAACTTTTTTTCTTATATAAAAGTAATCTACTAAAACTATTTTTTCCTTTTTCTATATAAATTAAACATGTCTTATATTCTTAAAAGAAAAACATTGGTATAAGAAATCAGAAAAATATAAAAGGATGATTTCAGGGTTGGCAAACCAAAATTTTTTGTGATAATAAAAGTTAGAAGGGCTGATTAAGTTTTTCTTTTTCTTTAAAAAATAAATATATTTTATGCTATGGAAACAAAAGTTTGGTAAAAAAAATTAGAAAAATAAAAACCATAGCTCCAGAGCTGGAAGATTTTAACTTTTCTTGGATATTAAAATAACTAATTATAACTAATTTTTTCTATATTTCATTTTTTCTTTATTCACTAAGCATATAAGAAAGAAAGACATTAATATCCCAATGAAAAAAAATGGAAGTTATTCTAGGGGAACTACATTTTCATTGCTTCCAAAAATCGATATTTTTAATTTGCCGAGAGTGAGCTGAAAACCATATAGAAGCTTACTTTAGTCATACAAAACCTTGTAACTCCTCCATAGTGTTAGAAAATACTCACCAGAATTTAAAAAAAAATTATATTTTTTAAGAAATTTATGAACTAATTTTAGTCTAAAATTTCAAAGTTATTTTCTTAACTTTACATGAAAACACTGTTTTGGGCTTAAATTCGTATAAAAAGAAACGAATTGTTAAAATAAGTAACTATTTACAATTTTTCCTAGATGAAAATATTATCATAGAACACAAAAAAGGGAATTTTTCTTAATATCGCTCCCAATTTATTGACCAGGCATCGAAAAAGAGAACTTCTTGCAATGACAACCCTATGAAAAAATCATTAGATCGGATCGAAATTTTCACTACTTCCAGATCGCAAACTCTGAAAGCTAGAAAAATCAAAATTATGGATGTAGGATATTGAAAAAAAATTTTTTTTGGTAAAATAAACGAAAATAATTTTTTTTTTCAGTTAAGCATATTTCATGTTTTAGGAAGATCTTTACTCAAGAGTATTTTATATTTGTTAAATTTTTATATTGATATCTCATTTATATTGATATCTCATTTATATTGATATCTCATTTAAGCAGGTTTGTGTCATGTTGCTTATTATGCTCTCAACACATTTATATTTCAAATCAATGGTCTTTCGTTTACAATTTGTAACAACTTCTTATTAATTTTTAGTAAATGGAGATATAAATAAATTTTAACTACAATAAATTAAAGAAAATGTTCCATTTCATTTCCCTGAAATAGTTCCTTTCTGCTGAACACAAACGTGAAGATTCTTTGGCAATATGAATGGAATGGGATGGTTCAATTCGCACAACAAAGAGTTTTACAACTTCAAAAATTATTAAATACGGGAAAATATAAACTAAGTTAGCTTACTTGGTATGGAGGTACAATAGTAAGACTATGTTAAAACTACTAAATAGTAGCACGGTTTTTGAACATCTCGAGAGCGAGTAAGTAAGCCCCAATTATCTGGTGTTGTATTAACGTGACGTCGATGTTGACAACTTCAATAAGGACGAATGTAACTTATTTGTTAAGTACAGAGTAAATAATAAAATATTCAACTATTGCCAATATCGAAAATAAAATATTTGAATCAAATTCTTTAGTCGAAAGAATATCGAGAGGTCACTTACTAAAAATTGCTCTGTAACAAAAAATTATAAATTTTTTTTACAAAACAAATATGTAGATATGTATGTACTTATTTACTTATTTATGTATCTATATACTACTTATACATATGTACATTAGAGTGGCCGTTATTTATTATTTCTTGATTTATTTTATTCTCACCACCCAAATCGGTTAAATTTTATGTAATAAAAATTACAAACAAATTTCATAGCGATAAGTTGTGTTTTAGGGGGTGCGTCCGTCCCACAAAGTTGGCCTTCAAGCCTATTTTTCAATGTAAATTTTTGCATATACACAACTATCTTTTTAAAAAATAACTTTACAAGAATATGCTATATGACAATATTTTAGATCCTCTAGTCTACAACATTAATCTCACAGAAAGTTGTTTGCTAAAATTAATATTTTAGGAAATATTGAAGAAAATAATTAACAAAATACGAAAAATTATGTTTAAAAAAATTGCATTTATATAAAAATTATTTTACTAAGCGTTAACAATAAGGATTTATATCAATTAAATTATTTCATACATACATATATTAAGTATAGTCATAAAGAAGTCTAAACCAAAAAAAATAAAAATAAATTGAATATATGGGCTTGAGGGCCAGGCGCATCCACTAAAACACAACTTACCGCTATGAATTTTGTTTGTATTTTTTTACATAAAACTGAACCGATTTGGGGCATGAGAATAAAATAAATAAATACATGTCGCTCATTTACTTCAATAGTGTCATTACTCAAAAAATGTATTTACTTTGTGTACAAATTTCACATAAATAGTTTTTACAACCACATAGTGATGAGAGATAAATATTTTTTTATGTCTTCATTAAGTTGCATGTAAATTGAAAGCTTTAAACACGTTTCCTGCAAAACTCATTTTTTTTTTTGAGTTGCAACACTATTGAAGTAAACGAGCGATATGTAGTTGTGCCATTTGCTACTCCTGTACATCTGGGATTTTTTTTAATCAAATATTCTGTGTAAAATTATTTTTTTTTGTTTTGTTCTAAGTAAATTATTTATAGATATTTCATAAATTGTAATTATGTTACAGCAGAGAGCAATCGATTGTATTAATTCTTAAATAAACCCAAATGAGACATAAATCATTTGGACTAAACACAGTTCTTTATATCCCATTTCCAATTGGACTTTTTGCTTAAAAATACTTTTGCCAAAAATATAATAATACGAGTAATTTGTTACTTTTGCCAATGAATAAAATTAGTTGTTATTTTTTTTTCCTTTTGTTTTTGCTATTGTGCAGCAGTCTTTTGATAATGATCACTTACATGCAAATGACTTATAAAACCTCAAAAAGAAAAAACCAAAAAAGAAAAATTCACATCAGTATCTGTAGCTGCTGTTTGTTCACTTTGTTCACTCATTCGTTTGTTTGTCTGCATGATTGTTTGTACAATTAAAGTGGTTTATAAACCAATTATACATGTTTGTAGCTCATAAATGTTTGCGTGTGTTTGTGGCAGCAAAAAACCTTTTTGGGATTTTGTTTTGTTTTGTTTTAGCAAATTGTGTTTCATGTTGCCAAAAATCGGGGGAAAAAAGCCAGCGAATTATTCCAACGAATTTGTTGCGGCTTTTTGTTGATGCCACCGCATATTCTGAATGCTTGTTATTGTATTTTGTTGGTTAGCTTATTTGTTTAGATGAATGTGTGTGCTATTATTTCCACTCCATTCATATAAAGAACTAGAGCAAATCGCTAGTTAGAGTAAAGTTAGTTTCTTTTGTTAATAGCTTGTGCAGGCATGTTATTACATCTGCGATTATAAGTACGTACATACTCATGTATCCAGCCATTCATTAATACACCATCATTCAACAGTCATAATTGCTGGCTGATTCAACAGTAACTCATGCATACGGATACTTACACGGCCACATTAATAAATGTATTGGCACACAGGAAAACACACCATTACATACTCGTATGATTAATTTCACTGTGGGATGGAGAATCAAAACATTTTACAAATGGATTAACTAAATTACTGCCCAGAGTAAAATAAAGTTTAAAGAAATTTAATTTTTCCCTTTAATGGCATTTAAGGACTGCCTTTTAAAAATTTAAACTGCAAAATTAGCAAGTTAAATACTCTTACATTCTATACAATAATATATTGCTCATTTACTTCAATAGTATCAGAAATCAAAAAATTCTTTTTTAGGGTTCCGTACACCAAAGGTGAAAAAAGGAACCCGTCTGTCCGTCTGTCCGACACACGGTATTTTCTCAGGAACTATAAGAGCTACGGACCTGAAATTTAGACAGAGTATGTAGAACCTTGGCCACTACAACAATAAATACATGAGAATTAAAAATTAAAGGGTGTTCCAAAACGAGCAACGAAAAATGTGAAAGTCCCATGTAATATACATACAATTGTATATACATATGTATATTGACACTTGAAATTTGTAAAATTAGTGTATTTTTATATTAACACTAAAATTTAAAAAAAATTTAATTAAAGGGTGGTCCATCAGTTAATGCAATTTTGACAACTTGCTATATCTTGGAAACCGTAAGAGGTAAACTCTTGAAATTTGCAAAAACGGTAGAACTAAAAAATTCGAAAATTATAAAATCGCCAAACCAAAAAAAAAATCGCCAAAAATTTAAAAAAAATCGCCAAAAATAAAAAAAAATTGCCAAAAATTAAAAATATAGCCAAAATTAAAAAAAAAATTCCAACACTAAAATAAATCGCGAAATTCGAAAAAATCGCACAAAAGCAAAAAAATCGCCAAAATGAAAAAAAACGTCAAAACCGGAAAAAATCGCCAAAACGCGAAAAAGGCTTTGGCGCCAAATAATTAATTGTACAACAAAAAATCTCCAAAATAAAAAAAAAACCCCAAAATTAAAAAAAATCGCCAAAAAGAAAAAATTGCCAAAATTAAAAAAACGCCAACAACCAAAAAAAAATGCTCAAAACGAGAAAAAAGTGCCAAAACTAAAAAATCGCCAAAACCAAAAAAAATCACCTATATGAAAAAAACGCCAAAATTAAAAAAATCTCCAAAATAAAAAAATCGCCAAAATAAAAAAAAGCCAAAATAATAAAAATCGCAAAAATTAAAAAAACTTCAAAAACCAAAAAAAAAGTCGCCAAAACGAGAAAAAAAGTGCCAAAACTCAGAAAGCGCCAATAAATTAAAAAAAACTCCAAAACTAAAAAAAAGCTTAAACCCGAAAAAACCCAAAAACGAAAAAAATGCCCAAACTATAGTTTATATTGGCTAAAGTTCGTATTCAATTACATATCTCGTGTCAGTACGGAACTTTTCGTGCGCGGGTCAAAGTCGCACTTCACTGAATTTTTTCGAGTTAATAAAGAAAATAGTTCTTGTATATAAACTTCATATGAGAATGAAATATATTTTCATGTGTTCATTAAGTTGTATGTAAAACGAAAACTGTAAATGCGTTTTCTCTAAAAGTAGTTTTTTTTCGGGTTAAGATTTTATTAAAGTAAATGAGCTATATGACTTTCTTTTTTATCTTTGTAAAATATGTGCAGCAAATATAATCATAGAATTAAAACAATTCTTAGTGAAAAACCTGTCTTTTTGATCTCATGCGGCCGCTAAAGCAGCCTAGACACTATCAAAATGCTTAATGTCCAATTCGTGTATGTACGTTAAATGTTTTCACACACACGCTGCATAACTCATAAGTATGGAAAGGATTTTCATCCATTTAAAATCACGTTTTATATACATAAAATATATAGTAAAAATATAAAAATATGTATTTAAAACTAATAAAATATGCATTTATCAAATTTTTTTCAACAGTTAATAACATTAAAAACCAAAGAAAAATCACCTTCATTGCTTTTTTAACAAGCATGTTGTCATTAAAAACTTAAAAACATCAAAAGCTCAGCTTGTGAAAGCCTTGTATTCTTAATAAACATTTTGTCAAATCATACTGAATACAAAATTAGTTAAGCTGAACTTTTATTTATGTACGTTAACAAATAAGTATTTGTGTAAACTGACAAAGGTAAGTTTTTGGCGAATTTTTATGTGTGTGAAGTTAGCTCCGTCAGTTAGCTTTGTTTTTAGCATCCCTGTCTTACTTTACATATATCTCGCTCAAACACTGTGAGGTAAGAAAAAATCTCTCACTTGTACACTGTTAACTTAACAGAGCAGATATTTTACAACATTTTCAAGCGAAAATATTAATTTACAAATTGTAACTTGTTTTGGTGGTCAAAATTTTGGCCAAAATCGAAAGCCTTAGCTTTCTACCCCAACTGGCCGTATAACCCCAACATTTCGATTTCAACAAGAGAGTCATAATATGTGTGCAAAAATATCAATTCTTCAATTTTATTAATGGAAATATAGTATCGAATAGCCTTCAACAACGTTCCCGTCTTCTTACTATAGGATGTATCCGTATTTTATCACTAGACATTACTTATTATACGCTGCAACAGGAGCTTTCAAAAGCACTTTATATACACATGAAACTAATCCGGAATCAGTAGAGAGGGCTTAAATAAACTTGCACAAATATTTTTGGGTTTAAAAGGGCTATTATCCCATGCTCTAGTTTTTTTCAATGGTATTGGTATTCTTGGCTTAAGACAAGGTATTGTATTTTTTGAATGAGCTGAAGGAGTCCTACGGGCTTTGAATATCGAATTCGATCATATTTTTTCTTTTTGTTCTTCCACTGTAGTAAAAACTGCAGCTTTTACATACTTTGCAACTAATCAAAAACGAAAATTTGATTTATAGTATGAAAAAACTAAAAAATTTATTAAAAATATACATTAATAATGAAATATGCAAAAATATGTATTTATTATAAAATATGCAAAAATAAGCACTAACAAATCGATACCATTTTGTCGCAAATTTGATCTACGACCAACGACAGAAAACATGTATTTACATGAAAATCCTTTGCCTACTCATAAGTTTCTTAACAATGTTTATGAACATGTGTAGTTTTATAAATGCTTACCTGTTCATTTAACATATAATTTAGTAATTCACCAGCATAAACAAAAAGCTTTCAGTAAACTTATTGATACGTTGGATGCAACAAATAACTTTAACTCACAGGAAATTAGTGTTTTTTTTTGATAATATCTTAAAGAAACCTTGCAAGATTATTAATGCTTGCAGTTGATCTAACATTTGGAGAAAAATAATAAAATATAACTTTCTAAACAAAAACACAGAATTACAATGTTTTTTTTTATTTATTTTTTATTTACTATTCATAAACACTTACTCAAGCAGTTTAATTATTTTATGTATGAATAAATTGTTTGCATTCTCCATTCAATATCCGCCACTCTTTTTATGCTGCTTCCGCAGTTAATTATTGTGTTGTTTTCAAAATATTTAACTGCCGCCCAATGAGTCTTTTTTTAGTTTTTTCTTTTTTTTATGTTTTATACATAAAAAAGCTTTGAGTATAAAAAAAAACTCTTTTAACACAATTACACTAGGTAAATATAGATAGACAATTATTCATAACCATTTTTGATGGTCTTAGTTTTATTTGTGAATTAATGCCCTACACTAGGTTGAGCTTGTGGGTAGCGTTAAGGCTTAAAATAGGCTGTACAAGTTATCGTACAAGCGCAAATCGCACGAAACAGGTAAAGGAAGGACCGCTCAAAACTGTTTTATGATTAGTCACTGTGAAGAAATACCCAAACAAATTCAGTAAAGTGCGACGAAGGGCCGCGTATGGACACTACATATATAGTATAATACTATACAAACTTTGGCATATATAACGGCATACTCTTTTACGTGTACCTGGATTCAGTAACTTTTATTTCGGTAATCGTATCGCTATAATGCATCGAGAGTTTATATTCAAATAGTTCTATCTGCAAGGCTTGAAAATTTTAGAAGAGCGCAAAAAACTGTTATTTTCTCAAAGTGCAAGGGTTATAACTAAATTTTGATGAATAGTACCATTTACAGAAGACATCTTAATTCTACTAATGTTAATCAAATACAGTTATTACTCTTGGACTTCGAGAAAATAACAGTTTTATTTTGTCTACTAAATTGTTCAAGAATTGCAGATAGCACTTTTTGAATACAAACCCTCGATATATCATGAAAAATTATCGACTTTGCTATGCAGTAACATATTTTAACGATATTGGCTGTCGGTTGGAGAAAAAATAATTAAAAGCACAAGGTCAAATTCATTGATTTTTTCTTTATTATTCTCTGTGCTTTGCGCTTAGTTTCACATTTTGTATACAGAGATAACAAAAAGTATTGAATTAAATCGTGAGTAACACAAAGCTGGAGATTATCGTAAAAAAGAAATTACAAAATCACATTATCGTTACCGCAACCGAATAAATATGTCGATAAATATTACGATTTTCGGTTCGCAAAAAGCTACAGAATCCAGGTATCCCATATAGCAATTTTTAAAAAAATTTAATTTAAATTTCGTTTGTGGGATTTTTTTGGTATTTAGAAATTTTTAGTTCTGGCGTTTTTTAATTTGACGATTTTTTCGACTTGTGGTGATTTACATTAATTTTAGAGATATTTTTAGTTTAGCGCTTTTTTCGTTTAAGCGTTTTTTTAATTTTTTACGATTTTTTAGGTTTGATGATTTTTTAATTTTGGGATATTTTAGTTTTAGCGTTTTGGTACATTTCCAAGATACACCAAGTTATCAAAACTACATAGTCAAAATAACATTAACTGATAAAATAGTCTTTAATATTAATTTTTTAAATTTATTATTGATTTAGTATAATAAATGCGACGACAATACATTAAAAAAAACAAGACGTATTAACATTTCAAGACTCGTAACGCATCCCTCTAATACGTATCGCTGCCCTATTGCAGCCTGGAATAACTTTTTGAAGTTAATAATGCAAAAGCAAGTTACAATGCATATCTACAATGTATACACTTCGTAAGCACATATGTAAACTTTCTGGCAACGTCCAATGTTCCTAATCGCTTGACAACTAATTTTAATGAGTATCAGTTGTAAAAATCGCGCATCTGTTTTATTTTTTATGTAAACATATGTAAGAGTTGCATAGCGACGTTTCTAAATGCTGATAAATGCAAGGTTGCACTTAAGACATGTTTAGCAATGCACACGTATTTTTTTTATATTATGCACTGCAATTTGCGTTTAGGAAGTCGACCATAATTTTGTGTAAAAATGTCATATAAAAGCCTTGCACATGCACCTCTTAAGAAGAGAATATATATGAATTGTAAGTGCAAAATTTAAAATTTATTTTCATCTAAACTAACTTTTTGGAGTTATGCGTTTTTTGCAATTAAGTAGCGATATGCATAAATAAGAACGTGTATATATATATATTTGTTATTGTAAGGAATTGTTTTTTTTTATTGTTAATGAAAAAAAACTAACTTATACATATGCAGGCTTAATACGAACAACAACCATTAAATGGTTGAAAAGTCAACAAACTTGTCAACTATATGCATTTGAAGCAGGGAAGGAAAATGACGTCTTAGATTTTGTAACAACAAAGTGTACTTTTTAGACAATGACGGTACCATTTTTTAATATTTATAATAAAAACTGAAACGTAAAAAATGTGTATCAAAATTCAGAATTATACAATAAAAACAATAACAAAAATATGTATAAAAATTCAGTATACAATAGTAAAACATAAAAAATATTAAATATTAAATATTACATTCATAACAAAAATTAAAAATGTTGAAAACCCCCCAATATATTCAGAAAAGATGTGATATCTTCTAAGCGGCTGGACCGATTTTCTTAAACATAGCTAAGAACAATCTCGATTAAGTCACCTTTTAGAAAACAGAAAAAAAACTAAATCAAAATCGATCCAGCCATTTGGTATGTACAAGTATACTTGTGCAGACATACATACACACTCTAATAAACTTATAACACCCCTATTTTCGGTCAGCGGTTAATAAAGGTACATTCGTAGATTCGCCTATTATCTTAGAGTTTCAAATAAAACACATACAAAAAATTAAAGAGAACATAGGTAAAATTAATGTTACCATATACATACACTCAAAAAAAAGACATGTTCTATTATTAAGAAATTTTTTTTCCTAAATTCAAGTAAAAAAATTTCTAAGTTTAAGTAAATTTTTACAAAAATCTAGTAAAAATTACTTAATATGAGTAAAAAACAAAAAGTTCATATACTCAAAAATAGTTCATAAAAATACACAATAAATTTCTCAAATTTCAGGAAATGTTTACTGACTAAAAGGAAATATTTACTAAGAGTAAGAAAATGGTTATAAACTGAAGGAAATTTTATATTAAGAACTAGTAAATTTCGTCTTTAGGAAACTTTAGGAAATGAATTTCTCCTGATTAGTTCATGAAATTTGACTTACTTAGAAGATGTAAAAAGATATACTAAATTTTAGGGAAATATTTCCCAGTTTTAAGTATTTTTTCTTTGAATTATGGAATTTATTATTGATTTGCATTTATCAAAAAATCTAAGTAAATTTTTCATATTTTCGAAGAATATTTGAACTTGAAATTTTTTTTTTCATTTAAAATAAAATTTTAAAACTCAATAATTTCAATGCTTATTCAGGCTGCCTTGTTAGGCAATTGGTTAGAGTGCTTGCCTATCAATCAGAAGGTTGCTGGTACAATACTTGTCTCCTCTCAAGGAATTTATATGTATGTATGGTGAATTATAATTAAGAATATAACATGAAAATATAAAAAAACATACCATGTGGTATAGAATTTAATTAAAAATAAAAATAAGTACCAGAATTAAAGACAAAAAAATGGGAAAATTTACTAAATTTGAGATCAAAGACGAAAAAATTTTTTTGCAAAGCTCCGAATTTTATTGGAAAATTTTACTTAATTTTAGGAAAATTTTATTAAAATATGAAAATATAATTACTATAAACTAGTTCATTAATGAACTAGAAATTTAGTAAATAGTTTACTGGTTTCAAGTAAAAACAGCTTTGGCGCCATACGACAACTTTTTTTTATTCAAATTTAGAAAATTTTCCTAACTTTTAGTTAATTTTTTTTTGAGTGTAGTGAAGCATTGAAATTTTTAAATTGTGCCAAGTTAATCGTGGTAGTACAACGGTACCAACAAAATGTACCATAAAAAGTACAATTGTACCATGATTTCCATCCGTAACTTGAAGAAAAACATATAACAGTTGACAAATTACAAAAATAAGATGAAATGAATGTGCGAGATTCATATAAAAATTAGTAGAAAATTCCATTTAGGTGTACCTAAAATATTTAACTCCGTGGTACATTCCTCCCACTTGAGCAGAGCTCATCAAGCTTACAAGCCTTGCAATTTGATCTTGGTAGCTCATAATACGCACCTTATATATGAAATCATTCATTTTGTTTATTTTTAACGATATTTATTTATATATTTTCATTTATTTACTACTTACATTTACTACTTATTTTTCTCCTACTTTTTTGAAAAATTGTGTTTGATACTTTTTTTCAACCTTCGACCTTTCGTAATATCGATTTATCAACTTTGTTGTAAGAATTTTTCTTATCAACCGTACGTTGCTGTTCATAATAAGCTTGATGGTGTCGTTTTTTGCTAAATTTTTTAAAATTATGCGAATAAAATATTTTTTATTCTTTGGTCATTCAAGTATTCAAACAAAAGCTTAAAATTATTTGTATATAAAAGTTAAATCATGAAATTTAATTCGATTAAACATAAAACACGAATAATTGACAGCACTAATTCGAATCTTTTAAGCCTTGGTTAGCGGACTGTAAGTCACACAGAAAAAACCAATTTTCCATTTCAAACACGAAATTCACTAATTCAAATATTAATTTTTTCAATTTAGGTCCTACAAAGAAATTTGTAAATTCAAATGCAAAAATTTTTAATAATTTGTTTGAAAAAAAACTCAAATTTTATCAATCAACAAATTGTTTCATTCAAACAAATTTTTTACCGAAATTAAAAAGCAAATCAAGGGAATAACTGTTCTATACAGCATGCCATTGCCATATTTGAACAGAAACTTTATCTAAACAGTCTTGTTGCAAATGTTATTTTATATTAGTTGTATGAATTATAATTTTTTACTCCACATTTACAGTTTTTGGCATAAAATAAAATTGGAACAAACAATTTACTAGAGCAGTAAATAATATTTACTGAAACTAAATTATTGTTTCAAAAAAACGTTTGTTTGAAAATTTTTTGGGAATAATTTTTTCTGTGCAAGTTTTAGACTTGGCAGTTTTTCTTGAAGCAGTTCTCTTCAATTCTCTTTTAAAACTGATCGATTGTTTACACACGGACAGTTTCTAGTTCAATTTTTTTAATGCAGCGAATGAAATAATAAAATAGAATAGAAGTAACTTTTCTGTACAAAAAAGTTAGTATCCCTGTTCTTTCTTCTTTCTCCTCTCTCCCATAAACTCAGACTTGCTTCAAGAAAAACTGACGAGTCTAAAACATGAGTAAGGGAATGTAACTGCAACGTTAGGAAAATGGTTATAGTGAAGTTAGCGGAATATAAAAATCAGTACATTACTTTTCACATAACAATATCGATTAGTTGTTTCCTACCATAGCAGTTACATTCCATTACAGTCGGCTAACTAAACCCTTACCAATTAGTATAAGGCATATAACCGGATTTGCTGTTGAGAAATATTTTATTTAGTACTCATACAACTCCCTTATTTCTAATAGGGCAATATTTCTTTTGTTTTCTCTTATAACACGCAGCTTCATTATTAATAATTTTTTTCTGTATATTGTTTTTGTGTGCTTGCACTCATTTAACCACTAACGCCATACTCGTATTATATTCCGTTTCAATATCATGGTTAATAAAATTAGAGGAAAATTATTAGACCGTAGTGTGATTAAAAGTGCCGTTAGTTTATCATGCTTGTTGTTGTTATAATATTTTTTTATACACTTAATCGGTCGGTCGGACATTGTTATATAAAAACTGACCATAATGCGCATAAAATTTGCAAACAAAATTATGAACAATAAAAACTATTTACAATAAATTAAATTTTTTTTCTGCTCATTGCAATCAACCACTTGTATTTATATTCAGTTTATTTTATCATCTGTTGTGCGCAGTCAGGCAGGCAGGCAGGCATGCAGACAGCCATGTGGATTTTTTTAATTTAATTATATTGCAAATATTTTTCCAATTTGTATTAAAACAAATAAAAAAAAATAAATGAAATTAATGTTCAGATCTGGATTCAGAAGAAGAGTTTAATTGATTTTATTTGTCTTTAATGTGCAAGCGGTGATTCCCAAAGTAATTTTTACTGGTTTCTAGGGAAAAGTGAGAAAGATTTGTTAATTAAATTATGTCGATGAAGTGAAATAAATAGGTATGCTTAAGACCTTGTCTTGACTTGACTTTACAGAAAATAACGTTAAGCAAAAGCCTGAGTTCACTCCCTGAGTAGACCGAGTCATATCAACGTCATAGATTTTTCTGATATGCATATAATAATGACCTACTTCCCCAATATTTGCAGCAATGTATCGTCGGCAAAGCAAAATTATTAATAAAATAGGCGTAAGGCTAAAAAAATGCGTTCTACTTAATATCAGAGGCGCTGAAACGATGCTATAAAATTAATAAAATGTTCAATAACATATTATACTCTTACACATACATACGTACCTCAATATGATAAAAACTGGATTTTCTAAAAGTTAAAAAAATGTTTGGGAACCACTGATGTCATATGTTTGCTTAAACTTACAAACACATGAGTGATCTCAGTAGTGCCTCATACATCCATACTTACGCAGTAACTTTAATAATTATAATTACATTTAAATTACATGTAATTAAAGAAAATGTAAAAGTTTAAGCTGAAGGGCCAAGGATTAAAAATATTTTAAAATATTGCACAGTTCTATTTAAATGCAGAATTTTATAATATTTTTTATTAATATGATAATTTTTAATTATTACAAGAAGATGCAATTTTGCGAAAATGTTACGCTGGTTGAACATTTAACAGTAAATTGTAAATATTGACACCCTCTATTTAAAAAATTTAAAAATAATTTGAAATGTATTTTATTTAAAATTTTTCATACTAAATTTTCTTAAAACAAGTTTTGGATCCATTTGAATTTTTTTATGATTTCAAATAAGCCTGAATGTTTAACCCATTAATTTAGTTGTAATATATAAGGTTTGTTCACTTACTAAAAATTCTTGCGAATTTGTAACAATTCTTAGTGTAAAGTGTCCACTAACTCAAAAAGTTTTAAAAAATAGAGTGCAAAAGAGAGAGAAAAATTGAGAGAAAAAAAATTCTTACAAATTATTACTAGTAAAATTTTTACTTGTAAGAATAAACAACTGTTCTGTGTTTTGTTTTCAAATTAATTATTTCAAAAATATGTAAAAAGTAAAACTAAAAAATTAGCATTTGTTTATTAAAAAACATGCACACGACGAACAACGAACGAAACAATTTCGTTAGATTTTTTTTCACAAATCTAATGATAATTTCACAAATCTAATAAAAATTTAATGAATATTTTGAAAGAATTTCATTTGAAATGCTTTGTTGGTGCTCTAGTTTTGTAACAATATTCCATTGGATTTATGACAAAAATATTTTCCAATTATTAACAAACCCCTTTATATTTAAGAAACATTTACAGGTGTTGCTTAAAATAAACATAAATAGATAAGTACATACCTAAAAGCAATTAAGTTAAAGATTAAATTCTTTAAAACTAAAAAATAATAAAATATACTGGAATTTAGAATTTCATTATAGCTATGAAATGTATTCGTTGTCCCAATGAAAATTTCATTGTAGTCATGAAAGTCTGATAAATTAAATGTATTCAACAGTTGTCAACAAAAAGCTTGCATCCAAAGTAGTTCTGTATAATTGTTCTTGTACTCTTTGTAAGCTTATTTACACATACAGTTTCAATTAAGTCATTTCGTTGTTATAATAAAGTTATTTCATTGTTCTTGTGAAGTTATTTCATTGTTTTAATGAAACTATTTCGTGGTTTTAATGAAATAATTTCATCGTTTTAAAGAAACTATTTCGTTGTTTCGATGAAGTTCTTTCATTGCATTGAGGACACTGTTTAATACATTTGACGTAGTTTTCATTAAAACAATTTTAGCGAAACTGGTTTCATTAATTCAACGAAGCGTGACGTTGGTTGAATTTTAATGAATTTTTTCATTGGATTAATGTCAAAATTCATAGAACTTATGAAAAAAAATTCTTTCAGTGTAAGAGTATGTAAATGTAAAAAGAAAACATTTTATCTTAATATATTGTTTTTCTTTTATTAAGCCACATAAATTTAATTTTATTGTCAACGAATTTTGTTTGTTTATCATATCTGAGCAGAGACGGAAATTGGATTTTTTGTATTTGTTAATAGAATAGAATTAAAGAATTAATGAAAAAATCATAAAAATAGTAAATAATATAAGAAGCTGTGTAAAGTATTTCATAATACATGTAAATTTTTTAAAATTTTGAAATTTAAAATATTATTAAACAATATTTTCCAAAAAACATATAAAAAAGTACAATTTTATCATGATTTCTTTTTATGATTCTCATATGAATAAAATTTTCTTGCAAGTTTTTACATGTAAATTGTTCCTTCACTTTTTCGTATCTGGGAGAGTAATTTTATAAATTTCGTCCTTACTCTCTCGTTGCAAGTTTCTGCTAGAAATGTAAATGAACACACCTATTATTATAGTATGTCCTTGTCTGTTTTTTCTTTCTTTTTATTAGTATTATGTTTCTCACATGAATGAAAATTTTGCAACTATTTTTGCAAATTGCAACTAATGACTATCTCACTTATAACTCATCATGACAAATAATCTTTGTGACTACAAATGAGCATGTATAAATTTTTTTTGCCTCTGCATTGATTTACATCTAACAAGTGATTTGTATAGCATATTGTAAGCTGTCATCTTTGACCCATTTTACATTTGTTTGTTAATTGACAAGAAGCAAAATGATAGAAATTAATACCAAGGACACTGATGTAAGAATAATTTGTATAGCAGCATAAGCATACAAGAGCTCAAGTTAACTTGCGAAAAAAAATTTTATTAATGTGTTATAAAATAAAAAAATTTACAAATGCCTAATGATTAATCTTAAAGAAGATTTTTTTGTATGTGTGCTGAAATATTTTTCATTAATTTGTTGTCAAAATGGGTTATGTCGTATATTTTATATACATACATATGTATATGTGCAGATTGTTGTAAAGATACGGCCCTTAGTGGGATTTTGGTGTCGAACGCCTATTTTCCTACCACTCAATTTAGAAAAAATTTTAAATATGAAATGTAAATTTATGGTTGTTTAAAAAAAAAAATTATTTCAGTTGTGAGAAATTTAAGTAAACGGTGCTAGCGAAAAATTACTTATATTACCACTTAATTTGTAATACGCATGATTTTTTCTTGATTTGATTTTAATATACATACATATTTGAAAAATATAAAAATATGGGATATCATAAAACTTACCACCCTCTAAAAGCTAAATTATATATTGAGTTTCAATGGAAAAAAAGTTATATTGCCCCACTTTACCCGTAGCTGTTCGTTCCAATCAACTGAAAGCTGGAAGTGTCTTCTTTTGATTAAAAAAATTGGTTTTGGAAATTTCCGGGAAAAATCTCGTTAAAAATCAAGAATCTTATCATAAACTTAAAAAACTATAGCATACGTTTAGGTCAGGTATTTACTGAATACTGAATACAACCAAAATTTGTTAAAAATTGAGGCGAAAAAGTGCATATAAATAATTAAAAATTACAATAATAATAATATTAAAAAAATTAAATAAAAAAATAGATAGGAATTACAGGAATTAATTTAATCATTGTAAGACTTTGTGTTAAATTTCAATTATCTGGGACCACTCTTTTTACTTTTTCGCAAACAATATATGAAGCCTACCCACTGTACAGCCGGTTCGCAGATCTCTTCAAAATTCTTGTCTTTGCTTGTATATTACCTTTTAATGTATTTTTTTTTCAAATCAATTAGTTATAATTTATCTGAAATTAAGTTTGAAAATCTTTGAAAAAGAATGGTATTAAAATCATTAAGTATATAAATAAATCAAAATTAACTTAAATGGAATTTATTAAATCACGGCATTTTTGCAAAAAAATAAAAACAAAACAATACAGTGATGGCAGTTATGTCTTCACTTGGGCATATAACCCATATCTTGGAATACTAATTTTATAGCATCAATATATAAGAATCTCATAAATCAATTTGTTTATAATTTCTCTCATTTCCATTCAAAGAACAGAATCTTATCTTCAATAGCGTAGGAGTTATTGAATTTGTATAATGAAATTTATTGCGCACACAATAAGTAAAATAATTTATACATACATACATATTTCTAAATATCGTTTGTTTTTCGTAAATGGGTTTTATATGCAAAGTGAAATTAACACTAACGTCAAATGTGTTTGAATATTTCACACGCATACATACATTGGCAGATACTACTACCCTTTAATTTTTCCATAGCATGACTTCACATCAAATTCCAAAATACTAATGAAATTCTGCAAATGACCAATAATAAAAAAAATAATACTCTTACATGTGCTTAAGAGTTTCTAACACACTTTCATATGCTAAACACATAAGAAAAACAATCAATAAATCGTTGTAATTAAAAACTATACTACTAAATGCCTTAAACAGCATGCTACACAGCAACTTAATATTATAAAATAATTATTAAATGTTTATTGAAGTTTTTTAAAGATTTTTTTATATTTTTCAAGCAGAAATGCACATATGTCATGCTTCATATATGAAATTTAGCCTATACAATCAAACCTGGGGTCGAATCGTCACATCCGTGAATGCATAACTCATCACGTGAAAACACCATTTTCGGATTATGACATAAGTGAATGTACTGGAATCTCATTCAGCTTATACAATTGACGTATCACTCAGTTTGTTTTCGTACGATTGTCTCTATACGATCACGGATGTGAGCCCTGTTGTAGAAACTTAATTTTTTTTTGGTTTGATGATGAAGACATTTTTAAATTTTTTTGTTTTGGCTTTTTTTAGAGCTAGCGGTTTTTTTTTTGTTTTGGTAATTTTTTTTAATTTTTTTAGTTTGAACAATTGTTTCGGTTATTTTTAGGGTTCCGTTCACCAAAGGTAAAAAAAGGAACCCTATTGTTTTCGCTACGCTGTCCGTCTGTCCGTCTGTCCGTCACACGGTATTTTCTCAGGAACCGTAAGAGCTACGGACCTGAAGTTTACACAGAGTATGTAGAACCTTGGCCACTACAACAGCAAATACATGAGAATTAAAAATTAAAGGGTGCTCCAAAACGAGCGACGAAAAATGTTAAAATCCCATGTAATATATAAATAATTGTATGTACATATGTATATTGACGCTTGAAATTTGTAAAATTTGTGTATTTTTGTATAGACTACAACAATTAATATTAAAATATTAAAAAAAAATTAATTAAAGGGTGGTCCATCAGTTAATGCAATTTTGACAACTTGCTATATCTTGGAAACCGTAAGAGGCAAACTCTTGAAATTTTCAAAAACGGCAAAACTAAAAAATCCGAAAATTATAAAATCGTCAAACCGAAAAAATAGCCAAAACCTGAAAAAAATCGCCAAAATTAAAAAAAAAATCGCCAAATCGAAAAAAATCGACAAAATTAAAAAAAAAATTCCAGCACTAAAATAAATCGCCAAATTCGAAAAAATCGTTTAAATAAAAAAAATCACCAAAATGAAAAAAAGCGCCAAAAACCGAAAAAAATCGCCAAAACGCGAAAAATGTGCAAAAACCAAAATAATTGTTTATGTGAAAAAAAAATCGCCAAGAAGGAAAAAAATCGCCAAATTTAAAAAAAATCGCCAGAACGAAAAAAAAACGCCAAAAAAAAAGTGCCAAAGCTAAGAAAATCGCCAAAACAAAAAAAAAATCACCTATATGATAAAAACGCCAAAATTAAAAAAATCGTTTAAATAAAAAATTTGCCAAAATAAAAAAACGCCAAAATAATAAAAATCGCCAAAACGTTTAAAAAGTGCCAAAACTCAGAAAGCGCCAATAAATTCAAAAAACCCCCAAACTAAAAAAACGCTTAAAACCGAAAAAACCCAAAAACAAAAAAATGCCAAAACTATAGTTTATATTCGCTAAAGTTCGTATTGAATTACATATCTCGTGTCCGTACGGAACCCTTCGTGCGCGGGGCAAAGTCGCATTTCACTGAATTTTTTTAGTATTAGTGATATTTTTAGTTTTGGCGATTTTTTTCGGTTTTTGGCGATTTTTGTAGTTAGTATCTTTTGGAGATTTTTTTAATTTTTTTTTGGTATTTCACAGATTTATTTTAATTTTGGTGAAATTTTTCATTTAAGCGTTTTGTTTTAATTTTGGCGATTTTCTTAATATTGCCTTTTTTGTTTTAGCGTTTTTGAAAATTTTAAGAGTTTTCTTCTTACAGTTTTCAAGGTGCAGCAAGTTTTCAAAATTACATTAACTGATAGAATACCATTAGATTTTTTTTTAATTTGAGTATTAATAAGTCTGCATAAAAGTACACTAACTTTGAAAATTTCAGATGTATAAATTTGCATTGAGAAATAATAAAGTTTAGGTAATGTTAACAAACTTTGCGGGGGACCAGTCTTATTTATCCCTACGGTCAATGACCGGGTACCTGGATACCTTTTTCAATTCTGTAATAATGATTTTATGTCGATAAAACTCAAGATTGTCGCGATTTAAGCGTTTATAAATATTACGGAATAAGAAAATGTTAATAATGTTCACTTAGTCTATGTTTAAAATGGTAACAAAGTTGACACCTACGAAAGTCAATGACCGGCTGCCCCGGTACACCCATATCCCGGTACCCCTTACCCGGTACCCCTGGTACCGGCATACAATTACAATATAAATGTTATGTAACGTAACCTACTTTTTACATAAAAATATCGATCAGCTGTTTCTTAAGATGCACTTACAGTCGGGGTAACTGAGCCCATTTTTCTAGTTTTTGCTTTGTTGAAGCGTATAAAACGTATCAATGACTTTAATCTGTTAATACTAACCCAACCCCCATGACACATAATTTTGACCTACCTGCAGACTATATAACAACATTTGTTAAACCAAACAAATGTACATATTTCAAATAAATGATTTTGGCATTAATTGAACTTATTTTCCATTAAAAAAACAAAAAAGTGTACATAAAGGTACCCGGATACCCGGTTATTGACTAACGTATATTTTTTTGGTCATTGACCGTGGGGTTATATATGTTCGCTTTCTGTCGACATCGTAGGATAGGCCATAGATCATTAGCTTAATATAGAAAGTTCTTAAATCATTATTTTTTTGAAATCGAGATTTTTGCATTTTTTGATACATTAGATGTTCTTCTATCGAAATATACTAAAATCTATATTTAAAAAAATAATGAGTAGTGGCCCTTTCTATATTAAGGTAACAAGATGCTCTTAAGCCGTACATTGAAGCCACGGCCCATTGTAATGTAACCATCCTTGCTTTAAATCAAGCAAGTTTAAAATACAAGTCTTGTAAAGCAACTTATCATTTTAATACCGGAAAACAAATGGAAAACACTATCCATAACCAAGCGTGAGCTTGCGTGATTATATGAGATTCACTACAATTAAAAAGAATAAGAAAAAACAAATACTAGTATATGTATAAAGAATTTGTCAATGAATTTAGTTTGGCTTGTGTGTTTCTCTTTCTCTCTATCTATCTCTTTCTCACTCTCAGTGTAAGCACGAGAACGAACAAATGTTTGCTATCATAGCATTATGTGTGGTTTTAAATTTCGTCAACATTTTATATAATTGTAATCGAGTACTTAAGGGGAAATATGGAACTGTGAGTTCACAATTCCATGTGCGTGAAAGTGTAAATCTCATGAAATATAAAATCTTTGTTTAATGAAGTGTTGAAGTGTAGGTCATTTTATATTATAACTACTCGTATATATTTAAAACAAAGGCAGTCCAAACAGTCGTTATAAAATTGTTGAACCCCCTCTTATGTGTAAGACGTTTGAGTTAGAAATCTAGGCGTTTCTGTAATAGATTAAAGAAACATTGTACAAGTTTCCTTTAATCTATTACAAAAACGCCAAGATTTCTAACTCAAATATTTTACAGAAACAGGGGGGAAGGCTTTAATTAAAACTACCAGTATTTCTAATTTATTAAAACAAACTTCTAGTTTAGACCTCGCTTGAAAATGTACATATGCGAGAATGTAGTAGCGCATAAGTATCTAAGTAGAGAAAATGCTTTCTGCCTCACATAACCAAACATTAATTTCTATACACATTTCCACTTGCATTCGTAAGCGACTGGAAAAATATATAGTCGTATATGTATGCATGTATATGAAAAATAAAATAGTGTTTTCTGGAAATTATGTTCAAGGCAGATAATATGAAATTTGTGCCAGCAAAATAATAATGAATGCTTGCATACAGGGTTGGACATACATACATACATACATATATAGTATGTTTGTAAGCTGTGTTGAAATTCTGATGAAATTAAACATATTTCAATGTTTTTGCAATATATTTTTATGGCAAATAGAATTTCAATAATGGCATACCAGCAGCAAACGACACAGTTTCAATAATTTTTGGCTTAATGGACACAAGCAAAACAAAAGAATGTTTTTCTATAAAAAGTTCTTTTATAAGAAGACTTATCTTTTATCATGATGATTTTGCATTTAAGTAATTGACTAAAATTGGTAATGGAAATGAGACAAGTGTCAGGTTCACGCAGACACTACTGAGCTAAATATGTATAAATACTGAGATAAAAACATTTAAGCTTAATCAAACATAATTATTTTGGAAATTAACAAGTTTTGGCCAACAGTTTTACCACAAAGCGAAATCTATTGAACGTTTTGTTTTTATTTGTAGTATAAATGAAAAACATTTCGATTCTATTTTTTTTTTAGAAAGTGAGATTTTTTTTATCTCTGGACGGTTTTGTCAATAGTCTAATGCTAGGAATACAACTGGGACGAACGATGAATTTTTCGGTGCGAACTTTCGTCATAAAATATAAAACACATTTGTGCATGTGAAAATGAGCACAACACCGTCGTCCTGCGTGACGAACTCTGAGATAGATTTATTTCTATTTTGTACGCCGACGAACGACGAAAAAACAAATTTAATAGAAAATTCTCTCTCTGCTTTTGTACATACTACAACCAACTTTATCAAATATGAGAGAGGAATTCGGTGAGTAAATTCGTCTTTATTGTGCTTCTCACGACGAATTTACGCAGCGAATGTTTATCGACTAATTCGTCGACGTGGACGAAATTCGTCGTTCGTCCCAATTGTGTTCCTAGCATAAATCAGTGATCCGTAAAATAAAATATGTTTGTATTGGTGAGAAAAATGAGAGTAAAATAAAATTACACTTGAAGAAAAGTTTAGTAATTTAAAATACATGATGTGGTTATTCAATGTTTGAATATTTTTTGTAAATAAGCAATTTAACAAAAACTTAAGAAAAAAGTAAACAATCTAATAATCCATTCAACAATTTGGTGTATAAATTCCAAATAAAATTTATTCACAGCTCTGTGAAAACTATTAAAAGTCATTTTAAACCATTATCTATTATTTTTAAATGTTTCATAGGAAAAAATCCATTGCATATTGAAATACGAAATATATCTTAGCTTCCATTATTTTTTTTTTGCTGTACAAATTTATTAAATTTTAAGTTTAATTTCGTTCCGTGTGCTCCAAAAAAACTAAGTAAAGAACCAGGAAAAAATTCGTACATTTATGCACAACTTCATTCGTCGTTTTCTGAATGACGACTAAATGAAAGAGCAGAAGCATGTATGTGATTTTCTTGTCCACAATTGTGGCATGGCTTGTGAGTTAAGGCCCAACTATAATATGAGTAAACCAACTTAAACAACTGTGCGGTTTTATATACAACGAATGGAGCAAACTATTATGTACGTAATGCAAATTTTCATCAAGTTTAGTCAAATGTCATTTGCTTAAGCAAAGTGCCAAACTGAATGCACATTCCGTATAGAAAACACTGTTTGTGCATTTTTTAAACTCAATTAAACAGCAGCAGATAATATTCATTGATTTTAAATATTTTTTTTTATTATTTCTTATTTTTAACTCAGAAAATAAAGAAAAACTTTTATTTGCATTCTTTGTTTTACAATACACATATACACACATAAACATATGTTTATTTATGTACATTCATTGTTGTACTTTTTAGTAGGCAAAATAAATAAAACAATTAATTAATTGAAGGATATAATTATATGTGAATTTTTAATAGTTTAGGACATTAAAAAAATTACTACTACATTGTAAACAATACCTATTTCTAAAGCTATGTCTAAAGAATACTTAAGTGGATGTAAGTACATTGTGGTCACCTAAAAGTCACGTTTGAATTGTTTAAGCATTTGACAGACTTATCGCTCACTTCTGACATTAGCTTAAGTCAGCTTATTCATATTATAGTTTGACCTTTAATGGTCTAAATCAGCTACGTAAAAGCTGTATGCAAAAAATTATTATAAAGAGATTTTTATGCTTTCACACCGACGACCTATCATATCTCGGCGACAACAATTATTGCTCTTATTTTGCAAAGAAAAAAAAAACGAACCTAGAGCTTTCAAAGCTGTTTCAAATATCACATTTTTTTGAACGGAGCTGGTATAAATTATAACAAATTCGTGAATTTTTTCTCTTACGAAAACATTTCGAAAGCAAATTTAACACATGAAAATGCTTAATTTAAATGAATCTAGGATCATTATTATGAGGAAGTTTAGATTTTCGACTGTAATCGAAAGTGCTGATCGAATAAATTTTCATTTGGTATTACGATGCGAATTCCACAAAATATGTTAATATTGAGAAATCCAGGAATTACACACCCTGTGATTTTAAAAATTTTTAAAAATCATACGAAGTAATGGGAATTAAAATACTGGCAAGTCGAGGATTTTCCTCCACAAGTGAGTGAACTGTGTGGCCTCAACGACCTGAGATCTATATAAAATAAAAAAAATATAAATCTGTGTTTGGGTGCATAAAAATAATAAAATAAAAAATATTTACGACTAACTTTAGTGTTCAATAATAATTATCATATGTTATTTGGCTTAAAAAGCGATACGAACTTTAGCCCGTTCAAATCATAATTATAGAAACAAATGAAGTTCGAAAAATAATACTTAAAATTAACTAAAATTAATAGCCATGGGCCTGTGACAAAAATTAAATAAATATACTTAATAGTAACAAACCAAAAAAGTTTGTCTTAAGTATTACAAAAAATAAGCAAATTAACTTACGGGTGCATAATTAGTAAAGAACAAACGACAATGGTAAGACTGTTGTAAATGAAAGATGGTAAATTTGAGCTTTAATAACAAAAAACTTTCAGCAAATTCAAATACGATGAATCAAAATAATTCACATATTCCATTTGCCAAAAAGTTGCGTATATAAAGCAGAAATCTACATCGACTGATACCACACACAGAGTGGACCAAACACAGAAGAACGCTGATGATGAAGGTTTAGTGGTCTTTGAAAACTGCAAGCTGTTCCGTTCAACTTTGTGTTAGTCAGAACTTTAGTGTCATTAATAATTGTCATATATATAAATTAGCTTGCAAAGTGATACGAACTTTAGCCCGTTCAAATAATAAATATAGAAACAAATGAAGTTCGAAA
The DNA here is from genome assembly GCA_905220375.1 of Tachina fera. Taxonomy (NCBI): domain Eukaryota; kingdom Metazoa; phylum Arthropoda; class Insecta; order Diptera; family Tachinidae; genus Tachina; species Tachina fera. Next base: position 45,591,738 of record LR999964.1, on the reverse strand, counting down.
AATAATAGTTAAAATTAAATAAAAAAAACAATCGTTTAACGTTCAGACTTCTAATAATTTTTCATGTTAAAATACTGCATCGAAAGCAAAATTCTATTCGATAGTAAATTCGTTGCTCAAAGAAACTTTCGATGCTCATAATATGAATTTGACATTGTATTTTCGATGTTCGATAACCAGCAAAGATCGAAAATCGAATGCCTAAATTGTCTTTAGCTTGGTAGTGCTTGTTTATGAAGTAGCTTCAATATTTTTTGAAGTTTAATTTTAAGTCTTTTGGTGTCAATATTAACCCTAATGTGCACTGCAAAGAACCACATTCTATTGCGCTGCAAAGTACTCGAGTACACAGTTGCGTATATCAGGGCTAAATTTTACTTATGTTATGGAGACTTTTTTATTTCTTCTACTCTCACCCATCATCATCATCATCAGTTCAGTTTATGTAAAAAAATAAAAAATAATTTCATGGCGATAAGTTGTGTTTTAAGGGGTGCGTTCTGCCCTCAAAGTTGGCCTTCAATCCCATTTTTCCATGTAATTTTTTGCATATGACTATATTTAAAAAAAAATCATTTTAAAGAAATATGGCATATGGCAATATATTAATTAGCTCTTCAAGTCACAACATTAGTCTCACAAAAAGTTTTTTGCTAAAATTACTACTTTGAAAAATAATGAGGAAAATAACGAATAAAACCAACTATTTTATGTAACAAAATTATATTTATATGGAAATTTTTTTATTTTAAGCATATACAATAACCCCCTTATGCAAAAAAATATTTTACTTTAGCTTTAAAGTTCATATTAGTTGATAAGCACTTTAAGGCTAATATTGCTTTGTTAAAAAATTGTATGCAAAACACAGCTTTAATTATTTTGTTATTTAATAATCAATACTGGTAACACCACCGTGTTCAACAACCACTTCACAGCTTAAGATGTACAAAATCTAATACAATTTCATTCGGGTAGTCAAATTTTTTTTTATTTCATTAAATACATTTTTATTTTCTTGAAGTAAAGCAACCTAATTTAAACAATATGACCTTCTGACACGTTAGGATAACAGATAAACATTTCTATGAAGTATACGTAAGAAAATATGAGGAACAAAGAATAATTATCACAATTTCTTTTATTCGAATGAAATGAGTATTTGAATATCGAGCTATTTTCGATTTATTTTGATTGTATGTACATCACTAAAACATTTTTGTACAATTGTATTTATTTTAATACTTTTTTTTATGGATTTTACCATGTATTTTGCATCAGTTGAATAATTTGATGATGTTTTCCATTACATGACAGAAATAGTAAATCTAAGCTAAGAGCTAACAATTCTAGCTTCATTTTCAAATGTAACATGAATGAATATGTGCTTTATTAACAAATATATTTGTGGTACAAAATACACATTTTGAAAATATCAACTTAAAGTAGTCTTATAGCATAGACAGACGACAGCGATAATTTGCATTAACTGTCTTAATTCAAATTAACTTGTGAATTATCCCCATCCTAATGCGCATTAGATTTACCGTAAATGCAGTAAATGAAATTGAATTAATACTGAATTTAGCTATTTCAATATGGTAATACCGTCAAAAGTCAATCAAAATTAAATTAATTTTCAATTTTCAATATTAAAATGGATTCCAAATCAGGAAATATAAGTTATTTTAATTATTTTTAGAAAAAGAAAAAGAAATATTAAAAGTTCGACACAAATTTATTCCATTTTAAGATTTCCAAGGAAAATTATCGAATTGTGTGTGTACGAAAGGCATGTACAAATTTTGTTAGTTGTTTACTTAATTCAAATATTGTCGTCTGTCAGGGTAAATTTGTAATTTGCTTTTAATGCAAATTAACGATGTCGTCTGTCTACGCTATTAACAAACGTGAGGACCTACTTTAGAAATTTGACATAATAATTTTTTTAGAATACAACTTTACTTAACATTGCTTTGCAAAGCGATGTTAAGTTTTTTTGTATAAGATCCTAAGAGTTTATACATATATATTAAATTATTTCATACACATACTTGCATATAGTCAAAATAAAACTAAAAAAATAAATAAAATAAAAGAAATACATTGAGTATATGGGCTTGACGAGCGGATGCACCCCCTAAACACAACTTATCGGTATGAAATTTTTTTATATATTTTTTTTACATAAAACTGAACCGATTTTGGGGGAAATATAGGCATCCAGCGTTTATCTGCACTATGTTATACTCCACATATAATGGATTCGATAGACCATTCAGGTGGAAGAAAAATATCGCTGGTATTTTACTCATAGTTTAATTCAAATTTAAAGTTAGAAAAAGGTCAACAAAGGACCCTCTATGTAGGGAACTAATTAAATAAACTATGGCAATTAACTTACCAGAAGCTGTAAATTTGGGCCTAAGTGTAAAAAATTTTTTTTTCACAGCCCGTTAAATTTTAGCTTGGAAAATAATACTAAATATCTTTAGTATAGTTTTCCAAAGTCCTTGTCTGCTACTGACACAAGCTAAATGTAATCTCTTAAGGCATTTTGTACATTATTTTTTATTTTAATTTCCAGAGGATATTGATGACGATGTGACTAAACTACAATTTAGCCATCAATAGCAAAATACGAGTACGTTCTATAAAAGTGATGTGTATAAAAGTTCTTTTTCTTGCACTCGTTAAACAAGGGTAAATACAGTGCGAACGGTATGTGGAAGGGGCAGCAAAGGGAATACAAATGAAATAAAATACATTTAGAAATACAAATACTTTTGCCTTAAAACTTTTTAAACATTCGTTTTATGTATTTTGTAGTGCAGACATAAGCACACACACACACACATACTTTTTCTTAACAAACTTTTTATGTTGTTTTTATATGTTAACCTAAAGTTCTTGACCTTTTTTTTGGCATATTCTTTAACATTCAGTTGAATTTGTTATTGTTGCTCAAACACTAAGCCTCAATCGTAAAAAAGCCAATTCCTGAGTTTGTGTTATATATATATATTTTTTTATATGATTTTATTTAGTTTTCTTATTGTTGGTTGTGTATACATATCTATACTTACATATACTCGTACATACACACATACATATGTATGTATATATTTGATCAAGAAATGCTTTTAAGTTCAGTCAGTCATACATTTACTTTTTTTTTGTTAATGTTTTGGTTGCTCAATTCTCTTTCATTTTCTTTTTTAATGTTACTTTAGTAGTGTGTTATGAGCTCGTTTTACATTTAACATTTCGAACGCATTTCCGGTTGTTTGTGCAATTCAAATGCTTGTTTCTTTCTTTGTTTTTGTTTGTTTGTTTGTTTGCTTGGGTTGTTTTCTGTTCAAGCCCTAGTTCATTTAATGACAGACAAATGGTGAGGTTGTGTTAACACATTTGTAACCGGAGCTATAATTTCGTTTGTCCATCAGGAAATTGATCTTTTATTGCTAAATGTTTCACAAAAAGTATCGGATGTAAGTCTTATTTTTGAATTCAAGCAAAATAATAAAAGTTTTATACTCTTAATAATACTAAAACTGGTTTTATTTAAAATAAACTTTTATGACATTTCTATGTATTTAAATCTTATTTTGGTTATTTTAAATGTCGTAGATAACACGTACATGCATTAAATCAAGGTAAATCCAATTTTCTCGACACAAATATTTTAAATCAATTTCGTTAAAAGTTTATATCCCCAATGAAATCGAGTCTATGCGTTATATAAAATTATATTAATTTTATTGTTAAGTAAACGCAGTGATATCCAATAAGTTTTAGCCTTATTATAGTATTGCAATAAAGTCCAATATAAAAAGGAGCCAACTACTGATTACGTCTAAAAAAGTAAACTATATAATTTCTATAAGCGTTTCAGAAGCACAGTGGGTTCAGTGGTTCATAAATATTTGTTCAAAAAATATAAGGAAAGGTTTTAGATAACTGAAAGTTGGCATCCATCATTATATATGTATATATAAGCATTTCCACTAGAAAGTCTATTTCTTGTCGCGTGCGACAGCAAGCAAATAAGCTTGTATTCCGGATCAATATGATTCGATGTTTCTGAAAATTTTTCCTAATAAATAGCTGCTGGCGGCCTACACAAATATATATTAAGAAATAAAAAAAGTCTCGTATTCTTTGAAAAAAAAACTAAGTATGTTTATTTGGTGTCGCACGCTACAAAAAGTTAGCATTCCTGTGGAAATGCCTATATGTACATTAACTAAATTTGAAATAAATTCAATACAGCGCCAATTTTTATTTGTACGGAAATTACATATCGTCACATAAATTCAAAAAAGGCGTAAGTTACATTTAAAAAATTTTACAGAATAAGCAATACACATTTTAGTTCCTAGTATTCTTTTAAATTTCGTTAATTAGCTTGCAAATGGATTTTATTTATGGGTAGATGGATTTTTCTACATACACGTCATAATCAGGGAAACCAAAAATATGCTGTAAAAAGGTGATTTATGCGCATTCAATATACACTAAAAATTTGAAAATATGCACTAAAAAAGAAAAAATATGCTCTTAAAAATAAAATAAATTTGCTTAATTCATAACAATTTGAATCGTGTATTTGTGTATCAAATACAAATTTTGTTTTTTAATTGTGAACACCCCTCTGTATTTTGTATTTTTAATGAAAAAAAGAACAAGCTCTCAGAGAGCCTCTCCCTGAATACAACATTTTAAAAACATATGCAATAAAAGTATAATAGTGTATTTAATTTTTATATAAAATTTTCATATTATCATATTAAATAACACTCTTTTATTAAATATGATAATACAATCGATGTAGAGATACAAGAGGTTTTATGAATTCAGCAATTATTTTTTTGTAAAACAAATAAACCAAAAAAGGAAATAATAAAAGTAACTGCCGCGTTAAAAAAAAATAATTTGGGTCTGAAGTGCACGTTAAAACAAACTTGCCATACAAATTTTCACTAAAGCAAATATTAAAAAATTTATTTTTTAAAATACTCTCGTAAAAATTTTATTTAAATTTCAAAACAGATCACAATATAAAAATAAATTCTTTGGAACTGTATTTTGGTAAAATAAAACCAGATTTTTATTTATAATTTTTATTGCAACGAAACAACAAAATATTTACCTAGATTTTCAAATAAAAATTGCTTTTCCTATTACATCTAAATAAACTTTTATACATTTACAAATTTACTTCAACGTCTACTCGGGGACAGACTCCGTCACAAATTGCAAAACCGAATTTTTATTAAAAGTAACGTCCGTAATAACTGCGTAATATATAAGAAAAATTTAAACACTATATTTACAGAACATTTGAAATGAGATTTAGATGGTAAAAAATAAAAATAAAATTTTCTTAAGAAAACATGACCTCGAAAACATTTTAAAATAATAAAAAATGTATAAAGTATCAAAATATGCCTTAGAAGCGTAAATTATGATCTAAAAATTAGAAAATATAGTAAAAATATGCGTGTAAGACTGATATATGCAAAAAGATGCTTTAAAGGGTAAAATATGCAAAAATATGCAATAAAAAATCGATGCCAAATTTCACCAAAGCCTCTCAAACTAATAGAAATCTTGTTCCCGCATTAATACGTTATACAAGAAAAAACTTGCAATTGCATATTTGCGGTTTTCTTGATCATAATCAATCAAAATAACTATTTTGAACTTTTTGTAAGTTTTGTAAGTAGCTCTTACAGTTCTCGAGAAAACAGCATGTCACGAACAGACGGACATCGTAGCAAAAATAATAGAGTTCCTTTTCACTTTTGGTATACGGAACTCTAAATTTGTAATGAGTCGCCTACATGACCTGAAAATCTTAACACTTTATTTAAACCCAGAAAAGTTAAAATCTCTTTTTTCAGGGCTTAATTTGTACTAAACTCTTCTTCTTGCTGATAAAATTATTTGTCACATTAAAATATTTTAAGGATATCATAATGTCCACTTTGTATAGTCAACCAAAAACCAAACTACATAAAGTCTACTATTACATAATATTTGCAAGCCATTTAGTGTACTTTAAATTAAATATGTATATAAAAAAGGTGTCTCTTACCGAACAAAAAATATGTTATTCGATTTTGCAATTTTAAATTACTAACCCTTTGTTGGCACTGTTGGGATTTCCTTTCAGTTTTTGTTTGTTTTATTTTAATTTTATTTGAGATTCCACATTGTTTTACTTGTCTATAGTTTATCATGTGCTGTGTTATATTTTATTCATTTATATGGTTCGATAATTCCTCCTTACATCTTCTGGATTGTATCAACTTTCACTAAAAAAAAAATAAAATAAAAAGTGTTATAACACATTCGTACTACAAAGACATTCATACAAGACATTCATTTATTCATTTATTAGATTTTGTGTTTCCACTTGCAACTACTCTACTGCTACTGCTCACCTAACGACCCACCTGTAAATGGCATAATGCAAAACCCAGCAAACCGTAACAGTAAATCCAACAGTCGGCACACAATAACCATGAAATACATTGTTGTACATACAAATATTAGTGCAACCATCATCCAACGAATTTTGTAATGTCTTACTTATTTCGTTCTGTCTGTGCAACATCTACTCCTACCTTGAGTGTGCGTTAGTAATAAGCATCTTATTCTCGTTTCTTCTTTACTTGTATTCTTCTTCACTTTTAGTTTTACACTAAAGGTGTAGATATTTTTTTTGTTAGGGAAAAATTGGGCAATATTTTAAAGGGTATTATAATAAGTTGTAATTTTTTTTATAAGTAAAATTCGACAAAGTAAAAGAAAGTTCACATTTAGCTTAAGGTATTTGCTGACTTGCTTTGAATTATATATGGAATCCCGAGACACCTCCCTATGCTATGGCTTCATACATTTTTGTGCAAAAGCAATGTGAAGTGATGGCAGATCAATGAACGTTAGCACTACGCATTCAATTAATAAGATTACGAAAAATATCTGTCATGCACAGCCTGTGCAATTTTTTCCGCATTAAAATTTTCCTATCCAAGCAGAAGTTTTTTAATTTGATACATAGACTTTTAATTATGTATTTTTTTTATGAAATTGTCAGTACGAGGCCTCGAAAAGAAGTGAGATAAAAAGTTTGCCGAAAATGTTTCAGGGATTCATGCTACGTCATTTTTAGGGTTTCGTACACCAAAGATGTCACAGGCTATTTTGTCAGGAACCGTAAGACCTACAGACCTGAATTTTGGACAGAAAATGTAGAACCATAAAGGGTGTTCCAAAACGAGCAACGAAAAATTTTAAAATCCCAAGTAATATACATACATACAATTGTATGTACATATGTATGTATATTGACACTTGAAATTTGTAAAATTAGCGTATTTTTATACAGACTACAACAATTAACACCAAAAATTTAAATTAGGGGGTGTTCTATTAATTAAAGTAATTTTGACTATTTCATTTTGATAACTTGCTGTATCTTGCAAACCGTAAGAGCCAACCTCTTGGATTTTTCAAAAACGGTAACGCAAAAAAAAATTCCAAAATTATAAAATCGCCAAACCATAAAAAAATCACCCGAAAAAATCGCCAAAACTAAAAAAGCACTAAACTGAAAAAAAAAATTCTTGCACTAAAATAAATCGCCAAAAGGAAAAAAATCACCAAAATTAAAAAAGTCGCCAAAATGCAAAAAAACCCCAAAAACCTAAGAAATCGCTTAAACGAGAAAAAAGCACCAAAACTAAAAAAACACCAAATTAAAAAAAAGCCAAAAATTCCCAAAACTAAAAAACACATAATAAAAAAAAATGCTCAAAACCGAAAAAATACTAAAACCCAGTGAAAAAAAATTGAAGTCATTCTAGTGGAAGTACATTTTCATTGCTTCCAAGAAATCGATATTTTTAATTTGCCGAGAGTGAGCAGAAAACAATGTAGAAGCTTATTTTAGTCATACAAAACCTTGTAACTCTTCCATAGCGTTAGAAAATAAAATTTAAAAAAATTTAAAAAGAATTTAAAAAAAATTTATTTTTTTAAAGAAATTTATGAACTAATTTTAGTCTAAAATTTAAAAGTTATTTGCTTCAATTTACATGAAAACACTGTTTCGGGCTTAAATTCGTATAAAAAGAAACGAATTGTTAAAAAAGGCAACTATTTACCCTTTTTCCCAGATGAAAATATTATCATAGAACACAAAAAAGGGAATTTTTCTTAATATCGCTTCCAATTCAGTGACCAGGCATCGAAAAAGAGAACTTCTTGCAATGACAACCCTATGTAAAAATCATTAGATGGGATCGAAATTTGCACTACTTCCGCATCGTAAACTCTACATTTTCATGACTTTTTTGGAGTCTCTTTTTTTACTGGGAAGCGAAAAAAAATTCGAAAAAAAGGCTAAACTTCGTATGGTATTACATATCTAGTGTCCGTACGGAATCTTTCGGGCCCGTGTCAGAATCGCACTATACTGAATTTATTATATACCAATTCCTTCTATAGCGCTTTTTGCTGGGTTCATTCGCATCCAAATTTGTATCCAGGCAAGCGTGAGAGGATGCACTATAAAAACGTTAAGAATTTGAGTATAAACAGCCTACAAACGTCGTAGTGTTTGTGTTAAATTTCGTCATTAGCTTACTTTATTGCATCCTCGTAAGGCAGAGAGAGCATGCACCGGGTGCTTTTCCGCGCTTCCAAAGCGCTTCTTTTTGTCTCAGTGCTTATTCGTACCAAATTTATTTATGCTGGGTATGTATAGTTTTCAAATCAAATTTACTCTACAGAACAACAAGCAGCCTCAGGAAAACCGAACAGTAATGTAACAAACAAGTTATTTTTGCTGTAGTTCTTAGTATTGAAAAAGACTTTTCATTTAGTTTGCAATTTTTTTTTATAAAAAAAATTTAATAGCTTTAATGTGGACGAGTTTTGGCTTCAAGAAGACCGTGCCACATACCATACAAAGTCTTAATATGATATTATTTTTACTGCAAGTTAGTTTTAATACTTACTGGAAGGGAATGCAACTACTGGTATTAGTTTGTACAAATAATGAGCAATTTCATATAAACAAAATTTATTATCTAAAATTCTCAACTACTAAAGCACCAATAACGTAACACTGTGTATTGCTATTGCTAAAGATATACATATACACAGGTGTATATAGAATTTTAAATAAATTTGTACATCTTTTTTTTTTTGTTTCTCGGAATGTTTGAACAAAAAAAACCCCAAAAAATTGCAAGCCACGTAGTTAGTCGAGCATTTAAACGGTTTAGTTTTCTCACACAATATTCTGAATACAATTCAGTATTACAGCAAAAACAAACCTACATTTAGATTTTAAGACACAATTGTGTTTTGCCTTAAACTGTATAAGTTTTGTATTTTATAGTCGTATTTAGTTAACTTCTTTCTTATATTTTTTTATTTTGTTTTTTTTTTTTTTGGAAAAAGGGTGTGCGTTTTAAAATAACCTGCAATATATGCAAATACTCGCTGGCATATGTGTTGATTCTTGTTTTTCTCTAAACTTGTCTGGCATTTGCTTGAATATGTTTTGGGAGTTTATAAGTTGAACAGCGTACTTTAATAAACTTAAAGTTTTTTTTTATATTATTATTCAGTTTTTTTTTGTTAGTTTGTTCTTCCGTTTACATCTTTAAAAATTCAACAGATGTTATAAATACTTTGTGGGAGAAAATTAAAAAAAAAACTACAGCAATTTATTGTGGGTAAAGTAGCAACAAGTCAAATATAATTTTAAATAACCGTTCTTCTTCTATAAAGCCAATATATTTAAGTTCTGTAGTACATACATATGTATGTATGTTATTAAATGATGATAAGGAGTTTTGTGAAATAAAAAGTTAAATAAAACTAAAATAAATAAGTAGTCAACTCATAGCATATAGTTCTTTAAAAACTGTTGAATACTTTTTATTCTTCCAACTTTACCTTAAAATGTTGAATGTAATAAATAATAAATTCAGTGAAGTGCGACTTTGACCCGCGCACGAAGGGTTCCGTACGGACACGAGATATGTAATTCAATGCGAACTTTAGCCAATATAAACTATAGTTTTGGCATTTTTTTCGTTTTTGGGTTTTTTCGGTTTTAAGCGTTTTATTTAGTTTGGGGCTTTTTTGAATTTATTGGCGCTTTCTGAATTTTGGCACTTTTTTTTCACGGTTTGGCGAATTTTTCTTTGGTTTTTGAAGTTTTTTTAATTTTGGCGATTTTTTTAATTTTGGCGTTTTTTTTTATTTTGGCAATTTTTTTATTTTGGAGATTTTTTTAATTTTGGCGTTTTTTTTATAAAGGTGATTTTTTTTTTGGTTGTGGCGTTTTTCTTAGTTTTGGCACTTTTTTCGCTTTGAGGATTTTTTTCGGTTTTTGGCGTTTATTTTAAATTTTGGCAATTATTTTTGTTTTTGCGATTTTTTTAAATTTGGCGATTTTTTTTAATTTTGGCGATTTTTTTTATTTTGGCGATTTTTTTTCATATAAACAATTATTTTTCCCGTTTTGGCGTTTTTTTCGGTTTTTGCAGTTTTTTTATTTTGGCGATTTTTTTTCATTAAGACGATTTTTTCGAATTTGGCGATTTATTTTAGTGCTAGATTTTTTTTTTAATTTTGTCGATTTTTTTCGATTTGGCAATTTTTTTTTTAAATTTTTGGCGATTGTTTTCAGGTTTTGGCGATTTTTTTCGGTTTGGCGATTTTATAATTTTCGGATTTTTTAGTTTTACCGTTTTTGAAAATTTTTACAGTTTACCTCTTACGGTTTCCAATTTGTTAAAATTACATAGTCAAAATTGCATTAACTGATGGACCACCTTTAATTTAATTTTTTTAATATTTTAATGTTAATTGTTGTAGTGTATATAAAAATACACTAATTTGACAAATTTCAAGTGTCAATATACATATGTACATACAATTGTATGTATATTACATAGGATTTTAAAAGTTTTCGTCACTCATTTTGGAACACCCTTTAATTTTTAGCTTTTATATATTTGTTGTTGTAGCGACCAAAGTTCTGCATACACTGTCCAAATTTCAGGTCCGTAGCTCTTACGGTTCCTGAGAAAATACCGTGTGACGGACAGACGGACAGCGTAGCGAAAACAATAGGGTTCCTTTTTTCACCTTTGGTGTACGGAACCCTAAAAAGTGTTACATATTTTCTTGCAATATCACCTTTAATTTGCTTAATAGCAAAAGCGTCTTTGGGAGACCATATAAGTTTAAGCCGGACTGCGGATAGCCAATTTATGTCATCTGTTCTGGAGATCTGCAGTGAGCTTTGACAGGATATTCTAACTGGGGTATTGTGATAGAAAAACGGTCCCACTGCACATTGTGGTAAATCACAAATCTAGCTGGAAAAAATTATAAAAAATGTCTGGCAACATTCCTTCTGATAGTTTAATGAGCTTATCAATAAAATAGGTAATTGTAATTCATAGTTTGTTTATGTTTGTTTTTAGCTCTGATTAGGAAAAATGAGTTTTAAAGGCAGTTCTTATCAAAAAGTGCTTTTAAATTTCAAAGAGAAGCGAATTTTTTGTGTGACTTTGGTTTATGATTAAAAAGGCTAATGGTGATTTTATTGTCATATTTTTATTTATAATTATAATGCTCTATTTTAAGGAAGTAAATTACAATTTTCGTTTAATTATTTTCATTGTTAGCATTAAATAAATTTTTTTTGTGAGAGGCTCAGAAATTGCAAAAAATTAAATATTTCCTTTTTTCAAGTAGAGTTAAAGTAGTTTATTCCGAATAGTTCCGGTGTAAAACTATATTTTTGTTAATCTTTCAAGTGTTCAGTTTAAGGTAAATGAAAAAATTCTTGCGCATTTTTGCGACCGCCATAAATTTTTTTTCACTTTTCAAGTATGACCACTCACTCCACTCGCGAAAGGAAATTTTCGAATAATGGGTAAAAACTCCCAAAATACATCGCAAAAATGCCTTATTGACATTAGTAATGGTTAGATATGGTCTTAAAAAAAAAATTATTAAGAATAATTTTACATAAATCTTAAGAAATCTAATATGCAGAAGTAAAGGAATCTTACACTTAAGCATTAAAATCTCATCTACATTTTTTTTTGGTCTAATTTATCAGAATCAGTTATTAGAAACCTTGTTATTAAACAAAAAAGTTTAATTTGCTTGTAAAATATAATCAAAATCTCTTTGTCTTTTGCACTTTATATATTAAATTTAATTATTCATTGTTCTAAGATGTAGGAAATAAAATCCACTTGTAAGTTGCTGTTAAACAACATGTTTAAAAATAATTAACACAATTTTATTAATAGTTCTTCTATTGTGCTACAATGTTTTTAGTTAAAATACTTGTTACTTAGTGTGTATATAAGAAATTCTAATCAAAAACTACCTTCCTTTATTGCAGCTAACCACGTATGCAACACATCAGCAAATTTTCTACTAAAATCCAATTAAAATTTTAAATTTGCAAAGTTTTACTTAAAACAAAGAATAACTACAACAACAATGGAGATCTACTAAGTATTCTAAACAATGCAATACTGCAAACAAAACATAATTAAAACATATGATAAAATATATCGACAACATTATTATTACTAAAGCCACTGGCACTTAAAGTTGTTCTTAATCAAAATAATGATGATTAACAATATTTGTGAAAACAATACATCTACTAAAGCAAGGACGGTCTTTGAAACAACAATTGATAAAGCAGCAGTAGAAGCAATAGCAGCTGGCAGGCAGAATTTCAACGAGAAGGGAACAAGTGATGTTACAAGTGCAAACAACAACAACAATAGCAGCAGCAACTTTTGTAGGGGTGGTGTGCTGCAAACAACATATGGACATGGCATATGGTACAGTGAAATTATTGATGAGCCACATAATGCTGGCAACAATGCAATTGAGCATAAACAACAATATAGCCATAATAACATTGTCAACAAGAGCAACAACTATAAGGAAAATGTTATCAGTAAAAATCTATGGATGTCAACTAATGCTAGTGCACTTACCCAGCAACAAGAACAACCCGCTCATACGAATAATGAAAGTGATATCATTATAGTGGATATAGAAAATGAGGACGATGACAGCAACAACAACAATAATGAGATTGAACAGCAAAGACAGCCGCACTATCATCGACAGCAAATCTCATATTGTGTACCTTCAAAGTTTTTCATAAATGCAAATATGAGAATGCCACAAAAACACTCAACGAACGGCAACAATGAACACGGTGTAGCAAAAAACACTATCACTGGCAGTGCCAACACAAATCCACATCATATGGCAAATGATGGCCCCATTAACACCTTCGACTTTGTCGCTATTAATAATGCCAACGAAGCAAAGGAAGAAGACGATGAAGATGATTCGCTGGCTTCAATGGAAACTCTCTCAGATAATGTATCGATATGGATTGATGGCGAGAAGCATTGGGTGGCTGGTGTTGATGCCAATACAACCTGTTCAGAGCTAATTTGGGCACTGCTCAATTATCAAAATGTACAAGAACAAGCGCTAAAGCAACACCCACATGCATTAACAACAATGCCAACAACAAATGAGCAAAATACTGCTGCAATTGCTGCAACTGTGATTAACAAAACAAATTGCAATCAATATGAAAAACAACAGCTGCTAATGCAACAACAGCAACAACTGCAATACCAACAACATTTACTACCAAATGCATATGATAATCCTGTAATAGAGCTTAATCTAAGAATGAGTAGAAACGAAGACAACCACAAAACGTGCACAGGCAATAAACCAAATATTCAAAATACAGCTAATACCAACAACACAACATACAGCACACACAATGGCACCGCCACTATTACCACTTCTATTAATCAATCAATGCCAATAAATACCAAAGAAAATTACAAAATAATCCAAAACTCAACTTTAGATACGCCAGCAACAAAAACCCCAACAGCATCATCATTATCACCAGCCACACCGATTATATCATCGTTAGCAAGTGTTTCTGAAATGATATCATCACCAGCACCCGCACCCGCACAACCGCCACCATTAAAACTTTTACCTCTAACATTGCCACCTGGCATAGCAACTGTTTCACAACTTGCCACCGAGTATGTCATTGTTAAACAGTATCATCACTGTGAGGAATATCTTGATGGCAGCACAAAAGTATTTGATGTTTTACCTCCACGTAATGGATCGAATAAAAAAGAGGTATGTATGTATGTCTGATTAAGTGTCTACTAAATAATGTGTCTGTGTGTCGTAAACTTTATTTAAGTTGTTCAGTTATTTATAGCCACTAAATACTTTTTATAAAGTGGTGGATTATATTAAACGTTTATGCTGGTTATTTGCAGCATTTAAACATTTTTTAAAATTGAAATTTTTTTTAAAGTTTATAGATTTTTTCAGGTCATTCGTTATTGGTCCATATATTCCATAAGCTATCTCTAATTCTTTAGAATTGTAACTTAACGTTACAATTGTTCCAACTCAATAAGGTACTGGGTTCAACAAACCCTGTATTTAACAGTCATTTAAATAACAACAGCACGCATTTTTTCTGATATGCATTAGTGTTGCTTTGTGTTAGTTGTTGTAGGAAAGTTCAAGTGATGAAGGCATAGTCACTGGTTACTGAACTGTACTGACTTCAGCAGATACTTCGTTGTGTAGCAGAATCATCGGGGAAGTAAAATAACCGATAAAATGGCTATCAACCACATCTATAAACAAAATTTAATACGAATCATTTAACACCAGAGGCGCTGCATAAAATTTAGAGTAATCTATGAAATATTTATTTTAATCGATAGAACGATCTATATAATTCAATTAAATTGTTTATCTAATTTTTCGACCTTTTTATATGTTCAATGAAACTATTTTTTTAAGCTTTAGGTCAGTAAATTTCATAAATTTCTTTATATTTTTATTTTTATATCGATATTTCGTTATTTCTTCAGGATTATTCTTGTTTTTATATTTTGATAATTAGTTTTCGTCTTTTTAGGGTTCCGTACACCAAAGGTGAAAAAAGGAACCCTATTGTTTTCGCTACGCTGTCCGTCTGTCCGTCTGTCCGTCACACGGTATTTTCTCAGGAACCGTAAGAGCTACAGTGTAGCTGGACAGTGTATGCAGAACTTTGGTCGCTACAACAACAAATATATAAATGCTAAAAATTAAAGGGTGTTCCAAAATGAGTGACGAAAGCTTTTAAAATCCTATGTAATATACATACAATTGTATGTACATATGTATATTGACACTTGAAATTTGTAAAATTAGTGTATTTTTATATAGACTACAACAATAAACATTAATATATTAAAAAATTTAAATTAAAGGGTGGTCCATCAGTTAATGCAATTTTGACTATGTAATTTTGAAAATTTGATATAGCAAATATCTTGGAGACCGTAAGAGGTAAACTCTTCAAATTTTAAAAAACGGTAAAACTAAAAAATCCGAAAATTATAAAATCGGCAAACCGAAAAAAATCGCCAAAACCTGAAAAAATCGCCAAAAATTTAAAAAAAATCGACAAAATTAAAAAAAAATCTAGCACTAAAATAAATCGCCAAATTCGAAAAAATCGTTTAAATGAAAAAAAATCGCCAATATGAAAAAACGCCAAAAACCGAAAAAATTGCCAAAACGCGAAAAATGCGCCAAAACCAAAATAATTGTTTATGTGAAAAAAAATCGTCAAAATGAAAAAAAAATCGCCAAAATTAAAAAAATCGCCAAATTAAAAAATAAATCGCCAAAACGATAAAAATTACCAAAATTTCAAATAAACGCCAAAAACCGAAAAAAGTCCTCAAAACGAAAAAAAAGTGCCAAAACTAAAAAAAATCGCCAAAAACCGAAAAAAAATCCTCAAAACGAAAACAAAGTGCCAAAACTAAAAAAAATCTCCAAGATTAAAAAAAAATCGCCAAAATAAAAAAAACGCCAAAATAATAAAAATTTCCAAAATTAAAAAACTTCAAAAACCAAAAAAAATCGCCAAAACGTGAAAAAAAGTGCCAAAACTCAGAAAGCGCCAATAAATTCAAAAAACCCCCAAACTAAAAAAACGCTTAAAACCGAAAAATCTCAAAAACGAAAAAAATGCCAAAACTATAGTTTATATTGTTCGTATTGAATTACATATCTCGTGCCCGTACGGAACCCTTCGTGCGCGGGTCAAAGTCGCACTTCACTGATTTTATTTTCTTTTCAATCCAAAAAAAAAAAAGTCGAAAACTAATTATCAAAATATAAAAACAAGAATAATCCTGAAGAAGTTAACCAAAGGTTAACGAAATATCGATATAAAAATAAAAATATAAAGAAATTTATGAAATTTACTGACCTAAAATTGAAATAAACTGTTCAGCGAAATCGCCTCTCAATTAAGCCATTGTTTCGCGTGCTGTGTGGCATGTAGTAACGTCTTGCTGAAACGACATCCCAGCAAAGTGTAGTTCTTCGATTTTATAGGGGAAAAATATAGCAACAACACTGGCGAATACAGCTGCGATATCTTCCTCCGTACGCACTGTACGTATGAAAGTCCTGCACAAAACCATTTATTGGCAAGACATTTGTTTCAGTTGTTTGTCTTGCCAATAGTGTTGTTTAGCGTTTGTTTTAAATTATTTCGCTGTAGTAAAGCATTCGAAAAATCTCTCATGTCCTGAAAGGTTTTATAAATGGTCTTGTGCAGGATGCTAGTACGTATGCGTTTTTGTGATTTAATGTCCAAATTTTTTGCAAAATTTAGTAACAAATTTCTGAATAACCGCTTCAGAAGGTCGCACAAACTGATCATAAAATGCAAGAAATAAACGATGAACTTTCTCAACCAAGCATGACCTTTGATAATAAAATTCAATAATCTACAATCGTTTTATAGTTTGTTAGTCGGTTCATCCTTATAGACCAAACTGAACATGTTTAATAGCAACATATTACACGAAAACAGCTAAACTGTCAAAAACAGTGTTGCCAAAAAGAAAGTTGCCAAAAAATCATCCTTCACATACATTCACTTATATAAACGTACATGCAATACAACAACTTAAACTAGCCTTTCCAAATATCCCACTTTCTACCGATAGAGCTTTAGAATCTCGCTTTTTAGAATTTTGAAATTTTCAATATCTATTCGGTTCTATTTATTAAAAAATTATTATTAAATATACTAAGAAGGCGACATAATTTTCGCCCCATTATTGACTCCTTTTTGTAATACAGTTCTCGTTATTGGCGTTACTATTTAAAAAAAAAATAAAAATTATTACTGTTTTGGCTTCCAAAATGTCTTCAAATAAATGTTGCTGCTTTGTGGAAAGCGTCATGCCTTCTCAATATTAATTTTAATTTCGCACTATCAATTAGTATTTTCTCAATATTAATTTGGATTTCTCAATGAAATTCTCATTATTAATTTGTATTCTCTCAATATCAATTTGAATTTATCGATATCAATTGGAACTCTCTCCAGATCCATTTGCAACGCCCACTTGTTTTATTCCGACTTTTTCTTTTTGAACAGCTTATAAAACAGTGGAGTAAATCTTATAAAATTTCAGATGTTTTGCCGTATTAATTCCGAAGATATTTCAAAATAAATATTTGCTATATATGGGAGGTGTCACGCCCAATTTTCCACTTTTTAAAACTATTTCTTAAAATTACTATGATTATTAAAAAATTTAGCCAAATCGGTCCAGCCGTTCTAGAAAAATTTAAAAAGTCAGTAAAAATCTAAGCTAAATCATGACAATCATTGAAAAAACAATTAATTAAATCGGTGCACCCATTCTAAATTAATGCGATTACCAACGAACTGCATTTGATTTTTATTTATATATGCAATGCAGATAAATATTTGTGTTTATTTAAAAACGTTTCCTTTCAGTTGAAATTGTGTTTGCATATTACCCGCTTTTCAAATGATATTTCGGGCCAGTCCTACGATGTCGACAAAGTTCGATTTGTCTCACACTTACATATATTGAAAACAAAAACTTATTTTAAAATTTCGTTTTTGTTACAAATGTAAGTTTGCGACAAGTCGAACGTTGTTGAATTCGTGGAACAGGCCCTTATTTTTAAATCCCGCCTTTTGGTGATATTTTCTTCAAAATCATTCTTCTGGTCGATCATGTCCCGCTCTTTGCAAAAACCATCTGGTCAGGTTAAATAAAACCCGCAATGAATGTACAGAAAACAAAACAGAATAAGTCCGAACAACAACAACAATAAAACAGCAACAATAACAACAACAACAACAATAATAACAACAACAACAACAACAATAATAACAACAACGACGACGACGACAATAATAATAACAACAACAACAAAACCAGCAGCAACAACAACAACAACAATAATTATAATAAAAATTAACAATAATAATAGCAACAACAGTAACACTCACGCATAAACATGTTTGTTAGTGATCAAACAAACTTACAGTAGCTAGCAATTCTCATTTAGTACATGTTTTGTTTAATATAAAAGATCAAGGTTTTGTAACAAATAATGGAATCGAATTGGAGTTAGATACTTTTCCCATTGGAGTTGCTTGTACTTTAGTAAAATCAAACCGTGAGTTTACGAATCAGCTGACAAAATCTGTAATATAAACAAAACATATTGCTGATTATTTGATATGTAGCGTAACATATGTGAGGTAGAAATCTACAGAAAGTAGAACTTTACGTGGCAAATGTCAACTTCTATCTTACATACATACACACACACATTCATATAAAGCAAAAATAAATACAATAACAGCCGACATGTTTAAAACGATACGAATCGACTAATTCAACTCAGGGATGCTAAATGAGAAAACTAATTTCGTACCAAATAGCTATTAAAATTGTACTTTTTCGATGCCAATAGTACTAAACTCGGGTTTTTTTAACTTTTTTAAATTATATTTTTAGAATATATGTAATGTGCAGTAAATACACATCGTTGATCTGTAGTAAAGAGACCAAAACTCAAATAATTGCTATTTTACATTAGAAGGTAAAAGTTCAATAGAAACTGTAATAAACTTTTTTTATATTTTTGTACAATATTGCAAATTTTTGTGGCGAGGTGTATTTTTGTGAAATGTATTGGAATCACTGAAAAACCAGTTTAAGGCCTTTGCTGATAACTGCTGAAAGCTTAGGAAATATTAGCTCATCAAATTAATTTTTCAAAGCTCAAAAATATCATAATTTTCATATTCTTTGGGTAATATTTTTAATATGAAAGGACTTAATTTTGTAAATTTATTTAGCTTCACAAAAGTCTGTGTAGAACTGTATAACATTTCTTTTAAAATCTGTAAATATACAACTTTCAATTTTATTTATATATAAGGTTTGTCAATTCAAAGTAAATTTTAGTTGTTTACATACATATCAATGAACTGTATGAGTTGATTCACTTTCGCTGTCCACTCACTTTTACAATGCTTTTGTATTAATCAAGCAATATCAATATGTACTAATGATATTGCTTGCACTCACTGTTGCCAGAAATGCAGATTTATCTGGATTTTGCAGATTTTTACCCTCCAAAAAGACGAAATCCAGATTTGAAGATTTTTGGCCTAAAAACGTAGATTTTTCTTTCAACAACAATTATAGTGAATTTTTTAAATTTTTCCTATTACTGGTACTACTTTTTGTTTCTATTATGTGTGAACATTTCATAATTTAGAGAGTTACAATTTTTTAACTTAGAAGACATCATTAAAGAAAAAGAAGAAGTTACTTTGGCAAGCTTCTGGAATAGAATATCTGATAAAAAACAATATTCAGATTACGATTTTGCATCGCTAAGTTTATTCAAAATGTAATGTCTACCACATTCATTTGCAAATGTGGAAAGAATTTTCAATAAAGTGAACTTGAATAAAACAAAACTTCAAAGTCCTTTGGATATTTAGGCAACAAATTAAATGAATTTTTGTATAATTTTGTATACATCCGATTTCTTGTCTCATTAATTTTATATTTTTTGCACATAACTATAAATAATTTTTATTTCTTTTTTGGTTATATGCATTTCGTTTCTCCTAAAGAAAGTCAGTTTTGCCACAAGCAAAGTTTACTTTGCAAAGGCTTGAGTTTGTAGGAGATAAGAAATGGATCTTATTCTATATTAGTTTTTCTTCAACAAACTCAAGGCTTTGCAAAGAAAACGTGTGGAAAAGCCGCTAAACTCATCAGCAGACTTCAACCAATTTGACATCTCATTGTAAAAAAGCTAATGAGAAAATAATAATGGATTCAAAATCGAAAATGTTAGCCTGTGAAGATTTTCGCTTGATTGAAAATTTGTTTGTTAACCATTTTGGAAATCGAAATAAATTTTATGTTTGTATGTACGTATTTCTTAACAACATATTGATAGTCGTTCTATAAACATATGCAAATTTTTACTTTATTTAAAAAATTTCTGGGTGAAGGCTGCTGATGTGTTTCTTAAGCAGAAACGAAATGCACTTTCTGCGAACATTAAAGTCTTATATTCATAAAAAAAATAAAATGTGATTAAAAGTTATTTTAAGAAATTTTTTCTAAATAAATTTAAATAAAATACATTTTAACCCGAGTTTAAATGTTATGAATATGGAATAAAATATAAAAAAGTTGTTTTAAAAATTGATTTGAAGATTTTTTGAAGATTTTAAAAATAAAATGCAGATTTTGAAGATTTTTTCTTGAAATTTTTTTAAATTTTGCAGATTTTAGCCTTAGAAATTCTGGCAACACTGCTTGCACTGTTACCACTCTAACAACTGACTGTCATTAACTCAATCTCTTTTTATGGTGCTGTTAGTAAAAATCAATAAAAATTCTTACTGTTGTTTTGTGTAGCAATCAAATAACTCACAAAAGCATGTTGACTAGATTAAGTCTTAAATTAATAAAACATGGTGTATTAATTAATAATTTTTCTGGAATTAAAACAATTTATAAAATAAAATGGCGCAAACTATTTTATTTTATAATACAACATAAAACTATATTTGTCCGAAGGGGTTTTGAGAAGTTTTCAAAACAATCATACTGATTCATTGTTTTAGTGAGTCATATGAATGAAAAGAGATTGCAAGCAGTGGCATGTAACAACAGTCTCATTGATAAGAATCATGAACTAACATCATTCATTACTTTAATGTTAAGTGCTAGCTCAATATTAATTTTAGAAAATGCAAAATTATGCCGTTTGATTCGTAGTCATGCAGATCACTGATACATATCTATGTATGTAGCATACCTAGCTCCATTTAATTTCATCACTTAAACGATTTATATGTTATTAATGTAGTAAGTTTTTTATTTCTTATAATTTTAAATTAATACAACAGAAAAAATAAATCATATTGAAAACGAAACATAGTTCTTTAAAATTAACCAAACAAGTGTAATGCATATCTAACGAAGTAGTCGCTCTCAACAATAAATCGCTTTTTATTTTTGGTATGAAAAAAAAACAAGAGATAGTTTCGCAAATTTTTCAAATAGTATAAAATGAGTCACGGGGGTACCAACATACTTTTAAGATTTGAATTGTGCCAAAAAAAAGTACAATTGTACCAACCTTATCATCCCTGATTCTGCCGTTATTGTTTAGTAAAGTTTTCAGGAGAAGTTTTGTTTTATATAATTGTCGCTTACGATAAAATTGTACAGCCTTTATTTTAAAAGTTATCAACAATTTTAAAATTTTTACCATTCTAAATTATGTGTAGAGCCAAAAATTTTAGTTTCGATAAAATAAGTTAAATTTTTACTACTTACTATCTCTTACGATTAAATCGAAAATAATGATAGATGTTTTCATACACAAACCAATTTTTATCTTAGCAAAACTACATTAAAAAATTGCTTGTAGTTTCTATGTATTGTCCAAGGCACATCAATAAGGTAATCCTAGTTCTACAACAAATATTTTTAAAATTTAACAATTCCCATTAAAACACTAACAAATATTTTTTTGATAAACTAAATAGTAATTTAGGGTATCACATTAATTCGTCTCATAAAGGTTATGATGGCTTTCTCTTGATCTTAAATATATTTTTGACAAAATTTTTAAAAAAATTTCCATAAAATTTGGAATGTCCTTTATTTAAGAAGGTTGTCAAAATATTTCAAATTGAAGGAAAGTTCATACCATTTTTGTTATAAATTTTATAAACACTGAAAAAAGTGTTCACCAGTTAATGTTTTTTAATTTAGAATTAATTTGATTCAATTACATTTTTAATTGTATTAATTAATTTCAGTGGAAAAACTTAATTAAAATTATAAAGTTGTTTAAGGTGAAAATTTAATTAATTTTTCAATTGATTTTACAAATATTTTAATTGATATTACAAAATTATTCGTATTCGTTTTTTGTGTGAAGTGTCAAAGGCTTGAACCTAGTTGTCACTTTATTTAAATATAAAAGTAAGCTGGGCTAATATTTTTTGCATTCCTTCATTTGTTTTTTTTTAAATTTTTTAAGTACACAAAAAAAACAATCGGCCTGTCCCACGATGTCACCAGAAATCGTTCGCAATACAAGTTGTCTATCGAACGATTTCTGGTGACATCGTGGGACAGGCCGAATATATTTTATTTCTATATATATGATTTATTTGAACGGGCTAAAGTTCGTATCGCTTTTTTAAGCCAAATTACATGTGATAATTATTATTGAACAAATAACATCAAAGTTTGTTGTAAATATTCTGGCAACACATAGTTGAACGGAACCGCCAGCTGTTTTCCAAGGTCACTTTAGCCCGTTCAAATAAATCATAAATAAAGAAACAAACTAAGTTCGAAAAATAATAATTAAAAAATAATTTATTTGTTAGCAAATTATTTTTCAGAATTTTTTCTGCTTCATTGTTAAACAATATTGAACATCTTTGTTTTCCAGAATGTCATATAATTTATTTTCACGTTAAAGAAAATTTGCACGAAAAAATAGGAAACCTGTTAAGCATTAAAAGTTCCTTCGCTTTTGCATGGGAGGGTGTAGCAAACTTTCAAGTACGCGAAGGAAACACTATATATTTATATATGTATATAATCATATAACTTATGTGTGCTACTTAATAGTATTTTTCACATATAAAGCAAGAAAGTATTGCACAATTTGTTGAAAAAAAATAATAAAAAGTTTTTCCCGCTTTGCAATTTCGTTCATACAAGAGAAAACAAAAAAGTTTTAAAAGTTTTTTCTTTTTTTTTTGTTTTACTTCAACTTGTATTCTTGCATTGTTAAACATTTCATTATCCTTGTTCGCTGCTTACGTATGCAAGCATAAATTTAACCACAATATTTGTGCGAGTATGTATGTGCTTACAGACATGAACTCACAAAATTGCATATGAGGATGTGAAATGTTGCTTTTTTTTTGGTGGAAAGGAAATTGTATGCAAACTTTTGTAAATGCGAGTACATGTGCATGTTTTGATAATTTGAGGATACAAGTACTTAAGTGGCAGCAGACAGGTCACGCAAACTATTTAAATCAGAACTGTTTTGCAAAAGAGTGCTGTTAAAACATTTCATGGTTTTGTAGTTTTTTTTATTTATTTTTTGCTACAACGGGCATTTATAAATGAGTGCACTTTTTTTTGGGAGTTTTAAGTTTGCTGCATTAATGAGATCTGGAATGAGATGGATTTCTTATCAATTACTTTTGACAGTTCTGTTTTGAGTTAAACTTATGATATGGCGGAAGCATCAGTTTCACATGTGTAATAAAAAATATATCAAATAGTTTATTGTAAGTTGGATTGAGCAGATGGAAGAGAGAATTTAAAAGGGCTTTTATTTACCTGTCAATAGATATAAAATCCAATAAAACTTGTTATACTAAAATAAACAAAGCTTTTCATTACATTACGTTACAGGGAAGAACTCTTGTCAATAAGATCTTATACCACTTGCTCTATTCTAAGTGTGGAGTGCAAAAATGTGCTATCTAGATTAGAGGATTATAAAAACCTTGCCCTTAGCTGGGCTCCCAGCGTACAGCAACTTCCCAGGTAGCGAATAGGCTAGAGCTGACTAGATCTCGCTAGACCTGGCTTTATGTGAACTCTTTCAATGCCCAATCAGTAGCCATACAATTTGGTACTATTAGAAACTGTGTATCTTCAATCATTTTAGTAGTTGTGGAATGGGTGTACTAGGACAATTAAAATTTGCGAAATTTGGGTGAAATTTTTATAACTTTTGCACTGAATTTTTTGAAATTTTGAAGTTTGGACAATTAAAATGTGAAATTTGAGAATTGTGTTTTTTTGCATTAAGTTTGTGTGTATGTGGTTTTGTGTGTTTGTGTGTGTGTTTGTATGCATGTGTATGTGTGACCATGGGAACTTGTGTGTAATATTTTGCAGAAATAAATTATAAAATTATTGTAGTTGTGTTATTTTCTAATGCCGACGGGGAAAACGTGAAAATTATTATTTTTTTATGCCGACGCACAGTGGGCGGAGTGGTAGAGAAAGTAGCGATTAATTCATAGAAGTCGTAATTTTAAAGTGTTGTTTTTTTATTGATGAATATTAATAAATACATAAAAAACCAGCATTTAAATTGTTTTTTTAAATTTTAATCTTTTACGGGCTTTTTGTATTTTGGAGAAAATACTACTTTTACTTATAGATGTCCTAACAAAAACTATAATCACTTGGAGAATCAAAATTTTCTCTTTTAGTCAATGCGCCCCAAAACAACTTAACTTATTGAAATTTGAACACACACTAAAATAGAGTAAACTACCAAGAACTTTTATTTTTGCAGTTAGTGATGTAGAACTTTATCTATTTTCATATAATAAATAAAGTTCATCTTTTGAATTAATCACCACTGGTGAAGGCTTTCACCCCACAGTGGGACGGGAGAAACGTGAAAATTAATTAGTTAGGGTTTTTTGGGAATTGTTACAATTTAAGTTTCAGATTTATTAATGCACTAATAATCCCCAAATATTATTTAACTTATTCAGTAAAATATTTGTTGTTTATACGTTGAAAATTAATTGTTTGTAATGCCTACGGGAAAAGTGTGAAAATGATTTTTTTAGAGTATGTGGGTGTTGTTGGCTGAAGTAGATAAATAGCATGTTGACTTCAAAACCGAAGGTACTGGGTTCGATCTCTCTAGCCAGCAGTCATTAAAATAGCGTCCTTTTTCGTTATCTAGCAGAATCATCGGCGAAGTAAAATAACCGACAAAATGGCTGCTAACCACAGCTTAAAAACATTTAATAAGCCTCATTTAACAGGAGAGGCGCTGCAATACTGCATTGTGCGAAAAGCAGAGTTGTAAACGAATAAAGCTTTTCTCTGGCTCTTCCTTCACCGCCTTTTCCTAAAGAAAGTAACACCTAGTAACAGTAGTAGGCAGTCATTGCCTAAAAGTTACTTAGCGCTTAAAAAAATTTAATGCTGCCAGTGGAAACGTGAAAACTAATCGTTTCTACAGCTGACGGTAAATTTGTGGGTTGATGTCTTTGAGAATATGTGGGTGTGTGTCTGTAGGAATTGGAGTCTCTTGGTGATTTAGGGTGGCTGAGGGCGTTGTTAAGATAGATCGATTTTGTGCGGGTATGTATGTGTGTCTGTGTATGTCTGTGAGAGTTTAAGGCTGATCGTGATTTGTGAGGGGCGAGGTGTTCTTGAAATATATCGATTGTATGTGTGGCTGCAGAAATTTAAGGCTGATTGTAATTTGTTGGGGATGGGGTGTTGTTGAAATAAAGAATTTTGGTATGTGTGTATGTGATTTTTTCACGCTTTATGTACGTAGAAATAAATTGTTTTCCACATCGACATTTGGTGATATAAAATATAATAATATATCTGAACTTCACTGTAATCCTTGTATATTTTTTATACTGCAGGATGAGATTTCTTTATATTTTGTCAAGCTTATATTTGCATATTTAATGTTAAAGTCTGTCTATGAGAAATTTGCTTATATTTTGCATTTTTTTATTTAAGTACATCCATCAGCCTTCTATGACTGAAGTTTTTTTTCAAGCGCCAGCTGCTTGGTGGACGGGGTTTGTATATTTTTATTAAGTAGATATATGTATAAGCATAAGTATCATTATTGCTTGTAATATTCAACTGACAAAAATATCAATCTCAGCTTAAAAATGGGAAAAATAAAATTAACTAAAAAAGCATAGAAGCATAAACATAAAAGTAAACCTCTTTGGGTTTCCTTCATGCTTTGATTGATGTACATGTGTATGAAACAAAAAATTATTAATAAAATCAAATTAACTTAACACAATCAGTGCTACACTATAGAGAACATAATCTCACAAAAGAAAAACAAAAAAAAAGCTTCATAATAAAGAAATGAATTTAACCAAGTCACGCAATATTCATGTTTGTAAAAAAAAATTGTTTCTTCTTACAAGTGTTTCGGAAAGAAAACAACAACTCACATTATGTTAAAAATTTTTGCCCACTCTTATTTTTATTATTAATTTTCTTACTTTTTGTTATTATTTGCTTATCTCTTTTTATTTTTTATTTCCTTCACTCCATTTCATTTGTATAAATATAGTGCGAATTGTTGCTGCGCCATTTGGGACCCGCACCAGCCGTGTACATCAATAACACAACGCCACAGTTATCATCATTAATCTCTACCGACAAGGATAGTGGCATGGGTAGTCCGGTGGGTAGTGCACGCAGCGCCAAATTTCGTCGCCGCAAACATAAATCATCACAATGGTTGGCACAGGCCAATACACTGCATCCGAAATTATCGCGCTGTACGGCCAACGAGCGTTTGATGAAAATTATTTTGGCCCAGGATGAGACAATACAACAACAATTGTCCTTGTTGCGGTAGGTTTTTTTTAAAATTAAATTACAACAATAAAAAAATACAATGCATTTACACAGTGAATGCATACAAAAGACAAAAATTTTTATGTGTTTGCGTAAATGTGAATAAATTTACTTTGTAACTTTTTTTATAAAATGAAACATAAATTCATTTTAAAAGACGCCATACATGAAATTCTTGCAACACACACTTACATACAAAGATAAAGTGCACAATTTCAAGGATATGATGTTTTTCTTTTATATTTTAATTGTATTGTGTCATTTGTAATAGGGATGGGCATGTGATTTTATTTGAGTCAAGTGGAATTGTGATTGATTTTTTACTAAAGAAACAGTGGCACTATAAAAGTATCACTTTGCCGCATGTTAAGAAAAAACTGGTAGATTTAGGGAATTGGGAATTTTTCAGCTGAAAACTGACCTGTAAACATAAACGGCCCTATGTATAAGCAAAAATTGGTATGAAGTTAGCATAAGTGGCAAAATTGAACATGATTTTAAATAGTTTTGCCATGAAACTTCACATTAAAAATCATGCTAGGACTTAGAGGTGGATTAAGATTAGGTAATACGACCATTTTTAATGTCAAATTGTATGAAGGTACTCGTTAACACCTAATTCAATTTCGTCACTTTTGCTAACTTAATGCCAATTTTTGCTTATACATAGGGCCGTAAGTGTTAATACACTTTAACCCCTAAACTATAGATATGGTTATATGGGTATAGATATGGCTCAAAAATCAGCACGGCACAGTGGATCTATTCAGCCATATATATGTAAACTAAGCAGTTGGTTAACAAGGCAATTAAGGTTTCTACAGCCTCAACAGCGAATGCTATTCACTAAATAGAGAAGGTGAGAAATGTTTTTCTACTGCTTCCAACTTTCATAGGTAACTGAAATATAAGTCACTATGAGAAGGATATAACCTTATATTTGCTTTTTAGCAGAATTTTGGTTGGTTCCAAAGAGTGTCGATGTTCACACCTCTGAAAGTAAAGGTACCTTATATAGATCGAGGCCTTTTTTCAGCTTTTATCGTAAGCGGCATGTTATCGAAAATATACTTTTTAATTTAATTTAAAATTTTTTGTGTCTACCCATAGTTCAGAATTTCCAAAATGCCAAAATTGTTGATAACGTTTAAAATACAGGCTGTGTAATTTTATCGTAAGCAACAATTTACGTACAAAACCAAATTTGAATATTTTAAAAAAACCTTCTTCTGAAAAATTAAATTAAACTCTCGATATGTTCCTGTCAATCCTATAAGGAGCATAGAGCCTCAATTAATATATT
The DNA here is from genome assembly GCA_905220375.1 of Tachina fera. NCBI lineage: Eukaryota > Metazoa > Arthropoda > Insecta > Diptera > Tachinidae > Tachina > Tachina fera. Next base: position 45,563,490 of record LR999964.1, on the reverse strand, counting down.
CCAACGTAATTTATCCTGAGAGAGGGATTTCATTTCGTCTCAACTTTGGTTCATAGCTTCAATGTCGATTTGTCGCCTCCAAGTAAGAGCAGGGCGACCTGTCCTTAGAATGCCTAGTGGGTTCCAGTCAATGGCATTTCTCGTAATGACGTTTTGAGAACTTCGTAGAATATGGCCGATCCATTTCCAATTGCGTTTCTTTACGTCCTTTTTAATTGGTATTTGTTTTGTTATGACTACAATTTCTTGAGTTTTATTCGTTGAGAAAGCATTTGTGATTTCAATCAACTAAAGGTTTGCTTGGCTTTAATGATGCGATTCTAAATATCTTCTTTATACATAAAGGAACTTTGAGTTGTCCAAACTGTCCATAATTATGTTACCTGCAAAGTTTATATAATGCTTTGGTAGTCTTATTCATGCTAAGCTGAAAAGTAGTTTACTAAACGACAGCTTTTGAGAGTTCAAGTTTAATCTGTGGAATGTTCCTTTCACATTAATATCATAGATTTTAATGGAGATCACAGTGAATTTATATCATAGTGCATCCTCTATTCGTTTATATTTGTATCAATGAATTAACGGATCAGTAAAATATCTAAAGAAATGGCTAATAGCTACATAGCTTAAAAGTAATGCACCTACTTAACACCAGAGGCGCTGCAGTAATGCTATAAAAATTAATGAAACGCACAGAAGCAGAGTTTTACAACGAGTTGAGCTTAAAAGCTTAATATTTCAATATATACCTTGTCTTCTCTACAGCTGTCCAAAAGAAGGTAACACACATACCAACATATGTATGTGTGCATGTTGGTTGGCATATTAATTGCCTGACTGTTACTTCTCTTAAGAAAATTTAATCACTTCTCATACTATTTCCTCGAGTATGAAGGCATCCTCTAGCATCTGAAGTCATCATTTAAATTAAAAGTGCAGCACGAACCAAAACTCCAAAGATAGTAAAATGGATGTGTAGTGCAATTAAAATATGTTCAATACTGTTATATGGATGGATGGTACGGTAGAACGCTATAAGCCACAGAATTCAAAGATCAGGATGTATTCAAATTTCCGCCTGCTTATGTGCTTGTCTTTCGGAAATTCTGAATGCAGTGATAAATATTATTCCTAGAACTCTATAAGTAAAAACCATATCATCTCTATGTCATTGCTGTAATTATTGACGGCATTTGGCTGGTGGAGTTCAAGAACCTATGGACATGCAAACATTTTAAATCGGCTTTCTGGGAACCTGAGAAATGCTTCAAATTGCACAGTGCCCCAAATAGACTTTGATGAAAACTGTAAAGTCCTTGGTTTGTTCAGGAAGCAGTTGAGAAGGGGTGAAATTGTAAATGACTTTGAAGCCATAGTCTGGACTTTGGGATCAAATATGATCTTGATATGATATATCAAAACTGCTCAGAAGAAATAGTAACCAAAAAAGTAGAAAATATCTTGCGGTTGGTCACGGTATTGTTCCATTCGTTGCATGCTAATCGAAATATCTGAGGTATCACTGATTGATTTAGATGATCTTATATGATGCTTCAATGCTGTGGAATGGATCTAGTACGAGTTTTTTGCTGGGTATAATATTAAATTCAGGCCTTTTTATCGGTTTAGACTCGAACGAGTAGAGTCTCATATATCCAAATAGAATATTATGATTAGACTTTACTACTTATAGATAACAAGCAGCCATATAAACCAACTGACAAATATAGACATTGTTCTATCTTCCTTATGATGCAATTGTATTTCAGAATAAAGTAGTGAGCATAAGTTAATCGGTCTATAATAATGAATGAAAGAAACTTGAGCAGCAAAATCAGCACTTCTTGTGCTAACGCAACACCTTCTCCATATTAGTCCATCAATATATTGTTCACTTCTACAGGTTATTTAGTCTGACCAGCACAAAGGCCTTAACTTTACGCGCAATTTAAAATAAATACGATGTTCAAAATGCAGAAGATAAGTGAAAAAGGCGGAGTACTTGCAGGTTTGCATAGAAAATCTGCTAAACGCTCGGAACAAAAGCGGAAGAGCATCTCGTAGCTGGTTGTGGTATAGCCAGATTACTGGGGCAGACATTCTAGTAGGGTGAATGCTTCCAACAATACACTCTGCCGCAGCTGGCAAATGCAAAGGTCCTGCAAGGGTATCTTTATGAGGTAACTGTCATAAAAATACTGCGGATTCGCACTTGGGTAATCTAACTTTTTAGGCACAACCATAAAACTTTTATGTTATTAGCCAATCTCTTGAACAACAAGAGAATGTATGTGCTTTTATTTATTAATATAAAGTATAGCACAATAGTATAGGGAGAAGATCTGGTTCAAAGACTGGCACTGCGTTAACTGATGAATCTTTTGTGCCACACAGATCTCTAAGCTAAATCAATCTCTGTATGAATATCCTTATGAAAGTCAGCACTCATATGGGAAAAGCTTACCCAATATCATCTGAACACAGAAACCCAGAATGAAAATCACGCCTTCTAATGTTATATAAGAATGTGTGTCATTCCATCGTCATTTTCTAATCATAAACGACACAAGGGTGAACGAACCTGGTTACTTTTCCACAGAGAATAGTTCAGTCCAAAGTGACCAGAAAGAAACCCATTAACAAGCCGTAAATTATACCTGTTGAGGTCTAGGATGCCATTATATAAAAATTGCTGCATTAATGCTTTGACCTGCCTTAGAGCAGAAGAAGTCAAGTACATTTCATTTCACACTAGCAGTCGAATTGTCAACTACTTTGATCAGGGATGTTACAGTCGCCAGACTTACGTCACAAAACAGCTCTGGGCCCTTAAACGGAACAGTAGAGGCCCTTCTAAGGACAGTTGATTGGTGAGGTGTTTGCTGCGTGTTATCACGGAAAAGCTTTCACAATAGCTGTGGCTGCCACCAAAATAGCTGGAAGATGGTTTTTGCACATGCATATACAATGCAAAAATTATACATACATATTGGATGTTTTTTATTGAGGTATAGAACTTTAAGTTGGCATCTCTTTTTTAACTGGCGGCCATTTTGCCAGCTGTCAAGTGATTAATATTTAGTTTGGTTTGCCATTTCATCATGAATAGGTTGACAAAAGAACAACGCTTGCAAATGGTGCAAATTTATTTCGAAAATAATGGTTCAGTTCGCGAAGTTTAACGCAAGCTCCGTCCATTTTATGGTCGACATAATCGTCCATCAGAGCAATTAATTCGGTTAACCATGGATCGTTTTCGCACTACGTTTACTCTATGTGATAATACGCATCCGCAGAGACGTCGAACAGTGCGCACCGAAGAAACAATTGCCGCTGTAGAGCAAAGTGTTGAAGAGGACCCGAATGAATCGATTCGCCACCGGAGACCGGTATAGAGCCATGATAACCGACTATTTTGTTCCCGAATTGGATGGCATGAATGTGGATGAGTTGTGGTTCCAACAAGACGGCGCTACATGCCACACAGCGCACGTCACAATCGATTTATTGAAGGAAACATTCGATGAGCGCATAATTTCGCGGAATGGACCTGTCAATTGGCCACCAAGATCGTGTGATTTGACACCATTGGATTATTTTCTTTGGGGATATGTGAAGTCGCTCGTCTACGCCAACAAACCAGACACGTTAGGGGACTTGAAGGCCAACATTCGTGGCGTTATTGCCAACATACGGCCCCATATGCTCGAAAAAGTAGTTGAAAATTGGACCTGTAGAATTGGCTTTATTCGAGCCAGCCGCGGCGGCCACATGCCCGAAATCATATTTAAACATTAATGGCATAAAATTATCCTTCCAATAAAGCCAAATTGATGGACATTAAAACGATTTTCTTGTGTTTTATTTCAATTCGAAGTTCTATACCTCTAAAAAAACACCCTGTATATTATAAATAGTATATAGCAAACACATATAAGACGATCTTTTCAGGTATCACAGATTGATGTAGATGACACTATATTATATCTTAAGGCATTGAGATGAATATAATACCATTGCTCACTAGATCTTGAATTGTATGCAGTTATTCTCATAGGTTATAACTCGAACAAGTGGAGTGGTATATAACAAAACCAAATATCACGTGGCAGTCACGTGTATCAACCAAATGTGACATTTTCAATTTATTATAATAATGAAAGGCCAGAAATAACTCTAATATTATATATTAAAACTTGGATTTATTTTTTTTAATAAAAAAGTATAATGCTCTTATAAAATCACCTGTCCATCTCTATCTTACAATCAACAAAATTATATTTACAGTAATATTGATATTACTTTTGTAAAAGTGTGATGCACGAAACCAATGTGATTGTCATAATTAAAAGCAAACTGTTTGTATAATTAATTGGGTTTTTACTTAACTTTTTATCTTTTATTTCCGTTCATGTACTTTCCTCTTCTGCTACTCATCTTACACATCCTTACAATAACTGTGTACGTGTGTGTGTGTCTGCCTTATTTACTGCCACGGGAGGCCATGTGTTTTGCCTTGCCACAAATAATTTGTGGTACGTTTACACATCCAATGAAATATTGTCGCTTACATCTACAACTACACCCCATGCTATTGTTGTGCTTGCACAATAAAAAAAAAATATTCAAACAAATAACGACACGTCCACAGTGAGAAGGAACGTCAAATTACCAAGATTGAAGAGGAGAAACATCGTAAGCGTGAACGTGAGTTGGGTAAAAACTATCTGCTAGAAACGTATCTAAATGGCTTGGATGAAGCAGACTGTGAACCGGAAATACAAGAAAGCCAAGAGATTTTTATTGGTAAGTACAAAATGAATATTCTTGTTTACGAGTAGATTGTTGGTGTGTTTCTTTGTTTGTTTATAAAATATAACGAGGGAAAAATAATCATTTTTATCTTTTGTCTTAGAAATATTATAAATGAAATGTTTTGACATTTAATACGTGTTACATTTATGCATGTCTTAGTTTTTTTCCTCGGTCAACAAAAAAAAGTTAATATCAAAACTTTGCTTTCAAGTAACTCGATATAATTTTGTGTTGAGTGTGACAATTTTCTTTCTACGTTGACATAATTTCTTTGTGCGTCTTATAAAGATGTGATTGTTATAATAACCAGAGTTACTTAATTTTGTTTATGTAAACAATTATTAAGGCATTTGATGTTAGTGCAAAAAAATCGATTGCAATAGCCAGAGTAGACTCGGGGTGGAGGGGTTACTAACTAAATCAATCGAGATTGAAAAAAAGAATATTAAAAGTTAATTTCAAGTATTTTATTAGTACTGTGGTATGTGGGGATATGGGGTTAGTGTATTTATATATTTATTATGGTTTTAATGCATGCTTTGATCGTGACATGGTTAGACCGCACAGTGATGTAAACATAAAAAATTTTCTAATAATTATGTAACTTTAAAGCAGAGCTAGCCACCGAGAGAAATATTAGAGATATGTATTCGCATATGTGTAGTCATTTGTGTAAGAAGCAGATTCATGTTCGCACTCTAGTGCTACTTTGTGCATTACGTGTATTTTCTTTAAAATTAAAATTGTTGTAGAGGATAAAATTAAAATTTTCCATATCTTTGTGTTGTGAAGGCTTTAGCTAAGCTAGAGACGGATCTAAAGGGGCAAAATATAGCTGTCTCGGGTTTGAAAAACTTTGTGTGGTTTGCTATTCTCTTAAATATAAGCTAATTGTTTTTAATTTTAAATCTACCTAAAATTTTTTTAATCTTTTTTAGTTTAAGAGATAATTTACTTCGAAGTTAAAATTATTAATTTTTCGCCTCGACTTCTTTTGATTTTTTCTTTTAACTAACACCCGACCATCCAAAAAAGGGGGTCTTATAAGTTTGTGGTGTGTGTTTATGTATCTTTGTGTCTGTGCATATATATGTATATACGAGTCCACGTGCAGACCAAACGGCTGGACCGGTTTTGATTTATTTTTTTCCTGTTGAAAAGATGACTTCATCGAGAGTGTTCTTAGCTATAGTTGAAGAAAATCGGCCCAATCAACAACAGCTAAGAACACTTTCGACGAAGTTACCGTTCGAACAGAAAAAAATAAATAAAAATTGGTCCAACCGTTTGCTCTGCATGTGGACTCGTACACACATACAAATACACTAATACAAAGATACACAGACACACAGTACAAACTTATAACACCCCACTTTTTTGGTCGGGGGTTAAAAACTAAATTTAAAAAAATTAAAAGGTCCCAGCTAAAAAAATTATATATGGTCCATATATTTTAAATATATGAATGTATATAACTATATATGAATATGTATGAATTCATGTATGGAAATATATGGGATTATGCATGGCAAAACTATTATATATGAACTAATATATGCACTAATATATGAAATGTATTAATTTGAAATTTATTTGCTTGTGGTTGAAGTCTACTGATGATTTGGTTTAAGCGCCAATGAAATACGTATATAGACCAAGCTAAACCACAAGCAAATAAATTTCAAATTAAAATATAATTATGACAATATGTCGAATAATAACTTCTTAAATATGAAATGTATTATAAAATATGAGCTCATATATGAAAATTTAATTATGAAGCTCTTTATATGTGGATCCATATATAAATATAAGATTTTATGTATGGAGCCATATACGAATGTATGCATCCATGATATTTCACGTAAGATCGTTTTTGCAATCAAAAAAGTTTGGAATTTTATCAATGCTGGATTGGAAATCCATTAGAAAATACATACGGATGCAAAGTTTATACATATGCATACCCTCAACGTTTAAAAAAGAAAAACCATTCTTGTATGATTTTATACATTGTAGCCCCATTTAATATATCAAATAATCAAAAGGATAATCCAGTCATTAATTTTATAGATTATAACAAAATTCTCTAGATAAGAAACAAAGTTCACATTACTGTATTGAAAACTATTGTTAGAGGGATTATTTGTTCTTTTATAATTAATTGCATTAGTTTTTAATCTGATTTGTTAAGCTATATGTTATGTACGAATACGATTTATGAGTTTTAAATAACTGATTCACCTTTTGATGAACGAAATGACTTTTAGTTCGTTTTGAATTATTTGTCCAAACAAATATTTTATTAACTACAACCTCTCTCTCAAGTCTAAAAAAATTTAATTTTAGTAATTTAATTTATTGCACAGCAGTGCGCTTTTGTGAATCAAGAGTGTATGAATATGAACTTTGCATACTGTGGAGGGAATTTACACATACATGCATGAAAATGTATGAATATATATAATCATATATGCCCATATACCCTCATTTTTCGGATCCGAACCATATATGGGATATCAAATGTGCTCCATACATATTTTTTTAGCTGGGGTGGGAAAATTTTAGGTTAGAAATTACATTAGCTTAAAAACAAAATTCGGTTTTACTGATACTAATGTAAAGTAGAAATATGGGAATAAATAATGGAATACAATGTCTGACAAATGTCTAACTATAGCACATCAGCAGACGTCCACTCTATTCACAAAATTTTGACCTACATTTTGCAAAAAATTCCATCTTTCCGAGCGTCATAGGTTGTTTATAGGTTGTTCACGTAAACAAGGTCTTTCAAATTTAAATTTTAAAATTTCGCAACTAAAATTCTTTGTTCAAGAGTATAGCGTTCCATGGTTAAAATTTCCCAACTTTTTACTACATAAATGTCAAAGAATGACAGCTCAATTCTTGATATTTGATATAAAAACAATCGACACTGTTCTGTAAACCGATCGATTTGAAATTGCACGATTTTGGAAAACTAACTCAAACAATAGGAATATTTTTTTAGATTTAATTTTAAATTTTTTTTATTAAATAGATTCTCAAATATAATATTGTAAAGAAAATTGTCGTGTATGATTTTAAACACGTCTACAGGACCATTATTAATTTTTTGAAAACGATAAATTTTTGGCATATGCGGTTTACAGAACTGGGCCGAAAATCACCTGTTTGCTTGATAGTGATGGCAATAATAGTCAGCAATGATGGGTAAAAGTTCCCTATAGTATTTTTTTTGTTTGTGTTTGAAGATTTTGCAACTAGTTATAGATACATATGGTCTATTACTCGGGAGAGGTTCCTACACGAAAAATAAATGTTTTTCAAAAATTGCGCAAACCTGCTTATTTTTGGGTTATATATACATCATAGCATTAGACGAAACAAATGTCAAGCATAGAGAAGCGCTTGGTCTATGTCATTTTGTGCAATTATTACGAGTAGTTCAATCAACTCGAACATGGAAAAAAAATACTGCAGCGAAGAAAAAGGTAAAAATTTTACTTAATTTTTATTTTGCATACATTGTTTTGGTTTCTCTGCTTAGATTGTGAAATATTTCGATAAAAAACATGATAAATTTTATCAAAAATATTCTTAGTGCCGATGTTTGGTCGCAATGAAATGTACCGCAAAAATAATAGCAACGTTGCCAGTTCAAAAGAAGAAAACAGTTTTTGTGCAGTGTCCAGCGTGTTCGATAACTAAGTCTATTACATTTTTTCTTATTATTTTTGATGTTTTATTAGAACTAATATAAAAAACATAAAATTATGGCAGTTTTTATATTCCAAGGAAGCCATCTAACGTGTGTAATGTTGCCAGCGTTTTCACAAACCTTTTTTAATCAATAGGTGAAATTGAGAAAGGCTCAACAAAATTTACCGGCTTCTCTCAAATTTTTAAAAATTTGGAGTGCTGGACCATGATTTCAATTTAAAAACAACTTTATTGCTTACCTTGATTCCTCAGCCGAAATTCTTTGCAACATCACATGGCAAAAGATATGTTGATGGAATAGATGCAACCGTGAAAATAAAGGTGCGAAAACACATCAGAGCTCATCGTAAATAGTACTTCGGATGTCGTTCGCGCATTCAAATTGACGCAATCAAAAATTTAAGTTCAAGAGGTAACATATGCTGAATTTGAGCAGATAAATCATGACATGAAAGTGGCTGAGCTGTTCTCCGGTGCTAAAAATATTCGCAACATTTCCAATTCGCACCATTTCAAGTCATTGATGGCAAGTCTGGCATCTTCTGTACATCCAAAGTAGGATAAAACAAAATATCTCTTTAATTTGTGATTGTTTTACAACAAAAATATTTAATAAATTAAGACTGTTTCTAAAACATGAAAGACGAATGATATTTCCCTAACAGACTCTTCTAAATGAATCTTAGATTGAATACCAAATAAATTTTTCACATTTTTCGTTTTACTACAAACATTGGAGTTTCATTTGCGTGGTTTTGAACCGAGTTTTCTTACAAGTTAAGACGGATAATGTTGCCATTGTTTTGTGTAACGTTGCCAGTAACCCAAATTATTGGGGGAAAAAGAGCAAAAAGTAAAAATTTGGGAGAAGATACTTATTTTCATCTCTTCAATAGTTTTTGGGACGTAACATATTGGAATATGAAGGAGTTTGCTTTGGCAGATTAACAGATTTTTTATGAAATGTAAAACTCACTTCTCTGACCTGTAACGATGCCAGTGATCTTTAGAGTAGAGTTACCGTTTGCCATGAGCATCTAAAGAAATAGAAAAATTCGTTTAATGAGCATAAAGAAAAGAAAACGTTGTAAAAATGTAACGTTGCCAGTAAAGTAATTGACCATATACATACATATGTATGTGTATGTATGTATGTATGTAAATAAATAAAAAATAAATAAAATAAAACATTAAAAAATATAAGAAATAAAGAAGTACAGTCAAATCTCGATAATTCGTAATCGCAAGGGGCCAGTAATTTCTGAGGAATTATAAGGGTTTTCGATTTAGTGGGATTTAGATTTAACGGGGTTAAAATAAAATAAAAAAATGTATTTACTAAAACGATAAAAAACAAATTTTTCTTTATTATTCATTAAAAAACTGATCTTAAAAAAATAAAAACACCCACAAGCAAAAGCAAGAACCCATCCAAAAAATAAAAATAGCAGTAAACCAAAAATTTTTCCTTCCATGTTTCTGTTGTTTTCACAAGTGTTAGTTGGCAAACAATTACGATTTATAAGAGGTAAAGTAGATTTTATTTGAAAAAAAAGGAATTAAATGTGTGGAAATCTTACGAATTAACGAGATTCTTTCAAGGCACCTACAGCTTATTACGAATTATCGGGAATTACGATTTATCGGGGTACGAATTATCGAGATTTGACTGTGTATATATTTGACATAATGTCTTTATTTATTTGGACTTTTGGTATCATTTTGCTTTAGCATTGTGGTGGAAAAAACATACAATTTACTTCCTTACCTCAAGTTTTCCAACCCTTTATATATATGTTTTTTTTTTTAATTTGTAAAAAGTTAGTCTGGGTAATTTCTTTTGCCGATTTTGTTCGTTTTGGCGACTTTTTCAGTTCGGCGATTTTTTTTAGTAATTTGTTGTGCAGTTAAGCGTTTTATTTTTGTTAATATACATATTTCAGTTAAACGCTTTTTCAATTTGGCAATTTTTAATTTTTTGGAATTTTCAGTTTAAGCGTTTTTGTCAATTTTAGTTTGTCTCAAAATTATATTAACTGATAGCATACCCTTTAATTTTAATTTTATTAAATTTCAGTGTTAATTGGTATAGTCTACATAAAAATAGAATAAAATTTGAAGTGTCTATAAATAATTGTCTGTATATTGCATTCGATTTTCACCATATTTCATTGCTCGTTTGAAAACACCCTTTAATTTTTACAAATCTGATTTCAGGGGTAAGAAATAAATTCCAGAAAGAAAAAAATTGTGTCAATGAAATTTTTTTCTTTCCTTGTCTAGTAGAAGCTAAAACCCTTAAAATCTTAAAAACCCTTCAGAATTAAAAAAAGCTACATGTCTTACATTTGAGCTAGCTAAGTTTAAAGTCAAGCAGCAAATCACAGCATCCGATACGATTCGTAATTTAAAAATATTTCCATATAAACTCTATTGAAATATTAGTTGAAAGCCGTAATTTCCCCCTGGTCGTTCCTTCCTTGATACAGCCGTGTTATTCACAAGACATGACACATTATCTGCAATCATTGAATTAATAATTACATCGTTTTGGCAAATATATTCAGTAATTAACGAAATTTCATCACCCGTTATTCCAGTTGTCGACATCGACGTCACTTTAATACAATACCAAAAAATTGGGGTTTATGCATTATCGAAAACAACTGACTTCTGTTGGCATGTTTATGCTATTTTCTAGACTTTAGGAAATAGAAATAATTGTCAGTAGCACAAAATTGTTCCCGAGAGCGAGTGAGCAAGAAAAAATTTTTAGTTATTGTGTTAAAGTGCCTTCGATGGCGACAACTGGAATCAGGGTGCATAATCTTTTTCCATTTTGCTTTTATTTTCTACCACTGTGCAGAGTATTGAATTGCCCATGATTTTAACGTTAAACCTTCCTTATTTCCACTTAAACCCATGATGAATTCTAGTGCTTTTATTTTAAATGAAAAATTACAAATCAGGGACAATAATGAGCTATTCATGTTTTGTAGAGTAATTGTAACATGATTACGAATATAAAATTGGCCTTCATTTAAGTATTATTTTAGTTGTTTTTGAACAAAGATATACAAAAGATGAGACTTTTCTTGTACTTAATATGCATCAAATCTAAAATTGCCTTTCAAAAGTAAAAAATATAAACTTTTACTGATCTTCGGAACGAGTTGTTTTTTTAATCCTTGGATATTTTTACTCCAAAGTCTTTGGTACAACTAATGATGGTTTAAATAAATATTTTAAAGCGCCTTTGTTAGTAATTTTTTTTTACAACGAAACTGTTTTAATAAAAATAACACTATTGGATTTTTATTTAACTCGACAAGACCTACAAGAATAAACTTATCACTCCCCAGGTGTTGCTATTTTATTAAATTTTGTACCACTGTGTAATACTCGTTAATAAAAAACCTTTAGGAATTAAAAAGTTTTATGTTCTTTTGTAAAGCTACAATAAAAGACTTAGAAAATTTGCTCGTTAAGCTAAAGTAATATGATATATCTTTTTCTCTCTGCTGCTTTTTCAATTACAAAATATCGTTAAAGCAAATTTATGTTACTTTGTTCATTCTAAGTAGCAGAATACTGGTAATAAGATACTAAAATTTTTAGCTAACACAAGTCTGCTTAAAATAAATCTTTCCTATAAAATACCTTAAGCAACACCTTTTGCTTCCATAATCCACTCGTACTTTAATATGCTAGAGCTTGTTGCATTTTATGTTTCGAAAAAAAAAATATGCAAATTCAAAGAAAGCCCTTTAAAGTAAAATATTAAGAGCACTTTTATATTCAATTTTGTTTTTTATGGTCAGATTTCCTTCGATATGTACGAGTAGCGAGTGGAAAATTTACAATGTGTTATTAAATAGAAATAATAAAACATTTAATATCAAAAGTTAAGTTTCTTTCTTCTTTAAGGTTTCTTTTTACATAATAGCAATTCTATATAAAGACAAAATTTAAGGACTGAGATATATATCTGTCGCAATATGGAAAAGTAGCTTAAGTAGACTTAAGAAAGTTACGTTTATTTGTGCTGAATTGTGTTCCAGTTGGAATTTGCAGGGGTTAAAATATTACATATGGAAAGAAAAAATCACAAGAAAGTAGAATCATGTATTAGAGCCTTCTAATCTCTTAGTAAAACCGTAAAAACTTCCAAAATTCTCTGCTTTGCTTAAGTCGATTTAAGGTATTATTCCATACTGCCACATAAACAGAACTATTTTTGAATAAATTTTAGTGTTTGAAGATTTTTATTTACTAAATGGTTCGTTAGAAAAGAAGGAGAAACAGAAAAAATGGCAATATGAATTTAATCCAATTTACTTCTGTATGTCTGCTATTATTGAATTGAAAGTTTATGAAGACAATAATTTTGTCATAAAATATGGTTGATCTTAGTTTAGGGGTAAATTATGGCATTCGTTATTAAATGAAAAGCTAAAATATTTTAATGTTTAATTCGATAACCAGTGATGTAACCTGCTGCTTACACTTGAATTATGTTTTTTATACCTTGCATACTGCCTGTTCTTTTAATTAAAACTCTAGGTTTATTAAGCAAAATGAAGTTTCTTTATCTTTTTTTATCACTTTGCATTTCTGTGCTCCGTGAATAACAAATAATCAATAACCAATTTTGGGTTACTTTTACAAGCACAGCTTGCTGTGCGTAGGTCACGAGTATCCCGAACACTGTCAATTACTGCTGGTTAAACAGCAGAAACCAGGCTCCATAAGAAATCAGTAATATATGTCAAATCACTTGACCCTAGCGGCCAATTGATAGATCCATTTGTTTGACTTCAGCAAGACAATGGTTGCGGTCACCATATAAATTGATGTGTCACGCTATTAAAATGCACATTTTTCGTATCAATGTCACCCACATCTTCAAACAAAAGATCATTGATAATGGTGTGGTAACGATCTACAATGAACGTTATGTGAGGTACGGCTTAATTTTTGAGGATTATGCCACGAGATATAGTGAAGTTTGAAGGGTCTGTTGTGGTTTGATTTCACTTCGTATGCGGCAATATTGTTTAATAAAAATCCCGTTAATCCTTATGGATTAGCAAAATTTTATGGTGAAACATTGCATCAATTTTCTTTCAACTGCTCTCGAGCAATATCTTTGAGAAAAATTTTCACGTAAATTTGAATCTTTTTCCAAACTTTCGTTTTCAGCGGCAATATACTCCTCAGTCTTCATATTCTTACAAAATGTTGGTGTTATTGCATCTCTGCGGTTTTCATGAATACTTTTTTATGTATAAAAATCAAAATTTTCGGGAGAGCCAAAGAGTTCTTTTTGAAAATAATTGTGTGGCAAAAAGTTAAAAGTTGTTTAATTTTTTTTAAAAATAGAAATGGTTTTGGTCTAAGTTTTTTTAAAAAAATTTTGACCTTTTTAGAAGGCAAATAACAATTTGACATCATTTACTCGAAATAAGAAAAACAGATATCATAAAAATCACGAACTCCTTTAAAAGTTGCGCCAATTGATGAGTATGAGTATAAGTATGAGTATGAGTATGAGTAAGAGTATGAGTATGAGTATGAGTATGAGTATGAGTATGAGTATGAGTATGAGTATGAGTATGAGTATGAGTATGAGTATGAGTATGAGTATGAGTATGAGTATGAGTATGAGTATGAGTATGAGTATGAGTATGAGTATGAGTATGAGTATGAGTATGAGTATGAGTATGAGTATGAGTATGAGTATGAGTATGAGTATGAGTATGAGTATGAGTATGAGTATGAGTATGAGTATGAGTATGAGTATGAGTATGAGTATGAGTATGAGTATGAGTATGAGTATGAGTATGAGTATGAGTATGAGTATGAGTATGAGTATGAGTATGAGTATGAGTATGAGTATGAGTATGAGTATGAGTATGAGTATGAGTATGAGTATGAGTATGAGTATGAGTATGAGTATGAGTATGAGTATGAGTATGAGTATGAGTATGAGTATGAGTATGAGTGTGAGTATGAGTATGAGTATGAGTATGAGTATGAGTGTGAGTATGAGTATGAGTATGAGTATGAGTATGAGTATGAGTATGAGTATGAGTATGAGTATGAGTATGAGTATGAGTATGAGTATGAGTATGAGTATGAGTATGAGTATGAGTATGAGTATGAGTATGAGTATGAGTATGAGTATGAGTATGAGTATGAGTATGAGTATGAGTATGAGTATGAGTATGAGTATTAGTATGAGTATGAGTATGAGTATGAGTATGAGTGTGAGTGTGATTATGAGTAGGAGTATGATTATGAGCATGATTTTGAGTATGACAATGAGTATGACTATGAGCCTGAGTGTGAGTGTGAGTACGAAGATCATGTGTTAATAGTGCTCCACCCAAATCTAAGCGCTGCTTTAAAATATTCCGACTGATGTCTCGTTGCGGAATCATCAGTCTATTGATTATGAGTGTGACTGTAAATATGATTATAAGTATAAGCATTCGTTTGATAGTTAATCCGTTCGTAAGTTCTTGTGACCGACAAAAACAATATTTAAAAATAAAATTTTGCTAAACATTTTTTTTACAACCTTTATTTATCTGTTAAGGTATGGAAAAAGTTAAAGCAATGTCATAACATAAACATACCTAGTTATAGTTTTAAGCAAATAATCCTTTTATTGGCTAAGAGAAATCAGTGAAAGAGTCACATGCCACAATTTCCTTAAAGAGATTTATGTACGTCATAAACCTAGCCTCAGTCTTATATTCATACCTCCAGCTTTTTTTTACTGTTTTAACAAAGATCTCAAGACAAAAGGCCGAAATCAAATTTATTTTAACCTTTTTTTAATATATTCACTACAGACAAAATTAATGATTTAAAGTCAATATTGTCTTTTATAAAAGAGACCTTTCTTTATCTCAATTTATTGTCATTGAAAAAGACCTTTGTAAAATATGAATATTTTATTTTATTTGCGGTTGCATTAGTAGAATAATATAAATATTTAATCTAAAAAGGCTGTTGATCAATTTCCTTTTTAAACATTTTTTATATAAAGCTGTTAGAAGTTGAGAGTTAAGCTAAAATCCAAATATGTATTGTTGCTTATCGGACCTGTCCTGCAAATCATAAAATGTCAAAACAGAATGACTGAAGTCTAACTGACGAGTTGGTAAATCACCAATGAAATGTTTAGCCAGCAGCAAATAAATTTCATTTAAAATAAGATTATGACAATGGTTAGTATGAATAAAAAGTATTTGCTTTTTACTTAAAAAATTTTTTTTAAAGCGCGAAATTCTGGATATTATTAAAAACAAAACTCATAATTTTGGGTTTTTAAAAAATTTTTAATTAAAATGCAATGTCAAATAATACATTTCTTAAAATTAATTTTCTTAAGCCAAATGTATTTAATTAAAACATATTAAATAGACAATAATAGTTAGTGTCATTATGCTTTACTGTGATTTGTTTTATTGAAATTTGGTAACTGTTTGAAAATGCGATTGTTCGCTTATTTTAATAACAAAATAATTTTATTTACCAAAGTCATGATTAACCGATTAATTATGCAAATAAAGCGAGAAAATTGTTGAAATATGAAGTTGAAAAGTTTATTTTATAAAAATAGCCTTCTTTCTTTAAATTGATATTTTTTTTGGGTTGCGAAATTTTCGCTTGACTTCACAAAACACAAAAATACAGACAGAAACGCAGAGAGAGAGAGAGAGACAGTAAGAAAATATGCTAGCAGGCAGCCAAACAGGCACATAGGCAGAAATCAAGACAGAAATATAGAACTTGTTTTTCGAAGCATATCTTCGTATACTTATTGCAATATAGATACATTGCGTATACGTACTGAATTACACTTCCTTCATTTACACCCTAAAGATATGCTACAGTTTTTGTGTAATGCTGACGTATGAGTGATATTTGAATAATTAATAATCTCAGTTGACATATTTGACATTTTATTGCAATTTTAATGATTTCGATTCTCAGTAATTGAATTGCAACGATTTGACAATTTTTGCCAAAATGTCAATGATTTCTAGATACTCGCATTAAATTAATTTTTAATGCATTAGAAAAACTTTCAAACTTTTCGTAATCTATGATAGTAGCAGCAAGAAGTTAGCAATAGTTGAAACAAATGGTTAAACATGTTATATTATGTTTGCATTCTTCACAAACATGAAATGTTTGCCACTAAATATACACCACTGAAGCCTCAAACAATAAAACCCGTCAGCCTCATTCTAAATATTGCCCGAGAAATAATTCTCAAGAATTGATTTTTTTTCTGAGAACATAAAAATATGGAGATGGAAATAAAAGGGATTTCGCATTTTTGAAGTCAGCTATTGCCCAAAACATTCAAAATGACTTATTTTCAAGTTGGGAACAAGGAATAGGGGAAAACTCCTGTCGAATTTTTATCTATATAAAATCCTTTAGGTGTTTGATGAATTGTGCTAAATTAAGAAACTCATATAACTTTTTGTTAATTAAATAAATAATTGATTTTCATTTCATTCAAAAGATTATTTGGTTTTATTTAAAAATTTTATTGATTTTTAAATTAAATTTTTTTTAAACGGATTCCACCCTGATGGACGTTTGTATGGCATCTTAGCAAAAAAAAAATTCATGACTTCCTACAGAGTTGATGTCTGATTTGTCGGAATTGTCACTTGAATTGACTGCTTAAAATCATTTGAATTTGTTCATTTTAAACGCGTAACGAAAAAACTTCTGGAGACTTGGGAGGCTATCGAAATGTTGAGTTTTTTAAATTATTTTATTTGCAAATTTTCGGTGTCTGTCTATGAGTTGATTTGCCCTATCTTCTGTAAACCACACAGATTTGAAAAAATTGTTTTACAGCGCAGTTCAAGAAGGAAAAATTCCTATAAACATTTTTATATATCGATCCCAGTGGCCGTTACAGAACGATCGACGTCTTCATCAAAAAAGTGTGACCCGAGAATACAACTTGATGAAACTGCACAACATACTGTGGCTCCAGCTGGGTGCAACTTTCTATTTCTCACTTGAAACATTTTTGGATTAAGGTCCTTCCACATTCAATAATTTTGCTTAATAACATTGATTGAAATGGAACTCGTCTGGTATACTCAGGCTTATCATCAACAACGTTTCACATGGAAATTTTCGAACGTGTGAATAGTTGTTATCATAAACAAAATGTGTTTTATGTAAAATTTCCGAAAAGAAAGAGGGGTAATAAATAATTTTTTAAATTTTAATGGAATTGAACAAATTCCACAAATGTACAATTTATGATAAATCTAGTTGTTGAGCATGGTTTCGTCCTCCGGTAAAATTCTAAGCGTCAGTCAAGTTGGTGGATCCTAGTTACTTGTGAAACTCATAAGAAAATAAACTCATAAGAAAATAAATTAAATTATTTGTGAATTATTGTCTGCAAGGACTATCGTCTGAGGAAATAAATGTAGAGTTAAAACTCCTTCGAATGGTTCATATGGTAGCTGCCGATGTACACTTGTTTCTTGTATGGTTCTATTGTTAGGCCTTCAGGAAACTTGGACATGCTCGGCGAACAAAATTACTAACTACTTCATTATTGTCATTTTTAAAAGTGTGCAAAAAATTCCTTTAAACGGAAATTATTGACTCGAGTATGCGATATCGGCACTTAATTCAAATGCATGTTTCATTACCACAATCTTGGATTTTTAGTAAATTTAGATAGAGATTTTAGCTTAAAAAAAGTAAATCATAACTTATTTAGAAACAAGGTGTATTACATTTAATTTTGGTAACTCGTTTGATCAGGCGCCCAAGAGAAATTTGTTTCCAATATTTATTTTATCAAAAGGAGCACATTTTTGCAACAATTTTTAAATGCAACGAAAATGTATAACAAAAAATGTATGAGTATTAGCTCATTTTTTAATCTTAAAAAAAACTATTTTTGAAAGTAAATTTCATTGAATAGAACTGTTTACTGATTTCCAACAGCTTAAAAAAAAGTTAATTTATACATTTTGTAAACATAAAACACAATACAATACAATAGTTATTGGTTTCAAATTAAATTTAAGTTACAGTAATTGACTTTGACTGTAAACAAATATTTAGTCACTTCGTGCTGCATTGGGACTCCCCCATATTGCGCATAATAATGCCAATATTATCTCTCAGCTTAAATTGAAAATGTCAAACAACTTGAAATGACTATTTGCTGAGAGCTAAAATATGTCCCTTGGATTACAAGTAAAATTAATACTGCTACTGGTGGGTTTTTGTTGTTAGTTTTATTTTAAAGCTCTGAAAAAATAAGACCTCACCACAGTAAGCTCTTGTTATATAAAGTTATTCATACACATATGATCTAAGCGTATGATTTATGTGTCTAGTATTTCTCTACATACGTCGCACAAACACTTACATATCTACATGGTGGAATTGCTTTTTTTTATTAATTATTTATATGCTCAACCAAAATTTAAATGTCAAATAAATTGAATTGAAAATTGTTTTCTAAATGTCTCTGTTATGTATTTACTTTGACGTGTAGAATGAAAAAGGGGGAAGATCTGGTCCAAAGGCCGGCACTGCGACACCTGATGGATCTTTTGTACCATAAAACTTTGACGTGTAATAATCAAATAGAACAATTTATGTTAAATGATCACCCACAAGTCCACTAAAACAAAAGTATTGCTTTAAGCACTCTGTTTTGAGTATTGGCCGTCAAACAACTATGAAAGGGCACACGTTAAAATAAAAACGACAATATCAAAATTCCATAGGCTGTATGAGCTACAATCATACGCATGAGTTTAAAAATACTCTGGCTATTAATTGACTACACAGGCGTATATACAGGGCTATTTTATTTAGACACACACATAAAAAATATTTTAAAATAGTCGAACATACACCAACACATTTTCCATTCCGTTTTATATACACAAATGTATACGATGGCAAATGATGAATAAATATCACGATTACCATGCGTATTTTCTTTTTGTTCAATTAAATATCCATAGCCAGAGTATAAGCATACTGAAGCTATAAGTGTGAGAGAAAGTCAATGCGCCATAAGTTTTATGAATTTCGACATTAATTAAATAAAAAAAATTAATTAAAATTCAACCAACGTCACGCTTCGTTGGATTAATGAAACCAGTTTCGTTAAAATTATTTTAATGAAAACTACATCAAATGTATTAGACAGTGTCATCAATGCAATGAAAAAACTTCACGAAACAACGAAATAATTTCCTTAAAACGACGAAATAATTTCATTAAAACCACGAAATAGTTTCATTAAAACAACGAGATAATTTTCAACAAAATAAAAAAACAAACAAAGAAATAATTTAGTTAAAACAATGAAATAATTTCATTAAAATAATGCAAAAATTTCAACAAAACAATGAAATAACTTCATAAGCACAATGAAATAACTTTATTATAACAACGAAAAAACTTAATTGAAACTGTATGCGTAAATAAGCACACAAGGAGTAAAAAAACAATCATACAGAACTACATTTGATGCAAGCTTTTGGACTTTCATGACTACAATGAAATTTTCATTGGAACAACGAATACATTTCATAGCTATAATGTAATTCTAAATTGCTGTATATTTTATTATTTTTATTTTGTTTTAAATAATTTAATATTTAACTTAAATGCTTTAAGGTATGTACTTATCCATATATCATTATTTCAATCAACAATTGTAAATGTTTGTTACATATAAAGGGGTTTCTTAATAATTATAAAATATTGTTGTCATAAATCTAATGAAATATTGTTACGAAACTAGAATTCCAACTAAACAATTCAAATGAAATTCTTTCACAATATTCGTGAAATTTTCATTAGATTTGTAAAAGGAATCTAATGAAATTGTTTCGTTGGATTTATGAAGCAAAATTCTTTCGGTGTAGTTGTAGCGTATTTTAGTTTTACGCATAAACGAATTAGAGATGCTCTTGTATGTTGGAATCAGCTATAGTCATAGTAGCTTGAGAGAAAATATGTGAGCGTAAGAATTATTTGAGTTATAATAATGATTAAATGCAGTTACTAAAATTAAGACTATTTACTTATGTGTATTTTTCTTTGACTACTTATTGTCATTTTCTGTAACAGATTGCACAAATCACAAGTATTTAATAACTTCGAGTTTTTGTGATTTGTACGCTGACATGCTTACTAACACGCACAAATAATCTGTTTCTTGTATACACAAGTTGCAACAAAATTTAGCTAAAATTTTTCACTACAGTCTAAAGGTTATTTAGTTAAACTTTGAATACAATTTCCTGGTTCTTGCTTTCGAGTTTTAAAATGATATTTAAAAAGAGCTTGATACCATCTAATGCTACTTCTTTGATCTTTAATAATTTCCCAAAACGGTAATGTTATTTTTTCTTCACACAGATGCGCCATATCAACGGGAGGCTGCTACAGCAACAACAAATTTGCGGATGGCAGCAACACCATCGGCAGTAACTCTACCAGCAGGAGATGTTACACATAAAATGCCTTCAGCTATTGAGGCATTAAATACGATGGCAAAACATAAACTCAAGGAAAAGGAAGTGAAGAAAGAAAAGAAGAAGAAAAGGCACAAAGAAAAACAAACAAAAGATGAGGAAGTTCAAGCAAAGGAGTTTAATTTAAAAACCAATAAAAATAAAGATAATAAAGAAAAGGTGGATAAACAACAACAACAGCAGCAGCATCTTTGCGAGCCGAAAGCTATAGACGGCAACAATATTCAGAACAATGGCAATGAGCAGGAAATTGAAATGCAAATATTGTGGTTGGAGAAAATTTACACATTAAATAAGCAATTGCAAAAGGAAGAAGAGCTGGCTGCCAAATTGCATGCCAAAGTACGCAAGCACCAGCTAAGAAAAGCTCAACAGACTCAGCGAGAAGTTGAAATGGAAATTGAAAAACTGGATAATAATTTGGCTCTACAGTGCGGAGACATACGCAAAGTCGAAGCTAATCTGATGCAAACAAACGAGCAATTACAAAAGAAATTGCTCATCTTAGAAAGACTTAGTATGGAATATTTAGAGGAACAGCCTGAAAAGCAGGATGCCCATCATAACAGGCCGGATGAAAATCCAGCTGTTAAAATGGCTACAACAAAAGAAACAGGAAATTTGGTTAAACATGATGCCAACACTTTGCTGACTAGCCTGGAGAAATCCTTAAAAATAGACAAATTGTCTTTGAATAACATTAAATCCAAAGAGGAAGTAATAAAATTAGAAAAGATTTTAGCTAAGCCCAGCAAAGACCTACGGCCAGCAAATGCGGAGCCAGAGGAAACTAAACAAAATTTAAACACTATG
The DNA here is from genome assembly GCA_905220375.1 of Tachina fera. Taxonomy (NCBI): domain Eukaryota; kingdom Metazoa; phylum Arthropoda; class Insecta; order Diptera; family Tachinidae; genus Tachina; species Tachina fera. The sequence goes on along the minus strand of LR999964.1, from coordinate 45,541,564 downwards.
ACACAAAACGTTTTAAATAATCCTGTTACAGTAAATGCTATTTCTTTTCAAAGTAATCAGCGGCTTACAAATGTTACTACGATTCCAACAAATCCTTGTGTTATGTTTACTACAATGGACAATCAACAAGAACAACAACAACATCATCAGCCAGAACTAACAACAACCTCCGACTTTGTACCACCACAAGCAGCAGCAGCAGGAGCAGCAGGAGCAGTTGCACTTACAGCACAAACTTCATGTAGTGATGCCTCAAGATCCAACGATACACTGTTGACATCATGTATGTTCATTGATAAAAATATGTTATCATCCCTGCATGTACAAAATGCCAAAACCATTAAGAAACAAATGTTTCATACACAAACAACAGCAGCAGCATCAACATCAGCATCTGCTACAATGACATCGTTACAGCCACCGCCAACAACATCAAGTGCATTCCCAAAACGGCAATTTCAACAAACTATACAACAACACATGCCACTGGCATCCGCATTTCTAACCTCAAGGCCACTAAATTCACACCAAATACAACAACAAAAACAACCACAACCCACAAATATTGTAATAGTACAACAACCTTCCACGCTTTCACCCTCCTGCTCTACTCATTCCACATCAACAACTGCGTCATCGCCAGCAATAGCAACCGTACTATTGGCCCACCAACCACCCATTTCAACCTCACCCTCACCCTCTATAATGGCCATGAATACTGTAGATATAAGCCAGTTGGGTACACTGGTCTAGCGTTCATGTTCTGGTTAAAAGAGCGATGACTTATTGTGTTTATTAAAGACGACTTCTTGTAATTAAAGAGAATTTTGTGAATTTTATTTAAACTAAAAATTTAAGAATATGTATTTCAGTGTAATTTAAATTATAAAAAAAGATAAGTAATAACAATTTGTAATGATAATAATATTAATAATTAAATTTTGTTGAGTATTAAATTTTAAGGAAAATTAATTTCAAAATGAATTTTTCTTGGTTTTAGCAATAAAAAAAAACAGGAAAAAGTAAGCAACAATTTGGAATTTAGCAAGCCTGCTTAAAATATTTTTAAATAAAATAAGAAGTTTAAAATATTTTATTAATTTTATATTGATGCCATAAAGGATTAGAAGACAATTGGAGTTGTGAGAATATGAATTAAAATCGGCTAAATATTCAATTTCATGTAACTAGAATACACGAGTCCGGATTTTTGTTCGAACTTGGTGTCATAGAAGACTCTTCAGCTAAAAAAATATAAAAGGATACAAATATACATATCGCTCATTTGCTTCAATAGTGTCACAACTCAAAAAAAAACTATTTTGCAGGAAACGCGTTTAAAGTTTTCAATTTACATGCAACTGAGACATGAAAAAATATTCTTCTCTTGCAAAGTGATAGTATAAACTATTTATAAAAAATTCTTAGACATGATTAAATACGAAATGCCGAATTATTTTGCATTATTAAGTCAAAAGACGCATTTTTTTGAGTTATGGCACTATTAAAGTGGGATTTGCACAATATTCATATGCGACCCCATAAAGTATTAAAAGTCTGGGTCCTTATGAATAGGGGAGTCGAATGAGAGATGCTCGTCTATCCGTCTGTCTGTCTGTACGTAGATGTTTTTTGCAAGACCCCAGAAAATTTCTAATGCCTTAAATGCCCTAATTCAGTAAGAAGATTTATGGCGTTTTTGTTTGAAAATACTTTTGAGTTCTTATGTTTGAATTCTAAAATTTTTTTTTTCAAAAACGGTTGTTGTCTTTGATAATGAAAAATAAAAATATTATTATTATTACATATATATATATATATATATATATATATATATATATATATATATATATTATATATATATATATAAAATATATGAAGTAATGGGTAAAGTAAATAAAAAAATAAGCATTTGCTTTTTACTTAAAAATTTGTTAGTTATTAATTTTTTCGTTTAGCTTGAGGTCTGGTTATAAAATTTAAAAACAGGATAGCAATTTATTTAATTATAATTTCATTTTTGTTTTTTATTTTTCCCAATATTGATTAGATTGGTATCAGAAGCCAATGTGTTCTGGTAGAATGATAAACTTCTATTCAAAACATCCACGGAAAATTATTATAGGTACTGCCATTAATTTTATTAACAGAGTTTTGTCTAGTAGCGACCAGTCATTTCATGACACAAATTAATACAAAATAATAAAAATATTAACTAAGAATGATTTCCCAAAAAAAAACTATTTTGGAATTATTAAAATATACAAAATTAAAAATTAATACTGATAATATTAGAGCTGAAAGAACGCAAAAAACATACAAATCGTCAACGTACATACCTGGGTTTTCTGAAAGACTGAAACATTCAGACATCTATGACTGAGAAAAGAACGAATTAACCTTCAAAACGTTCAATACAAACAACAAATTATTTAGTAAAACAAAATCAAAATTGACAAATGATGACAAGTCGAACATTGTGTACCAAATTAACTGCGATGGTGACGGAACCAATATATCCCCGAAAGTATATGTTGGCACAACTAAAACAAAATTAAAAACCAGAATTTCTTCACATAAGTCAGACTGAAAATCAAAACACAAACCTTTAAACCAAAAAACTGCTCTTGCGGCCCACTGTGCTGTAACTGGTCACAAACCAAATTTCTCTAATATTAAAGTGTTAACAACAGAGAATAACTACAAAAAGAGATATAATCTTGAAATGCTTCACATTATTGATGTACCTCCTGACAAGAGATTAAATTATAAGAGTGATGTAGAAAAATAAGCGCAGATTTACAGAAACACAATAAAAAAGCACAGGCCAAACCATCATTAGAGTTCTGTTTACAAAATAGACGAGACGCTTAAGAAAAGCCTTTAAAACTTTAATATTAATTATTAATATTAATTTGTGCAATACTATTAATTAATGTTGTTATTATAATATTTCTATTTGTGTTTTTATGTACTTATACATTTTAGATCCCCTGAAGATGATCAACGGTGTTGATCGAAATATTGGGAAAAATAAAAAACAAAAATGAAATTATAATTAAATAAATTTCTATCCTGTTTTTAAATTTTATAACCAGACCTCAAGCTGAACGAAAAAATTAATAATTAGTAAAATAAAGGTCTACGATATACACAATAAAATAAAGTTAAAAATTTGTTTTAAAACCTAAAAAATGTATGTGTTTTTTGTTCTTTTAAACAAATTTTCAAGTAAAAAGCAAATGCTTATTTTTTATTCACTTTACCCAATATGTGTTGGATATAATGTTTGGAACAAAATCATAAAGCAAATACACGAACCTTCTAGCAATGGCCAATAAATAATAAATGTTTCAAGGAATCACAACTGCCTGCTTTTTATCGTTCGTAGATAAGACGATACAATCGTCGAACAGAATTAGGACATTAGAAATAAAGCTATTAATATTAAAAATCAGCAAAATAAAAATTAAATTTTCAGACATGGAAAATTTAAACTTTTTTGTTACTCGAATATATAAAAATAACTAACTAAAACTAATTCTATTTTTGTTTATTAATGGAAACCTATTTTATATATTAAAGTTTATTGCAATTAAAAAAAATGTTGTCAGGGCTGAAGAATTTTCCTTTTTTTTAATTAAAAATAACTATATAAAATAAATTTTTATTTATTTATTTATTTACTTGATATTAAAATTATATAAAATATAACATTAATATATACATTGATAGCACTGACTGCCAAGGCCATCGCCTAAATAAATTTTTAGTTAGTGGTTTTTTGGGAATTAATACAATTTAAGTAGTAATAATCCCAGGTTATTATATTACGTATTAAGTAAAAAAAATTTTATTAAAAATACATTGAAATTTATTATTGAGGGGTTTAGCTGGATCTTGGGCGTATTTCACTATTGCAAATGCTGATCATCAGTCAATCATTACACAAAAATTTCTTAGAACAAAACAACTAGAGTTATTATGTTAAACTTTCATTAAAGCAAATGAGAAGATCAACTAACATCAAAGTGGAAACAAGAACTCAACAATTAACATGGATTTCTATATTGGCTGACTTTTTTCAGCTAGAATTGTAGTTGTAAGAAGTATGCAAAGAAAATAATCAATCTTTGAATAAGCCACAAACCGCAGCGGTTTTCAAAACCTGCAATAACCCATACCATCGGTAAATTTTTGTCTTATTTTAAATTTTGGATAGGAGTCATTTGCATCTTATAAATAACAGCATAGTAAAGCCTTTCAAACTAATAAAAATATCGATGATGTGCTACAGAAAAACAACTTGTTTTAAATAAATTGTAAGACAGGAAACGCTTAAGGAAATATATTGTTATGTTTTTCCCCTGGTTGGAATATTTGCAATGTAATAAAAAATCTCCAGTGTACAATTTTTATCAAATCAGGGGGCAAATTACGGCACTCGTTAACGAACGAAATTAGGAAATACTTCAATAGAGTTTATATGGAAATATTTTAAAATTCGAACTCGAACTCGGTACTCGAACGGTATCGAGTACCGTAATTTGCCCCCTGAACACTTTTTTACTCAATACTGTTATTAAAAATTTTTAATACACAATGTTAAATTAATTCACAACTAAAATACCACGATGTTAACTTTTCTGTTCTTTACACAATACTCAAATTCTATTTAAGCTAATGCATCCCCGTTTTTATACTTAACATAAGGCTTTCAGAAAAATATTGACATGAAGGCCTGTTCTGGAAATCAAGCAATTTCAAATCACATGCCGTTCTAAACTTCAACGTATTTTTTAGGGATTTTTCACCAAAGGTGGAAAGGAACCCTATTGTTTTCGATACGCTGTCCGTCTGTCCATTACAGGCTATTTTATTGAAAACCGTAAGAGCTACGGATCTGAAATTTGGACATAGTATGTAGAACTTTGGGTTAAAATTAAAGGGTGTTCCAAAACGAGCAACGAAAAATATTAGAATCCCATGTAATATAGTATGTACTTGCAATTATGTATATACACTTAAAATTTGTAAAGTTAGTGTATTTTTATACAGACTACGACAATTGGCACTGAAATTTAAAAAATTTCAATTAAAGGGTTTTGTATCAGTTAATGTAATTTTGACTACGTTATTTTGACAACTTGCTGTATCTTAGAAACCATAAGAGACAAACTCTTAAAATTTTTTTTTTGAAAATTATAAAATCGCCTAGCAAAAAAAAAAGTCGCCAAAAATCGAAAAAGAATCACCAAACCGAAAAGAAATCGCTAAATTAAAAAAAAAAATTAGGACTAAAATAAAACGCCAAAACCGAAGAAATCGCCACAATGAAAAAAAAAATCGCCAAACTGAAAAAAACGTCACAAACCGAAAAACGTGGACAAAACGAGAAAAAGCGCCAAAACTAAAAAAACGCTACAACTCAAATAAATTGCAAAAACCTAATAAAAACGCCAAAACTAAAAAAACGCTTAAAGCCGAAGACATCCCAAAAACGAAAAAAATGCCAAAACTATATATTATATAGGCTAAAGTTCGTATTGTTTTACATATCTAGTGGCCGTAGGGAAAACCCTTGGTGCGCGAGTCAAAGTGACACTTTATTGAATTTTTTATTTTTTTAATGTTAACTTGCCGAAAGTACAAAATATATGATTTCTTCATTTCTGCAATGAAAAAAATCCTGAAATCCCCAATTCTAATAATGAGGGTATTCATTTCAGTTTTTTTCCTCGTTGGAAAAATGGAAAAATGTAATTTTTTACAACAAACACAGGGAAAAAAATTTGAAAAAAAATTGGAAAAAAAATTGGAAAAAAAATTGAATTTTTTTCCTTGTGTTTGTTCTCAAAAATTACATTTTTCCATTTTTCCAACGAGGAAAAAACTGAAATGAATACCCTCAATGTTTTCAACAGCAGAAAGTTTGTCTCTAAATATCTCTTAATTTTTAAGTGTTCTGAGGATCGGACGATTTCGTGAGAATATTTGCATCTAGGAAAAATGGTAAATAGTTACCTATTTTAACAATTCGTTTCTTTTTATACGAATTTGAACCCGAAACAGTGTTTACATGAAAATATAAGCAAATAACTTTTAAATTTTAGATTAAAATTAATTCATAAATTTCTTTAAAAAAATTTATTTTTTTAGTTCGGGTGAGTATTTTCTAACAGTATGGATGAGTTACAAGGTTTTATATGACTAAAGTAAGCTTCTATATGGTTCTTAGCTCACTCTCGACAAATTAAAAATATCGAATTTTTGAAAACAATGAAAATGTAGTTCCACTAGAATGAATTCCACTTTTTTTACTGGGCGGACTTAAAACGCACGATTTGCAGCACACTCCTGATTAAATATTTTATTTACAAACAAAAGTCGGAAAAATAATCAAGTGAGTTGAAAACGTTGAAGACTTAGCTAAACATATTGAAATCCGTTAACTTCATTGTCAAAACACCTTTTTTTGTAGTTTTAAACCATTTAAATAACGTTAGTAGATCGAGTCACAAGTTGGTCTGTTGGGTTGTTTGCAGATAAGTGGATACCCAGCAACAAATTTTAAAAAAGTTAATCGGTTTTGGAAATAAGCATTTTTTGCCGGAAGCTCTTAATTATTGTATGACCAACCTAATGACTTTAACAAGGCGTGAAACTAAAATAATCGAATAAAATTTGGGATTCAGGAAAGTAATTCATTATATGGCAAGTAGTTCTGATGGTAATGTCTAATTTTTTGCTGGGTAATATGGCATTATTATAGAATGATATTTTCCTGGGAGTTTATTCCCTATTCATTGTTCTCCTCCTTAAAAACAAAAGTAAGGTAAAGGTTTCAGTTAAACTAAAACAACTAGAAACAAAATAGCAGGCTTCGAAAATGCGAAAATTTTAGTTTTTAGCTCAATATGTTTAGGATAAAAAATTAATTCCGTGGGAATTATTACTCGTGGAATATTTAGAATTGAACTGATAGTTATTGGTGGTTCGTGTTTTTCGTCTGTATTGGCTTATGTGCTTGTGTGGTTGTACATTGCTTAAGAAGCTGAACGTAAAAGTTGTTATTATGCTTTGAATTTTTATGTCCTCTCTGCTTGTGAGCTTGTGCATTTAAGTTCTTCTGCTTATAGTTTGTTATGCATTATTTTTTTTGTTTAAAAATGATTTTATGGAAAGCATTACGTTTATTCAAATACATTTTTGTAATTATATTGCAGAAATTTTCTGTTGGTTTAAACGAATCATCTGCTGTGTGTATAGTTTATATTATACATAAACTTCTCAACTATGAACTGTATAATTGATATGGAACTACCACGTTATTAGTTTGATTCATAATAAAAATATTAAATGCACGCTGAATTCACAGGAAAAAAATTTTATATTGAAATAAGCTAATTAAAAATGTAAGCTTACTTGCAAACATTTCAACAATTTGAAATAAGAAACTTCTGATGTTGGCAGCAAGTTGAAGTTTATATGAAAAACAGCAGATTACAGTTTTTGTTTGTTTTGTTTTTACAAATGCAGCTCAATTTCCATTCCCGGAAAAATGTTTGGTTTTTTTCTTATTAATTCGATTTTGCGAGAAGTCAGAAATTATAAAAACTTTTTTGCACTTCCCTTGTTTGTGTCACAATGAGCGTGCAAAAACTTTAAGTTTTTTTTTACAATTTAAACATTTATTTAATAAAACTGCAATTTTTATTATTATTTTCTTTTTTAAATTTATTATTCTTTTGTTAAATTTTATATCCATTCTTTTTTCTTTCTTTTACGAACTAAGAGTACGATATTTGATTTATCATACATACATAAATATGTAAATAACAAGTTTTTTTAATTTTAAGTTTATTGTTGCTTAAAAAAATTTAAGTTATAAATAAATAAATAAAATAAAATAATGTTGGTATCTGTGTTATATAATTCAAGCACATACATACATTCATTACATTTAATATTACTGTATGACAGACATAAATATTAAAATTTTGTTTTTTATATGAACAAAATATTTATTGCAGTTCTAAGTTTTTACATCAAACACAAGTGACCTACTATAGCCCAGCAAACATTTTGAAAACAACTGTGCCAGCACTTAAGTCGTAGCTGTTTTTAATTTGACTCATAGATTATTTATTTTTGTTTGAACTATTAAAAAAATAATATACAGCAACTCTTAAACATGTATTTATGTACATTGGCTTATATCCCAGCAAACATATTGCAAGCAACTATATTAGAACTTAAGTTGTAACTGTTTTTAATTTCACGCATAGAAGCCATGACGTGGCAGATGTGAAAACAAATGCTCACAGACCTGACCTTTCTAAATCCACTTTTTTTATAACACATGTCATTTTAAAGCCGTTTGAAAGAGAAAGAGATGCCGCCTTAACAGGCCCAAATAATTATTTTAATTTGAAACTATACATGTAAAGTGAATTAGCGGGTCTAAACTCCAAGCCGACGATTTCCTAACCTGATTGGTACCTACTATGAATAGCACTATGGGTAGCACACATACAAGTTAATTCAATCTAAATAATTTTTAACTTTTCGGCAAAATTTTCTAAGGGATAGAATAAATTAGTTTGTTTTTGGTTCATTGTTTTTCTCTCTCGGACTATGTTATTAGTAAACGTCACTGTGGTATGTAAAATAATATTTTTTTAAAATTTTTTAGCCATTTTTGATGCACGTACAATGCGTTTTTATATTCCATCAGTGGCTTTAACTTTATTTTATCTAGGAGAAAATAATATTGTTAAAAAACGCCAAAAATATAAATTTAATAAAAACAGTAATAAATTCTTGGTAAATTGAGCAAAAATTCTAATACATATAAATAAATATTTTAGTAATCCAAATCCCCAAATAAATTCCTTGCAGCATGTTGCCAAGATGCTAAATTATTATTCTGCTATAGTTTGATCAAAAGTTTGATACCTTTGGGTAAATAATTTATTTTTCTTTAATATGTAAATGAATGTTTGCATATATGTGCTTAAGTTCTATAATATTTTTTTTGTTATTTTATTTTTCCTTAATTATTACTGTCTTATACTAAATGGAAAGATTATCTTACAAACTAATAACCAGTTATTAGGATAGAGTTTCTTATGTAACTAAGAGATTATTCTTATATCAATTTATGTTTGTTTATATTATTTTTTTTATTTTTTATTATAAATTAGATTTTTTGTTTTAAATAACAACAACACTGGTTTACAAAACTTGAGCCTGGTATATTTTGCAAGGTATATAGCAGTTAATAAAAATTTTTTAAGGCAAACCCAAATAAACTCACATGTGATTGATTTTGATAATGTTGACAAATTTGTATCTTATAAGCTCTTAAGACGATACCACCACCACCGGTGCTACTTCTTCTTCTTCAGTTCACTGCAATAAAGTCGTAAATAATAAACCAAAATTGTCCTACTCCTCTACTAATTCCGGTATAAGTCTACAAGGTTTTTGTTTACCACTACAGTGTAGTGCAATCTCGTCATTATTTTTAAATTATTTAAGAGGTAAGGCAATATTGATTTATTACTCATCATGACAAGGGCTTGGATTTTTATGACGTAAAAAAAACAAACATATCTGCGACTACCTAATGAAATATTTTTCTGGATTAAAAAGATCCTTTCCACTTCGATCCTCATCACAAATATCATAAACATTTTTTATTTACTCATAGCAGGGCAATGGAAGAGAATGCTATAGATCTGATTAATTTCTTTTCGTCTCCTTTTGAATAATAAAAATATTGTCATATTACTAATATTACATAAAATAAAATGTTATAACAGACATTTGCCCAAAATAAATTTCATTAATTGTAATTTACGTTACAAAAGCTACCACGACAAAACCTTGTAAGCCAGTGTATTATTTTATTACCTACAATTATTTATACTGTACATAAGGGAAAAACAAATGATGACAATAATTTTGTTTCCTTTGGTTTATTTGTGGAATAACTTATGGCATTACTAAACAAAATATTTAGTTTACAATTTCCTGTTAGATTAAATGAATAAGAGATAGATTTTGTTTTATTTATTTTTATTTAAAACCTAAAAAAATAACATTTATATATTCCGTATCAAAGTTATTGTGTAAAATAATATTAATTTTGATTTCGTAGATAAGAAAAAAAATTAAATAAGATTTGGGAAAAAGCCTTTGAGGTAAATAAATATAATAAAAATATTTCAAATGTATTTATGGCAGTAAAAATTAATATTATTCAATTTATTTCATAAAATATTCTCTGAAAAGGAATTTTTGAAACAAAGATATCTTAATCTAAGACAACAAATAAGACTTTGCAGTAAATGAAGACTTCTGGAAAAATACAGGGGCTAGACACCATAGGTTCGACTTAGGCGATAAATTTTTGTATGGGCCTGCAAATATTACGAAAGTCAGGACACTTTCAAAAGTGGTGTCATCAGTTTTTGGTCAACAGCTAATTGAGACTTGGTTATAGCGCTAAACAATATATATCGTCGGATGGTTACTGGTTTGCCGCATATAATATTAAAATGTATTATTATTGCGGCAAACCAGTGACCACCCGACGATATGACATTAATATAGCTTAGACTCTAATGAAGATATCTTATTAATATCTTGCTCTAAAAAATTACTTGTCCGTGCACTTTCTTTTTCAAAAGTAAAGAATTTTTTTTACTTTTTTCAGCCTAACTTACTCTTAATTTTTTTTTGGTAATAAAATTTGGTAATTTTGTAAAGGTAGACAACATTTGTGAACATTTCAATACAATCTGAATGGATCTAGGTACCTTAAATACGTCATTAAGACCACTATAAGATTATAGTTTTATTGTATATTTTTTACTTTTTGTTATTGCTGCATTTCAATTTTTCCAAAAAAAGTGCAGGAAATTTTTTTTGCCCAAAGTGTTACTGAAACTTAACAGAGAAGTTTGCTTTTCATAATAGATTAAACAATTTTTTTATATTATTTTTTTTGTGAGTACAGAGTGTTAGTCCGCCTAGGCATCTTCAGGTTGTACTGAATTCATCATTAAAGTTGTTCATCTCTATCGAAGCTATAACTTCGCCACGGTAAATTGCGCTGAAATATTTAAAAACATATGTTTTTTCATTTACTTTTGCAAAAAAGTGCTCGAAGAATTTTTTTTGGATAAAACGTTAAAGGCCCTAACCAAATCATAAATATAGAAATAAATGAAGTTCGTACAATAATTACACTGGTTTACAGCCAAACAATACCAAGAACGCCACATGCCTAGATCAGTTAATTGGGACCTCCTGAATAGTAAAAACGCTGTAATTTTTTTCTAAGTACCGTTTTTTAGATAAAGGTAGTTTTATGTTTTTCGGTGTATAGTCCCAATCAAACCCTTGTAGAGCCCAACCTACATTACTGCAAAAATTCAATGCCATTGGTAAGCGTTGAGTGAAAGCATGTATATCAAAAATGCCGTTATCATTTGAAAATTTATTCTTTTTAACTTTTAGGTTCAAATATGACACCTAAATATTACACTTCTTATTCAGTCATTTGGATATTTTCAGTTGGGCTCCACAAGGGTTTGATTGGAACTATACACCGAAAAACATAAAACTATCGTTATATAAAAAACGGTACTTAGAAAAAAATTACAGCGTTTTTACTATTCAGGAGGTCCCAATTAACTGATCTAGGCATGTGGCGTTCTTGGTATTTTTCCAAATTAAAAATTTGTAAAGCTGTGTTATATATTATATTATTATAATTATAAAACTAACTAACAACTAATAGGTATTGAATTGTGGCAAAAATTAATAATAGTAACAAACAAAAAAAAAAAAGTTTAAATATTGTAAAATTTACCTTATTTTACAATAAAGCTTTTAGCAAATTGAATATGATGAATCAAAACAATTCACATATTCCATTTGAAATAACGGCTGATATATTAGGCAGAACAGTCGTAAAGCAGATCTGGGCGAGTCAACATCACGCGTCGTTGGCAATTATTTCTTAAGTGCAACCAGGCCACTGCTGTTTATGGGCCTTCGAGAGTTTTGCGTCTCATTGATCTGCCACGGATTACCGTATAATGTTGCAGTTCTTTTGTTGAATTGCCTTAACACCCACGTTGCTACTTCCTATGTGAAGCCATAGGTCGTGTACAGTCAGTTACAAAAACATATATAAAAATACTGTTAATAACATCATGGACATATGGTCTCAGCCAACCGTCCATTTTTGTGCAGCCATATTCTGTAAATTTACTTTGTAAAATATGTTAAATAAACAAATAAAAAAATATTAAGCTGAAATCTGCACCAACCGACATCACACACAGTGGACCAAACACAAAGAACGCTGATGATGAAGATGTAGTGTTCCGTTCTACTAATTGTTTGTTAGAATATTTACAACTAACTTTGGTGTTATTAGTTTGTTAAAAAGATTTGTTTGTTTGGTGAAATATTAGCTACATTATTGTCATATACAGAGGTACTATCACCAATTCTGAATTAGCTGTTTGTAAAAAATTGATTATACCATTTTTTGAGGGCGCACTGATTTTTGAAATCTTTGGAGGTCCATAAACAAAATTAGTCACCAAAATCGCTTAACTGAGTATAGGATCTTACCAGTCTTTGGTAGAAGAATCGAAACTTTACTAGCAAGCGTTTAAAAAGATCTCATTTGTGTATTTTCTTTTTCTTTTTATCATATTTTTGCTTCTAAAAATTCAAAGAGTTGCAGTCAAAGTAAACTAAATAAACGAGTATCTATACACAAAAAAGAGATTCAGCTGTCTGATGTTCGAAAAGTTTTCTGTTTGTCTGACTGTTGCTTTAAATAAATTCTAAACTTGTGTCGAACTCGTTCAGTAGTTAATTTTTGACACAAGCTAATGATCAAATACTTGTAATTTAAACGATTTTTTTTTCATTGGTTTGTGTCACATATGAACTAGTGAACAAGTTCAACCAGAGTCTAATAAATTCAGAAATTAAAGTAGTAGAGATGTTGATGTTGTTCTTATGAATGTGCAGCATTAATTGCGTATTTAATCGCTTGCTGTAAGAAATACTGTTATATTTATATTTGTATTTTCAGGAAAAAACACTCATACGCTCACACAAAACGCACATTTAAACACATGAACAAAAACATTTCAGTAACTTCGTATTTATTTAAAGCAGCAGTCAGTTAAAACACAAACTGTTGAAACGTGCCTACAGCTGGAGCTCTGAGTTGTGTATAGCTATTTGCTTATTGTGTTAACTTTGACTGCAAACTCTTTGAAGTTTCGCTAGCAGAAGTATGAGCAACAGGTTGCGATTGGACAGTCAAAAAATTAAAAGTCGAGTAAGTAGCAAAATGTTACGACTTTTGTTAGCACGTCTGCAGTTTTTTTAACACTAATACTCATACTATTAAGAGCGTGTATTTCTTTTTATATTGTCATCCAATTCTCAAATTCTTTTTGCATATAAATGTGAGAGTATGTAATATATTGTGATCAGTATAGTTTTGATACCGTACTTTCGATTCCATAAAAAAGTTTTAGCAAAGAAAGTGGCCTTTGGGAATTCACATAATCTATAAGCTTAAATGCAAACGGACGGCCGTTTTATATTTTGAGAACAAAAAACGTTTCCAAATCAATAATAATAAAGTGTTTTTGAAAATTTTCTTTAAGTATGGATACTTATGCGTTTTTAACCATTTATTTCCTTTTTATATATATTTAAGCTTTTATGTTAGTTACGTTCCTTGCAATAACAAATAGATGCAATCGCAATTGTGTCCATTTGATTTTCTTTAATTACTTCGTCCTTTTTGATCGCAGAGGTCTCTCGTAGCTTGATAACATGAACCATAATCAATCAAAACCTCAGTTTCGAATTTTTGTGTAGTTACGTTCGTTTGCATTTAAGGTGACGAGATATAAATCATTATAGGACAATTAATTATGCTTTCATTATTGAAAATCAAAATGATTTATTAAACATATGTATGTACATGTATACATTTCTTGATAATTAATTTCTACTTCCATAAATATAAAATTATTCATTACAAATATATTATTAGTTTAATTTGCTATTTGACAAACAACTCAGTGATGTAGAATTGAAATATTAAAACGTTGTTTGAATTCTTTTGTAAAACAAATTTTGGTTTTATTAAAATTCTAAATGCAAATATTTCATTTAAAACCAACACAAAGAACTCATCATACGAGTAGTAATTAAAATTTCCTATTTGTTTTTCTATAGTAGTATTTACTATTTCTTTTTGTATCATAATAATTAATTTTATAAATTTACAAATTTTATTTAGATATTAAATTCTTTTACAACTAAAACAAACTTATAAAGTACGCGTAACATTAAATTGAATTTTAATGAGTTTTGAGTTATTTTTAATAACTTTTCCAAAAGTTGCTGCTTAATTAAATTTTTGGTTATAAAAATAACAAGTAAGCCTTGTTAGTCTTAGAATTTTGTTCGTTTTAAATTTTGCTAACTCTGTTTATTTGTATTTATAATGTTTCATTGGAACAATTTCATTATCGGTTTTATGTATTTTCATAATTAAAAAATTCTATTAAAATATTTTTGTTTTCTCTCTTTTGCAGAGAGATAAAAATTTAAATGAACACAAATATTTTAAAATTATATTTTATTTGTTATATTTACAACATACAAAAAGTAATTCAGCACATCCAAATGCATGTTAATATAATATGTTTTTCGGTTTTATGTCTTCTCTGTTTGTTGCACAATAAAAACAGGAAAATAAATATAAAAAAATAAATATAAAAATATTTTTGCTAATTATATCAAAGAAATATCCTTGATTGAAGCAAACATAAACGTTGCAGTAATTATTGGTTTTAATAATTAGTTTTATCTGTGTTTGTAGGCGTGTAGGAGCAGCAGTAATATTGTTGCCAATACCAGATTAATTAGCCAAGTTTGATGATTTAATTGCTGCCAACTGAAGGCTGTACCATGATGTAATTCCGCAAAACTTTCACCTGCAAAATAATAGCAAAAAAAAAACAAATAGAAATTCACCAGAGAGAACAGAACAAAATTAGCAATAATGAAATTAAGTCAAGACACTTAAAATAAATTGCACAAGTTGTTTGCAAGGTATAAAGGATTAAGGACCTATAGACAAAGATAGAGAGAGAGAGATAGATAATTGAACTGAAAGCACAGTTTAATTAAATTGTGCAAAACAAAAAAGAAAAAAAAAACAAATTGCTGCCTTACATTAAATTTGTTTTAATGCTATTCATTCAGGAATAAAAGCATTTGCTGAGCAGACACAAGGCTTACGTTTTTAAATAAATTAACTATTAATTACACTGTAGAAGAAAAAGATAATTTTTTTTATAAAAAAATACTCCTCCAATAAAGTTAAGGCGTATAAAAATAAAATAAATCCCTTTTCTTTTCATGTCC
This sequence comes from Tachina fera, assembly GCA_905220375.1. NCBI lineage: Eukaryota > Metazoa > Arthropoda > Insecta > Diptera > Tachinidae > Tachina > Tachina fera. The sequence continues at coordinate 45,526,072 of LR999964.1, read as the reverse complement.
TTTCATTTATTTTATTTGAAAGTGCTACTATAACTTTAGTTTTTATCCTAGAAAGTCGTTAGATGAGACAATTGCTTGTTATACCAAAAATTATTTTTATTACATTTTATAATATTATTTACAAACAATAGAGACAATAAGGGTGTTCATGATTATGGTCTTGCAGTTATTAACAATTATACAACTTTACACTCTCGTAAAAAAATTTATTTAATTCAGTGAAGTGCGGCTTTGAGTCGCTCACGTACGATTCCGTACGGACTCTACACTCAAAAAAAAATAACTACAAGTTTGGAAAATTTTCTAAATTTTAGTAAAAAAAGTTGTCGTATGGCGCCAAAGCTGTTTTTTACTTGAAACCAGTAAATATTTACTAAATTTCTAGTTCATTAATGAACTAGTTTATAGTAACTATATTTTCATATTTAGGTAAAATTTTCCTTAAATTTATTAAAATTTTCCCATAAAATTCAGAGTTTTGCAAAAAACTTTTCATCTTTGATATCAAATTGTTAAATTTTCCAAATTTTTTTATGTCTTTAATTCTGGTAATTATTTTTAAAATTAAATTCTGTAGCACATAATATGTTATTAATCTTCATATTATATTTTTAATTACTTCACTTTTCTCCATACAAACATATAAATTCCTTGAGATGAGACAAGTATTGAACCAACAACCTTCTGCTTGATAGGCAACCACTCTAACCAATTGCGTAACAGGGCAGCCTGAATAAGCATTTAAATAATTTTTGAGTTTTAAAATTTTATCTAGGCTCCAGGCCAAGTTTGGGCCAATGCACGCAGTGTGTATATTTACAGGAAGCCATTCGAGCTGTTTTTACCCCCTTCATAACTTTGTTCCCCGCAATCGTAAAATTATAAAATTTAAACCATAATTAGAATAAATTCATGTTACCTTATATGCGAAGTCTTAAAAGGAAAGTTTTCGGAGATACGGAGGTGCAAGGAGTGCATATTTTAAGACATACTCACTGACTCGCTGACTCACTGACCTACTGACTCACTCATCAATATTATGAAGCACTTCCGCTATAGCTAGAGATCTGAAATTTGGTACACAAGTAGATCTAGGTGAGCAATGAACTAGAAAAATCTAAAAACCTGAAAATTTTAGCAAGGGGGGCGGGGCTACGCCCAGAAAAATTTAAATTTGCGTTAGTGAGCTGAAATTTGGTACACAAGTATAACTAAGTGAGTACTCACCTAAAAAAAATCTGAAAACCCGGAAATTCTTACCAAGGGTGCGGTACGCCCATAAAGCTCAGAATTAAAAAAATATTTATAAGGCGTTTAACTCAAGCGATTTTATTGAAATTTGGCACACATGTTGCAATAATACAAGGTTCTAATTTTTTATTGAAAAAAGTGGGCGTTATACAATTTAAGCCTCCTTCGGGTCAGCACTTTTAAATGCACTATTTATGTATTTCCTATTAGCCTTTTCCAACGAAACTAAACAGGAAAGATAACTACTAGCCAAAAAAAATTTGGGATTGAAAAAGTAGGCTGGAACACGCCCATAAGAATAAAAATTAAAATTTGCACTAGTGAGCTGAAATTTGATAAACGAGTAGTTATCAGAATTTAAAAAACAAATCTAATGCGTTAAACTCAAGCGATTTTATTGAAATTTGGCATACATGTTGCTATAATACAAGGCTATAAATTTTCGTTGAAAAAGTGGGCATTAACACGCCCATACAATTTAAGCCTCCTATTTCATGCACTTCGGGTCAGCACATTTGAATATGCTACCTATTTATATATTTATTACTATCCGTTTTAAGCGAAATTCGACAGGAAAGATAACTAATGGCACCAGCAGGTATAGAGATTGAAAAAGTGGACCCATAAGAAGAAAATAAATAAAATATACGCTAGTAAGCTGAAATTTGATAAACAAGTAGGTCTAGATTAGCAACTAACTAGCAGAATATGAAAACCCGGATATTTTTACCAGGGGCGGTGATATTCCAATAAAGTACACAATTAAAAGAGCAAATTTAAAATATTTGTCTCAAGCGATTTTAATGAAATTTGGCACAAATCTTGTAATTATGCAGAGTGATAAAATTTCGTTGAAAAAAGTAGAAGTTGACACGCTTATACAATTTAAACCTCCCATTTCATGTACTTTGGATCAGCAGATTTAAATATACTATTTATTTAAATATTAATATCCGTTTCCAACGAAACTTGACACATATGATTGTCACTGGCAAAAAAAAAATTAATTAAAAAAAGTGGGCGGAAATACGCTCATAAAAATTAAATGATTAAATTTGCACTAGAGAGCTGAAATTCGGTACGAAAGTTGGTCAAGATAAGAAACCAAATAGAAAAATCTAAAAACCCAAATATTTTAACCAGGAGTGGCAGGGGCGACGATAATTTTGTACTAAAGCTTTTAACTAAAGCTTTAACTTAAAGCTATCATCTTAAAAAAGGTAAGATGATAATTGAACGCTGCTCATAACAAAATCTTGAGTTTAAAAAATGACGGAGAGTGGGGGTAACGGCCATAACATTTCAGGCTAGAATTTGAAAATTTTTAAAGCACCGATTATAAATTTTTTATCGAAATATTATACGGAAGACAACTGAAATTTTGCAAAAAAAAAAATAGGCTTATGTAAGCTACCAACTAGATAAATTTAAAACACAAGCTACTGTATTGAAACCTTGCATGCACATTTCACTCATGCTAGCATTTAATTTCGCGTTTTCTAGAGGACTTCGTCTGAGCAGACTTTACTACACTAAAATTTAGACTATATTTCACATATTTCTACTCAGATGACTCTTAAAAAATTAATCAAATTACTCGGTACTTGTTATGACACAATGGTGCAAATATCACCCTATGTCCCATTATTTTATGTAACTTTGCCCTTTTGAACTGGCGCAGACATTATAAATAGAAGTATAACAGACTAGAAATTTAAAGTTTAGAAATCTTTATTAAGAAAACCTTCAAAAAAGCAGTCAGATCCTCACAAAAACATAAGCGTGGAAAAAGGCCAAGTTCCTTTCCAAAATTTTGGCCATCAAAAGTAGTGAGATAAAAGTTTTGACCAAGTTCGTGTTTTGTACAATACCTGTCACTGCAACATGGTATGAATTATATAAATTTGTAATCGTAAGGGTGTCACATAATTTCTAGATAATGTGCTAACTTGGCAAATATTTTTACTCTTCTAAAAACGGAGAACATAATGTATATTTGTTTATTTTTTTATATCGGGAAAAATGTTGTCAAGTAAGCAGATTATCTAGAAATTATATAACAGCCTTACGATTAAAAATTTATATAATGCATACCATATTGCAGTGATATATAATTTAAAGAAAAAATGCTTAAAACCGGTAAACATTTTTCTAAAATTTAGAATACCTTTTTATATCTTTCAAGTTAGTCAAATTTGATGACTAATCAGGAGTAAGTCATTTTAAAAAATTTGTTTATTTGATTTAAAACGATATTGAATAGTTCTTAGGATACAATTTCCCTAAACTTTTAAACGATTTTAAAATTTTTGGTAAGTATTTCCTTTGAGCCAGTAAACTTGTGCTTGAATGTGAGAAATTTTGTGTGTTATTTTATGAACTATTTTTAAGGACATGAGCTTTTCGTTTTTTGTTCATATTAAGTAATTTTTACTAGAATTTTTTAAAAATTTACTGCAACTTAGAAACAATTACTTAAACTTAGAAATTTTTTTTTGCTTAAATTTCGTAAACTCATTTCCATAATAATAGTATGTTTTTTTTTTGAGTGTAGATATATAATTTTATACGTACTTAAGCATCTATTTATATATGTATATAGTTTTGGATTTTTTTCGTTGTTGGGATTTTTTTAAATTTGGCGTTTTTCGGCTTTTGGCGTTTTTTTACATGTAGCGATTTTTTTCATTTTGGCGATTTTTTTCTGTTTGACGATTTTTCCGGTTTTTGCCGATTTATTTTAGTATTGTAATTTTTTTAATTTTGGCCATTTTTTCCGTTTCGGTGTTTTTTTTTTTTTTGATTTTTTCCGATTTTTTTAGTTTTTATGATGTTGTTGCTGTTGTAGCATCCGAAGTTCTACATAATCTGTCCGAATTTCAGGTCCGTACCTTCTAGGGTTCCTCGAAAAAATAGCCTGTGATGGACAGATGGACAGACATACGGACAGACCTTTGGTGTACGGAACCCTAAAACTTGTATGGAAATTTAGTTACACAAACCTAGTAAGTTTGCCCAACAATTTTTACTCGTCATGGTTTCATTTATATATATTATAAACAACATCCTCCTCTACGATATTTATAAAATTTTAAATGAGTTTAACGCCCCTTTTTTACAGTGTGTGATTAAGAGTTAGCTTGAACTTTAAATGCAAGTTCTTCATGAAAAACTTGCCGTTAAATTCCGTGTTAGCTTTTTTATTTAAAATTTTTAATATAAAATTTTCTTTAAAAAATGGTCTGTTTCCCAATATCGGGTGAAATTTTTCGACGGAAAATTTATATTGAAAACAACAATAAAATATGAAAATATGAAATTGTAAGTCGAATGTTTTCTTTTTTTTATTGTGAAAAAGTCCCTTAATTACAAATATGTTTTAATTTTTTTGAAAGTATACATAAATAAATTTTTTCGATGTTTTTTTTTCAAACTGCAGATTTATTCCCATTTTATTTTGTATTTCTCTCATTGCATAGTAGTTCTTAGGAACATAAAATGTCATTGAACAAAGCTTTTGCTTTTGCGAGTATATGTTATTGTTCTCTAAGGTCAAGAAAATAGCTTAAACCATCCAAAAGGAGAAAGTTGTTTTAGACGACGAATCCACAATTTTTTGCTATTACGTGAAAGTGACGAATATATCGACAACTGAAATAATCGATATTATCGATTTATTGAACATGTGATTGCTGTAAAATATAATATTTTACAAGTACAACAAACACGAGTTTGTAGTACATTTTCTTAATACACCACACAGAGAAAAAACAAATACCAATGTAAAATCAATATGTAAAAATTTAAATTAAAAATTATATTAAGTTTATTTGAAATAAAATGCACTTTAAATTAAATTCATGTTATTTCAACTTGAAATAATTTTGATTCAACATTGCTCTTCATATTATTTTATTATCAAGCTTACGTTGTTTCTGCTCGAAATAACTTTAATTTAACATGATTCATAATTTTTAAATTAACAATTCTGGAATGTTAAATCAAAATGAAATAAATTTATTTCAAAAGCAAAATTTCTTTTAATGATTGCATGTTGATTTAACCTGAAACACATATGAGGCAAAATTAATTCAGAGCAAAATGAAATTAACCTTGTTTTCAACTATTTTAATATGTAATTTTTTTGTGTGCATTATATGTAATTTTAGTTTATTAAAGCATCATCTAAAAGATTTATTAATTTAGAGTTTAACCATATTTAACAGCATGGAATTCATTTAGTGCAAAATATTCTAGAAAAAAAACCGTAATTGTTGGATATTTATTTAGTTTCTCTCACTCAATTAAATAGACTTTTCACACAAGTCACACTCACTATTTCTATAAATTAATTCAATTTGTTGGATAAATTGATTACCATCAATAAGGACAACACATTGCAGTACAGGATTGAAAACACACACACACACACATATATGCGCACACACACTAACACACATACACAGCCACATAGATTTATTGATAAACTCTCTCTCTGTGTCTGAGCTTTGCGCGTGAATATAATATTCGCTGCTTTTTATGTGCACCCAGCAGTTCTCTTAAAGCGATTTTTTTAGCACCGGCAAGTTAAAGAAATTATCAATAAAATCACTTGTTTATAATAACCTTATTAGTTGAGCATAATTAATATTAGAGTTAGTGAAAAGCTGCTGCAGCTTGCTAGCGCATTTTAATATTTTTCTTTACTTATTATAAGCACTGATGGGTAACAAATACATCATTTATTTATTTTCGCTAAGGTTTTATGATTTGGTGTAGTTGGTTTGTCTTGCAATTTGTGGCACTTCCTGCTTGCTCGGATGTATGAAAAAACTAATAAGTTGTATGAATTTATACACTGAATTGCATAAAAATAATCTTTGTACATAAAAATGGTTTTGTAAGTTTGATATGAAATTCAAAATAGCTGGATCAATTTTGGTAAAATTTAGTATGTTTAGATTTAAAATTGAGCTCGACCACCTAGGTGTAGCAATCATGTTTCAAGATAGCAGATAAAATAGTTTTCTATAAAACTCATTATTATTGATGTGAAATAAACATAATTATTTGCTTATATATTTCGAGGTCTCCAATACAGAGTCCTTAATTTAACAGCTGTTTGCAAGTGTTCATTACTAATTCGCCTGCATCACATACCTAAAGAATATTTAGGGCTGTTGTGGCTGCTACGAGAAGTGCTTTTCATACCACTTAATGCATTTGATTTCTTGGTTGGAAAAGATGGTTTGAAGGGGGGGAGGAGGGTTTAATCAACTACAGACAATATGCAAATGATGCGTGTGCCAGTACATATAATCACGTATGTTCAATTATTAATAAAATTATTGCATTAAGTTAAATTCGTGTCGTTTCTACTTGAAATAACTTTGATTGAACATGGTTTTTCGTATCATTTCAACATAAAATTCATGTCGTTTCAACTTGAAATAATTTTTTTTCAACATGATTTTTCATTTTGATTTGGCAACACTGGAATGTTAAACCAACATGAAATAAGGTTATTTCAAAATGAAAATTATTTTGAAGGTTACTGTTAAGCATATAAAAAAGCTTGGAAAGCTTAAAAGATATAAATCATATTTGAAACTATGAAGATTGTAGTATACACGTTACTCTTTCATACATATTTTAACTAATAATAATAAAAACAAATATGATAATGCATTAATTTCATGGTTTTGATAGAAAAAGTAACAACTTAAATCTGAAAAAATAGTGTGATAATAAAAGTGGGCACATTTTAGGTTAGGATTGTCAAAAATTGAGTTGGCATCCTTTGATATATATTTAGTAAAATATTGGGAAATTTTAACCTTGGAGCGCTATACTCTTGAACAAAGAGTCTTAATTTTGAAAATTTACTATCAAAATGGTGAAAACTTTACTGTACTACTTCATAATATTTGAGTAGCTTTTCCTTTTAATCAGGTTTCTTATGAGACTGCTGAGTGGTCTAAATTTAAGGCTCTGTTGGTGATAATTGACTAAAATAATACGCTCGTAGTGGCCGTAGTTATGCAAATATAACCGAATACAGCAATGTTGCGAATGAGCCTAGAACACCAACAGGTCAACATTCACGAAAATTGGGGATAACCAGTGGAACTTGACATCAGTTGACAGAGGCAGAGGCAGTTGAAATCAGTTACTTTTTTTTAAGAGAAGTAACACTCAGGCAATTGTCTTCTACTATTACTAGGTGTTACGTTCTTTAGGAAAGGGATATTGATAGAGAAAACAGGTGGTGAAGGAAGAGATAGAGGAAAGCTTCATTTTTTTACAACTCTGATTTTTTGCACGTTTTTTAGTTATGCAGTGTTGCATCGCCTGTGGTGTTAAGTGAGACATATTAAATTTTTTGAAGCTGTGGTTAGTAGCCATTTTATTGTTTTTTTTTTCATTCGCCGATGAATCTGCTACAAAATGAAGGAGCGAGTCGGTATAGCTCAGTGACCAGTGACTATGGGACACTAATGCACATCAGAAAAACTCATGGTGTTGTTGTTTAATGACTGTTAGATACAGGGATTGAACCCAGTACCTTTGGTTTTGTAGTCAACATGCTAACTATTTCACCCAACTCCAGCCCACTTTTGGCCACAAGCCAGCCAAACAATTCAGTTATTGCATGAGACATTTCCTGGTCACGTAATTTCTCTTTTTGGAAATGTCAATTGACCCCATCGTTCTTGTGATTTAACGCTGCTGGATTATTTTATCTGGGCCATTTGGAAGACCGGATTTACGTTAACAAACCACAAAGATCTCACCTTCTGAAAGATACAATTCGGTACTGAATTGACGAGATAAGCGAAGCTTTGTTTCAAAATGTGGTTCAAAATTTTTTTTAGAGTGGAAATTTGCCGGCGTGCTAGAGGTGGACATTTGCCCGACATCAGATTCCATTATAAATTCTCATATTTCTACTTTACTATACATTGGTGTCAGTAAAACTGAATTAGTCAAAAAAAGTCTCTTCTTAAACCAAATTTACTTTCTAACCTTAAGATTGCCCACCCTTTATTTGTCATCAGATTGTTGACTGTTTTGATCTTATTGATTAAATTAGCAATAGCATCGATGTCAAATATCTGATTGCTGGATGTCATGAAGATGTACAGGATATTTTTTTTATTCAGTGTAATACTTCCACGTTTGAAGAAAAACACATGTAATAAAAAAGTTACTTACCACTGAGTATGTGCACAACTATTGTATAGTTTTGATATTCACTAATTGAGCACGTATAGTTACCGGAATCAGCTTTATTGATTTTCGCAATGAATAGCGTTGAATTGGCACCATCATCCATCAGCTCTGTTTTTACACTATAACAAAAAGAAGAAAAGGCCAAATATGGCAGATTAAGTAAAAATAAGAAACATTTAAAATAAAAAAATAAATTAAAATAAAATAAAATAAAATGAAATGAAATGAAATGAAATAAAATAAAATAAAATAAAATAAAACAGGAATTATAAATTGAATAAAATTGGGAGAAGCTGGTGTGTATTTTTTTAAAGCTTTTTCATGATGAAATGAAAACATTATATATAATTAAAAACATTTTTTTTAACGAAAATTTAAATATATCTTTTAAAAGATATCTTTTTATAACTTAAGTTAAATTAAAATTAAAAATAGTTAAAAAAATAAATAATTGCTTGTATAAAAATCATGTTTTCCAAAGTAAATGAAATGTAAATTTATATTATTTGCCAGATAAATCAATATGCAGTTAAATGAATAATTGAATTCAAATATTTATTATTTAGTTTGACTGACCTGATACCACCCCTGGTAACATCGTAGTTTAAGACATCTTCACTATGTTTCCAAAATACCACCGACGATGACATGGCAACATTTCGAACAACACAGGATAGCTGCAAGGTGGAGTCTTGCTCATAATATTTCTCTTGCAAAGGATCACCAAATTCATCGATTATCATTACTTTGGGAGCTGCAAAGCAAAAAGGAAATAAAAAACATGATTTAATTTGACTATTTTAAATTAATTGGTCGCAGTAGTACAACAACCTCAAAGCCACAACTTTTTAAGGAAACCATAATAAATTAACGAAGACTTACCATTTACATGTAAATTTATTTGTATAACACGAGGCGGATGTGTTGATATTTGGCATTCGTAAGTAGCCTCATCGTCCTTCTTTACATTGCTGATTTTTAAACGCCAATTACTGGGATATTGAAATTCCATTTTGTAACGCTTATCACCAGTGTATGTGTGCAATCCCACCGTCAATAAGTCTAAAGCATTTTCGCCTTGTGAATTACGACGCACCCAGGAGACCTGTTGAATAATTAATTGCTTTTGCTTAAGTGGTAGTTTTTGGTTACAGAACAAAGGCAGTACATAGCAACTGTTGGCATGGAATACTAACAATGAGGAAAACAAAGTTTTTCCAAGTAATTTTGTTTAGTTTTTTAATGAAAAGAAAGAAATTTTCTAAATTAAAGAAACCCGCCTATTACAAGCAGTGATATTAAAACGTTGAATGCCATTAATTAAACCAAAAACCAAACAAGGTTTCTTAATGATTTTAAATGTCGATAATTTATAAAAAGAAAATATAATGAACGCATATTCACAAGGTAGTAGCGAGCAACCAGCTAAGCTATTTCTTTTTTCTAATTAAAGTTTACGGAAAACTTCTAAAATTTCTTAAGAAAAAGAAATTTTAAAAATATGCACAAATTTAACATGAAACCAATTTCATTAAAAAAAATTTCCCAAAATCATTTGGACATTAAAATTTTTGTTATTAATATCGTAAAAAAATTTATATACAGAATTCATTGGAAATGTCAATTAAACTGCGCTTTTTTTATATAAAACCGAACTATCTTAAGATGCGAAAACATTTAGGGAGTTCACCATAGCGTTTTAAAACATATCTTACTGCAACGTTTCTATTTTAATACCTTAATCATAAATATAGAAACAAATGAAATTCGAAAAATAATAATTAAAAATTAACTTATGGTGTGGTAAGTTTGTTGCTTTTGTTTTGTGTGTAAATCAAATTTATTACCAGATGGCAAATTTAAAAATATAAAAAACATGTCATTCTCAATCTGACAACATGAAAAAAAAAACAAACTAAACATGGTAAAAATGTCAGCGCAACTGTAGTTTATGATCAAATATTTGTATTTTTCACAGAAAAAAGCTATTTTGAAAAATGTATCCAACAATAATTTGTAATTTAAAAAAATTTTGTTATTTTAATACGTATGGAAGAAACCAATTTTAAGATCTAAAAAGAGTAGAAAGCACTAACATGAAAAACGAATGAATATTTAAGCGAGTGAAGCTTAAAATGTTTAAAATTTTCTAAAATATTCTCTATTTCGGCAATCACCTTGAATCAAATATATCACTGCTTTACAAAAAAAAAAATAAATACACCAAGTTTTTATTAAATTAATTTTAAGAAATACTCAAAATTCTTACAAGCACTACTTAGTGCTTTTTCTTTGTTTGGCACTAACGCTCAAAATATGGCGTTTTTAGTATTCAGAAAGCACTAACTTGGCATCGCTGGTACAAACATGCATTTTACACTCTCTCTCTCCCTCTCATATTATACAATAATATATAAATAATGTAAGGATGTATGTATGTTGTCTGACTTTGATATACATACAGTACCAAGGCGAATACATACTAGGTGGCCGCAAGGGATCAGGTGACTATTTTCGCCACTTGTAAATTTAATATACTTTGTATGTCAACACACATTTTTTAGTATTGAGCTGAGTGAGTTTGTATGTTGCCACATACAAATTTGAGTATACTCATTGTGAATTCCTTAATATTTTTTTGGAATTATTAGTTTTGCAACATCGGAGAAGTACACTTCTTCCTAACGAATTGTAACGAATTGATTTTGTAAATCAATTCCTCAAGGATTATAATCTCCACATACATCTGCAGCATTTGAGTATGTTGAACAAAATAAATAAAATCCAATTACTATTATTATTCTATGACATAAAATATATATCTTAGCTTTCATTTGTTTTCAATGACAAAATATCTGAAGGTAGGAATTCCATATTTCATCTCAAACAAAAATTAATAAAATAAAATTTTAGCCAATGGCCTTGGCAGCCAGTGCTATCAAGGTATATATTAATGTTATATTTTATATAATTTTAATATCAAGTAAATAAATAAATAAAAGAGAGTTAATTCTTAATTATGTTTTATTCCCTGGTATCTAACTACAATTTTAATAACTCATCCCGTGAAATTATAATTAGAAACGTCATTATAAAATGGCCAAGGAAATTCGTAATTTTATCTACCCATTGCCATATTAATAAAGAAGAAGACAGTATTGCCTCAGAGAGATTACTTCCAAAATTTTTTGTAAACAAATTTAGAAGCATGAAATTTTTTGGAAAAGTTTTTAATGTTGCAAATTTTGGTTCAATAATCAATTTCAATTTATTTTAATTGAAATTTATTTGCTGGTGGTTCAGCTTGGTCTATATACGTTTTTCATTGTCGCTGTAACAAATCATCAGTAGACTTCAACCACACATTTTGAACAGTCACAAACCTCTTACTTTATGCACAGGCTTTCAAAAAGTATATGAGAATTCATAAAATAATAATATTTTTGAAAATCACAAAGACAAAATAAGCTTACTAGGCTTACAAAACCCAGCAAATAACCCATATTCGATATGAATCTATTTTATTTTTCTACACCAAGCTGAACCACCAGCAAATAAATTTCAATTAAAATATAATTATGACAATATGTCGAATAATAAATTTCTTAAATGTTAAATTTCAATTTATTTTTAATAAAAAATATTTTACTGAGCAACGTCCCTTTTCACAATGTTTGATTAAGAGTTAACGTGAACTTTAACTGACAGTTCTTCATACAAAACTTTCCGTAAAAGTCCCTGTTAGTCTTTACTTGTACGTTGTGAAAAAGGTTGTAAGTAAAATAATAATTTGAGATAATTAGTGCGTTAAAAAATTTTAAACTTAAATTGTAACAAATGTTTCAACTTTGATGTTTGTCGAACCTCTCATTTGTTTATATGAAAGTTCAACATAAAAACTTTTATTGCTCTAAGAACTGTTTGAGTAATGAAGGCTTGAAGATCTGCTAAACCCCTCAATAATCAATTGCAATGTATTTTTAATAAAAAAATATATTGTAATTAATAAAGAATATATTAACTTGGGATTATTAGCGCGTTAAAAATGTTAAAATTAAATATTCGGCCTTATTATGAGTGCCGTATTTCGACTAAGATTACGATGATTTTGTACTAGATTAAAAAAATATTGCCATGTTCTTTAGTCTAGTACAACATCGTCGTATTCGAAGTCGTAATACGATACATACTTGTAATAGGGCTTATTATTTTTATTTAAAAAAGAGAAGTAACACTCAGGCAAGGCCTACTACTATTACTAGGTGTTACCTTCTTTAAGAAAGGGATAGTGATAGACGCTAGTAGTAGTAGTAGGCCTTGACAGGCGTTGAAGAAAGATACAAAGAGAAGCTTCATTCTTTTGCAACTCTGATTTTTGCACGTTTTTTTAATAATGCAGTGTTGCAGCGCTTCTGGTGTTAAATGAGTCGTATTAAATTTTATTGAAGCTGTTTTAGTAGCCACTTTATCAATTATTTTACTTCACAGATGATTCTGCTACATAACGAAGGTGAAGGCTCTAATGTTACATTAGGATTAGTATCTGTTGAAGTCGCTATAGTGCAGTGACCACTGTTTATGCCTTCATCACTTGAACTTTCCAACAACAACTGACAAAAAAGGAAATAAATGCACACGAGGAAAAGGAGTATTGTTGTTATTTAATAACTGGTGGATAAGGGGATTGAACCCAGTACTTTCAGTTTTGTAGTCAACATACTAACTACTTCAGCCAACGCCACCCGAGCCCCTTAACTTTAAAAATTTGCTTTCAAAATGTGACTTACTTTATTCTACGTTTTTTTTCCTTAACAAAGATATCTAATACCACTCCATCTAATATATTTACTTTGAAATATTATTATTTTTTATATAAAATATCTCTTTTAAGAATTTTATCAGTAAAATTAAACTGCTGTAAGCTTTACTTTACTTGTACATCATCAGCTACTTTAAAAGCCTTAAGCAATAAAAGAGATGTTTATAACTTATTCAAACGATGAAAAAATAAATATTTTAAATTCAAAAAGGAAAAATGCTATGAAGTATGTAAAAGCTCTTTTATGGTCTTTAAGGAAATGCAATATTGCTCATCAGTAGGGGAAATGCTTGTAAAGTAAGTTGCCACCCTCAAACAAAAAAAGTTGTTTACTAACAGGGGCATAAAGGAAGCTTAACTCAGTTGCTGCAGAATTTAATGCACCCCAAAGAAATTATGCACAGATAAACTAAAGTAAGTTACGAGAAATTTAAAGTTAGATGCAGCTATTTTGCTATTTAGCAAATTTACTAAGTGAATTATTTAAAAAATGGATTTTAAAGTGAATTTCAGAGATATTTTTTTAATACTGCAAGTATTCTATGAAAATGTTAATAGCCTTAGCTTTAAGTTTGAGAATAATAGCGGAAGTTTTTATCTCACTTGGAAGATAGGAAAACTTCCCAGCAAGAACATTTTTTTTAACATATATAAATATATATTTTATATTTTTTTGTATCTTCAAAAATGAACTAAAAACAAGTATTGAAATTTAAAGTCTAAATATAACTATTAAGCTCATAAGCTTAGTGATAGTAATAAATAATACATAAATGTTGTATTAAGCAAAAAAAAAATATTTTCAAGACGTCTCATTTGAAGTCTTGAGTATAAGAGCCCTTGTCTCCTTCTTTTTTAAGCGGATGTATCCAGTAAAGTTCAAGATATTACGCGCAAGGAAATAATGTGTGATGTGACTTGAGTTTTGTTTAAATACTCGCCTGCGTATTTTGCAATTTTTGCATCTCTAAATCACAGCGTAAATTTAAATTTTTGATATGCCTTTGTTCAAAAGCGACTTGTATGTTGAAACTTAACAGTGCAGACTGAGGGTTGAATTTTTTCCAATCACCCATGGTATTATTAATTAAATGCCTTTTAATATTTCATTTTAAAGCTCGGTTTTTAAAGACAGTCACTCAAAACTTTTATATGTGTATATCTTACAAAGCTTTTAAAGAAAGGTAACACACCTTGAATGTCATTAAGAAAATTGCTCTTATTCTGTGAACTAAGAAAGTGTTTTATTAAATGATTCAAAAGTTTATTCTTTCCTCATAAGTCTTTCATAATTTTGGAGAATAATATTCATTTCGCTTATTAGCTTTAATTTTTAAAATATTTTACTATGTCACTATTACAAGCAAGAAAATTACTTAATGCTTTACTACTTTATTGCATTTTATCTGTAAATGTAAATGGATTCTTCTTTGATGTCCTTTAATATTCACAAAACAGCATTCATGGCTTAAAAAATAAAATTATAATTTATAAACGAGTAGAGAAGTTTTTAAGCTGAAATATTTTTGCTTTCTTGCTACGCCCATTTGCCTTCAAACCTTTTCTTTTTTTTTGCATCTGCATTTAAAGATAAAAATGTTCAGTTGATACTAAAAGCTGAATGTTGTTTGGTGTTTGTAGTGTAGTGCTTGCACTAAAGTCAATTTATTGCTAAAGTATTTCTTTTTATATTTCAGTTTGTAGGAAAATCTTATTAGGTTATTCCCGCCACACATACTTACAGTCTTGTCTTGAAGTAGAGATATTCTGCAATTTAGTTGTATAGTGCTGCCCGCTTGCACAGTCATGTTGGTCGGTTGTCCCACCAGCTGCACATCCTCAAAGTGTGGTCCGTAACTAGAGCATGAATATGAAAATAGAATACAAAAAACAAGAAGCATAATATAATAATTATAATGTCTTGGTAATTTGGCTAAAGTTCGTAATGAAAAGGTAGAAAATTGTTGCAGATTATGCGAGAATTCCTTAAAAGCTAAAAAAAAACTTTTTTCTTTTTGCAGCATTCTACGAAAATTTTATTCACTTTGCTTGCTGGCTTTAAGATTTATTTTAATATTTCTCAAGTTCTAGGAAGTTCATTGCTTTAGCTTTTATCTCTGTGCACTGCAAAGTGCAATTACACGTTGCAATGGTAATTAGCACAAATGAAGAAATAAAATCAGTATAAATGAAATAAAAAAAACTCTGAACACTTTTTTGTACAAATGCATTCATTTCTCTCTAACAAAATTTACTATTAAGACATGATAGAAAACAATGTTGAGCTTAGTCTTGAAAAAAAATCCAATAAACCTTGTAACAAGCGCCAAATTAAAAAAAACAAGGGGTCTCTAAAACAAGTTTTATGATAATCGCTCACTTGGAAAAAAATTTTAGCGCAATATCGGCTTTTCTACAAACAAGTGAAACTATAATACAATTTTTTTTAATACATTTCACAGTTTAAGTAAAAACTTGATTTAAACATTAATTAATTGATTTTTAGTGCACACTAGAAGTTTGATAAGTTCAGGATTTAACACTGAGGCTGTCTAATAAATTCCTTCTAATTAAAATAAATCTGCTGTATCTATTTTTACACTTTATAATACTTATTTGATAAACTTTACAACAGCTGTTTTTGTTTATATGACTGTCAGTTATATTTGTCTATTTTCTTCTCCCAGAGGCTGATGAAAATATTTTCTTTGTTTACTCTTCCCTGAAATTTTTCGATTAATATTGCGGCTTCTTCTTGTTCACTGGTGTAAACAATATCAGATGCTTTCAGTCATTTTAACTTGGCAGCACTGAAAAACCTACTTAAAACCAATTTAGAAAAGGTTTTAAGTTGGTTTTAACAAAACTATTTTATATGATAAAACCAGGTTTTAATAGTTGGTTTTACCGTTAAAACCAACATTAATAAAACTATGTGAGATGCGTATACGCGATATTTTCAAAGAAAGTAAAAAAAAACTACTCATACGCATCAGTTATAAATTTGAGCCCAAATTATTGCGTACCTTGAGGTTGATGTTACCAAATGCCATAAAATTAAATATAATTTTGTATATATGTGACGCGCAAAATAGAAAGGGACCTAAGGGTAAAAACCGGTTTTGTTCAGGAGAGACATTTTAAAGATTTAAATACGTGTATTTTTAGTGTACTTCAATTTCATTAAACGCGCATATATCTTTGGGAGGGAACACTTTTGGGGCATGGGCTCGGTCTCATTCGATGTTCAGATGTTGTCCACATCAAAAAAAAATGTACAAATTGATTTTTTTACCCTTAGGTCCCTTTCTCTATGCGCTGTCACATGTAGGGTTGTAAATTTTAATATGTTACCTATAAACTATATGTATGTATACTGGATCCTTATTAATAGGGAACACAAATAAGTGATGTCCGTCTGCCCGTTTATCTGTACGTGAAATCAGTTTTCCGAAGCTCCCAAAAAAGCAAGCGACTTCGGCCATGGAATGGTGTTTCAAAATTGGTCGGAAATAGATTGGCATCTAAAAACAACAAAAATACTCTTCCAGAGCTGGAAAACTAAAGCTTATTTTGCTATACAAAAGTAAATAGCTAAAGAAAATTTTTGTTCAATAAAACTATTTACATTTTAGTAACAATAAAACTAGTATTGAAAGTCCAAAAAGAAAAAAAAAATAAATTCAAAGAGATAATTCAAGGATTGTAAAATTTTAATTTTTTTTTTGGTATATAAAAATAACCAACTAAAATTAATTGCTTAATTCACAAAACCTCTTGTATCTCTGTATCGATTGTATTATCATATTAAATACAAGAGTGTAACAATTGTTGTATGAAATTTTCCTACAAAAATGAAATACACTATTACACTTTTATTTCATATGTTTTTAAAATGTTGTATTCAGAGAGAGGCTCTCTGAGAGAATTTGTATGTAGCTTGTTCTTCTTTTTTTTCATTTAAATTACAAAATACGTTAATACACAACACACAGAGGGTGTTTACAATTAAAAAACAAAAAGTATATTTGATACACAAATACACGATAAAGATTGTTGTGAATTAAGCAAATATTTTTTCTTTCTCTATAAATTAAACATATGTATTTTATATTTATTTTTTAACTTTTTTTACTAGAAGTACTAGGTCTAATTAATTTTTTTCTTTAGCACTAGAAAGACGGGAAAATCAGCATAACTTGAAAGACGGATATGGGTCATTTGACCCAACTACTTTTAAATTAATTTTAGTAACGAAAAACATATAATTTATAATATAATTTAATGCATTTTAAAGAAATCATAAAAATTTAATTTTCCATTTTGCTTTCTACGTTTATATAAAAAAATTATAACAATTCATCTAATTTAGTATTTAAAAAAATAATTGTTCTTAAAATTAATATAGGTATAAGTAAAATTTTAGTTTTATATTCTTTAGAAATATTTCTCTCTACGCAGCACATAGAAAATGTCCTGACTTGTTTTATGTTGCCAGATCTCATACATTTTATTTGTTTTGTTCTTGCAGCCAATTGTATGACACTGTTGTCGTTTCATGGGTTGAATACGTGAACCTTGCGGTCGAGTATTCATGGCTTGTGTTTTTTTATTCTTCAGTCGGACTGAGTTCAGATGCCATTTGTAAAATAAAGTCTCTTCTACGAATCTTTTTTCTTGATTATTGTTGGTATAACACCGATGGATCAATTGCAGTCAAATCCAATATTTTGCAAAAATCTTGAAATTGCAATCTTCTTGAGCCATTTGGTCGACAAGAACCTCTAACGTATAAAACAGAAATGAATTTGCTTAGCTCTTGCACAAACATATTCCAGTTTGAGTAGCCACGTTTTTTACGTGCCTCAGACTCCGTACACTTTTTGATATGATGAAAGATTGTATCATCAATCAGCAGTCTCCACGATTTTTTTTGTTTCGCATAATTTGAGGTCCTGGATTTTCAACAAAATTTTATTAACAGGCTGACAACTTCCTGTAGAGTTTTTTTTTGCAAAAAGTTTTTCAGAGAATTAAATCTGCTGACCGGATACTGTGTTCATTGTTCACTATTGATTGAACTTTAAGGCATGTAATCTGGATGACTTTCACATTGTAAAATTGATGTAAAAGGTAAATATAACCTACACATTTCTTTCTTATACAAATAAAAACCAGCATAGAACTATCACTAGAACTTGATTCTGAAACGTAGCTATGATTGTCTTCTACATTTACTAAAAGCTCATTTTCACTTTCATCGCCGGTTGGATCTTGTAATAAAGATTGCAAAAACGCTGCAATATCTTCCTCGCAAAGGGATCGATTTATATTGCAAAGTCATCACGCACTGATTAAAAATGAGCTGCAATTGAAAAAGTGAAACTGCACTGGTATAATTATATGTTGAAATATATTTAGCATACTCAGAGCTAACTATAGTAGAAATAATGGGGTTTTGATAAGTAAAAAAAACTTAGTATGCATGTTTACTTTTGTTACAATCTTATAACGAAATAAAACTTCAGAAAGGTAATTGAGAAAAGAAACATATACAGTCAGATATGGAAATGAGTCAAATGACCCCTATCCTTCTTTTGAGGTAAATATGCTTTTTATGTTGGTTTGGAACACTTTAATAAAATAAGAGTGCTTTTAAGTTAAATTTAATACATTTTTAATAAAAGTCACGAAATACCAATGCAGCAAAAGAACTGATAAAAAAATCCTTGGTAGTTAGACTTGAAAATGGGTCAAATGACTTTCGACCGTCTTTCTAGTGTTAAAAATTAAATATTTTTTATGTTTTACAGAGAAATAGTTTGGTTTAAAAAATTAGAGAAATCTTAAGACACAGCTCCAGAGTTGGAAATTTAATTTTTTTCATATAAAAGTAACTTAATAAAATAAATTTTTTCTATATTTTCATATTTTTTTATTTGTTAATTAAACATAACTTATATTCTAGAAAAAATATATAAAAATTAATTTGCATTAAAAATTAGAAAAATTAATCATATGGTTCCAGGGCTGGAAAATTGGTAAAAAAAGTTGTTAAATTATCCCATCTTAAGCAGATCTTTACTTAAAAGTTTCTCATGTCTATATTCAAATGAAAATGTAATTTACTAATAGGCTCTCATTATGCTTACGATTGTTTGTGATATTGTGTTTATTATGCTTTAAGCAATAATTATGTTTCAATTCGATGGTGTATGACCATCGTGAGTTTGTGAGTTTATAGCAAGTTCTTATCAATTTTTAGTAAAAAAATCATTTTGTATGATAAAAGCAGATATTAATGGTTGGTTTTAACGTCAAAACCAACATTTACTAAAACTATGACAGTGTGCAAGTACTAAAAATGCCGGGTTTCACTATCGCACATAGTCATGCAACTTTTGAGAAAACCATCAAATAATCAAAAAAACAAACTAATAATTTCAGCTTTTGACTTGAGTTTAATTTAAATTTATATTCTTATTGAAAAACCTTTAACAAAAAAGTGTTACATGCTTCCGATAATAATTCAAAAGTCTTTAAAATGTTCAACTTATATTGTTGGCTTCAGTGATTTTAACCTTGTGACTAAAAGTTCTTTTCGTGGTTGCAAGGTTGTAACAAAAAAAAATATAATATAAATAAAAAATTTCAAACACAAGCTATAACTACGTGAATAAGCAAACAGCTTTTGGCTTTGCATTTTAATAAATTTTCTTATCACTTGCCAACAGATAAAAATGCACTACTGTCGCAGTATATCCTTTTATAAGTTATTTTTTTTTTGTTTGTAATTAAAAATAGTTTTTGTTATTATAACTTATACAGGTTGTCTGGTTTTGTTTAAATAAATATAAAATTTAATTTCTTTTTTGTTACTTTTGTTTGATTTTGTTGTAAAAACTTTTTTATCTTGTATTTATTTTTATTTGCTTTGTCCTTTTGACTTGAAACTTATGAGTGTGGTAATTTTCAGTTTGTTTAATTTTTGTTATAAAATTCTGCTGTGGAGATAACAAAGTACACTCAGTAGTACTATTGGTGTAAAGTTTTAAGTATATAAAAGAGTTTTTTATTTGATGCTAGTAGATTTTCAAAGACTGCACAATATTTTCTTTTGAAATAGTATAAATAAAAGGTTATAAGGTTGTCCAATATTAAGTGAGAAATTTTTTAGATTCTTTAATTGAACTGTTGTAAATTTTAATCAGAAATAATTCATAGTCAGGCTCAAGTTCAGTAATTTAAATTCTTATTGAATGAAATATTTTTATTAATTAATGTGAGTTTCTAAAGAAGAGAAGAAAAATTAAACTTAGACTTTAAGCTGGGGGAAATACCGATATTTTTCTGTGCAGCCACGCACTGCATGAGCACCCTAGTCTATCTACTTGGGTAGAAATTCTTATTAACATCAGCTATTTAACTTAAATTTACAATGAAACGGAATATGAGAAACGATTGTTGTGTATACAATTGATTTACCTTTGGTAAACACATTTATAAGTATCACTATTAATTTTCTGTTTTTTCCATTTTTTTCATTTTTCTATTTAAGTTAGCTCGAAATTATAATACTCTATCTAAGTATGTTTAATTATTCTTCTTAACGCTAGGGTGCTGATGAAGTGCGTGGCTGCACAGAAAAGTATCGGTATTTCCCCAGCTTAAAGTCTAAGTTTAATTTTTCTTCTCTTCGTTAGAAACTCATATTAATTAATAAAAATATTTCATTCAATAAGAATTGAAATTACTGAACTTGAGCCTGACTATGAATTATTTCTGATTGTCCAATATTTTCTAAATATTTATTTAAAATTTTGTTTTTAAGAATTTAAAAATTTAATGTTTAAATTTTGAATAAACTTTTTGGCCAAAAACTGAAGACACCATTTTTTGAGGTCGCACTGGTATTCGAAATCTCTGGAGGTCCAAAAAACAATTCGTCACCAAAATCGTCAAACTAGATATAGGATTTTATTACCCTCTGGTAGTGCTATCAATTCTATACTGTCCATGCCATACTGCACAGTGTAATGAAGCAAAACTAATTTAATAGTCGAAATAAAAACCAAAACACCACTCTCACGTCGACAAAAATTTTAACCAAGTAATAAAAATTTGGCAATTACAACTAAAATATGAATTTATTTGTCTTTTGTAAAGCATGGTAAGAATCTAAGTTTATTTATAAATAGATTTTTAAACTACAGTGAACTGAACAATCTTATTTGATGTTTAATTAAAATAATCAAATATCTTAGTCAGTCCTTGCAAATGCCTAAAACAGTTCACTTAGTTTAAGAATAATAACCATATAATATATCATTTGTTAATCACTTTTCTTATACTAATTTTATGCAATACGATTATATTTTATCAGAGATGGGCAAGACTCACGAATATAAAAAATTAAAACAAAAATAATCACCTAATTATGAAAGACGTTGTCATCTGAGCGTGTGTGTGTGTGTGTGTTAATGTTACCATCCTATCGTTAATTTTGAAGAAATAAATATCATATCCATACATTTTTATACCAACATAATTAAAAATAAAATATAATTTGATTTTAAAATTTTATTGAAACAAATGTTATTTATATTTAAATCTAGTAAAAGTAGTAATGAAATAAATAAAGTTTTAAACGGAAAATAATGGTTCAAGAAATAATAATTTTCAATTCGATATAAAAGGTAACATAATGAAAATATCATATATATCATATGCAAAATACAAATATATTGTAAAAATTAAATTTCACCATTACTCAAAAAAAACATACAAAAGGAGATTTCTTAGGACACTTAGTTAGAACTATACTCCTTATATAGATAAAATTAACTTCATATGTTAAATTAGAATGCAATAAATTTATATTATTTGATGATATTGCTGCATATGAATAAATGAATAGCCCAATTCTTAATCTTGTGCAAATGGTTTTGCATCTTAGCAATTGCTAAATGATAAAATATATTGATACTCACCATTTAACAAGTCTTAGTGGTGAGTATGGATATACTATAGAAATTCGCACACATTACGATGCAAGACCATTTGCATATGACTGTGTATTTGGCTAATATATATTTGGTGATTATGTGCAAAAACAATAGCCCAATTCACAATCTTGTGCAAATGTTATTGCATCGTAGCATAATATAGTATATTGATATTCACCACTCAACAATTCTTTGTGGTGCGTATAAATATACTATACCGATTTGCATATGCTAAGATGCAAGACCACTTTAAAAAACGAAACAAAACAAAATCAAACATTTTGTTTCTTTTATTTTCGTACTCTGCTTTTAAGTACATATAAAGAAATCAAAACAAAAATAAATTTATAACTGTAGTAGTGGCGATTATTTTTGTTACAAAAATCACATCCTAGCTCTCGAGTCGGGGCATAAGGAGCAAAGGTCTAAAAAGTGTTTTGTGAAAATAATTTTAATATTTTTAAAACATTCAGCTAAGTCCTTAATATTCCTTTGGTTATATTTGTGACTATTTATATAGTTAACCTTATAATAAATTACTAACTCACTTCCACCAAATTTTACAGGAGAGACAAAATACTTTTAACGGTTTCTATACAAATCTTAAGAAATTAGTTAAATACATTAAGTTTCTTTGGCACATTGAGCTTCACATTAAAATAACTATTTTAGCAGGTCGATGGGGTGTCTCTTCCTCTTTCGAACGGCATTAAAATGGCATATGGTATAAAAAAAAGGATTTAGCAGGTTTACACTTTAAGCCGACGATATTTATTTTATTCAATGTGTTCTTTATTAATTTTCTTTAACTATAAGTTGTTTCTTAATTACTTTTTTTTATTGGGAATTTTTACAATTTAAGTTTAAAATTTGTTAACGCACTAATAATCCCAAAATTATTATTTTACTTATTCAGTAAAATATTAAAATTGATTATTGAGGGGTTCCGCTTTACCCAAAGCTTTTCAGAACAACTAGAGTTATTATGTTATAAACTTTCGTTTAAACAAATGAGAAGCTCAACAACAAATAAAAAAGTTGAAACAAGAACTCAATAATCAACATGTTTTTTATTTTCTTACTTTACCATTACTAGGCCCCTTTCACATTAGGCAACTTTACTTGCGCAAGTCTTGTGTTTGTTTGAAGGGGAAAGAATTGCCGAGATTTGAGTACAGACTTGCTTGAACTTGGCACTTCTGCCACAATTCTGTTTCAGCTGTCATTGTTAGCTTGGGATATTGATTTGTTTTTGACATTGTCTTTTATTTCTTCTTCGGTGTGTTGTCTAATTAATTAATTTTAATAATAATGAAACAAAATTTTAATAATAATGAAACAAAACGTCAACAAATTAAGAAAACTCGAGCATAAGAATATTAAACTTGCTCAAAAGAAAATAAATAAAAATGAAAATTATACTTGCGCAAGTAAAGTTGCCTAATGTGAAAGGGGCCCTACATTGGCTGACTTTTTTTCAGCTTCAAATTGTAGATATAAAGAGTATGTAAAAAGAAAATAAATGTTAATAACAACAACAGCTGTTCAAGAATAGAGTGTTGCCACACAAGTATTTTTTTGACCGGGTTGTTGTTTCGTTGGAAAAATACTTCAAAGTTAGGAAAAATTTGGAAACATATTAAAATTCACATTCACAAATTAAATTCACATTAAAAAATATAAAAACAGTATGCATTAAAGAAAAAAGATTAAACTTGTGATTTTAACACGGTTTGGGATTTTAAATCATGTGCCTGCACATGAAAAAAAAAACTTTTCATCTTTATCATTCTGTGAAATCAACCCGTTTTTAGCGCGTAGTAATTCCTCGAATAAATTTATTTGTGAGCGGCGTGAGTGACATGTAACTCACCATCCCATCCCTTTATTGAGACACACAAAACAGAAAATTCATTAAGCCTAACTACAAATGTATATGTAGAATTTCTATGTTGCTGTATAGTCTAATAAAATTTCTTAAATATTCTAATAAAATTCCAATATCTTAATTCACTCTACTTCTGGCTCAGCATTTAATCACACACACACACACACACACACACACACACACACACACACACACATGCGTAAACATTTATGTGCACATTTTAAAAGAGATAAAAATTTCCAAATATTTGAGCAATTTACGGTAGAAAATCTATTTAAATTTCCCTTGAATGCCTTTGTTTCAAGTAAATTTTAGAAGTTATGTGTTCAATTTAAGCATACATTTCATCTTATTGTCTATAGAACACGTTTCTTCTATTTAAGTGTACGACTGTTACACATTTGAAATTGAATAAAACTTTAAATTTAATTTAATTTAAGATATCCTTGTGCCATTTCCCAATTCAAATACAGCAACAAAAGGCATGTGAAATAGTTAAGTGAATGAGGAATTTTAAGTTCAACTTAAAGTAGTGTGCAGATGATGAACGAGGTGGAATTGTCAAGTGATGGAGAGGTGGTTGATAAGGCTGATGGTTTAAGTAAGTAAATATTTGATTTTATTTAATTTTTTTTAATAAATAAGGAAAAATATATAATTCTATTCACCTTCAGAAAAGACGTATATATAATGGAGTAATGCACTGGACCCACTGTGTGTTGCTTATAGAATGCAACTTTGTCAAAATTCATCACTTAGTTGAAAAAGCTTATAGTCAAATGAGTACCTTAAAAAGTTTACAAGGAAATTTTAAAAACTCCTTATAGCAAAAATAATTAACTTTTTGATAAATGAAGAAAGAAGGGGACGTAACTGTGGTTGGTAATCATTTTGGGTTTGGTTTTTTTAGATATTGATTCTGTGAAACCATGAGAACACATTTTCATTTGCTTATGTTAACAGCGGTCATCTCTGCAGGACGTTGTTAAGCAAAGGACCTATTATGTGAACCCAAGTGAGCTGAAAACTCTCATTTTTTTCTCAGCAGCCTGTCAAAAGACTTTTAATTATAATTGATCTCAAAATATTCATTCGGAAGAGCCCTAGAGAATAAAATCAAATAGTTTATCCTTCACAAGCCAGTTAAAACTTATTGTTTGAATTTTTCATATAATAATTCTGTCAAAAAAAAAAACGAATTCAATGCAAAGATCTGGCAGAACATTTTGGAAACAAATGTGGGACCAAACTGATTTTTTTTTGAAAATCTGTTGGTTAAAAAGAAGTAAGCTAAATAATACAGGGTGCCCGACGGGAAGGTATACTATTCGCAGTAATTCTATTTAAAGCCTGGCTGTATGCAATGTGACAGTTATGTCTTGTTGTGATGTTAAAACCCAGCAAACACGAAGTCAAACCTTTGAAATAAGATGACTTTATAATTTGATATCAAGCACAATTCTTAAATCTTTATCAAAGGTTTGTATTTATTACTTGAATTCAAGTTCATAATGCGTTGAATATAAACATTTGACGACCAGTGTTATCCATTTTGTCTCAACTAGATGTCAAGTGCAATTCTCAAATTATAAATACAAAATATAAAAAAATTGGTTGCAATAGTATTTAAAGCGCAAAATAAATTGTAATCGTTTTAAAAACGTAAAAAAGTATACTTATTGTTTGTGAGTAAAAAGTAATTATGATTAAGAATGCGAATAAGAAAAATAATAAAAAATACTATTTACTTATATTTTTATATGAATAAACAAGTGGATAAATATGTCACTCAATAATGAATTCTATGAATTTAAATATTAAAGATGATTTTACAAAAGCAAAAATTTTATTTTATTTTTGTTTCACATTATATTACAATCCACATTTGAAAAACAGTTGAGATTGAGAATAAATGAAATTCTCAATTTGAAAATTATTTCCTCTTTTTGTTGAGAATGCTATATTTTTAAATATATTTTCAAATCATTTTCAAACGTTAATCATTTGAGAAAAGGTTTTATTTCAAATCATTCTCAATTTGAAATTAAATGTGCGTGTGGTTTGGGAAGGTTTTCAATCATATCACGATTTCGCTCCCCATTCATAGTTACCGTTACGCCATTTTTTATTTTGAAATAAGACTGTCACTTTTAAAGGATAAAATAATTAATAATTTGAGGGGTTTCAACTGCCCAGAGCCGACTATTCTGTTTATTTACATATCCATTCAAATTAATGTGCCCCGTCACTCATTAAGATTTTTTCATGGAAATCGGGGTTGTCATGGGCGAGCTGTTTAACGATTAAAACACGTTGTTTCGTTGTTCGAATATTTTTTCATAATACATTTGCCATATATGTCTACTTTAGGACTGCCAAATATGAACTGTTAAGACTAATGTTTACCAAAATGGCGACAAAACAAAGTAATATGCCATCTCGGCGGGCTCCCTGTAAAAACTATATTTTAATGGGAGTATCTCCTCACATTTTTTTTATACGAAAGCTTATGTGTTTTTCAGAGATCAGGAGAGATCAGGTTGTGTGTAAAATCTTGTAAAAATCGGTAAAGTAGAACGACGCAAAATAAACTATTAAAATTTAAGGATTGTGACTCTACCCTTTTTTTTAAATAAAATATTGTGGTTATTTTAGAGCTCAAGGTTTATGGTAAGTTTTATTAAAATCGGTTAAGCAGAACCACGTGAAATATAATAATAAATTTTAATAGGCATAAGTAGCCCAGGCCATATTTTAAATTTAAAATATATTGGGGGTGTCCAGTGTTGTTATATATGACAATTTTACGTCATTTTGACGATTTTTTATAACAAATTTCCCAATGTGACGATTGACGATTTTGGTTCAAATATTCCTCATATTTTGACGATTTGTTTAAATACGTATTTAGTAACATAAATGTGTCAACAAAGCCTTGCAGAGAGAGATTTTATTTCGATAACACAATCAAAAATTTTAATTTAATTACAGTATCATTTATTTACAAATCTTGTGTCTAAAGTGTTGAAAGAATATTTAGTAACATTAATGTTATTAAAACCAAGATCTGAAATCTACTGGAATTAAAAGCCCTTGAAATCATCATGTTTTCAAAAGATCATTTGAAGTGTAACTCTTCGTAATGTTACAATATTGACTTTAAAATTTTTTTGTCAAAACCCACAATTCTAAAATGTATGTATGTACATATGTATAGTTTTACTTTGAAACAAGTTTTTTTAAGAAGCTTAAGGCCGATGAATTGTTTTTTGTTGCATAAAATAGTGTTTTATTTCTACTATGATATATTAGTTGTTTAATAAAACGTATAATTCCTGTATGACGATTTTTCGATAATTTTTTGGAAAAATGTGACGATTTTATTCTTAAATTTTGACGATTTTTAGAAAAAATTTCCTAACAACAATGGACGTGCCCCTGTCTACCTTTTTCAATGGTATCAATTGAAAGCTATAGTCACTTAATAAAACCGAGTTATGAAGCAAAAACATAAAATAATACAAACGAGTTGATTACCTTCTGTTTTTTTGTAATTTTTTATTTTTATTGTATTTAGTTTCCTTCTAAACTAGATAATATCTGCTGGAATGAAATGAAAAACCATGCAGTTATTGTTAAATATATCATAATTATCTCAGTTTTACGAGAAATATATGAGAAATATATTAAGCTGCAAACAAAAACTTCTTAGTGTGGACACGAATGCAGCTTCAAAAGAGAATTTAAAAATGTTTCGCAGCAAATATTTTAATGTATGGACTTGGACTTAGGGAGAGGCTTCCTGAGATTTTTTACTTTTCTAAGAACACAATTAAAAATTTCTTAACTTAACCAAAAGCACTTATTATTATTCTAAAATATTAATTTGGCTTATCAATAATTTTTGTACCAGCACAAAAGTTACTTAAAAATTAATCCTCGTTATAAAACACAGAGTACATTTTACAACCGTGTATATTTTATTTATTTGCTGAAGGTGGGTGGGACTTTGTAAGGACTTTCTCTTTATAATGTTTATGTGTATGTATGTGGACAATTTACAACTTTTTAAACACACCTTCATGAGCTCAGAATCATCCACTTCCTACTGCACAGACTACAACTACAGGCAGTTCACAATGGAAATGACTTGAAGTAACATTTAGATGAATGTGCTTCCAATATATGTAAGGTTTGTTCATTTATTTTTAAATTTTCTTCTTCTCTTTGGAATTTTGTTAAACATTTTTGTTGTTGTGCATCTGCTGTTATAGTCGCATGAAGTACCCCATAGAATACTAAACATATTCGTTTAAACTAGAATATTATTTGAATTACAAGGATATTTTCTATCATGATTCTTCAGCAAAACTTTAACTAAAGTTGTTTCAATTTTCCTGCACCACAATTTTTGCAGGTGTTTAGCTTGCTGTTTTAGTTTCTTTTTCTAAACACAGTCAACTGCAGCAGAATGATGATGACAGGAAAAAAATGCAATTCCCAGTACGAAGGTTTTAAAATTGGAACAGTTGAACCAATGATGCTTTAATATTATGACTGAGTGCAAAATAGAAAAAAATTGTTTCATTTTAAATTTTTTATTTTATACGGAAGCATTGGTAAGGCATCTTGCAAAAGAGCAGACAATAAAGTTATTTAGAAAATTTGAAATTCAAATTGTAAAGCGTAAAAACACATAGACCGCAGTAGGCTACCGGCCATAATTTGTCAAATATGGGTTATATCTGTTTATATGAAATTTTTGATAATTTTTATTTTTGTAAGTAATGAATATCATTTAATAGAAGGAACCTCTCAAAATTCATAAAATGAAATAAATCGATTCGTTGTTATATATTTACGTGGTATGAGTTTATTTATAACAAAAAATAAAAATTTAAAAAACCCCCGATGTACCGAGAAAAGATGAGATATGTACTAAGTGGCTGAATCGATTTCTCGAATATAGCTAACAACACTTTCAATCAAGTCAATCAACAAAAAAAAACTAAGTTAAAATCGGTCAAGCCGTACACACACACACACACACACACACATATATATACAGACACATACTTCAAAGTTATAACACCCCTTTTTTGGTAGGGGTTAAAAATAAGTCCAGCAAAAAGAAAACATGACAGAAATGGTGTTGAATCATGGGTTTGAGTTAAGACGAACTGGTTGGATTTACAGAAAACATGCATGAGTTTTACGTTATCATGTCATTGGAGATCATATGTTTATGCTGGAACTTAAATGAGTTGATTTTCATTAAAATTAATGAATCGAACTAATGCATATACTCTGATTCAAAAATGTTTTTCATATATATGTAAATTAATAAATAGTACTTTTTACAAGTCGGTGTTCAAACCATGCAATTTCCATGATTTTAAAGCGTTTTGGATGATAGTTTTCATCACTTAAATAATGACGAATTTATTTGGATTAAGAAGGCATGAGAAACACCAGCTCTTTGAACTACTTGGTTGTTTGTGTGGTTATTTTTATTTTTATAAATGTGAAATATTTGAAAATGTAACCATTCAAATATTTACACTGTAATAATATTACAATTATAATCTTATTGTTACCAATTTATAATATCATTGTTACCAATCTTTCATATAAGCTCTTTTAGATTTCCAATTTTTGTTGCAGTAGTTCTTGAGAGAGTATTGAAATAGAATTACATAAATACATTTTGTATTCCACTATAAATATTTTTCGCGCAAAAACAAAAATTTCTGCAACAAAAATTGCAAGTTAGAACGGGAGTTTATTGATATTAATGCCAAAACAATAACATATTGCTTTGTTGTGTTTTGTTTCTTTGTTGCGAGTTAAAACTTTTTATAAAAATCACAAACACATTGCAGTTTTTATAAAAGTAGCTAGATTAAAATAAAAATGGCTAAAAAAATAGCTAATAGCTAAACTCACTTTTTTTCTGGCTAAATGGGATATAAAATTGCTAAGCTTAGCCGCAAAATGGCTAAATTGGCATCACTGGTATTTGTAGACGTGGCAAAAAAATAATAATAAAAAAATATATTTTTGAAATTTTATAGATGGCTCTACTGTACACTCTACTGTATTTGTTTATGCTCTTGCTTTTTAAGTCAATATCAAAAAGAAGCTAACTACTCGACGACGCTTGTAGTCAATCGCATTTGTAGTCGCGTGTTGTTGTCTATGTGCTTAATGCAGAATGTGCAACTTAAAAAGCTTGAGTATTTAAGTTTTTTTTTTGTGATGTCAAGAAAATGTATTAATTTGTTCCAAATTTTGACTTGAAAACAGAAAGAAACCAAATATGGTAAAGAGGTAATTTTATTTTATTTTCTTGGAATAACAATAGAAGTTATATTTTATTATTTTATGTATTATAATATTCACTTAACAAAAAGATGTAATTAGTAAAACGAAGTATTTTTTTATATAAGGATATATAAAAATAATTTTCAGCATGTTATTGTTGCGACTGGCTGAAAGGAATCAAATAAAAGAAGTATTGCTGTGGCGTATACGTGATATTATCTAAGAATTGTAAAACACAATTAAATTACTCATACGCATCAATTATAAATATGCATTGAAATTATTGCACACCTTAAGGTTTATTTTATTTATTTATTAAATGTTACAAATACAATTACAAATTATATCAAAACTTAATTTAAACGAGAATAGTAAAATAGACCTTCACTCGTTGTAGTGAAACAGTCCAGGGTCTATGGTGGGAATCGAGCCCACAACCTCCACACTGATAGGCTAGCACACTACTCACCCTACCTTAAGGTTGTTGTTACCAAACACCATATAATGAAAAACAAAAACAAATTTTCTGATTGTGTTTTTTTTTTCAAAAACAAATTTGTTTATTTTGTTTTTGTTTTCAATATATCTAAGCGACAAAAAATTACTTGTCGACATCGGTGGCCAGGCCACTGCACTGCCAGGCTATTGCACTGCAATTTTTCATAATGCCATGTAATTGGAAAATTTGTAGCAGTAAAAAAATGTTCTGAAGTACGGTTTTGACTTTTTTTGTAGAATATTCTTAAGAGTAAAACATTTTTTTTGATTTATTCCTATTGTAATTGCGCTCATAGTTATAGACATATAATAATAAAATATAAACAAAAGGCATTTTTAGTAAAACGTGACATCTCACTTTTGGTAGACGGCTTTACTCAAGTAAGGCAAAAATAAAACATTGTATGGAAAAACAATGCTTGTGATTCTTTAAATAAATTAAATTTATTTATATAAAGGGTGTTTTTTATATACAGGGACACAAGTTTAAATCGTAATAGAACAAGGAAATATATTTTTAATATCAATGAAACGGGCTTTATTGGAAAGAAAATTTTGTGAAATTAATGTTTAAATATTAATTAGGTTGTTAGTGACCGCCACCTCTGGCGTGTAGAAGGCGCAATCTGGAACACCAATTTTCAACATCATTTCGCAGCATTTGCAGCCGTATTCCGTCAGCCAAGAAAGCACACCAAATAGTAATTTCCTATGGATGTTATGGTATTTCAACAAAAAATTGAGGATTATCCTCACACCAAATGCAACATTTCTGCTTATTTACGATTATATACGGCATAAAATGGAAGAAGTGTACTATGAATTTGACGAATAAAACATTATTTTGATTAAAATTAAAATGGTGTAAGTTGATTCATTCAAAATAAAATTTCAAAGCAAACTAAACAAAAAACATATAAAAACTGTTAAGTTAAGGCTAAAATAAAGAAGTAATGCCAACTTAAAGTTGTTACACTCTATAAAAAACACCCTATATTTATTACAAATAATGTTAATGTATGTATGTAATATGTATTATGTTTTATGTAATTGTTTTTCAGTTCCTGAAGAAGAATACCGAAGGTGTTAGAAATATTGAAGACAGAACCAAAAATTTCTGTAATAAAATACAAAAGAATTTTATTTGAAGTATATCATTGACCTAGAGCCTGAATAAATAAAAAGGTTCGTAGATAATATTATTAAAGTACTAATATCATCACCTTATTATTGGTTTGACGCATATACCAAAAAGTTGAAGTGAAGAAAAACGACAAAGAAGGTTTAAATGTAGTTGTCTTAAAATAAACCCAATTGAATTTCTTATTTGTAACACTGCATCCGAAATGTTTTCGAAGAAACAATTAAATTTTTGTGAATGTTTCATGAATAAAGTTAGAAGTTAATTTGCTGTCCGGAGCAATAAGTCAATAGTATTGATGCCGACAACGAAGCCGCCACCGTAATCTTTTTGACTACCAACCCGCTTACATAAGAAAAACAAGTATGTAATTAAAGTGTATTTAATATGAAACATGATATTAAATGATTTCTGTTATACTTAAACATGCATAAGTAAGATTTTTTTATTTTATTTTAGTGTTTAGTAATTAGATATAAAAACATTGACTGGCGCCCGCATTTGAATGAGAATGTTTTTTGATAGCTTTAATTTTTTTAAATATTTTTTGAAAGTACAATAAATAAATAATGATTTGTTTTATTTTAATCATAAATAATTTCTTATTCGGGCTTAAGTTCAGTAATTTCAATTCTTATTGAATGAAGTATTGTTATTAATTAATGTGAGTTTCGAAAGAAGAGAAAAAAATGAAACTAGACTTTATAGCTGGGGGGAAATACCAATATTTTTCTGTCCAGCCACGTACTTCATTAGCACCTTAGTCTATCTACTTGGGTACAGATTAACGTCAGCTATTTAGCGTAAATTTTTAT
Source organism: Tachina fera (assembly GCA_905220375.1). Classification (NCBI taxonomy): domain Eukaryota; kingdom Metazoa; phylum Arthropoda; class Insecta; order Diptera; family Tachinidae; genus Tachina; species Tachina fera. The sequence goes on along the minus strand of LR999964.1, from coordinate 45,493,098 downwards.
GAAACGGAATATGAGAAATGATTTTTGTGTATACAATTGATTTACCTTTGGTAAACACATTTATAAGTATCAGTATTTGTTTTTGTTTTATCATTTTGTTCATTTTTCCATTTAGCTTAGCATGAAGTTATATTGTTATAAAAAAAAATTATTATAGAAATGAAGCAACAAATTAAGTTAAATTTATTTTTTATGTTTATAAATCAAAAATTCTACGCACTCGCCAGAATGGGGCATGTAAATTATTATTGAAGTTCAGTCATTTCAATTGTTTTTGAATGAAATATTTTTATTAATTAATGTGAGTTTCTAAGTTTCTTGATTTAAGCTAAATGAATTTTTAATATCTCACGAAACGCGTTTTGTACTAAGAAATAAGTTGTTACAAAAAATATATATATATATATATATACATATATATCTCATATATAACTCATTTAAAAATAGTGGCCACGTGTGGAAACGTTAGTGCAAAGAAAAAGAAAATATTTTTCCATCCAAAACATTTAATTAAGAAACCCAAACATTTGTTAATTAATTCAAAATTTATTAGTGCCAGTTAAAGTTTTGAAACAATAATTTTTTTAAGTTTGATTAAGGGCCTAAAACGCAACTCCAAGCGTTGACGAATTTTATATGGAAAAACTTCAAATTACAAAAACAAAATACATCCAAAATTTATCAGCGCTAAGCGTTGCGTTTCCCTAAATAAATTAAAATTTAAATTTATTATTTGTTTGTATTTTTGCAATTAAAACCTCTTATGACTATCTTCTAAAAGTGATTTACTTCATGGACATGAAATAGATTTTTCTTCTAATCGCTGCAATGTCTGTTGTTGCATTTCATTTGTTATCTTAATAGATGACCTACATCTATGTCAACCTACTTATTTGACTTCAAATTACAATGGAAGAACAACAATTCTTTTTCACATACACACTTTTAGCATACTTTTGCTGCTTTCTGTGTATTTTTCTTTATTACTGTTACAGGTGAATTTCTTCCATAGTCATTTGTCAATGACAAACAAAGTCCACCAGCACACAGTGGGGAAGAAAAGAAAATAAATCATCCATTTTTGAATGTTTAAGTCAGCTATCGAAGTTAAATTCTGCAGGGACATCTGTCTTAATTGATTAGGGATAGAGCTGTGAAGTTTAAAATGAGGTTACTTATGCCATGTAAAATTATTTTAATGCTGAAAAATCTGGGCAGTTATAATTTAAAATGGCAAAAACTTCTCTGCCATATCAAGGAGAAATTTTTATTTTGATAGCGCCATCGGTTTAAAAGTGGCTGATTTATTTGCAGAATATTTTTAATTTACCCCACTGTGCAGCAGGAGCCAATACTTCAATGCTTATGCTTGAATTTACAAGAAACAAAAGAGTAAAGCAAATGAATATGAATATTTATTTAAACTTTTTTTTTGAGAAGTTTTACATTGAAATGTACAATGAGAATTCAGTTTGTTTTTGCTGAAATAGACTTTTGTAGTTTTTTGTTAAGAATAAAAATTTTCAGCTGGCAAAAATATTTTGCATAGTAAAAAATTATGTTTTTATATATTTCTTTTATGTTTACAAGTTGCAAAAAATGTATGTGTATTTGAAGCTGAGTTAAATTGAAATTTTTTTATGAAATTCTAAAAATTTCTATAAAATTTATATCCATGCATTTTAAAAAGTTCTTCAATCTTCTGCCAGTATATTCTTGATTTTGGTTATTTCAATTTTTGTTATAGAAAAAGTGTAAAGAATTTATGGAAGTTATACTCACAAGTCCCCGTCCAGACTTGCAATTTTTGTTGCAGCAATTCTCTAGTTTATCGGTGAGTGGGGGGAGAAGATTGGGGAGGGGTACACAGTTTCATGTGCTCGACAATTATCTTTTGATTTGAAATTAGTACTTGTTTACATCAAGTTGTTAGTTGTATTTGACGTTTTAGGGTTCCGTTCACCAAAGGTGAAAAATGGAACCCTATTGTTTTCACACGGTATTTTCACAGGAACCGTAAGAGCTACGGAAAAAAATTTAAATTAAAGGGTGGTCCAAATTGCTATATCTTGGAGACCGTAAGAGGTAAACTCTTGAAATTTTCAAAAACGGTAAAACTAAAAAATTCGAAAATTATAAAATCGCCAAACCGAAAAAAATCGCCAAAACCTGAAAAAAATCGCCAAAAATTTAAAAAAAATCGCCAAATCGAAAAAAATCGACAAAATTAAAAAAAAAATTCTAGAACTTAAATAAATCGCCAAATTCGAAAAAATCGTTTAAGTGAAAAAAATCGCCAATATGAAAAAAACGCCAATAACCGAAAAAAATCGCCAAAACGCGAAAAATGCGCCAAAACCAAAATAATTGTTTATGTGAAAAAAAATCGCCAAAATGAAAAAAAAATCGCCAAAAATTAAAAAAAAATCGCCAAATTTAAAAAAAAATCGCCAAAATAAAAAAATCGCCCAAATTTAAAATAAACGCCAAAATAATAAAAATTGCCAAAATTAAAAAAACTTCAAAAACCAAAAAAAAATCGCCAAAACGTGAAAAAAAGTGCCAAAACTTAGAAAGCGCCAATAAATTCAAAAAACCCCCAAACTAAAAAAACGCTTAAAACCGAAAAAAAATCCCAAAACTATAGTTTATATTGTTCGTATTTAATTACATATATCGTGCCCGTACGGAACCCTTCGTGCGCGGGTCAAAGTCGCACTTCACTGAATTTATTTATTTATTTTATTTATTCAGTTGTGTGAAAAATAAAAAAATATAAGAAAAAATAAATAGAATTGTTAATTTTTCAAAGAAATTTGTGGTGTAATAGAAATTTTTAATAAATAATTTCAAAATTATAATTTCACAATGTGGACACTTATGCAATTTCAAAGCAGAATTTTAAGAAATTGCAGCAACAAAAATTGTTAATCTAGACGAGGACTAAGGAAGTGTTTTATAGTGTGCAACTTTTAGAAAAAAATACAAACTATCAATTTATTTTATTTCTGATTTATTTTTATCCCGAAGCTATTTAATTCAAAAGTACTTACTTTCATTTTTATTTGGCAGGATACCAATTTGTTATTAATTGACGGTTTGTTCAACTGATGACTAATTTTTCCTTGATTTATTATCTTTTATCAAAGGAAAAACATTCATTTACAATTTTTCCAGTATTCAGTAAGTTTCAATCCAAATAATTGTCATATGTGTTACATTGATTAATGAATACAACGGATGCAAATTAATACAGTAAAATTGAAGAAGACTCGTTTTATGTAAATATATGAAAGAGAACTGAAATGTTAGAGAATAAAAAAAAAAATACTGCAAAAAAATTATATATTCGAGTGGCAAACAAACCTTGACAATTTCATTTATCAGATGCATTTCAGTTGTATTAGAATACTTTTGCTTTTCATATTTATTTATTCTAAAGGTTTTTTCAGCAGAAATGTGAAATCATTAAGTGGAATAGTTTGGCAACTTGAATATAAATTTGAATTTTTAGTTTTGTTATGGTTTTTTTGTTTTCTTAAAAGTATGCATTATTTAAGACCTTCAGTGGTGGCATACTTTATGGAATCTCTTAGATCTCGATTTGCTATATTTGTTAGTTTTTATAATATATTTCCAAATAAAAGCTTTAACTTTTCTTCGCCAGTAATATATTTAAAGTCCTCGCGACATAAATAGAGACGCTTTGGCCATCAATAATAAAGAGTAATTTTTTACCAACTTTATTCTAGGCAAAACTGTTTTTGGCAGCTCAGCTGCAAAATGTTGCTGTTAAGGATGTTCAGTTTGTCCTATAATTTAACCTTCTGAGGAGGCTATTATGAATCTTGCGACAAATTTTCGCACCAAAATTACATTATTGAACATTAACCCGCCAACACCCATACATAGAGAACGGACAGAGCAAAATATCGTAGGTGCTGTTGATGACCGTAAGTTATCGATTCGGCACCATTCGCAGCAATTGGGCATCTCTTATTTTTTTTCGCCCAAAATGGAAGAGCTAAACTTGCCAGACATGTGGTTTCAGCAAGGCGGTGCCATACGCTAAACGCCATACACGATTCGAAGCAATGGCACAATTGAGAGGCAAGTTCTGTGAACAGTTTATTTCACATTTCGGGCCGTTAAGTTGGCGTGTGATTTAACGCTTTTAGACTATTTTTTGCGGGCTTTGTTTAGGTTCATGTCTATAGGGACAAATTCAGAGCGGAGGACATATTAAATAATTTTTTTGTGAGACGCCAAGTGATATGTTGAAGAGAGTATGCCCAAATTGTTGTACAAAAACCATCTTGAGTGATGAGGACAATTTGAACTTCAGACGCAACGTTAACAAGTGAAGTCATTATATAAGGAAATTGGAGAACCCAGCAATTAATATTAAAAAACCCTTCCATTAAGGTATAACTATTGAATGTTGTCTAACGTGTTTACTGGACCATACTTTTTTCAAAATGAGGAGGGAGCCACAACAATGATTTTAATTATTTTGGATAACCGGAATGGTAAGATATATATGAGAAAATCATTTATATTTAATAAGACGATGCTAATATGATACAAGGCACGCAATATTGCGTGAAAAAAGGCTTTCGCTATATTGCGTAAAAAAGTTTCTGGCCTTGAGCGTTTTTACTTTGAGTATACAGTACAGATAGTAGAATAGTCTGTCCAATGGACGTCTACCTTATATTTGTTGTTTATTGGCTTCGAACGGGCATTTTATACAGTGCACAAACCAACGATATGGGATGCTTTAAAATGTAAAGGTACTCCTGATACAATAATTCAATTCACAAAATGCTTATATGATAACGCAACTTGCCGTGTGTAGCATAAAGGACTTACAAGTAATAAATTTACAGTTAAAAAAGAAGTGCGACAAGGTTGCGTGCTCTCCATATTTTTTTGAACATCATTCTAGATATTATAATAGCTTAGTCGATGGGTGATTGTGGTATATCCTTTAGAGAGCAGGGTAGATTAGACGACCTGGACTCTACTGACGATATATGTCTTTTGTCACTCAATTTAAATAATATACAAAAAAAGTTTGATATACTTGTTCAAAATGCAACTAAAGCTTGTTTAAAGCTTAGGATACATAAAACTAACTAAACACTAACAGCACCCATTTCTCGTCTTAAACCCTCTATTATCTCGGTAGTATTATAATAACTTCGGGAGGGAGTAAAAAAGACATTGCCTACCGTATTGTCAAAGCAAATTAAGCTTTTGACGCACTTAGTTAAATATGGAAGTCATATTGCATAACTGTTTGCACTAAAATTTAAATTTTTACTTAATAATTTTATTATATGAATGCGAAACATGTACAAACACTTCAGAGGACTCAAATACATTTCAGGTCATAACTTCACTAGGAAGGCTATTGACTACCATCGCCAAGGCAGGCGATGCAGATAAAGACCAAGTACGTGAAGGCGCCAGTTTGAATCTACGCTACGTACGAACAAAATGGAGAGAATAAAAAAACTAACAGAAGACAGAGTCTAGTGAAAAAATTTTGTAACGGAGTTCCAGGACTCAATTAAGCGTGTTTTTTAGAGTATCACAATTTTGAGCTGGCATCACTGCTTTATTTGAGTACCCATTTAATGGCTGATAGTTGCCTTGTTTAGTTTGCTTTGAAATTCTATTATGAATCGACTTACACCAGATCGGCGCGTTTAAATTGTTGAAATTTTTTAATCAAAATAATTATTCTATACGTCAAACCCATCATGCAATTCTTTCATTTTCTGATGAAGCCCATTTCTGGTTGAATGGGTACGTATAAATGTATTGTATTGGGTAAGCAGAACTGTCATATTTGTAGTGAGGAAAATCCAAAAGCTTTTGCCGAAACACCATTACGTCCACAGAAAATTACTGTTTCGTGCAATTTGTGGGCTGGCGGAGTCATTGGCCTATATGTATTCAAAAACGATGGTGGTCAGAACGGTACAGGAACATGATTCCAAATTTTTTCATACCTCAATAATGTGGCGTTAATTTTGCTGATATCTGGTTCTCACGGGAAAAGCCATGTTCCACACAGTTTGCGCTACAATTGATTTACTCAAAGAAACCTTTGATGGAAAAGTAATTTCGTGTAATAAAGTAATTAATTGGCCACCAATATCCTGTGATTTAACCCATTGGATTATTTCCTTTGGGGTTATGTTAAGTTATCGGTTAAATACGGCCACAAATGCTGTGGAAAGTTGTTGAAAATTGGTGTTCCAGATTTTGTCTTCTACGAACCAGCCGTGACAGCCACATGCTGGAAATAATACTTAAACATTAATTTCATAAATTTTTTTTCCAATAAAAGTATATTTTATTGATATTAAAAATATATTTCCTTGTTTTGTTATGGTTTAAATTCGTGTCACTCTATAAAAAATATCCTTTGTATATATACGGCACAGACTAGGTATTTGCCAAAATCTTAGAACTGTTCAGAACTTCACAGATAGATCAAATAAAACTAACGGGAACGGGAATTAGCTGCAAATGGGCAAATTTATGATGAACAATTTCATTAAAAGTATATGGTCCCTCCAGTTTAGCCATGGCAGTCATTGTTATTATATTATTTTTCTTAATTAATGGAATACGAATGGCAATCACATGATGACCAAATAGAAAATAATACAATAGAAGAAAAATCTGGTCTAAGAACTGGCACTGCGACATCTAATGGGTCTTTTGTGCCCTAGATCTGTAAATTAAATTAGGCGCTATATGACTCTTATTATGAAAGTCAGCATAGTGAATACAAAACTTCTAAAAAAAAAACCGCCCCTGTGCTGTTACATTAAGCAATACACGGGTATGAAATGTGTACCGTTATCTTGTCATCTTCTTCGATTACCATTAACAAGAGAATTAAAGCTTCTATAACCGTATAGATTTTTGGAAAGATAAAAAACACTTTTTGCTCTCTAAACAATTTACCTTGAAACTCAATTTAAAGTCCAGAAAGACACAGATATATTTTGCACTATTAAAAATCAATATTTTTCTGTAATATACAACGAAAGATTTTTTGCTTCATAAATGCAACGAAACAATTTCATTAGATTTTTTTCACAAATCTAATGATAATTTCACAAATTTAATGAAAATTTCTTGAATATTGTGGAAGAACTTCATTGGAATTGCTTCGTTGGTATTCAAGTTTCATAAAAATATTTCATTGGATTTATGACAAAAATATTTTCTAATTATTTAGAAAGCAATTAAATTAAAGATTAAATTCTATAAAACTAAAAAAAATTAATAAAGTATACAGCAATTTAGAATTTCATTATATCTATGAAATGTATTCGTTTTTCGAATGAAAATTTCATTATAGTTATAAAAGTCTGATAAATTAAACGAATTTTAAGAGTTGTCAACCAAAACCTTGCATCAAAGGTAGTTATGTAAGATTGTTCTTGTACTCTTTGTATGCTTATATACACATACAGTTTCAATTAAGATATTTCGTTGTTATAATAAAGTTATTTAATTGTTTTTGTGAAGTTATTTCATTGTTTTAATGAAACTATTTCGTTATTTTAATAAAATTATTTCTTTGGAAATTATCTCGTTGTTTTAATGAAAATATGTCACGGTTTTAATGAAATTATTTCATCGTTTTAATGAAATTATTTCGTTGTTTCGATGAAGTTCTTTCATTGCATTGATGACACTGTTTAATAGATTTGACGTAGTTTTTAATAAAATAATTTTTACGAAACTGGTTTCATTAATCCAACGAAGCGTGACGTTGGTTGAATTTTAATGAATTTTTTCATTGGATTAATCTCGAAATTCATAGAATTTATGAAAAAAAATCTTTCAGTGTATATAATATTTTATTGAAAAAAATTTTGTTAGTAATTTCAAAAGTCATTCATTAAATTTTTTTCAAGCCTCTTCTTAGATAATTTGGTTTCTTGTCCATAAACAAGCGACCTAAGCTTTTAACTGCCCTTGTTTACTATATCTTTAATTTCATATACATATGTCTGCTGCTTGGGATTATCCAGACTAACAGAGTTCTAGCTGTACATTTTTTTTGCTGTATTATTATTAAGATTTTTTAAAAGACTGAAGCTTTCCTTTAGCAAACTTGTAACAAAAGCCTTCTTATATAGTATATGTAACTCAGCTATCACATCTTGCAGTTAGGGATTATTAACTTATACTCCACGTTCTATTTATTTTGGTTCTTATTTTATTTTTACTTATTAAAAAAATGCCATTTATTACAAGCTCATTTGCCACAAAATTCTTGCCCGAGACAGCAATAACATAAATATATAAATATTTATGTTTATAATAATAATAATAATAATAATAACAATAAATATTAACATTAAATTTGTCATTTAATTGAAAGTATATTATTGCTTGACTTACCGCTGGTCATGATGATGGTGCTTGTTGGCCGATGAAAACGTATCGAATATATAGTTAAGCATGGGTGTGTCTGTTTTATGGGCTTTTGATAGCACATATTTGCTGTCTACTTTTCTCGCTGAAATTATAGTTGTTCCCGTACCAATTTTGCTATTGTTGCCATTGCCCGTGCTTAAAGCTCCCGCCAAGGCCATATGCTGAGAATTACTTTTACTGCTGTCACTTAAAGCATTTGAAGGGCCTTTAGCAATTGAACTTGTATTTAATGATGGCAGTTTTGTGGCTGAAGCAGTTTTATGTTGTAGCTGTTGTTTTGAAAATTTTATTGTTGCCGATGTTTTCTTTGTAGACACAATAGTGGCATTAGAGTTGTCAACAGTCAAGTGGCTGTTGGTATTGTGCATATTTTGCTCATTTCCCTTATGCCTAAGGGCGGCAGCAGATGACGCCTCACGACTTGGCAAAGTTAAACTTGATGTGGCAACGGAAGCGGTTGTGTATGAGGAAGCTGATTCGGATATGACGGATGTGGACGCGTATGATTTTAATTCTGTTGTCCGGCTGACTGTTGAATCATTGAATAACGTTGATGATAATAATGAGTATGATGCCAAAACATCTGACTTAGTCTTGTTTAAAAGCCCTCTTGCCGGGTCATCATCATCTTTGGCAGTCTGTTGCATTGGAGGCGATATGGATGACGGTGTTGATATTAGTTTTCTAGTTGTACTTGTTGTAGTGGTTTTTAGTTTATCTTCTGACTTCATGGTGGGTGCCATAAATTTCGTTGTTGCTGCTGAAGTTGTTGTTGTTGAAATCGTTGTTGTAACTGGTATTTGTGTGGACTTTGCAGATAAAGCAATTTGTTCTGTTATGATGTAATTCCTTAACAGTCCCCCTTCATAGTTGTCGCTGGTATCATTCAAAGTATCGATTTCATTGGAATCTATGTCCATTATAGTGTTACATGAAAAAGGGACGAAAAGAAAGGAAAAAACCAAATCAACAAACAATGAAGATGTCAAAACATAAAAGTGATAAGGATATTAATAAAGTTTTTGTTTTATACTGACATCACGCTCATGTTGGCAATGTTTATGGGGTTAAATTGTACAATGGAGAGTTGAATACTTAGTTTTGCATAAATTTATATAATTTAATGCAAAAACTTATTTATAAAAAAAATCCAAAGCTTAAAAGAAATTTCTAATTATATTATACAGCGAACTATTTGTAAAAAAAAATCTGTGGCAAAGAGGGAAAAGTGCTTAAATCGAGATAAGCTGATTTTGAGTTAATCATACAGCCGTAATTTATATATTTGAAAGTATCCTTGGTCAAAGTTTTAATTAATTTGTGTGATTTTTCAGGAAGTTATAGCACTATGACTTGTAACTTATCTTATTTTTGTACCTCTAATCTCATTTGGAATAAAAGCTTAATTTAGGTTATACTTTGACATATTTCAACTTAAAAGTATTACTTATAGCGTGTAGAACGATATTTGCTTAAAATCAATAAAGGTTAACAGATAATTTCTCAATTTAACTGTAAAAGAAATAAAAATCTGAAAATCGACTTGAACGCTTAAAAGTGCTCTCCTCTAAAACAGCAAAATATTCTTTAAGCACTTTTTCTTTATTTCAACAGATAATAATTGGTATAATTGACTAAGCACCTACCAACTTTACTGAGACACAAGGATATTTTTTTTGCCTTATTAAGTATTTTGCAAGCTTTTAAAGTTATTTAAAAACTGAACTTTTTAAAGTTTAATCTAAGTTAAATTCTTGTCTTTTATTAAAATTTATAATATCAATTAGAGCATAGAAAATTAAATTTAAAATAATTCCATTACTTTTTTTTCAATAAGTAACTTCTATTTTTTTTAATGCATTTTGTGACTTAACGAAGTAAAGTTTGCTAACAAGTTTAATTTTTCTTCATACATGTTAGTTGAGAACAAAGATTTATTTAAAATTTCTAAATATATTCATATATGTTAATCCTTCATATCACAACTTGTTTACTTAAATAAATCTTTATCTTTCAAAATGAAATTTTATACCATTTTTATGGTTGTAAAATATATCATCTTATGTTTTCTTATTTTAATTTTCACTCCTGCTGCCAGCTTGTATGTGTAATCCCTGCACAGCTCAAAACTCTTGTTAGTTTTATTTTATGTATATTTTCTTTTGCAACTTTCTTAAATTATAATTCCACCTCTTTAATGTCGGCTTGCATCTAGTGTGTAGATTTGGAAATTTGTATTTAAGTGAATAACATTTGAATTTAAATTCATTAACTAACAGTGTGCAGGGTTATTTAAGTTTTTTATACATATATTAAAAGCTTTTATATTTTATTGGCATTCTGGCTTGAGTTTTGTAAAGATAAAAGAAAAAAAATCACATACAAGAAGTTGTTAAATAAATTTTTGGTTTATGGCTGTTGAACTATTTTTTTAAAATTATCAACGCACTAATAATCCCAAATAATTATTTTACTTATTTAGTAAAATATTTTTTTTTACTAAAAATACATTGAAATTGATTATTGAGGGTTTTAGCTGGATTCTATGCTAATGCAGATCAATAGGGAACCTTCATCCAAAGTTTCTTAGAACAACTAGAGTTATTATGTTATAAACTTTCATTTAAACAAATGACAAGCTCAACAAATAACAAAGTTGAATCAAGAACTCAATAATCACTAATAATAAAAAAAAATTTAAATTTAAATTGTAACAATTCTCAATAAAAAACACTAATTATTATCTTGATGGCACCAGGTCAAAAATACTTGTGTGGTAACACTCTATTCTTGAATAGCTGTTGTTGTTATTTACATTTATTTTCTTTACATACTTTTACAATTAGAGCTGAAAAAAAGTCAGCCAATGTAGTAAAGTAAGAAAATAAATAACATGTTGATTATTGAGTTCTTGTTTCAACTTTGTTATTTGTTGAGCTTTTCATTTGTTAAAATGAAAGCTTATAACATAATAACTCTAGTTGTTCTAAGAAACATTGGGTAAAGGTTCCCTGATGATCTGCATTAGCAACAGTGAAATGCGTATAGGGTTCAGCTAAACCCCTCAATAATCAATTTCAATGTATTTTTAATTAAAAAAATATTTTACTGAATAAGTAAAATAATAATTTGGGATTATTAGTGCGTTAATAAATTTTAAACTTAAATTGTAATAATTCCAAATAAAAAATACTAATTATATTTTTTTATTTATGTATACTGTAACACCTAAAGTCAGCATCTTCGTTACATACTAGGGTATTCAAGAGCTTATTAGTAAAAACAAAAACGCACATAATAATTCTTAAACCAATTCTGTTAATTTTGTAAGAACATTTCTTGTTTTACTATCGATAGTTTATTCTGTTGACGGATCATCATCTGAGTCATAATGATTATGAATATTCTGCAAAAAAGTTAATTTCTGAATTTCTTAGCTTTCGTTTTCGTACTGTTTCTCATTAAATCTAATTTTAATTAAATTGTTGGCAACAGTACTATTAAATTTTATTAAATTATTAAATAAAAACTTAATAATTCGCTCTAATTAGAGTACCAGGGTGTCTAGTAAACTCTTTTATAGCCATGTCAAAAGATTTTCAGGTTTTACTTAATTTATGATATGAATAATTAATTTCTAAGAAGTAACTTTTTGTAAATGAGATGAAACAAATAATTATTCACAAAAAAAAAAATAAATTGTAATACGACAAAATATGAAAAAAAAAAAATTGTGACGTCGGTTAATCGGTTAATCGACTGATATTACCCGGTTTAACCGTTAATCGAAAAATTCCCATTTTAAATCAACCGATCAGTTAATCGGGTGATAATTAACCGGTTAACCGATTAACGGTTAACCGTTTGAATACCCAATTACATACCAATAATATTTAATTTTTAGTTTGTTTTTGGTATAATTATATTTTGGATATGCTCTTAAATTGTTTTATTATTAAATAAGTCTCGTTGTTATTTCAAATTCTTTTATTGAGAGATTTTTTCTACACGATTCACCAATTTCGAAAAACTTGTTCAGACAATTAAAGCAACCGTATAAAATTCTTGTATGACCGCGGCATATGCTCAATACATATTTGTAATTTGTTGTGTTGTCATTTTGTGGTGTCATTTTCAAAATGTGAGCAACGCCATTCAAAATGAAAAACATCGTAAATCATAAATGTTGTCACTAGTACACAGAATTGTGATGTAACAAATAGTCGTAGTGTGTACTCGGCAATTGAAATTTAACAAGGTATAGGCACAGCGGGAGATAACAACAATATGCTGTTTTCTTGGTGTCACACACACACATACTTTCAATTGCTTAATAAAGAAATTATTAGAAAAAAAATTTATAATGAAAATCCCCGAAAAAATTAATTTAAAATTTTTTACTGCAAGTATCATAGAGTATTCTTTATAGTTTAATTAAACATTTAATATTATTAGTATACAAAAAAAAAATTAAATTCAAGCACTTGAAATTTAAATAGAATCAAAGTTCAATTCAAGCTTTTTTCATGTAATTTTTAAGTTTGAGATAATTTGAAATAAAAAAACAAACAATATACGTTTATTGCACTTGATTAACAAGAGGATATTAACTCAAAATTTTTTAAATTTCACTGTTTGCAAGAAATTATCATAACAACATCAATATCTATCTACTGTATAAATTTTAACGTATTCCGAGTACTCTGGCAGCACAGACGAAAATTAAACTAATTCAATCTAAAATTTCCAGCTTGAATTGGTTTAATTTAAATTTATTTATTTTCAAGTCGACCAAAAGAAATATTTTTTTTGTCATTAAAAATAATTTTTTTTAATGACAAAATTAATATTCTCGAGTTTACTGCATTCACATTCAGTTAAAATTTATTTTTTAAGTAACCTAAAAGACATAAAGCTAAATTTTGTAACCCTAAGTGTTTATTGCAGAGAATATATAAGGTATACATATATAATTAGAAAAACTAAAAAATATAGGCCCTTGTTATGAGTTGCATTCGATTTTCGATTTTTGTTAACTATCGAACATCGAATTAACTTAATTCGCTGAGCAAGGAATTTTCTATGGAACAGAATTTATCTTTCGATGAAGTATTTTAGCATAAAAATTACAATAAACGATTGTTTTTAATTTTTAAGTAAATTTTTTTAAAATTTTAAAAATAACTTTGATTGGTATTCACAATAAGGATACTCTTTCTCGAATGCCTGTTAGAATACCAAATGAAAATTCATTCGAGCAGTACTTGCGACTACAATCGAAGATCGAAAATTGCTCATAACAAGGGCCATTCATACATACACAATCAATTCCAAAAAAAAAAAAAAAATTATCTAATTAGATGTCGAGCTAATTTAAAAGAAAATTATAGTTCTGTTTGTGTGAAAATCTCGATTGTTATTCAATATCCGTTTTTTTATATATACATAAGTATTTGTTTTATATATTTTAGATAAATTTGCAATGGTTAATCTTAATTGTGTATTTGCAGCGCTTTTTGGAAGCATAGCTGTTGCATCATTTGTTATCAGTCAAAAGATTTCTAATTCTTTTTAAAGAATTTCTTGGACTTACTTTAACAATTTTTTTTCGCAGAATGTTAAGCTTATTTACCCATATTGATCACTAACGTAAAAACTTTCTTATCGACTACTGAAACAACTACAATTATCTTCTTGTGTACGATACTACTGTACCATTATCACTGTATGAGCTATGACTGATATTTGTCAAGTGTTTGGGTTCAGTGAAAAATTGTTTCTGCAACAAGAAAGTGGGAAGAAGTAGCGGCCATCTCAAATATTTTGTCGCCCCCAGCGAATTAATTCTTTTAACACACTTGTGTGCTTGTGCTTTTGACATGTTTGTTTTGTTTTCTTTATCCTGAGTAAAACATCGAAGGAAATAAATAAATAGTATTCCAGCATATTACTTATATTTGTACTTTTTGTGAGGCGAAGAAGAAAACATGTAGTTTAGGCAAAAGGAATTTCAACTAATTTGCTAAAAGTACAATTTGTCATGTTGTCAAAAAATTTAAGTTTATCTAAGGCTCAAATTCACAGTCTTTAGTTAACTAATGAAAGTGGTTTAACCAATGATTTTGATAAGAAAAATGATAAGTTAAACCACGGGAACTAAGAAATATTTTAGTATTTTTAACATCTCAAAAAACTTCAAAAATAAGACCAATCTTCATACATGGTAACGCTGGTTACGAACAAAATTAATTCTCTTTCTCTCTCTCTCTCTCTTTTTTTTTTCTTTCAAGAAGATAATTTTACTGATGAATTGCATGACAGCCCACAAAAATGTCGTCAATTCCCCCGGCTAAAGTCTTTCAATTGTTATTTTGTCTTTGTGCTTAGAAAATCAAATGAATGAATAAAAATATTTCATTCTATAAACATTTCAAATACTGCACGTGGGCCCAGTATTTCCAAAAATTATTTCTGCTTAAACTTCAATCTGGATCAATTTAATTTAAATATGTACCACATTAGAAAATTATTCTAAATATATTCATAACCAAAACCAAAAATCAATTGGTTTCTATGGTAATGGGTATGACATTATGGCGAGTCACCTATAGCAAAAAAAAAACAGTGTTGCCCATTAGTTTGGTTCCAACAGCGTGTTGTATCAGTATGGTTGTAGTAGTCGTGCCATTTAAGCTTAAATCAACTTCGAAAGTTTATGATTCTTGTTGTGTTTTACTCACCACACAACATTTATTTTCATTGAAATTTAACCAATAGAGAGTTAAGCTGCAAAATGGAAATGGAAACACACTATTATAAGTTTTTTGTTTTGTTTCTAAAACCTGCATCATACTATCCGCACAATGTACAGATTTTTATCGGCTCACTACAAAAAAGATTATAACTGCACCACACTGCAGTGGTAATAAAACCATATATACTTAATCCAAAAATATTTGAGTAATAAAGCAATTTTGGCTTATTACTTATGACTTCATTGCAGTGAACCGATGAAAATCGTTAGTGTGATCCAGGCTCAAGAATTTATAATATATTATTTGAGGCAAATTTTGATTTTCTAAAGCAATACAGATATCTTGCAGATGGTTATTAACAAAAGTTGCAAACAAATGTGTAAAGCTAAGCAAAATGTTATCGAACTGAAACTAAAAATATAAAACGCATATTTCTGTAATCCTAAAAAAGATAATTTTTCGTTTTTGGTTGTTTTCAGCGGCGTAGTTTGAGCTAAAAAGAGAGTGATAGATTTTTCATTACACATAAACATATAGACTTTTCCTACCATATTCATAAAAATTAAAATGAATTTGAAAATTTATTTTATTTAACATTTTTCATACAAAATTCTTAAAGTTTATTTCAAATAAATTTTATTTCTTTATACATAAAAGCCGTATTAAAGCATCATAGTTAATTCTACTTGTTAAAAAATCATAAAAATAAATAACATAAAAACCACATCAGAATATCTTCCATATGGCACAGTCTAAACAAAATAATGTTAATGAGTTTGTGGTCTGTAATTTTGCAATTAAATTTGTTTTAATTAGATATTAATAAAAAGTATTTATTTACTTTTGCAATGAATCAAACAACAACAGTATTTGTACTGATTCTATGCTACCGCAAACTTTTTTTGTTTCTGTTTGATAATAAATTTTGTTGATGTGTAAGTAGCTCTTTTTTCTTTTTAAAGTAAAATATAAAATCGATTTTATGAAGTAAAAAAAAAAACTCATAAATAAAAGATGTCGTCAACTGTAATTAAACTAAAAAAACAATATATTGTGCGTCACGAGGCTGTCCTTGTCTTGGCTCTTGTAATTAATTTTTGCCTTTTGTAACTATAATTTTCCTTTTAAATAGAAAAACCATAAGACTTGAAATTTAAATTTAAAGTCTGATTATTAAATTTTTAGAAAATTTAATTACTCTACTTATATAAAATAATAAGCCAAGTTAAGTATCTATTTGTGTATGCGTGTCTGATGAAAATATCTACTGTAAAGTTTGTTGTGTTTATTTTTTTTATATATAATTATTGTTCTTATTTTCGTTTCCCACAATATGAACTTAATCTTAATAAATGTTTCCTGACACATAAACTCATGAAGCGTACTTTCGAATAATGCGAATTTATTAAAAAAAAACTAAAATAAATACAACATAATTAAAATACTTTTCATAAATCTGATTGCTCAGCCATAAATTTCTACATATGAACACACATGTACACACACATGAATATTACGTATGCTTATACAAAAAATATATTAAATAAAGAATTTATAATTTTAAATATTAAATAATTCAGTCCCCTATTATTATAAATAAAATCATCAGGGGAAAATATTTCATAACGTTCTAACATTATGACTTCTGGTGCATAAAAGCCTTAATGCAAAAAGCAGTCATCCGAAAATAGTTAAAAAAATCATTTAAACTATTGACTAGAATTTGATTTAAGAAAAATGCATGAAACATTAGGTTTGTTCATTTACTAAATATTTTTACGAATTTGTAACAATAGTTACAAGAAGGCATAAAACTAATTAAAACTTACTGGTGGCCTCTTTGCAAGCATTACGGGGTGACTATGGTTGTCAGAATTAACTTTCTGTGCGAGAAATTGGCAAGATTATAAAGAAAATAGAAGAGAACAGAAGCGTTAATCATCGCAGTGTGACCATTACCAAAAAATCGCTTCGGTTAGTTAAAGTGTGGTAGACAATTCATAGTACTGTTATCATTAAATCAAAGACCTATGGTGGTATTATAAAATCATTTTCTTTTTGCCTGCAATTGGCGATTAGAACTGGTTACAACAAGACGGTGTCATGAGTCACACAACACGACTGATTTTGCTTTTATTTTTCAGAATCAAGATAGTGTGATTTAAGGCCGTTGGTTTTTTTTGTATGGCGCTACGCCATAGACTGTATCTACGAGATACCACCCGGTATGTGTGTAAAAGTGGTCGAAAACTAAAATAAAGGGATTGACTGCTGCAATCAATTTTGGAGCAGGCATTTAAATGACATTGCTTTCCATACGCTTTGGTGAAGTCCAAGCCGTTATAATGAACTGAACGTTTCATCCAGATCATAGCTTTATGCTTTTATTATTTAATACACACACGAAGGCTTCCGTACACACTACATATCGCTCATTTACTCAATTTTATATTTGGTTCGACATATCGGTCTCTTGTTCAAACAACAACCCAACTCAAAAAACCAGTTTGCCGGAAAACGCATTTTAAGTTTTAAATTTAAGAGTTTTTATTTTTTTATTTTTTGAGTTATTATGTTCTTTGAGCAAATGAGCGATGTGTAATACTAAAGTAACCTTATCCTATATAATTGAATCTCTTAAATTATGTAGACATATATAAAAAACATTAAGTATCCGGTAAATATGTTTCTGTTTTTGGCGAGTTTTATAGTTTTGACGATTTTTGCTAGTTTTTGTGTTCATTTTTGTGTTTGGGATTTCTTCGATTTTATTTTTTTAGATTTGATACTCTTTTCGTTTTAGCGATTTTTTTCGGTTTCTAACGATTTTTTATTATTATTCTTATTTCTTAGGTTTGCCGTTTTTTTTAGTTTTTGCGATTATTTTGATTTATAACGATGCTTATTATTGATGCTTCAAGTTAATTTTTTTTTCGTTTTTTACAATAAATATTTTTTAGTTTTGACGCTATTTTTCGTTTTATAATTTTTTCAACAATGCAAATTTTTAGTTTTAGCTTTTTTTTAATGTTGACGCTATTTTTCTTTATGGCGATTTTTTCGGATTTTGGTGATTTTTTTTAAATTCATTTAAACACTTTTTTTTATTTTGGCGATTTTTCCCTTCGGCCTTTTCTTAAATTATGACATTTTCAGTTTTATTTTTTCTGAAAATTTCAAGAGTTTTTCTCTTGCGGTTTCCAAGATGCAACTATTGTCAAAATTCCATTGACTGTTAGAATAACCTGTATTTTTTTTAAGTTCCATTGTTAATAATAAAAATACACTAACTTCTAAAGTTTCAATTGTGTATACAGTTACTTAAGGATTTCAACATACTTTATTATTTGCTTTAGTTTTTACTGTCATATATTAGCTGTCGCAGCGGCAAAAGTCTTACATGATCTGTAAAAATTTCAGGTCCGAAACTCTAGCGGTATTTGAGAAAACAGCCTGTGAGAGAGGAACAGACAGACTAAATAATAGGGTTTCTTATCACCTTTGGTATACCGAGCTCGAATAATATCTTTTTGCTTTTGGCAATTGTGATAATTGAAATCATCGCTTAGGCAACAAGTGAGTAACTGCCGTATTCAGAAAAAATATTTTGGTTTATAAAAGTTTTACAGAATAAATTTTGTATGGAAGGTTGTTTATTAACCGTTTCGTAAACCTAAATTATTTTTTTCTGAATAAGTCCGTAAGACTTTAAGCATTTTCAAAAACTAAAGCTTTTTATAATATTACTGTGTATGTACTTTAGTTTTATATTTTAAAAAAATATTTACGTTCATGACTACAGATACGCATGTAAGCTGAGCTCTTTTTGGTAAAATTTTGCTATGAAATTTTGTAAAATCAAACAAAGCGAGGTAAATATATTTTGCCTTATTCACAGAAAATATTTCTGTTTAATAAGAGGTTTATAAAACAAATCTTCTTTGGAAATTTGATTAACAAACCTTTTATTAAATCCAAATATTTTTTATGAATTAGGCCGATTATATTTAAGAAAGAAAAAATGATCCTGTATATATGTAAATCAAAATATTTATTGGCATTCACAAAGTAACAACGATTTTCAATAAAATTCAGAATTTTTCAAAAAAAAAAAATTTCATGAATTTTGTTGCACGCAACTTTTTCTATTTTCTAATTACAGCGATATAAAAGAGAACGTTATATAAAAAAGGACGTAGAATGAATCTCTGATGCATTTTTGGCAAATCTTTTGATATAACTTTCTCTTCTAAGCCTCCTATCGAAAAATAAAAAATTTTCATGCAACTAATTGCATGAAAAAAATGCTTAATGTAAATCAGGTACTATTCATATGTTTCCAATAAAAATATTGCTACAAAACTAAAAAAAAAACTTTCGTTATAAAACTTTAAAATTTAGCTTCGAAATTTATAGGCCATGGTATTTAATGTCCTTAACGAATTATAAGGATGAAACCTAAATTTTTTATTTTTATGTTATAGTTTTTGTTTATTTTTCCACTTTATCAAACAAATTATTCAAAAAAGCGTTGGTTTTTTATGGCTTATGAAGAATAAAAGAAAATATAAAAATATCTGTAGATGAGTTGATGGCACAAACTACTAAATTTCTTATTTTATTTTTATATTTGTTTGTAAGAAAAAATCTCAACATAGAAAAAACAAAATAAGAAACAGTAATTTTATTATGCCCACATAAAATTATTTGTAGACATTGGATTGTTGTCGTCATAAAGACAAATAGTGGAATTATCGATTTTTAAGTATAGTTCTTATATGTAGCTAGTGAATTGTCTTAGAAAAAGTTGTTTATTTCTTTATGTCGTCACGGTGTCTGTGTGTGAGCATTTAAATCGTTTAAAGAGGATTTACATTTTTCCAAACATTATTGTTGCTCAGTATAGAATGCATGATTTAATATAAAATAATTTTAAATATTTTCCAAAAAAAAAAAAGCGAAAATAAAAATTAAGGAGTGAAATTGTCTTAATAGCCTCCTTGACTTTTCCGGTTTTATTATGAAAGTAAAGACTATTATAAGACTTTAAAAAAGCATAAGAACTATAGTTATTATTTTTTTAAATTTTTTCCACCAATAGAATAGTTTCTTTTAAAATAAGTATAAATTTATAAGTTATCACTAGACGTCAGCACAAGCCATTTGCATGCATAATATTCATAATGTAAGTTATTGAATTGTTCTCTCTTTTTATTGCTCTGGATTTTATGAGAACACTAACAGGAAGTTTTTAGAACACATAAGCCCTTTCGTTTATAAATAATTAGATTTAAAATTTGTTAAAACATATTCTAAAGCTTTCACTTCGATATAATAAAGATTTTTAGGTATTAACAAAAATAATCACTCACAATTTTATCGCAGTGACGGATATGTTACAAAAACGAAAACACAAGTATAAAAGTATGTGTTTTTGTAAGAGAAAAAACAGATTATTTTATCGTGTTAGTTCGCATGCGATAAGTTTTACAATTTATTAATTTAAATAAACTATATAAATAATATCTATCACAATAGATGCTTTTATAAAATGTTTTATTATCACTTAATATATTATGAAATCTTGAGTTTGTGAAATGAAGTATGGTACACTATGAAGAATACTACAAAACTATTTCACTTTTAACACAACTTTCGATTCAAATGTTTTACAATGGTTTTGTTTATGATTTATTTCTTTGTTCTTTATTTTTGCTTTGCATTCAATAACAATTACCATTACAAATAATATTCGCTTTTGAAAATAGAAATACAATAGTGTTCACTTTTTCATGGCTTGTGCTCACTTCTAATAAACACTATTTTCTAAAATAAAATACACCAATTTTACGTTGTTAACCTCATTTGTAGTTGAATATTTTTGTGTTATTGATACTTTTTAATTTTTTTTAAACTAGTTTTACGTTTTGCATGTGCAAGGTTTTAATCTCTTTTCAAGTATAGTAATTTCAATACTTGGCATATGCATGAGTAAAATTAATTTTGCAAAACAAATATGTTGCCAATACAAAAATAAATTTTGTTTATCATACTGACACCAAAGTTCTATTAACAACAACAAAATTTAAATCAGAAGCATTATATGCCATTAAAATTATATGGCAAAAGGAAGAAAATTAATAAAAATTGACTTTCCTTCTTCCGGAAAAATATTTCTTCCGCTAAAATAAATAAAATGTTTGCTTGTTAATTTTCTGCCTTTTCTGTTGACAAATTTTCGCTCATGTTCATTCATATTAAATACTTCCTTCTTTTTTTTATTGTTTTTAAGGAAAAATCATTCTACACACCATAAGTTATACACTTAAGTTGAAATGTATCAAAGTATAACATTATGGGATTAGAAGTCTAAAAAATATAAGTCAAAAGTCATGATGCTACTTCCTGAAAACTCACAAAAATTAATTGAGATTTCGTATATACAGATGACGTAAGTAAAACTAACTCAAAATCAGCTTATATTGACTAAAGTACTTTTTCTTTTTTTTCGCCACAGCTTTATTGACAACGTTATTTCTGTTCATTATTGATTTCTTCCTCTGTTGGCTTGAAAACTAAGTTTTAGCTTTCCAATTTTTGTGAACAATTTATCAGAAAAAATTATTAGTCAACTTTGTGTTTGCAAAAAGCTAAAAATTTGCTTGTCATAAATATTTTTTTTGTAATTTTCTTTTGCTTAGTTGGGTAATTTTTTTCAAATTTAATTTTATACGCAATCATAGAATCAAATATTCAAATATTATTTGAATATCAATGTACATTAGACTGGTCGCAATTATTTTTTTGGAAATTTGATTAATTGCGCTGCTTAAAATATGAGGTTTGGTGTAAGAAATCATATCCTAATATTTCAGTTAAATCCGACGGTGCCTAGTGGGGCCGTAAGTTCACCATATTAAAAAAAACATCTATTCAATCAGATATTTATAGTTATATTGAATAATGTGCTTCAAATATAAATTTAATTTATTAATGGTTTTTGGTATTGAGTCTAATATTGCCAACCTTAATGAAAATATTAAACAGGCTATTGAACATGCTATTAAAGGTTCCGGATATATAGAAGTGCAAAATGTGCATATTTTAAGACATACTCACTGACCACTGACACACTCATCGAATTGATGAAGCACTTCTGCTATTGCTAGAGAGCTAAAATTTGGTACACGAAAAAATCTAGGTGAGCAATGAACCAGAAAAATCTGAAAACCCGAAAATTTTAACCAGGAAGGCGGGGCTACGCCCGATAAAAATTAAAATTTGTGGTATTGAGCTGAGATTCGATATAGAGCTAGGTCTAGGTAGGAAATAAAATTAAAAAATCGGAAAACGTGGAAATTTTTGCCAGGTGGGCGGGGCTACGCCCATGCAAGTCAGAATTAAAAAAGCTAATATAAGGCGATTAATGGAAGCTATTTTATTGAAATTTGGCATATATACTGCGGTAATGCAAGGCTATAAATTTGTTAGTAAAAAAGTGGGCGTTGACTTGCCCATACAATTTAAATTTTAATGCCCTGCAGCTCAGCATATTTATATATATACTATTTATGTGGTTATTATTATCCGTTTGCAACAAAATTTGACACGAATACTAAGCACTGGCCGAAAAAAATTTTGAGTTTGGGTCTAGGTGAGAAACCAACTAGAAAAATCAGAAAACCCAAAAAATGTTGTCAGAATGGGCGGGGCCACGCTAATATTATTTGGAACTGAAAATTTAATTTTCAGCTTTTAATTCAAGCCAATTTAGTGAAATCTTGCACACGCGTTGTACGTGCACAAGACTTTAAATTATCACCTTAAAAAGTGGGCGTGATCATTCCAATAAAATGTTAGCCTTGTGTTTAATCTACTTTGATCTAGCATATTTTAGAAGAAAATTAACATGAATTATAAGCGCTGCTAACAACAAAATTTTGAGTTAGAGGCAGAGGTAAAGCTGATAAAATTTAAATTAAAAATCTGAAAACCAGAAGTTGCTATCAGGTGGTGGAAATAAGCACTTCAAATTCAAAACTAAGATACATTTTTTTTAAAACTTTTCATACACATTGCACTTATCCAAAATAAAAGTTTCCTATTTTGAAAGGTAGCCGTGACTTCACTCATAAATCGTAGCTTTTTCTTTCATGTACTTCGGTTTAGCAGTTTTAAATTTATTATTCATATAATTTTCATTAACTTTTTAATACCAAACTTTGCATGAACCATGAGCACTAGAAGATATAAATGTCGGCGGGCAAGGCCCATAAATATTTTACATAATAATATACTATAGAGAGCTGGCATTCTTAAACAAATAGTAATTGATGTACTCAATCGGAAAGTCCAATAATTAAAGCACCATCTACACTATTGAAACTTTGCATGCGCATTGATTTATGTATTTTGGCTAAGCAGACTTTAATAAGCGAATATGTTGAGAAAATAGAGGGAATCACGTCCACTAAAATTTACGCTGAATTTTACATGTTTCTTTCCAGACGATTCTTATCAACTTGCATACACCCATCACGTTCTTCCCCATTATTTTATGCAACTACGCCATTTTCAACTGGCACAGTGATCATTAATAGAAATAAGACATACTAGAAACTTTAAGCTTAAAAGTGTTATTATAGAACATTTTTCAGAAAGTAGTCAGATCCTCACAAAAACATAAATGTGAAAAAAAGGCCAAGTTCCTGTCCAAAATTTCGGCCATTAAAAGTAGTGAGATATTAATTTTGATCAAGTTCTTGTTTTCCACAATACCTAACACAGAAATGTGTTATATATTATATAAATTTGTAATCGTAAGGATGTCATATAATTTCGAGATAATCTGCTAACTGGGCAATATTTTTACTTTTCTAAAAAAGGAGAGTAAAATTTTTATTTGTTCATTTCTTTAAATCGGTAAAAATATTTTCAAATTAGCAGATTGTCTAGAAATTATATGACACCCTTACGATTACAAATTTATATAATACATAACATATTTCTGTGTTAAGTATTGTGTCAAACAAGAACTTGGTCAAAATTTATATCTCAATAGTTTTACTGGTCGAAATTTTGGACAGGAACTTGGCCTTTTTTTCACATTTATGTTTTTATGAGGATTCTCTTTACACCCAGAGATTTAGTAAAGATATAAGTGAATGATTTAAATTTTGAGGAGAAGTAGATACACACCAAAGTACACTTTTTAATAAGACTGTAAAATTATTATATAATTATCAAGTTATGTCATTTGCTTCAGAATATTTGGGTCTCATTATAAAATCTAGTTATATGCCTTAATTTCTATATATAACTTCATAGATTATGGGATACATTAAACCAAAAATTTGAAAAGAAGACCTTACTTGTCTTGTTGTTGCTTTAGTAACCCTCAATTATGTCCTTGTTTGTCCATTATATTCCAATCATGTTGAAAGTTTTCTTATAAAAAATTTTGCATAATTTTTCTAATCTCTGTATTCGTTCTTATCTTCTCTTCTTTGTTTGTCTGTAATTTTTTTTTGTAGTTTTTTCTGGTCAATGGTACGAAATTTTTTGCATGTGTTCAATATTTACATGATGGAGAACCTTAATTAAGGAAGTTTATTTTTTGCTGTTCCAGCATATTTTTGTAAAATATTCATGCAAACACAAACGTTGTAGAGATGTACATATGTCAAAAAAAATCTAATCAAATTTATATAAATTTTTTTCTTATAGTTGTGATTAAATTAAAACTTTATTTCCCTTTATGTTTTGGAAACTTTCATATATTAAAAATTTTCACCAGTAAATTAACTAGATGTTTTAAATCTAAAAATAGGAGTTTGATTTACATTAAATTCATTTAATTTTTTAACAAGCCCTTTATAACAAAAAAAAGTTTTTTTTTAAAAGAAATTTTCTGAATAAATTTATGCAAATACTGAAACCAACATCCCCGACCCTTTTTATTTAGCATTCAGAACAATTTAATATGCAATAATTTAAAAATTTTGATGCCAAAATATTTAAAATGTGCAAGTAGAAAGATGAAAATTGCCAGATGTATCATTCATATAATTTTCGAGAAAAATTGATATCTTAATATTAAGAGTTTTTATCCAAATTAAATAGAAGTAAGAAAGTTAAAATTTTAATTACAAAAAGATATAAAAGTATGAATTCTTTGGCAGAAGTAAAGTATTTTTTTTTATTTGTGTTATTTTTTTCTGTCTTAGTAGATTTAAAAACCTTAATGCAATAATATAAATTCGAGATTTTATTAATTGATGTGATTTTTTTAAAGAAAATAAAAATAAATTCAATAAAGTGCGACTTTAACACACACGTATGTTACGTATGTTACTTGTTCTTTTTTAGCGATTTCTTCAGTTTTTTTTGGTGATTTTTACCAGTGATTGGCAATTTTTTAGTAATAACGATTTTTTAGTTTTTGTATTTTGTTTTTAATTTTGGGGATTATTTTCGGGTTTTAACACGTTTCCCAGCGTCACATATATGTGACATGGGGTATTCAAAAAAAAAAAAACTCATGTCATATTTATGCGTCGCATAATTAATCAAATTTATTAAACTTTTTCTTCATGATATTTTGTAGGAAGTCATTTTGTTGTCTCTGAACAGGTGTCAAATATATACGAGTACTGCAGTTTGTGGATATGCTCGTCAGTTATCTTAACATTTCTTTTGTTTGTTCGTGAGTTTTTTTTTAAAGCGCGAAAAATATCTGAGTGGTGAACGTGTTAAAGATTTCTTTTTCACAATAAATATTTACAGCCTTATTTATAAAAATTATTAAGGCTTTCTAAAGGTTTTTAAAACAAATTTTCACACAAAATTTTTCTTATTAAGCTTTGATAAAGCATTAATAGTTTTTCTAAGTAAGTCTGTTAAATTTAAAGCAATATTTTGGTTTGCTTGATTTTTTCGTTTTAGAATTTTTTTTTTAGTTTTGGCGAATTTTTTCTTCGGTTTTGGGTATTTTGTTTGTATTTTAGTAATTTATTTAATTTTTGGTTATAAATTTTATTTAAGCGACATTTTATTTTTGGCGAATTTTCCTTTTGGACATTATTAATATGTTTAGTTTTAGCGTTTTTGAAAATTTCAAGAGTTTGTCTTTCACGGTTTCCAAGATACAGCAAGTTGTATAAATAAGGTAGTCTTAATTATATTAGTTGACAGAATACCCTAAATTTTTTTTTAAATTTTAGGTTAACTGTTGTGGTACATACACAAACTTTGAAAATTTTAATTGTCTATATATTACATTAGGATTACCCTTTAATTTTTAACTGTCAGTTCTTTGTTGTTGTAGAGCCCAAAGTTTAACATATTTTAGATGCATAGCCTGTGACAGAAAGACAGATAGACGGACACCATAATGAAAGAAATAGGGTTCCTTTTCACTCTCAAATTTAAAACGTTTAAGGCTCATCCGTGAATTATTTTCCTAACCAGCAATTGTGAAACTGACGGAGGTAGGTAAAACAATAGGGATTTCCTGCACGTTTAGTGTACAGAATCCTAAAAATTTAACGAGACCTTAGCTTTTAGAAATACCAATACTTTTTTCTGTGCCAACACGCACTTCATTGGCATTTATGTCTATTTACTTTTCAGCATTATTCTTAGCTAAAGACTGGTTTTATTATATGATTTAGAAAATCACGTCAATTAATAAAAATATTTCATGTATATACTAGGAATTGAAAATACTGAAGTTGAGCCCAATTAAAAAAATAATCGCTGATCTAAATTCATTCTAGTTTAATTAAATAATACATACGTATCATATAAAATAATACTTTTTAAATATATTCTATTGATTGATATCGTTATGTTTTTTTTCAAGTGATAAATTTATAAATATTTTCATCTTAAACAATTATATATGATTATATATGATTACATCTAATAAGTGATAAAAAATAAATTTAACACAAAAACATTTGATTAAATGTATAAAAAGAAGAAAAGTAGAATAATAACAAAAAATTATAATAATAAATATGTATATCTGTAACTATTTACAGTCTCCACATCTCTTAAAATTTAAGTACTTTATTAATATTAACTTAATTTTAATAATCAATCACTCATATTGAGTATGTCCATAATCTAATTAATTAATCTAGTAAAAAAAAGATATAAAAAATTACATTTATAGTTGTTTTGGATGCAAAAATGCGAGACTGGAATTACACCAAAAAAAGACTGGAACAACACATAAAGTTCTCTTACTTAGCAGCCATGCAAAAACGACCAATATGAATAAATAAAACACTAAAATTTACTTAAAAATAAAATAAATTCTTTATTTTTTATTGGATCAAAAAAAAACATCACTTCATATTTGACTAGACTATTCAGTAGGTACGTAAATTCTTTCACAAACAATATTAAGTGAACTTATTTTCTCATGAAGTTGTAAAGAAAAAATGAAATGAAAATAAAAATAGAAACCGAAATAAAAATAAAAAGAAAAGAGTAGGTAAATAATTAATTAATTGTATCCTTCAAGAGAAGTGTCATACATAATTATGTTTTTATCAATGATTTGAATTTGGTGTGCATTCGAGATCTCACGCACAGTTTTAGCTCGAGTATAAATATCAGCGATTTTTAAATCATTGTTTATTGTCTCGAAGTCATTATCAGCCACTTTTTCGACTATAATTTGCAATAATGTGCGGTTAAACGCTTGAACAAACTGAGAAGAATTCGTTTCGAAGGCTTCTTTGGCTCCATTTAGATAAACAATTTTATTTTTTTTATTTTTCTCTATATTTTTGTGTTCTTTCACGACCAGCGCGACGCCGATCAACCAATATTTGCTTATTTTGCTCAAGCGGAAATTTCTCTTCCCGTATTTTTTCCCTCTGACGTCGTTCTCGCAGTTTATCAGCTTTACGCTTTTTGTATTCTTCGTATTTACTAGTGGCTTTTATATTTTCTAGGTAATTATGATTTTACTGAGCTTTGCTCAGGTTTGCCTGTAAGAATGTTGATGGATTTAGTAATTAAGTAACACATATTTTTTTCTAAAGAAAAAGACTGGAACATCACCATATTTTTATGGATAATAACAATAATTTTGCCAATATTTTTCCCGATTTTTATATTTATCCTTATTCTTATCAGAAAACACATCAAAGAAATTTTATTTTTACAACGTCTATATGAGTTAGACTTTGCTTAAAAATACTTTTTCATAAAAAAAAACTGGAACGTCATAAGAAAATTTGGGATTCAAATCAAGGCCACCGAAAATGGTTCCAAATAATATTTTCATGTAAATATTAAATTAAATCAGTTAAGTACATTATTATTTCATAAAACTATTGAAAATTTCATAAAGGAATTTTGATTTAATCAATTATTATTACCTTTTTAACTTGTACGATATTATCACTCATTTCTAATGCGAACGGTAAATTTAATGCAACTTAATGCTCAAAAATTTTGATATTTTTTAATACTTCAAGAATTTACTGTCTGTGTTTTGTGAAGCTTTGGACTGTAAACCAACAAATGACAACCACAAAAGCTATAGATAATAAAAAAAATTTCCATTGAATTCCCCTTTTCCGCGGCCTTGTCCATATATTTAAATTTTTTTAGCTGTTTTCTTGCAAATGAATGTAATATTTTTAATTGTTGGTGCTTTTTAAATCTCTATGTGTCCTGTTGTGAAAAATGCCAAAGGTAACAATGTTTTCTCTCACTCTCTGGCGATAAAAAATAATATAATTCAATGCCTATGAGTAATATGTTAATCACGTTCAATTGACATGGGAAAAAACCGTAGCATACTTTTTGGCAAATTTTTAACTATTATTAGTTAGTTGGTGCGTATGAGTAATAATTTAATTAAAAAGAATAATTTAGTTAAAATAGTTGTAAAAATATATATTTTTTTAAGTTTAGAGAGGTTTATTTAAATTTAATTCTTACTGGAAAATTAAAATTTATTTATTAATATGCATTATGTGTTGAACTATTTTTATTAAAAAAAAAATTGCTTCTTTTTGGTTTTTTTTAAGTCATTATTCTTCTTAAATGCAAAAAGGATTGCTTAATAACTGAATCATATTAAATTCCTTTTTGTAAATTACAACATCATCCTAAACATTATTTAGGTCATGCTGAGCTAGAGAACATTTTCTTAATAAACAAGAAATTTAGTTTTATTATATGTTTTCTTATTGCAATCAGAAATTTTTAATATACGCAAGCAACTGTATAAAAGAAAATGTTTAAGAAATATAATGAAATTATAAAATATACATGAATGTTTTGTACAACTAAGCGTTTGGAATTTATATCTACACATACATGTGTGCTGTTTACACAAACGTAAGCATATTATTTGTTTGCTTAAGAAAACAACTTATTTAGATGTATTTATGTGGAATGTTTGTGAAACACTTATTTATGTTTATATACCAAGAAACAGCCCTGCATGAAACATAAAATATTTTTCTATGCACACACATGAATTTACTACAATATGAGTTGTGTGAAATACCAAAAAACATTGTGGTTTATTTTGTAGGTCTTAACCTTGAACCTTGAACATTCTTTTCCTAGTATTTATTTGCGCTACTTTATTTTACCCTGCTGTTAGCACTATTTACACAGCTCAGCAGTTCAAAATGAGAAGTTAAAAACTAGAAGAAAAATATTTAAAACCATTTGCAAAATATAAAAACTCAAGGCCTTTTGGAACACCTGACTGCTGTGCAAGAGGTGAAGGTGAAATTGTAGTTTTTTTTGGTAATAAAATTTTATTTTATACAAATGCATAAGGCTGCATGCATGTGTGGGGACATTCACTTACACTTAAAAAAGAATTGTTTGCATAAATTAAATTTAAAAAGGGAATTGAAAAGAACACAAGCAGAAGGAGAATATAAAGCAATTTGTTAAATGGAGAATTTTAAGGAAAAGTAAAAGTAAACAAATATCATAAACGTTTTAATATATTTCATATTATTAATATAAGAGTTCTCTCAAAAGAGTTGAGTAAAATTTAATAAATGATGAGTTTTTAGCTTTAATTTACATAAAGAAAACAGAAAAGAACTCCAATAATAATTACACTACATTTAGTTCAGCAATTTTATTGATTAAATTACTGGCTTGTGGTTTGAAATTTTGAAGTCCTAGTCTAAATAATTTATATCATTAAGCAGTTTGTTTGAATTTACAGGCTAGAATTTGTTTTTAAATAAATTCTTTCTGTATAAAATAATTTTTTATATGATTTTTGGTTTGTGACACGGGTATATTGTTTTATATTAAGGCTTAAGATTTCATCCGCACTTTTGAGGGTTCCGTACACCAAAGGTGAAAAAACGAACCCTATTGTTTTCGCTACGCTGTCCGTCTGTCCGTCACACGGTATTTTCTCAGGAACCGTAAGAGCTATGGACCTGAAATTGGGACAGAGTATGTAGAACCTTGGCCACTACAACAAAAAATACATGAGAATTAGAAATTAAAGGGTGCTCCAAAACGAGCGACGAAAAATGTTAAAATCTCATGTAATATACATACAATTGTATGTACATATGTATATTGACACTTGAAATTTGTAAAATAAGTGTATTTTTATATAGACTACAACAATAAACATTAAAATATTAAAAAATTTAAATTAAAGGGTGGTCCATCAGTTAATGCAATTTTGACTACGTAATTTTGACAAATTGCTATATCTGGGAGACCGTAAGAGGTAAACTCTTGAAATTTTCAAAAACGGTAAAACTAAAAAATCCGAAAATTATAAAATCGCCAAACCGAAAAAAATCGCCGAAAACCTGAAAAAAATCGCCAAAAATTTTAAAAAAATCGCCAAATCGAAAAAAATCGACAAAACTAAAAAAAAAACTAGCACTAAAATAAATCGCCAAATTCGAAAAAATCGTTTAAATGAAAAAAATCGCCAATATGAAAGAAACGTCAAAAACCAAAAAAAAATTGCCAAAATGCAAATAATGCGCCAAAACCAAAATAACTGTTTATGTTTACAATCGCCAAAATTAAAAAAAAAATCGCCAAATTTAAAAAAAATCGCCAAAACGAAAAAAATCGCCAAAATTTAAAATAAACGCCAAAAACCGAAAAAAATCCATAAAACGAAAAAAGTGCCAAAACTAAAAAATCGCCAAAACCAAAAAAATCACCTATATGAAAAAACGCCAATATTAAAAAAATCGCCAAAATAAAAAAACGCCAAAATAATAAAAATCGCCAAAATAAAAAAAAAAAACTTCAAACACCAAAAAAAAAATCGCCAAAACGTGAAAAAAAGTTCCAAAACTCAGAAAGCGCCAATAAATTAAAAAAAACCCCAAACTAAAAAAAAATCTCTTAAAACCGAAAAAACCCAAAAACGAAAAAAATGCCAAAACTATAGTTTATATTGTTCGTATTAAATTACATATCTCGTGCCCGTACGGAACCCTTCGTGCGCGGGTCAAAGTCGCACTTCACTGAATTTATTTTTATTATTAACAATATTACACTAAATATTTTACTGAGAAAGAACTTTTGTTTATTATTGATTTTTTTAACTTTTTGACTGCACGAAAATAAGAATTTCTATGGAAAGTTGGAAAAACCTTTTTTTCTTCCTTTCTTAGAAGGACAATCGACCCCTGATAAATTTTTTTGATGAAACTTTATTTCAATTGAATAGAGTTCAATGCTTTCAGCTTAACTGATTTTGAATAAATATTAGAATATACTAAATTTTTACGAATTTCTGTTAACGCACACTTTTACTAAAACATATTTTAATACATAAATATAATTCTCTTCTTTTATATTTTTTATTTTTATTGCTTAACTTACCATTTTTGTCAGTACTCTGTGTTGTGAATGTGGAATTATTTATTTGTCTATCATCAGGGCCGCCATTAGCTGCTAAGAAAACTACCGTATTTGATAATAAAGTTGCTGCTGGTGGTGCTGACACTGACAAAGATGTTGATGTTATTATTGTGGGTGCTGATGGTTGTTTGGAAATAGATCCATTCAATATTGTTGCTGCAAGTGCTGCTCTTGTTGTAGCTGCCATTACAACGATATTGTCAATTTGTTTAACATTAAATGGACTAACGAGCAGAATTGTTATTAGCAATAAATAAAACGTTTCAATTATGAGTGTAGCGACATTTTTAAGCTTAAACCACATTTTGATGCTTTACATATTTGGGCCAAATTGAAGCAGTTTTAAACATTTTAAAAAGTACACTAAGCTTTTGCTTTTTTTATATTTTTATTTATAAATTATATTTATTTTAGTTGTAATCAATTTTATTTCAATTATTGCATTTACTGTTTATTGCGTTCTTTTCTATGGAATTTCGTTTTCACATTTTTTATTTAACATACATTTAGCTTGTAATTAAATAAATTAATTATTTTATGCTGCAAGTATTTCAAGTGCTGAACATCAGCATCCGCATACAAACGCTTTTGTACTTTATTAAATTAATTGTAAGCAGAAAAAAAACGAACACAATTGACACACCAGCACTCAAACAGTTTAAGTGCAATTGTAATCTTATTTAATATTATTGTCATTTATAATAATCAAGAGCAGGAAAATGTTATACATAACTAGTTTAATATAGTTTTTATTATTATTTGATTGCATAACCAAGTGTTTAAGGTATTTTTAAAGGGAATTTTATATTATGGCTTAACAAATTTAATTGAAATTAAATTTTGAGTGTCTAACGCCAGTTAAAGCTTATTTGAAACAGAAACATTATACAAGTGAAAACCACAGCTGTTGTCAATTACATCATCTAATTAAATAGTGTTTGCAGTTTTATTGCACAATAAGTACTTCAGTTTGGAAAACCTTTAATAATCCTTTTGTGTGACACAATTCTAAAGCTTAGAATAATTCCATGTGATTAATGTCTCTATACCAATGGCTTAATATAAAAAGGGCGTAACTCGAATTTTCGATATTTTACAGGAAAAGAAAAAAAAACTAAATAAAAACTATAGCACTTACATGCAGGAATAATTTTTTCAAATTAAATAAATCTTAATGAAATTTATTTATTTGACATATTGTCAGAAGTGTAAATACTACATGGAAAAATAAAATGAGTTCACCTGAATATAAATCATTTGCTGGGTTTTGTATCAGTTTCAAAGCCTACTAAGCTTATTTTTTCTTTGTGATTTTCAAAAATATTATTGTTTTATGAATTCTTATATAGTTTTTGAAAGTCTGTTGTCCATAAAGTAAGAGGTTTGTGACTATTCAAATTTTGTGGTTGAAGTCTACTGATGATTTGGTTCAAGAGCCAATGAAATACGTATGTAGACATGCTAAAATACCAGCAAATTAATTTTAATTATTGTATTAAATAAATCTTTTATTTTTAATTGCTACCTGCTTCGTTCTTGAAGGAAGATGTAATTATACGTTGGCTACCAGAAAACGTTAAAAATGCGATTTCGAAAAAATTGAGATACGCCCTTTTTATATTAAGCCATCGATATGTAAATATTAATTTTATTCACATTACATAACTTAGCAATAGAAACGGCTTTGCAACATTGCGATAATAACTATAAGTATCAAAACAAAGAGCTCAATAGAAGAGTTGTACAACTAGTGAATACTTCACCACCCTTCTTCTCAGCACTTACATACGTGTATATTTGCCTTGGTAAGCATATATATTGCACGAATGTTACTTTTCGTTCTAAAAAAATTATTATAAGAAAAAACTAGAAATGAACCAAATTTTTTTTGGTCACGCACAAGCTTTATCACAAAGAAACTAAGAATTAAGATTAAAACTAAAAACTTCTTTGAATAAATATGCATTTAACAAAATAAACTAGTCAACACCGCACTTG
This sequence comes from Tachina fera, assembly GCA_905220375.1. Classification (NCBI taxonomy): domain Eukaryota; kingdom Metazoa; phylum Arthropoda; class Insecta; order Diptera; family Tachinidae; genus Tachina; species Tachina fera. The sequence continues at coordinate 45,458,962 of LR999964.1, read as the reverse complement.
TCTCCCTGTATGATTTTTCACTCTAAACAGTGTAAAACTGCATCATTTCAACTTTCGGCCTTTAATTTTTTTATGTAAATATATAAGTTATATAAATCGTTCAAAAACTAAAGTTGTTTTTCATATATCACAAGAACTACTACTTAATGAATTTTAAATTTGTATGCTGACTAGTATATCGAGATGTTTTGTTCAAAAACTGAGTTCGAATATAAAACTTATTGAGTCAATATTCAAACACAATTGCAAAAGGACATTTCTAAATTAATTCAAATGAAACTTATTTATTTCGACTCAAACTGCAAAAATGTATGCTCAAAAGAAGGGAAAAATTGTCTTTAATACGAATACATAAACATATTTTAAAGTTTGAGGTTCAAGTTTTATATATTTATCTTTTTACAATTTTCCGAAAAATACTATTTTAAATATAACTCAAAATCTGGATCTTTTATAACTTTAAGTCCTTTGTGAAGAACTTTGAGCCATTTTAAACCACGTCAGTTAATAAATTATTCCTCGTTTTGTTGACTAGTGTTATCCCAAGTACACATTACGGCATTTCGCGACATTGCAAAATACTGTATTCTGGTAGCAACGTTTGCCATTACCGATATTTTTCATTGTATAGTGTTGCTTTCCTAGAACTGTGAATCAACCAATAATATTTAATCATACAATATCGACAGACAGAAAGCGGCTTTAGCAGCTTATACCAAAATCTTCTAACACTGCTTTATGGAGGGTGAAAAAAATATTTGCCTGCTATAGTTTTAATTTTCCTGATATAAATTATAATTAAACATAAAAAAATATATACGCGGCAATAAGTTCTAATATTTTTATTGTCTTATTTTGATTTGATGAGTGTCAAAATAAACAAGAATTTTACAAGATAATTTTTTGTTGTTAAGCACATTTAGATGCATTTCGTTATAAGTATACCTAAAGCATAATTCAAAAACCTTTTTTTCAATTATGCTTGAAATTTTCTATGTCTGGGCATTGTTACTAATAAAACAAAACCATTTTTTAAATTCATGAGTATAGTGAAAGACTCATAACTCATTTAATAAATCAAATGCTTCAAAAAGCGAAAAAGTACTGCACAAAAAAAAATTAGGGAATATATTTGGTAGGCTAGTGAATAGTGCTAGTGATAGCCTATCAGTGTGGAGATTGTGGGTTCAATTCCCAGCATAGATCCTGGTCTGTTTTACTATAACGAGTGAAGGTCTATGTTATTATTTAAGAAGTTTATTATTCGACATATTGTCATAATTATGTTTTAATTTGAAATTTATTTGCTTGTGGTTTAGCTTGGTCTATATACGTATTTCATTGGCGCTTAAACCAAATCATCAGTAGAAAAATAAAATAGATTCATATCGAATATAAATTATTTGCTGGGTTTTGTATGAGTTTCAAAGCCTACCAAACTTATTTTGTCTTTGTGATTTTCAAAAATATTATTATTCTATGAATTCTCATATAGTTTTTGAAAGTCTGTGCATAAAGTAAGAGGTTTGTGACTGTTCAAAATTTGTGGTTGAAGTCTACTGATGATTTGGTTTAAGCGCCAATGAAATACGTATATAGACCAAGCTAAACCACAAGCAAATAAATTTCTATGTTATTATTCTCGTTTAAATTAAGTTATGATAAAATTTTGTAGTTGTATTTGTAACATTTAATAAATAAATAAATAAATATTCAGCTTTATTTATTCAAATGTGCTATCCAAAGTACATGAAATAAGAGGCTTCAATTTTATGGGCGTGTTAACACTAACTTTTTGAACAAAAATTTATAACCTTGCATTATTGCGTGATAAGTTTATGTAAAATCGCTTGAGTTAAACGTTACAAATTTTCGTTTTTAATTCCAAGCTTTATGGTCAAAATCTTTGGGCTTTCAGTTTTTTATAGTAATTTTCTAGGCTGTAACTATTCGTTTATAAAATTTCACCTCAAGAGGCGAAAGTTTTAGTTTTTTATTCTTATGGGCGTGTTCCCGCCTACTTTTTTTAACCCAACATTTGTTTTGGCTAGTGATTATCCTTCATGCTTAGTTTCGTTGGAAACGCATAATAGTAAACACATAGATAGTACATAAAATAGTATGCTTAAATTGTATGGGTGTGTTAAATCCCACTTTTTTCACCAACAATTTATAGCCTTGTATTATTTCAACATGTGTGTAAAATTTAAATAAAATCGTTTGAGCTAAACACTTTAGATATTTTTTTTTAATTCTGAGCTTTATGGGCGTAGCCCCGCACCCTTGGTCAAAATTTTCGGGTTTTCATATTTTTCTAGGTGATTACTCTCCTAGTTCTACTTGTGTGCTAAATTTCAGCTCACTAGCGCAAGGTTTAAATTTTATGGGCGTAGCCCTACCCTCTAGATTCAATTTCTGGGTTTTCAGTTTTTTATAGTTAATTGCCCACCTAGGTCTACCTCTGTACCAAATTTTAGCTCTCTGGCTATAGCGGAAGTGCTTCATCAATTTGATGAGTGATCAGTGAGTCAGTTAGTATGTCTTAAAATATGCACTTTTTGCACTTCCATATCTCAGAAGCCTTTTGTTCTAAAACTATTAAGCTTCGCATATGAGGTGACATAATTCTAATTATGAATTAAATTTTAGAATTTTACAACGGTGGAGAGCAAGGTTATCAAGGGGTGTAAAAACAAGACAAATGGATGCCTGTAAATATACACACTGCGTGCATTGGCCGGAACATGGCGTGGGGCACTACCGTGTACCTGCCTCTAATTACATTTGTAACAATAAAAAAAAAGTTATCATTGGATGCATTCATAACACGTAGGTGTTGCGCAAAGGTTGTGTGTTTGTCTTAGAAATGCATAGTTGAGTATTTCCGCTCCACTCAACAGTTGAGTAATTTTCCATCATAAAATTTTTTCGCTACCTATAGTCAACATGTTGTGTTCAGCCTGCACAGCTGATCGAATAGTGTTATGTTTTTTATATGCTTTGATAAGTGGCGGAAGCAAGTATTTGTGGAATTTTAGATTGCAAATGCGAAAACATAACGAAATAAAGATATAAAATTTAATTATATCGATCAAGCCGTTTCTAAGACGTAACAGTTGGGGCCAACTGAACTCACAACTGTGGAGTTCAAACGTCAACGGAATGACGTTTTTAAATAATTTATATATTTCTATATCGATTAGATGTACCTGTGAGTTATGTACTTCAGTGAGAAGTCACCAGGTGCATACAAGTTATCAATTACCCTATCCTAGGCCATCCCCATGTAAAAGTGACTGGTTCGTTTTATAGGAAGTGTTAGAACTCGAACTGGTCGCTATCACTTATGGAGTGATCACGTGACTGGCTTTGAGTCAGTTCCATTTGCGTGATATAACTTTTATAATCTGCATGGTAAACGGGAATAAAGCGATCGTCAAAAATATACGAAACCAAAGGAATACCTGAAAAATAAGCATATAAGGCTGACATTTGCAACAACTGACCTCACACACAGTGCATTAAATTCAAGAATGCTGATGGTGGAAGTGTGGCTGCCTTCGAAAACAGAATTTTGTTCCATTTTGTTACTGTTTGTCTGGTTTTATTTGTTTCTTAAAGTTATCACATGAAATTTAACTTCCTAAAAATAGGAACTTTTTCCCAAGCAATAGAAAATATTTGAAAAATTCCTAAAATGTTATAAATTATTTTTAGCTTCCTGCTATCACTCTAATTGACGAAAGATGAGTAGTCATTTGATTTCTACGTCTGCCGGCTATGGGAGTCTACTCTGAATATTTTTACTGTTGTGTTAAAAATAATGTATTATTTATGATTTAATTAATTTTTTAACAGAAAAGAAAAGTGATTTAATCGAGAGAGTTACTGGTAATTTTGTAAGCTGCTGCATATGTTAAAGCACCCTTGAGCAAAATCTCAATTAATTTGTAAAATTTTTTAAGAAGTTATAGCACAATAACTGACTTAAAGCTTATTTTTTTGGACGTCTAATCTTGTTTGGAACAGCAGCTTAAGTTAGGTTATACTTTGGGAAATTAAAACTTAAATGTATTATTTGGAGTATGTAGAATGATGTTTGTTATAAAAAATTAAAGTTAAGACTGAGAACTTAAAAATTTATTTGTAAAAGGAATAAATTTCTGAAAATCGACTTAAAAGTCCTCTCCTGCACTCAAGCTATTTTTCCTTAATGGCACAGATTAAGTACACAAAAAAAAGTAGACAAGAATGATCTTGAATATGAGTTCCGCGCATTTTAAAATATCATTTAGGTTCACTTATTTATGTTGGTGTTTTTCTTGCTTGATGATTGACTCAACGGGGTCATGTGCTGATGTTGTTGTTATTTTTGATTGCTCATGTTGTATACGTGTGAATTCGGACAAGAAACCGAAAAACGTAGTGGCTTGTGTTTTTTTACTCAACGAAGTTATATTTAAATTAGAAGAAACAAAAGAAATCATATTTTGCATCTATTCATTATTTGCGTATCCAACAACGATTTGCTCTTTAGCTGAGTGGCAAGTACGTTAATTTATTAGTCAAGAAATTGCCGATTCGACTCATCTCAAACACATTTTGATTTAAATAAAACAGTATGGAGTGAAAAATTCTAGTTCATACAATTAGTATAAATTAGTAACATTTGTAAAAAAGTTGTTAAGAGAAGATTTCTGTTTCTATACAGAAATTGCATACTGTACAGAATAGTTATTTGTTTTATTTGCTTTTTATTTTAATAAAAATTTTTTTTATTGAATCAAATAATTCGTTGATTGTTTTTTTTTTTATTTTTACAACATTTTATATTTGAATTTATAAATTTCTTGGTAGGACCTAAATTAAAAAAAATAATATTTAATTCAGAGAATTTTGTGTTTGAAATGGAAAATAAATTTTTTCTTTGTATCAGTATAAAAATACTGAGTGCTTTAAGGACTGAAGAGTTCAATACTTTAAAAATGCTGAGTAGTTCAAGGTCTTAAGCCTTAATTCGTTACTGTTTTTATTATTTTCAATGCCTAAGATTCTATTATTATTTTCAAAAATGACAACATTAATTTTTTTCGTGTTCAATTATTATACTTTTTTATTATTGGGACTGACATTATCTAATATGCAAATGTCCTTTATCATTTGTTTTCCAATTATGTTATTCCTTTTTTTTATTTGTTTTATTTCAAATAACTTTATTTTTTTTTTCTTTTGCTTATAAAATCCTGTGATTTTGTTATTTTTTTACATTAACATACACGCACAAATACATACACATTGTATATTTGAAATTTGTTATTCAAATTTTATTTTATTTGATAGATATCACCAGGGCAACAAACTGTCCTGAATAAAAAAAAAATATTATATAAATGGGACATGAAGTCAGCAAAAAATTTTATTTTTAAATATTTTAGGTTTTTCTTGCTTTACATTTCATAGCAAAAATTGGATTTAGAAAAAGTTTTCCTTTTATTTTCTAGTTTTATAGCTTAAAAAAAGCCAACTAAATGATACAACCAAGTTGAAATGTTGTTTCAGTTGGTGAATAAAATCAAAGTTTTCATTTTAAATTAAAGTATTATTAGTTGCATGAACAAACTTCAAGTGTGAGTGAGTTGTTTATTTATATATTTTTATTTTTTTTAGAACTGTACAAGTTGATAATTTTTATAGTTCAACGCAGGGAGACGAAAAAGTTTTCGATTTTTTTTCATATAAAATTTCATATAAAAATACTTGGTTTTCATTATTAAAAGTTTTTTGTTTTGTAATTTAAATTTAAATATTGTGTAAATTTCTAAAATAGCTTAGATTAGTAAAAGGGGTTGAATACCTCTATATCAAACTTTACTTTAATTTGGTTATGAATTTTTAAATCAGGTGCAGATGTGTATTTTGTTGTTTTATTTGTAAATTGTTTTGCATTCTTTTTTGTGTATTTATTTTAAAATTTATCTTTATTTTACAGTGTTTCCAAAACAAATTTAGTAATACAAAATCTAGATTAGAAACAACCCTTTTTGATTTTTCTACAATTGTCGTTGCTGTAGAACGGGTTTTAGTTATGTTTATTATTTGATACGATTTTGTTTATTGATTTGATTTAATTATTATTTTATTTGTTGATATATTGTGCCACTTGTAACAAGTTTTAACAATGCAAAATGAATATTATAAAAGGGAGGTCAAATAAGAAGAGGAAAAAATTACAAATTACATGTGCTAATTTTTAAGGAACGAGTAACACCAGATATTATAGCAAATAATAGAAGAACGGAACAACATGTTGTTTTCCAAGGTCACCACACTTGATTCACAGTCTGTGGACCATATAAAAAGCTTTTACTACCATCATCTGCTAAAAGAATATCTTTCTAAATTAAATATGTAAATTGCAAACCTTAAACACGTTTTCTGCAATATAATTTTTTTTGAGTTAAAAAACTATTAAAGTAAATGAGCGACATGTGCTGTTGCAAACTGTAATCGTAGATTTTGCATGAATAACTTTTCATCAGTTTTTTTTACAACTTTCTATTATGCTATTATGCAATTTTTGCCATCATTATAGTGTCCTTAATGCAAGAAGTTAAGGCCTTAGTTTCGTTGGTAAAAGAGCAGCGTTTGATGCTATTTTAAAGCCTTTTAAGTTTTTAATTTTTTAATCTTTCTGTAGGTTTCAATAATGCTTAAGTATCTCCATGCAATTCTATGACTTTTTCCAATTTCCGTACATCTCAACTAAATAAATTTCCTTGCAAACGATTGAACATGGATTATAGTTTAGATTTTAGTTTTCCGCAGAAATTTCTGCAACGAAAGCAAGTGAGAGATTGATTATTTTCGAGAATAATTTCATAAGAAGTAATGAACAGTAGTACGTTGAAACTCCAACAAGTTAATAAAGGATCTGCTTGCTGTTTTATGAGGCTTTGCAATAAAAACCTACCACAACTATTTATTTTCTTCTAATTTTTTTTTGTAATTACTGAGAGCTTGTTATTTACATAACATATATTAATTTTAGCTTTTTCGTAAATTGATAAACAACGTGAAATTCTGAATGTTCACTTGCGATGAGTGAAGACAAGTTTCCTCAACGGAACATCATATGGTATACGATTAACGTCTTCAGAAACGCCATCCTCCTCATCCGTATTACAATAGCAATTTGGTGGAATAATGGCATAATGGTTGACTACTGCTGAATGCCACTATTAATTTTTCTTGGGAAGAGTTTTCAAGATATTCGCAAGAAACGAATAATTTTGCAGTCTACAAAGATAATTCCAAAAATCCTGAGATCAGTTTATTTAAATTACGCAAATTTTACACACTGTTGAAAATATATCTTTTTATTTTATCACTTCATATTTATAGGGTGATGATCAAATTTATTGAGTTATGGCTCTTTAGATTAAAAAAAATTTAAATTTTTAGTGAAAACATACGAAAATTCAAATTCGGATATATATTCAGTAAATATGTCGTAACTTTTTATTTTTTTTGTCCGACGATAAACATTAAGCGCTTAATAAGTTGGCTAAAAGATTTTATATATGATACAAGTTTAAGATAAATCTTAGAATTTTTTTGGTACAACTTAAAATACTGAATGAAAAAAAAACTTAAAAACTTTAATTTTTTTTTTTGAATCTAAAGGGCCGTAACTCAATGAACTTTTATCCAATCAACACATTAAAAATATAAATTGACAAAAGAAAATCATATCATTGCAGAAGTGTTAAATTTGCTTAACTTTAATAAAAAGTTCTAAAGGTTTTTGGGAATATCTTTTTAAACTTTGAAAATAAAACGTTTTTCGTTAATATCTCGAAAACGCTTCTTAAAAAAAAAATAAATACCATATTGGTGTTCGACCCTAAAGTAGCTAAAATCATCTTATTTAAGAGGCTCATTTATTTTTGTTGTATTGAGTAATTCTATACAAAAGGCTAAAAGATTTTTTTCTGTGTAGAAATAAATATAAATTTACTAACGTAAAATTGCTTAAGAGCTCCCTACCAGGATGAACTAGTTTTTTGTAAGGAACATATGCCCTTGACTGTCAACTGGCAGCCCTAGATCCAAGATTGGAAGCAGAAGACCTATTAGCTACTCACCTTAAATTAAACAAAGCTTAACGAAATCTCAAGTAAAAATAAAAATCTCTTCCATTATATCTAAAGAAAAATTATGCGAAAGGAAACGAGTCCCTCGATACCTAATAAACTTTTATTCAACTATGTTGTCAAGGTTTTTTCGCTTATGATTATGAATGTCACTGTTTTGTTTTATGTGTTTTTAAATAAAATTGGTTTAAATTACTAAATTTCAAGTATTTCTTGACTTAACTTACTAACTTAAAATTTAATTTAACTTACTAACATTAAAATGAAAAGAAATACTAACATGTTAAACAACGAGAAATAATTCAAAAACATAGTCGCACAACAACAGCCTGCTATTATTGTTTTGTTTTACAACTTTATTTGTTCCAGTAGAAATGAGCGAGTATTTTGTATAATAAATATAAAACAATAATACAAACAAAAGTATTCGATAATATTTTGATGAATATTTTATGACTCTTGTCTATAAATACGAGTAAAAAATTAATTGAAGAAATGTGAATAAAAAATAATAAATTGATAAAATAATACTTTTATAAACTTTTTTGGATGGTTCGGAAATAAATTTTATTTGGTTAAAGAAAAATAGAAAGTGCTTCATTTTGACATTGCATTTGCTTTGCTAACAACTCAATAGTGGTATGAAATTTTAGGTGAAAATACTTATTTATGTCCTTCTTCTAGCGATTTGTCGTTCGAGTTAAAGTTCGTAAAAAAGTACGATAGAGAAATAAAAACACGACTTAATATGTTTTTTCGATATAATGGAAGAGGTACTTCATTTTTAGTAACCAAATTCATTGAGTCAGGAAATATGTTTGTATAATGCGAACCAACAAATAATTTTGTCAATTCTGATAACAATTTTGTAAAGATTTTAAATTAAATAGAGTTCAGCTGAGATTATATGTGAGTTAAGTGTGTTGGTGTTTATCTTTTCTTTTGATAGTTATAATATTTTTTGTGCTCCTGTGGTTGTTTGTATTGATTGATCATGTTATACACAGAGTAAGAGCAAATCTGTTAAAAAAACAGTTACAACCATAAAATATCAAGTATCATTGCCAATTTTCTATTAAAAGTACTCAATTTTTATCGCCTCAACTATACTTTTATTCTCATATCATAAATAATATAATTGCAGTTATATTTTCACTTCCAATACCCAATCATTATTAAAAAAAATTATTCGGCTAAAGTTTTTCAAAATAGTGATTTAGTCTTCTCAACCGAATAGGAGTCTAGTACAATCAATAAAATTATAAAATTATTTGAAATTTAAGAGTAAGTGGTCAAATAAATACTCAGTTAAAAAGAAAAGCATTATGAGAAGATATAATCTATGAAAAAATTCATATAAAATTAATTATAAAGTCCACACTGATTTTATGGAACCGCGTATTATCAGTGCTTCAGTTTTATATTTATATCTATGGTGTTCTTCAACTGACTTGTGGAACAGGATCATGGAAAAATCGATCATGTGTATTCATAAAATAAATAATTTAAAAAGTGGCATCGATATCTCCCCTAAAAGTTTTTGTTATCAAAAGCAGAGCAAATTGTTGGCGTGGAAAACATTTTCCGAGGCTTGTTTTGATTATTGAGTAAACTATTTTAAAATATGGGAAAATTGGTGCGATCATTATCATCTTCAACTATTGATAGTAATAATAATAGTTGGATGGAAATATCATTAAAAGAAGCCATGTGTTACTGAAAGGCAAGTTTTTCCTTACTGACAGAATATTTTGATTTCAACTTATTTGTATAGCATTTTATTTCTCGCAGAATTCATGCAGAAATTTCACTTGAGATGGTTTTAATTAGTCTTTGGAATTTGTTCAATTGCATTCTAGAATGGACTTCTTAAAAGCATCATCAATATTTGCGCTATTTCCGTAATTTCCATTGAAATATCTGTATGAATGTGTAAATAGCTTTTGTTTTTTATTTCTGTGTCATATTATGGTTCATGTCTTAGATAAAATAGTTTTAAACAGTTTCAAATAATTCAAAATAGAAGTAATTTCTACAATAGTTCCTTTTAATATTCATTCAACTTTATGTAATTAATTCAGTAATGCTAATCGAATTTATAGGGGAAACATGGAACCGACAAAATTCTTGGTTATCACAACGAATTTATTTTCTCTGTGCAAACATGTTAATGCCGACAGCTAGGCAATAATCTTCGTTACCTGTTTCTGCTCTATACAGTTATTTTTTTAAATAAAATTAAATATTTAGTGAAACTTAATTTTATTTTAAAAAAAATATTTGTTCGAAAATTTCTTGGAAATAATTTTTTTGTTTATGTTTTCTCTTAAGGTTTTTACAACTCACACACACACATAAATATGGCCAATTCCAGTTTTATTTCTCACACATTTATCTGTTATAAGTATGTTTATAGGCTTAAAAAATTAAATTTTTAAGTTCAGCTAATTTTACGAATATATCCTATTTGATATTTTCCTTATGTCCTTGGAACTTGTCAGTTTAAATCCTATTAAATCATGTTTATGTTTTTGTTTTTTTTGTCATATAATCCTTTTACCAGACATGTATTTAGATAACATTAGTATAAATAAAGCAAGCACAATTTACTTTATCCTTCATTAATTATGTTATCAAATGACATTTGCTTTGTTTATATTTATGTTATGAATTTATGTAAGTTAGTTTGTATAGTTGACCTGTGTAGTTTATATGATGAGATTTTTTTATTTCGGCTAAAGGTCCTTTTTACAAATAAAAACAAGCAAGTTTAAATTGCATAAAACTATTTTATTTTTATTTATTATCTTTTTTCTCTCCTTTATGAATTTATTTATTTTTTTTCTGCTTTCCTTGAAACATAATATGACCATTTATTAAATTAGAGCAACTGCTTAACTCTTGCAGTTTTAGGATATTTAAACCATATGTTGAAAATATTTTAAAGTAGATGCAAACTTTGATGTAATTAAACACTTTATTTAAAAACTTTTTTCCTTATTTATTTTGACCTTATTTTTGTTGCTTGTATGTACTAAGCCATTAACATTTATGTTTATATATTACATCTTTTTATAAATATGCGTTTATAAATATTATATATTTGTGTGCCTTTCTTGTTTTATTATTTGTATATTGCTTGGTTTTTAACTCAAATAAATATTTGTGTGTGCACATAAAACTGAAGTACTTTCACTTTCTTTTCATTTTTATAGTTGGGAGAATCCTTGAATCCTTTTAAAGCACTTAACATACATACACTTGCTTTCACTCACATCATTTTCTAGATGAAGATACTCTACTGAACTGAAACCAAATATTATTTCAAATTGTTGTCTTTATCCCAGCTCACACATATATCGCACAGTCATCTATACAAATGCACTTAAACTTTGAAACGAAACTCACAGAAACGATAAAACGTACAAACACAGTCACGTACATACTAAAAAAAGTGTTATACGCGTTTATATTTGCAGGTCTCGTCTTTTAGATGCTGGGATATAACGACAATGGCGAGCCGCACCAATAATAATAATAAAAGTCGGTTAAAAAAAAGAAGAAATTAACAATTCACTCACGTCATTTTATTGCCACAGTGCGCACTTAACTTATTTAATATATATAATATTTTATTTTATCTTGGTTTATTTAACTTTAATTCTACTATTTATTTTTGGTATTAATTTTTGTTTTATACCATATGTAAAATTCATTAAATTTATAACTTAGCTGAACTTATGCATTTCTTTTATATTAAATTTATGCTTTTGATAGATTTGAATATATTCTTTAGGTAGTAATCGCATACGTCCGTTTATTCTTAGCTTTCGTTTATAACTATTTGGAAAATGTCAGTTGTTCGTTGTGTAATTTTTTTATATTATTTTTGTCTTCGTAGCTTTTCATTGATGCTTTTTTTCTTGCCGACAAAGAGTATTTTATTGCTCTCTTTGCTCTTTTAGCTGATTCTTCAACACAAGAGAAGGTGGTAAGTTTATAAAATCTACGAGTATTAACCATACTCTTGGTGGTGTAAATTATTCTTATAATGGAATTAATTTTTTTTTGTAATGTGTTATTAGTTTTAATTGCATTTTAGCTAATATATGCCTTATAACTTTTGATAGATGATAAAGTCTTGATTAATGAGTTAGATATTGAAAAAATACTCAAAAAATAGTGGTAATCATGCTCAGAAAATATAATACAAGAAATCGTAATTCAAAGTTAAGGAGATGATTAAAGATAATTCGATAATAAATCTAAGCTTAGCAGAAAAAAGACTTACAAAAATTTTAATAAAAAAGAGTAACATATTTTGGCAGTTAAACAGTTGGAAAAATATGATTTAAAAATAAGTCTAAATTTGCAAAAATACATGTTAAGAAAATTAACATATAAAGTAGGTTCTTATATAAGCTCTATGAAAAAAAATTAAGAAAATTCAGCTTGGTAAGTTTCAAAAAGAAATTTACTAGTGTGGACAAATATAATATGTGAGTTGTTTTGATTCATCATTTAGCCCGAAAAAACAAAAATATAGAAACAAATGAAGTTCTAACAATAATAATTAAAAATTAACTAAAATTAATAGCCATGGCCTTGTGGTACAAATTAAATAAATATACTTAATAGTAACAAACCATAAAAATTTGTCTTAACTAGAACAAAAATAAGCAAATTAAATAACATGTGCATAATTAGTAAAGAATAAAAGACAATGGCAAAACTGTTAAGCTTTGTTAGGCTTTCATTACAAAAAGCTTTCAGCAAATTGAAATACGATGAATCAAAACTATTCACATATTCTTTTTGCATAAAATTTAAGTAAATATATATTAAGCAAAAATCTACATCAACTGATACCACACACAGTGGACCAAACACAAAAGAACGCTGATGATGAAGGTTTAGTGGCCTTTGAAAACGGCTAGCTGTTGCGTTCAACTATGTGTTGTTGTCAGAATATTTACAACTAACTTTAGTGTCATTTGTTCATTATTATTTATCACATGTAATTTGGCTTAGAAAGCAATATAATTTTTAGCCCGATGAAATCATAAAGGAATAGAGTTAAGTAAAATAAAAAAGATGAAAATAGAAAAATAAAATTGTAGAAACTGCGGGTCAATATTTGGCGGAATGTTTTAATTCATTACAATCTGTATTTGCACGCACATGAACTGGCTACAGTGTATGCAAATTGTATAATATCAATATTTTAAGTTAATAGTCTCTTATATTAAGTAACCAACTGTTGATTGAGATGACTATAATATAATATTGTTTGATGTTCTGAGTTTCTCTACTTTTACTTTTGGAAATAAATTTTAAAAAGATTTCTTAATAATGTATATTTCTTGCTAAAATGTATCATTATACACGATATAAATTATAATACCTATATTTTATTGTAAATGACCAAAACCAGAATCTTTATAACACAACCCTCTGAAAAAAATGGAAGTCATTCTAGTGGAACTACATTTTCATTGCTTCCAAGAAATCGATATTTTTAATTTGCCGATGGTGAGAAAAAAAACCATAAAGAAGCTTATTTCAGTCATACAAAAGCTTGTAACTCCTCCATAGTTTTAGAAAATACTCACCGAAATAAAAAAAAATATTTTTTTAAAGAAATTTATGAATTAATTTTAGTCTAAAATTTAAAAGTTATTTGATTAAATTTACTCGAAAACACTGGTTTCGGGTTTAAATTCGTATAAAAAGAAACGAATTGTTAAAATAGGTAACTATTTACCATTTTTCCTACATGAAAATATTATCATAGAATACAAAAAAGGGAATTTTTCTTAATATCGCTTACAATTCAGTGACCAGGCATCGAAAAAGACAACTTCTTGCAATGACAACCCTATGTAAAAATCTTTAGATCGGATCGAAATTTTCACTACTTCCGCATCGCAAACTCTACATTTTCATGATTTTTTTGGAGTCTCTTTTTTTACTGGGAATTTAAGACATAAAATATTATTTATTTTCTTAATATAATAATTTAGAAATTAAGCCAAAAAGCTCTGCTGGTATTTTACAGGACTATTAAAATGTTGCAAATTTAAATGTAAAACTTTTGTGTTATTTTATGGTCACATTGTGGTGGTAAAATAATTAAGCTTTCAATATATTGTTGTAGTAATGGGATAATAATTACTTTTGTTGATTTTATATGGCATCGTAAAATATAAAATAAGTTTTATTTTGTTGGTACTTCTTATAAACCAGTCCGAGCTGTATATTACAATTGTAACATGATAGTCTATTATAAAATTCTATTTATATAATATGCAATTGTTGTCCACAAAATCTTTATCAGATATTTGAGCTTTAGAAATTCCAATTTAATTGCTAATAAATAAATCAAAATGTTTTATGTAATTCAGGGATAACAGTAAATGTTTTAATTATCGAGGAATTATACAAATCACTTGACAAATAATTAGCAAAAGTCAGTAATATATATTTACATGAAAAGCTTACAACAGATAGAAAGATGTTGCTGTCTTGTAAAGTATTTCCCTAACTTAAATGTTGGTTTGTGATACGAGTAATATAAACATGTGATATAAATAAATTATTAAAAATAAAATAAAACAAAGAGGCCTCAAACGAAATGTGTATCGTCAAGTAATTGTTCAGAGGGACCTAATGCCTAGTCTTCGGCTGGACTGTTTTTTAGAACAATATAGTTACCTTACAAGCAAGAAAAACTAAATAAAAATCAGTCCAGCCGTTTGGACTAAATGTGGTCACGAACAGACACACATATACACAGACACACACTACAAACTTTTTACAACCCTTTTTTAGTCGTGGATTAAAAATATTCCTTAAAAATAATAAAATATTTTCTTTGAAAAAATTACTCAAAAACGGAGTTGTTGTAATTCTTAATCCATGATATTTAAATTTCAGATCAGGTTATAACAACGTACGCCAAAATAAAACTACTTATGTAGGCCGATGATATTTCAACGTAGTAGAAAAAATAAATTACTAGAGCACAATAAAGAAAGAAATTCAAAACATTTAAGTCCATCTAAAATTTACCACCGTCATAAAAGTTAAAGGTTTTTTTTTGTTCAAATAACTATTAAAACAAATTAATATGGCATAACATATTTACATTTGCTTTTATTTAATTAGGCAATTTGTATAAAAAATAACAATTGATTTTTTTATTTGCGGTTGTGGGCACAATGCAATATAAACCTTTTTAGCTTATTATCCTCAAATATTTTATCTCTCTTATAACATACATATCTATACATTACAATATATATATATATATATATATATTTATCTTATAAACAGGCTTTCTACTTACACTCCCCTTAAAGGGGAACTTTTGAGTGAATAATAATAAAACTGTATTATCGACTATTTATTCCAATTCATTTGTAATTTCACCTCAAGAAACTGTAGTATGTAATATAATAATGCCAAAAAGCACGTGCTTTCTATAAAAGAGAGTGAGTTACTCAAACATAAGAGACTTGCTGAGCGAGCGAAATATTTTCAAAGAGAGTTTAAATAACCATAAAACAAATGTTACTGTTTCGAGGTAATAAAATATTAATACGCTGAGCACAATTACATACTTTAGCGGGAAATTCTAAAGGTAGAGGTCCATAGCTCTCCTTTTGCGCGTTACGCTTTCTATGCAACTGTCAAAAAAGTACAATCAATGTAATAGTATCTAACAAGGTACATTGCAAAAAGCGCAAAACGCTTAGGCGCGTTCAAAGCAAAAAGTAAGTCTACTTTTGTAAGCGTTACAAGCACCATGAAAGAAATTTAGATGTTATGGAAAGCTAAAGATGTTAAATAATACTTTATTTCTTACGTTATCGATAAATATTTTTTTGCCGTGCATAATTTTTTTTCTTTTTTTCAATAAAAAAAATTTCTTAGTAAAAAAAAACAAAAGCAAAAATAAAACGGCGCATGAAAAGCAGTTCATGTAACTTAACGCAAACAAAGTATAGAATGAAACAAGAAGATGAAACGCGTGTAAAGCATAACGCGGAAAAAGCGAGCTATGGACCTCTACCTTATAGCAGAAAGATGTAGAAGGGTTTTTTAATATTTTCAAAATAACTTAAAACCCAAAGCGTAAATGTACTTTAAAATAAAAACAAAGGTATACAAGTATTGTTAAAGGGGTACAATTGTTAAAGATTTTAGAATATATAATTCAATGGGAAATCATTAATATGTGAAAAATTTGGAAAATCTCAGAGCTTAAGACAAAAAAATAAACAAACGAAATATAGCATATAATTTAGTCCAGCTAAAAAGCCTTTCATACAAAAAACTAGTACCAAATGAAAGCTGATGTTGCCTTGAAATAAAAACTTCTTCCATGGCTTATTTGCTAATGCTTATAAAATTATTTTAAAAAGCTTTTTTTTTAGATTTTAAATCATTAAATGTGTTCTACAACAATATTTAAAGATATGTGTGCGGTTCACAAAGAAAGTATGATCATGTCTTTAGCTTTATGGTGTATATTTAGAAAAACTATTTAAAATTCGTATTTTTTTATTTTTACATAAGATTTTTTATTCTCAAGCGATGTGACAATATCAAGTTTGCCAGATATCTAAAAGAGAAAAATATTATCATCCCATAATATTATGAATATTCTTTCCGTCACGTCTATGGAATCTGCTACCACAAGTTCGACAAGTCAATAGCAATGAAATTAATTTTAAACACTTTTTTGTAAAACGCAACCATTAGCGTTCAAAAGTTTTGTATTAGAAAATTTTAAATTACAAAAACAAAATACATATTAAACACATTCACTACAGCAAGCTACCGAGTACCAAATGTTACATGTCACAAATATACATGTTTATATGAGAATGATTATTTGAAGACGGCAAGGTAACATGGCGGCAGGTTGTTTTCCAAGCTGATTTTGTCGTTGTAGAACTATTAAACTTATTTTCATTTCTTTGACTGCAATGAAAAAATTCAGTGTTGCCAGTATAATACAAAAAGCTGGATGTATGATAGCGTACAATTATTTCATATTATTTAACATAAACAATATCTAAAAATTCATGATGGAGGCAATACTGAATTATGTATTTATACTTAAACATGAGGTGCAGATAGTGCTGCTGCCATCTCCAAAATAATTAAGTAGGTGGCTACGAGGCTACTGCTGTGGTATTATTGTGTGTATTTTATGCATAAGCGTTGCGTTCTACAAAATTAGGCCCTTAATTTTTTAATTTTTCTTGATTTTGGTTGAATGTTAATAATTTAAACAATTACAGCCTTATTTATAACAATTATTAAGAATTGGAAAGGGTTCTTAAGACAGATAGTCACACAAAATTTTTCTTATTAAAGCTTTACTAAATTTTATAAATAATCTATTATAATGAGAAATAAATTTAAGTCAGGCGTGAGTTCAGTAATTTAAATTTTTATTGAATGAAATAATTTTATTAATTAATGTGAGTTACTAAAGAAGAGAAGAAAATTTAAACTAAGACTTTATTAGCTGGGGGAAATACCGATACTTTTCTGTGCAGCCACGCACTTCATCAGCACCCTAGTCTATCTACTTGGGTAGAGATTCTTATTAACATCAGCTATTTAAAGCAAATTTAGTATGAAGTGGATTATGAGAAATTATTATTGTGTATACGATTATTGATTTACTATTGGTAAATACATTTATAAGTATCACTATGCATTTTCTGTTTTTTGAAAAAATACAACAATGAAAAAAAATAACATAGCTTTTAGTTCATCCAAAATATCAAAAATATAATTTTTTGTAAAACAATAATAATAAAGATTATTCACTAACAAAATTTGCAATGTTTAGCACTTTTCCCAATTTTTTAATAGTTTTTTTCCGTATTTTTTAATTTGTTTTCAAAGAATTTTTTTAATAAAATATTTTTCATATTGAAAATTTTTTAACTTTAATTAAAAAAAAATAGCTCAGCTGCATTTCCGCTACTACCTGGTGAATGTGCCTTGAGCAGAAGTAATTATTAATTTTTATTTGAAATGTAAGTCTCTTGATCGTTGCCGACATTGTTGGACAGGCCCTTAAAAATAAATAAAATAAAAGTTCTAGGTTTTCTGACAATTGACTAGCAGTTTCTTTTTGAATACTTTCTGAAACAAATGTTTGGCTTCTGTTGAAATAATATAACAAATTATTCTCTTTCTGCGTATTAGTAAAAAATAAAAATATCAAATGCTTGCAGCAGCTTTAAATGTAACGGAACTAAAAATGCCACACTTTAAAAAAAACTACATGGCGCCATAAATACCGAAATAAATAAAGCAAACTAAAAAGAAAAGTGGAGGCCATTTATCAAAAATGATGTATTCATGACTTTCAAGACATTAATGAGGGCATACTTTTATTTTAAAGAAAGTTTCTAATTGAGAAGCATATATATTAAAAAAAATATATTTGATTTATGAAAGCAGTAAAAAAAATTCCACAAACAAAAGAAACATACTTTTGGTTTGAGTTTAAAAAGGTCAAAGTCAATAATATATTTGAATTTACTAAACACAAATACCAATATCAAGAAAAGTTAGAACAAAGTTTAAAACCTTTTACGAATATTGCGTATTTTGGTATTCAATTATTGAATTCAAAAAATTAAATAATATTCATAAAATTAAATACCGAAATTCTTAAAAATTAATAGAATGAATTTTTTTCTTGTTGAAGATAATATACTTGTTATTTATCAAATCAACTAGAGACAATTGGTGGTATGAACAAACTTAAAAACTCGTTAAAAAAAAACAAAACCACATACATATTTGGGGGTTTAAAACAAATTTTTAAGTGTAATAATAATATATTCATAGTACCCAATAATAAAACTTAAAATAAGTTTCAAAACCATGACAAAAGAGTGATATTATATTTGATCTTAATTTTTTGACGAAATGCTCTTATTTATTTACAATCACAGATAATCGATTTTCATCAAAAAACGATGTTCGAAGAATTTGTCGCTTAAGTTTTTTTTTTGGAGGTTATGGCTTGATATGTGGCCATGTGTATAATCCTCGCTTTTGATAACAAGCTGATTCGATCACGTTTTGCAATTTGCGATTAAGGTATTTGCGTTTGAAGAATGTAATAAAATATTGCGATATCTAATGCTATAATCTCAAACTGAAAAAATGTGATCGAATCAGTTCGTTATCGAAAGCGAAGATTAGACCCCATAATTAAACAACTGTTCTAAATTGTAAAAAATTTCAAAAAAGGTGATCGGGTTTGGATTTAAGCATACAGAAAAAAGTAAAAACAAGATTCAATTAAAAAAAAAACAAAGATTCAGTTAAAAAATTAATTAGTTTTCAACCAATCACGAAAATTATAGTATTAACTCATCCATTTTAATTGAAAATTTTTTTGGTTTTTTCAATTAAAAATATATTACATTAACTAAAAATTTAATTGATGGTTTTCTAAAGATTCAAATAAAATTTAATTGAAATATTGTTAAATTCAATTAAAAAATTAATTGAAATATTTTTTAGGATTCAATTAAATAACTATGTAAAATTTTTTATAGATTCAGTTAAAATAGTAATTGAAATATAAAAAATCTAAGAGAATAAAAATATAAAAATTGTAAAAATATAAAAAATTTTATGTACAATGTATGTATCTTAATATAAAAAATTTAAGAAAATGGAAACATTTGTGTATTGTACCATAAACCTAACTGATGCATCGCATGGCTTTTGAAGTTTCAATGGAGGAAAATCATACAATGGCCGCATCCGGTGTTTAATAGTCTTGCGTAAGTGTAAATTCAGAATATCGTCGTAGCCTTTCTTTGAATTGTGTGTATTTTATAATTGGATTTTAAAGAAAGGCTACGATGTTTTCCATATGTACTGACGCAAGACCTTTTGCATCGAACCCCTAATACCGCCAATGTACTAACTTTACCATCCATATTTGGTCTATAAGCTTGCATTTTTTATTATTATTGTCTTGTTATTTCTCAACAAAAGGGAACAAAATGAATTTCTGTTTTTTTATTTTCATATTTAATTTTTATTCAACTTATGTCAAAATTACTACGAATCAAAAAAAAAAAACTAAGCGGAGTAAGTTTTTCTCCCATATAAAATATCAAAACCAATTAAAAGATTAATTGAGTATTTTAATTGAAAATATTTTTTCAAAACAATGTTGCATACTACAAAAAATCAGCTCGATTTTCATACATAAAAACAAACGTTACATTATTTACATACAATTAATATGTAAAAATTGTTACCCATTTCAGAGTATTCTGAGTTAAGCTCTGTTGATAGCACTTTTTGTTAGAGCGACAAAGTCAATTAAAATAAACATATATTCAATTAAAATTTTAATCAAAAGTATTATTTTTTTTAAGCAATCACTTAATTAAAAAAAATTTAACAATAATTTTTTCTGTGCATTTTTGTTGGAAACTCTTGCCTACTGAATTACCAATTTAATGATTTTAACATGGCGTGAGACTAAAATAATCGATTGTTGAGAAGTACTTACTTTTCTTATTTGGCAATTTGTTCACGTAATCTATTTAATCTAAAAAAAGTATTTTCGCCATTTAGCAACTTGTACATATTTTTGTTAAATTCAGTCTTTTATGCTTCAAAGATGACGGAACAAGAAATGTGTGATTCTTTGTGAATGTATCGTCTAACTATAGAAGGTAAGTTTTCCATTCTGATTTTCTGTGTTCAGATACTATAAGGCAATCTTCTTCAATATTTGTGCTGACTTTCATAGAGAGAGTCATAAAGAGATTGATTTAACTTTCTATTACAACAAAGATCCACCAGGTATCGCAGCGCCGGTTTTTAAATAAATATTTCCCTTATTTTATTCTACAGCATAAATTTCTACTAGGAAAATGATGTATGAAATATAAAACATAAAACTATTTATGGTTTTCTTGAAAAAAAAAACAAATAATAATAAAAAACATAACAAATGGGTTCTGTTGGAAACAATATTTATGGTTGTTTCATGAAATGCTAATAGAGTCTTGAGTTTTATTTGTAAAAAGAAGTATATTAATTTAATGTTAGGTATGTAATTTATTATTATATAAAGAATTCCTGTTTTAGGTTAAACAACATATTATTATGTTTCAGCTTAAAAAACTCTTAAGTCTGCTTGAAGTCTATTAACGACCTTCTTAAGAAATAACGAAATACACATGGACGCTGCTTAACCAGCAAAAAAATTCTACACATATTTTTTGATAAAATTTTAATATGTTGTATATTATTTGTTTTTAAAAAGAAGTGTAAACCTCCGCAGTAAAGTAAGCTGAAATAATTTTAAATTTTAATATTTCCATTTTATTTCTTAGTTGTTTAGAATTTTCTTAAACAAACTTCATTAACAATTGCCAAGTAATTGGAGATTTTTTTCTATGCTATTTTCATTAATAGATGCCAATTTTTGCTCTCTGTATTTTTGAATAAAATTCCTTTTCACTCCTATTTTTTTTTTTTTTTGGTTTAATTTTATTTTCATATGCACATATATGCCGCACGAGCCCAATATCTCCCTAAGGCTAACATACATACCCAATACGCATTTTGGCTGGAATTCAAGTGGAATTACATTTGAATTCCAGTCACAACTTCCAATTTCCAGTGTTGAATTACAGTTGTAACACAGTTGAATTCAATAGCGAATCCAGCAAAATTAACCATTGAATTACAGTCGAACCAAACAGTACCTTTACAGTGTAATTCCAGCCTTGAATAACATTGTGATTCAAGTTTAACCGAACCTGTTTTTACACTTGAAGTCAAGCATGGAATTGCAGTGGAATTCAACAATTGAATTCAAGTGTATTTCAAGCTGCAGAAATAAGGCTTTTAAAATAGAAAGCAAAATGCAATTCCTTTGTTTTCCAATAATAATTGTTTGGACATCTGCCTTCGCTATTGTTCTCACGACCTTACACACCTTTGTTTTTTAAATTCACGTTTTTATTTATGTATTTTTGATATTTTCACCACAATTTCAGTTTTGATAATTAATAAATAACGTATTTGACAAGGTTTGAACATATTTGTATGTTCTTTAGTTTTTTATTTAAAAATATTTTCAAACTTGAAAATTACTTGAAAAAATGCTTGAATTGCACTTTATTTCCAGTTCAAATTCAAGTGCTTGAGTTTAAATTTTTCGAGTGCTTATTGGGTACATACAAACAAGCAACCTTTGTCACACACACACACACACATACACATATTTTTGCTGCAAGTAATATGCAAAGTGAGTAGTAGTAACTTTCATTAAATTAACGCAAATAAGAAATGTTTACTTTCACAGACATTGCAATGAGAGGACAGAAAAAAATAATAAATGAATAAATTCTGTTGTTTTACTGCATCAACAATACAAATTTACATTTATTTTTTTTTCTGCTTTGGGGCAAGAACAAAACGTTCGCATACACAGAAATATAGTGTAACACTGAACCACAAAAATCTGAAAGCTTCCAGCTATACAACAAATTGTGTCAAATAGTATTTGTCTGTGTCTGAAAATTGTGTATGGCAGCTGAAGACAAACTACAGACAAGACAGATTATCAAATGCTGCTACCACAAGTAATTTAAGCACAATCATTGATAAAAAAATATAAAAACAGTGAAGGGTCATGATAAATTTGTAGATAGTTTAGCATAATAATTATTATGAGATGAGAAAAAAAAAACAAGGAAATCAGCAAAAAAATCAAATAATTTTCCATTAACAGAAAAAATACAGTGAAATAAATTAGGGGTGAAGAGAAAGGCCCGGGAGGAGACAATTTTAAGGCATTTAATATCTTGATTTTTCTAAACATTTAAATACAGTTTACATAAAAATAATATAAAATTCCTTTCGTTATTGCATAATTTTCCACCAGCTTGTTGTTAAGAAAAAATCCAATTGTAAATTTTTTTTTCTGCATTTAAAATCTAATTTGCAGTTTTTGAAGAAAACTATATTGTGTAGGGCGCAGCATATATTAAATAATACCCACAGCTGCTGTTTATTTTAAGAGCTTTAAGTTATTGTGCAAAGCAACACAAGCATTAATTTTTATTTACCATGCGTACATTTGCATGAAAATAAAAATACATAAATAAGGCCACAAATACATAACTATTTGTTTGTTTATACCCAGCAAACATGTGGAGTTAAACGTAAATTTATTTCAAAAGATAAGGATATTTTTAACAAAATTCATATAACAAAAATATATCATTACCTGAAATTTAAAATTATATAAAAAACAACAAATTGTTATTTCTGTGCATATATTTGTTTTTTTTTAAATTTTTGTTTTCATATATTTATATAATGGAAATGCAATGAATTTCATACCATAAAAAAAATATTAATTATACACAGAAAATTTAATAATTATATACTAAAAATCCAATAATCCTCCTTATTGCGAATGGCATCGTGGACGTCACATCAAGACGAAAATTAAAGTTGTCACTTATCTTCTCTTTGTGAGCAAGAATTGACTACTATTAACATTCTACACTAAATTACAAAGACTAGTGAGAGATTGTCAATAAGGGCTAATAAGGAGACGTCATAACAAATAAGGGGGAGCATTTTTACTGAAATATAACATGCCACATTATTCGAAAAACTGTATAGCAAAATTAATAAAAACTTAACACCAGAAAAAACACATATTTTCTGAAATAAAATACTACACAATAGTCATACATAGACAACAATAAATTTAAATTATTTAATAAAAATCCAGATTTGTATGCAACATTTGATTTAAATGAATAAACTACATCAAATTTTCAATATGCACGCTTGTGCTTGCTATGCTGAGAGATGCATTTACCCTTACACAGGCAACTGTTTATGCTTAAATAGTTTTTTTTGGCCTGTTGTTATTATTTATTTATTTATATTTTTGTTTGCACAAACAAACTGTATTTTATTTGTAGCATCAGCAGATAAAAGATGCAACATAAAAACCGGCATACTTTTTATACAGATTGTAATTTACACATATTTTTTTTACATATTTCCAGACGATTTCACAAGGTTACTTTTATGGCAACACAATAACACACAAACGCTTTTAAATTTAAATGGTTTGCAGGTATTGTTTTATATATATATATATATGTCTTTATAAGTTAGTGTAAAAAAGCAAGATAAATGCGGAGGTATACAGCATATTTTAATAGATACTACTCTTAGTGCATTCAATACGTTTTAACTGTAATTGACTTTAAAGTATTATATATTGTTTAGATTTTAATATTTTCTGAAAGTTTTTACAGTGCACAAACGAAATTTTATTTATAGTAATATAATAAGGGTTTTCATGGGACTGTTCAAAAGTTTCGCAAACTGTGGAATTTTGCATTTTGACACTCTCGTAAATAAAATGTCAAAAATTTTATAGAAATTTATTTACACAAACCTGTTAAGTCTGCCCAACATTTTCATCTCGTATACTTAAGCTGTGCATTTGTGCATTTTCTTTCTTTTTTGGACTTCTTAAGGCACTTTTAGACACAAATAAACACTTTTTTATTTTCAGAAATATGTTTGTTAATTAAAAATTGCTTTTAAATTTTATTATTTTATTTTTATTTAATTAATTTTTTGACGTTTGTTTCAAATTTACATTAATTGTTTTCACAAAAGGCTAAAAGGGGCTTCATGAAACAAGACTCGCAAGTTTGCCCAATTGCACAAATGGCAATTTTAAGAGTTCTCATGAAAACTGTTAATATTTTTACTGAAATAGTTCCTAAAATTAAATACTAAAATATGTGAAAGTTAAATAGAATGAAAACTAAATATTTTCTTTATTAAAATAATAAATAATAATAGTCATCAAACCATATAAAGACAATAATAAAACTTAGGGCCAATTTCAACAACTTTATTTAAATCAAATTCAAATACACACATATATCTTTATATTATTTATGTATTAGTGATAATACAAAAAATAGTAAACAAGTATGCAGTGCCAAAGGCTGAGAGATTGAGTTGGATTTTTCTGTACGTGTATACGTCCACGTGTAAATAAGAGCACAACGAAGTACCCACGAGCAGCCTTTTGTTTGCCTCTGATTTTAATAACAATCTAAATTCAAAAGTTATTTTTTCATGAATTTCATTTAACTTTTTCAATAAAAAACATCTTTTAAATATTAGAATTAATTTCAAAAACATGTTTGTTAAAAAAACACATAAGACATAATTTTTTCCAAGTAATGCTGAGTACACATCTAGCATTTCTTTGGTTTGTTTTTTGTAGTGTTATTTTCAAAATGTGTGAAATGCCGTTTAGATAATATCTTCTATATGACACACAGCAAAAAAAATCGGAAAATAGTACATACGTTGCCACTACTGTACATTGCTGTAGTGTCACAAAATTCCACAATGTGTATTTGGCATAAGTTTAGTATAGAAGCCAATCATGAATTAAATTCCGCGATATATTTGTCAAGGGGAATAATTTCCAACAGTAGCAAGTAATCGACTGAGTTTACATCTGGCATTTCGTATGTGTCATGTGCAAATAAAAGTGTAGCCACTAATTACTATTGACAAACTGTTTTATACAGACACGTATTTATTAACTTTAACAGTTTCATACATAACTAATAGACAATTTTATAAAATCCAACATGTTTGGAAACGGTTTAAATCAATAAATACATATCTGAATCAAGCATTTTCTCATTAGTAATTAGTGGTTACGCTTTCTTTGGCACATGTCAAACAGATGTAAACCCTACCATAGGGAAAACAAAAAATCTTATTGGAAAGGGAAGAAATATTTCAAATTTTTAAATAATAATTTAATGTAGTAAAATGTGCGTATACTTAATAAGAGAATAATATCAATATAATTTATTGCTCATACGCACTAAATGACATATTTTGTTTATGTAATCGTATACAAATTGTAGCATATTTTTGTGCGTTAAGGTTTGTAAGGCGTATACTTAATGCTGGAGTAAATTTTAAATAATAAATGATTTAACGAAAATGTTTTTAAGATTGATGCACAATGTAGTACAAGTCTTAAAATTTTATCGAGTTTTTGTAGCCAGTGATAGATTAGATATTATATATAGAACATATTCTTTTGGGTTTAAAAGAAGACATGAAAATAATTCCAAATATGTACTTATTTGAAGTAAATTATTTATATTTCTAAATGGACTATCAGCCTGTTTTTCGAAAACATAAGCCCTTTCGTTTTTATGTTTCGTGTATAAACAATAACGTTTAAAATTTTCTTTTTATAAAACATTTTCTAAAGCTTCTGTTTTGACATAAAATGAGCATTTTAGATATAACCAAAAATTCACACTTAAAAAATTATAGCAGTGACGGAAAAAAAGTAAAATCTATTAAAAAAAATTTCAATTAAAAATTTGAAATTAAATTAATTTCAAATTCATTTTAAATTTTATGAACAAGGGGGAAAACAATTTTATTTTAAATTGATTCAAGCATTCATTTAGAAAATTGTACACAGATTAATACAGTTTTTTATTGTATTTCATATTTTCCGTTGTTATTAGAACTATGTTAATTTTTTCCTATAACTTATACTTTATTTTGACTCAATGATAAAAAATTTTCTGATTTGTTTGGCAGTTAAAAAAAAATAAAAAAAGCACACATTTCACATTTTCCCGTTTATTTAATTATTTTTGTAAGTTAAAGTAAAAAATAAAAGAACAGATAATTGTTTAATAGAGTTTTAAGTCAGTCAACATTTTAACATTAAAAATTAAATAGAATTTTCGATAAGGTCAAATGAAAATATGTACACCAAATTTTAATTAATTTTCATGAGTGTAGAAAACTGAAAGCTCTTTTGTTGTCACTCACATGAAAATAAATAAATGTTTTGAATACCTAAACATATTTTTGTTCGTTATTTTAAAGTACCTATACACTTATTCATTTTCGAAAAACAGGCTGTATTTATTTATTTTCAATTAAAAAATAAGTAATTACATTTTGAAAAATTATTATTTAAATATAATTAGTTCCTAATAATTTTTTCATTTTCGGTTTTAATAAAAGTTCAATCAATCAAATAAATTAAAATTTTCCTAAATATAGTATTTATAAGTAACAATACAGGCACGAATTCTAAAAAAAATATAACAAATATAACCCATTTGAATTGAGTTTATAAAAAAAATCTTACAAAATGGTGTATTTCGTAGTAAAAGAATAGTTATTTTTAAATTTATTTATATATTTCATAAAATTATATTATTTGTTTAATCAAACTGTGGTTTTAATCAAGATCTAACATTTACTCAAACAACAGCATATTTAAAAAAAATATTTGTTTTCGACTAAAAAAGTAGTTCCCTCAGGAAAAAAATAACTATTTCCCACATTGAAAAAAAATAATTACTTCCTACAACAAACAACATAACTCCTTCTCAAGAATCGACTGTTTTAGTCTCACGCCTTGTTAAAATCATTAAATTGGTAATTCAGTAAGGAACAGCTTCCACCAAAAATGATTAATTCCAAACTCGATTACCTTTTTTGAAATGTTTTGCTAGGTTAACATATTCGGCCCTGTTTTTTAAATCAAACAAGAGTAAATTTATCATTTTAAAAAAATTAATATTAGTTCTGCAGCCGTGTTAAAATCGTAAGTGATAAATTTATTTTAGATATGATATTTAAGAGGCTATATTATAGAAAAATTTAAAAGAATTTAATAAAATATTTATATTGTTGGAGTTAGTTTTCTACATAGAGCGATTTCAAAAATATATGTATTTGGAGAACACTTTAACTATTCCAAATTATTATTTTAATTATTCAGTAAAACATTGTTCCTTAAAAATAATTGGCGTGTTCACAAGGGTGTCTTAAGTGTCCTGAGTGTCATAATGTCTTAACATTTAACATAGTTAAAAAAACTTGTTGTTGTGGCTCCAACAAAAGGGTTATAAGGTAATAAGACTTTCTCAGCTATGTGTATTGTTTATCATAAGTACATATAAAAATGCATGAGAGTTTACCAAAGGAATGTAAAAAGGTGCTAAAACCAAAATACAAATAAGTTCAATATTTATAATTGTAAATTATAAGGGATCGATCAAAACAGTCATATTTTTTCGTTTTTTTTACTTTAAAACGTGTTAATTTATGAGTACCATTTGAATACTCCAAATACTTTATTTACATTTTACTACACTAGTAGTGAATCAATAAAGTCAGAGAGCTTTAGGTGTACTTACATAAATTTTGTAATAGCAGGACACAATTCAGACACTGCTTTAGTTATCCGTGTGCACAAAACAAAAATTTAGTAAAAATGATGAGAGAGAGAGAGATAGAGGGAGACTTTATATTTTTTTTTTGCCTTATGTAACATGTTAGGTTAGGTTAGTTTAGGTAGAAAAGGGGAGCTATTACGTTAATGTGTGCGCTCTCATGTAAGTTAACACACAAATCTCACCTTTATAGGAATTCAGTATTGTTTACGTAGCCCTTCAAACTTTTCCAGTCAATACCTCTAAGGTGGGTTTATCCAGTAAGATGTCGTCGTGAAATGGTCTTGGGTGGGCAAAAGCTGTACAATTACAAAATAAGTACTTCCATGTCTCCATGGCTACCGTGCATGTCCTGCATTCATTGTCATTCATTGCTATTATTCGATACAAATGCCCTTGTAGATTACATTGCCCAGTTAAGATGCAAGACAACTTTCCTCGAGTTTGTTTATTTTCAACAGTTCCCTCATTTTGTTTTCGTCCGGGTGGCCCCATAGAACTTGGTTGGATTACCTACAGTATCACAATTCCATCGCGTGCTGTGAGCCAACTTCACCCAATTTCGTAACTCAATCTTCGTTGACTTGTAAAGCTTAACAATAGTTAGAGTTACTGTCCTTAACGTTCTGGCTTTTTTTACCAGTTCATTTATACGTTCAATTCCGTCCACGCTGTAGTGACCGGCAGCCATACCAGAAAAATATTTCCATTCATTGCGTAATTGCATATAGTAACATGTTACTATCATACTCCTATACTTTATCATTTGTTTTACTTTTTGAAGAAGTCATATTCCTCAGTCTTATGGTATGAAAATCAATTATTTGACATTTTTTGAGTTGGTATTATGGGTCTCCCAAATATTTTAATGCATTCGGATAATAAATAAGAGATAAACCAATTAAAAACTTTATTAATATATGTATGCTAATTTTGGTTCCATTTTAATACCAAGCCAATACAAGCACATTTCATGGAAGACACAATGTGTTTTGATTTTACTGTTTCTTAAATAATTTAAAGTTCAATTCCAAAATAGTTTGTAATGAAAAAAAAAAAAAAATTGGACGACAAACTTAACTGTATTCTATTATGAGCCTGCAAATACTGTAAAGCTTTAAATTTAAATTCAAATAAATTTTTCAGGGAGGTTTTTGAAATTAAATGTGAACATAAACCAAATATATGCCAGTACTTACATTTAGTATTGACTTATACAGCTGATTTTGTAAATACAAAACTTAGGGTCTAATTTTGTAAAACGATACGATAAGCGTTGACTAATTTTATATGTATTTTGTTTTTTAAATTTAAACTTTTTCCATATAAAATTTGTCAACGCATGGCTTTGCATTTTACAAAATTAGGCCCTTAATATTTTTTTAGTTTTTCTTATCATTCACTTTAACTACTACTTGAAAAGTACGCAATATCTTGAACATAAAAGAATACTACTAAAGTACTTTGTAGACCATAAAAACTTTAAAATATTATTAAAAAAAGCTAAAGAGATACAAATTCTTATAAGTCATATTCTACCAAAGAAATAATCAAGGCTTTTCAATAACTTTTTTACTTCGAAGCAAAGTACCAGGTTTTATAGATACAAATAATGAAAGAAATTTAATAATCATTAAAATAACAAAAAGGAATTTTTTATAGTTTTACAACAAAAACATTTCTGTTTTGATAGTTTTTAAAAGGCATCTGTCGTCAAAGGAATTTCATCTCTATCAAATACTTAAATAAGATATATTTTTTTTTTTTAAATAAATAACATAAATAAATAATAAAATAAGCAATAAGGAAAAGAAACAAAATAAGAGCGGTAACATACAACAAAAAAAAAACTTGAAGTGTCATCAAAATGTAATGACTATTTTTAAAATGGCAGACCATACACGATAAAAACGATAAAAATGTAATAAATGGAAAACAACAGCTATAAGCCACAAATTCCCTAAAACTAAAAGGAAACATTAAAAAGAAAACATAAAACTTCAGAAGAGCTTAATCCCATTTAATATATACGATATTTAACTTACATTTTTATACATATTTTGACATAAATACGCAACAAACGGAATAGGAAACGGAAGCAACTTTAAACGGAAGCAAGTTTTAAGCCTAAAAAATGTAAAAGGTATTAAAAAGAAATATGGGATATAAGGTCAGGTTTATGGTTTAGTGAAAAGAGCCAAAATAAGTTGCTATATTTTTATATATTTTGTTTCAAATAATAAAAAGACATTAGTGGTCTAGGTCATTGGAAAGGCTTTTAGTAGCATTTCAGGCTAATGGGGCTTTTTGGCTTATGAAGTGTTGAAATTATACATTTTGAAATGTAATGATTTTTTTTAATAAATTGTCTCATGCACTGTACACTGACACAAATTCTCAACTTTATTTGAAGAATGAAATATTCAAATATTCAGCTTAAAATTAAATTGAGTTATTAAAACTTTTGTAAAAAAAATGTGAATGTTTAAAAGCTTAAACCTATTTAAATTTTGTCGAAATATTTAAATGATGAAAAGTGTATTTCCAAATTTAATATATTCATGGTTATGTTTAAACATTTAGGTTATGTAAAAAATTATATATTTAATTAATTTTTTCTAATTTGTTTTAAATTTAATGAATAAATTAAATTTTTTCAAATTAAATATGTTGAGTCATTAAAGTTTTTTTCAAAAAATTTTATTGATTAAAAGCTTAACTCTATTAAATTGAGCCAGTTATGAGAGACATATTTTTTTGTTAGAATTTCTATAAAAAATTTCATTAAATATTTTAATTCGCAAAATATTATTTTAATTGAAAAAATAGTTTCTTTAAAATTGTTAATTAAAGGATTAATTTTCTTAACAGCTTGAAATGTGAATTATTTTCTTTCCTCGTTTTATTCAAACTTGTTTTTATATATTTCTGTTTATGTTTCATATAACTTTTTATTTTTTTGAAGTTTCTAGTTTATTTTTTGAAGCAATATTTATGTGCATTTCATTCCTGTTTCATAAAAGTCTGCAATTTGTTTTAAACTTTATGTTTTTATCTTAGCATTTATAAGAACAATGTTGATTTTAAAATTAATAATGCAAAATTAATTCTTATATTATGATATTATTATTAATTAATTCTGAGAGAAATGTAATATTATATTTATACCAGACACTTGGTTTCTTAAAAACTAGGTTTTTTGAGTTATGACATTCTTCTTGTAGTGCTTATCTTTCATATAAATTCTAATCCAAATGATACATAAATATAACTATTTCCTTTCCAAGAAAAAAAAACATGTTTAAATCACGAATAATAAAATCTTTTTTATGGCCCACATTATTGCAGATTAATACCCAAACTTAAGTAAGTTAAAATATTCAAAAGCAAAACAGTGAATTAAAAACATTAAATATATTTTTCTTCTATTTAGATAAATAAACACTCAAAATGTTTAAGAACTTCATAAAAACTTGTATGAGTTTTGATTGCAAATATCATATAAAAATAAAACAAATCTTTGCAAAACTTTAAGTTTTCTTTATGTAACATTTCTAAAAGTCATTCTTTTATACACACCGCAATTTGTTGAAATATAAATTTAATGCTAGTTGGAGCAGAAGTGCAAGTAGATGGGCTGTAGTTAAACATTAAGCACATATAGCACAGCAGGCTGCAGACCACAATATATTATAAAAATATATACATAGGTTAATATGAAAAATAAAATATAACACAAAATGTGAAATAAATGAATGCGTAAAATTATCGAATATTATGTAGAAGAAAGAAATTCGATAGTATGAGGATAGTTCCATACAGTCAATAATTTTTTCTATAAAAAACGTGTATTGCTATACAGTCTACCATCTTTTCAATCAGATAAGTATGCTGGCATATTTTTGTTTAGTGAACAATGTTTTCTAAAAAAAGGTGTGTTGCCTTATATTAAATCTTCTTTTCTATGGTTGTATTTATATACTCAACCATATTTTCTATACGAAGACTTTACTTAAACGTAGTCATGTTTTTAATAGGAGGAGTAGGCAGTGTACTTTCACTTAGTTTATCAGTACTTTCTATAAAAAGAGCTTTCTTACATTTGCTCTGAGTTTTATCATATAGTCAAAAAGAAAATTTATGAGAAGAGTGCACTGAGATATGGTCTCCTCTATAAGACGGTTGCAATATTTTATAGTTAATCATCTTTTTTATAAAACTGATGTTCTAGCATATGTTAAACCATATATTCTATAATATATGCAATCACATACACATTATATCATTGTTCCTATAATAAGACTGAATTTGTATCTGGTTAACTATCTTAGTTATCGAGTTTTTGTTTCATTGTTGAAAAAATGCAAATAAATTCATTTCACAACACTAAATAAATTGTAAGCAAAAACTTATGTTTATATGAATTTAGATTCGTAAAAAAAGAAACAAACATAAATTATATTTTAAACCAGAGTTGGTTTATTTATTTTCCAAGACGGCTGTTGGGCAAATCATTGTGTTTTTTTATATATAAGGTCAACTAGAAATTTTTTATATTTGTATATTTTTATACGTACATTCATAAAACATACGGATGTAAATAAATCAGTAAAATATTGAACTTAAATTTTCTTATCCTTCGGTTTTTATATGTTAAAAGTTATTTCGAATGCCTTTTGGCTTGCGAGTAAATACACGACCAGTTGTATTCGAATGGCTGCTCGTTATCCAGTGCTGTCCTTAGAAATTTCAATACGTGTTAATTGAAAAAAATCTCGACCGTTTCAGTAATAACTCGCATGCAACCGAATGCTGGAATTAGGCCATTGTCCAACAAATTTTCTCTAAGGTAAGATCATTATTATATATTTTACAATTTTTTCTATAATAAGAGCATATTCTCATTTAGTGAAGAGTGTACTGGTGCATAGTTAGAAATATGCTATCATAACTAAGCAGGAGATCCTAATTTTAAGAAAAACTTAAAAGTTAAAGTCGGAAAAAAGTCACCAAATTACTTCCTTCAGAGAAACACCTATTTTGGCTAATGCATTCATATGGTTGCATACTTCTTGCTAGTAGAAGATGTACAATTACCTAGCGGGAAAAAGGAGGAGTAAGAATTCCTTCGAGAAGGCCTTTGTATCTTGCTGGATTAGCTCTAAAGTCATATATTTTTTACACGCATAGTGATTGAAAGGTGGGCCTTTTGCTCTCACTTATTGCAACAAAAATCCTAAAAGGCCTTCAAATTAATACAGAGTATCCGCCGGGAAGGTATACTATTTGAAGTAATTCCATTGTAATACTGACTGTATGCGATGTTGCACCGTATCGTTGATACCACATGTTAATCAAACCCAAAGCATGCAGTTGTGGCATTAAAAATTTTTCAACCATATCATGATATTGCTCCCCATTTTCAAAGAAGTAAGATTCAATGAATTGCACACCACACTGTCACTTTTAATCGATGTAAAGGTGACTGATGAATAATTTCAGGGTTTTTCATTGCCTAAAACTGACTTATCTCTCCTCGTCACTCATTATGATTTTTTTCATGAAAATCGGGTTTGTCATGGGCAAGCTGTTTTAACGATTAAAACATGTTGGTTTGTCGAATATTTTTCCTTAATAAATTTGCCACGTGTCTACTGTGCTACTTTCAATTATAAACTGTCAAGACTAATGTTTACCAAAATGGCGGCCAAACCAAATAGTATACCTTTCCGGCGGACAGCCTGTAGATTTTGCTTTTGTTTTGTTACAAAAAAAGCGGTGTTACACAGAAAAGAAGCAGTGTTAGCGATGCTAGGATCTCAGGCCATAGGTCGTGGATTTTATTCCCGCCATACATTTTGGGTGATTTTCGAATACAAGCTAATTGCTTCATGGGTTGTGTTTGTTAAAAAAGATGGCGGAATGTGGGGAAATTTGTAACGGAAAAAATTGGGTCCTTCTATAAGACATTCCTAAGCATTTAGATGAATCAACAAAATCCTAAGCAGGGCTATAGAAGGTCTTCCGACTTTTTCCACTTGGTATAGTTTTAATGCTTCTCTATGATGATTACGTCTTGTATATTTGTGTACTTGTGTATTATTTCTTTAGCTTGAATTCCTGTCAGTGTAATTATATGGCAAATATTTGTATTAGTTCAGTTCGCGGTGTATTTGCGTATCAATACTTTAATACTTGTATTATATGAGCCATATATTAATAAAACAACCTTAAAAAAGTAATCGCAACCATATATTTTTTTTATTATTTAATTTATTAAATATATACATAAATTGCATATATACAAAATTTATCTACTTTTTGAGATGAGTTTTTTAGTACAGGTAGCATTGATGGATATGTTTTACATACACACATACAGAAATATATTATTTTTGATTTTATTGAGTTCCTGCAGTTTAGTGTTAAGCTCCTTGTATTATTGCAAGCAATTATTTTAATTTAACCACCACTGAACTGAAACATATACATTGATGGTTAAATAAAAAACTTAAATATTACGTACGACTTTAGTTGACTTTTCTGAAACTCTACGTTATTAAAATCCTCAAAATATTTAGTATAAACAGCTAAAAATTTTAATGAGGAATAATTTCTTAATCAAGCTAAAGTTCAATATTTTTTTGCCTTTAAGGGGATCTATCTACTAAAAAAAAAAGGCCAAGTTCCTTTCCAAAATTTCGGCCATCAAAAGTAGTGAGATAAAAATTTTGACAAATCGTAATCGTAAGGGTGTTATATAATTTCTAGATAATGTGCTTACTTGACAACATTTTTTCCAATATAAAGAAATGAACAAATATACATTAATTTGTCCTTTCTTAGAACAGTAAAAATATTGCCAAGTTAGCACATTATCTGAAAATTATATAACATCCTTACGATTACAAATTTATATAATGCATGCCATATTGCAGTGACAGGTATTGTACCAAACATAAACTTGGTCAAAACTTTTATCTCACTACTTTTGATGGCCGAAATTTTTGGAAAGGAACTTGGCCTTTTTTCACATTTATGTTTTTGTGAGGATCTGACTACTTTTTGGAAGGTTTTCCTAATAAAACTTTTTAAACTTTGAATTTTTAGTCTGTTATAGTTCTATTCATAATGTCTGCACCAGTTCAAAAGGGCAGAGTTACATAAAATTATGGGTTATAGGGTGATATGTGCATCATTGTGTCGTAATAAGAACCGAGTAATTTGCTTAATTTTTTAAGAGTCATCTTAGTCAAAGTATGTAAAATATAGTGTAAATTTTATTGTAGTAAAGTCTACTCAGACGAAGTCCTTTAGAAAACACAAAATTAAATGCTAGCATGAGTGAAATGTGTATGCAAGGTTTCAATATAGTAGCTTGTGTTTTTTATTTATCTAGCTGGTAACTTACTTAAGCCTATTTTTTTTTTGCAAAATTGCAGTTCTCTACCGTATAATATTTCGATAAAAATTGTATAAACGTGGTCTTATTTCCCTAATTTAACAATCGTTGCTTTAAAATTTTTTCTGTTCGTAAATTCTTTAGCTTAAATTCTTAACTTAGAGTTTAAAGTGCGTGTCCATGTCCCCAATCTAAATTTCCAAGATTTTAAATCTTTCTTGGCGATCTCTAATTTAGATTTAATTGTGTATTGAATTTAAGCTCTCTAGTGCAAATTCTAGCTTGAAATGTTATGGCCGTTACCCCCACTCTCCGTCACTTTTTTAAACTCAAGATTTTGTTATGAGCAGCGCTTAATTATCATCGTACCCTTTTTAAGATGATATCTTTTAGTTAAGTTTCAGTTAAAACCTTCAGTAAAAAATTACCGTGGCCCCTGCCACTTCTGGTTAAAATATTTAGGTTTTTAGATTATTCTATTTGTTTTCTCATCTTGACCTACTTACGTATCTAACTTCAGTTCTGTAGCGCAATTTTAACTATTTAATTTTTATGGGCGTATTCCCGCCCACTTTTTTAAATAATTTTTTTTAGTGCCAATCATACGTGTCAAGTTTCATTGGAAACGGATATTACTATTTAAATAAATAGTGTATTTAATTTGAAATTTATTTGCTGGTGGTTCAGCTTAGTCTATATGCATTTCATTGTTGCTATTTCATTGTGACTATTCAAAATGCGTCGTTGAAGTTTACTGATGATTTGTAACAGCAACAATGAAATGCATATAGACCAAGCTGTACCACTAGCAAATAAATTTCAA
The DNA here is from genome assembly GCA_905220375.1 of Tachina fera. Classification (NCBI taxonomy): domain Eukaryota; kingdom Metazoa; phylum Arthropoda; class Insecta; order Diptera; family Tachinidae; genus Tachina; species Tachina fera. Next base: position 45,422,212 of record LR999964.1, on the reverse strand, counting down.
ATTAAAATATAATTATGACAATATGTCGAATAATAAATTTCTTAATAGTGTATTTAAATCTGCTGATCCGAATAACATGAAATAAGACGTTTAAATTCTATGGGCGTGTTAACATCCACTTTTTTCTACGAATTTTTATAACTTTGCACTATTCCAACATTTGTGCTAAATTTCAGTAATATCGCTTAAGATAAACATTTTAAATTTGCTCTTTTAATTGTGTGCTTTATTAGAATAGCCCCGCCCCCTGGTCAAAATCTCCGTATTTTCAGATTTTTCTAGTTAGTAGCTAATCTAGACCTACTTGTTTATCTAATTTCAGCTTACTAGTTTACATTTTATTCAGTTTCTTCTTATGAGCGTGATACCGCCCACTTTTTTTAACCCCAAATTTTTATTTGGCTAGTAGTTATTGTTCTTGTTTAGTTTCGTTGGATACGTATAATAGTAAATACATAAATAGTACATTTAAATGTGATGACCCGAAACACATGAAATATGAGGCTTAAATTGTATGGGCGTGTTAAGGCCCACTTTATTCAATAAAAATTTTGAGCCTTGTATTACTGCAACATGTGTGCCAAATCGCTTAGTTTAACGCCTTAGAAATGTTTTTTAAATTCTGAGATTTATGGGTGTAGCCCATTTCGGGTTTTCAGATTTTTCTAGTTCATTGCTCACCTAGATCTACTCGTGTAACAAATTTCACCTTTTTAGCTATAGCTAAAGTGCTTCATCAATTTGATGAGTGTGTCAGTGGTCAGTGGTCAATGAGTATGTCTTAAAAAAAAATATTCACTTTTTGCACCTCCATACCTCCGGAACCTTTCATTGTAAAACTTTAAAACTTCGCATATATATACTTCGAAGTTATATGACTGTATTACAATTATGGTTTAAATTTTATAATTTTACAATTGCGCGGAACAAAGTTATAGGGGGTAAACACAGCTCGATTGGTTTCCTGTAAATATTCACACTGCGTGCATTGGCCGGAACTTGGCCTGGCACACTGCCGTGCGCTTAGACCAACCTGTTAGTATTGAAAAATGTCTGATATTTGAATGACAAAAACAAACTTTGTAACAGGGCTTGTATAAAATTGATGACCAATCGTCCTTAGGCTTTCGGCGTATTTTGTTACCACATCTGTTACAAAGCCATGAACCAAATAAACAATATTACGAATTGGCGTATTAGTACAATACCTTTATAACACCACACAATACTATATATGTTTCTGATATGTAATAATCATTTTGACCACTTTTGGTTTTTTTTTGTTGGCCCGAATTATAGCGCAGACTACTTTTAAATTAAACGCGTCATGCAATGTTGCTTTTGCGTTTACTCATGCCTAATAATTATTTTCTTCAATTTCGTTTATTTGAAAGGTCTAGCACTCAAAAGCTACTGGTTTTAATTTGTTTTTAAATCTTAATTTTTTAGTATTTGAAAGTAATTTTTCTTTTGCTTCTTATTTCGTGCCATACCTTTAATAACATACTTCCTTTAAAACGAAATTCATCAAGATTTAAATACCAAACGAACCGCTATCCAATAGTTTTTTTCTCTCGTTTTTATTCCCTAGTGTTGTAACTTATTTTCTTTGTTTTTGTTGTTGCTAAAGTAGAGTTTTTCTACTTTTTATTCTTTTTTCTATACTTTAAAAGTAATTTTCTAACCAAAACTTGCGTAACGTAGAATATTAACATTTTATGAAGGTAATCTTTTTTTTTTGTTCAACATGAGTTTAGTTTTAGGTCATTTGAGTGAAAAAAAGTCCAAGTCAGTTTTTTGATTTTTTTAAATAAAAAAATTTCTGGTATGAAAAATTGTGCTGTTATTGTAAGAAGTAATTAATTTTTAAACTATACTCTTGAATAAAAAATTTTTATTCGTAAAACTGATGTCAAAAGTTCATAAAAAGCTCACAAAATCTACAAACATTAGTGCATAAGAAAAAATAAAGAAAGAGCAGGGAAAAACTCTTTACATTATGAAAGTATGACAGGCTATTTTTTAAAGTAAACTTGTTTTGAACAGCATGCTTGAAAATTTCTAAATAAAAGTGAAATTAAGGAATAGACTTTAAAAATTTTTCAACTTTAAGTATATCAAAATTAATTATATTCAAAATTAATGGCTACACCTTATATAATTCAAAAGACTCAAGAGGAAGAGCTTGCAGTAGATCAGCAATTTTAATAAAGTCAAGACTCAAGCATTATATCCTTGACAACATTTGTGAAGAACATCTACAAGCAACGAATATTTGTGTCGAAAATTTTTGCACAAAGTTTGTCATATCATCAATTTACTCCCCTCCTAGATTCGCAATTACTGAGGATCAATACGAAGATTTCTACAAATCTATTTGCCCTTGTTTCGTAGCAGCTAGCGACTATAATGCAAAACATACTTTCTGGGATTAGCGTGTTATCACACCTAGAGGCCGAGCGTTGTTCAACACAATTTCAAAAATGGGCTTGGACGTCATTTTGAGTGGGGAGCCTACTTACTCGCCTACTGACGTACGAAAAATTCCGGATGTTATAGATTTCGGCGTCATAAAAAGTATTTCTACCGAATTAATGCACGTTGAAGCTTCCCTAGATCTATCCTCCGATCACTCTTCCACGATCGTTACAATCTGTAGCCCACTGAGAAGTGCTCTACCTTACCCATATGTGAAAATCGTCAGTTGTGTTAATTGGCTGCGATTCAAAAAGTATCTTAGTAGTTATTGTACTAAAAACAATAAGCTAAGAACTCATGATGATATTGAATCTAATATTGCTAATCTTAACAAAACGATTAACGATTAAGCAGGCTGCTGAACATGCCACTTCCTCCCATCCCCAGACTGGGTTTAATAGAATAAATTCTACAGATATTGAATATCTCGTATGTGAAAAAAGAAGAGCTAGAAGAGAATGGCAACAGAACAGATGAAAGACTCCAAGATCTGCTTGCATATGAAAAACCTGCATCTCTTAAAAACTATCTGGAAAATCTCGATGTCACAACAGCATCTAATTACTCTTTGTGGCGCGCTGCGAAAAGAATTAAAACACCCGTTGAGTTTAAAACACCTCTGCGCACTTCAACCGGAGTTTGGGCCAGGAGTGATACTGAAAAAGGTAACTTGTTTGCAAAGCATTTAAAATCCGGGTTTCTCCTTAACACATGTGCCTGTGTTGTTGATTCTCCAAGTGTAGTTGCGCTACCCCCTCGAACCATAAAACTTAAGATGTGTGATGTACAAAAACTCCGGGAATTGATGCAATTAGTAACCAGATGCTAATGAAATTAGAATATTATCCCCACAGCTGGAAGCTTGCCAAAATTAAAATGATTCCAAAGCCGGGCAAAGATCTTATCAAGGCAGAATCATACAGACCAATAAGTCTGCTATCAACAATGTCAAAACTTTTCGCAAAACTGCTCATGTCAAAATTGTCCCCAATTCTAATTGGTAGTGCATCCCAGACCAGCACTTTGGTTTTAGAAGTCAGCATAGCACCATTGAACAAACTCACAGATTGGTTCAATTTATAAGAAAAACATTTGAGGAAAAGAAGTATTGTTCTGTCCTGTTTATTGACGTTTCGCAGGCATTTGATAAAGTGAGGCATGAAGGCCTTATTTTAGAATTAAAATCATATCTACCAATAAATTTGGTGAATTTATTAGAAAATTACATTACTACCCGGAAGTTCACGGTTGTGGAAGGAGAATTCATGAGTGTGCCCGAATCTATATCATCCGTTGTGCCACAGGGGAGCATACTGGGGCCAGTTTTGCATTTGATTTATACTTGTGTTATGCCTTTGAGTAGTAGTATCCATACATCTTCGTTTGCCGATGATACAGTTTGCCTAAGTATGTACAAAACCCCTTACGAGGCTTTCCGATATCTACAAGAACATATTACACAACTGGAACTATGGTTAAAATTATGGAGAACTAAGGTAAACGAGCAAAAGTGTGTTCAGGTAACATTTACCCTGCGAGGAGGCAGCGTATTCAGGGTATTTGAATCAACAATCAAGTTGTTCCTCAACATTCTCATGTAAAATACTTTGGTATACCTTGATCGCCGACTTACATAGAAACACCATATTGACTCAAAGCTAACACAAATAAAGCGTAAACTAACTCAGATATATTGGCTGATTGGTAAAAATTCAACAATCAGCCTAGACTGCAAACTTTTACTATATAAGTCGCTTTTGAAGCCATTATGGTGATACGAAATTCAGTTATGGGGCACTGCTTCAGCTTCTAAAGTTTGAGAGAATTCAACGAAGGCAAAACAAAATTTTACGTTTGATACCATCGGCTCCATGGTACATCAAAAACTCCAACAGACATCGTGATTTAAGTATGCCACTAGTGATTGAAGAAATTGCAAAATACGCAGGCAACTATTTAACAAAACTCGAGTCACATCCTAATCCGCTGGCTCGTAACATCTTAAATTTTACTGGTCACATCCGCCTAAAAAAGGTGGACACAAAGGCTCTTTTTTCCTTTTATTTATTATCACTACTTATGTATTATTTATAACTATTACTAAGTTTATGTCGTTTATGTCCGACAGTGCTCGGGCATAAGATTTGAATATTTATTGTTTGTTTATATTTGAAGATACAATAAATAAATAAATCAATTAAAAAAAATATATATTTATATATAAATATCTCCATTAAACATTTCTTGATCATACACGACATATTTCATTTAATGGAAGATAGCTTATTCATGACTAACAAAAAACTATTACAATAAATACTGAAATTATATTAATAAAGTTTTTTAATAACTACAATAATTGAAATTTATTTGCTGGTGGTTTAGCATGTCTATATACGTATTTCATTGGCGCTTGAACCAAATCAAATCAAATAATTTCACAATTATTGCCGTGATATGCTGAATTTGTAAAACGTCGGGAAATTCCGTTTTTTTTCTTCCATTTTTTTTCTATGATAATTAACTACACAAACAATGAATTTTTTTATTTTTTTTTTCTACTCTTAATATTGACTTTTTTTCATAATTAAAGGAGAAGTGATGATTTAAAATAATAAATTTGTTTTTTCAATGAAATGACTTATGTTATTTAAAAAACAAACGGCAAATCTAGTACGTGTTTGTATAAAAAGCAACACAGTGCAAAGCAAATAATTATTTTTTATGGACATCGGATGTTGTCTACCCAGTGAATGCTAAAGCTTTGAAGTTAGGATGGGAGTGAATGTACAATCAAAAAAATAGAGATTAAAAAAACTGATTTCGGGAAGCCGCTTTGAAGAGTAGAAAAGTGAAAAAATAACTTTGAATGGTTTTAATATTACGAAAGTTAAAAAAATTGTGTTAAAATTACAATTCATTATGAGTTTTGTTTTCATTAATGCAGCTGTATTAAATTTTAAAATTAAATAGCTGAAAGCAATAAAATATTTTTCTTTTAGTTTTAATATTTTCACTTTTAGCATAAGATAAGTATAAAGTTATTTTCATTTGTTTAATAAAAACATAGATTCTGCAGTTTTTTCCAAAGTTACTAGCAGCTAACATTAAAAAAAATGCTATTAAATTGATTTGGTACAGCTTTTGAGTACCATCACCCATAACAAATGTTCCTTCATTTTAAAATCATCTATGAATGTTAGTTAACAGTTTGTTCATGCACATGTATAGCGATTGGAAGTCCTTTCGTTCACTGGGTTATACAATTCTACATTTACATTTTTTCTCCTCGATGAAAAGTTTATGCGTGTGTGATTTGCACACGAAAAACTTGCTAAAATTATATTTAAAAAGTCACACTAGTCACTGGTTTATTCATGCATAAGAAATTTTAATATATTCAAATTTAATTTTGCTTATTATAAATACCGCAGGGTAAATTATTTAAAATCATTTAGGCGAGCGATTGCCATAGAACGGACCAGTGGTATATGCGTGTGTGTATATATGCTTAAATGCATGTATATGTGATTTTATATTTAAATTTCTTTTAAACTTAAATTTGGGTCAAAATATTAAACATTACAAACTCTATTTAAACTTGTGGGTAATACATATTTGTGCTTTATACGAATCTTAAACTAACCTGCGAAATATTTTAGACCAATAAACTGTTTTAATTAAATAAAAAAAAAGAAAACTAAACTTTTACCCAAGGTGAAATTTAATTTTGTCAGATGATATTGAAGTTTATGAAAACTTGATAACATTTCTTGATTTCATAAGAATAATTATAAAAACTATCAGTAGGAACATAACTTCGAGGAAGGACAAATTTTGCCCAATGCTCGTTGCATTCATCGATTAAAATTTGAAGTGTAAGTTTTTTGTATGAATTGAAATAAAATAATATGTGTTTTAATTGATAAAACAAAAATATGATCACATTGAACTGACCCTTTTTATTGACCTCTTGAGGCATAAGAAATATCAATAAATATTCTGCAGAGTTAGCCGTGTATAGCAAATTTTAACTGACGCAGAGTGGGGCCAAAGGTCATTTTTTTCGCTGATCACTTCATATCTTCACAACTACAATAGTGCGGGTTACTAAATTTTATACTATTAGTCTTAAATTACCATAAATTTGGAGACATAGCAGGACCCCCTCAAAAAAAGTAATTATTAATTAATTATTAAACATTTTTTTTTTAATTTGAAAAACTAATGCAGGAAAAAAAATTCATATTAACCGTGCTTAACTATCACAAAAAAAATGATAATTATTTTATTCATGAACTCCAAAAAAAAGACATGTACTAATATTAAGAAATTTCAAGTAAAAAAAAACCTAAGTTTAAGTAATTTTTTCTAAGTTTAAGTAAATTTTTACAAAAATCTAGTAAAAATTACTTAATCTGACTAAAAAATAAAAAGTTCATATCCTCAAAAATAGTTCATAAAAATATACAATAAATTTCTCACATTTAAGGATATGTTTACTGACTTAAAGGAAATATTTCCTAAGAGTAGGAAAATGGTATAAACTGAAGAAAATTTTATATTAAGGACTAGTCAATTTCGTCTTAAATCAAAAATAAACTTAAGGAAATTAATTACTCCTGATTAGTTCATGAAATTTGACTTACTTGAAACATATAAAGAGTTATTATAAATTTGAGGAAAATATTTACCACTTTTAAGTATTTTTTCTTTAAATTATAGAATATCTATTTTGTTTGCACTAAGCAAAATATATTAGTAAGTATTTCATATTTTCGAGGAATATTTGAACTTGAAATCTATTTTTTTGTAAATAAAATAAAATTTTAAAACTCAATAATTTCAATGCTTATTCAGGCTGCCTTGTTAGGCAAATGGTTAGAGTGCTTGCCTTTCAATCAGAAGGTTGCTGGTTCAATACTTGTCTCCTCTCAAGGAATTTATATGTATGTATGGTGAATTATTATATAATTAAGAATATAATATGAAGATATAATAAATAACATATCATCTGGTATAGAATTTAATTAAAATCAAAAATAAGTACCAGAATTAAACACAAAAAAATATTGGGAAATTTATTAATAGGCAGATATTGTAAAAAATTTCGTTTCTAAACGTTTCAAATTTGAATGAAAAATAACGAAAATTCGTTTCAAAAAATTTCAAATTTCAAAATAAAAAAACTTTTTTCTATTTACAACATTTGACCATTAATTTGAGATCAAACACGAAAATTTTTTTTTGCAAAGCTCCAAATTTTACCGGAAAATTTTACTTCATTTTAGCAATATTTTACTTAAATATGAAAATTTAATTACTATAAACTAGTTCATTAATGAACTAGAAATTTAGTAAATATTTTACTGGTTTCAAGTAAAAAACAGCTTTGGCGCCATACGACAACTTTTTTTTATTAAAATTTATAAAATTTTCCAAAGTTTTAGTTAATTTTTTTTTGAGTGTGCATGCTCCTCATTTATATCATGAATTTGGATACGAATTATCGAAAAATATATTTTTTAACAAGCCTTGAGACTAACTTAAATAAAATCGTTAGTTCTTAAATTATTATGACATATGAAAATAGCCATGACCATTCGTGACTCATGCGTGACTCACACGTGAATAATGCGTGACTCAGACGTGAGTCTTTTACGAAAGCACATAAAACAGTGACAAAAAAAATAACAGCAATATAAGTGTTCGCTTGAGTCTTTACACGCTTATTATTGGCAAACTCAACGCGTGAGAATATTACTATTTCGTGCATAGTTTCTGCGGCGCAACGATGCGTAGCATAAACTTTTCTTAAATTTCACTTTTTTGTTCAATCTCTAACATAAAATTAAAATCTTGGTCTAATTGAGCCCAATTTATAAATTTATGTCCACTTAAACTGAGAAGCCCATTTTTTTCTTGCTTTTTCAATATCAAGATTACAAACAAAAGCACTTCTGCAAATAATTAATGTTACAAATTTAATCAAAGCACTTAAAGGAATACTTGGATTTGATTATTTCATGGTAGTATATTTTTTTATTGCAAATTACTTGTATTAAATGAGGTTTAATTACACAAAGTTGTTAGCTTTTTTTTTGCTTATTTTACAAATTAAAGTACTATTTGACACAATTTTATTTTCTAAATATAATAATTTAGAAATTATGCCAAAAGGCTGTGCTGGTATTTTACAAACCTATTAAAATGTGGCAAATTTTAAATGTAAAACTTTTGTGTTGTTTTATGGACACATTGTGGTGGTAAAATAATTAGGCTTTCAATATATTGTTGTGGTAATAGCATAATAATTACTTTTGTTCATTTTATATGGTATCGTAAAATATAAAATAAGTTTTTTTTGTTGGTACTCTTAATGGACCAGTCCGAGCTTTGTATTACAATTGTAACATGGTATTTTATTATAAACTTCTATTTAGATAATATGAAATTGTTGTCCATAAAATATTCATCAGATATTTCAGCTTTAGAAGTTTCAGTTTTATTGCTAATAAATGTACACAATCAAAACGTTTTATGTAATTTAGGGATAACAGTAAATGATTTAATTATCGAGTAATTATACAAATCACTTGACTAATAATTAGCAAAAGTCAGTAATATATATTTAAATGGTAATGCTTACGACAGATAAAAAGATGTTGCTGTCTTGTAAATTATTTTCCTAATTTAAATGTTGTTTTGTGATAATTTAAATGTTAGTTTGTGATAATATAAATGAAGCCTTGATAATAAATCAATATAAATAAGCCTCAACAGAAATGCCTAAAATCATTCATCAGATAGACCCACTGCCTAGACTTGCGCACACGATAGATCAATCAAAAATCATATCGTACCCTTAATAAAATAATAGTGCATACTTTTTTGTCATTTCGAGATAATGGAGTTTTTTTAATATTTCAGAAAATACTCAATATTTTTAAGTTGTGGTCATTTGTATATGATGTTGCATAATCAGGAGACAAGTAGTCGATATTTCATTAATTAACAAGTCCTTTGATTGCAAGTAAATGAGATTTAAATTACCATGATGTCACTTAGGCTATTATATTTGAACCACTTTGTGGATGTAAAATTTCATCAAATTTTTACCACATTTAAAAGCAGTTATGTAAATTCTTATTATGCAATAAAAAACAATGGCGTATATTGTTTTATTGCGGGGACAATATAGCGTGTTCATGTGTATTATTATATTGGGTGTTTTTTATTGAGATATAGAACTTTAAGTTGGCATCACTTTTTTAACTGGTGGCCATTTTGTCAGCTGTCAAGTGATTAATATTTAGTTTGGTTTGCCATTTCATCATGAACAGGTTGACAAAAGAACAACGCTTGCAAATCGTGCAAATTTATTTCGAAAATAATGGTTCAGTTCGCGAAGTTTACCGCAAGCTCCGTCCATTTTATGGTCGACATAATCGTCCATCAGAGCAATTAATTCGATTAACCATGGATCGTTTTCACACTACGTTTACTCTATGTGATAATACGCATCCGCAGAGACGTCGAACAGTGCGCACCGAAGAAACAATTGCCGCTGTAGAGCAAAGTGTTGAAGAGGACCCGAATGAATCGACTCGCCACCGGAGACCGGTATAGAGCCATGATAGCCGACTATTTTGTTCCCGAATTGGATGGCATGAATGTGGATGAGTTGTGGTTCCAACAAGACGGCGCTACATGCCACACAGCGCACGTCACAATCGATTTATTGAACGAAACATTCGATGAGCGCATAATTTCGCGGAATGGACCTGTCAATTGGCCACCAAGATCGTGTGATTTGACACCATTGGATTATTTTCTTTGGGGATATGTGAAGTCGCTCGTCTACGCCAACAAACCAGAAACGTTAGGGGACTTGGAAGCCAACATTCGTGGCGTTATTGCCAACATACGGCCCCATATGCTCGAAAAAGTGGTTGAAAATTGGACCTGTAGAATTGGCTTTATTCGAGCCAGCCGCGGCGGCCACATGCCCGAAATCATATTTAAACATTAATGGCATAAAATTATCCTTCCAATAAAGCCAAATTGATGGACATTAAAACGATTTTCTTGTGTTTTATTTCAATTCGAAGTTCTATACCTCTAAAAAAACACCCTGTATATAATATTATTATTATAAAAATAGTTTTTAAAATTAATAATTTTATATACATATATTTCGTATTGTAAAATTTATGCACCATTTACTCTTTTGAATATAAGTACGTATGAGTAATACATTATTCATAACTAATATTAATCATACGTCATTCATTATATGCAAACTTGGAAATGAGAAATAAATGTGACAATACTATACATACAGTGACTCCCATTAATATTCGGTATTTATTTTGGCTTAATTATTTCCTTCATTTTGAAATATAAATTATAGTATTTTCGAAAATGTTCTTTAATAAATTAATAAATACATTAATTACTGTTTAATGTGTTACATTTGTTTTACATATATTGCACAAACAAAATAATAATAATTAAAATACTGAAATGTTTAACAAATACAAGCCTCATTAATATTCGATTTTTTTATGCTACCAAAAAGTACAACCAAATAATTTTGCAACTGTGCAAAAATGTCTGGTATAACGGAAAAATTCAACTTTTAGAATGTCAAATCAACACGTGGTTTTAAATATATTGGCGTTGCAACGTGTTTTTGTTTGATTTTATGTGTATTAATAAAAATGGGTCGTAAAGGCAAAAATACTTCGCTGGAGAAAAGAGAATTAGTGATTTTTCATTACAACAGCGGGAAGACATATAAAAATATTGCTGAATTATTAAATTTGAGGCCGAATACTGTCGGCGACATTGTTCGCAGATACAAAAACGAGAGCCGCATCGACTTTAAAAAACAAACTGGTATGCCAAAAAAGTTAACCGAAGTGGAAGAGCGCCTCATTGTAAGAAAAATTAAGGACAGTCCGCGCGTAAGTGCTTCTAAAATAGTAAGTGAAGTGAAGCAGGAGTTAAATAAGTCAGTATCTGCAGAAACAATACGTCGAACCATTAAGAGACAAGGCTATACAATGGCCGTGTTGCTCGTAAGAAGCCGTTCGTAAATTTGAAGAACAGGAAATATCGGCTTAAATTTTTTAGGGATATATAAAAAAGGATGTAAATTGGTGGGAAGTCGTTATTTTCCTTGACGAAAGCAAATTCAACATATTTGGTAGCGACGGAAGAACAATGGTCTGGCGGAAACCCAATGAAGAATTGAGAGGCAAAAACATTACTCCCACAGTCAAACACGGAGGCGGATACGTGATGGTTTGGGGCTGTATATCAGCAAAGGGTGTCGGGAAACTGGTTTTTATTGACGGTACAATGAATAAAGATATGTACTTAAACATTTTGCGCGAAAATTTGAAGCAGTCTGCTGAAAAAATGGGGATTTCTTCAACCTTTAAATTATACCAAGACAACGACCCCAAACACAAAGCCCATGTTGTCCGTGAATGGTTGCTTTACAGTTGTCCAAAAGCAATCAATACACCAGCCCAATCCCCTGACCTTAATCACATTGAAAATTTATGGGATCACTTGGACCCCCAGGTGCGAAAAAGTTCTATTTCATCTAGAAATGAGCTTAAAAAAAGACTGCAGGAAGAATGGGACAAAATCGGTGCAGAATACTTGAAAAAAATTATTTTTAACATGCCTAATCGTCTTTCGGAGGTCATAAAAAATGATGGATTCCCAACACGATATTAGCTTTTTCCTTTTAACATAAATTTATTTTAATTTTGTGCACCTGTATGAAAAAACCGAATATTAATGAGGCGGGAATTTTCTTACCTTTTTACTTTTTTGTCATTTTAAGTATATTTTTATTAATGCTTTTAACTATAAGAATAAATTAATTTCATCTCTAGCAATATATTTTTGTTTCCAAAACATAAAACTCTGAGTTTCATTCGCCTTTTTACTGAAATTTTGGTTTCAATAATTCGATACAAAAATACCGAATATTAATGCTCCCTGCATTAATATACTGTACGTATTTTGTGGCTATGTTGCTTATTATTTAAAACAATATATTTGAACATGTTATATATTATTTAATAGGTAATTAGGTGCACCTTGGATTTTTTTATTGAATCTTTATATAAAATTCTCATCTTGTGGATTCTCGAAATATTTATTGCATTCTCTTTAAACAAAAAAAAATATATATTTTTATACTATGCAAAATTTAATTTAAGAGTTGTTGTAGTCTCCATTTATATGAATTTATTTAATATTATTTAATATAATTATCGCAGCTTTTTTAAGATTTTTTTATAATTTCCAAGCAAAAATGCATATGACTTACAGCAGTTTCATAATTTAAGGGCACATACTCGTATATATATCTATACCCAGCAAAAAATTAGACTGTGGCATTAGAACTACTACCGACATAATTAATTACTTTACAAATTGCAAAACATTATAGCGCGCTTTCAAATCACATCATATAAAATTAAAATAAATTCAGTGAAGTGCGACTTTGACCCGCGCACGAAGGGTTCCGTACGGGCACGAGATATGTAATTCAATAAGAACAATATAAACTATAGTTTTGGCATTTTTTCGTTTTTGGGTTTTTTCCGTTTTAAGCGTTTTTTTTAGTTTGGGGGTTTTTTGAATTTATTGGCGCTTTCTGAGTTTTGGCACTTTTTTCACGTTTTGGCAATTTTTTTTTTTGGTTTTTGAAGTTTTTTTAATTTTGGCAATTTTTATTATTTTGGCGTTTTTTTTATTTTTGCGATTTTTTTTAATTTTGGCGTTTTTTTCATATAGGTGATTTTTTTTGTTTTGGCGATTTTTTTAGTTTTGGGACTTTTTTTTCGTTTTGATGATTTTTTTCGGTTTTTGGCGTGTTTTTCATATTTATTTTATTGCTAGAATTTTTTTAATTTTGTCGATTTTTTTCAATTTTGCGATTTTTTTTAAATTTTTGGCGATTTTTTTCAGGTTTTGGCAATTTTTTTCGGTTTGGCGATTTTATAATCTACGGATTTTTTAGTTTTACCGTTTTTGAAAATTTCAAGAGTTTACCTTTTACGGTCTCCAAGATATAGCAATTTGTCAAAATTATATAGTCAAAATTGCATTAACTGATGGACCACTCTTTAATTTAAATTTTTTAATAGTTTAATGTTTATTGTTGTAGTCTATATAAAAATACACTAATTTTACAAATTTCAAGTGTCAATATACATATGTACATACAATTGTATGTATATTACATAAGCACCCTTTAATTTCTAATTCTCATGTATTTGTTGTTGTAGTGGCCAAGGTTCTACACACTCTGTCTAAATTTCAGGTCCGTAGCTCTTACGGTTCCCGAGAAAATACCGTGGACGGACAGACGGACAGCGTAGCGAAAACAATAGGGTACCTTTTTTCACCTTTGGTGTACGGAACCCTAAAAAGGATGTAGAACTTGATTGATCAGAAGATCGATTTTTCTAGTTTTTATAGATTAACATGCCTATTCACAGAAAAAGTCTTAAGTTAGTCTCAACTTTTGTTATGACTGAGTTCTACATTAACTCTTGTGACTCCGTCTTAGTTTTGTATTCTCTTAAAGGGAATACTGCTTGCAGCTATTGCCGATGAACCTGTGGTATACGTGTGTGATCGATATATTACCACTAACTTATCAATCATCATTTCAAATAAAAATTTATAAACTAAACATGCATTTGAGAACAAAAACAACTATTGGTAGAATTCAAGAAATTAATAAAAAACGTATTTTCATTACACATTATTTTTTCAGAACATAGTTTTTGCTTGTTTTATTTACTTCTTTGTTTGTTTTACTTTCTTTTTTTTTCAGCAAAACTTCAAATTTAAAAAAATACATATCAGAAAAATTAATAAATTCATTTTTTGTTAATTTTAAAAATGTCAGCACTATGAGTTCATTTCAAAATCAAAACCATTTTGATTTTCCATACTCCATTGTCTGTGTAACAAAAACATTAAAAAAAATTTAAAATTTACCAACACATACTTATCGCATGTGCATGAGCAGTATGTTTGTATGGGCCTCTTAACATACCCTGTAGTAAATGAAATAATCAATTGAAAAAAACACTAACTAATATATTAATTATTTTGCAAGGGACTACAAATTGGTTTAAATCTCATGCAGATATCAACCAAACATATTGAACAGAAGCACACGTAAGAATTAAATAAAAGCAAAATAAGTAAATGAAAAGAAAACAAAAAAAATTAAAAGAAGCATGTCATGAAATCAAATGCCAAATGTTTGTTTGGAAAAAAATTAATAATTTCAATACTTAATATGTATAATATTTTCTATGAGCAGTTCGTATTTTTATTTTTAGTGAATATAATGTACATATGTATACGTATTTATATATTTACATAGATATATATAAATATACACATATATGTATGTATATATAAAATATATGTAATAAAAATATGCATATATCTTTTTTTACTATAATATTAATTAACTTAAAATTAGTTGAAAAATAAATAGTTAGTAGTCAATTTAATAGTCATGCAGAGATGGCCAATTGCCTTCCGCCTATGACATGCCTATGTTAAAATAGTGAGTCGGCGACAAGGAAAAAAGTCACTTAATCAACCAGTTGTGGTTATTAAAAAACCAATTTGAATGTACTTGCAAATGGGTTTGAGTTCCTATAGGATAGTCACAAAAACACAAAATTTTATAGTTAACATTCTATGTTAAAAGAAAATTATGACTAGAATATTGAATGAAAATAAATAAAATAAAACAATTAACAAAAAATCCAAAAATATAATATTGAATGGTAAAATTTACTAGTGTAGTATTTAGTGGAAAAAGCTTACTGAGTTTTTAGCAAAACCTGTTCTTTGACTGTTTGTGGATATTTTACTTCACCATCAAAACGATACTTTATAAAATTTTCACATATTGGATAATCCCTGAAAGTGAAGACTGATTTATTGGCATCAAATAGCTAAAAAGTAAAAAAAATCCTTCTTCTAATGGCGTTTGCATTCTTTGGTCATCAAAGGGTCTTAAAATTTTAATTATTTGTATCACTTGTATCACTTCCGTCCCTTCTACTATTTCCAAATTAGTTTCTTTTTTAATATTATTACTTTAAAATGTCTGTCATAGTTACCAGGATTGTCTACAGTCCTGGTCTTTATTTAAAAAAATTTAGATATAGAATTGTGTTTTGAGAATCGGAAGTTTTACAGCCTTATTTATAAAACTTATTAAGGCTTTGTTAAAACTTTTTAAGACAAATTTTCATAAAAAATTTTCTTAAAAAACCTTAATAAGTTCTTCATAATTTTTATAAATAAGGCTGTTGGTCTTTAGTCACAATGTTTAAGTTATGACTGTTTTTCAGTCACAATACTTTCAGTGAAAAGGCATGTAAGAGTACGTGAACATGGTGCCAAGCAAACAAAGTAAGTTTTTCTCAAGAATCAAAAATCATTAATTTGGTAATCCAGTATGGAAGAGGTTCCATCAAAAACACTTAATTGCAAATCCAATAACCTTTTTGAAATTTTTTGCTGGGTACAAACACATAATTTGAATCTTTTACTCATAAAAAGCTTTCTACAGAAAACTTGCCTTGATAGCACTTGCATCATCTTTATAAAAGGGCATTTTAAATTTGCAATAGCTGAATGTAATATTTTTCCCCTGCTTTTATATATATTTTCTCATTGTTTTCTTGTTTTTTTAAATTTTCTGTTTACTGTTCTTCTTTTCATTGTAGTGCTCAAAAGCATTGTTTTGACCATATTTGCCCTCTTGGCATTTTTTAATGCTTTCTCTAAACATCATATTTTTTTTCTCTGTATTGAATTTAATGGCTTCGTTTTTTCTTTTGCTGCACAATTTACTTCCTTTATTTTAGCAAGTTTCAAACAAGAAAAAAAGTTATTCTGTTTTTTTTGTTGTCTCCCTCCTTAACTTGGTGGAAACTTTCAATTACCACAAAGCCATGAAGTATTTGCAATAACGCCCTTAATTTACGGGGTAAGTTTATCTTAACGTTGTATTCACCCTTCAAATACTTGGAAAAAAAAATAAAGTTTGAAATATGCTCGAACTAAAAACATAAAATAAAAATATCTTAGTAAAAGTTAAAGGCGAAATAATATCCTTAAATATTTTTTTTATGTTTTATAATATAATGCACTCAATTACAAGTTTGTTTTAACAATTCGGCTGGGAGTTTAAACTTGATGGTTGCTTTTGTGGCTGTTGAGAAAATTTGTAGTTTTTGAAAGAAACTATAAGCTGTTGGCTTAAATGGCTTTTCATTATACAGTATTTATCATTTATAGCTTATATTAAGGGATTTAGTTTATTTTAAAAAGGGTGCTGTGTAATTAAGTTCTAGTTTTGTTCTGCCTTTAGAAAAATTTTACTGAATAAAAAGAATAGCATAAAAGTTGTGTGTTAATAATTCTTAACAAGCAGAATTAATTATTTTAATTATACTAATAAAATATTTTTAAAATATTAAGGTGTGTTTATGCCATCAGGTGTCGCAGTGCCGGTCTTTCGACCAGATCTTCCCCGCTTTTCATTTCTAAGGTGTGTTTATAAATTGAATTATAAGAAAGAATTTTTTTTTGGAAAACAATATTGCAATGCAGGTAAAAAAATATTAAAAATGAGCCTTCTTTCCATTCATGAAAGTATAAGTAATAACTTGAATTCTTCAGGATATCAGTTTTATGAATTACGAACAATATAAGGTAAGAAATTGATATGACACTAATAATAGTGAAAATGTTCAACGCAGCTTTGCTGGGAAGCACGCACCTGAAATGACCAGTACGTAACTCCTGCAGGGACTTAAATTTCTTTTGCATATTTTCCAATATGCCATGAGCAGAGTAGTACGTACTACGTAGTGCTCTTTTAATGATACCACATATCGTTGGTGTCCATATTATCCAATTCTGGCCAGACGGTAGTAACGCTCGCAACCTTAAAAAAGACAAACAGAACAAGAATTGCAGCAAAATAATTTTATTAAATAAAACATACTGAATATATTACAGGTAGATTATATCTTCAACAATATAGCAGCTTACAACTTTCAAAGGTAATAATTCCATATCGGAAAACTTTATATTATGGTAGACTTTCATTTAAACTAATACCAAGATTGAAATACCAACTCTCTTAGTCATTTATGTATTCTTATTATAAAACCAAACTGATCTTTATCCATGGGGCTGATAAAGGTCAGTTTGGTCTGAAATTGAAAGTAAGTATAAAAACAACAACAGCTATACTTTGTTTTTGGAAAACCATACTTATTTCAACCGAATTTTTTTCCAGATTCTATCGAGATATTAATATGTTTTATTTTTTATGATTTGATTAGGCTCAAGTTCGTATCGCTCTGTAAGCCAAAATACATGTGATAATTATTAATTAATAATAAGTGACACCAAAGTGAATTGTAAATATTATGAAAAACACTAGTAGATTAGAACAACTAGCTGTTTTCGAAGGCGACTGCACCTTAATCTTCATTCTTTGTGTGTGGCCCACTGTGTGTAGTCTCAATTCTGATTTCTGTACTCAGTTTTTTTATTTAAATTTTTTTTATATTCGGTTTTTTTCCAACCAACTTTAATTTATAGATGGTAGAAATGGCAAATGGAAAATTGAGTAGATTAAATTATATTGTTATTTTTTAATTTATTGCATAATTATTTAGGATGGCATTTGTGAATAGTTCAAATAAATGAAAGCTTCAAACTAAATATTGAGTTTCAAATTATCAAGAATAAACAATTGTGAACTTTCTTTGGTTTATATTTCCAAAGCTTTTGCCTTTCTTTACCTACAACAGAAGCGTTGCTTAGTAACAATGAGTTGCGCTAAAAAAATCATAAATTATGATTTCTTAATGTGATTTATGCAGACAGTTAGCTTTGGCGTTTGTTACAAGTATTGCTTTTTATGGCAAATAAAATACTGTTGCTAGTGCTATGATTGCGGTTTATTATTTCCTGCAGCAAAACCTGTCAAAACTATCACATTCTTTTGCAGCTGTCTATTTTAATACTCTTGTAATAATAAAACAATACCAATAACATGGGTATTATGCTCTTTATGTTGTTCATTTCTATTAAAAACATGATGCGCGAGATATATAATTTAATACTTTAGTAATTTGTTTTAAGATGATAATGTTGATGATGGCAGCGCTGATGGCAGCAATGATGGTAGTGCTGATGACTGCGATGATGTTGAATTAAAGTGGCGTTATTGCTTGGCGTTAGTGCCATTAATGCTTTGAAGTAAATGGTTGCATGAATAATTTATGATTTGTCGATAATAACAAAAAAGAATAAATAGTTATATAAAAAAAAATTAAATAACTCCCGCAAGCTATAAGAAACAATGAAAGTACTGCGTTTTTTCTTAAAACAAGTGTACAGCATTTTTTGTTTAAAATCGTACAAGTCAAATGTGCATGTAATATTTTAAACTAATTACCTTTATGTCCTTATGTGTCTACCTTTGTTTGTCCCCTTAAAAAAATCTTCTCAACAAATAGAAAATTACATTTTTATATACCTTTCGAACTTTTAAAGCAATAATTACTTAATTGGTTGGCAGAAAAATTAACATGAACAATCTTGTAATATAAATTATAAGCTTAATTAAATTTATCTCCATTGAATTATTTGGAGCCATTAAAAATTTAATATATTTAATTAAATTTTTAATTGAATATATTAATTGGTAAATACTTCTTTCTGTGTAAAATACACAAATATTTCTATTTCTGAAAAAAAGTTTGATATTTGTTTTAGTTTTTTATTATATATTTGATTTTTTTAAATATCCAGCTAAAAAAATATGTATGGAGCATATATGATATCCCATATATGGTTCGGATCCGAAAAATGAGGGTATATGGACATATATAATTACACATATTCATACATTTTCATACATGTATGTGTAAATTCCCTCCACAGTATGCAAAGTTCATATTCATACACTCTCGATTCACAAAAGCGCACTGCTGTGCAATAAATCAAATTACTAAAATTAATTTTTTTTAGACTTGAGAGAGAGGTTGTATTTAATGAAACATTTGTTTGGACAAATAATTCAAAACGAACTAAAAGTCATTTCATTCATCAAAAGGTGAATCAATTATTTAAAAAACACATAAATCATATTCGTACATAACATTTAGCTTAAGAAATCAGATTCAAAACTAATGCAATTAATTATAAAAGAAAATATAATCCCTCTAACAATAGTTTTCAATACAGTAATATGAACTTTGCTTCTTATCTACAGAAATTTTGTTATTTTCTATAAAATTAATGACTGGATTATCCTTTTGATTATTTGATATATTAAATGGGTCCACAATGTATAAAATCATACAAGAATGGTTTTTTGTAACAAAAAGTTTTTCCATATATTAGTTCATATATAATAATTTTGCCATGTATAATCCCATATATTTCCATACATAAATTCATACATATTCATATATATTTATATACATTCATATATTAAAAATATATGGACCATATATAATTTTTTTAGCTGGGTATTCCAATTAATATTTAAATTCAAATTTACACTTTCAATATATTTTTTTTATCTTTTAGAATATTTCAATTAATTTTTCAATTGAATTTTTAAAAATACTTCAATTAATTCTTTAGTTGAATCTTTCATAATATTTCAATTAATTTTTTAATTGAATTAATAAAAATTTTTCACGTATTTAATTAATTAAATCTTTTAAAAGTTGCAGTTAAATTTTAATTCAATCTTAAAAAAAAATTTATTAATTTTATACTAATATTTTTTGATTCTTAATATTTGTTCATTTAAAAAAGAAAAATTGCAACAATTGCATTGATTGGTTAAAAACGATTTAAATTTTTTATTTGATTCTGTGCATACTAAATTTAAGATAAAAAATTAAAATTTTTTTGCCCTAATATATAATTTTTAACCAGCCAAACTTTCTTGATTTTTAAAAAATATCTTTTTGCAAAGCTATACCAAAACCTTTACAAGCAAACAAAGTTTTTTAATTTATTTTGTTCACAACGAAATTCGAATTTAAGTCCCGGTCCAGACTTGAAATTTTTGTTGCAGCAATTCTTGGGACAGTGTCGAAATAGAAGTACTGTATGCCCGCCGGGAAGGTATACTACTCGCAATAATTCTATTGTAATCCTGGCTGTATGCGATGTACCTCCGTCTTGTTGATACCACATTTTAATCAAGCCCAAAGCATGCAGTTGTAACATTTTTCAATCATATCATGATTTCGCTCTTCATTTACAGTTACCGATACACCGTTTTCGTTTTCAAAGAAATAATATCCAAGGTGACTGATGAATAATTTGAGGGTTTTTTATTACGCAGAACCCACTATTATGTTTATACAAATATCCATTCAAATGAAAATGTGATTTGTCACTCATAGTGATTTTTTCATGAATGATAAAACACATTGGTTTAACCAATATTTTTTCAAAATAAATTCGCCACGTGTCTACTTTACGAGTGCCAAATATGAACTATCAAGACTAATGTTTACCAAAATGGCGGCAAAACAAAGTAGTATACTTTCCCGGCGGACACCCTGTATATACATTTAATTTTATTTTTTTATTGCTCATTTGCTCTTTGTTTAAAAAAAAAACTAGAAGTTCCTGCAACAAAAATGAAAATTCTGGAACAGGACTAATTTAGAAAATATTATACGTCTTCAAAAAAAAAGAACGAATCGTTGGAGAATCATGAGATAGAAACTATCAGGGGTTTAGCTGGATCCTATACGCAATTCACTGTTGCTAATGCAAATTAGCAACAGCAGGGAACCTTTACCCAAACATTTTTTAGAACACCTAAAATAACAAAGTTGAAACGAGAACTCAATAATCAAGATGTTACCATACCTGGTTAAATTTAATGCTTTCAGATAAAATTAATTTCAATTTTG
Organism: Tachina fera; assembly: GCA_905220375.1. Taxonomy (NCBI): domain Eukaryota; kingdom Metazoa; phylum Arthropoda; class Insecta; order Diptera; family Tachinidae; genus Tachina; species Tachina fera. Next base: position 45,400,691 of record LR999964.1, on the reverse strand, counting down.
ATTAATTATTTTAAAAAATAAAAAAAAAACTATACAATAAATCTTACTATACATGAACGAGTAAACAAGTATCGTTTGTTTTTAAACTATAAACCATATCGAGGCCGTTTTTTATTTTATCGTAAGCAACATGTTATCAAAAATATACTTTTTTATTGAATGTAAAATATTATGGTTTAGAATTATCAATATGCCAAAGTTATGAATAACTTTTAAAAAACTGACTGTACAACTATATCGTAAGTGACAATTTTACGTACAATAACAAATTTGAATATTTTAAAAAAACCTTCTAATGAAAAATCTAGTTTTTGCCGCTTACGATAAAATTGGAAATAAGGCTCGATTTGACTGAGTCTCCTACCACAATTCTTATCACACCGATATTAAAATTTTATTTAAATGTAAGCCTGCAGAGCACGTTTGCTAGTAATTGTTAATGCTACCTTACAACTTAATCAAAATATGAAGGAATAAATAGAGCGAAATTAGAATCTAAATCACCATTATAAATTTTTTGTAATACGATTGGGTTATACAAACAAATTTGTTTTATAAAATGGAATTTCTGTGGAAAATTTCAATATGAAAATGCAAAACATATCTACAGAAATTATTGGTTAAAAGCTCAGCTGAGTCAGGGTATTGTAAGGTCTTACAAAATGTGTATGCCCAGCAAACAAATTTGAAATAAAACAAAATATATACTGCCGTATTCATAAAAAATAACTTTGGTTTGCATGAGGTTTATAAAACAAATTTTGTAGGGAAATTTATTTGTTAACCCTTTGGAAAACTAAATTATTTTTTATAAATACGGCAGATAGAATTTTTCAGGGCCTCATTACAATTTTATAAGTTTGCACATAAAAGAAACACTATTAAAAGAAAAATTGCTACTCGTGTAAGGGTTTTAACTTTTTTTGGCCTGTCATACGATGTCACCAGTTGTCGATCGAACGATTTCTTGCGTTATCGTGGGACAGGCCGTTAAAGTTTAATTTTTTTAAATAACATGAATAGAAAGAAAAAAATAAAAATACAATTTACAAATAGAATCAATAGCGGAAGTAACTTTTGTATCATTTAATTTTTGACAATAAATAAATAAAGCCGACATATGCTAAGCCGCAGAAAAAATTTAAATGTCCAGACCACCGCTAAAATGTCCACCCACAATTGCAATTTAGACTTTAACCTTTTATAAAATTTAATTAGTTTTAGTTTTTCCTTAACATTCTCAGATGTATACATAATTTTACTGTCCGCTGGAAGTTTTCGTGGGGACGACGCTACCGCTTTGAAACTTTGCCAGCTAACGACTTTATTTTTATTGATTTTATAATAAAAATACAGCTGATTTAGCGTTGCAAATACTTGCACTTCTTAGCCTGCAAGAGTTTTTATAGGTTGTTTATATAAAATAGTATAAGCAAATGTAATTATATACAATTTTTGTTATGGTATTGTAGAACAAAATATACGTATTTCCAAGACCTGCTTCACCTAAAATATTTTCACCAGAAACTTTCAACGAAAAAGGATTTTATTTAGTAAAAAAAAAAAAAAATAAACGCTAAATATGAACTCAGGCAAAGTCTGGCCAATATTAGCATAATGCTTTCGTCAATTCATACATTTATTTGTTGCTTTCTTTGACTTGGTTTTTCTTCTTTGCTGGGTACAGGACATCATTATCTACATATACTCGTCGTGATGTTTGTGTTTGTCTTACTTGACAGGGATTATTCTTTTGTAGGCCCTACATACTCGTAAAAAATAAGTAAATATTGGTTGGTGGTAAGCACGTGTTAGCTTTTTAGTCTACCAGTGTATGCTTGTATCTTAACATGTAATAGAGAAATTTATGATGGTTATTAAAAGGATTTCTAACATGACAACAGCCACAGGGCCAGAGTAAATTAACCATTACAAGAAAAATAAATAAGCATGTCTAAGAATTTTATTTATACTTCGGTACTTAGCGTCACTGTTATGTGTATGGGAAGTTTATTTAAAAAAAGCTAAAAGTATGAGTATTAAAAAAAAGTGTGTGTTTGAAAAAAATTGTTTATGAATACCTAAATTTAAGCGTTTGGAAAATTATATGGGTACATATGTTTGATATTTCTTAGATTCTTATAAATAGAAATGGTAAAAGTTTTGTGAAAATTGTTTGTCTAATGTTAAAATTTCACATAAAAATCTAGTTTACTCAGCTCTTGAGGGAAAAATTAAACTTTCTTTTTCCATTAAGTTGTGTGTAAATTGAAAACTTTAACCTCGTTTTCTGGCAAATTGATTTTTTTGAGTTATGACGTTCTTTTAGTAAATGAGCGATATAGTTATTCTCTGGGTCATCTCAACTACTCAACACATTAAATTATTGTATCACATAAAATTAGCAAATCTCTTTGAGAGAATAAGAAAAAAAATACATTAAAACTCCCTACAGCATATTTGCACAAACGAATTTAATTTGCAGAAACTTTTTGTGTGAGCATTAAGCAGCAGTTGTTGTTTACAAATGACTAATATTAAAAAATATCTAAACGGCAAAAGAACAAACCACAACAAACAACCATTCAAATAAAGCACATAAGAAAAAAATAGCAAGACTTTTTGATTTAGTTTTCGCATTTGGCAACCACAAAAGCAAAACACACTGTGGCACAAAAATTAATTAACGCAACCAGCAAAAAAGTACTTTTTTAATGCTACGAAAAGGCGCGTAGGATGTCACCACAACAGTTTTTCATTCACTGCCATGTCCAAATTGGGATGATTCGAAACTTTCGTTAAAAAAAAGAAACTAATTATGTTCATTGCTTTATATGTTTAACCATTTTATTTTAGTAGCAAAAGTAGCTGAAAGCCAAATACATACAATGCAATAACTTGCAAAGGAAACACACATCCATGGTTTTTTATGTCCACACAATAAAGGGGTTAGAACCAAAGGATATCCTGCATCAAAGTTAAGCAAAGGATTTTGCTTAGTACTAAAATCTTTAAAGTGTTTTGTAATTGGGTTTAAAAAAGTAATTAATTTGAAATTTTTTAGTGGAAATAAAAGATTTCCAAAAAGAATTTTTATATAAGTTCAGTTTCTATCAAAAGATAAGAAATTTAAAGAAACAATTTAAAAACATGCCTGAAAGCCACCACCATTTTTCTCAAACAGGTGCTTGTTTTTGTTGGCTATTTAAGCAAATTATCTATTTAAGAATAATTTTGTATTTTATTACAAAAATATACGAATTTAAGTTCTCGTTCGTTTTATTTAAACATGAACTTAAATAGTTCTCGTAACTATGACTTTTAGAAAAGTACCACATAATGTATGACTCTTTAGAAATAATGCCAGCAATCTCTTTTTGTTTTCCCTTTTTTTCAACACTAATGTGTTTGACTGAATATTGCAACTTTAATCATGTTTATTGTATGTTTTGTGCACAAGAAATGTTGTTGCTTGTTTAGCTGGTTTGGGCTAAAATAGTTAATTGTTGACTTTAGTGGTTTTAAAAAGACTTTTAATTAGCATTTTTTAAAGCAGTTTTATTTGGCTGACATTTTTTTCATGCATTCTTTTCTAATTTAGCATTATGCTTTTATTTGGTTACTGATTTTGGTGAAATGGCAAACATAAAACTTTTATTATTATTTTTTTTTTGCCACAAATGCATTTGGGTAAAATTTTTTCAAAATGGTCATAAGAAGCGACTAGCATTTGCATTAGAACATCAAAGGAAAAAACTATAGAGCTGAATAAGAAGTAAAAGGAAGTAAGAAACAATTATTTATCTCTCAGACTGTCTCAAGTCCATTTTTGAAATCTCAATAAGGAATAAAAGTTTTTAGGGATAAGAAAAAACATGAATTAAACTAAACTAAAACCGTGACATCATAAATATTTTGGGTTAATTTTTCAGTGCAATGCTGAAAAATGTAGATGTCATAGTTATAATAAAGAACATTTCCCCTATCGGGAATAAAAATTCAAGTGAAATGTGTTCCCTTTCCCTAATATTTCTTATTTATTTCCATAGGGATGAATATGTGACTAGTTTTATCACCTCTGCCGTTTCTACATTTGCATCTATGCATTTTTGCTTTTTAGCAGCAAATGCTGCCATTTATATTCTAATTTGTGCAATACATATCCCTGCGTAAGACCTATTTCCGTTGAAACATAATGCACAATGAGATTTTAGTACCAAAAACCCCAATTTTGTACCACTCAATTTTTAAAAATCTAATGAAATAGTTTTGTAGAGAAAGACTTCAATAGAAACAGTCTATTTATATTTCTTTTGAAAAATTATAGGTTATATAAAAACATTTAACACCATGCTAAGATAGAAAAAGCCAGACATTTTCACGCTATTCAGTGGTCCATGTAGGTTTGTATATATAATTATAATACTCCTGTCAACTTTGTCTTACCTACAATTTTTTTTGTTATTTTTACGAAAAATTGCTCTCCACAGTGGTGTAGAGTAATTTACTAACAAATACAAATAATGATTTCATACATATATTTATATACTAGCTGAGCTCGGAGAACATATTCTTATCCACGACTATCATATATTTTTTTTACTACAAATTAATCCACACAGTGGTCACATTTTGGGGCAAAAACATACTTGAATCTGGTTGAAAATTTCAGCTCCACAGCGCTTATAGTTCCAAATATGATGAGCTACGAACAAATACACACTACGATTTTATATACATACATATATTAGTATTTCCATAAACCAAAAAAAAAAATAATTTCCATGTCATAAATTTGTTAAGAAAATAAGTTAAGATCTATAAATATCTAGAAATTAACTTTCCCGATTTTCAATGCTGTTTTTTTTTCAATAGCATTAAAAGTGTGTAGCTTAGAAATTTCCGGAGTGAGACTTGTCATTGAATTAATGCGAAATCTACTGCATACTTTATGTTCAATTATTATTAAAATATTGATTTATAACAACTAGAGATGATCGATATTTTACTTAATTACTGTGATCGAAAAACCACTATTCACTACTGTGAATCAAAAAACAGCTACTGGTGTTTCATATAAAATTTGAATACTATATTTAGTTCACAGTTGATATTAATTAATAACAATATCTTCTCAATTAGATAGACATAGATGCCCATGAAGTGCGTGGCTGCACGGAAAAATTCCGGCATTTCCTCCAGCTAAAACGTTTTATATTTCCTAATTTTATTTTTCTTCTTTTTTTTTACAAAATCACATTAGTTAACAAAAATATTTCATTCAATAAGAATTAAAAATATTGAATTAAAATTCAGAAATTATACGAAATGTTCAGCTTTTGTCAAAAAAATCGTTACAAAATCGTCAAATATTATTTCTTTGCAACTAACATCTTACATTTTTGTTGTTGCTATTTTATTCTTTCTCTCTTTGCCTCCTGTACGACAATATTGAATATTTGGAAAGAATTTTTTGCTAATTGATTATAAATGTGTTACAAATAAAATACTTTTTAAGCAGAATAATGGTAACGGTAACTGTTAAAACTCACTGTTACTCTTTTTGCTTAATTTTCTGAATGTTACAGAACTCAAATACACAGAAAATATATTAAAGCCTGAAGTACCTAAATCTACTAAACCGTGATCACGGTCACGGTTTAAAAATTACTGACTTACAAATCATGTTCAATGTTCACGTTTAAATATCAGTAATTCGTTGACAAAAGAGCATTGAGGTAATTAATGTTACAATTGTAATAATCATAATATTACAAATAATAAAATGTGGCCACAAAATCTCTTCAAAAAATTAAAAAATTGAAATACAGAAAAACTGTTCGTTGAAAATTATGGTTGGTATATCACGCCGGTCACGGTCCATGAATTACTCATACAAAGGAAAGGTATTGCAGAAGCAAGAAATAAGGACAACAGGAAATGTAATAGATTTTTGACAAACACTGACACTTTTCTTAGCATACAGACTGGATTTGTTGTGTGACGATTTCTTGAAAGAAATAAAAGACGAATAAAACATAAAGCTTTTTTTCCGAATATATTAAAAAAATGCCTGTATACATTTTGTATGGCTTTCATGGGGGCTGGAAGTGGTCAATTTTTAGTGGTAAATTTTTATGAGAATTTTGCTTGAATAGGAAAATTTTATGCAAAAAATCGATTTGATTGCATTAGCGATGGACGGCGGGTGTGGCTGATTGGGATAAAGTTCCACTTCTGTTTCCACTTTTTTAACTTTCAATGATATTGTACCAGTTTTTAAATTGTTTCCCCAAAAATGTATGAAGGCATTCGACCACCAATTTTGATACAACAACTTTATCATTTGCAAGTCTTATTAAATGGTGCATAATCATGGCTGTTGGCTATTCATGTTACTATTAAAGTCCTGCACAAGACCATTTATAAGACATTTCAAGACATGAGAGATATTTGAAATGCTTTAGTACAGCGAAATATTATAAAACAAACACTAAACAACACTGTTCGTGAGAAAAACAACTGAAACAAATGTCTTGCCAACAGAGTCTTGCCAAAAGTTCAGCATTTGTCTTAGAATATTTTGCTTTAGTAAAGCATTTGAAAAATCTCTCATGTCTTGAAAGGTCTTATAAGTGGTCTTGTGTAGGATACTAGTTACTATAGATGTTACTTTAAGAAAATGGCAGCTATAAATTGTTAACTTTCGGAAATCTCTATTAGAATAATCAAACATAACGAAACTTTGGTCTACAGGCACAATTTTCTATACACACTGAGGTAAATTTTTCTTGATCTTTTGTTCTTTTGCTCTTTGCTCCTTTGTAACAAATTATTTTTATTGGCAATCATTTTATAAGGACACAACTTTGAGAAGTCGAAGTTTTGCGACCGTATAAAAATTTCGATATATTAATGCTTATACTTTTGCTGAAAACTAAATTTCATAAAAATACAAGCAATAATGTAAATTTTCCCATATTGGCAGGGTATTAATTCTCTTACAAAGAATTTCTTTTATCATCAGCTTTCTTTTTAAGTTACGCAGTGCAATAACCTAAATTTTCTTCGCTCAAGTTTTTATCGAACATACCTTCACCACAATGAAGCAAATGATGTCAGTTATTCAGGAAACTGAAAAAATAAAAATAAACAAACTGAACAAAAAAAAAAATTGAAATCACAGAATCATATTGTGACAAGATGAAGTGAATTTTAAGTAAACTTGTTCTACTACGGAAGAAATGAAAGAAAAATGTTTTTTTCTTTTTATTTTTCAGCAAGCGGAAACTGTTTGCTGTTGCGTTATAACAATAACTAACTCAATGATATTTTTCTGTGGAAAAAGTATAAATAAAAAGAAATACCGACGACAAAAAAATAGCAAACTATATTACTGAAAAGGAAATACCACAAAGGAAAAAATATAAAGTAAACAAAAAAAAATTAAATAAATGTTAGGGGAATTGTATGAAAGAAATTCTTTAGATCTTTTCTCGCTTTTATTAGTTTGTATACAGCACTTGCACAGTTTTATCTTTGCTAAAAAATTTTTAAATGCGAAAGCATAAGTAACATCCGTTTACGTTGTCCTTTTTCATATAAATTCCACAGTTACTGAAGTACTTACTCTATCCCGCTTTGTTTGCTTTTGCTTTTAAATATGTTAACACTTTCTTGTTTTCAATTTATAACATCAAATTCTAACAGAACTGCACTAGACAACATTTTGCTGTGTAAACTGCTTTTGTACATTTTTCCACTTTTTAATTTAACTCATTTCTTATGTTCACTGGATTCGATTAAGTATTGAGAGAATAGCAAAAAAATAAAAGATAAAAAAATAAAAGCCGTTTGTACTTGTTATAAAATGTTTTCTAGTTAATTTTTATTTTAATTCTCTAAAAAAAAATTTTACAATGTTTTTACAAGCTGAATAAAAGCTTTACAACTATTTCAATAGCAAAGGCATTAGAGACTGTAAGTATATTGAGCTCATTCGCTTGTATAGTTGACTCAACTGCACAAATAAAATAGTTTTGTTAAAGATAAATTGAATACAAGCGTTCTGGGATGCAGGGACTCTTTATTACATTTTTCAATTGCAATACAGTTTGTGGGCTTTTGGTATTGCATGGTATTTTTTAGGAAACAAAATTAAAAAAAATAAAAAAATTTAATAAATTTTGGCAGCACTTGGCTGATTATATTATATATATTATATTTTTTAAGAATTGCTGATTTATTTCTCAATTGATTGTACAAAAATCTTCGATTTGCAGGAAAGTGTCCTGCAAAAAATATAATGTAGGGGGAGGGGGCAATAAGTCCGTCATTTGTTTTAATTTACTATTTCTGAACTGGAAGGAAAATACTGCTCCACCTAATATAATAATAATTTTTGTCAAGATTTGAGCCTACAGTGCTTTTTAACGGGTACAAAGCTAAAAAACAGTAGAAGTCAGGAACAGTAGTGACAAGTTCAAAATTTATTGTTTCTTAACTATTTAGAATTAACTAGTCTTTCATAATGTAACATTTGTTTTATAATTTTTTTTTAAATTTTAAAAGTCAAAAATCGTTATTTACAAAATTTATGAAAAAATTACAAAAAATTGTTATAAAATAAATAACTTTTAGTTTTCGCACACAAAAATAAATCTAGGATATTTATCTTTAAAATTGTTCACTCAGATATGAAAAAATCGAGGTTTTCGACACGGTTATGAAGAACCACAAAAAACCGGCCTGCAAGCTCGATTTTTGGCAAAAATTCAACTTGTGCGACCTTAAAACTTTTTTCGAAAAATTTGGAAAAAACTGAACAATAATTGACCCTATACGTTTTTAAAATTATGCTTGAGCACCATAAAAATAAAAAAATAATAATTTTGGTACCCCCTAATACCAAACGTTATTGGCATCTATTCTACAGCACAAGCTTTTGAAAATATTAATTATTTAGTGTTGTTCGATCGGATATTGAAAGTGTGGGAGATTATGGAAGGCATAGGCTTCTTCCATGGCTCAATGGTTTAAATTTTTAATGATCCATTTACTTCTTTAAAAAAGGATTGGGTGATAACTTTGCAAGATTGTACGGCATTGTAGAAATGCAAAATGGGCAAGTTGTGTGCCGTTAGTAAACTTGGAGGAAATTTAGAACATTTATATACAAGACAACACAAACCAAAAATAAATAAAAACACTATAAATACAGTGTTTTTATGAATGAATCGCCATTCAACAAGGCAAAGCTGGGTTTCTCAGCAAAAAAAAAGCCCTGGTGGAGTTTTATGGGTCAAAAAATCGCCAAAAATTTAAAAAAAATCGCCAAATCGAAAAAAGCGCCAAACTAAAAAAAATATAAAAGTAAAAAACATCGTCAAAAGCCGGAAAAATCACAAAAATTTTAAAAATCGCCAAAATGAAAAAAAATCGCCAGAACGAGAATAAAAGCACAAAAAATAATTCCAAAAACGAAAAAAATGGCAAAACTGTATATGTGCATAGGCCAAAGTTCGAATAGTATTACATATCTATTGTCGGTACGGAATCCTTCGTACGCGAGTCAAATTCGCACTTTACTGAATTTTTTTAATTTCATATAATGTGATTAGCAGGGTAACCGCAAATATGCAATTGCATGTTTTTTCTTGTGTGACGTTTAAATGTGTGGGCAAGATATTTATCCGTTTCAAAACTTTTTATGAATTTTGGCATTAATTTGTTAGTGCATATTTTTGCATATCTTACCTTTTAAAGCATGTTTTTTGTATATATCAGTCATAAAAGCGTGTTTTTAGTATGTTTTCTAGTTTTTAGAGTATCATTTACGGTTTAAGGGCATATTTTGATACTTTATAGACTTTTTTATATTTCAATAATTATTATAACTAATAATTTATTTATTTTCTGAAAAGTAGGCCATTATATGACAAGTAGTATTGATGGAAATATATTATTTTTTTTAAGACTATTCGTTCTTTACGTTCTTATCTCAGTACTACTTCTTCACTCGATAGATTTCCAGTTGAGTTACAAAGACTTAAGTGGTGAAGAACCTGTGGCAGTCACCAATGCCGACCATAATCCCTCGGTGTTTTTTATATGACACACTAAACCTTTTTCGGTATCAACTGTAAAAGGCCTCTTTGAAAACTGGTTATCCTTAAAAGTAACATGAAATTCTATGATAAATGATTATGCCTTCAACAAAGACCGCGATGAGTTTCTTCAACTTAACCATGCTTCTCTTTAAGAATTTGTGTGATTTACTAATGCACCTCTGCTGATAATAAACAAAATGTGTCAGAAATACCCAGCAGTTATACCAGCTTAATATTCCCTAAATAAAAAACTTTATGGGGAATATGTGGTACACCTGATGTTTGTTGAAAAGAAGCTCGTAATAAAATGTAATATGTTAAATTTAAATAATTCACGTTTTATATTTCAATTGGAAAACTAATATATAATGATACCGGAATGTTGATAATGAAGGTCTTCAAAAATTGCATTTTGATCAATATGACTAGCGCTTGTCGGAATAATAGCAATATTTTTCATGGTATAATTAGTTTTAGAGATGTTATCACTTGCCAATTGCATTTCTTAACGATATAAATATAAACCTTATTTAAAGTTTAATTAACATATGTACACACATATACGGTCTAATTCATAAAAAATATTTTAGGTTTATTACAGGTTTATTTGACAAATTTCCCATAAAAATATGTCGAATAAGCGCTTAATAAACCTGAAATATTTTTTATGAATAAGGCAGATAGAATATAGTTTTTTCATTGGAATAATTTTTTTTGTTTGTTTTAGCGACTGAATTTACACTATATAAGTTTGCGTTAGATTAGTTGCATTAATTTTTTATGTGAAATTAGAAGATGTGAAGAAGAACCTTAGATGAAACAAATGACCCAAAATGCTTCGAAAATCTTTTCTTCGCCTCTTTTTCTCCTTAAAAATTTATAATTACATTATATTGTTTTATTTTATTTAAAATTTTTGTCTTACAGAAAAAATAACGTCAATTTTTTGCTAATAGTGTATGATAACCTTGTTCTATTATTACTCATCGCTTGTTATCGAAATAGCAATAAATAAGATAATATCTTGCACAATATGCTACTCGTAAATACTTTAAGCCGCAGTATTGAGCTCCTTACATTTACCAACACGAGCAGGTAAATATGTTACAAATATTATAAAGAAAAGTACACATAACACATATTGTAACTACATTTTTATTTGGCAGTATTCCTCCTTGTAAAGTCTTTGTATGTCTTACACATATTAAATTGCAAAAACGAATGGAGCAATAACATTTAGCTTAAGACAATTGTGTACAATTGTGGTACACATCTGAAATTGTTGGAGAGCATATGGCTTAATCTTTTGTGTCTTTCTGTATAGAGCTTTCTGTTCTTTGGTTCCATTTAAGTAAATTTTTATTGTGAAATTTATTGCTAAATAAATGCAATGCACACAATGGAATTCTGTTTATTAAAAATAATTTTTTTGAGCTCAAAGTTTATGTATGCTTCTGCATGAGAATGATATAGATACAACAAATAGAATAGGATATATAGTACATAAGGAACGTAAATACTGGCATACTTACACATACACCCTTACATTTATAAAATAGCATATAAAGAACATCAGCATTCATAAATACATATCACGACCCCAACGGATAAATATAAAAAAATATCGAAATCTCCACGGTTTAACAGTGGAAGTAGAAAGTTAATGCAAACTTTTGTTGAAATAAAAATTATAAAAAATTTTTTCTAATAAATAAGAGCAATCTTCAAGTCTGGCCAACTTATTCTTTTTCGAAAATTTTTTTCTTTTGTTAATTGTTTTGTTTTAAGCTTTAAAACTTATGTCGTTTGTATATTGTGATTCTCAATAATATATTACGAGTATTACTATAAACAGTGTGACCAGATTTTAAAATAACGGTAAGCTAAGAAACGTTTGAAAAAAGACTAAAAACCCATATTTTAAGCCAGAAAATAAAGCTGAATTAAATACATACTCAGTCAGCATGTGGACAATGGTTTCAGTATGTGGACAGTTAAGTCCTTTTTGACTAGCTTAGATGATCAAAAACGGATTTATCTGTAGTTCTGCGCTTAAAATAAGACTCAAAAATGATTCCCAAAAATGTTAGAAAGTAATTTGTTTAATATTAATATTAAATAGGAATCAAAATGAGAATAAGCGCAATCATAAATTCATCACACAAATGCCCTAAATGTGGCTGTTTTAAGCCATTGTTGCTTTTGCGGTTGCTAATGCTTCTAACGACACAAAGTTTTGTAAATTTGTACTTATTTATCTCAGGAAGCTACTGCAGTTAAGTAAAAAAATATATAATGTGCCTGAATTTATATAAACATTTAAAACAAAAAGGTAATACCAGGCATGAGTGGCAAAAAAAATTAAATAATTAAGTGAGACATTTTTTCTTAGATTCTTTAAATGAGCTGTAGTGAATTTTAATCAGAATAAATTCTTAGTCAGGCTTAAGTTTAGTAATTTCAATTCTTATTGAATGAAATATTTTTATTAATTAATGTAAGTTTCTAAAGAAGAGAAAAAAATTAAACTTAGACTTTAAGCTCTCAGCACCCTAGTCTATCTACTTGGGTAGAGATTATTATTAACATCAGCTATTTAACTTAAATTTTCAGACTAGCCAAGTCTTATTGCTAAGCTTATCACTTTTTATTCTTTGAACTTTCATCGGCATTCTCACAATGTAAGTCTTATTTTTCCGCTCATATTTTTATACCCTTTACCAAAAAATGGTAAAAGGGTATATATAGGTTTGTCCTTCCGTTTGTAATTTCTACAATATCAATAAGCGACACATAAAGTATATATATTCTGGATCCTTATGCATAGGGAAGACGAACAAGCGATGTCCGTCTGTCCATCTGTCCGTCTGTCTGTGCGTGAAATCGGTTTTCCCAAGGTCCCAGAAGAGCTAGAGACTTCGTTCTTGGACTGGTGTGTCAGAAATTTTCCGAAAAATTTTGCTATTGAAAATCAGCAAAATCGAGTAGACGGTTTCAGAGCTGGAAAACTCAAACTCAATATTCCCATAGAAAATAACTACCGAAAAAATTAACTTATTTTATACTTCGGTATGAATAAAATTGGTATTTATAATTAAAAAAAAAATTAAATATTTAACAAAAAAAAACGTTTCCAGGGTTGGAAAACTTTAACTTTTTTCCTAATAATTAAACATATTTCATGTTTTAGGAAGAAAGCTATTTTCTCAGGAACGGTAAAAGCTACGGGTCTGAAATTTGGACAGTGTATGTAGAACCTTAGTCGCTACAACAACAAATATATAAAAGCTAAAAATTAACGGGTGTTCCAAAAAGAGTGACGAAAATTTTAAAATCCAATGTAATATACATACAATTGTATTTACATATATATATTTACACTTGAAATTTGTAAAATTAATGTATTTTTATATAGGCTACAACAATTAACACTAAAATTAAAAAATTTAAATTAAAGGGTGGTCCATCAGTAAATGAAATTTTGACTATGTAATTTTGACAAATTGCTATATCTTGGAAACTGTAAGAGTTAAACGCTTGAAATTTTCAAAAACGGCCAAACTAAAAAATCCGAAAATTATAAAATCGCCAAAAATTTAAAAAAAATCGCCAAAACGAAAAAAATCGCCAAACTGAAAAAAACGCTATAATTAAAAAAAAGCCAAAAACCGAAAAAAATCGCCAAAAATTAAAAAAAATCGCCTAAATGAAAAAAAACGGCAAAATCAAAAAAATCGCTAAACGAAAATAAATCGCCATAATTAAAAAAACGCCAAAAAACCGAAAAAAATCACCAAAACAAAAAAAATTGCCTAAATGAAAAAAATCGCCAAAACGAAAAAATAGCCAAAATTAAACAAGCACCAAAAACCGAAAAAAAAAATCGCCAAAACGAGAAAAAAGTGTCAAAACAAAAAAATTCCCACAATGACAAAAATCCGCAAAAAATGCCAAACAAAAAAAAAATGCTTATATCAACAAAAATCTCCTAGATGAAAAAAAAATCGCCAAAATCAACAAAATCGCCGGAACGAAAATAAATCGCCAAAATTAAAAAAAAGCAAAAAAATCGCCAAAAAAAAATTGCCTATATGAAAAAAATCGCCAAAAATTAAAAAAATCGCTTAAATGAAAAAAAAAATCGTCAAAATCAAAAAAAGAAATAAAAACGCCAAAAACCGCAAAAAGTCCCAAAAAATTGCCTATATGAAAAAAATCGCATAAATGAAATTGTCAAAATCAAAAAAATTGCCAGAAGGAAAAAAGTCGCCAAAATTAAAATAAGCGCCAAAACCCGAAAAAAAGTGCCAAAACGAGAAAAAAAGTGTCGAAACTAAAAAAATTACCACAAAAAATAAAAAAAATATATAAAAATAAAAAAATCGCCTAAATGAAAAAAAGTCGTCAAAATCAAAAAAATCGCCAGACGAAAAAATCGCCAAAATTAAAAAAACGCCAAAAACCGAAAAAAGTCGCCAAAACCAAAAAAAAAAATTGCCTATATAAAAAAATCGCCAAACTTTAAAAAGCACCAAATTAAACATAATGCCAAAAACCTAAAAATTGCACTAGAGAAAAAAGTATGAATTTTTTCACAAAATTAATATCTATGTAACTACATATCTCTGTGCTACTACATAAACGCACTTTGGTAAAGGGTATATAAGATTCGGCACAGCCGAATATAGCTTTCTTACTTGTTTAGACATAGTTTTGTATATGCATGTGTGATTTTTAACAATACAAATTAGAAAGCAAAACGCATTGACAGTATTATATAGTACATAAAGCTAAGTACTGGTTTATTTTGCCCTCGTCTCTCCTTCCGACAAACTAATGAGCTTAGTAATAAGACTTGCATAATGTAAATTAAGAGTAAACAAATAAGATAAATTTAGTTCAAAGTAAGCTAATATGGTCACACTCACTATTAAAACATAAAGATTTTCTTTTTATTTCAAAAACTTTTGGGCTGAAGTCCACTAATGAGTTTCATAAGCAGAAAAAAATTCATATAAAACATTATATTTTTTTATTAAAAAGTTTTATAACTTATAACTTATATGCTGTTCACAATTATATTAATTACTTTCGATTTTTCTTCTTCTTACCATCACGCTTATCCTTAGCATTTATGGCTATTCCATTAATTTCGTGCATGTACGAGTATTTATTTTATTTCTGTTTCTTTATAGGATTAAAGAAAAATATATGATTTCATTAAATTTTCTCTTTCTCTTGGCTGTTATTTCCTGAAATCTTGCCAAGTATTCGAGAAGCTATTAAGGTGTACACATGTATACGATTTATAGCAAATTATGTTTACTTGGCATTTATATTAAGGCTCTGGCGACAAAATTCCATTAAGTTGTCTACTGCCGCAGGTACGATAGAGTAATTAAGTGTTTTAATATTTACTTATATATCATAATAAATCTCATGATTATAAAACTTGTATACATTATTTCTTTTAGTGGCCATCAAAAGATAAACTGCCAGATTTTTGTATATAAAACAAAAATTTTCTTTAGTAAATCTTGTATATTGAAAAGAAAACCATTTTTGAGTTTTCTTTTTATAGCTGTTCAATATAATCTTAAAATATATTACAAAAACCAGCTGTAATGAGAAAATTATACTACCTTCCAATTTATCGAAGACAAAGCAACATTTTTGCCAAATTTCGTTTCAAAATTGTTTTTGTTTTCAAGATAAATAGACAGAAGAGAATATTCGCTTGTCTTCGATAAAGTGGAAGTAAGTTTTTTTATTTAATCAAATAAATTTATGTTAAAGCTCCCCTAATAAACGAGGCTTCAAGTGTTTCTTTTAGGGAAATATATCTCTGTTAAAAGTTTAAAATAATTAAACTTTGGAGCTTATATGACTTTTTCACAGTAGTGAATAGGTCAATAATTTATAACAAAGTTTTTTTTCAATTCTTTATCTTCGCTATAGAAATTATTATTCTCTTTTCACAGCACTACACTCAGTGACACAGTGATTTTTCAGATGGTTAAATAGTTTTTATTTAACTGCCTAAAGATAAAAAATTTTGTCTTATGCATTAAACACATTCACCACAGCAGACTACCAACTACAAAATTACAGGAACATAATGCACATGTTTATATGAAAATTATTCTTTTAAAGACAGCAAGGCAACAGGGCGGCAGGTTGTAGTCTATGCTGATTTTGTCGTTGTAGTCCAATTAAACTAATTTTTATTTCTTTGGCTTTAAGGAGAAAATTCAGTATTGCCAGTATAATACAAAATGTTGAATGAATGATATCGTACAATTATTTCATATTATTTGACAGAAATAATATCCAAAAATTGATGTAAAGCATAAATTGATTAATTTTTATACTTTTACGTCATATAATTACATTTCGAAAGAGTGATTTAATTTTTATAAATGCGAAAGATTTGAAGGCGGCAATACTGAACTGTGTATTTATACTTAAATATGAGGTGAAAATGGTGCTGCTGACGTCTCTGAAATAATTAAGTAGCTGGCTACGAGGCGACAAATGCTGCTAGCGGTATTTAAGGTTGTGTATTCGTGTCGCCTGCTGTGTGTGGTGAATGTGTTTAATGCATTACAGTTTTAAAAGCTTCAAATTCATTCTAAAGTATATAAATACTTTTGTATTCACATTAGGGTTATCCCTTTAGTTGTTTCGAAAACTCTGGTCTGACAAGGCTGTCATTTGTTAAATATCTGTCAACTGAAGTGTCATTTATTTAGTGAAAAATTTGCCATTTACGAATATGGATCGTTTAATAACCGAATAAGTCGCAAGAAGATAGTCGCAAGATAGATAGTGCAAAAGTAGTGGCCAATTTTTGGAGTACTGCGGGGAGTTGTGATTGTCATAATTGAGCTAGTGTGCAAGATTATAAAGACATTTGAAAAGACTGACAGTGCCACAGATGTGGCCAGACCTGTGCATCGTGGCAATGTGTCGACTGCCGAACATATCGCTTCTCTTAGTGAAAGTGTGGAGAATAATTCGTGATCAGTTATCGTCCATTCAAAGCACTATGGTCGTATGATAACAGATTTTTTTTGGCCTATAATTGAAGATGATGAGTTGAAAAATATGTGGTTTTAAAAAGACGGTGCCATGAGCCACATAACACGAGAGATTTTGACTTTATTGTATGGTAAGTTTCTAGAACGTGTAACTTCAGGTTTAAGGATATGAATTGAACACCGAGATTATGCAATTTTACACGTTAGAATTGTTTATAGGGCTACGTCAAGTTATAGACATTCATCAAGTTAACGCAGAAAAGGCACCTGAAATGTGCGAAAAATTTATCGGAACTAGCTCAAATAGATCTTCAGCTGCAATGAATTTGAAAGCAGGCATTTATATGACATTGGACCTGTTCGGAAATGAATCACTGCTCTATATTATACGAGGAAGCAATACAACTAAACCGATAATCTTTTTTAGCAGCGTCACCTTTAACATTTAGTTGTAAGTTATCTACTTCCTCAAAGTACCTTACGACATTTAAATTTCTATTTACACTGCAGTGATTCATTTACGAACAGGCCCATTGTATTTCATACGTAATTGTGAACTCCAAACATTATAATGAAAAGTAAATCACATCCACACAGAATAAACCCAATCTCAATTTTAGTAACCAAATTCATTGAATCAGTTAATATTTTGTATGAACTAGACTTGGGTCGAACTCATTCAGTCTAGACTTGGGTCAAATTCATTTAGCCGGTCATTTTTGACACAAACCAATGATCAAACCCATGCATGTTAAATGGGTTTGATCGGTGGTTTTTGACACAAACCAAAACGACCGACTGAATAAGTTTGACCCAAGTCTAATTCAGTCGATCATTATTTTACAAAAACCAATGATCAAACCCATGTAAATTGCATGAGTTTGATCATTGGTTTGAATCAAAAACGGTCGACTGAATGAGTTCGATCACAGCCTAGTATGGGTTCGGTCCTACAAATAATTTTGTAAATTTTTATAACACTTCGACTGAGAAAATTTGTCATTTAAGTGTGTTGATGCTTATTTTGCTTGTAGATAGGTACAAAGTGCGGTTGTTCTCTTGTTGTTGTTTATCTAGATTGATCGTGTTATAAACATGCAAATGCCGGCAATTAGCTGACAAACGTCGTAGTTTGTTCCTGTTCTACGCAGCTTTTTTTTTTTGAGAAAAAGCGGTTTATTAGAAGAAAAAATATTTTCTGAAACAAACTTTTATTTCAAACAAACATTTGTTTAAAAATTTTTTGGTATTAATTTTTTCTGTGCAAATCAGTAATGTTTTTTTTAACCACCTTTACTTTTGAAAAATGTTCGTGTAAAAAATATTACTAAACTAAATAACTCTAAATAAAATCAAAACTTTTGTTGTATGTTAATTAAAGCAAATGCTTTGACTTTTGGAATGTTACTCGTAGTTTCAAACTTTCGAAATTCATTAAGTAACTGAAAGTCTTTTAATTAACAACATTTATATTTATTAAGTTAATTTTCTCAAAAAAAAAGTTATAAGTTTTATTAAATATAAAGCAAGCAACAAAGTATGTAAACTAAGCAAACATTTTTGCTCAAAAGTTTTAAAGCCGCAAACTAGACTAATAAAAAGTTTTTTTATCTAATTGTTGTTTCTTGCAAAAGGAAACAAAATTTATAGGGTTTATTTTATCAGCCATATATCTTTTCTGCTTTTTGTTTGCAAATTCCTTATGTGTGTATGTGTGTGCTTATTTTTTATTCCAACACTTTGGAGAGACATTTATAAATTGCGTTGTATGGATTTACTGATGTCTTTTACTAATATTTACACACTCTCAAACAAAATGTTAAACAAGGAAGCTAAAAATCAATGCAACATGTGTGAACATTAAGATTATGTGCTTGAGTATGTACAGTGTGAAATGAAATGATTCCAACTAATATTTATATAGTTTATTTTTTTATAACTTGCATACAAGCCATAATTTAAGAATTAAGTAATTCTTTTTGAAATCTTTTGAGATACTCTAGATTACCTACAATAATATATTATATATTTTTAACTGGGCTAATTATAAAGCTTAGATCTCACTATCGATACGAGTAGTAATAACACAGTGTATCATGATCTGCGAACTTTTAAAAATATTAAAGGATTTATTTCTGATCGTTCCATTATTGTCGCAAATTATGGCAATATTTCTGTGGAAATAACGAAAAAGTGCTTAAATCATATTTTACAGCTTTATAGGAGAGGCTTTCTAAAATTTTAAGTTAATTTTCAGATATATGTTTATTTTACAACTAAATTGGGAAATTCAGTGTTCACTTTTATTCAATTTAGAAAACTATTATTTTCAACACTATAACTAAATTTTTTGGTAATCGATGGCCACGCGATCATCCCTTTGTTGGCAATTAAATTGTCATCACTCTTGTTTCAGCTCCAAAACAACATGAGCAGTACTTTTTTCGCTTAGAATTTGAAACATACTTTTAAGCAATAAAAGTAAAATCCCAGGCTAATTCACATCAGTTGATCTGAACTCTCCAACTGACGTTCAGCTGACAATTTTTCTGCTGTCAAATCAAAGCAAACCCTTTGAATAAATTTTGGCAGCAGGAAATTTTTCACTAACAAATATGTAGAGTTGCAAATCGGGGCCACTGGGTAACAATTTGCATTGGAAAAATCAATCTTGTTCACAAGTTTCCACACATTCGAACAGAGTATCAGCCCTTAAGATGTGTGGCTTTATTTAACATCTCAGGTTATACAGGTTATATTTCCGATAATATAGATAAGATAAGATATCAAACCTGAGTCCAAAAAAGGATTTTTTTTAAATTCAATTAATTTTAGTGTGTAAAAACAAATATTCTACTTGCTTTCACGCTGCTTCATGCAGCCAGGAGCCGAAACGAAAACAAATATTCGGAATTGAATGACACGTTACCAAAATATGCAGGAAAGATTCACTTTGACACGAATGTTAAACTCATGACAGACACGATTAGCTTAAAATTTAATTGATGTTTTTTAAAATTCAATTAAAAAATTTAATTCAAGTGTGTTAAAAGATTCGATAAAGAAAAAAAAATATTCGTAAAAATTCGATTAAAAGGTTCATTAAAAATTTTAAAAAATTCAATTAAAATATTAATTGAAATATTACAAAAAATTCAATAAAATAAAAATGTGTTAAAATTTTCTAAAAATGGATAAATTTGCCATAATTTTGTAATAAATTAATATTTGATGCATTGTATTAACTTTCAACTTTGAATGACACATAAACGTACAATAGCGGTATTCGTTTTTCGATGCAAATGGTCTTTTGCAATTGTAAATACAAAACATCGGATTTTTTTGGATTGTGTATGTATTTTATGGTTGGTTCGGCTACGATAATTTGGATTTATACATGAGCAAAATAATCTGCATCAAACACCAAATACCGCTATTGTAGTAGCTTTTAAATCCATGATTGATCTATAAGTTTTTGCTTGTTGAGAAGCGTGAGACTAAAATATATTTCTGTTCTTTTTATTTAAATATTTTATTTTTATTCAACGAGTTTCAAAATTTATTTGAATTAAAATTTTTTTTTTAATGTTATTTAAATTATCAAAACCAATTAAAAAATTAGTTTAGTATTTTAATTGAAAATAATTTTTCAAAACCAACAAACATAATCCAGAAAGCTACCCAATTTCTACAAATTAAAGCAAAAATTTTATTATTTACATGCAAATAAAATGTAGTAAGCCTTTATCATTTCAAATGGTATAAGCAGCAGTAAATACAATTAAAATAAACATCGGTTTAAGTAAAATTTTAATCAAATATATAATTTTTTTCTAAGCATTCATTTAATTGAAAAAAAATCAGCAATAATTTATTCTGTATACATAGTTTTTTGTAGCACAATAAATGCAGTTAATTAAACACATAAATTCACTAATAAAAACTTAAAACTTACTATTAATTGGCAATACAAGTTGCACTCCTTGCTCTATTGCTCTTTAAAACTACATAAAGAAACATACGATTATATATGAATGTTTTCGTAAAACACAAGTAATAATTTCGAAATATGACGACTTGGTATTACAGGAGGGTCAACTACAGTAGGTGCTGTTAGTTTATAGTTTTCTTTTTACCTGAGGTACGGTCACACTTGTCAAAAGTTTGCCCAAACAATCGTTACCACCAAACACTGATGAAAAAAGTTTTGATCCATACACTTGTTTCTCAAATTAAACAGTTTTGAACACAACTAATAGACAATATTATGGGCTACTCTTTAATTTGACAAACTTTTGTCTAAATCGAAAGGATTTCATTAGATTTAGTGGTCACGAATTTTTAGGCAAATATTTGACAAGTGTGAACGTACCTTAACAAGCACTTTAAGCATTTTACAATTCTAGCTATTGCATTCTATGTTGAATTTATTACTATGCGTTTTACCCATTGGACAATGCTGCAGATGCTTGCAAAGTACGGAATAGAAAATAAAAATAACGATAGAAAACAAGCTCTTCTAAAATAGTCTTAAATGCTACGTGTAAAAAAATTAAGAAAAAAATCACAAACCTTTCCCGTACCATATAACTCTTGACAATTTAAGCTTTCAATTTTCATATTTTTCTTAATTTGTGTGCGTGTGTGTGTATGTGTGTGTTTGTGTGTGTGTGTTTTTGACGTATATTATTTTGCATAGTTTTATGAAGCAAGTCTGAAACATTATCAAATCTAAGCAAGCAGATGTGTCGTCTTAGCGACATGACTTGTATTAATAACTGAGATTCCATATCAAGTGATTAAAATCGCTTTGGAAACATGTCATTGATAATGTCATACAAAATATGATTATCGAAAAGGACACATCTTATAAAACTTTGCAAGTGGCACATCTGCAAGGAAATAAATTTGCTGCGTCTTAAAAATTTCTTTATACAAATTTCTGTTACTTTTTAGCTGCGATATTTTCTTAGTTTTTTATGCTTATCAGTCAAATTCTATATTTTCACATCTTTTTTCTCCGTTTTTTTGTCAAAAATATTTTTTGTTTTTTTTTTTAAATTTTTACAACATATTTTCACTTCTAAGTGCATGTGTTAAGAATATCGAGATGTGACTTTGAAATGTTAAACGTGGTGTGAATTTCATGTTTGATTTAAAAGGAAATGCAAACGAAAAAAAGAAATATTTATCCTAAATAGGTTAAAAAGCATATCGACTACGGAATGACATGAGAGTTTGCAATCAACAGTATCTGTGTGTGCAAGAAGAAAAAGTTTTAAAAGAAAGTAATATTTTAAAATGTGTGTATGTGACTTGCTTGTTTAAATATATTTTAAAAAAAGAAACACTAAACATGTTTTAAGAACTTTTATTTTGTGTACTCATAACTAATATTATAAATTTTTTTACACTTTTAAAGAAATTTAAGAGAACAGTTTTTAAACAGTATCAAGGTAAATAAGGTGGAAATAATTCTACAAAAGTATATATTCGTTGGCAGATTGCGAATTTGTACAAAAAACATGGTAAATGGTCAAACTTGTAGGCCATCCTTGCAACTTCTCGCTAAGCCACAAATTTTTATCAAAATAAAATCCATATTTCGAATAAAATTTCAAAATATTTTAATATAATGTATATAAAAATATTTTAGAATTTTTAACAATATCAAATGCCTTAATATAACATCGGATTATATTAAAAAAATAAAAAATATAGTTTTGCGAAAATTTATTTTCAAGAGTTTTCGAAATTTACCGCACCGAATCGACTCACTATCTTACGACATCTGGGTAAGCTCAACATCTTTCTTATGCGGAAAAGTTGCTTTCATTGACCCTTTCCTAATTCATGAGATCTTTATATACCCTTTAGTCAGCCTAGAACCATATGTCTCTATGTCAACACTTTTTTCTACCGACAATTGCACTAGTTGAAATGTCGAGAACATTCCTTAGAGAACATTCGTTAGAGACAAAAGTTCTAGTGTATTTGTGGGGACATTTTCAACATACGCGTCAATAAACTGTTTTTCTTTTTTATTATGCTGGGAAGTAAAGGTAAAAATACATATGTATGTACATATGTATGTGTTTAAGTTTGTTGCTCCAACCGTTATAAAATTGTAGACGATGGTCACTAAAATGTATTAATGATGTTCAAATTTATTAGTATTGTTCAAATGTCTCCATATGGTCGTAAAAGAATAGTGTTAACGTCTACTGGTAGATTTTCAATGACAACCCTATGTTATATGTCAATACGCTATTAAATTGGCTGAGTACACCTAGTAAGAAGTACTACTGACCCTGTCACTAGTTGTTGACATCGAGAGGTAATATTGATATTGTAGACTAGAGCCCCTAAAATTTACTAGTTAATCTTTGGTGCCAATGTCTTCATGTAGTGCCAAAAAAACTACTTATTCAGCAGTTCTATAGTCTAGTGGTAGATTTTCAATGAAAAGCTAATATTAAATGTCAATAGATGATTCCATTGGCTGGGGTACACCTGGTCAGTAGTACTACTGACAACGTCACTACTAAATCACTACAATTTCACTACTCAGATTTTCTGCCGGGTAAATATACCCACATGCATTCTCACACATATACACACATACATTCATGTGACCATTACCACCGCTAAAGAAGCCAAAATAGAAACGTCGAGATTTGATAAAAATTGTTTTTCCAAAAGGGGAAAGAAAGAACAAGACTTTAAATAAACAGTATAATGTAAGAGGTTTAAAATGACATTTAACGCTATACACTATTTCACAACCTGCTGAAGTGCATATAAATTGCTCATTTACTAAAATAACGTCATAACTACAAAAATTTGGTTAATTCCACGTTAATGAGGCAGAAGTAACCCTCTTTTTTAATATTGTGTAAAAATTTCATACAAATATTTTGTAAGCGTCTATAAATCTAAAGAGAAAAACAAAAATTTTTTTTTCATTAAGCTGACTAGAGGCACCTTAATTTTTTCCCCAGTATGCTATATTTTTTCGTGAATATATTTTTGTTAGCCAAGATTTGGGAAGACTATTTCTTGCATAAATATTTAAAAATTCCTCTAAAGTTATTAATGATTTCTAAACTAATTTACGACTATATTGTGCAGTAGTTTCATCAAATAAAAAATCTATTAGGTCGTGAGCTGACGTTAGTGGTGCATCCGTTCTTACAACAAGCACATTTTGTAAGGCCTCAAGCAAAAAAAAAAAAAATCTGACAGGAACACATTACACAAAGTAGATGGAGATAGCTCCAACTGTGGATCATTATGCTGGATGGATTGCTTTGTATCTTTTGCACTACAGCAACAAATAGATCGATTATGGAGAGCAACCAAACTGTAGTTGCGTTGCTAGTTGCCGAAATGGTATAACGGACGGCAACTGGCAACTAACAGCTGGTAATTTCAGTTGCCATATTGACAACCACAAATTTGTAGTTGCTGCATAGTAAAAAGTGAAAAAATTAAAAATTAAGTGCTATATTATTTTTATTTTTTAGTTTCTTCTTTGCACATTTAAAGAAAATATGATTTAAAGTTAAGAAAGAGATTGTTAAAACCTATTTTAGGCAGTGTAATAAATTTAACATTTTACATTTCCTTCTCTTCATCAGCAATTAATTCCACTTAATTAATAAATTTTAAGATAAGTATTGTTTTAAACACTTTTAATTGATCATTTTGTCTAAAACACTTGTATTTCTTGTATATTGCGGTTTTGTTCACATTATTTTCAGTTGTCAATCTGTCATAATTCTTATTTTTGATAACTTTGTGGCAACTGTAGGAAGTTGCCATACATAATACCAATTTTAGTTTCAGTTGCATTGCTAGTTAACTCGGCAACTGATGTTCGATTGCCATCCATAATCGAGCCAAAATGCTTCATGAATACGCAATGTTGTACGTATCTATGAATGCTTGCTGCTGTGCGAAACCAAATACTTATTGCTGGAATAACTGCCTTATTGAACATACAGCTCAATGAGCTTCTTGAACACAAAACAATTAAGACTTTGCAAAGTAGTTAGCATAAGAAGCAAAGTTGAAGATCGTCCTAAGTAATTTATCTCTACAATTTCACATTCAAAATCACGCTAGAATTTAAAAGCGGATTAAAATTTTATCCTGCGCATATTTCTAATGCCAAATTGTATGAAACAATTCACTAAGATCTAGATCAATTTCAACACTTATGCTAATTCATTGTTAGTTTTTTTTTGTTATGCTTAAAAATATTATATTAAATTTGGGTAACTTTCCAATTTAAATAAATATTTCTTTTAACTATTTCTGAAATATTGTGTTAACCCAAATTATGTAAATAATGATAACATTTAAATGGAATATGCTACATTGAAAAATCTAAACTATTTTAGCATTATACATATACATACATATTTAGCATCTCTTTAAGTATACAAATAAAAAGCAAGTGTTAATGTTGCTTTTGGCAAGAAGCCACAACACTGAAACAAAAAATTGCAGCGTCTTTGTAGTGCCTAATGACGCACAGTGGTGGCAAAAATCATGAAATATATGTTTAAGAACCAAAAGCCAAAACCAAAATATTTTTGATTTTTAAAGGATTTATGAGAATATATTCATACAAAAAATTGTTTTATACAGCATCAAAAAAGTTTTAAGAAAATAGTATATTTATTTATTCATTACATTCTTGGTTTAATTTATTAGATAAAAGCTTTTAGAATATAAAACTTTGCTTATCTTACTTATAATTTAAAAAATTTCGTTTGTAAATTTTTATTGGAACAAAACTGAAGAAAACCTAAAGATAAAAACAATGTTTCAAACCCCACAATTGGTGATTACTTAAAGGAGTTGAGCTTAGTATTAATAAATTAATACTTCACCATTTGTAATATCTTTGCTATTCCTTATTTAAAAGAAGTTCAAGACCACCTGGTGTGAATTCACGTTGAACAGGCAGTATGATTTATTTAAGTAAAATAAAGCAGCGATACAACACTAAAACCACAATGGCATTTTATGACTGAAATTTTATATGAAGTTTGACAATTGAAAAATTTGGGGCTAATTGGGGCCCAAAAAAATTAAGTAAGTTTAATAATTTTTTGCTATTTACATTAAATCATTGTTTTTGTTTCTCAAACGTTAATCTGTTTTTTGCAAAAGATGGTAACAAAAACTAGTAAAGTTCTATCGATTGGTTTTAGCTCCGATATTTGGTAGGATCTCTTAAGCAGCCAATAGTTGATGTTAAATATTACTTTAATAAAAAATCAAACTCATTTAGAATCCTTGTATTTTAAAAACATCTGGTAATGAGTTTTCACTGCATCATTGCTTTCATAGTACATTACAGATAGAAAAAAGGTTTTTGAACTAAAACAATTATGCTGCACTTATTTCATTAATTTTTAATTATTATCTAATTATTTTTTGATTAAAGTGTAGCTTCCACAGTACAAGCAAGCAACTTGTCTAGAAAAAATATATGAAAATCACGCAACATTTAAGACAAGTCGCTTGTCTGCGTTGTAGAAACTACACATAAATTTACTTGAATTCAAAGTGCTATATAAAAATATTGTATAAGTAATGCTATGAAAATATAGGCGAACAAATCTGATGCAAATACTTTCCATCAAACATTTTCCAAATAAGAATGATCCAGAAATCATTAAATAAATAAATACACAAAAATAAAATATGACGTTGAAGTAAAGATTCAAAACTTAACAACAACATAACAATTTTTAAAAAAATATACAACCACACAAACACTTAAGCCGATGCAGACCAAATGGAAATAACAACAACTATAATGATTTTAACATGATATTATATTGTCAGCGCACATATATACAAACTAACAGCACGAATTGTAACACGAACCACGGATGGCAAAGTTGGTACAGTTGTACCTTTTTGGGTACTATTTAAACTCGGAAGGTATATTTAAGGAATCCCCCCAGTTTCAATGCACATTTTTTTCAAACGATTGCATATGTCAATTTGCATTTTTGAACCATGAAACTCATATTCTTCTCACTTGAAAACAGTATTTTGAAAGAAAAACGCAGCGAGAAAATCAAAGAAAAATGTGAACTCGTCCTTTTCCACATAATTTTTCTTTAGAATTTGGATGCAAGTTGTATATCTCGAAAAGGGCCGTAACTTATATTAAGTGTTTTTTATTGAGGTATAGAACTTTAAGTTGGCATCACTTTTTTAACTGTCAAGTGATTAATATTTAGTTTGGTTTGCCATTTCATCATGAACAGGTTGACAAAAGAACAACGCTTGCAAATCGTGCACATTTATTTCGAAAATAATGGTTCAGTTCGCGAAGTTTAACGCAAGCTCCGTCCATTTTATGGTCGACATAATCGTCCATCAGAGCAATTAATTCGGTTAACCATGGATCGTTTTCGCACTACGTTTACTCTATGTGATAATACGCATCCGCAGAGACGTCGAACAGTGCGCACCGAAGAAACAATTGCCGCTGTAGAGCAAAGTGTTGAAGAGGACCCGAATGAATCGATTCGCCACCGGAGACCGTTATAGAGCCATGATAACCGACTATTTTGTTCCCGAATTGGATGGCATGAATGTGGATGAGTTGTGGTTCCAACAAGACGGCGCTACATGCCACACAGCGCACGTCACAATCGATTTATTGAAGGAAACATTCGATGAGCGCATAATTTCGCGGAATGGACCTGTCAATTGGCCACCAAGATAGTGTGATTTGACACCATTGGATTATTTTCTTTGGGGATATGTGAAGTCGCTCGTCTACGGCAACAAACCAGAAACGTTAGGGGACTTGGAAGCCAACATTCGTGGCGTTATTGCTAACATACGGCCCCATATGCTCGAAAAAGTGGTTGAAAATTGGACCTGTAGAATTGGCTTTATTCGAGCCAGCCGCGGCGGCCACATGCCCGAAATCATATTTAAACATTAATGGCATAAAATTATCCTTCCAATAAAGCCAAATTGATGGACATTAAAACGATTTTCTTGTGTTTTATTTTAATTCGAAGTTCTATACCTCTAAAAAAACACCCTGTATATTTTAATACCCGTATTCTAAGCTCTGTGACAAAATAAAAATTATAACAATTTTTTCATTGCTTAAGATATAAATATTGTCATTTGTTATAATTTTGTCATTTGTCACAAAGTTCAGAATAAGGGGGTAATTTTCAACTTAAACAGGTGGCTTTAACATCAAAATCAAAATATTTAATTTTAACTAAAAAAAAACTTTAGTATAATTAAGGTCAAAAAAGTAAAATTTTCGAAAGTTGATGGTATAATTTTAAAATTATCAATGCCATCTCTGTCACGAAATAATAACATAATTAGAAAGCTAAAATAGAGAGTATGTTTCATGTGTTGAGTCTTTCTTGGATATTTCTAACATTATTATGAAAACTTTATGGTAAGTATAAAAAGGGCGATACATCTGCTAAACAGTTCTGTGTAACCGCATTCTGCGTAAGACAAATTCTGTGTAAATAACGGCGAAGTTAACATTGTATTATACCATCAGTGAGATATTTAACATTATGTGTTATGAAAATTTTTAAAAACAGAATAAAGTAACAACATATTCTGATTTGATAATAATTGTTTGGCTGAGACTTTTTATTTAATTGCAAATATTCGAACCTAAAAAATAAAATTTTTAAAAAAGGTAGGCAGATCATGGTATGTATCTACATACATATATATGCCCACTGTGTCATCAATTTTTATTATTAAGCAAACACTGATATCATTTACAAAGAAGAGGAAACAACATTTGCTATGATTTTGTTTGGTTGCATGAACTAGTGGATTTTTAACACAAAGTATGTGTTAAAAATGTGTGAATTTTATCAAAAGAGTTTACAACATTTATTCGATAGAGTTCAGCAAAGTGTTTGTTTTATGCAGACCGCGTTTAATATTTAAGTGATGCTTTTTATGATAATAGAAATGTTGCGTAAATATTAGAGAAACCAGACCAATACCTCAAAGAGCATTTAGTTGAAATAAAACTTAATGAGATGATTACATTGACAGTCGCAGCTGGCATCCTTAAGGTTGATGTTAGAAAATTACAAAGCAATTTATATAACACAATTTTTGATTTATGTAAAAGCGGCTATACAAATACAAAAACATTATCTTTGACTCACACATACACGTAGTCATACTACGGGTATTAATTTAATCTGCTAAATGTCTCGTACACGTTTTAAAATCTTAGGGGTACAATAGCATTGAGAGACTCAGACGAGTAGTCCTTTATAAATTTTAGGCATTCTCTTTAATATGTACATATGTTGCATCATTCAACAAAATAATTTCCCACAAATAATATGTTAATAATAAGGGTGTTCCAAAATTAACGCAGGATTTTTATTAAATACAAAACTCGGTTTTTAGTCTTTTAATTGTTATTTTTTATTGAACCATAATGAACATAGGATTCGGTTATTTATGAAATAAAAAATCGGGCCAATGTCAAAATTTTCCATGACTATTTTGCATAAATATTGAAATAGCGTTTTATCTTTTCCTTTAATGAACGAGTGGTTGTCGAATTGCTGACATTTACCTGTGATTTCAAATAAATCCATAAAAAGAAATCAAATAGATATCTAGATATTTATACAGTAATTGAATTATTTCACGGGCCACATCAATATTATCCAGTTTTGGTAGAAAGAACTATGTTATTATATTGCAATTCTTGTTCACCATGCCAAATTGACATTCCTGGACTTATTGCGAACCTCTCTAGTATTTCAGAAATTTGAACGGTTTGTTTTGGATGGCCAGTGTGTTTGGCTTCTCTAATAAATTCAGTTTTCCTGAAATTTTTAATTAATCTCTTCACAGTTGTCGGAGCTAGAAAACTATTCTAAGCCATATCTTGTATTAAATTTTCAAACTGCGGCCGCCAAGCTTTAATTATTTTTGAAATATTGTTCTATAATAAGGACGTGTAACGCTTCATTTTTAATGACCTTTAACTTTCAGCTGTCGTTTTTTTTTTGGATTTCCCAACACTTGACTGCACAAAAGGCTATAATTTTGAGACTCCCTTTAATAACAAAAAGAAAGCAGTAAGTCTGACTCTTAAATTATTCCGCACACAATTTAAATTCTAAAAGAACATTGTCGTAAACAAATATGACAAGACGTTATGCCAAAACAAATATGTATTCATACCGAGCAATTTATAAGGTGACAGATTTGTTGAACGTTTTTTCCTACATAGAACAATATTTAAAATGAGATGCGAAACCTAATTTCAAAGTACAAAAACAAATCAAAGCTGATTAGATTTCATGTCAGTCATGGTAGCAAACATGAAAACAAAAATTTCTAAAGTCATACATG
Source organism: Tachina fera (assembly GCA_905220375.1). Taxonomy (NCBI): domain Eukaryota; kingdom Metazoa; phylum Arthropoda; class Insecta; order Diptera; family Tachinidae; genus Tachina; species Tachina fera. The sequence continues at coordinate 45,370,126 of LR999964.1, read as the reverse complement.
TTAATACTTTCCAGCCAATTTTACATCACACCTACAAAAATTTATAATCAGTAACACGATTTACGTTATGGAAATTATGGCAAGTCAAATAAATGGAAATTTATGCTGCCTACGAATTTGCATCTGTGTGACATGACTATTAAAACCATTTAATTTGCTTGAATAATCAAAGTTAATTGCGTGGTATAAAGAGACACCTTACGAGGGCTTTTGCATTGTTTATGAGATTTTATTCAAAATAGATTATATATTCACATTATGTAAAAATTAAAAGTTAACGTGCAAGAAGCAAGAAAAAGGAATAATACGAAGTGCTCCTCTAATAAATTTTGTAATGAACTTCCCTTAAAAAATTCTTTTCATTAAATGTTATCATTAAAATTTTTTTGATACAGAAAAATTTCCCAAATGATGTGGCTAACACAAGATACAATTAAACGTACCGTGACCATAACCCTACAAAACAGCTGTTCGAACAAACGTTATAGGCAACACTTATGGTAGCAGTAGTAGGTGAAGTACATTTATTTATGGTTATGGTAGTGTTTGTTTATAGCATTATAGTATCACACGTCAGGTTCACACTTTAGAAGTTTGGTTTGAAAGAATATTTTTTGGATTCCGCTAAAAGGTCTGCAATTGTCCTCTTCTATTCATTTAACTATGTTATCTTAATACGAAATTTAATGCGCAACCCTCGTAGAAACTTTTCGCAAAATTTGTCACTTGTAATCTTTTTATTTGTTTTAATATGTTTTATAAAAATTAAATAAATTTAATAAGTACCCAGCTAAAAAAATTATGTATGGTCCATATATTTTTAATATATAAATGCATATAAATATATATAAATATGTATGAATTCATGTATAGAAATGTATAGGATTATACATCCGAAAAGTATTATATATGAATTGACATATGGACGAATATATAAAATGTGTTATAATATATGAGCTCATATACATATGTATATATAATTATAAAGTTTTGTATATGTGGATCCATATATAGAAATAAGATGTATGGAGCCATATAAGTATATCAGAATATCCATACGTTATATCTCACATGAAATCGTTTAGAAATAAAAAAGCTGGTATTTTATTAACTCTTTTATCACTGGTGAATTGGAAATATATAAGAAAATACATACAGTATTGAAAGTTTATATGTATATGTACGTATAGCTTCAATGTTCATAAACAAAAACTTGTATTTAAAAAACTATTCTAATTGTATGATTTTATAGACAATGTCCTTGTTTAGTAAATAAAATAATCAAAAGGATGATTCAGTTATTAATTTGATAGAAAACAACAGAATCATCTAGATAGTTTTGAAAAACAAAGTTCATATTACTGCAAATAATATTGTTTATTGAAAACTAGTGTTAGTATAAAAACGGATTATATTTTGTTTTCTAATTGCATTAGTTTTTGATCTGATTTCTTAAATTAGGATTTTTTGTTTTGTGCTCGGTTCACCTTGTCTCTTAAAATGGTTAACAAAAAGTCTTCTAGTTCGTTTTTAATTATTTTGTGCAAACAAATGTTTCGTTAAATTCAACCTCCGTATTTCAAACTTAAAAAATTAGTTTTAGTAATTTAATTTATTGCACAGCAGTGTGCTTTTTTCAATAAAAGGAGTAAAATGAATGTTACATATCGTATAGGGAATATTTACACATACATGTATGAAAATGTATGAATATATATTATCATATATGGTCATATATCCTAATTTTTCGGATCTGAACCATGTATATGCTTCATGCATATTTTTTTTAGCTTGGTAATTAAATACAAAACCACTCTATTACCTGTTTGGGCTTTAAAAATGGGAACTGCCAGCAACAGAAATATTAAAATATTTTAAGGGTATGAATATTAAGCTCTACAATCAGTTCTAAATGCTCTGTGGTTTGTACTAAATAATATTACAAAAGAAGAGTCTCCGCATTTCAAATTATATATTATAAATGAATTATAATATTAGGTTCAACCTATTTAGGTGAAGTCAATACATCAATTTACTAGCTTTTGCACTTTCCGATGTTGTGGAAGAATTCAGAGGATTTAAAAGGCATCATATTTAGACTTTCTTTTCAAAATTTCATTTACTTGTTATTTTTATACCCTTTACCAAAATTGGTGAAGGCAAATAATGACATTTTCTGTAATTGAAGGTATATTGTGGTGGTATATATGTATATCTTGTGGTGTTACACGAATTATTGAAAAAGTGCCTTAACAATGCAATGACTGATAAGATTTAATCACCTTGTGAATAAAACAATTTGAGAAATACCATTTTATAGATTTTTTATTACTTCCAAATTCATACCAAAAATTCTTATCATAAAACTGCTCATAACGAATGCAGTGAGCTTTTATGAATTATTTGAATCATCTCATTGAAATTCAAAGTACAAAAAACAACTTTGAGTTATTATTACTATTGACATTGTAAGAAAAACCCAATTTGTAAAAATAGTCATTCCTCGAATGAGTGCCATCTCAAATTTCAAAAATTTTCTATAGAGGCAAATATCTGTTAAAAAACAAATGACTGTGGCAAGACTGTTGTGAATTTGGAGATGTTAAAATCGAGCTTCCATTACAAAAAAAGCTTTCAGAAAATTGTAATACGATGAATCAAAATAATTCACATATTCCATTTGCACTGAAATCTGAGTATATAAAGTAGACATCAACTGACACCACACATAGTGAATCAAATACAAAGAACGCTGATGATGAAGTTGCATTGACCTTTGAAAGCAGCTTGTTCTTTCCTCCTACTAGTGTTTTTTTAAATATTTATAATTAACTTTAGTGTTATTTGTTCATCAATAACTAACACATGGTAATTTGGCTTTTAAAGCGAATCGAACTTTAGCCTAATAAAATCAAAAATATAGTATATTAACTTATATTATTTTTACGACATTGTTTTTTCGGCTCTTCACATGGAGCCCTTGGATACAAAATGCAATTTTTTTAACCATTAGACAATCTAATACGATATATTAAATGTACAGAGCAAATGCAAATCAACTCATGATCATATCTGAGTCACACTGGTGTCAAGCTTTATTTCTCCCACATAGATGGTGCTGATATGATTAGATTTGTTAAATGGTTTTCCCATTAATTTTAAGCTATTCTGCCTAAGTAGTTCACAGCATCAAAATTAACTCTTATTTCAGTACACTGGAATCCTCGAAATTTGCTTGAGTGAGCAAAATAAAATTCAAATCCCATTTTTTGCTGCTTATGAATGCAAACTATTACTAATATATATTATTAAAATTTTCCGTAGTAAATAGAGATTCTTTCAATGCATTTTTTAATTTTCCATAAAAGCACGTTCTTTCATGAAAGAATTTTTATACAGGAAATTACTTTGCTTTTTCTTTCTCATTTTCTTATCGCCATTTAATGTAAATTTAAAAAGGTGCTAAGACTCTCTGCTGCTCTTGTTATTTTGTCATTCCTTTTTGATTCTTGTGATAAGTAGTTTGTAAATATTTTATCCTAAACAAAATGCATAAGTACATTTACTTTTAATTTTCTTTTTCTAAAGGTTTCGTTGGCTAAATGCACAAGCTGACAAGTAACAAATGCATACTTGAAGAGCCAAAGCGTGTGGCATTCTCTGTTTTGCTGCTACCTAATGTTAAATATCTATAAGTATTTTACTATAAAATAAATGAAGGCTTGTCCTTTCCTCGCCATTTTCTTGACATCAGTGTTTATTATAATTGTTGTCAAAGCCGGCCTCTAGCACCTTTTAATGTTATCATCCGTGATGATATCTAGGAAGTGGCCATAAATTCTTTAATCTATTAACAAGAATGTCATTATGACGTCGTTTACGTGTTATTTTATTTAGTTTTAGATTATTTAAAACATTAAATATTATATTCTAATTTGAAATTTATTTGCTTGTGGTTTAGCTTGGTCTATATACGTATTTCATTGGCGCTTAAACCAAATCATCAGTAGACTTCAACCACAAATTTTGAACAGTCATCAGTCTACTGATGATTTGGTTTAAGCGCCAATGAAATACGTATATAGACCAAGCTAAACCACAAGCAAATAAATTTCAAATTAAAATATAATTATGACAATATGTCGAATAATAAACTTCTTAAATATTAAATATTATAGCTATTTCAATTACATATTAATATTCTTAATACATTTTTTAAGGCAGAAAACATTGGATAGGTGATTTTATTGAAAAAATTCATATTTAATTTTTATTTTTTTAATACAATTTACTTATTTTAAAATAACAGGAATGCTCATTATTTAAAAAAAAAGCAACAACGGCAAGATTGGTTTAAATTAGATGTGGTAAACTTGAGTTTTTATTGCAGAAAGCTTTCAGCAAATTGCAATACGATGAATAGAAACAATTCGTATATTCTATTTGCATTGGTCAAGCACAAGAACGTTGATAATGAAGGTGTGGCAGCTTTCAAGAATAGCCTGTTTTAACTTTTTATTTTCAATTAAATCTGGTGATATAACACCAATTAACAATTAAATATGGTGTTATTTGTTCCTTAAAAATTACACCCTTTAATTTTAATGAAACCAAACAAAAAACAAGTTCCATCAAAACTTAACTAAAACCATTCACTATTTAATGTAACACTTATGTACGTCCTTATTAATTGTAAAAATTAGGAATTTCAATTAAATGTTTGCTCAAAAATGGAAAAGTTCGTCATTGGAATAAGTTTTTCATTACTGACAATTGAACCAGCATAAATCCATAAATACAACAATACTAAGATCTCAAAAAATAGATCACCGTTGAACTTCTTTCATATCACCTTATAAATTTTTAATTGACTTTTAGCTAAGCTCCCGTTTTCTCATTTTACATTATTTTATTAATTCCTTTAAATTTATTCTGTTTGTATTATTTTAAATGAAGACACTGCTTTACTAGTGTTGGGTAAAATTTAACGTATTATAAATTAGTGAATGAATAGCATATTTGTAAAACTTATTTTAAGCACTCATTAGCATAGGAAATTTTTGCGTTAAGGGTGGTATAAAGGTGGCCAAAAAGCTTAAAAGCCTTAAGCAGATGTGTGCCAAGGAATGCTTCAGTAAACATTAAGATAAGAGAATTTAATTTGCTTTACATAGTAAAATTTAAAATTTAAAAAAAATATAAAGTAAAGTTTTGGAAACTTTAAATGACCACTGATTTTACTTAGAAAATTTTCATAAGAAATTTATGATAGTTTTTTTTACCACCTTTCATAAAATTAATAAATTACAAGTTTTAAGTTAAAAATTATTTAAGAAAGCTTATTTTGGCAGAGTATTTAGTATGTTGAAACTCTTAAAACTTTAAACAAAAATATATACTTTGTAACTACAGAGGAATTAGTACAATTACATATAATTACAAAGTTTAATTGCACAATGTGAAAGTTTAGAGATACATATATGATTTTCTGGGCAGAAGAATCTCAATAAGACTTCTAATAATTTCCGCATTTTTAATATCAGAAAAGTATTTAAATTAAATATCTGTTGCCATTGATTTTCTTAAACAATCCCACTGTGCAAGCCAGGAGCAGCTCGTTTAAATAACTTAATATTCTTTAAGAGTTTGCTTGTAAATCTTGATAAAGTTTACTTGTAAAGTAAGTGTAAAATATATCACCTGGTTTGTGTTCTTATTTCTGCTTTGTGTTTTATTTCTATTTTATACAAACAAAAATACAGGAAACAAACAAACAATTAAGTAAAAATTTCCTTAGCATAAGACGGCCATTAATAAAGTAGCATATTTCCGTAATTGACAAACCCTTCCTTTTTTCTTGACTAATGAAATCTTTTTTGTATGCGGTTAGACTGGAATTCAAAAGAAGAAACCAACTTGTAGGACAAAGCAACACAGATTTCGTTTTAAAGCAAATATGTAACAAATTTTAAATGGCTTCATTAATTGCTAAACTTGAGTTAAACATTGTTAAATATAAAATACTTTACATGTTCTCAGTTCATTAGTAATGAAAAAGAAACAAATGGAATAATTAAAATTTAATTACGGTTTATTTATTAATGCCTAGTTAGATGTAATCTATTAACATTAAAGAAAATTAGGTGAAAACGTTTTATGACTTTTTTGCAAACTTAAGAATAAAATAAAAGGGTTACTAAACTTTGTAAGTTAATTAAATTAAATATTATCTTATTCAAAATAAATCAAATAGCTTGATAAATAAACATGGGGCTGCAAGATCATCAGATATCGTAAAGACTATGTAAAGTATTAATCAGACTTTTTCGAAAGATCATAACCTTTCAAGTAAGTCGTCAGTCAACGTGTTTTTTACTCAATCACCTAGAACTGAATTCACCTAAAATTTAATTGCCGTAGCAATTAAAACAACTTGGTGAATGTCGAAATTTTGACTTCCCGAAAAATTTGAATTCTAGAATAGGGTAAAGTATATTGACCTTAAAAAATGTGTTTTAACCTTATTCAAAGCAGTACATTTTAAATTTAAAATATACTGTCATACACCGACATTTTTGACACTTTTACAAGTAATGATCTAACACAAAATCATCATCATGCAGTGTACCCATCGAGCCATCATTAATAATCCTGATTTAATAGTCCAGTGTTTAAGTAAAGCTTTAAGCTTAAGTTCAATTGAATGAATAAGTACAGTGATAGTATAAATATATAAACTTATTGCTTAGATAATTTAATCGAATCAGAGTTTAGTATTTGAGTTTGTATACTTGACCTTTGAAAAAGATTGTTCAACTTCTTCCAGTTTCATCTGCTTGATGTAGTCTCTATAGTTTTGCCAAGAAGGTGTATTTATTTAAACTATTGACGCTTCTGAAATCACTTTAATTTCAAATGTTTTTGAAGTTTCCAAGTTCATGAATGCCATTTCATTTCAATTACAAGACTGTTTAAGAAATTCTCGATTCATTATCAGTAAGGTGCTAAGGTGTGATATTAACTAAATAATATAAAAATTTAAAAAATTTTTGTTGCGGCCCATACGAAAAGAACTTAATTAAAAGGAAAATTTCGTTGAAACAATAAAGTTAGTCCAAAGAATTCAATAATTCTCTGATTTTATTAAGCACAGTGGCGACAATAGCAAGATTGTTATAAATTTAGAGATGGTAAAATTGAGCTTTCACTACAAAAGAGCTTTCAAGAAAAAATTGGTGTAGTGGCCTTCGTTCTACTACGTGTTCTCAGAATATTTTCAATTAACCTTCGCATTATTTGTTCATTATTATCACATGTAATTTGGATTACAAAGCGATATGAACTTTAGTCTGATTAAACCATTAATACAGAAATTAAGTTCTCTTCATATTTCAGTATGTCGCCACTCCTTTGTGTGGCTTCTTTGGGAAAGTATTTTTTTCATAATTTTTCAAATTATTATAAAAAGAAAAAAGAAATGTTTTTCTGAAAAAGCTAAAGAAAAGAATGGCAAAATAATAAAATACAAAGAGAAATTTATTTATGAAAAAAAGAAACCTTAGCTTAATAAAATTATAGGACATTTTAAATAAAGAAAGATAAAAAATAAATATATTCAATTCAATAAAAATGAAATGATTTTTTTGCGCAAGTCATTAATTTGAAAATTTGGCTTGTTTTTATGGCTAAGCAATTGTCTATATGTATTACGTTACCAATTTTGAAACTCTTCAGTGGACTTCAACCCAAAAAATTTTTGAATTAAGCTAATAGAATATCAGCTAGAATTACAGAGAAAATTATAAGAAAATAGATAGAAGACAACGTGAAAATAAAAAAAAAGATTTTCCATTATTTAGACGAGCGAATGCCAATCTAGCGATCATTTTAATAACTTATATTTTACACACGTTAGTTACAAATAGACTCAAGATATATTTAGCTTACTGTTTGAATACAATGATTGTTAATATTATTTTGCGTGAAATTGCGATCCGTATAAAATTATGCAATATCAAGAGGCTTACATAAACCTTTAAGTGATGCGCCCAGCATATCTTTTCTTCGAAAATGGATCAATTATTTGATCCATATTGGTACGAATAAGTCTGGTCAGGGCTTGAAGACCGTCATTTACTTTGTAGTCAACAAGCTAATTACTTCAGCACCTTCACTTAATCAATACAATAAATAAAACCTCTGCCTTGAGACGCCCTGTAAAATTGTGAACTTTCTACCTAAATTTCAAACATGGCTGTAAGGTTTTTTTTTTGGTATGTTAGAAGTTCTTGAAGAAATATTATTTGCAACAGTTACATAAATTTCTGACTAATCAGACATCATATTCTTTGAAAAATCATCGGTATAAACCTAGTTGAATTTCAACTAATGAATTAAACACACAGCAGGCTACTCGAATATGCAACTTCAAATGCCGATAGCTGCATTTTTTGCCTTATAGCCAGCTACTTAATTAGTTTGAAGACGCCAGCTGCATCATAAGCACCTGACATTTAAAAACAAACAAATATTTCAGTGGTGCCAACTTTAAATATTTCACATTTTTAATAATTAAATTACTGTTTCAAAATCTATACAAATTAACCAATTTATTTCTTACATTATTTGCGGGATGTTCTTTCTGTTTTACTATTTTTTGTATTAAATTGATCGGACTTAATTTTCTGATTGCCACAAAAAAAATATAAACTAGTTTAATTGGACTGTAAATACACAGTCGGAAAGGACAATGACTGCTGTCGTCAAAATTATGATTCTCATATAAACGTTTTTAGTCTATTTTTGACATATTAAAGTAGGCAACTGGCTGTAGTGAATGTGTTTAATGCTTAATGCTAGAAACTAGAGTTGTGCGATATTTTGAAACCTGTTACTTTTTCACAGCGATTGAAAAATCACAAATCACAACTGTGACTGAATTTATCAAGTAACAGGTTTTGGAAATATAGTTCTTTCATACAGACTGTGATTGCTCTTGTATGCTTACTTTACAGTTAATAAAGCTACCACATTAATTTACTTTATACCTTCAGCTTTTCTCAAGAAAAAATCGTCAAATAGTGTCAAATCGTTTCAAATCGACACTGTGAGCTGTATATATGTACAGCTCACAGTTTTATATTTGCAATTTTATTGTCTCTCTGCCTCTTATACGATAATTTGCAATATTTGGACGGGGTTGATTGATAATTGTTTGTTGTTGTCGCTCTTCTTATTATCAAGATACCAATACTAATAAATACTTTTAAAGTAGAAGAGCTGATATGTGTTAAACCGTGATCACAGTCACAGTTTAATTTCACTGCTGCTCTTCCTATTAGCGACTTAGAAATCACGTTCACAAGGAGCAACATTATTAAAAAATCACGTTATCGCTCATCACTAGTAGGAACACAATGGAGAGAAATGAAAAAGTTCGTCCATTCGAAGAATTCGTTGATAAGAATTCGCTGCGTAAATTCGTCAAGTGAAGCACAATAATGACGAATTTATTCAAGGAATTCAACTCTCATAATCAGTGTTGCCAGTTTTTTTCTGGAGCTTATCCCCAATTTTTGATTTGTCATCCCCAAAAATCCACAAATTGAGTTTTTTTGATTTGAATTTTTTCTTTTGTAAAAAAAATACAATTTTTTTTATTTTTATTTAAAAAATACAAAAAGTAATATATTTATTCAATAACATTCATTTAAATCGATAACTACATAATTTTTATTCATAATTATTTAATTTTTACTTATGAAACTTGTAAAAAAATTACACATAGTTTAATATAGACAAGATAGTACTTGTATTAAAAAGCTATAGCATTTCAGAAGAAGGATTAAATTTGTGACAACAAATTGAATTATTTTTAAAGTGTGTTTATTCTAAGAAGTGCTTCCAACAAGTCATATTGCAATTTGATACGTATTGTTGTTTTGGAAGTGTTCATTATTGGTTAATCTATCTTGATAATTCTTCTTTATTACAAACCATTCACTGTGAATAGTAGCACACATTTGTAGACTTGCCAGACGCATATTTCTTAATGATTAAAGAGAATTCCGGCATAAACACATTTTCCATACAAAATGATACAAAAAAGTAACACCAGAAAGCAGTCGAGGGATAGGGTCTATTTTATTTTTACAACGTTTTTTCTAATGCTCTTACATATAAATAATCATTCCCTCAACAAAGCTACCATAATTTCATTAAATTTCATACATTTCTACAAAGAAATATAAGCACAAAAGAAAATAAAATAAAAATTACATTTGAAGTTACTGCCGTAGATTTTATTATGGGCTTTATGGGCGATTTTCCCTCAAGTTGAGGACTTAAACTGTTTCATCATTTAGCTAGTTCAAAAATAATTCTTATCATCACTTATAAATTAAAAATTCCCAAAATATTCCGTAAAATTTGATTATCATCTCCAACAAATCCCCAGATTCCCAATAAGAAATTTTCATCCCCAATCGCAAAAATCGGGGACAAATCCCCGAAACTCAAAACACTGCTTATCATGAATAAATTTGGTTAGTATATGTTCAAAGAGAGAGAGCATTTTTTATTTTTATTTCGGATTTCGTCACGCACGACAAATTTCGTTATACGGTGGTATTGTGTTAATTTTCATATGCACAAATGTGTTTTATTTTTTTTATGACGAAAGTTTGCACCGAAAAATTCGTCGTTCGTCCCAGTTGTGTTCCTAGCATAACTTAGCAGGCGATTGCTATCCAAACTTGTTAATTCCTACAAAATTTATTATTCTGTTTGCGATGACGATGACCTCTTTGCTATAATTTATAAAGTTCAATAACATTTGCAATTAGGGGAAGGAGTATATAAGACTTAAGTTCCAAATTTGGAAACATGCTAAAACTCATAAACATATATACATGCATACATATACATTTATACATTTATTTGTGTATAAATCACATTCTACATAATGGGCAATACATGGCGTAGTTTAAAATATTTCATTGTATTTCATGTAAATGAAACATGGTTCATTTATTATGCCGCCTTATAACTTAGAGCGCTGTCAAAATGCTTTTATCCTTGAACAAATAGTAACAAATATAAACACAATCGCATATATATACACAAAATGACGACATAAAATGAAATGTGAAATGGCAAAACCAAAAAATCAACAACCGCATCATTTCACACTAAGAATAAATATCCTTGTTTAGTGCTTAAGTTACTTGTTTAACATCAAACATACATTTATATTGTTTTGTGGTATTTGATTTGAAATCAGTTAAATAATCGATTCAATATGAGGGGATTGCCTGTCTTTTTATATACAAAGCAGTTAATCTGGTATTTAAATTCAAACAAGCGAACTGAAAGAAGTAAGGCAGTTATTAAATAATGAATTTAACGATTTTGTGTATAATTTAAAAGGTTTAATTTTGTTAACAATATGACGATATGTCAAACTCATTTCTCAAATGATACTTGAGCTATACATTGCACAATTTTCATATACAAAAGTTATTTATACTATACAAAACACATTCTTCAAATCTAAAAATAATATAATATATATAATTATATATTATCTATACACAGCATAACTTTATTAAAGAAAAATTAAACTTGCCATAAATTGCAGTATTGCAAAATATTTAAATGCACTATACACGACACAATTTTCGTAAACCAAAAAACAGATATATCTTCCTTTTTTTCCCAAAAATATTAAATGGGCTATACATCGTCCTTTTATCATACAGCAAATTAACTTAAATATATATCGTGCATTTTTCATTGAAAAAATTATATAGGGTATCTATCACTAAAAAACTCCAAAAAAGATTTAAGCACAGAAAAATTTAATGGGTTGTACAAAATAAAATTAAATGAACGTGTATATCATATATAAATTTGTTTAAAAAAATAGGCGATATATAGTCCATTTAATTTTTTCTATAAATACAGGATGTATATTCCTTTATGTTTCTTTTTCATCAACAATTTTTTACGTATAATATATTTAGTTTATTGCGTGAAAAATGGACCAAACTTAGTCGTTTCTTGCTAAATATGGACGATGTATAGTACGTACATTTAATTTTTGACTGAAAATGGATGATGTATATATAACCCATTTAATTTTTCGTATAAAAAAATTTTTTTGCAAGGAAATCGTACAATATATAGTCCGTTTAATTTGTTGAATAAAAAATAGATAATGCATATTATATTTAGCTTTTTTGTAAAAGAAGTGGTCGATTTGTATTCATTTAAATTTTTTCATAAAAATGTTTTTCAGGAACAAATTATTTGCAAGTAAAACGTACCATATATAGTACATTTAATCTATTGCATTAAAAATAACTGATCTGTTGTCCTTTTAATCAGACAATTTATTGTCCTTTAAATTTTTTTCATAAAATTTTTTTTCCTAGAAAATCGTACCATATATTGTATATTTAATTTATTGCATGAAAAATAGACGATGTATTGCCTATTTAATTGCACAATTTATAGCCCATTAAATTTTTTTCATAAACATTTTTTTGCAATAAAATCGTACCATATATAATATATTTATTTTTTTCATGAAAAATAGACGAGATATAGTCCATTTAATTTTTTTTGTATGAAAAAATATATTGCATTAATGAAAATGAAATGGGCTATTCAACGTATATTTTTTATATCGAGATATTTAATTGGCTATACATCGCACATTTATCAATCATTTTAAATGGCCTACACACAGATCACTGACGTGTCTTACTTCTTATTATTTTTCTTTTATAGAAATATTTGTAAAGTTTTGTTTGTAATTAAATTAATATTATTGAATATTTGTGGTGTCGTTTTTATGGCTTTTATATAACTTAAAGCATATGGGCAATTAACAATTATTTTTTTCTTATCAACAATAAAAGAGAAACACAAATCCTTAAAAGAGTGTATCCATACATAAATAAAATAAATGAAAACATTTTTCGTGTTGATATTAAAATAAAAAATAACTCTTCTCTTGCACATATAAATAAGAAACCTTAAAAAGTTTCAGGATTACGATGTAAAGGACTTTCATTCTATTTAATATGAAGTTTAGGAAAAACACAACAAAACAGAATCTTTTAAATTACTTTAAAATACTCTGCATAATTGTAGGGAGACAGGCATATAAATAAAATTGTTAATGCTACCAGAAAACTTAAAAGCTTCTTAAAAAATCAAGTGCCGAATGTTTAAGAATATCAGACAGAAAATCCTTAAGACTTTTTTGTGTTGAGATATGTAGAGTTTGTTGGAGAAATTTAATGTTCACAAAAAAACCTTCTGCTAGCGTAATTTTTATTATTTGTTTGAACTTGTATAATATTACACAAGCAATTCAAAATTTTTTTTATTATAAAAGGTCCGTAATGACTTGTTCTGCTTTTTTTCTTACAAAAACTTTGCGGGAAAGCCAATTGAAAATATTTATTTTTGGATATAGTGAATGTGGCTAATAAGGAGGACAAATTAAAAAAGATATTATATTTTAAGTGGTCCTACTTACCCAATTTTTAATAAGTTAACACGCTCTGAAAAACACACAGTCTTGCAATTAAAAATGGGCATGGGCACGCTTATTAAAATTAAATTTTATATTTCACGTATTTCTTCTTACCTTCTTCTATCAGATATTTGCATTGAAGTTGTTTTTTTTTGGCAGAAGAAACAATTTTTTTCCTAGAATATCGCGCACTAACTTCCCTTTTCACAATGTATTATTAAGAGTTAACGTTAACTTTAACTAAAAGTTCTTTATACAAAACTTGCCGTTAAAGTCCCTGTTAAAATTTAATCGCACATTGTGAAATTGGCCGTAAGTCATATATATTCACAAATCAAAATGGTGAAAATGATTTTGCTTTTTTATAAACCAGTTCATTAATCAAATCTCTAACTACCGCAAACATTTCTTGTGCAACACATTCTTCTTGAACGATATAAGATACTGTTATGCCATTCTTATGTTACATACTTACGTAATTTGTAAAGTATTATTATTTTCTGCTATTCTTCAACACTTGAAAATTTTTTAGTGGTGATTTAGTGTGCTGTATTTTTTTATAACAATGCCGTTACATACAAAGCAGATGTTTTAACTTCAATCGGCACTTTATTGCTTTCATAATTTATTTTTTACTTTTATAGAACTTAATTTAAGCAATAAATATTTTAGTTAAAATTAGAAACAAAACTTTAAATAAATACATATATTTATATAAAATAATTAAAAACAATCAATATTTATTTGACAATTTGATTGAATAAAATGAATAAACAAAAGTCTTTGTTTTTTACTTAAGAATTTGTTTAAAGAAACAAAAACCACATATGTATATATTTGGGGTTTTAAAACAAATTTTTGAATAAAAAGCAAGCACTACACTTCACTAAAAAGCATAGTACCCAATATATAGCGCAAATGTTTAATTTTTTTAGAAAAACATTTTCTCAAATTTTAAAAATTTTAAATAAAAATTAATTAAAACTATAATTATGTATATCAACTTTTTTTACGAATTAATTTTTAACTAACTCAATTAAATTTAAATCCTTACAAAAACATAAATGTGAAAAAAGGCCAAGCTCCTTTCCAAAATTTCGGCCATCAAAAGTAGTGAGATAAAAATTTTTACCAAGTTCGTGCTTGGAACAATATCTATCGCAATATGGTATGCATTATAGATATTTTGTTTTAATATATAAATATTATATTAGATTTAGTTTATTAAGCTGGCTGAAGTTTGATAAATATTGTTAATTTATTTATTTCTATTTTCTTTTTTATAAAGTTTACTTATTATTGTGAAACAAGATTGTAAAGAAATATTACGAAAAAAAAATTTTATTTAACAATTAGTATTTTTGTTCAATTAAAAGTATTATAAAAAATACTCTTTTTCGTGTAATAAGTGCTCACAACTTCATATTTTAGACTATTTTCGAAAACCTCAGCACAATCGGCACATTTCGTAAAATGAGCCATGTGCATAGAATATAGTAAAAATCTTTTAATTTATTTTACAAATATCTTTGATTTTAATCCAAAACCACGTGCAGAAGTAATTATCTGGTTAAACTGCATCTCTTGGCATGTGTGGGTATTTTGGTCTGTCACAATAAAGTTTTTATGGACACACAATTAATTCGAATGTTAAAACTACATTGATAGTTCAATTTTGCTATAAAATAATGTGACCAACTATATACATATATACGGCTGGATCTTTTTTATGTGTACACTTTATAACATTTACTCGTATTAAATAATACTGAACGTAAAATTTTTTTATAATATTCAAAACATCTGGGGACAAATTACGGCATTCGATACGATTCGAAATTTAAGAATATTCTATTAAAATATTTCACCATTTCGTTAGATAACGAGTGCAATAATTTTTTCCCTGGTCTCATTGCTTTATGGCAACCAAAACTAAAAAAAATTGTCAAAGTAATAATAGTATTTTTTGTTGCAGAGCAAGGACAAACTTTTACTGTCAGATTTATAAAGTTGTTTTTTTTGCACTAGCAATTGCATCCTAGTTGAAAGGAAGAAAAAAAAGGGGTCAATAAATTAAAATCAAAAGTAGTAAAACTAATTTGTTTTAATTAAACATATTTTTATTCAATTTAAACGATTGCAAGTGGAACAAGGTGAATAAGTTAAAAAAAGAAACAAGAAATGTTGTGAATTAGGAAATATTACACTGTTTGGAAAAAATTTATATATCAAATGTTTCAAAGTAAAATATTTCAGTAATTAATAGATAGTACTACGCTCGGTGCAATTCTGTGCATTTTCTCTTCGTAAATTAAAGTGAAGGAGGTGGTCTTTGGTATACCACTTCGGCTACCAGACATATCTCCTATAAAAAACGTGGATTTTATTTGGAAAGTTGTGAGAGTATTGGAATAGTCTGTAAACGATAAATAAGTACATTAGAACAAGTGATCAACATACAATCGATATTTCACGTTCAAAAGGAGCCAACTGTCGAACTATGTACATATGTATTTATTCTTTTGCAATAATTTCATTCCGAAATTACTTGTTTCTGTTAGTACACAGCTGTGTTTTACTCACCACTTAATTTAATGGCATCTCTGCGTATAAAATGTCAAAATAAGCAAAAAGCACAAAGACGAATAAAAAAACCTAAATCATTTTGAAACTGTATCTTTACTTTTTCTAATTCCACTTATAGTGAATATCGTTAAGCAAAAAGCACAAAGACGAATAAAAAAAACCTAAATCATTTTGAAACTGTATCTTTACTTTTTCTAATTCCACTTATAGTGAATATCGTTAAAATATGTTATTAGATATAAAATTTTATAAGATTTTGTTAAATTTGTTATAGATGGATGTATGACTACTGTAATGAAAGTTAAGGAATCCGGGTACAGATCGGGTTCACTGATGACTCCAAATAACAAAATACAACTCCCACTGACAAAAATTTTTTCCAGGCAGAAGTCAATGCCTCCTATATCTGTCCTAGAGACCGCTTGAGGGAAAGATGTAACAGTATTCGTAGCTGCATGTTGTCAGATAGCCTGGCTGCAGATGCTGTCCTGGATTCACGGAAAAAATTGTTCTCCAATTAAAACTTCCTATTGAAAAAAGAAAAACAAGTAATAAATTGGAAAATTAATGAAGTCAATCAAACTTTTGTTTAAGAAAATAAATTGTTTAAATGTTTAATTAAAAATTAAATTGAATATATTAAAATATATTAATTGATTAAAAAGCTTAACTATTTTAATTAATTTTATTTTCAATTTTAAGTATGGATATAAAATTTTTTTCTGTACTCTAAACGAAGCTCGAAAGCTTGGCCATGTAAGACATGCTGTCAACGCACGTAAATAATCTAGCCAACCGGGAGGCCCAACATATATTTATTGGACCACACCCCTTCCTTTACGGAATAATTTAGAGTTCATAAGGAATTTGCTTAGCAGTGGACAATTTATCACGGTCCAAGAACCTTATCCTAAAATAATTCCCAAAAGTAACTGCTAATAAATAAAAATTACCTCAGATTACTGACGCAATTGTTCACAAGATAATACACTTAAATCAAAAAATTAAATATTAGTAGTATAAAACCAAGTTGTTGGCACAAAATAATATATACTTTCAATAATACGTTTCTTTAGTTTGAGTAAATGTTTATCAATGCTGCAATTAAAAAAAATCTCAATAAAATGTAGTTGATAAACAAATTATAAAATAATTGATAAAAGCATTTTAAACAAAAAGTTATGTTACCCTGTAGACAATCAATAAAAAAACTCATCAATCACATGGCAATCGCATGAGCGTGCTGATGTGTTTTTTTCAGCTACCTGCACCCGATGTTGTTATTGGTTGATGAAAATTAAAAAAGTATATTTTTTGACGGTTGGTTATTTAATCGCCTGCAGCTTTGATTGACGAAAAAATCATCAGTTTCTTTGTTATTCTTGTTAATGTTGGGAAATTCGTGTGGACGAAAAAAAGTTTATATTGAGCTACAAAGTCGAAACATGAATGATGATTGACGTTGTTATTTGTAAGTTTCCTTTTAAGCGACAGGCACATATGCACTGCTTGACGGGTTTATTTGATCATCTCCAGAATATTGAAAGCTTCCTTCACTTCATCAAAATTTAATTAGTGAAATAGTTATGGCTTCTGGATTTTAGTACTATGATTCACTTTTCTAATTAATTCATCTGCAGAGGAGGTGTTATTAATTAGCCTCCATGCGTTCTTGATTTAGGTTCTATGGACTATTTTATGAAAAATTAGCTTAAATATAAAATTTTCGCTTATGTTTCGATGATATTATTTTTTATGTTTTTTATTGTGTTGGCTATTTATGGTCAGATTTCTTGATTTTTAGGGTGCAAATAAAACCAATTTATTTCATCTTTTTTCTCAACGTTTCGTCAGCTTTTTTCCGACGTCTTCAGGAGAATTTTTATTTTTAAATTTTGGTACTGAAGATATGTTACTGAAGATCGTAAGTCAAACATAAAAATTAATATTACAAAAATATGACAAAAAATAATAAAAAACTTGTAATTTGTTACCAGAATTTAAAAATAAAAATTCTCCTGAAGACGTCGGAAAAAAGCTGACGAAACCTTAAGAAAAAAGATGAAATAAATTGGTTTTATTTGCATCCTAAAAATCAAGAAATCTGACCATAAATAGCCAACGTGAAACACAATAAAAAACATTAACAAACGAAATTGGTCACAAAACATAAACACGATATTATTTTTTTTTGGAAGAGAAAAATTCACAAACTTTGGATCTAAGCTACGACCAAACACGCATACTGTGATATTTGCATTTGAGGTAACAGCTTTGAAAGCTCTTAAATTGGAACTTTTTTCTTTTGCAAAATAAGAGCGAGCTCTCATCGGTGTGAAACCACGAAAAGCTCTTTATAAAAGTTTGCACATTGTGCATATGGACGTAACTGATTTCGATCTTATAAATATAAACCATCTCTTCTGTATATCTTTTTCTTTTTTTTTAATTCTTTAAAACTTTACATTGGCTCAAAGTATTTATGGGTAGCTTTTACAATATAAGCATTAAACTGGTCTAGAAAATGTATACGAAGATTATTTTGGCGCAACTTACATACATATTATTATTATATTTATTTTTGTGAGTTAACTGTTTGTAATATGAAAACTACACCTTAGTGTGACGTATACAGTTGTTGTTTTATATATTTCTTTTTATGGATATTTTAGTGTATTCATTGAATTTAAGGGAAAATCATACAATGAATAATTCATTGAGGCTATTGATTTAAGCTGAAGACAATAAAAACATTTTCCTGCTTATGTAACAAAATTATTCCATTACACGTTATATTTGGTATTGATTTTCTGAACTGTTACTTCATTCTGTTTCTGACACTTTGGGCAACGTTGCAGCGTAAGCTGTAAATACTTCAATAATTTTTAGCTAATTGGCTCGTTTCTATTGCATATTTTCTGATATTCAGTGAAGTAAAAAAATAAATTGATTCTTATGGGCATAGAAAACTTGTAACGAAGAAATAATAATGAGGCATTCCACGTTAAATGGCCCTATTACACAGGAAAAAATTTTTTACTTATTTTCAATAAAAATCATTCAACTGATATCTATAAGAGAATAGAAATTATGCAGAAATTAAAGAGTAAACAACTCAAAAGTTTCTGTTATAAGTAATTTAAGAACGCCTTGAAATTAACATACAGTAAATACCCTGATCTCCTCTTTTGTATATCTGAATTTTATTCTACGTAACTTTTGTTGCCTTTCTCAGCTTTAATCCAGCACCATTACACAGAAAAATACTATATCCTTTTTTGCTTTTTGTTAAAGTTTAAATATTTATTTCTTATGATGAGAGTTTTGTCACACCCGTCATCTTAAAAATTTAGACTTTAAATAAAATTATTATAATGCATAATAAGTACTTACAGGTCTTTTATTTTTAATAAAAAAGCAAAAGCAATAAATAATATATAAAAAAATTTGTAAATTTCCATTTTAATATTCGGGTAATTGGTTATAGGATAAATTTAGTCA
This sequence comes from Tachina fera, assembly GCA_905220375.1. Taxonomy (NCBI): domain Eukaryota; kingdom Metazoa; phylum Arthropoda; class Insecta; order Diptera; family Tachinidae; genus Tachina; species Tachina fera. The sequence goes on along the minus strand of LR999964.1, from coordinate 45,350,493 downwards.
CACCTGGCACACCAACGCCAAAGTGCTTTTTTAATAGAAGTCAAAAATAAAAAACATGAAATACAAGAAATTTAATGAAAATAATAAAAACACTGAACAGAATTTAGCATCAGATCAAAGACAGGCAAAATGCTGCCAATGGGCACTTCGTAATTCTCCCATTTACACAAACTTAAGCACACGTATGGAAGATATCAATTCAGTCTTGCATGTGCATTCATACAAACAGGTTGTGTTGGTGCTTTTTAGTGTTTGCAATCTTAAGGAAATATCTGACGAAGAAATGTAGTTTCCCAATTTGTAGGAATAAATTCCACAATATGTTTTCTTTATATATTTTTAAAAATATCTTTTTGAACAAACGTTTTATTTCCTTATGTACAATACTTAAATAATATAAGATGTATGTGAATTTCTTTAGATAGAAGAATGGAAAGAAAGATATTGAATTCTAAAAGCTCAGTTAGCCGACTGTAATGTAATGTAATTGGAACGTAGAAAACCTGAGCCTTAAGTTGTCTTCTACACCCAGGAATTTTTGTTGACCAACTTTTGAGTTTGTAGGAGAGTGAGCGAGAGAGGGAGGGGTGAGAGAGAGAGAAAAATTATCGTATTTTGATATTTCGCCTAAAAACTACAAGTAAGAAGTTGCGTAACAGAAAAAAAGAAAAAGAATAATGATAGAGAAAAAAACGGAAGAGCAGAGAACGTGAAAAAATTAAAGTCACATTGTTAGCGTTTGGAATATATTTGATAAATAAATTGGTAGTTTTAACTCACAGCATTTATGACAATAGCCAGGCACTAAAGTTAAGCATGACCTCCTTTCTTGTAGTCCATCAAAAATATTTGCTGTTTTTAAGCAACTCTACAAAAATGTTCTCTCTCAAAGCTTTTTCAATTAATATACCCGTCACAATAGAGAGGTCACACCCACACATTTTCTAAAAAGTTTTTCTTCATAAATTTTTATGATATTTAAGAAGTAAGTACTTAATAAAATCAAAAAGATTTCGAACCATGTACTGCAACAAAATTATAATGTGCCTTCTACGCATGGTTTTGCAGAATAAGAAAAACTTTTGGTATTTGCTTTGAAGTTTTGAGACAATTAATTCCCCAAAAATTATTAATGAAACAAAAATCACCTTTTGCCCTGTGGTTCATCATATTATAAAATTAGAAATTCAATTCAAACTCAGATTTGTAAAGTCACACCCATCACAGACTTCTGATTGAGCATTCTGAGCATAAATCATGGTATTTAGTGTCTACCTATTATTGAATGTTTTTAAAATATACACCCTGGTCACACCCGTCACAATGGAACTCCACTAATACAAATTTGACTTAATATATAGAAAAGTATGATCTGTTTTAAAACCACAGGTTGGGCGAAGCTTTGCAGTATTTAAAGAAATTTGAATGACCTGCCTGGATGGTATATTAACAGAAGTTTTTCGAATTGCTAGTAAAATGAATAAAATTTTTCTAATTTTTTTTGGATTACTATATATTCTTTTCGAAGTTATTTTTATATTCGCACTAGTGGAGCCCGTCAAACGTTGTCTTACCCTCAATTATTTTTTAACTACAAATTACTCCACAGAGTGGTCACTTGTTGGGTAAAAATTAAAACGAAAACCTAACGAGTATTCACGCGAACCTGTTTGAAAATTTCAGCTCTTATAGTTAAATTTTTTTTTTTGAACCCACCAATGTACATATATGTATGTATAATCCTGCTAGTATTGTTAATATGAAAGTTTGTACAAAATTTAGCTAAAATTTTTTTTTAGTGTATATTTTGATATTTGGATGCTTGAATGTTTCATCAAACTTGGCAGGATCAAACCAGATGTCTTTTATTAAGAATATCACGCAATTTAAACCCATATGAATTCATAATTTCCTTAAAAATTATATAACTTCCAATCGAGGGAGTATTTTTGGTAACACAATGTAACAGATTCTTGAGAACAAAGTTCTAAGATTAACCCATTATTGGCCAGTAATCCTAATAATATTAAAATTGTGAAAGTTTGTATGTTTGTGAGTTTGGATGAAATTTCGTAGAAGGAAATTTGGAAAAATGGTAAAACTTAAAATATAAGATACTCGTGGTTAAGAGAGGATAAAACGGGTAACAATTTTTACTTTTGGTACTTTTTTTTAATTGCTATAAAAAGTAAAATTTCATTTTTTATGAAACTAAAAAACTAGAAGATGCTAATTTAATATAAGAATATTTTGCTAACATTTGAAAAATATACTTTTCCAATGATGTTTATGCTCAAAATTTAAATCTTTAAGTCTTTAGAAGTTCCTTTAGGGGGAATGTCACACCTAATTACAAAACACATTAACTGTGCGGATATACATACATTCGAGTACTTGTTAAAACTTTTTTGGTAGTCATTGTATACAAATTCTACAATATTTTCTTCTGTCACGTAAAACATTCCTGTAATTTTATTGGTACATGATAAAGTTTCCTATTACTTCATTATACACCCAAACAAAATAATTCTTTAGATATGAGATAGTAATAATGTTTGTGAACATTATTTTCTTCCTAAAACACTCAAAGTTATTAGCAACTTTATTTCAATTATAATCAGCAAATATATTTAATAATTTAACCATGAAATAATAAATTTTACTTTAACACAACACCCAACAAGCAGATGAGTTAAATTATTACCTGTCAATTGTCAGCTGTGGAAATATAATATCTTCAGAAATGCTGATTAATTAAAAGTCAGTCACTTGTACTGGGCAAATTGTCATTGATTTAATTAAACAAATGACTAGGTAAAGAAGAATAAACTTATAAGTCTTGTTTTTATCATTACGTTCGTTGGAGTACAAAAAAGGGAAGCATAGATACATACATATTTAATTAAAATGAATATCTTACAAAATTTATTGTTCTATTTTGCTTAATGAAGGAATCTAATTTGCCAAACGCTAACTTTTAGAGCGAGCGAGTGAGCGAGCTCAAATGTGTGAAATGTTAAGTGATTTGGATTAAAATATGTCGGAGAAAAGAATAATGTTTGGCTTTTGTTGGGTAAGTGAGGATGGTGGGAATGAATGGCCTGCCGTTACAAAAAATATTTAATTAAAAAATAATTTGTAATATTTGCAAGCAAGTGGGGAGGAAATATTGTGGAGTTTTCTTTGTTAGGCATATACATCTGGGAGATTTTTTCTTTATAAAACTTTAATTTCCTTAAAGACATACAATATTTCTATGCTTCTTTCTTACTTACAAAAGAGATTGCTTTAACTTCATTTAGCATTAGGTCAGTTAAACCAAACATAGGTAAACGTAGTTTAAACCAAGTGCACTAAAAGCTATTTTCTTACTAATCAGTTAACATACGTTTGAGTTAATTAAGAAACAAATTTAAGCGGGGTTTAACAGCCCATGCTCTTTTTCAGTGATGGATTAACAGTTGTCAATTGAACTAAAAATGCCATGCATTAATTTCAATAAAGTTGTACATTCTTAAAAATATTGTACGTAAATAGGGCAACACTTTAAAAGCGACGGGAAAATTTTTTAGATTTATTTGAAAAAAAAACCTGCAATAACTGAATTCTGAGTTTTTAGAAAGTTTAGGAATTAATAATCTAGTGACCAAAAAAAATATAAAAATTTAATTCAACCGAAAGAGACTTTCTTTCCAATTAATTTTAAAATCATTATAAACATACCTCTTTGTTAAACGAAATCTTTGCAAGAACTCCAATTCATTATATACATAAAAATTATTAGGGCGTGTTTTTTGTACAATTTTCCTATCCTATCATAGTTATTCTTCGTCGTCATAACAAGCATCAATTTTATTTATGTATGAATATACTTATGTATTTATTTAATAAACTTTTTAGTAAAACTGTTTTTCAATTGCGTAATATTTTTTTCATATATTTATCATTTGACAGTTCTAACTAAAGTTTAACTAAGCAAAGTTGCTTGGTTAAACCTAAATTAATAGCTACGGATTCTTTATTTGAAAAATAGAATTGTAAGTTTAAACTACAGTTAACTGACATAGCTATATTGTTTTAGAATTAAAAAACTAGCTCTTAGGGCTAATAATTCAGTAAAAGTTTAATCGCTGGTTTAGTTGAACTAAGCTTAAATTTATATGTGCTTTAAGCTCAAGAGGAGTAAATTAGTAAACCATAGCGATTTTTTTAATTTTGGCAATTTTTTTAGTTCTGACACGTTTTTCTCGTTTTGCCAATTTTTTCAGTTTTTGGCGTTTTTTCAATTTGGCATTTTTTTAATTTTGGAGACTTTTTTCATTTTGGCGATTTTTTTGAAATTATTGGCAATTTTTTTTGGTTTGGCGATTTTTTTTATCGATTTTGTAATTTTGGGATTTTTTAGTTTTTCCGTTTTTGATAATTTCAAGAGTTTACCTCTTACGGTTTTCAAGATATAGCAAGTTGTCAAAATTACATAGTCAAAATTGCATTAACTAATGGACCACCCTTTAATTAAATTTTTTTTTAATTTTAATGTTAATTGTTGTAGTCTATATAAAAATACACTAATTTTACAAATTTAAAGTATCAATATACATATGTACATACAATTGTATATCTATTACAGGGGATTTTAATATTTTTCGTTGCTCGTTTTGGAACAACCTTTAATTTTTAATTTTCATGTATTTGCTTTGGTGCGGCCAATGTTCTACATACTCTGTCCAAATTTCAGGTCCGTAGCTCTTACGGTTCCTGAAGAAATAGCATTTGACGGACGGACAGATGGACAGACAGACAGACTGACAGACGGACAGCGTAGCGAAAACATTGGGGTTCCCTTTTTTCACCTTTGGTGTACGGAATGCTAAGAAACAACAAACCTAATTTAAATTTTTGGTCTCCAAATTTTACTGAGAATGAAATTATTTTTATGCTTGATAAAGTAAAAAAGTACAAAAAAACAATGGAGTTTAATAAAAACTAAATAGATCGAGTAAGATCTGAAGAAAACTAGAACCTTGAAAAAAAATTTGAGTGCTCTTCTAATGCAAAATGTATGGTATGTAAATAAAAAAATCATATGGCCTCTATTCGTAATTTAAACGCCCAGTTATATGCGTTTAGAGATGCTTTAAATATTTTACTAATTTTTTTTTAAGAGACAACTATTACATTAGTATTATTTATATTATTATTATTATTATTATATTATAGTGTTAATTTCTTTAGGAAAAGGATACTGGTAGAGACGATTAATTAGATTAATCACCAAGGGTTTAAGCTAAGCTTGCATAAATATTATCAAAATTCCCCTAGAATATTTATTTTAAAAGGACTAAATTCATCAAGTGGTTTCTAGACAAGGTGACTTTTTGAAATTAAAAAATTATACTAATATTTTTATTTTATTTTATTATTATATTATTGTGGTAACTTATATCTATCGTTTCCTGTTTTATTTTTTATGGCCTCATAAAAAACTCATTAGAAAGCTCTCTTTACAAATACGGCGAATTTAATTAAACACAATAAAATTACTTATCATCACACTTCAGGTATAACTCATTCATTTCATTTTTAAAAGACGACCACCCTCCTCAACTTATTCCAGTTTCATATAAGAGTATGTTTAAAAATTAAAATTGAATTATTCTAGTCGAATAGCAAAATAAAAAAAATTAACTCTGTAATAAAATCAATTTTAAATTAAATACATAAATATTTATTAATTGAAAGAAAGTTTTTATTGTTATTAAAACAATATAGAAGTTTTTTAGTCTCCTATTAAGTGTTAAATAAAGCATGTAATTTCAGCCTCAAAATTATGCCCAACTAAGCACAGTACAAATATTTAAATAAAAAAATTTAAAAAAACTAACGCCTGTGCTGCCACTATTATGAGATTGAGTATAATGAGCAAACAAATTAGATAAAAAAAGTTAAAAAAGAAAAAGAAACAAATTTAACACTTAGTTACGTTTTTCATTTATATTTTCGATTAAGGACCTCTAAATTATTTTAAGTCCTTGCAAGTACATAAGTGAATACAATAAAATTTTAAAAATTAAACGTAAATTATATTACATAATTTAAGCTCTAACAGCTTTTTAGACACCAAAAGCTTACGAGTATTTAAATAAGGAATACAAATTTACACAAAATTTAAAAAGTAAATGTGAACACAGGTAACTGATAACATGCAGATACTTGGTCAATAAAATAAACTTGACAAAGTAAATGGAATGTTTATGTAATCAGTACCTCGTTTCTGTAAGGAATGTGAGAACTTCTCGAGTCTAACAAATGTGTAACATCATATGAAACACACGGTGAGTTAGAAAAAACATTTTTTGATATATTTTGTAAGTTTATATAAATTTTTATGTGAAGTAGGACAACCAATATAATTATTTAATTTTTCTCGATGCGAAAACTTCTCATAAGTTACATAAACGGGGCACAGCTCTTTAGAAAATTTACCACCTCTTCCATTATGTTGAAAAAATATCTTTATGCAAATTCTAAGCGAAAGCAATGTGATTTTCATTTCTCTTTCTTACTTCTGTTAAAACTCTAACTCGAAAGAAGACGTAAATGTTTGTCAAAATATTCTAAAATTGAATTAGTGATATAGACTGGAAGCAATTTGATTTCAAAACTTATGTTCAAAATGCCGTCGTCAAGGAAATAATTAAATTTTTTTACATATTTTATTTCAGCAAAGAAAATTAGTTCTGTTTTAAATAATTTACAGCCACAAAAATTATTTTAGAACAGCTTTTAAATTGAAATAAAAATTGAATGAAGCGTTGAAAGAAAAATATACGTCCACTGGTATTTAATTCCTAAATGTATGAGTGTGGTAGTAAAAAAGTGTGAATGTACTGAACTTTGAAACCAAAATTTATGAATTTGTAAAAATATTTTGTTAGGAAGCACAAAAAAAAAGCTTTAAAATTTACGAAGACCAAGGATCAGTCTATAGAAAATTATATCAAATTTTTGTCGTGCCATTTAGATTTAGTTTCCATATTGTAAACAGCCAATTCGTCTATTTTGTATGGAAATCTCTCAAAAAATTTAAAGCATTTCGTTTAAATTTTTTAAACAATTTGACTGCTTATAATGTAAAAATTATACATTATATTGAAATAATGACTATGACTATGCGATATTGTTTTTATATAAAACGCATAATTGAAACAATCACAAAAAAAACTCATAAATTAGATTAAAAGATTTAAGTTTTATTTTTTTATAGATAATTCATACAACAAATGATAATATTGTACTTTGTTTAACGCATTTTGTTACGCAAATCGATTGAGGTGACCTAATCACAAAAATTTCAGATATAAAAATTTCAAAAATATATTTTGGCATGTGTCATGAGCTCAACAAAATTTAACATGACGCATAAATTGTTCTTATATTATAAAGTTTGTGATTTTTTGTTGAGTTTTTGTTAGTAGTGTGCACCATACAAAAGGAATTTTTAAATTTATATTTTCCTGTTTTCTTATGTATTAAGTTTTTGTCCCATTTTTTTACTCATCGTATTTGCCCTTTTTACGAAAAAAAAAACACAGGCAAAGCATTGTATATCTACACAATAAATAACACTTTTTACTTTTTTTGAAATACTGCCAATTCGGTCAACTGGTAGATGTAATTGTGGTTTCAGAAATGAATTGTTAATGTTTTTTTATTATTCTATTTTTTTAGGCTTTCTTTTTTTCTCAGTTCTACAGTTACCGTTTCCTTTTGTTTAGGAAATTTTGATTATTTTTTCTTGAATTTTTCTTGTAGCGCTTATTGAAAAATCGCATTTGAAAGTCAAAAAAACCAAGGTAATTTTTTTTTTTGAGAATAATTTGTCTATCGAATTAGACTGCTGTGGTTAATGGTTGGATTCTACTTATGGGAATATATTAATAAAAATCTATTAAAAAAATGTCAAATTGGTATTAGAGTAAGACCTGTCGCTAGTTGGAGAGCTGCACGAGATCTTCCATAAACTACACTTTATTACGACTCATATATCGAAGCAATACAATTCATGTAACGTACTCAAAAAACAACGACGAGTTTTATGCAATGAATCAGGTCTCTAGTCATCTTGAATTTTACAAATGAAAACAAATGTTTCGACATCAAAAGTTCTCCCCAAAGCTACAGCACTGGACTTTATTGAGAGATATTACACTTCTACAAATTGTTAAGGTATTTTAATTTCATGCTAAGAAATTCAACTCCTTTAACTCTTGCTTTTTTGAAAATTTAAAATTAAAAATCTTTGAGTTTATTTTTATGCCTTAAGTTAATCCCTAACATCTCTTAAACATTTAATTTCTTTAAAGCTCAGCAGTGCCACAAACATGCGTTGAGCTTACACACACACTTATACTCGTACTAATGCAAGTTTTATAGCTCTGCAACCATTTCATTGTCTGGAAGTGGCATTTGTCTGCTTAACCAGAGAACACCACCACATTCATGCGGTTCTTGGGTCAACGTTGCAGCGAACATGTGCTCCAAACGTTAAATTTTTAAGCTACACAAGTGAAATGTTTATACATGTTTAAGTGCTTACAAATTTAAGCACAATTTAAAGAGAAAAAATCAATACTTTCGATAACGAAAATTTAAAAAATTATTGTTATTTTAATTATTAACAAGAATGTCTTATGCCCTAATTCAGTAAGAAGATTTAGGACGTTTTTATTTGAAAATGCTTTTGAATGCTTGTTTTTAATAATTCTGTAAAGGTATTAAGATTGTCTCGAAATCTAGTTCGAGATTTTGAGCTAAATCTAGTTGTATTTTTTTACTTGATTCTCCACACAAAACAAACTCTGATTTTTGAGTAGATTAGTAGGAAATCTACTAAAAATCTAATATTTTTATTTATTTTTTACTACCCTGTACAACATGGCTAAATGTAGATAGAAATATCTAAGCGTCACCGAATGCAAAAATTATGAACTTTAAAGCAAATCAGAAACATTTTTTAAAATAATTAAAAATAATAAATTGAAGTAATATATATATATATATATGTATATATATATATATATATATATATATATATATATATATATATATATATAATTATTTTTCTTCAGGTAATCAATAAAAAAGCAAAAAAGGAGTGCAAACTTGCAATACTTGCAGTATGGCTTCTATTAATTTTTACATTCTGCTATTCAACCTTTAAATTTTTTGCTTACTTATCCATTTATTGCGAAATTGAGTTAACTTTCTATTTTCTAAATTTTCATTTAAACTTTAATTTATATCTTATTTTCACTCATGTAAAACAAAAATTATCCTTAGTTATGATTTGAACGAGCTAAAGTTCGTATCGCTTTTTAATCCAAATTACATGTGTTAATTATTAATGAACAAATAACATCAAAGTTGGATGTAAATATTCTGCCAACAACAAATTGTTGAACGGAAGGCGAAGGCGTTCTTCTATGTTTGGTCCATTGTGTGTGGTATCAGTTGTTGTAAATTTCTGCCTTATATACGAAACTTTTTTGCAAATGGAATATGTGAATTGTTTTGATTCATCAACATAGAAGAACGCTGATGATGAAGGTTTAGTGGCCTTCGAAAACGGCTAACTGTTCCGTTAAACTATGTGTTGTTGTCAGAATATTTACAACTAACTTTGATGTTATTTGTTCATTAATAATTATCATATGTAATTTGGCTTAAAAAGCGATACGAACTTTAGCCCGTTCAAATCATAAATATAGAAACAAATTAAGTTCGAAAAATAATAATTAAAAATTAACTTAAAAATTACTCTTGTTTGATTGATATCATAAAGTACCAGTTTACACAAGTCAAGCCTTATTGCTAAGCTTGTCACTTTTACTTCTTTGAACTTTCATGGATGTCCACACAATTCAATTCTTATTTTTCAGCTAATTTTTTCTATGGATAGTTTTGTGTATGCATGTGTGCTTTTTTAACATTACGAATGGGAAAGCAAAACGTGTTGACAGTACATGAATGTGAGTACTCGTTTCTTTTCCCCTCGTCACTCTCCTACAAAATTATCATCGCAGAAATAATACTTGCATTATGTAAACTAGGAGAAACCACTTATAGGAATAAGCGAACTTAAGCAACTGTACGGTTAAATATAAAATGTGGCATGTATGTGGCAAACTATAATGTACTTATGGAACTTTTCGCTAAGTTTCGTCAAATGTCATTTGCTTAAGTTAAGTGCCAACATGTTCCGTATAGAAAACACTATTTGTGCATTCTTTAAACTCAAGCCAAACAGCATCAGAAAATATTCATTGATTTTAAATATTTGTTTATTGTTTCTTATTTTAAACTCAGAAAAGAAAGCAAAACTTTTACTTTCATTCTTTGTTTTACAAAACACTTATACACACATACTAATGAGTTTATTTGAAGTATGTTCATAGTTGTACTTTTTAGTAGGCAAAACAAATAAAACAAGTAATAAATTGCTGGATATAACTATATGTGAATTTTGAATATATTAGGACATTCAAACAAGTTAATTTGATTGAATTGCATTCATTTAGTAGTTATAAAAAGAAAAAAAAATACTAGAAAATAGTGAACAGTACCTACATGTGCATCTGTGGCCAAAGAATACTTAAGTGCATGTAAGTACATTGTGGCCACCTAAAAGTCACATCTGAATTGCTTAAGTATTTGACAAACTTATCGTTCTGGCATTAGCTTAAGTCAGTTTATGCAGTTTATTTAGTTGGGCCTTTAGCCTTCAAATTTTTGTTGCAGGAATACTTAAATATGTGAGAGAGTATTGAAATAGAAATACATATCATAACCTTAATATAGAAAGGCCTTAACTCATTATTTATTTTTTTTTTTTTTTTTTTGAATGGAGAATTTTGCATTTCTCTATTCATTAGATGCTCTTCTAGCGAAATATGCAAAAATCCCAATTTCAAAAAAATAATTAGTTAAGGCCTTTCTATATTAAGGTACACACATTTTTTATTCCTCTCTATATCCTCTTCACACAAGAGTAAAAAGTTGCTACCAAAAAGTAGCAACTTTGAACAGGTATTGATTGATATTAATGCGAAAACAATAACATATTACTTTGTTTTGTTTTTTGGTAGTAAATAAGTTTTTCTTTGTTGCGAGTATAAATTTTTTATGAAAAATCACAAAAAATTTCATGTTTGGACAAATAGCTACAAAAATTACTAGATTAAAATAAAAATGGTTAAATAGCTTAAATCACTATTCTAAATTTAGCCAGCAATTGGCTGAATTGGCATTACAGGATGACATACACACGTACATAAGAATAATATGTATATATATATAAGTACATTTTTTAATTACGAACATCATTATAATGGATAACAATATTGCTTTTAGAAGCTTTAAAGCTCACGTGAAAAAATTTTAAAATGCATAAACAGAAAATTTTAAAAATTTTAGGAAAAAAAATTCGTATTACAGCTTCACTACATTTTAAAATACTGCCACATTTGGGAGAATGTGTGCTCAAATAAGCGTTACCACTAAACAATAACCAAAAACCCTGTGATTAAGATACGTTTTTACTTAGTTAAACAGTTTCCAATAACATTGGATTCTATGACATTGGCTATTAGTTATGGATGAAATTGTTTAATTTAAAAAGCAAATTTCTGATTCAAAAGTTTTTTTCATATGCATTAAGTGATAACGCTTTTTGAGAAAATATTTTCCAAGTTTAAATATTTGCCTTTAATTTTGTACTGCTTCAAAATAAGCAAGAGATTAAAAATTTAAGTATTCAAAATCGACCGTTAATCAGCATTATTTAAAAAAAAGAAGATTAAAAATAATTCTTATTTGTACATAAGCATATCATTTCTGTCTATTTTTTTGTTTGCGCCTTTCTTACTATATTATTTTCAATAAGATCATCCGTAAGATGTTTTAATTACATTTTTTTACTTTTACGTTTTTTATGCCAATGAAATGATGAACACAATTATAATGATAAAGCAATTAAAAAAATTTCTTTGTAAATGTGCAAATACCAGTCCCAATAAAGAGTTGAGTTATTTTCTAAAGCAAACCTTTGAAAGACTAGAAAACGAATATTGCACTAATAAAGCTTTGGTAAATTAAGCATTAAAAAAATAAGATTGTTAGAAGGTAAATACAGACAACTCTGGTGGTAAATCATACACAAACAGAATTTAAATTGTTATTTCTGAAATTTGAGCTCTTTGTGATATTGAAAATAAATTTTCGTCTTAGTTTTCAGTGGGCGAAAAATAAAAATAAAATGTAAATAATTTTCTAAAGAAATAAACTGTAATATTTTTTCCAGTGTATTAATTGTAATAATGTGTCAGGTATAGTTTAAGCATCCACTTGAGACCAGTGTTGCAAGTTTTGATTTTACGTTTTATCATTTTAAGTCATTTAACAGAGTAGAAGCGATATTAGTTATTTTCTTTATGGCTTATTCTTACTTGTGCTGAAGGGATATTTTATTAACCTTTTTTAAGTTTATTTTTATCAGGAACTGCATAGATATGTAAAGCAAAGCTCCCATTATTAAATTTAAAATAAAATAATCATAAAATAATTTTTTTTTTAATTTAAACTCCTTAAAACTTTTTGTGGTTTCTTTTACCTTGTACTCATGTGGATCCAGCTAAAATCCTCAATAATCAATTTCAATGTATTTTTAATAAAAATTATTTTACTAAATAAGTAAAATAAAAATTTTGGATTATTAGTGCGTTATTAAATGTTAAATTTAAATTGTAACAATTCCCAATAAAAAACACTAATTTTAATATAATTTTTTTGTGATGCGAAGTTTTTTTTTCCTTTCAATAAATAAAGTAATTTTTATAAAAAAAAAATAAGTTGGACAAACCTTTAGTATAATATCAAAAAGTAATAATCAAAAACAACTTGTAAAAGCTTCAACATAAACCAAATGAGAACCCTATTACATATTTCTTTAGTATAAACAGGATTTTTATTTATTAATAAAAAGTTAAAAAACATCATTTTAAGTTTGATTTTAATCACATTTTGTGTAATTATATATTTTTTATTCGACTCTAACAGACTACCTAGATAATCGATTTTTCGTTGTATGCATCACTAAACATAAATTGAAAGCGAAAGTGACATGATATTGCAAACATAAGATTATAAAAGAAGCAAAATCGTATAGTAGTTAATTCACTGATATTAATCAGTTATGAATACAAATTTTTATTAGACCTTAATGAAGCAAAATCTGTTTCATAAGTAATTTAGAGATTAAAGCTGATATAAGGAATTTTTATGAATAAGACCGTAAATAAGTAAATATTAATTTTAGAAAATAGTGCGATAAAAATATTAAACCTTTTATAGCTTAAGGTCTCGTTGTCCTAAGTAAATTATGTTTGAATTATGCATTTATGTCTTTTCTTAGTATGTAAATCAATAAATCTGTGGCAAAAGTGCTTAAGTCATATTTGACTGTTTTTCAGGAGAGCACTTTTAAACGTTCAAGTCGATTTTCAGAAATTTATTTCATTTACAGTTAAATTGGGAAATTTTCCGTTAACCTTTATTTTTTATAACAAACATCGTTCTACAAACTATTAGAAGCACCATTGAGTTGACATACACCAAAGAATAACCTTATTTAAGCTATAATTCCATAAAAAAATTATAAAGGCACCATTAACTCAAAATATCAACTTTCGATTTCTGTTTGCCACAGAAATATATATTTACGCTTAATCTAAAAGGAATATAAAAATCTCAATAAAGGACAAATAAAGCATAAAATATTTTTAATTTTTGTCATAAAATTGTAGTAATCTCGTAAAAAAACAAAGTTGCAATTAAAAAAATAAACAGTAAAAAACTAAACATTCTAAAAATTTTTTTTCTCTTGGTTAGTTTCTTTTAAGGGCCTTAACCCTCTGTGACTGACGTGATTTAGTTCTCCCAAATTCACTGACGTGGTAGTACACTAGACACCATTTCCATGGATTATATTTTTAAAGTTTCTTTTTGTAAATTTTATAAAACTGTTTGTGTTTACTGTTTATGAGAGTTAATTGCTATTTAAATAAAAAAAATTCCAATTCAACACGAAAATTTGTGCTAAGTGTTGTTTACTAGCATTGGATAAGTTTCCATAAAAAAAAGTAGACCTGTACTAAAACAACAAAAAATATTCAATATTAAATTTGGTTAAAGAAATGTTTTACATTTATTATTGCTTACATTTAAATGCAACAGTTTCCAAAAGAAAAAATTATTTTCAATGGTTAGATAAAAAAAAAATTATATTAACTAGCAAATAAGCCTATATTCTAAAAAACAAAAAATATTCCATACCATAACTTTAAAGCAAAATTAAAAAAAAAATATTTTACATTATACGTAAGCTAATCATCCTTGAAATTTGAGTTTAAGTCCATGGTTTAAAAAAAAGTTACAACTTATTTTATTTTATTTTTGAGGGACAAATTGAGCAAAGTATACTTCCACTTGGAGGAGTAGATATAATAGTTGGTGGAGGAGGAGGTAGATCTTTCCCGAGAACCCTAATGAGTGTCATTCTTAGTTCTCGTGGCAACCTTTCGTTGTACACCCGGAATTTCATATGGTCTAGCACCAATTCTCTTCTTTTTGATTGATCTTCTTCATCATTTGAAATTTCGTCGCCATCTAAAAGTTCATTGTCTGGGTGAAAGTTGAAATCATCATCCACGTCACTGAACTCATGCTCGCTCATTTCCTCCAACCACTGTTCTATCTGTTCATCGCGGCTCTTGAAAGTTCCATATGACGTTCTCTTATAACATTGAGGATTTTGAGATGTATTTGAATGCTCCATAATAACAAAGCTAAAAAATTAGATAGCATAACATTTTTATTGATATGTTGTTTAGGAGACACCAAAAAAAATATAATTATTTTACTGACGTGTTGTTTAGAAGACACTAAGAAAACATAACAAAAATATTGATGTGGTTGTTTCTGAGACACTTACCTTAATGGTGATGTGGTTGACTTGTAGACACTTTTTCGCTCACACTGGCACGTGCGTTTTGTTCGATCTATTTAAAGTTTAGTGTGTTTAAATTTTAAACACACTAACGTACGCATGAGTACACAACACGAAGGTACAGAAAACGCGAGAGTAATTATTTGAAAAATAACGGTACAAAGCACTTTTTTATATTTCGTGGTGTCTGTTAGACTACCACGTCAGTCGTAGAGGGTTAAGCTTTTTCTTATGTTTTTTTTTTGTCAGCTTCTGACAATACTGTTTCAAACAAGAGCACCAACGTACAAAGTTGCTAATTTTGTTGACTTGACTAATGTTGTCGACTTGAAGAGCTAAAATATTGCCATATTTCATATTCTTGTTAATTTTTTTTTTAAAGATAGTCATATGCAAAACATTACATTGAAAAAATGGGCTTGAATGCCAACTTTTAGGGCCGGACGCATCCCCTAAAATGCAACTTATCGGTATGAAATTTTTTTCTATTTTACATAAAACTGAACCGAGAGTAGAATAAATTAAAAAAATATTATTAATTAATTATAATAAAATCTTAAACAAAATAATGATATGTTTTTTGATTTAATGATTCTTTTTTCTGATAAAATAAAATAGTTTTATAAAATAAAATAAAATAAAATAAAATAAAATAAAATAAAATAAAATAAAATAAAATAAAATAAAATAAAATAAAATAAAATAAAATAAAATATAAAATAAAATTAAACAATGATGAAGGTCTTTTTTGCCTTTTTCCTCAAAATTTACATATTTTTTCTCAGTATAAATATATATTGAAATTAATTTTTAAAGGGCTAAATAGTTCTTCAATAATAAATTTCAATGTATTTTTAAGGAAAAATTAATACTTGCTTAACAAGTAAGTATTAATTTTAGAAAATAGTGTGATAAAAATATTTAATCTTTTATAGCTTATTGCTTCGTTTTCCTAGGTAAACTATATTTAAATTATACATTTATGTCTTTTTTAAATCTGTTAATTAATAAATATATATTTAACTTTAACCTAAAAGGAATATAAAAAATTAATTGTGATTTTTTATGGAAAGCACATATTAAACATAAAATGTTTTTTTTATTTCTAGTTTTTTCATACAATTTTAGTAATCTCGTAGAAAAATTAAATTGCAATCTAAAAAATTAAACAGTAAAAAAAAGAAAAAGTCTAACAAAATTTTTTCTCTTGGTAAGTTTTTTTAAGGGTCTTAAGCTTTTTCTTATATTTTTTGTCAGCTTCTGGCAACACTGTTTCAAACAAAAGCACCACTGTACAAAGCTGCTTTTCAGTTTGCACTTCTTTATTGTTTTTCTTTAATTATTATTTGCTTGTTTAAAATTCGTCTAAGGAAGCATTGTTTAATTAAAAGGATTCTTTGTCAATTGAGCAAGGTGGAAATAGTAGAAATACAAAATTACAAGATGTCAAGCAAACAGCAAATAAAACTAATACAACTATTTACATATTTGCGAAATTGAGAACGAAGAAAATAAATCTGAATTAAGATAGATATCCATCCGATGGTAAGATGGTAAAAGAATATAATAATAAATAAAGCATGTGTGAAAATTATTTAAAAATTAACACAGTATTTAAAAAAATTTAAAAATTTCCTTTTCCTGTTCGTTCAAATTCTGCACTGAAAAAGTTTATCACATAAAAAAATTAACACACGTAATTCAGTGGCTTTTTTACATATCGTAAATTGTAGTTTCACATTTACGAACATTGTGCGTATGATTAATATTATAAATATATTGAATATTACTCATACGCACTCTTTCTTACATATTCTTGGCAGTGTTACCGTTGACAAATTTTAAATGGGATATTTAAAATAAATATTTTAAAAAACTGGTATATGAAAGTAAATATTGTAAAACTTCTTAGAAACAACTAGTATATTATTCTATTTTAGTTTTACTTAAGATTAAGAATAATTTCCTTAATAGGGCTTAAGTTCAGTATTTTCACTTCTTATAGAATTAAATATTTTTATTTAATTAATGTGATTTTCTAAAGAAGAGAAAAAAATTTAAAAAAAACCTTAACTATGGGAAAAACCGTAAATTTCCTGTTCCGCCACGCACTTCATCAAAATCCAGGTCGATCTGCTTGGGCAGAGATTAAGCACTTTTTACCATTAAAATATAAAATGAAGAGTCTCCATCCTAGTTCACTTTTTTCCAATTTATTTTCAAATCGAGCGATAGTTGGTTTTAATGCGGTCAAACACACACTGGCCGAAGAAGCTTGTGCAGATTTTGACAAGAGTGAACTAAAAGCTTTTTGCTGACAGAGGCAGTATTGTCCTTTTAGTTAAGAGGCGGGAAATAGTTTTAACCATGTTCTCATATATTCTTCATAAAATACTCGTTATTTCAATTCGTATTTTTTTCCATGTTGCTTGAAACTGTCGGCATGTAGATTTCATAATTTTTTTATATACAGTGAACTGATTTAGCAACATTTTTTCAAAAACAATTTTTGTTAATTTTGGTTATTTAATTTATTATTGTTGTTTGAACTTTGTTTTTGGTTTATGATTTGATTAGGCCGAAGTTCGAATCCCTTTCCAATAATTGTTTTTATAAGTATGAATTTTTTTTGAAATTTATTTGCTGGTGGTTTAGCTTAGTCTATATACGTATTTCATTGGCGCTTAAACCAAATCATCAGTAGACTTCAACCACAAATTTTTAACTGTCACAAACCTCTTACTTTATGCACAGACTTTCAAAAACTAAACCAGCAAATAAATTTCAAATTAAAATATAATTATGACAATATGTCGAATAATAAATTTTTTAAATATAAGTATGAATCTTGAAAAGATTATGCAGAATATAAAAGAAAATAAGTAGCACGGTTTAGTAACAAAAGATGCAAACGGGAGTACAAAAACAGCATCCCTAAAAAATATCACAAGAATGTCATAAAATGAACAAATTTATATTTCAGAACTACAACAGATACACTATCTATAGCCTAATTTTCTACAAGGTCATTATTTGATTATCATTGCGTACTAAATTCAGCGCCAGCAATTTTGTTTGTATATCATACAGTTTTCCAATTTAACAAGACAGTGCAAAAAAGTTTTTGCTAAAAAGAAATGAATCACAATATATTTTTCATTTAAAAATTTTATATACTATATATACATATATTTATCTTTTATGACATATATTTATCTTAGATGACATGAAATATTTTTCTCATATCAATTGCGCAATCAATAGTATTTAAATAACACTTGTAAAAAATATTAAGGATATAATATAACACATGACTGGCTTTCACTGTTTCAGTAAAAATATAACAAAAACAATATGTACTTAAATTAAATTTATTTATTTAATAATTACTATTAAATAAAAATATTGTTGATGCAGTTGTTGCTGGAATATGCAAATAAACCACAATTAAACACATTTTATTGTTATAAATAAAATTATTTGTTTTTATATATTTGTTTACCTTGAAGCAAATATTCTTCCTATTGTATTTTTTCCATTGCAACAAAACTGCCTTTATTAATTAAAAAGTATTGTAGCTTAAGTCAACAGAGTGATAAAATAGCATGTATGTAATTTCAAAGTAAATGGACAAAAACTTTTAGAGATCGCTATATACATTACTTGCGAATTAAGGCTTTTATCATATGAATTCTTATTATTAGTAGACTAGAGCCACAATTTGTACCTCTAAGAGGGACTAGAAAGTTTCAAAGCAAAAGGTATGACAAGAATTACATTAAAGCCCATTCCAGCTGCTAGTAGGTCACGGTAGTTTAAGCAGAAAAGATGACCCACATCAAAAGTGTTCTTTCTGTTATTGAATGACATATAAACTGATTCGTGATAAAATATATCGGATTATTTATAATTATTTAAACAAGTCTTTTTCATATACTGGGTGAGTTCAGCAGAATTTCTGAGTTGATTGCTATATTAAAATAAAACCATTTTTTAATCGGGCTTAAATTCAGTAATTTCAATTATTATTGAATAAAATACTTTTACTAATTAATGTGAGTTTCTAAAGAAGAAAATAAAAATTAAACTAGACTTTTATTAGCTGGGGGAAATACCAATATTTTTTTCTGTGCAGCCACGCACCCTAGTCTATCTAATTGGGTAGAGATTGTTATGAATTTGATTAAAATTCACTACAGTTCAATTAAATCTAAAAATGTCTTACTTAAATTACCATGGGCACGTGACAAAAATATGTTTACTTGGCAATCATAGTTCATAATGCTGGAAAGTTAAATTAATATTCGATATTATCTGTTTTTCTGCTGTTTATCCGATTAGACTTCGTCTCTCTCTCTCTCTACGCCAAATTGCATGTGAGAATTTTTAAAGGAATACCAAAGTTTATTGTCAATATTCTGACAAACACTAGCAAAACGGAACAACATGCTGTTTGCGAAGGCCACCGCACCTTTATCCACTGTTTGTGGTGCCAGTTGATGCAAATTGTGTTACTTTACCAAACCATAGATACGCACACTAAAATTTATTTTTCCTTTTTTGTTGCTCGAATCTATTTGTTTCTCTGTTTATAATTCGATAAGGCTAAAATTTGTATCCCCCTGTAAACTAAAATTATATAAAGCTAATTGTGTTAAATTAATGTGCGATTTTATCTAAAAAAACTGTATCTTTTTAATTGTAAGATTTAAGAAAAACATCACTTTTTTCACCACCCTGTGTACCATAAATATATATAAATATTTTTTTCATGCAATCTCATCAATTTATTAAATTTTCAATTGTTATTTAACTTGACAATATTTGTTGAATCAAAGGGATTAGGTTATGACTATACAGCATATTAATGGAAATTTATTCATATTTAACTCCCTCACACATCCAAACACACACACACAAATGCACTTGCACACGCATACACATGTTGCACTAAATTGTAAAATATTTAGCAATTTGCATTGTTAAATATTCATATTGGTGAAGGTGAAAATATAAACTTTTAATAAACGAAAACGATTTAGCCAATGAAAACTATAACTATTTTAATCACAAAAATTTTTAGTTACAGAGTTTTTGCAATTATCGGAATGGGAGTTCAGAGAGTTGTAAACAGTTTTATCTTCTGGTATTATATTTAGCCAAATTATACAGAAGTAAGTTAAGTCATCGCATATGCAGGCAAAGTGTCTCAGTCGAACCGCTATACAAAATCACTGATTAGCTCTCGTGCTGAAACAAATATGTGTTTGTAAATAAAACCCAAAACATAAAGTGCTTCTTTATTGCAACAGAGGCGTAAGTCAAAAAAGTTTTAAAAATTTTGCAGAATTCAATTAAAATACAACTCAATAAAGAAATACAAATATTTTTACCGCTTAAGAGATCAATAAGTTCATGACTTTTTGAATTCAACACAGTTTTTTTTTTATTTTTTTGTAAAAGATAAATTTATTTTTCAACATAATTTCCCTTTAACTCAATACACTTAGTTCAACGTTTCTCCAATTTTTGTATCCCTTTAAAAAATGGGATAATTTGATAGTTGGAGCAAAGTCCCTCAATTCATTTCCAATTCATTTCCTTGGGTTTGGAAATATGAAGTAGTAACTAGAAACTTAATTCGGAGAATATGGTGTATGTCGTAGCAATTAGTAGCCCAATTCATAGAGTTTTGCCATTTAGACCGCACTCGTGCCTTATCTTGATGAAAAATAACTTTTTTTTTAGCCATATGGGACGTTTTCTTTTTAAATCCTCATTAAATATGTTTGATAAGTTGGCATAATATTTGCAGTTTCTTCCGTTTGAAGGTAATCGATGTTGATTATCTTGCGTGCATCCCAAAAAAAATGCTGTTACCACCTTACTGGCCAAAAAACTCACCTTGGCCTTCTTCGGAGCAGGCTCACCCGAAGAAACCCATTGTGTAGACTGCTGCTTGGTCTCCGAAGTATAGTAATGGATCCATGTTTCATCCACAGTTACAAAACACAGCAAAAGCTCATTCGGATTGCGGTTAAACAACTCCAAACTATCCTTTGAAGTGGTCACACGATCACGTTTATCGTCAATTGAGAGCAAAACGCGGCACCTATCTTGCTGAACATTTAAAATCGAAACCACACTGCCACATGAAATGCCTATGGCATCAATAATCTTACGAGCCAACACCATATCATAGACTTTTTCGATAACTTCGGTTGTACTGACCTCAATTGACCGTTCAAAATGTTCAGCGTCATTTGTACTTATGCAATCACAACGAAAGTCATTAAACCACTTTTTTACCATTAAAATGGACGGTGCAGAGTCCCCACAGTATTAATTGAGTTTTTTCTTGGTTTGATTGATGGCTTTTTTTTCGCCAAAAATAATGTTTAATGAAATTCACTTAATGCAATTTTTAGAAAGATACACGAGGTTGTCAATGAATTAAACAAATCTTAAGAGAACTTCAATAAATATTTAAAAAATTATAAATAAATTTATATTAATCGAGCCTAGAACAGGGGTTCGATTCCCATTCCGTGAAACTATGAAATGAAAAGTTTTTTCATGATTTCATAGCATTTCTGATTCCCGTTCAGTGAAAAAAGAAAAGAATTTAAATACATTTTCATTATGGAAAAAAAGGGGAATGGAACAAAACTTTTTACATTTAAGAAATTTATTTTTCGACATATTGTCATAATTATATTTTAATTTGAAATTTATTTGCTGGTGGTTCAGCTTGGTCTATATACGCATTTCATTGTTGCTGTAACAAATCATCAGTAGACTTCAACAATGAAATGCGTATATAGACCAAGCTGAACCACCAGCAAATAAATTTCAAATTAAAACTTTTTACAGTTACATAACTCTGCCGATTCTTGTTGAGTGTAACTGTGAAAAAAAACTTAAAAAACTTTTCATATGATAAATTATTTTACACAAAAAATATCTACCAGTAAAGAAACTAGAAGAAACACGCGCAACAGCGAAAATAAAATTTTTTTATTGTAAATTATTTAGAGGATGTCAATATTGTTAACAAAAAGTCCGAAATTTAAGCACACAATCAAAAATAATACCTCATAAAATATTTAGGGGTGGATGTCAAAATTGCAAGCGACAATTCCGATATTAAGTTAATAAAAAAATACAGTAAAAGATGCGTCTGCAGACAGTGAGTATTAAGTTCAGAGAAGAAAAGTGCAGAGAGGTACATATATCTATCAAATCTATTTATAAGTAGGAGTTTTGTTTTATTTGCTTTGCACTTACCTAATGTTAGTACAATCCTTGTTTTATTATTCCATGCATAAATTTTATATTTTTAAACAATCAAAGAATAAATGATTTTTGCTGTTGAACTTCAGCAGACAATTTTATTTGCAAGTTTTTCATTTAATGCAATTTGTGTCAAAACTATTATATATTATATATTAGTAATAATAGTTTATATTGTATATTAGGCGTTATTAAGTATGTCAGTTTTATTATAATTTTTGTAAAAAATTCGGAGTTAGCAAAATCGTACAATATTATTATGTATTATGTAAAATTAGATAAAAGTTATCGATCGCATTGTGAAATTTTATCAAGTTATATATTTAGTATGAGCAATGCATGTAAGTTAATATTTAGTGAATATTTTCCACTCGTGAATTAATAAAATTATGTGTGTTTTTTCGCAAATATTTTGTTTGGAAATAAAAAAAAGAGCCACAAGGTAAGAAGTTTTATTGTGGTTTTTTTAAACTCCTTAATTGTTTGACTTTGTTTTTAAAAGGATTGCAAATGTATAAATTTTTTTATATATATTCTTCTAATAACTAAAACCAGCTTTAAGTTGGTTTACTATTCTATATTCATTTGCTCTTATCGTGGTTTGGAATATTTTGACTCCAACAACTATAGTTTTGTTTTACATTAAAACAAAGTGTCACAATGTTCTTTAACCTATAATGAAAACGCCGTTGTAATAGACGAAAAAATTACTACAAACACGATAAGGGTTATTATTTGCAAATT
This sequence comes from Tachina fera, assembly GCA_905220375.1. Taxonomy (NCBI): domain Eukaryota; kingdom Metazoa; phylum Arthropoda; class Insecta; order Diptera; family Tachinidae; genus Tachina; species Tachina fera. The sequence goes on along the minus strand of LR999964.1, from coordinate 45,327,392 downwards.
AAACAAAAAAATTAAAAAGTTAATAAAAATATTTATACATATAATGTTAATTGAATCCTGCTTTAAAAATAGCTTTGAAACTTCTATAAACGAAGTATTTTACATTAACAATTATTTGTTAAAAATTTCTTTCAAACCATAAGAGAATTAAATATGAAGTCCTTAATTAAATTTTGTTTTTCGTTAAAATGAATGAAAGTTTTACTTTGCATAAATATTAATGAAAAACAAACTTTCTCTACTATGAATTTTTCTTTTTCCTACATTGAGCTTTTGTAATAAATTGGAAACTTTATTAAGCATACATCATATTTGGTTAAGACTTCTGTTTAATGCGAAAGAAAACAAAAACCAGAAACAGTATAGAAAAATCAACCTAAAAATATTTAATAAAATTTTTGTACACATGTCAACTGTCATCTTACAGTTCAAAGTTGAGATTATAAAAGTTTTGTATTACGCAGTTGTTTTTATTACAAGGGAAGTTATATTGCAATATGAGATGAGAAAATATAATATAAATTTTAATCACATCTAATTTTCTTTTATTTTATGACAAAAGAGGTCAAAGGTAAACAAATTATTTTTCTAAGGGTGTCGTTAACTGTCATAAAAAATTTTAGTGTAAAATAAACGAATTCTTAGTCTATGACTTTTTTAAATTCTTTAGAATATTTCGACCCTGTAGAAAAGAAAAAGTTAGAAAATAATAATATGTAAGAAAATTAAAAGATGTAAAAACAAAATTTGCCGGAAAACCAAATAACTTGAAAATGAAAAACAACAGTTTGTTAGCAGGGGGTCTACTGCGTGAATAGAAACGAGACAAAATGATTTCGAATTTGTATGCATGTTAATTCGAAATCATTTTCTTTCGTTTCGAATTACAGAGTAAACCCCCCAGTTTTAGCCAAATTGAAAGTAAAAAGTCGGTTACTTAAATTTGGTTAAAAAAAAATCTAAAAAAATTTAATCAAAAATATTTAATTGGACTTTAAAGTGTTTCAAAGTGTCTGTAGTTTCTGTTCTAAAAATTAATTAATATGTTATTTCTGTTAAAAAAAATACCATTTAAGCACCCTGATTTTTCTATTGCTCAAAATACTTTTTTTTGTTATTTAATTCTGTAAATTACAATAAGAAAAAAAGTACTTTGCATTGTAGCTATTTTCGTTTTCACAGAAAACTTCACTTTTTTTACACCCAAAATTTATAGGATGGTGTTGAAATAAAACCCCAGCAAAAAGTTTCAAAAAAGGTAACCGAGTTTAAAATTAAGCATTTTTGGTGGAAGCTGTTCCTTACTGGACTAGCAACTTAACGTTTTTAACAAGGCGTGAGACTAAAATAATCGATTCTTGAGAAATAATTATATTGTTTATTGTAGGATGTAATTACTTTGTTCGTTGTGGGAAATATTTATTTTTATCTTGATGGAACTACTTTTTTTAAAAACCCCCAAATATATGTAGAGAATTTGCGGTATCTTCTAAGCGTCTACACAGATTTCTTAAAACACAGTTAAGATCCCTCTCGATCAAGTCAACTTTCAAACAGAAAAAACTAAATCAAAATCGGTTTAGCCGTTTTGTCTGTACGTGGACACGGACAGACATACAGTACACAGATACACTGATACACAGACACACAGATACACACAAGGGAACTGCATAATCTGTAATTTTTGCCACTTACTGTACACACACACAAATTACTGTGTCGGTCACACAGCAACAGCAATCTGTACAATCATTATCGACACAGTATTATTTTTAATCAATCAAGAGCGCACTCATGTTGTTTGTTAGTCATTGTCTCGTGTGTGTCATTGTCTCGTTCATAACATATCTTCGAATCAGTGTTTGGTCTTTGCTCATAACAACACAGCTTAAGCAGTCATTGCAATACAAAACCACACAGTATGTGAGGCGATCACAGTAGAATAAATCAATGCGAGTAGAGTGCTAGAGTGTGAAGTGTAGAAAGTGTGTTTGATTTTTTGCGGTTGCGGTGCCACCGACACAGTAAGTTTTATATGTGTACAGTGTCAAAAATGACACAGTTAGCTGATCTGCCAAAACTAAACAAAAAAAAAACCAAAGGGATAACTAAATTTTTTTTTTAACGCAAATACATATTTAGTTTATTAAAACTACAATACACATTTACGCCACCGCCACACATCAAAAATTGTTTATGCAGAAACGACACAAAGCAAAACATGTAAAAAAGAGACTCGATTGTGAAATTGCAAAGTACTGAGAGCATTAATACACCCTGAGTGCTGTGTTCGCTCTCATCGCCTTTTTCCAATCGCTGCTTGCATACTGTGTCTCTGACACAGTAAAAAATAATGCACAGTACAATTGTGATCGCATAAAGATATTTGCAAAAGAATGTGGAATAAAACATACACAGCACAGTTTTTGTTGAGGTGTAAGAGATAAAGTTGTCAACGATAGACTGTGTGTTTGATCTGTGTACTTATTGTTGCGGTGTATTGGTGCAGTTGTCTGATACACACTTCAAACTTATAACACCCTTTTTTAGCCGGGTTTTAAAAATATTAAATTATGTTTAAATTGTCCTTAATGTAAGTTTTAGTTAGTTCTTCGGAGTTCGCTGCAGCTTCGCAATTCGCATTTAAATATTTTAACCATAATGTGCGGCGCACAGTGGCTGAAAATCGTTTTTCATTGGCCAAAATTCTGTAACTTTTGAACTGATCAAAATATTGAAGTAATTTTTATTTTAGTGGATAGATATTTAGTTCAGTTTGACTCAGTTTTAATTACATTAAAATTGATTGAGGACTTTTTAAGGAATTCTAGCTCAAAGTTGAACTTTTGAATTTTTTTAACTTTTAGAGTGAAATATGGGTTTATTATTTTTTTATTTATTAAAAAATTTAATATATGGAAATTAGTAATAATTATAAATATGTTTTGTAATAATGGAATTTATTTAATGTTACACTCAAAAAAAATTTTACACTAAAAAAAAATAGTAAAATCAACGATTTTGCTATTATTACAGAAAAATTAAAAATTTTTTGCTGTCTAATTTGCAATTTTGTTTACACTCAAAGAATAGTTACACTTAAAAAAAAACTTTAATAATATTATCTAAAAATATTGCTATTACTACAGAAAAATTTATTATTTTTTGCTGTCAAATTTGATCATTTTAAAAAACATATTAAAAATAAAAACTGCAATAAATTTTAATAGCATTTGTAACAATGGTAGGTTCTGTTTATTATTATTTTTTACTAATAGTATGCTTTTCGTACCTTAAATAACAATGAAAGGCAATTATGATTATTATTCATTTGACTCAAATATTGATTGTAAATATTCCATATTTTGTTCTGTGCTATTTCTGTTCTTTAGTAGTTTTTTGGCTTCTTCATCTAAATCCCGATGTTCCACTTTCCATTGATTTCGAATACTGGAGATGAACGGATCTGACGTTGCCAATAATATATTAAATAGATCTTCATTTGTTGAATTTCGTGAAATTTTTCTAGTATTGTGCTCTCTATAAAATCTGTAATCCTTGTTTCTTTTTTCCTGAGCCTCCTCTGATAGATCTCCAAGTGGCACCAAATGATATTTAATGATATCTTCTCCATGATAAAGGATTTTATGAACTGTTGCAGACATATTTCTCCATGGGTAGTTGGTTGTATATATTTTTGCAGTTTCCTTAGCATAATCTCCAAATTTTCTAGAGTCAATTTCTTCATTGCACGCAAGTACTTCTAGGATTATTTTAAACCTGAAAATAAGGTTTAAATCCACTCCTGTTATTTCAGATGCTGTTTCTGGATCTGAAAAGAATCTTCTTGCGGTATTGCCATCATTTGTATTGCCTGACCCTTGTTTTGGCTGATCTATAATCAATCCTAATTTGCGATATTCATCTAGAACATGTTTGTTTTTTGAACTTCTTAACTCTTTGTTGGTTTCGTTGTTTCTTATTGATCCTGAAGACCCGAAATCCAAATCATAACTGATTTTTAGTATGTGTTCCATAAGTCGTATTCTTGCATGTAGTGGTGATAATCCAAATTCATATGCATCGGTATTATCTAATGATTTTGTCGGGACTTGGTTTAATTGGGTTGATGTTGCTTGACATATAATGCAGCTGGATGCAGCCTTCGTGTTAGTCAAAGCCTGACCTACTTTTCCATCTATCATTGTCAGCACTAATTGGTAGCTTACTTCAGTTTGCTGCCCATCTAACTGTAATTGTAATGGCTGTAGTGTTGCAATTTGGGCCTTGACATCACTAACTTCTTTGTTAATGGCATCATGAGTTTCTTTTTTGAATTCAAATTTAATTGGCCTGCAGTATTTCGTAGAAGATGGTGTCTCATTTTTCCAAATATCCATTGTTTGCGTTGTACTAGTCGAAGGCTCTGAATCTTCCAAAATCTTTTTCAATCGCAATGGTACAAATGATATCATGAACATATCTGAGTCCGAAATATTTTCACATACAGCTTGGTTGTATTGTTTTTGTCCCGAGGAACCATCACATCCCCATTCACAAAAAAGAATTAACTTTGTGTTTCCATATTTCTTTAACTCATTTCCTGTTATTGATTGTAGCAAGCGTTCGGCTGTGTGATCAAGTAGAGATTGTAGTTGTACCTCTGCCGAAATTGGTGTGATTGTAATAGTGTCCTTTGATGGCAAACAGTCTATTTTAGCAGCGGTTATGTAATGATATGCTGGATATATATTTGACCCTTTTTCAATCGCACGCAGTCTGAGCTTAATATATTGCTGTTTTGTTAATTTCAAATCCAGAAATAATGCTAATGCCTCCTCATTTGTGTACTGTATTGCATCACTCGGAGTTGGTATACTTTTAAGAATCCGTTTTGTTCTCACTGGACTAGCTTTAACAACTTTTTCAATGATATCCACTTTTGATAATTGGTTCTGTGATCGTAATTGATGTAGGAAAGATTCTTTTATATTTGTACAACCAATTGCATCGTTAAAATCTTTAAGTTTCCGCCTCTTAGATCTATCACTGCAGTTGCCCATTAATGATTTGCGTGGTCTTCCACCTTATCTTGCTTTGCTGTTTCTGCAGCGACAGTAAGTTGGCCTTCTAACCAGTTTGCACTTTTTATATAAAAGTTTTGTTTACTGTAGCTAACTTTATTGTAGCGTTTTTTTAGTGCTTTGACGAAATTAGATAATTGCTCTTGCATTTCGGTGCTACACGAATTTAAGTTTAATTTTATTTTAACGTAACTAAGAACATCTTCCTGGTTTTTGTTTCTAAAATACTCTTCGGCCAGTTCTTTATAACTGAAGCTCTCCATATTTATCTGAATATTTTTATTTGTTATATTTTATCCGTACAATTAAAGGATTAACTTATTACTGAGTAATCCCTTATGGAATCCGTAGTTTTATACATTTTTAGATACATGTTATTCACACATTGATCTTCAATTTCATAGCAGGTAGTGCTTAAATTGAACAAAACTGCACATGTTATTCAGACCTTAATATCAGGTAAAACTGATTAGTATCTCGCCAATATGGGGTTGTTTTTTATCTTTAGTGGTTTAATGTCGCCACTATTGTTATAAAAATGTTTATGACTTTGGTTGACCCTAACATTTGATAACAGGTAAATTCAGAAAGAGATCATATGTTTACTGTAGAACCTATTGTGATAATTTTATGACTTATTTTTTGCTGATCAAAACAAAGCCATTAAACCCTTTCGCAGGTATTATATTTAATTTTTTTCGTTTTACGTAGTCTAAAGTAAAAAAAAACAAACTTTTAGGCAAAAAAGTGAAAATTTAAGACACTATTGTATACGAGTACTTATAGGGCTGTTTAAATTAATTTGAATTTTTTTTAGAGTAATTTCATTAAAATGAAAAAAGTGTTCTACCCACGGGTCGTCACGGGTGCAAAAGTATATATAGCGTTAAAGAGGACACTTTCACCTTTCTCCTGGTGGTATACGTTTCTTGTTCCCTTTTGTTCCCTAGAAGTTCTATTCCACTAAAATTTAAATTTGAGAAAAATATAGTAGTTTCATAAATATTTCATAACGCCCGTAATATTAAACGCTAGAGCTGTGACCACTTACAACAACTAAAGACTATAGTCCTACCAACATTATAAAAAAGACCGCAGGCCGTTATCGATGATAGCTTGCGAGTAGTAACCATTTATTTTTGATAAAAAACAAAAGAAAAACACCTTTTTCTGAAATTAAAAAAACGGTTGAGTTTGACAGCATGCCACGCCCACAATTATCAATAGTTTAACCTAAGTTTTTGGCTACCTTAATCTGGATATATTAGCTACAAAAAGGCGTAAAAATTTTAAAAATCGGTGACAAAAAAAATTAGACTTTTGGCCAATGAAAAACGATTTTCAGCCACTGTGCGGCGTCAGCTAATACAAACTTAATACGTATAAACGAACTTTTGAGCGCAAATGGAATACGTAAATTGTTTTGTTTTATCGCAACACAATATGTTGAAATAGTTTCAATAGTTCAAATTTACAATCTCATACTTACAATAGCTTTGTCACTATTTTTTTCTCCCTGATTATCATGAATTTATGTTGTTCGTATAACCTTGGTTGTTGCAGAGACAAATCTACTTTGGCCTCCCTGTTATTAAATTTTATAAAATGAATTTTTTTAGTTTGTTAAATAAATTTTTTTTTAGTTTCTGAGTTCAATGTAGTATTTATTACAAAAAACTGCAAAATGCCCAAACCCTCTTTATGACAGCTTTAAATATTTAAATGCTTTATGAGTTTAACTGATGTTGTTAAATACATAAACATGACAACAACGAAGTGAAAGTAAATATTTGCAGCTGTTAAATTAAAAAATATTATTCTAGCAGACATAACATAAACATAATTTAAGTAAAGCAGTGAAAAAACCGACTGATACAAGGTCTATGGCAGTTAATACTCGCATGTAAAACAACTAAAAAGTGTACTATTATTTTTTTTTGATTTTACATTTCTTGATTTTACATTATTTGATTTTACATTTTCTCATCTTTTGTCGTTTTAAAAGCCTTTACATTTCTTCCGAAATTTTTTTAATATCATGAAATTCATGTCATTACTGTTACGGCGTGCATATAATTATAGCTGATTTTTTTAAGGAAAGTTTTTCTTGCGTAAGTAAGTAAGTTAAGGTTCTAACTATTCAGTTTTGTAGCTTTTTTTAAAATGTGTAAAGTGCTTATGAAACGAGTTTTTATTTTCTTTAATATAAAGCAAAAACGCGCTACAAAAATTATACCCTGAAACTATGATGTCAGTTTATATTTTAGATCTCTGCAAAACCACTTAAAATAGAATTTTCTTATTTTTGACAGCTACGAGAAGCTATCTTAGATGATATAAATAGCTATACAACTTTGACAAAATTATATATATTATAGTCTTTTAACGTTTAACATTGTCACGCATATGTTAAGTCTGTCACGCACTATTACACGGTACGTTGTTGATATGTACTCATTAGTTTCGAACAAGCTTATTAATAAAATGCAATTCAAATTGATTATTTATCTTTATTTGTATTTTTTATTGGAAACGAAAAAAAAATAAGTTAAATGAAAATGACACATTTTTTTAATTTAAATTTTTAGCACTGCGGTTGACTTTTCTGTGGATTTCATGATATATTTTTTTCAGCATTAAAAGAAAAAGTATATGTAAGGCAAATATAGGTATCAAAGATAAGGGAAAATATTGTAGAATTGCAGTTTTACTTGCTCTTAATAAAAGAATTAAAAAAATACAAAACAAAATTATTTTATGAAAAAGCATACAACATTTGAATTAAAAACAAAACAGCTCTATTCGTTGATTTCATGAACAACAATATTAAAAAAAATAAAACACATAAGTTTATAAGCTTTCAGTTAGCTTTGAGGTTATTTCTCGCGGCACAAATAAAAAACCCATACGGTCGGGCATATAGTACTTTGTTTGGAAGTTTTGGTGACACATGTTTTTATGAGCCTCTAAAGATTTCAATAACTCTGATTCAACTCACTAATTTGCTCGCTGATTTTTTCCTTTAGCAGTTGTTTCAAGATCACGAGGCAAATTACGGCATTCAATATTGAATGAAATTACGAAATATTTTCATATCAACAGTATTGAAATATTTCGTAATTTCGTTCGACAACGAGTGCCGTGATTTGCCTCCAGGTTCTTCAATTGAAAGCTTTTTGTCCACTACATAGAAAATTTTATTGCAGAAGACACTTCTATGCATAATTTACTCAAATTTTAGTTTTGTTACACTTTTATAAATTTTCTACGAACAAACTTCATGCCATGATATGGCCAATACATAAATATTAAAGTCGTTACAAAAACTTTTAGGACATGAGGGATTTTTCAGATGCAGTACTGTTTGCAATACATTTTTTTAAAGTTATTGCAGGTATAAGAGTAAAGAATAAAATACTTCGTGACAGAAAAATTTGTGATGCTTGCTTCTTCATACGCATGGGCGCGTGCGTATACGTCATGAATGTGTTCTGTTATTTTTCTGTGCACATGCAAACGCACACATGCATTGACATTAGTTGTGTATGCTTGCTTTAATAACTTACCATCTAATAACTTACCATCTACATCTTGCACACACACACACACTCAAAGGTACAATATGCATAATAGCAAACATACACTCGTCAACACTACTTCTTTTGAATATTTGTTATGAACAAGAAGTCTTCGCGATATTGCTTGTTAATACACGAACACCAATGCATCCATCGTGCTTCACTTATAATACGACATCATTTATTATATACCCAAGTCTTTTCATACGACAAGTGTATGAATGAAATCAAAATAATAGAATTATCTTTGCAATTTTTACTATTTTCTTTGTGACTTCTTCATTGAAAATCTAAAAATAATAATTGACATATTTATTTAAACATAAATATGCTTTATTAAAAGGTTTCTAGAATCCTTTTATACTCCTACTTTGTGTTTCTTATAAATATGCAGTAGCAAAAACTAAGAACAAATAAAATAATACAATTTAAGAAAATAAATAAAAAAATTTATTTATGTATGTGTGCACTATGAGACATCATAAGTGTTGTAGTTGTTTAAGTTTAACGAGTTCAAGTAGCCACATTCAGAGTACAAAACACTTCAGAAGTGACCTGCTTAGGAAAGTTGAAATTAAATATAATATAAATAAAATTTTGCACACAGCAAAAATATACCATAAAATTTATTATACTCGTAATAGAGAAATTTTTCTAAGGAAACTAAAGCATAAATAATTCATTAAGAATAATTTGTATATAATTTGAAAGTGGTACATATTTAGTGGATTATTTTAAAGAAATTAAAACTATATTTCTTTATGTTTATTAATTATTAAAATACATAATTTAAAAACATAGTTGGAGGATTCAAACGGTAGTCTTAAGTATCATAGTGTCATAATGTTTTGAGATTTTTATTTGAAGGAGAACAACAAAAGCAAAAAAAAAATTATTACTATAATTTAAAAAGTTATGACACTTTGATATTTAAGATTTTAGTTTAAGTCCCTCCAATTATATACTTACATAAATTTAACAGAAGTTTATAAATAGAACGTGAAAAAAATTAAATTAATACGAATTTTTATGTTTGAGAGCTTATTTTTCATGGAAAGAATTAAAACATATCGCACACTTTAATCATAAATAGGGACAACTTGAAAAAAATTAAAATATTTAGGAGAGGAAAAAAAACTAATGAGGCTTTACGAGGAGCAGAACGAATACAAATACGTTTTTTTTAATAAATTATTTTTGCAAATCGCTATATTTGACGGCTATCGTGGCCACGGTATATCCAACACATACTCTTGCGAGGTCTCAACTTGGCGTTAAGATAATATGTAAGTACTTTTACTAAGTGCAATTCTAGTATGCAGTGTTAAGAAGGTGCCTGCTTGCTACACAACTGTTGCTGAGCAATTGAGGCTGGTATACACTATCCTACATAATCGCAAGATTTGCGAAAAAATCAAAACCTTGATATGATGAATTGTTATGGTCTTTTGAAAACTTTTATAAACTCCATCATACCAGGGTTTTATTTTCTCAAAAATCGAACAATTATGTACAATAGTGAGTCACTGAGAGCTAAGCGATTACTCAACATCTTTTCGTTACTAACAGCAGTAGTTTGATAGAAATTACTTTGGCAAAAAGTGGCAACTTTATAAAATATATGGTTTAAGGGCCTAATTTTATAAAACGCAACGCTAAGCGTTGACAAATTTCATATGGAAAAATGTTAATTTACAAAAACAAAATACATGCAAAATTTGTCAACACTAAGCGTTTTGTTTTACAAAATTATGCCCTTAGTTTCATAGTGCCACATTATTTACTATTTGCTTTGTCTCCATTAAAATAAAAGGTTTCAGTCTCTAAAAAAAATAATTTTAAATATTTTTATAATATCAATTAAAATATTTGTAGTATCAATTAAATAATTAAACTAAATTAAATTTTCACTTGTAAACAATTTGATATCTAGTAAGTTTTTAAACTAAAATTAATAAATTAATTAACAAAATTCAAAAACATTGATTCGTGAATACTTTTTTCTTCGGTGTATTTTTGAAAAAATTTGGTCAAATTTATGTTATTCCATACCTTAATGTGAAAGGTCTCAATCCAAGCAGTATAAAAGCCGAACTTTATTCCACTCGGGCGTAGTCTTGCTCCACTGTTCGTGACTCTAAAATATTGGGTTACAGAGTTTAAACAAGAACGAACACCTTTGTGCTTGATCGATTGAGATGTCCACGTCGAAGACTTTTAAGAAAATCTAATAAATGGTATAGAATGCTCATTAGCTAAATATGCACTAGCTACCTGAAATGATACATACATACAGATATACTACATACACAAAATCCGACATATATGAAAAAGTATTTATACAAAAAAATCAAAAAACCCGACTGCGACCAACTTTGAACCGTTAAATGTTCTAAATGCTCAATCAAAATGAAAAATCACAAAAGAAACCTAAAAATGATTTTGAAATACCTGTCGAATGATACTCATTTTGATATAGTTTGTCGACTTTTTATTTTTTTCGCATTTACAAAATGGCGTCTGTTGGCCGCCATATTGAAACTTGACAGCTGACATATCATTAGTAACATTCCTGGGATTAAGTCAAATCGATGGACGTAAATCAGTCCGTGCGTTCTCCTTATATATATTGCCGCAAAGGAACACACATACATACATACATAATTTGATAAACAAAATACCCTTATTTGCGCCGCGCAGTCTCAGAAAGTTGTGCATAATAGGGGAGTCGCGTTTACCCACAGCGCACAGTGAAGCGTGCATGGCCAAAATAAGAAAAATTTATCAGCTGCATGTTTTATAAAAAAAATATCGACAAAAATAAATCAAAACGCAAGTGTGTCAGGTGTTCAGTCGTAGCAAATATGTAACTGAATAACTAATGTTCTTTTTTTTTTAGTTTGCTGTATTTTATTTACTTTTAATATAATTTTGCACAGTAACTGAGGATATAACAAGTACTTTTTATAATATATTTCATTCATCATTTTATTCATTCAAGTGTACCTGTTTAATTTTATTACTCTATCATAACTTCTTTTACCCGCTCAATATATGAATTTGCAGGGCCAATTGAAGTGATTTTTTGGTATCAAACTTTGGAATCCTTCAGTTTGATGTTCTTAAAGGTTTTATCACTTAGCCTCACGAAAAAAAAGTATCAATCACGCTCACATCCTTTCACCCGTGACAACTTTTGACTTTTTGACTTATAATAATACACTCACCCTTGACATTATTTTAATTTTTTTTTTAATTTTAATCAGGAATAATTTCTTAATTGGGCTTAAGTTCAGTAATTTCATTTCTTATTGAATAAAATATTTTTTTTTTATTAATTAATGTGAGTTTCTAAAGAAGAGAAGACATATTAAACTAGACTTTATTAGGTGGGGGAAGCTAATCAATTGTCGTAGACCTCTGCTGATGTTATTGCTACTCGTGTCATCTGCCAACAATTTTTTTAAAGACCAAATAAAAAAGGCTTCATATCCACTTAGGACTTTCATTATTCACAAAAATTTTGTTGTACACAAAGAAACTACTCACTTTCTACAATATTTTGCATTAACTAAACTTTAGAGATTATAAACTCTTATTGCTGAAATCGCTGCATACTGTCTCTAAATGTTAACTCATTTACAAAAAAAAAACCAAAGAAATGTAATGCTATAGCAAAGTGTTTGAAAAATCTAAGCAGACACGTTTGATTTCTTATGTTTTAGATATATGAGGGTATGATAGTAATATTTTTTAGAAAAAAAGTTTATAAAACGCAACTAAATTTATTTATATTTTTAAATGTACATATTTTAAAAATTAAATGTTTTTTACAAAGTTTAACAAAAGAATAATGAAAATTTTTTTAAGTGACAATTATAAAAATGAAAATGTAATCATTTTTATATATACTTATCAAGTACATAAATTTAAAGTAAATTTGTTTCACTACACTACTCCCCTTCCAGCAATAGCGATACTTTTCGAATAGATGCCTTAGGTAAAGGTTTTTTAATAAAAATCTCAATATTGTTGATGTTTTCGTTTTCAATATAAGCTGGTTTTAAACGATCAATAGTAACAGTATCTTCTTTGTTGTTGAAACGAATTCTAAAGTATTTCTTTTTTCGTTCTATTACTTTAAAAGGACCATTATATTTACATGAAAGTGGTGGATGAGTAGCGTCATTTCTTATCCAAACATAATCAGAATTTAGTAAGTCTTTGTTTATGAAAGGTTTTTCTGTATTATGGTTTGAAGCTTTTTGAGGTTGGAAATTGTCAACAACTTGTTTTAATTTATATAGAAAATCACTACAATTGTTAGTTTCAGATGATTGTTCAAAAAATTCTCCTGGAAGATGTATTGATTCGCCATATAGCATTTCTGCAGCTGAAGCTTTAATGTCTTCTTTAAATGCAGTTCTAATACCAAGTAAAACAGAAGATAATACTTTTGTCCATTGAATATTATTTTGACAAGCGAGAGCACTTTTAAGAGTTCTGTGCAAACGTTCAATCATACCATTGGTTTGGGGATGAAATGATGTTGTATGTTGGCATTTTGCTCCGATAAATTTGCAAAAGTCGTGAAATTGTTTTGATGTGAATTGTCGGCCTCTGTCACAAATAATTTTATTAGGACATCCATATCTTGCACACCAGTTTTCATAAAAAGATCTGCATATTGTTTCAGACGTAATATCTTGCAGTGGTATAGCTTCAGGCCATCTTGAAAATCGATCTATTATTGTGAAAATATATCTATATCCTTCTGAAGGTGGTAGGGGACCAACGATATCGATATGTACTTCAGAAAAACGATTTGAACTTATTTTATATTGCTCCAATGGAGAGTTAGTGTGCCTTGTAATTTTACATTTTTGGCACATTTGACAAAGCTTTGACCATTTATTACAGTCTTTATTCATACCTGGCCAAACAAAACGATCTCCGATAAGTTTTCTTGTAGCTCGGCTACCAGGGTGAGAGAGATTATGTAATAAATCAAATGCTGATTTTCTAAAAGCTTTTGGAAGATATGGCCTAGCTTTACCTAGCGAAGTATCACAGTATATTGCAATATTAGAACCAGGAATTATTGCTTGTTGTAACTTAAGACCACATACGGAAGTTAGAAGTTTTTGCAGTTCTTCATCAGAATTCTGAGCATCTGCAAGTTTAACATAATCAATAGCATTGATTTCATTTATTCTAGATAGGGCATCTGCGACGATATTCTCTTCACCAGATATATGCATTATTTTAGTTGTAAATTGTCCGATAAAATCCAAGTGACGATATTGACGTGGTGAAGCTTTATTTGGATTTTGATTGAAAGCATACGTTAAAGGCTTATGGTCTGTGTAAAGTGTAAAATCTCGACCTTCAAGCATATACCGGAAATGCTTAATAGAAACATAGGCTGCTAAAAGTTCTCGATCGTAAGTACTATACTTAACTTCAGTCGGACTTAACTTCTTTGAATAAAAAGCTAGAGGTTGCCATTTTATGCCAATTTTTTGTTCAATTACCGCACCAATTGCGAAATCGGATGCGTCTACTTTTAAAGCAAGTTCAGCATCTTCCTCAGGATGTGCAAGAAGAGTGGCATTGGATATGTCTTTTTTACACTTGATAAACGCTTCTTCAGCTTCATTCGTCCAATTAACTAGGCGTTTGTCCTTTTTTTTAGCGCCTTTCATATAGTTGTTTAAGGGAGCTTGAAACTTTGCAGCATTTGGAATAAATCGTCGATAGAAGTTAATCATGCAAATAAATCTTCTTAATTCCATGATAGTTCGTGGTTTTTTGTAGTCTAAAATTGTTTGAACTTTTGAAGATATTGGTGTACTGCCAAATTCATTTATATGGAATCCCAGAAAATCGATTTCATTAGAACCAAATTCACATTTGGCAGGGTTAATAACTATACCATATTCTTGAAAACGTGATAATACTGTTCTTAGATGTTCTAAATGTTCTTTTTCAGTTTTTGAAGCAATTAAAACATCGTCAATGTACACAAATACAAAATCTAGTCCTCGAAGTATATCATCCATCAAGCGTTGAAAGCTCTGCGCCGAATTCCTAAGTCCGAACGGCATTCGTAAGAATTCGTAAAGACCAAAAGGTGTTGTTATGGCTGTTTTACAAATATCATCAGGGTGCATCAATATTTGGTGATATGCACGCACCAAATCGAGCTTTGTGTAAAATTTACAGCCATGAAGTGCAGTAGTATAATTTGTGATGAATGGAATAGGATACCTATCAGGAACTGTTATTTTATTTAAAAATCTGTAGTCACCGCAAGGTCTCCAATGACCGTTTTTTTTTTGAAACCATATGTAATGGATTAGACCAGTTGCTCTTAGATGGACGTATAATGTTATTGTCTAACATGAATTGAAATTCCATTTTAGCAATGTTAAGCCTTTTACTATCTAACGGTCTTGTCTTTGCATAAACAGGAGAACCCACCGTTTCAATACGATGAAAAATGTTTTGCTTTGTGTGTCGGAATGACATGGAAACATTATGAACTTCAAGAAATTCCTTTAAGAGTTTCTCATATAATGATTTATCTTTCAAAATAGTAGAAATACCAAGGGAGGGTTTGTTTGTTAAACATGCATTAGAAAATAAAAGTGTTGTTCCATCAACTAGTCTTTTATTTTTTAAATCTGGTAATAAATTAAAGTGATTTAAAAAATCTGAACCAATAATGCATTTAGTAACATCAGCAACTACGAATAACCATGAAAATGTTCTTCTTAGTCCAAGTGATAATTGTAATATGACTGTGCCAAACGTTTTAATTGAAGTGTCGTTTGCGGCGAAAAGTGTGTTAGTAAAATTAGAATTGTTACCTTTTATTCGATGATGTTTGGGAATCACGGAAATGTCGGCTCCAGTATCTATGAGGAAAACTTTTTTTGAGAGTGGATCTTGAATAAAGAGGCGGCTTGAGTTTGTAATACTATCATCGGTTGCCTCACTTTCCGATGTCAAAATTAGTTTTTTGGATAAGAGCACGTATTGGTACATTTTGTTGCTTTATCTCCAAACTTGTTGTGATACCAGCAATAATTTGAATTGACTTCTCTTGACTTTGATCTTGATTTACGTCTATGTGGCGTTTTGCTTCGACTACGATTTTGATTAAAATTTTTAAAACACCTTTCCAAAGCATCAATTCTAGAAAAAATTCTTGATTCGTTGCTAACATCAATATTTGAAATTGTTGTTGGCTGTGTCATATCCATAATTTTATCGGCTTGAGTTGCTAATTTGTTAACATCTTGTTGTTCACTTATTGCAAGAATTGCTCGTACATTTTCAGGCAATTGTTCGAGGAAAATAGATCGTATTACCTTTTCTCCAACTTGACCTTGCCCTAAGTTTTGGATAGTGCGCAAAAATTGTGAAGGCTTTTGATCACCTAAAACTTGACCACTCAAAAGTCGTTTGAGTTTACGTTCATCGGATTCAGAGAATAAGTTAATAATTCTTGACTTAAGTGTCTCATATCTATTTCCGGATTGATTACTATACAGCAGATCACTTACAAGATCAAGTGTACCTGGATCTATATTTGCTACTAAATGACGAAATTTAGTTTCATCTGACGTAATTCGTTGCAAACTGAATATAGTTTCTACTTGAAAAAACCACACTTTGGGGTTTTTTGCCAAAAAGGAGGAAATTTTATAGTTGAGGCTGCATCAATTTGTATGTTTGATGATAGATGATTACTTTGATTTGGAATATCTCTGTCTATCTGAGGTATTGCAGATTCCAATGGATTTGCATTTAAAGTATCTGAATTGTGCGAGGTTTCAGCTCCATGTGACGGTGAGTGGAATAAAGCCATGGTTTTGTTCTTTGTCGGGGTCACCAATTATGGTAGTAATATTTTTTAGAAAAATAGTTTATAAAACGCAACTAAATTTATTTATATTTTTAAATGTACATGTTTTAAAAATTAAATGTTTTTTACAAAGTTTAACAAAAGAATAATGAAAATTTTTTTAAGTGACAATTATAAAAATGAAAATGTAATCATTTTTATATATACTTATCAAGTACATAAATTTAAAGTAAATTTGTTTCACTACAAGGGCAAAAATAATGACAAATTGACAATATTTAAAATTTTAGTTTTAACCAAAAAAAGGAGAACATTTCCTATAGTGCACTTTGCAGTCCCTCGTCTCTATAACTTGTGAGAAGTTCTCACATCGAGAAAAAACAGATCATTATTTTATTTAAAAACTTAAATAAATTTACGACAAATACAGTTATTTTCTTACTCACTCTGTGTTTAACAGGATGATAATTATTTTTTTCGACTCGAAATGTTCTCACATTCCTTACAGAAACGAAGCACAGGGTTGTGAAGATGTAAGATGTATTAATATACTGTTTGGTCATAGACCACTTAAAATCATTTCGATAACACAGCTGATTTTTTTCTTTATTTGTTTACCTAACACCAAAATAAAAAAATATATTATGGAACAAGTTACAAATAAAGCGGAAAACATAAAAAAAGTGAAGTCTTGTGAAAAGTTCCGACTTTGCCGAATGGATCAAAAAAGCCATGTAATTTTTTGCGTTGCCGTTTTGCGGAATTGTTTCCAATGCAAAGTCAATTTATTTTGTCTCGTTGTTCGGACATATTTTTTTAATCTGATTTTTAAATTTGTTATTTAAACAAATAAAGCATATTGCTTATATAAAACAATTGATGCTAAAATTGCTACAACTCCACTGCTAAATAACACGCATTTCTATGTGTGTATATAAATTCCAAACATCAGCCATACAAACACTCATATTTTTAAAATTCTGTTAATACCCCCTCACAGTCATTAACACACACAAAAAGAATTTAATATTTTATGTAAAAGAAAATATGTACATTAACTTGGAAAATACTCGAGAATAATACGAAACGAATTTATATTTGCTGTTCTCGAAACCCGTAAACATATTTTAACTGCAGCATTTTTTATTTATTTATTTATTTTATTTTAGGAAGAATAATATAACCCCAACATGTCTGACATGTCACTTGATTAATGAAAATGTCTTTATGAGAAAATTTTGTAGAAAAAAAAAACGAACAAATAAAATTGGGTGATATTAAAAACTACACTTGAAGTTAAATAAAACAACAATACTTTACATGAAAAACAGACATGTTGCTTTCAAACCCTCCCACCCCTTGGTTGGTATTTTAATACGGAAGTGTGCATATGTATATAGACAGTTAAGGAAGTAACGTGAGGTGACTTTTCAGTATTTAAGGAATGAAAATAGCAGCGTACTTAAGTATACATACATACTCGTATGTATGAATGTAATTTTTCATGCACGAAGAGCTATAGACATGTATGTTTATTGTATACTATAATATAACAAAAGAATATATTTATTCGGTAATATGATTTAAGAAAAGCTGTTGATGTCAATAGGCTTTTAACATCAAATGAAATTGTTCGAAGAAGAGTAAATCTTTTTTTGCTTCTATAATCTTTAATTACTAAATGGTAAAGATGAAATTTCTATTATTATAATATTAATTCTGTGGCAATAAGGAAAAAGTGCTTAAGTCATATTTTGCTGTTTTGCAGAAGAGCACTTTTAAACTTTCGAATAGATTTTCTTTAACTAACTGAAAATTGAGAAATTTGATATTAACTTTTTTTAATATCGTCTTACGCACTATAAATAATACATTTAACTTAAAATAAGTCAAGCTAAGCCATTATTTCACAAAATATTTGAAATTTTGCCCAGGGATATCTTTAAATATAAGGATTACAGGAGTGCCATGAACTCAAAATCAGCTTATCTCGACTTAGGCACCTTGTCCTTTTTCCCACAGAATGTATATTCCTATGTTAATTTCCAAATATAATTCATAGATATTATTATTGATATTTTTTTTTTAACTTAGGCCAAACTATTCTTTCAATATAACTTATTAAATGTATTTGTATGTGCGACCTGATGATAGCCTGTCATATCAAAGGTTGTAGTTTTGATTCTCGCCATACGCCTTAGTTATACGCACATTAGCTTTTCTCTTCACGGGATTGTGTTTTTTTTTACAAAAATATACATAAAAAATCTAAAACGGTTCTTACACATCGAGCATGCTGTCGAACATTTGAGTTGATCCAACAGAGTCGCTTACATGTTCTCAAGGCGAGTTCACATCAGGTGGTCTCGTTTCAGGAAATGGTGATCAGCTGTTTCACTGCACTGGTGTGAAATAAGGAAATACGTTCGGAATTTTCTTTAAAGCAAGAAGTTTTATGTAAACAAATCACACTCAATCAATAAGAGGGCTTTAACTCAAAATTTTTACATTATTAATTACACTTTTTGCAAGAAATCAACTAAACAATATCAATACATATCTACTGTAAGAATTTCAGCGTATTTCGATTACTCTTTTGTTGATAAAATTTAATTTACTTTAGGATTTTAATTCGAAATGTGACTGTCTTTATGATAAAATTGTTAAATTTTTGCTTCATTTGTGACTTTTTTCAAAACAAAGATATGCTCTCCCAATAATTGCAAGCTTTTAAAATAATAACAATGATAATATATTTTCAAATCGAGTTACTATTATTTATTCAGATTTTCAAATTCTCTTAAATATAACCAAAAACAGTTTTTAGTCTCCCTCTTGTTAAGTGCAAAATGTATATTTTTTTCTACAGTATTGAATTTAACTAAACTAAGATGATGATGAGAAGATGAATCAAACTAAGATCACCTGGCATGTAAGCAAATCATTTTGATTAAGAGTTGCACTAGTTTCTATTAATATAAATTTATTTAATATTCATTCAAAAATTATTAACGTTTTTTAAGATTTCTTTAATATTTCGAAGCAAAAATGCATATGACTTAGACCACTTTAATTTATTTAATGGGTGCTATTCTGGAAAACGCGTCGAAGAAGTAAAACTTAACATTAAAACAAAAACAAATTTTCAAAAATTGTTTTTGTTTGCTATGCATTTCCTAAATGAAATAAACGTGAGAACTTCAGCGCGTTTCTCTTTCTTTGAAAAATGGTTAATTTTATATGAGAAACAACAACAAATTTTTTTACATTTACACAGTTTCCTTTTTGTTTTCCATGAAAATTTCACCAAGTCGACGCATATTCTAGAATAGACACCATTAGTTTGAAGCAAAAATGCATATGATTCATATCAGTTTCATAATTCAGGGCATATACTCGTATCACGTTTTTTTTGGAGTAAATGAGCGATATGAATGTATAACCACTTTCAAAATCTTGCAACACAAACAACTAAATATTGGTGGGAACTTTTACTCCTTACTGCTTAATATATTCTACCCCAGACTCAACACTGATATTTCCCTTTTATTCGGTTTAATAGAATGTGAAACTTAAACATTTCAAAGAAGAGAATATACTTTAGAAGTTATTTAAAAATTTGGCTTCACGTATTTAAATAAAGACGGTGCATTTCTTTGCATATTTGTGCACTTATGTAATCCAACTTTTAATGAAAATAAAAAAAATAGTTTTTGTCTTTAACTTTTTTTAATTTTTAATTCACCCAAAAAAAATTACACTCAGGGAAAAGCTGAAACTTAAAAATAAGAACGCGTCAGATTAATTCAATAATTTTAAATTTAACAGAAAATGTATCTTGAGATACTTAAAAATAAATAAAATTAATAAATTAATAGTGTAAATTAATATTTTTCCAAATTGAAATAAGAATTTTAAACATTACTAGACTTTCGTTAATGTTTGTTGTTAATTTAATACAGTTTTTATTGATATTAAGCTGTTTTTTCTCTCGGTGTAGGCTTCAAAGGCTGTCTGCAACAAAACGAATATTTACAAGGGCTCCGTGTGCACAGGAAACTCGAGGGAACACGTGCTTTACAATATAACTACTCAGACTACTTGTTCAGAGCCATATACTTAAGCATAAAATGAACATTACACCGGCAGAGCAAAACTATGAAAAATTCATCAACTTCTTTGTTGCAGTGAATACGTACGATACCCATGTTCAGGCATATCAAAGTCTTCTGCGGTTTCGCAATAGATATAGAATATTTACCAATTTTGTTCTGTCTCTTTTCTTTCTATTATAAATAATTGCGGACGGCAAATGTTATGGCGAATATTTTTGCTCAGATATATGTTCGGGCATCCATGTCAAAGCTTGGACGAAACATGGATATGAGCGGTCTCCATTAGCCATTTGTGATGTCCAACATGATGTCCATACCAAGTTCAAATTCTCTTTAACTTGTCAATTTATTTTTCTCTTCAATTTAGCTTTAAGTTTAATGAAGTTTCATTAACAGTGTAAAAAATTCTTTTAAAATTCTATGGCAATACGAAATAATCGCTTTATTATCCTGTATTATGTTTCAGTTGAAAGTTGTGGTGGTTGTAATATTACATAATCATTTCAATCTCATCGCCGTTCGTAAAAATTTCCAAATAAACCCAAATTTTTCCTTAAATGACTTAAGCCATTTCCACATATTACAACAAAATTATATTATTTAAATTAAAACTTCATTTTTCATTTGTGAAATTTATAAACTTTTTCATTAAATAGTATATTGTTTAAACACTTTTTAGTTTCTAATAAATGTGATATTTTAAACCACAAGCTTGAATTATTATTTAATTTTGCTTCTAGGTATTTGTTATTGTAACCGCAATTTCTATGGGTTAAATTGCGTAATTTATTTTTAATTCAATTAATAATAATTACTTTTTATATTTAACCAAAGTTTGTTTTCTAATTAATATCAATATGTATACATTTTGCCAGCTTTATAATGGTCATTTTGTTTATCCATTTACCACAAATGCTGATTACTAATTAGCACATAATGTCATGGCTTTCCATTAGATATCGTTTGTTTTTGGTGAACATTTTTTGTTAAGGGAATAATTAGACAGAACATAACATTTTCTTTGTTTTTGTTTTTGTTTTATTCAAAATCACCAAACTATTGAAATTATGTTACAATATTTTGACAGAAATACAAAAATAATGAGCTACTTTCTTCATGTGGGAACAGTTTCGTGCAAAAAAAGGGCATAAATTAAATTATCAATTGGTGAGGTGTTTCATACAAGCAATCCCTTAAGGTTTTATGCAAAAAAACCTTAATAAAGCCTTGCCAAGCAATGTTAAGTAAAGTTGTATTCTAAAAAAATTATTATATCAAATTTATAAAGTAGGTCTCCACGTTTGTTAAGACTACTTTAAGTTGATATTTTCAAAATGTGTATTTTGTACCTTAAATATTTTTGTTAATATAACAAATATTAATTCATGTTAAATCTGAAAATGAAGCTAGAAGTGTTATCTCTTAGCTTAGATTTACTTTTTCTGTCATGTAATGGAAAACCTTATCAAATTTTCCCACTGATTCAATATACATCGTAAAATCCATAAAAAAATATTAAAATAAATACAATTGTACGAAAATGTCTTAGTGATGCACATGAAACAAAAACAAATTGAAAAAAATACTCATTTCATTCGAATAAAAGAAATTGAGATAGTTCTTCTTTGTTCCTCACATTTTTTTACGTATACTTCATAGAAATGTTTCTCTGTTTTCCTACCATATCAGAAGCTAATTTTTTTTAAATTAGGTTGCTTTACTTTGTAATGTTTAAATGGAAGTATCGCCATGTAATGTATGAACGGCAGGTGCAGGATTTAAATGTTATGTAATGTTAATATTGTATGTTTGGTAGTGTGTTGTGGATGTAAAGCCCTATAACCCAATTATTATTTTTATCCAGCTTACAGGGGGTCCAGCTTATAAATAGGCGTTCAAAAGAACTGCCAAAAAGGTTGAGATTTCAATAAAAAAAACTAGGCAAGTTGTTGCCGAATTGCGTTCTTGAATTGCGTTCCAGCATTCTGAAATCCAAGTAAAAACTGTAGAATGCAACAACAAGCAACATAGACCACTACAATAATACTTACATGCATGTACCGATGGTACATCGAATAAGTAAAAATAATTAATGTGATGATCGTAAAAAGATAAGTAAGAATAGTTAAACATACTGAGGTAGAGTAAAATAATTTCGTGCTAACCTAAATAGAAAAATGAAAAATTGGAAAAAACAGAAAATTAATAGTGATACTTATAAATGTGTTTACCAAAGGTAAATCAATTGTATACACAACAATGGTTTCTCATATTCCGTTTTCATTGTACATTTAAGTTAAATAGCTGATGTTAATAAGAATCTCTACCCAAGTAGATAGACTAGGGTGCTGATGAAGTACGTGGCTGCACAGAAAAGTATCGGTATTTCCCCCAGCTTAAAGTCTAAGTTTAATTTTTCTTCTCTTCTTTAGAAACTCACATTAATTAATAAAAAATATTTCATTCAATAAGAATTGAAATTACTGAACTTGAGCCTAACTATGAATTATTTCTGATTAAAATTCACTACAGTTCAATTAAAATATCTAAAAATTTCTCACAGAAAATAAAAATTTATTTAAAAAAATAAAAAATATTTGAAAACCCGAATGAAATTTTATTAAATTTTGTGCATCATAAAGGCACCAATACTCTACATGTTTTTGCTTGTGTTTTTTCAAGTTTACAATTCACATGTTTTTTTGTGTCTGTCAAACTTGATTAATTTACATACGGTTTTTAATTTTTGGTCACCAACTTGTATGTACAATTACACGTGACATCGGCCATTATTGTTTACAACAGCCGCTGGAAATTTCTTTGGTATCGTTGCTGAAGTGCCGACGTCACTGAAGTTTCGGCGTCTCAAATATATATTTAATTTTTTTTTTCTTTTTAATCTGCAAAATATGGAGCTTGTATCAACACTTGTTATATACTTTATATCATTGTTATTAAGATTTTAAAATTCGATAAAAAATAATTAATTTATCACTAATGCAAATACTTTAGACGGACGGGTAATGATATCGGAGACATTCAACCGTCGATAAATGTTTTTACATGGCATAGACATTTGAAAAGACATGTGTGAACATAAGAAAATAGAACATGCTCTAATTGAAAATTTATCTTATGTTTTTGCTTGTGTATTTTACACAAGCAAAGTTTTTGAGGTCACCAACTGTGAAGTGGTTGTTGAACACGGTGGTGTTACCACTACTTATTATTAAATAACAAAATAATTAAAGTTGTGTTTTGCATACAATTTCTTAACAAAGCAATGTTAGCCTTGAAGTGCTTGGCAACTAGTATGAACTTTAAAGCTAAAGTAAAATATTTTTTTGCATAAGGGGGTTAATATTTAATGATTTTGTTTCTAATTTTATTTTTCTCAAATTACCATTTCAGTTGTAAAGAATTCAAATCGCAAAGGTTTTTTTTTTTAAATTCATCATGGTCATGATATAACGCAAGATTCACTCACGTCTTTAAAAAAAACCTGCTAATGAAATTCTTTTAAATTTCTTTTAGTCTTAAAAATATTTAATTACGAAAATTGTTGTTTACAAAATAATTAATCGTTATTCCTGAAGTCACAAAGTGAATTTCTAGTAAACGCTTTGAATCACACTACATAGACTTTTTTCTTTATATGTTGAGTCTGATAAATTGTATTAATAAATTTAAAAGCCTTGCGGTCTGTGTTTTATAAACATAAGATAAAGGTCTAGAACTACGTATGTTTTAAATAATAATATATACATAATATTAATTGTAATCATGCAGTTTAATTTCATGAGAATTAATTCAGCTTAACAAAAAACAAAAGGAATGTATTTAAAATCGCTTCAAGAGTATAATTTATGTTTATTGTATTTTACAGGTAGTAAAGATATAAGATAAGAATACAGCTGTGGTAAAGACAATTATTTAACAAAAAGTGCTCTTATTATCTTGAATTTCACTGGACACATCCGCATTTAAAAGAGAGAGAATAATTAGAAATGTTATTTGAAAATATATTCAAAAATAAATTTTATATATCGCTTATTTACTCAAAGATCGTTATAAAACCAAAAACCCCTTTTGCCAGAAAACGAGTTTGAAGTTTTCAGTTTATACGCAAATTAATGGAAAAAGCTAAGTGTTTTTCTCTGACTTATACTAGGAACACAATTGGGACGAACGACGAATTTCGTCCACATCGACGAATTTGTCGATAAGCATTCGCTGCGTAAATTCGTCGTGTGAAGCACAATAACGACGAATTTACTCACCGAATTCCTCTCTCATATTTGATAAAGTTGGTTGTTGTATGTACAAAGACGGAGAGGGAGAGAGAAAAAAGTGTTTTTTCGTCGTTCGTCGGTGTACAAAATAGAAATAAATCTATCTCAGAGTTCGTCACACACAACGAATTTCATTCTACGGCGGTGTTGTGTTCATTTTCATATGTCCAAAGGTTTTTATTTTTTTATGACGAAAGTTCGCACCGAAAAATTCGTTGTTCATCCCAGTTGTGTTCCTAGCATTATAAGCTATTTGTATGAATCCAGCAAAAACTTACAAATTACCACCAAAACTTTACCAGAACGTTATCTTAAATGTAAAAAAATTATGTACAAGTTGCTAAATGAAGGGAATGATTTTTTTTAGTTTAAATAGATTACATGAACAAGTTGCCTAATAAAAAAGGAATTACTTCTCAAGAAACAATTATTTTAGTCTCGCGCCTTGTTAAAATAATTAAGTTGGTAATCCAATAGGGAAGAACTTCCACCAAAAATGCTTAATTCCTTTTTTTTTATTTTTTGCTGGGAAATTTTTACATTATGTGAAGGATTAATTCTGCATCACTAAACCAAAAATTTAATTTTTTGAGTCATGACGTTCTTTGAGTAGATGACCAATGTGTTTTTCTTACTGCGTAAAAGCAACGAATCTAATCAGCGCACTATGGGTAATTTTAAATCATTTTGTTTCCATAATTAATTACAGCTAAGCAGCAGGATCGAATTTAATGAGTTTTTGGAATCAAATTTAGAAAACATCCTTCTTTTTATTAATTTTTTTTTAAAGAAGTAACGCTCAGGCGAAAAATGCCTACTAGTACTTATAGGTATTACCTTCTTTAGGAAAGGGATAGTGATAGAGAACACAGGTGGTGAAGGAAGAAGAGATAGAAAGGAAAGCTTTTTTTACAACTCTACGCCTTGCACTTTATCATGCAGAGTTGCAGCGCCTCTGGTTTCAATGAGGCGCATTAAATTTTTGAAGCTGTGCTTAGTAGCCATTTTTATTCGTTATTTTACTTCGTAGATGATTCTGCTGCACAATACCGACGAACGAGGGCGCTCTGATGTTACATTAGGACTAGTATCTGCCGAATTCAGTATAGTTCAGTGACCAGTGACTATGCCTTCAACTTTCCTTTAACAACTGGTACAAAGTGACACTAATGCACATCAGAAAAATACATAGTGTTGTTATTTTTAATGACTACAGGGATTGAACCTAGAATCTTCGGTTTTGTAGTCAACGTGATAACTACTTCAGCCAACGCCACCCTCCTTAAAGTTTTTATCACTTAATTTCAGGAGAAAAAAATATCACTCACGCTTACGTTCTCTCACGCGTGACACCTTATGACCAATTTTAATAATAAACTCAACTTGGAAATTTTTTTTAAATTTCTTCTGTTTTCAAATATTGTTTTTTTTCTTTCTTACATATTCTTTTTGTATTAAAGCAAAATATAATGTTTTTTTTCACTCACGCTCATACATTCCTTTTTTATGTCTCTAAATTTGGTAGAACTTTTGTTTTAAACAATAGTAATTGATTTTCTATTTATTCCCCTACAAAATAAGTACGAGAGTAACTATTTATATTTCGGCAATTGGAAACACTAATGTCAATAGCAAAAATCTGGCAACACCATAATAAAGCTTGCCAGTTGTTTGCACAAACGTACTCACAACGTTTTGATGTACAAGTGGTATTTGTATTGCTTACAGTGAGTTCAGAAAATCGATTTGACAAAAAAAATGGGTCGATGAACTCAGTTATGTCTATGGCGGTAAAACATAGCTGGTTAAGTGATAATTGTGGTCGTAGCTCCTTCGCTGACAAATTTCGTAAAGGTCACTTGTAATTTGTTAGTGTGCCAAAATATATCGATGCAGTGCGTGAACTGATAATGCAAGATCGTCATGTGATATATTAGTTCTATTTCAATGTATTCGATTTTGCATTAACATTTAGTTGTAAATATAGAGAAGGCAAAATTGAGCTTTCACTACGAAAAAAAATTTCAGCAGTTGAAGCGTTTAAAAACCATGTTTTGGAGGTGTCTCAAGAATAATGGAAAAACTGCTATGTCAATTGATTTGAACGAATGCAGAAGTGTATTGATCATCAAGGGGAATAGTTCAAAAAACAGTAAAGCTATTTGCATTTAAAAGTTTTTGTTATTATTTGCTTTTCCCGAAATACAAATAGTATCCGTCCTATTTGTTAAATATTTTTGTATTTTTTTTACAATCATATTTATTTTAATTAAATGAGCGAATGAGTGATATTAAATTGCTAAGAAAATATCAAGTATACGCCACACACTGCGTTGTTACAGAGAAAGATTGCAGTTATATACATACACGCATCATAGATCGGTAGCGTGGTAGAGTGGCTCTATGACGAGCAATAACAATAACCCATAATTAATACAAAAATAAGATATTAAAATGTTTGCTGCCTTTTGTAACTTCATTCTCCCTTCACACGAGAGCCACTAGCTACAATTTTATAACATTACTTAGCTTCTTATGCTTTCATAATAATAAATGAATGAATGAATGAATGGATGATTTTATCACACAGCTCAATCAATATTTTTTGCTTTTAATATAATTAATTAATTCTTACCTGCATATTTAATAAATGTTAGAAATTAGAAAAATTTCATTTCACTTTCACGCTTTAATTTTAAACCTTAAATAACAGTTTAATGTAAGCTTATGATTTGTGCTATCTTAATATTTCATCTGCAAAAAAAAATACCCCAAAAATATGGATAGCATGAAATTGTGGACACATTACAATATTTTAATTAAAATGCAAATATAATCTGATAATGACTGAGAGCAATTTACATAATTAATAATTATGAGCATGACCATGACACTAAATTGCCTATGAAATTATAAAGTAAAGATAAATTGCTTGCTTTCTATATTATAGGACACGTTTTTTTTTGTCTAATTTCTATAGAAACGGTTTTTATGTTTAACATTACTTTAGGCATTAATTATAAGGAATAAAGAAAAAAATATTATAATTATCAGCGGAAGAATGACCCAGAATTAAAAAGTAACGTTAAGTTAGTTATGCAGACGAAACCCCTGCATCCTCCCCCACCAATTTTACTAAATTTTAATATAAGACATATTTTTACTCAAGCATTAAAATATTGTTGTGGGTCAGTTATAATTTATGGGCGTTAAACACATATAAAATAATACATATAAATAATACATATAAAATAATATTTCATTATGGATGATGTGCTTTCTGGACGTTTGTAAATTTAGAGGTCATCTTCACTTATGTTTTATTTTTTAATGAAAGATATTAAAGCTTATTTTATATTTCTACTTTCTATTAAGATAGTTGAAGGTCACCAAAAATGATATATACTTTAAGTTTTTTATGGCCAATTGCATACAAATATTTTCTACTACTAAGTCATAACAATATGGTTTTAATTTCAATTTGGAAACGCAGAATACAACCGCAGAAATAAAATCTTATTTTATTTTTTATTTATACATATATTTCCTCTTTAGATTAGATTTTACTGAACAATTACTTTACAGTAACAAACAAGAAGATAAAACAATTTTTTTCAATAAGCACTATCATAACAGGATGTGTCAAAAATATTCTTTAAAAATTTTGATAAATATTTTACAAAGTAATTCCAAAAAAAAATGTTTTTGTGACTGCTATACAAGACATATGCCTTCACAGAGGAATTAGCAAAGTGGTTGCGAACAAAATTTCATTCCAAAAAACCCCAAGACTATCCTGAGCAAATCAGTCAACAGGCGATAAGATATCGAAGGCCAAACAACGCACACACCACCCTGGCCACACACAAGAAATACGAGTAATTACCGGAGCATCGTAACAGCTTTTCCTCAGCCAGTAAAAAATTTTTATATATGACAGAATTATAATTTCATTTAACATTTAATGATAAAGCTAATAAAACAGATTTTCTCTATTCTCCCATTTTGCTCAACTACTTTCCTAATAAGAGTGAGATATGTGAAATTACACAGAAAGTTAAAATTTTTGTAGAGTGCGACTTTGAGTCATAAAGCTTTTTTCTGAGAACACTTTGGTAATATATGTATGTATGAAAAAAATTAAACAACATTGATCTGATATACCAGCTCAAGTACGTAGGCGACAAAAAAATTTATATTTCTGTGGAGTTCTATATACATATATTTCCACCTAAGATTAGATTTTGCTGCAAAGCTTATTTACAGTAACATAAAAAATTAATTAATTAAATAAAGAAAAAATTATTATGGAATGTTTATATTTGGCAGAATAGTTAAATGTATTATTTCGGAGAATATTTTCCATTTCCCATTCTTACATTTAGCTACCAAAATAATATTCATTAATTTTACTGATACTGTTAGATGGTTAATAGTGCTCTGTTGACTGCAAAATGGTATCTGATACAACTTTAGGTTTTTGTCTTTACTATTTATCGTTATATAAATTTATTGCAGTATTTACGGATAAATAAATTTTTTCGCGAAATACAGGATGACACTGAAATAGGGCACTAGGGAATCTATTAAAAAGCAACTAGATTTAGCTCGAAATTTTTTATGTATTAGATTTTTAAACAATGTAAATGCAATATAAGAGAACACAAAAAAAACAGACTTGTTAAGAATTTCGCATTTTTCAAATCACTAGTGATTTTAAAAGATATTTGTTTGCTATTTTTTTAATTTTTCTATTGTATAGAACATCAAATATCATTTCTAAAAGAAATTTATCGTAAAAAAACGTCTACAGGACTATTTTTACTTTTAAAATCACTGATTTGAAAAATGTGATTTTCAGAACATACCTGTATAACAAATTTTCATTAACGTAAATATTTTTGAAACTTATTTAAAATTCTTTTATTGCCAGTATTTAGTTTGATGAATATAAGCGAAATTATTTATAAAAAATAATTTTTATTTAAAAAGGTTTGTTAAGTAAATTTTAACTGAAAATCTATTATAAAAACTTCTTATAAATCAATTTTATATTTTCCAGGAATAAGAAAGATAATATATTATTTTAATAAATAAAAAATTTATTTTTCATTGCATAAAGATTTGACGAATTTTGAAATTGGGTTTTAAGAATTCTTTGACTAGTCTTATTTCAGAAAAAAAATTACCAGTGGAAAATATGATAATAATTACTAATATTCCATTTCATTAAAAACTCTTAACTTATATCTGTCCAACTAAATAGAAATTAGTGCTGATGAAGTGAGTGGTGGCACGAAAAATGCCGTTATTTTCCTGAGCTAAATAATTGTTTAATTTTCCTTGTCTTTTGTAGAAAAACACATTACTTAATAAAAAATATTTTACTCTATAAAAATTAAAAAAAAAATAAACTTAAGCCCGATTAATAAATTATTCCTGAGTAAAATTTTTATCAAATGCAAATAATTTTTTTTTCTGTATATCGAAATATGAAAAAAATTACGTATACATGTACACAAAAATTTGTTTTAATAAACAAAGTCTAACAGCCTGACCCACGGTGTCGACAGAACACATTCAATCGACAACTTTTATTGAAAACAATCAAATGATCGAAAGGCTACAAAAGTTTTACACTCAATTACTGAAATTCCAAAAATTGAGCAAATCTATGCCAAAAATAACAGTGGAAAAACGATTATAAAAAGTTAATCGTGGATTAAAGGCTTAGTTCGTATAGTTTGCGATAACACATAATTTTCATACACATATTTTAGAAAGATCCATCGATGCAAAAATCCCTGAAAATACATGAAGAGATTTCTATTTGAAACTTTTTGAATTTTTCCAGTCAGACTAAAGATGAATTGGCTAAATATAATTTTGTGGGAAGAAAATCTCTAAAACCAATAAATTTGTGTATGATTTCGTAGCGCAATAAAAATTTGTCACGTTTGGCGCACTTCTCCATCATTAACAAGAGTCACAAGGAAAGTGATTTTTATTTGTCGATCAGAAATTCTGACGATCAAATAATCAGACGTCAATTAAAAAATTAAAACTTTTTTAGTTTCATCAAACATTGCCGACAACGTCTACGTGTAGCACACTCTGCGTATTTGTTGTAACACACATTATTCTTTTTCTAATAGATTCAATCACTTTGGAGCATTAATTGAAAGTAATCATACCATTAAGGACTTCTGTCCTAACTTTCCTTTTATTAGAATAGCGCAGTGCATGACCTGGAAAATGAGTTGAAGCTAATTAGAATATTTATTTGTAGTAGGGATTTCTTAATGCAAAAGAAATGGAAGCCGCAAATAAGTTAAGCAATACGCACCTAAGTTGAAACTAACACATTAATAAAAAAGATTTTGATTATGGTTATAATATGATTATGGTTATAATAATATAATAGAATACAAAAAATATGTAATGCTAAATTTAATTTTAAATGCCCGCAATAAAAAAAGTATATTCAAAGTCACTGAAGCATTCTTGAGTGCTTAAACATACCAGTTTGAGTAGTATGCTGTGTTAGCGTAAGTATTTTTTGGTAGACTTTTTTCATGCCACTTTTAAAATTATATAAAAAGCTACTCATAATACAGTTGAATCAATTATAAAAAGGCATTTCTGTATTATATATTTTATAAACTGTAAAATATTAAATTATAGGAAAAGGTGTACACAAATATATGCTAAGCCATACATTAGATACGCTTCCTAATGACGTCATATTTTTTTAAAGTTTTATTCATATTATAAAAGGGCTAACTGTTAATTCAACTAAAAGTTTGATATGCTCAAAATAGAAACAAATATGTGTTTGGGTGCCATACTCTATGATAAATCCAAATAGAAACAAGTGCAAGAAAATAAAGTAAAAAGTAGTTTTAAGTTTAAATTGTTTTACTTTAACTAATAAAACTTTTATGATATTTGTGTGGCACTTTTGAATTAGTAAATTGAGAGTGATTTTGAAAGCAATTTTGCAATAACATTTAAAATTTACTGAAATTAAAATACAAATTAAATTGTTTTGAGAATAATCTAATTGGTATGCTGCTATAATTAAATTGTTTTATGTTTTTTTTGGCAATGAGGACTTACGAGTATTTCATTTTAAACATTTATGGATTTGGAAAATATTTAACCGTACGCGAAGCATATCAGTCAAGCATATCAGCATATCAAACATACATTACTTTTTTTCCTTTTCTTTCAAATATTTCCTTTTAAATTAAAATAAGTTGTGTTGAACACATTCCCTCTTTTAAGGCTCTGTGCAAAATTTGACATGTACTAAATGTAGCCTTACTTGCGTTTCTCGCCTTTACTGCTTCAAAGTATAAAAAACTGTTAAAATTCCGTGCAAAAACATCTCTGCTCAGGTTGTTTCGCAGGTAAAGTCAAATGCCAGATTAATTTTGCATGGAAAAACATGCTACCAAATAAGTTTTACGTCTTTTTTGCAACAAGAACAAAGTTCTTCTTTTGAGTATTAATTTCGCAAAAATTTCATACCAAATACTTTTATATGTAGTTTGACAGATTTTTGCACGAAATTTTGAACAGAGTACAAGGCTTTAGCTGTAAGCAGAGTCTCTAAATTTATTTAAAAGAGTGCTATAATCCTACAGGTTTAAACAAACGTGACATACCAAAAATACCCATAAACATTGACATAACCATAAAGATATTTATTACCCCATAACCATAAAAAGCTGTTTATATTATCATTTGTTTATACATTTCAAAAGTGCAACAACAAATATGTCTAACCAGCAAACAGCTGTTTATGATTATAATGAAAAATCAAAACTTTAGCGCGATTTAGTAACTTTTAACGATCCGACAATCGTAATTTTTTTCTATATATTTTGTCGCTTACAAAAACGATTGTGTGATTCTGTAACTTCTTTTTAACGAGAGTACACAGCTGTATTTTACGTTGATTTTTGTCGATAAAATTAACAGCACATAAATTATTGTCGCTTAGATAACGACACAGCTGACATTAAACTGCAGTAAATATCGTTAATATTGTTAGTGAATAGCAAATTCGATAAATTTTCATTATAATTATTTTGATAGGTTTTTATAGGTTTCTATGGTAATGATTATGGTTCTGGCGTTATGGCGAGTCACCTCTAATCAAATACAGTGTTGTCCATAAGTTTGGTTTGAATAGTTGTTTTGTATGGTTATGGTTATGACACGTTTAATTAATTATTTAATAGTCTTATTCAAAATGCCGAAAGATTAGGTTTATTTGAACACTTTTATTGAAATCAAAAATATATTTTTCGAATTTTTATTTTTATATTTTGTTTTAGTGTAAATTTTTATTTTGCCATCAAACAATCTACATCCACTTAAATTTCAATAAGAAAATATCACTGTTGAATCCATTTCTGCGCAACTAAATGCACAAAGTTCAATTCTGGCTAATTAAATAGTGGAATATATTATTTTATATTTAAACTATAAAAACTCAAACGAAAAGGTTATAAAATAATTTCCCATACCGGGAATCGAAGCCGAGTCTTCTGGGTGAAAGCCAGATATCCTAGCCACTAGACCATATGGGATACGAGCACAATAAATTTTGTATTTGATTTCCTTTTTTAAATACATTAATTAATAAAATTATAAATTCGTATTTCAATTGTTCACTTCACAAGTTCAATCGTATGGATTATCGTTAAAAAAAACAACCATTTGTTTATGCGCTTGTGAACAGACGAATTTGTTGTGTTGGTATTATATCACATTTTGAGATATCAAAAATTGTAGTCAATTAAATCATGGCATGGGAATTTAAATTTGATGTAAAATAGTTATGAGTTTTTCGCTAGAAGCACGCATTTAAAAAAGATTTTTACAAATTAGTACAGCAAATATAATATTGCCAAACCTCACTTTAAATGCAACGATTTTTGACATTATATTTACGGTTTTGTCATTATTTTTCAACCAATGCAACGCTTCATTCGAATTACGAAAATTGTTTCATTAGCTAAAAAAATGTCATATATACAACGAAATATTTGCATTCAAGTAACGACATGATTTTTACTAAGCAACGTACATTTTCACATTTTTGCGATGAAACTTTTTGGTTTATACAATGAAGTGACATTAGCTTTAAATTTCTTAAAGAACTATTTCATTGAATAAACAAACATTTTCACGTAAATCATGACAGTATTTCATTACTGAGCCGTAACATGTCATGTTTTGATGATATTGTATCATTGTGGTGTTAACAACATAAGTCATTATTGTAATGACTGATTCATTTATTTAATTATCATTATATCTTATTTATTATTTAACTTACGTGTGCATATTGTAGGGTATTCAATCTGTTAACCGTTAATCGGTTAACCGGTTAAATATTACCCGCTTAACGGTTAAAACGGTTAATTTCAGTCGATTAACCGATTAACCGGAGTAACAAATTTTTTCATATTTTTTAGTATTACAACTTATTTTTTTTGTGTGAATAATTATTTGTTTCATCTCATTTGCAAAAGGTGAGTGTTTAGAAATTATTTTTCGTGTAAACAAAGAAGTATGTTTAGTGATCCTAACTTAAGTAAAATCTTTGGACATGGCTATAAAAGAGTTTAACTAGAGGCTCTGGTACTCTAACTGAAGGAAATTATCAAGTTTTTATTTAATAATAATAGTATTGCTGCCAACGATTTAATTAAAGATTAGATTTAATGAGAGACAGTACCAAAACTAATGACAAGAAATTCAGAAATTAACTTGTTTGCAGAATATTCGTCGCTGAGTTCTGTCGTTATGAGTGATGAGATGATGACCCGCCAACAGAAATAACTATCGATAGATTACAAGAAATGTTCTAAAAAAAATTAATCGAATTAGTCTAAGAATTATTATGTGTGTTTTTGGTTTTACTAACAAACTCAAATTAATAAATAATTAATGAACTTTTATTTATTGAAAACACTTGATTAATCGGTTAATCGGTTAATACCAAAATTAACCGATTATTACCCGATTAAGCAAAAACCTCGATTAATTAATTAAGCAATTAACCGATTAAAGCAAAACCCCGATTAAATGAATACCCTAGTATATTGCCAAAGGCATCAGAAAAACGTTTGTATGATATAATTGGTTTCCCCGGCCAAGATTTGAACTTGGAACTCATCGCGTGGTACTTATCGCGCTTACCGCTGCAAACACAACAACCTCAAATATTATTTAGATACACACAAAATCCATACATACCATCATTAATGAAATTCAAATTCTAAGTTATTTAATTGATCTAATTAATTCAACATTGTTTAATTTATTTGAAAAGTTATAACTTATAAAAAAAACTTTGACTTATCTCCTGGATTCGAACTTGTGACTACAAAAGTAGCACACTGTTTACTACCCAGTAGCAGGATGTTTTCTTCATTGTAATTACGAAAATATTTCATTAAAGTTGCAACAAAACTATAATTACCCTTACTATAGATTAATTACAATTGTGTTTTGATATGTTGATTTTCTTTTATGACACCTAATTAATTTGAAATTTTTTTTTTGTATAAATTCGTCACAAAAATATGTATTTAAGTTTTTCGTTACCCGAATGAAAATTATTTCGTAACATTAATGATACTACAAAATGTGAAATATTAAGCACTAGAATGGTTCCATTCCATTAATGAAATTTGTATCAGTATAATGTAATGTTTCAATTAATTAATGAAATTTGTCCTTGTATTAATTAAAGGGTTTCAACGTAACTGTTTCATTCCAGTTACGAAGTTTTTTTCTTTTAGTGTAAAAATATGTGACAAACGTATAAAATTCAATCGCGTAACTAGGGCACACTTTCGAAAGAAAGTTACTAAAAAAACATATAATAGTGTGAAATTTAAATGAGAAAAGGCAATAAAAAACAGCCTTCTCATACCAGGAATCGAACCGACTTCTGGGTGAAAGCCAGATATTCTAGCTACTAGACCATATGGGATATGGAAAGAAAAATTGTAATGTTTAACTTCTTAAATGAATTAAAAAAATAAAAGTAAAAGTTTTCGCTTACATATTTTTCGTAGCCTGGCAGGCAGTTTTCAGTACTATTCCGAATACTTTCTTTAAAGGTAACCATTCAGTTTTAAAAGTTCAAAAACGAACACCATTGACAATTATTATATAGTCTACGCTAGACAGTGACTTAGTGCTTTTTTTAATACCTGTCTCACAATATCGACAAGATAATTGCGTTTTTAAATTAAACTTAATTTCTTTTAATTTTTTTAATATAAATATGAGAACGAAAGGGACTTGTCGACATTATGGGACAGGCAACTAAATTACTGATTTTTGAGTCACATAAATGTATGTGTTGTTTTAAGTCATTAATTTTCCTGGTACTTCTTGCACTTCACGTGCGCAGTTTGTTTCGAGCATTGACCACAAATTTCCCCTCAAAAATATTACCAGCTGCCAAGATTATATTTGGCCTTCTCGTCATATCAAGAATAATTTGTTGCATAGACGAAATATAAAATTGTTTGTGGAAAAATAATATTTTTCAAATACTTTTAGCAAAAATTAAAATCTTTCCGATCAAAAGTAGAAAAAGTATATTTTTGTGCTTCCCTGCTCGTTTAAATGCCTTAAAAACTTTCAAACATTACCAAGCACCTTTTTCACATTATGACATAATAGTTTTTAGCAGTAATCGTTTGACAGAATCTCCAAATGAAAATAAGTTTTAAGTTTTCTTAATTTATCTACAAGCCAACTGACAAATTATATCTAAACAATTATTTAACATCGTTAAATTAAATTTAAAGGCAAAAATATTCACAGTAAAATAACAAATACTTAAAAAATTAACATAAATAAATAATAAAATTTTTTTTGGGAACGAACATAATAATTATTTATCATTTATTTGTGCTTTGTGTGAAGTGATTTTTATTTGATTTTATTTTATTTTTTTTTAAATCTCTACCATTGACAAATCAGCTAGAATTGAATAGATAAAAATTATAAAAAAATATATGTTTTTGTTGGCAGCTGTCATTTTATTTGTTAACAGTCATTAGGTGCTTCATAAGGGAAGGTTCTCTGTTATTTATTGATGGATTTTTGTGGAGCCAATATTTATTAAAAAAGAAAACATATCAATATCACCTAAAGTTTTTTATTTTATATCATCATTTTTATAAAGGGGGAAAAAATAAAAGTATATGTACTGGTAAATAGAAAAAAACTAATAAAAAAGTATTTGTTATAGCAAACTTTTTTCCATAAATCTTTAACGATTCAACTTTTCTAAGTGCTTTGTATAATTATAGCCCTGATTATATAATCCATTCCTTTAAAGATATCAATAATAGTTAAACAAATTTTTTATATCTGAAGAATAACAATAAAAACTAAATTAATAAAAAAATTTATTTGCAAATTTTCTTTCAGCACAAGGTCAAATAAATATAATTAAGAAAGAAAAAATAGATTATAATAATACTCGTAACAAAATATCATAGTTATTGATGTTAATAAATTTAATAACCTAAAAAACTTAAGCGACGTATTTTTTTTTCTTAAAGCTATTTTACTTTGCCAATGATTCATTGCTACAATGAGTCTAAGAAGGAAGGGATAGACACTAGTTTGCATCAGAAAATGTATTATGTTGTGATATGAATGATCTGGCGAAAGCAGCGTTTAAAAACTTCCCATTTGTGTATTTTCTTTTGCTTCTGCTTATACTCCTGCTTTTGAAAGTTCAAGTGTCGTTGTAGAAGTAAACACAATAAAGGAAAAGTTATACAAAACGAAGAGCTTCAGCTTTTGACATGTTTGAAAATTTTTCTGTTTGTCAGCGCTCTGTTTTAAGTAAACTCAGAAGTTATCGTAGTATTGATTTTGCAGTTTGAGGTGCGTAAAGTGCTGGAAGAAATGTTGTTGTTGTTCTTTGTATTACTATTGTATTTGTACATATAGGAAAAAATACTCATACACACACAAAACATACATTCAATTACATGCACACAAACATGTCTGCTTCGTTAACTTTATATTTATTTAAAGCAGCCCTCAGTCCAACCAAAAAATTTTCGAACATGTCGAGAGTTGAAGCTCTTCGTTTTGTATAACTATTTGTTTATAGTGTTAACTTTTACAACGACACTTGAATTTTAAGAAGCAGTAGTATGAACAGAAGCAAAAGAAAATACACACATGGGAAATTTTTAAACACTGATCTTCGGTAGCAGAGGTATGAGCACAGGTTCTGTTTGGGCAGTCATACAGTAAAATAGTCGAGGAAAAAGCACAATTTTACGACTTTTGCTATTTTGACTGCAGTTTTTTAAACACTGAGCCAATGATCTTCCTTTACTTTGTAGTAAACGCATTACGCTCGCAGAGCCCTTTAAACAAACATTTTGTGAGCTTAGTAAAATATTTTATCTGAATTAACAAATACTTTTTATTTTTTTATGTTCTTAACTCAACTTCACTGTCTGAGAGTAAACCCTACTTTCACACAACTAAATTATTTTTTTTAATGTAAATCAGAACTTATTTTTACTTGAAAATGTTATGACACAAAACAACTACACACTCAACCATTAGTTAAGTTGGGAATGCTAAAGCCAATGCCAATATGTAAGTTGGTTTGATTCTCACATAATAAAACTGACTTGAGTTCAGAAAGGCAAAATGAGCTTCACTTAATTTTAGTTTCTTCAATATTACTTAAAATTTGCACTATATTTATTTTATTTTGACATAACAATATTTAAAAAAAAAATAACCTAAAGCATACCTTCCTCTTTACAAATTTTAATTTTATTTCCTCTGAGATAACTATTTGTAATGCGTTATTTAAATACTATTTTCTATAGAAGTGCGAGTACATACTGCCGTAGAGGCAGAATAACATTTTGCAGCTTGTGATATGAAAACAAGTTTTTTTTATATCAACTATTCTGTTTCATTAACAAAGTTAATCGAGCGTAAAAACAGTTTATAATACCGAACTTTTACTATGGTTATTATAATTGTGCAATATGTTTTTTTTTTGAATTTTTTTATAAATTTTGCTTAAATGTATCACTGGCTAATTGCACTATAGTTATAACTTATAAAATTAAGTTTTACATAAAATGAATTGTCTAAGGTTTTTAATTTAGTAATGTGAATAAAACAAAACATTTGCTATTTTACTTAATTTTTTTTAAGGTTTTAAAACAAATTTTTAAGTAAATAGCAAGTGCTTTTTTTATTCACCTTACTTACCCAATGAATGTAATAAAATCTTTTCTGTATGAAATTTTTATATAATGAAAAAAATTCAAGATATACACAAAAATATATATGGGCCTAATTACGAGTGTCGTATTTCGACTACAACTACGATGATTTTGTACTAGATTAAAGAAAAAATGTTGTAATATTCTTAAGTCTAGTACAAAATTGCCGTAATCGTAGTCAATATAAGATTCTCGTAATTAGGCCCATATATTGTTAGTTATACAGCACAGTATATATAAATCAGGATTGCTTATACATATGTACATATATAGAAAGAAGTTTGATCAGCCAAGCAAGGATTACGATAACGATCGATGCAGGAACAAAATTATTAAACAGGACGTCTTTATAAATACGTATTCAGAAAATTAAATAGATTCATTGAAATTGATTTTAGCGGAGACCCAACCAACATAATCTGCCAAAATTGTAGATGTGTTACCAATTGCAACTCCGAAAAGATTAACACAGATGGTGGAAGACGCACTAGCACTCAGTCTTAATCTAGGCCTTTTTGTAGAAATAAATGCGATATTTTAAAAAAGGTGCTTAAAGAAAAATCTGGGCCAAGCCATCAAGTACGTTGGTGTTAAAAAGTAAAGTGAAAATTTTATCATCTCCGATAATAGTGGATAATCGAAACGCAGCAATTGGTTTGTCAGACTTTCTTTTTCTTTGATGAATGAGATTAAGATACAAGTAATAATTCTGAACTAAAACTAATATACAATTGATCATTTGGCAATTCAAAAAATAGTCAGCCAAATGCAAAGACCCAGCTTCTTCTTTAAGCAATATTATATTTGACACATGTTTAATTTAGATAACTCGCGTAAAATCCCTTATTTTTATGCATCTAGTATGCTTAAAAAGAAACTGATTCTCCGAGTCTTAGCAAATAATGCAATACAAAACTCATACAAACCGAAGCAGGCTGATAAGCAAGAGCACGTTCTTTGTTAGGTTTGTAATTTAAGCTGAAATAGATTTTTGACATATGGCTATGTTGCAATAAAGGATCGATATATTTTCTTTTTTTTCTACAATTTGTGTGCAGCAACTAATTGTTGTAATAAAATTAAATGAGGGATTTAATTTTAAAATATTTTTGTTTTAAATTTAATAAAAGTTATATACAAAAAATAATAATAAAGCACTACACAAAAATCAAGTTCATTTTACTAAATGAGTGAATGTAAATAAATATACATACATACATATTTGTATGCATGCACGTAAATCTCAATGATTTATTACTGCTTAAGTGCAAATGGCAGAAGTGGTTGGAAAATTAAATAAACTTTTTTATTAAACAGTTTTTGTGCATATGTTTAATATATATAAGATATTACAGTGAAACTATTTAAGTTTAAATTAAATGAGGAGAAGTAGTTGCTAAAAATTTTTTGAGTTTTATTTAAT
The DNA here is from genome assembly GCA_905220375.1 of Tachina fera. Lineage (NCBI taxonomy): Eukaryota > Metazoa > Arthropoda > Insecta > Diptera > Tachinidae > Tachina > Tachina fera. Next base: position 45,286,709 of record LR999964.1, on the reverse strand, counting down.
ATACTAAATCATATATGTATTGAAAAAAATACAATAATTAAGAAAAACCCAATGTATTGCATATTTTCAACCGACTTCCAAAAAATAGAAGGTTATCAATTGATATTTATTTTATTTTTCTTTACTTCATAGGTTTAATACATTTTAGACAGATTTAAAAATTATTTTTTTGGTGTCATTATCAAAAAGGTGGGCGTTAACACATTGGCTAATTTTAGAGCTATGGTCTTTATACCAGGCACAAGAACTAGGACATGAGTTTTGTAATAAAAATAATTGACACTATTACAGTCATGAATTTATTATTGTTTTGAATACTTTGAATACATAAACCCAGAGTACGAAAATAAACGAAACAAAATGTTTAATTTTAATTTATTTTTTTCTTTGAAGGGAGTGAAATAAAAATAAAACAAATGCAATGAGAATTATTATTATTATTATTTATTTAGAGAGACTTCATTTTTTCTACATAACAAGATTAGCCAACATAATTTTATAGGAAACTTAAAACTATTATGTATTATTTTAATAACATTTTCTGATAATGCAACTTGCTTATTTGAATAAAAAGAATTAACATTTACATAATAAATTAACATCAGTTTTTTTTTAATATAGTGCCTGCTCCCAGCACTTGCAATGAGAATGATTAATATATTATATAAAATAATATATAATACATTAATTTAATCGAGCTAGAAAAAGTAACAATGGAAACTTAATGCAATTGTTTTGAAATATTTGCTGCGAATTTGACGTTGTCACGGGCAGGGACTTCGTGCATTTAAAAAAGGCATTTTCAGCACCTAAAATATGGCATTAAAACTCCAAATATGCACCAAAAATAATAAAATAAGCACATATTTTTAAAAATTTTTATTCAATCTAAAATTATAGTGCAACTAAATAAAGATATAAAAATATTTAATTTTCTTAATAGCTACGTGCGTGTAAAAGCCTTTTATTTGAAATTTTAATGCAAGATTAGATATGATGTTATGATTTTTTCTGCATTATTAACTCCATTTTTGAAGATATGTCGAATAAAAGAGCTATATTTAAATAGAAAAGAAATGGTTTTATTATTTATGTAAGTTCATTTAAATATTTCCCTTTTTTATATTTCCGAATGCGCTTCTGGTTTTCTAATGTTATATATTTAGTTAATTGAACCATTACAATGAATTAAATACCAATAATTAGATTTCATTTTGAAATCCTGTTATTATTTTTACAAACGATGTCTGAATTCCTCTGGAAATCATCCAAATGAAAATGTACATTAAATTTGGTAGGTGTGTATGTGCGTATTTTAAACGATTATGTCAAAATCAAGGAGTTTGTTGGCACAATTCATCTGATTTAAGTTTTTTTTTAATAATTAATTCATATTTTAATTTGAAATTTATTTGCTTGTGGTTTAGCTTGGTCTATATACGTATTTCATTGGCGCTTAAACCAAATCATCAGTAGACTTCAACCACAAATTTTGAACAGTCACAAACCTCTTACTTTATGCACAGACTTTCAAAAACTATATGAGAATTCATAGAATAATAATATTTTTGAAAATCACAAAGACAAAATAAGTTTGGTAGGCTTTGAAACTCATACAAAACCCAGCAAATAATTTATATTCGATATGAATCTATTCCATTTTGAAAAATTTTATAAATTTTTTGTAATATTTTTTATAATATAATTGATACAATTAGACTAACAAGTGGCACAAACTTTGTTGGCTTTCGAATATTGAAAATCAAAAATCGTTGAGCAACGATTTTGCTATCGAACAGCATTTAGCTTTCGATGAAGTGTTTTAGTATAAAAAATATTATAAACGATTATTTTTATTTTTTAACTAAAGTTCTTGCAAATGTTAAATGTCAGTGATATTCACAATAAGGACATTCTTTGTCGAATGAACCTCATAATAGCAAATGAAAATTCGTTCGATAAGTAGTTACTTTCGACTACAGTCGAAGATCGAAATTTCTCATAATAAGGGCCACAAACTTAAAAAAGGAATATCTCTTGATTTTGACCTAATCACTGTGCTCTATGCACAAAAATTAAGTTGGGGTATATCGGCGTTCTTTTGTGTCATTTTGACTTACTTATAGTGTAATTTGTCAACAAGAATTTTTGTTTATGAAATTAGAATTTTTTACAAAATATGATACAAAACCATTTATTTCTACCAAAATATGAGACAAAAATATAAATTTCTGACCAAATTATGCAAAAATATGCACTAACAAATCGATGATATTTTTACACAAATTCGTTGTTTCGTAAAGATATTTCGTTCTTATCATTATGAGGTTTAAGGGGAAAAACATGCATTTGCATGACACCCCTGTCCCTGGACATCATCACACAATATAATTTAATTTTTAAAAACTTTCATTGTCACAAAAACGCTAAGTATATGTTTAATGTTTAATTTTATTACATTGTTATTTACCATATGAAATTTGTTTTATATAGCTAAGCAGCATAGCTCTAACAGGGTGCCCTAAGACAGCTCTTTTTTTTTTCTTTCTGATTTGATGATATTTTATTTATGCGATTTCTGCAAAACCACATAGAACACATATCGTGCTCGAGTAATGTGAGAGTCCCATATTTGAAAAATGGGCGAAGCAATGTCTATTAAAATTTAATAATATATTACGCGTGCTTCTAATTAACCGCGTTTTAAGAAAGTTGGTAGACAACATGAGCTCTGAAAAAACTCAATCTTGCATTTAAAAAAGTAAACTTGGTCATGCCTATGAAAGTTTAATATTGAGTGCGTTCTTGGCTAGTAGGCAGTAACAGTAGTAGTAGCAGTAGTAGTAGCCACAGGATCTCAGGCAGTAATTCAAACATTGAACAAGATACGCTATAATCTAAGAAAGGCCACACAATACTACCATCCTAAATGCTTATACATGTATACCAATGTAATCACTTGAATTACTTTAAGCTATCTTATTGTTATTATTTTTTTTTTTCATGTTATATTTGCTTTCAAAAGATTGCTGTTTATACTTCAACATTTTTATTTGTTTTTATTGGTTTAATAAGAATTATATGTAGCTTTCCTTTTCTTAAATGCAATTTTTCCAGCTGTCTTACATTATTTCCTCTTAGCATTTTAATTTCGCAAAACAAGATAAATAAAACGAAAATAGTATTTCCATCAATTGACCTTGAAAGTTTTACAACTCTCTTTACTTTTTATGCTCGCAAAATTGATTTTAAATAAAAGTTTATATCGGTTTGGGAGCACAGCACCAATATAAAGTTAAACACCAGCGCACACAAACAAACACACACACACACACAGAAACACAAACCCACTTAAGCAAATACCATACTGAATTTTCAAAGTACGTACTACATATTACGAAATTGAATTTTTTTTCAAATCGTCTATTTTTGTCGATTTGCTGGGTTGTAAATTTTAGATGAAATTTATGGAAAAATATAAACCAAATAGTTAGTTTTGCGGTTTTATTCAAATTGGTTTTTAAAAATAAGAGCACAATCAAATCTATTAATTTGATTACTTATTTGGTTTTCTATCTATTTTTGTTTTATTAGTATTTCTTTTTCAATAAAATAATTTAAGTGTTGCAAATCAAAAGAATTTTATCAAAACAATATATTAAATGCCGTATTTAAACAATAAATGTTTTACAAAAAATTTATTTAAAAATTTGTTGCATAAACGGTCAATATATTAAAATAATTTTTTTAAATATGACTGTAAACCTATTCGCATACCGTGATTAGTTGTTATACTAAACATGTGGGCGTACTTAATATTAATCAGCAGAAAAAAACCGTTATTTACAGCCTGTTTTTCGAAAATAAATAAGTGTATACGTTTTTAAAAATAACGAACAAAATTGTGTTTACGTTTTTAAAACATTTGTATATTTTCATGTGAGTGACAAAAAAAGAGCTGTCAGTTTTCTACACTCATAAATTTTTTTATGTAAAATTAATTAAAATTAGATCTACATATTTTTCATTTGACTTTTACGAAAATTCTATTTAATTTTTAATGTTGAAATGTTAACTGACTTAAAACTCTAATAGCGTAGACATACGACAGCGTTAATTTGCATTAACTGTCTTAATTCAAATTAACTTGTGAATTATCCCCATTGTAATGCGTATTAGATTTACCGTAAATGCACTAAATGAAACTGAATTAATACTGAATTTAACTATATGATAACACCGCCCTCTTATGGTAACACGGTAACACTGTCAACCATCCATCAAATTGTGGCAAATTGTTTTCGTTTTCAAAAGTAAAATGGATTCAAAGTCAGGAAATTTAAGTTATTTTAATTGTTTTTAGAAAAAGAAAAAAGGAATATTAAAATCGAGACATATTTTTTCTATTTTAAGATTTCCAAGGGAAATAATCGAAGTGTGTGGTACGAAAGGGATGCACAGATTTTGCTAACTGTTTACTTAATGCAAATAACAGTCGTCTGTCAGGGTAAATTTTTAATTCACATAAGTGAGCTCTTAATGCAAATTAACGCTGTCGTCTGTCTACGGTATAAGAAAAAATTATCTGTTCTATTATTTTAAATTTTAACTTACAAAAATAAATAAATAAACGAGAATATTTTAAAGACTTTCTCCGCTTTGCAAAAAAAATACGTGTTTTCTGTGCAGCAATTGATATACAATTGATTTACCTTTGGTAATGATCGTAAAAGATAAACAAGAATAGTTAAAACATACTTAGTTAGAGTAATATAATTTCGTGCTAACCTAAATAGAAAAATGAAAAAATGGAAAAAAAACAGAAAATTAATAGTGATACTTATAAATGTGTTTACCAAAGGTAAATCAATTGTATACACAACAATCGCTTCTCATATTCCGTTCATTGTAAATTTAAGTTAAATAGCTGATGTTAATAAGAATCTCTACCCAAGTAGATAGACTAGGGTGCTGATGAAGTGCGTGGCTGCACAGAAAAGTATCGGTATTTCCCCCAGCTTAAAGTCTAAGTTTAATTTTTCTTCTCTTCTTTAGAAACTAACATTAATTAATAAAAATATTTCATTCAATAAGAATTGAAATTACTGAACTTGAGGCTGACTATGAATTATTTCTGATTAAAATTCACTACAGTTCAATTAAAGAATTTAAAAATGTCTCACTTAATTTTAATAATTTTAAAATGATAATTTTAAATATTCCTAGAAGCACTAGCATAACGGAACAACATGGTGTTTTCAAAAGCTGTAACATCTTTTTCATCAACTTTTTTGTGTTTGGTCAATGTGTGTGGTATCAGTTAATGCAAATTTCAGCTTTATAAAGATACATATTTTACAATGCAAGCGGCATATGCAAATTGTTTTGATTCCTTTGACTGACTGGTTTGTGGTCACACAAGTAAAAATGACGCTGAACGCTCTGGACATCCAATTGAGGTCAGTACCCCCGAAAATGTCAAAAAAATCCACGATATGGTATCGGCCGATCGAGGAGTAAAAGTGCGAGATATTGTTGATGCCATAGTCGTATCATATGGCAGTATGCTTTTGATTTTAAATGATCAGCTTAAGGAAGCTGTCTGGAAGATGGGTGCTGCGTTTTACCATAAACGTAAACGTATGAGAACTTCAAAGGACTGTTTGGAGTTGTTTAAACGCAATTCGAATGAGTTTTGTTAGACGTTTTATAACTGTGGAAAAACAATGGATCCATTTGTTACTCTGGAGACTAAGCAGCAGTCTAAACAATGGGTGTCTCCGGGTGGACCTGCTCCAAACAAGGCCAAGGTGAGTTTGTCTGCCAATAAGATGATGACAAATGTTTTTTTTGGAATGCATGCGGGATAATACACATCGATTAATTTCAAAAGGGAAGAAAAATTAAAGGTCGAATATTATGCCATTTTATTAGATTATTAAGATTTAAAAAGAAAACGACTCCATATGGGTAAGAAAAACGTTATTTTTCATTTTACGTGTGCAGTCTCAATGGCAAAACTTTCTGAATTGGGCTACAAATTGATAACTTGTCCGATTTATTTTCCAGATTTTTCCCTAGTTACTACTTCCTATTTCCAAACCTTAAGAAATGGATTGGTGGAAAGAGATTTAGCTCCAACGATGAAATTATTGACCAAACAAGTGCTTATTTTAAGGACCCCCCTTGAAAAATCCTCGTACTATTAGCTACAGAGCATAATATACCAAAAAATATATTAGACAATATTAAAGTAAAGCATAATAATAAGTATATTTTATAGATTTTGCTTATTAAAAATATACAACCACACAAACTGATAAGTCAATGCAGGAGGCAGAGACAAACAACAACATCCCAAAGATGGAGTAAATGGACCTTCTATAAGGCAATATTTAATAGACACAAGTTCTGTTTTTTTTAAATGTATCACCAAAAAGCTTATAAAGATTTGTAATGGTATACTTATACTCGTATCTTTTAATATTCCAAAGTTGCAATACATTGCAAACATGATCATAAACTTTAAACGCAATGCAATTATTGCTTGTATGCGGAGTTCTTAAAAGTTCGACGAAGTGGAATGCATATCGGCGTTTTTAAGTGCAGCTGTACGTTTTTTTTTATTAAAGAACAAAAACGAAACTTTCCCCAAAAATTTAATTTTTTTTTTGCTTATACTATTTTGTCTTGTGTGATAAAAAAATAACAGATATTTATTTAAATGGTACATGATTTATGTAAGACATAAACTACATTTAAAATAATTGCCATCTGTTGTGAATCTGACGAAAAAAAATGTTGGCTGGGCTGGCAATCAAAAAATAGGCAAAGTGCGGGAACTTCGCCCCATGAACACAATACCCATTTTAATGAAAAAATTTACTATTTGCACAAGATGTTGAACACTACATCCGTTAATGGTCAGATTGCAAAACAGACTGAATAAATGACAGTCAAGTTGAGAAACATTGCTGCAACAATATGACCGATGTCAACCGTCAAAGATCGGAAGTCCCTCTTTCAAGACCCTTTAAAATTACAGTTTAAATGTTTATGTTAATAACCATTAAAACTGAAAAAAACGCACATTGAGTCAAGATTGCTAAAAGAATATTTTATAAAAAAAATTATCTGCCAGATATTTAAAAGACAGGCAGTTTTTGAAAGTCTGTACATAATAAAGGGTATCCCAACAAGAACGCAACATTTAAATTTGGCACCATTCGAAGTGCCATTGCTTGACATTTGAACAATTGTTATTGTTTGCTAGTAGAAGGTACGAGGTTATTACACGAATGGACAACGCATTCTCATTGTGAAATTGTTTCACCAAAATGGCAAAATTGGTCAAAATAATGCTCCAAAGGAGTCAACTGTAAAGAGATTAATGGATAAATTTGCTGAAACTGGGTCTGTTAGTGATGTAAAGACAACAACGTGCCTTCGACCAGGTCGATCCACCGAAAATGTCGCAGCTGTATGTAATGATGTTGCCCAAACTCCATACACCTCAATTCGAAACCGAACTCAGCAAATTGGTGTCTCCAAATCCACTATGTAGCGAATTTTGACGAAATATTTGCATCTTCATGCACACAAAGTTCAATTGACTCAGGAACTGAAGCCAGCTTCGAGAAACAATTCAATTGCTGCATCAGTCATTTCCCGGTCATATTATTTCACCAGAATTGGCCGATTAGATAGTGCGATTTAACACCATTAGACTTTTTTCTTGGGGGTTTTTAGAAGTCGATGGTTTACGCAAAGCTGCCCACGACGACCTAAGCCTTAAAAGAGAGAATTGGACGGTGCATTAATGAAATAGCGCAGCATTTATGCAAAACTGTCATTTAAAATTTCATTAAGAGATCGTGTGTGTGCCAGGAAAGCCACGGCGCACAGTGGCTGAAAATCGTTTTTCATTGGCCAAAAGTCTAATTTTTTTTTGTCACCGATTTTTAAAATTTGTACGTTTTTTTGTAGCTAATATATCCAGATTAAGGTAGCCAAAAACTTAGGTTAAACTATTGATAATTGTGGGCGTGGCATGCTGTCAAACTCAACCGTTTTTTTAATTTCAGAAAAAGGTGTTTTTCTTTTGTTTTTTATCAAAAATAAATGGTTACTACTCGCAAGCTATCATCGATAACGGCCTGCGGTTTTTTTTATAATGTTGGTAGGACTATAGTCTTTAGTTCTTGTAAGTGGTCACAGCTCTAGCGTTTAATATTACGGGCGTTATGAAATATTTATGAAACTACTATATTTTTCTCAAATTTAAATTTTAGTGGAATAGAACTTCTAGGGAACAAAAGGGAACAAGAAACGTATACCACCAGGAGAAAGGTGAAAGTGTCCTCTTTAACGCTATATATACTTTTGCACCCGTGACGACCCGTGGGTAGAACACTTTTTTCATTTTAATGAAATTACTCTAAAAAAAATTCCAATTAATTTAAACAGCCCTATAAGTACTCGTATACAATAGTGTCTTAAATTTTCACTTTTTTGCCTAAAAGTTTGTTTTTTTTTACTTTAGACTACGTAAAACGAAAAAAATTAAATATAATACCTGCGAAAGGGTTTAATGGCTTTGTTTTGATCAGCAAAAAATAAGTCATAAAATTATCACAATAGGTTCTACAGTAAACATATGATCTCTTTCTGAATTTACCTGTTATCAAATGTTAGGGTCAACCAAAGTCATAAACATTTTTATAACAATAATGGCGACATTAAACCACTAAAGATAAAAAACAACCCCATATTGGCGAGATACTAATCAGTTTTACCTGATATTAAGGTCTGAATAACATGTGCAGTTTTGTTCAATTTAAGCACTACCTGCTATGAAATTGAAGATCAATGTGTGAATAACATGTATCTAAAAATGTATAAAACTACGGATTCCATAAGGGATTACTCAGTAATAAGTTAATCCTTTAATTGTACGGATAAAATATAACAAATAAAAATATTCAGATAAATATGGAGAGCTTCAGTTATAAAGAACTGGCCGAAGAGTATTTTAGAAACAAAAACCAGGAAGATGTTCTTAGTTACGTTAAAATAAAATTAAACTTAAATTCGTGTAGCACCGAAATGCAAGAGCAATTATCTAATTTCGTCAAAGCACTAAAAAAACGCTACAAAGAAGTTAGCTACAGTAAACAAAACTTTTATATAAAAAGTGCAAACTGGTTAGAAGGCCAACTTACTGTCGCTGCAGAAACAGCAAAGCAAGATAAGGCTGGAAGACCACGCAAATCATTAATGGGCAACTGCAGTGATAGATCTAAGAGGCGGAAACTTAAAGATTTTAACGATGCAATTGGTTGTACAAATATAAAAGAATCTTTCCTACATCAATTACGATCACAGAACCAATTATCAAAAATGGAATATTTACAATCAATATTTGAGTCAAATGAATAATAATCATAATTGCCTTTCATTGTTATTTAAGGTACGAAAAGCATAGTAAAAAATAATAATAAACAGAACCTACCATTGTTACAAATGCTATTAAAATTTATTGCAGTTTTTATTTTTAATATATTTTTTAAAATGATCAAATTTGACAGCAAAAAATAATAAATTTTTCTGTAGTAATAGCAATATTTTTAGATAATATTATTAAAGTTTTTTTTTAAGTGTAACTATTCTTTGAGTGTAAACAAAATTGCAAATTAGACAGCAAAAAATTTTTAATTTTTCTGTAATAATAGCAAAATCGTTGATTTTACTATTTTTTTTAGTGTAAAATTTTTTTTGAGTGTAACATTAAATAAATTCCATTATTACAAAACATATTTATAATTATTACTAATTTCCATATATTAAATTTTTTAATAAATAAAAAAATAATAAACCCATATTTCACTCTAAAAGTTAAAAAAATTCAAAAGTTCAACTTTGAGCTAGAATTCCTTAAAAAGTCCTCAATCAATTTTAATGTAATTAAAACTGAGTCAAACTGAACTAAATATCTATCCACTAAAATAAAAATTACTTCAATATTTTGATCAGTTCAAAAGTTACAGAATTTTGGCCAATGAAAAACGATTTTCAGCCACTGTGCGGCGGCCATCTGCACGATATGTTGTTCCACACATACTCTCATTCTGTATACTTTACGATATAATAAAGTTTCACGATTTATTTTTAAAAATCTGTGTTTTATTTAAAATTTAAATCTTGCGTTCTTGTTGGGACACCCTTTATAAAAGGTTTGTGACTGTATGGTTAAGGTAAAGTGCTGATTTGGCAAAGCACCATAGAAATGCATATAGAAATGCTTTACTACTAGCAAATAAACTTCAAGTAACTCAGATAAGTTATAGAGTTAGAGGATGAGGAAAAGAGATCCAGAGAAGCAGTGTTATCATTTATCTTATTTTATTTCTGGAGCCTTTAGACATGCTAAAAATATTAAAGCATTTCTAAGCTTAAAAAAAGATTTTAAAAAATATCATATTTGCTACATTAAATTTATTATTGAGGTTTCTTTTCACTAAACTATTTACATATTTTTAGGGTTCCTTACACCAAAGGTTTAAAGGAACCCTATTGTTTTCGCTACGCTGTCCGTCACAGGCTATTTTCTCAGGAAACTCGGCCGCTACAACAACAAATACATGATAGTTAAAAATTAAAAGGTTAAAATTCCAAAAAAAAAATCACCATAACCAAAACAAGAACCAAATGAAAAAAAAAATTGAACACTAAAATAAATCGACAAAGACATAATGACCAAGGACGTTATGACAAAGAAAATTTGTAGTAGTGTCCATGGACATAACGATACTCCAAAAAGTGTCATTACATCCATTAACACAATGTCATAATATCAATGGACTTTATGTTACTTTTTGTCGTGTCATAGTGCCCATAAAAATTTAAAAGCAATTATTTCCCGACTTGTTCATTTTTTGACTACCCTCATAAATTTAAAGTACTAATGATGCTTTTTGTGAAATATTTTGAGAAGCAGTTGATGTCAAAGGTTTGTGGCTTATATATATGTTCATACATATAAGAAAGTTAAAATTATGATAATGATTAATATAAAACAAAAGTTAAATTCTGAATAAAATATTACTGATTATTGGAAAATGAAAAAGCAAGGAGAAATCCTCGCCAATTTTTCTGAATTCTACTTTCAAATGAAGTATTACCTCCCTTTCTCCTTGCTTTTTCATTTCCCAATAATCAATAATATTTTATTCAGAATTTAACTTTTGTTTTATATTAATCATTATAATTTTTTATATACTCAAATATTTTTCAAATTGATGAAACAAGTTTATTCATTTCCTTTTCAGGTCACTCCTCTGGGATTTTCTGTTTATAAGGAACTTGTCAGAACAAATGCCTTTAATTATGGTTTTAATTTATGGTTTTAATTCTGAACTTTCTCAAAAAATAGAAAATCACGGACAATCCATAAATTTTTTTGAAGCTATCCGAAATGAAGATATTAGTGTCTAAAATTTAAATTTAAAATCCAAAACAAGCAAATCGCCCTTGCTATGTCCATATTGAAGACAGATTGTAGAAAATAGTTTAAATATATTTAAATAAGAAATATTTAAAAACAAAATATTGTGCATTGATATGAGGAAGGCCTAGAAGCCAAACTTTATTTTTTGTGTTGCTGCATATTGTATTTTTAATAAATAAATTGTTTTTTAAAAATATAATTTTTTTCCATTCTTAAAATTGTGGACTTACGGACACATTAAAAAACGACATAATGTCCATAATTATAATGTCATAGTCTCCGTGGACTTTAAGACAATATCAAAATTGCCATGATGTCCATGGACACTACGACACATTTGTTTGTCATAAAAAACTGAAAAAATCGCTAAAACGAGAAAAAATGCAAAAACTAAAAAAACCAAAAAAATCGCCAAAAACCGAAAAAAGCACTCAAAACTGAAATATCAAAACTATATATTATATAGGCTAAAGTTTGTATTAAATTACATATCTAGTCGCCGTACGGAACCTTTCGTGCTTGGGTCAAAGTTGCACTTCACTGAATTTTTTTATTTGCTTCGCATATATCTTACATATATTTTGTGTAGTAAATATATTGTGTTAGTTAATCTTGGTTATGTTCGCTAGTTTACTGGAAACAAAATAAAATTTGAACTTGTTTTCGATAAAATCAAGTAAAATCACAAAAAAAAGGTTTTAATGAAAAAATTAATTTTTTTTTGTCGACTTGAAGATTTTTAAAAATTAAGATGACAACACTGATGAGAAAAGTAGTTCTAAGGATCGGGACAAAAGCTAATTAAATACTTCTTCGAAATTTTTGGAGTTTTAAATTAATTTGCCTCTACATTAATATTTATTTATTTATTTAGTTATATTACACAAAGGTGTTTAACATACATATTTCTCTAAATGATTCTTACACGTCTGACTATATTTTATACCCCAAATAACAAAATAATTAATATGTAATAATATGTAAACTTTCAAGAAAAAACTTTTTTAATCTCTTTAAAATTTTATTATAGCTTATATGTGCATAAGCCTTCATAAAAAACAATACATATGCAAAACATGAACCTTATTTTCAAATTAAATTTTTTTAAGCTAAAAGTTTTATTAAGCAGATTGGCTTTATATGAATAAAGCGATAACACATATGTACCTAAAAAACCCAATTTCCCCATTATTTTTGATTAGAAGAATTTGCGAAATTTTTTACAGACATTTATAAGTCCTTTACTTTTTTACTTTAATATATGCCCTACTTTACCTGATTTTATTTTAAATTAATTTTTTTTGCTTAAAACATTGTCTGCAGTGTTTCTGTCGTTTCATTCTTTATGGCTTTTACCGCACATCATTTGCTCGGGAAAATGTGTGTAAACGAATTTGTGTGAGAGCCCAGAGAACATTTTTAGCCAATATGACTACTATCATAAAATGTAACTAAACCAATTGTTTAAATTTAAATAGACAATTAGAAGGACATTCAGTTATGCACATTTTATCATACATGTATATCCAAAAGCTTATCGAAGGGAATTTTAATTTCCAGCTCAATCTCTAAATAAAACTTCACTACTTACAAGCTGTTTGCCTGTACTTTGCCGAAATACCATATTAGAAATTGTTTATTTAAGTAATTTAATAAACTATTCCAATATTTCGTGAAGTTAAATCAAGACAGTTTTCTGGCATATTAGAAAATTCTCACGAATTATGTCGAAGAAAGAAGTCCGCTTTCTTATCAACAATTTAATCATTAAATCTTCGTTATAATTTCTTAAACGTTGTCCACACTTTGAAACATTTACAGCAAAATTTTAAGTTTGTTGATGCAAGGAGTAAGACGAGTGGAAAAATGGACTTTGTTTCTTGTTGAGTACCTCATTTCAAACTGGTTTACATGAGAAATATATGCAAAAATACATGCATATATTAAGCTGCACAACAAAAACTTCACTTTTCTCATCGAATTTTTACTTTATGGACGGGGACGTACTGATTTCGCAACTTACGTCGTTAACAAATGTTTATTGGGAAGCTTACTCTAAATAAGTGATGTGTTATTTCAGAATTTTTGTATATGTGCGTGTCTAAGTGTGTATTTATTTCTATAGATTTGCTCTTTTTTGTCCTCATTATTGTTGTTCTTTAATGTTGCCGTTGATGTGTTGGTGTTTACATGTTTGTTACCTCTCGTTTAATATATTTTACTTGCTACATTTTGTCGTTAACCACATAAAAACCCTTTTATTTTTTTCTGTCACTGAAAGCCACTAAAGAATTCAACATATTATTCGCACCCATAAAACAAAATTTACAGTGGTTCACCTTAAAGCCTGCAAGCGCATATGGTAATGATGTTGTTGCTTAACCCGATAAGTGCGGCGACAATGTTTTGTACATAAAATAAAATTTTAAAGGACTTGCATAAAAGAAACAAAGATGTAAATGTTTTCAATTGGCAGGAAATTCTTAACTTGAATTTTTATCCCAAAATATGTATTATTATCTCAAAAGGGCAAATTGGTTGGGTTAAAAAGTTTTTTTTTTTTGCATGAAGAAAATATGAAAACCCTAAGATGTCACAAATAATATTTAAGGACTTTGTAATTTAAACAAAAAATATGTCCTAATGTATACTATGCAAGTCTTATTGCTGAGCTGATTAGTTTGTGAGAAAGAGAGACAAGGGGAACAGAAACGTTTCTTATTAAATTATTTTATTATTATGACAATTACATATTATGACATAAAATATGCATATAAAAAGTGCTGTCTTGACATAAATAAGATAAGAGATAAACAGTAACACTTTAATAATTTATGTCATGGCATTTACATTCATATATATGCTATAACATACGTTTTGTTATGACATTAATAATATCATAACTTTTTAACAACTTATCTCATTTCATGACAAAAAGAAAGTATGTTAAAGCTTATATCACCACATATGTGTGCAAGACATGAGATGGCATAATTTAGGTCGGGATATGATAAAATTTTTTGTATAGTCGTAACTTTTTTTTTTAATGAGTCCCTTTTTCATACAACTTAAACTTAAAAGTAATAAAATATTTAACTTCCCGCTATTAAAATGAAGAATCTACTGCTTTTACCTCGATTTTCGAAAATCGAATTTTCATCAGATTGTTATGTTCTTAGATGCTGGAATCCGACTATTTTTACGATAATGTTCGTTTGAATTTATGTATGTGTGCGTAAATGTATGTGTTTATGTATGTGTATGTATGCAAGTCTTTTATAACTTAAGAATGACTTATCCGATCATCACCAAACTTACGGAATTCTAAGGACATTGGACGTTGACCCCATTTAAATTTCGTATTAGAATGAGCCGGTTTGGTTCCTTAAATTTGGAAATAAAAAATTTTAAATTAAGTATTTGAAAACAATTTTAGTGAAATAAATTTTTAACTAGTAAACAAATCGAATCCTATCAACTCTTTTATAGGAGTATATCATGAGAATGTGGAAGTCTAACTGATTTGACTAACATAAATTTTTTAAATATTTTTATGACTACATAGTGGGATTATGTACTTATCTAAAATAATTTATATAAATTATAAAAAATATATTACATTTTCTTCAAAAACCGTTAATTTTTTTTTGATACTAACAACAAGTATACTTTTTAATTTACTTTTGTAACATATTTTGCTAGATGGCTGTCACTATTGTTTATATAGAAAAGCCAATTTTTACTGCTAAAAATTTTATTAGAATCAACTAATTGGTTCGAGAGATGTCTATTTAAATCATTCATATTATTTTTTGGGACCTAAACTGTACGTCAAATTACCGTAAATTTGATGTAAGTCGGTTAAATAATGCAAGAGATATCGCTGTCGAAAATTTAGAAAATGAATTTTTTGTATATAATGCCAAAAACCTATGGATTTTCTAGTGCTTTGAGCTTGAACTTGGGGGTAATTTCTATGCTAGGTTAGGTTGGCAGGATGCTGGTAATTAAGAGCGAAATTTAGAGTTCAGCTCACTTGGGTCCAATGCAATGATGCCTTCGTGCTACCTGTGAGTTAAAATCAAGATAGTGAAAGAGGGTGATACGGAAGGGATAGTAATTGATAAGACAGGTGATGAAGAAAGAGATAGAAGAAAGTATCATTCTTTTACAACTCTGCTTTTTGCAGGGTTTTTTTATAATAATGCAGTGTTGCAGTGCCTCTGCAAAAAAATCGCCAAAAACCGAAAAAAGCACTCAAAACTGAAATATCAAAACTATATATTATATAGGCTAAAGTTTGTATTAAATTACATATCTAGTCGCCGTACGGAACCTTTCGTGCTTGGGTCAAAGTTGCACTTCACTGAATTTTTTTATTTGCTTCGCATATATCTTACATATATTTTGTGTAGTAAATATATTGTGTTAGTTAATCTTGGTTATGTTCGCTAGTTTACTGGAAACAAAATAAAATTTGAACTTGTTTTCGATAAAATCAAGTAAAATCACAAAAAAAAGGTTTTAATGAAAAAATTAATTTTTTTTTGTCGACTTGAAGATTTTTAAAAATTAAGATGACAACACTGATGAGAAAAGTAGTTCTAAGGATCGGGACAAAAGCTAATTAAATACTTCTTCGAAATTTTTGGAGTTTTAAATTAATTTGCCTCTACATTAATATTTATTTATTTATTTAGTTATATTACACAAAGGTGTTTAACATACATATTTCTCTAAATGATTCTTACACGTCTGACTATATTTTATACCCCAAATAACAAAATAATTAATATGTAATAATATGTAAACTTTCAAGAAAAAACTTTTTTAATCTCTTTAAAATTTTATTATAGCTTATATGTGCATAAGCCTTCATAAAAAACAATACATATGCAAAACATGAACCTTATTTTCAAATTAAATTTTTTTAAGCTAAAAGTTTTATTAAGCAGATTGGCTTTATATGAATAAAGCGATAACACATATGTACCTAAAAAACCCAATTTCCCCATTATTTTTGATTAGAAGAATTTGCGAAATTTTTTACAGACATTTATAAGTCCTTTACTTTTTTACTTTAATATATGCCCTACTTTACCTGATTTTATTTTAAATTAATTTTTTTTGCTTAAAACATTGTCTGCAGTGTTTCTGTCGTTTCATTCTTTATGGCTTTTACCGCACATCATTTGCTCGGGAAAATGTGTGTAAACGAATTTGTGTGAGAGCCCAGAGAACATTTTTAGCCAATATGACTACTATCATAAAATGTAACTAAACCAATTGTTTAAATTTAAATAGACAATTAGAAGGACATTCAGTTATGCACATTTTATCATACATGTATATCCAAAAGCTTATCGAAGGGAATTTTAATTTCCAGCTCAATCTCTAAATAAAACTTCACTACTTACAA
The DNA here is from genome assembly GCA_905220375.1 of Tachina fera. Taxonomy (NCBI): domain Eukaryota; kingdom Metazoa; phylum Arthropoda; class Insecta; order Diptera; family Tachinidae; genus Tachina; species Tachina fera. The sequence continues at coordinate 45,269,784 of LR999964.1, read as the reverse complement.
GCTGTTTGCCTGTACTTTGCCGAAATACCATATTAGAAATTGTTTATTTAAGTAATTTAATAAACTATTCCAATATTTCGTGAAGTTAAATCAAGACAGTTTTCTGGCATATTAGAAAATTCTCACGAATTATGTCGAAGAAAGAAGTCCGCTTTCTTATCAACAATTTAATCATTAAATCTTCGTTATAATTTCTTAAACGTTGTCCACACTTTGAAACATTTACAGCAAAATTTTAAGTTTGTTGATGCAAGGAGTAAGACGAGTGGAAAAATGGACTTTGTTTCTTGTTGAGTACCTCATTTCAAACTGGTTTACATGAGAAATATATGCAAAAATACATGCATATATTAAGCTGCACAACAAAAACTTCACTTTTCTCATCGAATTTTTACTTTATGGACGGGGACGTACTGATTTCGCAACTTACGTCGTTAACAAATGTTTATTGGGAAGCTTACTCTAAATAAGTGATGTGTTATTTCAGAATTTTTGTATATGTGCGTGTCTAAGTGTGTATTTATTTCTATAGATTTGCTCTTTTTTGTCCTCATTATTGTTGTTCTTTAATGTTGCCGTTGATGTGTTGGTGTTTACATGTTTGTTACCTCTCGTTTAATATATTTTACTTGCTACATTTTGTCGTTAACCACATAAAAACCCTTTTATTTTTTTCTGTCACTGAAAGCCACTAAAGAATTCAACATATTATTCGCACCCATAAAACAAAATTTACAGTGGTTCACCTTAAAGCCTGCAAGCGCATATGGTAATGATGTTGTTGCTTAACCCGATAAGTGCGGCGACAATGTTTTGTACATAAAATAAAATTTTAAAGGACTTGCATAAAAGAAACAAAGATGTAAATGTTTTCAATTGGCAGGAAATTCTTAACTTGAATTTTTATCCCAAAATATGTATTATTATCTCAAAAGGGCAAATTGGTTGGGTTAAAAAGTTTTTTTTTTTTGCATGAAGAAAATATGAAAACCCTAAGATGTCACAAATAATATTTAAGGACTTTGTAATTTAAACAAAAAATATGTCCTAATGTATACTATGCAAGTCTTATTGCTGAGCTGATTAGTTTGTGAGAAAGAGAGACAAGGGGAACAGAAACGTTTCTTATTAAATTATTTTATTATTATGACAATTACATATTATGACATAAAATATGCATATAAAAAGTGCTGTCTTGACATAAATAAGATAAGAGATAAACAGTAACACTTTAATAATTTATGTCATGGCATTTACATTCATATATATGCTATAACATACGTTTTGTTATGACATTAATAATATCATAACTTTTTAACAACTTATCTCATTTCATGACAAAAAGAAAGTATGTTAAAGCTTATATCACCACATATGTGTGCAAGACATGAGATGGCATAATTTAGGTCGGGATATGATAAAATTTTTTGTATAGTCGTAACTTTTTTTTTTAATGAGTCCCTTTTTCATACAACTTAAACTTAAAAGTAATAAAATATTTAACTTCCCGCTATTAAAATGAAGAATCTACTGCTTTTACCTCGATTTTCGAAAATCGAATTTTCATCAGATTGTTATGTTCTTAGATGCTGGAATCCGACTATTTTTACGATAATGTTCGTTTGAATTTATGTATGTGTGCGTAAATGTATGTGTTTATGTATGTGTATGTATGCAAGTCTTTTATAACTTAAGAATGACTTATCCGATCATCACCAAACTTACGGAATTCTAAGGACATTGGACGTTGACCCCATTTAAATTTCGTATTAGAATGAGCCGGTTTGGTTCCTTAAATTTGGAAATAAAAAATTTTAAATTAAGTATTTGAAAACAATTTTAGTGAAATAAATTTTTAACTAGTAAACAAATCGAATCCTATCAACTCTTTTATAGGAGTATATCATGAGAATGTGGAAGTCTAACTGATTTGACTAACATAAATTTTTTAAATATTTTTATGACTACATAGTGGGATTATGTACTTATCTAAAATAATTTATATAAATTATAAAAAATATATTACATTTTCTTCAAAAACCGTTAATTTTTTTTTGATACTAACAACAAGTATACTTTTTAATTTACTTTTGTAACATATTTTGCTAGATGGCTGTCACTATTGTTTATATAGAAAAGCCAATTTTTACTGCTAAAAATTTTATTAGAATCAACTAATTGGTTCGAGAGATGTCTATTTAAATCATTCATATTATTTTTTGGGACCTAAACTGTACGTCAAATTACCGTAAATTTGATGTAAGTCGGTTAAATAATGCAAGAGATATCGCTGTCGAAAATTTAGAAAATGAATTTTTTGTATATAATGCCAAAAACCTATGGATTTTCTAGTGCTTTGAGCTTGAACTTGGGGGTAATTTCTATGCTAGGTTAGGTTGGCAGGATGCTGGTAATTAAGAGCGAAATTTAGAGTTCAGCTCACTTGGGTCCAATGCAATGATGCCTTCGTGCTACCTGTGAGTTAAAATCAAGATAGTGAAAGAGGGTGATACGGAAGGGATAGTAATTGATAAGACAGGTGATGAAGAAAGAGATAGAAGAAAGTATCATTCTTTTACAACTCTGCTTTTTGCAGGGTTTTTTTATAATAATGCAGTGTTGCAGTGCCTCTGGTGTCAATCAGGCATATGAAATTTTTAAGTTGCATTTAGTAGCCATTTTATTGGCTATTTTACTTTGCTAATGGTTCTGCTGCCAAAAACTGACGAAGAACGACAGGCTGATGTTACAGCATGCGTTGTAGCCGGTGTAGTTCAGTGACCAGTCTCTATACCTTTATCACTATAACTTTTTCTACAACAACTGATACATCGGTTTTATAGTCAACGTCCTAATGCTACCTACGAATGGGCCAGAATTTTTGATTTTTGTGAACTTTTTTTCTGATTCTACGCTCTATTTTGCAGTTGTATTTATTTGTTAATATTTTTTTTTTTTTTTTTTTTTTTTAATACATATATTTATTTATTGTATCTTCAAATATGAACTAACAATAAGTGATCAAATCTTAAAGCTAAAATATAATTGTTTAGCCCGACCAGTGTCGGCCAAAACTTAGTGATAATTTAAATAATACAAAGTAGTGATAATCAAAAAGGAAAATTAAATGTATTTTCAAGCATTCCCATCTAGAGTGTTGAGTATAAGAGCCCTTGTGTCCCTCTTTTTTAGGCGGATGTGACCATTAAAATTCAAAATATTACGAGCAAGCGGATTAGGATGTGACTCGAGTTTTGTTAAGTATTTGCCTGCGTATCTTGCAATTTCTTCAGTCACTATTGGCATTCTTAAATCACGATGCAAATTTGAATTCTTAATATACCATGGAGCAGATGTTATTAACCGTAAAATTTTGTTTTGCCTTCGTTGGATTCTCTCTACATTGGAAGCTGAAGCAGTGCCCCATAACTGGATACCGTAACACCATATTGGCTTTAAAAGCGACTTGTATAATAAAAGTTTACAGTCCAGGCTAAGTATTGAATTTCTGCCAATCAACCAGTGTATTTGAGATAACTTAAGTTTCATCTGAGTTAGCTTAAAGTCAATATGATGTTTCCATGTAAGTCTTCTATCAAGGTGTATACCAAGGTATTTCACTTGGGAGTGTTGAGGAATATTTTGATTATTGATTCGAATTGGGGAACAAGTATCTCTTCTTAGGGTAAACGTTATATGGACACACTTTTGTTCATTTACCTTAATTCTCCATAAGTTCAACCACATTTCCAATTGTGTGATATGTTCTTGTAAATATCGGGAAGCCTCGTGAGGGTTTTCATGCATACTAAGGCAGGCTGTATCATCGGCAAACGTAGATGTATGGATATTGCTGCTCAAAGGCATATCACAAGTATAGATCAAATACAAAACTGGCCCCAGTATGCTCCCCTGTGGCACACCGGATGATATAGATTCGGGCACACTCACGAATTCTCCTTCCACAACCGTGAACTTCCGGGTAGTGATGTAACTTTCTAATAAATTCACTAAATTTATTGGTAGATATGATTTTAATTTTAGAATTAGACCTTCATGCCACACTTTATCAAAGGCCTGAGAAACGTCAATAAACAGGGCAGAACAATACATTTTTTCTTCAAAAGTTCTTCTTATAAATTGCACCAATCTATGAGTTTGTTCAATGGTGCTATGCTGGCTTCTAAAACCAAATTGATGGTCTGGGATGCACCCACTATCAGTTAAAATTGGGGACAATTTTGTCATGAGCAGCTTTTCGAAGAGTTTTGACATTGTTGATAGCAGACTTATTGGCCTGTATGACTCAGCCTTGGTAAGGTCTTTGCCCGGCTTTGGAATCATTTTGACCTTCGCAAGCTTTGTTAATATGATTTAATGTCTTTTAAAATTCTTTTTATCGAAAGTTCCAAAAAATAATTCATACAGGTTCTTTACCTTAAATATTATCTCTTATTTCTGGAGAAACTGTTGGCATATTGTCATTTAAAATTTATAATGGAATTAGTTGCTACCATTTCAAGAACAGACAACTTAAAGCTGACAAGCTTTAAAAGAACATAAAGGCCAGACATATCTTACAAATATTAATGATATTTATGTTGCATATACCTAAAAAGTTTATGTGTGAAACAAAAGTTAAGTAGATATGTATGTTCTTACATATTTCTATGCATACAAAAAATATTTATCTTTCAGCCTGTGTTTCTGGCACAGCTGGTAAAGAATTTTAAATAAAAGTGCGTTTGTTTGTAAATGTTTGTTTGATTTTGTTCTTTTAAACACTTAAACGAAAGTGCTGGGGCTTAACTCAGATGTTTTTACTGCATAAGTATGCTTTTATGGTTTTAGGTATGAATGTGTGTGTGTGTGAGTAAACACATTGTTTGTACACATTTGTGTGTGTTTTAGAATGCTCATTTTTGTTTTCAAATTGTAAAACATGTTTTGACTTTTATTGTATTTTATGAGCAACTTGTTTGTGTTAAATCAATAAAGAAACATTTGGTTTATGAACCCCCAAGTTCTTAAGAATACTTTATCTGTTGTTCAAGGTTAAAAGGATAATGTTTTAAATTTTTATATTAATATTTGCTTTTTTATGACTTGAAAACAAAAACATCTGTACTAGTATAAAAAGTAATAGAATTGTAGACTTAAATCGCATAAGCAATATTAATATCTTTGAAAAACTGTATTTAAAAAAAGATGAAATAATAGTTAAGTGACGACAAAAAAATAAAATGGATAGGTATTTTAACAAACAAGATTTTGGTCGAAATTTCGATCTCATAACTTTCAAAATTTTTAGATAGCATAATTAACTTTTTTTTTTCTTGTGGGGACTTTTTTAAAATTATGCTTTAGTTAGAAATTAATTTTATTTTAAATTTGTAGATTTTGCAAAAATTTAGAAAATTATGGGATGAACGAGGTAAAAAAGTAAAAATGTGTGGTGACGGCTGCCTTTTAAGTCTTTTAATAAATAAAATTTTTATCATAATGTTTATAATACAATAATATATTTGCTAATTGCTTTATTACAGCACATGCCTTGCATATTAATGTTTTAGTTTTATTGCATAATATATTTTATTATTTTCAATTTATATTTTATTATTATGAGAACATGATATTGTGGAATTAGTGAATTTAATTTTTTCATTATTTTTCTTTCACAATAGGAAAGAAAAAGGCAAATATGCCTCATATGCTTTCTTATTAATATCCAGTTTATCCCTGGTATCATATGGGCTTTATGTTTTAATACCTTCCTTTGTCACAAACCATTTTTCCTGCGTCTTGATTATTATTATTTTTATTTATATTTTCTCAACAACCTTTTGCAAACACTTCATAAGACAAGGACGTCGCATTTGTTGGTGATACGTACGTGGAGTGGAGTATGAAATTTGAAGAATTTTAAATCTTAAGTTATGCATGCTTTTTATGTAGCTTAAGGTGCGTTAATATTGTTTTTTTAATTTTCATCGCGTATTCAGTTTTTACTCTCGTTCTCTTTTAAAGTTTTGCTGGATTATGCAAAATATCTTAAGCGAGCGTATACGCAATATTTCAATTGAATTGCTTATGAGAAATTACTCATACGAAAGGTGTGCGATACACACACACAGACGTGTGCAAATTTTAATTGATATAAAAGACAAATAAATGTTGTTAATTGCTAAGAGTTAGGCGTTATTTGAAATATTATAAATATAACTTTCCGATTTTATTTTACTATGACTTTCGGAATATTACCATCTTGATTGGAATTGTAACACTTTTTGCATTAATAAAGGCCTCATGTCAGAGATAATGTTTGGATCAGATAATACATCTAACTCTATATAATCCATGATTTCGGAAGATAGTTTAGAAGTCCATCAGTTGAAAATGTGTATTCAGCGAATGTTGGCAAGCGCTGCATTATATTTTGTTCCATAACATTAAAGATATTTAGTGGATATATCCTAAGTCAAATCTTATCTCATTTATATTTCGATACAAAGACAATTATGAAAACATTGTTAAAAAAATTATGGTCACATAATCTTAATCATGCCGCACATTTATGTGCAGCCATTATTGTTGCAAATTTATTTTGCCAAATAGGTTTTAAATACCACTGCAAATAACTGAGAGAAATATTATTAGGAATCTAATTTTGTGTTTGCTTTAAGCATTAAATTTAAATCATTGTATACAGCGATAACATAACTGCCATCTAAGCATCTTTAATGGATTTTGCAAAATCTTTAAGTTTTTTACTTTTGTAAGAAAATGAGTTGCAATTTTAATGCCTTTAATAATAAAAATAATGGCTTATTTTGCCTAAACAAGTCTGGGTAAAATGCAGTATTCATCTAATTTTATTGCTTGTTATTTTTCTTATTTATGCTCTCATGTTTATTTTATCTTTCGTTGGCTTACAACTCGTAATAATCATTATAATTTTTTGTTTCATATAAACACATTTAAGCAAAAACATAAAATTTTATTGTGTATATACTTCAACATCTGTAGATTCAAGCTGCTTTTAATGTTTTATTTAAAAAAACATTCATTCTTCTATTTCGAGAAGTAGAAGTGTGTTACTTCCAGCTTTTAGAATTAGAGAGCAATTGCAGTTAATTAAATTTTTTGGGAACAGTACTTCAGCGTTATATAAAGAACTCTGAAGTACACAAGTTCACATAATCCCTATTAGCGTGCTTGACGTATTCCGACTTAGCCTACGACAATTTGGTGCTAGATTAAAATACAAAAAAGTTGCGACTTTCTTTAATTTGTTACAAAAACATAATTTTCAGAGTATAAATACGCCAACCATTTGTTTTAATGAATATTTTTAATTTTTTGTTTCAGTGATTTTTGAATATTGAGGAATTTTAAAGATTTTTTAATTTCCCCATTTTTTAAGCGGATTTTTCGGTTTTACAAAGTGAAAAAACCGACAAAACTTTATGTTTTTCCAATTTTAGTGCAATTTTTTTTTAATAATAGGATTTTCTAAATTTTTACTTTGACATAGTTTGGACAACTTGTATCTGTTTTTGCGATTTTTTTGGTCTAAGTGATTTTTTAGTTTAAACGATTTTTTAGCAGTGGCGATTTTTCTGGTGCAAATGTTTTTTTTACAACGTTTTTTTCTAGTTTAGAGCTTTTACACGATCTTGTGCTTATTTTGTAAAGTTTAGCGAATTTTCAATTATTTACACATTTCCAACGATTGAAAATTTATATTTTTTTTAACAATAGTTTCATATAAAGGATCTTATATCAACAAAATGAAGTAGAAATTTCATAGAAAAAAAGTACAAAAATGATCATTATTATATATTTTTTTTGTGGAATTTATAAAAAGTAACAAAACAATGGTGTAATTTTTTAAAGATGAGAATAATTAAAATTTTTTTACCATGTTCTTTACTGCAAAAGATATATGGCATACAGAAAAAAGCGCTAACGCTTACATAGAAGTTAAAATCAGGAAAAAATATCAAACACTTCCGCTTAATCTTTGATTAAATTATAATGTGGTTGTCAACAATTTAGAATTTGTTTTTAATTTTTATTATATTCTATTTTTTCAAATTAACAAAGAAAAAATTGAAACATCAGCAGATTTAGCTGAGAAGCCAATAATTTAGTAACTTAATGAAAGGAGAGCTGCATGCAGAAAGTTCCAAAAAGGGTACGTTTTCTGACTCATTATTTGCTTGAGTTTCTAAAACGCGCAAATGCTTTAAAGCTTTTTGGAATTGTAGATGACGTCAACGGATGAATGTTTTAAGCTTTCACCACAGTTTTGGGTATCGTTGTTTGAAATACTGCAATATAAAATAAGTGGTATTTTGTATGTTAACATCTAGTTAGTTTCCTAATACTATGTTTATTAATACGATTGGTACACTTTGAGGGCCGCAAGTTGAAAATCACTTTTATACAAAATTCAAGTTGGAATGGCGTTACAAATTTGCCAAAAGCGCTTAACTCATTAAACTAATTGTAATTTTGTGGAGTATTATAAGGTTGATGCATGTGAAATATTTGGTTCTCAGAAAAAAAATTTTGGCGGCCACTGTTGTACCAATTTTATAGTTTGTAGTTATTAATAAAAGTCACAGAGAGCGCATTAATAGAACGCAAAAAGCATCATCTAGATAGTTTTTTTTAACAAAAAGGTTTCTTATAAAATATTTTATATATATAATATATTTATATATATTTTTCGAAAATTTTCTACCTTTGATTCGTTGTTAGGCGCTATTTCTTTACTAGAACCATACTCTTTACGACTCAATTTATAAAACGTAATTGATGACGAGTAAGTCCAACGATTGTGTAAAAAATTTATTAGAAATATATAGTATATATGGTTCAAAAGGTCTTAGTCTCTTCTTTCCAAATCCGTTTATAAAATTAAAATCGGTCGATACTCAACTTAGGTGTTTTTATAAAATTTCAAAGACATTGTTGTTATACTCAACAGCACCTATAAAAAAAAATATGCAGGAAAAAATTCTGATTTGGAAGCATAAACAACTGAGGGAAACAATGTTTTGCTTATATGAAAAATGCTTCTGGAAGGCGCTAACGTAAGGCGGGATCTCACAAAAATTATATATTACTACTTTGGTGAAGCATTTTAGTAAGGTATGGCTTTTTGGAAGCTAAATGTATTGTTTCTAGCTGGCTCATCTCGAACAAAAACAGCCTTATTAATGCCCAACAACAAGTGGTTCTGTAAGATTGTCTCCCTTACAAAAATGCTTCAGGTAAGCAGTATTTTTTTTTTTTGTAGTAACACGTCACAGGTTTTTCTGTCACATAGTGTAATTGATTTAAATTTTACTTGAGTCAATTAAAAAAAAATTAAAGGAAATGACTGACCTTATGAAGGTACTGATATTACACATACTTTTTTGAGACAGTTTACTCAATATTAGTAACGCATGATCACTACTTCCCATATGATTACTAGACAATATGTCCTAAGAGTAAGACTAAGTGCATATTATATTGGAAAGTCTAACAACCAAAAGTAAACAAGTGCCAAAACAAAACAAACAGAAATAGTTAGCTGTACTATCGAATATTTAACACAAACATATGTATGTTACCTCACAAATATTAATATCCGTGTGATGAACATCAGCTAAGCTACATTAATCGAAAACGTTATTGCTATTATGCTAATAAGAAGCTAACCGGAACACAAAAAAATGTTAGATTAATTCCTTTACTTATAGACTGCTCATTTATAAATAATTTTAAAAAGTTAGTCTTAAGAAAAATTATGACTATTTGAAGTAAGTCATATTTTTTTTATATAATACTATTAAATTATATATTTTCTTCTTATCAAAGAAAAAAAAAGAATAGGAAGAGAGCTTCCTATTTCCATAAGTACTTTGGCAAATAATTTATTTATATTTTTTCTACGAACAAAAAAGCTTAACTACTTCTTCTCTTACACTTAATTATTCAGGATGTTCTTTTTTATATATTAAAAAAAATTGTTAAAACAGAAAAATATAAAAAAATATAAAAGTAAAAAAGAAAATTCTACGAATTTTATTAAGACAAGTAAGTGTAATTTAAAACAATTGAGTTATAAGAAAAAAATGTGTAGGCAAAATAAGAAATAAAACAAATTAAGTTGAAATTCATTGAGTTGCAATTGTGTACTTGTTAGCTTTAATTTACATTGAATAAGAATATGAAATAAAGCGAAAGACACAATGGGAAAAGGTTTGCCAAAAAAGAAAATTTAGAAATATTTACGGTGTTAAAAAAATTACACTCTACAACAAAATAATTTTTTTTTCCAAAACAACAATGTTTTTCCAACTTATTGTTGTAGAGGGGATAAAAAAAAGATAAACATGAATCGGCGTTTTAAAAGATTACATCTGGAAATCGTATGATGTTTAAGCCGCCCATCCATTATTCAATATTCCCCCTTATTGCGAATGGCGTCGTCAACTTCACATCAGGACGACAGTAAAAGTTGTCAGTTGTCTACTCTTTGACAACAAGAATTGACTACTATTAACATGCTACACTAACTTACAAAGCTTTAGAGATTAGTAAGAGATTGTCAATAAGAGCCGATAAAGAGTAGACAAGTGACAATATTTACTGTTGTCTTGATGTGACGCCGACGACGCATTATTATTGCATATTTTGTTGTACGAACAATTGTCGATTTCACTTATACAATGCAATAAATGGCGCAATATTTTCAAAGAAATTATAGCCCAATTTTTCTGACATTGAAAAAGTAAACAACATTGAAGAATGTTGCCAGCAAACTATACAATTGTCTTGATTGTAAAATAAAAATCAGAAATCTTTAGATTTTTGCAAATATATTGTACCATTATCGAATATAATATGCGAATTATCGATGTTGTTGTACAATACAAAAAATTGCACAATTATATTGCAAGTCGGTGGGCCAATTTACATTCGTATTTATACGCAAAAACAAAGATCTTAAATAGGACATAGCAAGCCAATATCAGGTTTTACGGCAGAGTGTTTACAAGTAGCAGACCAGTTAGTTATCAGTTATTGTCCTGTTTTGCGCAAGGCGATACTTTTTGCTGGGTTATTTAGTTTATACAACTAATAGTATAATATCATCCCCACCACGTCAAAATATCCAAAATGTAAAACTAATTTTTTAGCTTCGTTATTTTGGTGACCTTATTTATATGATATGCCTCGTTTTAAAATGCCGAAATTCTCATGGAAGACAGATAACTTAATAAGAAATGTTTTAAGACTGACACGTGTAGGCATACGCTAACTTTAAATTCACAATTGACTGACCTTTGCGCTTTTCTAAAAATTGCAAATTTACATATTGGATAGTTTTACATGGTAGGGACGATATAATGGCTCTTACTACAATTTATTAAGCTTAAATTTGCATGAGAGCAGATTCGTTAAGTTTAAATAGCATTTAATTCAATGAGTGATTATAATATAAGCATCAAAGTGTAAATTTAAAAAGGAATAAAAAAGTGTGAAGCCATTAGAGGGATCAGCATGTATTCAACAAGAAGTGTGCTTGAAAATACTTTAGCACTTTAATAACATAATTATTTATATACACACATAAGTACAAATTGCATTTCTTACTATGCCAAAAGCTAAAGTAACTAAGTAGATAGAATAACTTCTTCAATATCGGTTCATTAAAAAGAAGTTGCATCTCTCTCACCTCATTTTAAATAATTGAAATTATTGAAAGCACCATTAATTTCAAAAAAAAACTACAAAATCAGAATATCTAAATAATTATCCCACATCAAACAAGACTCCAATACAGTTTCATTGTCATAAAAGCCACAACAATAATGTTCTGGCCAGCGGAAACCAGCTACTGTTGCATTGCAATAATTGCAGAAATAAAGAAATGCACTTTAGAGAAGAATAATGAATGAAAATCAAAAGGAACTTAATGGCAATTGTACTTCACAAAAGAGAAAGCCTTGAGGAAAACTAAAATATTTAAAAGGGAAAATCTAAAAATAATATAAGTTAAGTGCATCATTGTTAGAATTTTTCTGAAAAATATTTAATTTTATTGTGCTTGTTGAAATACATACTCAGTATTATTTTCCTCGGTTTGAAATTTTTTACTTGTAAAATTATAGCAGCAGCCGACTTCCGCTGTTTATTTGGAATTCTGTATACAATATATTGCAGAGCCACTTTATGTAACAACTCAGCTTCTTCTTCGTCGCATGATTTTCCTTTTCATGAGATGAGTAAATTGGTTGATTTAATAAAAATTGTGGCATTAAAGCGAATTATATTTACATTTTTTATATAAGAAAGATGTTTTGTGTAATATTGATTTTATATGATCTATACATAGAAAACATAATCGTTGTCATAACTAAATTCGTACCCATTCGAATTTTGTCCGTGCGAAATATCAACGAAGTGCTCTAATATCAACTTGCCTAATTCTTGAAGAGCCTTTTAATATCCTTGTGAAAAAGCTGGGCAAATATAACTGAAAATTAGACATGAGAGACTCTAAAAAGCTTCAGACTTGCATATTTCTTATAAATTTTAAAAGTATTTAATTTAAGTTTTATAACGGCTATAGAAAATGTTCTTAACGTGTGTGTGCATACAGTGTATTGCAATTGGTCATGTATATTTAAGAATTACAATGTGGCATCCTTGAAACTCAGAATTAATATTTCAAGATACCCATAGACTACAAAATATTTTTGAGTACTTTATTGTCAACTTACTTAACACTATCAATAAGTTTTCAAACTATAGTTGTATGTGTAAGAAAAGTTGTCTTATTCGTCTCTGAAGTACATTCAAAAATATAAATATTTGGAACAAAGGCAGTTCAGCAAATCAGTTTAAAATAAATAATAGAAATAATAATAATAATAATAATAAAATAAAAGTAAATTCAAAATAATAAATAAAAATTAAGTATAAAAGTTGGCTGCGACCCATAATTTCCGAGTTATTAGTCTATTTAGTTTTAATATTAAATGCAGTTTAGTGAAACTGCTCCAGAAAAGAAATCAAAATGTCTTTTTAATACATATTCAATTCTCGAAAAGCATTACCAATCATAGAATATAATATTTTTCGCATACTGCTTTCTTCTTTCAGTGTATCTATAAAGAATTTAATACACCGGCTACGCATGTATTATCGTCGCTGATTTTATTTGACACAATTGTGCTATGAAACTGACATCAATGTTTTAAAGTGCGCGGCGGTATTGATAAATATAACATTTAAGTTAATGACAAATATAATTGAAATTAAAATTGTTTTCAATAATATGGTTTTGTTAAACATAATTCTTCTCTAGATATTTTCTGTGAAGATACGAGTTCAACAAAATAAATTGTTGTGAACTACCCAATTGTTTCAAATTCTGCTCATTGATTATAACGCATTTATGCATACATTTATGTTTTCTTGTAAATTTAACTAGCAGTTGAACAGGTATATTAATTTTAGTCTCATGAATTTAATTGCCTGCGGATAAGTGGCAAAATACTTCGGGTTTCGTTCTCCAGCCAAAACGAAATTCAGTTTTTAACACGTCATTAAATTTATTTAAATATGGTTGTCTATTAGTGTGCTTAGTTTCATTGATGCATTTTAATTTACATCTTATGTTAGGGTAAGCAATACGATGTAGTAACTTTATTTCATGTTGATTTAAAATTCCAGCAGTAATAAATTAAATTTAAAAATAGTTGGCCCGATATGATATTTGTGGCCCCATGTAAAGAAAAATTAAAAAAAATCTGAAAATATGTTTCTATTAGCAGAGTTATTTTCTAAAATCGTTTAATTTCAAATCAATTCAATTTACAGAACATAGTCGAATGTTGAATAAAAATATTTGATACTCAAATAACACCAAGAACCATGTTGAATTAAAGTTGTTTAAAGTTTAAACAGCATTACTTTAATGTTTAATTTTATAAATGTACTTGAAAGCCAAAATAAAAGTTATCTAGACCTATCAGTCCTTTTTTTATTAGACTACCCTACAAGAAACACATTTGCAACAATTTATAATGAATTCAATAGTGACAGCCAATTGACTAGCCATTTGATAGGAAGTAATGATGGATTTATTTATTAATTATAGTTGCTCTACTCTAGCATATATGTAAGAGTGGGACATCTAATGTACATCCACCAAAACTTTTACAACATTGAGTTTATTTAAAAAAATACAATTCATTCTGTATGTGAATATTAAAATTTGTAAGTGTTAAAAAAGATAAGTAAAAATAATATTGAATAAAAGAAATTTACAAAATTTAATTTTATTTAGATTTCTATTCAAAATGTTAGATATTTGTAAAAAGCAAGGTGCGTTGGTTTGGTGGTGAAAAGGTTTGAAGAGGGCTAAATACCGCATAGTTTATTCTGCTTTTGCTAAATATATCTTTAATTTTAAATATTTTATTTATTCAGAAAATAATTCATAGTTAGGCTCAAGTTCAGTAATTTCAATTCTTATTGAATGAAATATTTTGTATTAATTAATGTGAGTTTCTAAAGAAGAGAAGAAAAATTAAACTTAGACTTTAAGCTGGGGGAAATACCGATACTTTTCTGTGCAGCCACGCACTTCATCAGCACCCTAGTCTATCTACTTGGGTAGAGATTCTTATTAACATCAGCTATTTAACTTAAATGTACAATGAACGGAATATGAGAAACGATTGTTGTGTATACAATTGATTTACCTTTGGTAAACACATTTTATAAGTATCACTATTAATTTTATGTTTTTTCCAATTTTTCATTTTTCTATTTAGGTTAGCACGAAATTATTTTACTCTACTTCAGTATGTTTAACTATTCTTACTTATCTTTTTACGATCATCACATTAATTATTTTTACTTATTCGATGTACCATCGGTACATGCATGTAAGTATTATTGTAGTGGTCTATGTTACTTGTTGTTGCATTCTACAGTTTTTACTTGGATTTCCAGCATTCTGAAACTGTGATGGCCAAGTGAACAGTGATTGCCAAGTGAACATATTTTTGTCACGTGCCCATGATGTATTAAGTGAGAAATTTTTAGATATTTTAATTGAACTGTAGTGAATTTTAATCAGAAAATAATTCATAGTTAGGCTCAAGTTCAAAAAAAAATAATTAATGTGATGATCGTAAAAAGATAATTAAGAATAGTTAAACATACTGAGGTAGAGTAAAATAATTTCGTGCTAACCTAAATAGAAAAATGAAAAATTGGAAAAAACAGAAAATTAATAGTGATACTTATAAAATGTGTTTACCAAAGGTAAATCAATTGTATACACAACAATCGTTTCTCATATTCCGTTCATTGTACATTTAAGTTAAATAGCTGATGTTAATAAGAATCTCTACCCAAGTAGATAGACTAGGGTGCTGATGAAGTGCGTGGCTGCACAGAAAAGTATCGGTATTTCCCCCAGCTTAAAGTCTAAGTTTAATTTTTCTTCTCTTCTTTAGAAACTCACATTAATTAATAAAAAATATTTCATTCAATAAGAATTGAAATTACTGAACTTGAGCCTAACTATGAATAATTTTCTGATTAAAATTCACTACAGTTCAATTAAAATATCTAAAAATTTCTCACTATTTTATTTATTCTGATATATTTTTATAATAAAAAAATTAAAATAATACAAATTATATTTATTGTCATTAATTCAATCATTTATGATTAAAACTCGTCACTTATTGCTGTGATTCATATTTACTTTATACAAATAATATCCTTTTGTCTTCTATTTGTGTTTCCGTATCTTAAAATATGCAATTTAAATAGTTTAACTTAAAATTCCATTTTATACTTGAAAAAACAGTAACACATACAAGAACATGCCACAAGAAGAGTAAAAACTGAATATAAATTTTGTCACCTTCAGATATATTTTTGGATATAAGTTTGAATATAAATGAGGATAAAATAAGTTTATACACAGAGAAAAATTTCAACTTAAAATCTACACAAACAAGGTTATACTAATCTTTTCCGGAAATGTTTTTGCTTAATATCAGTTTGATGATAATCTAACATGATTTATAATAATTTCCAAACTAAATTGTTCCTTTTAAAATAACTTTATTTCACGTTGATTTATCAACTACATACTGTCAAAATCAAAATGAAGAATAATGTGGAATCAAATTTATTTCAAGTTCAAACACATACATTTAATTTAATGTAGTAAATGTATGTTATTAATTATAATTAATAATTATTTAACTTATGTGTGGTTGACATAGACATCAGAAAAATATTTTGTTAGTATATAAATTACCCAAAATGTGAACTCGGAACTCATCGTGTAGTAGTCAACGTGCTTACCTCTGAGCCAAAATAACTTTAAATATTCTTTAGATAAACACTAAATATGCACCATTATGAATAAAACTTTAATTCATTTCATTATTTCCATGATTGTTAAACATAAAATTTATTTAAAAATTTTATTATAAAAAAAATAAAAAATACTTTGACTTGACTCCAGAATTCGAACTTCCTATCATCCAGCCAGCAGTTGTTTTTCGGATATTTACAAAAAAAAACAACAAAACTACAAAAATAACCTACACAACCATGCACAAAAGTGTATTGCAGCTATGAAAAAGCAAATAAACACCAAACAACATATTATTTCTTTTAAATTTTCATTTGAATTAAATGCATTCGAATCAAGCTTTGTGCATAGTGATTTTGCATTGGTATTTTTTTTTTGTGAACTCATTCCTGAGATGAAGTATTTAAATAAAAAAGGTTTATAAAATTCTTAAAATTATGGCGAAAGAAATTGGATTTGGTTTGTCATGAAATACTGGCTATATTAAGGCTCATGAAGCACTGGAAGAAAAGATTGAAGCATTTGTTCGTCAGATACTGATCAATATGTTGGAGAGAGTATTCAAAAATTAGAGACAGCGTATGAACCATTTCAGGCGTGGCCGCGGTCAACATT
Organism: Tachina fera; assembly: GCA_905220375.1. Classification (NCBI taxonomy): domain Eukaryota; kingdom Metazoa; phylum Arthropoda; class Insecta; order Diptera; family Tachinidae; genus Tachina; species Tachina fera. The sequence continues at coordinate 45,252,755 of LR999964.1, read as the reverse complement.
TATTTGAAATTATCTTCAAACATTGAATTATACAGATCGTTCTACTGGTTCAAATAAAGATTTCATACATTTCTCTAAATTTCATTTGGTTTTTAAATCAAATCCGAAAACTCTTACAAAATCACCATTTGTATACTATAGTCCTGCGCAAGACCACATACAGGAACTTTTAAGACATGAGGGATTTTTGAAATGCTTTAGTACAGCAAAATCTGCTAAAGCAAACGCTAAACAACAATGTTGGCAAGAGATTTGTTTCAGTTACTGTATGCGTACAAGTAAAGAAGAAAATACTTCGTTACGGAAGAATTTGTGATGCTTACCACTTTCTACGCTTGGGTGCGTATACAAACGCAATGTACATACGCACATACGTTGTGTGTATACTCTTGACATCAGTTGTGTGCGCTTGCTTTATAAAACACCCTTTAAACACATAATAGCTTAATATCCACATCACACACACACACACACACACACACACTCAAACGTACAATATGCAAAATAACAAGCATGCACGTATAAACACTTCTTCTTTTGATTGCTTGCTATGAAAAGAAGTCCCTGCTACATCACTTGTTAACTCTCATATACACAAACATCAATGCATCAATCGTGATTCACTTATTAAACTACAGCATTTATTATTAGTTTAGTATAATACATGCCACGAGAATACATTTATACAGGTCTCTATTACATATATACATATAAATATATATATATCCGCAGGCTGATAAGCAGAATACCTTTGTATGTGTCGCGCACTCAGGAAAAATAAATATTTTTTTCACTCACACATGTATGAAACAGATTTTTTAATAATCAACCATATCATATTTACGCGCAGTCAATACAACATAATTCTATTTGCAACTAAATCTATATTTTGTTTATTCATTGGAAAATAAATAAATATGATGGTGCACAAATGCACATGGAAATGTGTGAAATTTGTTGACTGATGTCGGTATGAAAAATAGATTTTCTTTGAAAAATGTTGGTATTTTTATAAGCACATGGATGAGTTTGTATTTGTTTCATGTTTACTTTTTTTAGAATTCTGTTCTTGTCTAAAGTTTTAACGGAATAATTTTCTATTTGCATGCCTTCAGAGCATGCACATCAATATGTACATATTTGAAATATATTAAACATGGTGTGAATTTTGTATTTAACTTAGAGAATAACAAAAACTTTGAAAACAAATAATATTTTATGCAAACAAGATATAAACACAGCTAAAGTGATTGTAGCAGTGTTAGTACGTTTTCTTAATTAAGAAATTATTTCATATGAAAAAGTTTATTTTAGTAGTAGAACATAATAAATAAAAGCTGGCAGCAGTGGAGTGACACTTGAGATATTTTAAATGAAAATTCCATGGATGGAGTAATATTTATAATGGATACACACAAAAATATAGCGATATAAATCAATACGCAAAATTTTTATTGGAGATCAAATTAAACCCCGCAACTTTGTTAGCGGATATTTTTTATATAATAACCAATCTCTTTCACTCGAGACCAAATATAAAACTTAGCTTACTTTTATACTAGTCATTTTGATATTTTTATTCAACTCAAATCTTCTTCATAATTATTCCTTTATTTGGGACCCATGTTGAAAGGTGTGAGTCTTAGACGAATGAAATCTATTTTGATAGTACATTTTGATCTAGTCATCTGAAAAATTTTTTATATAATTTTATATAGCATACTAACCACGTTCTTGTATTCGAAACGTAAATTGATGAGCTTAATTTTTAAGATATCCACACTATAACCTGGGATTTTTTTAATGTTTGAGACTCACTTTCCATTTTCATGTTGAGGTGGTCTCAGAATTTTTCTATATTATTTTTAATCATGCACCAAGTCCTTTTGTTTGAGACCCATATTGATAGCAATGTTTTTTTTAAAAAATTAATCAATTTTATCGTCATTTTGTGGTTGTAATCCTATCGATTTTTACGTTTTTTTTAACTTGAAATCACTTGGCTTTAACATGCTTCATCATGTTATTTCAGTATCAAATTGAAATAACACTTTCTCAAGAGAAGCAACACTCAGGCAATGAAGGCATACTACTATTACTAGGTGCCACCTTCTTTAGGAAAGGGATAGTGTTAGAGAAAACAGGTGGTGAAGGAAATATAGAGAAAGACTTCATTATTTTACAACTCTGCTTTTTGCCTAATTTGTTTTGGTAATGCAGTCTTGCAGCGCCTCCGGTGTCAATGAGGCTTATTAAATTTTCAAATTTGTACTTATTAGCCATTTTAGTAGTTATTTTACTTGGCCGATGATTCTGCTACATAATGAAAGAGGACGCTCTGATGTCATATTAGAATTATTATCTGCTGAAGGCGGTATAGTTCAATGACCAGTGACTATGCATTCATCATTTGAACATTCCTACAAAAACTGATACAAAGGTACAGCAATGCACATCAACATGATCCTTTATTTTGATTTAACAGTACTGGAAAGGGAAAAGTTATTCCAAGAGGAACAATTTTTTTTATTACTGTAAATCATGTTATATTATTATGGCACACATATGAAGAAAAATCATGAAATCTTTATGCGAATAGTGATTTTGTATGATGATTGTTTTTTGCCATTCATTTTTGAGATACAAAATTTACGAATATTACGTAAACTTATTTGCTGAATTTGTACTATAAAAAAAATTATCATTCATTTATTTTACTGTCACATGTTAATTGGTTTAATTTAATTTAATAATTTTGCTGGTTGGTGAAATTTAAATTAAAATTTAATTTAAATTTACTTATTACAAATTAAAAATTACGTAAGGTTCAAAAAACAAAAAATCTTGATTTCCTTTGTCTGAATAGATTTATATCTCTTCTCTTTTGCAACATAATCATATCAAAAAAATTAGTTTTGGGAGTTGAGAATAAAATGAATAATGATTTTGTCATACTTAATTTTGTGTAAAAATTTCAGATAAAAGGCTTAAAAAAAGAGATTCATTTTATGTATACATTGAGTTGGACGTATGTAAATTGAAATATTAATAAATATTCTCGGCAAAATTAATTTTTTGTCGCTGTTGCCATAAAGTTGCAATATCTATGCTTGCAGCCCAACAGATATTGCATATAATTAAATCATTAATTTAAAATAAAAACGAAACAGAAAATCAATTTAAAAAAACACACGATTCCTTTGTGGCTAATTAAAATCATTTCCCAAAATTAATATAAATAAATCGACATTGCTTTTCTTGGCTTGCCTTTTCTTTTTTTCTGGTTTATTATTGGAGCTATGCTCTTTATGGCACAATACAGGAGCTAGAAATTGATTTGTGTAACAAAAATAATCGTAACTATTACAGTTTTAAACTTATTTTTGTGTTTAAAAGCAGAGTACGACAATAAATGAAAATACTGGGAAATAAATAGAAACTTTTTGAAATATTTGCACACCGGTTAGAGCATAGCTCTATGCTAAGATACCTCTCTTTTTTTTTGTTCTTTTTGTTTATACTGTGCAAAATGGTTACATATATTTTCCTGATTATTCCCTTATGAAATACAAGATTTAAGGATATCATTATTGAACATGACACACAGAAAAACTTATTTTGTTTTCTTGGAAAAAAGAAAGAAGGAAAACGATGTTTAAGAAATATTTGAATCCTATATTAAGCATTCATGTGGTTTATTTTTTTTTTGTCAAATAAAGTTTTTGTATGTGTACATAGGTAAAGGGTAAATAGCCACACAAAAAGGGCTTGCCAAAGTTCACCTCTTGATGGCAACTTAGAGATTTGTAGTTTATTAAATACTTTGTAATTTAAAGCAGAAAAATTTGGTAAAGAAAATACAAGTTTTTTAATTTACTTCCATTTAAAATGAGCCAAATAATAAAATTCCCTTGCTAAAACTAAAGTATAGAAAATTAATTTGGGAATCTGTTGGGCAAGAAGATAATGAAAAGAATAAAAAAATCTTAACAATTTTACAAAGCTGTTCTAGTCTTAGACAATTTGTAATTAACTGCTTAGCCAAGTTTAATGAAAGACAATATAAAATTGTCAAAGTGTGGAATTGTGTGTCTAATAAAAAAAGATCTCGTTATATATGTATGTATTTATGCATGTATATAATAAGTTATACAATAATTTTTAATAAACTTTAATTTAGTAAGCAAGAAGTTATATTTCATCGATGAATTTGATTTATGAACTAAATCTTGTTTACTTTCATTTTTATTACTTTTACTTTTTTGTTTATAAATCTGAAACCCCAGCCAAACATAAAATTTCCTCGTATTACATAAAATATTAAATAAGATTTATTGCAAATTTCTTATACGTGACGCTGAGCGTATACTTTATGTATATAAATTTAAATAATTATAGGTAACGTATACGTATACGTATACGTAGTAATGCGCATTGTATATTTAACTTTTTTGCTTATAAATTTAAAACCTTTTTTCGAGTTTTAGCATCGAAATTTATGAATTTGCTTTCTAGCATATGATATGTATTTGTTATTGTTGTTGTAATTTTTAATACTTCCTTAAAATTTATATGCACGTATTTTTGCAGTCTTGAGTCCATCTGAACCCTAATATTTTTTTTACTAAAATTGCCTATAGTCTTATAAGACCAACAGTTTTTTTGGAAACAAAATTATAAATAATGTTCGTATAATAAATAAATCTGTAAGTATCCTTGTATTTATTTTCATTCAAATATTTATATATAATATTCTTATTATCCTAAGTATTTTTAGGTATAATTTTCGTTTAAGATTTTCTGAGTGCATTACAATTTATTAACTTAACTACCAAGCAAAAACTTTGCCTCAAATTAAGCAGGTTTTTACTATTTTAAAATTAAAGTAAAAGTAAGTAAATGTGCTGATATCGCTGCTGATTTTTGTATGACGAGTTCTCGGTTTGGAGTACTACATTTTTGCTCACTATTAAATCACGTTTTTCCTGTAGTTTGCTTCATATACGATTACTGTTTTTTAACCAGCTCGTATTTTAAAGCAAAGTATGATGCGCTTTATTGCCCTATTGCTTAAAAAACATGAAAATCTTTTACTGGTTGTTTTATTGTAACTGCGTAGAGTGGGATTTGTTCATACAATGTTTGGCAAAAAATACAAGGAGTAGGAATGGCAAGGAGCCCTTTATTACCTCAATTAAAGATAAAAGAGTTTCATCCAAATTGGCTACGTCCACTACCCACCGCTATTTGCTATTTTGAGAAATTGTTTTATTTTTATTGTTGTTAAATCATATGGTTTTGTTTTTAGTCTATTCCAAATAAGTTATTGTTGTAACTAAATATCATTATAACGCTCGTGCCTAAAAGTATGTTATATCTTTTTGTAATTTTTAATTAAAAATTTCATGAATTTGGGGACATATTTTATGATTTTATAAAAGATTATTAATTATTTAAACTTTTTTTTTAAATTGATAGTATGGAGTCTTACCTTTCATTTTATTATAGCGGGAGCACCAGCAGGACCGAGCAACCTTTTTTTCTTCCAAGAAAGTTTGCAATCACGGCACATTAAAGAACAAATTGTATTCTATCATATCTTTTAAAACATCTGAGCGAACTTTATAATATTTTTTTAAACGCAGGAAGAGCTATATTTGAAAAAATCACTATTTCAATCAGAGCAATAAAATTATCTTACATACAAACACTATAGAAGTGCGTTAACAGTTTTCAATATTTTGAACCAATATTAACATGTGAAATTACTTCATTATTTCTAAGCCAAATAAACGTCATATCATTCCATTTTTAAATTTAATTTGTCGAAAAAATTAAATAATGCACAAAAAATCCCACTGTGCGCAGTGTTGCGCAGTTTAATCTTATAAGTTTCCAGAAAAAAACTAAAATTATACTCCCTTACCTATGAAATATATCTGTGGCGAAAAGAAAAAAGTTATTTAGTTGAAATAAGCTGATTTTGAGTTAATGGCACATCCATAATCTACATATCCGAAAATAGAGATAGAGCGATATTTTGAAACCTGTTACTTTTTCTCAGCGTTTGAAAAAACACTAATCATAACTGTGACTGAATCTATCAAGCAAAAGGTTTTGAAATATAGTTTTTTCATCCAAACTGTGCATGTCCTTGTATGCTTACTTTACAGTAAATTTTTTTTATACCTTTAGTGTTTGTCGAGAAAAAATTGACAAATCATGTCAAATCGGCTTTTCTGGCAACAATATATAATTCTCACATTATTGTCTGTGCAATTGTGTTGTTTCTATGCCTCTTATACGACAATTCTCAATATTTGGTTGGAATTGATTGCTAATTGTTTGTACTTGTCACTGTTCTTATTAGTTTTCGTATTTATCAAAATACCAATACAAAAAAAATCTTTTAAAGCAGAAGAGCTGAAATGTGTTAAATCGTGATCACAGTCACTGTGTAATTTCACTGCTGCTGTTCTTATTAGATTTCCCAAAATAACAAAACTGCTACACGCAAAATACTGCTAAACAGTTACAGTTTAAAAGAACAACGATAATCTCATTTAGAATAATAGCTTAATTTAGTTTATACTTTGGTATATATCACTTATATTGTTTTCACACTGAAATGTTTTTAATAAAAGTTTGTTTTAACGTTAAAACCAACTGCTAAAACCTGGTTTTACCATGCAAATTATTGTTGTTAAAATCTACTTAAAACTATTTTAGAATTGGTTTTAAGTTGGGTTATGAAATGCAACCTTGTTTTAGCTGTGCTATATTCAGTGCTGCCAAAATGACTGGAAGCAGCTGATATTGTTTATTCCAATGAATAACAATAAATGTCGCGTGAAAGATTTTTAACTTAAAAATGGATGCAGCAGCAACATTAATCAAAAAATTATGAAAAAAAGAGTTTGCTTTTGAGGAAAACAGCGAAAATATTATCATTGACCTCAGAGAAGTGAATAGACGATATGACTAACATCGATCCGCTGATAAATTAGTTTTCTCTTGTAATGTATTTGTGCATTTTTATACACGATAATTTGATTTCCAAGCTTTTCTTCACTTTGTATAAGTAGTTCCATAATTTTAAAATATTTATTTACAAAATATAAAATAGTTTTCATTTTACAACGCATTGTAAATTTTCCGAGTTTTTCACACAAACAAAACCAATTATTGTATAGTTTGTCAAATAATTATTACAAAAGGCAGAAAGAAATATCACAATAAACACACGCATTTCTGCGGGATATTGTGAGCAAAGTTATTAGACAGTCTGTGAGTTAAAACCTGAATTTACCAAACTTGCAGTGTGGATGCAAAATCAGCTGTTTATGGCTTTAACGTTAAAACCAGGTTTTAATATTCAGTGAGAAGCACTATTAAATGTATTATTTATAGTGTATAGAACAAAACAAAGATTAACAGAGAATTTCTCAATTTAACTGTAAAAGAAATAAATTTCTTAAAATCCACTAGAAGGCATAAAAGTGCTCTCCTGCAAAATAGTCAAATATGACTTTAGCACTTTTTCCTTATTGCCACAGATTTTATACGTTGGCGATATGAAATACTACACTTTGTTCAAAAACAAAGGAATTGATTTTTTAAAAGTCCAACTAATTGCTAGAAATTGTTAGCAGTTGCAATCAATAAAAAATAATAAAAAGTCTGTGAGATAATCAATAAAAAAATTCTTAAACTCATTCTGATAATTCATCAGATTATAGAATATAACGAGGTTTTATTTGTATCATAATTTTTACTTCTCTTGTTTATTCTTATTGCTATTTAATATTAGACACTTTCTTTCTAATTTGTTTCATATAAAATTAAAATCAAATTAAAATCAAGCTTCCCCTCATAATAAAATTTAAAATTCGCAATAAATGTAATGCTTTTAAAATATAACAAAAAAAATATTTAAGTCCCTTAAGATAATGAAAAATAGATATTTGTAAATCACTTCACATGCTAACTGCAATTTATAATGACAATTTGATTTATTTTGCTTAATAAATTTGGTTACTTAAGCGCATTATTTTTAAGGCAAAAAACAACACCTGATTCTCAATTTCTTTTTTTTCATGTTTGTTTTTAAACAAAAAGAAGCCTCAGGTAATAGAGATAAGAAAGGGTAGGATAAAAAGTAATACAAATAAATTTTTACATATTTATCAGACTGTTAAGCATAAATAATTTTATTCAAATGCCTTTTTTTTTGCACAACACTTCGCTAAGTTGGCTTTGACTTAATTATTTGAGTAATTTTTTTTCGTTCGCTTTATATTATAAATATGTATGTGTGTATTTAGCAAAATATCTTAAGGACGAAAATGTTTTTCTATGCCACACACCCTCTACCATAAACACAATCCTCTAAATGCAAATTATTGTCGAGGCTAAAGCGGTATTTAAAAATACCTGATGGAATTAAAGGATGTCTCTATGAATACTGAATTTTATCGCGTTGTTTTAGGATATAAAGTAAATAACGTTTAAATACAAATTTAACTTTAATACAAAAAAATGTGTATACTGCAAAATTACTGTTTAAGACATTTAAGTACAACAATTTCACTGAAGTTGTCAAAAAATTATATTTTTGGCAATTCTTTTTACAAATTATACAAGTCTTTGAGATATGTATGTGCCCTTAATTATAACAATTGATCCAAAATCAAAAATATGCCCAAAAGAAAAAAGCCCTCAAATGAAAAATATCACATAAAATAAAAAACGCTAAGATGCAAAAACATTACCAAAAGTAAAAAGATCGCCCAAAATTTTTAAAATATCGCCAAAAACCATAAAACAAAAAAAACCCTAAAAAAGCATAGCTAAAAATAAAAGCAACCGAAAAAAATCGCTAAAAATTGAAAAAGAATCGGAATAACGAAAAAATTTACCTAAAATTTAAAAAATTTCTAAAATTTACAAATCGCTAAAAACTAAAAAAATTAGCAAAACTATAAAAATCGCATAAACGAAAAAAAGTGTCAAATATAAAAAAATCGCGAAATACAAAAACAACTGAAAAAATCAATCAAACTAGAAAAAAATTGCTAGAGAATAGGAAAATTATCGGAAAAACGAAAATAGTCACCAAATTTAAAAGAACTGCTTACACCAAAAAAAAAATTGCAAGATAATAAAAAACGCTAAAAATAAAAAAGTCAACGTTCGACTTTTTGCAAGCTTACATTTAAAAAAAAATAAACAAAACAGAAACAAGCCGAACGTTGTCGACATCGTGGCACAGGCACTAAATATCTGCATTAGGTAAGATATTCGATTTTATAGGTTAAGTTCGTAGACACTATAAATATACACGCTTTATTATTTTTAGAGTGTCACAAGTTTGGGTTGGCATCACTGCTTTATTTGAGTACCCATTTAAGAGCCGTAAGATGATTTTTATTTACTCACACCACAGCAATGCATGCAAATTTTTTAAATTTTTAATCCAAATAATTGTTATTTATTTAAATTTAATTTTTCGAAGAAGCCCACATTTGGTCGAATTGGCATTTGGAGATGTTTGTTACATTCTAAATAACATGAGTCTTTTCTTTTTAGACAGTATTTTAAATGAATTAAATAATTTGATGAATTAAAAATTTATATTCTCTTTCTAACTAACTTTTTAAATATTTATTAGCGCTTAAAGTTCTTTCCACCTCATCATTTGAACATGGCAGTGTTAATACTCCTGATACAAATATTGACAGTTTCAGAAATGGATTATCATTAGTAGAATTTCCGTAATTGTAAACTTCAATCCAAAATTGATCAGTTCTGAGCAAATTTTTTCATTTATGTAGCCTTAAATTTCTGATACTTCGTTCTATTTCTTCAATTTCACCATCCCAGCAAAAATTACCGCTTTGCAGAAGAGTGTTTGTAAGCGAGCTAGCAGCAATACATTCAGCTTCCAAAAACCCAGGTATATTTTGCCTTATTAAATAGTTTCACTGAAGTAATAATGTGTAGATTTTTTGTACTCAGATGCAAAAGTTATTGGTTTACAATTTTTTTACTTTTTTCCACTTTTTTAGAGAGCCCGCTTTACGCTACTGCTTTTCAGAAGCATTTCTTGAAACTTACCTTATCAAGATAGCAATAATTTGCTTCCATCAGTTGTTAGGTCCTCCAAATCAGAATTCTTTTTTGCTGAGATTATTGTAACTAAATTATTTTATAATGTGTATGGACTCCCTATAATTTTTAGAAAAATATTCTTAACGCTGAATAAAAAAACTTTATTTTAATTTTAAAATTATTTCGCAATTTGGCTCTTATTTTATACGTATATAAGGTTCTTTATATAATGATTAGTTTCTTTCGTAATAGAAATTTTTTTCTTACTGTGAAAGAGAAAGTTGTTCTTCCTTCGTATTTCACCCAGCTAAATTAACATTCTGCAATGAAACCTTGCGTATATAAAAGGGTGGCAATCAGACAGGAAAGTTTAAAATGGCTACTTGGTGTTTTCTATAAAGCCACCAGACTATCACAAATTAATATTTAGTGGATTTGTAAAATGCACTAAAGGCACTATAATCAAAAGTACAAATTTAGTGCCTTTTTAAAAAACAAAAAAAAAATCCGGACTGTTATGAATTAAAAAGCACTAAATTGGCATGCTGCACACGAAGCAGCGTGTCTTATAAATGACAAGATTCATAAACATGATTTAGAGAGCGAAGCATGTGATTCAACTCGTCGTCTAAACATATTATAATAATATTTTTATTTTTCATTATCAAAGACAGCAGCCATTTTTGAAGAAAATAATTTAGAGAATTCAAACACAAGTACAAATATTTTCAAACAATAACGTCCTATATCTTCTTACTGAATTAAGGCATAGGTTTTATTAATATGGGAGTAAGCGATTTTATTTTAAATTGATTATTGCACTCATTTAAAAAACTAAACACGCATTAAAAAAGATTTTCCGTTGATTATAAGAACTTGGTTTTTTTCCTATACCCTTGACATTATTTTAACTCAATGCTAAAAATTCTTACAAATTTTTTAGAGTTAAATTACGATAAATAAAGAAAAAATTATATATTTTTACTAACTTTAATTGAATTGAACTGGATTATTTTATAATAAAATTTCCAGAAGCAAGGTAAAAATATTTTATTGGTACAGAAGGTTAAGTTAATCCGATTGTAGAAAAAAGTCATTCACATTTATCTGTTTATTTCACTTTTTTTTAATTTAAAGTAGAAAATAAAAAAATAGTTTCTTATGGTTTAAATCAGTTAGCATTTTAACATTATAAAATTAAATTACAATTTCGAATTAAAAAAAGTAGACCGATTTTTAAAAGATTCTCCTTTGTTTTAGACAATAATTTTAATTAATTTTACATACAGAATGTTATGAGTGTAGGAAAAATTAAAGCTGTTTTATTTTCACTCACATGAAAATTATTGAATGCTACAAAAACCTAAACATAGTTTAATTCGTTATTTTAATGAACGCTAATACTTATTCGTTTTATAAAAACAGGCTATTTATTATATATGGTGCCCTAACCGCCAAAAAAAGTTTAAGTGACTTAAGTTTCGAACTTGATTTTTTTTTTACTAAAATCGATTATTTACGATTGTAACATATCTATTTTTGTGCAAAAACGAAGTCCAAAATATGTTTCGCTTTAACCATTTTAGCGGCTATGGCTCGATACGTAGTTGCCGTACGAAACCCTTCGTGTGATAGTTAAAGAGTGTCTCTTTACTGAATTTAATTACATAACTACAATTTTATACTTTTAACAAATTTTCTTACAAAATGTTTGTATTTAGTCCACAACAATATTTAACTTTCTTTTTATCTATAATTTTAATTTCACTATTTTATATTCTGTTGACATAATACAAGAAAAGTTTGTTTACTATTTACATTTGCTGCTTCAGCCTGAAATTAATTTTGTAATTATTGCTCATATACATTCTTCGCATTATATCCTTTGTGTTCGTTCACTTGCCTTCATATTGTTTATTTATTGAAGCCATATTCATTCTTTGTATGAAATGGAAATGAAAAAAGGAAAGGAAGGAATGAAGTTGTTAAATACAGATAACCAATTGTACGTAATGAAAATTTGTTGTGTTTGCATTTGACTTGCTTTTGGACTAAGAGAAAATTCTTAATTGAATATTAATAATTAATAATGAAAAGTACAATAATTAATCTTTGTGCTTATCTTTCAGTTGTAAGATTGGGCAAATAGTTTGTATATATGTTATATGCTAAAAGATTCAGATTTATCTGATGCAAATTCTCAAAATTGTTTTATTATGTAAAATATTTAACAGTGTCAAATTAGAAATGCACAAGGAGAGTGTGAGGTATATATAATTGCTGAATTCACAAGCCATATTTTATGGTTTTAAGTTGTATTTAAATTGCAAATGAAAGCTTTCAAAACAAAAATATTTTATTAATAATTTGCATGTGTTTTTACCGAAATTTTATTGAAATTGGCTTTTCAAATAAAAGTTTAAGCTTGTAAATTAAAAAAATATTTAAAAAAATTTCTAACTTCTTTAATTAAATTATTTAACTACTCAGTTAATAAATTTAAAAAAAATTTCTTAAAGAAGATCATTCGCTAACATTTATTACAGCACCAATAGGTTGAGTTAAATTATTCTGGATGGTCAGAGATCACCCATAGACCGGAAGTGCTCCTTACTTAGTTAAACTCAGAACTTAAACATTACCGTACTCTTAAAAAAATCTGCTATTAACACCTTTAATTTAAAAAATAATAATTTAAAATTTTATTGAGCTAAATAAACTTTAATTTAAAATATTAATTGGTAAAAAATTAATAGAAATTAATTTCTTTATGTGTGCTTTGTGATTTTGGAAAGATCCACAATTCCTTATATTCACAAACAAACCTCATTATTCTACTTTGTTTCCCTCTCTCAACAAGTTCAAGACTCCAGCTTTTAAAAAAGTCATGCCTGCTGCAGCTTAGAGTCGAAAAATTTATTAAAACTGTTCTATTCTGTTCTCAGCTACTCCTGATCTAGTGTAAGCTATGTTTCCTCAAGCTGCCATCATGTGTTTATCCTATTCGGGCAGGGTTTTGAAATTGATTAGTAGTTTTCATTTATTACTCACACTAAGGAAATTAAAACGATTTAGAATCCAAAAAATTTCTTGTGATTTTATAAGTTTTGCAAGGTATTATTTTGCCATTTGCACTTTTTTCACTTGATCTTCTATTTTTAAGCCTTTGATGTATCGAACTCTTTTAAAAACAAGAACCGTGTCTTAAGTCAGTAGTAAGATGCTTTCTTTATCCGTTATATCAGCCATTTAATTAAATTAAATACACACATGAGTTAAAATAACGAGTAGTAAAAGCTGATTCTCTCTTAAGAAATGTTGAACTCAGCACTTCCAAAAAAACCTTTAATAAAGTGAAATTAAAAGTTGGAATAATATTTTTAATCCTACTTTAACACCACATATATTTTTATCATACCAATAGTAAATTTCCATTTAGAAAAAAGAGCTAACATAAAAAAAAATTATTTTTCAATATAAAGTTTGACTTTTATTATGATAAAAATATATCAGGTGTAGATATAGGGTAATACAAATTCTCCGAATGTCTGCTGTAGGCAAATAAATAATTTTATATCGGTACTGCTTTCGTAATTTAAAAATTGGCTTACATACAAAATAATTAAAATTTATTAACTAAAGCAAAAAAAAAAAATACTTTTTTAAGCCTAAAACAAGTAACAAATCCAGATTGGTTAGATTAACCAATGAAAATTTTACTTAACAAAAATTTTAACAGCACTTAGCATTGAATGTTAACTTGACAATTTAAATTGCTTACACAAATAAAATTAATTTTCCAATTCAAACACAAAAGTCTCTGAATCAAATATAAATTTGTTAAATTTTTAGGTCCTACAAGGAAATTTCTAAATTAAATTGCAAAATTTTATAATAATTTGTTTTAAAAAAAACTCTTGATTTACTTAGTCAAAAAATTGTCTGATTCAACAAAATTTTTTATAGAAAGTAAAAAGCAAATGGAACAAAAACTGTTGGAACTCTACAGTATATTGGAACAGAAATCTTCTTCAATCAATTTTGTTATAGATGTTAATTTATATTAACTGTATGAACTAGAAATATTCACTCCATACTATTTTTTTTTGCTGAAAATAAAATTGGAATAAGCTATTCACTGGAACAGTAAAGAATATTTATTGAAACTTAACTTTATTACAAACTAAAGAATTTTTTGGGAATATTTTTTTTGCCTAAAACAAAATTGGAATAAGCTATTCACTGGAAGAGTAAAGAATATTTATTGAAACTTAACTTTATTTCAACTAAACGTATGTTTGACAATTTTTTATAAATAATTTTTTCTGTGTAGATCAACTTAAGGTTCTCTTTTTCTCTGCAACTTAAAATTTTCAATTTAAGTTCAGCTTCAATTCCTTAAAATTTTTTTAAATATTATATAAAAAGGAATTAGGCAAGATGTTTTTTTAAATATTTAATAAGATCAATCTATTCTATTTTTTTTTTATATTTATGCACCAGTGTTCGATTGTACACTGAATATAATATCGTTTTATGTAACAGCCTGGTTATGGATGCAGGTGTCATAAATAATTTCAGTATTTCTATAATAATACGAAATTTCTAAAACTTTGCTTATGTGTCGGTAACAATTTTTATATTCAAAATACTTTACAACGCGTAACAACAACAAGAACCACCACAAAGCTTCTACATTTTGAATAAATAATGGGAAAATTGCTTCAGCAGTCATAGAAAATGTCAATAAAATTAAGCAAAAGAATATGCTGAGTATTGGTATTTACACAGAGTACTTTTCATAAACGCTTTATGAATACGAAATTTGCCTGCTACTCCCACTACGATAATCTGGAAATATTGTATAAGTTTTTGTTTGAAATATTCATAAGGCAAAAAAAAATAAGTCAAATCAATTACACGTACCTTTGGAAATGTGTGACACAAATCTTTTACCTGTAACGGCAGAGTATGCAAGTCATTCTTCACTCACTTGTTCACAACGAGTTTTCTTTACATTCCAATTGATGATGGTGGGTGGCTGTTATAAAGTTATGCGAAAGTTAAAGCTTTGAGAATTTTCTTTTCAGTGGAAAATATAATTAATAGAGACAAAAGAAAATACGAAATTTATAAAATAACAAGGAAATTTTTTTTTCTTATTTTAGAATGTCCCTTCTTCCAACTCAACTTACACAACGTGTTAATATGACCCTTAAGAAAAAGAATTTCTGTTAGCATTTCATTTGTTGTGTTGTAAGAGTTAGAGACTACAAAAATATTCACATACATACATATGTACATATTCTTATTTATGCATATGAATGTATGTATGTATGTGATAATTTTGTTCTTGCCTTCAATATTATTGGCACCAAGGCATGAGCTCAAGCTTTTGAAACAATACCATAAATAAATACTGCATAAACTTAAGGACATGGTATTGCTAAACAGAAAATGCTGAAACTTTGTGTGAAAAAAAACATGACAACCTTTTGAGTCTTGAGAGGGATTTCATGAGTTGACACTAAAACCTCTCAGCATGTTTTTATCATGTTGAAGCTATTGCGTAATTGAGTGGTTAGAAAAAATATAAATCACATTATTTTTGTAGCTTATGGCTTATGTGTTCCTCCATGGAGCTGTAAGTGTAAATATGTATAAATATATTTAAATGTGTGGCTTAGTAGCAGAGGCAACAAAGTTCATTTATTTAAGTAAAATAGATATTTTAGGCCTCCAATAAATATATTATATATGTTCACTATAAGCCATAAGCTAGTGAAATATTTTTTTTAAGCAAACCAAAACATGACATTTTAGTCTAAGCAAAATTATTTCCAGCTAAAAAAAGGTATTTAAATATCTCCTGATGAGATCAGTGTTTTGTATTTGCTTATAATTTCATTTACTACCTATAGGTATGTATGTATGTATGTATTATGTGTGCTACATACATACATAAAATTAAAACTTTCTTCCTTTTACTATTTCCATTTTTATGGGATAAATAAAAAAAATGCTTATCGTGTAAGTACTCGTATGTATGTATGTAAGCATGTATGTATGTATGTATGTGTGAATTTATAAAGAAAGGAGGACAAACAAATTATAAATGAAGAGTTTTTACTTCTTCGGCTGTAACTGTTTGCGACTTTCAAAAGCAAAGAGAGTACTTTTGCTTTTACTTGCGGTAGTAACCAAAATCAACAGCAAATCTAACTAAAATTTTTTGAATCGTCGGCTGCGCAATTGTTCATAAATCATTTTCTGCTTCTGCTTTGACTGCGACTTTTGTTTCTATTCAAGTATAAGCAAAAGCATTAGTTTATTTTAAACAGTTGGAAAAAAGTCAAAGCAGCGAAAATTTTAAAAAAAAATTTTACGACTTTTGCTACTTCGACTTAAGTTTTTTAATCACTGGATGCTTAGACTTAAATAAAATTTTATGAAAACAGATAGTTTGTTTTTAATTTTTATATAAGTACATTACCCTCATTTATGTTTAAAAATTTATAAATATTGTTTTAAAATTAAAAGTAAGACTGTGTGTGTTAAACAGATATTATATTTCTTTGAGCAAATGCAGGAAAGAAAAAAATTTGTATGCCCTCTATAATAAATTTAAGGTTAGCCTCAAATTTGCAAAAATATTTGACTCACTTCATTACAGCCATGAGGAAACTTCTCTATTATGCAGTCTATTTATAGTTAGTTGCACTTTATATAAGCCTTTCAAAAACATGCAGCTGCTGCTTCTGCTGCTGATGCATGTCCTGGCTTCTATGTAGTTTTATGTAGTAGTAGTAGTAGTTTTGTGTTTCTGGTTTAATGTTTGTGTTGTGCGAGTCTCGTAACAATGTATTTCCTTCCTCCCTGTTCAACGACAATTTATTTCATTTTGTGGCTGTGGCTGTTGCCTTTATTGCATTAAATAACATTTGGCATACTAGAGCGAAATAATATCAAGTACATGAACAAGGACTATTCTAGCGGTTTATATTCGTAGTTGCTTGCAATGAATTATGGTGGTATTCCAAAAATAAAAACATTAAGCTTAAGAACTAAACAATATTTACGTACATAATATTTAGAAAAGTGCAAGATTTGGTGGCCAATATTAATTAAAAAATGTTAGAAAATAAAAATATACTTTATACTTCTCTTTTTTACCAGAAAAATTAAAAAAGTTTGTATCTCTTTTTAAGCGACGGTGGCAGTGTTACTTCATTCCTCGGTTCATATTAGACGGATTGTAAAAATTCTTGTATTGCCTGAAAAGGTATAGCTTCTCAATGGACCCATTGTAAAAATTGGCTGGGACAAGCCCACAATTTTTTTTATTTGATTTTATGATATTCTACATATTTTATTGCTACGAAACTTAGCAAACACATTTGGTTCTTTTATAATTACACAATTTTAGAGTTGAAAAATATGGGAGGGGCCTACTCCCATTAAAATTAATTATTATATTATTATTTACCACACCTTGATCCCGAAAATAGACAAAAATTTTCAAAAATGGGAGGAATCACTCCCATTAAAATTTAATATTTTATTTTAAGTAGTTCGACTGCACCGAGTTTTATAAAACTTAAAACATACCTTGAGCTCTTGCACTTAAAAAATTGGTGGAGCCTATTAAAATTTTATTTTATATCCCATAAATTTTTTTCTATAATATCATATCAGATCTTTAAATTGACATCGTGAGTAATGAACAGCTACGAAAAAAAATTTATAATGACTTTTACTAACACCAATATACATATTTCTTATAAACTATATATCTTTTTTCAACCCTGTATTCTCTATCACTATTCGTTTTCTGAAGAAGGTGACACCTAGCAATAGTACTAGGAATTCATTGCATGAGTGTTACTTTTCATATTAAAATAAAAAATAAATAATTAAAAATTAATTACACGTAGAATAAAATAACACACATCAGCTACGTCCAGGAGGAGCTTTTTGTGCTTTCACATTGACGAGAGCACTATAGGCAACTAGATCTCAGCGACAACAAATCCTTGCTGTTATTTTGCAAAGAAACAAGAACAAATTTAAAAGCTTTCAAAACTCTTTACCTCAAATGCAAATGTCAGAGTATGTATTTTGGACATAGCTGGCACACATGAAGTTCAAAAAAATTGGATTGCAGCTAATAAGACAGAATTATCCTCCTCCTACGAGTTGTAATTCATATTGTCTAAGAATTCAGTAAAAATATCTTACATTTTGAAAGCAGAAAAATAATTTTTTTATGATATTATTTTTATTTGAATCAAAGTGAATACGAATTTTAAAAATGTATATGCTGTTAGCTTAGCACGTCTAGATGTATTTTGTTGTTGCTAAACCAACAATAAATATATTTTTGGGGTTCCGTACACCAAAGGTGAAAAGGAACCCTATTGTTTTCGCTACGCTGTCCGTCTGTTCATCTGTCCATCCGTCTGTCACAGGCTATTTTCACGAGAACCGTAAGAGCTACTGACCTGAAATTTGAACAGAGTATGTAGAACTTAGGCCGCTACAACCACAAGTACATAGAATTTAAAGGGTGTTCCAAAACGAGCATATTTTTATACAGACTACAACAATTAACACTAAAATTAAAAAAAAATTAAATAAAAGGGTGTTCTATCAGTTATTGCAATTTTGCCTATGCAATTTTGACAACTTGTTGTGTCTGTACTGTAAAAGATAAACTTTTGAAATTTTCAAGAAAAGTAAAACTAAAAAATAAAATCGCCAAACCGAAAGAAAATCGCCAAAAGCTTAAAAAAATCACCAAAACGAAAAAAATCGCCCAAAAAACAACTTAATTTCAATTTTTCTCTTTAAGTTTAGAAACTCAAGTGCTAAAAACGAGCTGTATAATTGTTCCATTCAAACGTAAAGAATTTTAAGTTGTAAAGGAAAAAAAATCAAATATTAATCACTTACTGAAGTGTCTTTTCTCTTTTAATCATCCTGGCAAAAAAAAAAGAATTACATAAGTGAGCCTTTGAGCTCGAGCTTTTTCAAAATTCCATTTTTAATATTAACATGTTAGACAAAAAACTAATATAATCAGAATTATATAACATTGCTGTCTTAATCGAATATGTTTGTGCATTTGCCATGTGTGGCTGTTTGAAAACTAATAACACGTACGTAATGTAACAATTCAAATGTATAAACAAACTTAATACGGTTATCAGACATTATTAAGTTTTAATAAACGGCTTCGTTAAGCGAAAATACTCGTACACACACATGCAGGCAACGATTAGTTTCGATTTGAAAAAGTATTACCTATTAAACAAATGGCTTTGGGTGTGAGTGCAACTAAAAGCATTCTGCCACATTAAGCGGATGCTTTAATAATTTTATTAATTCTAGTGAGTTCACACATAGGAATTTTAGTTACGCTTAACTATTGCTCTGCAATGGAGATGGAAAGGCAAAAATAATCCTGCACAGCGAAATATTATATAAAATTATTCTTTGGAAATTTCATTTTTTTACAGTTTAAATTTTGCATTTTACATTTCTTGCTAACAAGTGGATCGTTCAATTTCCATTGAAAAAATTTTATTTTTCCTACTAAAACCATTCAAATGAGAAAAAGTAATATGGACTCTTTTCACTCATAAACTCTTTCCTTTAAAATAATTTGAATATTACAAAATATTATCATATTATTGAACTGTAAAATTTTCCACTAACTACAGTATTTCCATGAAAATAATGGTACCGTTTATAAAAAAATATAAACAAAACTGTAACATGAAAAAGTAAATAAAATGTTGTTATAAAAAAATAACATCATATTCATTTCAACAATTAGCAAGGGCAAATTTTAAACAAAGTGTTTCATGGACAAAAAAAATTTGTATAAAAAAATGTGCAATATAAAATGTTACCTTAAATTAAACTGTTCATAAATAATGTCGGTTAGTTTTAAGCAACAATGCGCACAATTTCATGAAATGTTGAATGTTTATGGGAATAATTTTTATCGCTATCACTACCTTTTTATTTTGGCAACTGTTGGGTTACACGTAAAGGATTTTCTGCTAAGGGAGGGTTAATATTTGAAGTAAGTTAGTAATAAGTTTTCATTGGCAAGAATCCTTATTTTTTGTACCCTAACGTGTATAAGCGATTTGTGGAATTTTTGAATTCCTCCAAGAGCTGAATATTTTTGACTTTCCGTCCTATTTTTTGTTCACTTATATCTCCTCATTTTACTCCTAATCGAATTTCTACATACTTTATAGGATTCCGTACACAAAAGGTGAAAAAGAATCATACTGCTTTCGCTATGCTGTCCCTTTGTCCGTCTGCCCCTCTGTCTTGTTTTAAAAAAAAAAAAAAAAACAAAACAAAAAAAAGCAGCAAATTGAATAAAACTTCTAGCACTAAAATAAATCGCCAAAATAAAAAATTCGCCAAAATTAAAAAATCCCCAAATTGAAAAAAAACGCTTAGATGAAGAATAAATCGCCAAAATGAAAAATCGCCAAAAATCTAAAAAAATTTCTAAAACGAGAAAAAGCACCAAAACTAAACAAAGCACCATATTAAAAAATTGCCAAAAACGTTAAAAAAAACACCAAAACTAAAAAAATCCACATTAAAAAATATCACTCAAAACCGAAAAAATCCAAAAAACTAAAAATTTGCTAAAAGTATATGTTATATAGGCTGAAATTCGTATAGTATTACATATCTAGTGCCCGTATGGAAACCTTTGTGTGCGAGTAAGAGTAGCCTTTTACTGAATTTATTTAACTTTTGTGTAACTTATTCCTTGGAAAAATTTTTTACTTGCATCCAACATTTTATAAACTCACGTTTTTTTATATGAGGTGACATTAAAAATTTAATAATTTTAAAAGTTGGGACTAGGTCCACGTAAAGTTGTGTTTATTTTACGAGTACTTTATGTACTTTTAGTATTTAAATTATATAAAAAGTTCTGCATGATATATCGAGACGTTTTTTAAGCTCTGTCAAAAATTGAGATTGGTTTTATTTTTATTACGGTATTCCTATTGTCCTTAATATTTCAAATATAATCATATTTGACTAAATAATTTAGTACAACAATTTATGTAAATCGATGTTATTTACTTTTTAAAGCACATGCAACTTGTCCTCATTTTAAATAGTGCAACTTTGACGCTCTTCAACTTCGGCTAAAAATAAAACTTTTTATTTTTAAATATTTTCTAATTTTATGAGAACTCATAAAATAATAATATTCTTGAAAATCACATAAGAAAAAATAATCTTAGTAGGCTTTGAAACTGATGCAAAACCCAGCAATTAATTTATATTCAAGTAAACGCTTTTTATTTTTATACTTCCTTGTACAATTAGAAATCCATGGGATAACAATAAAAGTCTTTACAAGGCTAAATGAAAAATAAAACATTAATTGAACTTTAAAGAAATTCATTATTTGACATATTGTCAGAAGTGTACATACATTAATTCAAAATTGTTTGCTGGTGATTCAGCATGTCTACATACGCATTTCATTGGCGCTTGAACGAAATCATCATTATGTTTAGTATTATATAGCATCAAAATATTTTCAGGTTTCAGACGTTCTATTATTATACTGTTATTGGCCGCCTCACAACACTGTGGGTACGCCCTTGTCATTTTGACTACAACCCATTTCAAAAGACAATTGGAGCATTCATAAGACATTGCTGTTGAACTCAGGTGTTGTGAAACTGTTGGAACTTTTGTACTTTCTTACAATGTATGTATATGTATATTAAAGTAAGAATCTGCGGCCACACTTGCCAAATATTTGCCCAAAAAATGCTAATGAAAAATTTTTCAATTCAGAAAAACTTTGTTAAGTTAAAGAGAGGCCAATAATGTTGGATTCCATATTATCTATTAGTTGTGTTCAAAACTATTTAATTTGATGAACAAGTGTCTGGATAAACACTATTTTCATTAGTGTGTGTTGGTTACGCTTTTTTTGGGTAAATAATTGACAAGTGTGGCCGTACCTTAAGAAAGGAATATTAGTTAGCGACTAACACTATTTATACGAAAAACTGGACGAAGGTGCAATCTATATCCAAATAATACTCGTAGTAATTAGACTTTAAACAATTAAAAAAAATATTTAATATTTAGCAGATATATTTCTTGAATAGTTGCAGCAACTGTCAAGGAATATTTGAAAACCCCTTTATAACTGCTACGAAAAAAAAACAATTACGAGATGTGTTTATGTGTGGATGTGTTAATGCATAAATGTGTAAAGCAGCAGGTTAAGTGTTGAATTTTCCACCATTAAATGAAGCTGAAAAGCAGATATGCATATACATGCATGCAAACATTTAACTTGTTACTCGGTAGTTTTATAAAGGTTCATTAGTTTTACTTAAACGAAACTTATTCTTAAGCATTTTTAAAGGTCAAAATTCAGTTAGAGTGAAAAGAATAAATTTTATAATTTTGAAAAAGTTGAAACTTCAAGAGTATGACAATTTTTTTTTTTGTATAATAAAATATTTTCTACTATATACAAAAACAAATTTGTGTTTAAAAAAATTTTTTGTGAATCACTTGGGCAAATTCAGCTCTACTTTAGTTGTGCTTTTTCATCTCACGAAAATCTACTACTTACGAAATGTTGAGCAAAATCTGGCAGATTTCGAGTAAATTTCCCTTATAAAACAAAATTTACTTCGTCACTACATTTTGCCTAATTAAAATCTATTAGTTTAAGAAAACTTTCAGTCAATGATTTTTGTATTGGTTACGAAATCTTGATAAAAATGCGTGTATAAAATTGCATATATATTTCAATTGAGATCTACTAGATTTCGCGCAGGTGTAAATTTATTCTAAGGGAATCTGAACTGCTAATTTTTCTCGTCCATAAACTAGACGACACAGCTGTTTAAGAGAAGTGCCGCATAGAAGGTTCGTGTATATGCTTAACTCTATTGCCGCACACCATTTTATCTCATAAGGCATTTACAACTACACAAAATATAGCAGATTTCAGTTACAATTATTTCTTACGAAAATTATTCCCCACGATTTCTTGCTTTAAAACGAAACCCGTTAACTGAAAACATTATAAAGCTACAACCAAACAACTTTAATGTAGTTAATCAACACACCTTTTTAATCAGCCCGCAAATAATTCAATCATCTTTTTCTTTTAAATATCTTGATTGAATTTCCTACAAATCCTTTAAAAAAATAGGTTTCGTTTAGTAAAAACCAGCTACATTTGGCTCAAAATCTCGATAATGCCAAATTTATATATAATATAATAGTATTCTAGTTTTCATGATCAAAGACAACTATCATTTGTAAAGAAAATAATTTATAGGCCATTTAACTTGTCTCGAAATCTAGCAACAAAATGAAAGTAAACGGTTTTGTTTTTTAATTTGATACTCTGATTTATACATCATTTTTATTCATTCATTCATTAATTTTTATTACTGAAACTAATTACTTTTTTTGTATAATCATTATTATTATTGAATTTCCAAAACTTTTTTTATAATTTTTTTTCAATCGCCCACAATAATGCTTATGTATGTATGATATCTACCACATGTTTTTATATTGTCTGTATGAAATGTGCAATAATGAACATGTGTTTTAAATTTACATTTCCGAAACAACTTAAGCATGAATAGTTTGGCTTATACATACTTTTTGATGATGTACTTTTGTTAGGACATTGTGGTTGCATTCTGGTCACACACAAAAAAAAAATTCAATTTAAAATTAAAACTCAATTTTTCTCTAACAAAACATTATTCAAAGCTTACATACATATCAGAGGACTGCATGATTGCGAATCCAATGGCACAATTTTGCAATTTTCTAAAATTAATAGTTAAAGATGATAATGCATGATTTTTACCACTGAATGCTTACCACTGCCTTAAATTTCTATTCATTCATATCATTCACTGAAGCAATGAATCAGAATGATTGTTTTAAAAACTTCTTAAACCCCCTTCTGACAAATTAAGTTTGTGTGTAATATTATAAAATAAAACAGCTAGGCTCATTTTATTTTATAAATTATTTTAATACGAGAAAAACTATTAATATTTAATATTTTATTAAATCTAGCCAATGTGCTTCTGTGAGTTACTTGATTACTATACAAAACAACCAAAAAACAGTAAGATTTTTTATTTATTTCTTACTAACAGCACTTAATAAAAGAGAGTGAGAGTCAGTTGTTAGAGAGGTAACTTTGCAAGTAATGTCATTAGTACATTTTCTTACATATTTCTTACTAACAGCACTTAATAAAAGAGAGTGACAGTCAGTTGTTAGAGAGGTAACTTTGCAAGTAATGTCATTAGTACATACTGATCAGTGAACTATAAGAGTTGATTCACTTGTCCACTCACTTTTACAATGCTTTTGTATTGTTCTTTAATATCAGTATGTACTAATGATATTGCTTGCACTGTTGCCTCTCTAATAACTGACTGTCTTTAAATCACTCTCTTTTTTTTGGTGTTGTTATTAAAACTCTATAAAAATTCTTACTGTTGTTTGATTATTTTGGATAGCAATCAAATAACTCACAAAAGCATCTTGCCTAGATAAAGTCTTAAGTTAATAAAAAATGGCGTATAAATTATTAGTTTTTCTCGTATCAAAAGAATTTATAAAATAAATAATATAATATTTTATTATATATATATAATATTATTATATTATATTATTATATTATATTATAATATAGTATTACATAAAACTGTATTTGTCAGAAGGGGTTTTCAGAAGTATTCAAAACAATCATTCTGATTCATTGCTTTAGTGAAGCATATGAATGAATAGATATTGCTCGCAGTGGCATGCATTTATTATCAACAGTCTCATTGATATGAATCATGCAATAGCATCATTCATTATTTTAATGTTAAGTGCTAGCTTAATATTCATTTTGCAATGTTATGCCGTTTGATTCGTAATCACGAGGATCACTGATACTGATGTTAAAGAACAAAATAAAAGCATTGTAAAAGTGAGTGAAGAGCGAAATCGAATCAACTCATGCAGTTCTCTGACACATTTGTATGTACTTTTGTCATTTACAGTTTGGCTTTGTCTTTATTAGATGACATTTTTTTAAGCATTTGAAAACTGAGAATATTACGAAAGAGTAATTTTTAAGTAGAAACAGAACTCTTATCAATAAAACAATTTTTTTTCTTGTTTTTCAGAAGCATATTGCAAAAAGCTAAGAGAAAACAGAAATCAAATTGGATTAAAATACTGCCAAAAGGTATAACAATTTTGAATTGTCCTCATAAGTAAGTGAATAACTAATGATTTTCTCAGAAATTTTATCAATTTCAAACTATTCCTTTTACTTTTTCAATAGGATCTATAAGAGTTTCAAATTAGTCAGCCATAACTAATTTTTACTTTACGTGCGTTAATATTTCAGAATTTTTGTTGATTGATGTATTGTAATATAAATAGCAAATTAAAAATCTGTTTTACAATTAGTATTTCAAATATGTACACATGGAGTTACACCCAAAAATGTATATTACATTTATGTAGTGAAAGTTTTATCATTTACGAGTATGGATTGTTTAAAAATTTAAGGCGACATAAAAATAATTAAAACATACTACAAAAATTGCGGCAACTTATCGGAACTTTGGTCGCCAGTGTTTAAAGAACTGCAGTCAAAATAGCAAAAGTCGTCAAATTATGCTATGTATTTAACTTTTTATTCCCTGACTGCCCAATTACAACCTGTTACGTCATGTTCGCACAGTTTTCAATTTGACTGACTGTTGCTTCAAATATATACGAAGTTAATGAGGCAGAAATGTTTGTGTGTATGTATTTGAATGTGTGTTTTGTGTGTGTATGAGTGTTTTTTCCTATATGTAAAAATATACATATGATAGTAAGACAACAACAACAACCGTTCTTCCAGCAAGCAATTAAATGTGCAATTGAAACTGAAAAAAAACACACAACATATCTACTACCATAACTTCAGAATTCATTTAAAACGGCGCGCTGACAAACAGAAAACTTTTCGAACATGTCAAAATTAAACGCTCTTCGTTTATTGTGTTAACTTCTACAACGAAACTTAAATTTTCAGAAGCAGAAGAATGTGCAGAAGCAAAAGAAAATTCACAAATAGGAAGTTTAAAACGCTGATGGTCGTCATCAAGGACCTAGGAGTATTATAAAGAAATTTTAAAGAAACGTTAAAGATGTGGTTAGGTCTTTGCACTATCGCAATGTACGCACTGGCGAAAATATCGCATCTATTAGTAATAGTATGAAAGATAGAGAGCGAAAAGATTATGAAGGGGGAACCACCACATTTTTATCTCTGATTCCTGAACGAAAAAGTTGCTGACTTAAAACTGCCGTATGAGAACCCAGTCTTATGCTAGGAACACAACTGCGACGAACGACGAATTTCGTCCACGTCGACGAATTCGTCGATAAGCATTCGCTGCGTCAATTCGTCGTGTGCAGTTCAATAACGACAAATTTACGCACGGAATTCTTCTCTCGTATTTGATAAAGTTGGTTGTTGTGTGTACAAGAACAGAGAGAGACAGAGAGAATATTCTCTTAATTTTGTTTTTTTGTCGTTCGTCGGCGTATAAAATAGAAATAAATCTACCTCAGAGTTCGTCACGCACGACTAATTTCGTTGTACACAAGTGTGTTTTATTTTTTATGACGAAAGTTCGCACCGAAAAATTCGTCGTTCGTTTCAGTTGTAGGATGCTAAAAAGACAACTGCGGCGAATTTTCAGTTACGAATATTCGTCGTAAGAAATAGAATACATGTGTGTATATGAAAATACACACATCAGTACGTTGGACAAAAGTTGCCGGGCGCAACGAACTTCCGATATATTTATTTGTATTTTGTACGCCGACGAACGACGAAAAAAGTATTTTTTCTATCTCCCTCTCTGTCTTTGTACACACAACAACCAACTCAGCGAATTCCTTTCTTATATTTGATGTTGTGTGTACAAAGACAGAGAGAAAGAGAGAGAAGATTGTTTTTCGTCGTTCGTCGGCGTACAAAATTTCCTTCGACGGCGGTGTTGTGTTAATTTTCATATCCACAAAAGCGTTTTATTTTTTATGACGAAAGCTCACATCGAAAAATTCATCGTTCGTCCCAATTGTGTTCCTAGCATTAGCTAAAAAAATTCTAGCATTTGGAATGAAACTAATACACAACATGGCCTACAAATTGCTTTACAACAATAATATTATAGAGCACACTAACTTTAAATCTCCAAAGTGAGCTCAATACTACGGTTCATTTGACAATTAAACTAATTATAAGTTCTATCAGGATTTAAAAAACTTACTTATTTCGATGCTATAGCTAAAGTTTTTTTTCCTTATCATTAATTTTTCCTTGAGTGTATATCAATTTTATATAATATTTCTAGTTTTTGGTATTTGCTTTTGCATGTGCATAAATTCATAATTCATTATTTCAATTATAAATTTTTAGTTTATGTAGAACAAAGCACTGAAAGTTAAATCTATTTGTACATTGTTGTTGATTGTTTCAAACCACAAAATAAACAATTACATTGAAACCATATATTATTTCTGTTATACGGAATATAATTTAGCCATTATAAATTTATGAAGAGAAAAGCTTTCTAACAAATATAAAATAAAATACAACAAATTTATCTCAATTAGAAACTTTTGTTACTGCAATAATAACAGCTAATCATCTAACACATCATTGCGAAATATGTGTTTTACCTTAAAGAGGAAATGAAACACAACAAATGGCTTATTTTAGTTAGAAGATTTATTTTGGACAAACTTTTGCAAAATTTATGCAGCGCATTGAATGCGGTATGTGAAACTTTTCGCGAAGGTGTTTCATAATTTCCACTTAAAAAACTTTATTATTAAAATTTATGGAAACTTATTTACGTATGTATCTTTGTCTTGTTTACGATCTTATTAAAGCTATGCTATTTATTATTATATTGCTATTGTCTTAACTCCTGTAAGACGTGATTATTGTTTAAAAAAAATAATCGACACAATTACAGTTATAAATTTATTTTTGTTTTGATTTCTTTGTACTTAAATAGTACGAAAATAAACGCTACATAATGTTTAATATTCTTTTGTTACGTTCTCTGAAGTGAGTAAAACAAAAACAAAACAAAACCAATAACAACGATTGCTCAATTTGTTTTGTATTATTTTTGCACATAAGCATAAACCAGAGAACATGGCCGATCAGCTGTAAGTCGGTTAACAGCTGCCACTGGCCACAAACAATACATTAATTTCATAGTACGCCGCTAGAAAAAAATTAACAAATTAATGTTATTGCATTATTATTTCACACATGAAATTTGTTCTATATATCGATGTACCGTCGATACATACATACATACATACATAAGCAAGAATAGTTAACTTTGCGCTAACCTAAATAGATAAATTAAATAATGGAAAAATAGAAAAATGTATAAGTAGTCATTGTTTACCAAAGGTAAATCAATTGTATACACTAACTATCATTCCTCATATTCCGTTTCATAAAAATATACGTTAAAAAGCTGATGTTAATAACAATATCTACCCAAGTAAATATAATAGGGTGCTGATGAAGTATGTGGCTTCACAGAAAAATTTCGGTATTTCACCCAGCTATAAAGTCTAGTTTAATTTTTCTTCTCTTCTTCAGAAACTCACATCAATTAATAAAAATATTTCATTCAATAAGAATTGAAATTACTGAACTTAAGCCCGAATAAGAAATTATAAAACATTAATAATAATAATTTAATTAATATTAATATTAATTATGACATAGCTATAAAAGACAAGCATTTGAGATTTGATAAAGTTTAGTTTCATTTTTTTATAGCAAAAATAAATTGATTAAAAATTTATTATATTGATTCTTTTTATTTGCATTTAACAAAGACTTGTTTTTATTGAAATATAATTTATTTGCATTTTAAAGTTCGTGTAGAAAATAAAATTTATTTATTCTCACCATGTGGTCGCCGTAATAATTTCACTTGTTATATTTGGCGCCAATAGTTGTTGTAGTTCCGTTTCCGCTTTGTATGTAACTATTACATGTTTGTTTGCATTTGCTTTCGCTACTCTATGCAATTTTTAGGGAGACCTTTATTTATCTATGTAAATGTTTGGCCTAAATAAAGGCTGTGCCAGAGATGGTGTGACTAGTGTGCAAGCGATAAAGTTTTAGAGACGGAAGATTTCTTAAAGGCAAATACGTCGTTTTTGTGGCACTACAAATCAAAATTATTCAAATTTAATTAATACCTTATTTTAATTATGCCTTTTTTATGAAATAAGTTGCATGGAAATATTTTTATTTTTTAATAGAAGTCCTGAAGAAGTCATTTAGATGAAAAGAGTTGCCAAAAATGCTTCAGAGATTCATGATATAATATTTCTTTTTAAAGATATGTATACCAATTTTTTCAACAGCACTGCTATTAGTAAACAGAAAAAGTTATGTGCAACTAATTTCATGAAATTTGATGAAAAAATTCATAATGTAAATTAGTTATTACATAAAAATATTTTCCCATTTTGAGATATTCGAATGCAAAGTCACAAAACCGAAATTTTTATCATTTGAATATTTCTTTTGCTCGTTTTGCTTTGATAAATATTCTTAAAGAGATATATTATCCATTGACTTTTGCTCTCAAAAAATGTGCTTGTGGGTGCAAAGAGTTAGAAAATTATGCCAATATTAGTAATTTTTTGCTTAACATAATAATATATTTCGTTGTCACGTGAGTTACGTATGTAATCCCACATACTCAACCAACCCTCGCAGACATAAATTCAATAATTGCAAAGTATACTAAACAAACTTAAAAAACAAAGTCAACGACACTTTGTAGTAATTTCAAAATAAAGAAATGTTTATACAATTAAACATTTTACTTCTCCTCAATTTTTTGAAATCTGATTTCTGCTTCCGTTATTTCATAAACACTTAAAGTCAATGACATATTTTTTTTTCTCCACCCAAATTTTATTTCACTATACATTGTAAAATACAATTTGGTTGAAATTCTAAACCATTAAAAGAAAATATTGACCATTCATAAACTTTGTTTAACAACTTACTCATTAAATTTTATTGCGACTGCCCAATAATCAAAATTGCTACAATTGGAGAAACAAATTTAAAGAACAAGAAAAAACACAAAGAAAAAGAAAAATTTATGTTAAGAATAGAATTAAGAAATTTTGAAGAAGTCAGTCTTAAGATCACAATAGAGGAATAAAGTCACATTAAAAAATTTGTGTGTGTTTTCTCTGAAAACGTAATTCGTGCGACACTGAAAAACAAGCATTAAGCTTATCTAATACTTAATACAATCTGATATATTTAAAATAATTAAAATTAAAATAAAACTTGCTGATATATATAAAGATGTGTGATCGTGTTACCCATACACAATTGGTCACGTGCAACATCGCAAGTGTAAATAAAAATAAAATAGAATTTTAACATTGTTCTGTTTTTTTTTTTTTTGGTTAAGCAATCTTTATAAGCATTTCATTCCTGCATCACGGAAACTGTCAGTAGACTTTAATTAGTGCAACAGGAATGAAATGCATAGATATATATAGATATTGCTTAACCAAAAAAAAAAAAACAAGCAAAAATTTTAAATTAAATAGAAACCTTATGTTAAATAAATATATATTAGCCGATGGCCTTGACAGCCAGTACAATCAATGTATATATTAATGTTATATTTTATATAATTTAAATATCAAGTAAATAAGTAATTAGATACATAAAAAAGGTGTATATGTACTTTTAGATTCCCAGCTAAAAAAATTATATATGGTCCATATATTTTTAATATATGAATGTATATAACTATATATGAATATGTATGAATTCATGTATGGAAATATATGGGATTATACATGGCAAAACTATTATATATGAACTGATATATGGACTAATAAATGAAATGTGTTATAACATATGAGCTCATATATGAACATTTAATTATGAAGCTCTTCATATGTTGATCCATATAAAAATATGAGATTTTATATATGGAGCCATATAAGAATGTATGCATACATGATATCTCACATAAGATCGTTTTTGCAATCAAAAAAAGGTTGAAATTTTATCACTGCTGAATTGGAAATCCATTAGAAAATACATACGGTATGCAAAGTTTATATGCGTACCCTTAACGTTTAAAAAAGAAAAACTTAAACCATTCTTGTATGATTTTATACATTGTAGCCCCATTTAATATATATATAATAATCAAAAGGATAATCCAGTCATTCATTTTATAAAAAATAACAAAATTCGCTAGATAAGAAACAAAGTTCATATTACTGTATTGAAAACTATTGTTAGACGGATTATTTTTTCTTTTATAATTAATTGCATTAGTTTTAAATCTGATTTCTTAAGCTAAATGTTTTGTAAGAATATGATTTATGTGTTTTTAAATAATTGATTCACCTTTTGATGACTGAAATGACTTTTAGTTCGTTTTGAATTATTCGTCCAAACAAATGTTTCATTAAATACAACTTTCTCTCGAGTCTAAAAAAATTTAATATTAGTAATTGAATTTATTGCACAGCAGTGCGCTTTTGTGAATCAAGAGTGTATGAATATGAACTTTGCATACTGTGGAGGGAATTTACACATACATGCATGAAAATGTATGAATATATATAATCATATATGCCCATATACCCTCATTTTTCGGATCCGAACCATATATGGGATATCATATATGCTCCATACATATTATTTTAGCTGGGTTGTTTTAATTGAAATAAGCAAAATCGGAAAAAATTAAAATAGTTGCAAACGGCGAAAAGAAAAAATTTTCGTGTTATTACAATTCGGTAAAGTATTCAAAATTCTAGAAAAAGTAACAAGGCTTGGTTGAAATAAAAAATTAAATTATTGAATATAAAAAAAGCTTAATGAGGCAAGAGCAAAAGTTGGCAGAATCTTATAATTTATAATTTCGTTAAAAGAGCAACATTCAAATGTTTGGATTTTTTGCAATAATCTTGAAAGGACAAAATTTCTCAAAATTAAATTTAGCACCAATTAGTTTAGAGTTAAAAGTTCAGTTTATTGCAAAAAAAATATTTTTACTTTTTTAACTTTCAATGTGAATGACCGACAGTCACGTTCGACATTATGAAAATGCTCATATAAAATACAAACGAGCTGTGTGATAAGGCTAGTGTTGTGTCCTAGGACAACCAATTATGGCCATGCTGCTTAGTTATATAAAACAAACTTCATGTGTGAAATAACAATGCAATAAAATTATTTTATATGATGATGTCAAATTCTCCGCAAATATTTGAAAACGTTTAATTAATTAATGTATTGTTTGAGACAGGCAGCGGCTTTTAGCCGGCGTACAGCCGATCAGCTGCGTTCTCTGGTTTGTGCTGACGAACGAAAGCAATACAAAAACAAATTGAGCATTCGTTCTCATTGTTTTTATTTTGGGTTTGTTTCACTCACGTCAAGGAACGAAACAAAACAAAATCAAAAAATTTTTTTCCTTAATTTGCGTACTCTGGTTTTAAGTACAACATTAATCAAAACAAAAATAAATTTATAACTGCAGTAGTGTCGATTATTTTTTTGTTTCGAAAATCACGTCTTAACTCCTGTGTCGTGACATAAATAGCATAGCTATTAAAAATGCATTGCTCTCAGGAATACATTTGGGAATAAATTTTAATTAATTTCCTGTTTCCTAAAAAAAATAATGTTTATCCCGCTCCCATGCATTCTTCATTTTCTTATTAAACAGCCTATACACACAAAAAAATTATATGATATGAATATTTGTAATATCAATAAAAATTCATTAAATTTTCATCTATAAACAATTAAGTTTTTCCACTCAAATTAATTAATACAATTAAAAATTTAATTGAATCAATTAAATTCTTAATTGAAAATATTAATTAGTGAATACTTTTTTCTGTGTAGTATTTATTGTTATTTTAACTCTCCACACTTTTGTGAAATATTACTTACACATTTTTTTATATTAAACTAATCTGAGATTTTTAGATATTTAGCTTCACATTACAAAGCTTAATAAATTTTTCTTTATTGGAATATAAAAATTAGTGAAAATTTTTTATGAATTTATTACAAAGTTGTAAATTCAATGAACAAGCTAACATAAAATATTTTTTTAATGTATATAATGAATTATATTTTTATCTTGTGCTTAAATCGAGTAAAATTTATGAAGCAGGATTATCTTATTTATTATCAGTATGATGTTTGCTGTATACCACCAAATGCAGCAAAGCAATGTGAGACCAATTACTGACAAGAATTGTAAATGGCCATTATAAATATAAAAAGCTTTGTTGCTATGAGTGAGTGCCATTGACAAACTTTTTATGTTTTGAAGTATTTGTGGAATAAAATGAAATTGCCATTAAATGATGGTTATTTGTCAAACATCAAGTAGTTTCGGAAATATAGAAAAACTCAAGTGAAGGCAATTTTTCTTTAATGTCTCAGTGGCAGTTTATTACTACGATAATTGTGTTATTTTTTTATATAAAAATATTTTGTATGCGAAATTTTATAAGCTTGATGGATTTGTGAAAATTTTTGCTAGAAAAACTATTATTACAATTAGAATTTTTTTAAAGATGCTTAAAGAGGTAATAAGCTCTATATAATAAGATATAATTATTTTTGCCAATATTTATTAAGATAACGAAAGTAAAACCATGAAATATACGCCATGCTCTGCCATTTCTGCTATATAAGAGTAGCAGAAAAATGTTAGGAACAAAAGTATTCTTCATATTAAAATGGTTTCTATCACTTTAAGCAAAAGAAAAAAATATATGAAAAAATCTCAAAACAGCATATAATAACTTTTCTTCATATTCCTGGTATCTTGAAGATTGTGCATTAGTCTGATTAAAAATATGTGAAATTGTTAAGTGCTTTTTATCCTCGCAGGACTACCCCAATTCTATTCATTGAAAGTATTCGTTGTATATAAAAAAAAACAGGTAACCCAACAACTAATGGCTTAATAAAATAGCAACGAAACATCAAAAAATATTCGCCAATATAAAAAATAAATCATAAAAACAAACTATTTAAAATTACCTGGAACTGAACCACAATGAATGTAGAAAAAATAATACAGAAAAAATTTTAAAAAATTAATAAAAACTGCCCCGTTAAAATAAGTTAGTGGTAACTTTTATACAGACATTAAAAATATATACACATATAAAATATCGACAAGAGAAAATCATTCTAAACCAAAAGCCTCAAAACAGAAAAAAATCACCCGCACCGCAAAATTTCAAAAAAAAGCTTGGCAAAAAAATCGCCAATTTAATATAGAAAACAGATTCGCAAAAAAATCTTAAATGAACAAAATTAAGGGCAAATAAATCAGTCAATGATTATATGTATTTTATTTTTAAATCTGATTTAAACACAAAATTTTTTGTTTCACCCCAAAATTAAAGGAATCTTAAATAGCTAACATTGAGCATTTAAGTGTTGTTTAAGTTTTACAAAAATACCATATGTTTTGTGCATGTGTGTGTTTTTTTAATACATGTACATGAACATCATGTGGGCGTATTGAAATGAATTTCGTTTAATTTTCGACAATATACAACAAATGTAACACAAATTTTCATATCATGAAATATATAAATAGAAAAATGCATTCCGATGTTTTTTTTGTATCATAAAATGTGTTTTAAGCTATTTCACTTTTCTGTTAATTGATAAATCATCTTTCTTATTTATATTAAACAGCTGTTCTTTGGAAAGCTTTCCATTATATTTGGAAATATTGTAGTGCTACCATACTTTCAACGTAATTTGATATTAACTTTAATTAGTCACTGAAAAAATAAAAGTGTATTTAAATCAATTTTAATTTTTTGTGAAAATTAACTTAAACTATGTTTAAACATTTAGTGATTTATTAGCTATAAGAGAGTAGAATAAATTGTCGTCAGTTAAAGACAATCACAAAAATGAAAAAAACAAATCGTGTCAAAAAGCGAAAAAATTTTATAATTGGCCACAAAAAATCGAACACAAAAAAATACCAAAAAAATTTAAAATCGAAAAAATTCGGAAATGTCTTTTTAGAAAACTTATAATTACAAAAGCATAGTGTCTTTAAAAGGCTCTTTTTGGAGAAGTTATTCTTAAGATAAGATACTTTTTGAAGGAAGTACTTTGTTTAAACGAATTGTATATCCCTTTTTTTTTAATTAAAATAAAAATTAAATAAAATATTATGGCAGTTTCTTTTCTAGGGAAAAAGTTAGCATTTATTGCATTTTTCAATGGAAATTCGCAATAAATTGGTTTCATTGCAAACAAACAATCAATGAAGACTTTCTTGTCGACATCGTGGGTCAGGCCGATAGTGTTTTTTTAGTAGTCATTGTATCATCTCATACGAGCCTAAATTTTTACTTTAAACCAGCTTCGTCCAAACACACATACTGTGATATTTGCATTTTAGGTATAGAGCTTTGAAAGATCTTAAATGTGTACTTGTTTACAGTGATGCCAACAATTCAAAGGCAAAACGAGCCAACTGAGTAGCCAAAAAGAGCTAAAAAGAGCTAAATTTAAAAACTCAAGATTTTTCCGTTTTAAATTTATGAATGTACATATTTATTATTCAATTTGCACTTCAAGATTTTTTTTACATTAATAAAAATAATAGTAAGAAAAAATAAATAATAATAATTTAAAATAAAATCATTTCACAGCAATTGATGCAAATATTTATCTGCGTTAACAATATAAACATACACATTTACATATACTTGTATATACGTTAAGTTACAAAATAAGAACAATCATTTTCAAAAAGTGTTAGCTTTAGAAGGATCTTTTGTTGGTTTAATCCATTTTTTAAACCCGGGATTTGATTTCCAAGCTTTCCTATATTTTTAGCAGTAAGAATCCATTTCAATAATTTGTGTGAAAATTTTCTAATTACTCAGAAACGAACACTTTATAATAAAAACGGGGTCTTACAATTTGAAATACCTAAATACATAAATATATGTATCTTACATAATTGCGAAAAAAAAAGTATCTGCATTTGCAAAAACAAAGTTGGCAAAAATGTAAATGCCCAAAAGCAGAAACAATAGGGTAAAAACGGGAACATTTACTATAAGATCCAAAAAGTGCCAAACGTGTCGTTTCCACAATTGAAAAGAGCTTTGCTAAAGCGAAAAATTTCGAGTTTGAAGCAATCAAAAAGAGCTAAATTTAGCTCTAAGATAGCTAAGTTGGCATCGCTGCTTGTTTATTTGCAAAATAAGAGCCAGCATTTTTGTCACTGAGATCTGATTGATTGTGCTTGAAAGCACAAGAAGCTTTTTATAAAAGTTTTCACATTGTGCATATTTCTTGGACGACGCTGCTTTAAACCAATGCAAAATTGCATTTTATCTTAATAAAAAGTTTAAACATGTTGCACTTTTTCTAGAAAAAAATCTTTATTACTTTGGAAAACTCAAAGAAGAAGATTTTGCAATAAAACTTTTACAAACCTACATAAAGAAGTAATTTTTTATGGTTGCTTATTTCAAAAATTTTTATTTCTTTTTAATGTTGGAAAGGTACTTAAAAAAATGTGCTTTTAGTTCTTTACAATTTTGAAAAGGTACTTAAAAATCAATTTACTTATTCACAATACAAGTAGTAACCCTCGCAATAAACATTCATAAAATAATATTATTTTCCGCTATCGATACTAAACTATTTAAACTGCTAATGTATTTTCATAATTAGTAAACGTAAGTCTTTCTAAAAAAAACTTTACGTTGAGCTATTATTATTTTTTTTTGTTCATCGCTGGAACTTTTGTTCCCTTGCGTATGAACACTAGCTCTTGCAAAAGCCAAAAAAAAGTAGTTTACCAAGTTAAACATGGCCAGCAAATTAAAGTTAATGATTTGAATAAAAGTTTTATGCTACCGCACTTTAATAAATGACCCCAAAAAGCTGCTTTTCATGTAATTCCTGTTCCTTGAAGTAACAAATTTTCTACGTCTATATAATCTTTTTAATATTTTCCCATTTTATTGCGATTCCTTATCTGCAGTTGTTCTCAAAGCCACGAATTCTTAAAAGTTGGTTGCGTGTATTGAGGAGAAAAAGAAATTCCAGTCACGTTAAACCAATTAATGGCAACTTGAAAATATTTTATGCCTTTGAAAGTGTCAAAATGGCATTCTCTCATATATATTTATAATGTCCTTAAGCCAAAAAAAAATCATTTGCAGAGTGTTGGAAAATGTTATTAAGATTGGGAAATCTAATTTTGCAAGATAGAAAAGGCATTAAGCGTTTGGGTGTTTAAATTTAACTCACACTCATACACACATACATATACAATTGGTTCGAAATGTACGTTTGAAATATTTGGAACTATTGTGGGAACATCAAGTTTATTACGAAATGCCTTAAGTCTTAGAAAAACTATTTGTTATATACAATATAAATATAAAATTTAAGATGCTCTTAGCTTGGAAGTTCAATATAAGAATTTTTGCCTAGAGAAATTTAAAAGGAGAACAGTGGACTATCGATTTTTTTAAAACCCATTTGATCAAAAATAAAATTTCAAATCGTAAGCTAATATTATATACAACTTACACACACAAATTTTCCAATAATTAAATAAAAATACATTAAATTAAATTAATGTTGTTTCTACATCAAACAACTTTAATTTAACATTGCTATTTATGTGCTTTCAAAATCAAATTCCCTTTGTTTCATCTCGAAATAACTTTAATTCAACATGATTCCTTATTTTGATTTAACAGTTGTAGAGTATTAAATTAACATGAAATAAAGTTACAAATACGAATTATCATACTTAACCAGCGAAAAAAAAATTATTAAAAAAAATTGTTAATCAGACGCGAGTTAATTTGAATTTATTTTTGCCTAATACAAGGTGACTGATGAAACGCGCTACCACAGGACACATTAGAGATACAAAAAATAATTGTTGCTATAGCAGATATCATATAGGTCACTCCAAGTCAACAGTCCCTGCAGAGATACCTGCAAAAAGCACAAAAGATTCAAATTAAAAGAAAATTAAGCCTTGCTTAGTTTTCCAGAGGATTCTACAAATTGTAGAAGAGGACAAAATCATGATGAACTATATTTTTTATGTCATAGGAATTCCATTCTTATCAAAAGGGCAATGGTAATAAGCAAATTTGCCGAATGGTGATTGACTCTGATACACAAATTCTTTGAGAGAGAGAGATATAGAATTGCAACCATTTCAAGTCAAAGTGTTGTGTGCACTTTCAGCTAGCTGTTTGGTAGGGCTATACTTTTTTGAAGGCGGTCGCTCTGCACTTTAAATCAATATTTAAAAATTTTACATGAATAAATATAATTCCTTTAATTTTTCTGTAGTTTCAACAGTAAATGGTAAAATCACACATAACCAGGCCCGTTGTGGCCTCGTTTTCTAGGTCTTCAAATCTACCTGAAGCATATTTTTTTATAAATCAATAACCCTGAATTTCAATTTAAATCTTACTACATGCCGTTTGCTTAAATTTCGGCAGATTAGATTTCTAAGCTATTGCCTGATTCAACAATACACTCTGAAAAATTTAATTGTATTCATGGCCGAACATGGTTAAACTGACTGATAAAGCTTTGGCTTTAGCAAGTTACAGTATACTGGGGCTGGATTCATTATCTTTGTTATTTTGGATTTCATTATTTTATTGTCTAATTCAAACTAGCAAGCTTAAACCTATCAAGAGTTTACTGTATCTACGTGCTCAAGAAAAACTCCTAATCAAACAAAAATTCTACCTTGAAAAATAATAATGTTTAAAGCACTTCAATTTCGAAAGTTTGTGTAAATAGAGTCTTACTTTTCACTTTAGGCTGATGAGCATTTAAAAAAAAAGGTTTTACAAGCTTTATATATTATTTATTGCTTCTGTTTTATGTTTTTTCCATGTTAAAAACCATTGATATGTCAGAGCAGCAGGCCAATAAAGCTTCTTTTCAAACATCTACAATTGATGTAGTTTTTTTACAGATTGTTAATATAACAAATGAGTCCAATGGCAGTAAAGCAAAAGCAATAAAGAAATGGATATAAAACTATTACAAGTAGAAATGCGTTCAATATAAACTTTATAAATGACAAAACAAGTTTGAATTTATGTATACACACGTGTTGATTGATTTAACAAGGGATTTACTTTCAAGGGTGAACCATAGATTACAAAGAAAGATAAATGACCATTCATGTCACATACGAACATACATAAGCGTGTATGTTTGTTTATATTGAATTAGATACGCTTATTTCTGTTGTTTAAATAAATATAAAGCTTTCTTTTTCAACATTTAAGTCTTTAAAGAGCTTAAAATTTTAAGATGTAAGATTGATTAATTTTCAATAAAATACTTTGGTGAAAAGTAAGGACTTGAATTGATTTTGCTATATTATTTGTTCTTAATTATTTTTAGCATTTCACTTAGAGTAATTGAGGCAGATGGCCTTCTTTATGTGAGAAATAGTGAAAAGCATTTGCTTTTATAATTAGAATTAAACTAGATTCATAATGAATGAATACGAAAATAAAAAACGAAATTATCTGTTTTTGATTAAGCATATCTAAAAGCATTTGCTTGAACAAGTGAGAAATTCTTTTCAACAAAGTTATCATACTTGTTTTATTACAACAAATATTTTTTTTATTTTAAATTTGTACTCATTTTGACATGCTTTAATTACAAATAAAATATTAAAAAGTATATTTCATTCATTTTGATTTTAAGTTTGGCTTTTAAGTGCTTTCAGTAACAGCCAAGGGTTGTCTTAAAAATTACGTTAAAAATTTTGTTTGTTTTGATTTTATTTGTTTTGTTAATTCAACATGATTTCTTCTTTTATTTCATATTGACTTTATATTCTAGAACTTTTAAAGAAAAATAAAGCATCATGTTGAATCAAAGTTATTTAAAGTTGAAATAAAGCGAATTTGATATTGAAATAATTTGAAGAATTATGTTGGAATAAGGTTGTTTCAAGTTGAAAAAACGTGAATTTTATTTAATGTTGCAATTTAATTCAATTATTTATTTTACCCATGCCGAGTACATACTATGGCATTTTGTGACATCGCAATAGCTTATGTTGGTGGCAAAGTTTGTTATTTCCATTATTTTTCTTTGTATGGAATTGGCCTCTATAATGAGAACGGTGTTGCACATAAAATAAAAATAATTGATTACATGTATTGATGGTATAAGAATCAAGAAAATATTTGTGTGCAGTTCGCTTCCTTGTGTGGTAGCCAACGAGCTTACCGCTGCGGCATCAATAATTATAAATACCCTTTAGGGTATTTTTTTTGTTTTAAAAAACAAATACAAAGTCAAAAGCTACTTTGACTTGTACCCACAAAAACCCAAAGCCTCCGGAAGGAATCAAACCTATGACCCTCCAACTACAGGACTAGCACACTGCCTAGTAGCTAGCAGCATTTAAAGTGGAAAAGAGATCAAAATATAATCGATTTTTGTTTTGATTATTAGCCTTAGTTATGGCCCCTGATTAGCTCTATTGATGGTAGTAAATCCAATTATAACCAATTTTAAGTTTGAAAGATAATTGCAAAAAACTAAGAATCTCGTACGAGACAAAAAAAAGGAAGTAGATTATGTAGCAGACAATTAAAATGCTTATTTCATCGAAACCTGATACAATAAATTAATGTGACTAATTTAGAATGAGGTGAGTCAATGTTTCTTAAAATGGGATAGATATTACTACAAAATTATCAATACTTTTTTTTCTTATTTAAATTTAATTATATTCGTACGGGAAATGGCGTACGGGAAATTTTGTACCATCAAATATTTGTGGTGCTTTTTTGTGGAAATTATGAATAAAAAATTAAAAAAAATAAATTAAATAACATAAAATAGAGGTAGTCAATGTGTTTATTTTAACATAACGAGGAACTTAAAGGGAAATGCAGAATGAGATGAAAAAGTAAACATATTTCACAAAAAAGTTAAAGTTAAATACGAATAGTATTGGGTACATTAATCATAGTTTTTTTTGGAATATGTACTATACACTGCTTTCACTTCCTGACCTTTGCAACAAATGAAGTGCAATTTAGATATGTGTGGTATAATTTTTACGTTTTTTTAATTTTCGTCCAAGTCTTACAACGAAGAGTACTTCTCAATATCATTGGATCGTATAAAATACATTTTAATCCCTTGATAAAAAGAAAATGCAACAGGAATAATATGGTTTTTTGACTTTAAGTATACGTTCTTAACGCTTTTTCTCTTTAAAAACTTCTTTATTTGCTTAAGCTAAAGCTTTCGACTTTTTTCTAGTGTTACACGATCTTTTTCGGCCTTTTAATTTATAGTTTTGCAATTGAATTTATTTTCTTTTAATTTTTCTCTGTACCGTTTGCAATTCTCGCTGTTTTTATTCTTCTTGATTTGAATAACTGAATTATAGAATGTTTTTCCAAAAAATAATTAGTTATTAAGGAAAATATTTTCTTAATACTTTCAAATTTCATACAAGCGATGTCGTACTAGACAAATTTTGTATAGGCGCCAAGTTCGCAATTTTTTTTATTTTCAAAATATTTTTTTTTATTTTTAATTGCAATAAAAATGTCTGTTTGTAATCATTACTTGATAAACTTTCTTCAAGCAGTTTCAATGTATTGATACAAAAGAGTGTTTTTCAATGTCGTACGTGACATTAAATTAACGGAAATGCCAAGCAAAGTTTTATAAAAATTTTTCATCTCATTGAATCTTATGCATTACTTTCTAACTCCTGATATCCTTACGGAGATCTAAGATAGAAAAAAATTAATCTATAACGATTAGCGCTAAGAATATTTTTCAAAAGAAAAGTTGCTCTTCAAATTAAAAAAAAATTAAAAAAAAAGATTCACTTGCTTGACTTTGGACATGAATATCTCGAAATGAATAATGAATAAATGCTAAGCTTTTGCAGATTTATAAAATTTGATTATTTTTCTTTCAAAATTTCAAACAAAAAAAAACTTCAAGAACTTTT
Organism: Tachina fera; assembly: GCA_905220375.1. NCBI lineage: Eukaryota > Metazoa > Arthropoda > Insecta > Diptera > Tachinidae > Tachina > Tachina fera. The sequence goes on along the minus strand of LR999964.1, from coordinate 45,210,411 downwards.
AGTTTTTTCGCCTCGGTAGACTTTCTGAGAGAAATGCCTATATTATTATTTTAAGCAAATTAAATGTAATTTGCAATTAACATTTTTGCGTTTTAAATTAAATTTAATATTTTTTTGCGTGTAATGAATTAATATTTAATTTCCCAATTATTTACTGCCATATTCAGAAAAAATTATTTTGGTTTACAAAATGTTTACAGAACAAATTTGGTATGGAAATTTGTTTATTAAACGTTTAGTAAATCTAAATAATTTTTTTCTGAATAAGGCCTTTAATGTTGCAGGCATTTTAGAGCTATGCTCTTTATGCCACGACACAGGACATATTACGTGATTTTTGTAAAAATAAATAATCGACACTTTTGCTCTTATAAATTAATTTTTGTTTTATTATGAATAGTCTTTTCTTCCACAAATATTGAAATAATTAAGATGATGTTTCAATCGTAAATGCAAAAGAGAGAAAGGCAAGCCTTTGGTACACTTAAACCACCTGTGGCGAAATATAAGTACAAAAAAAGATTAAAATTAAATTAATGAATGTTGTTCGTTGTTTTGCTCTGCCTCCTTAATCATTTTGACACTGAAAAGTCATTAGGAAATCTAATTTTTTGTATAACTAATTTTTTAACAGCTAAAGAGGAAAAAAATTTATGTTAAGAACAAGAACAACAACAAAATAACTTTTTTATGTCTAAATGTGAGTTTTACAAATAGACTTTTCACGCTTTCGAAACTTACCAAAGCTAAATTAACATTTTTGTAAAGAAGATTTTATCTAAGTGTTTGATAATGTACGAGTATAATATTGTGGTTCATGTCAAACCCTTGTCACATGCTCAAATACTTAAAAGTTAATTTTGCAAATTTGTTTACTTTTTTGCATGACTTAAACTATAAATTGTTTGCTATCGAGAATGACATTGTGATAAGAGAATGTTGCCAAGAATAATGTAAATCGTTTTGATTTCTTTTCATTTACTTTAAGCTTAAAATATATATTTAATTTGCTTGACTTGTTATTCATAAAAAATTTTTGAAAAAAATGGGAGGAAATTGGCTTCTCAAATACTATTTACAATTAATTAATAATTAATTAATATGCATAAAATACAAGTTGGAAAAAATTATAAATTACCTTTATTTTTCTATTAAAAGGATTTTGAAGAATTTTAATGGAACTTCAAATGGTGCGAAGACTTTAAACAAAATATATAAACTGGAATCTTAGAACAATTAATAAAATTTCTAATCTCTGAAGAAAATATTTAGTTAAGTGGAAATTTATATATTCCTTAGAAATTTATTATAAACGTTTATTAAAATAACAAATTTTAATTTATAATACGGTAAGAAAAATTAAATTGTGAATTTTTTTTAGTTAACAAAGTTTATGATTAGATAAGATTATTTAAGGTTCATAAAAAAAAAATAATTTTCGTTTACAACCCAGCAAAAAATTCTGATTGAGAAGCAGTAGCAACTATACTAATAGATAATTTGCCTATCTTAATTTTTTGCCTTCATCGACCTGTTTAGTGATGCAGCACATCAAATACTTTTATCAGCACCAATTGATTAATTGATTAATTTGTTTTAGTTTGATATCCTGCATCCTTGGTGGTCACATTCACCAATTTACCTAAGCACAAATGAGGCTGGTTGCCTTTCATTTATTTTATTTTTCACAACATTAAACATGAGCACAATTAGCAAACACTGTTTTGTTTTTGCCTTAAGATATAATTAGTACGTTATAAAAAGTTTATTACCCAAAATTCTGTAGAGTCCTTTTAACTTCGTTTTGCCACAAAAAAATATTCAATATAGACATCAATCTAATGTTTTTACTTTAAAATACTTAATTTAATTAATTTCATTCACTTGTTATATCCATCAAGCTTAAGTAGTAAAGAATAAATGTATGTTGCTATATTTATGCCTTTATCTATTTATTTATATGTCAAGAAGATAAATGGCTGGATCTTTGGTTTCAAAATCTCTTAACCTAATAATATATTGGCTATGACTTTAACTATTATTTCGCAATAATTTTTTTATAGATGACTTGACTATTATTTTGCTATAACTGAGTTATAGCTTGACTACAACGTGACTACGTTTAAAACGTGACTTGACTATGTCTTGAAAAGTAATTAATTGCCTAATATTTTATTGTAATTTGACTGTGGCTTTATTATGATTTCTACTAGATGTGCTTATGACTTTATTATCATTGGAAAATAATTTAACTTTTACCATTAGTTGAATTCGACTTGGCTGCAACGTGGTAATGACTGAAGTAAAACTACACCATGACTTAATTGTGACCTGTAGCTGGATATAGTAACTTTTATTGCGATAATCGTATCGCTTTAATTAATATAACGGAAATATATCAACTTTGCTATTCAGTAACATATTTTGACGATACTCGCTGTCAACTGGAAAAAAATTAAATCACAAGACCAAATTCATTGAGTTTTTTTTTATTTTTTATTCTTTGTGCTTTTCGCTTATTTTCAAATTTTTTATACAGAGATACCACATAATATTGAATTAAATGGTGATTAAGATAAACATGAACACTATCGTAAAAAATAACTTACCGAATCACATTATCATTATCGCAAGCGAACAAGTATGTCTATCTAGGCGCACGGTAGTGCGCCAGCCCAAGTTCCGGCCAATGCACGCAGTGTGTATATTTACAGGAAGCCATTCGAGCTGTTTTTAGAAAAATCTGAAAACCCGAAAAGTTTAACCAGGTGGCGGGGCTACGCCCATAAAAACTAGAATTTGCGCTGATGAGCTGAAATTTGGTACACAGGTAGAACTAAGTGAGTAATCACCTAAAAAAATCTGAAAACCCGAAAATTTTAACCAAGGGTCCGGGACTACGCCCATAAAGCTCAGAAATAAAAACACATATCTAAGGCGTTTAACTCAAGTGATTTTACTGAAATTTGGCACACATGTTACAATAATACAAGACTATAAATTTTTGTTAAAAAAAGTGGGCGTTAACACGCCCATACAGTTTAATCCTCCTATTTCTTGTACTTCCGGTCAGCACATTTAAATGTACTATTTATGTAATTAATATTATCGGTTTTCAACGAAACTAAACACGAAAGATAAACACTAGCCAAAGCAAACATTGGAAAAAAAATCTGAAAACCCAAAAATTCTACCTAGGAGGGAGGGGCTGCGCCCATAAGGCCACAATTTAAAACACAAATATAAGGCGTTAAACTCAAGCGAATTTATTGAAATTTGGCATACGTTTTGCAATAATACAAGGCTATAAATTTTCGTTGAAAAAGTGGGCGCTAACACCCCCATACAATTTAAGCCTCCTATTTCATGTAGTGCGGGTCAGCATATTTGAATATACAAAATATTTATATATTTATTACCATCCGTTTTAAACGAAACTCGACAGGAAAGATAACTAATGGCTACAGCAGGTATTGTGATTAGAAAAGTGGACGGTATCACGCCCGTAAGAAAAAAATATATAAAATTTACGCTAGTAAGGTGAAATTTGATAAACAAGTAGGTCTAGATTAGAGACTAACTAGAAAAATCTGAAGACCCGGAGATTTTGACCAAGGGGGCGGGGCTATTTCAATAAAACACACGTTTAAAAGAGCAAATTTAAAATCTTTATCTCAAGCGATGTTACTGACATTTGGCACTAATGTTGGAATAATGCAAAGTTATAAAATTTCGTTGAAAAAAGCGGGTGTTAACACGCCCATACAATTTAAATCTCCTATTTCATGTACTTCGGATAAGAAGATTTAAATATGCTATTCATTTAAATATTAATATCCGCTTCCCACAAAACTTGACACGCACGATTAGCACTGGCAAAAAAATTTATCTAAAAAAGTGGGCGGGAATACGCTCATAAAAATTAAATAATTAAATTTGCGCTAGCGAGCTTAAATTTGATGCGCAAGTAGGTCAAGATGAGAAACCAAATATAAAAATCTAAAATCCCAAATAGTTTTATAAAGCTTTTATAAATCAAAAATATTTTTTCTGATTACGGCCTTTAATTTTTTTTTTAATTTAAGAAACTATTTTCTGGAACATGTAAATTTTTTGTTAAAGGTTTTTGCTTTAAAAAAAATACAATCAAAATCAATGAAACATAGAAATATTACAGATACCATGTGTCAAATGCAGCATTTTTTAATCAGCATTTCTTAGACATTGAAAAGATAAAAAACATATGTATATAAATACCTTTAAATTCCATTTGATGAGATAATGTTTAATAAGTGATGCTATTTTTTACATTTTCTATTGTGCAGATGTGAATTCACAATATGTGCCAATTATAATGCTTAAAAGCTTTAGCGTTGTCAACAGCGAAGCTTTATTCAAATCTTGTTTGCCAAGGATGTGGGTTTTTTCTTTTTCTTAAAATTAGTATAACTCAATGCACGTAACCAGGAATAATTCTGTAAAATATGAAAAAAGAGGAAATTAAAATGATAAAGAAATATAATTCAGAATAAATCTAATTTAGAAAAATAAATTGAATTTTATAAAAATAAAAAAGTATTTTACATCTTTATATGTAAACTGAAATTGTTTTATTAATGTAATCAAATGGATTTATTTTGTGGAATAATTAAAATTAGCGTGAAGTGGAAATTGGTAAAGAAAGAAAATCGTATGATAAGAAAATCGTATGATTGCGGATACATTTGCAAAAGCATTTATAGTGCACGTCTGTAGTATCACGAACATCTAACGTTCCAAAATACATAATTTGGCATGAATGTTTAGCGTCAAGCGCTTTTTAATGCATGTAAGCGGCATTCCTGCCAAAAATCTCTGCAAATGGCGTAGTAAAATATTTTAAAATGCAATAAGTTGCAGTGGAACAATAAGTTGAGTACATGCACGTATTTTGATATTTAAATTACATGTTTAGAATTTTAACAAAAAAGAAGATTGATTTATCTGCAAATTACTTTGAAACACATAGGGCTACATAGGCGTTGTACAATTTTATATGGAAAAAATTTTAATTACAAAAACAAAATACATACAAAATTTATCAACCCCAAGCGTTGCGTTTTACAAAATTAGGCCCATAATTTCGGTAGTTTTTTATTACTTCACAAATTTTTTTTTCCTTTAAGTAGTCTACTTTTTAGGGCCAATTATATTTTTACAAGAAATGGCCGCTTCGATTTTCTTTCCAATCTTTTTCTTACTATAATTTAAAAGAAAATTGTCACTTTTTTTATCAAGATTTTGTGAAATAAAATTACTTACTGACTTAAAAATTATTTGCAGTTCGTTCAAAAATGTCAACTATGCACAGATGTTGAGCAGTTGCAAAGCATGTGCAACATCTAATCATGCACACGCAGTAAAGTTTGGCTGAATTGCTGCACAGATGCAAAAATTTGCTGAATTTACTAACGTACCCTGACTTAGACTTGAATTTAACTTAACTACGACTTAATTATAACTTGACTATAACTTGTCTATGACTTGATTATGTCTTGAATATTACTTGTCTATGACTTGAATATGTCAAGTGTGATTTGACTATCACTTGACTTTAACTTGACTACGACTTAACATGCCTCGAATATTACCTCAATATGTCCTTAGCATGCATTGATTTTGATTTATATATAACTTTAATATAACTTGACTATGACCTGACACTATACCCTGATTATTAGTTGAGTATTACTTGTCAACGACTTTACCATCGCTTGACTATGGCTTCACTGTGACTTGCCTGTCACTTGACTACAAATTTTTATTTGACTTAAGCATGACTTGATTATGATTTTCCAATGGCTTGACTTCGACTTGACGATAACTTTACAATGAACTGACTATAACTTGACCATGACTTCGCCATAACTTATCTATGACGTAGCTTTGACTTCAATATGACTACACAGATACATATAGACGCTTAACTATAATATTTATCTAGTTTTTTTTATTATATTGTAGTATTTTTTTTAATAATAATTCTGCCAAAAAAAGAACCGAGTTCAATGCTAAGATCTGATACAACATTTTGGAAAAAAAATTACCAAATTGATTAAACAGGAAGTAGGTTAGGTTAGGTTAGCAGGCTGTTGGCTGGGAAAAGTAAGAAATTAGAGTCCAGCTCACTTGTGCTGCCTGTAAGTTGAAAGAAGATAGAGAGTGAACAAGAAGAGGCTGAGAAGGGTAGAAGTAGAAAAGAGATTAAGAGATAGAAGATTGTTCAGGAGGATGTGAGATAAGATTGGGCCAAGAAATTTGACAATCCACTATTCCTAATATAGGGGCTTAGGTTTTTGAACCCGATTTCCGATAACTGGGATACGCTTCCGCAGTATATTTTGCAAAGGAGGTGCTGACGAAAATCCTCCAGAGTGGGACTAGGACACAGGAGATGCAGGATACTTTCTTCCTCTTCCTCGTCATTTCAATTGTAGCAGTATTCATTATACGGGAGACCCATATATTTAGCATGGATTCCGAAGGTGCAGTGACCAGTCAATGTGGGCGGTCAGTGACCGGTCAAATGCTTCATATCGAACTTCAAGAGAAGTAAGTAAACTCCTTAAAATAAATGATAATATTGAAAATCCGTTGGTTAAGCAAAAGCATGTAAAATAAAAAGTTTAATTTTAATGGGCCTGCCCCCGCCCATTTTTTAAATGCAAGACGGAATATTTTTCAGAACTCAGGGTGTGTGTGTTAAGTTCTGTAAAAATCGGTTAAGCAGAACCACTTAAAATAAAAGTATAAATTTTGATGGGCGTAACTCCGCCCATTTTTTATGGAAAATTGTGTCTATTTTAGACCTCAAGGTGTGTGGTAAATTTCATAAAAATCAGTTAAATAGAACCACGTGTTATAATTCACTTTAGTGGGCCAAATTTTCAGCTTGAAAAGTGTGTAATTGCAAGAACTTAAGGTTTTTGCCAGGTTTCGGAGCAATCAAATAACTAGAATATCATGAAGTCAAACAAACAAAAATTTTGTACATGTCTCCGTCCACTTTTTTTACAATGATACGTCCCATTGTAAAAAAAGTGGACGATCTCAGACAAAAAAAATAATTTTTTAAACGGTTTAAAAAGTTTATGAAGTAACAATGTCAAAAAAATGTAGAGACCTCCTGTTTTTTTTAAGAACCCAGTACTGCCTTTGTAATCTCTAAATATTTTTTTTAAATTCATTTCTTTTCATCATATTACAAATCACACAAGCATAATGTCGTCAAGTAACAACGTGTTATCACATATTTTTGGTAATTTTGTTTGCAAAATTTATAAATAATATGGGCATGAGTAATTACAAAATTTATGAAAAAAAAAAATTATTTCATATGACTTGATGGTTAAGTGCCAAAATGTATTTACAGTTAAGCTCCATGATTACAATTACATATATTTTTTTTATAATTTGTCGTTTAAATGAGATTACATTTTATGATACAAGCAGAGTTAGGCTGAGTTTACATCTGGCATTTCTTGTGTGTCATTTGCCCAAAAAAAACATAACCAACTAATTACCAACGAAAAACTGTTTGATTCAGATATATATTTATTGATTTAAACAGTTTGCAATCATTTTGGATTCTATAAAATTGTCTATTAATTATGTATGAAACTGTTTAACTTAATAAATACATGTCGGAATCAAATAGTTTTTCATTAGTAATTAGTTAGTTACGCTTTTTTACGGTTATGTGGCATTTGACACACAGATGTAAACCCGGCCTTAAGCAAAACAAAATTAAAACGTGTAAAAACTTTGTTTGTCAAACAATCTTCTAAATAAATTACAAAAATATAAAATAAAGCATGATGGTATTTATGGGCAAAAAACAAAGTGTTGCAAAAAATAGTTTTCATAAAATGTTATGAACGTCTCTAGGGACAAGAAGTTTTCTTTAAAAAAGATACTAAGCAGTTGATTTTAAAAATTTTTAATTTAAACAGGACTTTAAATTAGAATAAATTAAATATTTTTTGATTGAATTTAACTGTCACTTTAAAGAAGACAATTATTTTGAAAAAAAAACAAAAAATTTGATTTATATTTACTACTTAAAACATTGAGTACATTATACATTTCTTTATATTTGGCAATAAATATTTTCAGATGTCATTAACAGAGACACGTGTGCAATTTATAAAATGCCAGTAATGATAATGGAAAAGACCTTGCTTTTACACCTTTATTTTAAGGCATGTGAGAAATTGAATTTATTGCGGAATAACGTTTTTTTGTGATACATGCAATTAAAAAGTTCTTAAATTGAGTTGTTTTCTTATGCACCATAAACTAGAATGGCAAGGGAGTTTATCATCGAAAGTATTTTATCATTTATTATGTTGTGTATGAAGCGTGGCTGGAATTTTTGAGCTCGAGGAATTTAATTGCAAAATGAAATATTTATTTACTTTCTTTTTGTTATGTGTAAACATAAAGTATACTGTATAAGATGTTAGATTAAGTAAATATACTCAGCGAATACAAAAGCTGGAAAAAATAAAGCTTTTTACGCGTATTTCGTGTTTAGAGTATCTAATAAAAAAAAAAGCAATTCTATACATCACACAAATATACTACTCAAATGGCGAAGGATGATGAATGCTGGACTTTGATCTCAAATAGGGGATTTCCTTTTCTGATTGGGATTTTTTGGGAAAAGGGCACTTTTTCGCTGGGAATTTTTGGGAAAAGCATATAATTAAGATCTGATTTGATTTTTGTTTTATATTTTATTTAATCATATTTTATCTCTTGCCGATGGCAACATCGGAAATAATTCTACATATGAAAATTAATGTCTGGCAATTTTAGCATTTTGTGTTATTACCGCAAATATGAAATTGCATGTTTCTTTCTTGTGTGACGTAGTTATATGGGGACGAGATATTTATCCGTTTCAGAACTTTTTTGAATTTTGCCATCGATTTGTTAGTTTATATTTTTGCATATTTTGCACTTAAAAACATATTTTTCATATATTAGTCTTACAAGCATATTTTTAGGATATATTTGATCTTTTGGTGCATAATTGATGCTTTTAGGGCATGTTTTAATACTTTATAGATTAATTGTATTTTAACCGTCTTGAAAATACACTCCACTTATTGAGTTCTTGTTTCAACTTTGTTATTTGTTGAGCTTCTCATTTGTTTACATGAAAGTTTATAACTTAATAACTCTAGTTGTTCTAAGAAACTTTGGGTAAAGGTTCCCTGATGATCTGCATTAGCAAGAGTGAAATGCAAGTAGGATCCAGCTAAACCCCTCAATAATCAATTTCAATGTATTTTTAATAAAAAATTATTTTACTGAATAAGTAAAATAATAATTTGGGATTATTAGTGCGTTAATAAATGTTAAAATTAAATTGTAACAATTCCCAATAAAAAAACACTAATAAAAATTTAAGTTTTAAAAAAAAAGTTGGCGCTATCTGGGTTAATTTGCTTACAAGTTAAGGGGTTGGTAGAAATATTTATTTTTATTTTTTATTTTTTGCATTTTTTATTTTTTGCATTCCACGTAGTGTATACATTTTTCTTATATATTACTCAGTTTTACGGGCATTAGTTCCAATCATACCTGTTAAATTACGATTACGATTAGTAATCAATTAGATTACATTTTAGAAAGAATGGTAATGATTATATAATTGCCTTCAAAAGAATTTCTGATAATTGATTATTTTGTAGTAATTTCAAGTAATTCAGATTATTTTTCTATTATTAGTAATCGTAATCACGATTACTAAGTACAAAACTAAATATAATCGTAATTTATTCATTAATTCATCTTTAAAAAAAAGTAATCAAATTATTAATCATTACGATTACTAATCATTACTTAACAGCTATGGTTTCAATACAAATTAAGTTTTGCTATTTGGGACGGACTCTGCCCCTAATAGACATTGAAGGAACATTGTCAATGTATAAAAGTTTATTTAGCTAAGAGAAACAATTTTTATTTAAAATTCTAGGTCAATATTTTGTTGCTTATTACAATAAAAATTATAAATAAAAGTCTTGTCTCATTTATCCGAAATACAGTTCCAAAGCCTGTATTCTAATATCTTAATATTTTTATCTCATTTTAAATGCAAATATAGTTGAATTTTTGAATTAGAAATATATTTTCATTTACAAATAAACCTATTTATTTTCTTTTTAAGAGCATGTTCTTTTTTAATTTTTAGTGCATATTTTCAAGTTTCTAATGCATATTAAATGCGCATAAGACACATTTTTAGAACATATTTCTGGTTTCCCTGGTTATTAATTATTAGATCTTTTAATTTACTTTCCCAAAACAGAAACTAGCCACGAGGGAGTCAAGCAAAAATTTACAAAATTACTATCCTAGATACAAAAAGGAATACACGCTTTACTTATAAAAAAATTGCAAGAAAATTGTATTCACATCAGAACCATGGATGGAAGTCATAATACAATTGTACTTTTTCTGATGTATTTTGTTTGATAATGTTTTTAATTGAATTTTTTTAATTGACATTTAAAATGAAATTCTTTACACAGTTTCATGTATTTTTACTATTCTTATGCATTTTTCATATTTTTTTAGTTTTATTCATTAACAAATACAACAATTCGACTTTCCATCTCTGATCAGATATGAGAAACGAACAAAATTCTTTGACAATAAAATTTGAATTTGTGTGGCTTAAAGAAAGACAAATACTAAATTAAGAAAATATGCTTTCTTTTATCACACGTATGCATTTTTTTAACAAAGAAATGCATATTTTTCAGTTTTCCTTTTTCAGATTTTTTTCAAATAATTCATTTGAAAACAAAACACAGAAGAGCTGTCTAGATAATTCTTGCAAGTTAAAATTTGACTAGCAATAATTTGTAAGAATTTTTTAGTCTCTCAATTTCATTGTTCTCTTTCGACACTCTCTATTTGCAAATTTTTTGAGTTAATCAAGATTTTCCAGTAACAATTGTTACAAATTCGTAAAAAATTTTAGTAAATAAGCAAACCTATTATAAATCTAATTGTGGTGTTAATTCATGAAAAAAGATTTTATTGAATTTCTGTAGAAATTAGAAGTGGACGCGTGTGGAGTTTTTCCAACAGACACGACACGAACACCAATACCAAGACGCTTAACACGATACTGCAAAAGACGCACGAAATATTACTGGTATGGTATTGAATATAAGAAAATTTTACTATTTTTTTCAAGAGTCGCTTTTTAAAATATGGCACCCAGTTTGTGCTACCACCACCGGTGATACTACGTTTACATACAGAGCTTTAAGCTTCAGAAGCCCATACAATGTATCGTTGACGACACAAAATATTAACAGCCTTATTTATAAAACTTATTAAGGCTTTATAAAGATTTTTAAGACAAATTATCATAAAAAATTTTTCTTAAAAAGTCTTTATAAAGCTTCAATAAGTTTTACTGGCAATTAATTCATAAATATTTTAAATCTAAAATTGTTTCGCGTTTTTCGTGTCATATTTGCTCAACACGAAATGACCCGAACATGCATGAAATTAGATTTTTTATCACTAACACTTCGTGTTTAGTAGTGCGTGTTCGTGTCACGAAAAAAACATAACACGTGCCCATCTCTAGTAAAAATCTAAAGAAAACTATAAAAAAATTTAACGTTTTTAACAATATTTGCAAATATTTATTTTAGCATAAAAATATAATAAATACACAACATGCAAAAGAAATTTCCATTTACTGATCAATAAGAAAATGTTGTCTCTTAAGTTTTTGAAATGATAAGCATTGATATATAATTATTTTATTTTTCTGTACTTTTTTTTACCAAACTCCTTTTGTATTCACATATATGCAAACATTTACGGCCTGTCCTACGATGTCACCAGCAAACGTTCGATCGACAACTTGTATGGCAACCAAGAACAAATTTTCTTACATTGGAAACAACAATAAAATTTTAATATTTTATTTTCATATACAAAAAATCCATATGCACATTAGACTTGTCCTTCTTTTCAAAAAGTCTTAATATTTAATGTAGGAGCCCCTTTCATTGTTCCCTTAAGAAAAAAATTATTGTAACGTATTTAAGATCGCTATTTTAATATTAAAATGAGTCGCATAAAGGTCCAAGTTCAATAAAAGAGCTAAAAATACATTAAAAAATCTCATAACTGCCCCTGACGCGCTCCTAAAGAGATGAAATATGAGACAGACCCCAACTAATTCATTGTCCACAATATTTTTTCAGCATAAAAAATATTATATTTTTATAAAATTCTCTTACCTAACAAGGACCTAACAAGGCCCAGAGTACCCAAATGTTTAACCCACCTAAATTATTTTTTTTTCTCTAAAAATATATTCGTTCAGATATTTACATGCACGGCAAATTTTCCTTTCAATAAAGTTAATAAAAAAGCTTTACTAATAAACTTTATAAAACCATACACAAAAAAGAAGAAAATTAATTTTTAATTCCACGAAAAACCACCTAGACCGCCAGAACTAAAAAAATCGCTCAAACTAAATCGCCAAAAAATAACGAAAAATATATATGTATATATATATTACATGTATATAATTTTATTTTATTATATTAAATATATATATATATATAATATATATAATATAAACATGTATATGTATATATTAAAAATATTTAAAAAAGTAAATGGATAAAGATGAGAAATTGAGAATCATGCAATCAGTTTGACTACAATTTATTTGAGATATTTTTAGATTTTTAAGTGAACTGTAGTGAATTTTAATCAGAAATAATTCTTAGTCAGTCTTAAATTCAGTTATTTCAATTCTTTATTGAATGGGGGAAATACCAATACTATTCTGTGCAGCCACGCACTTCGTCAGTACCCTTGTCTATCTACTTGGGTAGATATGCTTATTAACATCAGCTATTTAACTTAAATTGTCAATGAAACGGAATATGAGAAACGATTGTTGTGTATACAATTAATTTACCTTTGGTAAACACATTTATAAGTATCACTATTAATTTTCTGTTTTTCCATTTTTTTAATTTTTTTATTTCGGTCAGCACGAAATTATATTACTCTACCTAAGTATGTTTAACTATTCTTACTTATCTTTTACGATCATCATATTAATTATTTTTACTTATTCGATGTACCATCGCTACATGCATGTAAATATTATTGTAGTGGCCTTATGTTATATTTTTTTGCTTTCTACAGTTTATTTGGCTTTCCAGTATTCAGAAACTGTGACTGCCAAGTGATACAATTTATTTAATTTATTAAAACAATTTTGTATCATATTCAAATATTATTTAACAACCATTAAGTTTTTGAATAGTTTTCATAAACTTTAATATACGCGGATAAGGATATGAAAATTTTTTCTATACAAATTTTTTTATATAATTTTGTCCAATTAAATGTCTATAAATTTCACATACAAAAGACATTCGTATTCGCGAATATTGTTGTAAATATTCGTATTTACGAATATAGTTTCGAGTTCGAATTCGTGAATATCAAAATTTGACATTTGGCATATATACGTATGTATACATGCATACATAATATATACAGGTAACACAAGCTTAAAATCAATAAAAAGCATATTGAATTAATTTGAAAAATTAACGAAAGCCTAGTCATGTTAAAATTTCTTATTTCAATATGGAAAAGTATTAATTTACAGTATTTATTTATTAATTTTATTTTATTTTCTATTGTATTGGAAATTATTGAATTAATGTGACGCGTTTTTATTTTTAAGTTGCAGCTTTTTCTTGAGTGTATGATCAATTAAATAAACAAATGAGAAAATCATACGTATTTTTGTACGAAATTAATAATTTTTTCTATTATGTAACATTTCATAACATCAAAGACCCCCTCACCGCGTCCGTCATAACAAATCGTAACAACACTCGAACTCCTTTCTAAACCGTTACGTTATATATGAACGGCCCCTAAGTTCGTATAGTATTACATATGTAGTGCCCGTACGCAAGACTTTGTGCGCGAGTCAAAATAACACTTAACTGAATTTATTTCTTTAATTAAATAATGTGAATTCATAATGCATCAAACCAAATAAAGCGAATAATACATTTTAAAATCAGTTTAATAAACAGGTTTGTTAAAACAAAAGCTTATCATAATTTTTCCAGTTCCATATAATAATATTATATTTATGTATTTATTTTTATTAAATATTTTTATTTTTTTATTTTAGAATTTTTTTTTTCACTTTTATTCATCTTTCGACTTTCGGTGATATTTATAAAATCCTCAGATATTTATATTTACCTTCGATAAATATTATTTTACAAATCACTGCTGTTTCATGATTTTATGCACAATTAACGAATATTCATTTATTTATTTTTTTTTTATGAAAAACAAATATAAAACGAACAATGTATGTGTAACACATATGAAAAAATAATATAAAGCAATATTCTGCAATATTAAATAGTTAATTACTGGAAGATACTCGCACTTATTTAGTAGCATTACCGTTTTTATTTTGTTAATACTTGAATTTCGATATACTTTCTTTCTATTTTTGTTTGTAAATCAATCTGTTAATCATTGCAAAATACAATTGGCAATTTGTAAATGTCTTAGCGACAAAAAAATCTATACACAAATGGGTAATTTATCTCAATAGTCTGCCAACAAAATCAAGTTCTTTTTCGATGTTAAGTCACTTAACGACTTTGACATTCCTTCTGTTCACTTTTAACTTTATTGGGTTTGTGCAATAGTATTCGTAAGAAAAGACAAAAAACTAAATACATAAACTGTGAAAATAAATGACAAGAATTATCAATTTTCTAATCTGTTTAATGGCTGTTCAGCATTTAGAATTATTTCATTTTGCAAATGTAAAGATATATGAATTGGCTAATTTAAGTATAGAAAATATATATTGACTCCGTATCGAATGATTTGAATACTAAAATTTTCTTTTAAAATTATCAAACCGACACAGAAAGTAAAAAATAAAAATCTACTTGTCAGATCCGGAAATTAAAATGCATGTCGCTCTCATGCAATAGTTTTATTTTACTATTTTAAATTTAACATATGTTATTTTTAAAATCATGATAAAAAAAGTGCTTAAAAATTTTAGTATTTCTAAAGGGCCATTTATTGCATTCGGTTTAATTAATAACTTAGGTATAACTGAACAAAAATTTTATTCTATCTTATCATTAACAATTTATTCAAGGACTACGTAAGAGATCAACAATTTTTAAATATTATTCAGAAAGTGTCAAAAAGTTTTTAGAAAAATGATACGCTATTCAAGTATCAAATATAAGGTTGCAAAAAGTAGTATTTCAACAGATGTTTATATTGCTTAATAGTAAAAATTTTACAAGACTATAGCTCATACAAAATTATTTCTTTAGTCAGCCTTCATTAATCTCCCTGCCAAATAAATACGAATAAATACTTCTTTTATACGTATGTACATTAATCAAGTAAATCTTTTCATACTTTAGTAACCCTCCTAAATAAAATTATTTTATCCCTGCTACTGTATATATACATTTATAAATTCGTTGGCTCTTTTGTTTTCTATTCATATTTTTGAAGCACATAAATTCTGAATTACACTTTATGTGTGATTTTTGTTACATGTTGATGCCACACCTTTAACGATTTATGGTATTTATTTCATAGTTTTTTTAACGCACTCAAGCACACATAAAAAATTTAAAAAAGTAGATAAATTACAATCATGTCATCAGTTTAGTCTAGCGGATGGGACTTTTAATTTTATATTTTTTTGGTTTTTCTTGTACATTATCACTTAGTCCCTTTCAAACAATGAACATGTTTCTATAGTCTAATAAAAAATGTTTTTTTTTTGAATTCCTTTATATATAGGCAGATTAAAAAAATGGTTCGTTCCTTTAAAAAAAGATTTTCTTTAATGTTAAAGCTCATTTAGCAATAAACTATTTTCTAAAATTTAATAAGGCTGTAAGAGAGACGTAAAATATTTCTTAGTTTAATTTAAATACAGTAGACTGTCGATAGTTTAGAAGTCAGTTGACTGGAGAAAAATTTCAAATAATACATAGTTCAAATTAATAATAATAAATCAACAATGGTTTTAATAT
Source organism: Tachina fera (assembly GCA_905220375.1). Classification (NCBI taxonomy): domain Eukaryota; kingdom Metazoa; phylum Arthropoda; class Insecta; order Diptera; family Tachinidae; genus Tachina; species Tachina fera. The sequence continues at coordinate 45,194,245 of LR999964.1, read as the reverse complement.
ACTAACCAAATTGTTGCATACCTTAGGGGTAAGTGATGCATAACGTATAATTAATATTAGTTGAACTATAAAATTATGGATACCCTACAAGTTTTATCGTTTCGTTTGATTTGAAATTTTTTTATATACATATTTAGGAAATAGCCATGCAAATATTTTATTACTAATATAACGCAAATTAAATGCAAATTAATTCATTTGTAATTAATAAACAATGAATTTGTTCTATAGTCTAACAAAGAATATTTTTTTAAATTCCATTCTATTTAGGCAGAATAAAGAAATGGTTCATTTATTTTTAAATTAAATAACACTATAAGAGCGAGAAAAAGTATTTCTTATTTAAATTTTAATATTTTTAACAACTTTTATTTTGATATAAAAAAAAAACAAGCTCTTAATCAACTCCAAGGCTTTAAAATAAAATAAATAATATTTTACTGAAATAATAACTTTATGAAAAATTGTGACAAAAATATTTTTAAAACTCTATTTCGTTTTACAATCCGACATTTCAGCATTGAAACTCCACTTCCAAATTTTCATAATATAATAAGAAAATGGGTTAGTTTTGGTAAAAAAAACTAAATTTTAAGCTTTTGAAGTAAAAAAACTAAACTGGTCATTTCCGGTTTTGAAGAAAAAAAAATTTTATGAATCTTAATCCACTTCCAACTTTTACAGTAATTCTAAATAAATTTTTTTTCTGATTGCTAGCATAAAAAAAGTCAAAAGAAAAAATTAAATAAGAAACAAATAAGATATGTATGTATGTATGTCCTAAAGAAATTAACCGAATGTTAACGAAATATCAATATATAACAAATAAAAATTTATAAAGACCTAAAGAAAACTTGTTTCATTTAACATATAAAATAGGTCGAAAAATTAGATATCATATATAAAATAATTTACAAAAGAATACGAACAATAAAAAAATATAAGAAGGGATTATGTCATTGGGCCCCTTTACTTAAAAAAAAGTCTGAACATATTTATTAATAATACGCTCACAATGCCGAATACTGATGATAAAATACATAGAAAAATATTGCATACCTTAGGGGTCTAAGTGATGCAAAGCGTATACTTGATATAATATAATGTAAAAATTATGGATTCCCTCGGATTTGTATACCCTTTACCAAAAAATTATAAAAGGGTATATATAGGTTTGTCATTCCGCGTGTAATTTCTACAATATTAATAAAGGGCCACTCAGACTATAATACAAGTATTAATACTTTTGACGAAAATGCATCCCTGGTCTTATATTTGTTTCAAAAATTTCAAAAAAAACAATTACAACTCAACGTGTCAGAGCTGCATTTTCCACAAAAGTATTAATACTTGTATAATAGTCTGAACGGGGCTTAAGCTGGATCCTTATGCATAGGGAAGACGAGCAAGCGATGTCCGACTTGGTTCTTGGACTGCTGTGTCAGAAATTTTCCGAAAAATTATTGAAAATCAGCAAAATCGAACATACGTTTTCAGAGCTGGAAAACTCAAACACTATTTTCCCACACAAAATATCGGTATTTATTTTGTATGTTTTTTTAATTTACTTATTTTACAATTCAGAATGAATAAAATTGGTATTTCTTATTTAAAAAATAAATTAAAAAAATTAAAAAGACGTTTCCAGGGTTGGAAAACTTCAATATTTTTTCTTATAATTAAACATATTTTATGTTTTAGGAAAAAGGCTGTTTTCTCAGGAACCGTAGGAGCTGAAATTTGAACAGAGTATGTAGAACTTTAGTCGCTACAACAACAAAAATAGAAAAGTTAAAAATTAAAGGGTGTTCCAAAACGAGCATCGAAAAATATTAAAATCCCATGTAATATACATATAATTGTATGTACATATGTATGTAATAGACACTTGAAATAAGTAAAATTACTGTATTTTTATATAGACTACAACAATTAACACTAAAATTTATAAAAATTAAAATTCCAGGGTGTTCTATCAGTTTATGTAATTTTGACTATGTAATTTTGACAGAGCAAGTTGGTAACCGTAGAAGGCAAAGTATTGGAATTTCTAAAAACGGTAAAACAAAAATTCCCAAGAATATAAGATCGCCAAACCGAACATAAATGAAAGTCTGTTCATAAGATAAAAAGTTTTTGACTATTCAAAATGTGTGGTTGAAGTCTACTGATAATTTATTACAGCAACAATGAAATGCATATAGACCAAGCTGAACCAGCAGTAAATAAATTTCAAATTAAAATATAATAATTATTTTTTTAATAATTACTCGTATAAGTAAAGTTTTTACCTCAACTACTTTTGCTGCAAAAGTCTTTTTTTAATATAATACGAGTACTTTGAAGAGTATTTTCACAACAAAGCGCTTTGTTAAAAATAAAAAGACTATATACAAATATTAAATCAAAATTCTTTGAAGCTTTTTATTTATCACAAACTATTGTGATTTACATTATTCAGTGGTTTAACTCAAATAAAATTACAAATATAAACTGGCAGCATCAGCACTGACTGCGTGAGTTTATTTAAACGTTTTTCTATTAGCTTGACTAACTAAAAACTTGAGACGAAATAATAATAAAGAGAAATTTAACAAACAAAAAGCTCAACCAACTGAACTTTTAAGTTTGTGATTTAAATTCGTTTGAGAAAAAATATGTAATAAATGGCTCGTAGTTCATTAAGTTTTGGTTTGGAATCAAAAGTATGTATTTTTGTGGTGCTAAATTAGCATAATGATTTCGTTTCTACTGTCGTTTGTTAACCTTTACTTTGGTATTATATTTCAAGCATTTCCTTTCAATATTTTCAGCCAATTTGGTTTGCTAATTGTATTTAAGAAAAAAGTATTAAACATGGACAAAACCAACCATAAAAATTTTTAATTGTTTGAAAAATTTGCGTACTAACAGTTTTCTATTTTTTATTATTATTTCAATTTTTTTTTGCTTATTTTTGTTTCCTTGTTTATGAAGCAAATAAAAAAAATGTTAGAAAAATCTTCTATTTATGCAAGTTTTAAAAGCAATTATGAGAAAATTTTCAGTGAAGATGGCTGGCATTTCCAAACAGTAGATAGAATAAAAACAGCAGCAAGGACATTTTGCGTAAAAACTCAATTAAAATTCATTTCTTTAAGAACAAAATTACAAAAAATTTTTACAAAGCGGAGCTGGGTATTAAAAAACAAATAGTTTTAATAAATAATTGACAGTGTTATATTAAATTTTTTAATATCTATGAAGTTTGTATATTTAAAAAATTTTCAAACAAAATTTAATTAAAACTAAAAAAGTGTTTATTACATGATAAATTCATCTGGTATAAAATCTCATTATTTAGAAAGCAAGACAAGTAATTTCTATAAGAACTTAAGTTAGAAGTATTTGCATGTATACTAAACTTATTGTTATTTTATATTTCAATCATTTACCCAAAAACTGACTTGTCACACTTTTAAAATAAACGTTTTATGTGTAACAAATGTCTACCAACTATTATCAGATTATCATAAGCAAACTTAATATGAGTAATTTTTCTAAGAAATCTCTAGAAGTTAAACAAACAATTCTTTCATATTTAACAAATGTCTTGTCTTGGTCGACTTTACTGTTTGCATTACATGAAAAAAGAAAGAATAAAACTTTTAACAAAACGAAATGAGAAAAACATTTAAGCGAAAATGGCAACAACAGCTGATACTGGATTTACAACATGAGTTTTTATGATGCCGTTTATTTGTTGCAATGAATATAAATTTATTTCTATGCGATAAGCAAACAATATTGCAGCATTGTGAATTATAAGATTCGATTTTTACAACCATCGATTTAAAGTTTTTTTTACAAAACGAAAACAAATGATTGAAAAGAAACAATTATGTTTAGTGTTTTATTTAATACACAGAGGAAAAATAAGCTTGGAAATTAAACTAATCAATATCGATATTCAATATTTAAGTTAATATAATTTAGTATTAGAATTTCGGTTAACAAACTATTTTCTGGTTAGTCTAACCAATTGTGAAGTGTTAATTTATTTTTTAGAAAAATAATGGTTTAACATGATTTCGTTTATTGAACTACTATTTTCTCGTTTCTTTAAACTAAATAGAGTTAATACACAGAAACTCAGTTTTTAATTAAAATAATCATATTTAATTGTTACGGATTATCATGTGGAATTATTATTTTACTCAGGGCCATTATTATGACTTGATGGCGATAAAGTTCCGAATAGTTAATCGTAGCTTTAAAATTGCTCCATTATTACAATTGTCCGATAAAATAAACAATAAAATTTGTGTTTGCTAGGAACATTTTTGTGAGTATTTTGTAAATATTAACTGTTTAAAATACTAAGTGACAACTTGCTTTTATTAATTTGCCAAATTACCAACATAATGAAACCATTTTGGTAAATTCTTCTTTTTTTGTATTATGTTATATAATTGTATTATATTGCTTTTATTTTGTGTCATATTCTGTTCAAATAAAATTTCAAGAAGAAAGTGTGGCGACGTATAAAAACGTGGCAACTTTAAATCACTAAATTTCACGCTAAAATTTACATGCAGGGTGAACTTGCCTTTAACTTATCGCTCACTTCTGGTTAAAGTGAGTCGTAATAATAAAAAAGTGTATGTTTATTCATCCATCCGCGCAATAAGGGTTCCGTATGGACACTAGATATGTAATTCAATTCAAATTAAATTCCTATATAACATATAGTTTAGGCTTTCTTTTCGTTTTTTTTCGGTTTTAAGCGTTTTTTAAAGTTTTGGGATTTTTTACGTTTATTTGGTTTGACGATTTTTTAAGTTTTGGCGCTTTTTTAGTTTTGGAACTTGTTATCTCGTTTTTTTGATTAGTTTTGGTTTTTTTCATTTGGCAATTTTTTTTATTTTTGCAATTTATTGTGATTTTGGCAATTTTTTCGGTCTTTGGAGTTTTTTTTTAATTTTGGGAATTTATTTTAGTTTTCACACTTTTATTCTCGTTATGACGATTTTTTCGGTTTTTGTGGCTTATTTAATTTTGGCGATTTTTTCTCATTTTGGCGATTTTTTCGGTTTATGGCGTTTTTTAATTTTGGCGATTTTTTTTTAATTTGGCGATTTTTTTAATGTTGGCAATTTTTTTCATATAAAAAATGTACTTAGTTTTGGCTTTGTCGCGTTTTGGCGACTACTACTAGCCAAATAAAATATTTGGGGTTAAAAAAGTAGGCGGGAACACGCCCATAAAAATAAAAATTGAAATTTGCGCTAGTGAGCTGAAATTTGATAAACGAGTAGTTATAGATTAGCAAAATACTAGAGCAATCTGAAAACGCAAAAATTTTACCTAGGAACGCGGGGCTGCGCCTATAAGGCTCAGAATTTAAAAAACAAATCCAAAACGTTAAACTTAAACGATTTTACTGAATTTTGGCGTACATGTTGCTATAATACAAGGCTATAAGTTTTCGATGAAAAAATGGGCATTAACACGCCCATACAATTTAAGCCTCCTATTTCATGTACTTCGGGTCAGCTTATTTAAATATACTACATATTTATATATTTATTACTATCCGTTTTCAACGAAACTCGACTGGAAAGATAACTAGTGGCACCAGCAGGTATCGAGATTGAAACAGTGGGCCCATAAGAAGAAAATAAATAAAATGTACGCTAGTGAGCTGAAATTTGATAACCAAGTAGGTCTAGATTAGCAACTAACTAGCAAAATATGAAAAACCGGAGATTTTTACCAGGGTTGGCGGTGATATTCCAATAAAGCACACAATTAAAAGAGCAAATTTAAAATATTTGTCACAAGCGATTTTATTGATATTTGGCACAAATGTTGGAATTATGCAAAGTTATAAATTTTCGTTGAAAAAAGTTGGTGTTAACACGCCCATACAATTTAAACCTCCTATTTCATGTACTTAGGATCAGTAGATTTAAATATAATATTTATTTAAATATTAATATCCGTTTCCTACGAAACTGGACACATATGATTGGCACTGGCAAAAAAAAATGTATTTAAAAAAGTGGGCGGGAATACATCCATGAAAACTAAGTAATTAAATTTGCGCTAGAGAGCTGAAAATTGGTACGTAAAGGTCAAGATGAGAAACCAAATAGAAAAATCTAAAAAACAAAATATTTTAACCAAGAGTGGCAGGTGCCGCGATAATTTTCTACTGAAGCTTTTAACTGAAGCTTTAACTTAAAGCTATCATCTTAAAAAATGTAAGATGATATTTGAGCGCTGCTTATAACAAAATCTTGAATTAAAAAAATTGACGGAGAGTGGAAGTAACGGCCATAACATTTCAAGCTAGAATTTGCACTAAGGAGCTTAAATTCAATGTACAAATAAATCTGAACTAAAGATTACCAAGAAAAAAATCCTGGAAGTTTCAATTGGAGGGCACAGACACGCACGTTAAGCTCAAAATTAAGAATTTAAGTTAAAGAACTTACGAACTGGAAAAAATTTGAAAGCACACATTATTAAATACGGGAAGTAGGGCGACGTTTATAAAAAATGTTATCGAAATAGTATACGGTAGAGAAATGAAATTTTGCAAGAAAAATAGACTTAGGTAAGTTACCAACTAGATAATTTTGTGTTTTCAAAAGTATTTCGTCTAAGCAGACTTTAAAAAAATAGGCGGAATCGCTCACACTAAAATTTGCACTATATTTTACATATTTCTACTCAGACGACTGTTAAAAATTAAGCAAATTACTCGGTCCTTATTATGACACCATGGTGCACATATCACCCTATAACCAATTATTTTATGTAACTCTGCCCTCTTGAACTGGCACAGACATTATGAATAGAACTATAATAGACAAGAAATTTAAAATTTAAATAGCTTTATTAAGAAAACCATCCAAAAAGTAGTCAGATCCTCACAAAAACATAAATGTGAAAAAAGGCTAAGCTTCTTTGCAAAATTTCGGCCACAAAAAGTAGTGAGATAAAAATTTTGACCAAGTTCGCAATATGGTATGCATTATATTAATTTGTAAGCAGATTATCTAGAAATTATATAACACCCTTACGATTACAAATTTATATAATGCATACCATATTGCGATAGGTATTGTTCCAAACACGAACTTGGTAAAAATTTTTATCTCACTACTTTTGATGGCCGAAATTTTGGAAAGGAGCTTGGCGTTTTTTCACATTTATGTTTTTGTGAGGATTATAAGTTGTAATTGTACTGTACTGCTAGTTAAAATCTCCAACCTTTATATTATGAAAACTTTGAGTCTTGTTGTAGTTGACATTTAAAGAAATTTTTTAAGGAGTCTATCAAAAACCAATAATACAAGCTAAAAACTCTGTTCTTTTATATTGAGTATGAAATGTTGCATCCAAATCTGTAGGCACTTAACAAATTTTGACTAAAAAATATCTGAGATAAAACAAAACTTAAATAAATTTTGGCCGAACAGGATATCAAAGAAACTACTTTATGAACTCACATTACTAATGTAAAAGTCAGTTTTTTTGTTTGCTATACTTTTACGACTAAGCCCCCAAGTGGATTTCGAAAAATTCAAAAACAATTTCAAATGAAGGATATTTTTATTCGGTTCAGAACCGGTTTTCTAATTTTGGTACAGATTTTTTCCGAAAAATCCTAAAAACTTTCTAAACAGTTTTAAAAAAGTTTGCAAAGTTTTAATGAATCTATGCAACAGATCAACGCGAGCGGTGCGGTAAGTAAAAGCAGTATTTATAAAGGGTGTTTTTTTATAGAGTGACACAAGTTTAAATCATAATAAAACAAGAAACAATATTCTTAATGCCAACGAAACGGCCTTTATTGGAAAGAAAATTTTGTGAAATTATTGTTTAAATATGATTTCGGCCATGTGGCAGCCACGAGTGGCGCGTAAAAGGCGTATTTTGGATCACTAATTTTCAACAGCTTTTCGCAGCACTCGCCGCCGTATTTCTTCCATAACTCTTCAAATGTTGATTTCCAGAAGTTCAATTGTTGCGGTTTATCGAAGTCGACAAGTGAATTAACATAACCTTAAGGAAAATAATCTAATGGGATTAAATCTCACGATTTAATAAATTACGCTATTACGTAAAATTATTCTTTCATCAAACTTTTCTATGAGGAATTTAATTGTGTGCCCGCTGTACTTGAGGTAGGAAAAAATTTCGAATCATGATTCTCTACCGCTCACCATTGATAGTAACATTGTGACCATCATCGTTTTCGAAGACATATGGGCCAATCACTCTGCCAGCCCATAAATCGCACTAAACAGAAATTTTCTGTGGATGTAATGAATGGTTGGTATTTCGACAAAAGCTTGTGGATTCTTCTCACTCCAAATGCAACAATTTTGTTTATTTACGTACTTATTCAACTAGAAATTGGCATCATCGGAAATGGGTAAAGTGAACGATGAATTTGGCGAATAGAACAATTATGTTGATTAAAAATTTAATAAACTTGCACGCTTTGCTCTGGTATAAGTCAATTCATAGTGAAAATTCAAAGAAAAACTAAACAAAAAGAAATTATTATTATGAATTACTGAAGTTATACTGTAAGAATTCTTTTATCCTTTTACGTTGAACCTGAATAATATTATTAAAGCAAAAGTTTTATAAAAGAAAAAGTTTTTTTAATTTACATAAATCATAACACATTTTACCAAGTTTGCCTTCAAATAAAATAAATCTGTCAGCAATTAAAAAAAAACTAATAAAATACGCAATAAACCAATATGTAACAAATAATATGTAAATCCAGAGAGTTCGTGGAAATCCTGATGATAAATATTATTGGCTGAGAAAAACAAATAAAAGGCAGCAAGCTGACATCAAATCAATTTGTATTAGTTTCAGCTGCGTTTTTTTGTTCTTCTTTTATTTAATTTACTAAAATCCATTAAAATAACAGCATGTTTCGGCATAGTGTAAACACACATACTAAACAGCCACAACCCACAAACTGTAGCATATGTGCACATATCGTTATCTTAGATCTAAATAGGAGGACGTAAACTTCTTTTTTTTGCAGCCTTCAAAAAAGGATATGTTTCTCAATTCGTCTGTTTTTTTTTTTTCATTGTGACGTCATAACTCTAAAAATTTTAGACTAATTGTAAAAATTATTTTTTTTTAGTTTGTAAAAAAAGTAGGCTGGACATGCCCACAATTTTTTTATTTGATTTTATGATATTCCACTTGTTTGATTCCTGCGAAATCTAGCAAACACCTTTGGTTTTTGTAATTACACAATTTTAAAGTTGAAAAATAGGTGGGGCTACGCCCCTTAAAATATAATACTTTATTTAAAGCAGTTCTGTATCCCGGGCGGAGGCACGCCCATTAAAATTTAATGTTATATTTTTCGTACTTTTTCAAATTTTTTTTTTGTTTGAAAGAGTTTACTTCAAGTTGGGTCGCATAAATTTTTATTCGATCAGATCTTTGCATTCAAGTTGATTTTTCTTTGGTTTGTGCAGAATTGTTAATAGAAGTATTTATTAAAATAGAAGTATTTAATTGTTAAGAGACTTTCAGCTTTTGTAAATAATTTTGTTGTTTTTGGTTTGCAGATACATTCGTTTAAGATACTAGTATTTTCTTTATTTCCAGCGTAATCTATAAAAATTGCGATTTTTTTTTTTGTTTTTATGTTTGTTGTTTTTTTTAAATATATAAAGCCACTTCAGGAACTCAGTCGACGATATATTTACAAACATAAAAAAGTCATGGCGTTGTAAAAATATAGGAAACACAAAACAAACATCACATCACAGACTTTATATGAGGTGTGATAAATGATAAAGGGTTCAGTGTGTTAAGTATTATTTCCGCCCATAAAATATTTTATTTATAAATGTCAAAATAAGAAGAACTTTAAATCTACGAGTACATGTTAAACCCTCACGGCAGTTGTGTCAAAGACCTAATTTATATATTTTTTAATGTAGCAAATTTGTACGTGCTGAGCTTGCATTAAATCTGCCATTGGATTTCTTTTGACATTTTTTTTTATCTGGCACAGCTGTTAAGGTTTATATTCAAAAAGATAAATATAAACATATGCAATAAATTACTTCAAGCTAAATAAAAAAAGATAAATACTTAATGTTATACATATGCTTGTAAACAACTTATTTATTTACTTATGTTTGATCTCTGCTACGTTGTGCAGTGTAGAGATATGACAAATACTACGCCAGCAGCTGCGGTTCTGAATTAGGATCATGCTGTGTTTCCCACCAGGCTACTCAGGTTTGTTCTGTTTGTTTTTTTATTTTTGGGCAGAGATTGATTATTAGCAAATAGATTGATATAAGTGCTGATAAAGTGCTTGGTGGCAACAAAAAAAATTTGACATTTTCCCTAACTAAAATGAACGAGTTGTAGTTTAATATTTTTTATAATAATATTTTTCTTATTATTTTTTTTAAATACAACATTCTTTAAGAATTTAAAACACTCATCCCCACTAAGTCCAATCAATAAAATCTTCCTGATTAAAAATTAAAAAAAGCAATGCGAGTCCGATCACACGGGAGATGTGTAAACATCTAGTAATGAACTTTTTTTTAATATTGGCTTATAGTAACTAAAATAAGATAGAAAATTTTTGACTCTACTCTTTTTAAAAATCTATGGAAAGCTGCATCTGTAGTAGTGGAATTAATAGTTGTGCGGGTTTGTGAAGAATTGCTCATATACAAGTGGAAAACGTCAAATAAAAATTTTGATAAATCATGCGACTGTGGGTTTGCAAAGTTTTTATTAAAATCTCCAGCCATAATTATTGGCATGAGATGGATATTGTTACCCAATTGTCGTGCACCAGCTTCAGTGTAAGGCCACAGTACGTAATAAAGATATGTTTTAACATATTTTATTTTATTTACCAAGTCACTGTTTCATTCCAAGCAATGAGTTTGCGGATGCAGCAGCCAAATATGCTCTAAAATCTCCACTAATTACCACAGAAAGCTGCAACCCCAAAGATATGTCAAATCTAATAGTGAATCACTACAAAAATAACAGTTCATCCACGCTAAGTACATCCCAGTGGTACGAAAACATTAAGACCAATTATCCTGAATTAAAATCACCAGGGTACGACTCGGCCATACTAGAATCACACACGGCTTTATTCTGAAACTTCCGGATATATACGCATGCGATTGTGTGCTACCATACCCTATCGATCCAACACACCTTCTCACTGAATGTCAAAATCATCAAACCGAAAGGCAACAGTGCTTCAACGGAAACCGCTACACAAGCTCCTAGCCGATAAATAGTAAAGCTGAAGGCCTCGTTGCTATTGCTGACCATCATAAATTGGCATACAATTTGTAATTGTAAGCTAATTTCTAAATAAATAAATATATTTTTCAACTTTTTAACTTATCCCCACTGGCAACACACTTCACAAGCAATTTTTATTAAAACTAACATTGCTCCTGAAGGTATGCTTTAAAATTCGGTTGAGTGTATTACTATGCAGCTGTCAAATTTCTCTGTACTTCTTGTTCGTATTATTACACTAATCTACTCATACATAGCTCACACCAATTGATTAACGCATTAGGATCTTACTCAAAATTTGTGATTGTATAGTGAAAAAGATTTTTACGCCCTAGCGTATAAATGTTTAAACATCAATAAAATGATTGGCTTGATAGATTTTTGGGAACAATGAAAATGAATTTATTTCATTTATTTATTTTTTGGGACCAATGAAAATGAATTTATTTCATTTATTAATTTTTTTTTTTTGAAATGTATCTTTATACAAAGAAAAAATTATTATTAAATTTTTGTTCAATTAAATGATTGCTTAGAAAGAAATATATTTTTTTTATTTGTTATCAACATGAGCTTGAATTGTATGAAATGGTTAACAATTATTTTATCCAAATAATCTAACTTTTGTTTTATGTATGAAAGTTTAGATGTTTTTTATTGTATTTCACATTGTTTTGAAAAATTAAATTAAAATACCCAATTAATCTTTTAATTGGTTTTGATATTTTTGATAGGGAAAAAACTACGAGGCTTATTTATTATATTTTTTTATTAATAATAATTTTGATAAACGTGGAATAAAAAAACATTAAAATAAAGAAAGCAGAAATTCATTTATTTCCTCTTTGTTGAGAAATAATAAGCAGATTCGAGTAATAAAAAGAATTACAAGCTAATAGAACAAATATGAATGGTAAAGTTCGTACATTCACAGAATAAATTAAATTTGGTTTTTTGTAACCAAATGCATTAAATCAATAAATATTTGGTGTGAATGCAGACCTACAAAGAAATTTGTAGATTCTGTTGACAATTTTGAAAAAATTTAACTGGAAACAAAATTTTTTTCTTAGCTATTTTATTATGGCATTAGAGAAAAAATTAACTGAAACTCAAAATATTTTCAGTCAAATGTATTAATACGAACAGAAAAACATTTTTGCAGTTTTTTTTTGTGTTATTCAGCAAATTTTTTTTTATTATTTACAAACACATTCACTAAATTTTTTCGTATTATCAGAAAATATATTAACTGAATCAATAACAATACTTACCTATTTTTCTAAAAAAAAATTAGTAAAAGTTTTATTGGACATTGCAAAAGAAAAAGTTTGTAAAAATTACTTCAAATATTTCAGAAAAAATATCTGAAAGGTTCAACAATTTTTTCTTGATTTATTAAATAAAATGTTTTTTAGATCTATGAAATAATTTGCAGAAAAAAATTAAAAAAACCAGACAAACTTTTTTACAGTATATAAAAATAAATTTAAATTAAAAATAACAAATTTAAATATAAAAAAATTTAAAATTTATTTGCTGGTGGTTTAGCATGTCCTATATACGTATTTCATTGGCACTTGAACCAAATCATCAGTAGACTTTAACCACAAATTTTTAACAGTCACAAACCTCTTACTTTATGCACAGACTTTCAAAAACTATATGAGAATTCATAAAATAATAATACTTTTGAAAATCACAAAAGAAAAAATAACGTTAGTAGGCTTTGAAACTGATACAATACCCAGCAAAATAATTTATATTCAGGTGAACTCATTTCATTTTTCTACATCCTTATACAATTAGAAATCCATCGGATAACAATTAAAGTATTTAGAAGACTAAATGAAAAAAATTCTAAAAAATTTTGTTATAAATTTTACTTTGGGTCTGTGCCAAACGATAGCAAAATACACTTCTGAGGTAAGTAAAATTTCACTAGCCCCAAGAGCTAGTATAATTTTTTACACAACAGATAAATTTTTGACAAGCAGCAAATAAGAAGCATGGTATCATAAAAGGTAAAACACACAGCCGTCGCCCATAAGACAAATTTTTACGTCCCTTAAATGTAGTCAGACTGTGAAAAATGCATTGTTTATTTTAATTTGTTAAAAATTTTCCATCACATATGTACATATGTGTACAAAGTTACATAATCTTCTGCTAAAAGAATATTGTTTTATAAAAAAATCTTCTTCTAAAAAATTGTTGGAAGCCGGTGGGTTGTAGTAAAAAGTATTGCTTCGCCGCCGCAGCTATTTTTTCATCAGCTTCTTTCTAAGCTGGAGCGAATTCGTCACAATTTTATATTGTCCAAAAAAGATATCATTTGGCACAGCAGAAAAATGAAATTTTTTCCCAAAGGCAAATATTTTTTTACCATAGTACTTTTCTACCGTTTGGCACACGCCCTTTATATGGATTGTATGAATAAGAATTTTCACTCTATAAATTTTCTTTTACACAAAATAAAATTGGAACCAATAAACAGTAAAAAATATTTACTGAAAATAATGCCCTAATTCAGTAAGAAGATTAAGGACATTTTTGTTTGAAAATACTTTTAAGTTCTTGTTTTTGAATTCTCCAAATTATTTTCTTCAAAAATGGTTGTTGTTTTTGATAATGAAAAATAAAAATATTATTGTCATGTTTTTAAATCATTAAAATTAAATTAAAGTATTATACAATAATTTGAAAAATATGTGTTAGATATAATGTTTGGAACAAAATCATAAAGCAAATACACGAACCTTCCGAGCATAGACAATAAATAATAATTGTTTTAAAGAATCACAACTGCGGCTTTTTTTCGTCCACAGACAAGACGATACAATCGCCGAACAGAATTTGGGCATAATTTTTATTTCAAAACACACGTTTGATTGAAAATTTTTTGGGAATAATTTTTTCTGTGTTGGCGGTATTTGGGGTTCGATGCAAATGGTATTGCGTAAGTATATGTAGCATATAGAAAATATAGTAGCCTTTCTTTAAAATCCCATTACAAGATACATACACAAATCAAAGAAAAGCTACGATATTCTGCATTTCACATACGAATGACTATCAAGCACGAAATACTCCATTCAAACTAAAAAAACCATACAATGCATCAATAGGGTTTATGGTAAAATAGACAAATTTTTTCATTTTTGGAAGTAACATAACATTATTTTTTTTAATTTTTATACTATTAAGTTTTTTATATATTTCAATTACCATTTTAATTGAATCTCTACGAAATTTAGATTATTTTTTTAACTGAATCGTAATAAATATTTCAATTAATTTTTTAATTAAATATTTAAAAATATTTCAATCAAATTTTAATCGAATCTTTAAGAAAACATCAATTAAATTTTTACTTAATGTAATATATTTTTAATTGAAAAAATAAAATAAAAAATCAATTAATGTGGATGATTTCCGTGATTGGTTGAAAACTAATTAATTTTTTAATTGAATCTTGTTTTTATTTTTTTTTCTGTACTTAAAAGTTGAAGATGTTTCAGAAAAACTGTTTTAAATACGATAAGCAGACTAGTTTTTTTTCATTGAGGATGTTTTTTAAATTGCACTTTTTTCATTGCCAATACCCCTCAATTCCAAAAAGACTTTTCTTACACACAATACAAGAGTGCAACTCAACTCGTGAAAGGAGAAAAAGTGTGGTGAATACTCTTTGCTCTAAAAAAAAAACAACAAATCACGTGTGGCTTGTAATAAAAATTTTGCAAATAAAGAGTAAAAATGATAAAGACCTGCGCTTTTGTTGGAGAGTAAAAGCTTATTTTTCTTTTGGTACAATAAAATTATGCCAAAAGTAACATACAATATTATCTGTAACTCTGTATGTACTGTCATGAATGCAATAAAACTAGACAGTAGCACAACTATAAGATTCAGTTTGACATGAAATGCAAAACATGCATGTTGGGTGGAAATAAATTATGCAAAGATATATTACAAAGTGAACAACGAATCGAGCATACGAGTGGCTTTGATAAAAGTCGTAAAAGGCTGAATAAAATATTTTTCAGTAATTAAAAAGCATAAAATGAAGCACTTTAATATATTTTTTACTAGGTTTTAATTTGAATTAATTATTATTAACAATAATATGAATACTATTTATGTATGAGAAAAACTAATCCACAGCTTTTAAATTATATTCATGAGCATGACAAAGATTTTTAATGACTTTGATGAATAACAGCAGGCAATAAGTTCGGGTGTTGAATATATACTTTTCAACATACATTTGCTATTTGTTGTTAGAAGCGTGATTATGTCGTTGTTGATAATAATAAAGCACTGATGTGTAAAAACCACATTTAGTGTGCTTCATTACACAAATGTTCTAACATAATTTATAATTTTCTCTCCCTCTTAAAAATTCTTTTGAATGCCTTTATAATATGTAAAAAAAACACCGTTGACTGCCTGTAAGCTGATGCAAAATTTTTTTTTGTAAAATGTTCTTTTATCTTAAAAATACTCACGAATAATGTGCGTTTGTTATGTTTTATTAATGTGATTCATTAAATTTTTGAATGAAACTGAACTTTAACTTCTGGTTTTCCTTTCATTATTTTTCTTTCTTTGTTCATTGCATATTAATGACCCATTTAAATTATTTATTAGGTTTTGCATGTCCTTTTAAGGAACTTCAATTACGTTTAGTTTACATGGCTATTTTGTGAAAAGTAATAAAATTAAGAGCTTCGCTTAATAAATATACCTTTATAAGTGGCCATTTTTTTATATTTTTTAACAGAATCATTTAATGCTTTAAGTAGCAGCGAATTGTTATGCACGATTAATCTTTTGGGTGGGGATAATATATTCGGCACATCTTACCGCTGTTATTGTGCAAAGTCACTCTGTACACTGGCTCTTAAGTAAAAAATATAAGAATAAATAATTTATGTTAATCCAATAATTAGGAGTTATTAAAACACATTTTAACTTTATGTTAGAACCAGAGATAAAACTTTATCGATATTAAAAAAATTAGGTGCCTAAATGACATTAAAAACGAAAAATATGCACTAAAACAAAAAAAAATTAAAGATATTTTGAATAAGTTTTCAATAATAATTATTTTATTGAAATTAGCTTTTTTTAGATATTACGACTCAAGAAAACAAACTTATTCATTATTGATCATATTATGCAAAAGTATGCATTTTCAAAAAAATATGCACCAACAAATCTATGCTTTTGTACACAAACTCCACGTATTTTTCCGTTGTGAATTAGTATCACTTTGTATCAGTTGTTTGTACGAAAATTCAAGTGATGAAGGCATCAGCGTATGCAATCCCAAAGTAACATCAGAGCGCCCTCCTTCGTCGGTATTGTGTAGCAGAATCATCGGCGAAGTAAAATAGCTAATAAAATGGATAGTAAGCACAATTCCATAATTTAATACGCCTCATTGACACCAGAGGCGCTGCAACACTGCATTATTAAAAACGTACAAAAAAGGCAAAGATATAAGATAATGAAGCTTTTCTCTATCTATCAACCTCTCTCACAATTGCCTCTTCAACTCACTGGTAGCACAAAAGGACTATTGTATTGGAGCCAAGTGAGCTGTACTCTAAATTTCACCCTTCCTTACCAGCAACCTGCTAGGCACCACCTAAAGATATTTCGTTTTTGCCATCATCAGAATCATTTTCATGAAACACATGTTCCTTGTTATAACATAAATAAGCACACCATATTAAATTAAGTCGTTTTATAAAAACAGCGGAGATTGGAGATTTAAAAAAACATTTATTCAAATAATTTCCTAAATTGTCGATTATGAGTACACAAGAACAAAAGTGATTTTTGGGTAATAATACCAAGTGTAAGAAACCCAAAATAAACGACGCACAGGGGGACTTAGGCAAAAATTCTATATATCTCTACACTTTCTAAACGGAACGCCCAATTGTTATAAATGTACATACAGCATTAACTTAAGTCTGGAATTTGGACTATATATCTTTAAAAGGGGCGGAGCCCAAAGCCGAAAAATAGGCTCCTCTGATGTTTTTGATCTTATAAAAAAATATTTTTTGCAAGTAGATTTTTCTATCTTCGAGCTGAAATAAGTCACCTACATTGATGCAGTTTCGCTTACAGTTTGGGAAATATTTGCATAAAAAACTTAAATTTTTACTTTTTTTCTCCCCTTGGTTCACTGTTTTGCTAATAGAGAGAGTCATAAATCAACTTGTACATCATATTTTTAAATTTAAGGTAATGTGATTTGTAAGCGAGTAATGAAATTTGACAATCAGAAAAGTAAGTCATTATATGGCAAGTAGTTTTAATGGTAATGTGTAATTTTTTGGTGGGCCATTTTTTTAGATATGGCCAAGTGGCAATAAAGGAACGAAACGAGTGTAATGACAATTTCTTTGGTTTAAAAAATATTGCAAGCTATATACACACAAGACAAAAATTGTATAGCTATGCTATTTATGTCACGACACAGGAGCTAAGACGTGATATTCGTAACAAACACAGTCGACACTATTACAGTTATAAATTTATTTTTGTTTTGTTTTCTTTGTACTTAAAACCAGACTACGAAAATAAAAGGAATAAATCTGCTTGTGTTTTGTTTCGTTCTTTGGAGTGAGTAAAATACAAATAAAACAAAAACAATGAGAATGATAGCTCAATTTATTTTGTATTGTTTTTGCACATGAACACAAACCGAAAAACACAACCGATCTGCTGTAAGCCGGCTAACAGCTGCCGCCGTACAGTGTTCGATTTCAGAAATTTGGAGGACAAAAATAAAAAAATAAAGTTAATTAAAAATTTAAATTCAGCACACTATTTGAAAGCGAAGGCATAGACTAGCTTAAAACTCTATGATTTTTGTATACTTTTCACTTTGTATGCTTACAGCGGTACTTTAAATGACATGCTAAAAGTAAAAAATAAAAACACAAAAATACTATGCGTATTTTATGCAAACTTAAAAGTATATAGAAAGCATTGTAGGTGCGTTATTAACTTTATTTTATTTAATTTTATTATTTGAGTTCTTCTTAACTAACACACAAAAACATATTATTTTTTAATCAATGGTAAGTTTTTTGTCAAGTCTTAAGCTAAGTGAATTTTTTTTACATTTATTACGGAAGAAACTAAATTTGTCAGACTAAATCTTTTGATATCCATCCGTTTCACCACATCCATAAACGTTTCTGTAATCATTCAACCTTGCTGTTATAGACTTTATATAAAACTCTTGCCCCAAGCTGCCCCATTACTTTTTTTTATCAAAAATATAATAAGAGCATAAACTCAGAATAAGTTATTATAATTTATTATTATTAATTTATGAAATTCCTTTTACTTTTATTATTGTAAAATATGTGTGAACATAAGTTTAAAATACATACTTTTTGAATACCCCAAATAATATAAAATTACAAAAAAAAAAATTAAGACTCTTTCTTAATCATTTAGAAATTTATGATTTCTGTCCTCCTAGTTTCTGAAATTGAACACTGTGCGCCGTCCAAAAACAATACATTAATTTTAATCGGACTCCGATGAAAAGAAAATAATGGAAAATAAATGGAAACGTTTTGAAACATTTGCGTCGAATTTGACATCATTATATAATCTAATTTTATTGCATTGGTTGTTTAACACATTAAGTTTATTTTATATATGTAAGCAGCATAGCTATAACCGGGTATCCTAGGACTCGTCTCTTATTTTTAGTCTTAAATTTAGTCTGAAGCAAATGCGTGAATTCAGCTTTAGTTGAAGAAAATTCAAATCTTTAATCTCGTTTTGTGTTAAAAAAATAATTTTCTTTAGGATTTTTTGACACCAAAGACTCAATTTATTATTTATTATATAAAAGAAAGGGATATTAAATTTTTATTTAGTCTTAATGCCTGCCTGCTATAACTACTCACAATAATCCAAACTCAAAACCAATTAAGCTTAAAATAAACTCTTTGTAAAAAAAGTCTGTTAATTCCCAAAAAGCCTTCAAGAACTTTTCGACAACTACTTCAACAACATTCAGTCTGTTAACTGATAAAACCCAAAAACTCATCATTAAATATATTTTGAGTACTTTGGAGTTGTTTGTACATTGTTGTTGTTAAATAAAAACAAAAGTTTAATGTCACATTACAAGAACAATTTGTATTGTACTCGTATTTATTATCACACAGAAAAAATGTGCTGATAATTTCAATAACTGCCTACAAAGACAAAACTTTCAAATTACCAGCAATAATATGCTGATGCCTTAGAAAAATTGGCTCCATGAACTTTTATTTCAAGGTCTTCTTTTCCACAAAATGTCTGTGGGCCGAAAAGTTTTCTTTTAGTAGTTACAAATTGTCTGACAAACAAACATTTAAACATATTTGATGTTATTCCGCAAAACTGTAACTGCCATTTATAAAAGAAAAGAAAAAACTTTAATTTAGTTAAGGCCTATAAATTTTTTTTTGTTTGTCGTTGTGTGTGTAGAAACAGCCAAACGAAAGAAGAGACATAAAATATAATAATAAATCAACAAATTTATTATATTACCAGAGAAAAATGCCGGCTGTGGTAAGATGAAATAAGTGCTTAAGTTGACTTAAGCTGAAATATAATTAGGCCATTATGATATTTCAAACTTAAAAATATCCCCAAGTAATAATTAAATTTATCAGAATGTTATGGCAAATATCTTATGAGTCATATAGAGGAGAGGAAGTCAAGTCAATTTAGGAATCGATTTAACAACATCGAATCACTAAGACTTAAGCTACGGTCACATTTTTCAAACATTTGCCCAAAAAAGCGTAACAACAAACACTAGTGACAAAAGTTTTAATCCAGACACTTGTTTATTAAATTAAACAGTTTCAAACACAACTAATAGATAATGTCTAGAATCCAACATTATTGGTTACTCTTTAACTTTACAAACTTTTCTCTGAATATAAAGATTTTTCATTAGCATTTATTGATTAAGATTTTTTGGGCAAATGTTTGACAAGTGTGACCGTACCTTTAGTGGTGGTTAAAAGTTAGCCAGCAAAACTTTTAAGAAATCTTGTTTAACACTAAATTAACATTTAACCCTGATCATAGGAATTTCTACCGAACACTGCCCTATTTCGAAACCGCTTATAATTATTAATATAAAAACTGCTTGGATAAAGGCTGGGATATGCATACACAGAAAAATTTTGTATTAAATAAAATCTACGATAATAAGGTTAATTTTAAATTTTTCGCAAATGATTTTGCTTCATATACGAGTATTTGTTTCATGTTAATTTCACATGATTTGCAGTAAACTTCAAAGAAAAGGTTTCTTTTGATTTAACTTTATTTCATGTTGATTTAAAATTCCAGTATTGTTAAAACAAAATAATGAATCATGTTGAATCAGTATTATTTCAAGATGAAACAACATGAATTTAATTTACCACAGTAATGTTTTATTATACCCTTTACCAAAAAAATGGGTAAAAGGGTATATATAGCTTTGTCATTCCGTTTGTAATTTCTACAATATTAATAAGCACCAAAATTAAAAAAAAATCGCCCAATTAAAAAAAATTGCAAAAACCAAAACAAAAAAAAATCTGTAAAACGAAAAAATCACCAAAAGTAAGAAAAGCACCAAATTAAAAAACGTCAAAAACGCAAAAAATGGCAAAACTAAAGAAAACCCTATTGAAAAACGCTTAAAACCAAAAAATAAACCCAAAAACGAAATAAATGCCAAAATTATATTTTATATAGGCTAAAGTTCATATAGTATTACTACGGAACCCTTCGTGCGCAAGTCAGAGTCGCACTTTACTGAATTTATTTTTAGTAAATGGAGATGGAAATAAAATGTATCGCTAAATTATAGTCCTAACTATTAAGTTAAATAAAGAACATGTTCTGTTTCATTTCCCTGAAACCGTTCCTTTAAGCTTAAGAAATTCAAAAAAATTGTTTAGGAATAAACGTTTACATATCCACTATAGCTATATACCTTTTCCAATGGGATGTTGAAATTGAGGAAATTAACAATTTTGCAAAATCGAGGATTATTAAATAAAACAAGATACATAGTTTACTTGGTATGGAGGTAAAATAATAAAACTATTTTCGAAGTTCAAAGCTTTAGCGAACATTAGATCGAATCGCATATCAAGTGGGATATTAAGTATTGTTTTTATTGGATAGTGTTGATATAACGGCATTATGTGTTTGTTTAGCTATAAGTGCAACAAACGAGTAAGTTATTGCTCAAGTATCAAGAATTTAAATTACTCTTAATGCACCAAACTCGTATCTCAATAAATGAGCTTCATAATTAAACTTACTACTAATATATCTAGATGTAATCAATCCCTTAATAATTGCATATGAACTTTTATCCAAACACCGAAGTATAAAGAGATGAACCGTTTCTTTTTTGCTCTCCTGAAAACTTGTAGTTTTTTTCAGAAAGTAAGGCATGGATATTCAACTTATTGCTAATATCAAAAAAACATATTTAATCGAAAAATACCGAGGGTCACTTACTAAAAATTGCACTAGAGCAAAAATTATGAATTTTTTCACAAATTAAATATGTACCTACATATCTCTCTGCCTATGTATGTGTGTGTATAAAATAAGTTTACCAAATAGTTTTTGGGCATTATTTGTGTTTTTTCGCATAAAAGAACTATAAACTACAAGTTTATGCATATAAAATTTGTTTTAATTGAGTATTAAATATGATTTTATGTAAAATCCCTTCTGTTTAGCAAGGGAAAGATTTTAAGTGCACAAAGCAAGTTCAATTGCGATCATAATACCAACTTTTTTCCCGGGAATTTTTTTCCAGCATTTGGTAAAAACAGGAAAAAAACGAATTCATAATAGGAGAAAAGTGAAAAGTGAAAAAACTCGCTTGGAATTTTTGTTCGTGATTGGGCTCTATACTTATTTTATTTATTTTATAATTTTAAACTTTTAAACAAAATTATCCCAACTGGAAACACCATCATACTTCACAAGCAATTTTAATTAAAATTAACATTGCTCCTGAAGGTATGCTTTGAAATTCGGTTGAGTGTATTTCTATGCAGCTGTTAAGTTTATCTGTACTTCTTGTTCGTATGATTACACTAATACACTCATACATAGCTCACACCGTCTTGATAACGCTTTACGATCTTACAAAAAATTTGTGATTGTATAGTAAAAAAAATTTTAACCCCCTAACGTATAGATGTTTACACATCAAAAAATTAATAAAAAAAGAAAAAAAAACCATTTCACTTTATTACACTTATATTTCAGTTAAAACAAAAGAATACAATACAACTTTCAGCAAAAATTAAAAAAAAACCAAAGCATTAAGTGTTAAAGAAAAACTATTGTCAGTTGCTTTTATCTCAGTGTTAAATAAATGTTATGAAAAGAAACTGACACGGAAATAATAAAGAAAAATGTAAGAAATATGATATATATGTCATCACAAGAGTGTTTTACACTTTCTTTTATTAAAACATATACTAAAAGTAAACAAAGAGAATTGTTCTATTGAATTCGCTTATAATCTTATATATTTATTTATTCATGATATCATAACAAGCATATAACGAAAATAGAAGCATCTCTTGCAATCCTTGATTTTCAATATTTCTTGTTGAAGATAAAAAAATTTTGAAAATACATTTTAATCTGCTTATTTATATTTTGTAGTTTTGTTTAAGAAATTTCGCAACACCCAAGACCTTAAGTTAAAACTGAAAAGACTTACTTTTTTTGTAAACAAGTGTGTTCTGTAAATCACTACATATGCAATCACGGTGATTCCAAAACTAATAAGAGACGCTAATTCATTGCTATTGTAAATTGCACTTAGGCAATTTCATACTGTCGTACGGGACAGTCGTACTCATTTAAAGTGGAAAAGAGATCAAAATGTAATTGATTTTTGTTTTGATTATTAGCCTAAGGGTTGGTCCCTGATTGGCTCTATTGATGGTACTCAATTCAATTATAACCAATTTTAACTTTTAAAGATAATTGCAAAAAACTAAGAATGTCGTACGAGACAAAAAGGAAGTAGATTATGTAGCAGACAATTAAAATGCTTATTTCAGCAAAACCTGAAACAATAAATTAATGTGACTAATTTTAGAATGAGGTGTTTCTTAAAATAGGCTAGATTTTACTAAAAAAAAATATTAATAGCTTTTTTCGGGACATGGCGTACGGGACATTTTGTTCCATCATGAAGTTCAAATATTTTCAGGTGCTTTTTTGGGAAATTATGAATAAAAAACTAAAAAAAAGTAAATAAAATAGAGGTATTCAATGTGTTTATTTTAACATAACGAGGAACTTAAAGGGAAATATAGAATGAAATGAAAAATTAAATATATATCGCGAAATAGGCAAAATTAAATACGAATAGTTTATAGTTTTTTTTTTTGGAATATGCAGTTTTAGCTGCTTTCGCTTCCTGACCTTTGCAACAGAAGAAGTGCAATTTAGATATGTGTGGTGTAATTTTTACGTTTTTCTACTTTTCGTCCAAGTTATACAACGAAGAGTACTTCTCAATATCATTGGATGGTATAAAATAAATTTTAATCCCTTGATAAAAAGAAAATGCATTGGGTATAATAAGGTTTTTTGACTTTGTCTTTTAAGTATACATTCATACCGCTTTTTATCTTCAAAAACTTCTTTATTTTTTTCAGCTAAAGCTTTCTTTTCTGTACCGTTTGCAATTCTTACTGTTCTTGTTCATATTGATTTAGATAATTGAATTATAGAATGCTCTTCCAAAAATAATTTGTTATTAAAGAAAATATTTTTTTTTTTACACTTTCAAATTTCACATTTACACTTTCAAACTTTGCATAGGCGCCTAGTTCGCAATTCTTTGTTGTATTTTCAAAATATTTTTTTTTATTTTAATTGCAATAAAAATGTCTGTTTGTAATCATTACCTGATGAACTTTCATCAAGCAGTTCCGATGATAAAAAAGGGTGTTTTTTAATGTCGTATAGGACATTAAATTAACGGAAATGCAAAGCAAAACTGTATAACAATTTTTCATGGGGTTGAATTTTATGTTTTTTTTCTAACCACTGATATCCTTACGGAGATCTAAGAGAGAAAAACTCAATCTATAACGACTAGCGCTAAGAATATTCTTCAAAACAAAAGTTGCTCTTCAAATTAAAAAAAAAATTGAAAAAAAGTTTCTTGACTTTGGATATTAATATCTCGAAATGAGTAATGAATAAACGCAAGTCAAATTTTATTGTTTTTCTTTCAAAATTTGCAAAAAAAAAATCAAGAAGTTTTAATTTTTTGTATCGGTACAGCTTCTTAGAGAAATGCCCATTTGTAAATTGATAATTTATTTTCGTTGAAAGTTGGAAAAAATATTATCTTATTATGAATGACAAAATATATAAAATACAATTAAAACCAACTACCAAATCAGCTATTAAAAGTTTTTTTATGACGTAGATTCAAATCATCGTGCATTTTATCTACAATATCTTTTCTTAGGGGGCCGAGAAATAGTGTTGTAGTGCATATATACACGAAGTTGGATTATGTTGCTGTTAATAGCTCCAAACAAATTTATCACATAATTTTTTTAAGTTTATTATATTTAAAATAAAACCAAAGTTATTATTACATTACTAAAGTAATTTAAGATGCTAATGAGTTCAAAACAAACTTAATAAATTCTCATTAAGTTAATATGCGTAGTTTTAAAACTTACAAATCCAATAAAATAACTTCAATAAAGTTTATTTGGTGTTAGACACCAAGTTTTTTGTTCTTCATTAAAATTTACATTTCCAATTTTGTTACAAATACAAATCTGTATAGTAAATACCCTGCAGGAAAACTTAGCATGCGTTCTTACTTCAGGCCTCATTAAAGGCCTGGTTAGGAATCTTTTTTTTTAATTCAATTACGACTATTATTATAATCTAACTGATAAACAATAGTCTACAGAAGGTATCAATTCTTTCTTGTAAGAGATCAAATACACATTCCACATTCCCTTCTATGAGAAAGGAAAAGAGAAAGAGTAAACTCTTTTAATTTTTATGACTTGATTAGGCTAAAGTTCGTATCACTTTGTAAGTTAAATTACATGTGATAATAATTAATGAGCAAATAACACCAAAGTTAATTGTAGATATTCTGACTAACACTTAGTAGAACAAATAGCTGTTTTCGAAGAAGTGATAAAATTAATTACAAAAAAAAAGCTTTCAACAAATTTTACTACGATGAACCAAAATCATTCACATATGCAATTTGCATTAAAAGCGTATATATATGTATTGGAGTCTACATCAACTGACACCTCACACAGTGGACCAAACACAATAGAGCGCTAATAATGAAGGTGTAGTGACCTTCGAAAATAGCAAGTTGTTCCGTTCTATTAAGCGTTGTTCAGAATATTTACAATTAACTTTGGTGTTATTTGTTCATTAATAATTATTACAAAGCTATACGATTTTTAGCCTAATCAAATTGTAAATATAGAAACAAATGATGTTCAAACAATAATAATAGAACTAACTAACATTTTCTTTACTTTCATTTATTTTAAGGCCCTTCAGAATCTCTGGCGTAAGAAGTAAGAGTGGAAGGCCCACCCCACAATACCCCACAGAAAAGACACAACAATAAAATGGAGCGAGCAGGCCTCGTACATCCAAAAGAAGAAGTACAAAGGGGCTTTCTAGAAGGTCTTACTTCCGTTTTCTAGCTTGGTATCCATCTTATGTATGAGTGTATGTAAGTATAAATTAATATATGTAGAACGTCTAATTTATTTTAATATACATACATAAATATAACTTGCAAAAACCAAACTTCTTTTTTTTATTATTCCACAATTTTTCGTTACAACTCTCATGTGCTACTTTTTAAAGTTGTTTCTTCTTTTTTCTTTTGACATACCTGAAACTTTCTGTTCTGTATTTGGAGTAGAAAAGTTTTTCTTTTGTTTTTTTTTTCTTTTTTTTTTTGAAAAGTGATAATTTCATAAATATACTTTCTTCGTCTCTCTGTCTGGTCAATGTTTTATAGATGTACTATATACGCATATCTATGGCTTGGAGTGTAAATCCGCTATGTCACTTAAACCAAATTTTACATGAGAGATAAAATATCTGTGGAAAAAATGTGTGGTGGTGTGGAGTGCTGGTAAGCCACCTCCCTTCCTAACCTAACCTTGGTATATTTCAATTTGAATGTATTATTAACAGTTTATAAAACGATATTCGCTTAAAAAAATAAATGTTAACAGAGAAATTCCTAATTTAACTGTAAGCAAAAAAATTTTTGAATATCAACTTGAACGCTTAATAGAGCTCTTCTGCAAAACAGTCAAATACGACTTAAGCACTTTTTTTCTTATTGCCACAGATATTCCCGTATTACGTATGTCAAGTAGAATATTCGTCGACGATTTATTATATCTTGTACACACTTCCTTGCCTGTCAAGAAAGTGTCGTAGAGGAATATAAATGTTAAAAAAATTTACTAAGTATGGCTTACCTACCTTTTCAGAATGTATGATTAAGAGTTATTGTGAACTTTAACTGACAGTTCATCAAACTAAAAAAGTTAAACTTTTGAGCTTTTATGGGCAAAAGGAGTATTTCCCCTCAAAGCAAAGCATTTCATGACTGAAAAAAAGGTTTTTTAATCATATTTATCTTTGCAAGATGAGCAAAAAAAAGGTGATATTTTCAATTGGTTGCGAAAACTTTTTTCTTGTATCTGAAATGAGAGATTTCAAATTTTATTGTGGTATAAAACATAATTCTAAATGTAGCTACATTAACTTTTAAGAACCTAATAATTTTTCTTTTTGCAAAAAAGAGCATAATTTTTTTTATTTTTAAATTTTTAAACGAATTGTTTCGAATTGTTTAAATATTAGTATTTAATATAATTTTTTGTTTTAATACTTAAAATAGCTTTTGATCAAATCTTTTAACGAAAAAAAATCAAAGTAATGCCGTGATTCGTTAAACCATAAAAAAATATCATGTAAACATGTTGAAACCGAAAAAAACTCTAAAAGCTCATAAAATTCTCTGGACTTTCCTAACTTTAGCAGTATCTCAAATATACAAATCACAACTTAAAATGTTCACAATTTACAATGTCATGTACAATTTTATTGTCTACTTAGTTCTTAAGATTTCTTTAAATTAATTTTTGCCTTTTTGGCCAGCTTTTGGGCTCAAATACTCCTGTATGCGGCGTCTCCTTCTCTTTAAAATATCGTATGTTATAAAAAGTGAATTTAGCAGGTTTACACTCTAGGCCCACGATGTATAATTTTTATTTATTTTCCGTGTTTATGTACTCGTAGTTGGTTGTTTCATTAACACACTTCTTTTACAGTTTTTAAAAATTTTAGTATGTTCTTTAAAGCTGATATATTGCTTGATGCTGCGTTTTTTTTTCCTTCTTTTTTTTTGCTTCTCCCATCTGCCATTTAAAAGCCAGTTTTGTATTCATAATGCCCTTATCTATGTATATGAGAATTATACATTTACTGTAGACATACATATCTATACATACACACATTCATATGTATATACAGATTCTTAAATATGTTTGTGTGTGCTGATGTTGTTTATCTTGGATTTGCATTAAGAGTCCTTCTCGTATGTATTTAAATTGTCCCATTTAAGTTTATAAACACCTGCTACAGCATCATACATTTTTATTTTTTTAAATATGTTCATGTGCAATTTGGTTACATTATTATTTGCACGTCTGCACAATGGAGCTGAACATGCAAAGGAAATATGTACATATGTATATCGGTGTTTTTGATATCCGTACTGATTATAAAAAGGAAGTGGAAATTTTTTCTTTCAAAGGTTTTCATACTTTACTAAATAATAATAATGAAAAATACGATTTTCCATAAAAAATCTGAAGTATATTTATTTGATATAAAGCCGTTATTTATTTTGAGCATTTCGTTCCCATTTCTGGAATTCATCAGTAGACTTCAGCCAAAAAAAACAAACAACAAACAAGCTTAAACTTATTATATTTGTATGTTGTGATTTCCAATATAGTTTTAAGATTCGTCCTATAGGAAGTTTGTTAGCTGAATTAAAAAAAATTTTTGTGTTTAAATCTATTGATGATTTAAATAGCCAAATGCATACATATATATATATATATATATATATATATATATATATATATATATATATATATATATAGACAATGCTTAACCATAATAACAACCAAACCTTTCCAATTTTCCAAAAAAAAAAATCAAATGAAACGAATAATGTAATAGTGTAAAAAATATTTTATGATCCAGTAGTACGGATAGACATTTTTTAGTTTTATAGCTTTAATCACTCCTACAGCCAGTCCTACGATGTCAACAGCAAACGTTCGAATGACAAAAAAATACGAGAAGTAAATTTTTATTTTCAATATAAATATTCGATTAAACGTTTTCTGTCGACATCGTTAGGACAGGCTGTAAGAAAGTTTTCTGAGCATTTATATTTTTTAAGATCAACGCTTATACTTTTTTGCTTAAGAAAAATAGAATATCAAAATCAGCTGCTATAAGCCTTTTGTCACCTAAATTTATTTCTGCCTTCTTTTTCTGTAATCTCTAAAGCTTAAGGCCTGTCCCACTATGCCGCCAGTAAACGTTCGATCGACAACTTGTAATGCAAACACCAGCAACATTAGCAAATTTTTTGCTGTTTAGAATATACGTATTCCATCGAACGATTTCTGTCGACATCGTCGGACAGGCCGTAAATCTATTTTTTTTAAAATTTATAAACTCAAATTTTTTAGCCAAAATGTTTTATGTTCAGCATTTCAGCAATCAAATTTAGTAAATTACAAAATAAAGACACAACAGAAAATTTTTAGTCAAGTTGGCTATTTTATATATGATGAAATATACAGAAAAGTCAACCGCAGGGCTAAAAATTAAAAATAAAAACAAGCCGTTATTTTCATTGAACTGCAGTTTTTCGTTTCCAAAAAAGATACAAATAAAGATAAAAAAATTTGGATTGTATTTTCTATATATTAGCTTGTTCGAAGCGAAGGAGTACATATCACAAACGTACCGTGTAATTGTGCTTGACAGACTTAACACGTGTGTGACGATGTTAAAAGTAAAAAACTATATTATATATAATTTTTTCAAAATTGTATAGCTATTTATATAATTTAAGATAGCTTATTATAGATTTAAAAAATTAGAAAATTCTATCTCAAGTGGATTCGCAAAAATCTAAAATATAAAGTGACATCATAGTTTCAGAGTACAATTTTTATAGCGCTTGCGTACGCAACATTTTGCTTTATTTCAACGAAAACAAAAACTAGTTTCATTAACACTTTGCACATTTTATAAACGGTTACACAATTGAATAGTTAGTATCTTAATGTACTTACGTAAGAAAATCTTTCCTTAAAAAATCAGCTATAATTATACGCACGCCGTAACAGTGCGTGACATGGATTTTATGATGTATAAAAGTTAGTCCTAAAACTATTTTTTAATCCCTTTTGTTGTAAAAAATATTACATTAAGATTTAATTGGACTTTAGTGAATTTTAATCAGAAATGATTTTTTTAATCGGGCTTAAGTTCAGTAATTTAAATTTTTATTGAATGAAATATTTTTATTAGTTAATTTGAGTTTCTAAAAAAAGAAAAGAATAAAAAGTTAAACTAAACTTTATTAGCTGGGGAAAATACCGGTAATAATAATAATTGCATACATAATAATTGATTCTTATATTTTATTTCATTGAAAATTTGCGAATAAAGCTGATCTCGACCCCAGTAGATAAATATGGCTGCTGATGAAGAACGTGGCTGCACAGAAAAATATCGGTATTTTCCCCAGCTAATCAAATCTAGTTTAATAAATTAATAAAAATATTTCATTCAATAAGAATTGAAACTACTGAACTTAAAGGACCGATTAAAAAAATTATTTCTGATTAAAAAATTTAATTTTCTTGACAGCGTTTTTTTTCTTTGCAGCCATGCAAATATGCACTCAATAATAAATGTGAGATTAATCTCATAGAATTAATTTAGGGCTACAACAGGACATCGAAGGATATTTTTTTTTTGGAATAACATTTCTTTATATTTTTGTTAAAGGCAAGAAGAATTTCATAAATATATGTAATATTTATGAAACTCTACAGAGTTTATT
The DNA here is from genome assembly GCA_905220375.1 of Tachina fera. NCBI lineage: Eukaryota > Metazoa > Arthropoda > Insecta > Diptera > Tachinidae > Tachina > Tachina fera. The sequence continues at coordinate 45,163,638 of LR999964.1, read as the reverse complement.
CCTTTTCTTTGATGCCAATATTTCTTAACAAATACTTTATCTTCATGGAAAAATTATATTAAAAAACTTCCTTCAAAAAATACAAAAATAAAGGAAATGAAAAACGAAGTACGCAGTTTGCTTATGTTTTATATCAAAATCAATGGATGCATAGTCGCATTACTGCCAAAATCGGAAAAACTTAAATTTGACACAAGGTGTAATTTATATTAAAAACAAAAACAATTTTTATGTTTATTCAGGCTTTGAAGGTCCTATGGGGCAAGTCAATTGGTAGCGTTGGTAACCATATTATGCGTAACACACATTAATAAAAATTTAAGCAATGCAACAGTATCGCGTAGACGATTCAGAAGAAAAATTAAAAGTATTTAGCAGAACGGTAAGAAATATGGAAAATCCATTTTAATTAGGAAGTGCGAAAATGCTTTGAAATGCATGGATAGTCACTAAAGAATATTTTATACAAAGACCTAAAGCTACGTCTTTACAAAATGCAATTAGAATATTAATGGAATGTCAGTCAGAGGCTTGACTTCCCAGGAAACTTGATTTCCAAAGCCTGTGTTCCAGTTCTGATTTACTTCTAGATTAAAAAAGTGCCGTCAAAAAGAATATTAATATTTTGATGATAAATTTAAAGAAGTAATAAGAATTTTTTAGATAAAGATTTATTTATCTTTATGTTTATATATTATACGTTATTTTTCAATCGCCAAAAAAAAAGCAACAAAAATTTTCTAAAATAAACTTATTTACTTAAAATCTCATTTTAAATTTATGGCGAAATGCACTCATAAATATAAAAGTCTTCACTGCAACTTTATTTGGCTAAAGCACATAAGTTGCTTTTGCAAATGCCACATGAGTAATTTCTGCCAAAAATTAAGCGCAATAAAAGTAAAAAAAAATAAAAAATAATAATACTCCTACTTGCAAGAGTTTATGTTCGTCTGTGTGTGCTGACCCATAAATATGTCGGTATTAAATAAAATTATATTTTTAATGCTAAAAATTTTATGTTCAATTGATGTTGGAATGTTATATTCCTTAAATAGAAAATATTCTAGTAATAAATAATATTCAAAGAAAACCAAAAAATCATAAAGCTTAATTGAGTGGATTATTTTTAAACAAGTCTTAAAATTTTAGCTTTGTGAGTGGAATGAAATTGGGTTGAACAAGTGTAGTATATATGAGTTTAGTAACGCAATAGACTTTAAAAAGATTTTTAAATATTTTTATCCTGCTGTTAACAAAATTTTGTGAATTTGTTTAATATGCTCTCAAGTATGTTGTTGCATAAACAATGTTTGTTTTAAATTTTCAATAAGAACGATAGATTCCTTCAATCCAGATAATTATCTTTATTTTGACGTCGTTTGATATAAGTGGATTTTGCAGGAAATAGATAGCACGCGCCGGTTTAGCGCATTAGAATATTTTAGACAAATTATGTACATATTTAATTTTTAATAATACGCCTGACCATTATTTCTAGTTTAAATATTAAAGAGAAAATAACAATGATGGCCAAGGAAAATTAACTACCTGAATTAATTTACATACCTGATAGACTTCGCCTGGATTGGTATAATTTGAGTGACATTCGCCACCACTCTAGTTTAAAAAATTTTTATTAACGGCCCTTTTCACAATTTACAATTAAAATCTAACAGGATTTTAACGGTAAGTTTTGTATGAAGAACTGTCGGTTAAATTTCACGTTAACTCTTAATTGTACTTTGTGTAAAGAGACGTAAGTGTCGCTATTTGCTTTATTTAGCGTATGATTTAATATTTTATATCAATCATACGCTGAGACGTTTATGAATTAAAGACCTGCACAAGACTTCTTACCAGAACTTTTAAGACATGAGGGATTTTTCAAATGTTTTACCACAGCGAAATGTTCTAAAACAAACGCTGTTGGCAATACATTTGTTTGGTTTATTGCAGGAATAGGAGTAAAGCAGAAAATAGTTCGGAACAGAAAATTTTGTGATGCTTGTGCTTTTTTGTGCGCATATACAAACGTCATGCATGTGCATTAGAGTAGAGCGATTTGAGCATCTTAATGGGCGCTTCGCGTTTTTGATTCTTTGGATTGTACTGAGCATAAAAGTCCACTAGTCCATACGTCTACGGTGAAAATCGAGCTTCCAGATTTTGACTTGCGTTTTTTTCTCAGAGTTTTGCACGATTGAATATTTTGGCCTATAACAGCCAAACCATTGAGGCTTACGATCTAATACTATGAAAAAAAATTGTAGCCAAGACAATAGTTAAGAACTCTGATAACCAACCAATTACCAACTAAAAATGGTAATTTATCAATATTTTCACTAAAAATTTACACTTTCACAATGCCAAAACTGTCTGGTGGAGCGTTCCAATGCTTTTGCGCTATACTAGAGAGTTCTAAACTAATATGTAAGATAACACATATCAACAGTAGTTCTTTTGATTGTTTGTTATGAACAAGAAGTCTTGGCAAAATCGCTTATTAACACTCATATACACGTACACCAATACATCCATCGTGCTTCGCTTATAATACGACAGCATTGGTTTAGTTTAATATATGTCACGAAAATACATTTAAAAAACAAAAATTATTTACATTTTAAGACTGTTTACACAGGTCTCTAGTGTGAACGCCGACAGTGATAGTAGCATGAACTAAATATTACAATAAAATTTTAATACGTGTATTATTAAAAGTGATCATTAATTTTGGAATTTTGATAATTCTTAATTATGGGTACGCTAATAAAATTTTAATTTCAACCAAAAAGTTAATATCTTACTATATGTCTCTTACAATTAAATCGAAAAAAGGGATTAATATAAGCAAAGTTTGTATAGTAATACATACATACGTACTTAACTTTGCGTGTGCGAGTCAAAGTCGCACTTTACTGAATTTATTTTTCTCGCCTCATGTGTAATTTAAAGTTAAATTGTATACTTCCAGCTAATTTTATTCCTTAAATAAAACCTCTAGATGTGTAAGGCGCCTCTTTATGAAAATTAGCTTATAACTAATTCAGGCACAAGTATGCTTATGTTAACAAATACATATCGCTCCTTTATTGCAGCATAGACATATCTCGAAAAAATCGTTTTTTTAGTAAATAATTTAGGAAAAAATTTTATAAAAATGTTCCTCTGGTGTTAAAATTTCACATAAAAGATATATACAAGCACCTCTGAAGAAAAAAATATCTTTGTACATATACATATGTATATAATTCTACTGCACGTGTGTATGTCAGTGAACTCCTCCTAAACGGCTGAACCGATTTGAATGAAATTTTTATGCGTTTGGGTGGAGCCTTGGATAGTTTAGATCAGCTTTATCCAAACACAAATACAGTGATATTTGCGTCTGAGGTAAACAGCTTTGAAAGCTCTTAAATTTGTTTTTGTTTCTTTGCAAAGTAAGATCAAGCATTGCTGTCTGTTGTACTGTTGTTGTGGATCTTGTACTCTCGTCGGTGTGAAAACACAAAAAGGATCGACTTAAATGAACTATTATGTATGCATTCAAGTGGGGTTGGGGCGCAAGACAACGTTGGCTGGGATCAGCTAGTTTTTATATAAAATAAATAGAACACTTAAAACCTATTTTCTGAAAATCTTAATTTTATTGAGTTATGTTTCTTTTGCAGTAAAGCAGCGATATGTACAACAAAATTAGAAAAATTTCAAATGTAAAAAAAACAAATATGTTTATCCATTTATTTTCAGCGGAAAAAAATGTTTTTTTTATGAGTATTTTAAACTGTAATTGTTATGAGTGTGTCACATTAATAAACATGTTTTCTTTATGGGCTGGTTTTTGTTTCTTGTTTCTTTGAACATTATTTTAATTATACACACTCGAAAGCATAAGCATGTACACATGCATATACATATATTGTACATAAATGTGTACATATGCATAAGGAAATATCTTTAAAAGTGTCCTTTTTAATATTAATAACTTTTATTTATGAACTTTCATACTCGATTTCTTAATGACATTTTACAAATCTTTGTTAGTAGAACCTAGTAAATTCTGAGTAAATTTCCCATATAAAACAAACTCTACTTTGTGCTTAGATTCTGTCAAAATCTACTCACAATCTAGCAAAACTTTTGACTTTTTTGTAATAAACTGTACTAAAAAATACAGCAGCTTATTACTTAAAAGGGTGTGTGAATTAGCTTTATATATTGCAGTTATTTTTGTTGTACACTCAGGGGAAGCTGCAACTTAAAAATAAGAACGCGTAACATTAATTCAATAATTTTCAGTATAATAAAAAATTTATATTGAGATAATTAAAAATTAATAAAATTAATAAATTAATAATTTAATAATATTTATATTTTTCCATAATGAAATAAGAAATTTCAACACTTTCGTTAATGTTTCTTATTAATTCAATATGGTTGTTATTGATTTTAAGCTGGCTTTTTTCTGGGTGCAGTTAAGGAAACATTTTGAACAATGCGTTTTCTTTGGGATACGATATCTTGATATATGTCAAATAAACTTGGTGTAAGTGGCATATATTTTCTTATAAATTTGAACTGAGATCTGCTAGATTTCGTGCAGGTGTAAAAGCGCTATAAAGCTATTTGGGAAAAATTTATATATTTCAGCACAACTCTAATATGGTTGGTTATTGCAACTTTTCCGTAAAAACAAGAACCGCGATTCCCTATCACTGGGTCTTAGTATTCTATAATTCTTTTATTTATCTACGGGCTTTTAGATTATCTAAGGTATTTAAACATATTTGTTTTACCTTTGAGATTTTACTTTCTTGTTTGAAAAGCACAATAAGGAGAAAAAAGTTTTATATATGTATGTGTTTTGTTTCAAGCAGGCATTTTTATGCTTACATGCATACACATCTAAGAACAGAAGGAAAGAGCAAACAATTTAATACTTATAGAATTTTTTGTAACGATACATTAAATATGGAAATTACCTTAAAAGAAACATAAGACCGGGATTTGATTTATTTACTTTTTGTACCTTAAGAGGATAAAGTCAATATAAATTCTTTACACTTCTTACCAGACACTTTAGCAAATTAGTTTGAATAATTAATGAGAGGGATAAAATATAATTTCGTTTTGCAATTTAAGCTTGCTACCGCAGTGTTGTTTAGATTTTGAAGCAGCATAAATAAAAAGAATCTAATGTATCCAAAAATACAGGAAAAAAATTAAATTAGAGATTTATTAAAAAAAAATCTTAAAAAAATTCTATATTTTGTGAATTTTTATATATATATATATATATATATGTATATATATTCATTCATTTTATATAAAACTGTTAATGCTAAAATTTTTATCTACCCCTATTAATAATTTCATATTTAAGATTTGAAATTAAAATTGAAAACCTAATATATAGTTAAGCTCGTTTTTTAATGACATTGAGTTGGCATCATTGCTTTATTTGAGCACCCATTTACCAGCTGATAGTTAATTTTTGTTTAGTTTGCTTTAAAATTTCTTTATAAATCAACTTACACCAGAGCAATGCAAGCAAATTGTTGAAATTTTTAATCAAATTAATTTTTCTATTGGTCAAACTCATCGTGCACTTCTTCCATTTCCGATGAAGCCCATTCCCGGTTGAATGAACTGGTAAATAAGCAGATTTGTCGCATTTAAAATGAGGAGATTCTACAAGCTTTTTTCGAAACGCCATTACAGGAAATTACTATTTGCTGCGCTTTATGGTCTGGCGGAATCATTGCCTCCCACATGTCTTCAAAAACGATGATGATCAGAATGTTACTGTTACTGGTATAGGAACATGATTAAAAATTTTTTCGTAACTCAATTACGTGACATTCACCCTTATTCTATTTGTCGTCGGCAACATAACACGACGCCGTTTTTAATGTTTTTTGGTACATCGGTATTCCCGTAGATAGTATTGCCATTTATCGATGACTGTCAGCATATGTTTGGCATTCTGTACGAAAAATTGATGTTGATGTTGCCGTTCATTTTGTCGTCAGTGTTTTTGATGTCGTGTTCTGTTGTGTGCATACCACAATGAATTTGAAAAATAATTTAAATAGTAAAAATGTGAAAATATAAGAAATAAAAAAGTATATATACATACATACATACGTACATACATATTTATTTAAAAAAATTTAAAAAAAAGGGAAAAATGTTAATATGGACAAAATTAAAATTACCAAACCCAATTAATTTGAAAAGCTTGTTTAGCAGTTGAAAAAAGTCCGCAGGGGCAGTGTTCCTAATACTTTCAAGATACAGTGGGAAATTGTTGTGACTGCACTAAATTACCTCGGTGCACCATTAGAACTAGTGGTAAATGGCAAAATGTAAAGTAAATAGGGTGTTGGGAAAGTATACTGTATGAAAGAAATATTTTTACAGATCTGACGGGACTTGAGCTTTAAATTAAAAAAAGGTTGCAAACAATGCTGAGCGTTAAGCAACAAGAAGCAGCGTATATAAACAATTAGCAATAAGCCCCTTGGAGGAAGCTGCAATCTCCAATAAACGTTGATCTGATCCCTTTTGTTTCCAAAATCAGGTTCAATTGTATCCAATACATGCTTAAATGATGTTTTATTCAGCCGAAAATAAATTTAAAATATTAAAACGATGAACATTTCTCATTATTTCACAAAAATATGTCGAAATTTATCACTTACTTTTCATTGGGTAAATTACAAATGCAATGACTTTTGTCTGAGAAATCTTCTTTTCACTAATAAATTTTTTATTTTCTTCGTCCCGATACGAAAGAAAAACATTTTATTTTAATTTATGTACAAACCTTTTACTTATTCAAAAACACTTCTACCAAAAATAGTAAACAAAATGAATCAGCTGTCTCAAATATTGGATATGTGTATTGCATTTATCGATAAACAGGCAACGTCGTCGTAACATTGTTAGTGAATACAAAGTTCGCATTGATGTTGTGTTAAATTGATGTTGTTTAAAAATTGACGACGATGTTGCCGACGCCAAATAGAATAAGGGTGATTAATTTTGCTGATATGTGGTTCCAACAGGACAAAGTCATATGCCATACAGCGGGCGCTACAATTGATTTACTCAAATAAACTTTTTATGAAAGAACAATTTTATTTAATAGCCCAATTAATTTGCCATCAAGATCGTGCGATTTAACCCCATTATATTATTTTCTTTGTGATTATATTAAGTCACTTGTCTATTTTTATAAGCCACAAACAACTGAAAATCAACATTCAGCGAACTATGGCCGTGAATGTTGCGAAAAGTAGTTCCAGATTGCGCCTTCTACGCACCAGCCGTGGTGACCACATGGCAAAAATCATATTTAAACTTTAATTATATACAATTTTCTTTCCAATAAGGTACGCTTCATTGAAACGTCTGCTCAACTTTGCTGGTTTTCAATAACAATTACTTTGTACTCAAAATTGGCTTTTTTATAAAAATATTTGGAATGAACATTTCATTATATTCCACAAAAAAAATTAATTGAATTTAGACAAGGGTGTGACATTAAGCCGTATTTCATTTAAGGCCAAAATATATCAATCCAGCCATAATAGCTTTTCTTAAAAAAACACACACACGCACACACATCTGTTTTAATATTTTCCTTACAATGCTGTCTGTACTAAAATAAGAGTGTCATACTCGTAAACTCGTTTATATCCCGCTAAAGGCTCACAATACATCAGATTAAGGCTCATATACTTTTAACACTAACGAATATTTTCCTGTAATATAAACCAGCACAATAACTTAATGTTTAAGCATAAAATCAAAATGAAAAATGAGGAATGTTGCATAAAGAGGACAAAAATCAAATATTTCTTTAGAAATTATATTACGACGAGTAAAGTTTAAGGTTTTATTCCTCTCATTCAATTTTTTTAAAACCCTTCATTTTATGATAAATATTTATGTTAAGACTGTGCAAAGAATTTAGTACTGTCAAGAAAATGTTAGAAATGAGAAGATTTCTTGCAATATGTTATTTGAAATAACACATTCTCGGTAAATGAAGCAACTGCTGCATCTTCACACAAGCATTTCGATAAACACCATGAATTAAAGCCAAGATATGTATATGTACACTAAACCTCTGCCATGATTGTACTGAAAGCGTTTTTATTAAGTTTTTTTTTTAATTTATCGATGTAATAGTGACCACTCTATGCAATATGAGTTAATGAACGCACTCAAGCAAAGAAAACTCAAATCGAACCGAATCAAAGAAATTTTTTTTGAATACATGTATTTAGTTATTGTATCTTCAAATATGAACTAACAATAAGTTTTCAAATCTTACATATGAAATATAATTATTAGGACCGACCACTGTCGAACATAAGCTTAGTGATAGTTATAAATAATACATAAGTAGTGATAAACAAAAAAGGAAAAAAAGTATTTTCAAGACATCCCATCTGGAATGTTGAGTATTAGAAACCTTGTGTCTTTCTCTTTTAGGCGGACGTGCCGAAAGATATTGCAAATTTTTTCGCACGTAAATCGAATGAGAAGAATTGAAAGAAGGGATACTTATAAGTGACTATATGTCAGTTCATATATTTGTAGGAATCTGTTCAGTTCATATTCAAGCTCTGTCTAATGCTAGGAACACAACTGGGACAAACGACGAATTTTTTGGTGCGACTTTTCGTTATAAAAAATTAAACACATTTGTGCATATGAAAATGAAATTCGTGGGGCGTGACGAACTCTGAAAGCTTTATTTCTATTTTTTTCGTCCTTATTGTGCTTCACACGACGAAAAATCTATGCAGTTGTATTCATAGCACAATTTTTTAATACGAAAGCATGTCAATTCAAAACATAAAGGGCCTGCCAAGTTTTTGTATAAGTACATGCATATAAGTAAAAGTATATGATATCCAGGAAAGAAGTGGGAGTAGACCCGCTTTCACAATGGGACTGAATGGTTGTTATATGTTTTTAAGCAAAAAAAAAAAATAAATAAATCGGTCCACAAAAGTGGGAGTTATGAAGTTGACGTTGGCTGAAGTAGTTAAAACGTTAACACCAAAACTGAAGGTCCTGGGTTCGATTCCGTTCTCCAACAATCATTAAATAACAACACTACGCACTAGCCACTGGTCACTGTACTATACCGACTTCAGCAGATATTAATGCAACAGGGTGCTCTTACCCTTCTTCGTCAGTATTGTGTACAAAAATTATCGGAGAAGTAAAATAACCAATAAAATGGCTACTGAGCACAGCTTTAATAAATTAATACACCTCATTGCCACCAGAGGCGCAGCAACACTGCATTATTAAAAAAAAATTGCAATAGCAGAGTTGTAACAGAATGAAGATTTCCTCTATCTCTTCTTTCTACCACTATCCCTTTCCTAAAGAAGATAACATCTAGTAATAGCAGTAGACAATCACTGACTCAGTGTTACTTCTTCATAAAGAAAGAAAAATACACACACAAAATTTGTTAAATACAACCGAACTGAGAATATCTTCCTTATCTGAAGTGCATTGAAAATTAAATGAAATAACCCATTTATTTTTTATTTTTTTTTTGGAATTTGATAAAATTATTAAATAAATTTTGTAAAATGCGGCTTTGACTCGCATACGAAGGATTCCGTACGAAGACTACATATCGCTCATTTACTCAAACAAAGTCATAACTCATAAAATAGAATTTTCAAGTTAGTGTTGCAGCACTAATCCTTATATCATTATTTACATTGTGTAAAAATTAGCATTAGATATTTATCTTTTCTACTCAACTCTTGAGAGAAAGATACAATTTTCTTTCACCAGTAAGTTGTGTGTAAAATTAACTGTGATGTCAAAAATAAAAGTATAGTTGTGTGTGTGCGAAACATTTTCTCATTCGTCTCAAAAGTACATAGAAAAAATAACCCCCTTATGCAAAAACAATTGGTAATCTTAAAATTGGTTTAGCAAATGAATTTTGTATAGCAAAACCGATTTAACACATGCTTTAACTTTAAAAATCATTTTTGTATAAGAGCATAAATATTTACAACAAATGCAGTTTCAAAAGAAATAAAAAGGAGCTTTTGTGATAGAAAAATTAAAACTAAGAAAAAATATATAAAAAAAAGATGGTGGCGACCCATATTATCCGAGTTATGGGGATATGAACAATTCATAGGAAACTGTAAGGAATCTCCAAAAATAAATTTTGAAATAGCTTATCTGATAGAAACTTGAAAAATTAAAAATAAAACTAATAAAAAAATTTGCTCCGTCCCATATTTACCGAGATATTGGTCTCTTAAGCTTTGAAATGAAAATGAAGTTTGGTGAAACTGCTCCAAAAAAATTAAAATGTCTTTAATAAACATATTTATTTCTTTCCTTGAAAGTTTTGTAACATAAAACACATTTAATGGTGATCGTAGAATATTTTTCGCATACCACTTTTTTCTTTCACTGTATCTATAAAGAGTTTAATGCAGCCGCTACGCATGTGTTCTCGTCGCTGTCTCATTGACGACTAAATGAAAGCGCATAAGAATGTGTGTGATTTTATTTTGCACAACTGTGATGTGAAACTGACAATAATGGTGTAAATCAATCCTGGCCACTGAGCGAGAGAAATGTTTTCGCGTGTGTGAATTCATTTGTATAAGAAAACGATTGACGAACCGAACACTCTTGTTGTAAATAGAAAAATTTAAACTCATTTTCTTGCGAACTACTTTCTTTGAGTAAAGGAACAATATGTAATATTATACGAACTTTAGCCTAAATAAACGAATATGTTATCTGACATAGAAAATTAAAAAAAAAGTTTTTTGTTGCATTTTTTTTCTTTTAGTACATTTTTCGGTTTTTGGCGATTTTTTTTTTTACTTTGTTTTAGCGACTTTCCTACTTTTGGCGATTTTCTTCAGTTATTGACGATTTTCTTCGAATTTTTGGTTCGGTTCTTGGTTTTAGCAATTTTTATTTTAGTTTCGACGATCTTTTAGTTTTTTTTTTTATTTTGGCGATTTTTCATTTCGACCATTTTCTTATTTTGGGATTTTTAATTTTAACGCTTTTGAAAATTTCACTACTTTGCCTTTAACCGTTTCCCAGATGCAGCAAGTCGCCAGAAGGACTTAGTCCCCTTTTACAATTGAGAAATTGAAAGGCAGACAGACGAAATTTGTTGGTGAGGGTTTAAAGAGGTAGAGGGTGTAGCACACGAACCTCTGTACCGGATATTTTTTGTTTCTCTTTTCTACTTTTCATAATTTATTGTTGTTGTTCACATGCGTTTTCTCTTTTCAGGGGCTGTATGCATATTTGATGTGAATCAACTAATATGTATGTATTTATGTGTAAGTGCATGTAAGAAGTAAACAAACTATAAGTTTTCTGTCTTTCTGTTAATTTCCTAATTGTAAAAAGTTTAGGTAAGTTCAAAAGAAAATTAAAAAAATTTATGCCTTTCAATTTTCCATTTGAAAAAGTGGACTTACCGACAGAATATCGTTTAATTTTGGTTTTTAAAATTTTAGAGTTGATTGGAATTGTCTGCATAAAACTTTAAAAATGTCAAGTGTCTGTATATAATTGTCAGTTGCTCGCTTTAAAAAACCCTTCAAGTTTTAATTTTCATATGTTTGTTGTGTTAGCGGCCAAAGTTTGATGTATTTTGTGGAAATTTCAGATCCGTAGCTCTTACAGTTCTAGAGAAAACACCCAGTCACAGAAAGACAGACAAGTAAAAGGAGATCGTACACCTTTGGTGTACGGAACGGTAAAAAAAACAACGATTAATTTTTATTATTATTTTTTAATTCCTTCCATTGTTTTACATGTTTCAAGTTACACAAGCGAAAGCATGTGTTCAGACCTTTAATGTACACACAATTGAAACTAGAGAAGTGTCTGTGTGTGCATATATTTTGTTTAACATGAAAGCGTTTATGCGTTTTTAGGCCATATTCGCTCGTAAACAGAAACTGCTTTCCGGCTGAGAGGAAAAGTTAATGATGGTGGCTTCAAAATGGATTTGTTAACATAAAACCTAAACATCTATGACTATAGCAACAGTGGCCTTATGGTTATTTCTTCTCGTCAAGGATATTTCTTTATATTATGTATTATTAAGACATTAATCTTATTCTATGTTTTGTTAAGCGAAGTACATGTAGTTTGATGTGAAATTAAATTAAATTAAAGTCTAAGATGTGTAATAATAAAAGCAAACTTTTTCAGAGCAGGTTTTTTTGAGCAAGCCTCTTTTCACTTACCTGCATGAATGAATAAATAAAGTGAATTTGCAAAATAGTTAAAAACCTTATTTAGGAATTCAATTATATTCACATACTTACATGTTTGGATATGCTCATGTGAACATAAGTATATACACTCGTAACAAAATATCGTGCCATAACCGCCAAAAAAGCTTGAGCGACATAACCGAACTTAGTGTTTTCACCAAAATCGATTATTAGCGATCGTAAGTAATCGATTTTCTTCAAAAAAAAAAAAAAAAAAGAACTAGATCCAAAAATGTGTCAGTTAAGCTTTTTTGGCGATTATGATACGTTATTTGGTTTTTATTAACTATCCAATCTCAAACAGAATCTCAAAACCTTCTAGCTTACACTTTTTTTTTTGCTTGTGAGAAATGTCACAAACAGTTTTCTTCCTCGATAATATGAAATGACAAGGGTGAGTTTAATTATAGTGTGCTTTAAAAATTGAATAACCCTTTTATGCTTTATATTCTTTTTTTTGTATTAATTAAAAAATAATAAGATGTGATCTAAAATACAGACACATTACTATCACACCAAAACCAGCATTAATATTACATTGCAGAGATAAAAAGAAAAGAAAATAATTACAGACGTAGATTTATGTTAAAAATGTTACATATTATAAAAGTTCCATCAACACAACGAATAAACTACAAAACAGATACACTAAATTTTTCCCAATGTTATAGACATTTAGGACCATTTTCACCAACACAATTTAAATATCAATTTATATTTAAATGTCGATTTTCATTAATTTTTGTATGGAAAAATGATTTTTAAATATAAATTAATGTTTAAATAAGTTGGTGAAATTGGCCTTTAGTTAATAGATAACAGAATGTAAAACATTTTTCAAACTGTAAATGATATCAACACTTAAAATAAGATTTTTGTTAAGTGTTTTTTTGAGTTAAAATACTATTTTTTCAATGTATAACAAACTTCATATTATAGTTTTTGAGTTTTTGATTTACCGCCTTTTTGTAAAAATATTTTTCATTGTCAATTATTATTAAAACATATATTCCCTGAAGAAGTTACCCACTGTGCCAACGAAATATCGGAATAAAAATAAAATTAATTAATTAATTAATAAATATAAAAACACATTAAAAATCAAGAGATCGAAGAAATTTTGACGAATACTTATTTGGTTACTAAAAAGCTTACACAATACAGCTACAAAGATGAAAAAATCGGTAGGGTCACGCCCAGTAAAACTTAAAATAAAATTTCACATGCTTTTATTTGACCAATTTTTACAAAATTTGTCACACACCCTAAACTTAATAAAGACACAATCTTCGTTTTAAAAAAGTGAGCGGGACCACGCATATTAAATTTTAATATAACATTTCACGTGTTGGTACTTAACGAATTCTTATGAATTTTTTTTTACATAAAGAGAATTTAGACTCAGTCAATGAATGCCTACTTACTAATATTACGTTTTGTACAATGCAGTATTGCAGCGCCTCTGGTATCAATGAGGCGTATTAAATTTTCGCAACTGTGTTTAGTAGCCATTTTACTGGTTAGTTTACTTCGCCGATGATTTTGCTACACAATACCGACAAAGTCCGGTGCTTTGATGTTACATTAGAATTAGTATTCGCTGATGCCGTCAAATTGATGGAAACGTGGTTAACTTTGATCTTGTGAGATATTTAAAATCCAACAGTGTGCTAAGCGACCGCCAGTACGATTTAAATAAGGGCAAGTTCTGCAGTAGGCTTACTTGGTCCATCTTTGGGAGGATATTATTCAGTAGTCAGCCTGACGTATTAAAAATGAAGTTAAAATAAGCTTAGGGGCAACAACAAGCTTCTATTCTTTGTACTAGTCTAAATGATCTTCTTTGTCAAACTACCAATCATATATATTATTTTAAGGATGACTTCACTATTCACACATTTTTTAAACGGACGAATCCAATTCTTTAATTGAAACTAAAGGCCAGGTAAAATGATACACATGATAACATTATCGGTATAATTTCAATACTCCTAAGATTTAGAATTTTTAACATAGTATATTTTGCACACAACAGAGAGCTGTTAGTTACTTAACAGTTTTGAACTGTTAGTAGTTCATACCTGACATATACCTAATTAAAGCCTTGTCATTTAAATGGGTTTGATCATAGGTTTGTGTTAAAAAAAAACTACTGAACGAGTTCGACCCAAGTCTATTCATAACTAGTTGATACACAAAAGGTCAACTAACTTTTTATATGTCCAATAAAATCCTAAAGTATACAAAATTTTTATATTTATTGCTTTTTATCTCTCTCATATAAAATCAAAGGTGATATAAAAAAATGTTGGATCTAAATTCTGATTTTCTTATATTCTTAAATTTTTAGAACTAATGAAAGCATTTTGTATTGCCAAAAAAAATACATTACATTCATTTGGTATCTTGCAACTTGAATTTTCAATATCCATAGACATAATTAACACATTCCTAATTAATTTTCCTTGTTAATTGGTTTATTGGAAAATAAATTTAACACTTAGTTAGCACTTTGCAAATATGCCAATCGCAATGCATCAACAGTTTCCTTTGACAAAATGTTTTCCTCTAGAATATATATGCATTTGAAAACACTGTTTAGTATTTGTATTTTTTTTAAAGAAATTCTTCATAGTTGATATAAATATTTTCTGCGAATGTTTTTAATTAGCATTTTGTGTGTGTGTGTGTTTTTTTTTGCTTTGTTTTCCTCCCTTTTCCGCCCACCCTTTCCTATTTCTAAGTGTGTTTGTACAACTTTACAACATCCTTCTTTACTTAATGGCATTTTATGTAGACTCATTTGAGAACATTTTCGGTGAAATGGCAAACACTAAACTTTTGCTTATTTTTTTTTCCTCGTTTTGCGTTGTTGACTTTTTATGGTGAAATGTCATTTGGAGAAAATGAGCTGAAAGCTAAGAAGGAAAACAATTAAAGGAAAAAATAAACAAGACTGCGGAAAGAACACAAAACATGTTTAAATAATAGGGAAAAAAAACTAATAACAAAAATATACATACATATATAAGGAGTAATATGTTGCATTCTAAAATAAACAAAGTTAAAGTTAAGTTGTGACTGCATGAATAAAAGGGTGTGTAGTAAAAGAGTGATTATTTTGTTTAAATGTACTCGTACAGATTATAACGCATAAGGTAGCAGGCTTTTTCTAGTTTTTTTTTTGCAAGTGATTTTAATGACATTGGCTATCTTAAGTCTAGCTTATTCTTGTTGTCGCTTTAGTAGTCTTAAGCAGATGATTGGTCTTATTATTTTCCTTGAATCATTTACTAAAAAAAACTCAAAGCTGCTTAGAATTCTTATCTAAAAACTAATAATAATAGCATAGTTATAATTCCAGCTAACAAGCTAAGTACACAGCAAAAATTTTTGTTATGAAAAGATCAATAAAAATTTTGCAAGATCAATAGAAAATTTAAATTTAAAATTTAATTAAATGTTCAAATGTTAACAATTTGATAGTATAAATTATGTTTTCCCACACGAATTAACTAAAGCAAATAAAATTTTTATTGAGTCAGTTAAATTCTTAATTGAAAATATTGATTGGTAAACAATTTTTTCTGTAAATGAAGTTTTCTTTTAGAAGATTATGTTTGTAAAGATAAATTTGAGCTTTAATAGCAGAGACAAAAACCAGAATTTCTAACATTCCTGTTTTGTCCACAGCAGAGCTCTGTTTAACAGTAGTTGCTGATGGGATTAAAATCTAATAAATCAGTGCAAGTTGAAAAGTTTAAAATGTGTTTAACCATTTGTAAACGCATAAAATTGGCTATATATTTTTGTTACTTACAGACCATAGGCCTTATTCAGAAAAAATTATTTAGGTTTACAAAAAGTTTACCAAACAAATTTCCATACAAAATTTGTTTTGTAAGACTTTCGTAAATCAAAATAATTTTTTTTTGAATACGGCAGCATATGTTCTGCATTAAAGGAGCACCCAACCTCTCTCCAAGACTCTCCTTTTTCTTCAGATCTTGTTTGACCTGTTTTCTTACGCTCTTTTATTATTTTATACTATTTTACTTCGCCAAGCATAAACATAATTCCTTTTCCACTAAAATTTGGCGACATTTAATTAAAATGTTTATATATTTATGATTTGAACGGGCTAAAGTTCGTAACGCTTTTTAAGCCAAATTACATGTGATAATTATTAATGAACAAATAACATCAAAGTTAGTTGTAAATATTCTGACAACACATAGTTGAACGGAACAGCCAGCTGTGTTCGAAGGCCACTAAACCTTCATTATCAGCGTTCTTCTGTATTGGTCCACTGTGTGTGGTGTCAGTTGATGTAGATTTCTGCCCTATAAATATAGAAACAAATTAAGTTCGAAAAATAATAATTAAAATTAACTAAAATGTTTATCTTTTTTGCCTTTTTGATTGTGCAAATAATTGATAGCCTGCTGCAAGACAGCTGGTTTTTGACATTTGTTCTAGTGCTGCACAATATTATTCTTTAAACTACATTAAAGGTGTGGTTCACTGATTTACTTTTATTGAGTTTAAACCACATATAAATTTGAGTTTAGTTTAACTAAGCCAGCGATTAAGCTTTGACTTACTTATTAGCCCTAAGAGTTCGAACTGTTCAGTAACATAACAGTTCTCTGTTATGTGCAAGACAGAACAGTATGTTAACGATTATGGGATGTGTATTGCTAGTTTAATTCTGATTTATCTTCAAACACATGGAAAAATTTATATTTTATTAAATTGAAGTAAATTATTTCCAGAAAAGGCTGGAATTTGTTGTCCAGGAACTTTATATTTACTGCTTACAAAGTAATTCTAGATGCATTTTTCAACAAAAAGTCTTATCCAAACACTTTTATACATTTAAATAAGAAACCTATTTTCCTTAGTGTACTACACGTGGTATTTTAGACTTTGAGACAATAGTTAAATATATCATTCACATTGTCTCAAAATCTAGTACTTATGAGATTTCGAGCTAAGTCTTGCTGTTTTTTACTAGATTTCCCATAAAAGGAAATCTAATAAATTTATTTATTCTTTACTAGCCTGTACAACATATTTATAAAAAAAGATGAGTTAACTAGCTACGTTCTGCTTAGGAAGGTGTTTGAATTGGCTACGTTATAGTTGTTTGGTTTAATTTTGAACTCTTTCATTTAATTTTATTTTTTTTATAAAAAAAAATCTTGATAAATGTCAAAAAAAAAATGGTGTAAACGTTATAGATTTTCATTAAGATTTGAATTAAAAGCTGCTAGATTTTGTGGAGGTGAAAATGTCTTATAACAAAATATATATTAGAGTATATGTTAGATCTTTTAGTTCCAATAGGGAGCATAGGGCCTCTGAAAAAAGTATTTTAGTAAAATAACCTTGTTCTTGCAGGCAATAATTTTTGAGCAGTTTCCGGTTTCAGGAGAAACATTTTAAATAAAAATTTTCATCAAAATGCATCGCAACCAACGTTTTCTGATGGCTAATTGTATGCTTTGTCGTCTCGTGGATGTATTTGCATTCTGTCTGTCGTCAAAAATGTTAGCAACAACAGTGCGATGTTCTCGGACCAACGGGCTATGCAACACCTATCACTTCTGTGAGACAACATCTGTAGTGAACAAAATTTTAGTGAGGCGCTCAGCCAAGTGCTTATTTATTCGTTCAATTGGAACACAACGAAAACATAATGAAAAGTTGTAAAATAAGCTGTATATTTGACTACTTTTCATTATATATATGTATATTTATATATTTTCATTTACAAATAAATTAAATTATTTTATTTTTAAGAGCATATTTCCAAATTTTTCGTGCATATTTAATGCGCACAAAACACTTTATTTAGAGCATATTTCTTGCTTCCCTGTTCATAACATATACGAGTATTTTTATTGTTATTATGCTAAAATAAATATGT
The DNA here is from genome assembly GCA_905220375.1 of Tachina fera. NCBI lineage: Eukaryota > Metazoa > Arthropoda > Insecta > Diptera > Tachinidae > Tachina > Tachina fera. Next base: position 45,145,383 of record LR999964.1, on the reverse strand, counting down.
TGAATACTTCTATTTATTGAAGTTTGTTCATTTATAAATCTTAAAAAGAGCAAGAGACATAATAAAGATATCAGATTGGGATATAAATGTCACGTGTGACATGTCACATATTGAATTCTTCAGTTAATACGAAAACATTTTTACTAAGCTTGAAAGAAATAATATGGATATCATGATAATTAAATGTGACATGCCACATTTAATTTGAAAAAATTTAAGAATAATATAGGTAAAATCAATATCATTTTAGAAGGACATCAGTTTTCACATAAACAAGCTATGTTTTGTCAAATGCGAATGCTTGGATTTTTTTTAATTACGAGTATTTTGAAATGACGATAATTTACGTTTATTGGCAAAATTGAAATCCTTTTTTTACTTTTTCTACTTTGAATGTGAACGATAGTCACGTGCAACAGCATGAAAATACCCATATACCACTTTAGAAGAGTTAAATTTTTTCACAAACCAAACTATTATACTATCAAATAAGCTGTACCAATAATTTAAAGTTCTAGAAGTGTCGATCCATGGTTTGTTGACAACTATTTCTACTATATATTTGTGGCAAAATGAAATAGTATTAGTTTAAGTATACCTAAGAAAATTTAGCTTTATTATGCAATATTATGTTTCATTTGGAATTTGTAGTGGAAAGGATCACACGAAGATAGAACCATGCGTTAGGGTAGTATCAAAAATTTCGAAAAACATAGCTTTTTTTAAGTCTACTTAAGCTTCTATTCCTTATTCCATAATCAAAGCTGTGAGTGACATTTGGCGCCATCTGTGAAAATGGCAGCCAATTATAATTATGATGTTAATTTTTTGCCACTGGCTGTCGTATGCGATTCGATATTCTGCACAATCGTGCGCCTTTTGAAAGAACACAATCGTGGTTAAGATACTGTGTCGTGTTTGGCGTATTTTGAATTCGACTACGACGCTTTTGTAATAGATTAAAGAACATCGCATCTAGCACAAAATGTCGCAGTCAAAGTCGAAACACGCCAACCACGATAAGCAACAATATTAATTCAAAAGATCAGGGGCCTACACTAAAGGAAAAAAACATGCTAAAATCAGGATTTTACGCTCGAAATCAAATCACTTCAATCTTAATAGTCTGTTTTAGGCAAAAATTCTTGATTCAAGAAAAAAATCTTGATATTTTTTAAGATCGCATTTAAGGTTGTAATCTCATTTTAAAATCGGATTCATGATTTTGTTCTTAATAAAAATCTTGAATTAAAAATCTAAGAATACGATCTTAAGAACGCGTTCTTAAAGTTTAAGACTACGTTCTTAAATTCAATATTACGATCTTAGAATTAAGATAACGTTCTTGATTTTAAGAATTCATTCCAAAAATTAAGAATTTATGTTTAAATTTGAAAACGTCAATCTTACTGACCAAATTTCAAGATTGAAAGCTGAAGTTTTCTGCAATCCAAATTCAAGAATTTTGTTCTTAAATTAAGATCGTCATTTTGGTCTTAGTGTAATAAGTCCCTTACGATATCGAGCTGCTTCGACTACGTTTTTTCTTTTAGCTTGAGAAAATTTCAAACTGCAAAACTGTGATCAAATAGGTTTATTATTGAAAGCGGCGATTTGACCCCAGGGTTGTATTTTTTTTGCAAGTCATGCGATTGTGTAGGATAGTGAGTCATGGTAAGATAATTTTTTTTATTTTATTTTATTTTATTTTCTAATGCTTTTTTTCCATTACTCCACATAATAAATTTGCTCGATAAGGATTCTAAAGAATGAAATCGTTCCAAATTAAATTAATCTCTTTCATACACATTTTATTTGCTCACTCTTTACATTTAAATGTATTCATACTTTCATATATGTAAGTCAAGTTAGTGCAGATGCATGTGTTCATGTATTCAAAAGATAATGTAACTGTTAACATAAACAATTACTTAAATATCAACATTACAACAATTAAACAAAAGATAAACAAAAGAAAGCAGAACAAAAAAAATAATATTATAAAATGAAACAAACAAACAAAAAAATATTTCTTGTAACTTTTAATGGAAAGTCTTACACTACAACGAATATGAATCGTTTTGAGTATGTGCGAAGTAAAAGAAGAAGAGGCATATTAACTTTCATTGGTATTAATAATAGGCCTGTTCATTCACTTTTTCAGCAGAATCGAGCAGCGAGAGAGTAATGCAGAAATTTACAAAATTACTCTACCAAATATGAAAAAGTAAATGAACGCTTTACTTATAAAAATGTGCAAGAAAATTTTATTAGAACCAAAGATGGAAATCATGATACATTTGTAATTTTTCTGATTTATTTTGTTTGATAATGTCTTAAGTTGACTTTTTTCTAATTTATAATTAATATTAAATTCTTTAAACAGTTTAATGCATTTTAACTATTTTTATGCATTTTTCATAATTTATTAATAGTATTCATTAACAAATACAAAAATGCCACTTTCCATCTCTGATCATATATGAGGAACAAACAAAATTATTTGCCATTAAAATTTAATTTATGTGGCTTAGTGAAAAAATAACTATAAATTGAGAAATGCACATTTCAGATATTTTTGAAGTAATTGGTTGGACAACAAAACACACAACAGGTGGTTGGATAATTCTTGCAAGTAAAAATTTTACTAGTAATAATTTGAAGGAATTTTCTTGTCTCTCATTTTTTTCCTCTCCTTTTACGCTCTCACCCTGCAAATTTTTGTGAGTTAAAGAACACTTTCCAGTAACAATTGTTACAAATTCGTAAAAAATTTTAGTAATTGAACAAACCTAATATTTTATTTTAATTAAAAACTTTTACAATTAATTTATTTTTTTTTTCAAATACTAAGTAAATATTGTGCGGAGTTTTAAAACTGTTGCAGTGAGTTGAGCGGCTAAGATGTGCTGGTGAATAAAATTTTTATTTGCCAAAGAGAGCAAATTTTTTCATTTAGATATTTTTCTTAATTTATTTTGATAAAAATTTCTTAAAGATGGTTATTATCAATTGACATTTTGATCTTTAAAATACTTCTGAGGGGTTAAATAGTCAAAAAAGAATAAATGAGATAAACATTTCTTATTGTAATTAACTGTAAATTTAAGCTTGACTCACTATCCTACACATGTTCCGATTTCGTGTGCGACATTTAAAAAAAATTATTAGTATCTGTGCGTCAAGAGTACATGCAGAAACTTCATCAAATACTCAGTGTAATCAAAGGTGATTACTAAATTAAAATTACAAAAACAAAGTGCTGAAGAATATAACGATTTGTGATCGTGGTACATATATAAATTTGGACTCGTGCGACATCTGTAATTGTGTAAAATTTAAACAAAATTAACATAAAAAAATGTTATATACTTTTACTGTTTACTGTTTAAATTTAGATGATCAAAAGCGGAGGAAGATAAATTAAAAGATATGGGCATTTTTATCAGAAGGTCTACCGAGAAGAAGAAATTAAAAGTTCTTGAAATTTTTTTTTGCAAAATTTTAAAACAAAAACTATTAAATTTAATAAATCTGCAAAAGTTTTACATTTACTCATTACCTATTTCGGGACATTCATGTCCAAAGTCAAGCAATTGAAATGGAATTCAATACATCAAAATCGCTTGAAGTCAGTTCATCAAGTAATGATTACAAACAATTCAAATAAAAAAAGATATTTTGAATATGAAAAGAATTGCGAACTAGGCCCCTATGAAAAATTTGTCTCGTACGACATCGCTTCTGTGAAAGTTGAGAGTATAAAAAAAATATTTTCTTTAATAACTAATTAATTTTGGATGACCATTCTATAATTCAATTACTTAAATCAATATGAATAAAAACAGCGAAAATTGCAAACGGTACAGAGAAAAATTTAAAGAAAATTACTTTAAATTGCAAACAGTACTATAAATTAAAAAGTCGATAAAGATCGCGTAGCGCTAGGAAAAAGTCAAAAGCTTTAACTGAAGCAAATAAAGAAGTTTTTGAAGGCAAAGTCAAAAAACCTTATTATACCCGATGCATTTTCTTTTTATCAAGGGATTAAAATGTATTTCACACCATCCGATGATATTGAGATGTACTCTTCGTTGTATAACTTGGACGAGAAGTAAAAAAAAACGTAAAAATTAATTAAATTAAATTAAATGCAGCTAAAACTGCATATTCAAAAAAAATTAAACTATAATTAATGTACCAATATTATTCGTATTTAATTTTACCTATATTATATAGTTAATTTTTTATCTCATTCTGCATTTCCCTTTAAGTTCCTCGTTATGTTGAAATAAACACATTGAATACCTCTATTTTATTTTATTTGTTTTTAATTTTTTATCCATAATTTCCCAAAACAGCACCAGAAAATATTTCAACTCCATGATGGAACAAAATGTCCCGTACGCCATGTCCCGAAAAAAGCTATTAATATTTTTTTTAGTAAAATCTCGCCTATTTTAAGAAACACCTCATTATAAAATTAGCCACATTAATTTATTGCTGCAGGTTTCGCTGATATAAACATTTTAATTGTTTGCTACAAAACCTACTTCCTTTTTTTGTTTCGTACGACATTCTTAGTTTTTTGCAACTATCTTTAAGACTTAAAATTGGTTATAATTGGATTTAGTACCATCAGGGGTCATAACTAATAATCAAAATAAAAATATACTTTAGCGTTCCACCTTAAATGCGTACGACTGTCCCATACGACAGTATGGAATTGCTTATATATTCTTACATTGCCACATATTGGAAAACTGGAAAAGAATGCGGAGTGCTAGCAAGAATGGAAAGCGCTGGCTGAGAGAAATAATTAACTGATTGAAGAGAAAAAGTAAATTAATCGCAGACGTAAGAGACAAACCCCCATAGCAAAATATATTATGTGTGTTTCAAGTGTACGTTAAAACTGGTTTTTGCATACTAATTTTGTTTTAACGTACACTTCAAGCGTACGTTTTTTTTTTGCATATATAAAAAAAAAACGCGAAACACCTTACAAGCACAAACCGAACCATATAAATGCGAGCATAATCTTGACAAAGCTCTGCAACAAGTTGAGAATGTGTTACCAACTCTCATGAAGGAAACATTAAAAGTACTTGTATTTTTTTTAAATTAATCACACTACTGTATATATTAAACATATTCTTATTGGTAATTTAAGCTTGTTCATTTATAAATCTAAAAACAGAGCAAGAGAAATAATGAAGATATCAAAATGGGAAATAAATGCCACGTGTGACATGTTACATATCGAATTCTTCAGTTAATACGAAAATATTTTTACGAAGTTTCTTTATTTATAATTCTTAGATAGAGCAAGAGAAATAACATAGATATGATGATGGCGAAAAAAGTCACATGTGACATATCAGATTTAATGTTAAAATAATATATAAACAATTTTTGGGTAAAATCAATATCATTTTTAAGAGACATCAGTACACAACATTCTAAAATTCATATAGCTGCAGTTTTCACATAAACAAGCTATGTTTTTGTCACATGCGAATGCTTAATTTTTTTTAATTATTTGTAAAACGTCAAAATGGTTTGAATCAAAATTCCAGTACCAATTATAGCACTTGGAGCTTAAATGGAAATGTTTTTTTTTTACTTTTTCTACTTTGCATATATGCGATGGTCACGTGCAACATCATGGAAATATCCACATGCCCCTTTAGAATAGTTAAAATTTTTTCACAAACTATATTATTAGTTAAGCTACAAAAAAGTTCAAGGCAAGACAAGTTTTTTTTCAGCCCAACTTCCAAAGACATTTTACTTTCGGCTAAACTTTGCTATCGTGTACATATTTTTGCATAGTTTCCATTAGTAATAAAAAAAATTTGGCTTAATTAAAGTATATTAATTAATAATATAGTTTTTATTAAATCCACATTAAGTTTGATTTAAAATTTCTGCAAAGAAATGGATCAGAGCAGAGAGAATAGAAAAAATGTGCCACTTCTAGCCAACTTCCTTTTTTTATATTTTTTTTTAAACAGCATTACGAATTTCTAAAACATGTCTTTATATATGAATTTATATTTAACATTATCCTCGATATTTCACGTTTTTCTTTTAAATAAAGTACACATTGGCTTTCTTCCAAAAATTATCTACTTAAAAACATACTTCTTGCTCGTATTAGTACTTCACAATTGCAAACATTTCGTTTTGGTTTTTTTTCCACCGATGACTCTTTTTCTTCTTCTGCTGGCAGCCAAAAAATTTTTCACTACCAAGAACAAAGAAGAAAAAACATGCAACCAAAATGCAACTGTTAATGTTGCTTTTGGCAAGAAGCCACAATTGAACATAATTTAACAGCAATAAACAAACAAAAAATTAACAAAAAAAAAAGAAGGAAAGTGGCTGATGGCTGTACAAGAGATTCAAATAATGAATGCGGTTTTTGTGTACGTATTTACTCGTATTTATGACATCGCCTTACAGTGGGAGGTTTAAAAAAAATAGCCAATCTTAAAATCCTTTAGTTTGTTTACTAAACACTTAACCGAATCAGAATTTAAACTATAGTTAGTAGACATTGTAAACTTAAGTTTATTATGCGTTAATTTTAAGTCAAGTTCAAGTTAAGCTAAGTGAAAGTAATATTTAAATTAATTTTAAGCAATTTAAGTGGAACTTAAGTAAAATTTAAGTTAAATTTTATAGTATTTTTTAGATTATTGTGGAACACACTGTATAAATGCATTTATTAAAGTTATTTTTCACCAGCTTTCCTTCCCACTATTACTTTGTATGATCATGAACACAGTGTCATTTGTTTTTCTCATTAACAAAAATTGATGTCATTTACCACCCAGAGGAAGCTGTATGTGGTGGGTTGCAAGTAGTAATTTTATTTGGATGCATGCATAAGAGGAAATGAGTCATGCATTACATGTATAGATGTGTGTGTGAATTTTTGCACTAAGGGACAAATTACAAAAGAAAGAACTAATAATCCAAAATAAGGTTTTTGTGAAACGAAACTATAATTCGCTGTCTTTTACAGCAAATAACATGGATATATGCATGTACATGCATCAGCATGGTTGTAATAGAAAGTTATTAGGTAATTTTCATACATCATGTAGATGTTTCACTTTAATACAAAAATACTTTAACTAGAACTTTCCAAAACTAGCTAAAAGGAGACTGTTTCAACCTTTTCCAACGAAAAAAGTAAAAAAAAATATTTTGCATGAATACAAAAATCCGATTATTTACTTAAAAAAAGTATAAAAAATTTTAATTACACAAATGGATTTTACGTGCCTTGTTTAATTTGTTTGGAATTTGATATTAGTATATAAATAAAAAGCTACTCTTTTCATTGATATATAAAATTTTTTTTATATTTATATTTATTTTTTACATTTTTATATTATAAGTAATGATTAGTAATCGTACTGATTACTAATTTGATTACTTTTTCTTATGAAAAGTGAAGTAATGATTAAATTACGATTATATTCAGTTTTGCACAATAACTAATCGATTACGATTACTAATAATGGAAAAGTAATCTGAATTACTAGAAATTACAACAAAATAATCAAAAAGAATCAAAAGTAAACAAAAAATAATCCAATTATATTTAAAGATTACTTTTAATTCCTTTTGATTAGCTTTAGAAATCTTTTAAAGTAGCCGGATTATTTATTGATTACTTTTGATTCTTTTTAACCGACTTCAGAAAAAGAGGAGGTTAACAATTCGTCCCTATTTTTTTTTATGTGTAGAGCTTCATAACTCGGTACATTGTTGACCGATTGTAAAAATTGTTTGCTGTCTAAGAGGGTTTAGCTTCCTGTTGGTCCCATTGAAAAAAATTGGGCGGGGACACACCCACAATCTTTTTAACTTGATTTTACAATCTTCTACTCAATTGATTGCTGCGAGTCCTAGCAAACATTTTTGGTTCTTGTAATTACACAATTTTAAAGTTAAAAAAATGGTGGGGGCTACGCCCCTTAAAATGTATTATAACATTTAACGTGGTTCTACTTAACCGATTTTTACGAAACTAACCACACACGCTTAGCTTTAAAATAAACACAATATTCTTTAAGAAAATGAGCGGGGTCACTCCCATTAAAGTTTAATATAATATTTCACAAGCTTCTATTTCATCGATTTTTACGAAACTTGGCACACAGCTTTAGCATAAATAAAGGCACAATCGTGTTCAAAAAAGTGGGCGGGCACGCCTAATAAATGTTAGTATAATATTTCACGTGTTTGTACTCAACCAATATTTACGAAACTTGGCACACACCTTAAACTCTAAAAAATACACAATCTTGGGCACAACCACGCCCCATAAAATGTAATACTATATTTCACTAAAAACCTAAAAATAAATCTTTTTAAAAAAAATTAAACAGACTTCAAAAATAAGCACTAAAAAGCTTAAAGTTATATTGATCTAGTTAAATAAAATATTTTTTCATATGTTACCTATAGTGTTGTTTGAAGTTTATACCGGTTATACAGGTACTAAACACATAGAAATATGACCGGTAAAAAAATTGCAAGTACTTTTTATGTACATACATATATATATATATATATATATATATATATATATATATATATATATATATATATATATGTATGTATGCTTAGTTACCAATTTGCTGGCATTAACTTTAAATAACACTATAGGTAACATATGTATGTAAAAATATTTTAGTTAACTAGATCAATATTATTTTTAGCTTTTTAGTGCTTATGTTTGAAGTTTAATTTTTTTTTAAGTTTTATTTATTATTTTCTTGCAAGTTCTAGCAATTCTGATTACTTCTTCATTATTTGTAATCGTAATCAATTATTTATTAGAAATTGTTTAAAAGGGAATTATTTATATAATCAGTACAATTCTTTTTAAAATTTGATCTAATTGATTCCTAATCGTAATGGAAATTTAACACCTCTGATTCATACATACAGAGAGATAGTCATAAATGTCATAGAAATGAGAGTCATATATCAAAAATTTAAATTAATGAAGTTAATTTTTGTTAGAATTTTTGTTTGTTTCTTTTTTTATTTTTTATTAAGCTAAAGTTTATATAACAGAGATTGTAAAATTGAGCTGAAGTTAGCATCAACTGACAGTTCACCACTGTGTGATATCACATAAGAAATCTGCTGATGAAATTATTGCAGCCTTTAAAACCCACCATGTTGTTCCGTTCTGCCAGTATTTTTTTTAATATTTTCAACTAATTTTAATGTTGTTTTTTTCTTAAAAACGTAACACATGTAATTCGGCTCCCTAAAAATACTACTGAAAAAATAAAATTAATAAAATCAATCTTGTGAATCAAAAGGCAATATTATTTTCAAACAAACAATGTTATTTTGGAAATTTTTATTACACGATATGCATTGAAAATTAATTCGAACCACTTTAATTTAAATGAATTTAGTTAAGAGACAATTGCACCAAATTTATGCTGCTACAAACATATGTTTTTTTTATGGAAGTACTTAAAACGCAAAACGCCTGTTCTAATTAAAAAAAAATCAACCGATATTTCATTAATGTAATGGCTACATTTCATACAATTTACAATTTACTTTTTTTGCTTAAATTCGCATTAAACCACTAATATTTTCCATTTCAAAATTGTATTTCTTCCTTCTGTAAAATTAGTGAGGGCGTTATAGGTTTTAGGTAACGATATGTAGGAAGTTGAACACTTTCTCTGTCTATGAACTTGTAAAGTTATTTGTTTTCTTACTAAGCTTATATAAACTTTGTTATTATGGCGCTTTGCTTTAATCCAGTAATTATGTGCCTGCTAAATACATAATTCGGCAGAAAGTTCTTATTAATTCTTTTTTTAATACGTTGTTTTGTGTTATAAAATGCTCCAGAATTATTTTTTATATATTTTTTATATCTCTGCTTGTTCATATTATTATCTAATAGCTAGACAATTTTATTCCCATAACACTCAGCGTGGTTCGTTAAGTGCACAAATTGAATAACAAACACGTGAGGTGGTAAAATGCATGTTATATCCTTAAAGCTTTAAGTTTATATACATACTTCTTAATAACAACAATGCATGGGTATGTATGAATGTATTTATTTATATATTTGTGTACACAATGCAGTTTTGTATTCGTTGCTGTGAAGATGTCTGCTGCAGAAGTCTGGTTGTTCGTTTTCTTTTTTCATCTTATCTCTAACGTCAACGTCATTAATTTGCATCATTTATAGCAGCATTTTAAGAAGTGTCGAAAATTCTTTTCACCTTCATATTAAAATCTTCAAATTACCCTCAAAGTGTTGATTCGCAGATTAGTTCTTATTATTATTTAATGTGGAAAATATATATGTACATACATAAACACTCAGAGACTAAAGTTTAAGTACACACCTCAAATCTGTAGTGTCAAGAAAGCTAAAGCTTTTATGAAAACTTTTGCATTACAGTTTTTTTTAACTTTATTGATATATATATATATATATATATATGTATATATATATATCGTATGTATATAAAAAAACATAAAGGGAATGTTTTAAATATATAATAAAATTTGGTGGAAAAAAGTTTAAATATATGTTTAGATACTTTAAAAAGAAATTTAATTTCGTAAGAAAAATAAAAAATAAATATTATTTTAGTATTTTTATATATTGTACTTTGTTAAGCCATCGGGAATCTCTACAACACTTGTGAACAATTTGGCATTGACAGGATCATATTTGACGTTTCTGTCTGAGGTTCAGGGAATGTATTAAATTGTCGTGGAGCACAATAAAGCAACCAATATATCCGCAAAAGTACAGTGTGCTTTGGATCATTATCTAGTTTAGAGGATCTAATGAGGTCCAAGGTCTAACCTCTCCAACGAAGCTTGCAAATTATCTTCTAAGAAGCTCTTTTATAGATATTGGTCCATTATTTTATGGAAATGAAAACAGAGTTACAAGGAAAAAATTACTAACTAAAAAGTGAGAGAAACCCCCTTTATTAAAAGTTCCACTCTTAAAAGTACAAAACAAATAATTATTCCCGCGACTAGTCTATTCAACACAATCATCACAGCAGACTATATAAACATGCGACTTCAAATGCCGCTAGCTGCATTTGTCGCCCTGTAGCCAGTTACTTAGAGAGCGTTTAGGTGAAGGGTGATCTATCTGCGACAACGCTTACTTTATTTATTGGAGTTCCTTCTTAAATCCAAGCGCGTTTACATGAAGACTATTTTGTCGCAATAGTCAGGGGACTTTTTGATATTAATTTGATTAATGTTGCCGTAAAGGAACTATTTGTTAGTTTGGGAAATGTAAAATTAATATGTATATATACACACATGTACATACATATATGTATGTATTTTTATTTTTTATTTTTTTTTAATTCACTAGCAAAATACAATAATTCCGTTTCACTCCTTACTTTATTTCTTTATAATTTCTGGCAACACTGCTTGTATATAACATGCAAAAAATACGAGAGAAAGAAATATGTGAGAGAGAAGAGTTAAAAATTCGCTTAAATTCCCAGTACGTGCCAGTGATGCCAACTTGGTGCTTTTGGCTCAAGACTCAAAATGCCAAATTTTAGCGTTAGTGCCAAACGACGAAAAAGCCCTAAGTAGTGCTTTTAAGAAATTTATGTATTTCTTAAAATTATTTTAATAAAAACTTGGTGTATTTATTTTTTCAGTGTAAAGCGTACCTTTATGATTTGATATATTTCATTAAAGATGTTGATAATATTGCCAAAATAGAAAATAGCTTAGAAAACATTATTAAAATTCAATCACTTTTTACGTTATTGTGATGTGTTTTGAGAGCCAAAAAAGTTGGCATCACTGGTACGTGCAGCATCACTGCACAGGCAGCGTTCACTGCACAGGCAGCGTTACCATATTTTTTTCCAAAAAACCTTCAACTCGAACAAACAAAAACTTTTTTTTCTCATTAAAAATAATTTTTTAATGATTTTACTCAAAATATATTAATATGCAATAAAGTTTATATCACATTATTAAGGGCAAAAATTAAAAATGTCATGGCAATTTTTGTGCACGTGTGATGTTGCATATCTCTCTCTATCTCTAAAACTTTTTACTCCAGTGCTTCTTACCAATCAATGATAGCATAAATATTAATCAAGTTTGACTGATCATAATTGATTAATATATCCCAGACAAATGAGCAATAATACATGATTTACACACTTACAATAAATATAATTTTAAATCTTTGTGGTTTAAGTCTACTGATGATTTGGTTCATTCTAAACTTCCAACAAATAAATTATTGTATAATTTTAAATATTTTAATTATTTTATTTTTATTTTAAAAATTCAGTTCAAAACACAGATGTAAATTAAATATTTAAAATTAAAGATAGAATGAAGCAAAAACGGAATAATATGGCTGGTATCTAGGCATCTGCTTGCTTTTTACAAATATCTAAAATGAGAATTTTTTAGATTTAACTGAACTGTAGTGAATTTTAAACAGAAAATAATTTCTTATTCGTGCTCAAATTCAGTAATTTCAATTCTTATTGAATGAAATATTTTTATTAGTTAATTAATCTGAGTTTCTAAAGCAGAGAAGGAAAATTAAACTAGAATTTTATTAGCTGGGGAAAATTAAAAAAAAAAAATTTAATTTCTTTTATTCACTATTGTTTTTACTTATATTTTTTACCACTTATAAATTTTAATTTTCACAAACGAAATGAATTATATTTTTTTAATAAAGCTCGAGTCTTAAAAGTTTTACTATATATATTAAATATTAGATGTCCCACTCTATATGCTATAGTGGAGCAACTATAATTAATAAATAAGTCCATCATCATTTCCGATCAAATGACTAGTCAATTGTCTATTACTATTAAATCCAATGTAAAATTGTTGCAAATTTGTTAGTGAAATAATTTTGTTTGTGTGTGTTTCAGTCACGCATTTCTTGTAGGGAACAAACGTAAAGTAAATAACACAAAATATTGACTGAGTTAAACATGTTTAAGATAAATATATGTATGCACATAATTCATACTTTTGTTGATGGGAAAAAAATGTGTCAGTACTTTAGTCAAAAGGACATTATATAATATATTAAAAGTACCAAATATTATATTGTGAAAAAAATCTTATTTTTCGCAAATAAATCGTTAAGTATTTTTAACATCTCGAAAAACTAAGAAAATAAGATAAATCTTCGCAGGCGATGTGTCGCAGCTAAGCCACCCTTTATCTAAATGAGGTCTGAATTACTTTGAAGACGGCAATGACATCATAAGCTTCTGATATTCAAATATTTATAATAATTATTTATATTTATTTCAGCAAAATTTGCAAAGGTTTTAACTTTGCTTGAAATATTATTTTATAAATCTTATTTTATTATTTTATGAAGTTATGTACGAATTAGTGTTGTTTTTGTTGTCATTGTTTTGTGGTATTTTTATTAGAAATATGCAGTTGCTGTGAATTGCTATGCGTGAGTCACGCATGATCTTGTCTGTATTTATATTTAATAAGGATTAAATAAATAATGCTTGTTAAATAATATATTTTTGTATAATTTGTATTCGAAGTTAGTCAATGGCAGGCAATTCATCAGAGTGTGCGTGAATTAAAAAAATCACGAATTTTTGTTTGTTTGTTGGTAAAGCATCGTTTATATGAATTTCATTGCTGCTTTGGTATTTTCTATATAAAAATTAATTACTAAAAATAATTAATTAATAACCAGTTTGTATGGGGATTACACGACTCCGCCCTCCTATACCGCCAAGATTTTGTTGGAATATGTCCACATCAAAATTAGTACTTCTCACTCTTGTTGTTCGGTAGATATAGGAAAAATAGTAATTAATTTATATGACGGGACCCCTGTTCTAAGAGTTATCCACATCAAATTTAGTGACCCTTGCTATTATAGTTATGGAGATATGAATTAATCTCCAAAAAAAAGGGGCTTTGGTCCCACTGTGTGCCGTGTTGCCTTACTATCGTCAAAAAATTTATTCTCTATGAACATATGTTTCATATCTTGAACATTTTGAAATCAGTACCTTGCTATAATGAATGTGTTTAATGCTTGAAATTAACATTTTTCCTTTTGTTTACTGATAATTTTAGCAAAAACTAAATTAGAGCGCTTATCATTGTAGGGTAAGCATTTTAAATACATTTAATTACACAAAATTGTTGTCGTGAAAATATATACTATGCTACTAACGTAACGTGCAATAGTCACTTTCGGGGAACAAAAAACATAGAGTAGGCTCTCAATAGTTTGAAGCTTAAGACACCAATGTAATTGGCTGAATTAATCGAGACTTCAAATCGACAAGACTTCAAATCAATAAGACTTCAAGTTACCAAGACTTTAAATTATCAACAGGTAGATAGAAAAGAAAATACAGGGCAATTATGCTAAAAATTCCGCGAGAAGTTTCTCCTAGGGAACAATTCCAACTTGTAGAAAATGATAGGGAAAACAATAAAATCTAATTGGAAAAGGGAGAAATTCCTCGTGGAATTTTTTACATAATTGCTCTAATAGAAAAATTGGTTGACCTTGCACGACAACCCTGAAATTTCCCGATAAACTACAGATTTTTACCGAATTTAAGGCATCTGTTAAACTTTTTAACTCCATAAAAATCAGTCAATATTTAAAATCAAGTTTTATTGATTAGGAATCACCCGATTTTAGTTAAATTGGCAGCAATCAACGTGTTTAAGGTTTAGATTGGAAAAATATTTTCACTAGAGATGGGCGCGTGCCGTGTTTTTTATATCATGATATAACCGCCAATAAAGACCTTAAGCGACATAATTTTCGTCAAAAAATAAAGTGTGCAAATATGTTTTTAAAACTATGTAGAAACAATAGAAATTAGCAAGTGGTTGAGATTGCCAAGTTAACAATTTACAAGAGTTGACTGTATTCTATTTTAATTGTATTAAATATATTTATTATAACACTTATCTCTTATTATTTTTTTTTTATAAATTATCGCATTGTTGAGTGCTCAAATTTCATTCAGTTACACATTTAGTTCGTATAGAACAGTCGTTTAAAATACATCGTTGGTTTTTGGATTAATCAATAATATTTAATAATAATAACAATTAATATGAATAGTTTAAATAAATAAATGGCAGCAAATTATATAAAAGAAGTCAATCGAGAGGTAATTGTAATTGACATATAATGACAAATTAAAATAATCAATAAAAATTAATTGAAAAACTCAAGTGAACTTTGTACTTTTAAAATTGAAAAATATGATAAGAAATATGAAGAAAGAGAAAGACAAACGTAATCTTATGAATAAAGCAAAAACACAAACAAAACAAACAATATCATAAATAAAAGCATATGCACTCGCATCTACAAGTTTATTTATTTCACTATGATTAAATTAAATTATAACTGCCTTTTTCATAAAAAAAAATTGTTTTATAAACTTTTTATAAATCAAAAATATTTCCTTATGAATAAGGCCTTAAATATTTATATATACATATGTGGTTTTTCTATTTTTTTATCGAACCTTATAATCATAAATTGTGGTAAATAAAGTATAAAGCCCACAAATAAATAACATTTATTTTTTTCTCACTTTCTTATGTGTCTGATAAGGTTTTATGGTCTTATCTTTATGTTTCCACAAAAAGTTTATACTAAAGTCGTGCGGTAAAAAGCAAATTAAAGTACAATCATTGACAAATTGACAAATTATTTTGGGTCGACCAGAACATATGTTGCGATAAATACAATAAAATAGTTTATATAAATACAACCTAAGATTGTTTCACATAATTATCTTTAGAGTTTAAATATGAGTGAAAATTTAAAAAAGAAGTACGTCTACTGTGGACTGGCCGTTTGTGTTTTTGTTATTTTATTAACATTTTTTAAAATCTTGTTCAAAATTGAATACATTGGATTGCGTTCAGATCTATACATTGGCTCATATTTTCTGCCGCGCATAAGCTTACGAGGCGTGGCATAAAAATCGCAATTAAAGTACGTATTTGTTATTAAAATTTTTAACAAAAAATTATATTAAAAACTTTACATAGTAATCAGTGTAGAAGGCAGCGTAACAGTTTTATGCTAAGCAGCGCTGATCACAAAGACTTTCGTGAAACTTCCCTCTTATCAAAAAGCTACAAAACGAACTGTTTGCTTTCTACAACTCGGAAACCAATCAACTAACTAATTTTTGCAGCAGCTGCTTTTATTTGTAAAAAAATAAAAAATAATTATATTAGTTCCATTCCTCAATGAACAAGATAAAAATAATAACGCATCTTCTAATTAGAGGTTTCATTTTCATATACAAAACACGAATATTTTTCGGAGCAATCTTGGCAATACTCTAATTCTTTTATTGTATGGAGCAGATTATGCCGTTAATAATGGGAAAAAAATCTCAGCCAAATTCCCGACACTGCTACTCCTGCAGTACCACATTCTTTTCCTGAAATTTTCGATCACCAAGTGCAAAATTTTCGCCTACTAGACAATTTAATGTATTCCATTCACTTCTTCAAAAAGTCATACGGTCAGGAAACTTTTCACGCTAAACAATAACTGAAAAACAAATTTTGTTGAAAAGCTCAGACATGCCAGGACACTCTCTTGTCACTTCTCTCCTATAAACTCAACACTTTGCAGAGTAAAGGACCTGTTTTGAAATGCATCACTGCGCTGCAAATGGAAATTTAAATGTTCTAAAGTTCGTCACTGAAGTAGATAACACACAAGTAAATGTCAAATACGAGGCACAGGTGTGGCTACTATTAAAAACGATTATCAGTGAAGTTGTAGAGCATTTTCAATTAAACTTGGCTTGTATGATGTAGAGCAGTGATGCATTTCCGAACAGGCCGAAACTTTGCGTGTGAACCGTCTGACGGTGCTTTTAGTTGCATAGACAGACATCGTTGTGTTTGTATGTAAAGTAAAATCCTGCACAAGATCACATAATATAAGAAATTTTAAGACATGAGTGATCTTTCAAATGCTTTACTAAAGCGAAATCAAGCTAGACAACACTGTTGACAAAAGATTTGTTTCAGTTATTGTATGTGTATAAGTTAAGAAGAAAATACTTCGTGGTGGAAGAATTTGTGATGCTTGCCTCTTTCTACACATGGGCGCCAATAGAGAATGATTTTGGGAAATCCCGGGATTTTTGGGATACCGGGATTTTTCGTAATCCCGGGATTTCGGGACCAACAATTTTTTGGTAAAATAAATGATTTTAATGATTTTTACGTCAATTTACGTAATATTTGCAAGTATGTATGTACACAGATATTTTAAAATAAAAATCAATTTTAATCTATCGTCTATATTTGTGTAGATGTAGGATAACTTCCAAATATATAACAAAGCTTACAGTAAACTGATATGTGATGTTTTGATCCTTATATTACTAAATACATATTTGGACCAAATGTAATAGGGCTGTATAATCTACAGATCTTACTTTATAAAATAATGAAAATTTATTATAGTTATCGCTATTAAATTATTAGCGAGCAGTTGAAAAAAGTCTTGCCAAAAAACTTAGTTTCATCTTATTAAAGGACCCTGATTGGCCACAGCCAGGGCATAATAATTTACAATAAAAATGTTGTGCTATTGATTTTGGACAAAAATAGCTATATAAAATTTTTACGAAAAACGCCGTATTTGAAAGTTATGGGGCCAAAAGTGTTCATAGTTTTTTTTATGAAAAAATCAATGCGTGTGGTCTACAAAAACTGCTAGTGGAGCGAATAAAATAAAAATTTTCGACATCTCATAAATTTTTTTGGGAGGTCTAATGTACATGCAACTTTTGCTTGAGTACTTGAACAGTATTTTTGCTCTGCTTAAAAATTTTAAAATCATGCATAAGTTGTTTTCTACAAGTTCGACAGATATGTATTCCTACATTTGTTAATGGGAGCAGGGTTTATTAGTGTGCTGGCCTTCTACCTTCTAAGTCGAATAAACCTAGACCACGGTCGAACTCATCCATTCAATCGTTTTTGACACAAACCAATGATCAAACAAATATAGTTTGATTCCTAATTGAACTTATAACAGTGGTTTACAGCCAAAAAATACCAAAAAACGCCACATGCCTAGATCAGTTAATTGGGACCTCCTGACTAGGAAAAACGCTGTAATTTTTTTTTTCTAAGTACCGTTTTTTAGATACTAAGGAATTAGTCCTGATTACGCTGATGAACAAATGATGGCGTACTATGCTTGGTTCCTCATTGGCGAAGATCCAGCCGAAAAAAAATGCAAAGGTTTAAGTCGCTCGTCATTTTAATTTAAATTTTTTGAATTTACGCCGAATATAGTGTGTGAGCAATGAAAATTAAAATATTGTCGTTCTACAAAATCCTTAACAAAAACCTTATTTTTCATAAATTTTTTTTTCAAATTACGCTTAAAATGTTGGTAATTAAATAAACTATTTGGTAAAAAATTAAACATTCCAGAGCTTTACTATAACGTAGAAAAAAAAAACGAAATAAAAATGAAAAATTTTGAAATAAACGTAAAAAATAGGCAAATTTTAAACTTTGAGGTGCCATAACTCAGCCATTTCTTGTCACATAGAAATTTGCAGCATATTGACGGAAAAGGCATTCAATTACTTTTTCATCGATATGCCATTTATCTCGATCGGTTGAGCTCCACAACGGTTTGATTGAGACTATACACCGAAAAACACAAAACTACCGTTATCAAAAAAAACGGTAATTAGAAAAAATATTACAGCATTTTTCCTATTCAGGAGGTTTCAATTAACTGATCTAGGCATGTGGCGTTCTTGGTATTTTTCCAAATTAAAAATTTGTAAAGCTGTGTAATATAGAATAAGAGGGAATGAATTTGTCAAACTTATGAATTTTCTTCATGTACTTCATATTGTTTTCAAAATAATCCTTAGTTATATATATTAGAGCAACCTTGATGAAATGTAAGAAAGTAGTTAAGTTATTTTGCCCTTGTTGTTAATTTATAAACAAAAGTCATTAAATTTAAATATTACAAAAATACCATAACATCAACGGAAATTTTAATTTATAAATAGTTTTTTGTATAAAAATTGCAAAGAAATCCCGAAAACGAAATCCAGGAATTTAATTTTACAAATGCCAGGAATCGAGGCTTACCAAATCCCGAAAATACCGGGATTTACCAAATTGAGAAAAACCCGGGATTTCGGGATTGGGGATTTTCCGTTTGGCATCATTAATGTACATGCACTGACACGTTGTGTGCATGCTCTTTTATTTTTCTGCGCACATACAAACGAACACATGCATTGACATTAGTAATGTGCGCTTGCTTTAAAATACATACTAGCTTACCATCTACATCTTACACACACACTTAAACGTACAATATGCAAAATAGCAAGCACGTGATTCTTTGTTACCAACAATAAGTCTTCGCAATATCGCTTGGAAACACTCATATACACGAACATGAATACATCCATTCTGCTTCGCTTATTCTATGAGAGCATTTATTATTGCCACGAGAATACATTTAAAAAACAAGACGTATTTACATTGCAAGACTTTTTACGCAGGTCTCTAATTCAAGCACATAAATACATAAAAAAAAGCTTAAGCTTCATATTTTTCGAACTCAGTTCTTTGATGAAAATCGACTATTTGCAATTGTATATAATCGAATTTCGTCAAAAACTTACTTTCAAAAATTATATCGCTTAAGCTTTTTGGCGGTTATGGCAAGATAACTTATGTGACTGTTGAAACTCTCCTGTACAATCAAAGGTGCAACTCTGGCAGAAATGTCAATTTCTGTGAGCGAATCAGCGTTACCGCTGTGGTACCCTCATTTTTCCAGTATTACCGTGGTGGAGTTTGGGCATCTACTGCGATTTTTGGGTATTTTCAGGCAAATACATATACCATTTAAACCATATATGTATGTATGTGTGTGCGATTTATACTATTGAACAATAACATGTTTAAAAGTCTACGACAAAACATTACGTATTTGTTGACATGCAAGATGTGTCTTGTTATTAAGAATTACTTTTAAACACCTGCTACAAAAGTGTATATTTCCTTTTTAATACAATATTAACAACTATTTTATTTTATCTTTTATTCTCTTCTGAACAGTTTATTGACTTGCACATTCCCATGCCTTGGGGCTATGTTGTGGGACGCTGGTATGGCAATCGCAAGGTAAGACCCATATTAGCTCTGCACGGCTGGCTAGACAATATGGGTACTTGGAATACTCTTATACCTCTGCTGCCCGAACATCTTGGTATACTGTGCATAGATTTGCCCGGCCACGGTCTCTCACCCAAACTACCCAGAGGAATAGTTTATCATGCTGTCGATTATGTTTGTGTCATTCTGCGCATAATGGATATATATGAATGGCGAACAGTTTCCATATTAGCGCATTCCATGAGCTCAATGTTGTCTTTCATTTTCGCTGCTTTGTATCCTGATCGCTTGGATATGTTGATAAGCATTGATGTGGTGCGCACACGTTATCGTGATCCAAGCACACAAATCGACTTTATACGCAATAATATAGAAAAATATTTGCTAGAAGATGAACGTTTACAGTTTAGCGATCAAATGGAGCCACCGGCCTACAACCACGAGCAGTTATTGCAAGTAATGTTTGAGGGTTCGGGAAGATCGGTGGCCTTGCAGAATTGTGATCATATTTTGGAACGAAATTGCACAAAGTCTCTTAAATATCCCGATAAATATTATTTTTCACGTGATGGCCGTGTTAAATATTATTTTGAATTCACCACTTCGCCTCCCTTCGCTGCCGAATTGGCTAAAAGAATACACGATGTACCCTATTGTGTCATTAAGGGCTCGCAATCAAACTATATAGATGAGGAGAGTACCGAAGTTATAGAAATATTGCGAGAGAAAAATCCACATTTTGAATTGCATGAAGTAGAGGGCACTCATCATGTACATCTAAATAATCCACAAGATGTGGCAGCCATTATTCGTCCTTTTATATTGAAACATCGGCCACCTCAGATAGAAATGTGGTCACTAAATGATGTGGTGATAAGCGAAACAATGGATCGCTGGTGTATTAAAAGGAAAAAGCGGAAAAGTAAATTATGACTATTACCTTTCTTCACAAAATGTCGCTTGGATACGTCGAAAAGGGATGATGATGATGATGAGTCGAGCGATGGAGACTCTTCGAATTGAAATTTCTAACCAGTTGTGAAAAATTATTTGTTTAGTGTTAATGTGTATAATTTTAAGCAATTTACTTATAATTTTTATTAGTTTAATAATATGAAATTAGTTTAATGATTGTAACATGCTGTTCCAGCAGACAAAATTTATTTATTTCAATTAATTTTAATTATTGTTTTTCGAACTTAATTTGTTTCTATATTTATGACTTGAACGGGCTAAAGTTCTTGTCGTTTTTTAAGCCAAATTACATGTCATAATTATTAATGAACAAATAACATCAAAGTTAGTTGTAAATATTCTGACAACAACACATAGTTGAACGGAACAGCTAGCCGTTTTCGAAGGCCACTAAACCTCCATCATCAGCTTTCTTCTGTGTGTGTCCACTGTGTGTGGTATCAGTTGATGTAAATTTCTGCATTATATACAAAACTTTTTTGCAAATGGAATATATGAATTATTTTGATTCATTGTATTTCAATTTGCTGAAACGTGTTTTACAATGAAAGCCCAAATTTACCATCTCTAATTTACAACAGACTTACCATTGTCTTTATTCTTTACTAATTATGCACATGTTAGTTAATTTGCTTATTTTTGTTCTACTTAAGACAAACTTTTTTGGTTTGATACTATTAAGTATATTTATTTAATTTTTGCCACAGGTCCAAGGCTATTAATTTTAATTAATTTTAATTATTGTTTTTCGAACTTAATTTGTTTCTTTATTTATGATTTGAATGATAAAAAAGAACTACTTTCTACTTAGTATTTTAAGGAATATTTTTTAGAATATTAAGATCCTTGTTTACAAAAATTAACGCTATAAAATATACAATTTTATAGGAAAAAATGGGGTATATTTAATTGACATTTAGTCCTAAATAAATTAGGAGTTTTTTTTTTCTTTCCTTGTTGAACAAATAATGTCTTTATGTCAAAATTTTTGACTTGGCAGTTCTTTTTGAAGCAGTTCTCTTCAATTCTCTTTTAAAACTGATCGATTGCTTACAATCAGACGGTTTCTTGTTAAATTTTCATATTGTTTAAATGCAGCGAATGAAATAATAAGCGAATTGAAGTAATTTTTCGTTTCTTCTTTCATCTTTTCTTGCCAAGTCTAAAACGTGAAATGCATTTCGTTTCTGCTAAAAAAAACTCGTCAGTAGACTTTAACCAAAAAAATTTTGAAGGTCTTTCTATAAAAGGCTTTCTTTAAGTCAACTGATGAGTTTCTTGAGCAGAAACGAAATGCATATAGACATTATTTAACCAAAAAGGAAACAAGAATTTATTTATTAATAATAGGTCTATTCATTTACTTTCTCACCAGAAACTATGAGGGAGAGAGTAAGGCAGAAATTTGCAAAATTACTCTCTCAAATATGAAAAAGTAAATGAAAACTTTACTTGTACAAACTTGCTAGAAAATTTAATTTATATCAGAACCATGCATGGAAAACCTACTTTTTCCGATGTATTTTTTTTTTTTTTTGATAATGTCTCAAATTGAACTGTTTTTAATTTATACTTAATATGAATTGATTTACACAGTTTTATGTATTATTTACTATTTTTATGAATTTTTTAAACTTTTTTACTTTCATTCCATTAACAAATTCAAAAATGCGACTTTCCATCACTGATCAGATATGAGATGTGGTTGGATAATTATTGCATGTCAAATGTAATGTAATGTGATCGAAAAATATCATTTTAATAATTAAATAATTTAATTATTTGAAGTTTTACCATTTCCAATATTTTTAATTTACACAGAGAAAAAACTGCCTAATAGAATCAAGAAGATTTTCTCTAATAAATGTTCTTAGGCTAAAGAGTATCCCAGCCGAAAGAAGCAAAGATTTTTTCATAGAGATTCCTTATTGTTTTTATGTGGTAAGTCTTATTAATTTTATCAAGAAGAATTCCACATAAAATCAAGAAGAAATCTTATTATTTCCGTTATTTTTGGCACCAAAAAAACAATCTATAAAGAAATTCTTCTTGATTCTATTAGGTTTTTTTATAAATTGTAACCTATAGTTTATTTCTTATTGATTTCATTAGGAACCTTTAGGTTCCTATATGATTATATGTAAAGCATCTTATTAATTATTTTAATAAGGAAATCTTCGTGATATTATTAGGTTTCTTGTTATTTCATATCTATAACTAAACATAGAGGCATGAAAAAAATTGTCTATATGTTTATTTATAGATATGAAATAACAAGAAACCTAATAAAATCAAGAAGATTTCCTTATTAAAAAAGACATGAGGGCTTTTTCAAATGCTTCTGTAAACACATAATAGCTTACCATCTACCTATTACACACTCATACTTAAACGTACAATATGCCAAAAAACTGACATACACTCATCAACACTACTTCTTTTGATTGTTTGTTATGAACAAGAAGTCTTCTTGAGATCGCTTTTTAATACTTCGCTTTTTATACGACAGGATTTATTATTGGTTTAGTATAATAGATGCAACGAGATTACATTTAAAAAAAAGATGTATTTACATTTCAAGACTGTTTACGCAGGTCTCTATTATACATAAGCAAGTTATGGGCTCCTCTACAGTCACTAACAAGTTTCGATTTGACATTGTCGCCTTTTTAGCTTTTAGTGCTGCTTCGCTGTCGACACAAAAGTTTACCTTCTCACCTTCAGCTACATTCCTGGCCACCAGTTCTGTGGCCCTGAGGATCGCCAAGATTTCAGCTTGGAAAATGCTACATTCATTTGGCAGTCTGTAAGAACTACGAATGTTCGTTCCCAAGATATAGACACCACCCTCTGTGCATTTCCCCATTTTTGACCAGTCTGTAAACACCGCACTACTCTCATATAGCTTATCGAATTTGACCCAATAGTCCCTATTCGGAATACCCGGTGAAGGTGTTATAATAAAATCAATTTCAGCGACATTCTAGTCCGTATATCCCTGATCACTAAAACTGATCTCATTTAAGATTTATGTGCGACTTGTTTATCCTGTCTTCACCAAAGCAGTTTTTACGAGTCTAGGGAGATTTCTATTCGCTGGTCTCACCACAAAGTTTTCCATAGGAAGTAATTTTTAATTTCAAATGACCGTTTAGGATATTTAATAGTTCAAGGTTGGTCGCAGTTGAGTTTTTTATCACAGCAATGATTTGCTTTATTTAAAATATTTTGCTGTTCTACAATTACTGCTCTCTTTATATGCATGCGCTCTTTTGATTTGAGAGCAAAATATCATGTAATGTTTTGATTATTTTTAATAAAACCATGAACTGATTCCCTTGAAATAGTTTTTGATTTTATTTTTGTTACTGTAAGTGTGTTTATTGTTATAATTTATTGGAAATTGCAAAACAAATGATTTAGTGCAGTTAACTCTACTGCATATACGAGTATATTGGGTAACTTTAATGTTTTTTATGTTCACTTTCAATTGGTTAACATTTATGATGTTTTAAAATTGTTTTTTTTTTGTTGCTAGATTTTTATGTTAAAGTGAAAAAGTGGTGTGCCAAATTTTCGTCACGTGCGACACCGAACAAATATGCTTGTTTTTTTCAAGGAGAGCTATTATTTTTTTTAACTTCTCTATACATTTGTGTAGGCCATCAGCAGCTCTACACTAGGTCAAATATTAGGAAAACTTTGAGTCACATTGTTATGAAACATATGCTTGCTGCCACACGTGACAAGAATTGAATTTTCCCATGGAAATGCTTATATGTATGTATGTAAAAGTTACACACATAAAGCATCCCAATAAATGAAATGAGACCGTCAACTATTTTAACTGAGAGTAACTAGAACACCACAAGGGTGCTGTTGGCTGAAGTATTAAGTTTACTAACTACAAAACAAATGACGGTCTTCGAGAGCTCAACTTCAATCGTTGACCAGACACAGTCATAGAGACAACATAAATTTTTCTGATATAAGTTAATGTCTACGCTAATACATATCAAAGCAATTTTCTTCATCGATATTTGGGATAATGAAGCAGAGAAACAGTAAAAGTAGTAAAGAAACTTAAAACAGTACAGCTGCTTAACACCAGAGGCGCTGTAAAGATGTAACAAAAAGTTAAAATTAAACTCACATTTGAGTTAAGCTTAAGAATTTAATACTGCAGCATCTTTTCTATTTTCACTATATCTTTCCTGAAGAAGATAACTCACATAAGATTGTATGTAAAGTTCGTATTCGATCACACTCAATCAAAAAGCACACAACTGCGTTGAAAAAAATTTAATAACTTATTTATTTCCATCAAGTTATCATTATGCCCTTAATGTTGTAATATAAACTGCATGACTACCAATCAAATGAATGCTCAAATGACGGATTCTATTCTTCAAAGGATCTCTTTACTAAAAGTAAAAATTAAAAAAAAGCAAAGTTCCCAGCCCCTGTGGCTGAGTAGTAGCGATGCTAACTTCTCAGTCTAGAGGTCGTGGATTAGACTTCCACCATAGGCCCTGGGTGTTTTCCGCAGATAAGCTAATCGCTTTGCGAGTTGTGTTTGTTCTTAAAAAAACGTACTGCTTTTTAATAAATCAAATTACTAAAAATAATTCTTTTTTATTATAAAATTTTGTGTAAAGGAATTAGATTAAAAAAAATATATTAAAATAATGACAAAAATTAAAAATTTTAAAAACCCCCGAATATATCTAGAGAAGATGCGATGTCTTCTAAGCAGCTGGACCGATTTTCTTTAAATCGGTTAATTGGTTAAAAGCTCTCTTTATCAAGTCACCTTTCAAGCAGAGAAACCTAAATCAAAATCGGTCTAGGCGTTTGGTCTGCACGTGGACACGGACAGACACACAGATACGCAGAGACACAGATACACAAACTTATAACACCCTTTTTAGTCGGGGGTTAAACCAAATTACATTTTAGGGAACATACTCGTGGCTCTAATATAATAAAAAAATCATATTCCTACAAAAAATTTTTTATAAAAAAAACTAGAAGATAAACTAATGCAGCTAGAAAATAAAAAAAACCCCACCTTTTCAATACAATTTCTTTAAGTAACTTGTGTGCAAGAATATGCACTCTTTTTCTCAAAAATATCCAGTGAATTACATAATTTTCTATAAAATGAGTCATTCAAATGTTGCTTTGAATTTTTAAACAATTAGTTATGAATTTATAAAACTGCAAAGAAAAGTGTGAACATTGCAGTTGACACCCTTTGGGGTGTTCGAACATTAATTTTGCCAACTGTATGTTTTACAACTGCGGTGAATGCAACGACTTACGATAATAATAATAACCTTATTTTAAGTTACAACACTCAATAAATATTTTGTATTGTACCCAAGTATTTTGGTAGAAGTAATCGTATTAAGCGAAACAAATTAATAACAAACTTTAATAAAAAAAATTATTTCAGCTACAAAACATTAATTATCGTTCAGTCATTCACAACGGTTGTGTTACGAATAGTGCAAGCAGCATTTTGGGAGTTATTATCTAAATGAGTGAAGTAAGTTATACACACATACATAAAACAATGTTTTTAGAATGTTGAAAAATTTAAGAACAAAAATTCAAATTAAATTAAATTTAAAAATTTTAAAACTTTATGGCAATGAGAAAAGTACAATAATGTTAAATGAAAAAGAAATTTTAAAATTTTGCTATACTGACAAATAATGTTGTAAAAAAGTCAAAGAAATTTTTTGTTTATAAAAATACCGAATTATATTTTTTAACAAAAAAAATTAATTTAGTATAATTATTATTATTCGAACATTACTTGTTTCTTTATTTATGATTTGATTAGGATAAACTGCGTATGGCTCTGTAAACAATATTACCTGTGCTAATTATTAATTAAGAAATAACACCAAAGTTAATTGTAGATATTCTGACAAACACTAGCAGAACGGAACAGCTAGCTGTTTTCGTTGCTGGCAACACCTTCATCATCAGCTTTCTTTTGACTTTTTTGAATGAAGTTACAATTTTATAAAATTAAAATTTATTATCAATTTATGTCACAGCTTTCAATTTCAAGATATTTCGACAAGCAGTATGATAAACTTGAAAGCGATTTATTGAACATATAGGCTGCAGCGTGGGAGAAATTATCAATAGCATACTCTAAATCATTATTAGTAGAATTAGTAGATTCATATCGTGAGTTGACGGATCAGGTGACAAAATCTGTAACACTATAAAATATATTGCTGTTTATTTAATATGTATTGTATGTGAAGTAGAAATCTACAGAAAATAGATCTCTATGTCAACTTCTCTCTTACATACATTCACACACACGTATAAAGCAAAGAGAAATGCAATAACAGCTGACACGTTCGCTGGCAACCTCACGTTTTTACTGACTAACATCCAGAACTGAGCGATATGACCACTTCAAAAGTAACACAATACGAATCGACTAATTCTACTATAACTCAAATTGAGGATCATATACTGTCATTTGTTGTTATTTGTATCAAAAAATTATATTTGTTTTCTTTTACACAAAAATTCAAATCTACGGTTAAAAGTGTTCACATTTATGTAAAGTGTGGTTAGCCACATATATCTAACTAACATCAAAATTTTGAAAATTAAGCAAAAATGCGTAAAACCAGTGTTGAAGAAATTGCATTCGAAATAGCAAAAGTCGTAAACTTGTGCTATTTCTTCGATCTTTTTATTTTTGTCTGCCCATTCACAACCTGTTTCTCATACTTTTGCTACTGAAATTCAAAGAGTCGCAGTTGAAGTTAACACAATAAACGAAGAGCTTCAGATATCGTCATGTTCGTACAGTTTTTGGTTTAACTGACAGCTGCTGTAAATAAATACGAAGTTAACGAAGCAGAAATGTTTGTGTATATGTGTTTGAATCCGGGAACGTAAATAACGATTATTTTCCAAATTTCAACTGAACAAATCACACTAATAGAGAAGTGCACGTAGGACTTCTAAGTTAGGAATATACAAAGGTACTCCATGTTACCTACTATAGATGCAATGATTTTTATTTTTCTGACTTTTATTTATTCCTCCCGAAATAGCAGTTATTTAATGATTTAAATTTTTTTTTTATTAGTTTTTATTAGTGACACTATCGATAGTTTTCCACCTCTACGTGAAATATCAAGAAAGGGCCTCCTTTTATTTGGTTACGTTTCACTATTGCGTGCCTGCATACTTTTTAAATAACAATAACAGTAATCATAGTCTCTTTTTTATATAAATAGTGATAAGTGAATATTGTGGAAATGTAAAAAATGTTTATCTGAAAAATTAAAAGAATCTATCGATCTATACCGTATTCAAAATAAAGGAAAGTACTTACCAATTATTATAATTATAATATAATAATCAGGGACAAACACTTCATGCACTTAAAAAAGGTATTTTAGGTGCCTAAATATATCAAAAATCAAAAACGCAAAATATGCACTTAAAATAATAAAATATGCACATAGTTAAAAAAAATTATTAAAAAGAAAAGTTTTCAATTTACATACAACTAAATAAGAATATATAAATATTTTCTTTTATCAAGAGGTACGTCTACAAGCCTTTTATATTACATTTTTACACAATATTAAAAATTATATAAATGAGTATTAACACCAAACACGCAATTCTCGAGATATGTTTTTATTGCAGTAAATGAGCGATACACAAATAGAAAAATAAAAGTGTTTTTGTTCATTCATTTTCATTTAAAAATTTTATACTTTTTATATTATCCAATGTGAATGAATTTCAACCAATTTATTCTTAGAAAGCTTTTGTGCACTGAAAAAGGCCTTGTAATGTCTGGGGATGCAATCGGCTCAAATTTAAATGATTTTTTTTTTGTATAATCTTAAATATTTTTTTATCCTAACCATTACAATGAATTGAATACTAGCTATTAGATTTGTTTTTTGAATCCTTTAGGTATCAGTTTAAAAAAAATATCAAGCTGCCGCAAAACTGTTTCACTACTTTCGGCTCTAATGGGAGACAATTTTCGCTTGAAATCGTCAAAATGACAATTTCTAATCAATTTTGTAGCTGTATGTGCTTGTTCAATCTTTCTACAATTAAAGAGCTAAATAGAAAAACCAAACACGTCTTCAGTAAATATTTTTTTTTAATTTTTTTTTTGGGATCTCCAAGTACTTAGACTGTATAGATGTAGTCACAAAATATTTTTATTCTAAACTATAGTTGGATACTGCCTTAAAAAATAACTAAAACTGACTTTTCATTAGTAGTCTCTATCTAAGTTTACCTATTCCTTAAAAAAACAGTTAACGGTAAAAGTCCGGTTTTGTTCGTCAGCTCGTGGATTCTGGCAAAAAAGTCAATTTTGTATTACACAGAAAAAAGTAAAAACAAGATTCAATTAAAAAAAACAAAGATTCAGTTAAAAAATTAATTAGTTTTCAACCAATCACGGAAATTGTAGTATTAACTCATCCCTTTTAATTGAAATTTTTTTTGGTTTTTTCAATTAAAAAAATATGACATTAATTAAAAATTTAATTGATGGTTTTCTAAAGATTCAATTAAAATTTAATTGAAATATTTTTGAAGATTCAATTAAGAAATTAATTGAAATACTTTTTAGGATTCAATTAAATAACTTATTAACATTTTATTAACATTTTTTCAGTTAAAATAGTAATTGAAATATAAAAAATCTAAGAGTATAAAAATATAAAAAATTGTAAAAATATAAAAAATTTTATGTACAAATTTACAAAAATGGAAACATTTGTGTATTGTACCAAAAACCTAACTGATGCATCGCATGGTTTTTGAAGTTTGAATGGAAGAAAAAAGTACAATGGCCGTATCCGGTCTTGCGTAAGTGTAAATGCAGAATATTTTATGATTGGATTTTAAAGAAAGGCTTCGATGATTTCCATATCTACTTACGCTAGACGTTTTGCATCGAACCCCTAATACCACCAATGTACTAACTTTACCATCCACATTTGGTCAATAAGCTTGCATTTTTATCACTATTATCTTGTTATTTCTCAACAAAAGGGAACAAAATGAATTTCTGTTTTTTTATTTTCATATTTAATTTTTTATTCAACTTACATATGTCAAAAATTACTAAGAATCAAAA
This sequence comes from Tachina fera, assembly GCA_905220375.1. NCBI lineage: Eukaryota > Metazoa > Arthropoda > Insecta > Diptera > Tachinidae > Tachina > Tachina fera. Next base: position 45,114,986 of record LR999964.1, on the reverse strand, counting down.
AAAAATTAGCTGAGTAGTTTTTCTTCCATGTAAAATATCAAAGCCAATTAAAAGATTAATTGAGTATTTTAATTGAAAATATTTTTTCAAAACAATGTGGCATACTAAAAAAAACAGCTCGATTTTCATACATAAAAACAAAAGTTACATTATTTACATACAATTAACATGTAAAAATTGTTACCCATTTCAGAGTATTCTGAGTTAAGCTCTGTTGATAGCAGCAAAGTCAATTAAAATAAACATATATTCAATTAAAATTTTAATCAAAAGTATTATTTTTTCTAAGCAATCACTTAATTAAAAAAAATTCAACAATAATTTTTTCTATGTAGTAATATGTGAAAAATTATTTTTTTAATTTTGATTTTTTGACATAATATGACACAAAACCAAAGATTTATACCAAAATATGTGCCAAAAATATGCATTTATAACTAAATTATACAAAAATATGTATTTAAAATAAAATATGCAAAAATATGCACTAACAAATCGATGCCATTGTTACGTAAATTCATTGTTTCGTAAAAATATTTAGATCTTGCCATTATCAAGGTTAAGGGAAAAAACATGCATTTGCATGCATGAAACCCCTGTCACTGATAATAATATAAATGAAGTGCATTTCACGGTGTCACTCTAACAGAAACCGAGTTGTTAAAAATAATTTGCGTTCTGATATTCTGATCAGGTGTTTGGTGAATGTTTTCAATTATATTGCAAATGGCGTAAATGAAATTTACTCTCGCCTCGAAAATCAACAAAAGTTTAAAAAAATATAGTTGTGTAATTTTAGCTTAAAAGTAGTCTGTAAGCTATTGCCTACTGCTATAGATTTCATTTGCAACACAAATGTTTCAGAGTGCACACAATGGGCCAAGTGAGTAAAAAAAGCATTTGCTTTTTACTTAAAAATCTGTTAAAAAAAACAAAAAAGAACATACACATTTTAGGTTTTAAAACAAATTTTTAAGTAAAAAGCAAATGCTTTTTTATTAATTTTACCCAGTGTTAATACATACATACATATTAACAAATTTTATATTGAAAAATCTGAAGAAATTAATATTTCTTCGAAACTTTTTCAACGATAATATTTTTGATAATAACGTATGTAATCATTTTCTCACCTTTGTTTTTTTTTTAATGTTATTTAGGTGAGAAACATAAATAATAATAAATAGATTTACAACCATGTAATCAGGGATCATTCAATGTATTTTTGTGTCAAGTCTATTATTATGGCGAAAGAGTGTTATCTTAAGTAGAACAAAAATAAAAAAATTAACTGACTTGTGCATAATTAGTAAAGAACAAATGACAATGGCAAGGCTGTTGTAAATTTAGAGATGCTAAAATAGAGCTTTCATTACAAAAAAACTCTCTCAGCAAATTGTAATACAACGAATCAAAACAATTCTCAAATTCCATTTGCAATAAAGGCTGAGTATATAAAGTACTGAGTACTGACACCGCACTCATTGGACCAAAGACAAAGAACACTAAAGATGAGGGTGTAGTGGCCTTCGAAAATAGCTTGTTGTTCCGTTTTACTAAGTGTTTGTTAGAAACACTGTGCTAGTTCAAAAATGTAACAAGAGGAGGATCTTGTGGGTAAACCTAATTCGAGTACGCTGAAATCAATGGTGCTAACCATTTTTTAGGTTACGTCTTGTTTAAAAAATAATTAAGATTGAAAACTTGGTTAAACTTGTTGTAAGTTTAGATATGGTAAATTTAAACTTACATTACAAAGCACCATTCAGCAAAATTGAAACACGATGAATCAAAACAATTCACGTATTCCATTTCCAAAAAAAATGTTGCGTATATAAAACAGAAATCTACATTAACTGACACCACAAACAGTGGACCAAACAAAGAACAACGCTGATGATGAAAGTTATGTGGCCTTCGTAAAACGGCTAGCTGTTTCGTTCAACTATGTGACAAAGCGATACAAACTTTAGCCTGTTCAATTCATAATATAAAATGAGTTTTGTTTTTTTTTATTTTAAGTTGTAAATTTACGTTTACGCTAGGGGGTAAAAATGTTTTTCACAATACAATCACAAATTTTGAGTACGATCGTGAAGCGTTATCAAATCGGTGTGAGCTATATACGAGTGTATTACTGTAATCATACGAACAAGAAGTACAGAGAAACTTAACAGCTGCGTAGAAATACACTCCACCGAATTTTAAAGCACACCTTCAGGAACAATGTTAATTTTAATAGAAATTCCTTGTGAAGTGTGATAGTGCTGCCAGTGAAGATAATTTTGTTAAAAAGTTGAAAAATATAAAATAAATATAAGCTTTTAAATAGAAGAGCATTTCAAAAGTCAAATATTTGCTTAAAAGATATATAGCAGTGTTTATAAAGAACTTATAATATTATATTATAACATATCTCTATTACGTACTGTTCCCTTACACTGAAGCTGGGGTACGGCAATTGGGTAAAAATCTCCATCTCATGACAATTATTGTGGGTGGAGATTTTAATACAAATTTTGCAAACCCACAGTCGCAAGCTTTATCAAAATTTTTATTTGACGTTTTCCACTTGTATGTGAGCAGTTCTCTACAAACCCCACAACTAATAATTCCCCTAAAATAAATGCAGTTTTCCATAGGTTTTTAAATACAGTAGATTCATGCAGTAAGTTATATATATATATATCTTATTTTAGTTACCATAAGCCAATATTAAAAAAAAAACTCATTACTAAATGCTTACACATCTCCCCTGTAATCGGACTCACACTGCTTTTTTTTAATTAATATGATACAATTTGCCTTTAGTTATTATTATATTATGATATATTTTTTAAATGTTAAAAATATCCATACGGAGGCATACAAAATTTAACTAAGTGTTATAACAAAAACAAGTAAGAATTAAAAAAAAAAACAGAAAAACCAAACCGCTGCCAACTTTGGTGCTTAAAATACCCCAAATGTTAATTCGAAATGAAAAATCATAACAGAAACATAAAGCTGATTTTAAAATACCTGTCCAATGATACCCATTTTCATATAGTTAGCAAAATTTTATTTATTTTTGTATCCACAAAATGACATCTGTTGGCCGCCATATCGAATTTTTATTACTGTCATATCTTAATTGACACCTCCAGTACTAAGACATATCAATTGGTGTAAGATTTTTTAAAATCTGTCTAAGCATTAGTTTTATTTAGTGCCCCAAAATAATACACATACATACATGTGCTGATAAACACAACACCCTTTTCTTTGCGTCGCGCAGTCAAGTAAAAAAAGTTTAATTGCTTTAATTAATTCAAGCCGAAAAATTAATTGATATTAATAATTTGTTTAGTAGTGAATATTTAATTATTATAAGAATTAAAAATTTTATATGAAATTCAACGAAAACAAGTTTAATTTAACATCGTCGGCAGCAATTTTTCTTGATATGTGTTTCATTTTAATTCAACAACATTCCCAATAACCTTCAAAGATTGAATGTTATTGAATCAAAGTTATTTCCAGTTGAAACAACATGACTTTAGTTTAATGCAGTTATTTTATTTACTTATTTTACAAATTGATCAAATATAAGTATGTTTAGATTTATTGCAGTATAATTGTTAATTTTTTTATTTGTATCTGAAAAAACTTATAATTTTTAACTAAAACTATTGAAATAATAAGTAACATTGACGAATGTCTAGTTACATTGAAATTTGTTATTTCAATATGGAAAATATTAATTTACAGTATTAATTTATTAATTTTATTTATTGTTAAGTATCTCAATATACATTTTCTATTATATCGAAAAATTTTTAATTATTGAGTGCCACGTGTTCTTATTTTTAAGTTTCAGCGTTTCCCAGAGTGTATACATATAAATTATTCTTAATAAGTGTTTTTTTCATCCTGCTATAGACCCCCTATATCTTTAATACTTTTTTGTTTGTTTATAGTTTGAAGACTTGACCATAGAGGTGCCTTGGGGTCACATTGCTGGACGTTGGTATGGCAATCGCAATGTACGCCCCATACTAGCGCTTCACGGCTGGCAAGATAATTTGGGTACATGGGACCGTTTAATACCACTACTACCGCAGCATATTGGTATACTATGCATTGATTTTCCCGGTCATGGAAGATCTTCCAAATTTCCCCTGGCCATTCCATATCATGCCATCGATTTTCTGGGAATTATTGCAAGAATCGTCAAAGAATACAAGTGGAATAAAGTATCTCTAATGGGCCACTCTATGGGCGCAATATTATCTTTCATATTTGCTGCCATTTACCCTCACATGGTGGAGCTTTTAATACAAATAGATTCAGTTAAACCAGTTTATAGACCATTAGATATTCAAATAGAAGATATTAAATTAAGAGTGGAAAAATCGCTTATTGCAAGCGAACGCACGGAAAACTTTTCTTTGACAGAACCTCCCTCGTATACGTATCACGAACTAGAGGATATTTTGCACTTTGGCTCTGGTAAATCAGTGTCGAAGGAGAATTGTAAACATATTCTAAATAGGAGTATTGCAAAATCTCATATATATCCCGGAAAATTCTTTTTCTCACGTGACAGCCTTATTAAGTACGCAATGGATATGCCGGCTGACAATGGTTTGGCCTTGGAAATGGCGAAACGCATTAATAACACTGCTTATATGCTAATAAAAACAGGTGGAGAAAATTTTATGCAACCTATCGACGAGGAGGTGGCGAATGTCTTGAAAGCTAATAACAAGCACTTTGAATACCACACCATCGACAATAGCACTCATCATTTGCATTTGAATAAGGCTGAGGAAGTGGCAGCTTTTATTAAGCCATTCATATTGAAATATCATCCTCTTGCAAGTGTGAGAGATAAAGAAAATGATGTTAAGCCAGCTGAGAGTAAGAGTAAATTGTAAAATTTTTACTGAATTCTACTGGTGCCTTATTCTGATTTACAAAATATTTATAAAACAGTTTTTCCACTCAGAATTTGTTTTGCTAATATTTTATTAATCATAAGGCCAAATGCATAAGACCAAATAAATATAAAATAAATTTATTGAAAAAATTTTGTTTTGAATTTCATAGTTATTTTTGTATTTTTTTTTTTCACAAGGGAAAAATAACCAAAGTATATTTATTTGATTTTTAGTCGTAAATGTCTTAGGAATTTTCGCTTTTTGCAGCAACGAAATGAATATGGAAGTTGCTTAACGAAAACAAACAAACAAAAACCTAAATTTCATCATAAGGTAAACTGTTGAGCCAAATTATTAATGCAGCTCTTGGAGGCATATTCTGTATTGCGATGCGAAAGCCAATGCGACTCGAAAATACACAAATGCGAACAATTGCTATTCTGTGTTACGCTGTTCGCAAAGTTTTTTTTTATTCGGATTAAAAACTCGAAAAAGGCGCTATTATGCAATGCGAAAATATTTATAAAAAAAATATTGTACCATATAAATTAAAAATGATATATTTTACAATCAAAACTACAAACAAAATTAACTTTAAATTTTTACGTTTATTTGTTATTTCCCAGTGAAAAAAATGTAAGTCATTCTAGTGGAACTACATTTTCATTGTTTCCAAAAAATCGATATTTTTTAATTTGCTGAGCGTGAACAAAAAACCATGTAGAAGATTACTTTAGTCATACAAAACCTTGTAACTCCTCCATAGTGTTAGAAATAACTCACCAGAATTAAGAAAAAAATTATTTTTTTTAAAGAAATTTATGAACTAATTTTAGACTCAAATTTAAAAGTTATTTGCTTAAATTTACATGAAAGCACTGTTTCAGGTTTAAATTCGTATTCGTATTTACCATTTTTTCTAGATGAAAATATTATCATAGAACACAAAAAAGGGAATTTTTCTTAATATCTCTTCCAATTCAGTGACCAGGCATCGAAAAAGAGAACTTCTTGCAATGACAAGCCTATGTAAAAATCATTAGATCGGATCAAAATTTTCACTACTTCCAGATCGCAAACTCAACATTTTCATGATTTTTTTGGAGTTTCTTTTTTTGCTGGGTATTGTTTTCGCTACGCTGTCAGTCTGTCCGTATGTCCGTCACACGCTATTTTCTCAGGAACCGTATGAGCTACGGACCTGAAATTTGGACAGAGTATGTAGAACCTTGGTCGCTACAACAACAAATACATGAGAATTAAAAATTAAAGGATGTCCCAAAACGAGCAACGAAAAATTTTAAAATCCCATGTAAAAAAAATCGCTAAAACGAAAAAAATCGCAAAAATTAAAAAAAATGTCTAACACTAAATTAAATCGGCAAATTTGAAAAAAACGCCCAAATGAAAAAAGCCAAAAACTGAAAAAATTGCCAAGACGCGAAAAAGGCGCAAAACCAAAATAATTGTTTGTATGAAAAAAAATCGCAAAAATTAAAAAAATCTCCAAAATGAAAAAATCGCCAAATTGAAGAAACGCCAAAAACGGAAAAAAAGCCGAAATGAGAAAAAAAGTGTCAAGACTAAAAAAAGCACTTAAATGAAAAAAGTCGCAAATGAAAACAAACCGCCAAAAAACGAAAAAAATCTACATAACTTAAAAAATCGCCTAAATGAAAAAAATCGGCAAAATTAAGAAAAAAAACTCCAAAACCGGAAAAACCGTCAAAACGAGCAAAAAAAGTCAAAACTAAAAAAATTGCCAAATGAAAAAAACGCCAAGAAAAGAAAAAATTCGCCAAAAACACACAAAAAATCGACAGAATTAAAAAAAATCGGCAAAAAAAGTCACCAAAATTAAAAAAACATCAAAAATCAAAAAAAAAATTGCCAAAACGAGAAAAAAGTGCCAAAACAAAAAAAAGCGCAAATAAACTCAAAAACCCCAAAAATAAAAAAATTCCAAAACTATTATAGGCTGAACTTCGTATTGAATTACATATCTCGTGTCCGTACGGGACCCTTCGTGCGCGGCTCAAAGTCGCACTTCACTGAATTTATTTTCTTTAACACTCCTTTAATATTTTATAATTGCATTTGCATATAGAATGATATAGTGCAGGTTATTATTATGCTTTTGCTTTAATTTATTTTGGCTAACTTAAAGCAAACATCATTCCACACACGTACTTTTAACAACAAACAAATGTTGCGCGAAGCAAACATTGTTTTGCCATAGAACGTTTGTTTTTAAGCTATTGCAGGCCTTTTATCGCAGGCTTTTAGAGTGCCGACGGAATCAAGAAATTCCGTACCAAAAATAAAAACTAAAGGTGAAAGTACATAGCACGCATTAGTGCGCGAGTTAACACATAACATACCACGCATTAGCGCGCGCGAGCTGTAGGCATCTGTCAAAAAAGAGTTGAAATAATGTTTTTGCATACAACAACTTACATACGAAACTGTTTGACGCGTTTGCCGCAGAAAGTTGGTTAACTCTCAAATTTTTAACGCATTGTATTGTGTTGACAACTAATCATCCGACAATAAATAAGAAAAAATTAAAAAAAAAATTAATCATGGAGTGAAAACTTATTGAAGAATTTGAAATAATACAGTTTAGGATAAAAAAATTATTTGAAAATGTTCCAAGTCCATTTTTCAATGTTAAAATAAGTAAAAAAGCTGATAGAAATGGCGTTTATAACTCGTGTTGTGTAACTTGCAATTTCTCATGCGGCAAAGTTTCCAAACGCACGATTGATATCAAGCACAATTCTCAAATCTTTTTCAAAGGTTTGTGTTTAACACTTGATTTCAAGTTCATAATGCCTTGAATATAAACATTTGACAACCATTGTTTTATCCATTTTGTCTCAATTTTATGTCAAGTGTAATTCTCAAATTATAAATACAATTACAATTTAAGGGGCAAAATTAAATTGTGTAAACGTTTTAAAAACTTGAAAAATTATACTTATTGTTTGTGAGTAAAAAGTAATTATGATTAAGAACTAGAATAAGAAAAAGAACAAAAATACTATTTATTTGTAACTTTATATGAACATGCAAGTGCATAAATATGTCACTCAATAATGAATTCCATGAATTTAAATATTAAACATGATTTTATAAAGCAAAAATTGTATTTAATTTATGTTTCACATTACATTACAATCCACATTTGAAAAACGGTTGAGAATAACGTTTGAATGTAAGTTGAGAATAAATTAAATTCTCATTTTGAAAATAATTTCCCCTTTTTGTTAAGAACGCTATGTTTTTCAATTTATTTTCAAACAATTCTCAAACGTTCATCGTTTGAGAAAAGGTTTGATTTCAAATCATTCTAAATTTGAAATTAAGCCTGCGTGTTTGTTGGGATACTGCTTTAAGACTATTTTTATTTGAATCGCCCAGTGAATGTTAACACCTAAAGTATGCTAGAACAGATTTTTGCATGTAGGAAAACACAATGTGGCGTACTTAAGCGTAATCGTCGTTGACAAAAAATTATAAACACAAACAAACAAACAATTCGCAGGTTTTTTATTTAAAAAAATAAATTTGCATAAGTTGATAAAAAAAATGCTAAGCAATAGCTTTACCGCAGCAGTCCCCGAGTACCACAAGTATTTTAATTTTTCTGTACAGACATGTATGATGAAATTATGCATGCGTACGTGGTTACACAAATCTCACAACCTTAAAGCTAATGTAATGATTTTGAAATTTGTTGCATTTGATGAAAATTTTCAAACTTGATCAAACGGAATTAGATAATTTTTAGGAAAAACAACAAAATAAATAAAAGCCAAGTGTCGTATTATTTTTATTTTTGCTGTATTTTCTCTAGCAAAATACTTTTCTTTTATATTCTCTAATATGAGAAGATTTAATCATGGAACACATCCACCACAACAAGCTACCGACTACATTTTTATGAAAATTATTATTTTGAAGACAGAAAGGCAGCAGGGCGCAGGTTGTTTTCTATGCCATTTTTGTCGTTGTAGTCCAATTAAACTAATTGCTATTTTTGATGGCTACAAAACAAAAGCTGTGTTCACAATATGAAAGAAAATGAAAATCAAATTAATGTTTAGAAATATTTTTTATTGCAAAATAAAAAAGAAAGCTATAAAATTTTACAAAAGTAATTATACTTTTAGAAAGCTAAAACCACGATAATTCGCAATAAAAAAATCCGCTAAAGATCGCGAATATTATGAAAATTCATAAAAACTTACTAACAGCGGGATGCTAACAAAGTCCAATCCAATCTAATCTAACCTGGTAGTCGAAATTGAAATACGAAAACCACAATAAAAGGGATTATCTAGAGCTACGCTGGCCAAAGTAGCACTAGAGTTCCGAACATCTCATAAAAATTAATACACATACGCGAATGCGTTTCGCTCTGTGGCCTGCATTGCATTGATCTAGAGTATTATTATTTATGTTTACAAATGCTGTTATGGAAAACACTTGCATTTGTAAATTATATTTATTGCAACAAAAAAAAACTCGCCGATTTTATTCACTTTGTGTGAGATATATGTTACCTATCAAAGTGTTCATAAGAATTTTTCTTATGAATATTAACAAAAATGTTCTCAAAAGCATATTTTTTTTATTAACTAGGCTGGTCCTTTGTCCTCTGGTTATTTTATTTTCCTGCGAATGGGGAAAAGTATATTTGTTCTATAAATACAATATAGCTAGCAAGTTACATATTAAATACTTGTGGACTGTTCTTTACTTTCAACCTTAAAATAAATTCATTTGATAGGGAAACTATTTCCCAACAAACAAATTGCAATTTAATGTTTTATAAATAAGGATTTTATTTTATTGATATAAAGTTTTCATTTTTGTAATTTTGCAAATTTAGATAGAGATATCGGAGATTAGAATGTTAATTCAAATTGATGTTTAAATTAAAACAGAAGGCATACGTTAAAATTAGTATTCGTTAAACTGCGATACCACTGTGTCTTTTAAAATATGTACATTTTCACAAAAAGTATCTTTTCAAAAAAATACATTTTCAAGAAAAGTACTTTTGCAATAAAAGCACCTTAACAAAAAAAATTATATTTTACCTTGCAAAAAAATAGCTTTTCACAATAAGTACCTTTTCAAAAAATAAAGTACCTTTTAAATCAGGTGACATTTAAGTACATTTTGAAAGAACTCTGTTAAAAAAGTACAAAATACCTTCTAAAAAGTACATTTAAAACATCAAATTAAAAAAAAATATTTTCAAAAAGTACCTGTTTAAAAAAATTTATAAAAATTTGTTTATATGATTTTTATAGAAATCTTAATTTCTATGTTATTTTTTTAATCAATTTTATACCAAATCTTATAACGAATTTACTTTAATGGAATGTTTCCCATTTTATGCTTGCTGGGTTGTCCACGCGTGTAACATTTGTAATGGTGTTGGAATTTGTGGTTGTTGTCATTGTTGCTAGAAATTAAGTATTTGTTGCTGCTGCTTAACTTTTCAGTTTAAAATTTATTCTAGGATTGTAGATATGGTACATTTCTATTTTGTCATGGCAAACAAATATTTCATGGTAAAGAGCACAAATTCATGATACTGTTTCGTTATATTAACAAGAAGAACAAGCAGTAACAAGGGCACATTATTGTTAATAGTCGCATACAATCGTATATATAATTATATATAGATGTATGTCAGTACATGCTTATTGGGATACTTAACTAAAGTTAAATTGCACAGTGGGATAAAGGGGCTAATTTGGGTGGATATGTATACATGTGCATAGATTTACGCAAGGTGGGGCAAAAATAGTCACTCGATGCCCTTTTAATGTTTTGTTTTTTATGTATGAACACCAGCATGCGCCATTGCTCGATCCTTTTTGACCCATATCGTGCCATAACAGCCAAAAAAGCTTAAGCAACAAAATTTGCAAACTTAATTTGTTTAACAACATCGACTATTTGCAAACGTGAATAATGGATTTTCGTAAAAAAACGATGTCCAAAAAAATGAGTCAGATAAATTGTTTGGCTGTTGTGGCTCTATATGTTCTTTATTCCCAATTCATCCCGTTGGGGAAGGAGAAAATCAATAAACATGTGTCTGAAGCGCTTGCCATTCACAGTAGTCGTTTGGCCCGAGGCATTTTTGAAAAAAAAACTAATGCCGCCCATACTATACAGTAACTTTAAGCGGGTGCAATAGCTCATTGAATAATATACACGAATTTCCAACATCCCAGAAGCGAATATTCTGCTCATCGCTTATGATAATTTTCCATGAAAAGTTTTCCCAAAAAAAAAATTAACAATTACTCCGCTTTCTTGAGGATTATCAAGATTCGTGTCTTATTGATGTATATTTTGTATATTGATTGTTACACAAAAATATTCGAGCAGAGCCAAAGCAAATGTTTTTATAAGGAAAACATTTAGCAAACCAAACATACACATACATGGCAGTGCGGACAGAAATACAAACCCGACACACGCAAAGAAAAAATATGGTTGCGGTAAGCATAATCAAACAGCAACGTACTATGACTGAATTATATGGTTGTAGTTAAATCATATTATTGTCAATAAGAAAGCAAACTTTTAATAATATTATTATCTGAGTTAATAATAATATTATCAACAAAAACAATGAACTTTGTTACACACATTCTTATTATTGTAAATACTACAACACTATTGTTAGATGTGACTAAAATATAATTGGGACTCACCATACCATGTTCTTATATAATAATAATATTGTTAAATACGACAACAGTATTATTAATTATAATAATAATATTTTGTTTTTCAATCATATATTTATTGGTAAATGTCTTGTTTAAAACAGCTGTGCGTTAAATCCGAAATAAAAATAAATTAATATTTTTTAAAATCTATATATACATATATATAGAAATGTTTACTTATATATGTGTGTATACTCGAAAGATGTTGATGTTTCTGAAAAAGATTTTTTTTAAAAACTTAACATAATATGGTTTTGGATAACATTATATTGTTATTTACATTATATTATTTTTCAATAATAACAAAAATTATGTTGCAGTCATACATTTTTAACAAAACTATATAAATAAACTCTAACCATATCACACTTTTTTATGAATATAATAATGTAATTATTAAATTCAAACATTACTTTGCTTACCATAACAAAATTAATGTTTAAAATAACAATAACTTGTTTTCAAAGACCATACATTCTTTTCTTTTCTAAGAACATAATATTGCTTTCTCAACCATTCTACAACCATATCTTTTCTTTGCGTGCAGAAAATGCGAATAATGAAATTGTAGCGACATTGCCAGTAGTACACTGACCAGGTGTACCCCAGCGAATGTAATCATCTATTTACATTTAACATTAGATGGCATTGAAAATCTACCACTAGACTGTAGCACTTCTGAGTACGAAGTTCTTTTGGGACCACGTGGAGACATTGGAACCAAAGATTCACTAGTAAATTTTAGGAGCTATAGTCTACAATATAGATATTTCCTCGCTCGATGTCAATAGTAAAATACTAGTGATTTATTAGTGACAGAGTCAATAGTACTTCCGACTAGGTTTACCCAGCCAATGTAATTGCCTATTGACATATAACATAGGTTGTCGACTTTAGTACTATTCTTTTACGACCATATGGAGAGATTTGAACCAAAGATTCACTAGTACAACAAACTTGAACACATACATACATACATATGTATGTAGTTTTTTAACATTATTGCACAACATAATAAAAAAGAAAAACAAACTATTGACGCGTTCGTTGACAATGTTACCAGAAATACACTAGAACTGTTTTCTCTTACGTATCTCTACTCGCACATAATAGGAAAGTTGTCGACATTTCAACTAGTGCAATTGTCGCTGGAAAAAGGGTGCTGACATAGAGACATATGGTTCTTGGCTGACTAGCGGGAATAAAGTAAGCAACCGTCATAAATTTCTTCTTTAATGATGATTTATTATCAATTTTTAATATTCGCGAATACGAATACGAACATTTGAAACGATATTCGCGAATACGAATATTATATGCAATATGAAATATTAAAAAATTGTTATGAAAAAGGACTTCACACTCTTGTTGGCGTACTTTAAAGTTAATAAAAAGTACCCAACATTTTAATGATTGTCATTAAATAATATTTGAAAATAATACAAGGCACAAATTTCTATAAAAAAAAATTTATGTATTTGTACAAACTAAAATTTTGAGTCCTTTATTTAAATTTCCTTTAGGATTTATGCATTTATTTATTTAATTTCCTAGGAAAAATATTCGTATTCGTGTTCGACTGAAAATGGCTGAATACTCGACAATTCGAATACGAATATTAGTGCATCACTAGTACAAAGTTAACACATAAACTGATTAAGCGATTGAAAACAATCATTGGAAATGCTGCTGACATTGTCTCGACATTGCTGTTACATTCTGCAAGCCTTGTATGAAGTATGAAAAGGGCGACCAATCTGCTGCCAGTTAAGTACATCATCAAGTCAGTCTGAAGTTCAGTTGTTGGTTTATTGAAAAGAGTTGTCTAGTAAAAGTTCAACTTATTATTGTGAAGAAAGAATACATCTCACTTGAAGGCAGTTGATAGTCGTACATCAATATTTAAAAGTAAAGTAATTGAGTCATTACCCAGTAAAAACTTTGCTTCAAATAAAGCAGGTTTTTACTATTATAAAATAAAAGTAACGCTGACAAACCTGCTGATATCGCTGCTGATTTTTGTATGGCGATTTCTCGGTTTGGAGTACTACATTTTTGCTCACAAAATTGTTTTTTTTTTAATATAATAAAACATGCAAACAAAGCAGTTAAATGTAAATTTTTTTAAATATTTCTTTGGAAAAATTAAATTTTTGTTTTGAAAAATTCTTCTTAGGGCAAATCACGGCATCCGATACGAATCGTATTATAAAAATTTTTTCATATAAACTTTATTGAAATAATTTTAAATTGCCGTGATTTGCCCCCTGATTAATATGCTTTTGTTCTGATTAAGGGCCTATTCGTAAATGCATCACCGCTCTGCATCATGAGAGCAAACTTTTATGGAAAATGCAATACAAGTTCGCTGATATTTTTTTCTGTATTAGCTATGTTTGTAATCCATATTTAACATTTGTTTGTGCATTATCTACATTAGTAAAGTAATTTAGGCCATTTCATTTTTCATTTGCTGCGCAGTGATACATTTACGAACAGGCCCAGGCTCTCGTTACAACACATTTGCATCCATTTGCAAAAATTAAAGCATCTTCCGATAGGGAGATTAACTTTGCGCCACTCTGTATATTAGAGCATTTCTCGTTCGCTTAAAATAAAAGCTTTAGAGCCTTAATTATTTCATTTGTGGCAAAGGATAATTGCTATTTTAAAATACTTAGGATTTTTAAAACTTTTTTATATTGTTTTATATTTGGGCAAAACTTACTCACTTACTGAATTTAATTGTTGATAATTTTGTATTACTGCAAATCCACTGTGCAAGCCTTACAGCACATGTACTATAGGAAATTGTTGAAATATATGTTCATATGACTTAATATATACTAAAGAAACAACATGTACTTGCAGAGACTGTATACTCTACTACGAAGTGCACTAAATAATGCTTCAAGAAATTACTTCATTTTATGTTGGTTGTACTTCTTTCACTAGAATTATTGTATTGAGCAAAACTTTGAATTTTAATTAAGAAAATCAATTAATTGGAGTTTTTTTAACTACGAAAAAAGTTTAAGGTTTTTGAAATTTTTACTTTTGAGAGTCAGCTGGAGTGGGAGTAAAACAGAGGAGTATTTGAGCCAAAAAGGCAAAAATTAATTTAATTGAATCTTCGATACGCAACAAAATTTTACATCATTTTGTTAATTTTTGCTGAAAGATTTTATCAGAAGCTATTTTTAATATTAAAACCCAAAATAGTATCACTTTTTGCAAACAAAACACAAAAAGACATTTAGAATTATGTTTTATACCACAATACAATTTTAATTCTGTAATTTTAGACGAAAGAAAAAAGTTTGCGCAAGGTTGCGCCATTTTTTTGAACATTTTACCGTTTTTGTGCTTTCGCTCATCTTGCATTGATAAATATGAGTAAAACCCCGTTTTGTCAGTCATGAAATGTTTTGCTTTGAAGGGAGACACACTCCCCCCTGCCTATAAGGGCTTAAAAATAAAAATTCTATGATATTAAGGCATTAGTAGTAATTTTTTTTAATATTTACATCGTTTTTTTGCAGTTTTTTCATCTTGCGGTCTTCTGGGTCCAAAATTAAGGTTTTGAACTTTCGTCGACGTTTAAAGTTGCATTTGCTTAACAAAAGTATGAAAACAGTTAAGAAAAAAATTAAAGTTTTCATAGGTGGGATTAGTTCCTCTGAGGGGAACTTTTTTACCCTTTGTCTGTTTTTTTTTGAGTTAATTTTTTTTTTAAGTTTAACAGCCTAAAACTATAAGATATATTTCTGTCAACTTCAGTTGATCCAGGGGCACTCAACAAATTTTCACAAGCAATCTAAACTGGAAAAAAAACAGTATTGGCCAGCTTTTTGGCTCAAATACTCCTCTGTGCGTCGGTCAGTCGAATAAAAAGTAGATTTTCTCCGATTTTTGCCAAACAGTGTGTTAATTCATTGCAAAAATACCAACCCCATATTTATGCTTATTTAAAAGGAAGAACTATAAAAAAATATTACAAAAAAATGTTGGTTCAAAATTTTCATTATTTAAGGAACCACACACATCGAATTGTCTTCTTAGTACTATTAATTTATGTTAAGAGGAAACTCTTTTTATACTCTAAGCAGATGCAGGTAATTCAAATATATGAGTATTGACTTATTTTGTTATATCAGGTACATAGCTGAAGAAACATTTTTTGCCTATTCAGTTTTTCGACTAACTTTCATTGAATGCTCTTAAAAGCCAAAATTAAATTCCGAATTCACGAAATAGTTATTTAAATATTTTAGTTTTATTCAACGCGATTCAAAATGAATACAAAAAAAAGAGAGGTGCGTTAGGACACCCAGCTATAGCTATGCTGCTTAGCTATATAAAATAAACTTAATGTGTTAAATAACAATTCAATAAAATTATATTATATGATGACGTAAAATTCACCACAATAATTTCAAAACGTTTTCATTTATTTCCCATTATTTTCTCTTCTAGTGGCAAAAGATTATATTAATATATTAATTATGGCCGGTGACGGCTATTAGCCGATTTACAGCCAATCGGCTGTGTTTTCCAGTTTGTGCTCATGCAAAAAACAATACAAAAATAGATTGAGCAATCGTTTTTTATTTGTTTTTAATTCACTCACTTCAAAGAACGAAACAAAACATAATCAATCAAACAGTTTGTTACATTTATATTTGCATACTCTGCTTTTAAGTAAAAGGAAATCGCAACAAAAATAAATTTATAACTGCAATAGTGTCGAATATTTTTGTTACGAAAATCAAGTCCTAACGCCATAAATAGCATAGCTATAAATAAATTTATTTGTTGTTGCATTTCGTCTACTGAAACTTGAAAATCAAATCAGAAAAGCAAATTGTTACCCTATAATAAAAAAAGTTTTTGTCATTGTTTTATTTTAAATCGATTTTTTTTGCATATTTTGATAGAAGAAAAAAGCAAAAAAAAATTATTTCCAAATAAATTAAGTAAGTGCGACTTTGACCCGCGCACGAAGGGTTCCGTACGGATACGAAATATGTAATTCAATACGAACTTTAATAGCCTATATAAAATATAGTTTTGGCATTTTTTGGCGTTTTTGGCGTTTTTTTTAATTTTGGCGATTTTTTTATTTTGGCAATTTTTTTTAATTTCGGCGATTTTTTTTATTTTTGTGATTATTTTGGTTTTTGGATTTTTTTCCATTTTGGCCATTTTTTAGTTTTGGCGATTTTTTAATTTTGGCGATTTTCGGTTTTTGGCGTTTCTTCATTTTGGCGCTTTTTTCAGTTTTGACACTTTTTTTCTCATTTTGGATATTTTTTTTGGCGACTTTTCAATTTGGCGATTTTTTTCCATTTTGGCGATTTTTTCATTTTGGCGCTCTTTTTTAATATTAACAATTATTTTGTTACTGGAGCCTTTTTCGCGTTTGGCGATTTTTTTCGGTTTTTGGCGCTTTTTTAATTTTGGCAATTTTTTTCATTTGGATGATTTTTTCGAATTTTGCGACTTTTTTTTAATGTTAGAAATTTTTTTTAATTTTGGCGATTTTTTTCGTTTGGTGATTTTTTTTTAATTTCTAGCGATTTTTTTTTTGGTTTGGCGATTTTATAATTTTCAGATTTTTTAGTTTTACCGTTTTTGAAAATTTCAAGAGTTTACCTCTTACGGTTTCCAAGATATAGCAAGTTGTCAAAATTACATAGTCAAAATTGCATTAACTGATGGTACACCCTTTAATTAAAATTTTTTAGAATTTTAGTCTTAATTGTTGTACTCTATACAAAAATACACTAATTTTACAAATTTCAAGTGTCAATATACATATGTACATACGATTATTTATATATTACATGGGATTTTAACATTTTTCGTTGCTTGTTTTGGAACACCCTTTAATGTTTAATTTTCATGTATTTTTTGTTGTAGCGGCCAAGGTTCTATAAACTCTGTCCAAATGTCAGGTCCGTAGCTCTTACGGTTTCTAAGGAACTACCGTGTGACGGACAGACGGACAGTGTAGCGAAAACAATAGGGTTCCTTTTTCACTCTTTGGTGTACGGAACCCTAAAAACGATGAGTTAGGGCCTTTTTATGTATATACTTGTTGGTTAAACTCGCCTACTTAACCTACCGCAAATTAATATTTTACTTTCGTTTTAATATTAACTCGTGTTAGATAAAAATAAAATACTTTGTTTAATTACCATCATATATAAATGCTAAGATATTTCTTCCAGAAAAGCAAAACAACAAACAAATAAATAAAAATAAAATATTAAAATAAGAATATAAATCTTAATTAATTTTTGCTTAAACTTTTTTGTTCGAATCAGATATTTAACAAGTTCTGTTGATTTTTTATTTTATTTTTTGTTTGTTTACTATTTCTTTTAAATTTTTGTTCTCTATTCGAAAGCAAACTTAAACCAATTGAAAACTTTAAATTGAATATGTGGAATTACAACCACAGCAACTATTTTATCAATAACATTTTAACACCCAATTTTTGGTGCAAAATGGATGCAACACCACTGCTTGAAAGGTCTGTGATTACAAATGAATATCACGCTTTCGCTCGTGCTTCATAATGTTTTATATATTTCTGTGAATTTAATAAATTAAATGTATAAATTATAGATTTTTTCAAAAATGAATAGTATTAAATTACCTCCTATAGAAAGAAATTTGTATACAAATAAAATTTCTTTTTGAAATTTTAAAAACTTATGAAGTTTCCTACGTACATGAAAAAACACATATTTGTTACCAAGTGTTCTCTGTATGTGTTCTAACATTCCTTGGAAAGATAAAAAGCCTGAGATTGTATTTTGTGGAAATTCAAGACAATCTATTTGGCTTAAAAAGGTTCATTTGTTATGTCGTCTTAAAATCTAACACACTCTCTAAATGTTTTTGTCCTTGAACAAATACTACAAGAATATAACAATAAAATAAAACAACACGAAATGAAAACTGAAAAATTAACAACCAAATTATTTTACGCACTAAGCATTCATATATTTTCTTTTCTTTTTCTTTAATTCAGCTTTACTGAGTTGTAAAACATGAATGTTTTACACGCAAATATATTTGTTTTATTTCTGTGTAACATAGAATAGATGCTAAAGAAGCTCGTGAATATATTTGTTTGCACTCATGCATAAAAAATATATAAAAAAGAGTCAATAAAGAAGTAATGAGCTTGCGATGTGCAAGTGCTGCACACACAAAATACTTTGTTGCATTTCGTTTTTAGTCTACTTTTTATTATAAAATTTGGCATAAAGGCTAAGAAGCTAGATGAGAAGAAACAAAACTTATTTTCTGTTAAATTTTAATACCTACAGATAAAAACACACTTTTATTATGGAAAAATTTACTGTACGACTGCATAATTTTTTTTACAAAAAATGTTACAGTGTCTTAAGATACTTTTCTCATTGATAAATTTACTGTATGACAGCTGACTTTTCTTATAGAAAAATCTACAATGGCACGGCACAATCTTTTTAAAGAAAAGTCAACTAAGTCTAACTAATTTTCTTACAGAAAAGTTTAACATATTCTAGCAGACTTTTCCTATGGAAAAGCCTACTGCGACACAGCACAATTTTATAAAAGAAAATTCGACTGCGTCACAGCATAATTTTCTAATAGAAAAGTTAACTGTGTAACATTATACTTTTCTTAAAGAAAATTCAACCGCATCTTTGCACACTTGTCTTATAGAAAAATCAACTATGTTAGAACACAAATTTTTCAAAGCAAATTCATCACTCTTCTTATAGAAAATTTGGCCGCATCTTTGCAAAACTTTTTCTCATAGAAATATTGTTAAATTTTTCATTTCATTTTCAATTGTGTCACAACTCTCTCTTTCTTTTATAGAAAATTTATTTTGTAGAATCACACTTTTCTTATTCACATCAGATTTTTGTTACAGAAAAGTAGACTGCATCAAATCAGACTTTTTTTATAGAAAATTTTGCTGTGTTACATCACACGTTTCTTATAAAATGTTCTTATAGAAAATTCAGCTTTGTCACAGAAAAATTTTTTAATAGAAAATTCAACTATGTCTCACCAAAATTTTCTTATAGTAAATTTAGACAGTGTCACCGCAAAATTTTCTTATAGAAAAATTCCACTGCGTCACCGCAAAATTTACTTACAGAAAAGTCTCTACTGTGTCACAGCACAATTTTATTATACAAAAATTCCACTGCGTAGCAGCAAAATTTTCTTTTGCAAAATTCGACTGCGTCATAGTGCAATTATCGTATAGAGAAGTTGTATTTGTAGTGTATTTATTTATAACTAAGTTTTAATATAATTTCGTGCAATAATTTTTTTTAGAAGTTTCAATGGGAATTATTCAAGTTTTTATGACAGATAGTTTCTTTATAAAAGATAAATGACAGTATCTACGATATCGAAAAATATTATAATATGCCATAATCTCAAACTGAAAAAACGCAATCGAATCGGTTCGTTATCTAAAGCGGCGACTAGACCCCAGATTTCAATGAATTATCGTTTAATTTTTTAGAATATTTTGTTTAATTTTTCCCATATACCATATGAGAAGTATGGAAGTATTTGTTATTGCCTTTTTTCAGTTTTTTTGCGTATTAGATTCTTAAAGCTTTTGCGATAGCTGCTTTTATTTTTGGTATATTGTTATATAAGATCAAAACGATGTGCGTCATTTAGTAATTAATTTTATACGTTTATCTCAAATCTTCCAATTTTTTTTTTTTTTTTTTCAAAATCCATATGCTGGTAAAACTATTTTAGTTAATTATTTGTTTAAGTTTCCTCTTACGAATGTCTAAGTACCTACATTAATATATTGTTATGTATGTATGTATGACTCTATGTTAAAATCTATTTCAGTTCATTTAAAATTTTCACTTTGTTTTTTTATTTTAAAATACATATAAATTAGCTTGTCTCACACAATTGTTATGTGCTTTTGCAGCTTAAAGTATTTGTTTCTTTGTCTATTCCGAATGCAGTATAAGTTTTTGTGCTCTCAACGATGCAATTTAACTTTTAGAAATCTTTTGCAAGGTCTTGCAAAAGCTTTCTTTGCCTTTAGAGACAATTAACAACTATTTCTATTATTATCATGAGCACTTGAAATACTAAAATGCACATAAAAGCATTAATACAAAACCACTTACTAAATGTACACAATTTTCTTCTTAAAATATATTTTTAAAGAAATGAATTTGAATTTAAATAATAGAGACGAATAATGAAACAGGCAGTTTTTGAAATCATTTTCGTATGTGTTCCATGAGCTTTTATGAAAAAAATTAGGTCGAATTACAGTAACCAAAAATTGAATTTGCTTGCAAAAAAGATTATTTAATAAGTTTTGTACTTGCAAACACAGAATGTTCCAAAAATATTTTTAAAAACTCGTATTGTAGAATGTGGAAAAGGATGTCAACAAAATTCTGTATTTGATTCAAAAACATTAGCCCAATTTACAATATTGAGCAAATTTTCTTGCATCGTAGCATGTGCAAAATTGTATGGTATATTGATACTCACCACTTAACAATTTTTAGTGGTGAGTATCAATATACGATTGCGACACCATTTTGCAGATGCTATGTGTTCAATGTTCCGGGCTCATCTTCAATATTTTGGACAACGGCAGCGATATTCTCAGCAGAATGGTTGCTCTGTTCGGGCAACTTTGGTAAAATCTTGTGTTACCTCAGTCTGTTGAAGGTAAGTGAATAAAAAATTAACAAATTAAAAATTAATATTTTATTTAGTTACGAAAATATTAAAAACTTTGACTGTTTTGGCTTCAAAGATATCTTGAAATAAATTTGGCTTCTATTTGGAAAGTGTCAAGTAAAAACTAAAGGCATTAAACAAGTAATAGCCTTATGTTCCTTCTAGACCAACACTGATACGATGTAAGCAAATAAGCAAGACTACTTGTTAAATTTTTTAATTGTTTCCAGAGGCAAAGCACAATATCAACAGAGTTATCCCTAGAACATTTCAACGTTTAGAAAGTGAAAATTTTTGTTAAGGGAGTTGTCACACCCACATATCCAATTAAAAATAAACGTTACACACACGAAGTTTTACATTTCTTGCTGCATTAATTAGATGCAAAGATATTCCAAAATAAAAAAATGTGCAGTGTCACGTCCACTTATTTTATTCTAAAGTTTTCTTGCTTAAGAATTTAAAATGTCGATGAAGTAACTTCCACTCCAAAGATATTTTTAAATATATATTTGCTCCATAGGAAAGGTGTCACGACCACTTTTCCACTCCTTAAAACTAATTCTTTAAATTAGTGTACATGTATAGAAAAAAATCGACAAATTGGTTAAGCCCTTCTTTGATTTTAGATAAATTAAAAAAGTAGGCGTGGCCAAGTTTTCTTTCACCAAAAAATTAAGCTGCACTCTTATTTCCCAAATGCTATATTGGAATACATACATACGTTTTAGACATCTAAATTTTTTTCACTTATTGCACTAATTAATTTCATTTTAGCCCTACTTTCCTATTGGAGTTTAGCAAAAATTGTGTTTATTAAAAGTTTCTGCATTCAACAGGAGTCAAAAACTTGTTAATTAGTTTACAAATCCTTTGGTTTTCTGAATTACAACGACCTGTTTGCGTCAGTAACTGTTAACATGTTCAGGCTAAAAATTAAGCCATACACAATTAATGTTGGCGTCTAACGAAAATCGTTGCAGTTTTTTTTTATATTGGAAAAAATGTGACCAGCAGGTCTAGTGTAAAAATATGCACATCAAATAAATTGTTACGTTCTCAATACTACATTATATGTATATTAGTACAGTATGTACATTGTACATTATTAGTTCTATTATTATGATTATCCTTTGATGAAGCTTTACATTATTTACGAGTATATAGTAGAAGTGAATACAAGCCGTGTACAAGTACACAGTATTGTATTTTTTTCAAGAGCGAATATTGTTTGTAATGGTGATCAAAATTGAGTTTAAAGCAAAAATAGAGAACAGTTAAACAAAAAACATACAAAACCATTGTACAAAAGTTGAATAGAAACAGTTGTGTCAAATGTGCAATATTTTTATTGTACACTTCATAGTGTACAATACTGCATTTCACAAACTTAGAATTTCATAATATTAAGTGATAATAAAACTTTTTACAATTATATCCATTTTGAAAGATATAACTTTTATTTTATTATTTATTTATTTTAATTTTTAGTCTCTAAATTAAAAAACTATAAAACTTAGAAAAATATCGCATACGAACTAATACGCTCAAATAATCTAGGTTGTTTGTTTTTTCTTTTACACATATACATGTTTTTACACTTGTGTGTTAATTTTACAATTGTCAGTTGGTGTGCACTAGTGAAATATGCTTCGACACTGCAATAACTAATGACCTGGCTTGGCAGATAAGCAAATGCTGTTGCATACTTTTGCTAAAAAAGAAATACTAGTTTTAGTGTTCTCATAAAATCAAGAGCACTAAATAAATAATGTAGACCATGAAGATTAAGCAAGCAAACATTTCGTGCTCACCACTAGTATATACTCTGTAGGCAAATTATACTTGCAGCAAAAATAATTTCCGCTTACCATATTTAAAAACGAAACTGACTTTATATAACATCCAAACGTTAAATAGAAGTAGCTATATATTTAGAATTGAGGTTTGAGGAATTTCCATATTTTTTTAATATTAAAATTTAATTTATAAAAAAAAAATACCTTAAAGTTTTAAAAACTTCTCAAAAATACTAACAAAATATATTTTGCTCATTAATATAATAAAAATTATTTTTCAACTGTTTCTCCAATAATTTTATATTGCAACAATTGGTATGGGTCACATTACAATTAATTCTACCACCATAGTGCAAATGAAAA
Organism: Tachina fera; assembly: GCA_905220375.1. Classification (NCBI taxonomy): domain Eukaryota; kingdom Metazoa; phylum Arthropoda; class Insecta; order Diptera; family Tachinidae; genus Tachina; species Tachina fera. The sequence continues at coordinate 45,091,385 of LR999964.1, read as the reverse complement.
AATAATAGAAATTAAATGGCGAAACAAGGGAAAACTTTTACTTCAAGGACAAAAACAATTTGTTTTTTTAGGCATCTTTGCAACCGTGTTCAAAGGACAGAACAGAAAAAAAAACATAAATAAAAAGATCAATGAAACAAAAACTGTTGAATAAAAATTAATTAAATGGAAAAATGCCCCTGCACTATTAAAATGACAAAGCAGGATATTTAAGTTAAAAAAATAAAAATAAAAAATAATATTAATCCAAGCATTAGTATTAGTTTGAAATCCTCTTAAAAATTGAGTTTTCAACTATTTTAATGTTTAGAGAGAAAAAAACAGACAAAAGTATTTCAGATTAAAGCAAACTGGATATTTTTAATGCAGCACTATTTTTTGTTTTATGTATTGAGGTCAACTGTGCAAATAAGCTTAGATATTTTATTTTAATATTTATTTATTTAATGTTGTCAGCATTATGTTTTAACTATTAAAGAGTTTTCCAATAGAGTCCTGCAAGATTAAACAACTGATAGCAAGCAGATTTTTGGAGGTACATCTGTCAAACTGCACTAACACAAAAAAACTCCTTCAACTAATGAAGCAGCATCATAAAGAAATCATCATTGCATGTATGCAATTGTTCATTGGCTTAATGAAAATTTATATTATATGCCTGAAATTCTTCATTAATACGATAAATTCTTAAGTTAGCTCGTTATTAATAACAAAATCTTTTGATCAAATTAAGGTTTTGCTTTCAGTGTAGCTGTCATTTATTCATTCTATTTTCATCATTAACCACAAAAACGATAAGATTATTTTACTAAGATATATGTTCTGTTCGGGCACGGTTTCCCGAAGTTCGCCAATTTTACAGTCGCCATAATTACAATATGGAGAGCACTATTCGTAGTGAGATGCATAAATTTAAGTTCACTTGCTCAGTAAATAATCTACCAACACATGTACGTTTAAAATGCTTAAGATCTGCTACAGACATTACATGAAAGGGTGCAGTTGCTCACAAGAACTCTACATCTTGCAAAAGAAAATTTTTGATTTTAGCCTGCACACGTACAAAATATAACTGGTCCAGGAGCTGGAAGATCATGGGCAAGGACGTGTATTCACTGAATGCGCGGTGAAACAGTAGAAAATTAACCTTTATATTCATTAAAAAATCTTCTTTTCAACGATAAAGGCAGGATCAATGAGCGCATCAACAAACAAAATTGTTGAATTTGGGACGATACCAATCCACACGAGATCCAACATCATTTTCTTTCACCCTCAGTAATCGAATAACTACTTATATGTTAATTAAATTTTGTAACCTGCTTTGTCAATTTACAAATACTCGTACTAATTTTGCTGACATACCAGTAAAATTATTATTTTACCAAATTCTTTTTCAAAACTTTTTCTTAATTGCTTCAACTTTTGTACATATTTACAAATGGTTGAAACAATTTCTCTTTGCAGTTTCCTCTTAACAAAAAAAAATCAAAAATAAAAAAATAATAAAAATAACGAATACTGTGACTGCATCAAAAACAATCACACAACAGTGCAGAGGCACAACAATATTCCTAATATGCAATATATGGCTCCAGGAAGATTTTGACATCATAGAAGTTCAATAAATGAAATCATGTTGGTTTTAAGCTGACAAAGTAACAACAAATAGAACAATAGAGCAGCCTTAACAATAGCATTAATGCCAGGACTATTCGTGCTAATACACACCTGGACATTATGGAATAAACAAACTTATGGCAAATAATTGTCTAGGTATTGGTATGCCTTTGTAAATGCACATGCATGCATATGCATGCACACATACACATACACCTTTGAGCATATCCTAGAGAAAATTTGGTTTTTAGTTCAATATTTGCTTGCATCAGAGTTTGTAAGCATGAGTTATTACGAGGGCAATCCTAAAGAGAAATAAATTTCGTAAAATTTGAGCACTACATATGTATGTAATACTATAAGAACTTTAGAGTCCAGCCTAAATTAGAGCGTTAAGAGTTGCATTAGCAGCAGTATACGTATTCTCAGTACTTTAAAACGTATAAAATATTATTTGAATGTACTGAAAATACGTACCCTGGTGCTAACGCAGCGCTTGAGGCTCTAATTTAAGTTGGACTCTTGGCCCATGCAATCCAAATATTTTACCTGATGTAGAAACTTCTTTAAAAAAAATTCAGCAAGCGGTGTACTTTTTTCGATTATTATTTCGATTATTTTTAGCAATTTTTTAGTTTTGGTAGTTTTTCTTATTTTTGGCGTTTTTTAGTTACTTTTTACTTTTGATGTAAGAAAACCCTAATAAATTCAGTGAAGTAGTTTTTTCGTTTTTTTGCATTTTTTTAGTTTTAAAGTTTTTTGCGTTTTTCGCGTTTTTTTCGGTTTAGTCGATTTATTTTAGTTCTGGCGTTTTTTTAGTTTTGACTCTTTTTTTTCGTTTAGACGATTTTTTCTGGTTTTAGCTTTTTTTTGGCAATTTTTTTTCGTTTAGCCAATTGTTTTGGTTTTTGGCGATTTATTTTGGTTTGGTGCTTTTTTTGTTTTCTCGTTTTTTCGGTTTTTTGCGTTTTTCATTTTGAAGATTTTTTAGTTATGGCTCTTTTTGTCGTCTTAGCGTTTTTTTCGGTTTTTAGCTTTATTTCATTTTTTGACGATGTATTTTTGTTTTAGCGATTTTGTTAAGTCTTATAGTTTTTTCCCGTTTTGGCGATTTTGTTTGGTTTTTTTGGGTTTTTTAATTTTTGTGATTTTTTTTTTGGTTTTAGGCGATTTATTTTAGTTTTAGAAATTTTCTTTCTAGTTAGGAGCTTTTTGTTTTGGCGATTTTTTTCGTCTTTTGACGATTTTTTTGCTTGGCGATTTTATATTTTTTTTTTTTAAATTAAATTTTAAATAATAAATTTTTATAAATAGTCTTAATACCTTTAATAATGATTTCTTTAAAATTTTATGTTAATTGCTGTAGTCTGTATTAAAATACACTGTGTCTATAAATCTGTGGCAATAAGGAAAAAGTGCTTAAGTCATATTTTACTATTTTCCAGGAGAGCACTTTTAAGTCGATTTTCAGAAATTTGATTCTTTGACAGTTAAATTTTGAAATTCTATGTTAATCTTACTTTTTTTAAGGAAACGTCGTTCTACACACTATCACTAATACATTTAAGTTGAAATATACTAAAGTATAATCTAACTTAAGCTATTATAACAAATGAGATTATAACCCGCTTATTCTGACAAATGACAAAATTATAACAAATGACAATTTTTATATTTTAAGCAACGTAAAAATTGTCATTTTTTATAATTTTTATTGTGTCATAAGTCGCAAGTCAAAGTGCTATAAATTCCTGGAAAATCGCCCAAATTAATTGAGATTTTGACCAGGAGTACTTTCAAATATGCAAATTACGGAGGTACCATTAACTCAAAATCAGCTTATCTCAACTTAAACACTTTTTCCTTTTTGCCACAGATATCACATTTCATGGCTCGTTTTGAAACACCCTTTAATTTTTAACTATTATATATTTTTTGTCGCAGCGGCCAAAGTTTTACGTAGGTCTTATGCTTCTCGAGAAAACAGCCTGTGACGCATAGATGGACCGACGGACAGACTGGCAGCATAGCCAGCAATCTTTGGTGAACGGAACCCTAAAAAAGAACATATTAATAAATGATTACACTACGTGACAGTTTTTTGACCAAATGTATCTAATATAAAATGGTTTGTTGAATCCGAATATGAAGTCGAAATCATCGAAAGTAGAACACTTTTTGAGATATTTATATCCAAATTACCATTTTTGGGTTTTTAAAACAGATGATGTGTCTTAAATGCAAATATCTTAAAAAATATTCGTCGTTTTATGTACTTTTTTTCTTAAAAGATAGTAAAATTACTAAATTAAACAGACATCGCATGTCAAGATTAGTCAAGAAATAATGGAGATACAATGCACAAAGTTTCAAACTTCATTAAAAATTTTATAATTTTTTGCAATTTTACTATTTTCACGTTTCCTTTTTTAGCCAAAGAGTTAATAATTTTAAGATTTTTTTTCCATAGGACATTAATTAATTTTAATGCAAACATTTTGCGTTCTACAAGGTTCAGATTGGTGCAAAAATGACAAAGCTATAGAAGATTTAGTGAATTAACCCACTTTTCGGTTTTATTAAATCAAAAACCCAAAGGAAATAAGTACGCAGAATTTGAACCGAATTCCTATTAAAAAAATTAAATCCGAACAAATTTTGCTATGCTTGTGGAGTTTATTGTTTTGCGCATTCGTCAAATTTTTCAAGCCAATCACAAAATTCATTTCGCTGTATTTTAAAGTCAATTCAGAAAACATTTGAAATCTTAGACCCCAAATAGTATAATTTTTGCAATTCCTGCAAAACTCGTTTAACTATTTTGGTGTCGTGCGCAAAGTAAGTTTGCATTTTTTAATTTTGCTTTTAAAAAGTATTCCATCAGAATATTAAGCTAATTCACTAAATTGCAGTCGTTATATGCCATTTGATTTTCCAGCAATTTGGCTTGAGCCTACGAACCACAAAATTTACTGTTATTTATATTTGCAAAATGGACACCATAAGTCTGTTGAGTATGTAGATGTCAACTCATTTACAAAACCAGCTCCTCATATGTCTGAAGTCCAATATCCTCTTTGTCCATATCGGAAGCATGAGTCCGATTTATCTGATTCAAGTGATTTTGACGACATTAATTTAAATGAGAAAAAAAAAAATCAATGAAGTATCTCACCCGAGCATGGTGAGCGTTTTCACCAACAAATACAAGAAATGGAACGTCGGTATCAAGGGGCGTTTGATGAGGCGATATTTATCGAATATTGTTAATTCCATGTGCGAGATGTAGAAAATAATTAAAATAGATAACCGTTCAAGCAATTTTTAATTTCATTGTTAATATTTCTATATTTACTTGCGTTTTTTTATTTCATAAAAGTAGGATAATTCAATTAATCTTCTGTAACTTTATCATTTTCCCACCGATCTGTAATCTATTGAACACAAAATGTTTCTATTAAAATAATCGATCATTAGTAGTGACAAAACTTATAAAAACTTAATTATTTGGTTCAAAAAAGCAAAATTGGAAAAAATCATTAAAATTTTTGTAAAATTTTAAGTTTATCCGACTGTAGTTCAGTCATTTCTCGATCAATTTTTACAAGCAACCCATGGTTGTTTCTTTCAAGTGTAAAAAATAAATAAAAAAATTATTTAATACTTACCAAGATTATTTTATTAAAGTCATATCATCCTTTTTAAAAACCCAAATAACGGAAATTTTACAATATCTCGAAATCTGTTCTACTTTTGACCATTCTGAATTCAGATTCCGGTTTGGTGAAAAATTCTACATTAAGAATATGTGTCAAATTTATTTGATCACGACTTTGTTGAAATTTTGTTCAACAGTGTTATTAAAATTTTTGTTAACTTAATTTAGGAATTTTGTTAGAGAAACCTAGCATAGCGAATGCCTTAATTTTAACAATCGTTTCTGAACACCAGGTTTAAAGCTCAAGGAATTTCTAGAATATATCCTTAAGAAAAATTTACATTTTCTTTCCGTTTGCTTAAGAAACTTCTAAGACTAACCTTTTGTCTAATGGACTTGGTTTTTAGCTTCCATTCATTCGTGTTATACTTGCAGCCCAGCCCGTACAAAGTATACATTATATATATTTGTTTTGTAAAACCGATTTAATGTATGTTTTTATGGTTGTTTTAAAGAGTTTATATGCAAAAACTATACCCTTGTGCATTCATTCAACACTGTGATATGATTTTACAATTTCTGGCAAAGGAGGCATCATCCTATTATGCACATTACTTGAGAGTGAGTGAGTGAGTGAGTGAGTTAGCTTGCACAATGTGTACAAATAATGTAGTATAAGTAAGCATGGAAATGTTTTCACTTTATGTTGGCTTTCAATTTTGTGTTATTTTTTTTTTTTGCAAATTTTGTTGTCGTTGCCTCTTGACCCGTTTGGCAAATGTCAACAATTCCGAAGAATATTTCTTTACATTAATGGGCATACAAATACATTTGCACACACGAGTTATTTGTTCAATGCCAGAAAAAAAATACATATTTTTGGAAAGTTTTACTTAAATTCAGTGAGTAATATTTACAATGACTTTTTCGGTATACACAATGAAATTTTTAGATTTTTAGATTTTTGTTCACAGCCATTACTATAGAGATATATAGTAGAATATAAATAGAAAAATCACGCATAAAGTTTTTTCCACTAAAATAAAATTTGAAATTAGCTAAAAATTTTATTGAGTCATTTAAAATTTAGCTTACAATTTAACAAAATAAAAACTTTAATTAAAAAATAGTTTTTTAATCGATCTTAAGTTCAGAATTTTCAATTTTTGTAGCGTTAAAATTTGTATTAATTATTGTTATTCTCTAAAGAAGAGAAGAACAATTTAACTAGTCTTTTAGTGTGGAGAAATGTTAACATTTCTCTGTGCCGCCACACACTTCATCAGTACTCGTGTAAATTTTTGCAAAGATTATTGTTTGCATTTGCAGAGATTATTGTTGACATCAGTTATTTAACATGCAATTTTTAATGAAATGGAATATGAGAATTGCAAACAGTTAACTAAAGCCCGATTAAAAAATTATTTCGAAATCAAATTCATTCTAATTCAATTAAATTTAAATATGCATATATGTATGTTCAACTGTGCGTCTGTCCGCCACAGGCTATTTTCCCGGGAACCGTAAGAACTACGAACATGAAATTTTCACAGAATATGTTAAAAGTTTAAACAAAGCAAAGAAAAATATTGAAATCCTAATGAAATAAACAAACAATTACATGCTTTAAATTTTCAAAGTTGGTGTGTTTGCATGTAGACTACACCAATGCACACTGAAATTTAAAGAATCCAAATTAAACCTAATGTAACTTTGACTAAGTAATTTTGACAACTTGCTGCATCTTGGAAACCGTAAGAGGCTTAAAAAACGCTTAAACTAAAAAAATCCCAAAATAAAAAAATTGCGCGAAACAAAAAAGTTGCCAAAAAACCGAAAAAATCATCAAAAACCTAAAAAATCGCAAAACTAAAAAATCTATAAAACTAATAATAAATTGCAAAAAAAAACTATAAAAACGCCAAAACTAAAATATCGTTAACGAATAAAAACACCAAAAATTAAAAATCGCTAAAACTAATAATAAATCGCCAAAAACTAAAAAAAAACCAAAAACTAAAAAATACGCCAAAGCTTTAAAATCGCTAAGACTAAGTTTTCATCTGGCATTTCTTGTGTGTCATTTGCCCAAAAAAAAGTAACCAACTAATTACTAATGAAAAACTGTTTGCAATCATTTCGGATTCTATAAAATTGTCTATTAATTATCTATGAAACTGTTTAACTTAATAAATACATGTCTGAATCAAATAGTTTTCCATTAATAATTAGTTGGTTACGTTTTTTACGCTTGTGTGGAATTAGGCACTCAGATGTAAGCCCGGCCTAATAATAAATCGCCAAACGCAAGAACGCCAAAAACCGAAAAAGTCCCAAAATAGAAAAATCGCCAAAACTTAAAAATCGCTAATATATAAAAAGTGCTCAAATGAAAAATATCACCAAAAATGAAATGCAAAAATTCACTAAAGAAAAAAATGGCGCAAAAAAAATATTTAAAAAAATCTAAAAAAATGTCCAAAATGAAAAAAACTTAGAGTTAAGAAAGCGTCGATTCGAAAATAATCGCCAAAGACCGAAAAAATCGTCAAAAACCCAAAAAAATGTCAATTCAAGTTTAAAGTTCGTACAGTATTACATATCGTTGTTCTCCAGTAGAAGGGTGCTAACTCCAAAAATTTTAACTTTACAGGAGAAAGTAAAAACATAATTAGAAACTGTAATATTCAATTTGTAACTTTTTTTGTAAAAATGCTTATAAAAGCGTTATTTTTTAGACTATTGCAATAAATTTTTATGATTATGTGTATTTCGAAGACCGGCATACCCTTATCATCAGCGTTCTTGTATTTGCACCACTGTGTATGCTGTCAGTTAATGCAAATTTCAGGTTTTTATAAAAACATACATATTTTTAATAGCAAATGGAATATGCGAATTGTTTTGATTTATCATATTAAAATTTACTGAAAGCTTTTTTGTAATGAAAGCTCAATTTTACCATCTCTTATTTACAATAGTCTTGCAATTGACGCTTTTTTATTTACTTATTATGCATATGCCAGTTAATTTGCTTATTTTTGTTATACTTTGGGCAAACTTTTTTAATTTGCTAGTTTTTAAAATATTTATTGAATCTTTGCCACACGCCTATAACTAAATGCTTGTATATCACTTATTAAAAACTTTATTAGGGATATTTAGTTTTTAGTAGATTTTTTACTTTTTTTAAATTAAAAATGTTGATTGGATTGATATATTTTTTCTGTGTAGAACATATGTACATATAAAATATTGCTTCAAATGAAGATACATTAAGATATAAAAAGAAAAGTCCTAAACAGACTATCCATTACATAAAATATGCAATAACATTGTTGCACATGTTGTTTGCCTCTTAACCTATACTATGCAATATCTACAACAATATTTTTAAAAAAATATTTTCCTGACATTGAAAAAGTAAACAATGTTACCACCTTATTACACAATTGTTTTGATTGTACAATAAAAATTAATCACCCTTATTCCAGTTGTCGCCATCGACGTCACTTTAACACAACACCGAAAAATTGGTGCTCGTATATCCGTTGTCGAAAACAACCTTTGGCAGGTTTATGTTATTTTCTAGACCTTAGGGAACGGAAATAGATTGTCAGTTGCGCAAAATTGTTCTCGAGAACTAGTAAACAAGCACCAATTTTTTGGTATTGTATTCAAATGACGTCGATGTCGACGATTGGAATAAGGCTGAATATGTCATACATATTGGCCATATTATTGCACAATACAAAAAATTGCATAATTATATTGCAAGTGGGTAGGCCGCTTTACTTCAAGCAATAAAACGTTTACAGGTAAGTTTTCACTAGTACCCAGCAAAAAAGACACTCCAAAAAAGTCATGAAAACATAGAGTTTGCAATCTGGAAGAAGTGAAAATTGCGATCCGATCTAATGATTTTAAGGGTTGTCATTGCAAGAAGTTCTCTTTTTCGATGTCTGGTCACTGAATTGGAAGCGATATTAAGAAAAATTCCCTTTTTTGTGTTCTATGATAATATTTTCATCTAGAAAAAATGGTAAATAGTTACCTATTTTAACAATTCGTTTCTTTTTATACGAATTTAAGCCCGAAACAGTGTTTTCATGTAAATTTAAGCAAATAACTTTTTAAATTTTAGACTAAAATTAGTTCATAAATTTCTTTAAATAAATATTTTTTTTAATTTTGGTGAGTATTTTCTAACACTATGGAGGAGTTACAAGGTTTTGGAAGACTAAAGTAAGCTTCTACATGATTTTTTGCTCACTCTCGGCAAATTAAAAATATCGATTTTTTGGAAGCAATGAAAATTTAGTTCCACTAGAATGACTTCCATTTTTTTTACTGGGTATGACTGTAAGCCACTTATGTAAATTTTTAACTATTCTAAAAAATAACTTTATTAAATAGACAGACAGTTGATAATGCTACCCGTATCATTTATTTGCCATTCGTACCCACTGTGATTTTCTTTGAGAATGCTATGCACCAATTATTTGCAATATACATATATTTTCCAATTTTTCTTCCAAACATATAGGTTAGCAGGCTGCTGGTGGTAAGGAAAGAAAGTTAGAGTCCAGCTTACTTGGGTCCAGTATTATGATCTATTTGTGCTGAAAACATTTACTTTTATTTAAAACTTTTTCTCTTTTAATAGTATGCTGGGGTTGCAATTGGACATTTAGGTTATTGTAGCCAGAATAAATTTAAATTTATTTGTTTTCTTTAATCTCTATATATATAAATATGTATGTACATACGAGTAGATATGTATGCTGCGCATTTGAATTGTCAAAATGTACGCTTAAATAATAAAAAGCTTAAGGTGAACATTTGTCATTTTTATCGGTATGGCAAACGAAAAACTGCTGCAGTATTCATAAAATTGGAATCTACTACAGGAATTTAGTTATTTTTTAGAGTATATAAAATTTTCATAAAGATTATTTATTTAAGTATTTTAAATAAATTATGGTAACACACATACATAAAATAACGAAATCAGGTCTGTACATTTACTTTCCCAGCAGACAACTAGCAACGAGAGATTAAGGTAGAAATTTACAAAATTACTCTCCCAGATATGAAAAAGTAAATGAACGATTTATGTACTGTTGCAAGAAAATTTTATTCATATCAGCACCATGGATGGAAATTATGATACTATTGTACTTTTTCTGATTTATTTTGTTTGATAATATTTTAAATTGCAATTTTTTTAAAAATTTACATTTGACATGAAATTCTTTATACACATTTCATATATTTTTACTATTTTTACTATTTTTATTAATTTTTCATAATTTTTTAATTTTATTCATTAACAAATACAAAAATTCCACTTTTCATCTGTGATCATATATGAGAAACAAACAAAATTATTTGCCATTAAAATTTAATTAATGTCGCGCCAAAGGTGAAAAGTTACCCTATTGTTTTCGCTACGCTGTCCGTCTGTCCGTCTGGCACACGCTATTTTCTCAGGAACCGTATGAGCTACAGAAATTTAGACAGAGTATGTAGAACCTTGGCCGCTACAACAAAAAATTCATGAGAATTAAAAATAAAGTGTGTTCCAAAACGAGAAACGAAAAATTTTAAAATCACATGTAATATACATACAATTGTATGTTCACACTTGACATTTGTAAAATTACAGCCTGTTTTTCGAAAATGAATAAGTATATACGTTCTTTCAAAAATATGTTAACGTATTGAAAACATTTATTTATTTTTATGTGAGTGACAACAAAACAGCTTTCAGTTTTCTACACTCATGAAATTTTTTATGTAAAATTGACTAAAATTTGGTCTACATATTTTTCATTTGACTTTATCGAAAATTCTATTTAATTTTTAATGTTGAAATGATAACTGACTTAAAACTCTAATAAACAATTATCTGTTCTTTTATTTTTTACTTTAACTTGGAAAAATAATTAAATTAACGAGAAAATGTGAAATGTGTGCTTTTTTTTGATTTTTTTTTTAACTGTCAAGCAAATCAGAAAAATTTTAATCATTGAGTCAAAATAAAGTATAAGTTATAGGAAAAAATAAACATATGTAGTTCTAATAACAACGGAAAATACGAAATACAATAAAAATCCGTATTAATCTGTGTATAATTTTCTAAATGAATGCTTGAATATATTAAAAATAAAATTGCTTAGCCCTTGTTCATAAAATTTAAAATGAATTTGAAATGAATTTTATTTAAAAGTTTTAATTGAAAATTTTTTTAATAGATTTTGATTTTTTCATTCCGTCACTGCTATAATTTTGTCAGTGTGATTTTTTGGTTATACCTAAAAAGCTCATTTTATGTAAAAACAAAAGCTTTAGAAAATGTTTTATAAAAAGCAAATTTTAAACGTTATTGTTTATACACGAAACATAAAAACAAAAGGGCTTATGTTTTCGAAAAACAGGCTGTTAGGGTGTTTTTATATAGACTTCAACAATTAACAGTAAAATTTAAAAAAATTTAAATTAAAGGGTGGTCCAGCAGTTATTTCAATTTTGTCTATGTTATTTTGAAAACTTGCTATATCTTGCAAACCGTAAGAGGTAAACTCTTGAAATTTGCAAAAACGGTAAAACTAAAAAATCCAAAAATTATAAAATAGCTAGACCAAAAAAAAAATCGCCAAAAATTTAAAAAAATTGCCAAAACGAAAAAAATTGGCAAAATTAAAAAAAATCTTCAAAATTAAAAAAATACGCCAAAAACCGAAAAAATCGTCAAAACACGAACATGAAACAAAATTCACCTAATTTTAAAAAAAACGCGAAAACCCGAAAAAATCGCCAAAATTAGAAAAAAAGAAGCGTCAAAACCAAAAAAGCGCCTTAATGAAAAAAGTCGCCAAAATGCAAAAACTCCAAAAACCGTAAAAATCGACAAAAAAAAATCGCCTAAATGAAAAAATCGCCAAAATTAAAAAAAATCACCAAAACGAAAAAATCGCCAAATTTAAAAAAATCACCAAAAACCAAAAGAAAGATCGCCAAATTGAAAAAAAATGCCAAAACTATATTTTATATACACTAAACTTCGTATTGAATTACATATCTCGTGTCCGTACGGAACCCTTCGTGCGCGGGTCAAAGTCGCACTTTACTGAATTTATTTAATAATGAAATGCACATTTTTCAGTTTTCCCTTTTTAGATATTTTTGAAATAATTAATTTGACAACAAGACACACAACAGGTGGGTGGATAATTTTTCCAAGTAAAAATTTTACTAGTAATAATTTGTAGGCATTTTTTTGTCTCTCATTTTTTTTCTCTCTTTTGACGCTCTCTTCTTGTAAATTTTTCAATTTCAATTCAATTCTTTATTTGCGTATAATATTGTGGTTGTGAGATTACAACAGTTTTCTAAAAGAGTTTAGGAAGATTTATCTCTTTTTTAATTAAATATTAAATAACAATTATTTTATATTCAGGTGGATGTAAATTATATCAAATGGAAGAAGAAAATTTTCAAAAAAACTTTATGAAAATTTTTTAGGGAGTTTTAGATAGAATCCTTAATATTTAGGATAAAATTACGATGAGATGATCTCATTGATGTTGCAAACTTTTTGAGTTAATGAACACTTTCCATGTCAGATGTTTGCGAAATCCACCTGACAGTTGACTGTTAACAGGAGTAGTGTTGACATTTCAATCAAGACGCGAGAAATACAAAAAGTTACGGAATTGTTGACCTGCTCTCGTATCAGTTCAAATTGACGTGGTGATATATGGTAAGACCTTTCAGTTTTCGTAGATTTACATATATCTAATTTCTTAGAAATTATACATATTTTTTATGTTGAACATTGTACTTCCATTTCGACGATTTTTCTTGGTGGAAAGAATATTTTTCTTCTGACCCTAAGGTTTTTTATATTTTTTTTCTTGGTAGAAAGAATATTCCCTCTAATCTTTAGGGATTGTATTTTATTTTTTAACCCTAAGGTTATTTATAGACGTCCACAAAAGAATGCAACAATTCCAATTTCCGAGTATTCTGATTTTATTGCTTAATAAAATTCTACATATTAAAATCTAAGTTAACATTTTCTCAAAATATGCCAAAGGTCAATAGTTTTATTGTGACTCAATACCTAAACTAGAAATTCAGACAATAATGAAACAGTTCTAATATACATTCTCCTCAGTCTAATAACAGTTAATCGTTTATTAAAAAAAATGCTCAAGTGGAATTGGTGCATTTTTTATGGACTTCCTCATTTTTTTATATTACAGGTTGCCTAGAAATAATTGTCTGCAATCTCTGAAAATAAAGATGTGAGCATTTCCTGGGGTCACGAACGTACGTTCGTACGCTTTTGATGTACAAAAATTGTAGAAACCTAAGCTTTTGCAAGAATTTTTTTGCGATTTGATAGTATTTTGGAAGATCTATCTTTAGTGCAAGAGATGGATTTCATCGAGTTTAAGTTTTCAAATTAATAGTTATAAGCATCCCAGTGAAAAAAATGGAAGTCATTCTAGTGGAAGTACATTTTCATTGCTTCCAAAAAATCGATATTTTTAATTTGCCGAGATTGAGAATGTAGAAGCTTATTTTAGTCATACAAAAACTTGTAACTCCTCCATAGTGCTAGAAAATACTCACTAGAATTAAAAAAAAATAATTTTTTTAAAGAAATTTATGAACAAATTTTAGTCTAAGATTTAAAAGTTATTTGCTTAAATTTACATGAAAACACTGTTTCGGGCTTAAATTCGTATAAAAAGAAACGAATTGTTAAAGTAGGCAACTATTTACCAGTTTTCCTAGATGAAAATATTATCATAGAACACAAAAGAGGGAATTTTTCTTAATATCGCTTCCAATTCAGTGACCAGGCATCGAAAAAGAGAACTTCTTTCAATGACAACCCTATATAAAAATCATTAGATCAGATCGAAATTTTCACTACTTCCAGATCGCAAACTCTACATTTTCCTGACTTTTTTGGAGTCTCTTTTTTTACTGGGATGTTTATACGAACGTACACAAAATAGAAGTCAACGTTGCCTGACAGTAGTGAAATGTAAAAATCCGCAAAATGGAACAGAAAAATGAAAAGTGATTAACTTATTTTAAAAATGTATTAATGTAGGTCTCTATCCAGTATTTACATAATAAAATATCTCTATTGGTTTTTGTTCAATTGACTTAATTACCGGTTGCGAACGTACGATTGTTCCACATGTTTTTTTATTATTATCACGTGACTTTTCCCATTTTCGAACTTTTTTTCTTCTTACACTTTTGTCTTCTTACTTCAATGTAATAGAGAGTTTGAAGAAAGAGTGCTAACATAATATTTTTTTTTGCGTGAAAAATAGTTGTGTATAAAAACGTCTTTAGAAGTAGCTTAAAAAAAATATAAAATTTTCCAGCTTCCAGCCCGATTTCCTTTAGTAAAACAGCTGAGATATGCTATTAAACCATTATTTTATATAAACATAGACTTTTTTTTATTATTATAAACAATAAAACTCGATGATAATCAACATTACATTTTTCCATCCTGGTAGATCATTCGGTGGAAATGCCCATATTTAAAACTTTTAGGCATCAATAGTAATTTTTAATCAAAATCAGATTTAATTTATTCTATCCTAATACATGACAACATAACCTATCCTAAGACTGAACTCACATTAGAAGGCGTGTTAACAAAATGCTTCAGAAGTTTATGATATATAATTTTTCTAACGAGCCTCGCTATAACCAAACAGAACAGTTACCTTCAACAAATTTAATGAAATTTCATGAAAAATATCATAAATTAAATTTTTTTATAAAACTACTTTTTTAGAGCCTATTTTTGAAGTCCATTGCATTTTTTTCAACTTTTATTTTTCCTTCCACATACTAGATATTTTTATTTTCTAACGTTCATTTTTATTGTTCCCAGGCACAAAACTCTTTTTTTTATCCTCTCGCCATGTAAACCAACCAACCCACTTTTTCAAATAAAGTCATATCTTTGTGTGTCACTAATCCACAAAAGTATTTCAATATTTAAGAGCACAAAAATATTTGTAAAACCTACAAGCCCATATACGGGTGAAAAAAAATTATACGAGTATGTGTGAACATAAACGCATACATACATAAATATGCATGCATCAGCATGTATGTACCCTATCGGAAATTTGGCTAACTTTAAACTAACTTTAAGATAACTACCCTGTCGAAAATTTGGCTAACTTTAAACTAACTTTAAGTTAACTATTTCGCAAGTAGTACTGACTACACTTGGATTCCTTCGCAATGTAACCAACTGGTTACTTTAACATTGCGATGTCCTAGGCGGTAGTCAATTGGCTCACTCTGCATTACTTTCAGCTAACTTAAAGTTGACTTTTTTAAACCAACTTGTAGTCAGTAAATTTAAAAAAAATTTCTGGGGTTCGAACATGTATCAGGTAGCTAAGCTACCATCTAAAATAACAACAGCAAAATGTTAACATAAGACTGAAATGAGTTTCAAAGTACCTGAGAATAAGTTTGTTAACTCTCATCAAATTCGACTACGTACTCAACTTAAGAATTAATTTTGGGTTTGTTCTGGGTGCAATTGCAGTTAGCTTTTAGTCAGTCTAAGAAAAGTTAACTATAAGTTAACTATTTTTGTAATCAACTACACATTCTCCGATAGGGTATGTACATGTATTCCTCTATATACGACCACATACATTAGTATGAATGTGTGTTTTATGAAATTTTATTGTTTCATTTATGTTGGGCGCTTGTATTTTGTACATTTCCTGTTTTTTTTTCTATACTAAAATTTTTGGCAAATACTGCTTGCTGTCTTTGCCACATGTACCAAATAATACAGCAATTGCAGGAACCCAGGCAAGGCAATAAAAACAACAACAACAACAACTACTGTTATCAACAATTTAAAGTAAAGTGTCTCGTTGCTATTGAACAAACAGTGTTCAATAATGTCCAAAAGAAATTCTTTTTATTTTTTGGTGGACACATCACAAAAAAAAAACAGAATACGAAAAATAAAAATGCGGAAATGTAGAAATGTTTGTTGAACCTAATAGTAGAAAAACTGCAAATAATAATTGTGTAGGTTCCGCAAGAGATGCCACAATTCGATTTATTCTTCTTTATTCTCTTAATTTTATTTTTTTTTCATTTATATTATTTGTTCTGGTTTTAGATTAAAAAATGAAATTTATTTTCTATTTTGTATGTCCAAAATGGCGCCATACAAACATATATGTATGTATGTATCAAAATTTAGGGATTTGTGTGCATTTGCATAGATTACAACAAATAACAAGAGTTGACAAGAGTTGTTCAACAGTGACCGTTTTATGGTGTGGTGCCTCTAAGGAAATGTTTTTTTTTTGGCAAAATGTATTATTGGAATTTCATTTATATGGGAGTTTGTGCAACACAAAGTGAGTAAGTTGTTTGATATTTTTAATTTAAAAATTTAACATTTTATGCTACAATAAGCATCAGATAATATAGTATAGATAAAGAAATTGTTCTTACACCAATGCTTCAAGAAATGAAATGACCAGCCCATGTAACAAGAATGTGTGTACTCCATTGACCTTTTTTCACACGCAAACTTTACGTTGCTAAGTCTTAGAGAAAGGGAGATAGAGCATGCAGTTCTCCCCTTGTCTTTCACGCAGAAAATTTTGCGTGTAACAGGAGTATTTCTTTTACTGTTTCCCTTCTCCCTCTCTCTCTCGGTCTCTCTCTCTCTGTCTACCTCTGTCTGTCTCTATCTGCCTTTCTCTCTCTCTCTCTCTGGGTTTTTACTCTAACAAAGTAAGTCTTTATGCAAGAAAAATTTTATCACAGGATGTCCCTGTGGCTGAGTGGTAGCGATGCTGGCTTTTCACTCCAAAGGTCATGAGTTCGATTACCGCCGTAGACTTTGGATGTTTTTCGCAGACAAACTAATCGCTTAGTGGGTTGTGTTATGTTTGCTTAAAAAATAAAAAGATAACTGACCTAGCCAACCGGACGTAAAGTGCGATTTTTGTGCCCGAAGCCCCATTTTCCTACTACTCAATTTCAATAGAGACATTTTTAAATATGAAAAATGTATTTAAATAAAAAAAAAATAACCAAATAAAAGGCCTGCACATACACACACAACTTTTGAGCAAATAAGATATTTTGTATCTTTTTTGAGTTGTACGTAAATTAAAATTGTAAAACTTATTTTCTATAAAACAAGATATTTTTATTTATGACTCTGTTGAAATAAAGTAGCGATATACTTATATATGTTATATGTATTATATATTAGTATACATATACACATATATGATCAGTTAAAAATATAATAAGAAATTTACAGCTACCTGAAATCGAGTAAATTTCAATTGAAATCTTTATCAAAATCTATAAAGTCCAGACCAAGTTTTTTTACATTTATCAAGACTTTGTATCCATAATAAAAAACCATTCACTATATTTATTTCCCAAAACAAAAACGTACCAACTGCACTTTTGAAAACATTAGATTTACTAGATTTTAAGGAGATTTCCACAGAATCTATGAACAAAGTAGATTTTCTTTTGTATGGGAAATCTGCTAGACTTGCAGAATTGCAAATGTAAGTGCACTAGAAAGAAAAAAATCTAATATTTAAAAATAAGGTTTTACTAATTATATTCGATTAATTGACCTAAATTGTTCGAGCTGTACCTTAATCGAAATTAGGTTGTCTTCATTATTCAATCAAATAAGAGCATAACATAATTTAATTTGATTTAAAAAAAAAGTTGTTAATTACCTGAAGGAAAAATCTATGAAATGTTTACCCAAATATTTATCATTTAAGTGCATTTTAAAGCTGACCATTTGTTTCAGTATAATGACTTTTTGTCTATTGTAAATTACATTTTTCGTTATTTATTTTTTTACTATAATTCATTGTCACATTCTGCCTGTCCTGGCATTTTCCATTTGACGTCTTTATTTATAATCAGCATAATGCTCTAATGAAGCAAATATTTAAACATTCCTTCAGTTAATCAGCGAAATAATTTAATCAAAATTTCAATAAAAATTTTTGCTGACACACAGATAGATGAATTGAATTTTAAGCGCTGTCAAATGGATATTTATGAAATGTCTGCACAAACGATGATAATTAAAAAATTAGTGAGCTGTAATGAGCACTTCGATATTCACATAAACATACATACATATGGGCATTTCCATAGAAATGTCAACTTCTTGTAGCATGCGACACCAAGCAAAAATGCTTGTTTTTTTTAAAGAAAAGCAAACTTTTTTTTACTACTTTATATATTTGTGTAGGCCGTCAGCAGCCCTAAGTTAGGTAAACTTTTAAGAAAAATCAAGTCACCTTGTTCAGAAATACAAGGTTAATTGCTTGCTGTCGCACGCTACAAAATAGTGGAATTTTTCGGAGAATCAATAAAAACGATTTCTCACTCACTAAAGCGAAGAAATTTCGAAACAAAATTCTTCAATATTTGTTCGCTAATCTCAGAAATTTCGAATGTTCGCTAAAACTTCGTGCTTCGAATTTCTGTCGATAGTTTTTCGAATGTGTGACGGTAGTCGAGTGGATGTGTAGCTCAAGGTACCAAGTTCGATGCATGACAGCACTGTAAGTTAAAAAATAAAATATGAACACATCCATACATATGTGCAATAGTTGAACAGAAGTAAACTTGTTACGAAAGCCTAGTGAATGTGTGTTAGGCTGAGTTTAAATCTGGCATTTCTTGTGTGTCATTTGCCCAAAAAAACGTAACCAACTCAACTAATTACTAATGAAAAACTGTTTGATTCAGACATGCATTAATTGGTTTCAATAGTTTACAATCATTTTGGATTCTATAAAATTGTCTATTAATTATGTATGAAACTGTTTAACTTAATAAATACATGTCTGAATCAATCAGTTTTTCATTAGTAATTAGTTGGTTACGCTTTTGTGGCATTTGGCACACAGATGTAACCATGGCCTTAGTTTGTTGGAATGGCGGTATCATGTTTAAATCCTGCAGCGTAAGTTAAGGTATTAAAAAAAATAAATAAAATAAGTTAAAATAAATAATATAAAAATAAAATTACATTTTTACTTTTTCTGCTGCCTTTTTGTTATATCGAAATTAGTTCAATACTCTTTCACTTTTGATATTGCTAGAGAAACTTCGATAACGTTGGTTTTTGGGACAAAACTGAGCAACAGGTGAACTTTTTCGATTTATTTTTGAGTGTCACTCTCGATAGTTTTATGCTATAAACACAATTGGGACGAACTTCGCATAGTTCGACGAACTTGCCTTCAAGAATTCGTTGCCTAAATTTGTCGTGTGAAGCACAATAACGACGAATTTACTCAAAAATTAGAAAATAGAAAATTGATTTTTCGTCGTTCGTTGGCGTACAAAATAGAAATAAATCTATAGCAAGTTCGTTACGCACGGCAACTTTCGTCCAACGTACTGATGGTGTGTATTTTCATATACACACATGTATTTTATTTCTTACGACGAGTATTCGTTACCGAAAATTCGTCGTTCGTCCCAGTTGTGTTTATAGCACTACACGATAAATGTTCGAGATATATTCGAGATCGATATCAATAATGAAAGTCTTGGTCAACTGGTTGTATATATTTTTATATATTTTATGAGTGCAAATTAAATTTAAAAAAATATATTGTCGTACATTTATCAACGAGGAAAGCGATAGTTAATAGAGAATTATGATCACAATAATAAATAAATGTTTGTTTAAGGCAACACATTATTTTAATGCACAAATTTATATTATAAATATTAAATACATATAAGTTAAAACATAAATTTGATTTACATAAATATGTATATAGAAAATTTAAAATTTAACCAATAAAAAAAATTTCAAAGAGAATACTTTACTATAGGGTTGGCCTGTCCCTCGATGTCGACAGAAACCATTCGATCGTCAACTTGTATTGAAAAAAACTAACCGAAGTTTTCTAACGACATCTTGGGGGGCAAGACGAAAATTTAAACTTTGTCTCTCTAAAATAAATATATGATCACGATTTGTTGCTGTGTTCCTTTATAAAGAAAATATATATTTATAAAAATTTTAATAAATTGAAATATCACCGACATTTTAATTGCACTTTATTTGCTGCTACTTGCCTATATGCACTTCATTGGTGCTTTGTCAAATCATCAGTAAATTTGTACTTCACATTTTGAACAGTCGCAAGTCATATGCACCGACTTTCAAAAACCATTTGAAAATTCACACATAATAATATTTTTGAAAATCACAACATAATAATACAAGCGTAGTAGATTTAGATACTTTTACAAAAACAAAGCAAAATTTACTTTGCAAAATCTTGGGTTTGTTGGGGAAAAGGGAAAAAGAATAAGAGCTCTTTAAATCATTAAGTTGATAGGAAAGGAAAGGTAGGAAAGAGCTTCCAACAAAAATTCTTAATTCCAAACCCGATTAATATTTTTTAAGATTTTCGCTGGTATTAATTTCAATTCAAATTAATTAATGTTTGAATTATTAAAAAAAATATAATTTAATTTATTTACCCTGAAATAGCTTTTTAAAATTGCGAATGGCCAAAGATTTTACAGATTTTTTTTTAAATAAAAGGAAAGCCTACATTAAAAAGAAAGCCTATTATTTTTTTGACATCGTACATAATAATGAAAAAAGGATTACTTCCTTTTCCTTTCATTAACATGAAAGGGAAATTTCGCTGTTATTTTAAATTAGAAACTTCCTGACAAAATTCTGCGTAAATAATTAATAGATTTTAACTACTGACAGCTGCCATTTTCAGCTTATCCTTATCTTACATGAACTTTATGTGTTTAAAATTGCTGTAAAGTTTTCTTAAAATATATTTTAAGAATGTGCAATTTTCAGGCACTTGTTGAGTTAAATTCTTGTCTCAAGCAATTAAATCCAGAGCGCTTTATTAGTATCCTTATAGCCAAAAAGTTTTCTATTAGGGTGGGTGAAATTCTACAGTACAATAATTATGCCCTAATTCCAAAGCAAATTGTAGCAAATTGTCGAGAAATTATATGACACCCTTACGATTACAAATTTATATAATACATAACATATTTGCGTGTTAGGTATTGTGGCAAACAAGAACTTTGTCAAAATTTATATCAAACTACTTTTAATGGCAGAAATTTTGGACTGGAACTTGGCCTTTTTTCACTTTTATGTTTTTGTGAGGATAACCATTACATTCAGCTAATATTTTTTTATATATTTTTGAAACTGTCTGAGAAAAATATAGTACTTAAAATTTATTTTTGAAATTTTCAAAATTGATTGCTATTTAAAAGAAGACTGTTCCAGAGCTGGAAAATTTCATTTTTTTTTTTTTTGCTATATAAAAGTAACTAGCTGAATTTAAGAAATTTATTATTCGACATACTGTCAAAATTATATTTTAATTTGAAATTTATTTGTTGCTCTTTCAGCTTGGTCTATATGCATTTCATTGCTGCTGTAACAAATCATCAGTAGACTTCGACCATACATTTTGAATAGTCACAAACCTCTTATCTTATGCCTTTCTCAAGTAGTTCTTGAAAGTCTGTGCATAAGATAAGAGGTTTGTGACTATTCAAAATGTGTGGTCGAAGTCTACTGAGGATTTGTTACAGCAACAATGAAATGCATATAGACCAGGCTGAACCACCAGCAAATAAATTTCAATGTAACTAGCTTAAACTAATTTTTTTTTGTTTTGCATTTCAGTAAGAATAAACTTGTATGAAAAATAAAATAAAAAATCAAAGAGATGATTCCAGGGTTGGGAATTTTGCACTTTTTATGGTAGAAGTACCTAGGTCTAATTAGTTTTTATATTTTTCATTAAAAACACAGCCCTAGAGCTCGAAAATTAAATTTTTTTGGAGTATATAAAACCTTTTTAATTTGAAATTTATTTACTGGTGGTTCAGCTTGGTCTATATACGCATTTCATTGTTGCTGTAACAAATCATCAGTAGACTTCAACCACACATTTTGAACAGTCACAAACCTCTTACTTTATGCACAGACTTTCAAAAACTATATGAGAATTCATAAAATAATAATATTTTTGAAAATCACAAAGACAAAATAAGCAACAATGAAATGCGTATATAGACCAAGCTGAACCACCAGCAAATAAATTTCAAATTAAAATATAAATGACAATATGTCGAATAATAAATTTCTTAAATATTAAATTTTAGATTTTATTTTTAATTTTGCCTTGTAATTACTTTTATTGTTATCCAATGTATTTCTAATTGTATAAAGGTGTAGAAAAATAAAATAGATTCATATCGAATATAAATTATTTGCTGGGTTTTGTATGAGTTACAAAGCCTACTAAGCTTATTTTGTCTTTGTGATTTTCAAAAATATTATTTTTTTTATGAATTCTCATATAGTTTTTGAAAGTCTGTGCATAAAGTAAGAGGTTTGTGACTGTTCAAAATGTGTGGTTGAAGTCTACTGATGATTTGTTACAGCAACAATGAAATGCGTATATAGACCAAGCTGAACCACCAGCAAATAAATTTCAAATTAAAATATAAATGACAATATGTCGAATAATAAATTTCTTAAAAGTATATAAAACCCCAAAAAACAAATTGTGTTTTCCTTTTTTTTCTTACTTAAACATATTTTATATTTAGAAAGAAATAAGTGTGTATTAAAAATCAGAAAAATCAAACATGTTTCCAGAGTTGAAAAATTTATTTTCTTTTTTTTTAGTAACTAAATAAAGATACTTCAGAAAGATCTTTACTCAAGAGTGATTTTTATATTTATTCAACACTTCGATATATACATATAATTTATTAAAAGACTCTCATTAGTCTTACGAAGCTTTGTGATATATTTCTTATTATGCTCTCAGCATAATTGTTTTTCAATTCGATAGTCATACGTTGACAGCTTGAAACGAGTTAGCATAAAATATATCGCTAAAGAACATTCATTTTAGTCAGTTTCTTTCCCAGAACCTGTTTGTTTCTTCTTAACAAAATCAAAAAATCAATGGGATGTTTGAATTCAGTCATCAGTCAGTATTTTATTATGTCTCATTAAATATCAGCAAATATGAAATAAGTTAGCTTAGTTGGTATGGAAGTACAGTACTATGATTATTTTAGTATTAAATGTATTGTATTCGTACTCGTATGATTCTTAATTGTTAAAAGAGTTTGTTAAAATGCTGAAAGAAAGTCTTGGAAATTCGCTGGTTAATTCTGTAATTAATTTAATAAAAATATCAATATTAATAATATTGGTATTATTTAACAATAGGTCATAGGTCTTTTGAAAATAACAAAATTATGTATTTGTTATCTTAAAATCGAATTTAAAGGTCTCTTTATAGTTTCTAGCTAAGAAATTTTAAAAATTTTTTTAATTTCATAATTTTTTAATTAATTTATTTGGTCTGAGAATAACTTTAATTACTTATTTTTTCATTTAAAAGAAAAAATATTTAGGTATTTCAGCGTTGTATTGTTTGTTAGGTTGATTTTATAAGTACTTTTTGCCCATTTTTAGGGTTCCGTACACTAAAGGTGAAAAAAGGAACCCTATTGTTGTCGCTACGTTGTCCGTCTGTCCGTCACACGCTATTTTCTCAGGAACCATAAGAGATACGGACCTGAAATTTAGACAGAAAATGTAGAATCTTGGCAGTACAACAACAACGACATGAAAATTAAAAATTAAAATCCAAAACGAGCAACGAAAAATTTTAAAATCCAATGTAATATACATACAATTGTATGTATGTACATATGTATGTATATGTGTCAATCACTTGAAATTTTTAAAATTAGTGTACTTTTATACAGACAACAAATAACACTAAAGTTAAAAAAAAATTTAAATTAAAGGGAGGTCCATCAGTTAATGAAATTTAGACTATGTAATTTTGACAACTTGCCGTAAGAGGTTAACTCTTGAAATTTTCAAAAACGGTAAAACTAAAAAATTCGAGAATTATAAGATCGCCAAACCAAAAAAAAATCGCCAAAAAAATAAAAAAGAAATCGCCAAAATTAAAAAAGAGTCTAAACTAAAATAAATCGCCAAATTCGAAAAAATCACCCAAATGAAATAAATCGCCAAAACTAAAAAAACGCCAAAAAACCGAAAAAAAACGCCAAAGCGCGAAAAAGGCGCCAAACCCAAAATAATTGTTTATATGAAAAAATATCGCATAAATGAAAAAACGCCAAAACTAAAAAAATTGCCAAAATGAGAAAAACGTCAAAAACCGAAAAAATTGCCAAAATGAGAAAAACGTCAAAAACTGGCAAAAAATGCCAAAACGAGAAAAAAAGTGTCAAAACTAAGAAAATTGCCAAAATGAAAAATAACGCCCAAAAACCGAAAAACTCGCCAAAAACCAATCGTCTGTATAAAATAAATCTTCAAAATTGAAAAAATCGCCACTATAAAAAAAATCGCCAAAATTAAAAAAAAAACGTCAAAAGCCAAAAAAAATCGCCAAAACGAAAAAAAAAATGCCAACTAAAAAAGCGCAAATAAACGCAAAAAACTACAAAACTGAAAAAAACGCTTAAAAACTTTGAGTGAAGAATAAAATATTAAACTATTTCTAATATAAAAAATAAAATCTATGAAACAAATTGTTTTGTTGAAAAATTCCCATATACCACTCATTATAGCACACTTCCTTGGTTTTGTTAAAAATTGTACTAAAAAATAACTTGCGTTTCCATTTGAGTAACATTTAATACTTACGATATTTCAGGCAAAATCTAGTACATT
The DNA here is from genome assembly GCA_905220375.1 of Tachina fera. NCBI lineage: Eukaryota > Metazoa > Arthropoda > Insecta > Diptera > Tachinidae > Tachina > Tachina fera. The sequence continues at coordinate 45,066,264 of LR999964.1, read as the reverse complement.
TCTACTTCGTCGCAAAAACAATTTAGTTTTGCAGTGTATATTTTTCTTGAAAACTAGTTAGATGAAACAAATCAAATTTTTCTTCGAATTAATTTGTATAACTTTACTCACGCTTAAATTTACACAAGTCAACTGACACTGTACCTAAAACACAAGAATATACAAAACGCAATTTCTGCTCAATTTAAATTCCACCACTTGTCTGCCTACAACATTTATAATTAATTATACTCGTAACTAATTAAATTTCAAACTTGAAACTTAATGCCAATCATTAAACCAGAAAATATTGTTTTTAAGGCCACACAACAGTATCTAGTCCTAAGCTTTATTTCCTTAAACATTTCAAAATGAACAAGGATTTGTGCTTTTCCTGTAAATTAATTAATTTAAAGACGATTTATATTTTTGAATTCTCTATAAAGATTTTCATAACACAATGGGGTGAGTGGGTTTATAGTCTTCAATCAACTTAACATATCATACTCGTACATTAAATTCCTTTGTATTATATTTAATTTCCATTGATATTAAGTAATTAGCAACAAGAGAATAAATAAAAGCTTATTTTGTACTTTAATCAATCAAATATTAACAAGTCAATTAACACAGTGAAATATTTAAAGGCATAAAAATTAATTGAAGCACTTTAGTTGAGGCCAGAGTAATAAGAAAAACTTAAGCAAACTTAAGCTCGTGTTAGTTTTATTTAGACACGGTCCATTATGATGTGCCTCGGCTTGGTTAAAATTAATTTGAAAATTGTGAACAGTTTTCCATAAAATTATAAGTTATTGTTATATTTCTTAATTATGTAGTTTAATCGAATTGGATCCTGACAGAAACGCTTGCTATTTTTGAATGGACTTAACAAAATATTTAATGTTAAAGCTTAGATTTGATTTTTCCACAGTTTCCCAAAAAATATTGGTAAAAGAATACTAAGGGCTTGCTTGTAGAAAATATGCTAAATTATATTTATAGTAAATTCATTAAAGTGAAACTATGACTCAAGCATGAACTTTAGCCTATACAATCAAATATTTTAAATGAAGTAGACATTTTGTTTAATTAAGCGCTTTTCTTCACTTTCGGGATGTTTTTTAGGTTTTTGACAGTTTGTTTTAATTTTTGCCAATTTTTCTGTTTTTAGCGATTTAATTTAGTTGCTTATTTTTCTTTTGTGATTTTCAAAAATATTATTATTTGTGAATTCTCAAATAGTTCTTGAAAGTCTGTGCATAAGATAAGAGGTTTGTGATTATTCAAAATGTATGGTCGAAGTCTACTGATTATTTGTTATAGCAACAATGAAATGCATATAGACCAAGCTGAACCACCAGCAAATAAATTTCAAATTAAAATATAATTATGACAATATGTCGAATAATAAATTTCTGAAATGTTAAATTTTATATTTTATTTTTCATTTTGCCTTGTAATTACTTTTATTGTTATCCGATGGATTTCTAATTGTATAAAGGTGTAGAAAAATAAAATGGATTCATATCGAATATAAATTATTTGCTGGGTTTTGTATAAGTTTCTAAGCCTACTATGCTTATTTTTTTGTGATTTTCAAAAATATTAGTATTTGTGAATTCTCAAATAGTTCTAGAAAGTCTTTGCATAAGATAAGAGGTTTGTGACTATCCAAAATGTGTGGTTGAAGTCTACTGATGATTTGTTACAGCAACAATGAAATGCATATAGACCAAGCTGAACCACCAGCAAATAAGTTTCAACATAAACGCAAATTTTATTGGAAAATAGTATATGTAAGTTTAAGCAAAATATTAATTGTTTTATTATTATTGTTATTTTATTAATTAATGTTACCAGATTTCAATAAAAATAGTATCCCTGAAAATGTTGGAAAATCTCAACGAAACGTCGGATATGAATAAATGAAATAAAATTGTCTTTTATTTGCATTTAAATCAATTTAAATGACCTTGGAAGCCTGAATTGATCAATTCTATAAAAAACGCATTATACTTTAAACAAAAAGGTCTAATAATTATTTATATATATCCTTTTTTGTTTTGGCGATTTTTTGCTGATTTTTTAGGTTTAGCGATTTTTTAATTTAGATTTTTTTAGTTTCAGCATTTTTGAAAATTTCAAGATTTCAAGAATTTCAAGAGTTTCAAGGGTTCCTTTTCACATGTGGTATGCGGAACCCTCAAAAACTTAAGTTGAGTCCAACATAGACTTGGGTCGAACTCGTTCTCTAGTTCATTTTTGCCAAAACCCATTTAAATTACATGGCCAATGATCGGCTTGTGGCAAAAATGAACTAGTGAACGAGTTCGACCCAAGTCTAGTACAACAGATCTTTTGAACAAAAATGGTCTGTTGGACACAAGTCCGATCAGAAACGTCAATGTAAATTAAATGGTTTTGAATTAACTTTTGATTCGAACGTAAACGAACTACTTCAAAGAGAGCTGTTTGTTCGCGTTCGAATCAAAATTTGCTTCAGAGATGTAATTTAAATAGGTTTGATCATTGGTTTGTGGCAAAAATGAACTAGTCAACGAGTTCGAGACAAGTCTATTTCCAACAGTTTCTTCTTTTGCTTAATGTTTGATAGTTAATGAACTTTTTAAAAAATACATAAAGTAACATTTGTGCCCTTAATTATGAAAGTGGTCTAAGTCATGTGCATTTTTGCTTCAAAATATCAAATAAATCTTAAAATATCATCAACAAATATTTAATAAATTTAAAAAAAAAATTATATTAATCTAGACTAGTACAACTCTAAATTAAAATGTTGCATGATATAAAAATATTCTTTGATTTGTTCAAATGTAATCTACAAAATATATCGACCAAAGAAATATATGACTCAGACCACTTTCACAATTAAGGGCACATTTTTTAAACAAATTCTTCATGAGTTTTTTTATATTTACATATGTATGAATATAAATTAGCCACAAAAACTTTGCATATACAATTTTATTTAATTTTTTTTTTGTTCTTTTTCATCCCCTTAACAAGTTGTTATTCGTTGTCACTGCAAAGCAACAGAAGTAGCGACAAGAACAAACAAAAAACATGCTTAATTTTTAACAAGCTGTATTATTTTACAAAACAAAATATAAATAAATAAATAAAAGATGGAAAAAAATTCAAACGCCTCCAACCACATGAAGCAAATACTCTGCCAAGGTGGCAAGCAGAAAAACAAAAGTTGAAGTGAAAATATGAAAAAAGGAAAATATTCTATCTAGTTAGTGTTAAAACACCACGCAAATGTCAAAGCAACAGGAGCGACAAAAAAATCATTACTTGGAGGAGTTAAAAATAAAAATAGAAGCTTTAGAAGAAAAATATTTTTTGTTTAACCTGAATGCCATTTACTTAACATAAAAGAAAAATAACATAAGCTTAAATAAAAAGTGGTAATCTTTTATTCTTAGAATTGCTTACTTGTAGCTAACAAATTCTTTTTAAAACAATTATAGTAGCGCAAGTTAATAAGGCTCATTAGAGGATATATTTATGTACAATAAGTTGCAGTGCTGAAGGCGTTAACTTATAAATGCTTTAATGGATTTATGAATTATATTTTTTTTTTTCTAGAACAAACTTTAAAATATAGAAAAATATATTAAGACAAAATAAAACCTGTTGTGATAGAATTATCTGGTTGTAATCTTAACCCTTCAATGCCCGGTTTTATTTTAGATTTAAATTTTTTTCGCAGATTACGGTATGTAGACTTTTGGCAACAATATGCATTTAGTACTAAAATAATGAATGGAATATATGTATATATTATAAATATACATGACTGCACAAAGTTTTTTTTTGTCAATGCAAGAAAGTTTTGAGTATTTATTATTTATTTATGTATACTTTTGGCTACCATATGCGTTTTGCACAAAAAAAATAATTAAGGCATGAACAATAGCCATACATTTATAAATTTATATTATAAATATATGTATACGAAGTTAAATTTTTACAAACTTTTATTTAGTTTCACCTGTCCCGTTGTATGTCTGTTATCAAATCACAAAACATACAGAAGTGTCACGAGACGGAAGATAAGGGTATTTTTCTGTTTGTCTCGCTTTCCCTCGAATTTTGTCGTCGTTTTAGTTTTGAAACTTCATTCTAGCGCAATAGATTTTTATTATCTGTGTTAATTGGTAAGTAGTAATACACTACAGTATCAATACACTAAACTTTTCTCTTTGTCTCTTTTCTTATCTGTCACTTTCTTCACTTCTGTGTATTCTGTGATCAAATCATGCAAATTAAATTTGATTCACTTCCTGGTTTCTGATTGAACTGAAATTTTGCTTGCATGTATAAGTTGGATGACAATGCAATATTATTATAACATAGAGATGATCTGATGATGGTGGCTATTTTTTTTTTTGATATTTAACTTTTTAGTTCATTTTATTAACAAATAATAAAAGTTATTTTTTTTTTCTCTTTTGTCTTTTTTAATGCATGATTTTGGATTGAAGAAAGTTTTTCCTGAAGGAATTTGGGTTCATTTGTTGCTAACAAACGGTATGTAGACTTTTGGCTACAATATGCATTTAACCATTAACACGTTTATATTTTACATATGTGTGCACAAAATTTACTTTATTTATGAAAAAGTTTATAAAAATTGCGCTTTTGGTGTGACGCAAATAAAACTTACATTTCGTCCACTCAGTCCTTGAAAACGAGCTTTAACCTGGAAGCTTACACCTGTTTTAAGAAGCACAACTATTTGAGTCATAGTCCACATAACTTATGTTTGGATAGGTTTTATGGACCAGGGTGTCTTTTAAACTCTATTTTATATTTTTCAACTTTTTAACAAAATTATACCCACTGGCAGCACTATTACACTTCACAATTAATTTATATTAAAATTAACATTGCTCCTGAAGGTATGCTTTAAAATTCGGTTGAGTGTATTTCCATGCAGCTGTTAAGTTTCTCTGTACTTCTTGTTCGTATGCTTACACTAATACACTCATACATAGCTCACGCCGATTTAATAACGCTTTACGATCTTACTCAAAAATTTGTGATTGTATTGTGAAAAAGATGTTTACCCACTAGCGTATAGATGTTTACACATCAATATATACAAGTTAAAAAAAATCATTTCTTGGACTTGGTTTTTTTCTACGAAAATCGTTTTTTTTTTCTACTATTGAAAATAATCAATTTTGTTTAAAAAAATAAGTTTGAAAGTTATTTTGCTTAAGCTTTTTTTGGTGGTTATGGTACGATATGATATATGGGAATACTCGTATACACATGTGTTATTATTGACTTGTTATACTTGTTGGATTTAGGATGTGAATATCATAATCCTCAAGAATCTGGGGAAGAGAAATAATTCTCTTGCGCTTACCAAAGATATGAGTCTTTACACAAAAGAAAATTAACTTATAAATTTAACGCAACATTGGCTTTATGTCTCTGTAATGCACACACATATTTCATTATTTCATATTTTATTTTTATTATTTTTAGCTTCCATATATAAACGTCACTCTTATGCATCCCTTTGTATATGTATACATATACATACATAAATCACTTTATAAACTGTATAAATGTGCATGTTTGTGATTATAAAAGTATCTCCTGAATATTTATGAACCTATTTATTGAATTTTTATGGTTAAATTGTGAATATGTCTTGTCTTCAGATTATGTTGTTTTACATCTTCAATCTTCAGGATTTATGTTTGCTGCTTTTCTTATTTTTTTTCTTTTGCCATATATTATTATTGTTGTGTATTAGTTTTGTGTGGAAATATTTAACATCATAAATAAAAGTGTCAATTTGTTGTCATGTTGAACAGAAATCTTATTCAAGCTTGTGAATAGTAAGACATATTGAATCTTGAGGTAAAGGTTTGTAGCAAAATGAATTGAAAATAATTGTTAGAAATCACAAAATTGTGACATCTTTAGTAAAAGGTAAAATATTTTTAATTTATCACAAGTCAACAAAGAAGTGTAAGAGAAGGCTGTTGCTCTCGACACCATTTTAATATTTTGTTGCTAAAAGACATGAGTTTTTGTAGACAAGATAATTTGTAGCAACAGTTGAATTGTAGTAATTATTTTGTTGGTTTATAGTAGGTAGAATTTTTGTTATAAATGGAAGAATATAGATCTTCCAAGTTATGCTCTGTTGCTAAACTTCACATACATCCTTTTTATCAAAAACCAGAATTTAGCTTTATATATTATTAGAATGCCCTAAAAATTAAAATATATTTCTACAATTGCTCGTTTTAGCTCTGTTGCTAATTTCATTGTGGTCGGTGCAAGCACATGACTCCTTCCCATATACCATTTTTCTTTTCTGCTTCATTCAGTGCAAGGATCTGACTAACTCCCATACATCCTCTTTTTTAAAATCTTAATTTTAGCTGCATTTTTGATTAGCATGTGTTAACAATCAATATATACTTCTAAAAGTAGGCGTAGTAGCTCTGTTGAAAATTTGGTTTTATTCTGTGCAAGGACATTACTACCTCCCATATATCCTTTTTCTCAAAAAAGAAATTTTATTAGCATTTATGATTATATTGCGCCAAAATTTAAAATATATTTGTAGAACTATGCGTTTTAGTTGTACTAAAATTTTTTCATTTATTCGATGCAAAAATATCACAACCTCATATATATCCTTTTTCTAAAAAACTAAATATCAGCTGCATTTATGATTAGAATGCACTAAAAATTAATATATATTTCTAAAACTATGCTCTCCTATAACTATTAACTCTCCTATAAATTTTGTTTTTTTTGTCCAAGGACATGTCAACTGCCCATTTATAATTTTTCTCAAAAATGTATTTATAATTAGAATGCTCTAAAAATTAACAACTATTTCTTAAATTATGCGTATTAGCTCTGTTATAAATTTTGTTTCATTCGGGGCAAGGACATAACTACCTGGAAAACTTAATTTTAGCTGCCTCTATGATTATAATACACTTAAATTAATAATTTCTTCTACAAATATGATTTTTAGCCATGGTGCATATTCTATTTCAGTTGGTGCAAGGTTTTGACTAACTCTTATAATTTTTCTTATAAGCCTAATTTTAGCTGCACTTGTGATTATAATGCGCTAAGAATTGATATATATTTCTAAGACTATGCGTGTTAACTCTCCTTTAAATTTTTTTTTCATTCGGTGCAAGGACATGGCTACCTCCCATATATCCTTTTTCTCAAACACAAAATTTTAACTGAATTTATAAATAGAATGTGCTAACAATCAATATATATTTCTAAAACTGTGCGTGTTAGCCCTCCTATTAATTTTATTACATTCGGTCCAAGGACAAGACTACCTCCCATGTATCCTTTTTCTCAAAAGAAAATTAGCAGCATTTATGATTAGAATGCACTAAAATATATTAACTATTTCTTAAATTATGCGTTTAAGCTCTGTTACTAATTTTGTTTCATTCGGTGCAAGGATATGACTACCTCTCATGTATCCTTTTTTCAAAAACTGAATTTTAGCTGCATTTATGACTAGAATGCACTAAAAAGTATTAACTATTACCTAAATTATGCGCTTTAGCTCTGTTATAAATTTTGCATTATTCGGTGCAAGAATAAGACTACCTCTCATATATCCTTTTTCTCAAAAAAATAATTTTAGCAGCATTTATGCACTAAAAGTTATTAACAACTCCTTATATTATGCGTTCTCGCTCTGATATGAATTTTTTTTCAATCGGTGAGAGGGCATGACTGCCTCCCATATATCCTTTTTCTGAATCATAATTCACTAAAAACCAATAATAAATTATAACTTTTAGCTCAGTGGCAAATCTCATTTCATTTACACAAGGAAATGGATGGCTACTTATGTACTTCTCTTACGACTTTTTGTTATTAAGTAAAAAATTTATAATTTAAGGTTATATTCATAAAAAATATTTTTGATGTTGTTTTGCAGGACCTTCATAAGATTTTTTTTTTGATAAATAAGGCAGTTAATATTTACTTAAGAAGATTTTAAATATAATAATTTTTTCTGAGATAATTTGTTTTAATTACAATTTATAATGTTGTCCTTCACAATGCATTTTTAAATTTCTTGGAATTTGTCATCTTCTTTAATGTATTTGTAGACCTAAAGCTGGTTTCTCACTACATTTTTTTGAAACTTATATAAAAGGATAAGCAATACATAAGATCAAAGAAAGCATTTCAGAAGGCATACTCCCTCCCACCCATTTTTTTTTGCAACGGGACCAAAAGGAAAGTTTACACCTCATATTCATAAAATCCCGCTTCGTATTTTTAGCGAGAAAAAATATTCGCCAATATGCGCGATGACTTATGTATAAATACACGATTCATAAAATTATTGTACGAAGTGTTTTTCTCTTGTTTCAACCAATATCATGTTGCCCTATAAATGAGTACACATTTATATATATAAAAAAGATGAAAATTGTTTATTTAAATTGACAAAAAATATTAAACTAAATTTCTATTTTCAACAAAGTAAAAATATTTGACAACAATAAAAAATGAAGAATTGATTAAAATTATTTTGTAATGCAAAGTAATATTCTTACAAGTTAAAAGCACCTACAAGTACTCCCCTCTCAATGAGCGCAAAAGCGGTCAGGAAGCCTTATATTTCTACCGGATCTTGATTTCTGATTAACGGTACTTTCAAAAATATTTTCTTTAAAATTAGTATTTACAAAAAAAGCGGGTTTTAGACGGCAATTGATATTATTTCTCTTTTTCCATTAACTAAGATAGCAAATGTTTTATTATTTCGTTGCAAAACTCTACATGGTCCAACATATTTCGGTTGAAGAGGCTTTACATAACAATCGCGACGTATCTATACATGGGAGCATTTGCTTAATTCTTGATGTACAAAGAAATTTTGTGAATTAGGTTTATGATACGAAGTTTCTATCGGTTTAATATTTTGCATTAATTTTTGTATTGTTTTTAAATGATATTTAGGGTCAATTTTTCCAACGGGCTTAAAAAATTCCCCTGGAAGTTGTAAGGTTTCGCCATATACCATTTCTGATGGTGATGCTTGAATGTTTTCCTTCAGGCTAACTCTTAATCCCAGAAGAACAGTATTCAAAGAAACAGTCCATTGTACATTATCAGCACACGTTAGACCAGCTTTAAGCGTTCGGTGAAAACGTTCTACTACTCCGTTGGCTTGTGGATGATAAGCAGTTGTAAAATTGTGCGATATTCCTAAATTCTTAGTTATTGTATTGAACAAATGCGAAGTAAATTGACTTCCTCGATCCGTAACGATAGTACTTGGAATACCAAACCGACAAATCCATCCATCATAAAAAACTCGAAAAACCGATTCAGCTTTTATGTCTTTTAGAGGAAAAGCTTCTGGCCAACGACTGAAACGATCAACACACGTTAATAAATATGAATATTCCTCCGAAGGTGGCAATGGTCCAACGATGTCTAAATGAATCATTGAAAATCGATTGCTAATAATTGGAAAACTTGCAAGTTTGCTTTTGGTATGTCTTGTTATTTTTGAGCGTTGACAGTCTTGACAGCCTCTCGCGACCAATCGTTGACATTTTTGTTAATTGATGGCCAAAAAAATTTAGAGCAAATGAGTTTTCTGGTGGCTCGAATGCCAGGGTGTGATAGTGTATGAATATTCTTAAACACTATTTCTCGAAATTCGTCTGGAACATATGGACGAGCAATACCAGTTGACATTTCACAATAAACTTGAGTGTACGTGTTTGGAAGGGTAACCAGGACAAATTTTTCTTTACCTGGAAACTGCAACAATTCTCTAAGTTGAGAGTCAACCTTTTGAGCTTGGCTTAATTTTGTATAGTCTATGGGCTGAATTTGAATTGCATCAATACGTGATAAGGTATCAGCTATAATATTATCTGAGCCAGATATGTGGCTGATGTCTGTGGAAAATTGAGCAATAAAATCAAGATGATTTCGTTGACGTGGTGATGCCTTTTCCAACTTTTGCTTAAACGCAAATATTAAGGGACGATGATCTGTGAAAATTGTAAATTTTCTGGCTTCTAACAAATGACGAAAATGACGAATTGCTTTATATATAGCTAAAAGCTCTCGATCATATGTACTGTATTTCTCTTCAGTAGTGCTAAGCCTTTTACTGAAAAAACCAAGTGGTTGCCACGAGTTATTAACAAATTGCTCAAGTACAGCACCAATAGCAAAGTTTGATGCGTCAACCTTGAGAACCATTTTGGCATTAGGAGCTGGGTGAGACAAATATGTTGCCTCAGCCAAAGCTTTTTTACAATTGTTAAATGCATTTATTGAGTCTTCAGTCCAAGGTATTTTGCGATTATCATTCTTTTTCGTTGTTCCTTTTAAAAACATATTGAGTTTAATTTGTCCTACTGCTCCTTTCGGAAGAAATTTTCGGTAAAAATTAAGCATAGCCAAAAATCTTCTCAGTTCTTTAATGGTTTTTGGTAGAGGAAACTCATTTATTAGTTTTACTTTCTCTGAAAGTGGACTGATTCCATTCACACTAACATGGTGTCCAAGGAAATCAATTTCAGGAACGCCAAAAACACATTTTGCTGGATTAACCTTAATTCCGTATTTTTGAAATCGTTCAAATAGAATTTTGAGATGAATAAGATGTTCCTCTTCTGATTTTGAAAAAACACACACGTCGTCAATGTAAACAAATACAAAATCAAGTTCTCTGCAAACTCCATCAAAATAAAACGCTGGAAGGTCTGTGCAGCATTGCATAATCCAAAGGGCATTCTCAAAAATTCAAATAACCCAAACGGTGTAGTGACAGAAGTCTTCGGAATATCATCCGCATGCACTGGAATTTGATAAAATGCTTTTATTAGATCTAATTTCGAAAATATTGTAGCTCCATGAAGGCTCAATTGAAAATCAGTTAAATATGGGACAGGATACTTGTCTGCAACAGTAATACTGTTAAGAGCCCTGTAATCACCACAAGGTCGCCACTCTCCGTTTGGTTTTTGTACCATGTGAAGAGGATTCGCCCAATTACTGCTGGATGGTCTAACAATTCCTTTGTCCAACATATACTGGAATTCATCTTTAGCAGCTTTTAATTTGACAGGATCTAGTCGTCTTGGTCTACAGGAAATACTTGGCCCCTGAGTGATAATATGATGATATGTGTCATGATGAGCTTCAAAGCTATCAGATAATGTAAAATATTCTGGATATTGTTTTAGCATAGTGTGGTATTGGCTTTCACCAGAGACCATCTTAATACCAGCAAAAGTATCACTAATAATATTACCACTAGTTCTAAGATTGGTTAACCATCAACTAATGATCTTTGTTTTAAATCAGGAAGAAGATGGTAGTGACGAAGAAAATCGGCTCCAATAATCGGGCGGGATACATCAGCAAGTATAAAATTCCATCGGGAACTTCTTCGTAGACCTAAGTCTAAATTAAGATATATCTGACCAAAAGTTTTAATTTCCGTACCGTTTGCGGTATAAAGTGAAACTTTTTTAGGAGATCTATAATTTTTACATGGATATACTGAAATTTCAGCTCCAGTGTCTACAAGAAATTGTATTTTTGAATGTTTTTCAGTGACAAATAAACGACCATTATAAAATTCATCTATACAAGCGGTCGAAGAACTTGTATGACTTGAATTTAGTTTTTTTGGATAATAAATTTACAGGGTTGAATGCATTTTAATGCTTTTTCAGCAAAACGATAATGGTACCAACATAATCCAGAGTTTTTCCTGTTGGTTGAAACTCCCCTTGACCGATCTCGAATTTTGAGAGCTGAATGACTTTGTCTTAAGGAAGGTCTGGATCGTGATTCAAGAGCATCGATTCTAGCTATAATGATTTCTAGTTTTTGTGAAATTTTGTCTTCATTTGAAATCGAAGATATTTCAGAAACAAACATTGATGTTGAACTTGAAACAGCTTCCAAAATTTTATCAGCCTGATAAGCCAATTTATCAACGTCATTCGTTTCACAAACAGCCAAAATACCCTTCACTTTGTCTGGTAAACGTTCCATAAACAGGGTTTTTAAAATTTCATTGCTTACCTTACCATTAGAAAGTGATTTCATACGTTGAAGATAATTGGATGGTTTTTCATCACCTAAATCCATTCCATTTAACAAGCGTTTTAACTGTTGCTCCGCCGATTCAGCGAATGATTTCATAATACGATTTTTTATTGCGTCGTATTTGCCGGATGAGGGTGGTGAAACGATTATATCTTTTACAATATATAAGACCGATTGATCCAAATTCATCACTAAATATTCAAATTTTGTAGTATCTTGCGTAATTCCACACATGCGGAAACATGCTTCAACTTGTAGGAACCAAACCTCTGGTTCATCTTTCCAAAAAACAGGAAGCTTAGGAGTTTTTACTTATGATATTTCAGGATTATTTGCAGGCTCTTCTGGAGGTTGCTCGGCAATCAAACCTCGTGTATTTTGTGATGTACCACGTACAGCCTCTTCTTCAAAAACGGGCATTTTGATTAATATGGTTCTTATTTCGGGGTCACCAATTATAAATGAGTACACATTTATATATATAAAAATATGTAAATTGTTTATTTAAATTGACAAATAATATTAAACTAAATTTCTATTTTCAACAAAGTAAAAATATTTGACAACAATAAAAAATGAAGAATTGATTAAAATTATTTTGTAATGCAAAGTAATATTCTTACAAGTTAAAAGCCCCTACAGCCCAAACGTTGTAAATTTTTTTATTTATTTTCATTCTTTACTTAATAAATCTTGCTTAATGTTAAAGTTTTTATGTTAACTTCTAACGTTTTAATATCTAAGGTCTTAAATCATTTTGTGGCTTAAAAAATGTAAAATTCTTTGTTCTACTTTTTTTATGACTTCATTTGGCAAGCACATTTTTTTTTTGGCTTCCTTGCACCCTTTCTACTTGAATTTGCGTAAGAAAAGAATATAAAAAACAGTCATGAATAAAATATTTAAATATTTCGGTTTTCTTTTATAAAAAAATTCATGTGGAGTCAGTAATGAAATTTTATTGAACTCCTTGATTTACCAATATGTAAAATATTAAACAAAGAAAAAAAAATTGCTTAATTTTTAAAGAAAAATTTTATTTGCTAAGCAAACTCTACAAAATACTTTTTATTTTAAAGCTAAAACCATAAAAGAAAAAACTTCCACAACTCTTTGGCAATAAGGAAAAAGTGCTTAAGTTGTATTTTACTGATTTGAAGGAAAGCACTTTTAAGCTTTTAAGTCTATTTTCAGAAATTTATTTCTTTTGCAGTTAAATTGGGAAATTCTCTGTTAGTCTTAATGTTTTTAAGCAAACTTAGTTCTACACGCTATAAGTAATGCATTTAAGTTAAAATATACTAAAGTATAACCCTAGTTAAGCTATTATTCCAAATGAGATTAGGAGCCTAAAAAAGTCATAATGCTATAAATTCCTGAAAAATCGCACAAGTTAATTGAGACCAGGAGTACTTTAAAATATGCAGATTATGGAACTGCCATTAACTCAAAATCAGCTTATCTCGACATAAGCACTTTTTCCTTTTTGCCACAGGATTTATTAATGAATTAAAAAAGTAAAGTCTTTTAAGAGTGAATTAATTATTATTAATTCACAGTGAATTAATTATTATTATTATTACTACGCTTAATTGTGGCAGTAGAGCGATTGTTTCATAAGAAAAATATATGCAAAAATATGTTATTAAGTTTTCAGTTACCTTAGCTTAAATATTTAATTAAATTTACTATAGATTTTTGACAAATTATGCTTCAGCTTTTGTGAAAAACTTTGTTACTACTTTCAGCAAAACTTCATTTAAGAGTTCATGTAATTTTATAATAAAAAAATTAATTCGCGTTTAAAAAATATTTTACAAACTTTTGTACTTTTGTATCGAGGGAATTACGATAAACTTTCATTGATATGCAACACTTGACAGCAACATTTTGTTTAAAGATTTTTTGTTTTAACATTTTCTTTCTACACGTTAATGCACAATGGAGCAAATTATGCAATAAATATTAAGATATGTATGTTTAAGTAACCAGTAAAAAAAGACAAAAGACACAACACATATGAAGCAAAATCATTGCCGAAAACGATTAAATTAACATTGTTTACATAGATTTTGTATTGAAATTTTTCTGTATGGTATATAGGTTTTGTATGAATAAGTACATGTGCAAATTTTTTTAACTTCAAAAAAAATTCTTTAACAGATACTCTAAGGAATTTGTTGAAATTATTGTTGAATATATTGACATGTAGCATATGTAAGAAGCATTAAGTAAATATTAGCAGAGAGATATTAAAAATGCTTCAACTCCATTAAACTCCACTTAAGTGGAAATGAACAAAGAACTTTAAGATAATAAATTCAAAAGAATTAACGACGACAGAAATACATAACATGTATAGTTACTATCGGCCCTATGTTTAAGCAAAACTTAGCATGAAGTTAGCATAAGTGGCAAAATGGAACATGATCTCAAAGAGGTTTGCCATGAAACTTCACATTGACAACCATGCTAGGACCTAGAGGTGGATTAAGACTATGTAATGCGACCATATTTAATGTAAAATTATATAGAGGAACTCGATAACACCTAATTCAATTTCGTCACTCATGCTAACTTCATGCCAATTTTTGCATGATATTTGCATTTGAGGCAGGGTGAAGATTTATCTTAATTTTGAAGTTTTTCGAGATGTAAAAAAGTCTAAAAGATTTCTTAGCTAAAAATAAGATTTTTGAAAATATGAAAAACAGTATTCTTAACATATCAGCTGAAGTTCCTTTTGACTTAACTACTTTCACATTTTCTTCTTTGTTTCATAAAAATTATGAAAATATTAAATGATTTCCTGAATGTGCAGAATGTGTGCTTGATTCTGCTAAATCACGCGTATTTTAAAAGAAACAATTCGCTTAAATCTGGGAGTAAATTACGATATTCGATATAGTTTGAAATGTCTATACAAACTAGACTTTAGACGAACTCATTCAGTCGGTTGTTTTTGACGCAAAACCTTTGGTCAAACCCAATTAAATAACATGGGTTTGATCATAAAAACGACCGACTGAATGAGTTCGACCCAAATATAATACAAACAAAACAAATTTTATGAAAATTATTTCGATATGGAATGTAATTTGTCTCCTAGTTTTGTAACAGCTTGTCCAAGTCCGCAAGTATGTATGTCCTCGTGCAAACAGATGTAGAATGAAAAAATATGTACATACAGTAAAAATTCTGTGTTACACATTTAGGTTTATGTCTGTTAGGTTAGTGCACTTGAAACAAAATAAATTTTAAATGAATTTAAATACAGCCAGCTCAAAGTACATACACACTAAAGCGTTTTGCCCAACAGTCAACAAAAAAAGTTCTCCGTACACCAGCGAATATAAAGTATTGTTCCAAAGAAATTTAAAAAAATTTGTTTGCTGAATTTTTGAATTAAAAACAAGTAAGAGTGCTATATTCGGCTGTGCCGAATCTTATATACCCTTTACCAAAGTGCGTTTATGTAGTATAGAGATACATACATAAGCACAGAGATATGTAGGTACATATTCATTTTGTAAAAAAATTCATACTTTTTTTCTAGTGCAATTTTTAGGTTTTTGGCATTATGTTTAATTTGGTGCTTTTTAAATTTTGGCGATTTTTTTTATATAGGCAATTTTTTTTTTTGTTTTTGGCGATTTTTTTCGGTTTTTGGCGTTTTTTTAATTTGGCGATTTTTTCGTTCCGGCGATTTTTTTCATTTTGACGATTTTTTTTATTTAGGCGATTTTTTTATTTTTTATATATTTATTTTTTTTTTGTTTTTTTAGTTTTGACACTTTTTTCTCGTTTTAGCGTTTTTTCGAATTTTGTCGTTTTTTTTATTTTGGCGATTTTTTTTCTTTCTGGCAATTTTTTTGATTTTGAAAATTTTTTTTCATTTAGGCGATTTTTTTATTTTTTGCGATTTTTTTCATATAGGCTATTTGTTTTTTTTTTGTGATTTTTTCGTTTTTTGGCGTTTTTTATTTCTTTTTGGCAATTTTTTAGTTTTGACAGTTTTTTCTCGTTTTGGCGATTTTTTCGGTTTTTGGCGCGTTTTAATTTTGGCGATTTTTTTTTGTTCTGGCGATTTTTTTGATTTTGACTTTTTTTATTTAAGCGATTTTTTTATTTTTTGCCGATTTTTTTCATATACGCAATTTTTTTTTGTTTCGGCGATTTTGTTCGCTTTTTGGCGTTTTTTTATTTTTGGCGATCTATTTTCGATATGGCGATTTTTTTGATTTTGGCGATTTTTTTTTGCATTTAGGCGATTTTTTTTAATTTTTGACGATTTTTGTTCATACAAGCATTTTTTTTGGCGATTTTTGCGGATTCTTGTCATTGTGGGGATTTTGATTTTTTGTTTTGACACTTTTTTCTCAGTTTGGCGATTTTTTTCGGTTTTTGGCGCTTTTTTAATTTTGGCAATTTTTTTTCGTTCTGGCGATTTTTTTGATTTTGCCGATTTTTTTCATATAAGCGATTTTTTGAATTTTTGCCGATTTTTTTCATATATGCAATTTTTTTTGATTTGGCGATTTTTTTCGGTTTTTGGCGTTTTTTTTTTAATTTTGGCCATTTATTTTCGTTTTGGCGATTTTTTTTCATTTAGGCGATTTTTTTTTAATTTTGGCGATTTTTGCTCACATATGTAAGCATTTTTTTTTTGTTTTATAGATTTTTTTCGGTTTTTGACGTTTTTTTCAATTTTAGCGTTTTTTTTAATTTTTGGCGATTTTTTTTTCGTTTTGGCGATTTTTGAAAATTTTTGGCGATTTTACAATTTTCGGATTTTTTAGTTTGACCGTTTTTTTTTAAATTTCAAGAGTTTAACTCTTACGGTTTCCAAGATATAGCAATTTTTCAAAATTACATAGTCAAAATTGCATTAACTGATGGACCACCCTTTAATATAAATTTTTTTAATTTTTGTGTTAATTGATGTAATCTATACAAAAATACACTAATTTTACAAATTTCAAGTGTCAATATACATATGTACACATACATACAATTGTATGTATATTACATAGGATTTTAAAAGTTTTCGTCACTCATTTTGGAACACCCTTTAATTTTTAGGTTTTATATATTTGTTGTTGTAGCGACCAAAGTTCTACATATACTGTTCAAATTTCAGACCCGTAGCTTTTACCGTTCCTGAGAAAATAGCCTTCTTCCTAAAACATCAAATATGTTTAATTATTAGGAAAAAAGTTAAAGCTTTCCAACCCTGGAAATGTTTTTTTAATTTGTTAAATTTTTAAAATTTTTTTTAATTATAAATAGCAATTTTAGTCATACCGAAGTATAAAATAAGATAATTTAATAAAAAAGTAATAAAAACTTGTTTTCGGTAGTTATTTTCTATGGGAAAATAGAGTTTGAGTTTTCCAGCTCTGAAACCGTCTGTCCGATTTTGCTGATTTTCAATAGCATTTTAGCGTTTTTGTGTCATTGTGGAAATTTATTTTTAGTTTTGACACGTTTTTCTCGTTTTGGCGACTTTTTTCGGTTTTTGGCGTTTTTTTTTAATTTTAGCGTTTTTTCATTTTGGCGATTTTTTTGGTTTTGGCGATTTTTTTAAATTTTTGGCGATTTTATAATTTTCGGATTTTTTAGTTAGACCGTTTTTGTAAATTTCAAGAGTTTAACTCTTACGGTTTCCAAGATATAGCAATTTGTCAAAATTACATAGTCAAAATTGCATTAACTGATGGACCACCCTTTATTTTAAATTTTTTTAATTTTAGTGTTAATTGTTGTAGCCTATATAAAAATACACTAATTTTACAAATTTCAAGTGTCAATATACATATGTACATTGGTACATACAATTGTATGTATATTAGATGGATTTTAACATTTTTCGTTGCTCGTTTTGGAACACCCTTTAAGTTTTAATTCTCATGTATTTGTTGTTGTAGCGATCAAAGTTCTACATACTTTGTCCAAATTTCAGACCCGTAGCTCTTACCGTTCCTGAGAAAATAGCCTTCTTCCTAAAACATGAAATATGTTTAATTATTATGAAAAAAGTTAAAGTTTTCCAACCCTGGAAACGTTTTTTTAATTTTTTAAATTATTAAATTTTTTTTTTAATTATAAATACCAATTTTATTCATACCGAAGTATAAAATAAGTTAATTTAATAAAAAAGTAATAAAAACTTGTTTTCGGTAGTTATTTTCTATGGGTAAATTGAGTTTGAGTTTTCCAGCTCTGAAACCGTCTGCTCGATTTTGCTGATTTTCAATAGCAAAATTTTTCGGAAAATTTCTGAAACACCAGTCCAAGAACGAAGTCTCTAGCTCTTCTGGGAGCTTGGGAAAACCGATTTCACGTACAGACAGACGGACAGACGGACAGACGGACAGACGGACAGACGGACAGACGGACAGACGAACATCGCTTGTTCGTCTTCCCTATGCATAAGGATCCAGAATATATATACTTTATGTGTCGCTTATTAATATTCTTGAAATTACAAACGGAATGACAAACCTATATATACCCTTTTACCATTTTTTGGTAAAGGGTATAAAAATTGGTCTGCCACAAACTCATCGATATTTTATACTTTAATATCTGAATGTAAATACTGAAGCTATGACAAATTTTACAAGGTGACCCCTACGGTCGGCATTATTGAATTTATAAAACCATTTTTAAATAGTTGTGCTGCAATTGTCGAAATACTTTCTTAGCAAAAGTTTTATGATTTTTCGCGAGCCATAAATTTCTAACATTAGGGTGTCACATTAGGGTGGTAGGTAATGAGATTTGGGGGGTAAGTACTAGAACGGTAATGGACCTAAGAGAAAATATATTGGCATCCCTGAGACAAAAAAAATCGCTATATCAAACTTTAAGATCGGATTGTAGATATGAAAGATATAACGAAAAAACTAAAAAGGGGTAGGGGTTCTACGTTCGGCAACAAAAATTTTTGAAATGTCCTAGGAACAATACTTTATATTCGCTGGTGTAAGAGAACTTTTTTTTCTGATACGTCTAATACACACATATATTAATAATATTATTTAAAAAAATTATTAAAAAAAAAAGATTTTTAATTACAAAGAAAAAGGATTTTTTTTGGTCGGCTTGAAGATTTTTGAAAATAAAATATGGCAACACTGATTTGAGGCAAGCAGCTTTGATAGCTCTTAAATTTGTTATTGTTTCTTTGCAAATTAAGAGCAAGCATTGTTGTGTGGTGTGGTGTTGTTGTTGTGGTCGTTGTACTATCGTCGCTGTGAAAGCACAAAAGCTCTTTTGCAAAAGTTTGTACATATTGACTTGGACGTAGCTGATTTATATGATACTGAGACTAATTCAAGATTATTAAAATAAATTTTTTTAAAGAGAGAGAGAGAGAGAGATTAGTTACTTTCTTTAAAAAAGAGAAAGTGAAGAGATGAGGGGCAGAGGAGGGAGGAGATAGAAGAAAGCTTCTTTATTTTTAAATTCTGATTTTAGAACATTTTATTTTAAAGGGGAACAATTGCAAGTACTCTGATGTCAAGGAGGCGCATTCAATTTTTGAAACTGTGCTTATGGATAATACAACCAGCAAAGGAGGGCAATCTGATGTTAAATTATGACTATGACTGCGTCACCTTAAGTTTAGGGCAACAACTAACACAAAAGGGTCACTTATTTATATTAGAAAAATGCGTCTCAATCCCAGTACAGTGGAACCCAATTTAGCGCAACACGCTTTACTGAAAAAAATCGGGTTATTGAAAACGATACAAATCCCCGCACTGATATTAAGCGCAGCTAATCTTATTCACTTCGCTTTAGCGAAACATCGCTTTACTGAAAATATCGTATTACTGAAAACCAAATGCAAGCCCACAACTACGTTTTGTATGAAACTTACTTCGCTTTAGTGAAAAAATAAACAATGACAAATTTATTTATTAGAAATCGATTGTATAACTTAAGGCTGAAAAAATGTTGCATGTTTTGTCCGTTAAAAATTAATTAGATGGCAAAATGTATTTGTCCTTTTAGCTCTTACGTACTTTATTGTATTTTTCTATTATATTGTACTGATTTTAAGCAGTACGCTTAACTGTAACAAATTTCAATAATCCAAACTACGTTTTAAAGAAAAAAATGGATAATTGAAAAAAATTGGGTTTTGGTTATTTGCAATAAGCGGAATCGAGTTTGCGATTTTGTAATCAATAAGCTAACTACCTCAGTTAGCGCCAACCTTCAGTATAAAGCTGTTTTTTCTTTTTTAAAATTAAAAATAAGTTCTTGTATATCAAGACACGAATAATATAAATTTTATATATAATTTTGTAAAATTACTTAAAACTTCAACAAAGTCAAAGACAAAGTCCCTGTAGTATTATATAAAACTTGTTTCAAAAGCTCTTTTTCTATGTTATTGTTAAGTCAAAGGATTATTTAACACATGCCAAAAGCTGCTTAACTTAACTAACTAAACTTTACTGAATAGTATTTTGTTTTAATAAAATAAAATTATGTTGTGTAAAAAAGTTAACCCCAGAGCCGGCCTTTGGGGAATTTTCTAACTCTGTTACATATTTTAGGCATCATTTTCTTTTACGCATCCTTTTTCACACTTAATTGATGTTGATTAGAATTTGTTCAACATTAAATAACTTTTACTTGTGCCTGATAAAACAGTATTTTTGTAGCTTTTAGCTCTTGAAAATTTTAAATAAAATTTGCTTCTGCATGAATTAATTCCTTAAAGTTTATCAAAATATTTTAGCATGTTCTTGTATATTTCAATACTTTTACAGGCAAATAATTTGTCATGAATTTGAAAGGGGTGTAGTGTAAAATAAATAAAGCAAAACACTCTCTTTCCACAGACAAAAGCAAAATCAAGCATGCCAAGAACGCTTTTAGGCCTGACACATTTGCATGTTACTTTGCCTTGCTTTTTAAAGAGAAATCAAGTTTAAAGGGAAAATAAAACTACAAACAATTTGCTAAAAAGACTTTAAACTATTACACATGCAATACTTTTATTATGCAATAGTTTAAACATTAGGGAGGTAATTAATATTTGTGAAAAGAAAACAAGATTTCATACAATCAAAAACACATTCTCTTATCGAAATTTGTGTGTCTCAATTGCAGTATATTTATTTGTTTATTTATTTTCCTATACAAAATAGCTACCACCCTAATAGTTGTATATCATGTCTATGCTTTTGACTTGTTCATATACATATGTATCTAGTATAAATAGTAGTGGTACTTAAAAAGTAAAATATTTAACAACAAATAAAACATAAAAACACACTTTCACACAAGAGTCAAACTTTTCCCAGTTGGATGGAAAAAATAAAAATAAATAACACAAAATTGTTGAAAAGTTTTAATGGGGTGTTAACATTGATTTGTACTGTTTAAATATTGAGCTTATCTTTCTGGTCTAGTGGTTAGACACAGTAATTTATCTACTAACAACACATAATATTAAACTTTAGATTAATGCTTCTTTTCCCACAAAAACATTTTGCGTTGAATATCTTCCTTTTAATCTAGGGAAAGTATAAATTTTTTGCTGAGACTATAAATTCTGAATAACTATATGTGCAGACAATTACAAATATTTCTAACTTTATTTGTTATCATAAGTTTTATTATAAAAAAAAGGTTTAAATCTCTCTGAAAGCAAAAGGGCTGTTTCAAAACCAGTAAATTTGACGTATAGATGGCGGTACTAAATTGGAAAAAAATTACTTCGGAGAAAATTGGCAACCTTGTGAAACATGTGTTCCAAGTTTGCTTGGTATTTTATTTTTTTTTGTGCCATCAATTCTCGTCGAATTTGTAAACAAAGAAAAAATTTGTCTCGTTTATGTACATATGTATATAATTTAAAATCTACCTCAACTTACTTAACTAAAGGTGAGGGGAGCCTACTACTTCGCTTACTACTATCAAATATTTGATGACAGAATTTAAACGAGAACGTATGAGCTGAAATAGCGAAAACCGCCCAATGGGATTGTTTTTTACATTATTGTGTAAAAACTGTAATAGTGGTCCTAGATCATTGATAGTTGACACCGAGCATAAAATATACTAATTTTCTTCACTTAAAAAATTTAATTTCTTCAAAATCGATCACGCCCAGCGTCCTTACCTATGCAATTCATATTGATTTCATTATAGCTATGCTATTTATTGCGCGATACAGGAGTTATGACATGATTTTCGTAACAAAAATAATCGACACTTTTTACAGTTACACATTTATTTTTGTTTTGATTTCTTTCTTTTGAAGCAGTAGGAAAACAAACCAAACAGAAAGTTTGATTTTTTGTTTCCTTCTTAGAAGTGAGTGAAACAAAGACAATGAGGACGATTGCGCAATTTGTTTTTATATTGTTTATGCACATGAACACAAGCCAGAGAACACAGACGATCGGCTGTAAGCCGGCTAACAGCCGCCATCGGCTGAAAACCATACATTAAAAAGAAAAAGAAAACAATAATGGGAAATAAATGGAAATGTTTGGAAATATATGAAGTGCATTATAGCATAGCTATAACCAGTAGTGCGATTCACTAACTTTTTTAACGATAATCGCATCGTTAAAATGATTATAACGAAAATTTATCGAATTTGCTATTCAGTAACATTACATAATGATATTCGCTGAAAGTTAATGTCAGCTGTGCCGTTATTTAAGCGACAATAATTTATGTGCTGTTAATTTTATCGACAAAAATCAACAGAAAATATCAGCTGCGTCCTATCGTTAAAAATAAGTTTCAGAATCACACAATCTTTATTTTAAGCGACAAAATGTATAGACAAAAATTACGATTGTCGGATCGTTAAAAGTTACTGAATTACACTACGGGTGTCCTAGGACATCTATCTTCATTTTTTTAATAAAATGTTTCTTATTCAAACAAAAGCTTTCAAATTCACTTTCTGGAATTAATTCACTACAACAATTGTTTCTATTTTGCGGTTTTGCTCCAGTTTTTGCGATTTTGTTCGTTTTGTTTTCGATTGTTTTTAGTTTTAGCGATTTTTTTAGTTTAGGTGAGTTTTTTAAGTTTTGGCGCTTTTTTTTGGTTTTTAGGCGACCTTTTAATGCTTTTTTTATATACACAAATAAATATCAAATATGAGATACGAGTATAAGCTATGACTA
This sequence comes from Tachina fera, assembly GCA_905220375.1. NCBI lineage: Eukaryota > Metazoa > Arthropoda > Insecta > Diptera > Tachinidae > Tachina > Tachina fera. The sequence continues at coordinate 45,042,967 of LR999964.1, read as the reverse complement.
CTACTAAAAAAGATTATCAGCGAAGATTTATTGCATTTTAAACGAAAGTTTGTTGGTATGATGCAGAGCAGTGGTGCATTCTCGAACAGGCTCAGACTTTTTAGTACGTGTTAATATCGGGACCTACTACTTGTTCTGCGCACTATTTTTACTATAGGCGTTTAATTATATAAATTGATGTATATTTCTATCGCCATAGATAGTGAGCACCGTTTGCCAACATTGAAATTTTAAAACGCACCAAAATGGAGAAAAAACCCATCATTTATAAGTAACGCAGCATGTTTAGAACTTGTTTTTTATATAAAATGTCAATAAGCATTTAATTTTCCTAGAAAAAAAATACAAATAAAACAAAAACAAAAAAAATAAAAGCTTTGTTTGTATTAATTTGCCTTACTTGGTATTCCCAGCCAGCATTTTATGAAATTAATGATCATATTCGAGTCTTTTTAGACTTCTCCGCACGATTAAAATAAGCATTTATGCGCTCATTTTTGAGTTGAAAATTACTGTTTATTCGGCAGAAAATGGTACCCTAGCCGCGACTATTCTAAAAGAGTCTTTTATGACTCGCATTTTTTACCGATTTCGATTAAATTTTTATACATATATTAATATTTTCTTGATTTTACTGCACGAGCTTGCTGTTTGTTTATGTTTTCTAAACAAATCACTTTCTAAATGTTTTTGGGAATCATTTTCGAGTCACATTTTAAGCGCAAAACTGATTAATCAGGTTTTGATCACCTAAGGCAGTCGAAAAAGACTCAGTTTGGTGAAACAATCTTTACAGCAGCGCATCGAATTTAAATTTTTATATATGAATTTCATGTCTTTGACAAAGAAGTTGTTGAAAAAAATATTATTTTCAGTAATTTTATGATTTCGGGAATACGGTAATACTGCTTTCATATATTTTTTAAACAAAAAAATTTTTTTATTCAAAAGCAAATTTATATTCATAAGACGTCTACGATTCGAGAACGTTTTTAAATTGAGCTTGCAACTGACTGTGTACACTCTCAAGTAACTTACAAGCCATTCGGTTATTTCTTCGAAATATTCGTGTTTAATACGTATTCACTACTTACAAGTAAATACGTACATGTGTAGTTGCGGGGTTAACAATAATTTTTTTTTAATTTTTTAAATTCTATACAAAATATTATTATTTTCTAAGCACACATACTGTGATATTTGTATTTTTCGCCCTAGACTTCATTAAAACAATAATTGAGGCTATCAGCGGTGCTATCAGTGGTGCAACCCACATTGGTTTTTTCATTGCTGTTCTGATTAAAAAAATACATTATATACAAACAAGTGGAGTAAGTTACATTTTGTTATTCGTTTTTGCACAAATCATAATATTGCAAAGTAGTAAAGCAATTAAATAATAAAATATTTCACAAGCTAAGAGAACAACTCAATAATGTATACCATAAAGATTAAGTAAGCAAATGTTTTGTGCTCACCTCTAATATACATTTATCATTAACGTCCCTTTTCATGTATGGTTAAGAGTTAACGTGAACTTTAACTGACAGTTCCTCATACAAAACTTGCCGTTAAAGTCCCTGTTATCTTTTAACCATACATTGTGAAAAGGTACGTAAGAAGAATTACGGCCTGGCCCACGATGTCGACAAGAAATTATCTTTCGCTTAGTTATATTGAAAATAAAAACAAAATAATAAAATTTGTTTTTGTTTTCAATATAACTAAGCGACATATACGTTCTTGTCGACATCGTGGGTCATGCCGTTAATTTTCTTTTGTTACACTGAAAGGAAAATCATTCATTCAGAGAATGAAACGGTTTCATTACATGTTCTGCATTATATTAATGAAAGTTTTCATTAATACAATGAACAATTACATTGCATACATGAAATCTGCCAATCTCTGCTCCCTCTGTGTTCTTCATAGTTCATTGTATTAATGAAAATTGTTACATTGTTTATACGAATTTACTTTTTAGCAAATTTGGGGCAAAATATAAGTAAGTTCCACAAATTTTATCTACTTACTGTATACAGTTTGCAAACATAAATAAATTAAAAGGCATTTTGTTAAAAAATGTTTTCTATTTCTTACTTTTCTAATCCCTTTTAATTTCAAAGCAGTATGGTCGTCATAAATGCAATGAAATCATTTCATTTATACAATGTAATATTCTTCATTGTATGCCAGATATCTCTCTCTTTTTTTATCCATTCACGTGACTCACCACTATACAAACACAAAAAGGTTGTGCCAAACATCCAATAAAGATGAATGTTTTGTTAAGATTTTTGTTTGACTCTTTTAAACTTATGTTTGTGTATTGTAATTCTCAATAACATATTAAAAGTTTTTCTATAAACATGTGAGTTTTTCGGCTTACTTAAAACATTATTTGGGCTGAACTCTAATGATGAGTTCCTTAATAAATACAAACATATGTACATACATGTATTAAGTACATATCTATGTACTTGTATATATTAAATAAAATAAAAAAAGCTATATATTTTTTTATTAATTAGGTGGCTTGGAAGGAATGTGATTTCATGTTTTTAATAGAAACTTTTCATTATTTACTGCTTATACATATTTCATTATATTTAAGAAAATCTCATCATTACTTTAATGAAATTTTCTTTATATTTATGAATAAACTTCATTAATAGTATGTAAAAACTTCATTATATTCATGAAAAAGTTTCATTGAACTAATGAAATAGTTTCATTCTATTTATGACATGACCGCCAAAATTAACTTCATAAATACAATGAATCATTCTTCATTGATCCAATGAAGGGCTTCATTAGCTGACTTTTAATGAAAGATTTCATTAATACAATGACGAATTTCATTGTCTGAATGAAGAGTTTCCTTTCAGTGTATAACTTTAGTTATCACACTTAAAATATTTCTAGAAATTAAGAAGCCAAAAATTACCCGACTTGGCTTCGAATATAACTATTTGAAAAACGTATAAAATTCAGTCGTATATTTAGAATGCACTTTTGTATGAAAGTTATTAGCAACTAAAATACAATATTGTATACTTGAACGATTAAACAATGCATACAACGCTAATACGAGCATATGAATTCAAGTGAATCATCAATAATTTAACACATGTTTGTCATCGGAAGCAAGTGATGCAAATAACTGAATGGTACGCGTTTAAAAGTGTTAAACCATTGGAACTAGTTCCGATTTTTTTGCTGGGTTATTATTGGATATAATAAGTTTTTAACAAAATGTAATTTAATTCTCTCATTTGATTGTTTTGAAATATCGTAAATTGCTTCTTAATTGTTTTCTATTAAAGCAATTGCAACAAAAATATTTATTAATTGTTTCCAGGAACACTTGAGCTAAAGTGTAAAAGAGACTTGTGTAAGTATGGGGTTCATTTGATTAGAGGATATTTCAATTAGATTTCATTTAATTATTTTAATGCTTATTACTCTAATCATTCAAAACAAACATGAATTTTATCTGAATTTTGTAATAAACATAAACATGCATACATATATACATACACATGCTAGTGATGCAACGAATGTCAATTTTTTATATGATATGAATATTTGAAAGGATATTCGCGAATACGCGATACGAATATTATATGTGAAATTTATATGCATTAAATTGGGGTTGCAATTACGCCTGCAATATGAAATATTAAAAATTTGTTAAGAAAAAGGACAATCACAATCCGTTTTGCGTACTTTAAAGTTAATAAAAACTTCTGAAAATTTTAATGATCGTCATTACATTTTATTTGAAAATGAAACAAAGCACAAATTTCTATAAAAAATTTAATGGAATTGTGCAAATCAATATTTTTAGCCATTTATTATTTATGCATTCATTTATTTAATTTGCTTAGAAAAATATTCGTATTCGCATTCTTATGAGTTTAGCAAAAACGAATACGGATACGAATATCTATCTAAAATGACCGACTATTTGACAATTCAAATACGAATATGAATATTCGTGCATCACTAATAAATACAAATGTAAATAACCTTCATGCTCCGTCTCAGTTTGTAGTTGATTATACAAAATTCGTTATAAATAACTATTACTTTCATTATTTAAAGTGATTGAAAATTAATATAATTTTTAAGTGTTTTCTGATATTGTTTTATTAAACAGCATGTTTGTTTACAATAAACGTAAGCAAAAGTTAATTAATTTATTTGAGATGTTTTAGTTACTACACTCAGGAAAAAACGGGAAATTAAAAATAAGAACGCATCACATTTATTCAATAATTTTCAATATAATAGAAAATGTATATAGAGATAAATACTTAGAAAAATAAAATTATTAAATTAATAATGTAAATATTGGTTTTATTGATTTGAAGCTGTTTTTTCTCTGGGTGTATTCAAGGATTTTCTATTTAAAATTTGCGAAATTTTTATATTTTAATTGAACTGTAGTGAATTTTAATCAGAAATAATTTTTATAATATATATATAATATATAATTATGACAATATATCGAATAATAAACTTCTTAAATGTTAAATTTTAGATTTTATTTTTCATTTTGCCTTGTAATTACTTTTATTGTTATCCAATGGATTTCTAATTGTATGAAGGTGTAGAAAAATAAAATAGATTCATATCGAATATGAATTATTTGCTGGGTTTTGTATGAGTTTCAAAGCCTACTAAACTTATTTTGTCTTTGTGATTTTCAAAAATATTATTATTCTATGAATTCTCATATAGTTTCTGAAAGTCTGTGCATAAAGTAAGAGGTTTGTGACTGTTCAAAATTTGTGGTTGAAGTCTACTGATGATTTGGTTTAAGCGCCAATGAAATGCGTATATAGACCAAGCTGAACCACAAGCAAATAAATTTCAAATCACATTAATTAATAAAAATACTTCATTCAATAAGAATTAAGATTACTGAACTTAAGCTTAACTAAAAATTATTTCTGATTAAAATTTGCGAAATAATCAGGAATAATTTCTTAATCTGGCTTAAGTTTAGTATTTTGATTTCTTATAGAAGAGCACAAAAATTAAACTAGACTTTAGCTCGTAGAAATACCGGCATTTTTCTTTTCCGCTGCGCATTTCCCCTAGTTAAAGTTTAGTTTACTATTTATTATCTTCTTAAAAAAAATTACATTAATTAATAAAAATTTTTAATTCTATATGAATTGAAAATACTGAGCTTAAGCCCTAAACGTTCCGAAATTGTATGTAAAACAACCAAAATTCCTTAAAAAAATATTTTTTCCATACAAATTTCAAAACAAAAAAAAATTTTTGTATTAACAAAATCTACCCTTTAGAAAAGAGTATGTATTCCTGATTAAAATCCATTTTAGTTCAATTTGCGAAATATTTATTGAAAGTTGGAAAATATTACATATAACTTGATTACTGAAGGGAAACAAACAAATAAGTCTCCTATAGAGATTAAGAAGATAAAATTTTGTTCCCATTAAATTTTCATTCCCTTTAGCGAACAAATTGATATGGCGATGTTTGCATAAAATATTCTTTGTGCTATCAATTCTCAATGAATGTAAGTAAATAAAGCCAAATAGTTTGCGAAGTCTTAAAAACAAAATTAACCTCTATAATCAAAATCAATGCATGAAAAATTATAAAGCTACCCAGCAAAATTACACATTACCATCAGAACTACTTGTCATATATTGACTTACTTTACTGATTACCTAATTTCATTCATTATTCGCTTACAAATGGCATTACTTAAAGTTTAAAAAATGATTTACACGTTGCTAAGGATAATGTTTGTTTTTAGATAAAATAGATTACGTGAACAAGTTGCCACGTAAAAAAGTAAGTACTTCTCAAGAATCGATTATTTTAGTCTCACGCCTTGTAAAAATCATTAAGTTAGTAATCCAGTAGGGAAGAGCTTCTATCAGAAATTCATAATTCCAAACCCGATTACCTTGTTTGCTGGGTAGTCACGTCATAAAAGCAAAGTTTTAAAAATATCTAATAATACATAGACATAGAAAATATTTTTTCCCAACTGATGAAAAATTATCGGGGTCTTACAAATATCACAGTAAATTTTGCAAGGCTGTGCAAATCTTAATGGCATTGGCAGAACAAACAAAATGTCTTTAATGCATAAAGCATTACGTATAATGCTTTAAGCCATGCAACTCTTATATGATTCATATAGACAGTTGCAGGAAACTCATCCACTTTTCATTATATGATTTCCCCACATTCAAATTATGGAGTGCTTACTGCAGCTGCAGGCTCACTATTTATATTAATAACTATGGTGTGACAGCTGATAATATCAAGATGTTTTGACATTTGTGTTCAGTAAAATTTTTAGCAAGTCATCATGAATCATTTAAAGGCAGAGCAACGCTGCCAACTTGTGGAAATTTACTTAAAAAAAATAAATCTCTTCGAGAATTTCATAGAGCAGTTCGCCAACATAATCGGCCTAGTTAGCAAACATTTCGTGCAGTTTTAATAGTTTTTGAACTCAGTTTATTGTTTTTGATTCAGAACCATCATTAAGACAAAAAAAATGTGCGTTTATACTCTAGCGGCATCATGGTTCTTTATTTCTTTTGAAATCAGCAAGAAGTTTTGTTTTCAAAAAACAATAAGCTAAAAATCAACGACATTTTAAGCAGTGTAAGGTCGAGTTTACATCTGTGTGCCAAATGCCATACAAGCGTAAAAAAGCGTAACCAACTAATTACTAATGAAAAACTATTTGATTCAGACAGGTATTTATTAAGTTAAACAGTTTCATACATAATTAATAAACAATTTTATAGATTCCAACATGACTGGAAACTGTTTAAATCAATAAATACATGTCTGAATCAAACATTTTTTCATTAGTAATTGGTTGGTTACGTTTTTTGGGCAAATGACACACAAGAAATGCCAGATGTAAACTCAGCCTAAGGCAATATTCAAACCACCATTGATGCCACACGGCCAGAATTATTGGAATAAATTTAATAAAGCAAGACTTTGACTCGCACGCGAAGTGTTCCATAAGGCAATTATTTCGGTTTTTGGCAAATATTGTAAATTTTTGGCGACTTCTTTAATACTGAAGAAATACGAAAATTGTCGTTATTTTGTTTTTTTTTTTAAATACATAATTTTAGTTTTAGGGATTTTTTTGTTTTAGCGCTTTTCCCTTTGTTGTTGTTTTTTGACGACCTTTTTATTTTTGGTGATTTTTTGAGTTTTAGCGATTTATTTTATTTTTGGTGATATTTTTGATTTAAGCGTTTTTTTTTTGTTTTGGCGATTTTAGTTCAAAATGGGAAAATTTCTATATTTTCTATATTTCGCTAAATATAACGTCTAATGATTCAAGATTTTGCACTAACGATAGTTATGCCTGTAATGCTTTTACCCAACGATTTTAGACCTTTAGTTTCTCAGGGCAATTTTTTAGAATTTTGTGTAGATTTCGTTTTTGATAGACACCTGCTGACAAAAACAATTAATCCACCCTGATGTTTAGGTAATTAAGAAAGTAGTCGATTTTTTTTTGTAATTGTATTTCGTCAAATAATCATCAGAAGATTTAGAGCCACTCACGTATAAAAACATCGATGTTTTTTCTTATTCGATTCATTATTAATTCACATCGATGTTATTCGATGTATCGATTCAAAAAAAAAACATCGATGTTTGCGACGCATCGTATTGATTAATTGGAATCCAGAAAATTTATTAAATAAATAAAAGTTGATTTTAAAATTGCATAAGAATTAAAAAAAGCATGTGTTCAAAGCACGGTATGTGCTTCTTTTTTCAAAGGCCAGTTCTACATTGTGTGTAATTAAGTTTTCAATGTTCCTGACAAAGCGTCATATTTTTTTATCAACCCAACGAGTCCCAGTAGCTCTACTTGGAACTTTAAAATGTGGTGATATAAAACCTTCTGTAACAGTAACTGTAAGCCAAATATATTATTGGTTTTAACATCAGATATGGAAAAAGAACTTACATTGCTGATTTTTACCATACAATACCAAGAAAATTTTTAAAACTTGTTCACAATAAAACAATATATATATATTGATGCTGTAAAATAACGCTGTTGCTTCAATGACGCTTTGACAAAAAAAAAAACCTTTAGTATTGTGTTACTACATCAAGCGATTTTGAAATAATTTTAGGAATTAAAAAACGTTTTAAACGTCATTCTTGGAAGGGGGTTTTCATCACTATATTAAATGGGTTGCAAGCATCAATATAAAAAAGTCGTCTTTCCGATAAATCGATTAATATCGGTATTTATCCGATGTATCACAACTTAAAACATCGATGTTTACGATGCATCCATTAACATCGAGCAGCTCTAATAAGATTCTTTGAGGAGTAGTAAATCAAACACCTACTACGTTTATTGGTTAACATAACCGAATAAAATATTATGAATTGGATTTTACTACCAACTTTTGGTATTGGCAACAAACAAATTTTCGTTCCATATTAAGGTAAAAAAAAGCACTTTCTATCAGTTGCTGCAACTGACTAGAGGTTGAGTTTACTATCATAGTTTATAGCAGAAAATTAAATATTAACTTTTGTGACTTTCAAAGATAATATGATTTGTGAATTCTCAAATGGTTTTTGAAAATATTTATGTGTGCTGTTTAAATTATGTGGTTTAAGAAATGCATATAAACATGCTTCACCACCAGGAAATAAATTTTAATTAAAATTAAACAATAAATAATAAATTTCTTAAATTATGTATTTTTATTTGAGTCTTTAGTTTTTTTTTATTTCAGTATTGAAGGCCAATTTTTCTTTCACAGTTACCAATTATGATATTGTTTTAGTTGTACTAACCATAACTTTGGTAGCACGAATAACTTTTATTTCAAATTCAACACTACAGTTCAATTTAAAATCTAAAAATGTCTCACATAAGTAAAATTTTTATAGAAGTGCTAGAAAAATTTTTTATAATTTTACAATGACGTATAAAGAGTGAATTTGGTTATTTGCAAATATTTTTACTTGCAAATAGTATAAACGTAGTAACAGTAGTCTAACAAACAGCCCAACTAATAACTGGGTTTATTACGAAATTGAATTGATTTTCGAATCTTTCGCCACAAAAGTTTTCATGTGTTATCTATGTTTAAAAAACTCTTTAGCTAAATTTGGGTTATTTGCCAAATTAAAAATAATTAATTTTTCACAACCTTCCGCACTTTAATATTATATTATAAAACGAAACTCTCTAAACCTTTGCCATTTTTGTTATCTTTCACTTTGCAATCAATTACATATATTTTATCGTTTAACCAAACGCTTTGAAAAATTTTGTTTGTCAAAAAGACATTCTTTATTCATCTCTTTTGCACGAAACAGTAACCAGTTAATTGAGTCTGTCTGTAGAGCAACCATTTTACATTAATTTTCTTTATAATAAATTTCAATTTAACCCACAAAAACACTTTTCTGCTAGTGTTCATTTTGTGTAAAGTAATTTAATAAATTTTAGCTCTACGTGTGGCTTTCAAAAAGCATTTAATTAATCAAAAGACTTTGTGAGTACAAATTAAAGAAAAACTGAAACAATTTTGCAAAATAAACGTTTGAATTTATTGCGATCTTGAGTAAAGATAATTTCCTTTGCAATGTTAAATAAGTTTGTGGTTACAAGCAACGCATGCAAAGTTTTTAATTAATTTATACTAAAAGTTGTTTTTTTTTAAAATGAGTGTGTGTGTGTGTGGGGCTTTGCAGTTAAGAAGAAGAACTCTTAATAAAATGTTTTTTTTAAGAGAACAAAGTAAATATATTTTAAATAAATAATGACAGCTGGAAAGTGAAGGCAGCACTTGTATCCTTATTAGGAATTTAAATTATTTTTTTTAAATCTTTAAAATTACAATGAATTTTTTAATTTTCCAGTAAACTAAGAAAATTGTCTGAGTAATTTAATAAAAAATTTCATAATATTCGCTTGAGTAGGGTCGGGGTTTGCTCCCTTTTTAAACCCAAACTTATGCAAGAGCAGCAAATGTAATTTTGTTAAAAGTTTTATTAGAATCCATAACAAAATAATTTTATTTTTTTGAAGCTCTGCCAGGCGATAATTTTTCTTCAAACTTCCTCTAAAATATTTTATTATTATTAAAATCAAATACTTAAAATGTGTCCTAAAACCTTAAATAATATTGCAATTCAGCTTGAATTTAATTAGTTTTGTAAACTAAATATATTATGGGTAAAAATCGTGAATCCCAGCTTTTTAATTTAATGAAATTTTAAGCCTTTGATAAAATTTTGTGTTAAAACATTTAACAATAAATTACACATAATAGTACATTATTTGAAATTTTCGTGTTTTTAAGCAAAAAAGAAAAAAATACGTGCAGCACTCGGGGACTGCCGTGATAAAGCTATTGCTTAGCATTTTTTTATCAACTTATGCAAATTTGTTTTAAAAAATAAAAAAAACCTACGAATTGTATGTCTGTTTGTGTTTATCATTTTTTGTCAACGACGATTACTCTTAAGTACGCCACATTGTGTTTTCCTACATGTAAAAATCTGTTCTAGCAATAATGTGTGTTAATGAAATTATTGGCATACTTTAGGGGTTAACATACACTGGGCGATTCAAATAAAAATAGTCTTAGATTTTTATTTTCATTACGGAATTTTTTGATTCGGTCAACACCCTCAAAGCCTACGATAAAAGCTATAGCTTAAAAAAAACAATTATTCCAGAATCTAAATTAGCTACGTACAACCCATAAGCAAAATGTGCAAACTTTTGCCAAAGAGCATTTGTACTTTCACAGTGATGAGACTACAACAGCCAATCAGATCTCGGCAACAACAACGCTTCCTCTTACTCGTTCTTTGTAAAGAAACAAGAACAAATTGAAGAGCCTTCAAAGCTGCAAATATCAGATTATGGACGTAGTACCTAATCTAAAATTTTAATTTTAACACCCATATTCATAAGAAAATAAAATAAATTTTAAATCTATTTTAGAAAAATTTTTTATGAAAAATGTTAAATAAAATACATTTCAAAATCATTTAAAATTTTATGAATATGGGGGTAAATCCTTGAAACATTTTTAATTAAAACTCTTTTAGAGAGATTTTTTGGTTACCTTGCTGCACCATAAGGGATTGTATAATAAAATAAATTTTTTCGATCAAAATAAAATTTAAAAAAATTTCAAAAAAAAATTAATTAAGTAAACAGCGACTTTGACTCGCACACGAAGAGTTCAGTGCGGACATTAGATATGTAATAATATACGACCTTTAGTCTATATAATATATCGAGCCTTTTTTCGATTTTATCGTAAGAAACACGTTATGCGAAACATACTTTTTTTATTGTAATTAAAATTGTATGGGTCTACCCATAGCTCAGAATTATTAAAATACTAAAACTTCTGATAACAATTTATGTACAAAAATATATTTGAGTATTTAAAAAAAAACCTATTCTTGAAAAATTAAATTTTTGTCGCATACGATAAAATCGAAAAAATGGCTCAATACTATTTTGGCATTTTTTTCGTTTTTGGGATTTTTTCGGTTTTTTGGCGTTTTTTTAGCTTATGCGGTTTTTTGCGCTTTTAGTAATTTATTTTAGTTTTAGCGATTTTTTATAGTTTTTTTATAGCTTTTTCTTCGTTTTTAATTTTAATTATTATTTTTCGAACTTAATTTGTTTCTATATTTATAATTTGAACGGGATAAAGTTCGTATCGCTTTTTTAAGCCAAATTACTTGTGATAATTATTAATGAACAAATAACATCAAAGTTAGTTGTAAATATTCTGACAACAACACATAGTTGAACGGAACAGCTAGCCGTTTTCGAAGGCCACTAAACGTCCATCATCAGCTTTCTTCTGTGTGTGTCCACTGTGTGTGGTATCAGTTGATGTAAATTACTGCATTATATACAAAACTTTTTTGCAAATGGAATACATGAATTGTTTTGATTCATTGTATTTCAATTTGCTGAAACGTGTTTTGTAATGAAATCTCAAATTTACCATCTCTAATTTACAACAGTCTTACCATTGTCGTTTATTATTTACTAATTATGCACATGTTAGTTAATTTGCTTATTTTTGTTCTACTTAGGACAAACTTTTTTGGTTTGATACTATTACGTATATTTATTTAATTTTTGCCCATGGCTATTAATTTTAGTTAATTTTAACTATTATTTTTCAAACTTAATTTGTTTCTATATTTATAATTTTAACGGGCTTTTTTTCATATTTTGTGTATTTCATTTCAGCGATTTTTTTCATTTTAGGGTTTTTTCATTTTGGCGATTTTGTGAAGCGAAAAACAGTAGGGGTCCTTTTTACCTTTGATGTACGGAACCATAAAAAGTGTCATGAAATTATAAGCAAACAAACCTAATACGAATGATTTTCTTAAAAAACTTTATAGTAGGGCCTTTAATCCGATGCAGTTGAAAGAGTAAAACAACAATTTTAAAAAATAATGTTCTATTGTCAATACAGACAAATCTATGACAGGTTTTTTTACACGACTGTATGAATGTTTGTATGTACTATTTGTATGTATGTGTGTTCCTTTACGGCAATAGTTTAAATTGCAGTATTGCGATTCAGTATTTTTTTAACGATCAGACAATCGTAATTTTTTTCTATCTATACATTTTGTCGCAGCTGATATTTTCTGTTGATTTTTGTCGATAAAATTATCAGCACATAAACTATTATTGCTTAAATAACGACACAGCTGACATTAACCTACAGCGAATATCGTTAAAATGTTACTGAATAGCAAATTCGATAAATTTTCGTTATAATTATTTTAACGATGCGATTCACTAAAATGTAGTGAATCGCACTACAGGTAACCACACACTGGAGGAAGAAAAGTTTTGTGCACAAAGTTAAATTTTTTGAAAATGTGTCCGAACGTGTGGATCGATTTTAATGATTATTACGTCAATCGATTTGTCTTGATCTCGGCAGTGTCACTAAGGATATGTCAGTTGCAAAAATTCAATATGGCGGCCAGTAGACGCCATTTTGTAAATACGAATAATATAAAAAGTCGGCGAACTGTATCAAAATGATTTTTCATTTCGAATGACCATTTAGGAGATTTAGCGGTTCAAAGTTGATCGCAGTCGGGATTTTCAATTTTTTTTGTGTGTAAATACTTGTTTTAAACTTAATTTCTTTAAGGGCCATTATTACAACTTAAAGATAGTTAAAAGTAGAATTAGAATTGCTGAAATTGATATTTTCTTGCTCATTATTAATTATTGCTCTGTTAAATTTTCGTCTGTTCATTCAATGAGGAGATTTATCAAACACTAGCAAATTGTAACAACTACACTATTAAATTTAATTCTAGTTATTTATTTTGTATTAATGTAAATACACAGCGCTTATTTACTTGAACAACTTGATAACTAAAAAAAAAAAGTTTTATAGAAAACTGGATACAACTTTTCAATTTACACACAACTTAATGGAAAAATATTATTTTCTATTTCTCTCAAGAGTTGAATATGTGTATACTATATAAGATATTTGGATGAAATTAATTCTGGGGGCAAATCACGGCATCCGATGCGACTCGTAATTTAAAAATATTTCAATATAATTTAATATGGAAATATTGTTAAATTACGAGTAGTATCGGATGCCGCGATTTGCACCCTGCTTTAATAACAAATAAAACTTAATTTGAAGTTTATTTGCTGGTGGTTCAGCTTTATATATATGCATTTCATTGTTGCTGTAACAAATCATCAGTAGACTTCAACCACACATTTTGAATAGTCACAAACCCCTTATCTTATGCACAGACTTTCACGAACTATTTTAAATTTCATAAATAAAACTTAATTTTTTATATGTAAACATCTATAAGCTAGGAGCTAAAGTCTTTTACACAATACAATCACAAATTTTGAGTAAGATCGTAAAGCGTTATCAAATCGGTGTGAGCTATGTATGAGTGTTATCATGCGAACAAGAAGTATAGATAAACTTAACAGCTGCATAGAAATACACTCAACGAAATATTAAAGCATACCTTCAGGAGCAATGAAATTGCTTGTGAAGTGCAATAGTGTTGCCAGTAGGGTTTGCAAATAATCGCAGATTTTCATAATCGCGATTAATCAAGAAAATATACTATTATAATTTTTTCTAAGACCAAAATAAATTGCGTCATGAGTTTTAGTCGAACTGTATGGGTTTAGAAAAAGAAATGTATTTATTTTGTCTTGAGTTCGCGTTTTAATTTAATGTTTCAATTAAATTATATTTCTATTTTTAGAAAATTGTGAAGCACTTAAGTTGAAGTTCGTAAATCAAAACTTATTTGTATCAAAAATAGTACATTTAGGGAAAAAAACGTGGTGAAATCAAGATCATACGCTCGAAATCTAATCATTTCAATCTGAATAGTCTGGTAAATGCGAAAATTCTTGATTCAAGAATAAAATCTTAGTTCTTTTTAAGAACGCAGTTAAGATTGCAATCTTAAATAAAATCTTGTTTTAGGATCGAATTCAGGATTTAGTTCTCAATAGAAATCTTAAATTAAGATCATATTCTCAAAAATTTAAGAATATAATCTTAAAATTAAGACCACGTTCTTCATTTTCAGAATTCAATCTATAAATTAAGAATTTATGCTGAAATTTTGAAAACGTCAATCTTAGATAACAAATTTTAAGATTGAAATTTGAAAATTATACAATTCTACAATCTAAATTCAAGATTTTTGCTCTTAATATTAGATCGTTACTTTTCTATTTGTGTACGAATTGTGTTAAATCAATCTTTTGACAAAAAGCTTTTTCTAGGACGAAGTATATGTATGTATTTCTACTTTCTCAATTTATTCTTTATTTAATTTTGTATACACATGTGATGAATTTATATCATAATGAATGAACAAGTTAAAAACAGTATTTTTTATATTGTTTTTTTATAAGAATTTGTTCATTCATTATTTTTTTTGTAATAATGCGAGGTTCTAAGAGTGCACCTATCTGCCAACCGAATAAAAAATATTTCTATCAATCGTAATAAAAGTTTTGATATATTACGACGTTTTTTAAATTAAAATTGGGAGAATATACTCGTAGTAAAATAAAATAATAAATTTAATAAGTACTTTATATGGACTTTAATTATCGTTTTGCCTTATAATATTTTTATTGCATTAAGGTGTAGGAAAATAAAATAGATGCATATCGAATATAAATCGGTTCTTGTCTTTTTTGTAAATTTCTGAGCCTACTCGCTTGTTCTATTGGATTTTCCAAATAGCTTATGTGAATTCTCAAATGATTTTTTTGATTATTTTGTATTAAAAATATTAATTTTAATTTTTTATGAGTTGATTTTGAATTGTATGCAAATTTGGCATAAACTATTTGCTTAGAAAAGGGACACATTTTTTATCGTAATCGAGCGATTAATGGGTGCGATTACGATTACGATTAAAGGGTGCGATTAATCGCGATTGAGATTACGATTATAATCGCTGTGCAAAACCCTAGTTGCCAGTGGGGATAATTTTGGTAAAAAGTTGAAATATATAAAATAAATAAAATAAATATAAACTTTTAAATAAAAGAACGTTTTAAATGTCAAATACTTATTTAAAGGATATATAGCAGTCTTAAATAAAGAATTTATAATATTATATTATAACATATCTTCATCACGTACTATTGCCTTACACTGGAGCGCCATCTCTCCATCTCATGCCAATTATTATGGGTGGAAATTTTAATACAAATTTTGCAAACCCACAGTCGCAAGCTTTATCAAATTTTTTATTTGACGTTTTCCACTTGCATATGAGCAAATCTCTACAAACCCCCACAACTAATAATTCCACTACTATAGATGCAATTTTCCATAGATTTTCAAAAGTTTATATATCTTATTTTAGTTTCCATAAGCCAATATTAAAAAAAATTAATTATTAGATGTTTATACATCTCCCCTGTGATCGGACTCACATTGCTTTTTTTTAGTTATTACTGTAAATGAGCAATATGTATAGGAGAATGTATGTTGTGTATATGCAATATATGTTTAAAATTATGCCTAATTGCGTAATTCACACACTTTCAAATTGATGCTGGAAAGGAAATAATTCAGAGCCTGACAGACTTCAAAATAAAATTTAAACTAATTATGATATCCATTATATTCAATAATTTATTAATAGCTTAATTTGAATAGATTACTCATAAATCGACAATGATACTTTCGCAAATATATGTTTTTAAAAATATTTAAATATATGTGTGTACAGTGTACATACGCGTACATATGTACATGTGTGCATGTAATATTTTATAGATATCCTTATCAGCAGGACATGCATGCATTTGCCCATATTCATATCATTCGTATCGTCATTGTTATTTTTGCACATGAATGACAGCACACATTATTATTATTGTGGCAATTCCCAATAATAATTACTTTTAAAAATAAATTTAGCTTCACTAAACTTTCATATTCAATATTATTGTTGAGTCCATGCAATTAAGACTATACGCAGATATGATTCAATTCGATTGTTCAATTTTCACACGTGCCACAAACAAAGAAAAATTGTTTTTTTTTTAAGTAATTTTGCATTTTCCTTTGCTCGTTTGAAATAAATTTCAAAACCTAAATGGGAGTTTGTATTACAAAAGCTTTGTTTTTTTGTTGCGTGTGCTTCAAACCGAATATAAAATATCAAAAACTTGTGCTTCAAACCAAATTAAGAGATCAACTTTTGTTTTTTTTACAGTTTATACATAGTGGCTTAAGATCTAAGTAAAAAACTCACTTCTAAAAGCTTTCACTCAGACACATTTTCAAAAAATATAACTTTGTGCACAAAACTTTTATTCCTCTTAAGTGTGGTCACCTGTAATATAAACTAGTTTAAATTTTTGTGTGAAACCAAAGCCACATTTCAAATTGGCTTTATCCATACTATTTAAAGCAAAGTTGTTAGATATCTACAAACATTGAAAAGTAAAAAAGAGAAAACCATTTGCAGATATCTCACATAAAATCCGAAAAAGGCATAAGTAAATTGCATTTAGAGTATTAGCCACATTAAGCTTAAAACTTTATAAGTTTTAATGTGTTTTGACTTTCGTTAAAAAATTCAACATTTTTGGGAATAGTCAGATAAAAATTTCGCGGGTCGGTGGAATTTTTGTTAATGACATCACAGCCAATCAAAAAGATGATACTTACGCCTTTATTAATTTTATATAAATTTTATATAAAGATTGTGACTTTGCTTGCATTATTTTAAATCTATACAATGGATTATTAATTTTTTGGTTTCAAAAAATAAAGGTAAATAGTTTCCATAATTTCGATAAAACTTTTATTTCACTATACACACAGAAAAGTTTCACATTAAAATCTACTAATACTGGTTTAATTTAACATTTTTCTGCAATGATTGTGCTTCATAACCTTTATTTCATGTTCATTTAACATTACAGTACTATTAAATTAAAATGAAGAATCATGTTGAATCAAAGTTAGTTCAAGTAAAAACAACATGAATTTACTTTAACATGGTCATGTTATTTTATTAGTATTACGTAAAATGTTTGTATGGATAGTTTGCTTCCCCAGGCCAAGATTTAAACTCCAACTAATTGCTAATTGCTAAAATTACCTCTGAATATGTAAAACTTTGACTGCTACAACAACAATTGTGAAAATTAAAAATTAAAGGGTATTCTAAAGTGAGCAAAGAAAAATTTTGAAAACCTATTGTAATATATAAACAATTATATACGGACACTTGAAATTTGCCAAGTTAGTGTGTTTTTAAGCAAATTACAACAATTTACACTGCAAATTTAAAAAAAATAAAAGGTATAATAGTAATTTTGAGTATCTAATATTGTAAACTTGTGGTATCTAGGAAAAAGTGAGAGATAAACTCTTGAAATTCTTGAAAGCACCAGAATTAAAATAAAGTCATTGAAGTGCAACTTTGACAAGCGCACGAAGCGTTCCGTATGAAGACTAGATATGTAATTCAATACGAACCTATATAAAATATATTTTTGGCATGTTTTTCCGTTTCTGGGTTTTTTTCAGTTTTGAGCGTTTTTATAGCTTTGGCGTTTTTTCGGTTTTTGGCGGTTTTTTCAAGTTTTGGCGCTTTTTTTAGTTTTGACACTTTTTTTCTTGTTTTGGCGATTTTTTTTCGGTGTTTTTATTTCGGAGTTTTTTAGTTTTGACGATTTTTTCATATAGACGATTTTTTAGGTTTTGGCGATTTTTTCAGTTTTTGGCATTTTTTTCATTTTGGCGATTTTTTAGTTTTGTAGTTTTGACACTTTTTTTCTCGTTTTGGCGATTTTTTTTCTTATAGGCAATTTTTTTAGTTATGTCGATTTTTTCGGATTTTGGCATTTTTTCATTTTGGCGATTTTTTTTCTTCATTTAACTTCTTTTTTAGTTTTGACACTTTTTTCTCGTTGTGCCGATTTTTTCCGTTTTTGGCGTTTTTTCATTTGGCGTATTTTTATTTCAACTTTTTTTGTATTTTGAGGATTTTTTTTCATATTGGCATTTTTTTAAGTTTTAGCGATTTTTTCGGTTTTTTGCGTTTTGATGATTTTTTTTGTTTTGACACTTTTGTTTCTGGTTTTACCCATTTTTTCGGTTTTTGGCGTTTTTTCATTTTGGAGAAATTTTTTATTTGGGCCATTTTTTTCGATTTTGTCGATTTTTTCGGTTTTAGGCATTTTTTTCATTTTGGCGATTTTTTATTTTTGACACGTTTTTCTCCTCTTGGCGATTTTTTTATTTTGGCAATTTTTTTAATTTTTGCCTTTTTTAGCTCTGACACTTTTTCTCGTTTTGGCGATTTTTTTCGGTTTTTGGCGTGTTTTCATTTTGGCAATTCTTTTTTTTTTTGATTTTGACGATTTTGTTTTCCATTTTGGCGATTTTTTTCATACAAACAATTGTTTAGTTTTGGCGCCTTTTTCGCGTTTTGGCGATTTTTTTCGTTTATTTTAATTATTTTTTTTTGCGATTTTTTTCATATTTGGCGATTTATTTTAAGTTTTGGCGATTTTTTTCGGTTTGTCGATTTTATAACTGGGATTTTTTAGTTTTACCGTTTTTGAACATTTCAAATTTTTAGATAAGAAACCAATGAATTTTGCATTGACGTGTCATTGGAAGGAAGTGGTTCGCTCTTGACATTGTTTTAACTCAATAAAAATTACGTTTTTGATGCTATAAAAATCTGAAATTTTGGGTTTGAAAATAACTCACTTCAAAAAAGTAGTTAAAAAATGCTTTCTATTCAGTGAATAAAATCACTTCTATATTGATTGAACAAAAAAAAAAGTCAAATAATTTAATTTTTTTGTAATTTAATTGCATTGTTATTTTTAATAATAAAACTTTTTTGATTTTAAAAGCTTTAAATGTAATGAAAGACACACTTGTCTTTGGCTTCAGCCAAAAAAAAGTAATGAATTTGTTAAAAGCAAAGTAGTGATTTAAAATTCCATGTGATATGTGGTTACAAATAACTTTTTTACTATCTAAAAATATGCATTAGATACTTTCGAAGTAATTTAAAAGTAGTGGCTTTTTAATTTTTTGCTGGGATCTAGTGTTCGAACGCAACCTTTTGCGTGCGCGTCAAAGTCGCACTATACTGAATTTATTTATGTATTTCTCACAGTGTATTATACTTAGATATTGATTTTAGTATATTTTTTTCAGATCTTCGATTGGCTGTTAATTAAAAATCAACATAATTTTCATTTATTTTTGCTACATTTTTTTTCATAAACACAGCAAAATTTTTATATCTTCTTTCTTACAATTTATTTTTAATAATTATAAAGTAAACGAAAAATAAATACCTTAAGGAATTTATTCATAAATTCGAGAGCAAAACAAAAACGCACGATTTAACATTTTATACTTTTTAGCCTTTCAATAAAATGACTTTAAGCAAAAAAAAACAAAGAAAATAAAAATTGTTCATAATTGCTGCAACCCTCAAGAACTATTATTATACGTTCTGTTTGTTATTTTATGCTCTAATCCCTTTTCTCATTTTCAATTGAATAAAATGGTTTTGATGGCAAAACTTTTTTGTTTGTTTTTTTTTTGTATTTTTGCACAAAACTAAAACTTATTTACACTTTTGAACTACAAAATCTCAC
Organism: Tachina fera; assembly: GCA_905220375.1. Taxonomy (NCBI): domain Eukaryota; kingdom Metazoa; phylum Arthropoda; class Insecta; order Diptera; family Tachinidae; genus Tachina; species Tachina fera. The sequence goes on along the minus strand of LR999964.1, from coordinate 45,022,716 downwards.
TGGAATTCAGAAAATTATGGTAGCATTTTCATTTCCAGCCAATAAGCCATAACGAACATTAAGCACGACCACAACGTTTACAAAATATGTAACCGTAGGAGTAAGTTTCGATCGGCAGCAAGCACATTTCACATTTACAAAAGGGACCGGAAAGGACAAGCACAGCAACAACAACAACAACGAAAATAATAATTTAGTCAATGACATACAGCAACAAAAAAAGGCACAAAAAAACTCCATTAACCAACGACCAGAGCTCCAAGTCGTTCTAAAATTTTCGGCGGCGGCGGCTAGGCTAAAAATGACCGGCGGCGGCTCAAAGTCGGCTGCAGCCGACAATTTCGTAGAAAAACATAATTTTTTCAATTATGATTGTAGGATATGTACATATACATACTAATGTCCTTCACAAGACCATTTATAAGACCTTTCAAGACATGAGAGATTTTTCAAATGGTTTACTACAGCGAAATATTCTAAAACAAACGCTAAACAACACTGTTGGCAAGTCAAACAACTGAAACAAATGTCTTCCCAACAGTGTTGTTAAGCGTTTGTTTTAGAATATTTCGCTGTAATAAAGCATTTGAAAAATCTCTGCACGAAGGCAGAATAACAAAGGCTGAGTTATACTGCGACTAGGGCTCGACGAAGGCAGAATAACAAAGGCTGAGTTATACTGCGACTAGGGCTCGACATCTTGTGTTTCCGAATGGAATTAAACTCTGTGACATGGTCGATAGATTGCAGTTTTATATAAGAAGTAAAAAATTATATAATATCCAGCCTTATTTTCGATTTTATCGTGCGCGACATGAGAAGCAAATCGGATTGAAAATTTTTTTCTGTACAACGCTTTTTTAAAGGTGTGTTCTACAAGATTTTGTTAAAGTTCGGACTAATGGCCTGTCCAAGGCATATCAAACAGGTACACGTATAAGGCATATTGCTCGTCCACTGATTTTTTGTTTACAAGTTTATAAGAAGAATTCATTTGACAATTACTTTTGTGCCTTGTTTCATGCATACAATTTTTTGGCAATTATAATTATTATATTATAATTATAATTTTAATTATAATTATAATTATAATTATAAGTATACTTTGTAAAGCTATGTGAGAAGCACAGATTTGCCAGAGAGTTTTGGCTAATGCATGCACCTGTATTAAATGTGCCTTGAGCCTGTCATACGCGAGAACAATTGTGCTGGCATAACATGCCAGATTGTAGGTGAGAGGCAAAGAGAGTGGTTTTGTGGTTGCCATAATTTTGCAACCAAGCACAACCCCGCATCAGCAGCACAAAACCAATACACACATAACTTAAAAAAACAGCAAATATCAAATGCATACAAGAAACACTAACACATCACCGAAAAAAATTATTTTCTTTCTGTAAAATATCAGCCAAGGCGAATTCATATAAGGTGACCTTATCGCTACAACAATACAACAATACTAAAAACAACATGCAATTCGTCTGGCTTTAAAAAACCCCATCTGTCAAAAACAGTTGACTAATATACCAATACATACATACATATTTAAAAAACACATACACTTTTTACTTTAAATGTAAACAAACATTAGATAAAAGAAGAGATTTTGACAATCGGGGTGCAAAGCAGTTCAATTAGGCTTCGAACACCTGATAATCATCTGGACTGTTAAGGTCACCTGTTATCTATTCGCCTTGATATCAGCGAGTTTTAAAAGTGGATGGAAAATATTAGCCGGCTAAAAATATTAGTCGACTTCCACATGTTAATCGGCTGCAATTATTAGCCGATGTGAGCCGTCCAATTCGGCGGCGGCTCGAGCTCAAAAAAAATATCGGCGGCTTGCAGCCGCCGGCTGCGAGCCGCACGACTTGGACCTCTGCCAACGACATTACGTTTGTGGCAAATTGTTGAACTGATGATACCAGCGGCCGAGGCACAAAAAATAACAGAATTTTTGCAAGACGCATACAACTTTTATTGAAGTACGAGTATTGAAATGTTTTCCAGAATATATCGAGACTTAACTGAGGAAAGGGCATCCATGGTAGGTGGCAAAAATAAATCGAAACAGTTTATTTATAAGGAATATGCAAAACTAAAAAACAAATCTCATTCATATGCCAATATATTAACAATACCTTTTATTAAATTATTTTAATGTTTTGTAAGTTATTTTAAAATTGTTGCTTCGTAATGTAAAATATTGTTCTAAACGAAAATGTTTCTCTTTTCTCTTTCTACAAATTGATCGATTAAACAAATTACTAAGCAAATTTATTTCCTTTTTCCTTTTAATTTTGCGTTAATCTACTACGCCGAGTCCTTCTAGTTGGCACGCAGGCAGTATTGTTTTAAATGGCAATGGCAACAAGAAGAAATAATGAAACATTTTAAAATTCAAACCCACTTAGAATTGTTTGCCATGACTGGCAAAAGACTTAAAAAATACAAGTTAGAGAGAGAGAGCGAGAGAGAAAATTTAATAAGACTTATTTGAAGCAGGAAAAGGAAGTTGATTGTTTTACTTATCTTTGGCTCAGCAATAATATTTTTTCACTTAAAGTGCCCCTTGAAGTGCTTAAGTACTTCGGTAATCATTTGAAAGAAAGTTAATAGAGAAACACAATTAACTTGCAAGAGGGTTAGAGTAACGCAACCAAATTGTTTTTATGATTTTCTTTTGCTATTTGTTCCTATTTCATGCACGCGTAAGGGTGTAAATATTTGTATTGCAAGTAAAGTGCAATAAAATAAATTCATACAAATGCAAACATAAAATGCATTTAACAATTTAGCATATTAAATAAATGGTCATCTATGGGATTTGTTAATTCTACTAAATTTGCTTAAAACACTCAACTCTTAATGGGACATTGAAGCTCCTTCCTCTACTCGGCAATACAAGCCATGTAGCCTTTGACTTTAATTTAAAATTTTTCTAAATTTTTTTGTAAACTTTTACGAGGAACATTTTTATGAAGGACCTAAAAGACTCCCAACTCCTCTACGTATAGATTTTTTGCTGATTTTTGAAAAAACTAAAGTGTATCAAAAAATTACCCTTAAAGTAACAACACATCTGCAATATTATTGTGCAATATTATTATGCAAGATTATTGTGCAATATTATTATGCGATATTATTGTGCAATATTATTGTGCAATAATTAATATTGGTATATGACACCTATATTAGATAAAAACAAAAAATTTTAGTGTTTTTTTATTGCGAATTGTTACAATTTAAGTTTAACATTGATTAACGAACTAATAATCCCAAATTATTATTTTACTTATTGATAAAAAATAATTAAAAAATAATTTTTTATTAAAGTAAAATAATAATTTGGGATTATTAGTGTGTTAATAAATGTTAAACTTAAATTGTAACAATTCCCAATAAAAAAACCACTAATTATTATCTTGACGGCACCACACAGAGAAAAAACTGCTCAATAGAATCGATAACATTTTCTCTATGAAATGTTTTTAGGCTAACGAGTATCCCAGCAGAAAGAAGCGAAGATTTTTTCATAGAGATTCCTTGTTGTTTTTATGTGGTAAATCTTATTAATTTTATCAAGAAGAAAACCACATAAAATCAAAAAGAAATCTTATTATTCACAACTTGTTTTACTCAATTTCCGTTATTTTTGGCACCAAAAAAAATCCATATAGAAAATCTTCTTGATTCTATTAGGTTTTCTTATAAATTGTAAACTACAGGGATTTCTTATTGATTTCATTAGGTTGCCTTATTGATTTTTCAAAAAGATTTTTCTTATTGATTTCATTAGGTTGTCTTATTGATTTTTTCAATAAGGTATTCCTTATTGTTTTTATTAGGTTCCTATATGATTATGTGTACAGCATTTTATTAATTTTTTTAATAAGGAAATCTTCTTGTTTTTGTTAGGTTTCTTGTTATTTCATATCTATAAATAAACATAGAGACAATTTTTTTACTTGATCTTTTTCGTTCTTGTATAAGCATATTTGTGCGGATTCAAGCTGGTTGTTAGCATAATGGTTAGAGTTCTTGCCTATCAGTCAGAAAGTTGCTGGTTCAATACCTGTCTCCTCCCAAGTAATAAATATGTATATATGGTGAGTTAGTTACTTAAGAATATAATATAATATGTATGTATGTAGAGATAAATAACATCTAAATATACTACATATACACATTTAATTTAAATTTATTTTTTTTAATTTTTTTTTATTTTTTATTATTATTTTGTATCATGAAAAGCAATTTTAAGACCTTTCAATTTATTTTGGCGTTTTTTTCGGCTTGATGATTTTTTAATTTTGGGATTTTTAGGGTTCCGTACACCAAAGGTGAAAAGGAACCCTATTGTTTTCGCTACGCTGTCCGTGTTAATGTTAAAATCACATGTAATATACATACAATTGTATGTACATATGTATATTGACACTTGAAATTTGTAAAATTAGTGTCAAACTACAAGAATTAAAACTAAAGTTTAAAAAAAAATTATTTAAAGCGTGGTCCATCAGTTAATGCAATTTTGGCTATGTAATTTTGAGAACTTGCTATATCTTGGAAACCGTAGGAAATAAACTCTTGAAATTTTCAAAAACGGTAAAACCAAAAAGTTTGAAAATTATAAAATCGCCAACCAAAAAAAAAATCGCAAAAATTAAAAAAAAATTTCTAACACTAAATTAATTTTTAAATTCAAAATATTCGTCGCCCAAATAAACAAAATCGCCAAGATGAAAAAAACGCCAAAAACCGAAAAAACGTCAAAACGCGACAAACGCCAAAACTAAAATAATTGTTAACATGAAAATAATCGCAAAAATTAAATAAATTCAGTGAAGTGAGACTTTGACCCGCGCACGAAGGGTTCCGTACGGGCACGAGACATGTAATTCAATACGAACAATATAAACTATAGTTTTGGGATTTTTTTCGTTTTTGGGTTTTTTCGGTTTTAAGCGTTTTTTTAGTTTGGGGGTTTTTTGAATTTAGTGGCGCTTTCTGAGTTTTGGCACTTTTTTTCACGTTTTGGCGATTTTTTTTTGGTTTTTGAAGTTTTTTTAATTTTGGCAATTTTTATTATTTTGGCGTTTTTTTTATTTTGGCGATATTTTTATTTTGACGATTTTTTTTAATTTTGGCGTTTTTTTCATATAGGTGATTTTTTTTTTTGGTTTTGGCGATTTTTTTAGTTTTGGCACTTTTTTTTTGTTTTGAGGACATTTTTCGGTTTTTGGCGTTTATTTGAAATTTTGGCGATTTTTTTTAAATTTGGCGATTTTTTTTTAATTTTTGGCGATTTTTTTTTAATTTGGCGATTTTTTTTCACATAAACAATTATTTTGGTTTTGGCGCATTTTTCGCGTTCTGGCGATTTTTTTCGTTTATTGGCGTTTTTTCAAATTGGCGATTTTTTTTCATTTAAACGATTTTTTCGAATTTGGCGATTTATTTTAGTGCTAGATTTTTTTTTAATTTTGCCGATTTTTTTCGATTTGGCGATTTTTTTTAAATTTTTGGCGATTTTTTTCGGTTTGGCGATTTTATAATTGTCGGATTTTTTAGTTTAACCGTTTTTTAAAATTTCAAGAGTTTACCTCTTACGGTCTCCAAGATATAGCAATTTGTCAAAATTACATAGTCAAAATAGCATTAACTGATGGACCACCCTTTAATTTAAGTTTTTTAATGTTTATTGTTGTAGTCTATATAAAAATACACTAATTTTACAAATTTCAAGTGTCAATATACATATGTACATACAATTGTATGTATATTACATGAGATTTTAATATTTTTCGTCGCTCGTTTTGGAACACCCTTTAATTTCTAATTTTCATGCATTTGTTATTGTAGTGGCCAAGGTTCTACATACTCTGTCCAAATTTCAGGTCCGTAGCTCTTACGGTTCCTGAGAAAATACCGTGTGACGGACAGACGGACAGACGGACAGCGTAGCGAAAACAATAGGGTTCCATTTTTCACCTTTGGTGAACGGAACCCTAAAAATCGCCAAAATGAAAAAAAATCGCCAAATTGAAAAAATCCAAAAACCGAAAAAATCGCCAAAATGAGAAAAAAAAGTGTCAAAACTAAAAAAGCGCCAAAATGAAAAAAGTCGTCAAAAACCGAAAAAATCGCCAAAACCAAATCGATCAAATGAAAAAAAATCGTTAAAATTAAAAAAAAACGAAAAAAAATCGGCCAAACGAGAAAAAAAGTGCCAGAACTAAAAAAGCGCAAATAAACTCAAAAACCTCCAGAACTAAAAATAAACGCTTAAAACCGAAAAAAAACAAAAACGAAAAAAAAATCCAAAACAATATTTTTATAGGCTAAAGTTGGTATTGAATTACATATCTCGTGTCTGTACGGAACCCTTCGTGCGCGGGTCAAAGTAGCACTTCACTGAATTTATTCAGTTTTAGCGTTATTAAAAATTTCAAGAGATTGCCTCTTACAAGCAAGTTGTCATAATTACATAGTCAAAATTATATTAACCGATAGAATACGCTTTAAATTCGATTTTTTAAATTTTAGTTTTAAGTATTGTAGTTTGTATAAAAATAAAATAACTTTGAAGAATTCAAGTTTCGATATACAATTGTATGTATATTACTTAAGATTTTAATATTTTGCATTGTCAAACTAGCTTTTGGATTTCCTTAAACTAATTATTGAGTTCAGCTCAAAATATTTACTTAATATGTTCTTCTTTAAATACTATTAATTGTAAATATTTCCCATGCCAGTTAAATTTTTTTTTCTTTTTTTGGCTGTCTTGCCTAAAAATTCAAAATTTTAATATCTACATATTGACAAATATTTAATATCCTTTGATTGTGTTATGCAAAGAGTAAAGTAAAGCTGGTATTTGTTAACTAAATATTTAAAAACAAACTTGCTTTACAAAAGCTTATTAAATGTCCTTTTACCACTGCTGTGTTTCCGCACGATAATTTCAATAAAATTGTGTGCATGAAAAGGACCAACAAGAGAGCTACATAGAAGTACAAATAATTACTAAAACATGCCTATAAACTGAAAATAGACTCATTTGCATAAGTAAAGTCAGTGGGTAGCAAAACAAAAATCTCATTCAATTTTATTTTTAAAACGTTAAAACAGCATAAAGCGTACAGCAAGTTAGTGAGTTGCAAACTAAATACTTAAAAATAAATCGACCATCTCTCTCCCATTAGAAACCATTGCAATGAAAGGCTGAATATAATGAAATGATTTTTGTTCTCATGTTCTTTCATTCGATGTTAAATAAAAACACGCATTTTAAGCCCCAAACCACGAAGTTCAATATAACCAAAATACTAAAATTTACATTACGAAAATTCCACAGCAGGATAATGAGAACTCAGTTGGAGATACAAGTAGTGGCCCACAAAATAAAAAACAAGTTGTTTGTATTTTAAAGGAAAATTTGTTTGGAGACTATACATGGCTAAGGCAAACAAGAAAAACATGTTAAGCCAACCGCGAGTTCAAATTTAGAATATTTATTTTATATTTACATGTGCGACCCCAACATTGTTTGGGGTCAGTTTAATTAGTGCCAAGTAATGCATGTAGAGTTAATAAAACCATTAACAAATTCGTTGCATAATGCGTGTATAGGAGTCAAAAGGCAAAACATAAACAAACGACTACTAAGCAGCGTTGCCAGGGGAAAGGAAATATGATAAGGCTTTGGATTCGAGGACTGGCAAATGCTAAAACGGGTTTATATCTATCTATCTATTTTTAATTGATTTTTACAACAGCTGCTACTAATAAAAATGTCTTTTTAGTTTTATCATAAAACATAAAGGACTCATCCTTTGACAATTTATTTTTAATGCAAATGAAAAATTTTTGCTTTTTACAACAAAAATTTGCAAAAGTCTGAGTTGTAAAAGAATGAAGCTTTCTTCTATCTCTTCTTTCACCACCTGTTTTCTATCACTATCCCTCACCCAAAGAAGGTAACACCTAGTAATAGTAGTAGGCATTAATTGCCTGAGTGTTACTTCTCTTAAAAAAAAAATTTATAAAATAATTTTGTAAAAAATTTCTCAAGTGCATTTTCTTGTAAAACTCATCATCTTATCCACAAATATTGCTGCTCTCAATTTTAGGTGCTCATGTATATAAAAATTTTTGCCTAAATACTCCGTGAACTGACCTAATATAAATATTATTCTTGAGCCATGAACCCACTATAGCGGCAATTTATCGATTTTCGTCGGCTCAGTGCAATCAAGTCATAAGTAATAAGCCAAAATATTTTTATTTATTGAAACATATCATTGCACTACATTACATTAGAAATAAATCCAAACAGACGCATTTCGGAATTGTTTGGGAATGGGGCCATGTTTAGGGTTCCGTACAGCAATTGTGAAAAGGAACCCTATTGTTTTATCTACGATGTCCGTCTCTCTGTCACAGGTTGTTTTCTCGACAACTGTATGAGCAGCGAACCTGACATTTTGACAGAACATGTAGAACTACTTTAAAAATTAAAGGGTGTTCCAAAACGAGCAAAGAGAAATTTTTAAATTTTATGCAATATAATAGATCCTTTTTTCAATAACCTTTTTGTTGACAGATCACGTGTGAGTCGTATCATGCTGTCATGTTGGTTTTGTTTTATATTTGTTTGGCATTTCATAATGGAAAGACTTACGCCTGAACAACGACATCGCTTCGCTCTATGGGCTCTTGAAAAGTTTCAAGAAGATCCGACATTTTCGAGGCAAATTTTGTTTAGCGACGAGGCCTATTTCTGGCTCAATGGGTATGTAAACAAACAAAATTGCCGCATTTGGGATGAAGAGCAACCTGAAGAGATTCCAGAACTGCCACTTTATCCAGAAAAAACAATGATTTCGTGTGGTTTGTGGGCCGGTGGAATCATCGGTCCATATTTCTTTAAAAATGATGCCGGTGCGAACGTAACCGTCAATGGCGACAGTTATTGTGCCATGATAACCGACTATTTGATGCCTGAAATTGAAGCTCGTGATCTCGGCGACATTTGGTTTCAGAAAGACGGCACCACTTTCCACACATCGCAGCAATAAATGTATTTATTGAGAGAACATTTCGGTGAGCACATATTTTCACGTTTTGGGCTGGTCGATTGGCCATCAAGATCGTGTAATATCAGACCGTTAGACTTTTTTCTGTGTAGATATGTAAAGTCGAAAGTTTATGCGGACAAACCCGCTTCGATTCAGGCCTTGGAGGAAAACATCACGAGTGTCATTCGCCAGTTACCAGTCGAAATGCTCGAACGAGTCATCGGAAATTGGACTCAACGGATGGACCATCTACGACGTAGCAACGGCCAACAACTTCAAAAAATAAATGCCAAAGAATGTTCTTTGAAATGATAATAAACATGCTTCATTAAATTTGAATTTTCTGTGTTTTTTCCTTTAAAAAAGTTGGGAACTTCGAAATGGATCACGCGTTACATACATACAACTACATATACCTATTGAAGTTGGCAAAGTTAGTGTGTTAGTTAGTGTGTTAGTGGCAAAGTTAGTGTTGATAAAATCAAGACGACAACAATTAACACTAAAATTTACAAAATCAAAATTTAAGGGTGTTCTATCAGTTAATGTAATTTTGAGTATGAAATTTTTGAGAACTTGCTGTGTCCTGGAAACCGTAAGAGACAAATTCTTGAAATTTTGAAAAACGGGAAAACTAACAAATCCCAAAATCATAAAAACAACAAACCGAAAAAAATCGCCAAGACCCGAAAAAAATAGCCAAAACGAAAAAAAGTGCCAAACAAAACAAAAATTTAAAACTAAAATAAAACGCCAAAAACCGGAAAAATTTCCAAAATGAAAAAAATCTTGAAATTCTCCCAAAAACGCTTTGACTAAAAAACTCCAAAAATTAACAAGATATCTCCAAAAACCAAAAACAATTGCCAAAACTAAAAAAAAAATTCGCTAAAATTAAAATAAATCGCCAAAAACCGAAAAAAATCCCAAGAGCGAAAAATGCGATAAAAAAAGAAAAACGTTCAAAACTAGAAAAATCGCTAAAAACCGAAAACATCCCAAAAACGAACAATGAACCAAAAATAAAAAAAATCGCCAGAACTAGAAAATTCGCTAAAAACCGAAAAAATTTTTACCGAATACTTAATATTAGACTTATTAAAATTTTTCTTTAATAAATCATTAAAAATTTAAAAAAAAAATTGAAAATGTGAAATGGATTCATTACGTAGAAACTTCATTTTAGTTTTCAAAAGACTCGATTTTTGAAATTGAATTTTTTCTCATTAGGAATTGCATTCTGTGACAACGCTGATTATAAGTATTTAATATAAAGCCATAATTATATTTAAGCACACTATCATCATTTTATATGTTAAACATTTTTGATGATCAACTATTGAACGTTACTGATCTGAAAATGAGCAAAATCTCTATAAAAAAACTATGGCAGAAAAGAATACTGCCAATTTAAAGATTTTCGCTGTTTCATACAGGCCTTTGCTAAATATTTAGCATGAATTTGTATTGCACTTTAAAATATACTATTATTTTTTGTGCTTTGAAGCAATAACAGCATAAGTCGGCTTGAGGTAAAAGCAAACTATATATGCCACAAAAATTTAATAACAAAGCTTCATATTTAAGTAAAATCCCCATTAAGATATAAACAAAATAAATATTGGTCAAATTAATATATTTTTTTTAAATTTCATTGAAGCAAATGAGAAGTTCATCTGATACCAAAGTTGAAACAAGAGCTCAATAATCAATATGTTTTTTTTTTACTTCACCATTGGCCGAATTTTTTTTTCCAACTCGAATTGTATTTGTACACTCAAAAAAACACATGCACTATTATTAGGAAATTTTTTTTCTTAAATTCAAATAAAAAAATTTCTAAGTTTAAGTAATTTTTTCTAAGTTTAAGTAAATTTTTACAAAAATCTCAGTAAAAATCATTTAATATGCGTAAAAAATAAAAAGTTCATATCCTCAAAAATAGTTCATAAAAATACACAATAAATTTCTCACATTTCAGAAAGTGTTTACTGACTTAAAGGAAATATTTACTAAGAGTAGGAAAATGGTTATAAACTGAAGGAAATTTTACATTAAGGACTAGTCAATTTCGTCTTAAATCAAAAAATAAACTTTAGGAAATTAATTACTCCTGACTAGTTCATCAAATTTGACTTACTTAAAAGATGTAAGAAGGTATACTAAATTTTAGGAAAATATTTACCAGTTTTAAGTATTTTTTCTTTGAATTATAGAATTTATTACTAATTTGCATTTAGCAAAAAATCTAAGTAAATTTCTCATATTGTCGAGGAACATTTGAAGTTGAAATTTATGTTTTTGTAAATTAAATTAAATTTTAAAACTCAATAATTTCAATACTTATTCAGGCTGCCTTGTTAGGCGATTGGTTAGAGTGCTTTGCTTATCAATCAGAAGGTTGCTGGTGCAATACTTATCAACTCTCAAGGAATTTATATGTATGTATGTATGGTGAATTAGAATTAAGAATATAATATGAAGATATAATAAATAACATATCATTTGGTATAGAATTTAATTAAAAATAAAAATAAGTACCAAAATTTAAGACAAAAAAAAGATTTGAAAAATTTACTAAATTTGAGATCAAAGATGAAAAAATTTTTTTGCAAAGCTCCGAAATTTATGGAAAAATTTTACTTAATTTTAGGAAAATTTTACTTAAATATGAAAATAAAATTACTATAAACTAGTTTATTAATGAACTAGAAATTTAGTAAATATTTTACTGGTTTCAAGTAAAAAACAGCTTTGGCGCCATACGACAACTTTTTTTATTCAAATTTAGAAAATTTTCCAAAGTTTTAGTTAATTTTTTTTTGAGTGTAGGATGATAAAATTATTATTATTTTATTTTTTTTTTTTTGAAAGCGGTTCATACGTTAAAAGTGGTTTTTCTAGAAACAATTTTTTCGACTTGCGCTGTTATCTCTTACTGCCACAGATATCATAATATTGTCGAATGCAAACACCAGCCAATAAATATATTTTAAAATATTTGTGTTTCCCATTTTATGGTTATTGCAACGAGCAAATGGCAGTAACTTTTAATTATGAATATTTTTACATTAAAATACTACATGCAAGCATTATATGAGGAAATATATATTTATGTTAATGTATGTGTAAAAACTCCACATTGCCAAAGGATAACGATTCGCACACACACTACCAAACCGCGTAAATACAAACGTATTTATTAATATTTACTGTGTTAAATAAATTCTTTTTTAAAAAAAAACTTAAGCCCACAGTTTGTTTGTGAAATATATTGCAAATATTCATTTCTACGAGGATTGCTAAGGTGTAAAAAAATATTTGTGAATCAAATTTTATATGTGAATGCAATGACATAAAGATGTTTTTCTATCTGCTATTCATAGTATGTAATTACTGATTTTATTTCCAAATAAAATTTTCTATCAGCCTACTTTAATTTTATTTCTCTTCTTTAGAAACTCATTTTAATTAATAAAAATATTTAATTCTGATTAAATTTAACTACAATTCAATTAAATCTTAAGATGTCTCACTTAGAATGAAATATTTGTAAGGACCAATGTGATTTTTCTGAAGACAAACGAAGTTCTTGAGCTTTCATGTCTATCTACTTGGGCAGAGGTATACAATAAAAACATTTCTCATATTCCATTTCATTAAAAATTCATGTTATAAATAAATACAGATTTTTTTTGCCTCACAGCTCAACCCTCGATAGTAATGTTTTTATTACACTAATATTTATGTGCAATTAAAAAAAATGAGAAACATCGGAAATTCAAATTTGTTCCATCGTCATTAGAACTAAAAACACTAAAAGGATTCTGTAGCTGCATAGAAACAACAATTAAGACACCAGGGCTAAAATTCATATCAACATTCCCAGCGGTAAAACTCAGAAGACCTTATTAAAGGCCTGCTCTGGAATTTTTTAGATTCCATTACAGTTCTAAGCAAACTGCTGTTGAATGCTTTATAGAATGCCTCGGCTTTTCCGCATAAAAGATAAGGCATACATTCCAAATACCCTTCTATGAGAAGGGAGAAAAGAAGTAGTAACTTTTTTCTTTTGTTATTTTACCAAAAGAAGAGCAAACAAATTCATTTTTGTTTTGACTCAGTTAACACTCCGATGTAACTTCTGAAGAAGGCTTTAAAGAAGACTTCGGCGCTTTAGTAAAAAAAAATAAAATATGGGACACACAATTCCATACTGCAAAAGCCAAAGCCAAGCAAAGCCAAAAGAATTAAGATGTTAGTTATAAAAACCAAATTCCATGCACAAATACCAAATACAGAACGATTAAGGAAAAGAAAACGTAAATCATTTTAGTTGAGTTTTGTATGTTGAATAAGTTATTTTGTTCGATCAATATTGTGTATGTATGTATACAAATACTATTTGGGTTCTTATATTCAGAAGTTTCCTTTCAATATATTCGACGCTTTTGATCAATAAAATAAACGTCTTAACACTATATTATATTGAATACCTCGGGCATGTTTCTCAAAACTTACAAGTGCTGTTATACAAGTAAAACGATTGGGAAAATATTTTATATTAATTTAAAATATATATGTTCCCAACTATTTTATTTGTATTTCAAAACATGTAAGTAAGGCCCCAGCAATTATTAAACCCCTTTCACTATGACCTTTACTTGAAGGCCTTTTAACAGCCATTCTCTGGAAGGTCTTTTAAGAGCCATTCGCTGGAAGGCCATTCCCACTCTAACTTAGAGGTAAACTCATATAAGCTGAGCGCTTTGATGGCAGCCTGACTATTCGAAAAAATGGCTATTTCTTTCCCTCGATAGCCCCTATCAAGACCAAATTGTGCGCATCTCTCAATGGCAGAAATGGTAGAAGATTTTCCCAACGACTCATGGTAGTTAGTTCTTGGTCCTACAATATAGGATTTTAATATTTTTCTTTAATCGTTTTAGAACACCCTTCAATTTTCAACTCGCATGTATTTGTTGTTGTAGCGTTCAAAGTTAAATTAAATTTAAATATATATGGATTTCAAGCCAAAAGAACTGCCCAGCATCTATCAAAACAAATAGAAATTTAAAGGGGTTGGTCTGCACTCTTGAAGCAAAACCTCCTAACCACTATTTTCAAAATAGTTTTACCTGGTTCTACCAGTTAAAAAATTTTTAATTTTTTTTGAATTCAGTAATAGAATACAAAGCAAAAAATTTTTTTATGTAGACTTTATCCAAAAAAAATTTTTTAAATAACTAGTTGCTAGGAAATACTCATTTATCACAACGAAAAGGACCGCTACAAGATATTTCAAACAAATAAAATTTTCTCAGTACACACAAAAAAGTAATATGAATGATTTTGTAATATTAATTAAAATATTTGTAGTATCAATTAAAAAATTAATTAAATTTTCACCTATAAACAATTTGATAATATCAATTAAGTTTTTTAAGTCAAGTTAATTAATACAATTAAAAATTAATTTAATATAATTAAATTCTTAATTAAAAATATTAATTGGTGAACAATTTTTTCTGTGTACATTTATGTATATTATGTCTCGCTAACTTTAATTTTCCTTGTACTTTAACTATAAAATTTTTTGAATTAAAGTTTTTCATACATAAAAAAATATACATACATACCTATGTGCTTATGTATGTGCTTTACAAAAGTTAATTTAAATCACACTTCACATAATTTAAACTTTCTTCAACATAAGAGAAAATGAAACTAAACTGTAATTATATGGGTTTCCCCTTAAGTCATGTAAAATAAAATCCTTCAAAAACATTTAGCACCAAGTTTTCTCAAGTTTCATGTTATGATCCATATAAAGGGTGTTTTTTTAATAAAATTAATTTTTTTTAATCCGGAATAATTTCTTAATCGGCATTAAGTTTAGTATTTTCAATTCTTATAGTATGAAATATATTCATTAATTAATGTGGGTTTTTTAAAGAAAACAAGAAAACTTAAACCAGACTTTTTAGCTAAGCACTTCATCACTACCCATATCTATCTACTTGGGCAAAGATTATTTGTTAACATAAGCTTTTTTAAATACATTTTTAATGTAATGAAATAAAAGATATTGTATAAAATTTTTAATTTAACTTTGGTAAATTCATTTGCCAGAATAAGTATTTATTAGAGCTACATATATGATCTTATGCAAAAACGATTGTTAAATTTAAAGCATGCGTTAAAACCGGTTTTGCCATACAAAATTCGTTTGTTAAACCAACTTTAGATTTACCAATCGTTTTTGCATAAAGGGGATAGTCTTTATACCACACCACGGGAGCTAGGACGTGATTTTCGTAATAAAAATAATCGCCACTACATTTACAGTTATAAATTTAGTTTTGTTTTGATTTTTTTGTACTTAAAGCAGAGCAGAGAAAATAAACGAAAGAATATTTTTGATTTTTTTTTTGTTTCGTGTTTTGAAGTGAGTGAAATAAAAACAAAACAAAAATAATGAGAACGATTGCTCAATTGGTTTTTGCTCATAAGCACACACCATACAATAATTTATTCGTTTGCAGCTAAAAAATAAAATAATGGGAAATAATTGGAAGCGTTTTGAAATATTTGCGACGAATTTGACATCATCATGTAATATAATTTTATTGCATTGCTATTTAACACATGCAATTTGGTTTATACATATAACTAAGCAGCATAGCTCTAAGCTCTCTTCTTTTTTTCTGCTTCTCCGTTTTTTTTAGTTTTTGATTTATACTCGTAACAGGAAATTGGGAAAAAGTTTTAATTACAAATAATCATTTCAGTAGCTCAAAATTCAATTAAACTAAAAAATGTTTTTTTAGATACATTAAACACAAATATTTACATATATTGCAAGCTTTAAAACTACCCGTTCTGCTTTTTTAAAAATACCCGTTATATGTCTCGCTATGGCTTTTCTTTCCTGCAATAGCAGGTCATGCAACTGACATCATCATGTTGTGAATGTTTTTTTATTTTTTTATTTTTATGCTTAAGGCCAGCGTTACCAGTGTGTCAAAATGTTGCTTAAAAAAAGACGTATTTAACAGTATTATGAGCAAGATTTTAAAACATTTACACCCTTTTTGTAAAATAAATATTGTTACGGAAATGACCGCGAACAGAGTTAAAGCAGATGTTTTTATAAAGAAAACATATGTTAAACAAAAATAATTATCATATATAATTATATTACACACATAAATAATTAAATAAAAATAAACAAACTGTAGCAACAACAATAACGAAATAGCTTCTGCTTGTTAAGAAGCTTCACATGCATACATACCAGAGAACAGAAATGAGTAGTGAAAAAGTGCAAAGTGTTAAATATGACTTAAGGCAGAATTAGTTTGTACGTACTGTTCTGTTCTGAATCAGCTGTTTTGTTTCTGTTTAGTTGAAAATCTGTATGTGTGGTTAGTTTTTCCTTTTTCGTTCTGTTCTGTTGCGGAAAGATCTGTAGAAAATAGAATTCAACGTTAAGTGACAGTCAAAAGTGTGTATGTATTAGCGTGTTGTGATACTTTTTGTGCAAGTGTAATCAATTATATAGGTTGCTAGCTGATTTTTTTTCACAGAAAAAATAATTGCAAAATATTTTATACGGAAAAGAACGGCACAGAACAGCAACAGAAAATTAAGACTAATGAGGCCTTTATTATTTCTTGTACGCAATGCGCACACATATTTATTGCAATGTTGTCTATGAAGCCAATCACTCGAAATTTTGAAGTGAGCGTCGAACTCATACATAGCAACATTTATGTCGTTATTTATTTCGACTCTCTTAACTCAATATCTATGGACGATGCAAAATAAATAAGTAGACTCACAATACGAACTTCGCATATGAACATTAAAGTTCTCATTATAAACTTGTGTGTTTGTTTCTCTGTTGCTTATTGTAGCTTGTTTTTTTTTTGCTGAAATTGAAAAACCACCCTATTTATTACTATTGTATATAACTCAATGCGAGTAGTATAAGTGTGAGTGTGGTATGAATATGAATGTCAACGTCGCATTCATATTAATTTCAACTTATTTATAAATTAATGTCATTAAGAGTGTGTGTACATCAGAGTAATTCAGTTTAAACCAGGTCTACTGATATATGTATATACGCACATGCATACATTTGTAGTTAATACATAATCTAAAGACGCAATTTAAAACAAGCAATGGAAATACTGTCGAGATTGTCTAGACGTTGTTATCACATTCTGGAAGCCTTGCTGGCAGTTCAATTGTCTAGTAGTCGATTGCGTTGAGGCAGTTTGTTTAATGAATAAGATCGTTTGTAACTTCCATTCTTTTGCATTAAGAAATGCTTTCAAAATATTTAGGGAGTTCAGTATAGTTTTTTAAAATATCTCTTAATATTTCAACGTTTCAATTTTAATACTTTAATATGGTCTTTCAAGTTCGTTGTGTTTGTTTTGTATGTAAATCAAATTAATTACCAGGTGGCAAATTTAAAGTAGAAAACGCATGTCATTTTCAATATGGCAATATGGTGATGTTAAACTAAAGTGTCGAAGATGTCAGCGCAGCTGTAGTTGATGAAAAATATTCTCTCTCTCTCTCATATTATCCCAGATAGCGCCGAAAAAATTTCTTCTTTAAAACTTCAATTTGTATTTTGGAAATGAATTTTAATAAGTTTCTAGAAAAAAAATTTATATATTTTTTTCGGCGGATGCGCCAAAATAAACATCAAAACTAAAGAACTTTAGAGTCTGTTCCAGCAACTCTATTAAAATATATATTCATTAAAGTCCTTTTTCATTGAAAAAATTAATAATTTAAAACAATTTTTAAATATGAATTGATTTTTCACTTAAAGCTTATTTTTATTTAACATCAATTCGTTTTGTCAAAATAGTTTCCAGCATATACATATGTAACTGGTGGTATTATTTTATTTTATTTTATTGATATAACAAGGACTTCGTTCCCATTTCACATTCATTCAGTTACTGACAAACCAATCGACTTGTTGCAATAGTAACCTTTTGCAAACAATTTTTAATTTTTATTTTACTTTGTTTTACATTCTGCATTTTTGATGGATCGTTTCAGCTTTATAAATGATAACTTATGCTTTTGCCAATACCTTCTTTCATAAATGCGAATTAAATTGAAAACACTTAAGCAAAATGAATTCTTTTCAACGAAATATCTACAGGGCTTTTACTCGTATTTTGTAGCAATTCAATCAAAGGATTTCAGATTAAAGAGAGTTACATATATGTATGTACATATGTATATCTATAAAATATTGCGATATCAAAAGAGCACTTGGAGCTTAAATAAAGAAAGGAAATGGAAAAACGCATTTGCGTCAATAGCAAGTTAATGCATTAAACACATTCATGACAGCAGGCTACCAACTGCAACCTGTTAAAAATAGAATTTAGAAGAAAATTATAATTTTCATTAAAACTGGTTTCGTTGCCAAATTAGATCAATTTATATTTTATAGCTATGCTATTTGTGTCACGAGACAAGAGCGAGGAACTGATATTCGTAACAAAAATAATCATCACTACATTTACAGTTATAAATTTATTTTTGTTTTGATTTCTTTGTACTTAAAAGCAGAGTATGAAAATAAATGAAATAAATTGTTTAATTTTGTTTCGTTCTTCGAAGTGAACAAAAAAAATGAGACGGCTTGCTCAATTTGTTTTTGCACATGAATACAAACCAGAGAATACAGCCGATTGGCTGTAAGCCTGCCAATACAATACATTAATTTAATAGTACGCCACTAGGAAAGAAAATAATATAATAATACAATAATAACGTTTTGAAATATTTGCGGCAAATTTGACATCAGCATATAATATAATTTTATTGCATTGTTATTTAAAATATTAACTGACCTTAACACAATGTACAATTAAAAGCTAACAGGAACTTTAACGGCAAGTTCAGTATGAAGAACTTAAACTTTAAATTCACGTTAACTCTTAATCAGTGTTTAAAAACTTCCCATTTGAATATTTTATTTTGCTTCTGCTCATAGTACTGCTTCTGAAAATTCAAGTGTCTTTGTTAAACTTAACACAATAAACG
Organism: Tachina fera; assembly: GCA_905220375.1. Lineage (NCBI taxonomy): Eukaryota > Metazoa > Arthropoda > Insecta > Diptera > Tachinidae > Tachina > Tachina fera. Next base: position 45,003,541 of record LR999964.1, on the reverse strand, counting down.
AATAGTTATACAGTCAGAGCGCTGTTTTAAATAAATTCTTAAGTTGTCATAGTAGAGATGTTGTGTGTTTTTTCTTTTCTTTGATTTTGCAGTTTCAACTGCATTTTTAATTGCTTGCTGGAAGAATTCTTGTTGTTGTTGTCTTACTACAGGGTGGCCCAGAAAGACCGAAGTGGTGTGAATTCCTTATAACTTTTTATTTAAGACATATTTTTTTAATTTTTTGTTTTTTAAATGCAGTAAATTTATAGGGAATATTTTTAAATTAGTTATTAAAAATGATATCCCGCAAGTGGTGGACATTTTCTGCTTCGCACAAATGTGTACTTTCCATTTCCATTATTCATAACTTAGTTATGAGTGACGAAGCCTCGTTAACAAACAAAACTTTAGGATATGGGATACTGAAAACCCGAGAGTACTTCATCAACGACAATTACACCCAGTTAAGTATACTGTTTGATGCGGTGTTTCTTCAGAAAGGATCATTGGCCCATATTTTTTTGAAAATGAACGAGGTGTCGCCATTTCCATCAATGGTGATCGATATCAGGCCATGTTGGAAAATTTGGTAAAGCCAACCGTGGAAAACCATCCGCAAATATGGTTCCAACAGGATGGACCCACAGCGCACACTTCCAGGGCCACAATGGCTCTTTTACGCGACATCTTTGGTGAAAAAATAATTTCGCGTAGAAGCAATTTTAATTGGCCTCCGCGTTCCCCGGATTTAACTGCTCCAGACTGTTTCCTTTGGAGTTATTTAAAAGGGAAAGTTTATCTTAATAAGCCTAGGACTATTGAGGAATTAAAAACCAATATTCGAGACGAAATTAACAACATAACACCGGAAGTTTTGCGAAAGGTCATTGAAAATGTGTTGGAAAGAGCACATTTGTGCGAAGCAGAAAATGGCCACCACTTGCGGGATATAATTTTTAATAACTAATCTTAAAATATTCCCTATAAATTTAATGTATTTAAAAAACAAAAAACTAAAAAAATATGTCTTAAATAAAAAGTTATAAGGATTTCACACCACTTCGGTCTTTCTGGGCCACCCTGTATTTGTACATATAGGAAATACACTCATACACACACAAAACACACATTCAAACACATACACACAAACGTTTCTGCTTCGTTAACTTCGTATTTATTTAAAGTAGCCGTTACTCAAATCGAAAACTTTTCGGACATGTCGACAGTTGAAGCTCTTCGTTTTGTATAGTTAAGTTATTCTTATATTGTGTTAACTTCAACTACGACACTTTGAAATTCATTAGAAGAACTATGAGCAACAGGTTGTGATTGGGCAGTCAAACAATAGTAAGGTCGATGAAAAAGCACAATTTTACGAGTTTTGCTATTTCGACTGCAATTTTTAAACACTGCTCTTAATCATACATTGTGAAAAGGGACATAAGTTTCTTATAGCTAAACAGCATAGCTATAACCAGGTATCCTAAGACACCTCTCTTCTTTTTTTTTGTTGACGACAATTAGCAAACATAGTGCTGCCGATATAATAAAATATATGTATGTAAAGAATGATAGCTTAAAATAATTGGATATTGTTTAACAGAAAGAACATCTCAAAATACATACAAAGGAATAAATTTATAATTTTTTTATTTATATTAAAAAAAAGAAATTTTATTTTTATAAATTTATTTCAAATTATAAAGTATGGCATCACTGATATATATATATTTATACTTGAATATCAGCTGTGTATGTTATCCATGACGCTTCCGAAATAATTATTCAGCTAAGCACATGGCGACAATTATTGCCAGCGGCATTTGTAGTGGTGCAGTCGGTAGTATTCTGTGGCAAATGTGCTTAATGCATAAACTCCATTTCCAGAAACTAATGGTATACATCTATGAAATCAAAACAAAAACTAAACTTTCTTTATTTAAACATAATTTCCAAACATTAATGCCCGCAAAGGACTTAAGGAAAGTGGTTTCTATGACTGCCAAAATATTTATGTACAATATATTTCAAATTAAACAATACAAAGAAATTTAACAACAAGTTCAAAGAACTAGAGCAAATTTTTTTGTTGCAGCCAAACCGAGCTGACGCAGCCTCAAAACTTTCAAGAACTTTTAAATTGACTGTCATAGAAAACAGTGTGTGTGTATGTGTGCGTGTGTTGGCTGGTGAAGTTTATGTTTTCGATTTAGTACGAGTAAAAACAAAAAGAAAAACACATCAAATGTTTAACACACACATTTTTGTGTTCAAATAAGTTGTGCAACATTTTGCAGCACATATCAACTTGCTGTGTGTGACATTTCATGTCTACTCATGGCGTAGGGGAAAAAAAGTTTTAGTTTTTCTTAGCACTTGTTTAAAAGGGAAAACATGCGTTTCCATGGATATAAAAACCGGCATGTTGGTTGGGGTTTGTAGCAGCCACTAGCTTTTGGTCTCTTTACACACTTAATTTATTTATTTTATTTTTATTTTTTAAACAGACATCGCTGTATTGCCAGAATGTGCGTTGTACGAGTTAAACCGCACAGTGCTGTCATATTCATGTGGCATTTGGGTCAACGTTGCTGCAAGCAAGAGTGCAAAAAAGTTTTACATGTAAAATTTTTTAAAAATTTTTCTACGTTGTTGTAGGTATTAGTTCAAAAAAGAAATTCTATTTTGAAAGAAATAAAATAATTTAAGGTTTAGAAAAGGCGTTTTTAAGAATATAAGGTCGAATTTTATTTTAACTTATGAGTCATTCAATACTTACATATGTACATATATTATAAATTGCAGTTGAACTGATTTTAATGAAATTTAACAGCCTGTTTCACAATGTCGAATAAACATGTTCATTCGCATTCTAAGCGAACGAAAACCGAATTCTGTTTCTTTATCTTATCGTTCTGCGATTAGTCACTCGAACGACAATGCGAATGAAAACGTAAGTGTTTTCATACAGATTTGGGTTTCACAATATCGAACGTGTCGTCAACATTGCGAACACAAATGTCAAAATCACTCACTTGTTGTTTTGCATTCGCCGAGTAAAAAAATTTTTAAATTATTTAAAAAAAAAGTTCTTAAAAAATAAGAAGTGGTAAATTAATGCACAAACACATCTTAGAATAAAAATTATTACTTAAAATCATTTCTTGGCTTCAAAAATTAATTTATTATCTTGGAAAAAAACTGCACACTCTTGTGCAGTTTATAGATGTATTTATAATTTTCACTTTTTAATGTTTCTTTTGTTTATTTCTTGGTTGATAAAAATTTACTTAATATTCGTCACATACAGCTGATCGCTTTTATGAATGGTTGCATTTACTTCAAAGCGATTAAGTAGTAATTTTTGCTATTTTAACGGAAAATCTCTAAAATTTACTAAAATTTTTGATTTGGCAATGCCGATCTATTACTTTTCGTAAGAGATAAAAATTGACAGACGTAACTTCAAGCGAACGAACGAACATGATTTCGTGAAACCCAAATTTACTTCATATCGAGTGACTAGCCTTCGTTCGCTTAGGTTTTCATTCGACATTGTGAAACAGGCTGTAAGACATACATATGTTAATAGACCTGCACACACATGCTTTCTTTAAATGAAAGCTCAAACGGGGCAATTTCTTCAACTTCCAAGCTTTGCCAGCGATTTTTATGAAATTCACTACATATGTATGTAGATATATGTACATATGTATTTTAATCTAAAAAAACACACACAACTTTTATATTTTAAAAAATAAAATTACACAGACGTATGCACATAAATAATAATAATAAGTATAAACAACCAGTAGCAACAACAACAACGAAAAAGCTTACGTTTGTTGAGAAGATACCAGGGACATAACAGTTATAAGAGAAATGACAAAAAAATTGTATTTAACCATTAAAATTGTTTAATTCAAATAATGGTTATGATCAACTATTATCGTAAGATATATTCCATTTTGGTTATTGATTAAAGTGAGAAATATTTTTTTGGTTATAAATAACTATTATAGCAACCAAAAAAATACTTGTTGGTTACCAATAACTATTATCTAAAGAATTTAAATTTTTTGGTTATTTAAAATAAGGTATTTCAGATGTAAATATGCAAAATAATATTTGGTATGAAAATACAAAATTATAAGAAAATTATTCAAAGGTTCTATCCGTATCTGAAAATTATTTGCGACTTTTGTAATTTTTGCAATATGTGAAACAAAATTTTTTCGAGCATTTATTTATCCTTTTAACATTTTATGGCTTTAGGATTTATTTGCAAATTTTAGTAAGTTTTGCGAATCAGGTAATTTTTAATTCAACTTATTGTTCTTGTGCATAATTTTAACAAAATTAGGAGTGGCTCACCCCATTTGCGTTATTGTCTGGTAAAAAAATTTCTTTTGCCCTTTTTGTAGTTCTGCCGACTTTTAATTAATATCATACTTTGCTATTAAAAATGAAATGGAAGTTATTGCAAATTTTCGTAATTTTCACGAATTTTTCCGAGTTTTTGGCATTCATTATACTCGTAATTTCACCTAATAAATTTTAGAGCTGCGCGATCGCCAGATTTGACAGCACCTGACTATTTTCTTTGATGTTATTTGAAGGAGCGAGTGTATGGGAACAAGCCAGAGACAATCTTTGAACTCAAGGCATACATTGTTGCAGAAATTCGAGCGCTACAGCCACAAATTTTGAAAAATGTTATTTAAAATGCTCTAAAACGAGCCCATCACTGCGAACCTAAAGACGGTCGTCATTTAAGAGACATTATTTTTCATACTTAATATAAAAAATTTTAATTTTCTATATTATATAATCTGAGAAAAAATATTTAAAAAAAAACTTAAAAACGAAAAATTATTAAACCTTTAAACCCCATTGTAACTTTGGCCCACCATGTACATGGGTGCAGACGAAAAAATAAAGCAAACAACCACCTCAAATTGCTTCTTTAATGATGTATGACGTATGCACATATTTAACCCATGAACTAATTGCGTGATTGAAAATAAGCATTGGAATTGCTGCTGAGATTGTCTAAGCATTGCTGTCACATTCTGGAAGCCGTGTATGAAGCATAAAAAGGGCGACGTATCTGTTGACAGATCAGTCTATCCGGAGTCCGGATAGTTGTCTAGTAGCCGATCATAAAGTTGTTTATTGTGAAGTCTCGTTGAACAATGCAGCTGATAGTCGTGCAAAATAGTGTTTTCACACTGACATGGTTTTAATAAAATTTGGTTTTAACGTTAAAACCAAGTGCTAAAACCTGGTCTTGCCACACAAATTGTTTTTGTTAAAACCAACTTAAAACCATTTTTGAATTGGTTTTATGAAATGCAACCTTGTTTTTGCTGTGCTAAACTCAGTGCAGCCAAGTTAAAATTACTGGAAGCAGCTGATAATGTTTATCCCCAGTGAATAACAATAGATGTCGCTTGAAAATTTTTCTACTTAAAAATGGATGCAGCAGCAACAATAATCAAAAAAGTATGGAAAACAAAGAGTTTTTCGGAAGGAAAACAACGAAAATATTTTCATTGAGCTCTGGGAAGTGAAAATAGACGAACCACTGACCAAAAAATTTTATATTGTGATGTATTTATCAATTTTTTATATACAATAACTTGATTTCTAAGCACTTTTTCACTTTGTATTACTAGTTCAATAATTTTTAAATATTTATTTACAAAATTTATTTTTTTTTATTTCATACAAACAAAAACAGTTAATTGTACAGATTGTCAAATAGTTGTTATAAAAAGCATTTCTGCGGGAGATTTATTTTATTTTTGAGCAAGGTTATTAGACAGTTTTAGTTAAAACCTGAATTTAACAAACTTGCAGAGTGAATGCAAAATCAGCTGTTTATGGTTTTAAGTTAAAACCAGGTTTTAACTTTCAGTATGAAAACACTAGAAGTGTGTTAAAATAAGGCCAGTGAGTCGCTGTTATTGTACAAGTAGTTAGGGTCAGCAGAATGAGTGACGAACAGCATAAAGAGGAGTATTGCTACAAGCCCAGCGCAGACCAGTTGTGTGAGACGTGTGTATACAACAGTGAGGTAGATGTAGTGGTAACTCGTTATAAATAATTTAGGAAATTTAAATTTTGTTTGTTTTTAAGCTCTTGATTAGTATAAATGTATTTATTTAGTTATGGTCATATTCATAAAAAAATAATTTGGTTTAATAAAAGGTTTATTAATCAAATTTCCATAAAAAATAATTTTTATGAACCAAAAAAAATTTTTAATAATATGGCTGCTGTTTATAAAAATTATTAAGGCTTTAAAAAGATTTTTTTAAACAAATTTTCACACAAAATTTTTCTTAAAAAGTCTTTATAAAGCCTGGCTGCTAAGGCTGTGTGCATTTAGTAAATAAATTTGTCATTCTTACAAAGTTTTGCTGCCAATAAAAATACTCAAATTTGCTCTTTTATATACCAAAAATTCTTTATAATTTTAGAAAACTCTCAATTGAATTCTTTTAGTAATATTTTTCTTTTACTTTATATACCACTTTTGGTACCATTTTAATTTAATATTTGCCCGCCTTCATTGGAAATCACTTTGTTGTTTCTTTAAAAAAAAAAACACAATAAGAGATTATGCGGCACTTAGCACCTACATAAATCACTATAGGCACTTATTTTCACATAATTATTTAGTGTATTTATCATGTTGTTTTGTCCTTTACTATTCATCCCATTAAAATAAATAAACAAGAACTTACAATCAAATAAACATTAATAAAAAGTGACAAAAATCACATTTCGATTGGATAAAATAAAAAAGCACTAAAAGGTAATAATAAATAAGGCAATTTAAAATTGTATTGACAACCTACTTGGCATACCTAATAAACCATTAAAATTTAATCTGACATGAAAATAAAATACGTTTTTCTTTGCTGCTTATTTATAAACATCTTAACTATGCCTACGATGCATTAATATATTTATATTTGTTTATCTTTATTTAAATGTTATTAATGATGTCCGTATAAAAAACAACATCATTTAAATATCCCAAACCACCTGGAGACAAAGAGATATCATACACAGAAAAAACTACTTTTCCATTACAAACACGAAATTCTCTTAATCAAATATTAACGGAACAGCTTCTTTGACAAATCAATTTTATCATTTGCACGTGTTGCTGAATCCCATATACGACCCACCATCATTATTTGGAGCTATCAATTGTCGAAGTTCGAAGTCCTTATTTGAAAATCCTTAACAATTCATACTTTTTTTATTTGCTTTTATCACCATCAAATTGTGCATATTGTGCAATATTTTACATTCATTAAAAAAAATAATCTTACTCCGCAGATAAAGCTTTTAATTGTCCGTATATTTAGAATGTAAATGTGAACTATTACAAGAGGAAATAGAATTTCCTTTTACTCTGTCGCCTGGGGCCAACCTTTTGAAGATGACTATTTTAGACACACATTGCTAACATATGATTCATTGCGAAATAACAAAATAATATATTAGATAATTGGAAAATAAAATAATATAAAGAAAAAGGAGCTATTCTGAAGATGTTGCAAGGACGGAGATCAATAGAAGAAAAAAATTATATTTCAACAAAAATATCTCAAAAAATGTATCAGGGTATTAATTAAGGTTCGAAATGTTTTTCACTGGGGCATTTAAGCAGAAAATGAAAAAATAATTCCGATTGTTAGAAAACTTTATACCGCATTTGAGGAGATGTTACAGAACTTAAGCTAGGAATTGAAATTTTATTTCTAACAAGTGCCGAATCTTATATACCCTTTACCAAAGTGCGTTTATGTAGTATAGAGATACATACATAGGCACAGACATATGTAGGTACATATTTAATTTGTGAAAAAAAAAACAATACGCCCTATGCATAATGAAAAAGTAGCATGAAGTTATGGTTAGGTTAGGTTAGGTAGGGGTGGCAGTCAGAAACCCGGACTCACTTAGACCGTTTTGGTCCATTGTGATACCACGGAGACTCTGCTTATGTAGACGAAAAAAAAACGTTTTCAAATCGGTGTGGGCTATGTATGAGTGTATTATTGTAACCATACGAACAAGAAGTACAGAAAAAGAGCTGCATAGAAATACACTCAACCGAATTTTAAAGCACACCTTCAAGAGCAATGTTAATTTTAATAGAAAGTGCTTGTGATAATTTTGTTAAAAAGTTGAAAATGATAAAATAAATAAAATAAATATAAACTTTTAAATAAAAGAGCGTTTAATTTTTGCTCTAGTGCAATTTTTAGTAAGTGACCTCTCGGTATTTTTCGATTAAATATGTTTTTTTTTTTTTATATTAGCAATAAGTTGAATATCGATGCTTTACTTTCTAAAAAAAAGAATATAAGTTTTCAGGAGAGCAAAAGAGAAACGGTTCATCTCTTTATACTTCGGTGTTGGGATAAAAGTTCATATGCAATTATTAAGGAATTGATTACATCTATATATATTAGTAGTAAGTTTAATTATGAAGCGCATTTATTGAGATACGAGTTTGGTGTATTAAGAAAAATTTTAATTCTTGATATTTGATCAGTAAGTTACTCGTTTGTTGCACTTATAGCTAAACAAACGAATTATGCCGTTATATATAAACTATCAAATGAAAACAATATTTAATATCCCACTTGACATGAGATTCGATCTAATGTTCGCTTAAGCTTCGAACTTGGAAAATAGTTTAAGTATTGTACCTCCATACCAAGTAAACTAAGTAACTTTTTTAGGGTTCCGTACACCAAAGGTGAAAAAAGGAACCCTATTGTTTTCGCTACGCTCTCCGTCTGTCCGCCTGTCCGTCACACGGTATTTTCTCAGGAACCGTAAGAGCTACGGACCTGAAATTTAGACAGAGTATGTAGAACCTTGGCCACTACAACAACAAATACATCAAAATTAAAAATTAAAGGGTGCTCCAATATGAGCGACGAAAACTTTTAAAATCCCATGTAATATACATACAATTGTATGTACATACATATGTATATTGACACTTGAAATTTGTAAAATTAGTGCAATTAGGCTGCAACAATTAACACTAAAATTAAAAAAAAATTTAAATTAAAGGGTGGCCCATCAGTTAATGCAATTTTGACTATGTAATCTTGGAAACCGTAAAAGTTAAACTCTTGAAATTTTCAAAAACGGTAAAACTAAAAAATCCCAAAATTATAAAATCGCCAAACCGAAAAAAATCACCAAAACCTGAAAAACCAAAAAACTGAAAAAATCGAAAAATGGACAAAATTAAAAAAAAAATTCTAGCACTAAAATAAATCGCCAAATTCGAAAAAATCGTTTAAATGAAAAAATCGCCATATAGAAAAAAAACGCCAAAAGCCGAAAAAATCGCCAAAACGCGAAAAATGCGAAAAACCAAAATAATTGTTTATGTGAAAAAAAATCGCCAAAATGAGAAAAAAATCGACTAATCGAAAAAAGTCACCAAAATTTAAAATAAACGCCAAAAATCGAAAAAAAATCCTCAAAACGAAAAAAAAATGCCAAAAGTAAGAACATCGAAAAAACCACAAAAAAACAAATATGAAAAAAACACCAAATTTAAAAAATCGTTAAATAAAATAATCGTTAATAAAAATCGCCAAAATTAAAAAAACTTTAAAAACCAAAAAGAAAATCGCCAAAACGTGAAAAAAGTGCAAAAACTCAGAAAGCGCCAATAAATTCAAAAAACCCCCAAACTAAAATAAACGCTTAAAACCGAAAAAATCCAAAACTGCCACAACTATAGTTTATATTGGCTAAAGTTTGTATTGAATTACATATCTCGTGTCCGTACGGAACCCTTCGTGCGCGGGTCAAAGTCGCACTTCACTAAATTTATTATATAATAATCTTTGATTTTGCAAAATTGTTAATTTCCTCAATTTAAGCATCTCATCGGAAAAGGTGTATATAGTGGTATTATGTAAACGTTTATTCTTAAACAACTTTTTTGAATTTCTTGAGCAAAAAGGAACATGTTCTTTAATAAATTTTATAGTTAGGACTGTAATTTAGCGATAAATTTTATTTCCATCTCCATTTACTAAAAATAAATTCAGTAAAGTGCGAATCTGACTTGCGCACGAAGGGTTCCGTAGTAATACTACATGAACTTTAGCCTATGTACATATATAAAATATAATTTTGGGATTTTTTTTCGTTTTTTGGGGTTTTAAGCGTTTTTGAATATATTTTTTAGTTTTGTCGTTTTTTTTTAATTGGGCTATTTTTTTAGTTTTGGTGCTTTTTGCACGTTTCAGCAATTTTTTTTAAGTTTTTAGCGTTTTTTTAATTTTGCTGTTTTTTTACATTTTGGTTTTGTCATTTTAGTGATTTATTTAAGTGATTTCCAATTAAATGCTTTTTTTTTTGTTTTTGTGATTTTTTCGGGTTTCGGCTTTTTTTAAATTTAGTGCTTTTTTAGTTTGGGTGCTTTTTTCTCGTTTTTAGGTTTTTGGCATTATTTTTAATTTTGTGCTTTTTAGTTTTGGAGCTCTTTTTTCTCGTTTTAGCGTTTTTATGGTTTTTTGCATTATTTTTAATTTGGTGCTTTTTTAATTTTGGCGATTTTTTTTCATATAGGCAATTTTTTTTGGTTTCTTCGATTTTTTCGGTTCTTGGCGTTTTTATTTCATTGTGGCAATTTTTTTTAGTTTTGACACTTTTTTCTCGTTTTTGCGATTTTTTTCGGTTTTTGGCGTTTTTTTTATTCTTCCGACAAAAACAAGTTTTAGTACATTTATAACTTTTAAACTGTTAATCGAATAGAAACATTATGTATGGACCGGTTATATTCAATGATATAAGGTTTCGAAATTGAAAATTTGGAGTGACCCTGTTACAATAGAGATTGAGTTAGAGAGTGCCAAAGCTGACCACCTCGAGATGGAAAAGGCTTTCAGTCAAGCTTAAGTTATTTTTTTATATCTAGTATTGAGAAAAAAATCTCAGATATTGATTAAAAAATAAATATATTTAAAAAAAATGTTTTATTTGCGCCAAAATATGCTAACTCGAAAAATATTTGTTTTTTGGCCGACAATAATATGCTATCTCAAAAAATTCGCAAACTAGTGCAAAATAAATTTTTTTTGAACACCCATAAACTAGTAAGTATATTTAAGCCATATTATGGAAGGCACATCATTTATGATTATAACAATGAGCGAATTAACTAGTTTTATTGCTCTACTGAAAAGTTACAATTTTTTAGTTGACGTGTTTTGAATATACGCTCTCGATATACAGTCTGTGCAATCCTTTTATTAATATTTACAAATAATTTAAATCAAAATCTTACTTTATGCATAAAATTTTTTAGATCAGTAAAAAATCATCAGGTTCTTTAGATACGTCTTCTAATAATTCATTGGCTTTTGAATAGAGAAAACCAGTTATTATACCCTTTACCAAAAAATGGTAAAAGGGTATATATAGGTTTGTCATTCCGTTTGTAATTTGTACAATATTAATAAGAGACACATAAAGTATATATATTCTGGATCCTTATGCATAGGGAAGACAAACAAGCGATGTCCGTCTGTCCGTCTGTCCGTCTGTTCGTCTGTCCGTCTGTCTGTACGTGAAATCGGTTTTCCCAAGCTCCCAGAAGAGCTAGAGACTTCGTTCTTGGACTGGTGTGTCAGAAATTTTCCGAAAAATTTTGCTATTGAAAATCAGAAAAATCAGGCAGACGGTTTCAGAGCTGGAAACCTCATACTCAATATTCCCATAGAAAATAACTACCGAAAACAAGTTTTTATTACTTTTTTATTAAATTAACTTATTTTATACTTCGGTATGAATAAAATTGGTATTTATAATTAAAAAAAAATTTTAAAATTTAACAAATTAAAAAAACGTTTCCAGGGTTGGAAAACTTTAACTTTTTTCCTAATAATTAAACATATTTCATATTTTAGGAAGAAGGCTATTTTCTCAGGAACGGTAAAAGCTACGAGTCTAAAATTTGGACAGTGTATGTAGAACTTAGGTCGCTACAACAACAAATATATAAAAGCTAAAAATTAAAGGGTGTTCCAAAATGAGTGACGAAAACTTTTAAAATCCCATGTAATATACATACAATTGTATTATGTATGTACATATGCATATTGACACTTGAAATTTGTAAAATTAGTGTATTTTTATATATGCTACAACAATTAACACTAAAATTAAAAAAAATTTAAATTAAAGGGTGGTCCATCAGTTAATGCAATTTTGACTATGTAATTTTAACAAATTGCTATATCTTGGAAACCGTAAGAGCTAAACTGTTGATGAAATTTTCAAAAACGGTAAAACTAAAAAATCCAAAAATTATAAAATCGCCAAAAATTTAAAAAAAATCGCCAAAACGAAAAAAATCGCCAAAATAAAAAAACGCTAATATTAAAAAAAAACGCCAAAAACCGCAAATTTTGCCAAAACAAACAAAAAATGGTTATATGAACAAAAATCGCCAAGAATTAAAAAAAATCGCCTAAATGAAAAAAAAATCGCCTAAATGAAAAAAAAATCGTCAAAATCAAAAAAATCGCCAGAACAAAAAAATCACCAAAATTAAAAAAAAAACGCCAAAAACCGAAAAAATCGCTAAAACCAAAAAAATTGCCTATATGAAAAAAATCGCAAAAAAGCACCAAATTAAACATAATGCCTAAAACCTGAAAATTGCACAAAAAGTATGAATTTTTTCACAAAATTAATATGTACCTTCATATCTCTGTGCTTATGTATGTATCTCTATACTACATAAACGCACTTTGGTAAAGGGTATATAAGATTCGGCACAGCCGAATACAGCACTCTTACTTGTTTTTTACTAAACTCTTTATCAGGAATTCTAAGACACCTTATAATTCCGTTAAAAGCGTATTATATTTTCCCAGCAAGAAAACAAAAGATGCGTTTAGTGAACATATACATACAAACAAACTTACACAAGTATTGTATATAATTATTATATATACATAATTTGGAGTAATTTGATTATTAAACAACCTATTGTTAACAAATGAAAAAGTTATGAAATGTAAAATACTTTTTATACAAAGTAGTTAAGAAAATTGTTCGAATATTCAACATAAATATTTCGAATAATTTTTTATTCTAAATTAAAAATATTTGATCGTTCGAATAAAAATTATAAGAAGTTGTTCGAATAGGTATTCGAGCAATTTTTGTTCGTATAACAACACTATTATTTACCCTTATTTCAAACTTGCCAAACAATTTTATATCATTTTTTTTCTTCATTGATTTTTTTTTAACAATTATGATTACGATTCTTAATTTTTAAACATATCGAGGACATAAGGAAAACCGTCAATTATAGTTCCTTTTTATAATATTATTCAAAAACATCGTTGTAAAAATGCTTTAACAGTATTAAAAGTGCTCCCTCCAACCAAAGCACTGCACCAAAACAACCGACGATGTCTCCTTGCGGCTTCATCAATAGTAAAATTTAAAAACAAATATTTTGTATAGTCATATTGGTTTTAATTTGTTAAGGTATACTTTGCTCTCACTGTGAATATATACCTACATATGTTTCTTTTTTCAAACTTATTGATATGAGAATTCAATAATTGAAGCCAAGCCGCGAATAACGTTATAAAAGACAAATTTCGCAAAAACTGTAATTTTTATTTATTTTATTACCGTCGAAATACAACTAACAAACTTATACGAAATAAATTGTCGAAATAAAGTGACAAATGTAACAGAGTAACAAACAGAAAAGTTAATGTTAGCTATCATTAAAAAATTAACAAAACAATAAACTAAAGACGTTTTTTCTCTTGAAAAAAATCCTTCAATTGAAGACATTATGTACTATGAAAAGCTGGTTTTCGGGAAAATGGGAGATATAACTTTTTTGTTTATGATTCTTCTCAAAACAGTACACGAATTATAGTAGAAGCAACCTGCAATAAAGAAAGACATCCTCACAACACTCAAGCGACACAAGTACTCACACTTAAAGCCAATTTCACTAACTTATTTAAATACCAATTCATATTTAAAAGCCATTTTTCCACACAAAAATTCATGCAAATCTACATTTAAATATGAATTGATATTTAAATAGAGTTGGTGAAATTGGCCCTGACTTAAGTGACATAAAATATGTACTTCCTTAAATCAACAATTGTTTTCACATAAAAACCCTTTATTTCCCTGTATATGATTTCAATTAAAAGAGAATTTTATGCTTCAATAAATAAAAACTAAAAGCAAAATTAAGGGGTCAAATCATAAAGTGTTAAACAATAGCAGTTCATTACAGTTCGGCACCGAGACTGCAAAAATTCTTCAAGCTAAATTCCTTTTTGTTACGGACATACCAAATACTGAAACACAAGAAGAAAATAACTGCAAGAAAATCAATGAACTAGAAAAAATGCTTTTAAATATTTTTTTCCTTTCTTTTTATCGTATCTTTTATACATTTTCTACATCATCAAATTTTATCTCTTACTACAAGCAATACGTACGTATGTACGTACAATAGCATGATTGTACCAATTATATTTATTTTCAAGCAAAATATACATATATGTATACTTATGTATGTACTAGAGGTGAGCACAAGATGTTTGCTTGTTTAATATTCATGGTGTACAGTATTGAATTGTTCTCTTTTCTTAGTGCTCTTGATTTTATGAGAACACTAAAACTGGTAGTCTCTTCTAGCAAAAGTGTGCAACAGCATCTGTTTATCTGCCAAGCTTAAGTTATTGTAGTGTCAAAACATATTTCACTAGTGCACACCGAATGACAATTGTAAAATGAGCAAACAAGTTTATATCTCTATGTGTAAAAGAAAAACAAATAACCTAGATTATTTGAGCGTATTAGTTCGTATGCGATACTGTTCAAAGTTTTATAATTTATTAATTTAAGACTAAAAAACTAAAATAAATAAACAATAAAATAAAAATAATATCTTTCAGAATGGATATAATTGTAAAATTTTTTATTATCACTTAGTATTTTATGAAATTTTGAGTTTGTGAAATGAAGTATTGTGCTCTCTAAAGTGTACAATAAAAATATTGCAAACTTGACACAACTGTCGATTCAACTAGTGTACAATGGGTTTGAGAGCTGTTTGTTTCATTTTTCTCTATTTTTGCTTAACACTCAATTACGATCACCACTAAAAATATATACGCTCTTGAAAAAAGTAAATTAATGTGCGCTTTTGCACGGCTTGTGCTCACTTCTAGTATGAACATACAAAAATCGAAGAGTTGTACTAGTAATGGACTCCAACAAGGATGATTCTTGCTGGGCTGGTTAGCATTTGAAAGTATTTATTACTGTAAGTCTTATACGAGTAGAAAGGGAAAACAAACTCTTTGATTAAGCTAAGGAAAGAAATTCCTTTTGTATTTACCGCATACCCCAAGAGGTTATAGAATAACTGTAAGTCATCTTTTATACATTAATGAAAAGAAAGAACAAAATGTTAAGCACAGACACATGAACATATTTCAGATGTAAAGAACTTGACTTAGTTTCTTTATTTTCTAATATCGACTATCATTTTATATAGTTGTCGACTTAAGCTCTAGAAACCTCGGCGGCGGCTGCCGACGGCTAGTGTATGTTGGCTAATGTTTAAAAAAATATCTTAGATACGATTAATATCAGTAGTGAACACATAATTTTCCATTGATTTTAAAATGGGGCAAGTTTTCAAAAAAAGAGATTTAAATACAAACCCGCTAAGCCGAAACCGAACATAAGCCGTAGAGGTCGGCAGCTGCTGAGACTATTTCGGGCGAAAAAATAACATAGGACCAATTGCTATGAATAGCCGCTCAAATTGACCATAAAATAGAAGAAGTGGATTTTAAAGGAAAGCTACGATATTTTGCATTTGCACTTAAGCAAAACTATTTGCATCTACAAACGAATATCGCTTTGTATTCACAGTTACTATTTTACCATTTTGACTGCTATCTTTAACATATTCTTTAATAAAAAATCATAAAATTTAAAAAAAAAAATTTAAAAACCCTATACAAATTTTCAATTTAGTATTATAAGTATATTATGAGGGAATTTATGAATAAAATTCCGCCAGAAATTTTTTCCGGCGAACAATTCCAACTAACAACAAGAAATAGGGAAAACAAAAAATTCAAATTCGGAAAGGGAGAAATTTCTCGCGTAATTTAATTCATACTTGCACTGTATATAAAATGTTTATACTTCCCCTGTAGAACACTTTATTAGATATTATGGACCGATTTAGCATTCTCCCATGATTGTTTTCTGGCAATACTGTTTGTGTTTGCTCTCTTTATAAAAAAAGTGTTGCCACAATGCATAATAATAATTTTCTTACTTCTACGGGATTTACACACGAAAAGTTAATTCTTAAAAGTCTTCAGTTTGTTGCAGAGAAGGGAAACGAGAATGGGACCTCTTTCCACTTCTCAGCTAATTAAACAAATATGTATGTATGTATGTATGTATGTATGTATGTATGTGCATATATAAATTAACACAAATAACTTTACTATAATTGCATGTTGCATTGTTGCTGATATGTGTTAATTTATAACTGCCTAATTCATAAAAAATATTTCTGTTTAATAAGAGGTTAATAAAATAAATTTTCCATGGAAATTTGACTAAACATTTTATAAAACTAAAATATTTTGTATGAATTAATCCCTAAATATGTACCTATCTTATAAAAAAACATGTACTAATGTACTGTTATAAAGGAATGAATTAAAAATAGATACTCGGTAACACTATTACGCTCTTGCAAAGCAGCAAAACAACTTGTGTGTCTTGTTATCAGTATATTGAAGGCAGTATTTTTGTACGGTCGCATTTCGAAGTATTTTGTTTGTTAGTAAATAGATTAAAAATCTTATTGTGCTTTATACCTAGTAAAAGATATATTTTATTTTGTATTGGAATAATATCAAAGTTAAATAAATAAATAAAATATAAATAGAAACATATATACCTATATGTACATGTGTACATGTAGACTTTCATATGTTTATATGTATAAATAAAGTCGCAAGTAAATATGGGAACTTTGGAATCAATTAAGGTGAGTATTTACCAGGCAGTGTTGCCGGAATGAAAATAAAATTTTACAAAGACAAACCTTCAAAATTATCAAAAATTTTACAAATTACACAAAACAAATTTTGTGTTTGATAACAAGTAAATATTTTTATTTAGCAGCACACAAACAATTATTTTAATACATAAATAAATATGTAAATAGATATCAATCAATTTATATACGAAAATATGTACATATGTACATGTATAGTGTTCGCTTATAAATTGTTTATTAACATACATACATATGTATACGAGTACATATTTGGATACAAAGATAATTATAAATTTATTTTTATTCAGTATGTTAACATAAGTATTAACTAGTACATACACCATATATTGCAATTTTTAATTCCAATATTTTTTTTCAATACATATGTACATATGTATGTCTTTAGTTGGTTCAAAATAGTACCCTTTTTTATTCCTTTGCGAAAAATATTGATGCGATGGTACCAGAAACTTTATTTCTCATTTTAGTTTTATTTAATTTTAATTTGCTGAAAATGTTCTTTACTGAACAGTTCATAAAAATAAGGAAATTTACTACAGTTTCTAAACTGGGAAACACAGGCTCACTAAGACAAATTTTTTTCTCAAAAACTTTTGCCTAATAGATATCAACATCCAATTTCTCTTAAAGGTTATGCTCATTAAAATCTAAAAAAGCATATTGACGACATTCATCATCAAATTTTTGGTCATCACGAAATATACATTATTGGTATGATAAATCAACTATACATTCGCTTCTTTTAAAACAATTGATTTTAATATAATTTGATATGTACAAATTAAATAGTTTATTAATTTCGCTTTTTAATTTGTACAATATCGCAGTTTTAAATAAAATATTCCAATTAGCTGAAAAAGTAACACAGCTGTGCTATCAGCAATATCTGTATTAATACCTCTGTATGGCAAACAGGACACAAATAACACGAAACAAAATATTAAAAGAATATACAAATGTTTGGTTGTAAATTTACGGACTGAAATACTTTTAAAATTAAATGAAAATGTTTTATAGCCTTTTCACACTCACTCACATCTTTGAGGAATGCGTGGAATATGTTGAAAATTGAAAAAACCTGTTCACATTACAACATCTTTCATCTGTCATTATTATAATACTATTTTTAACGAGGTGTGAGCAACTAAAAATTAAAAAATAAAATGGATTTTAAAACTTCAGTAGAAATTGATTTAATTGCTTTGAGGAGCAGAAACTATTAATGCTACAATATGCAGAATTAGCGGATGATGATGATGAAGAAATACATATGTATGTACATATTTCAAGTATTTTTTTTTGTGCAAAAATTTTGAGTCCGAGCAGCTTGTAGAAATTTGCAATTACTTTTATGTCATTTATTTCGATTTGGAAAAATATATACAAGACTTTATTATATACATACATATACATATGTACATATGTAAATACTAATAAAATTTAGGATTAGTTACAGATCTTTCTGTGGGAATAATATTCCAAAAGGTAGCCTTGAATGCCTGTACATACATATTTACATGCGTATGTAGATATACATACGTACAAACATATTTATACATGTTTATAGTATGTATGCATGTATGCATAAAGTTGTATACATTTTTTCTAGTGATGACACTAAAATAATCGAAAGATGTTGAATGGAACAAAGGGAGATAAGAACATCTTCTGAAGATGTTAAAAGATGTTCAACATTTAGCCCTGTATAATTTTTATGGGAAGATGTTATCATCTTGGCAAATTGATGAAAGATGAAAGATGTGAGTAAGTGTGAAAAGGCACATTAGTTGCATATGAAGTAATGTTGAGGAAAAATTACACAAAAAAATATGATCAAAAAATAGTTCAAGGAAAAACTTTTTGTCCAATTTTTTGATAATCACACCGAATTCGGCAAAGCTGTACGCTGTCACCAGGCAAAATGACACAACGAAATACACTGTTGCCAGATTTGCGGATTTATCAATAGTTTGCCATTTTTATTCATAATAATGACAAAGTACGATTGGGCGATTTTTAGGCGTAATCAGATCAGACCGATTAGAAGACGCTTAAACTGATTCAATTTCCGATATTACAGAACAAATTTTACATTTTTTTATGAAGAGGATATTCAAACTATAGACTCATAGTAAACAGCTAATGTATATAATAAAAGTCACAAAAATTAAAATTAAGCTTAGACAATTTGAAGAAATTTGTAAATTTATGACCACACATACATACATATATATGCAAATTTATTTATTTATATATATAAGAAGTCAACATTTTGCGGAAAAAAATGCCTAGAGAGGAAGACGTTTTTTTAAAACTACAAATTGAATGAAAATATAAATACAAATTAAACATTTTTAGTTTACCATTCAAAATCTTTGAGCAAACTTGCTAGTTGCTAGTTTGTGTAAATAAATTTCTATAAGTTTTCGTTAGGCCTCTCATTGTTTTATTGTTAGTTTTTTGACAAACAAAAAAAAAGACGAAAGAAAAATTATGAAACAAAAACTAAGAAATAACCTGAAGAAGTTAACCGAAGATAAACAAAATATCCCAATTTAAAAATAAAAATATATATAAATTACTTCAAATAATATTTTCATTAAAACCAAAAACATCTTGAAAATTTATGTATGTATGGCTTTGTTTTGTTATGCCGATTTTTTCAATAAATTTTAATGATTTTGTATTACAAGGATCTGGCAACAGTGATAAACTATATTGCTATTTATTTTGCTTTTTCTCTCTATTCAGAGATATCTTGAGTGTTGCCATATTTTTTATAAAATATCTTGCACATTTAACTGTGTGAATATTATTGGGCTTTTACTGCGAATTTGGTAGGAAATCTAAAACTTAGCAGGATGATAGCCTGAATTTACTTAGTCTATTTTTGAGACATTTTGTTAATTTTTGTTCCCCGAAATTCTGGTTAAAAATTATGTAAGACTAAACAATCAACGTACAATTTAAAACATTTACAACAGCGTATAACAAGGTAAAGTCCAATATATTGCAAACACATAATTCACTGTTATAATATTTTGCATAGCATATAATTAAACATTTTTATTAAAGAATTACTTACCAAGTTTATTGTTAGTGTCGTCCGAAATAAACAATAGAAAAACTGTTGAAGTGAAGGAGAATAACGTCACATGTTTAGATACATGTCGTTGCTGCAACTTATCAAAAAATTTCAATGAGAATTCAAAGCCAATGCATATAAGAAAACTCCTAAAAAAGTTATGGGGAATTGCAAAACTAAGTCAAATATAACGTAATTAATATCTGCTTTGTCCTTATTTACACTATGCAAGTCTTATTGCTAAGCTGATTAGTTTGTGGGAAAGAGAGACGATGGGAACAGAACCTATTCTAAGTCAAATATAACGTAATTAATATATGCTTTGTCCTAATTTACACTATGCAAGTCTTATTGCTAAGCTGATTAGTTTGTGGGAAAGAGAGACGATGGGAACAGAACCTATTCTTTCCCCTTGCCTCTCTCTCTCCTTACAAACTAATCAGCTTAGCAATAAGACTTGCATAGTGTAAATTAGGACTTGAAAAAACAAATAGCTGATTAGCTGATATCGCTTCCAATAAAATTCCGAACTGGATATTTATTCTAGAAACAAAATTTTTATTTGTAAATGTTAGTGAGACTTTGCAGATAACAATGAAGAAATTAATTTAATATGTTTTTTCTACTTGTAAACTATTTCGATATGCAATAAATTAATTAAATTCATTAAGTCTGGTGGTGTTGGTGGGTTTTGGATATGTAATAGCCTGATTATCTATGTCTGTTCCAATCATGCATACAAATAACTATAAAATGTTGAGCACAATCAAACGTCTACACAAGAATATGATTTTATTCACTAAGTGATAATCTTTTAAACCAAAAATAGTTTAATTCAAAAAATTAACAAACCAAAAAACAAAAATAATTCTTTACTGTAAATATGGCAACGCTATTGGAAATATTAGAGGGACTTTCAAATGAGAGATAATTACTTAATAAGACAATCGTGGTTGCCATTTTGGCATTTTCAGATACATATGTATATAGCGTACTTTGTCGTAAAAATCATTAAAGATTTCAAAAAATCTACTAAATATTTATGTAGATTTTAAATCTAGCGGCCCAATTTATAGAAATTATAAATTTGGCATTTATAAGGCCGTAATATTTTTCCAGCCTTATTTATAAAAGTTATTAATGCTTATGGCCTATTTCTCACCTGCGAAAGAAAACGTTCGACTTACAATTTATATTGAAAACAAAAACAAATTTTCATATTTTATTGTTGTTTTCAATATAAATTGTAAGTCGAACGTTTTCTTTCGCAGGTCAGAAATAGGCCATTAATAAAGGGGTTTTAAAAAAATTTTCATATTAAGCCTTAATAATTTTTTTAAATCAGGCAGTATCAATTTATTTTTTTTCCTTTTGTAGAACATTTTTGGCAACACTGAACATAAAGATTAGAAATAATCAACAAAGTTACCATGTTATCAAAATTATCAATGTAACATAACGTTAACAAATATAACATAACACAACATAATAAAATTACATAACATAACATAATGTAACACACCACTACAGACCGTAACATAATATAACATAGCAAAACATACCATAATATAGCATAAGGTAAAATAATTTACCATAACTTAACACAATATAGCATAAAATAACATATCGTAACATAATATGGCTAAACATAGCACCAATTAGCATAAAGTAACATAGAATTACATAAAGTAATACAGCATAAAATAACATAGCATGTCATAAAATGTAATAACAAATTAAGTTCGAAAAATAATAATTAAAATTAACTAAAAGTAACAACATAAGATTAAACAACATAGCACAACTTCAGTTTGCGTAACACAAAATGGCATAACGCAAGTAATTTAGTTCATGGGTTATTTATTATTCATGTATATACTAGAACTGAGCACAAGCTATGAAAAATTGCACAGTATTGTATTTTTTTCAAGAGCGAATATTGTTTGAGTTTAAAGCAAAAATAGAGAACAAAGAAACAAAAAACACACAAAACCATTGTACAACAGTTGAATCGACAGTTGTGTCAAATGTGCAATATCTTTATTGTACACTACTTAGTGCGCAATACTTCATTCCAAAAACTCAAAATTTCATAAAATACTAAATGATAATAAAATTTTTTACAATTCCATTGTGAAAGATATTATTTTTACTTTATTGTTTATTTATTTTATTTTTTTAGTCTTAAATTAATAAATTATAAAACTTAGGCTGAGTTTACATCTGGCAACTACATCTACAACTTTTTTTTTTTATTTGCAATCATGTTGGATTCTATAAAATTGTCTACTAATTATGTATGAAACTGTTTAACTATAAATACATGTCTGAATCAAACAGTTTTTCATTAGTAATTAGTTGGTTACATAATCATAATGGTTGGTTAAATAATCTACGTTGTTTGTTTTTTCTTTTACACATACATATATAAACTGGTTTGCTTATTTTACAATTGTCATTCGGTGTGCACTAGTGAAATATGCTTCGACACTACAATAACTAATACCCTCGCTTGGCAGATAAGCAAGTGCCGTTGCATGCTTTTGATAAAATTGAATACCAGTTTTAGTGTTCTCATAAAATCAATAGGAAAATAGTGTACATCATGAACACTAAGCAAGCAAACATCTTGTGCTCAGGTCATACTATGTACGTATTCATTTGTCAAATTATAATAATTATTAGTGTACTGTACAGTGAAACCTCTCCTAACGGACACCTTACATAACCGGACACCTCTAATTACCGGACTAGTTTTGTAGAACAAACATTAAAATAAGAGAATGTGTACCACTTTCATAAGCGGACAAAAATACCGCGACGGTAAGTGTCCGGTTATGAGATGTTTTACTGCATATTTTTTGAACAAACTGCTTCCACAAACTCAAAAGCGAATTGTGCAGTTTTCTACTGAACATACCATATGTATTATTTAACTTGGATTGCATGGAGACAAGTTACTGGGCAGTAAATATCAAAATAGATATATTTTAAAATTTCTTCCCTATATTTGCTGATTGCAGATTGTTCAAGCATTTAAGAAATAAACATAAAAACTTTAAGCTACTCGTGCATATCTTAAAATTTTTTTTTAACATATCGAGAAGCAATCACGTATTTAATTTTTTTTTTATATAATTAAAACATCAGTTGAGCCGCTCACTCTTTATTCAACGAATTTCTCATAAGATAGATTCACTTGTGTAGCAGAATTATCCATTTTAAGCACAGCTTTAAAAATTTAATACGCCTCATTGACACCAGAGGCGCTGCAGCACTGTATTGTTAAAAACGTAAAAAAAAAAGATTTTTAAAAGAATGAAGCTTTTCTCTATCTCTGCCTTCATTACCTGTCTTCTCTATCAATAAACCTTTTCTATCACTTTCTCTCACTATCTTCTCTTCAACTTACAGGTAGCACAAAAATTTAATGCATTTTATCGTAGGCTAAAAAAACATATTAAAGGTATTCACGTCAACTCTTGCATAATTACAATTTCTGACGTGAGCAACCCATTTTTTTAGTTGTCTATAAAGCAACACAATATGTGCATAGATATATTGTGCTCGTATGTTTCGTAATTGTTAAGAGTTTATTTAAATGCTGAAATAAAGTGTTTGAACTTCGCTAATTAATTCTGTTAATTCACTAATAAATACATCAATATTAATAATATTGATATTATTTAACAAAATTCTAATAACAATTTTATGTAAATCCTTTGAAAATAACAAAATTGTGAATTTGTTATCTTAAAATCAAATATGAAGATTTCTTACTTTCTTTTTTGTACCAAAAATATATTCATTCAGTCGTTAAGCAGCTCTGGGTCGGGGAACATCGTTCGCGTCTTCGTAATTATTTCTTGAGTGCGGTCAGGCTCGTGTGTGTTGTTTGGCCTTCGAGAGTTTTTCGTCTCGCTCGCACTGGTTAACTGATCTGCCACGCATAACCGTATAATCTTGCGGTTTTTTGTGGAATTTCTTTAACAACCACGTTGCCTACTTCCTATGTGAAGGCATAGGTCGTGTAACAGTCAGTCAGTCACAAAACTTTTAAAATACTGTTAATACCACCTTGGGCATATGGTCTACGTTACTCCGCCCATATTTGTGCAACACCATATTATGCAAATTTACTTTGCATTAATATGTTTAATAAATAAATAAATAAATAAATAAAATATATTCAACCACTTGTTTTTTTTTTCATTTAAAAGAAAAACATTTAGGTATTTCTACGTTGTAATTTTGTGTATGGTTGATTCCATAAGTACTTTTTGTCCATTTTTTTTTTGAATTGGCAATACCATAAAAAGCTGCACAACTTTGCAAAATTTACTCTGATAATCTTGCACTTACTCCGACTCCTACAATTTTTGCATCATTTGTGCAAAATAATTTTCTGTGTAGTTGTTGTTATATTTTTTTGAAAATTTTGCAATTTTGCTTCGCCGCAACAGTGCAACTTTTGACGTGAATACCTCTATTAAAAATTTCTCCATTTTCTTTTCTCTTTCTCAGTGCAGTGAAGTTAGCATCCAAGTGCCGTGGGGTCATATAAGTGGTCGCTGGTATGGCAATCAAATGGAAAGACCCATATTAGCTCTGCACGGTTGGCAAGACAGTTGTGGTAGCTTTGCCAAGCTGGCTCCCTTAATATCACCATATCGCAGCTTATTATGCATTGATTTACCCGGTCATGGCCGTTCGTCACACTTACCAGTTGGCATATTATATCACAAACTGGAATTTGTACGTGTGATTTTGCGCATAATGCAAACATATAATTGGAAAACCGTAAGTCTAATGGGTCACTCAATGGGAGGTTCGATATGTTTTCATTTTGCCGCATTTTATCCCGAACGAGTTGATATGGTTATAAGTTTGGATATTATTAAAAATTACTATTGGGAGCCGGATACATATCCTTCCATGCTGAGACACGCCATTGAGAAGGCTTTAAGCGACAATGAACGTTTGCAACTTGAAAGTAAATCTGAGCCACCCAGTTATTCATTCGAAGAATGTGAAGAGCTTTTATTTAAGGGTTCGTTGAAGTCAGTGGCATTGGAAAATTGCAAATATATTTTGGAGCGCAATGTACAAAAATCTGAATTATACCCAAATAAATATTATTTTTCTCGAGATGGCCGTGTTAAGTATTTAAGTGAAATGAATCCGAATTGGGGTCTGTCCCGTGAAATGGCCAAGAGAATTTGTGACAAGCTAATGCCTTATTTGATTATAAGAGGTGGCAAGTCGAGAAATATTAGTGCGCCCGTAACTGAGATAGATGAATTTATGGTGAAAAATAACCGAAATTTTGAATCGCACGTTTATCCAATGGGAACACATCATTTGCATTTGAACAATCCAAAACCAGTGGCTAAATTAATTATTAATTTTATGCAAAAACACAAAAGCGCAAATATGAATTTTAATAAATCCAAACTTTAAGAATTGGAATTGATTCAAATGATAATATTTTGTTATATTGGAAAATATATTTATTTATTATTTATGTATATAAAATTTAGGTATATCGGGCTAATTAATGTATTAGAAATGTACTTTTGTTTGATAAAAAATATAAAATTGCAAAAAATTATATTTTTCCATAACTAATTAAAAAATAAATAAAAACAAATTCATGCATCTTATTAAATAATGTAAAATCGCTATTTCTTCATCATTCAGCAAGTTTTCAGATCTCTGTATTTCTCCTTATCCCTTAAAAACAAATAAATACTTTGAAAAACAAAATAATGATTGTGGGTAGCGTACGGACTACAATTATTGGCACCAAGAAATATTGACCCAACTATTGGCACCCTCTGCTTGCATAGCAATAGCAAAGCGTCCGTTAAAGTCCCGTTGTAGCTTAAATAGTTTTTTAATTCTTTGTCTTGTTTTCTTCTTTCTTATTCATTATTGTTTAACTTTAAATGGCTCAGTTGCTTGTAATCGTTCGTGTGAGAAAGCTGTTTTTGAAGAACGTTGGTTTGAAGTTTTAAGTATTGATTTCAATAGTGAGGTGAAGTTTGGTAAGTACCATTATTTTTGTATTTATTGGTTTTTCAATGAAGTTTTATGATTACTTTACTAAATATACGTCAAACCTAAATAATTTCACCTTAAAATATGAGTTTTTTACGATAACTTGTTGTAAAACGTGAGTGCCAACAATTGGTTCCAAATAACTTTAAATTCAATTATTGGCAGGGGGTGCCAATAATTGAATTTGTAATTACTACAATAATTGGCCCTGCCAATAATTGTACCTTTTTGAGTGCCAATTATAGAATTTAATATATTTTCAGAATATTGTTAAGTTTTTGTTAAATCAAAAATACATCCATAGTGTATTAAAGTGTAAATAATAAAATAAAATTGATTTCAAATTAAATTTTCGTTCTTTATTTCCCTTCGAAAATAGAATAGGACTTAAGTATTGTTAACACTTTTTAACTCCCAAGGTGCCAATTATTAATTTTTTGGTATGCCAATAATTATGGTCTCATGCCAATAATTATAGTTTTTCAAGTGTCAATAATTGTAGTCGAGTGCCAATAATTATATACATAAATGTGCCAATATTTGTAGTGCAGTGCCAATAATTGTAGTTTTTGAAAGGCTTATTTTATTTTAATATTAAAAAATTGCACATAAATCATATAAATTTTTCATAAATGTGATCTTATAGAAAACATATCCAAAAATAAAAAAAAAATCCGCCAAAAAATTTCTCTACAAACCAAAGTAAATGATACATGTTCAAACTCAAAAATTCCTTATGGGTGCCAATAATTTTAGTCCGTACGCTATTTTGCAATTTCAGAAAAACTTTTCTTTTTTTCTAGTGTTGAAGAAAATGTTTTATTTTTGTATATTTTAAGTTGCTATTTTCCAGAAAATTTCGATAAACTTGCAATTTATTTATTTCAATTGGTCCTTGAACAAAAATTGGCTGCTGATAAGTAGGAGCAAATTTTATATTATTTTTGTCTATTATCTTTTTGTAAGTTTTAAAACAAATGCTGAAGTTCATCAATCAACTGATGCATGCCTGTGGGCTTGCAAATAAATTTGTTAGAAGTATAACTTTTTTTATTTATCTTCATATTGTAAATATTTTCATTCCAAATTTGATAGCAGAAACGGAAAACTTAAAACATTTTTGGAAATATTTTTTAATTAAATCATTGCTTTTTAATCAAAGCAATGATTTTTATTAACTTATTTTTTTTTTGGTTTTCTGCTATTCAGAACAAAAACTAATATAAACCATCTGATAATATCAGGTTCCCTGTCCCCATACAAAAATGATTTTTTAACGGTACACGTCCCTTGTTTATTTTTTAAATTAGAATGGTGTGGGCATTTTTCAAGGTTATTAATATGTCTTTTAACTAGCCGTACACATATTGACTGCGATATAACGGTAAAAAAATATGTATCAGCTATGATACATGAACGAGTCGTTACGAAATTAGATGCCATACGTTACATGTATCATATATGATATGTATCACTAATGATTCATGGAGCGTGCCATGAAAGAGTTAGATTCCATACGTTACATGTATCATATATGATATGTATCATTGAGCGGACCACAAAGAATTTTGCAACAAATACTTTATAAATAGTTGAAGTGTTGAAGGCGTAACACGTGCGGTCTAATCTAATTAGTTGAATTAGTAGTGTGTAAAATAAGATGGCTTCTCGTGCAAGGTATACTGATGAAGAGATACAGCAATTTTTACAAATAAGTGAAGATGAAAGTGATTTTAGTGATGGAAGTGATGATATGTATCAACCTGATGAGGACGACGATGACGAAACTGAAGAAGAGGGCCAAGAAGAAACTTTAAATGACGTTGAAATGGAATTGCCAGGAAATGATCATGATCTACTAGATATCGAAATATGCAATGACGGTAATCAAAATACAGAAAATGAAAAATGGGTGGCAGATATTCTTCCAATTGGCAGAGAACCATTTACAGGCAGTTTCGGAGTACAAAACGTGCAATGTATTTCAAATGAAGAAGGAGCTGTCACTATTCCAAAGATAGTTGAGTACTTCATAAATGATGATCTTATTGACACAATGGTACAAAAAACAAATGCATACGCACAATACTTGAAGGAGGTACGTACAAAGCGATTTTCGAGAATTTCACGTTGGGTCGATGTCAACAAAGAAGAATTGAAAAAATTTTTTGCTGTTATACTCTATATGGGAGTAGATAAGAAACCCACAATAGAACATTATTGGAAAAAGGATCCACTATATTTTACCTCATTTATTCATAAAATAGGTATTTCATATAATCGATTCAGTAGTATACTGCGTTGCTGGCATTTTGCGGACGTTCAACCGGACAGCGATGATATTTTATACAGAATTCAACCTCTAGTAAACCATCTGATTACAAAGTTTCGTGAACTATATGTGCCTGGTGATACAATTGTCGTAGACGAATCGCAAATCAATCATCAAGGTCGATTGCGTATAAAAACTTATAATCCGTCAAAAAGCCATAAGTATGGAATAAAAATTTATAAAATGTGTTCTACCAATTCATACACCTGGTCTTATGCGATACACGCGGTATCTGGAACTGTTATAGAGGGTCTGGATAAACCTGGAACTGTCGTGGTGCAGCTTTGTTTTCCACTTCTAAATGAAGGCAGACTGATTGTAGCAGATAATTACTACACTGGAATAAATCTGGCTAAATATCTGAAAGATAAAAACACGGATTTATGTGGCACTTTGCGAAAAAATAAAAGAAATCTACCTGAAGTAGTCACCAAAGCAAAGCTTAAATGTGGGGATGTTGTGGCAAGGCAAATGGATAGCTTTGTAACTGTTTTGAAGTGGCATGATAAGCGCGATGTATTGATGATATCAACGTGCCACGACGCTCGAATGACAGATACTTCTTCATGGAGAGGAAAATCGTCAAAACCAAATATGGTTATAGATTACAATGATGCTAAAAAAGGGATTAACGTCGCAGATCAGATGAGTAGCTATTACTCTCCACTACGGAAAAGTCTGACGTGGTACAAAAAAATTGCAATAGATTTACTTTTTCAAGCTGCACTTGTTAACTCAAGAGTTATTTTTCATGAAGTTACTAGATCTTCCATCACTATTTTGGAAATACAAGAGGCTATGATTCGTCACTGGCTTGGCGAGGTTGTAGAGAAAAATCAACAAACAAAATCATTAAACTTCCCAAAAGCTACTACGACACATCATCTTACTCAAATACCACGGAAAGGTGGTAAACTTATCCGACGTCGCTGTGTCAGCTGCTATGCCAAAAATAAAGAGGAAGGAAACCCTACGAAAGCCAAACAGGTAGACACAGAGTGCCTCGAATGTGGAAAAGGTTATTGTTTGCTATGCTACAATGCGATTCACTCGTAAGCGTGAGAAGGAAATAAAGGATTTTGCTTAATTTTGTTACTATTATACCAAGAATAAACATGAATTCATAAATAAAAAATAAAAAAAAAAATAAAAATAATAAATCACCGTGGGTTTTTTTTATTTTACAAAATAGACAATGTACTTAGTACGTCCACATAATAAAATTTAAACTTGTTCGTCTGCGTCTTATAAAAAACATATTTCAAATCACCTATAAATTTGTTCATATATGATACATGGACTCTGTAAACATGGTACAAAATAATATTTTTGTATCACATGTGATACATCGGACAGGGAACCTGATATTACAAACAATTGAAAATTTATATAATAGAAGCGACCCAAGAAATAAAGTCATTCTAAAGGATCTCTTAGTTTAAAAAAGCTGCAATAACGATTACAAAATATCTAAAGAAAAACCATGATCCTTGCAATATACTGCACTCATTTACTATATATAATTAAAGTGTACATCAGAAGCAAATATTTTTCTAAGCTAACAACATTGTTACGAAAATACATGTGAACAAACCTAATGCAAATTTTTTTTAAATAAAATATTAATTAACACTGGGAATGATTTTGAAATTATTAGACAAATAATTAATAAAAAAAGCATACGAGATGATGTAGAAGTAAACTATACCTTTTACTTGTTAAGAAATATACAACCACATAAATGCATTAACCTATGCAGATAAACGACACAATTAAAAACATTTTTAATTCTTCTACAAAGATGATCTACCAAACATTTGGAAGATATCTTACCCAGCAGATGAAAACATAAAAGTAAGATATAATTTATTATTTAGAAGAAAATCAGTAAAGCAATATTTAAATATTTTCATTTTGGTGAAACATTTTGAATGTATTGTCTATTAATTATTTCCTTTAACAAGGTATTTTGTGTTATTCAAATAATGAACTTTGTTCAGCCTGGTTTTTTATCACAAGTGCAATAAATTTATAATATCAATATGTTTTTAGCTAGAAGATAAAAAAAATTTAATTTAAAATAAAAACAATCAGAAAATTTTCAAAAACATTCACCCGTATTGCATATGTCAAGTCGAATATTCATCTACGACAATTTCCTACTAGATAAAAAGAAATGTATAAAAGCTTTGTTTAATCTAGGACAAAATTCTCTTAGTCGAATATTCGACATGACATACATACGCAATATGGGTGATTATGTCAGGAAATTTATTTTTACACTTAACATATGATGGTAGTTTTATATATATATACATATATACATATGGGCATTTTTCTCAGAAGGTCTACCGAGACGAAAAAATTAAAAGTTCTTTATTTTTTTTTGCAAATTTTGAAAGAAAAACAACCAATTTTAATAAACCCTGCAAAAGTTTTGTATTTATTCATTACTCATTTCGAGATATTCCTGTCCAAAGTCAAGCAAGTGAAACTTTATTTAAATTTCTTTTTAAATTTTTAATAAAAACAACTTTTGTTTTAAAAAATATTCTTAGCGCTAATCGTTATAGATTGAGTTTTTCTCTCTTAGATCTACGTAAGGATATCAGGAGTGAGAAAGTAAAATATAAAATTCAACCCGATGAAAAATTGTTATACACAATTTTGCTTTGCATTTCCGTTAATATATTGTCACGTACGACATTAAAAAACAACCTTTTGTATCAATACATCGAAACTGCTTGAAGAAAGTTCATCAAGTAACGATTACAAACAGACATTTTTATTGCAATTAAAATAAAAAAAATATTTTGAAAATAAAAAGAATTGTGAACTAGGCGCCTGTACAAAATTTGTCACGTACGACATCGCTTGTGTGAAGTTTGAAAGTGTTAAAAATAAATATTTCCTTCAATAACTAATTATTTTTGGAAGAGCATTCTATAATTCAATTATTTAAATCAAGATGAATAAAAATACCGAGAATTGCAATTAAAGATGTTTTTGAAGAGAAATAAATAAATTAAGTGAAGTGCGACTTTGACCCGCGCACGAAGGGTTCCGTACGGGCACGATATATGTAATTCAATACGAACAATATAAACTATAGTTTTGGCATTTTTTTCGTTGTTGTGTTCTTTTCGGTTTTGAACGTTTTTTTAGTTTCGGGGTTTTTTGAATTTATTGGCGTTTTCTGATTTTTTTAATTTTGGCGTTTTTTTCATATAGGTGATTTTTTTTTTGGTTTTGGCGATTTTTTTAGTGTTGGCACTTTTTTTTCGTTCTGAGGTTTTTTTCGGTTTTTGGCGTTTATTTTAAATTTTGGCAATTTTTTCCTTTTTGGCGATTTTTTTTAATTTGGCGATTTTTTGAATTTTGGCGATTTTTTTTCATTTTGGCGTTTTTTTTTCACATAAACAATTTTTTTGGTTTTGTCGCATTTTTCGCGTTTTGGCGATTTTTTGCGGTTTTTGGCGTTTTTTTCATATTGGCGATTTTTTTCATTTAAACGATTTTTTCGAATTTGACGATTTATTTTAGTGCTAGATTTCTTTTTTAATTTTGTAGATTTTTTTCGATTTGGCGTTTTTTTTTAATTTTTGGCGATTTTTTCAGGTTTTGGCGATTTTTTTCGGTTCGGCGATTTTATAATTTTCGGATTTTTTAGTTTTACCGTTTTTGAAAATTTCTCCAAGATATAGCAATTTGTCAAAATTACATAGTCAAAATTGCATTAACTGATGGACCACCCTTTAACTTAAAGTTTTTAATATTTTAATGTTTATTGTTGTAGTCTTTATAAAAATACACTAATTTTAAAAATTTCAAGTGTCAATTTACATATGTACATACGATTGTATGTATATTACATGGGATTTTAATATTTTTCGTCGCTCGTTTTGGAGCACCCTTTTATTTCTAATTCTCATGTATTTGTTGTTGTAGTGGCCAAGGTTCTACATACTCTGTCCAAATTTCAGGTCCGTAGCTCTTACAGACAGACGGACAGCGTAGCGAAAACAATAGGGTTCCTTTTTTCACCTTTGGTGTACGGAACCCTAAAAACGGTATGAACGTATACTTAAAATGCAAAGTGAAAAAAACCTTATTATAGCCGAGGCATTTTCTTTTAATCAAGGTATTAAAATATATTTTATACCATGCGATGATATTGAGAAGTACTCTTGGCTGTATAACTTGAACGAAAATTAGAAAAACGTAAAAATTATACCACATATATCTAAATTGCACTTCTTCTGTTCCAAAGGTCAGGAAGTGAAAGCAGCTAAAACTGTATATTTCCAAAAAAATAAACTATAATTAATGTACCCAATATTATTCGTATTTAATTTTGCCTATTTTGTTAAATATATTTACTTTTTCATCTCATTCTGCATTTCCCTTTAAGTTCATCGTTATGTTAAAATTAACACATTGAATACCTCTAGTTTATTTTATTTAATTTATTTTTTTTTTTAATTTTTTATTTACAATTTCCCAAAGAAAAGCACCAGAAAAATTTGAACATCATGATGAAACAAAATCTCCCGTACGCTATGTCCATTGCTAATATAATTAAATTCAAATAAGAAAAAAACTATTCAAATTTTTTTAGTAAAATTTATACCATTTTAAGAAACATTGACTCACCTCATTCTAAAATTAGTCACATTAATTATTTTTTCAGGTCTCGCTGAAATAAGCATTTTAATTGTCTGCTACATAATCTACTTCCTTTTTTGTCTCGTACGACATTCTTAGTTTTTTGCAATTATATTTAAAACTTAAAATTAGTTATAATTGGATTTAGTACCATCAAAAGAGCTAATCAGGGGCCATAACTCAGGCTAATAATCAAAACAAAAATCTATTTTATTTTTATCTCTTTTCCACTTTAAATGCGTAAGACTATCCCGTCCGACAGTATGGAATTTCCCATATATGTATATGTTTCTTCCTTAATATAATTTAGCAAAACTGTAAAAGTGTACTTTAGAAGATAATCTTTTGTTATAAATAATTTATCTTTCTAAAGATAATCTGGCAATATTATAAATAATTCTATGAGATGATTATCAAGCAACCCAGCTAGCATTTTGTATCATAATCGAGTCTTTTTCGAATCAGCTTCACGGGAAAAATAACCGCATATGAGCTCATTATTCGATCATAAATTATACTCTCGTTGTGAGAAAATGGTACCCTACAGATAAATCATACCAAAGAATCATTTATGATGCGATTTGCTGATTAATTTGAGCAATCTTCTGGCAGTTTTAAATCATTAAATCAGTTTTTTACGGTTTCTTTGCATTTTTTCCTCTATTTCAAGAAACAAATATTTGATCAAATAGATGAATCATAAGTGATTTTTTTTAATCACCCAAGTGATAAATCAGTTTGTAATCATCATATAAAAGATTTCTACAAAAAAATTATCATCCAAATGCTAGCTGGGAATATCACAGTTTTATCTTGTAGTAGTATTGCATTCGTATCTCTTTGAAGTATTGCCGTGGCCGCACAATCTCTCCCGAAAGGGGAAACTTCCGCAATACAAATATGATTGTTGCCGCAATATTTTTCTTCCAAGCAATACGATTTCGAATAATTTTCGCGCATTAGTTTGCTTGTAAAATACATATATGTGGCTTAAACTTTTTTAACGGTTATGGCTCATTAAAAAAAGTTGTAAAAGTTAGCACCAAACGCCTTTTCGCAGCTAAGCTTTATTATTATTCTCATATAAATGATTGAAATCTAATTTGATTTATACGTATTGAAGCAATTATGTAAACTGAGTGTTCAATTGCTAAAAGCCTAAATTATATTTTCTAGACCTGCAAACACCGCTCTAAGCCCCAATTGAAAAAAAATCCTTAATCTCTTATTTTCCTTTGTTCCACTTTAAATATCATTACAATCCCACTGCGAGCGATGGCACTCACTCAAACACACACATCACATTCTAATGCAAGAAAGGAAACGGAAACTAAAAAGCAAATAATTTTACTGTTACTAAAAGCACTTGAAGCCTTTTCATCACGTTATACAAAAAATAAAAACAATAATTTATTTAGTGCATCAACAACATAAACTATTTGTTGTCTAACTATTTTTAAAAATACAATAAAACTGCACGTTCGTTCTTCTTCGAAATTTGCATAATAAAAAGAAATAACAAGAAGAAAAAAATAGAATACGGAAATATTGTTTGCTCTCATGCATACAAAACGCTTGGGGATAGAAGGAAGATGTGAAAGCGATTTTCTCTTGTTACCTCTCACTATTTGTTTTACTAAATAAATAACATTTCATAAACAATAGCAATAAAATTTGCTGCAAGAAAAAGTGATTGTAGTGTCACCTGTAGTGACATCAAATAGATAAAATAAGATTATGAAAACTTTACAGGCAGCGAATGGAAAAAGTCTTCAAGGTAAAATTACAAAATGGAAAATGGAACGACGACATCTGAGAGATATGAGAAAAATATATATATTATTTTCCGCATAAAAAATTATATATGTGTCTATGGAGACAAATAAACTTAAAGAAGGTAAAGGTGTAAGTAAAACTGTGTCGGCCTCTTATTTCCGTTTTGCTTCAAACGGATTAAACTAACAAGCAGAAATTTAGATGAGAATAACATAGAAAGAAGCCGCCTTAAGCGACACCAGTAAGGAGATTTTTATTTCTATTAAAAGAGCCGCCAAAATATAAGTGCATAACACCTTGGTGGGGCAAAACGTTGGCTGTCGGTATTAAAAAAAAGAAAATGTTTCTTTAATATAAATAAATATAAATAATTGATAGAAGAAAAGAGAAAAGTTTGCATGAGATAGTTTTGAATTTCGCGCTTAAGATAAGAAGATACTAAGCAACTGCTAAAAGTTCCGGTTGTGACTAAAATTAAGTGGATATATGGAATTAATTTTTTTTAAATTTTTTTTAAATTAATTTTTTTTTGCCCTCAGGCAAGAAATGCCTACTACTATTACTAGGTGTCACCTTCTTTAGGAAAGAGATAGTTTTAGAGAATGCATGTGGCAAAGAAAGAGATAGAGAAGAGCTTCATTCTTTTACAGCTCTGCATTTTGCACGTTTTTAATAATGCAATCTTGCAGCACCTCTGGTGTCAAATGAGGCGTATTAAACTTTTGACGCTCTGTTTATTAGCCATCTTATTTATTATTTTACTTTGCCGATGATTCTGCTTCACAAGGCATGAGGGGTTTCTGATATTACAGGAGCCTTAATATCTGTTGAAGCCGGTGTAGTTCAGTGACCAGTGTTCTATTGCCTTCATCACTTGAACTTTCATACAACAACTGATACAAAGGGACAATAATGGACATCAATCAAATGCGTGGTGTTGTTATTAAATCACTGCCGGAGGCCGGACTCGAACCCTGGACCTACGGTTCTGTAGTCAACGTTCTAATTACTTCAGACAACGCTACCCTAAGCTTTTACCCACCTATGCAGAGTATAAGTGTTCATAGCGGTCTATATGACAAAATTCAAAACGTAAAAAATATTATTTCGTCTGCTGGATGATAACACACACACACAGAAAAATTTCCCACTAAAATATACGAAAACAAGGTTAATTTAACATTTTTGAATAATGTTTTTTTTTTATTTGTTTTTCATGTCAATTCAACATAATTTACAGAAATCTTCAAAGAAACTCTTTCCGTTAAATTAAAATGAAGTAAAGTTATTTCAAATAGAAACAACACGAATTTTATACTGAAACTTAGATGAGGAACCATGTTGAATCAAAGCTATCTTAAGTTGAAACAATCAGGGTACTTCGTATTTTCGTATAGGGCGCACAAAATGCCGGCTTGGGTATAAGTGTAAACTTGTAAGGGGTCTGATCAACCTAACCTAACCAAAGCTAACCCAAGAGGTAAAACGTATAAACGTAAAATCTACGTTAATGTGGCTTAAAAAAGCGATACGAACCTTAGCCCGTTCAAATAAATCATAAATATAGAAACAAATGAAGTTCGAAAAGTAATAATTAAAAATTAACTAAAGTTTATTTTAATTTTTTTGGCAATGAGTTTGCTTCATATGTGTTTCATGTTAAACTAACATGATTTACAGTAATTTTCTAAGTAAATGTTTCCTTTTGAAATAACTTTATTCTGTGTTGCTTGCTCCCGTACTGTTAAATCAAATAGAAGAATCATATTGAATCAAAGTTATTTCAAGTTGAAACGGCATGAATTGATTTTAATGTGGCCATTGAATATATCTTTATTAATAGACATCAGAAAAAAATTTTATGTATATAATTGGCTTCCGCGTACAAGATTTGAACTCGAAAGTCATCACTTGGTAGTCAATGCGCTTACCGCTGCAGGTACAACAACCATAAATATTATTTAGATACATATTTAATATATGCCTAAACGATTTAAACTTTAATTCAACATGATTTAATATGATTTAAAATAAAAATTTTTGCATGGTGATTTTATATTGGTATTTTTTCCTTTGTGTTATTTCGAAAGTTTCACTCTCATTGAAATATTTCGCTTTTTGTGACACGCTTGAAACTTCGTTTCCTTTCATTAAAGAAAAACCATGTTACAGTCCTTGAGAAAAAAAACATATTGCTTCTTTATTTTCGAAGTTGAGATATGTATGAGCTTGCATATAATTTGTATTTGATTTATTTTGCATTTCAGCTTTCGTATATGTAAAAAAAAAACATTTCATATATTTGCACAACTACCTGATGCACTTGTCTGACAAAAACTTGTTCCACTTAAAAAATCTTTTGTTTCCTTTTTTTCTCATCTGCAAGAACGTGTGCCTTCAAGCTCAGGTGTTAAAGAAGTCAACACAGATCACCGTGTTGTTATGTGAAACAACAGCAAAAGAACAATAAAAAAATTAAAGCAATAACTGTAATAGCAACAAAACTAACAGCCATATCATCCAGACGACACAAGAACAATTGTAAATTAAGAGTAACACAACAAGACAGCTTTAAATAAAAAGCAACTCGAAAAAGAATTAAAACAAATAAAAAACATTTGAAAGAAAATAGAAATAAAAGGGGACACTATACATTTATCATTTCTTATTTATTTTTAAATACCCTACAAGCTGAACATTCCTAAGCCAATGCATAGTTTTTTTTAATCAAAATAATTCTCGTATTCCAATTGCACTGAAAAAGTAGACTAAACTGCTATCAGATGTGTCGCCCTTTTTATATAGCACAGCAACGTCTAGTAAATATCAGCAGCACCTCCAACGTTTACTTTCGATTGTGCCATTACTTCATGTATTAATTATGTACATATGCACATACAGTCGACTCCGCTTTACTGGAAATAACAAAAACCCAATTTTTTTCGGATTACTGAAATTTGTTACAGTTAAGCGTACGTAAGCGTGTTACAGTAATGCTTAAAATCAGTACAATATAATTAATAAATTTAGTGAAGTGCGACCTTGACCCGCGCACGAAGCGTTCTGTACGGACACGAGATATGTAATATAATACGAACCTTAGCCTATATAAAATATGGTTATGGCATTTTTTTTCGTTTTTGGGTTTTTCGGTTTTAAGCGTTTTCTTAGTTTTCGGGGTTTTTGCGTTTATTGACGCTTTTTTAGTTTTGGCACTGTTTCCTTGTTATGGCGATTTTTTTGGGTTTTTGACGTTTTTTTTAATTTTGGCAATTTTTTTCATTTAGGCACTTTTTTTCGTTTTTGGCGATTTATTCGGTTTTTGGCGTTTTTTTTTCATTTTGGCAATTTATTTAGTTCGGACACTATTTTTTTCATTTTGGCGTTTTTTCAATTTGACGATTTTTTTCATTTTGGCGATTTTTTTAATTTTGTACGACTTTTTTAATTTTTTTGACTTTTTTATATACACAATTATTTTGGTTTTGGCGCCTTTTTCGCGTTTTGGCAATTTTTTCGGTTTTTGGCGTTTTTTACTTTTGAAGATTTTTTTTATTTGGGCGATTTTTTCGCATTTGGCGATCTATTTTAGTGTTAGAATTTTTTTTAATTTTGGAAATTTTTATCGTTTTGGCGATTTTTTTAAATTTTTGGCGATTTTTTTTTGGTTTGGCGATTTTATAATGTCGGGATCTTTTAGTTTTACCGTTTTTGAAAATTTCAAGAGTTTAACTCTTACAGTTTCCAAGATATAGCAATTTGTCAAAATTACATAGTCAAAATTTCATTAACTGATGGACCACCCTTTAATTTAAATTTTTTAATTTTAGTGTTAATAGTAGCCTATATAAAAATACACTAATTTTACAAATTTCAAATGTCAATGTACATATGTGCCCTGAATTATGAAAGTGGTCTAAGTCATATATTTCTGTAGTTGAGATATTTAGTAGATTTGAACCAATTAAAAAATATTTTTATATTGTGCAATATTTGAATTTAGAGTTGAACTAGTCTCGATTTATACAAATTATTTTAATATATTTTAAATATTTATTAACGTTTTTTAAAGATTTGTTTGATATTTTTAAGCTAAAATGCACATGACTTAGAGCACTTTCTTAATTACACATATTTATGTGTATTATTGTATGTACATACAATTGTATGTATATTAAATGTGATTTTAAAATTTTTCGTTGTTCGTTTTGGAATATCCTTTAATTTTTAATTGTCATGTATTTGTTGTTGTAGCGGCCAAGGTTCTACATACTGTATCTAAATTTCAGGTCCGTAGCTCTTAAGGTTTCTGAGAAAATAGCGTGTGACGGACAGACGGACAGCGTAGGAACAATAGGGTTCCTTTTCATATTTGGTGTACGGGACCCTAAAAAATATACTAAAGTACGTAGGAGCGAAAAGGACAAATACATTTTGCAATTTAATTTTTCAACTGACAAAACATGCAAAATTTTTTCAGCCTTTAGCTATGCAATCGATTTCTAATAAATTTATTTGTCATTGTTTATTTTTTCGCTAAAGCGAAGTATATTTCATACAAAACGTAGTGTTGGGCTGGCTTTTGGTTTTCAGTAATACGATATTTTCAATAAAGTGATGTTTCGCTAAAGCGAATTGAATAAGACTAGCTGCGCTTAAAATCACTTCACTGCGCGTGTTGCGGTAAAGCGGATTGTAGAAGCATTGTAGAAGCAATTCATGGTAGTTTTTTACTGGTGTATCTTTCCCCCTCCACCGTACTACCATGTATGTGTGTGTTTGTAAGTGTGTCTTCTTAGCAAGCAGAAGCTTTTTCATTATTATTGTTGCTATAGTTTTTTTATGTTTATATAATCATCTGTTTGTATGTGAATGCGCATGTATATTTAGTTCTTTACCTAAACAATTTTGAATAATTATTTATTTTTTTCAATTGTTTTCTTTATAAAAACATTTACATTAGCTCCGTTCGAATATTTATGCGTAACAATATATAATCAGAGAAAATTTCTTCCTTTTCGAATTAGAATTTGGTGTTATTCTTATTACTTTTTGTTAGTTGGAATTGTTCCCCGGGAAAATTTTTTCGCGGAATCTTATTCATGTTGATTTTACATTGCTTTTTTTTTCTGTGTGTGTATGTATGTATGTAAATTCTCGGACGAAAAGTTTTTAACAGCAGGAATTAGCTTTAAAACCATTTTTATATATAATAGTATATGAAACTAACCCCCAAAATGAAAATTACGTTCTTCGAGAGAATGAGCTCAATACTTGGAAGTATTCAGTCATATCAGCAGCATTGATTTGTCTGAAGTGTGTCTACTACTGCGAAACGCCAGAGGCGCTGCAAGAATGCCATAAAAATTTACAAAACGCACAATAGCAAATTTGTTAAACCAAATTAAGCGTAATAATTAAATACTTTAGCATGTGTCCTTTCTTCACTATTCCTTTGCTAAAAGAAGGTAATACATATACATACTTATAATATACGGACCAGTTCTGTAAACAGATCGATTTGAAATCGCACGATTTTAGAAAGCTAACTGCGATAATAAAAATATTTTTATCAGTTTTTTTTTAATTTTTTTATTATATAGATTCTCAAATATCTGAACGAAAATTGCCATGTGTGATTTTAAACACGTATGCAGGACCATTATTAATTTTTTCAAACTGAGAAATTTACTCGGATTCGGTTTACTGAACAGGGCCGATAGAAATGTAATTAACTTTTGAAATCGAGATATTTGCATTTTTCGATACATAAGATGTTCTTCTATAGAAAAAATAATAGGGCCTTCCTCTATTAAGGTATCCATATTATACTGGTAGGAATATTAATTGCCTGAGTGTTATTTCCTCCTTAAAAAAGTCCCGATACAATTGTATGATTTTTTTGTCTACCCTACCATAGTCAGTCCTTAGAACAGTCCACTTGCATGCAACCAGCCCATATTTATTAGCTCCAGGACATTAATAACTTACAAGTCTCTACACTAATAATACACTCGTGCTTTTAACATATTTGAGATAAACATTAATGAATGACAAGTCGACTTCACTCGCAATAGAATTATCGCTATAAAGACGTTAAACTTTTCGACTTTCCCTAAAATTATCTTTAAATATTTATTTAACAAATTTCCAAAAGTTAGCCTTTAACTTAAGCAATCTATCAAATATTTTTTTTTTAGAAATCTCCTTTAGTAGGATGCACAAATTCGACCTAAATAAATGTCTTTTGAAACAATAAAACCCTTTTCACTAGAATTTCATTTCACACTTTAATTGTTGCAGTATGTATTTTTAATTTGACCCAAAAATAAAAAATAAAAAAATAAAGCGAAACAATGAATTTTTATATTATTGTTCAGCAAAATAAAACCAAAAATTTCTTCATATACAAAAGTAACAAGAATTATATGTTCCAAAACAATGAAAGCAGCAAAGAAATATAGTACGAAATAAAAAAATAAATATTCAACATTCTTTCAGTTTGTTGAATTTGGTTGTTAACATGTGTGCAAATTAAAAATGCAACAACGCCAGCTCCTACAACAATCTAGTGCATACGATATTCGGAAAACAAAGCCTATAAATAAGATAAATATGTACTTGTTTGTAAAAATAGTTTGTAAATAAATGTAAAAAAAATGCAAAATGATAAATTTTTTAAACAACCCTTTTAGCCAGTATGTATGTATATCGTTTCTTTTTTTGCGACACAAATTTTTTATAAAATTTTGTTTTAAAGTAACAAAGAAAAGTAAAGTAATGGGGCTTATCATGGCATAAGAATAATTTTTGCAATTGTAACTGCAGAGTGTGACATAGTCGTCCATGCTGAATTTAAATAAAGGACCTGAAATTTTCACAGAATATGTAAAACTTTAACCGCTAGAAGTAAAACGGTCGCCAAAAACCGAAAAGAAGTCGTCAAAAATAAAATAGACCCTAAAACGAAAAATGCGCCATGTTTAAAAAATACTAACTAAAACTAAAACACAATCGAAAAAATCGCCAAAAAAACTTAAAAAATCGCCAAAGCGAAAAAATGCCCAAACGAAAAAAAATCACCAAAACTAAGCAAAATCGCTAAAAAAAAGCCCAAAACAAAATCGGCTATACAAAAAGCGCTAAAACTAAAACAAATTCAGTCAACTGCGAATTTGACCCGCGCACGAAGGGTTCCGTACGGACACGAGATATGTAATTCAATACGAACTTTAGCCAATAAAAACTATAGTTTTGGCATTTTTTTCATTTTTTGTTTTTTTTCGGTTTTAAGCGTTTTTTTTTTGGTTTTTGGAGTTTTTTGCGCTTTTTTTTCTCTTTTTGACGATTTTTTTTTGGTTTTTGACGTTTTTTATTTTTGGCGATTTTTTTAATTTTGGTGATTTTTTTTGTTTTGGCGATTTTTTCGGTTTTTGGCGTCTTGTTTTAATTTTGGCAATTTTTTTAGTTTTGACACTTCTTTTTCTCGTTTTGGCGATTTTTTTAATTTTGGCGTTTTTTTCATTTAGGCGATATTTTAGTTATGTCGGTTTTTTGTTTTTTTTTTGTGTTTTTAATTTTAACGAATTTTTTTCATTTAGGCGCTTTTTTAGTTTTGACACTCTTTTTTCTCATTTTGGCGATTTTTGGCGATTTTTCAATTTGGCAACTTTTTTTTAATTTTGGCGTTTTTTTTTAATTTTTTCGATTTTTATTTTGATATAAATAATTATTTTGGTTTTGGCGTCTTTTTCTGCAAGATTCTTTAATTGAGTTTACAGAACTTTTCCTTTAATTTAACCACGAGTCTACGTAAGTATTTTCACATATACTTTTCGAATTTTTCACTTAAATTTTTTTCAGTGTATTCTTCTTAATATTTGAATCCAGTGTATTTCCTTAAAGCTCCATTCCAATTGCTGTGATAAAAATATGTGTAGATACATTATAGGGTTTGGGGTTTCCCGGACGTTTACACTTCCCTGGAAATGGGAATGAAAAAATCACGTTCCCGGGAATTCTCGGGACTCCCTGGAAATCTCACTTATTAAATTAAGTACATTTATTAAATGAAAATTGGCAAAATGTTGAATGGTTTATTAATGCAATAATTTTTTTTAAATAAAAGTTAATAGAAAAGCACTTCTAACATACATTTTGAAGAATTTTTAGTAAGAGATCATATAAAGACTTATTGACGACTATTACCGCAATTAGTAAACAATTTTATAATAAAGCTTCCCAACCATTTTATTAAGAAGTTTTCTTGCTTGATTCTCATTTTTCTTGAAAAATTTCCAGGAGGATTCTTATCCTTAAGTACTATACAAGCCAGTTACAGTTCTATACTCACTTACACCGAATTTTAAATACGCTGAGCCACAGTCTGTCTAAATGTTTTTAATTTTAATCATTTTATTTATCTTCAAATATTTACCTCAGGGTTTCAATAATAGCGTCCACTTATAATAAATTTAAGTACATACTGTCAATTCAAAGTTTTTACAGCTTATATCAGCTCAAAATTTTCACTACACTTTCCAAAATTTGTTCACTAATTCGCAAAAATCGCTTGAAGTTTTTTTTAACATCGCATTATTTACTTAATCATTGGTACTCATACATAGTAGTTCACTTAATTAGACATTCATGAGACCTCAGAATCTAATACAAGTAATAATACTTTTGACGAAAATGGCTCCATGATTTCATTTCTCTTTCAAAAATATCAACAAAAGTATTAATACTTACTTGTATTAAAGTGTGAAACAGTCATTACTAAATGCATCTTCCATGTAGTTCTCGATTAGAGCAATAATTTTTTCTCGTAGTTAGACGAATCACGAGAAATCGTATGGCTTCAATTTTATGGAATTTTTATGAAA
This sequence comes from Tachina fera, assembly GCA_905220375.1. Taxonomy (NCBI): domain Eukaryota; kingdom Metazoa; phylum Arthropoda; class Insecta; order Diptera; family Tachinidae; genus Tachina; species Tachina fera. The sequence continues at coordinate 44,959,580 of LR999964.1, read as the reverse complement.
TTTCCGTAGAAATTTTAACAGCTCACATTTTAGTTTTTTAGTAAAAAATTTAATTAATGAACATTTTAGTGCTTGTTTATCGGTATCGAAAAATTTTTTTTATTATTATATTTGACACAAAAAAAATTAAACTTCTTTTTGTTTTAAATGAAATTTTTATAATGAAAAATTTCCTTCGACTTCGATACACAGGGTATTATTGGTTAAAGATCAGTATCAACTTTAAAAGGTAACTTCAACAATTCCATCGTGTAAATTTAGTCAACAATCATTCAAATGAACTTTTGTAATTAAAACAAAAAATTTAAATTTTGATATCATATTAAAACAGGATTATAAAGATTTTTTTTTTATGAATTAAAATAAATTTGACTGGCACTTAAGCCATTATATAAATATGTGTGTCACAAAAGCCTATATTTTATGGAAAAATGTTTACTTTTAATTTCCCGCTTTCCCGGGAAAATCTAAAAAATTTCCCGGGAATAACAGGTAGATATTTCCCGGGAATTCCCGTTTGCCAAACCCCAATACATTCACATATCTCACTTGTACATGTTATTCACCTTAATATTGCATTTCAACGGTTTCTGCTGCTTTTCTTTTGGGGTGACTGTCAGAAATTAAATTGCGTAACATTTGTGTAAAAGAAGTATCTAGTGGCACTTTCTTACAAAGCCCAGTACTTGCACGTAACTGTTTTATTTATATTGAAAAGAAATTTCAACTCGAAAGAAAAGCTAGTAAAAAAATTAAAAAAAGACGAGGCAACAAAGGAAATTAATTAAGAAGACGACTTTTAAAGTGGCATGTATTTATTGCACTTTCCCTGCAGTAATGAATAAACATTGCATAAAATAAACACTACAGCACACATGTCACACATTTGTTTGAGGGAAGAGAGTGGAAAAAGAGTGGCGATGATGAAATGCCTTCTTATGCCATTCATGCCACAAAGTCTGCGTCTTGTTTTCCCTGCTTTTAATATATATGTATGTACATCATTCTTCATTCATCAGGCTAAATGTCTGAAGCGCCCAAAAAAAAGGAATTAACATGGTAAATGAGCTACTGATGAAAACTTACTGAATATGAATGAAAAATATGCATGTATGTATGTGTCTGGTATTAAACAAGCTACGAGTACACTGAAAGAAAATAGCATATCTGTGTACTTACATAAATAAAAATAAATAAAATAAAAACCCAGCTAAAAAAATTATATATGGTCCATATATTTTTAATATATGAATGTATATAACTATATATGAATGTGTATGAATTCATGTATGGAAATATATGGGATTATACATGGCAAAACTATTATATATGAACTAATATATGGAAGAATATATGATATGTATTATAATGTATGAGCTCATATATGGAAATTTAATTAAGAAACTCTTCATATGTGGATCCATATATAAGTATAAGATTTTATATATGGAGCCATATCAGAATGTATGCATACATGATATCTCACATAAGATCGTTCTTGCAATCAAAAAAGCTTGGAATTTTATCACTGCTGAATTGTAAATCCATTAGAAAATACACACGGTATGCAAAGTTTATATGCGTACCCTGAACGTTTAAAAAATAAAAACTTTTTGTTACAAAAAAACCATTCTTGTATGATTTTATACATTGTGGCCCCATTTAATATATCAAATAATCAAAAGGATAATCCAGTCTTTAATTTTATAGAAAAAAAAACTAAATTCTCTAGGTAAGAAACAAAGTTCATATTACTGTATTGAAAAATATTGTTAGAGGGGTTATTTTTGTTATTAATTGCATTAGTTTTTAATCTGATTTCTTAAGCTAGATGCTTTGTACGAATATGATTTATGTGTTTTTTTTTAAATAATTGATTCACCTTTTGATGAATGAAATGACTTTTAGTTCGTTTTGAATTATTTGTCCAAACAAATGCTTCATTAAATACAACCTCTCTCTCAAGTCTAAAAAAATTAATTTTAGTACTTTAATTTATTGCACAGCAGTGCGCTTTTATGAATCAAGGGTGTATGAATATGAACTTTGCGTACTGTGGAAGGAATTTACACATACATACATGTATGAAAATGTATGAATATATATATAACCATATATGCCCATATACCCTCATTTTTCGGATACAAACCATATATGGAATATCATATATGCTCCATACATATTTTTTTAGCTGGGAAGAAAATTTTTTAAAGAGCTTTTTTTAATATTTTATGAATAACGCCTGTTTTTTTTTGTCGCACTATTACACAGAAAAAATTACGCACAAAAGATTTTCAAAAAAATTTTTGTTTGACATAAAATTTAGTTTCAGTAAATACTTTTATTGATCCAGTAAATTGTTTGTTCAAATTTTATTTGTGGTTTGTCGGCTACTTTTCGACAACTACATGTATACAACACGATCAATCAAAATTAACAACAACAACAGCACACCAGCATGTTAGGCATATCGACAAGCAAGATAAACACCAACACACTTAAACAACAAATTCCCTCAGTCGAACTCAGCTAGATCTGATTTTTTATAAAATTGTTATTAGAATTTACAAAATTATTTGTAGGACCGTATTCATATAAAACATTTACTGATTCAATGAAAAAAAAATAAATAAGGCCGAGGTTAGAGCAAAATCGGCAAGAAAACATTACTCAATACCTGCTTTCCGATTGGGAACATTATCTATTAAACCTAAAGGGTTTATAATGAACTCTGATTGCTGGCGTTTAGTCACTGTGAATGGTATTTTTAGAGTTTTGTACAGCAAAGGTATTTTCGCTACGATATTCGTATGCCTGTTTGTCCGGTCGTCTATCTGTCGCAGGCTGCTTTCTCGAGAACCGTAAGAGCTACTGAAGTATTCATATAATATGTAAAGCTCTGGCCGCTACATCAACAAATATGTACATGGCAGTTAAAAATTTGCAACGAAAATTGTGGAAATCCGAATGTAGTATACAGGCAATCATATCTGTGGCAATAGGAAAAAAATTGCTTAAGTCGTATTTTACTGATTTGCAGGAGAGCACGTTGAAGCTTTTAAGTCGATTTTCAGAAAGTTATTTTTTTACATTTTGAAATTCTCTGTTAACCCTTACTTTTTAAGAAAATATCGTTCTGCACACTGTAAATAATACATTTAAGTTGAAATATACCAAAGTCTAGCCTCAGTTAAGCTGTTATTCCAAAATAAGATTAGAAGTCTGAAAAAGATAAGTCTGAAGTCATAGTGCAGTAACTGCCTAAAAAATCGCACAAATTAACTGAGATTTTGTCCAGGGGTACTTTTAAATATGCAGATTACGGAGGTACCACTAAATTAAAATCAGCTTATCTCGACTTAAGCACTTTTTCCTTTTTGCCACAGATATACAGACACTTAAAATTTTCAAAGCTTGTGTATTTTTGAGCAGACTACACCAATTACCACTGACATTTAAATAATCAAAATTAAGGAGTTTCCCATCAGTTAATGTAATTTTGACAAAACTGCTGTATCCTTGAAACCGTAACAGGCAAACTCTTGAAATTTTTAAAAACGCTGAAACTAAAAAATTCCTATAGAAGTGAGTTCTATCGGGAATAAAGGTTCACGTGAATTGTTTTCCCTTTCCCAGAAAAAAAATCGACAAAACAAAAAAATCTGAAATAAGTTCCAAAACGAAAAAAATGCCAAAACAGTTACTACTTCATGTTTTTTTTAAAGATATGCATCAAGTAAGATATTCGATGGTCCTTGAATGATATATTATTGTATATAGCTAAAAAATTACATTAATATCACAAAAAACATTACAAAATTAGTGGCTTAAACACATAGATATTTGTACATGTTGCATAATTTTTTAATACTTTGTACTTATTATAAGAAATAAATACCTACAGCCGTATTCATAACAATTTTAAAGAGCGTTTCATAAGTTGGTTAAGCAATATTCGCTAAAATTGTATTCATAATAGATTTTTAGCTTAAAAAACGTTTTTTAAACTTTGCGTAAATCAGCAAATCTTAAAATTGATTACCCCCATGTTTAAACCAATTTTAAGATGACGTTCTTGTCATTTTGCTTCGTGTTTGTTTACATTTTTAGTTTTGACTGCATGTACGTATGTATGTATGTACATATGCATATGTGAATGTTATTCAGAAGAAGAAAATGAAATTGTATTTTTTTAGAAACTCATGACGACATTTCAAATGGACTCCAAATAAATTTTTACCAGAGAAAGAACAATCAGCTTCCCACTCCCCTTTCGTCTTTTCTCAATGTATGTGTGAAGAAAAATAAAAATAATAATTATAGTGACGTATAAAAACTAACAACAAATAAAATAAAACTCGTTATTCTAGTGCTTCTTAATCTGCAATAAAACAAATCATATAAAAAACACTTTTAACAAAGATTCACTGTAAACTCTTTATTTTTTTTTTATTTTGTACGAGTTGGAACACATTTTTTATTTTATAAAAACAATATTTTTCCAAAAATGGACAAAAAACAAATACAGATACGAGTACTTTGTGAATTAATAATCGTTGTTTAGCAGAACTAGGATTCAAGTGACAAATATATAATACAGAGTTGCCACGATATTTAAATAAAATCAAGTTAATTGATTTTTAGTTAAAACACTGATTATGAATACCAACATTTAAAAAACCTTATTTAGCCTTAAAATGTTTTTTAACTAATATGGTTTTTAAACCTCAATCAACTTTTTTTATGAATACGGCTGCTATGATCCAACCTTCTATACAACTAAAGTTCTTAAGATAGGAACTACGGGCGCTAAGCCTCCTATATTCAGAAAATATTATAAATTATTTTAGAAGATATTAATTTAAGCCACAGTTTGCGGGCTTAAAGAAAAATAAAGCCATTTCAAGGTAAATAATCTGTTCCCCTACATTCCGCCCTAAGTCTATCTGTCCACCACCTGACTTAATGCGAAAGTGACTTCTAAACTGATTTTTATACAAAATTAAATATATGATTTGTATGTACATATATATATATATATATATATATATATATATGTATGTATGTGTAAAAACATGCGACGAAAATAAAATAATTGAGGGCAAGGCAGCGTTTAGCGGGTTCAGCTAATCCTTTAATAATTGAACAAAATATGATTCTAAAGGATACATTAGTAAATACATTGCTAAAACAACGTCATGACTAAAAAAAATTTTTATTGTTAAGTTAATTATGCAGAATGAGTCCGAATATTACCAGTGAAAAGAATTGGAGTTAATTAATCAGGAACAACTTTTTCTCCATTTCCAAAATATCCAAAAAATTTTAAGAGAAGTAAGAAGTGTTACCTTCTTTAGGGATAGTGATAGAAAAGAAAGGTGTAGGGTCGCTGCAGGTGGTTGAAAAATTATGCCAACCGAAAATCATTTTTTTCTCCGAATTTGCCTTCAAGATTCATATTAAAATTATTTTTTACGTCTCCGATATCTTTCAAAAACTCACTCACACTTTGTCTATTATTTAAACAAGAAAAATTTCCATATTAATAAGAGCCATCACTGTCAAAAAGCTTAAGCGGCATAATTTTTACTTAATTTTTTTAGTCAAAAACGAAGTCAAAAATATGCCGCTTAAGCTTTTTGGTGGTTATGGCTTGAGTGGGCAAAAAGTGCAAAAAAAAATTAGTGAGAGTGCCACAGTGCCAGCTAACATTCAATAGTGCCAAAAATGGCACAATTGTGCCACACTTCCCATCACTGGTATGCATATGTTATGACCAGGGAAACCACAAATATGCAATTGCATGTTTTTTCTTGTCTGATATATCAATGCAGAATTAAGATATTTATCCGTTTCAGAACTTTTTATGAATTCTGGCATCGATTTGTTAGTGCATATTTTTGCATATTTTACCCTTTTAAGCATGTTTTTGCATACTTCAGTCTAACACGAATTTTTCGAATTTTTAGAGCATATTTGGAGTTTTTAGGGCATATTTTGGCACTTAAAAAAAATTTAATTTTAAGATTTAAAAAAAAATTTGGGTAAAAATTTTTTACTTTTTTTCGTAAAAATTTCATTTTGTAGTGAAAGAAACAGTAGTATGGGGAAGCAATATTTTGCTACCATTCTGAAGTTAGACTTTAAAAAAGGCCATTGTGTATGTTCTGGCTTCCGAATCGATTTCACACGTTTTCTTGTGAGTTCTTATGTTAAAACACATGCTACACGTGTTTAAGTTGAAATTTAGAATATACTTATTATTAGTATGTCTTCTAACATTTTGTGAAAGAAAAACGAAACAAGAAAATAAAAAAAATTTTAAATCGTCCACGTCCAATTTTTTTCTGCTAAATTTTAATGCTGAAACAAATACTATTGACTTATATTTTGAAAATTTCAACTTAATAAGGTGTAACATGTGTTTTAACATCCTCACTTGACGTTAATTTCAATAAAAGCTTGGTTTGGTAATTGTGAAGAACTCTGCCCCGATTACATCAGTTGCGGTTGAAAAAGAACATTTTCAATTTACAAAAGTTTATTTAGATGTGATAGGCGGCGATTTTTATTTAAAAAGCTAAGTAAATAGTTTTTGTTTATTGCAATAACAATTATAAATAAAAAAGTTGTCTTACTGCCATCTCATAGAAAAAATGCAAAGATTCCCGTCTGCCTATTTATATTGAAAACAAAAACAAAACACTCAAAATTTGTTTTTGTTTCCAATATAAATATACAGCCAAGAATTTTTACGCCTATAAACTGGCAGTTATCCTTCAAAATACAGTTCCAAAGTTTTAAATCTGATATCGCGATCGCTTTTGAAGTAAAAGCTAAATTTTTGTTGTTAATTAATTTTTTTATTGTTTCCTTCTTATGTTTATTTTATTTTTGTCTTCTTTCATATGCAAATTTTATTGAATTGCTGAATTAAAATTAGATTTTCATTTCCTAATAATCCAATTTATGTTATTTTTAAGAGCATATTTTTTGAGTTTTTAGTGCATATTTCGAAGTTTTTGGTGCATATTGAATGCGCATAAAACACTTTTTTTGGAGCATATTTCTGGTTTCCCTGGTTATGACCATACGGAACACTTCGTGTAGGCGTCAAAGTCGCATTCTACTGAATTTTTTTTTTTTTTGCAAAACCACATGCATAAACGACTGGCAGTGCAGCAGAACTATCTTTAACAATATTCTCAACTGTCAAAAATTCAAAAGTCCCTATAGGAGAATACCCTTTCATATTAAAGTACAATTTTGGTGCTATTAGAGGAGCGTAGTTTCTTTAACGCTGAAAATAACTTAAATCTATTTGTTAAGGACGTTTGTAATTTTCTATGATTTATTTTTCCAAAACTGTATTCGTCAGAGATGTTTGAGCGCTCTTTTGCGAAATATCTCACTGTACTCCATTTGTCAACCATAAGAGCGAGCAATGCCTTCTTGTAATGGCCTGTATGGCAAATTACTAACAATAAATATTTAAAAGTTTTCAATAAATTTTTATTGTGTGTAATTAATCTCAGTTTTTATTTGTTTAAATTTTTATTGCATGCAAGGGAAGTTATAATAGAATGAAATGCTTTAGTTGCATTTGAAAGAAGAAAAATATATATATATATTATCGCTCAAATGCCATTACTGAGGATTAATGCTTCTACTCGTATGTCCGAGTATTTACATATTTTTGTATGCATGTATCTATAGAGGACTGCGTAAACAGTCTTGAAATGTAAATACGTCTCGTTTATTAAATGAATTCTCGTGGCATGTATTATACTAAGCTAATAATATGTGCTGTCGTTTAATAAGCGAAGCACAATAGATTTATTGATGCTCGTGTATGTGACTTTTTACAAGCGATGTCACGAAGACTTCTTGTTCGTAACAAACACGCAAAAGAAGTAGTGTTGATGAGTGTATGCTTAGTATTTTGTAAATTGTACGTTTGAGTGTGTGTGTGTGTGTGCGTGTGTGTAAGATTTAGTTGGTAAGCTTTGTGTATTTAAGGGTGGTTTTTTAAAGCAAGCGCACACAACTAATGTCAATGCATGTGTGCGTTTGTATGTCCGTAGAAATATAAAAGATCATACAAACAATGTGTGTGAGTATGTTTTTGCATGACCTTTATATACGCGCCCGTACGTATGAAGGCGCACGCATCACAAATTCTTCCGCCACGAAGTGTTTTCTTCTTTACTCCTCTACCTGCACTACCTAAAATAAATGTCTTGCCAACAGTGTTGTTTAGCGTTTTTTTTTCTAAGATTTCGCTGTAGTAAAGCATTTGAATAATCTCTCATGTCTTAAAAGTTCTTGTAGTTAGTCTTGTACAGGACTTTAGTATGCATGTACAATGTACATTGTACATATGTAAATTTAAATATTTTTATGATAACATTAACAGGCCTATTCTGACAGCGTAATAATAGTCACCAGGGTTTTAATTTATAACCAAAGTTATAAAAATAAAAAAATTTTTATTCTGACAATTTGATTTTTTTGCAAAAAAAATAAAATAAAATAATTGATAACCTTCTCTTTTATTTTTAGACCGGGTAAAATAAAAAACAAAGATTTAAACAAACATTAACTTTTTTCAGATATTCTATGTGGCACATGTTATAAAAATTTTAAGGTAGATTTAAGTTTCACTTGTTTAAAAACTCATGATTGTAATAAAAGTAGGAAAGATAAGAGAAACTTTTTGGAACAATTCATGCTTCACACAATATAAAAGATATAACTTTATTGAAGTTTCTGACATTTAACCAAGAAATGTGAATAAAAAAAACTAAGTAAATTGTAAAGATTCCAACTACTTTATGATATTTCATAAAAGTTTTTCCCCTAATGAAAGTTTTCAAATTTAATGGCATAATAAATATAAATAGATGTCGATGTCATGTCTCTTTATACTGCACCAACAATTGTTTGATTTGTAATTGCAATCAAGTCAAATGCAACATTTCAGTTGCAAAAAAAAAACAAACTGAGAAAATATTTTTATTTATCCTGTTTGTTATTTTGGCCAAAAACTTTACTGAACAGGGCAAAATTTAAAAATCAATTTTTGTGAAACGTATTTTATAAACCTCCTTCTAGAATTTATTTTTGTTTTATTAGTTTTTTTATTATTTATACCCTGAACTTGCGAATATGTGTGTAGCAGCAATGAGCTATTACACTAAATTTTTGTAGAAAAATGGCAATAAAAGGAAGAGGAAAATTTCTTGCCTATATACATATGTATATGAGGCTATCAGCGCAGAAATGGTGTAACCCACATTGTTTTCTTGGTTGCAGTTCTGATGATAAATACATTATTTACATCACCAACTATCAAAAAAAAAAACAAAAACGAGAGTACGCCACATTTTTGTATTCTAAAGAAAATGGAGCTGAAAAATCGTGTTTGCACAGTTCTTAATATTCCAAAGTAATGAAGCAATTAAATAATAAAAAAAGAAGCAATTGTTTAAATAACTAGATTTGGGTTACACCACTTCTACCCTGATAGCTTCATATTTACAACTGTTAATCGAATTTCGCTGGAATTGTATTAAAATTATTTGCTAACGCAATATGCAATATAATTGTGCAATATGCAATATAATTTTGAATGGTCAATAATATCGCCAATGTGTATTTCATATTTGAATTTGGCACAATAAATTGGCAAATATTAATGGACTTTTTCATATTTATTGTGCAATCAAGACAATTGTGTAATGTGGTGCCATTATTTTATTAATTAATGTTTTGCCATTTATTGCATACATATAACATTTAGAACAATACTACTGTATAATGTATGGGCCGCTTAAATATAACATTTAATTTGAAAAAATATTTTTTTCCTAACATCACATTGCATTTGTCGTTGTTTATAAGTATTATTGTATTATTATTATTGTATTATTATTTTGACCTATACTATGCAATAAATGGTACACTAATTCCAAAGAAAATATTGCCCAATTTTCCAGACAAAGAAATAGTAAACAACATTGAACAATATTGTCACCACATTACACAATTGTCTTGATTGTACAATAAAAATCAAGTCTTCTGATATTTGCCAATATATTGTGCCACCTCCGAATATGACATACACACTAGTGATATTATTGTACAATAGGGAAAATTGCATAATTATATTGCAAGTGGGTGGGCCGCTTTAAAGCTGACGATACTTCTTCATATTATTATTATACCAAAAATATGAACATATGTATGTATATTGAACGAGTTAAATAATACAATCTTTATTATTTTTAAGATTTATTGAAACACAATTTATCTTTCTAAAGTTTTCTTTCCATTTCTACCACTCATTGTATTGAGTTAACAGCAATAAGGACACTTAAGTGCAACAGATAGAAGAGTTAAAAACGCCAATTAACCACATTTATATAAAGAAAATTGCAAGAATTTTTCTAATTAAAGAACTATTAAGGACAACGACGACAGCAAAGAACACTTTGAAATTAATTTTCATTACTAAGTTACACTTTATACTTTATTGGCAAAGAAATGGGGAAATGTGGTGGCAGAATATCAAGACAACAGTTTGGCTTAAATGTTTCTGATAAATACATATATCTTGATATGTGCTTTGTCCAGCTGTAACCTAAAGATAAGCGACCATGTGCTTGGTAAATAAGTCCTAGATAGGTCCATTGTAAACTGACCCTAATTTTTATCGAAAAAAATTAAGATAAAAAAGATATATAGAAATTTATCTATGATAAAATAATTAAAGTTTAATTCAAAATCGGTGCTCTTAATGCCTGTTTCACATTCACGATATCGGAAGAAAACTTTCGACTTACAATTTATATTGAAAACAAACCCCAAATTTTCATTTTATATTTTCATATCATTTCATCATCACTGCAAAAAAACGCTTTTTGGCGGCTATGGCACGATATGATTATGTTATCAATGCTGCTGGCAACACCAATTAAATGAGTCGCAAATGCAGAAGCAACAAAACAAACAAACAAAACTTCTGTAATCTCTTTGAGGTAGTTTACACGGGATTAATTAGGCTGGCACAACATGCCAGTTTGTAGGCAAATTCGGTGAAGAGAGTGGTTTTTTTGTTTGCATAATATTTCAACCAGCTTCAACCCCGCATTAGCAGCACAAAACCAATACATACACACTTGCGAAACAACAGGTTCGGTGTTGTTTTATTTTACAGAGCGTATTTAGTCTTTCGTTGGCCATCGTCGTGGAAACATGAATTTAAAAGAAGAAAGGGGTTGGTCACGACAACAAACTTTAAAACTAATAATTGAATTTATTGTTTTTTCGTGTTAAATAAATTATATCAGTCTTATTTATACAAATTATTAAGACTTTTTAACAAAATTTTGTATGAAAATTTGTTTTAAAAAACCTTTTTAAAGGCTTAACAAGTTTTATAAATAAGGCTGTATGAAAATAAAATGAACGAGATTTTTCTTTAATTCTTTTAAAAAAAGTTACAAAAAGTACTTCTGGATAATGTAATTATTTAGAAATATGAATACATTTTCGCATTAATTCATAAAAGATAATGAAAACAATTTTTTCATTTAATTTTTTTAGTAAATATTGCCAATAATAAACAATTGCTCATTTATTACCATTTTTCCTGCAAGTATGTTCCGATACGCTTATAACGAAAACCAAACTTCAAATGATTAAGTAAAACACTAACACACACAAAGCTGTGTATACGTATACATTTGAGGTAGTTTACACGAGAACAATTTTAAAGCCGCACAATTTTTGTTCTTTTGCAAATTACACGAAACTAATTAATCTGGAATAAAATGTATACGTATACACAGCTTTGTGTGTGTTAGTGTTTTTCGTATTCATTTAATATTTGCTGTTTTTTAAAATGTGTGTGTATTGGTTTTATGCTGCTAATGCGGGGTTGAAGCTGGTTGAAAAGTTATGCCAACCACAAAACCACTCTCTTTGCCTCTCTCACCCACAAATTGGCATGTTATGCCAGCACTATTATGCCCGTGTAAATCAGCGCAATCCGATTAGAAATTTATTTTTTTTTACTGTTAAATTGGGACATTCTCTGTTAACGTTTATTTTTTCAAGCAACCATCGTTATACACATTATAAATAATACATTTAAGTTGAAATATACCAAAGTATAACTTAAATTAAGCTATTATCAAATACATATGTATGTATGTATATAAAACAGGATGTGTGTATGTATGTATGTATGTAGCGTATGGACTCCAAAACGGCAGGGACGATTCTGATGAAAATTTCAGGGAATCTTCAGAATAATCAGACGGGTGACACTGTGAAGTCTGATTTTTGATTTTCGGTCTGCGTTCGGAGGGGCGTGGCAAAATCCCATTTTCATATGGAATTTTCTTTTTTTTGAAGGGTGGGGAGGGGTAGCGAAGCACACCGGGTTATTCTAGTTCCAAATAAGATTAGAAGTGTAAAAACGATAAGTCGCAAGTCGTAGTGCTACAACTTCTTGAACTTCCTGAAAAATCACACAAATTAATTGAGATCTTGACGAGGGGTAGTTCTGAATACGGAGATTACGCAAGTGCCATTAACTCAAAATCAGCTTATCTCGACAAAATGATTTTTTTAAAGAAAGTCATATGCAAAAAATTTCATTTAAAAATGTGCCTGACGTCCAACTTTGAGGGCCGGACGCCCTCCCTAAAACGCAACTTATCGGTATGAAATTTTTTTGTATTTTTTACATAAAACTGAACTGAATTTGGGGAGTGAGAATAGAAGAAATAAAAAAAAAATATAAATAACGGCCACCCTAATAATCAGTGACAAACCTCTTACTTTATGCACAGACTTTCAAAAACTATATGAGAATTCATAAAATAGTAATATTTTTGAAAATCACAAAAGAAAAAATAAGATTAGTAGGCTTTGAAACTGATACAAAATTTGTGGTTGAAGTCTACTGATGATTTGGTTCAAGCGCCAATGAAATACGTATATAGACATGCTAAACCACCAGCAAATAAATTTCAATTATTATATGTACACTTCTGACAATATGTCAAATAATAAATTTATTTTTATGTTTTTCTGTTAAAAGAATCCTAACACTGCAGGAGATCGAACTAGTGTCCAACTGGTATTTTAGTAGTAAAGAAACCACCACCAACTGTTCCCAACTGTAAACTATCCTATAACATCTTTATGCTCTAATTAACATTGAGTGTGTTTAGAAAATTACTAGTGCCATTGGTACTAGTTTAGTACTAGTTTATTACCAGTTCTTTTAGCAAAGAAAAATTCTATAAAATTGGTGGTTTTATTCCTTTGTTACCCAGTGACAACTGCTGGTTAAAATTCGCAATTATTTATCAAAATTCAATAATACAAAAAAGTTAATTATAATAATTTGATTATAATTATTTTTAGGTGACCCTAAAACTTTAATAATTGTATAATATTAATTTTCGTGCAGCGCAAGGGCTCTGTTAGAGAGTCAAAATTTATTTTGCAATGGGGTACTTTGAAATTACTTCATATACTAGTACTCATCAGAACTATTAATTTTATACAACAACTTTAACCCTTTTCGCACCAGTTCTTGTTGTTCTAGTAATTATACTAGTAGCTTTTAGACAATTGACGCCTATTCTCCTGCAGGGAATTTACATTTCACATGCATACATACATACATATATACATATGTATGTATTTATATCATGACGAAAAATAATAAAGATGTAGATAAAAAATGTATTAATCTTTTTTGCTTTTTTATACCTATTCTTTTAATTAAAAGGATTAATATTTATATGTATCTATGTATGTATGTATGTATTTGCATTGTGTCAATATTAACCTAACACATTTGCAAACCTCCTGCTTTTATGTTCATTTTATTTTCTTTCTATTATTTCATAGATTACTTTGCACAAAGGTCAACGTTATTATTTTTTTGTGGCATTAATTAATTACTTTTGACCTTAGAAAAATAAAATTTAGGTTTTTATACTCTCGGCCTTTTCATTTGAATATTTTATTATCTTCCTTCGGCTATTTCCTATACCACAAAGTAATGAAATTTTTGTTTTACAGTTACAGGTTCTAATTAAAATGTCCCTTGAATTTTTTCTAAATAGTTAAACTTCAAAGCAAAGGAAAAAGGAAATTAAACTAGAGAAAAAAATATTCAAAAAATTTTTGTACAAAAAAATATATGTACATATGTATGTGTGTGTGCCCTTAATGGTGAAAGTGTTTTAAGTCATATATGTATGTATATTTTTTGTTTGAGATATTTAGTAGATTAAATTTTAATAATTTAAAAAATATTTTTATATTATGTCACTTTTTAATTTAGAGTTTTATTACACTCGTTTGATATAAATTAATTAAATATTTTTTTTTGAAGTTTGTTTAAATTGAAGAATACATTAATTAAAAATAAGAAAAATATTTATTTATTATTTGATATTTTAAATTAACAATAAAAAAATTAATAAAATAACAAAAACATAACATTGTAATATAAATTAATTTCAATTGTTTGAAGAAAATTGCTTATATGTATACACACACATATATATATATATATATATATATATATATATATATATATACATATGTAAAAGTATAAAGTATATGCATAGATATGTTTAACATTTTTTCTTATTCTACAAAAACTTGAAAAAATAACAATACAACATTGAACATTCAGTCGTTATTTGTTAAAATTCAATATGATATTTTGTTTTAAATATAATTTTTGTATGCAAATAGTTAAATAAAGTTTCATATATAACTAGCAAATAGTTTGCTATTGTATCAGACTTAATGTCGCGTCAAGCAACTCAATTTTTTTTCAAAATAAGTTAATTTTGACTTTCGATTGCTTCTAATTTTTGAAGCACTTTGTTTGTCATTTCTCTGGCTTTGTCCAATGACTCTTTGTACTTAGAAGTATTAACTGAAGTTTTAACTCTTTTAGGTCTAGGCAAACATTCTGCCTCTAAAATTTCAATTGAAAGCATTGATTCGTAGAATAATTAGAGATAAGTAGATTTTTTTACTCAAACACTTTACATTAAGGCTAAAAAAAAATTAGTCAATCACCGCCAAATATTAAACATTAAGTAAATATTTTATGGTCATTTTTCCATTTTTTGCATCTGGATGCAATTTTATTTATTTTACAGCGCGTAGTCATTTGTAAATCGATAAAAACCAATTGCCAATCATTTTCATGGTTGTAAATGAGGTATATTTCTTTAATATTAGAAGGTTTACTGACTCATTTTTTATTTGAAACACACTATTATGTAAATACACATAGTTATCTCAAACTGCAAATCTGCAACACCAGACTCTGGGGTTTGTGAATCACCATCAACAGCATGGGTGGTTATTATGCTCAAAATTTGTTCCTCAAGAGTATTCAAATCACGAGGTATATCAGTTCAGCTTCCGCCTCCAGTTTTATTGATAAAAGGACGTCTTGCATTTACTTGCTTCCTCATGCCTGCCCTTAAGTCTGTCCAACACTGGAAACATAAAGTACTAGTGATAAAAGAACAGCAGCAGTTTCTCAGAATTACAAATTACAAATCTCTAAGTAAAATACATTTAAAAACAAATTTATTCATATAATTGCTTTTTTTAAATGTATTTGACGTGCATATTTCTGAATTAGTTTTGAGAAATGAAGTACCTCTACGTACATACCTTTTTCCACTGTTCTACAGACTTCGCGCTACCACCAAGGGAGTTTAATGATTTTTGAAGTATTTCCCATTGCTTCTTAGAGTTAATATTATAGTTAATGCCATCAAATTGTCTTCTTGCAAATTCTAAGTTCTTAGACATATAGTCTACCAATTTTTCTTTTTGCTGCTTAGAAATTCGCACATTCTTCTAAGATTACAAACGCAAAATAGTTTAACAATGAAGAAATCACTTAAAAAACCAAATACTTATTTTATTTATTTATTTACATGATATTAAACTTATATAAATATAAGACTAATATAATATTTTGAATGGCACTAGCTACTTTGGCTATCAGCTAACCAAATACTTACCTTTTCCGTGTTATTATCCATTGCACTTGGGCCTTTTAAATATATTTTTTATTTTTTGAAATAATTTCTCACCGCGTTTTTATTTGTGAGTAAATTTGACAGCTCAAAGCGAGAACTTTTCTCACGAAAATTTTACAGATAAACTTTTTCTGTAAATTGTCGAGTAATTTCCTTACGTGACAGCTTTTACCCGCCAAAAAAGTTACAGACACAGTTTAGTGAGAAAAACAGCTGTTTGTTTCAGTTTATGGCAGTTTTGTTTCATTTTACACATTTCAATCGAAAACTTTCTCGACGCGGGAGTTACAGAACATGGCTACTGGATTCGAACCTGCGATCCTCCGAATGCAAGACTAGTACACTGCCTACCAGCCAGCAGCAGTTTGTCCAAAAGTGTATTGCAGCTATGAACAAAGCAAATTAACACACCAACACACTCAAACATCACATTATTTCTTGTAAATTTAGTGTGATTTGAATGGATTTGAATAAACCTTTTGGCATGGTGATTTTAAATTGGTTTTTTTCTGTCTGTACGGCTCTAATACGAAACATTCCAGATGAAAATTCTTGAACATATTTTTGTGCTTAATATGACTTTTATGAATTTAATTACTCTTACTAAGTTTATGCCTGACACTGGTCAGGCCTAATTAATTATATTTATCCCTAAGACTTGAATACTTATTGTTAGTTAATTTCTTGAAGATACAATTAATAAATACCAGTAAAAAAAATTACACACAAGAAATGCCAGATTTAAACTCAGCCTTAGAAATTTCATCGTCAAATTATCAAATGGTATGTGTATGTATGTATGCCTTAGGTACAGTTCTAAGTGCCACGCTATTTCGTTTAGCCATTATTGATACATTTAGCAATAGATATGTACCTGGAAAAGAATTTCTACTAGTTAAACTTCTTTTTCCCTTAAACAGCTCGAACGCTAAAAAATTTATTTCTAAAAAATAATTTTATTGTGCGACTCAAAGCAGAGCAAATATTCAATCGTTCATAATCATAGAATTAGAAATTCTAAACTTTTTAAGTTACATAAATAGCATTTTAAGACGCGAAACTGCAAAGAAATTCGTGCTAATATCGTTCATTTCTTTGAACGCTCACAGTTGTTTCTAAAAATAATTCTCGTTAGCGATTCAAGGCAGAGCAAATATTTAATCTTCTATAACATCGTGTTCCTAAAATTAAATTCTATGAAATTTTTAAGTTATATAAAAAAAAATTTAAAATTGAAACTGCGTAGCAATGCGAGCTAATACTCGCTACTATCATTCAGAATTCTTTTTCTATGTACATACACAATCTAAAGTATTTTTGTTGAAAATTAGATCGATAATAGTAGACAGCACTTTACAGACTACTTTCCACCTAAAATTAATTACTCAACTATGTTTTTTGAATCTTTTGTTGATTTTTGAACACAATGGCGCATATTCATAAATCGTAACTATACTCAAAATTAATTAAACAGATACTAAGAAATAGTTAACAGACAGTTACAGGTTTTATTCACAAATCTAAACTAACGAAGTAACGGCTCCCAGCTGATAAAAGAAATGCAACCATGTACATTGGCTTGTAGAGAAAATAAAATGTCGATAATAATATAATCGATATGAATTGCAATTAAACAAAAAACTTTTCAAACTATCAAAAAAAAATTTATATATAACTTGTCTTATTCTAGTACTATAATTTATAAGATATTATTGTCCTGTTGTACTAGGAAATCATAAACGTAATAAATACAAATACAAATGTAAAAAATTAATAGAAATTCAGAAAAAGTATTTTTTTAGTTCAGGTTTGTATAAAAATCAGTTTTAAAAAAAGTGTTGTACAAATAAAATTATTCGATAAATTTTTATCACCCGAAAACACATCACTAGTTCATTTTATGTTATTTGGAAGTTTTTTGGACACAAAAAAATTAAAGAAACGTTCAAAGATAATAAGGTACATTTACTGTTTAAAAAAATTTAAGAAACTAATAAATATTTATTTTTTTGTGCATTTCAGAGAGAAACAAATTGGTTCCTCGATGAAAAAACTGCTTTCAAAGATTTGCTGTCCAAATATTTATGTTCATGTGATTGACGATAAGAGAAATGACACAAAAATGATTTATAAGAAAAAAGAAGCTTGGAAGGCATATCAACGAACAAATGATGTCGATGGGGTACAAGAGGGACACTAGTCTTTTAAAGCAACAACGGAACAACGAATGAAAGCTCAGACCAAAACGAAGTTGGCAGCAGTCCGTAAAGCACTGGTGGGCACTGTCAATGTAGTGGTAAATTTTTTATGTGTTGAGGTTGCGAGCTACCCACCAAACACAAAGCCAAGCGTTTGAAAGATAATGGTGCATTATATATTTATACATAAAAAGACATATTTTTTATCTTGAGAGAAAACGTTGATTAAGTAAAATTATTAATTGAAAATAAATCTTTTTCTAAGTAAACAGTGAAATAAAAAAATTAAAAAAGATAGGACAATAATTCATCATGTTTTCTATTCAATAAAAAAAAATAAAAGAATCGTTGCTTGGTGGAGCACAAAGGTGAAAATTCACCAAATAAAAATATGCGGTTGGATGTATCAAACATAATAAGCTTTGATATTTATCGGCATGGAAGATCATTTTCAGATGGGAAACATATTAAAAATATTGACATTTCGATAGGGCAATGACAAATTTTGGATTTCAGTTCTACAGTTTCACCTTTTCATCCAAATTTACAGCTTATTAATTCCCTGCTATAGAAGCTTCAGAGCTCACTCTTAATACAATTCGAGGTGCCACACCCTCATTCACAGAATTAAAATAAAAATGCTTCGCACCCTGATCTATAAGTGTTTACTGAAGTACGTCTGAGCCATAGTGATTGGCTATATAGATTATTTGACTTAAAGGAAGAAGCGCTGCAGATCTTAAAAACGGAAATATAGAAGAATGTGCAGTACAAATATAATGAAGTCTAAACGAATTTAATAAAAAAAACTGCAATAAATGGAAAAGAATTTTTGCGATTTATATAGAATTCTTTTTAACTTTAAAACACATCATTCTTTACTCACTTTTTCTAGTTTTCCACAAACTGCTGTCACAGTGATAAATAGAAAAATTTTAAATATATTACTATATAAAAAACTTTTGTATAATTTTGTATATTGTATATGTATATTTTTATTTTTTTATTCTGATTTAAAAGGTTTTCCCTTTGCTTACCATTAAACTTATTCATATCACTATGAAAAGCATCATAATGTCTTTTAATGACATATTCCTTTTTTTCCTTAAAGCTTTGATAACATAAAAGGCATTGTATGTTACCAAATGCATTATTTATAACAAAATATTTTTCGCATATCATCATCAATTTGAAATGAGACAAGTATGTTTGCTGGACAAATATTCTTGAAAAAAATATAAAAAAATATGTAAGCATCCGCCTGATGTGCATTCATCGCTGTCTCATCCACAGAGGATATACAGAGATGTCACGAGACGGAAGATAATTTGTGTTTTTAGAGGTCTCGTTTTCGCAGTCACTGCGCATTCTTTAACCTTCTTTCGTGGTTGCATTTTTTAGCTTAATTTCATTTTACGCTTTGCAACCCCATTCGCTTGGCGATTTTTGCAAATAAATGGTAAAAATTTATATTTTTAAATGAAAATGCTTCAAATAAGATATGCAATCATTTTAAAACATTTTTTAATTGGTTTTTTAATAGTAATAAGCTATTTGGCATTTTGTTTTTTGATTCAACACAACAAATTCTTTCATTTAATTTTGTAAAATTGTGTACTTCGTTTACTTGTTGAAATGTATTTTCAGTTTATGCTTTGTGATCTCATTTGCTGTGTGATTTTTGTAAACAAAAGGTAAAAATTAAAATTGTTCAATGAAAATGCTTAAAGTTAAATCAGTAATCATTTGTAAACAAATTTAAATCACTTTTTAATACCATTAATCTATTTCACATTCTATTTTTTTAATTCAATTCAACAAATTCTTTAATTTAATTTTGAAAATGTGTATGTATGTATGTACACGTGTTCGTTTCACAAAGTACATATTTTCTCTTGTTTGTTGTGATTATTTTGTTAACATCTTAATAACAAATATACTACAGTTGTCCCTTTCTCGCAGTGACTGCGCCACAAATGATTTTAGCTTTTTGCATACGTCAGTTATTACAACTCTGGTCTACTTTGTGGTCTCATCGACGACTAAATTAAAGAGGGTAAGAATACGTGTGAATATTATTTTCACAATTGTGCCAAGAAACGCCCGAGTCTGCCGTAAAGCCACTATTGATTGCTACAGAGAATCACTTTCCAATTCCTTCTCTCGACGAGAACGATGGAGAAATTTTAAATGTAATAGCGCCAGAGTTGAAGAAAGACAAGAGAATAAACCGCAGCAGTCCCCATACATTAAAATGTTTTTCTTTTCGAATTATTTATGAAATTAATCAGCTGTTTTTTTAGTTTAGTTTAGCTACAGCTTCACTCATAATTAAGTATAAACTTTCGTAGCAGTCTGTAAATAACTTCAATAGGTATTTAAAAAAGTTAGCACCTAGTAATGATTTCTGAATATGCGCCAATATGTTTAATTTTTGAATAAAACATGTTTCAAAAATATTCATCAAACACCTAGAGTGACTCCGTGAAATACGAGTGCTTACTCTACATAATTATTATATGTAATTGGTAAATAATTTCTTGTATTTAGAATACGTACTATAAATGTAAATGAAGGTTTCTTTTAATTCTGCAGGTAACATTTTTTTACATTTTCACAATAGGTTTGTTCATTTACTAAAAATTATTAAATTATTACGAATTTGTAACAATTGTTAGCGGAAAGTGTTCATTAACTCAAAAAGTGTAAAAAGAGAGAAAAAATGGAGAGACAAAAAAATTCTTCCAAATTGTTAGTACTACAGGGTGGCCCAGAAAGACCGAAGTGGTGTAAATTCCTTATAACTTTTTATTTAAGACATATTTTTTTAATTTTTTGTTTTTTAAATACAGTAAATTTATAGGGAATATTTTTAGATTAGTTGTTAAAAATGATATCCCGCAAGTGGAGGCCATTTTCTGCTTCGCACAAATGATCTCTTTTCAACACATTTTCCATGACCTTTCGCAAAACTTCCGGTGTTATGTTGTTAATTTCGTCTGGAATATTGGTTTTTAATTCCTCAATAGTCCTAGGATTATAAACATAAAGTTTCCCTTTTAAATAACTCCAAAGGAAACAGTCTGGAGCGGTTAAATCCGGGGAACGCGGAGGCCAATTAAAATTGCTTCTACGCGAATTTATTCTTTCCCCAAAGATGTTGCGTAAAATAGCCATGGTGGCCCTCGGAGTGTGCGCTGTGGCTCCATCCTGTTGGAACCATATTTGCGGATGGTATTCCACGGCTGGCCTTACAAAATTTTCCAACATGGCCCGATATCGATCACCATTGATGGAAATGGCGACATCTCTTTCATTTTCCAAAAAATATGGACCAATGATCCTTTCTGAAGAAACACCGCACCAAACAGTACACTTAACTGGGTGTAATTGTCGTTGATGAAGTACTCTCGGGTTTCGGCTTCGTCACTCATAAATAAGTTATGAATAATGAAAATGGAAAGAGCACATTTGTGCGAAGCAGAAAATGGCCACCACTTGCGGGATACAATTTTTAATAACTAATCTAAAAATATTCCCTATAAATTTACTGTATTTAAAAAACAAAAAATTAAAAAAATATGTCTTAAATAAAAAGTTATAAGGAATTCACACCACTTCGGTCTTTCTGGGCCACCCTGTAGTACACTTTCTACTTGCAAGAATTACTCCAATCAGCTGTTGTGTGTTTTGTTTTCAAATTAATTATTTCACAAATATCTGAAAGAGGAAAACTGAAAAATGTGCATTTCTTTTTGTTAAAAAAACATGTATACGTATGTACAAAGAAAGTATGTTTTCTTAAGCTGTGTTCATATTATATGCATTTGTGGCGTGGAATGCCTCTTTTTCACATGTTAAATTTGTACATATAGTTGGAACACCTTTAAACAATAGCATGTGTTATTTCTCTGTGTGCAGTACAAACGACAATTTTGATTTCACTTTTCAATTTCACACCAACTGATTTTAAATAAAGCAAGTGTTTGTTGCGTTAAAAATTAAGTAAAATTGTAACATAAATTAAAGTAAAATGTATTTAATAGATTAAAAACTAAAAATGAAAGAAAATATTTAAAAGGCATTAACGAAAGCAACCACTTGTTAACCATTAAAGGTTATGGCGAATGTACATAACATACCAACGTGTGAACACAAAAATTATAAACCGTGTATGTAAAATGCTGAAAATATCATGTGTAAAAAAGTGACATTCCATAAGGCAAATACATATAATGTAAACACAGTTTTAATTTGTTGTTTTCTTTTTTCATTAAGCTGCATTTTTGAAATTGTTAATGAATAAAATTAAAAAAATTATCAAATATGCATAAAAATAGTAATAATAAATGAAACTTTGTTAAGAATTTTATATTATAAGTCAATTTTTAAACGAAAATTGCAATTTAAAATATTATCAAACAAAATACATCAGAAAAGCTTTAACTGTATCATGATTTCCATCCATGGTTTTAATTTTAATAAAATTTTCTTGCAAGTTTTTGCGTTCATTTACTTTTTCATATTTGGGAGAGTTGCTAGTTTCTGCTGGGAAAGTTAATGAACAGACCTAATATTTACTTATTACTATTTACATAAAAAAACATACTCGTACTATTGTTATTTACATTAAAACTGCTTTAAACACTACATAGAAATTAAATTTTAATTAATTTAATTATATATATGGCGTGTTTCTATTGCAACTTGTACACTTTTGTACTCTTGTCTACATTCAAGCTACACTTGATTTAATTCACAAATTGTTATTTGACACTGCAAAAAAAGTTTTCAAAACTTACTTCAAATATTTCAGAAAAAAATAACTGAATCAAATAAAAGGTTCAACTAATTTTTTTATTGATTAAATAAAATGTTTTGTTTAGATCTATGAAATAATTTGTAGAAAAAATTAAAAAAAAACATACAAACTTTATACTTTACTTTATATAAAAATAAATTTAACTGAAAAATAACAAATTTAAATATAACAAGTAAGAGTGTTATATTCGGCTGCGCCGAATCTTATATACCCTTTACCAAAGTGCGTTTATGTAGTATAGAGATACATACATAAGCACAGAGATATGTATGTAGATATTAATTTTGTGAAAAAATTTATAATTTTTGCTCTAGTGCAATTTTTAAAAAAGTGACCTCCCGGTATTTTTCGATTAAATATGTTTTTTTTTATATTAGCAATAAGTTGAATATCCATGCCTTACTTTCTGAAAAAAAAACTACAAGTTTTCAGGAGAGCAAAAGAGAAACGGTTCATCTCTTTATACTTCGGTGTTTGGATAAAAGTTCATATGCAATTATTAAGGAATTGATTACATCTATATATATTAGTAGTAAGTTTAATTATGAAGCGCATTTATTGAGATACGAGTTTGGTGCATTAAGAGTAATTTAAATTCTTGATACTTGAGCAATAACTTACTCGTTTGTTGCACTTATAGCTAAACAAACAAATAATGCCGTTATATCAAAACTATCAAATGAAAACAATATTTAATATGCCACTTGACATGAGATTCGATCTAATGTTCGCTTAAGCTTCTTACTTGGAAAATAGTTTAAGTATTGTACCTCCATACCAAGTAAACTATGTAACTTTTTTTGTTTAATAGTCTTTGATTTTGCAAAATTGTTAATTTTATCAATTTAAACATTCCATTGGAAAAGGTATATATAGTGGTATTATGTAAACGTTTATTCCTAAACAATTTTTTTGAATTTCTTAAGCTTAAAGGAACGGTTTCAGGGAAATGAAACAGAACGTGTTCTTTATTTAACTTTATATTTAGGACTGTAATTTAGCGATACATTTTATTTCCATCTCCATTTACTAAAAACAAATTCAGTAAATTGCGACTCTGACTTGCGCACGAAGGGCTCCGTAGTAATACTATATGAACTTTAGCCTATATAAAATATCATTTTGGCATTTTTTTCGTTTTTTGACTTTATTTGGTTTTAAGCGTTTTTTAATAGGGTTTTCGTTAGTTTTAATGTTTTTGCGTTATTGACGTTTTTTTTTTAATTTGGTGTTTTTCTTAGTTTTGGTGCTTTTTTCGTTTTTGTGATTTTTTTTTTGGGGTTTTTTGGCATTTATTTTAATTGAGCGATTTTTTTAGTTTTGGTGCTTTTTTCTCGTTTTAGCGATTTTTTTCTAAATTTTTGGCGTTTTTTTATTTTGGCTGTTTTTTAACATTTTGGTTTTTTAATTTTAGTGCTTTTTTTCGTTTTTGTGATTTTTTGGCTTTTTTTTAGCGATTTTTTGTTGTAGCGATTTTTGTAGTTTTTTTGCATTATTTTTAATTTGGTGCTTTTTTCAATTTTGGTGAATTTTTTTATTTTGGCGATTATGTTTAATTATTGGAAAAAAGTTAAAGTTTTCCAAACTTGGAAACGTCTTTTTAATTTGTTAAATTTTTTTAAATTTTGTTTTTAAATTATAAACACCAATTTTATTCATACCGAAGTATAAAATAAGTTAATTTAATAAGAAAGTAATAAAAACTAGTTTTCGGTAGTTATATTGTATGGGAAAACATAGTTTGAGTTTTCCAGCTCTGAAACCGTCTGCCCGATTTTGCTGATTTTTCTGACACACCAGTTCCAGAACGAAGTCTCTAACTGTTCTGGTAGCTTGGGAAAACCGATTTCACGTACAGACAGACGGACAGAAGGGTATCGCTTGTTCGTCTTCCCTATGCATAAGGATCCAAAATATATATACTTTATGTGTCGCTTATTAATATTGTAGAAATTACAAACGGAATGACAAACCTATATATACCCTTTTACCATTTTTTGGTAAAGGGTATAAAAATATATTTAGAAAAAATTTTGTTACAAATTTTACTTTATATGAATTGTATGAATAATAATTTTCACTTTACATTTTTTTTACATAAAATAAAATTGGAACAAGTAATTTACTGGAACAGTAAAAAATATTTACTGAAATAAAATTTTAATTCAAAACACACGTTTGTTTGAAAATTTTTTGGGATTAATTTCTTTTTGTGCAAGAAGGTCTTCTGAGTTTTACCGCTGGGTGGTATCATTATATAAGAATGCCTATACAACTTTTATATACGGACGTGTTGAGGCTTTCGAAATAAAGAAAAAACTTTTTGCAAATACGTTGTTTTTATAACACCCCTTTTAGACAAGCAAAATTTAAGTCTTGATTCAGCTGGAAGAAAGACAGAAAGAGAAAGTATTCTGAGCACTGTCTTTCCCCCAGCTGAATTTAGACTTTGCAAAGTAAATTTTGCGGGTCTAAAAGGGGTGCAAATATGGCATTATATACTTCGAAATAGTTATGTGCATACATACATACATATATACTCGTACATAGGCATTTATTGTATGAGTGATCGAATTTTATTTACGTGTACATTTGCGTTTTTAAATAAAAAGGCCAAAATTGAAATGAAATTTTAGTCAGTAATAAATACTCGTAGTATAACCATTTCATTTCGTGCAGTCAATTCTAATAAAACAAGTTTATTCCAGAAAAATTCCAGTATGACTAAAACTATTTTCCTGATATTCATAATACATTTTTTGACAGTTAATGGAGTGAAACCTAAAGGCGAAGTCTTGTTTCAAAAACTTGATATGAAACAGGATAAAAATGGTAAGATATCTTAAATAAATTTCAAGTCTGACTAAAACACTAGTTGGTTTGCCAGTGTACAAAAAAAATAACACAGTGCAACAAGAAAAATCAGCCTTAACACTTGCAATGGGAAATGAAAGTAGACTATTAAGAAAACAGAATTACCAAAGGGTTTTGAAAAGTGAGCTCGAATTTAATTTTTATGGCCTCTTAAAGTTGGGCCATTTTTTTAAATTTTTTGCACTATGAATGAAAATTAAAAAAAAACCGTATAAATATATAAAAATATAAAAATATTTAATGCAGTGCAATTGTGGTATTTTGTTGCAGCATTGAAAAATATATTTTTTTTTTCTTTATTCCAATATTTGGTGGGTGGTATAGGCGTGGTCAAATATGAAGAAATTATCTATTTTTTAGATTAAAATTAAAACATTTATTGTGTTTTTCAGAAAAATTTAAAACTATTCTAGATCAAATTAATCTGAAATTCTAGGTGTGATATGAATGTGATCTGGATATTTATTTATTAGTTTTATTGTAATAACAAACTTAGAGTTTCCATTTTGTTCGCTGGAATCCATATAAATATTTTAAACATAGATGTGGGTATTGCAATAAAACTTGAATGAAATCAGGTTTGCAATAGCAAGCAATAAAATTGCAAAACTTTTTATTGCAATATTTTTTTTTTACAAATTTATTGATAAAAAATATTATTGCAATCGCAATAAAAAGAATTCATTGGTATTGCCAGTTTATGCAATATCAATAAACAAATATTGCTTGAAACAAATTTCCAATCAATGAAATTATTGAAAAATTTTAAGATGCAATCAATGTTAAAATTACCTTTCATGAAACAATTGGAATGAAATTGTAAAAATAGGCATATTTATAATATATCGTCAGCTTATACGTAATCTCATGTAGCTTAATAAATATTAGGCAGACGTTTAAATGAATTAATAAAACAGTTCAAGAATTGAAGTTTTTTTGAATAAATTATTAACAATTCAATATGTATATTCATATGTTCCGACTGTTATAAGGATAATGTACTTACGTATTTTAATTAAGATAATGGGGGCATAAGTATATTTTAAGCATCTCTTATTTTATGATTAATTAAATTCTGTATACTTGCCAGCTAAGATTTTTCGGTTAAATCGATAGTAAGTAAATAAAATTTTTTAAATAAATAATTTTTCAACACTTTCGGTGTAAGGATCGACGATCTCGAAACTTATTCAAAACAACGGTATACGTAAGGAAGTAGATATACTGCATCCTGACAATAATTTGTGTTCTCTTAAGAAATACCCGCTAATAAGGCAAATGTTTTTAAAATTTAACACGCCTTAACCTTCTTGTGTGGGATGGTAGAAGCAGAAGTGGGATGTTAGAAGCTCCTCGGAGACATAAGTTAAGTTTTAGCTAAATTCCTAAAAACAAATAATACTATGTAAATTTTTCATTGCTCTCTTTGATTTTTTTAGTCAGCGTTTATTTAATTTATCTTGTAAATAAAATAATTCTTCATTACTTACTTACAGCCTTATTTATAAAAATTATTAAGGCTTTATAAAGACTTCTTAAAACCATTTTGTATGAAAATTTTTATTAAAAAGCCTTTACAAAGCCTTGAAAAGTTTTATAAATAAGGCTGTTATTATTTGTTATGAAGTATTACTTTCAAGTTTTAAAATTAAAATTTATTTAAAATGTTATCATATTGCAAAAATTCTATGTTGATTGAAAGAAAAAAAAAATCCAAGATATTAAATATTGCGTTTTTTTTACTCCAATAAATTAATTTTTATTGAAAATTATTTCAAATCAATACCAATAATGTTGATTTTTGATTGCAATTTTGCAATCACCAATCAAAATCCAAAAAATTATTGTAATCTTGTTAAAATATTCTTACTTACTTATTGTTAGTTCATATTTGAAGATACAATAAATAATTATTAGTATTAACAAAAAAAAAAATTGAAATATCAATCAGTAAATATTGCAGACTTTAACAATATTGCAATACCTATATCTATGATTTTAAACTATTTGATTCGAAGTCTTTTTGATGTTGATAGAAACTGTAAATTCTGGTTATCGTCACTCTTATCTTTCAAGACCGAATCCATTTCGGCTTCACGCTCTATATTAGCTCCATTAAGATGATAATTTATTTCTTCTGGTTTTTACTCTATCATCGAATTTCCGCTAGAACGAAGTTAGACGAATTTTTACCTCGGTACTCGTCGTATCTGTAATTTGTTTCACTAAGATACATATCGTCGGCTTAGAGTTCAAACCTGTTAAATTCACTTTTTGTAACATATGACATTTTAATGCCATTCGAAAGAGAAAAATACGCGTCATCAACTTGTTAAAATATTTATTTTAATTTGAAGCCCTAGATCAGTGGTGTCCAAAATAAAACTATAGTTGTATGTGTAAGAGAAGATGTCTCATTCGTCTCTGAAGTACACAGAAAAAAATAAATATTTTCAACTAAGCCGTTTAGTAAAGCTGCTCAAAAAAAATTAAAAGGATCCTATGTGATAGAAAATTAAAAAATAAAGAATAAAACTTAAACAAAAAATTTACTGCGACCCATATTTCCTGAGTTATTGGTCTTTTAAGTTTTGATATTAAATGCAGTTTAGTGAAGCTGCTCCAAAAAATATTAAAATTTCTTTTTAATACATATCCATTTCTTTCCTTAAAATTTTTGTAACATAAAACACATTGAATGTCGCGGAAAGCATTAGTGATCATAAAATATTTTTCGCATTCCACTTTTTTTCTTTCACTGCATCTATAAAGAATTGAATACGTCCGCCTCGCATGTGTTATCGTCGCTGTCTCATTGACGACTAAATGAAAGAGAATAAGACTGTGTGTGATTTTATTTTGCACAATTGTGCCAAGAAACTGACATCAGTGCTCTAGATGTAGAAAAAACTTAATGTATTATACTAATTTCTTAAGCTTTGTATAGAAACCGTTAAGAGTATTTTGTTTATCCTGTAAAATTTGTTGGAAGTGAGTTAGCAGGTTTGCACTCTAAGGCGACGATATGTCGTCTCTCATTTGATCTAGAATAGTTTTAAATTTTTCTGAAAAACACAACGAATGTCATGTAGCAAATTTTAATCCAAAATTTATAATTTCTTTATATTTGACCAGCCTATAGTGCCCACCATTCGTTAAAATAAAGAAAAAATATATATTTTTCACATTGGATTCAATGCAAAAAAAAAAATTCCACAATTACATGTCATTAAATATTTTCATATATTTATACGTTTTTTTTTTTTTAATTTTCACTCATAGTGGAAAAAATTTAAAAAAATGTCCCAACTTCAAGAGGCCATAAAAATTAAATTTGAGCTAACTTTTCAAACCCCTTTGGCAGTTCTGTTTATTTTAATGGTATACTTTTATTTTCCATTGGAATTGTTGAAACTGGCGGCGATGACTGAAAATATGTTGCACAGTGTAATAAACCACTACAGTAGACGCTGGTGTAGTTCTAATTTTCGAGAGGTGCTAATTTCTAAAGGTTTTTTTCTCATCAAAACCAACATAAGAAAGTGCATCTTTGTTTAGAAAATACACAAAAAAAACTTCTAAATAAATTTTTTTAATTTTATATTTATACAGGGTGTTTTTTTAGAGGTATAGAACTTCGAATTGAAATAAAACACAAGAAAATCGTTTTAATGTCCATCAATTTGGCTTTATTGGAAGGATAATTTTATGCCATTAATGTTTAAATATGATTTCGGGCATGTGGCCGCCGCGGCTGGCTCGAATAAAGCCAATTCTACAGGTCCAATTTTCAACCACTTTTTCGAGCATATGGGGCAGTATGTTGGCAATAACGCCACGAATGTTGGCTTCCAAGTCCCCTAACGTTTCTGGTTTGTTGGCGTAGACGAGCGACTTCACATATCCCCAAAGAAAATAATCCAATGGTGTCAAATCACACGATCTTGGTGGCCAATTGACAGGTCCATTCCGCGAAATTATGCGCTCATCGAATGTTTCCTTCAATAAATCGACTGTGACGTGCGCTGTGTGGCATGTACCGTCGTCTTGTTGGAACCACAACTCATTCACATTCGTGCCATCCAATTCGGGAACAAAATAGTCGGTTATCATGGCTCTATACCGGTCTCCGGTGGCGAATCGATTCATTCGGGTCCTCTTCAACACTTTGCTCTACAGCGGCAAGTGTTTCTTCGGTGCGCACTGTTCGACGTCTCTGCGTGCGAAAACGATCCATGGTTAACCGAATTAATTGCTCTGATGGACGATTATGTCGACCATAAAATGGACGGAGCTTGCGGTAAACTTCGCGAACTGAACCATTATTTTCGAAATAAATTTGCACGATTTGCAAGCGTTGTTCTTTTGTCAACCTGTTCATGATGAAATGGCAAACCAAGCTAAATATTAATCACTTGACAGCTGACAAAATGGCCGCCAGTTAAAAAAGTGATGCCAACTTAAAGTTCTATACCTCAATAAAAAACACCCAATATAAGACAAACACAAAACAAACTATTTCATTAAAAATTCATCACAGTTTAATGAAAGTGCAAGCCAAATAAAAGCTATTAAGGCCATGTACCAGTGTTAAGAAACAAACCAAAAATTGAAAACGCTTTGAAATTAGAACTGGCGATTCCAATTTTAGAGCGTGCAATGTCTTAAAAACGTTGGTTCTAATTTTCGAAGCATGTATGTATGTATGTATTCAAATTCCCGCGAGTTTTAATTTACAAGCGTCTACTGCACCAACATATTGAATCCTTTTCAGCTACACGCAAACCCAATTGCGTTGCAATTTCCTTTCCACAATTAACCATATGATTTTTTTTTTTAATATTTCTAAAGATTTCTGGATCTGTAGCGGTTTTAAATGTCCAAAGGAGACTACTGGCTGCCTCACAAAAATTGAAAGAATTCGGCCCTTTATATGCCGACTAAATGTGAAGTGCGTCGGTACTAAAATTACTAAACATGATTCTTTCAAATTGATAAATGATCGATTTATATATATTGAATTAAGAAGTACCAATAAGAAATCGGATTATGTTATTGAGAACTTTGGAAGTGTGCGTGTTCGGGGTAAAATAAATCCAGTGGACTTTCCAACTTTCAGGGAAAAGTTTATAGAACAATATTAAGTACATAAATATGTATGGATTGTATGTATGTATGTATGTACAGCTGTATAAACTTTAACATTAAAATTTTTAATATTGTATATAGATGGCTTAATATAAGAAAGGCTTAACTCAAATTTTCGATATTTTATAGGAGAAGAAAAAACTAAAGCATTTACATGAAGAAATATTTTTTCAAGTCGCCATAAGTCCTTGATTTTGAACTGTAACGTACTTAGATCTTCAAGGAAGATGCTATTATACGTTGTCTCCCAGAAAACGTTAAAAACGAGATTTCGAAAAAAAACGAGATACGCCCTTTTTATACTAAGCCATCGATATTATGTTTGATTGTAATACATATTTTATTTACATTTAAAGTCCAGTTAATTGCAATTAATAAAGAAGCAGATTCGTAATTTTGAAAATTTGTTACAAATTAATTTTAAGAAAAGGGAATATTGAGGAAAATGGAAGGAAAATATATATATATATTTTTGGAACGTGTATAATATATAAAAGAAGTTATAAAAAGAAGTAAGAAGTAGAAAAAGAATTTTGGCTTGGCGCGACTATTTTTCTCTGTCAGATGAGAATTTTAGGCAAGACACAACAATCGCTCGACCTTAGTTTTTTCACTAGCTTTTCATTAGTAATTAGTGGTTACGCTTTTTTTGGGGTGAATGACACACAAGAAATGTCAGATGTAAATTCAGTTTAACAAAAATATTATTTTACATAATCTAAAATTATTTCGAGGCCTTCTTAATAAAATATTGAATATTCATAATTTCATACGGTATTTTTTACACAAAAAAAATTATTACCAAAAAAATTTCAAACAAGCGACTGTTTTGAAATAAAATTTAGTTTCAGTAAATATTTTTTACTGTTTCTGTAAATAATTTTTTCCAATTTTATTCTATGTAAAAAAAATTTATAGCGTGAAAATGCTTATTCATACAATCTTTATAAAGTAAAATTTTTAACAAAATTTTTTAGATTTATTTTTATATTTAAATTTGTTATTTTTCAGTTAAATTTATTTTTACATACTGGGGGTATTCATTTCAGTTTTTTTCCTCGTTGGAAAAATGGAAAAATGTAATTTTTGACAACAAACACAAGGAAAAAAAATTAAAAAAAAAGAAATTTGTAGATTCTGATAACAATTTTGTAAAAAAAATTCAAAAATTTTTTTTAAATTTTTTTCCCTGTGTTTGTTGTAAAAAATTACATTTTTCCATTTTTCCAACGAGGAAAAAAACTGAAATGAATACCCCCAGTATGTAAAAAAGTTTGTCTGATATTTTTTATTTTTTTCTACAAATTCTTTTATAGATCTAAGAAACATTTTGTTTAATAAATAAGAAAACAATTAGTTGAACCTTTTATTTTTAATTCAGTTATTTTTTTCTGAAATATTTAAAGTAATTTTTGGAAACTTTTTTTTTTTTGTAGTGTCAAATAAAAAAATAGGCAAGAATTGTTATTGATTCAGTTAATTTATTTTCTGATAATACGAAAATTTTTAGGGAATATGCTTGTAAATTATAAAAAAAAAATTTTGCTGAATAACACACAAAAATCTGCTAAAATGTTTTCCTGTTCCTATTAATACATTTGACTGAAAATATTTTAAGTTTCAGTTAAATTTTTTTTCTAATGCCAAAAAAAAAATATTTTTTTCCAGTTAAATTTTTACAAAATTGTTATCAGAATCTACAAATTTCTTTGTAGGTCCGCATTCATGCAAAATATTTACTGATTCAATGAATTTGCTTACTGAAAACGAAATTTAGTTTTTTCATAGTTTAGAATTATCAAAATGTCGAAATACAGGCTGTAAAATTGTATCTTAAGCGGGAATTTATGTATGACGTAAACATATTTGAATAACTACTATAAAAACCGCCATCTGAAAACTTTAATTTTTGTCTCTTACGGATAATTGAAAAAAGGGATTCATACACAGAAAAAACTAATTTTCCATTTCAAACACGAAATTCGCTTAATCAAATATTAATTTTTTCAATTTAGGTCCTACAAAGAAATTTGTAAATTCAAATGCAAAAATTTTTAATGATTTGTTTGACAAAAAAATTCCAATTTTTTCAATCAACAAATTGTTTCATTCAAACAAATTTTTTACCGAAATGAAAAAGCAAATCCAGGGAACAACTGTTCTATACAGCATGCCAATGCCATATTTGAACAGAAACTTTATCTAAACAGTCTTGTTGCAAATGTTATTTTATATTAGTTGTATGAATTATAATTTTTTACTCCACATTTACAGTTTTTGGCATAAAATAAAATTTGGAACAAACAATTTACTGGAGCAGTAATAAATATTTACTGAAACTAAATTATTGTTTCAAAAAAAACGTTTGTTTGAAAATTTTTTGGGAATAATTTTTTCTGTGTATAAGTACTTACAAGTAATGAAAACGGGCACTATTTTACCCCTTATAAGTTCGAATTTTTAGAAAGTGCCAAAACTTATTTCAGATTCTGTCCAAGGGAAAAGAACGACTCAAAAACCTCTCTGCTGTGCTTAACACTTTAGAAGATGTGTCGAGTGTAATAAAGATACTAAACTTCAATTTTTACCGCCTTTTAACCCCTAAAAGTACACTAATCGAAAAAGTACCAAACACTGTGGGCTTATTTTGTTGTTTGAAATTTGGAGTTTGTCTATCATAGCTTCCGAGCTACCGATTTTAACCTTTTTGCACCTTGTTATCCTCTTCGCATTCGTATTACCAAAAATCCCTTCATAGTGGTTCTATACATCAAAGGGGAGCCAACGCACTAAATGTCGTTTGGGGGCTGGGCGATGATATGTCTGTTAGAGAGCCAGTAACGTTATGTAACGTTATAACTTTATATAACGTCAAGAAGTGGAAGGGCCATAACAAGTAATTGCAACTTTACAGGAGAAGGTATAATAGAAACTGTAATATTCCCAATGTAACTTTTTTTGTCCAACTGCTTGCAAAAGCGTTATTTTTACAATATTGCATTAAATTTTTTGACGAGGTTTATTTGTGTGCAATGTATTGGAATCACTGAAAAACTTAATTTCGTAAAAAATACGAAATATGGATTTTCTAATTGATACAATCATGAGTACATAATATTCCGTTGTTTCTAAAAAATCATCATCACTTGATGCATACGCGCTCATTTTCGCTTTTTTGATTTTATGCATCATACAAATATTTGTTGATAATCAGTACGAACGCTTTTGCCTACTTATTTTATTTTTCATTAAAATAATCATGAATGGGAAAAAGGAGCAAACACCCGAATTGATTGCTATGATGCGACACATGCCACCAACAACTGTATGATTGGAATGATTAAAAAGCAGCAACGATTATGTATGTTGGAACAAGTTTGATTGTATGAACACAAAGGCATGCTTTTAGGATATTAATTACGTATGAATATTTTTTCAATCAGATTTTGTCGTTCTCTTATGTGCATCTCACAGCCAGGGTTGCCAAATGTGCAGTTTTTCTAAGCATTGAGCAGTTTTGCAGTTTATTTTTACTTAAAATATAAGTTTTTCTGTAAATTGTGCAGTTTTTCCATTTTTATTTTTAAACTCAATTTTGTTACTGTAATTCGGAGTATTTGAGTCCATAATTTTAACAGTAGCAAGATTTACTAAAAGTTTTTCAGGCATCTATTGCTGAATTCCCATACATTTAATTCTCCAAAAGTTGTGTTTTTCTATATAGAATTTGGTCTTAATAATGCGCTTAAAAAAGAAATACAAGTTTCACACTTTCTTCATTGAAATCATTCAATCTCTTATGTAATGAATATGCGACATTCTCGACGAAATTTACACCAATTACAAATTTGAAGCGCGCAGACCCCTGTGGTTTAAAGACATACAATTTTTTTCTAAACTTTCTTAGCGAGATTTTAATAATTTAAAGAGAAAACATCTTTTTTTTAGCTAAGAAATTGTATTAGCATAATTTTCAAAAACCATAATATTTCAGGACAAGAAATCACAAATTGAGTGACATTAAATTAATTTCAGATAGAATCAGAAAAATTTTAGAAAAATTTAAAATTTATATGCTACTTTAATGATAATAAGTACATATATAGCAAATTTATGTATGTATTATTTATTAATAATCAAAAGTAATCTTTGAAAGTAGTCGGATTATTTTTCGATTACTTTTGATTCGTTTTGATTATTTTTTTTTTAATTTCAAGTAGTTCAGATTACTTTTCCATTATTAAAATCAGTTTTTTCCTCTTATAAATTTTAAATTTTTCAAAAAAATATTATGGCTACTCACACCGCACATTTGTTTTATTACTGATGGTACAATAATTTGTAAATCATTCATGTTTATGTTGGTTTCGATACATTTGTTTTGATAATTTGCATTAAAAACAGAGCATCGCCTAAAAAAACATGTTGTGATTTGATGTGCATTTAAATTTAATAAAATATTTTTATAGTTAAAGTTTTATACCGTTAACGGCCTATCCAGGATGTCACCAGAAATCGTTCGATCGAATACTTATACTGAAAACAAAAACAAATTTTTTAATTTTATTTGTAATTAATTAATTTAATTTGTAATTTTTCTTTAAATTCTGGCCTTAATCCATAGAATTTCTTTTTTTTTTGAAACAGTACTCCAAAATTTTAATTTGCTTCTTTTTTGTTTTACTAACTATCACATAATTTTTAAACACTTCATTTACTATTTGAGCTAAGGTGAATTAGCTTCAGGTGATTTCAATTCACCAGCTGATAGTTTTTCTCTGCTGTCAAATCAAAGCCAAACGTTTGGAAATACTCTGACAGCAGGAAATTTTACACTAACAAATATACAAGGCGAATATGCAGAATTGCAAATCGAATCCACCTTGATTTGAACCAAAGACGATTTATAATTTTAAAAAAACTTTAACTGTAATGTTCTTAAATTTTTTTAGCTTTTTGAATTATTCTCTTGTTGTCTTACATTAAACAATGTCCGCAATTAAAACCTTTTAAAACTCATTATAATAATTTATTGCATCGCACTTTCAGGCATTCATTAAAATAAAACAAATTCAAACTTGTTTTAAATTCAAACATTTGTTGACAACAAAAATGACTGCAAGCTACACACAACATCCTCAACAAATGTATGGTAGAGAAGTGAAAATATAAAATGAAAATTCGCACACATGTCACTTGTATATTTTTGTGTGTGTTTGTGTGTTTTTTTTTGGTTCATAAACAAGTGAATAATGACATCAACAAGCGCGTCTAATGTAAATGTATGACTACTGTATATATAAATTTACTCATTTATTCACTCATTCGTTCATTCATTTAGTCCTTTCGGTCGGTACTTGTACATTCGTTTAATACATATTCCAGTAATAATTTTAACAACTGTCACAAATGTTCACTTTTAAGAAGGACTAAATACAGTGGATAATAGAAATTGTGGAAGTTTTTGCAAATTTTTATAATATAGATTTAACATACGTGCATTAAAAATTTTAAAATAAAATATTGTTAAGTTTTAACACTTTAAAAACATTTGAAGTTCGCAATTGCAGACCAAATAAAAGTCTCACGTTAACAGTTTTAATATAATTAGAACACTTTATTTACTCAACGATGTTGTTTACAACTTTTGTCCAATAATTGTTGAAATTATGATGGAATATGGAGATGCACAGTGATGTAAAGTAAAAAAGAATTAAAATATAAAATTATAATAAAAAATTTATTAAAAAAATTTTGGGAGGTAGTTTAATTTTCAGCATCATCATACCTTGTAAAGTTTGTAACTAAATCAAGACAGATTAATTGAATTGGAAGAAACTTTATTCGATTTATAACTGATTATTATTTTTAATGGAAAAGTGAACTGCATTAAAATTTTACGTATAGAATGTGCTAAGTCAGCAGTTTGATATAAAATGATATGAGCAAGATTTTTTTTTAAGAATATTCTTACGCTGGAAATGTTTTTCATTTGGCTTTTTTTAAGTTTTAAGTATTAGTTTAAGAGTATTAGCCATAATAATTCCATAACATGTCTCTGCATACATTAAAAGTTCAAAATTCATAAACTATATTACGAGTACACTGAAAGAATTTTTTTCATAAGTTCTATGAATTTCGAAATTAATCGAATGAAAAAATTCATTAAAATTCAACAAACGTCACGCTTCGTTGGGTTAATGAAATCAGTTTCGTTAAAATTATTTTAATGAAAAATACGTCAAATGGATTAAACAGTGTCATCAATGCAATGAAAGAACTTCATCGAAACAACGCTATAATTTCATTAAAATTACGAAATAATTTCATTAAAATAACGAAATAATTTCATTAAAATAATGAAATAACTTCATAAAAAGAATGAAATAACTTTATTATAACAACGAAATAACTTCATTAAAAGCATACAAAGATTAAGAGAAGAATCATACAGAACTACTTTTGATGCAACAAGCTTTTGGTTGACAACTGTTGAAATAAGTTTAATTTATCAAACTTTCAAGACTACAATGAAATTTTCATTGGGACAACCAATACATTTCATTGCTATAATGAAATTCTAAATTGCTGTATATTTTATTATTTTTTTTTTTAGATTTAAAAAATTTAATCTTAAAATTTATTACTTTAAGGTGTGTACTTATGTATACTTATGTTTATTTCAAGCAACAACTGTAAATGTTTCTTAAATAAAAGGGGGTTTCTTAATAAAAATCAAGCAATTCCATTAGGTTTGTGAAATTATCATTAGATTTGTGAAAAAATGTAATGAAATTGTTTCGTTGGATTTATGAAGCAAAATTCTTTCGGTGTAGATAAAATAAAATTTCCGGCCGACAGAAGGTAAGGCTGAATACTACCAAGCGCATCCACAGGTTGCAAATGGTGGAAAACTCAGCGGTTGTTTTTCATATTAGAGGCGGTTGAAAGAGGGTGTTGGATCTTGTAACAAGCGGCTCGCCATACAAACGTGATATAAGGCTTCTAGGCCAGCCCGCCTGGAAGTCATGCTAACGGACCCACTTCCAGCATCACAAACGGAAGCCCTCTGAGATACTCATCTTAAACCAACTGATAACTGAAACCTAAAGGGGTCGTATGCTTCTTATCGGAACTAAATCAACTAATATAAACAAAATTCAGTGGCAATATGGCGTAATCATTAATTTTATATACGAACTACAGTTTTCCCACGACTTTGTTCGCATCCAGTAAGAAACTGAGTACACTTAAAATGGCTGTGGTCATTTTGTGACTTTTAAGACGCAGATCTATCAATGTTCTAAATTGTTTCGGAGAGGCAGAAATTTCCCCCTGTCGCCCTCCTGGTCATTCTTTTGAAAATAAACATAGCTTATGTGCCTTTTTATATGCATTTTTATCTATGTTGTAGATATCATTAAAATCGGTTTATATGTTTTGTAGGGGGGAAAATTTCCCCCTATCGTCCTCTTGGTCCTAGTTTTAAAAATAAACATAGCATATGCGCATTTTTAGACGCAGATATTTCTATGTTCTAAATTTCATTAAAATCTAATCTAATGTTTGGGAGGGCAGAAACTTCCCCCTATCAACCTCCTAGTCCTACTTTTAAAAAATAAACATTTCAGAGGGGCAGAAATTTCCACCTATCGCCCTCTTGGCTCTAGTTTAAAAAATGTACATAGCCCATGTGAATTTTGAAACGCAGATTTATCTATGTTCTAAATTTCATTAAAATCTGTTCTAACATTTCGGAGGGGCAGAAATTCCCCGTATCGCCCTCCTGGGCATAGTTTTAAAAATATGCATAACCTGTGTGAATTTCATTTAGATCTGTTCTGACGTTTCGGGTTTCATTAAAATCGGTTTGATTGTTTCGGAAGGGCAGAAATTTCCACCGTATCGCCCTTCTGATCCTAGTTTTGTGAGTCTAAGCTATCAAGGGCGCCACCCAAATGCGTACAATAAAATTCATTCAAATTGGTCCAGCCGTTTCAGAGAAGTTCAGTGACATATAAGCACGTACAGTAGAATTAAATATGTAAATATAGTTTTGTTTGTCACTGTAATATATTTTTACTTAACGAACACACACTGCAATGATAACTACCAATAGATAATATTCGTACTACTATACAACAGCACACAGGATATGAAGGAAGTGTTGAAAAAGAAAACAACAAAATATCACAGCAGTGCCAACTCGCTATGACTGAAATGCCAACAATAAAACTTAAGATAACTATCACACTTTCCGCCAACACATTTATAGTTTTATAAAGAAAATAATATATAAAAAAAATTTATTTTTTTTTTGTATAACTTGAAAACGTTAAATCAAGCATTTTTATAGACCACCCACTAATAATCGCATAACGCTCATTTGTTGCAACAATGTCATACGTCAAAAAATTAGATTTTTATGTTAATAATACAAAATTAATCCTCATTAATCCTTCTTCCCTTATAGTGATCTATGGTTTGGCAAGAAAGTTCATTTCTGGAATGATGTAGTCCGAGCTATACTCCATGTCTTCCAGCAATTTACCGTTATCAAATGAATTGTACTATATAACAGGACAGTTATCTTGAATCGGATTTGCATGCCGCGTTCATTTTAGTTAGTTTTATTTGTTCAAAGTCCAATATAACGTCTAAAGCTATAGTATTTATGCTTTTTACACGTCCAGTAATGAAGATTATTGCTAGTCTCTGGATATTTTCCAACTTTTTTAAGTATGTTTTTGTCTCAGTGTCATATTGTGTAAGAATTGTTATGAATATCTTTTACTCAATTTACTTTCTCCATTAATAAGGGCTAATAAATCAGTGAAAGTTTAAATGCTGGTTTAGTTGAACTAAACTCAAATTTATATGTGGTTTAAACTCAACAGGAGTAAATCAGTGAACCATACCTTATGTGTAGTTTAAAAAGAATATTGTGGCAGTCCTAGAAGAAATGTCAATATACAGCTGTTTTGCAGCAGGTTATCAGTTCAATCAGAAAAGCAAACAATTTAATAAAATTTAATAAGAAATAAATTATATATATTAATTGCAAAGTAGAATAGTATAAAAGAGCAATAGAGTGTAATAAAACAGATCGAACAAGATCTGAAGAAGACGTAGAAGCTTTGAAAAAAGTTATGTGCTCTTAAATTACAAAACATATGGTCTGTGAGTAACAAAATCATATGGTCTGTAT
The DNA here is from genome assembly GCA_905220375.1 of Tachina fera. Lineage (NCBI taxonomy): Eukaryota > Metazoa > Arthropoda > Insecta > Diptera > Tachinidae > Tachina > Tachina fera. Next base: position 44,919,224 of record LR999964.1, on the reverse strand, counting down.
TTGTAGTTTAAACGCCCAATTTTATGCATTTGCAGATGGTTTAAATACTCCACTGATTTATAAATTTGCTGGTTTAAACATATTTTAAACCAAAAATAGAGATTAACTTGCACTGATTTATTAGCCCTAAGTTATATATAAATTGAAAAATTCAAATTTGTTTTGTCAAAACACTATGTTTTTTAGCTATTACGTTATTTTAGCAACTGTGTGATATATTATTTATATATATGATACACTGAGATTAATGTAACAAATCTAAATGGTTTAAATTATCATGGAAAAATAATTATATAAAATCTATACTTGTAAATTAATCAATCAAGTGGGCCTTAGGTGAGTAATCAGTTAGAAAAATCTGAGAACGCAGATATTTTTTTTCAAGGAGTTTATACTAAACATTTTAAGCACTAACGATTGTATTGAAAATTTCCAAACACATTGAAGTTATGCAAAACTATAATTTTGCGTTTTAAAAAGTGGGCATGGCCATGCCCATAATATTTTAAACCTTCCCTATCATGTACATGATTCAGCTTAGAAGATTTACAGCTATGATTTACATATTTTTGCACATGTCATAAATACTGCTCATAATAAAATGTTTCGATTAAAAAATTGAGCGGATTCACGCCCAGCTATGTTTTGAGTTAGAAAGCTGATACTTGGCACATCACTAGGCCTAGATGATTACCGAACTAAAAAAAATTTAAAAAAATTAATGGTTTAGCAGGGACGAAGGTCACGCCCATAAAATTTTAAAGCTATATTTTTAGCTAGAAAGCTGATATCTGATGCACCACTTCGACTACATAAGTAACACACTATACAAATCTTAATATAAGCATTATTTGTGGTAAGGGTATAGGCGTGGCCCCACCGCCCATAAGAATTTACCATTATATTTTATGGTAGTAAGCTGAAATTTGGTACAAAAATAGGTCTTGTTAAACTACCAACCAGAAAAAATCGCAAACGTCAAAAAGTTTAAGCGAGTCTACAATCTTAAATGCTAGAATTATAAATAAAAACTTAAATATTTTCAACACAAGCTATTCCATTCTAACTTGAAAAGTACATTACAATTATGCAAAAGTATAATTTTGCGTTTTCTAAAGTTGGCATGCTAATGCATATAAACTTTTATGCATCTGTTTCATGTAACTACTTTGGCCAATCACGTTTTCAATCTTTTAATCTATTTAAACATGTGGGAGGGGTTACGCCCACTAAAGTTTATGCTATATTTTAATTATTGCTATCTAAACGATTTCTATGAAACTTATTATTTCACATTTATTGCACTTTTCAATGAAAATTCAAACAAACAAAATAGTTTCTTGAAATAGAGAGCTTATTTAAAAATTATTGTATCATCCCTCAAGAGCGTAAAGTTTTGGTTTAAAAGAACGCTACATTGCATTTTTGTTAACGAGAAGATAAAAAATTTTACACTTTTTCTAGAACAGAAAACGGCATTAGAGTTCTTTTACTAGTACAATAGTACAGTTTTTCAAAGTATGCTGGTCTAGTTCAAGCTCTTCTAATCTATTATTTTATGTAACTTTGTCTCTTAAAATTTACACATTCGCAATTAAAAGAAACATAGACGACTAGAAACCTATTATTATTTTTAAATTTTTACTGCTTTTTCTTAAAAGGATTTATTTTCAACTTTTTAGTGCCAATTTTTAATTTTCAGAATTGTGGTTAAGCCCACTTTTGTAATATTAGTGTGCCAACCTTCATAAAATCGATCAAGTAAAAGCTAATTAATAGGCGTGTTCGCGCCAACTTTGTCTTTTTTTGAAAATGGAACCAAAAGGGACAAAAATAATTTTTAAAATCGGTTATGAATAACGCGCACACAAAAAATACAGAGAATTTGATAACCACCTCTTTTTTTAAAATCGTTTAAAAAAGGAATCTGATTCTCACAAAAACTTCTATTCGAAAACAAGCCAAGTGCTATTGGGTCTTTTTAATTGAGGTATAGAACTTTGATATAGAATAAAACAAAGATGATTTTTTTTTAATTAACATGAAATTTACTTTATTTGAAAGGCATTATAGTTTAAGTATGATTTGATGGCATATAATCCGCGGCTGGCTCAGACGTGGTCTAATCTGGAGGTGACTTTTTCCAAAATTTTGGTAATAACGCGGCGAATATTGTCCTTCAAGTGGCCAAGTGTTTCGGACTTGTCGGCGTAGACTAGCGACTGTACATATGCCACAGAAAATAATCCATCGGAGTTAAGTCGCACGATATCGGAGGCCAATTCACTGGTCCGAAACTTTAAACTATGCGGTAACCAAACGTTTCCTTCAACAAATCGATTGTGGCACGACCTGTGTGAGATGTTTTTCCGTCTTGTTGACACCACAAAATGTAGACAAGAAAATGGCTAAAAAAGTGGCTAGGCGCAAGCGAATGCAAAAATAATGAACTTTAAGCAACAACTAGATGTTATTTCATATATTTTATTTTTTAAAGCAAATCGGGAAGTTTTTGAAAGTAAATAAAAACAATGAATTGAAGTAATAAATTAAATTACTTTTGAGTGCATTGAGGACATTGAGTGCAAAATTACAATACTTGCAGTACACCTTCTAATCATTTGTACATTCTGCAGAATAGCATGATATTCAGCATTTAAATGTTTGGGTTTTGGTTAAATATTTGTTTATACTTTTTGTTCATTTTATATTTTTTAAACTTTCATTTATACTTTTATTTATATTTTATTTTCACTCGTGTAAAAATTCTTTAATTGATACTACATATAAACCACCAACTACACCCGATATCTTATAACAATTTTGCAACAATTGTAATCTTATTTTAACCAATTTATAATCTTATTGTTACCAATCTTTCATATAAGCTCTTTTAGATTTGCAATTTTTGTTGTAGCAGTTCTTGTTGAGAGTATTTTTTATAGAATTAAAAACATACATTTTTTATTCCTCTCTATATCTTTTTCACACAAAAACAAAAAGTTGCTGCAACAAAAATTGCAAGTTTGAACCAAAAACAATAACATATTGTTCTGTTGTGCTTTTTAGCATTAAATAGATGTTTTCTTTGTTGCGAGATCAAATTTTTTATAAAAAAAAATCACAAACAAATTTCATGTTTGGAAAGATAGTTAAAATAGCTTAAAAATATCTGGATTAAAATAAAAATGGCTAAAAAAATTAGCTAATAGCTAAACACACTTTTCTTTCGGCTAAATAAGATGAAAAATGGCTAAATTGGCATTCTACACATCATTGTTGTTCAATTGATGAGTCATAAAGTGAGTAATCATGGTTGTATAGCCTTATTATAGACTCAATAGACTAACTTGGATATTACTCTACGCTACACTCTACAACAGCAATTACTTCTTCTTTATGAATGATACGACGTCTCTGTGGATTTGTATTATTATTTATAGTAAACGTGGTATGAAAACGTTCTTTAATTAATGGAATCAATTGCCCTGACGCACGATTATGTTAAACCTAAAATGCGCGTTATGTATTTCGAACAGAACCATGATTTTCAAAATACATTTGCACAATTTGGAAGCGTTTTTCAGGCTATTTTCAGTCTATTCATTTTGAAATGCCAAACCAAACTAAACCTAAGTCACTTGACGGCTAACAAAATGTTAAACAAATGTTGCCAACTTAAAGTTTTATGCCTCCACAAAAAACATAAAATTTCGGACATCAAAATTACTAAGATCAAAATTTTAAGGAAGTTCTTGTTTCATACAATATCCATCACTACAATACGCTTTGCATTATATAAATTTGCTACTGTCTAAGTTTGTTATCCCATTGCCAGGAAATCTGCTATCTTGGCAATATTTTTAACTCTCTAATAAGAGATTCCGTGCTGGAATCAGGGCTCAAATCGTAACATCCGTGATCGTATCGACAATCGTAGGAAAACAAATTAAGTGATACGTCAATCGCATAATCTGCTGAATGAAACTTCAGTACGTTCACGTATGTCATAATCCAAAAATTGTGTTTTGACGTGACGAGTTGTACGTTCACGGATGTGACGATTCGACCCCACATTTCAAGAATGTTTTAATTTTAGAAATTGTGTTCAACGTCTTTTAAATCTCGAATATCTTTTCTATTCATTTCATTCTATTCACTTTTGAAAACTATGATTTATTTTTCTTTCACTGTATCATTAGGTAAACAAGCCCACCACTATCCAACCCACTGGTACCCACACATAATAAAATAAAAATTTGTATGTATTAACAACAAATGTGTGTGTGTGTGGGTGTGTATATGTATAAATAAATGAGTTTTTTGGACAACGTTGACAACTTTTTCAAGCAAAAATAAAAATGAAATAAAAATATAGCATGACAACTACAAAAAAAAAACACAGTTGGAAAATTAACAAAGTTGTGCCATTAGTTGTAATGTGTATGGGGAAACGTGTGACACATTTTTGCCAACACTTGTTAAGGAAATATTATTCAAATGCAAAAAAATACTTTTAACTGTACCTTCGAAGAGTTTGCTTTGAAGCGCGTACAATATTTGGAAACAATGTTTTGATATTTTGCTGTCAATATTATGAAGAGTAATGTAATTATTTTTACTATCTATCTATATATTACAATTGTCATGATAAAAAATATATCTGGTATAGAGGTAGGAGTTAACAAGCAAATATCCATACAAAATTTATTTTTTAAACCTTTTGTAAACCCAATTTATTTTTTATGAATACGGCAGTTTATATTCACCAATCCTTTCTGCTATTGCCTTTACAATTTTCACTTTTTACTGATTAGAAAATAGAAAAACTTTTTAACTTTGTTCTGAGTAAATTAATTATATAAAAAGTTCGTTTCAGGTGGTAAATAATTAAAGTAACAGCAAAAGTTCAAGTCAAATTAGGCAAACATTTCTCATATTGTTGAAAAACTTTTATTTCAGTAATTAAATGCTGCTTAGCAAACAAACAGTTTGTTGACATCTGTGGAAGTTTCTTTTAAATAGGCAATCGTTTCGAACAATTTTGTTTTAACATGTTTAAATCAAGTGAATTTATTTAAGAGTTTTTATAATGATAGATAAAAAAGTGCTTGCATTTTTTTGTATTTAGTTTTAGCGCTTCTAAATAAGGAGAAACAGCTGGGGAAAATAAAACAAAGTGAACTAGCACAATGTCTTCTTTTTAACCGACTTCAAAAAAGGAGGTTAACAACAATGCGTCTCTATTCTTTTTTAGGTGTGTAGCTTCATAAGTCGGCACATTTGTGACGGATTGTAAAAATTTTTTTGTTGTCTATGGGCGGTACACGCCCAAAATTTTGTTAACTGGATTTTACGATCTTTTACTTATTTTATTGATGCGAAACCTAGCAAACACCTTTGGTTCTTGTAATTACACAATTGAAAGATGAAAAAATGGGCGGGGCTACGCCCATTAAAATGTTTTATAACATTTCACGTGGTTCTACTCAACCGATTTCTACGCAACTTACCACTTACCTTGAACTCTAAAATAGACACATTATTAAAAAAAATTGGCCTGGTTACGCCTATTAAAATTTAATATAATATTTCGCAAGCTTCTATTTCACCGATTTTTACAAAACTTGGCAGACAGCCTAAGCTTAAATAAAGGCACAATCTTGCGTTCAAAAAAGTTGTCGGGGCACGCCTATTAAATTTTAGTATAATATTTTACGCGCTTGTACTTAACCAATATTTACCAAACTTGGCACAAACCTTGAATTCTTCAAAATACACAATTTTGTCTCAAAAAACGTGGGCGTAGCTACGCCCTATGATATTTAATAATATATTTCACTAAAAAGCTAAGAATTAAACTTAAAAAAAAAATTAAACCAACTTCAAAAATAAGCACTAAAAAGCTAAAAATAACATTGCTCTAGGTAAATAAAATATTTTTACATATGTTACCTTTAGAGTTGTTTGAAGTTGGTGCCAGTAATACAAGTACTAAACACATATGAACAAAACCGGTAAAATATTCCAAGAATTTTTAATGTACATACATATATGTATGTATGTATCATAGATGGGCATTTTTCAGTACCAGTACTTTTTCAGTATTTTCTTTTTTTACTGATTACTGGAAAAAAAAATCAGTATTCAGTATATTTTACTGGTTACTGAAAAGAGAAATCAGTATTCAGTAAATTTTACTGATTATTGAAAAAAAAAATCAGTATTCAGTAAATTTTACTGGTTACTGAAAAGAGAAATCAGTATTCAGTAAAAAGTACTGATTGCTGAAAAGAAGATCAGAATTTAGTAAATTTTACTGATTTGTTAAAAAAAAATGCAGTAATCAGTAAATGACTGATAGTAGATACTGTGTGTTTTGAAAATGATATGTACACATTGCTAACTTACATGAATAGTGGCATAACTGAAAAAACGAAATATATAAATATGTGTTAATTTTACGAACTTGTGGACTGCATGTAAATTGTAAATTAATATTGATACATAAGTGAACTATCCTGTGCTATATATTACTTTATTAATTGAAAAAATTGCAACTAATAAAAACATAAAAACAAATTAGAAGTCCGGAAGATATTTGAAATTTTTCTAAAATTTTATTTGTTGTGAAAAAAAATATTAATATTATTATTAAATATTTTCGATTCTGATAGTGATGACTCGGTTAGAGATCCGGATTTTTTGTATGAAGAAGACCTTCCAAGATCTTCAAAGTTTTTTAGTGTGTACATATCATTTTTAAAACACACAGTATCTACTATCAGTCATTTACTGATTACTGCATTTTTTACACAAATCAGTAAAATTTACTGAATTCTGATCTTATTTTCAGCAATCAGTACTTTTTACTGAATACTGATTTCTCTTTTCAGTAACCAGTAAAATTTACTGAATACTGATTTTTTTTCAATAACAAGTAAATGAAAGTTAAATTTTTTAGAGTATATTTTCGCGATATATCCTTTTTTATCAACTTCATCAAAAATGGTAAAGGTATACTTGCAAACATACATATGTATGTACGTCTGTACATTAGAGTGGCCGTTAATTGTTTTTTGTTGATTTCTTTTATTCTCACCCGCCCCCCCCCCCCAATTGGTTCAGTTTTATGTAAAAAAAATACAAAAAAAAAATTTCATAGCGATAAGTTGTATTTTGGGGGTGCGTCCGCCCAACGAAGCTTGCTTTCAAGCCCATTTTTTAGGCTTTTGACATCTGGGTATCATAAAAGGGCACTAAAGATAAAAATATATTTGTAGTTTCTTGATATTTTTTATGACTCTTTTTTTTGTTTTTATAAAGAAAAATATAATAGTCTGCATTTTCGATATTTTAGTTCATTTTGTTGAAAAATATGGCAAGGATTCCATATGGAGTGAATAATTCGAAGATTTTCATGTTTAACAGAGCTCTGTTATCAGGTTAACATAGCTCTGTTAATGTAACTGGTTTGTGTCTTGCGTTTTAAATTTCTTCTTTATCTTTTGAGTTATAACTATCTTGCAACAAAGCAGCGAAATGTACTCAAAAAGTTAACAATTTTTACTTCGGAAAGTCTTTTTTTTATTTTTTTTCCTAAATCTCAACAAAAGTTTGCAGCACAGCAAATGCAAACAACATCTTTTTAATTTTTCAGCAGATTTTCTCTAATTAAGTAACACGGTTGACGACACGACGTTTACTTTTTGTTGTTAAAATCCTTTTGCTTATATAACTTTCCCTTCAGCTGGATGTTTATGATGACAGAAAAACAAGCAGATTCATTAGTATTGTGTTAATAAGAGCATTCATTCAAATTGTCCATGCTGGTGCTATTGGTCACGTTCCACATTGATGCTTTGACTACTTCACTGTCGTTATATAAAATGTTTATTAAACAAAAGCAAAAAATAAAATAAAAAATAGACAATCACAATGACAATCTAAGAAAACAATTTCTAATGTTACGAAAACAACTGACAAATTTAAATTTTGGTTTTTCTTTTATTTTTTGTTGTTCTTAACAACTTTAACTGGAAGTTGCTATTTTCAAACAGAACATAAAATAATCATCACTATTTACTTTCTCTTTTAAACTAGTTCTCATACAGCTCTGTCAGAAGTTGTAAAAGACTTCAGTAACTTAAATGAATTCTTATTCAAAGACACTTTAATGGCTGTTTGAATAGAGCAGCAGCTGGCATTTAATTTGCAACAACTTTTTTGTTATGATGCTGTTTATTTGTTGTTAGCAAATATATGTTATTTTGATGCTTTAAATTGACAATAGTTGTCTGAAACTATTACTTTAAACTTGTGCTATGTTTGCTAACTTCTTTTATGAATGATAAAATAATAGAGATTGTTGCTCTCTTGACGTTTGCTTTAAAGGAGCAATATTGCAATTTACAATATTTAAATAAAGCTACTCAACCAGGCTGTTTTTTGAAGACTTTTCGACTTTTCAATCACTAGCGTTATATTGACACAGGTAAGTTAAACCGTGTTTTCTTTAGAAATAACTTCTTCAACTATTAATTTAATATATATAAACTATTAAGGAGCACCAATTTGAAATAAATAAAACATTATAATTTTTATACAAATACAAGTGTTTGCAATATACTGCCCTTTGTCATCAAAGAATAATTATCTGTTTTGCTTTCAACTAAGGCCCGTGTTTCTCAGCTGATTACATTTATAATCGTCATCGCTCCGAAAGTGCAACCTCATCAGTGCTCTAAGGGAAACTATGTCATTAAGAAGCTAGGGGTTCGATAACATCTTTCTGAGTCCGGTCTTACAGCGAGTTGAGCAAAAGAAAATAATCATACAATCAGAATCCAGAAGGCATGTATGTATATGCAGAGGGTTTTTATAATGTATGTATATTAATCATGTTTTACAGAAAACAAATTTAAAGACATCAATTTACACACTACTTATTGAAAAAAGAAAATTTTATTTTTCTCTCAAGAGTTGAATATACAAGATATTGATATCAAAATATTGAATATTGTCCATTAATAGCGAAATGAGGATTAGTTTGCATTATTAATTCAAAAATTGCATTTTTTGGGTTATAACATTGTTCAACTAAATGTAAATGTTTACTATACACACTGAATTTTTTTCAAAGACGCGAGAAACGAAAACTAAAGGCACAAAAGGCACACTCGACAATACGTACAGCAAAGATTAAGCTTTTGCTTGTAAACAGATATGTATTTTTTACTCACCACCAGTTTGTGTAAGACGTTGACGTTAGAAATCTTTGCGTTTTTGTAGTAGATTAAGGGAAACTTGTTCAATTTTTCTTTAATCTATTAGAGAAACGTTAAGATTTCTAACGACAACGTCTTACACAAGCAGGCTGTTACTCCTTGAATCGCAATCCAAGTCCCTTAGAAGCAGTTGGGAGTCGTCTATTAATTTATTTTCTGAATTTTCTGCATTTCAGAAAACAAATAATCCAGTTTGTTATATTTTTATGTATTTTTTTATTTATTAAGAACGCACTTTTTTGCACACGGCTTTAATTAACCATACTTAACCACACTTGAACAAGAAATTTTATTCTTATATTATTTTATTGTAAGTTTTGGATGTTATATTACTTATTATTTTAATTACTAATTTTTTCATTCATTTTATATTTTTTATTGAATTTCATTCCTAAGCACTCTAATGAACTTAAAATTTTTTTGTTATAAGTTTCCCTACAAGAACACTACCAGTCAATTGACTGCTCATTTGATCGATAGTCAGGCAGGATATATTCATCAGTGCGTAGAACAAAGTTTCCATCACTTTATTGAGGGCAAAATGAAAAATGTGACGGAAACTTTTGTGTACGTGTGATCTTGCATCTCTCTCTAACTAACGAATATAACATATAGTTGAACTGCTCACTCCAGTGCTTTTTAATAATCAATGATAGCATAAATATTACTCAAGTTTGACTGATCATAATTGATTTATATATCCCCCGCAATTGAGTAATCATATAGTTTTAATTATTTTAATTGTTTTTTTATTATAAAATGATATAGAAATAAATAAATAATTTAAAATAAGAGATATACTTCAGCAAAAAAAGAATAAACTAGGCGGTATATTGCCCTCTTTACACCTTTTCACCACCAACGCATCTTGCTTTTTACAAATACATATCTAAAATTTTGAAAATTTAATTTATAAATTAAATTAAATTTTGTGAATTTCTTTATTAAAAATTGTTTTTACTTATCTTTTTTAACACTTTTAAATTTTACTTTTCACTGACAGAATTAATTTTAGTTTTCTTTCCATAAAACTCGATGTTGTAAAAGTTTTGGCATATGTACATTAGATGTCCCACTCTAACATATATGCTAGAGTAGAACAACTATAATTAATAAATAAATCCATCATTACTTCCTATCAAATGACTAGTCAATTGACTATCAATACTGAATTCAATATAAATTGCTGCAATTGTGTTAGTGAAAAAATTTTGTTTGTGTTAGTTTCAGTCATTAATTTCTTGTAGGGTTGTATTGTAGTCGTACTTCATTTAAGTATTTTTGCTCAATTCAAGAACTCTACTTGATTTAAAAGCTTTTAAGAATCAGAAATAATTTTTGGTCAGGCTTAAGTTCAGTAATTTCAATTCTTATTGAATGAAATTGCTTTTAAGAACTTCATACTCAAGTTAAGAAACTCTAGGATTGGGTTTCTAAAGTAATCCCTTTTTGGGATTATTTTAAGTAAATGAGATTGCTATTCGTACTTAAATTTTTGAGTAAGATTCGTACAAAAAGTATGTGGGAAAAACTTGAATTTAGCACGGTTTTTTTCTTTCTGTATACCGTTCACCATTGACAGTAACATTATGACCATTATCGTTTTTGAAGACAGCACATAGAGCGCACCGACAAGTAATTTTCTGTGGATGTAATGGTGTTTCGACAAAAGGTTGTGAATTCTCCTCAGTTTGAATGCGACAATTCTGCTTATTTAGGTAATCATTCAACCAGAAATGGGCTTCATCGGAAAATAAAATTTTTAATGGACGAGTTTATCGAATAGAACAATTATTTTGATTAAAAATGTCAACAATTTGCCAGCGCTGCTCTGGTGTAAGTCGATTAACAATGAAATTTCAAACCACAGTGAACAAAAAGCAAATATCAGCAGTTAAATTGGTGCTCAAATAAAGCAGTGATGCCAACTCAAACACTCAGACACTCTACAAAAAACACGCATTATGAATGTTTGTTAAATATGAACTGTTAAAGAAAAAGAATTGGTATTTTTACATAAGCAGCCAAAAGGGTTGCCAGACACATGTAGTTGAAACAACTGTTGAAACAAGATAGGAATCCAGAATTGGTGACATAAGTTTAAACAAAGTTTAAGCGTTCTTCAATTGTTAAACGATCCATATTGATAAACGGCATTCAAACCTTTCAATAAATAAATAACAATTCAGATGACACGTATATTTAACAGCTTACAGCCTTGCCAGATCTGCGGTTTTTAAACCACGAAATGGATAAACAAGTACAACGAATAACAAGATGCCATAAATAAAATCTTGCATCACATAGTTCACCGTTTGAATCAAAATAATTAACAATAATAAATAGTAAACATTTACTGTTACATTTTGGAAAATTTGTTGTTTTATGTATACATATAAATAAATATACATAATTATGCATATAATTTGTTTATCGCCTAACATTTGAACAGACACTGAATAAGAACTTGACGTCATGCTTCGTTTAAAAAAATGTCATTATTTTCTTTTATATATTTCCAAAAACTGAATAATTTAACTTTAATTACACTTAACAATTAGCAATAATTACAATAACTTCTCACATATGTTTTAATTTATGTAAATATTTACAAATATTTACTAATGCTGAGTACACATCTGGCATTTGTTGTGTAGTCATTTTAAAAGTATGTGCAACGTCAAATTCACATTAAGTTTTTTATATGGAAAGCAATGCCACACAACGAAAAATATCAGAAATGATAAACATTGCCACTAGTATACAGTATTGCGATGTCACAAAATGCCATAGTGTGTAATTGTCATAACTTTTATGTTCAAGTCTGAATATGTTTGCATAATTTGTTTATTTTTGTTTTTTGCTTTATGCTAAACTTTGTAAATGAATATTTTAAGGTTAACAGAATTTTACAACCTAAACACACATACACATACACACACGTACACACACCTGTATAAGCACTTTTGTTTACCTTCAAAACAAAACAAGCAACAATGATTGTTATTGCAACTGGCATAACATGTGTTTGCTTGTCTGCATCGATGTTTATTTTTTTAAAGAACTAATAGTTATAAAATGTTTAAGGTATAGAGACTGCGAGATATGTATAAATGATGGTTCTATTATTAACACTTCCCAACAAACCAAATTCCTTGCCAAAAAGTATTATAATAAGTTTTAATATTTTTATTGAACTTTTAACCAAAATTAGTATTTAACCTTTTCAGTAAAATTGAATGTTTAGTTTCTATTCTTATCTACGAAATGAATTGTTGTTGTTGGTTTTGGGTCTGTTCTTCTGTCCTTCACGGGGTGTTTTCCCGAGAACAGTAAGAGCTACAGACCTACATTTTTTTTATTAAATATGTAAAGCTTTGCCCGCTAGTTCAACACATAAATGACAGTTAAAAGTTAAAGGGTCTTCCAAAACGAGCAACGAAAAAAAATTTAAAATCTCATGTAATGTACACACATACATTTATAATTATATACACACTTGAAATTTACAAAGTTACAACTAATAATGTGGGCTATTCTGGAAAGCGCGTCGAAGAAGTGAAACTTTACATTAAAACAAAAAACAAATTTTCAAAAATTGTTTTTGTTTGCCATGCATTTCTTAAATGAAATAAACGTGAGAATTTCAACGCGTTTCTCTTTCTTTTAAAAACGGTTAATTTTGTATGAGAAACAAAAACAAATTTTTTACATTTAAGCAATTTTGTTTTGTGTTCCATGTAAGTTTCACCAAGTCGACGCGTATTTCAGAATAGACACTATTAAAATTTAAAAAAATTAAAATTAAATGGTGTTCTCTCAGTTAAAGTAATTTTGACTACTTGCTGTATCTTGTAAACTTGAAGTTCTTAAAAACGCTAAAATTAAAAAATCCCAAAATTAGAAAATCGACAAAGCGAAAAAAAATCGCCAAAAATCGAAAAAAAAATCGCGAAAACGAAAAAAGTCGCCAAACTTAAAAAAAATCTTTAAAACTAAAATAAATCATTAAAAAATTCCTAAAATGAAAAAAACGCCAAAAAAAACCGAAAAAAGTTGCCGAAACATCAAAACTAAAAATAAACACTAAAACTAAAATAAAACGCCAAACCAAAAAAAAAACGTAAACAAATTCCAAAATTCGTATAGGATTACATATCTAATGTCCGTACGGACATTCCCTTCGTGTGGGAGTCAAATTCGGAATTTACTGAATTTATTACATTTAATTTCATTACATACTTTTAACAACTACAATTCGAGCTGAAAAAACTCAGTCAATGTAGCAATGATGAAGCAAGAAAATAAAAAATATGTTGATTAATTGAGTTCTTGTTTCAGCTTTGATATTTGTTGAAATTCTCATTTGTTTAAATGAAAGTTTAGCATAACAACTCTAGTTGTTCTTAGAAAATTTTGGGTAAAGTTTCCTTGATTATCTGCATTAGCAACATTGCAATACGTATAGGATCCAGCTAAACACCTGAATAGTAAATTTCAATGCATTTTTTTTTTCATAAAAAAACATTTTACTGAATAAGTAAAATAATAATTTATGGATTATTAGTTGGTTAACAAATGTTAAACTTAATTGTAATAATTCCTAAAACCAAAAAACACCATTTTAAAAGTCCATGCAAAATTACAACATTTTTTAAATTTTCCTATAAAATTTAAATGCAATAATCCACAATATTTTACATCTGATTGAAAGGCCACCGTTTTTCTCCTTCACTTGCCGCAGCCAATACTTTTTAACTGCAAGTAACTGTGAATAATGGGCAAAGGCAGCACATTATTGTTTATATCCTACAGCTTTTTTGTTTAAGACTGTTTCTTGTTCTTATTACAAAACTCCCAATAAACTGTCAAACTTTTTTAATATTTTCCAGGCACATATCTTAGCTATTACTTTTCTAACAAGAACAACAACAAATTTTAGTACATAAACATTTATAACTGTGTACAACAAGATTATAAAAGAAAATTGTACAAGAAAATGGAAGGACATTCTTCTCTCACTCTCTTCGAGCAGCAAGATAAACGTACAATAAAATACTTTTGAGTTTGTTAATGGTCTAAAAATCAAGACACGTTTGAAATTAGAAAAAAATCAGCTTTAAGAAAAGTTATTTTCTTACGTGCCAACAAAGTCTTAAATAGAAAATCTGTTTGTTGGTGTTGCAACAATGAAATAACTTGTGAAATTTGTACTTTCCGTTTTGATTTCCTGTTCTATTAACGAGACAGTTTCGTTTCATTGTTTTAGTTTTTTTTTATTCATTTAAATTAAAGTAAAACTTTTAAATCAAATGAAATTACATTGTTTATTGCATTTATTTTATTGAAAGGAGCGCTATTGTTTTCGCTAGGATATCCGTCCTTATGTACATCTGTCACCGGCTGTTTTCTTGAGAAACGTAAGAACTACGGACCTGAAATGTTCACAGAATATGTAAACCTGTGCTCTCAAGCAATCGACGAAACATGTTGAAATCCTAGTGTCCTATAGAAAGGCCCTAACTCATTATTTTTGTTTTAAATCTATTTTTTAACCCCGGACTAAAAAAGGGGTGTTATAAGTTTGTAGTGTGTGCCTGTGTGTCTGTGTATCTGTGTGTCTGTCAGTGGCCACGTACAGGCCAAACGGCTGGATCGATTTTGGTTTAGTTTTTCTGTTTCAAAGGAGACTTGATCGAGAGGGTTCTTAGATATGTTTGAAGAAAATCGGTCTAGCCGTTTAGAATATATCGCTTCTTTTCTAGATATACTCGTGGGGTTTTTTAAATTTTTAATTTTTGTTATTTCTATTTTTCATAATGTTTCGTTGTAATGTATTGAAAAATTCAAGAAAATTAACGACTTAGGACCTTCCTATATATAAAGGTAACGATATAGACAGCTGAAGTTTTCAAAGT
This sequence comes from Tachina fera, assembly GCA_905220375.1. Lineage (NCBI taxonomy): Eukaryota > Metazoa > Arthropoda > Insecta > Diptera > Tachinidae > Tachina > Tachina fera. The sequence goes on along the minus strand of LR999964.1, from coordinate 44,904,019 downwards.
TAGTGTATTTTTTTGCAGACTTTACCAATTAACACTGAAATTTAAAAAAATAAAATTAAAGGGTATTCTATCAGTTAATGCAATTTTGACAACCTGCTGTATATTTTTTATTTTTGAGCACTATAAAACTAAAAAATTTCAATATTAAAAAAATGCCGAAACGAAAAATCTCCCAAATGAAGAAAAAACTTAAATGAAATATATCATAAAAAAATAAAATAAAATAAAATTAAAATAAAAAGGACAGCAATAATAAAAAAACGCAAAAAATCGAAAAGACGCAAAAACTAAAAAAATCGCTCAAGACCAAAAATATGACTTGCAAAACGAAAAAATCCACATAAACTAAAAAACGTCAATACTAATAAAATAGTCAAACACAAAACTAAAAATTAGTCGCTGTAGCCAAAAATATTGTAAAAAAAGACACAATGCACTTTAACTAAAAAACATGCGAAAAAATCGCTGAAACCAGAAAAATCGCCAAAAAGAAGCAAACTAAAAACTAAGCCCTGTATCTAAAATATTGGGGGCTATTCTGGAAAACGCGTCGAAGAAGTGAAACCTTACATTCAAACAAAAACAAATTTTCAAAAATTTTTTTGTTTGTCATGCATTTCATAGATGAAATAAACGTGAGTATATCAACGCGTTTCTCTTTCTTTCAAAAACGGTTAATTTTGTATGAGAAACAAAAACAAATTTTTTACATTTACACAGTTTTGTTTTTGTTTTCCATGTAAGTTTCACTAAGTCGACGCGTATTTCAGAATAGACACCATTGTCAAAAAAAAAATAAAGAAAAAACGTCAAAACTAGAAAAAAATTGGCAAAAACCGAACAAATCACAATAACAAAAAAATCGCCAAAAAGCGAAAAAGCCGCTTAAATTAAACTAAAAAGTCGTCAATAACGAAAAAATTGTCAAGAGCGAAAAAATCGCCAAAAACTGGAAAAAGTGCCAGGAACTGAAAAAATCGCCATAAAGAAACAAACCACAAAACTAGAAATCAGCCGCCGTAGCCAAAATTTAAAAAAAAAGAAACAATGCACTCAAACTAAAAAACAACCGTAAAAATTGCCAAAAAGAAAAAACACCAAAACTAAACATTGTGGCTAAAAATATTGTCAAGGAAATGAAAGAAAATACCGCAAAACTAAAAAGACCGAAAGAATCGAAAAAATCGCCAAAAGCTGAAAAAAGTCGACAAATACCAAAAAAATTGCCACAAACCGAAAATATCAAAAAAATAAACAATCGCCAAAACTAAAAATGTACTAACACCACACACAGTGGACCAACACAGAAGAACGCTGATGATGAAGGTTTAGTGGCCTTCGAAAACGGCTGGCTGTTCCGTTCAACTATGTGTTGTCAGAATATTTACAACTAACTTTGATGTTATTTGTTCATTAATAATTATCACATGTAATTTGGCTTAAGAAAGCGATACGAACTTTAGCCCGTTCAAATAAATCACAAATATAAAAACAAATTAAGTTCGAAAAATAATAATTAAAAATTATATAAAAATTAGTTGCCGTAGCCAACAAATATTGTAAAAAAAATTAAACGAAGTACTTAAACTAAAAAACAACCGAAAAAATCGCCAAAAAGAAACAAACACCAAAAAGTTATAAAAAATAGAGAAAAACGTCGAAATTAAAAAAAAAACATAAAATCGCCAAAACAAAAAAAAATCGCCACAAACCGAAAAAAAATCTCTCAGATTAAATTTAAAAAACTTCAATACTAAAAAATCGCCAAAACCCGAAAAAATCATCAAATATTAAAATATCAGCGAATACCGAATAAATTGCCAAAAACTAATTCCCCTAAAACTAAAAATTAATCAATGTACCTAAAAATATTGTAATAAAAATTAAAAAGTTCCAAGTAAGATATTCGATTATATAGGCTAAAGTTCGTATAGTACTTGTATTTGCACGGAACCCCTCGTAATAGGGCATTTACATTATCTTCAAATCTAGTACTTACGAGACTCACAGCTAAATCTACCTACTTTTTACTAGATTTCCCATACAAACCAAAATCTGGTTTGGGAGTAGATTTGTAGGCAATCTACTCAAAATCTAATATTTTTATTTTATTTGTACTACCCTGTACAAAATATTTCTACAAAAGATGATTGAATTAGCTATGGCCTGCTTAAAAAGGTGTGTGAATTGGCTGCATTGCGGTTGTTTGGTTGTAGTTTTGGAAATTTTTCGGTTAATGTGCATTGCTTTTGATAAAACAATCATGATAAATGTCAAAAAAAAACATAGTGTAAACGGTATAGACTTTTATTAAGATTTTAATTAAAATCTACCAGATTTTGTGCGGATGTAAATGCCCTATAATCTTAAAAAGTAAATTTAAATTAAAAATCTCTTTGGGGAAGACATCATAATATAATGTCATGTTTTTGGACAAGAAAATTTTTGATTTTGATATTTCATAGTTTAGCAAGAGTTACATATCAATATCAATAATTCATAATACTATCGCAACCAGTTTACTCGTATTTAATGTTAAACCAACAGCTGTCACTGAGTGAAAGTAGTTAGTTTATTTTAATTCTTTCTGGCAATTTATTTTATTTATGCACACTTATCTCAACTCATTCTCAACATAAACTTTAACTACATATTTTTTCAGCCAAACAAAATTGCTTAACGCACAGTCCAGTGATTTTGTGAACAATATTTACTCAATTAAATGACTTATGAAACAGAAACTTAATCGACATTTACTCCATATTTTATCGAGTACTAAACCTTCATATACATTTATTTATATATTTATTTTCACATTTATCAATGTTCGATTAAAAGCATGAAACTGAAGCAGCTACTGCTGCCTTCTGACCACATTAATTTATCCCGTAACAAACTTAAGAAACAGACAGCAACGTTTGAAAAATTAAAGAAGGCTTAAAGCCAATGATTGCATATGTATTGTGATGTGTAGGAGGAAACAAAAAAAAATACTCACACGTACTCATCCAAATTGCCACCATCAATAAGAAATTGATGACAATTGTTAGAAAGTATTTATTCTTTTTTCATTCCTGATAACCCAACTTTTGTCATTTGCTTTAACATTTATTTACATCTGATTGTTTGCACAAGCACACACACACACACGACAAAACCACAAATACACTTAAGAATTAAAGTTAAATGTTGCTCATATAAAAATTTATTTTTATAAATCACAAGTTCATGATGCAGGTTCAAAATCTTTCATCATTTATCATGTCACAATAGTCAGAAGCGAGGGTGCAGTAAATGTACCCCTTCTTAGTGTTCAGTTTAAATAACTTTAAATGTTAAATGTTTGTTCAGAGAAAAGTAAAATTTTTGGAGAGCAAATAATTTCCAGAAATTCAGAAACTATTTGGCCAGCGCGATCGCCAGATTTGACAGCACACGACTATTTTCTTTGGGGTTATTTGAAGGAGCGAGTGTATGTGAACAAGCTAGAGATAATCTTTGAACTCCAGGCAAACATTGTTACAGAAATTCGATCGCTACAGCCACAAATTTTGAAAGATATTATGGAAAATGCTCTTAAACGAGCCCATCAGTGAGAAGCTGAAAACGGTGGTCATTTAAGAGAAATTATTTTTCACACTTAATGTAAACGAAAATCCATTTTATATATAATATAATCTGAGAAAAAAAATAAAAAGAACTTAATAAACAAATAAAGCTTTTGAACCCCATGGTAACCTTTGGCCCACCCTGTACAAAAAAATACATATGTATGTGCAAACTCTTAAAATTTAAACAAAAAAACTCACAAAATAAATATCTAACACATTTTTCAGCATACATTTTGCAATTTTCTCGGATATTTATGTATGTATACATATTTAGATATTTTTCTCTTAGTTATTTGCTATTATTCCACACATACTGTAATCTTTATATATACCAGAGAACGGATTGAATGCAATCACAAAAAACCTGCTTATTGTTGTCAATCCACAACATTTGAAAGAAACAATGCATGGCACAATCGAAAGAGATGGGTGAGGCGAATTTTATTGCGTGCATTGCTTGTTTTATATAAATGTTCACTGCTCTTGTCAAAAGCAACGAATACTCAGTGAATGGTGCGAATGCTTTTTGCTGTGATTGACCACAACGTAGTCTTTGAACTTTGCGCTTGTAAAAAATTGTTACATTAGTATTCATAAAACACGAAATAGATGTAGAATAGAAATGTATTTTTTGTGAAATTTTTTATGAAACAGTTATTTAATATACATTTCATATCTATTTTAGATTTTCCAAATTTTACTTTTTGTATTTTCTCTTTTTTCTAATACCTTAAATATCGGCATTTATTTTTTCTAAAATTTCCTTCCTCACACTTCATTTTTTATTATTTATAACCAGGAAAACCAGAAATATGCTCTAAACAAGATATTTTATGCACATTCAATATGCACTAACAACTTGAAAATATGCACTAAAAAATCAAAAAATATGCTCTTAAAAATAAAATAAATTGGTTTATTTGTAAATGAAAATATATTTTTAATCCAAAAATTCAACAACAATTGCATATAAAATAAGACAAAAAATAAACAAACAAAAAAGGAAACAAAAGAACCAAAGAATAACTTAGTTTGAAGTGCAGGTTAATACAAAATTACCAAAAAAAATTTTGACTAAAACAAATAATATAAATTAATTTTTATTGGATGCTCTAAATTTCAAAAAAATACGATATCAGAATTCAGGCTTTGGAACTGTATTTTGGATAAATAAGACAAAATTTTTATTTATATAAACAAAAAACAATAAAATATTGACCTAGAATTTTAAATAAAAATCTTTCCTATCTCATCTTAATAAACTTTTATACATTGACAATATTCGTTCAAACTGAATTTGCATTGAAACTAGCGTCCGTAAAACTGAGTAAAATATAAGAAAAGTTTAAACAGCACATGGAGCATTGGAACAGAGATTTAGAGGGCGAAAAATATAAATAAAAATTTTGAGCAAATTTACTAACCCAGGATGGCACAGGGAAAATTTTTTCCTTAAAACTTAAAAATTTATTTTGAAAATTAATTTTAATAAGTTTCTGGAAAAATCTTTTATATATTTTTTTTCGAAATGTGGTGTCGTTTTCAAAGGCAGCTGTGCCAAGTGGCTTAAAATAAAAAAAATTCTATGAAGTGTCAAAATATGCCCTAAAAGCGTTAATTATGCTCTAAAAATTCGAAAATATGTTAAAAATATGCGTGTAAGACTGATATATGCAAAAACATGCCCTAAACCATAAAATATGCAAAAATATACGCTAACAAATCGATGCCAAAATTCATTAAAAGTTCTGAAACGGATAAATATCTTGTCCCCGCCTTAATATGTCACACAAGAAAAAACATGCAATTGCATATTGGCGGTTCCCCTGTTTATAACCATCAAAATCACTTATTATTTAAAGGTGCTATACAAACGATCAACGAATACTGAGTGAATGGTATGAAAGAAATGCATTCTTTCATGCTGCATCATTTCATTTCGCTGCTTGTGTTATATTTTGGCGTTGTAATAATAGTGTGCGTATAAGCAATCAACAAATCGCAATGAATTCTATCATAGCAATTACATTTGTTATTGTTGTCCGAATGAATGTATGGCAAAAGCAACGAATTTATGAATTTTTAGCAAATGCGAATGGTCTCATTCTGTTCTCTGATGTATACATATATTTATCTCAAGTAGAAAGGCCCTAACTCATATAAGTAATTGTAACTTTACAAAAGAAGTTAAAAACATAATAAAAACTGTAATATTCCATATGTAACTTTCTCTATGCAACTGCTTGTAAAAGCATAATTTTTTACACTATTGCAGTACATTTTTGTGATGAGCTTTATTTGTATAAAATGTATTGGAATCACTGAAAAATTCAATTTCGAAAAAATACAATTTAGGTCCTTTCTACTTGAGACTATCGATATGTATGTTGTATATTTGAGCATACATATGTACATTTGTATGCATGTATGTCTTTCGTTTGTCTGTCGTATGTCTATAGCAGAAGAGGAAAAAAACGAGAAAATATGAAACCATAAAATCCAATCGTTTATATTTGATAGTTGGTTAGTTTGCTGTTTATGTTGTTTAAACAAAACGTTTCTATTGAAAACTCTATTATCATGAAAATCGTTGTATTTAAGAGCATATGGGTGTTTCATAAAATTTATTGACAGCGATTATAAGCAATTTATAAAGTTTGATTGCTGCGCTTAATTTGCTTTAAAACGTTTTAATTTAGAAAAAAATAGTTATGAAATTTTTAGGGACTTGCGCTACTAAAATAAATAGTTTTGAGTGGATGGGCAATGTTAACAAAAAAAAATCCTTTAAGCTTAGAATCGTTAAAATTTTTCTTGACCATTTTGATTCATAAAATTTAACCATCTTAGGGTTTCAATATCTAGCAGCTGTAATTGAGCTATTGAAACGATTTTCAGTTGACTGGTATCCTCCAAACCTTTTAAGCCTTCAATTTTCAAATATTTTTTTTTTTTTGATTCCTGTCAATACTTCGGAATAGCATTTGGGAATGACTTGCTTTTGCTCAATCCATTTTTCCTTAAATTTCTAATCACAATTTTTCACTCTTTCTATTTGCCTCTTGTACACTCTTGTACAAGTAGTCATTGAGTGAATATGAATAATTTTTTTTTTGTCATTGACAAAAGCAAACTATCTAATCCTTGTATGGGGAAAAGGAGGTTTGCATTATTACGAAAGATTGATTATATTTTTTTGGGTAATAGGAGAAAACTAAATTGTTAAAAAAGACAACAACAACAGTATAAAGTAAGTAAAATAAATTGAAAAAAGTTTTTGTTATATTTTTACTGATGCATGGCATGGTTTCATATCGATATTGATAAGAGGAGATGTGAAGATAAAATTTATGAGTTTATGAAAACATAATGGCAAAAAATAAATTTGATAAGTTTGCAGTGCAATCATCAGCTGTATTAAAGTTTCCTATTATAAACAATATATTGCTATCGAAATAAAAGTACTTTAATGAAATTGATTGTATAAAACTTTTCTAATACTCGTATTTATTTGCGAAAACACTTCGCCCAACCACTTGAGTAAATGAGAAATTTTTAAGTTTTTAAGCAGTTCTTTCAAAATCCATTTTTATTTTTCTTAAATATATTTTTTCTTAAAATTTTAATGCAAGAGTACAACTGCTAGATATTAATCTATAGCTCAAAATTAAAGTTTTAAAATAAAAATATTTGTTAGGTGGATGTTTAATGGCTTTAAGTTTTTTTTTTGTTTCAATATAAAGCCTTAACATTCTAACAAGTCTTATCAACCTACGATAACTTAATTTAGATATCGTTACTTTAATGAAGAAAGGTCCTAACTCATTATTTTTTTGGAAATCGAGTGTTTTATATATTTTGATAGAAGAAAATCTAATGTATTGAAAAATGCAAAAATTTCGAATTCAAAAAAATAATGATTTAGGGCCTTTCTATATTAATATAACGATGTGTTTCAGATTGTAAGTCTTGTGAATAATAAACATTTAGTAACAACAACACCACGTGCATCACATGCACGTGCAATATGTATATCAGAGAACTGCAAGAGTGCCGATTTTTGTGACTCCAACAAACTAATTCTGGTAAATTGGTAATAATAAATTTATAACCGAATTTTTGTAACTTTATTGCAACTTTTTTTTTGTAAAAAAAAATAATTCAAAGAATGTGGTGAAAAATGCTTACATCTCCGTAATAAGACTTAATATGTTAAGATATGTTTTTAAATAAAAACATTTTTTAAAAGCAAAAAAATATGAAATATGTGGCTTCTTTACGAGCAATCGTCCATATTTTACGATAGTCCATATTTTACGATAGTAAAATTCTTTCAAACTTACTGACTTTAAAAAACCGAAAACTTGGATGGTGTTTAAAACTAAAAAATAAGAAACTATAAAAATCTCGAAGCCCTATGCTCCTTGTAGGAAATACGGGAACCTATTTATGTATATATATATATATATATATATATATATGTACATACATATATATTTATATATATATATATATATATATATATATATATATATATATATATATATATATATATATGTATACACGCAAAGAAAAAATATAGTTGAGGTAACCATAATCAAACAGCAACATGCTATGATTGATTTATATGGTTGTAGTTACATCATATTATTATTATTATTATATTATTATATTACTTTCTGAGTTAATAATAATATTATCAATGAAAATAATAAACTTTGATACACCTTATCTTATTATTGTAAATATGACAACACTATTGTTAGATGTGTCGAAAATATTATTGAGACTCAATATACCATGTTCTTATCTTATAATAATATTGTTAAATGCGACAACAATATTATTTAATATAATAATAATATTTTGTTTTTCAATCATATATTTATTGGCTAAAACAGCTGTGCGTTCAATTCGAAATAAAAATTAATTTATATTATTGAAACAAAATATATGTATATAAAGAAATGTATACTTACTTACAAATGTGTGTATGCACGAAATGCAGACAATCTGTATAAAGAGATAAACATACATAAATACGTACGTATATGTTTTTATTTATCTACCCTTTTGATTGTTCGTACTTTATTTATTTATTTAACACGACGCGTGCAATACCGATAGCTAACAAACGAAACACTGAACTGTCAGAAGAGGTTTCTGAAAAAGATTTTTGTAAAAACTTAACATAGTATGGTTTTAGATAACATTATATTGTAATTTACATTATACTATTTTTAAAAAATAAAAAAATTATTACAGTCAAAATTTTTAACAAAACTATATAGTTAAACTCTAACCATATCACACTTTTTTATGAATATAATAATGTAATTATTAAATTCAAATTACCGTAACAAAATTAATGTTTCAAATAACAATAACTTATTTTCAACGACCACACATTTGTTTCTGAAAACATAATATTGTTTTCTCAACCATTCTACAACCATATCTTTTCTTTGTGTGTATATATATATTTATGTATATAAACACCGAGAACTGGCGAAAATATCAGTATTGCCTTAAAAATAGCGAAAATTTTCTAAAATTTGCAACATTAAAAACAAACCCTAAAATTTTTATTAAAATTAGCTAAAATTATAAGGAATGAAAAAAAGATCGGAAAAAACGCTTAAGATATAAAAAAAATCCGCAAAACTTGGAAAATTCTGATAATTGTCAAAAATTTTAAAAAGAACTGGCCAAGAATTCACTAAAAATCGCGAAAAAAAATATTCATCATGAGCGAATAACTGCAAAATTTGCGAACTAGCCCTAAAATTGTTAAATACCTAAAAGTATAGTAAAAACTTGAAAAACTGGATAAATGATTACACACCCTAATCCTAATTATCTTTATTATCGCATACAAATTTATAAACATTTGCGCATACTCACAGTCAAAGCAAAGTACAATTTATGAGTTTAAAACCAGTATTTTGTATGGTAATACTGGTTTTAATCTCTTAAAGTATAGTTTGTTTATAGCTATGAGTATGGGTCATTGATTTTGTGTTAAAAATTCATTTAAGGCCCATACACAGATTGATATTTTATATTTGTTAAATGTTTTAATTAATAATAACATTTCAAAAAGAACGGAAACAACTTGTTTCAAATCATCTACAGTTTTAACTTTATCTACATGAAATGAAATTTTATGTTGTCTCTTGTAAAAAACGCTGAACTTCAAAAGGAAAAAAAACAAGAAAAAAAGAGGGGTATCTTACAACACCCGGTTAGAGGAGCTATGCTGCTTAGCTATATAAAACAAATTTCATGTGTTAAATAACAATGCAATTGAATTATATTATATGATGATGTCAAATTCGTATGTAATTTCCATTGTTTCCTTTTTCAACTGCGTACGATTAAGGATTGTTTGTGTCAAGCGGCGGCTGTTAGCCTGCTTACAGCCGATCAGCTTCGTTCCCTGGCTTTTGTTCATGTGCAAAAATAATACAAATACTAATTGAGCGATCTTTCTCATTGTTTTTGTTTTGTTTTTGTTTTTGTTTCACTCACTTCAAAGAACGAAATGCAACAAAATCAAAATTTTTTTTACACAAAAATAAACTTATAAATGTAATAATTTCGATTATTTTTGTAACGAAAATCACGTTCTTGCTTCTGCATTGCACCATAAAGAGCATAGATATAATAAAAACTAATTTTTGTTTACAAAACGTTGAACAAATTTGTTTTGCAAACCTTTTGTAAACCAAAATAATTTTTTCTGAAGACGGCAGTAAATAAAAAATGTTTAAACGGTACTCTTTTGTTTTCGAAAAAAAACATGGAGTTTTGTAGCAGAATAGTTTGTCTTTGCCAGAAAAAACCCATGTTTTACATACAATCCGAGCCATAAAGTTGCAAATTATCCGGATTATAGAGTATGCAATGTAATAGCAAGTTTTTCCGAATTTTCATCAATATCGCGATTTTTTTAGAATTTTTGGCATTACTAGCAGTTTTTCGAGAATCTTGGGGCTGTTTTCAAATTTTTCGTGAACTGTAATAACCAATTGAATTACAAATTCTCAAAATAAATTTTTGATATCTACTATTAATTGAATTTTGTTACAATAAAAACCTGTCTGAATATAATTAAATAAATAAAACTTGTCTGGTTAAAAATTATAGCCATGGTTACTATGATTACTTTGTCAAAATAGGCCTGTGAGTATAACTCGTATTAAAAGCGTATCATCGACTGAATGATTTGGTTAAAGTATTTTTTAATCATACTTGTGCCCTTTTCAGTATTGCTACGTTTGAGCTCTAGTATGTTCAATCAAATGAGTCTGCTCTACTTTATTTTGTAAAAAAGATGTCACATTTAAAAATCGTATTTATAATTTGCGTAGAAAGAAAAATTATATTAACATAAGAATATATCTAAACACACACAGCCTTATTTATAAAAATTATTATTACTTTGTAAAGGCTTTGTAAGAAAAATGTGTATGAAAAATTTGTTCTAAAAAAACATTTTTAAAGCCTTAATAAGTTTTATAAATAAGGCTGACAGTATGTAGACATTTATTTTTGAAAGTTTGTTGTTTTAGAATTAATTTTTCCAAAAATTTTCCGAGACTTTTTTTGAATAAAAGGTTAAGTAAAATTTTTCATAAAATAACATAAAACTTATTTTATGTTTTAATTTTTTTAAGTTCTTATGAAAAACATAAAGAACATATGCATGCGGATTGCTTATGGTTGAGTTGTATTCGTGCCGTTCTCTGTATATGTATGTATAACTGAATTCTCTCTCTCTGTAACAACGAAGTGCAAGGCGTATGCTTAATATTTGTTTAGCAATCTCATATCGCTCATTCGCTGCATTTAATTAAAACAAATTTATTTTCAAGGCAAGACAAATACAAAATTATTTAACAAATATAAATAAATTTTTCATCACATACAAATGTTTTTTTATATTCAATATACAAATTATACAAAACAAACTTGGTATGGGAAGTGTTATTTTGTTAAACGTTTTGTAAACCAAAATTATTATTTTTTTCTGAATAATTGTTTTCTTATTCAAATATCAAAATCATTTTCTTTTAAATTCACAATTTACACAAAATTAAGTTTCTCTAGAAGAAATCAGTTTGTTTCGAACTAATAAAAATGAATTGGCAGAAAGCTGAGAATATTTTTCTTTAAGTCTTCAGGTTATTTAAAAATCATTCAAATTTAAAAGCTAAATTTAAATTAAACTTAATATAACAATATTAATATTTATATGAATGTCTCTTGCATAAAAAATACCCTGTTACAAATAATAACTCTTTGTCAAATAATGATAAAATTTCATAGCTACATATATTTTTTTATTAAACTAGAAAAATTAAAGTTTATAAGTTTCAACCTGCTCTTCAATGTTCAATATAAATTTAGTTGAAAATTTAGAAAATAAATATTTTATAAATTTTTTACTTTGTTGTTAATCTTTTCTTTTAACAATTTTAAATAAATGTCATGTCCAGAGTAAAGCCATATTTTATATTTATAAAATATAAATAAATTGGGCTTCAAATCAAACTAAATATGTATGTTTGAAAAAAATTTTTAGTGTTTGTCATTTAGCTACAAGTATGAAAATTTGGGGGTTTTTCGCACTTTGTGTTTTTGCAACTCTTGTCAGCCATAAATTTTATTATGATTTATATAAACTGTGCTTTGATACGATTTTTTCATATGCACATGTACATATATTAAAGGTATTCACGTTTACTCTTGCAACTGCATAAAGTGCATGATTCATTTTCAAGCATGTTCATATGCATTTCATTGGTGCTTTGCCAAATCATTAGTAGGCTTCAGCCACACATTTTGAAAAGTCACAAACATCTTATCTAATGCACAGACTTTCAAAAACTATTTGAGAATTAACTGATAATTTGGCAAAGCACCAATAAAATGCATAAAGGCATACTTAACCACTAGCAAAAAATTTCAATTAAAATAAACTTATGAGAGTATGTTATATAATAAGTTTATTAAATATAACCCTACGTCTTCACGAGCCATAGACTTGAGCATGACATGAACATGACGTCAGCAGAGAAACTGTAAAAAATTCATCAACTAATTTGAAGTGGTGAATACGTGCGATGTCGTAGTTCAGGCATGTCAAAGCATTTTGCCGTAGCACAATGGAGATCAAGCACTTACCAGTTTCGTTCTGTCCTTTTTCTTTCTATTGCAAATGGTTGCGGACAGCGAAGCTAAAATCTAATCTAATCTAAGCTAATGTCGAACATTGTTCCTCAAACATATGCTTGGGCATCCACGTCAGAGCGTGAGCGGTTTTCATTAACCATTTGCGATATCCGAAACCATTAGTAAGCAAATTATTTTGTTTAGTTGGCTTTCAACTTAAATACAATTTTCGTCTCGGTATTGTCAAAAGTTTTCTTTAATATTTAAAAAAAAATCAAAAATTCGCTGCTTAACTTTGTAATTAATTTAATAATAATATATTTTTTACAATAAACCAATAATTTTGAGATTTTTTAAAAATTTGTTATAACACATTTCATCTATCAAAAAACTATTCGTAAAAGTAACTTCACAATTTCTATACTTTGACAAAAAGTTAAGAATTGTTATAGTTTTTAAAGTTCCCAATTGTTTAATTAATTTACTTTTCGTCGAACTGATGTTCATGTTCATTATTTCAAAGAAAAATATTTGTGTTATTATTTTAAGTAGAGTTGATTTTATTAGTACTTTTTCACCATTTTGTTTAACCTGGCAATAGCATTAAAATTTACACCTTTGTGCAAAATTTACTCCACTTATCTTGCACTCACACTGATAATTTTGAAAAAAATTTCCATGTGGTTGTTATTAGATTTTATTTTATTTTTTTTTTTAATTTTCCTTTTTCCCAACTCTGCAGCTGTTGAAGTGAATACCTTTATTATTGTTTATGAAAAGTTTTTAATTTATCGCATAAAAATTTATCACTACATGTGTAAGCAAGTCAGGTGTGTGGTGAAAAAATCAATTAAAAAGATAAAAAAAGGAAAAAGTATTTTTTTCTTATATTGTTTAACAAAAACAAAAACACACAAGAAAGTGTTTAACACCAGAGCAGGAAAAATGTTATTTCTATTAAACTCGTTTTTATTTTATTAATCAAATTTGCTCTACAATCGTGATTGTAAACCTTCCGCTTTTATGCTTTTATCTCTGTTTAATTAGTTGCTTGTCTTAAGTGTTCTAACCAATACTATTAAGCGATCATTACTTAAAGGAGATATTATGCTGCTGTTGCCTGAAGCAGTTAGTGTGTTAACTACAAAAAAAATACGTTATTCGAGATCATAGATTTTTCTAATATGCATAAGTATATATGACAATCCATATCACAGTACCCTCCTTCGGCAATAATTGTTTCAATGAATCACCGTCCGAAGTAAAGAAAATAATGAAATTGCTGCATAGCTTACATGCTGGCTACCGAGAGAAATGTATTCGCGTATGTGTATTCATTTGTATAAGAAACCGATTGATGTTCGGCACTATGGTGCTAGTTTGGCTTAAAGTAATACGCCCTTTTAACACTAGAGGTGCTGTAATAAAACTAGAAAATTAATAAAAGTTACAATAACAGAGTTTTCTTCTCTGTATCTGTCTACACCTACACCTACAACTACACTTGCACTATCTCCTATATATATATATTCCCCGAGCTAAAAAACTTACTGTCTTTTCTCAGAAACCTGTCAAACATAACCTTACCTAGTAAAAATAGAGACTCCAAGAAAGTCATGAAAATGTAGAGTTTACTATGCGGAAGTGGTGCAAATTTCGATCCGATCTAATGATTTTTACATAGGATTGTCATTGCAAGAAGTTCTCTTTTTCGATGCCTGGTCACTGAATTGAAAGCGATATTAAGAAAAATTCCCTTTTTTGTGTTCTATGATAATATTTTCATCTAGGAAAAATGGTAAATAGTTGCCTTTTTTCAAAATTCGTTCCTTTTTATAAGAATTTAAGCCCGAAACAGTGGTTTCATGTAAATTTAAGCAAATAACTTTTAAATTTTAGACTAAAAATAGTTCATAAATTTCTTTAAAAAAATAATTTTTTTTTAAATTCTGGTGATTATTTTCTAACACTATGGAGGAGTTACAAGGTTTTGTGTGACTAAAATAAGCTTTAACATGGTTTTTTGCTCACTCTTGGCAAATTAAAAATATCGATTTTTTGGAAGAAATGAAAATGTACTTCCACTAGAATGACTTCCATTTTTTTTCACTGGGTATCTAAACTTAAAATATTATTTATATGTATTTATAATCTTTAGAATGCGGCGTATAATTGCACCATGCCCTAGAGCGAATTTCACTTACTTTGTTGCCAGTCTTACGCAAAACATTTCACATAAACTTTTTTTCTAAATATGAATTAATTTAAATAACAATTATTACAAATGCTATCTGAACATAAATAATAATAATAAAACAATTATTTTGAATTTAAATGTCCTGACAAATAACTTCCAAATTAATGTAAGGGAAAAAACAGCCTCCTCTTATAATCCGTAAGAAAACAATAAAGTTTTTCATGAGAATATTCAAAAGTCTCGCAAACAATGCAATTGTGCATTTTTACACTCTCGTAAATAAAATGCCAAAAATTGTATAGAAATTTATTTAAACAAACCTGTTAAGTTTGCCCAATAACACGGAAAAAAATATCATCGAAATGCAGTCAGCAAAACAAATTGTTAACACTTAATTTAAAAATTAACAATCATCATTGTTAATATAACAAATTTAAATTTTTGTAGTCAATTAAATTACTCAACAAAATTATTTGTTAAATTGTAGCATAACGGAATGTACACAGTCGTTAAGCCGCTCTGGGTCGGGGAACATCTCTCGCGTCATCGTAATTATTTCTTAAGTGCGGTCAGGCTCGTGTGTGTTGTTTGGCCTTCGAGAGTTTTTCGTCTCGCTCGCACTGGTTGACTGATCTGCCACGGATAACTGTATAATCTTGCGGTTTTTGTGGAATTTCTTTAACAACCACGTTGGCTACTTCCTATGTGAAGGCATAGGTCGTGTACAGTCAGTTACAAAACCATTTAAAATACTTTTAATACCATCTTGGGCATATGGTCTACGTTACTCCGCCCATATTTGTGCAACACCATATTATGCAAATTTACTGTGCATTAATATGTTTAATAAATAAATAAATAAAAAACAGAATGCACACATGTAGAAAAAACAAGAAATCATGTTTTGTGTGTATTAATTTTTTGTGTATCTAATAAAGTGTTATTGTTAATATAACAATAATGATAATCAAAATTTGTGCGGAAATTCAACAATTCACATTGTTAGTACAACAATGTCTTTAATTGAAATAACTTTGAAATTTAACAAAAATCATTGCTGAAAAAAATTAAATAAATGTCAACAAACTATTTTTTGAAATATTTAATTGAAAATATTTTTCAGATTTTTCCTTAACTTACAATTTCGTTAATTGCATTCACAAAAATCAATTAATTATTTAACTGATATAACAAAAAATTAATTGAATTTACTACAAATCATTTTTTTTTCTGTGAATTTTGACTTTTGTGAACTTAAGCTGCGCAATTGTGTATTTTGTAAATAACTCTTTGCTTTTTTGGCTTTCTTGAGTCATTTTTTAGACACACTTACTTTTTTATTTTTATGGAAATAGCATGTGCATAAATATGTTTATAAATTAAAAATTGCTTGAAATTTTCTTATTTTATTTTTATTAAATGAACTTTTCGACGTTTGTTCCAAATTTACATAAATTGTTCGCACAAAAGGTTAAAAGCAGCTTCATGAAATAAGTCTTGTTCTAATGAAAACCCTTATTAAGTTTTGAAATAAATTCAGTAAAGTGCGATTTTGACTCGCACACGAAGGGTTCTGTACAGTTTTGGCATTTTTTTAGATTTTTGAGTTTTTTCGGTTCTTGGCGTTTTATTTTCATCTTGGCGATTTTCAGTTTTTGGCAATTTATTTTAGTTTTAGCGATTTTTTTTAGTTTTGGCGCTTTTTTTTAATTTCAGCGATTTTTTTCGTTTTGACGATTTTTTCGGTTTTTTGCGGTTTTTTCGGTTTGACGATTTTATATTTTTAGGTTTTTTTTAGTTTTAGCGTTTTTAAAAATTTCAAGAGTTGCCTCTTCTGGTTTCTAAGATACAGCAAGCTGTCAAAAATGCATTAACTGATCGAAAACCCTTTAATTTAGATTTTTTTAAGTTTTAGTGTTAATTGTTGTAGTCTGCATAAAAATACGCTAACTCATATGTCTGTATACAATTTTATGTATGTATATTACAAAGGATTTTAAAATTTTGGAACACCCTTTAAGTTTTAAATTGTCATGTGTTTGCTGTTGTAGTGCCAAAAATAGCTATTACGGTTCGAAAGCGTAGCGAAAACCATAGCGTTCCCTTTCACCTTTGATGTACGGAACCGTAAAACAAGTTTGTTTACAAAGGCCGTTTGTTTGTCTTTTGAAAATGTTTGTGTTTCTTCAGATTAGTTTTTCTAAAAAAATTATTGTTTAGTTCTTTTTTTTAACGTCGTTAAATCGGAATCTCTTTATTTCGAAGACTCTTCTAATTCATAAAAAGCAGTCAGCCCCTTCAATTACGGGTATGAATTATCAGGATTCTACTGTTATTACAACCATGGATTACAAGTAATAACTTCAAATGTCAATACTTAGTAGACATTGAGTATACAAAACTCAATAAAAATTTTAGCACTAGCTGACCGTAAGGAACTTGTAGTTGCTGTGATGGAAGTGAAGTGTTTTACTGGTCTATGGCACACTTTCTGTACTAGGAGCCAAAAACCTGTTTTTATGAACACACACAAATTGCAACACAAAAATTCATGAACATCGTACTATCTGCAAGATAAGCACATGCTCTACTACTGCACCAACTAGATAATAGGTAACTTGTTGTTGTTGCTTACCTTGCAGTCATTACATAACTGCTGTAAAGTAATGCAGATGGTGTCTAATTTGTATGGCAAGGTAAACTATGCTTAACATAATTCATTCCTAATGTTTTGCTGGGATGAATAATAATAGCGTGTGTAAGTTTTTGTTGTTAACTAAAAATGACGTTTTCATTAAAAGCAACATTCTGTTTTTGATATAGAAAACAATATGGATTTTATCCCACAAAAAAAAGTTGTTTTTACAATGTGTTTAGGAAATTGTGTATTCATGTCGGCATGAATTCACAATATGTATATTTCTCAAATAAATAAAAAAAAAATTAGAACAATGCATGTCTACACATAATTACACAGCCTAAATTTTTTTAATGTTTCACTATTGTTTTTATAATAAATTAATGTTCAAGTACAGAAAGCAAAATATACTTGCATATTTAATTATGTTTTTCATTCGTTAATTTATTTTTAAAGTGGGTTAAATATTGTTTACAAAATTTTTTATGGGTACAACATTTAGCACTTGTGTATCTATGAAGTCGATAAAATTTGTTTTTGTTTGTTCTTTATAGTGTTTTCACACTGACCTGGTTTTAATAAATATTGGTTTTAACGTTAAAACCAACTGTTAAAACCTGTTTTTGCCATACAAATTTTTGTTGTTAAAACCAGTAGTATATTTATGGGCATTCTGGCACACGTGTGCCAGAATGCCCATAGTGTATTTTCTCCATAAGGATCATTCTAATTAGAATAGTTATGGGCATTCTGGCACACGTGTATTTTCTCCATAAGGATCATTCTAATTAGAATAGTTATGGGCATTCTGGCACACGTGTATTTTCTCCATAAGGAAGGATATTCCAATACATGTATTTTCGCGTAAGGACGGATATTCCAATACATGTATTTTCTCATAAGAAAGGATATTCTAATACATATATATATTCTTACAACAAAGTTAACTTCAAATGAGAATATATATTTTTCTCATAAAAAGTTTAACGAAGACATTTTCGTAAATGGAACAATTCGAATGAGATTCTCATTTGAGTAATTTTATTAAAATGAGAATTCGATTGACTCACAAATATGTATATAAAAGACCAATTAGAAATTAGTTTTAGTTATTGTTATTCAAAGATCCGTGAAATTACATTCAACAACAATGGTAAGAATGAAGTTTAACATAACATTAGAATTTTTTTATTTATTATATGAAAGTTTAAGAAATACATATAAAATTTAACTAATTTTTTTGTTTGTTTTTAGATCTATCAACAAATAATTAACATTGCGCAAGGAATAAAATCTGAATACACAAAAATTGATGATATTCCCTTAAATGAACCTTACAAGGTTTTAAATTTTGAATGGAAGGTTACACAATATGGATCCAAAGTTATTGCATATTTAAACAACAATAAGTGGTTTTATCTTCCGCAAAGAATCGTTAAATATTTAAACAGAGAGGATCCTTACTTATCAAAAATGAATGACAAAATTTGGACAATTATTTACAAAGGACGTCAATCACCAAATGGTTCAGCAATATTCGAACTAAACTATAGCTAAATTTTTATTTGTTATGTAGTTACACAACTTTTAAAACAATAAATATATTTAGTAAAGTGAAGTGACTCCTATTATTTATTTTTTTTATGTTAAACATGCACATGCACGTTAACAAAGTGAATTTGAAATCCATTTCAGGAAAATTTAGTTTGAAAAATTAAAATAAAATGCATATACATATTTCAAATTCATTTAAATTTTATGAAAATGAGAGTTTATGCTTAAAATAAGTTATCTTATTTATTTTCATTTTAAGAAAAAGGATAGGACATTTAAAAATTTGATGAAAGTTAAACATGCATGTACAAGACATGAAATTTAAACATGCATGTGCAAGACACATGGTCATATGTATGTATATGTATGCATTACAAGTTTTATTACTTTTTGCACTTATATAGAAATTTTCAAAATTCTCACCAAAA
The DNA here is from genome assembly GCA_905220375.1 of Tachina fera. Lineage (NCBI taxonomy): Eukaryota > Metazoa > Arthropoda > Insecta > Diptera > Tachinidae > Tachina > Tachina fera. The sequence continues at coordinate 44,884,414 of LR999964.1, read as the reverse complement.
AATAAATTACATGAAAAAATATTCCTATAAGGAAGGATATTTCCATTGCATGTAGTGCGTAAGCATGCTTTTGCATGCTTTTTCGTGTCATAGCATTTAGATGTATTTTGCTTTACTCTAATTTTCATTTTAAAAGAAAAAAAGGATAGGACATTTAAAAATTAACATGCACATGCAAGACACATGATATTAAGTATTTTTAAAGTATTAAGAACGAGAGACATGCGTATGCATGCTTTTTGCGCGTGTAGATTCACGTGGGTGCCTTGGTGAAATTTACATTTTATTTGTTCTGAGAAAAAGGGTATGCGAAAAAACTAATTATAAAAAAAATATCTTTCTATGAAGGACAAACAAATATTTTCCCGATTCACGTGGGTGCCTTGGTGAAATTTACATTTTATTTGTTCTGAGAAAAAGGGTATACCGCTGTATGTATGTATGTATGTGCATGCGTTAAAAGAAAAAAGGTATGCGAAAAACTAATTACAAAAAATATCTTTCTATGAAGGACAAATAAATCTAATTTTCATTTTTAAGAAAAAGTATAGGACACTTGAAATTTAATGAGTGTGCATACTTTGCTTTTACATACCGCTGTATGTATGTATGTATGTATGTATGTGCATGCGTTAAAAGAAAAAAGGTATGCGAAAAAACTAATTACAAAAAAAATATCTTTCTATGAAGGACAAACAAATATTTTCCCGATTCACGTGGGTGCCTTGGTGAAATTTACATTTTATTTGTTCTGAGAAAAAGGGTATACCGCTGTATGTATGTATGTATGTGCATGCGTTAAAAGAAAAAAGGTATGCGAAAAACTAATTACAAAAAATATCTTTCTATGAAGGACAAATAAATCTAATTTTCATTTTTAAGAAAAAGTATAGGACACTTGAAATTTAATGAGTGTGCATACTTTGCTTTTACATACCGCTGTATGTATGTATGTATGTATGTATGTGCATGCGTTAAAAGAAAAAAGGTATGCGAAAAAACTAATTACAAAAAAATATCTTTCTATGAAGGACAAACAAATATTTTTCCTTTATTGCTTAAACTCACTAATTTACAACATCATAAATGTAGATAAATATGAAGATTTTCCAATTACAGGTAATTTTCTATAGATGAATGTATGCGTGTTAGAAAAAAAGTATAAAATGAAACATTTTTCTGAACAAAATTCTAGTCTTGTGACATTATTCAAAACGAAGTGTTGTGTGAAAAAAAGAAAACTCGAAATTTTTATGAAAAAAAGAAAACTCGAAATTTTTATGAAAAAAAGAAAACTCGAAATTTTTATGAAAAAAGAAAACTCGAAATTTTTATGAAAAAAAGAAAACTCGAAATTTTTATTGTTATATACATATGTGTATAGATTTAAATATTTTTAATTCATAACAGGTAAGTTAAATAATTTTAAAAATAGTAAGCATTGATTTCTAACGTTTAACGTTTTACACAAACAGTCTGTAAATTTGTTTTATACATTTTTAGTATATTTAAAAACGTTTATACAAAAATAAAATGATGTCGAATTTAGAATGCAAAGAATGCAAAAGAGCTTTCCTAACTGAGGAAAATTACAGAGAGCACGAACGAAGTCATGCTTCAAGCTCCAGTCGTGTAAAGCTTGTGAAAAGTGCATTTAAAAAAAGACTTGTGACACTTGTTTACATAAACGACAACGAGGAATGCCTCCTCCCAGAGGTGTTTATGAAAGAAGCTGTGGAGTCATTAAAAAAAGAAGTTGACTACTTTTTAAAAAATAATGGTGCTCTAAAATATAATATGGAGATGTATGGCTTATATGCTTGTCCCAAAATGAGCGACCTAGAAAATACACCAATAGAGGTAAAACATTTCCAAACCAAAATGAAAGAAGTTTTCGATATTGATGAATTCACAAATGAATATTTCACTAATATTCAAAATATATTAACAAAGATGGAAGAGTTTCAAGAGCGGGATAGTGGTTGGACTCTAGTTCAACTTTTAAAAATTCACCTGAACTTAAATAAATATCAACCACTGAAAGGTTCTAGTTTTATAGCTCTCCCGCCTAAACTGATGTCAAAAAAAGCATGTATAAATGTACAAAATGATGATGATTTTTGTTTCAAATGGGCAATTTTATCAGCCATATCAACTCATAGAAATGCGCAACGAACTAGTACTTATGGGATCAACATTGCTGATGAGATAATAAATCTAAATGGATTTTCTTTAAATTTTAGTGGGTTATGCTTCCCACTTAAAATAAAAGATATACACATTTTTGAGACCAATAATCCTAATATTAGTATAAACGTTTTTGGCTATGAGATGGAAAAAGACTTAGTTGTTGGCCCATATTACAAAACAAAAGCAATAAAATCTAAGCATATACACCTATTGTTTTTACAGAAAGATAATGGAGGAAATATAGTTTCACACTATGTATATATCAAAAATATTTCAAGGTAAATGTGATTATTATAAAAAAAATCATAATAATTATATGTTTAATTTTTATATTTATTTTACATAGATTGATTCGATCACAACAAACTGGCCATCATGGAAGCATTATTCTCTGTGATGACTGTTTACAGAGTTTCCATTATCAACAAGACTTAGAAAAACATCGACAGCATTGTAAAAGACAGGTTTCTTATGCCCCCCAACAAGATAAGTCAATATTAGAATTTAATAATTATAATAATAGTATAAATGTACCTTTTGTAATATACGCTGATTCGGAATGCATATTTGAAAATATTCAAACTTGCATTCCGCGTGGTGATGTTTCGTCAACAACATTAGTTGATAGACATATTCCCTACGCAATGTCGTATTTTATTAAATGTAGTTTTAATGACAAATTAAACAAGTTACGTACCTTTAAAGGATTAGAATCGGCTAAACTATTTATAGAAAGTTTAATTCGGGATATAAGAGATTTAAATAATAATTATTTGACAAAAGTAAAACCATTGACCCCATTAACTGAAGTGGAAAATTTAAACTTCCATGCTAATAATATATGCCACATTTGCTCTAAAATAATTTTAGATGAATCAAAAGTTAGAGATCATTGTCATTTGACTGGTAAATATAGGGGGGTTGCACATAGTTCTTGTAATCTTAATTATAAAGTACCGAAATTTGTCCCGGTTATTTTTCACAATTTTTCTAGTTATGACTGTCACTTATTTGTGAAGGAGCTAAATAATATAAATGATGGTCCAATTAATATCATTCCACTCAATAAAGAGCTATATATATCACTCTCTAAAACCATAAGCGACAACAATAATGGTAATATAGAAATTCGATTTTTAGATTCCTATAGATTTTTACAATCAAGCTTAAATGATTTAGTTAAAAATTTAGGTAAGCAGGATTTGAAAATAGTTAAATCAATGTTTGGTGAAAATGAAAGTAAATTTAATTTACTTGTTAGAAAAGGTGTCTTTCCATATAGTTATTTAAATTCTATCGAAAAACTCAAAGAAACTTCTCTACCGAATATTGAGAATTTTTATAATAAATTAACAGATGAAGATTGTTCTCAAGAAGATTACACACATGCGAAAGATGTATGGAGTACTTTTGAGTGTACAACTTTAGAAGATTATTTAATTTTATATTTGAAAACTGATGTCTTGTTATTAGCTGATGTTTTCGAAAACTTTAGATTTCTTTGCAATGATATTTATAAACTAGATCCTTGTTATTACTATACCGCTCCAGGATTTTCTTGGGACGCAATGTTAAAAATAACAGATATTAAATTAGAGTTATTGAGCGACATAGATATGATTTTATTTATACAAAAGGGGATAAGGGGAGGAATAGTACAATGTTCTCAACGACATGCCATTGCAAACAATAAATATATGAGTGATTACAATGAACATCTTCCATCTAAATATTTAATGTATTTAGATGCAAATAATTTATATGGTTGGGCAATGTCTGAAGCTGTACCAGAAGGTAATTTTGAATGGGAAACAGACATTGAAAATTTTTGTTTGGATACTATACCAGAAGATTCAACTACTGGATATATATTAGAAGTAGATTTGACGTATCCAATAGAAATTCATGATATTCATAATAACTTACCATTTTGTAGTGAAAATAAAAATCCTCCAAATTCTAAGGAAAAGAAATTAATTTGTGATTTAAATGATAAAAATGAATATGTAATACATTACAAAAACTTACAACAATGTTTAAAACATGGGTTGAAGTTAAAAAAAATTCACCGAATTTTGAAATTTAAGCAATCAACATGGTTAAAGCCATATATTTCATTAAACAATTTACATAGAACTAATGCAAAAAACTCTTTTGAAAAAAATTTCTTTAAGTTACTAAATAATGCTGTCTACGGTAAAACGATGGAAAACGTTGACAAGCGTAAGAATATAAAAATTGTTAATCGGTGGGAAAGCATTGGAAAGAAAATGGGAGCTCATGCCCTTATTGCCAAACCAGAATTTCATTCCTTTAGCATATTTCAAGAAAACATGATAGCAGTGGAGCTAAACAGAAGTTATTCGTTTTATAATAAACCCATTTATTTAGGATTTACAATCCTAGAACTTTCAAAGTGGAAGATGTATAACTTTCATTATGATTATATGCTTTTAAAATATAACATCAAAGCAGATCTAAACTATATGGATACAGATTCGTTTATATACACAGTAGAAACTGATGATTTTTATAAAGATATAATAAACGATATTGATACACACTTTGATACATCAGATTATGAAGCGAATAATAAGTTTGGTATTCCACAGAAAAATAAAAAAAAATTAGGTATGATGAAGGATGAAAATAATGGTAAGTTAATGAAGGAATTTGTGGGTCTAAGAGCAAAAATGTATGCATTCAAAACGATAGATATGAATGAAATCAAAAAGGTTAAGGGCATTAAAAGTAATATAACTAGAAATTTAAGTCTATTAGATTATAAAAACTGTTTATATAATAAGAAAATATATTATGGAAATATGTATATTTTTAAATCCAAACTTCATGATTTATATACTTCTCTAATAAATAAGATATCTTTAAGTTATCTAGATAATAAAAGGAATGTATATAATAATGTAAATACACTTGCTTGGGGGCATTACAAAGAAGAATTTATCAATGAAAGAGATGATGATTTTGTAATGGAAATTGATGATAGAGATAATCGTAATATAACTAATTGTATTATAGATCAATTTTTAAATGATGATGATGATGATTTTGTAATGGAAATTGATGATAGAGATAATCGTAATATAACTAATTGTATTATAGATCAATTTTTAAATGATGATGATGATGATTTTGTAATGGAAATTGATGATAGAGATAATCGTAATACAACTAATTGTATTATAGATCAATTTTTAAATGATGATGACGATATTTTTATGCAAATTGAATGTTAATTTTATTTATTTATTAAAATTTTGTTTTATAAATTCAAATTATATTGTAATTCAAAACGACATCGTTAATTAATAAGAAAAATATAAATAAACTTTAACGTATCCGTTTGTGGATATATTTATATAAATATTTGTTTGAATTATTTTAAATTACATTTATTAACTAAGAATTTTAAACATAGGTGACCACAATTAAATGTATTAAAGTTTTGTTTTCGCTCATAATTATATTTAATGGGTATCTTTAAATAATTAACAAGTTCAATTGGAGGTTGTAAGATTCCAAAGCTATCAAAATATTCTTTATAGTTATGATTTTTGTAATAGGCTACCCAGTGAGTTCCAGCACCACGAGAGTTATCTAGATTAACAATACCACATTCTTGAACTAATGGTTTCTTAGGCAAACGATCTCGCATAAACACACCTCTAAAATTTTCGAGTTTTTTACCATATTTTATTAAATCTAGATCAGTTAATGGTCGATTGGGTAGGTTATCTAAAAGTTTTTTGGAATCGGTTTATAATACAGTCCATATCCAGATTTATATGGTTTAAGATATAAGCCTTTTCCCATAGCAATTGATTCCATGTGTCTATTATGTCGAGTAGCCTCGGCTAGTTGTTCTTTTCCATTTTTAATATCATTTACAGCCTTAATAATAGACGATCCACCCGTAGCCAAACCGCCCAGTGCGGATAAAGCTGTTAGGATTGGAATTAGTGGAAGAAATCCACCGATTTTGGGCATTGGTATAACTCTCGGTATCACAATATTAGCCCTCTTCTTCCCTTTGAAGTTCGAAGTAATGGATTTTAACGCAATTTTAACAGCATCCTTTAAATTGTCTGGTTTTTCATTTCTCAAGAGGTTAAGAGTATTTTTAACAGCTTTTGAAAACAATTTTCTATCACATGTTTTTTTCATTTGACTCTTTTTTTTCTGTGTCTTTTTAGATTTATGAATTTTTATATTGTTCATACCTAATCCGAATTTAAGTTTTGATTTCATAGCGTTTGTTACGAACCAAGCGTTAGCCTTTTCTTTGAAATCACTATCTTTAGATTGCACTTGTTGCCAAGCTTTTTCAACTAAAATTTTATCCGCTTTATGTCTCTTATTAATATCGTTTGTTTCTGAATATGTAATATCGTGTTCCCTACACGCTGCATCCAATGAATTTATTCCCTTATCACCTCTTGCCAAACGTTTTTCAAGTTTTGTTCCAGGTCCACAAAACTGATAACCAGGTAAATGTAGTTCAACAGGTAATTTGTTTATTAAGTTGTTTACTAATCCACTACCAATATTATACTGATTATCTTTAACTCCCTTTTTATAGTTTATATTCATTTTTTATTAATTATATGATATGTCTAATGGGATTGACGCTACAAACTTAAATGATGAGGTTTCGCTATATAATAAGAAATTTATATCAAAACCAAGTTAGTTATAAAAATGCGATTAGTAAAACAAGCTAAACAAATTGTAGTAAGAAATGCGGATGAAGCACAAGAAAACGAACCGAAAATTAAACATAGTACACTTTTACCAAATTCAATACGAGCATTAATTGTAGGTCCTTCAAATTGTGGCAAAACTAATGTTATGATTAGTCTAATAGAGAGCCCCAACGGTTTAAGTTTTAAAAACATTTACATATATTCAAAATCTTTATATCAACCAAAATACTGTTATCTCAAGGAATTGATACACCCAATAAAAGGAATAAATATTTTTACATTTGCGGAAAACGAGAAAGTTATTAGTCCTACAGAAGCGAACTCACATTCTATCATAATATTTGATGATGTTATTTGTGGAAAACAAGACACTATAAGAGATTACTTTTGTATGGGCAGACATAAGAATATAGATTGTTTTTATTTATGTCAAACGTACACAAAAATCCCTAAACATCTTATACGTGATAATGCGAATATGATTATAATATTTAAACAGGATGAAATGAATTTACGACATATATATAATGATCATGTAATTGGTGATATGTCATTTAAAGAATTTACAAATATATGTAGTGAATGTTGGAAAAATAAATATGGCTTTCTTGTTATCAGTAAGGATAATCTGATAAATAAAGGGCGATATAGAAAAGGTTTTGATGAATTCATAGAACTATAAGTAAGCAGATCTTAAGTAGTTATAATGCAGATTGCAATCAGACATAAAACAGATCATTAGCAGATAAATATCAGTTGCTTAAGCAGATATCAGGCAGATCATTATCAAATATAAAGCAGATTTCAAGCACATATAAAAACAATAACTATGGAAAATAAATTGTTAAATGATATTGTTAAGACAAGAGGAGTATTGAAAGCAAAATTAAAAAATCTCAAATTAGACAATATAGAACGAGTTAATATTTTAGAAGATACATTCAAACCAATAACTAAACCTTTAAATACGATAATTGGAAAAATTAATGAATATCAAACTGATGATATATTGAATGATACATCTAAGTCCATAACCAAACCTTTGAATAAAATAATAAAAAAAGATGATGATTATAACTCAGATGATTATAAATTTAATGATAACATAACAGATCCACAACTTCCACCACTACCATCCGACGACAGTTCAAACAATTTTGATGATGCAATAGATTATAACCAAGTTACTGAAACTGATTTGAAAAAATATCCATTAGCTGAAAATATAGAATTACTCCTCAATAATAAAACAATAGATAAAATTTATGGTTTCAACATAGATGAAAGCGGAAATTGGCGATATGCAAATAATGAATTAAATTTTAATGCTGATAACTCTATTCAAATAGGGAATTCAACGTGGAAAATGACTCCAGGATTATTTGAATTAGTTTTCCATTCAAAGCCTCTACATTATAATAAAAATGATTTAAGAAAATATAAAGAAATTTTAATAAGTACCAATGCTCACAAACGTCAATATCAATCAAAAAGTCAAATTAAAGGTACACGAGCTTATAAATATATTCGTATAATAAAAAATTTATTTAATACTAAACCAAATATTCCAACGAAAGGTAGTGGATTCTCGTTAAAGACTATTGATAATCGTAGATCTAGTTATATATATTGGAATGACACAAATGAATTAGTTGACAGATTACGTTTACTTATTTCATCAGAAAGTGTTGGTCATAATAATCACAATAACGAAATCATTTCCATTATTGAAGAATTGAAAGAAGCTGATATAATATATTAAACTAAAAATGACTTATATAAATAAGTTTGGAGAAACGTCCTTCCGACATAATCTAAATGACTCAAAGTTAAAATTATATAAATATAATTTGCAATTGAATAACATAACAAAAGATATAGAAAAACTGGATAATATAATTAAAACTATTAACAAACAACGTGAAGAACTTAAAAACGATTATAATTCTCAATTAAACATTATCAAAAGGGATGTTAAAGTATTACAAGAATTAATTACAAAAGGAATCAATGAAAATGTTGAAGCTATTGAAAAAATAGTGAGGAATCAAATAAGTTATGCAAATGAAGACTTTTCAAAGCATATCGAAGAGAGATTCAATACACTTGAGGATTTTATATTTAAATCGATGAAGAGAAATGATGTAAACGTTGAGGTGAAAAAACGAAAACTTGAATTTCCTAAAATTAAAGGATAAAAATTTTATATAAATATTTGACACTCATATCTGAATGCTTAATAGTAAAGAATCTTATTTCAAAATGAACTTAGATAAAAGAGAAATAGTTGATGAACTTCATAAGCAAGCGCGAAAAAATTTTAAAAGAAGACGGGTTATCATAAAAGGAATCGATGATTTATGGCAGGCGGATTTGGTTGAGATGGGCAACTACGCAACATATAATAACGGTCACCGTTATCTCTTAACAGTAATAGATTCTTTTTCAAAAAAAGCTTGGGCTATAGCAGTGAAAAATAAAACTGCACTCAACATAACGAACGCCATGAAAAACATTTTCATACAAAGCAATCGTAAACCAAAAAATTTACAAACAGATGATGGTAAGGAGTTCTTCAATAATCAGTTTCGTCACTTAATGCAATTGAATCAAATCAACCACTATTCAACATATAGTGTTCTGAAAGCATCCATCATAGAAAGATTTAACAGAACTCTTAAAGGAATGATGTGGAAGGAGTTTAGTTATCAAGGAACATATAAATGGTTAAACATATATAAGAACCTTGTAGAGAAATATAATAATACTTACCACAGAACAATAAAAATGTCGCCCAATGAAGTAAATTCATCAAACGAAAAATTTTTATTGGATACAGCTTACAACAATTTAAAAGTATTTACAAAACCAAAGTTCAAAGTGAATGATAATGTTAGAATAAGTAAATATAAACATATATTTGAAAAAGGTTATACACCAAATTGGACTACTGAAGTATTTACGGTTAAAACTATAAAAAATACTAATCCAAATACATATATATTAAAAGATTATCAAGGACATGAAATTAAAGGAGGGTTTTATGAGTCTGAATTAATGAAAACTAGATTTCCTGAAACTTATTTGGTTGAAAAGGTTTTGAAAAGGAAAAGCAACAAAATTTATGTTAAATGGCTTGGTTTTTCTTCAGAACATAATTCTTGGATTAATACAAATTATGATTAATAATAAAAACTGTGAAAAATTTAATAATTAACTTAATCATTCATGAACCACTAAAATGTCAATTACATTAACTTTAAACGGAGACTCTTCGCATCTTGTCGCAAACTATTTTCCGCCAATTGAACTAAATGAAAATTATGTTTGTGGCTTAATAAGTTTTGATACATATCATTCAATTCCAAATGTAGATGTTGAAAACAATTTATTTCATATTGGAAATCATGAAATAACAGTTCCAGTTGGGTCATATGAATTAACTGATATAGCTGAACTACTAAAAATTAAATATCATGATATGAATCCAACCGGTTCTCTTGATGTACGAGCAAATTATAATACACTACAAACATGTATAAAAAGCACTTCTGATTCAATTTATTTTAATAAAAAATCCTCAATTGGATCATTATTAGGCTTTAGTAGAAAAGTACTAGCACCTGGAATAGAACATTACTCCGATAAAACGATAGATATAACCAAAATTAATACAGTAATCGTTGAATGCAATATTGTATGCGGTTCGTATATAAACAACATGTCTACGCATATTTTACATCAGTTTTCGCTTAACGTTAGTCCTGGATATAAAATAACAGAGACTCCAACCACTGTAATATACTTACCTGTAAATTCAAGAACAATAAATAATATAATTTTGAAAGTTGTTGACCAAGACGGAAACTTAATAAACTTTCGCGGTGAAAAAATAACAATACGATTACATTTAAAGCCTATGAAAGAATGATAATATACAACAAAAGTGATCTATCGAATGATTTAACATTTATTCAATCACCATCAGCCGAAGACGAAGGTGAAAATTCATCAAATTTTTGCAAAAAGTTAAAAATACAATACTATAAAAATAATAAACATCGAAAGCCTAAAAAAGCCAACGTTTTAAATAAAACTAATCAGCATTTTTTAAAAAGTTTAGGATTTAAATTAAAATAATAAAATTAATCACATAGTTACAACCAAGGAAAGCAAACAAATGAGTAGTATAATTAATATATTGCAAAAGCCTCAAATGGATAATTCAATTATCAAGAAGGAGTACCACAGTTATACATCATATTTACAGTCATTTAAAAATAATGATGAAATTCGTATATCAATTCAAAACCAAGATTTGTATGTTTTACCAAGTGAAAGTTTTCTATATATCGAAGGTCTTGCAACAAAGGAAGATTCAACAGTTTCTACATCCATACGTCTCTTAAACAATTGTATGGCACACCTATTTGATGAAATTCGTTATGAAATTAATGGTATAGAAATTGATCGCACACGTCATTTGGGTATTGCAACAGAATTAAAAAACTATGTTTCGTTGAATAAATTTGAAAGTGATAGTCTACTAAATGCAGGATGGTCACCATTTAACAATGATAGTCTTATACCCGAAAATGGATATTTTAATTTTTGTGTACCACTAAAATTACTACTTGGATTTGCCGAAGATTTTCACAAAATAATAGTTAACTCTAAGCATGAATTGATTCTGTTACGATCTAAAGATGATAAGCAAGTTTTTAAATCTCAACTATCAACTGAAAAAATCAAGTTAACAATTTTAAATATAACTTGGAAAGTACCACACATTCAACTTGCTGATGCATACAAATTGCAGATATATAAAACAATAAATAACCGTCATCCATTAAGTATATGTTTTAGAAGTTGGGATATGTATTATTATCCTTCACTTCCAGAAAGTACAACAGTTTTGTGGAATGTTAAGCTAGCTGCTCACAACGAAAGACCACGCTTCCTATTGTTAGGTCTTCGAAATAATGACAACAAGTTTCAACATTGTGATTTAAGTGATGTAAAAGTACATCTTAACTCTGATACATATCCTTATGATGATCTAAATCTTAAGTTTGATAGAAATCGTTTTGCTATTCTATATGACATGTACTTAAAATTTCAACAAAGTTATTATTCACGCAACACCCAACCATTATTAACACCAGAAAACTTCAAAACTATGGCGCCAATAGCTGTCTTGGATGTTACACATCAAAATGAATTAGTCAAAACTGGACCAATCGATATTAGAATTGAACTGAAGACTTCAAAAAATATATTACCTAATACATCTGCGTATTGTTTAATTATTCATGATAAAATATTTGAATATATTCCACTAACAAACGAAATTAGAAAATTGATATAACTTTATTTTTAGTTAGCTTAAGAGACTAATAATTATAGATATACATAAACTAAAAAGTACTTGTATACAATTTATATAAATGTTAACTGTAATAACATTATTGTTTATTCACAAACATTTGGTCTACATACTCAGTCACACTTATTTGTAAGGATGTTACTCAACGATATATATGAATTTTTAAAAAGATGTTCAAACATTGTCTCCAACGAAGATAGATATAAACTGATTAATATTCAATCACATCTCGAAGAAGTAAATAACTTAAAAACAACGAAAAACAAATTTGGAGAGCATTATGAAGATTGTTCATGGTCTAATGAGAATGAAACTTGTGGACCCGACACTTGTTCATGTTCATACAAAAGAAGACAAAATATGAGAATAGAGGAAGAAGCAAACAAACTAATGAAATTCTATTATAACATATATAATGTCAGTAAATGTAAAAACTGTAATTTTCAAAAAGTTTAGATAGTAAAAATATTTATTTAAAAGAAAAAAAAACATATTCATTTATTTAATAATAAAAAATGGAAAAATATTTTACATTATTTTATTAACCCATATTTTCGACCCTTCTTAATGCGTCTAAAAGAATTTCATCCTGCCCATCATGTAACAATAAATATGCTGCTACATCCACCGGTGGCAAAACTATTACCTCCTTAATATCGATGGGCTCTTTAATGTTTAAAAATAGATCTTCATTGCCTTCTAATAGATGATGGTAGCTCTCGTGTGTTGCTGTTGATGATTCTGTAATTGCTGTAGGTGTTGCGACTGCTATAGTAGATGTCGATGTTGCGGGCTCAGTAGATGTTGATGTTGATGGTTTAGATTCTTTCATTTCCTTATTTTTGTTAATTATTCTCCTATATAAAGGAGTATCCCAAAATTTTTTAGTTTTTAATTTTATTCCATGTTGATTCAGATAATGGCGTTTTTTGTTTGAACTGTTTGAAAAAGTAACTATTTGACATATTTCACAATATAATTTGTTACTATTCATTTTTAAATATTATTTTAGTTTTTTTCACACAACACTTCGTTTTTGAATAATGTCACAAGACTAGAATTTTGTTTAGAAAAATGTTATATTTTATACTCTTTTTTCTACACACAATATATGCATACATTCATCTATAGAAAATTACCTGTAATTGGAAAATCTTCATATTTATCTACATTTATGATGTTGTAAATTAGTGAGTTTAAGCAATAAAGGAAAAATATTTGTTTGTCCTTCATAGAAAGATATTTTTTTTATAATTAGTTTTTTCGCATACCCTTTTTCTCAGAACAAATAAAATGTAAATTTCACCAAGGCACCCACGTGAATCTACACGCGCAAAAAGCATGCATACGCATGTCTCTCGTTCTTAATACTTTAAAAATACTTAATATCATGTGTCTTGCATGTGCATGTTAATTTTTAAATGTCCTATCCTTTTTTTCTTTTAAAATGAAAATTAGAGTAAAGCAAAATACATCTAAATGCTATGACACGAAAAAGCATGCAAAAGCATGCTTACGCACTACATGCAATGGAAATATCCTTCCTTATAGGAATATTTTTTCATGTAATTTATTTTTTGGTGAGAATTTTGAAAATTTCTATATAAGTGCAAAAAGTAATAAAACTTGTAATGCATACATATACATACATATGACCATGTGTCTTGCACATGCATGTTTAAATTTCATGTCTTGTACATGCATGTTTAACTTTCATCAAATTTTTAAATGTCCTATCCTTTTTCTTAAAATGAAAATAAATAAGATAACTTATTTTAAGCATAAACTCTCATTTTCATAAAATTTAAATGAATTTGAAATATGTATATGCATTTTATTTTAATTTTTCAAACTAAATTTTCCTGAAATGGATTTCAAATTCACTTTGTTAACGTGCATGTGCATGTTTAACATAAAAAAAATAAATAATAGGAGTCACTTCACTTTACTAAATATATTTATTGTTTTAAAAGTTGTGTAACTACATAACAAATAAAAATTTAGCTATAGTTTAGTTCGAATATTGCTGAACCATTTGGTGATTGACGTCCTTTGTAAATAATTGTCCAAATTTTGTCATTCATTTTTGATAAGTAAGGATCCTCTCTGTTTAAATATTTAACGATTCTTTGCGGAAGATAAAACCACTTATTGTTGTTTAAATATGCAATAACTTTGGATCCATATTGTGTAACCTTCCATTCAAAATTTAAAACCTTGTAAGGTTCATTTAAGGGAATATCATCAATTTTTGTGTATTCAGATTTTATTCCTTGCGCAATGTTAATTATTTGTTGATAGATCTAAAAACAAACAAAAAAATTAGTTAAATTTTATATGTATTTCTTAAACTTTCATATAATAAATAAAAAAATTCTAATGTTATGTTAAACTTCATTCTTACCATTGTTGTTGAATGTAATTTCACGGATCTTTGAATAACAATAACTAAAACTAATTTCTAATTGGTCTTTTATATACATATTTGTGAGTCAATCGAATTCTCATTTTAATAAAATTACTCAAATGAGAATCTCATTCGAATTGTTCCATTTACGAAAATGTCTTCGTTAAACTTTTTATGAGAAAAATATATATTCTTTTTTGAAGTTAACTTTGTTGTAAGAATATATATATGTATTAGAATATCCTTTCTTATGAGAAAATACATGTATTGGAATATCCGTCCTTACGCGAAAATACATGTATTGGAATATCCTTCCTTATGGAGAAAATACACGTGTGCCAGAATGCCCATAACTATTCTAATTAGAATGATCCTTATGGAGAAAATACACGTGTGCCAGAATGCCCATAACTATTCTAATTAGAATGATCCTTATGGAGAAAATACACTGGGCATTCTGGCACACGTGTGCCAGAATGCCCAGTGTATTTTTGATCCTTATGGAGAAAATACACTATGGGCATTCTGGCACACGTGTGCCAGAATGCCCATAAATATACTACTAAAACCAACTTAAAACCATTTTTTAATTGCATTTAAGTTGGTTTTATGAAATGCAGTGATAAACTCAGTGCTGCTAAGTCAAAATGACCAGAAGCAGCTGATAATGTTTATCCCCAGTGAATAACAATAGATGTCGCTTGAAAAATTTTAAAGTTAACAATGGATGCAGCAGCAACAATAATCAAAAAAATTATGGAAAACCAAGAGTTTTTTTGGAGGAAAACAACAAAAATATTTTCATTGACCTGTGGGAAGTGAAAATACGCGATATGTCTAACATCGATTCGCCGATAAGAAAAACCTTTTGTTTTGTAATGTATTTGTGCATTTTTTTATATACAGTAACTTGATTTCCAAGCACTTCTTCACTTTGCAAAATAAGTTCAATTCAATTTTATAATATTTATTTACAAAATATACAATAAAGGTTTTCGTGAGTTCTCTTAAAATTGCCATTTGTGCAATTGAGCAAACTTGCGATACTTGTTTCATGAAGCCCCTTTTGAACTTTTGCGCAAACAGTTTATGTAAATTTGAACCAAACGTCAAAAAGTTCATGTAGTAAAAAATATAAGAAAATTTAAAGCAATTTTTAATTTAAAAACATATTTATACATTTATATAAAAATCAAAAAGTGTGTGTGTGCGTCTAAAAATGACTAAATAAAGCAAAAAGAAAAGCCAGAAGTGGATTTCTACAAAATGCACAATTGCATAGATTAAGTTTACGAGTCAAAATTATTGGGCAAACCTTACAGGTTTTTGTAAATAAATTTCTATAGAATTTTTGACATTTTATTTACGAGAGTGTAAAAAGGCACAATTGCACAGTTTGCGAGACTTTTGAACATTCTCATGAAAACCCTTAATAATTTCCATTTTACAACGCATTGTAAAATTTCCAAGTTTATAATACAAACAAAAATAGTTGTTTGTCCAAAATTTTTTATAAAAAACAGGAAAAAATACAATAACAAACACACACATTTCTGCAGGCGACTTATTTTATTTTTGAGGAAAGTTATTAGACAGTGTGTGAGTTAAAACCTGAATTTTAAAAACTGACAGTGTGAATGCAAAATCAGCTGTTTATGGTTTTAACGTTAATACCAGGTTTTAGCTTTTAGTGTGAAAACACTATTTCATTAATTCACTTAATAACGGGTAAACGTGGCGATGGTATACATATGTACGTACAAATGGTTACAATATCATATGAAGTGAACTCGGTAACACTTTTTATTAACAAGTGACTGAAAAATCTGGTGCTGGAGAACGAAATAAGAGAACCGTGCAAAAAATTGGTGAAGACATTTCCGGTCGTGGCGTTAAGTTAGTGTGGCTTTTTTTTGCTTAAATACAACTCTGTGTGAATCAGAGTTGAAAGCATAAAACGGATGGAAGCCCCCATATTGGCATTTTTGTATTACAGAGATGCTAAAACCTAAGCCTTATTGGCCATTTTGGACTAGTCCGATTTTCTCGAAAACGGCCTCACTGATTTTTTGCACGGTCCTTTCATTTTGTTCTCCTAAGTGTCCACTTTAAGAATATTTGACGCTTTGACATGACAGTTGGAGTGCTCCTGGGAAAATTCAACCACGATTTTTGTTTTGATTTTCCCTTGAATTCTCAAAATCGATACTAGCCTGTTGATATATTTTTAAAAATACCCATGATTTTTTCGCATTATTTTCCCGGTTTTTTAATTCCCAAAATCGACGCTGTCTTGGCTCACATTAGTTTTTTTTATAAAAGAAATGCAGATTATGGAAAAATTTCCATATAATGCATAAAAAAACTTCGCGGAGCATGTGCGGCTGGTATTCCGATTGTCTAAAGAGTAACGCCAACTTCATTAAAATGGCAAATATCTACACTTTAAGCAAAAAAGCAAAAAGCTGTCTATCACAGCCCAAATTTATATAAAGAAAAATTAAAATTTTCTCCCGTATTCAGAAAAAATTATTTTGGTTTAAAAAAGGTTTAAAGAACATAATTTGTATGGAAATTTGTTTCCTAAACGTTTCGTAAGCCTAATCTATTTTTTTCTGAATAAGGCCTTTGGTATTTAGATTTTATTCAGGAGATGATTTAAACTTTTTAAAATATTTTTAGGTTATCTTTTTCAAGAAAATTTAAAATTTTTTTCACTACAAACTTAAACCATTTAAATAAATCTCAACTTAGAAAATATTTAAAGAAACATAAGAATAATAAATAAATCCAGTGAAGTGCGACTTTGACCCGCGCACGAAGGGTTCCGTACGGGTACTAGATATGTAATTCAATACGAACAATATAAACTATAGTTTTGGCATTTTTTTTTCGTTTTTGGCTTTTTTTCGGTTTAAAGCGTTTTTTGTTTGTTTGGGGGTTTTTTGAATTTATTGGCGCTTTCTGAGTTTTGGCACTTTTTTCACGTTTTGGCAATTTTTTTTTTTTTGGTTTTTGAAGTTTTTTTAATTTTAGCAATTTTTATTATTTTGGAATTTTTTTATTATGGCGATTTTTTTATTTTGGCGATTTTTTTTAATTTTGGCGTTTTTTTCATATAGGTGATTTTTTTTGGTTTTGGCGATTTTTTTTTAGTTTTGGCACTTATTTTCGTTTTGAGAATTTTTTTCTTGTTTTGGCGATTTTTTTTTAATTTTGGCGATTTTTTTTAATTTTGGAGATTCTTTTTCATTTTGGCGATTTTTTTCACATAAAAAATTATTTTTGTTTTGGCGCATTTTTCGCGTTTTGGCGATTTTTTTCGGTTTTTGGCGTTTTTTTTTCATGTAGGCGATTTTTTTCATCTGGGCGATTTTTTCGAATTTGGCGATTTATTTTAGTGCTAGAATTTTTTTTTTTATTTTGTCGATTTTTTTCGATTTGGTGATTTTTTTAATTTTTGGCGATTTGTTTCAGGTTTTTGGCGATTTTTTTCGGTTTGGCGATTTTATTATTTTCGGATTTTTTAGTCTTACCGTTTTTGAAAATTTCAAGAGTTTACCTCTTACGGTTTCCAAGATATAGCAAGTTGTCAAAATTACATAGTCAAAATTGCATTAACTGATGGACCACCCTTTAATTAAAATTTTTTAATATTTTAATGTTTATTGTTGTAGTCTATATAAAAATACACTAATTTTTCAAATTTCAAGTGAACAATATAAACTATAGTTTTGGGATTTTTTTCTTTTTTGGGTTTTTTCGGTTTTAAGCGTTATTTTAGTTTGGGGGTTTTTTGAATTTAGTGGCGCTTTCTGAGTTTTGGCACTTTTTTTTACGTTTTGGCGATTTTTTTTTTGGTTTTTGAAGTTTTTTTAATTTTGGAAATTTTTATTATTTTGGCGTTTTTTTTTATTTTGGCGATTTTTTTATTTTGGCGATTTTTTTTAATTTTGGCGTTTTTTTCATATTGGCGATTTTTTTTCACTTAAACGCTTTTTTCGAATTTGGCGATTTATTTTAGTGCTAGAATTTTTTTTTTAATTTTGTCGATTTTTTTCGATTTGGCGATTTTTTTTAAATTTTTGGCGATTTTTTCAGGTTTTGGCGATTTTTTTCGGTTTGGCGATTTTATAATTTTCGGATTTTTTAGTTTAACCGTTTTTGAAAATTTCAAGAGTTTACCTCTTACGGTCTCCAAGATATAGCAATTTGTCAAAATTACATAGTCAAAATTGCATTAACTGATGGACCACCCTTTAATTTAAATTTTTTAATATTTTACTGTTTATTGTTGTAGTCTATATAAAAATACACTAATTTTACAAATTTCAAGTGTCAATATACATATGTACATACAATTGTATGTGTATTACATGGGATTTTAACATTTTTTTGTCGCTCGTTTTGGAGCACCCTTTAATTTTTAATTCTCATGTATTTGTTGTTGTAGTGGCCAAGGTTCTACATACTCTGTCCAAATTTCAGGTCCGTAGCTCTTAGGGTTCCTGAGAAAATACCGTGTGACGGACAGACGGACAGACGGACAGCGTAGCGAAAACAATAGGGTTCCTTTTTTCACCTTTGGTGTACGGAACCCTAAAAAGCAGATATGAATATGTATAACTATTTTTCTCTCGTCATTTATTATATAAAAAAACTAACAAAGAAAACCAACTTCAATGTACTAAATTCCACACCTGCTTTTGTGCTTGTAACACATAATATTTTTTTTTTCTTTTTTTTTTTTTGTTGAGCATCAGTGTGCAATGATAAAACAGCAAGTAAGAAACCAAATAAAACAAACATAAAAATATGCTTTTATCATTCATTTATAATAATTAAACAAGAAGCATTGCATTGTCGGTAGTTTTTACGGTTTCCTTTTGTCGCAGCTACTTGTTGAAATGTAAATATCTTTTATTCGGTGCTTGACTTACTTTTTGAAATGCAAACAAAAATATTTCTGTTAAAGCACGGCCGTTGTCACAAAAAAATAAAAATAAAGCGAGGAAAAACATTATGTGTTAATCATATTTGTTTTCATATGAATGAACGCATACTTTTTTTTGCTTTTTTATGAATTTTTTTCTTTCAAGTGGAAAGAAATGTTGCAATGCTATGACATTGCACAGTGGGGTTGATTGTAGAAAAAAAGGAATTATTATTATTTTAAAATTATTGAAGATAATATACATTCAAATAATATAAAGAAAGTTGTGCTGTGAATGGAAGCCCATGTGTAACGAATTATATCTAATGCTTAACTTAATGAAAGTAATTTAATAACTGCGTATTTACTCAAACGCTTAAATTGCTCAAAATATTTTAATTTTTATAATTTCTAATATATGCACACAGAGAAAAAACTGCCTAATAGAATCAATAAGATTTTCTCTATGAAACGTTTTTAGGCTAAGGGGTATCCTAGCAGAAAGAAGCGAAGATTTTTTCATAGAGATTCCTTGTTGTTTTTATGTGGTAAATCTTATTAATTTTAACAAGAAGAAAAACACATAAAATCAAAAAGAAATCTTATTATTCACAACTTTTTTTACTCAATTTCCGTTACTTTTGGCACCAGAAAAACAATCCATAGAGAAAATCTTCTTGATTCTATTAGGTTTTCTTATAAATTGTAAACTACAAGGATTTCTTATTGATTTCAATAGGTTGCCTTATTGATTTTTTCAATAAGGTATTCCTTATTATTTTCATTAGGTTCCTATATGATTATGTGTAAAGCATCTTATTAATTTTTTTAATGAGGAAATCTTCTTGATTTTATTAGGTTTCTTGTTATTTCATATCTATAAATAAACATGAAGACCATTTTTTTCATGATCTTTTTCGTTCTTGTATAAACATATTTGTACAATAATTTCTGTGCGGATTCAGGCTGCTTATTAGCATAATGGTTAGAGTTCTTGTCAATCAGTCTGAAGGTTGCTGGTTCAATACTTGTCTCCTCCCAAGTAATAAATATGTATGTATGGTGAGTTAGTTAATTAAGAATATAATATAATATGTATGTATGTATGTATGTATAAATAAATAACATCTAAATATACTACATACATACATACTTACATATATTGTGCAGAATTTAAGTACAATTTTTTTTTATTTTTTATTAGGTTGCCTAATAAAATCAAGAAGAAACCCTTTTTGAAAAAATCAATAAGATAACCTAATAAAAACTACAAGATTTCGTCTTGATTTTTTCAAAAAGGTTTTCTCTATGAAATTAATAAGATTTCCTTATTGAAAAAAAAACCATAGAGATATCTTATTAATTTTGTTCTATTTTATGAGGTATTTATTAGGCACTGTTTTCTCTGTGCAAATTAAAAAAAATATTGAGACATTGAATGCATTGAAAATATTTTCTCGCACAAATAACGGAAAGTAAGGTTTGGGTAAATTTGTGATTAGGAAGTAAATTGGCTGTCAAGTGATGCAATGTCAAGAATTCAGCTGTCCTTATTTGACATTTATGTAGTAAAATGTTGTCGTTAAAACTTAACCATGGAACGCTATGCTCTTGAGCAAAGAATTTTAATTGTAAAAATTGTGAATTTTAATATGGAAGAACGGGCTTACATGAACAAACCTGTAACATATCTAACATGTCTTGGGACATGCTAGAGGTGAACATTTGCCCGACATTATATTTCATTATTAATTCCCACGTTTCTACTTTACATTTGTATCCACAAAAATGAATTTATAAAAAATTAAGGTGGTTTTTAGGCCAATTTACTTACTAACCTTAAATTTCCCTACCCTTCACTTTAAAGATTAAAAAGAACCCTGTTGCTTTCGCTACGACGTCTGTCTGTTCATTCGTCTGTCTGTCTGTCTGTCTGTCACAGAGCTAAGTTCCTGAAATTTTTACAGAATATGTAAAAGTTTAGCCGCTCGGTGGTGTTCTAAAGCGAGCAATGTAACATGTTGAAATCCTAATATTATATACAATTATATATCTGTGGCAAAAAAGAAGAAGTGCTTCAGTCGAGATAAGCTGATTTTGACTTAGTGGTACTTCCGTAATCTGCATATTTGAAAATCATAATTAATTAGTGCGATTTTTCAGGAAGTTACAGCACTCTGACTTCCAACTTATTTTTATTAGACTTCTTATCTTATTTGGAATAACAGCTTAATTGAAGTTATACTTTGGTATATTTCAATTTAAATGTATTACTTATAGTGTGTAAAACGATGTTTGCTTAAAAAAATAAAATTGACAGAGAATTTCCAAATTTAACTGTAAAAGAAATAAATTTCTGAAAATCGACTTAAAAGCTTAAAAGTGCTCTCCTGCAAAACAGTAAAATAGGACTTAAGCACTTTTTCCTTATTGCCACAGATATACAGGGCAATCATGAATAAAATTCCGCGTGAACTATACCCGGGGAACAATTCCAACTAATAGCAAGTAATAGGGAAAACAAAAAATTCTAATTGGAAAAGGGAGAAATTTCACGCGGAATTTTAATCATTATTGTCCTGATAGACACTTGAAATTTTCAAACTAAGTGTATTTTTATGTAGACTGCAACAATTAGCACTGCTATTAAAAAAAATCATATTTAAAGGGTATTCTATCAGTTAATATAATTCTTACTATGTAATTTTGACAACTGGCTGTATCTGGGAAACCGTAAAAGGCAAAGTTTTGAATATTTCAAAAACGCTAAAGCTAAAAAATCCCAAAATTAAAAATCACCGAAACGAAGAAATCGCCAAAAACCAAAAAAAAATTGCCAACACAAAAAACCTTTAAAACAAAAAATTTCCCAACATAAAAAAAGTACCAGAACTAAAAAAATCACTAAAACTAAAATAAATCTTCAAAAATAGAAAAACGTTAAAACTAAAAATCCCTAAAGACCAAGAAAAAAAATTCCATAAACGAAAAAAGCGCCAAAACTAAAGAAAACCTAAAAGCCCGAAAACCGGGTGTTCTGAAATTTTTTTTAAATGTCTACATGAGGTAAGATATTCGATTATATAGACTAAAGTTCGCCCTACAAGAAATGAATGACTGAAACTAACACAAACAAAATTTTTTCACTAACCCAATTGCAGCAATTTATATTGAATTCAATATTGATAGTCAATTGACTAGTCATTTGATACGAAGTGATGATGGATTTATTTATTAATTATAGTTGTTCTACTCTAGCATACATGTTAGAGTGGGACATCTAATGTACATATGCCAAAACTTTTACATCGAGTTTTATTTAAAGAAAACTAAAATTAATTCTGTCTGTGAAAAGTAAAATTTAAAAGTGTTAAAAAAGATAAGTAAAAACAATATTTAGTAAAGAAATTTACAAAATTTAATTTATTTTATATTTCTTTTCAAAATTTTAGATATGTTTTTGTAAAAAGCAAGATGCGTTGGTAGTGAAAAGGTGTGAGGAGGCCAATATACCGCCGGGTTTATTGTTTTTTTGCTGAAGTATATCTATTATTTTAAATTATTTATTTATTTTTATATCATTTTATAATAAAAAAACAATTAAAATAATAAAAACTATATTGTCATTATATCAATCATGTATGATTACTCAATTGTGGGGTATATATAAATCAATTATGATCAGTCAAACTTGAGTAATATTTATGCTATCATTGATTATTAAAAAGCACTGGAGTGAGCAGTTCAACTATATATTATATTCGTTAGTTAGAGAGAGATGCAAGATCACACGTACACAAAAGTTTCCATCACATTTTTCATTTTGCCCTTAATAAAGTGATGGAAACTTTGTTCTACGCAATGATGAATATATCCTGCCTGACTATCGATCAAATGAGCAGTCAATTGACTGGTAGTGTTCTTGTAGGGCGTATACTATTACATATGGGAATTTACACAGAAAAGTCCACCTTTTGTCACGTTACGTTACTTTGTTATGTATCTTGTTTTGCAAAGAAAAACTAATGTTTTATACACTTTTATTGCATGTCGTTGTAGAACGCAATTAGGTCTACATTCTCTTAATATTCACCAGTGTTTAGTAAATAAAGTGCTCTGATTTAAAAATAATTTAATTACAAATATGGGCATTTCCATAGAAAAGTCCACTTTTTGTCACGTTACGTCAGCAACTGTAACTTATATTTTAGAGCTATGCTGGTCGATTGCTTTCTAGTTTTTACCGAATGTAGACCTAATTGCGCTCTACACCGACATGCAAAAAAAGTATATAAAACATTAGTTTTTCTTTGCAAAACAAGATCATCATCATCACAAAGTAACGTAACGTGACAAAGGTGAACTTTTCTGTGGAAATGCCCATATTTAGTGTCCGTACGAATCCCTTCGTGTCCGAGTCAAAGTCACGTTTTACTGAATTTATTATTTATTTAAGTATAAGTATGGGACAACGTACATGCTTTTCGAGGAGGCGAAAATAAATTGCATGTCCATTATTAAGTGAAAAAAAAATCCGAAAGGAGTACTTGAAATTATATGATTATATGATATTATATGATCCTTTAATGATAGCACTAAATAGTTCTTTCTAGTTAAAAATTAAAAAAAAATTGCTTTCTTTATAACAAAATAACACTTATTATCTTTTCAATTAAAAAAATGCTTTATTTTCTAAAATAAAACGGCTTTAGTTTCACTGTCCAGAGAATATACGCGTATGTATTATCTGTACATTCACACTTCCATATGAAAAATTTTCAACCCTATTCATGACACTTGCTTGAAAAATGTTTGAAAAAAAAAACAAAATACAAGCGTGTTTAACTCTGTTTATTTTTTCTCTTTCACTTCTTGGCACAACAATTGTTAAGGTAAGTAATTGTTTTTCCACAATTCCATGTGGCTTTTTTTTGTTTCTTTTATTTTTGTATTTTTTCAACTTTGTGTAATTTTTTTTTTGGCTTCATATTCACTTTTAACACTTTTAACAGTTAAATATTTTTTACATAAAAACCTCAAACAAAAAAAGAAAATACATGGCTTAGAAAAACATAGATACAAACAAGAACACACACACACACATAAAATATTGTAATTCATGATATGCTCTAAATTACATAAATGTGGAGGAATTGCTTGTAATGAAAAGAAGGTTATTGAAAGATTCATTTTTGGAATTTTAAATAAATTACATACATTAAATTTAATTTCAATGAAGGATTAATAAAAAGAAAATTAGATCTAAATTTCAATGGCTTAATATAAGAATGGCGGAACTTGAGTTTTTGATATTTTGTAGGAGAAGCAAAAAAGGAGAAGAAAAATTAAAGCATTTACATGCAGAAATAATTTTTTAAGTTGCCATAAGTCCTTGATTTTGAAATGTAACGTAGTAAGGTCTTCAAGGAGGATGCAATTATACGTTGTCTCCCAGAAAACGTTAAAAATGCGATTTCGAAAAAAAAATTGAGATATGCCCTTTTTATATTAAGTAAATAGTCTTGAAATGTAAATACGTCTTGCTTTTTATATGTATTCTCCTGGCATGTATTATTTATTTATTTATTTATTTATTTATTTATTTATTTATTTATTTATTTATTTATTTATTTGTTTCAATCCGATACATAGGAAGCCTAAAAGGCCAATTATACATGTACCTATAGAATTATATTAATAGTCACTTAAAGCTACAGAATATAAATTATATGTTACAGTATTTTTCGTTTATAGCGAAACCGCTTAAAACGAACTTTCGCCTAAAACGAATCATTTTCGAAAGTACAAACTTTTATTTCTATAAAACCATGAAAATTTTTTCACTTATAACGAACCCGCTTAAAGTGAACTTTAGGTTATAACAAACTTTTTTTGCATGTAAATTTTTTGTTTTTTCGCTTAAAATGAACCAAGAAGTGTGTTGCCATAAACAAAAAATTATATTTATATATTAATGTGTAGCGTAAGCCGTGTAAGAAATTTTCTTCAGTCTCGCGACACTCCACAACAAATTCTTGACCACTTGGCCCAAGTGAAAGTGTATATAAATGAAGCCAATATTAATACTAAGCAAACTAAAATAACTGATTTTTAAAAAACTAAATAAACTTATTTTTTAAAGACTACAATGTTCTAAAATTGTTTTAATAAGTAAATAAATAGCCAAAGTGTTAAAAAAAAGACATGTGCACACACAATAATGGTTTCTTGATGTCTTCACTTAAAACGAACAAATTTGATCAGTCCATTGAAGTTCGCTTTAAGCGAAAAGCACTGTATATTATATAAAAAAAATAAAAAATTATAAATTAATTAAATGAATAAGTCTAAGTGTCAGTGACTCCCCAGCCACACAAAATTAGTAAGAAGGAATTAAATTTTAAATAATAGTAAAAAAAGATCCAAAAAATTGCCGCCGATGTGTTAAATGTCATTCAATCATATTATATTCGGGAGGAAAACAGTTCAAAAGCATTTTTTATAGATAAAAATTGAATATCAGAATAGTTTCAAAGGTGATGGTAAGCTATTCCAAACCCTGCAGACTCTTATTTTGAATGACCGTTCAAAAATAGAGAGGAATATACGAGGAATTTCAATCTCAACATTACGTGTAGAGTTAATGAAGGAAAAGTTATTTGTAAGAAGTGTAGGCTGTCCCATTTTAATAACTTTGTAGAAATAAACAAGTAAACGCAGGTCAAGATAGTCAAGAAAATTACAGCCAAGAAATACAGACACAAGTGTTGTAACACGATCATGCTCACGGACTCTAACTTGAAAAACATATCTAACAATTTTTCTATAGTATAATATAATAAATATAATAATAATATAATAATAATAAATACTGTCGTGTCATAAGCGAAGCATGATGAATGTATTGATGTACGTGTATATGGAGGTTTACAAGCGATGTCGTGAAGACTTCTTCTTCTTAAAAAAAAAATCAAAAGAAGTAGTGTTGATGCATGTATGCTTGATATTTTTCATATTTTACGTGTGAGTGTGTGTGTATGTAAGATGTAGATGGTTAGCTATTATGTGTTTAAGGGTGTTTTTTTTAAATCAAGCGCACTAAAGTCCTGCACAAGACTATTTATAAGACCTTTCAAGACATGAAAGATTTTCCAAATGCTTTACTAGAGTGAAATATTCTAAAACAAACGCTAAACAACACTGTTGGCAAGACATTAGTTTCAGTTGTTTGTCTTGCCAACAGTGTTGTTTAGCGTTTCTTTTAGAAGATTTCGCTTTAGTAAAGCATTTGAAAAATTCCTCATGTCTTAAAAGTTCTTATAAGTGGTCTTGTGCAGTACTTTAATATGTATATATACTTGATTAGTCGCAAAACATTTTTTTCTTGAATTGATATATTTTCACTATCTTAAATATGAGATTTGCTGTCATAAATATGGTCCTAATTTTTTAGCTCTACCTGATGTTGCCTTCTGGTGCCTAGTGGGTTGATAAGAAGCCGATGCACAGTGGGGGATTTTGTTTAAAATAATTCTGCATGAAATTATTTATGAAATTTCATACAGCATTTGAGGAATATGGATCACGAGCTGTAGGATAATTTTCAAATACATATCAAGGGTTATAATAAGTTAGTATGTGGTTTTTTATCCTTCCTTGATCGACTCTGCTTTACTGGAAATAACCAAACCCAATTTTTTCAGTTTTCCGATTTTTTCTCTAAAACGAAGTTTGGATTATTGAAATTTGTTACAGTTAAGCGTACAGCTTAAAATTGTATTTAAAAAAAATTTATTAATAGAAACATATTCACATTTTTTCATTATTTTTAAAACTGAAATTTTGTAACAGTTAAGCGTACAGCTTAAAATTTTATTTTAAAAAATATATTGAATGAAACATATTCATATTTTTTAATTATTTTAAAAAACATTTAATTTTTTTAACGGACAATGCATGCACAATTTTTTCAGCCTTAAGTTATGCAACCGATTTCTAATAAATAATTTTTTCATTGTTTATTTTTTCACTAAAGCGAAGTAAGTTTCATACAAAACGTAGTTGTGGGCTTGCTTTTGGTTTTCAGTAATACGATATTTTCAGTAAAGCGATGTTTCGCTAAAGTGAAGTGAATAAGACTAGCTGCGCTTAAAATCAGTGCAAGGATTTCAGTAAATAATTTTTTTTTCATTATTCGCATTTATCAATATTTTCGTCTGAGAATGTTCGTTTACAGAGAGTAAAAAAAAATTAAATTTCCATTTGAGTTCCCAGCAATTCCCAAAAAAAATCACAAAATCCCAAAAATTTCATTTTTCAGTATTTTTGCTGAATATCTTTCACCGATCCCAGACAATATTTTTGGAAATATATTTTTATTAATTAATGTGAGTTTCTAAAGAAGAGAAGAAAAATTCAATAAGAATTGAAATTACTGAACTTGAGCCTGACTGTGAATTATTTCTGATTAAAATTCACTACAGTTCAATTAAAGAATCTAAAAATTTCTCATTTCTGGAAATATTTAAAAATATATCTTGCCTTAATTTGGCATAAAAATTTGGAACAAAAAAATTCTTCCATATATTTTTTATAGTATTACCTTTTGAATAAATAAAAATATGCGGTTGGTATATTTGCAAAAAAAAAATTCCCACTTTTTCTGCGAAAAAAACGGTGAAAATAGACTTTTTTCAAAATTTTAATTTAAATTAAATTTAATTTTTACTTAGTTGTGCCAATAGTTGATACCAATTTTTTTATGTTACAAAATTTTGTTCTTAATTCACAACAAGTCTCCTTTTCTAAATCGAACTAGACTTGACTTCTCCTTTAGCAAAACAGTAGACCAAGGATTGTGAAAAAAAGCCAACATTTTAATTTTTTTTTCTCGAATATTTCTTAAGCTGTAAGCAAAAATCTATAAAGCAGAATTTTTAAGCTCTCAGAGGGAAAAAAAATCCACTCGCAAAAAAAAAATATTTTTTATCACATCAAAAACATCTGCTTGGTATCGGTTTCAATTTTTCATTAACCCAAGGTTGCCCACTTTGTGGATTTGTTACTCCGCCCCATTTAAAGATATATAGTCCAAAATCCAGACTCTTTCTCAAATGCTGTATGCAATTTCATAAGAACTACATGCAGAATTAATTAAATTTTTGTAATAAAATCTCCCACTGTGTATCGAGTACTGTAGGTCCTACTAGGCAACCGAAGTCACCGTCGGATCAAGAAAATATTAAGACCGCATTTATGACAACAAATACTATATTTTAGATAGGAACTAAAAAAGTCCCATGCAAGTCTAATATACCTGGAAGAAAATGATTTTCAAAAATATTATTATGTGAGAATTTTCAAATGGTTTGAGACTATTCAAAAGGTGTGGTTGAAGTCTACTGACAGTTTATTAAAGCAACAGTGATATGCATGCAGACATGCTTAACCACCAACAAATAAATTTAATGCAAATAATTTTTTTTATCACTTAACTTAAACTAATGATTTTTAACATTAATTCTCGTTCTTCTGATGTTTTCATGTTTAAAATGTATTTTGTTTCGTTTAAATTATAATAGCTGCAGTTTATTTAAATATATGTACTTACAACTTAAAGTTGCAACACTCTTACATTCCTTAAATGACCTGCTTTTCACACTTGAAATGCAGTTTGTCTGCATTTGCATAAGCAAAAGATAAATGCAGAAGACAAAGAAGGATGTGAGAAATACAAAGTAGGAAAACTTTGATTTTGGCGTTTTTTTTGTGAGACAAGATTTATTAAAAAAACAGATAATTTATTTTAAAACTTATTTAAGAAATAAAAAAAGTAATAGAAAAAATTAATGCAATAATTTAACATTTCTGTGGCATTAATGAAAAAGGGCTAAAGTCATATTTTACTGTTTTGGACGAGAGCACTTTTAAGCTTTCAAGTAGTCGATGCTATAACTTCCTGACAAATCACACAGAATAATTTTGATTTTGCCCAGGATTACCTTTGAATATTCAGATAACGGAGGTACCATTAACTCAAAATCAGTTTATCTCGACTTAAGAACTTTTTCCTTTATGCCAGAAATTTTTTTGCACAAAAGGGAAGAATAAGACTTGATTGATGTGAGGGTTCCAACAAGACGGTGCCATACGCCTAACGTGACGATAAAAATGAGATTTTGAAGAATATACCGCCAAAAGAGCGGGATTTAAAAATAAATATTTTTATTAGAAAGCGGGATGTGTAATATGCACATACATACATAATCTAATATGTACTCGTACTTTGGAAACACAGTTTTCACAATTTCTAACATTGGATAATGTCAATATAGGGTAATTCCATTTTAAATCAACGAAAAAAAACGCAATTTTTTATCTAACCCTCTTAGAATTGTACAAAAATTTTTACGAATGTTCTATAGTACTAAAATAATATAAATTCAAAAATTTTGGGTATATTAGCTTTTGTGGTTCCCGAAATATGGCTCTTCGAAAAGTAGGAAATTAATTCAAAATACATATATGTAAGTGGTCTGCCATTATTGCTCATGTCTTCAAAATACAGGGTCGAAATTGGTCCCATTTAATAGGTATTGAGAATATCTTTAAAACTGCATTTAGCTTAAATTTTTTCCGGAAAGGTCAAAACTCACTGGCACATGATTTAAAGTTTGGGGAACTATATCTGATAAAATGAAATTTTTAAAATTCTAAAAAAAATATATTTTAATCCTGACAGTCTCTTCTACATTTTTTATCAAAAAATTTGAGTGAGCTCTTATGTGTTCCTGAGATATAGACAATAACTTGAAATTATTTGGAAAAAAAATACTTTTGTAGCAACACTCTATTCTTGAATAGCTGTTGTTGTTATTTACATTTATTTTCTTTACATACTTTTACAATTAGAGCTGAAAAGAAGTCAGCCAATGTAGTAAAGAAGGAAAATAAAAAGCATGTTGATTATTGAGTTCTTCTTCAAATTTGTTATTTGTTGTGCTTCTCATTTGTTTAAATGAAAGTTTATAACATAATAACTCTAGTTGTTCTAAGAAACTTTGGGTAAAGGTTCCCTGATGATATGCATTAACAACAGTGAAATGCACATAGGATCCAGCTAAGCCCCTCAATAATCGATTTCAATGTATTTTTAATAAAAAATTATTTTACTGAATAAGTAAAATAATAATTTGGGATTATTAGTGCGTTAATAAATATTAGACTTAAGTGTTAAATATAATAAAAATTAAAATTAACTAAAAAGGCGTACATATTTACATACATTTCAAGACTGTTTACGCAGCCCTCTACTACAAACACAAACTTGAAATTCCGCTGATTCTGCCGATGATAGAAAATAGTCGGGATTGGACAAGTGAGCGTGGCTCCTCTAAAATAGAGAAAATATTTACTTAAAACAATATCTTAGAAACTATTATAGCGATCATTTTGAAACTCTTCATGCGAAGTCTTAATGACAACTGTATTCTACAACCTAGTAAAGGTGTAATCACAAGCGTGGCACTTATTATAAAACAAATTTTCCTTTAATTTGAAAACGCAATAACTACACTTGAAATAATATTTGGAATGGATTTTTATCAAAATCGAATAAGAGATTGAAAAGTTCAAAACTCTGAAAACTGGGACAAAGAATCGACCTAATTAATCGGGATAGTGCCCTCTAAAGCGGGATGTCTGGTTAGGTTACATATGCCACACTGCACGCGATACCATGAACCTATTTAGAGGCGAGTTTGGTGAGCAATTAATTAATCTAACATTTTTCAGCAGTCCATTGGCCGCCAAGATCATGCAATTTGACCCCACTAAACTATTTCTTGTAAAGATACATCAAATATCTTGTGATTAAAGACAACGCAGCCAAAGAATTTTAAATGTTCTATGTTTTTATTTAATTTTTAAGAACCAAAACTATTTTATGCTCAGTACACATCTGGCGTTGTCATTTTGTGGTGTAATTTTCAAAATGTGTGCAACGCCATTATATTTTTTTTGATATGGAGAGCAAGGCCATACAATGAAAAATATTGGAAATGACAAAAGTTGCCACTAGTACACACTATTGCGATGTCAAAAAATGCCATAGTGTTTATATTACCGAAAATAAATATGCACGTTTCTGCATAATACTTTAAGTAGCTCAAAATTATATTTTATCCTTAAATGTGCAAATGTTTAGTAACAAATGTTTTCCTCTTCAAGTTGTGCATCAAATTGTTTTCAGTTGTAGCAAATCGAGGGTTTATATTCAAAAAGTGCTATCTGCAATTCTTGAATATTTTAGTTGACAAAATAAAATTGTTTTTTTCTCGAAGTCCAAGAGCAAATACAGTTAGTATTTGATTAACAGTAGTAGAATTACGATGCCTTCTGTAAATGGTACTTACTATTCATCAAAATTTAATTATAACCCTTGCACTTTGAGCAAATAAGAGTTTTTTACGCTCTACTAAAATTTCCAAGCCTTGCAGATAGCACTTTTTGAATATAAACCCTCGGAATGGTTTCCTAAATTATGTAAAACCATTACGAAGCCCTATTGAGCATTTTGTTAAAAACGTAAAACAAATTATTTTTGTAAATTTTAAAGTTATAATTTCCTGGAATCCTTTGAAAAATAATTATACGTACATGCATACATACATAAATATAATTTAAAGCCAAAAAAAACTATATAACTTTTTATCAAAAATTTTACCTTCAACTGTGAACAACTTTATGCATTTTCCATTTCATAAAATATGCAAAAGTTTTTCTCACTAATTACTCACTCGTACCATGTATTTCATTTGTATCAAAAATTTGCTTAATTGCTTTTCATTTTTGTCCTTCTAGAAATTATTTGCTCTCGAAAAAAAATATATTTAAATAATGTTCATGGCTTAGGATATTTTTACATATGTACTTGCTTATGTAAGTGAACACGGTGAAATATTAAATAAACTAAATGCATTTACACACATTTACAATATTGACAATTTTTAATTTAAAAAAAGTATTTATACTGCTTAAAAAAATACTTTTTGCTTACAAGCATTAAATAATTTCATGCTAGTGCACAAAGGAATTCCTTTTATTTCCTTCAATACATATCAAATATTGTGTTGGAAAAGTCCACAATCGGGCAAGTGCACATTAATAACAAAATTGTTTTTCTCCTACTTCCACGTTTGTAAGTAAATAAGATTTCAACTGCAAAACATGTTTTAAAAAAAAATAACCTGCAACAAGAATAAATCCAACATGTCTTACTTGTCAATTGCTACAAATGGAAATGTCCTTGCAAAATTAAAACAAAACAAAATGCTGTAAAGAGGAAATAAAAAATACTCGTAATACAAACTTCATGCCAAGGCTTAAAAATTGTCAATTGCTCATTCAAGTAGAAAATATCACCAAGAAAAAAAACACGATAAAAATTTAAAAGTTGATTTTAAGTAGAATTAAAGACACTTCGTTCAGTCTTGTCGTCTACAGCAGTTGAGAAATCGCATATAATATCTTAAGTTTATTGAAGCAATTGTAATTTATTTTTGAGTAAAAACAGAATGAGCTGAATGGCCCTGCCGATGCGATGTAGTAAAACGTATTTCGTTATGAGCGTCATGTTCTTAAATGCTAATAAAAGAAATTGTTTATAAAATGTTACGGAAATTTTGCATTCACTTAAAAGCTGCATTTTTGCCAGCATATATCGCGAAGATATCCAAGTGACTTCTGTGATTGCATTTTCTTTAACTTTGGTTCATATATCAGGCTGAATGCGACCGGTAGCATGGGTTTTGTTGGCTTTGAGGGAATGAAACAAACTGAGAAAAGAACAAGCGTGAGAATCTGATAAATTATATCGAATTCTACTGAACGCTCTCACAGACAACGGCGATGTTTTCCCTATATCTTAAGTTTCCTTAATGAACGTTTTTAAGTTGATGTTTTCAGTAAAAAAAAATGGACTGATATATATCAACCCCTCCGTAAATAGTCTTTCCGGCAGGAAGACTGCGGTGACCGTTAAATGGGCGAGGCACGTGGAACGTTGCTCTAACATAACACCTATTTTTATCAAAAAAATTTTAACATTTCCACGTATTGTTTAATGCTATGACCGACCATTGTGATTCTGCGAAACAGGCTGAATAAATGACAGCCAATTTGACAGATGTAGCTGCAACAATATTGCCAATATCAACTGTCAAAGTTTGAAAATCTATATTGGCAGACCCGTTACTTTGTTTTCAATTATTTTTTCGTAATAAAAAAATTTTTTAACTACGTCTCATATGATTGAAAGTTGCCTAAAGTCAAGTTCTTTATATGATTCCAATACAACGTATGTTCATTTACTTTCCTAGCACAAACTAGCAACGAGAGAATAAGGGAGAAATCTAAAAAGTTACTCTCCCAACTACGAAAAAGTAAATAAATGCTTTACTAGCAAAAACTTGCAAGAAATTTTTATTTGCACGGGCGAAAACAATAATAGAATTGTATAGCTTTTCTGCTATATTTTGAACATTCTTGATTGATAATATTTTGACTTAGAAAACTTTTAAAAATCGACATTTAATATGAAATACTTTTTATTAGTTTCATGCATTATTTATTATTTTTATGCATTTTGTATTATTTTTTAATTCTATACTACGAGTAATTAACACATACAAAAAAAGAAATTTCCCATCCCTGATCTGTTATGATAAACAAGTCTTCAATAACACTGTATAACAAAAATTAATGAAGTCGAAATAACAGGGATGTGTTACTATTTTTCTGGTAGGCATTGTCGAGTGCAATAACAATAAATCTTTGAAATTTTCCAAACACCTCCAAATCATGAGTTACGGGTAAAAACTGTTTTTTCGTAACCGTTCGCAATTATCAACCTTTAACTAAGTTCAAAATTAACCGATTTTAAATTAATAAATAGATTTAGATAGAAGAGACTTAGACCTTTTGAACGATATAAATTGTATTTCAGTAAATTTCCGATATATGTGAGTATTTTTTTTTTAAAGTTTTGGATTCTATGTATGCTGAATTGCACTTTCAGCTTAAATACCTTGAAAACGCATAAATAGAACACGAAACCCATTATGCAAGTAGTTTTTTTAACAAAAGGTCTGCTAATAAAAAAATTTTAAAAATGTTGTACTATGTGTTAATCTATGTCGGGTTTTTTATTATTTTTTTTCTATAAATAATTTTTATATATGCATACATACAAAATTTTTTTTAATAAAGAAATGCACACTTTCAAGTTTTCTTTTACAAATATTTTTCAAAAAAAAAAAGTCAACTAAAAATTTTACTTGTAATAATTTGTAAGAATTCTTTGGTCTCTCAATTTTTTTCTATCAATGAATACATTTCCAAGCTCATACTCTGTTTAATTTTTTTTTAATATAAATTTCACAGAAGGAACCTTCGTTGTTTTAAAACAAAATAACAGATTTGATGTACTAGGCATGTTCCCATCCACGTATATAATAGCAAATTTCCTCAAACCTTAATCTAATACCATAGACATACTTACAACACTCATACATTATGCACATTCTCTAAATCATAAAACTTGCAAGAATTCTTTTGTTAGATGCATTTTACAAAAAGGTAATACAACAGCAATAAGAATGAAGAAAAAAAGTAAAGAATCTGACCGACCAAGCGAACTACCGACAAAACCAAATTTAATGTTTGACCATTAAGGAATGTCATACCACAACAAAAGGCATAGAGGTGATAGAAAGAGATAGAGATGGAGATAGAGAGACACGTAAAGCTAAACAGATTGCGGTTTTGCAAAATGGTCATGTCTATATGTACATATATTACACCATGTGTACAAGTACAGTACAATAAAGACAACTAACACATATTGACAATGTTTAACTTAAGTAGAGGAAATTAAAAGGATATTAGCCAATAATGACAGCCAATAGCAGTAAAGTACAATAATAAAGGGATCAAATAGCAATAAATGTAACATGTAAAATACAAAATGTTAAATTGATGAACGAAAGACGAACCGAATAATAAAATTTTAGTAATGGTTTGTAAATATGGAAAGATAATGAATGACATATCAAATGACAACAAAATATTGATTGCGGTATTTAGAGATGAAATAATTGCTTTTAAAAAACAAATTTTGTATAGTAAATTATTTTTGAATAAATACAATGTTTCATATACACATATGTATGTATGTATATGTATAGATACTTTTTTATATACATACATATATATACATATATTTACGGCCTGGCTCACGAGGTCGACAAGAAATTTTCTGTCATACTTCTTTGTTTGTATGAAAAATAACTTCTAAACACTTACCATTTGTAAATGAGATGAAACAAATAATTATTCACAAAAAGATAAGGTTTAATACTACAAACTATGAAAAAATTTGTTACGTCGGTTAATCGACTGAAATTAACCGGTTTAACCGTTAATCGAAAAAAAGTTAATTTTAAGTTAACAGATCATTTAATAGGGCCGATTAACGGCTAACCGATTGAATACCGTAGTATCATGATACAATACTAGGTACATGCACGACTTCAATGTGTAATTGGAGACACAGCCTTTTGTAAATTCATTGGCAACACTGTAATCATTTTATGCACACGCATCACCAACATTTTTGTAGCTGATAAACAAAGTTTGACAACTATTCGTATTGTATACATTAACAGGCTGAGCTTGTGCATTAGGGTTGGGTCAAAAAGAACGAACTAGTTCAATTGAACTATTCCCATAAGTGAACGATGTGAACTAGTTCAGACTAGTTGTTCCTTTTTGGTCTTTGTTGTTATTTTAGTCTTTCTTGTTCTTTTGGTCTTTCTTATTTTCTTGGTACTTTTTGATATCTTGGTCTTGTTCGTGTTTTGTTCGTTCGTTCATTGTTGGTCTTTATTTTGTTTTGCTTATCTTATTCTCTGTTCCTGACTAAAATTCCTGATTAAAATATTATAGTTTCTCGTTTGCATACTGTTTAAAATACACAAATGTAGTGTGCCTATTAAATTTTTAGCACAATAATCAAAACAAACAAAAGAAAATGTATACTTAGTGAAATATACAAGTGAGTTTTACAAAATTAATAGAATTAATTTTTAGTATTGAACTAAAAAACAGATTGTGAAAAAGAATATTAGAATTAAAAAAGTGATTATAATTTGTTTTAAACTGAAAACGGATTTCATTTTAAAAATTTCAAAAATATTAATTTTTACCTTTTACTTACTAAAAGCATACAACAAATAAGACTACAAAGCACAAATGAAAATACGTCTAAGCAAAGAAAATTTTTACTCAATTAAAATAAATAATTTTTTGTGTCGAATATAAATCAGTATTAAAAAAGTGATTAAAATTTGTTTTCAAATGATCAAACTTCATTCTAAGCATTTCCAACCAAAAATTATTAATTAAATAAGGTCGTTAAGAATGAAATGAAATTACTTTAGAATATTAACAAACGAATAAAACATTGAAGAGGATTCAATGTATGCATGTATGTATGTGTAATCTCTGATCTGTTGTTCACTGAACTACAGACCGAAAAGAACAACTGAACGAAAAGAACGAACTAGTTTTTTTTGTTGCTGGGATCAAAAAGAACAATCCGCAAAAGGAACAACTATGCCCAACTCTATTGTGCATGTACCTGTTATAATTGTATCATGCGTAGTGTTTACGAGAGCTGTAAAAAATTGCAATAAATTTTGATTGCAATCAAATTAATTTCAGGCATACTGATTTCATTCTTCTGATTTCAAAATGATTCCAGATTTAAAAATGAAATCATTACAAGATTGCAATCTTTCGTGATTGCAATCATTTTGAAAACATTTATTTTAGAAATCATTGATTGCAATCAAATTTTTGTTGAAATCATAGGATTTCAATTAATTTGCCTGAAATTAAATCTAAAGGGGTAGCATTCAATAAAATATTATAGAGTGCTTAGAGAGTTAAAGCTTGCGGTTTTGACCTTTGTGTCCTGAAAATGCACGGGCTATAGGATCCTTGATAGTATTAGTGGAAAGCCCAGATTTTAGTGGAAACCACTAAATTTGTGGTGGAAACCAAAAAATTCTAATACAAATCTTAGCGGAAAAGTGAAAATAAAAATATTAATTTCGTGCCTTTATTAGGAAAAGTGATAAAAAACATAACATTAAAAAAAATTGTTGAAAATATATCAGTGTTCATGAATTTGAGCATTTTTGCAAAAAAAGCTGTCTGTTTGCTCTTAATAGGAGTAGCTTTTAAAAGTTGCTATCTGAAAGTGATCCACGACGCAGAGAATTTAGCAATGTTGCAAACGAAAATAACCTTTCTACTACAACGGATGATGGTAAAGGTGCGTTAAGTCTCATAAATATGGATTTCAAAGTCGGATACCGATTAGGCATTTCAAATTATGTGTCCGTATCTGTGAGGTACATATGAAAGCTTGCATGAGTAGGATTCTCTTTTGCTTCCGATAAAAATAACTGGATTACCTAAAAGGGAAAATATATTATTTTTTTTAATAAAATTTTTTTATATACATGCATATGTATACCCAGCAAAAAATTAGACATTACCATTTTAATTACTTGCCATATAATGACTTACTTTTTTGATTGCCAAATTGGAGTTCTCGCTTACAAATCACATTACGTAAAATTTAAAAAATAAGAAGCCGAAGGTGAACATATTCTTTGGGTTTTAAAAGATGACGTGAAAATATTGCCAAAATATGTAGTTATTTTAAATAAATTTTATATATTTCTAAATTGTCTATTCATTTATTTTAAACTATAAAATAAGTACTCAGACTTTGGAAAATACTTTCTTTAAATTTATTTATATATTTTTTAACTGATAGTTTATTTAATTAAACTGAGTTTTTAATCAAGATCTTCCATTTCCTCAAACAGCGGCATAATAAAACAAGTAATTTTTTTCGACCAATAAAAATAGTTCCATCAAGAAAAAATAACTATTTCCCACAACGAAAAAAATAATTACTTCCTACAACAAACAATATAACTACTTCTCAAGAATTGATTATTTTAGTCTCACGCCTTCTTAAAATCATTAGGTTGGTAATCCAGTAAGGAACAGCTTCCAACCAAAATGCTTACTTCCACACTCTGCTTGCTGGGTATGTATGTAATTGTGCTATACCTTCAACGCAAAAGTCAAAGTTGGATTGCAGTTAAAAATTATGTTCAGTAATTTTAAAACATTTTTCAAGCAAAAATTACCATTATTGGCAATTCAAAATTATCAGAATCAGATTTATTTCTAGAAGAAGGAGTGTCGTTTAAAGAGAACGATTATTTTGGTTCTGAATTCATTTTGATTGCAATTAAGATTTAATTGCAACTAAATTAATTGCAATCAAATCTATTGCAATCAAATTTGATTGCAATCAATTGATGCATAAATTAATTTCCAAAAAATTTATTGCAATCAAAAAATTAGAAATTAGTGACTTGAAATCAAGTGATTGCAATTAAATTGATTGCAATCTCTTACAGCACTGTTGCTTACCAAGTTTCATAAGATTGTGTTAAATATAATTAATTGAAAATAACGATCCTTTGAATGCAAGTGCCATATATTCTAGCTACTATAATGACCCGTCATAGCTAAGGAATATTTTTATAAAATTTCATAAGAATCAGTACAGCAAAAACTTTGCTGTAAAATAGTTTTGGGCAAAGAAAGTGGTCGTCTAATGTAAAAATATAGCTTTAAGGGATTTAGTTTTTTTTTGTCGCTTTCTATATCTTTTAAAATATTCATTCACTGCCTTTCAATATTAAAATGTGAATTTCATAAAATCCAGGATATTAAAAGCAATAACTGTGTAATTTATAAATTACATATTGCATTTTCGTTGTCATGCAAAGCGCTCTTGTCATAAGCAATTCAAGGATAAAATATAAAAAATGTGAAAATGGTATTTTTCCGCCAATGTAATTTAAAATGCATATACAATACGTACATACATAATTGTAATTTACTTTGCAATGCATACTCTAAGCACAAAAGTATAGACGATTGCGTATAGCAAATCGTATTGAGTGGCAGAAAATAAGCATTTAATATGACAGTTATTTTCCAAAGCATTAAAAGCAATAACGATAATGGCAAAATGATTATCCTTAACGCAGACAATGAGGAAAATGCACGTTATATATGGTATTTTTTTTC
Organism: Tachina fera; assembly: GCA_905220375.1. Lineage (NCBI taxonomy): Eukaryota > Metazoa > Arthropoda > Insecta > Diptera > Tachinidae > Tachina > Tachina fera. The sequence goes on along the minus strand of LR999964.1, from coordinate 44,844,530 downwards.
TAGCTAAACTGGGCGATTACATTCATACGTACTTGACCCCTGCAAAAGACGACTTACAAGAACATTTAAGACATGATTTATTGCAGCGAAGTCTCCTAAAACAAACGCTAAACAACACTGTTGGCAAGACATTTGTTTCAGTTATTGTATGTGCAGAAAGAAGTAAAGAAGAAAATACTTCGTGATGGAAGAATTTGTGATGCTTGCTTCTTTCTACGCATGGGTGCCTACATGTACATTAGCTATGTCATAGTGTTATATGAGAATCCTTAGTAACGAGATTTAGACTTGCAAGGACCCCTCAGAGGAAAATCGTTCTCGCCTAGTCATTGGCTTCACATCTGTAAAGTGAATTACCTTAGCTCCCACATAAGTACACCCAGAAATAATGAAGGATTTGAGCCCCTGGTCAAGCGAACTTTTTTTCACGCTTTTTAAATAGCGATCCAGAAACCTGGGACAACGTGATGACTATAACCAAGCTCTAGAGATATTTCAAGACTGCAAGTTGTCAACAACGCTTCAGAAAGAGGCATAAAATTATAAGAAGATTACAGCAGTGCGTTGCGCCGCGACAAGAAGAAAAAATATTTTTACTTCAAGAGATATGTATATCCAACATATGCCAAAAATAAATTAATGAATTAAAAAAACTTTTTTTTTATGGGGACAACAATAATGATTAAAGATACAAAGAAAAAAGTATTCACCAATTAATATTTTCAATTAATAATTTAATTGATTCAATTAAAGTTTTAATTGTATTAATTAATTTTAGTGAAAAAATTTAATTAATATTATCAAATTGTTTATAGGTGAAAATTAAATTAATATTTTAATTGATATTACAAATATTTTAATTAATATTACAAAATCATTAATATTACTTTTTTGTGTGTATATGACAAGTTCGTTTAGAGTAAATAATCTTCGTATTAAAAAAATATGTAGGGTTGGTCATACATTTGACTTCGATAAGTATGCCCTAGGGGCAGTTAGAGCCCTGCGAGTAAATTTTATACAATTTTCGCTTTTGTATGGGAGCCTCCTTAAGGAGTCGAGATATTCGGAGGAAATATTGAAGATAAGAATTTACTTTTGGTCGGCCTTAGATTTTACCCCCCCGGCAACGCACCATACAAGCGGAACAACATTTGACCCCGGGAAAGTTATATGATTTTTTGTAAATTTTTTGCTTTTAACCTCAACTTTGAGCACGAAGAGGCGACCTTCGCCCCATCTGACCGCAACCATTTTTGGGCCCTAATATATTTTTTTCGAACCTCACAAAATCAGGGGTCCTTGCATGTCGAAATCGAACAGTCGTCCACTATGCCATACCAAATGTACATGATATTAGTTATGTGCACTTGCTGCAAGAACCTCCCTTAAACAGAAACATAATAGCTGACCATATACATCTTGCACACACACACTCAAACGTACAAAATAAAAATCATACACGCATCAACAGTATTTCTTTCGAGTGTTTGTTACGAACAAGAAGTCTTCGCGACATCGCTTGTAAACACTCATATGTATACACGAGCATCAATGCATCCATCGCGCTTCGCTTATTATACGACAGAATTTATTATTGGTTTAGTATAATACATGCTACGATAATACATTTAAAAAACAAGACGTATTTACATTTCAAGACTGTTTACTCAGGCCTCTAATACGTACGTAAGCATCTGTGCTGGCTTAAAGGATATTATTGTGTGTTATTGAAGTATGTACTTACGTATATATGTATGTATGTAAAGACGAGACGGTGTGATGGGTAGTGAATGAACTAAATGAAAATCGTTTAATAAAAAATTCTAAATGTATGTATAAGTACATTGTTTTTAGAGAGTGTAGAGAATGTGTTTGCAATCGTGCACCTCATGTGCACATTTGTATAAATATCGAATAAAAAAAAGCGTTAACTAATTCTACAAGGACAGAACTATAAAGTAGAACAATATGTGCAAATATATTAAATCACACATGCTATGCTATGAGTTTGAATAATTCCATGAATTTATTTTTTTTTTAGTTTCAATTATACGAACAATTCGATCGAATATTAATATTCGAAGCAGACAAAACAAATTTGAGCTTTTTGGTTTTGTTATAAATGTTGGGTCGAATCTATCGTTCGCACTTAGAGGAACAGGGTCTGAGTCTGTTTTTCAAAAACGCTAAAACTAACAAATCCCAAAATTTAAAAAAATCCGAAACGAAAAATCGCTAAAATAAAAAAGCGCTTAAATAAAAAATAACTGCAAAATTAAAATAAATCGTTAAAATACACACAAACAAGCAAAAGCAAACAAGTCGCCAAAAAACTAAAAGAATCGCCAAAAATAAAAAAGCGCCAAAATTAAAAAATCGCTAAAGGTAAAAATAAAAATAAGTAAAAAACAAAAAAAACTCCAACAATCAAAAAATCGCCAGAAAAAAATCGCTAAGAATTACAAAAATTGCCAAAAAAAAATATGTATTGTAAGCAAAAAAATCCAAAAAAAATCGCGAAAATTAAAAAACCGTCAAAACTTAAAAGGCGTCAGTACTAAAAAAATCTTTTAAGCTCGAAAAAAATCGCCATAAGCCAAAAGAACCCAAAAAAAACAAAAAACCGCGGTACGAAATCCTTCGTGTGCGAGTCAAAGTCACACTTTACTTAATTTATTTATATTAGTAGTCTTTCTCAAGACCCTGAAAATAGACATTTGTTTCAATGGCGATCCCTTTGTTTGATCCATATCTCCAACCACAAAGCCATTTTATTTCGAGGAGCTAGGGTGATTGAACAACAGTTATGTCTTCGCTAGATGAGGTAGTTAATAAGCTCTGAGTAATATTAGTCGTTTAACCCTTTTCCAGATTCCAAAAGAAATGTGGCCATAACCTTTTTGCCAATAGATCCAGCATAGACTTCCTTGTTGACCGAACATGCGGTCGGTGAAATCTACGGTTTTGAATGCTGAAAAAATATGGAAAATATTTCGTTCACAGTTACAAAACGGAGAGAAAACTCGTTCGGATTCCTCCTGGAGTCTAATCGTCGCTTTCGATGACGAGCTGATTCGATCACGTTTTTTTCTGTTTGAGATTATGGTATTCACTTTCGAACAATGTAATAAATAAGGTTCGATATCCAATGCCTTGCAGTTATGTCCTTTTATTCCAATTATTTGAAATTTACCTTATTACTTATGAGTTTATGACAGTGAGCAGACTAAAATCGGTACATTGTCACAATAGTGTGATCTAGGTTTAAGTCATTAAGTCGATAATAAACGGAAGTAACTTTTTATCAATTAAAATAACTCATACGCTTAAAATGGTTAAACCTAACAATATCATACAAAATGTAATGTACTCACTCGGTCAGAGGAGGTCCCTACAGCCCCAGATACCTCACGGAATTTCTTTTTCTGTTCTTATCGACTATTTCTGATGTGACGTCCGTTTTTTGGACAACCCGAAGCATTTAGTATTATTTGTGCTAGTACGACCATAATGAAATTCAATTTCTCTTTAAAAAAAATTCATGGTGCAGAATCCCCATGGCATTTATCAAGACTTTTTTTGTTTCCCTGATATCTTTTTTACGTAAGAAATAATGTTTACTTAGGACACAAATATAATTTTTTTATTGCACTAAAAGCAACATTGTGCACTTTCAACGGCTTTTTAAAGTTCTACAGATAACTTTTAAAGAAATACAAATTGTGGTCTATTACTCGTAAATTAAAGGTCTATGCCAGCACCCGAGAGATCGATCCACTTTTACATCTTGTCAAATTTTACACAACTCTTCTTTCAACTGGAATTTATTCATGTTTTTATTGTTCCATTTTTTAACAAAAAATTTCATATGATGATGCTTGATATAAATATGTATACACACTTTGCAAATACTCGTATCATTAATGCAAGGATTCAAACTAAAAAAAAACGCATCTACATCATTTGTTGTTAATGAATTTTGTACCAACAATTTGTTGTTGTAAATGCCTGACTTTCACCCATAAGCACACAACCATTGTTATTGAATAGCAACAGAAATAATTACTTCATCGCCAGTGCAACATAAACTTTAACTAACATGTGGTGGTAATGCTTTATAGGCAACTTGAACAAAATACGAATGTGGCTGGCACTTGAACGGAAATAAATCGGATAATTTGCAATATCCTTTTTTAATTACACGTTTTGTATTGTACATGTGGAGGATTTCATATATAAATAGAACGTAAATAACTTATTTTTTCATTCCGCAAAAGCTTTAGAAAAATTAAATGACTTTTTTGTCTGTATCGTTATCTACATCTTTAACTATATTTTTTTCTCTATTTCTATCTCTATCTATATGTCAATCTCTTTCTCTATTTCTATGTCTATCTATATCTCTATCTATATATCTATCTTGATCGTTATATCTATCTCCATATCTACCTCTATTTATATCTCTATCTCAATCTATATATTTATCTTAATCTTAATATCTATCTATATGCCCATCTCTATCGTTATCTCTGTCTCTATCTACATCTCTATCTTTATCTCTATCTCTATCCAAATATCAATCTTAATCTCTATATCTCCCTATTTCTATCTGTATCTCTATCTCCATCTCAATTTCTATGTCTATCTATCTATCTCTATCACTATCTTTATCTCTATTTATATATCCCTATCTATATATCTGTCTTCCTCTCTCTTTCTATCTATCTATCTACTTACCTACAGCTTTCTTATTAAAACTCTGCTGTTGAGTTGGGTGCAAGAACATACTCTTGTACCACTAAGTTTGATCGAACTCAAAGCTTTTTAATTGAATATGAAACCTCTCTTAATATCATGCAAATCTGCATCATGTACATATGTACATATGTAAGTTTGTAAGTAAGTGCATACTTGACTACGGATTCACTTGCATAACTAAATAACAAAACCATCTGAAATTGCTCATAACGAAATGCAAGGGAATGGAAGGCAAGGCAAGGCTAAAGGATGTTAATGATTGTAATTTAGTAAAGGTCACATTGCAGCTAAAAATTGTTGGATTGTGTATTTAACATGTTTGAGCCTTAAGCGCTTCCCAAGGTTATCGATTGTTTGATTGCTTAGCAAAATATTGGATTTAATTGAAACAGTTTCAAACACTTTCATTTAGTAACACATTGTTGTCCAAAGTCACAAACATTTTTATTTAAGTCAATATAGAGATTAATTTTGTAAACCGCAATATAATATAACGCCAAAATTTAAATGTGAATTTAAAATGAATTTTATATTTATTATGGCGCTTAAAAGTTGGTAATTAAACGGAAATTTTGGTATTTATTGTCTATAAGAGGGAAACTTTTTTCAGTCAGGTGAAACAAAAATTAATGTTCAATAAATTGTTTGGTATCATGTGACATCATCTGAAAGTTTCTTGCTATCGAAATTAATTTCTGTTCGAATGCAATTTCAAGCACGAGCGCGGGAATTACCCCTCATTTCAGCTACGTCAACAAGATTATCAACAATACCAACTCAAATGTCAAAACCACTCGCTGGCTATTTTGCTTTCGACTGGTAAAGTTTATCTATCAAGAAGACAATAAAGTTGCAAGATTAATTTTAATTTTTAATTTATCACTTTATTATTTTATTTATCAAAATTTTTTCAACAATTTTTCAGTTTTACAAACATAAAATATTAATTAAAATATAAATATAAATATAAAGTACTCGCACATTTCCAAGAGAACGAATGTAATTGCAATACAAAACAATAATAGCAGGGTGTTATTGTGCGACTATTTTGATAAATTTTATTTTTCATTGCTCAATATGGTTGTATTTATTCTCATGCAAATGAGTTGTAGTATTTTTGAATTTTAAAGAAAACGGCTAAATACAGGGTGGCCCAGAAAGACCGAAGTGGTGTAAATTCCTTATAACTTTTTATTTAAGACATATTTTTTTAATTTTTTGTTTTTTAAATACAGTAAATTTATAGGGAATATTTTTAGATTAGTTGTTAAAAATGATATCCCGCAAGTGGAGGCCATTTTCTGCATCGCACAAATGATCTCTTTTCAACACATTTTCCATGACCTTTCGCAAAACTTCCGGTGTTATGTTGTTAATTTCGTCTGGAATATTGGTTTTTAATTCCTCAATAGTCCTAGGCTTATTAACATAAACTTTCCCTTTTAAATAACTCCAAAGGAAACAGTCTGGAGCGGTTAAATCCGGGGAACGCGGAGGCCAATTAAAATTGCTTCTACGCGAATTTATTCTTTCCCCAAAGATGTCGCGTAAAATAGCCATTGTGGCCCTCGGAGTGTGCGCTGTGGCTCCATCCTGTTGGAACCATATTTGCGGATGGTATTCCACGGCTGGCCTCACAAAATTTTCCAACATGGCCCGATATCGATCACCATTGATGGAAATGGCGACATCTCTTTCATTTTCCAAAAAATATGGGCCAATGATCCTTTCTGAAGAAACACCGCACCAAACAGTACACTTAACTGGGTGTAATTGTCGTTGATGAAGTACTCTCGGGTTTTCCTTAGCCCATATCCTAAAGTTTTGCTTGTTAACAAACCCATTTAATTGGAAATGGGCTTCGTCACTCATAAATAAGTTATGAATAATGGAAATGGAAAGAGCACATTTGTGCGAAGCAGAAAATGGCCACCACTTGCGGGATACAATTTTTAATAACTAATCTAAAAATATTCCCTATAAATTTACTGTATTTAAAAAACAAAAAATTAAAAAAATATGTCTTAAATAAAAAGTTATAAGGAATTCACACCACTTCGGTCTTTCTGGGCCACCCTGTATTATGAAAATTTCTATCTGGCAATGTTTTGATTCATTACCACATAAGAAACATCTACTGACAAACGTAAGTAAATGCCAACGAGCACTATCGACATCGTTGAATCGAAATTGACTCGGCATCGAAGAGCTATCGATCATCATCGAAGATATTCGATCGCCTAGATTTTCTTGCGATATAGTTGAACAAGCAGTTAGTTTCGAAGGCTTTAAGTATCGTTTTTATTGAAGTTATAAATATAGGCACTGTTGCTAACTTTTTTCCAACAAATATCGCTAAAGTAGACAAAAAATAGCTAGAAAATAGCTAAGTTTCAAAATGACTTGAAAATTTAGCGAAAAATAGCTAAAAAATACATTTATTTTTAGGTTGTTTCAGAAATTTTACAGAAACTTGTTAACTTCCCTACAAGAAATAAATGACTGAAACTAACACAAACAACAATTTTTTACTAACACATTTACAACAATTTTACATTCAATTCAACAGTTATTATAGTTGCTATACTCTAACATATATGCTAGAGTGGAACATCTAATATACATATGTCAAAACAATTAAAATATTGAATTTTACTGAAAATAATTTAAAGTTCGTTCGGTTTGTAAAGTTCAAATGTACAAAGGTGGTAAAAAAATAATGGCGCTTGTGAAAAAGTAAGATAAAAATAATAACCCTGCTAGCATTTTTGGAAATTTTTAATTAAATTTGATTCTTTTTTAATACTTTCAAGTGATCAAAAAACAAGAATATGCGCCCGTTTTCTGAGCATAAAAGATAGTTTTGTCGGGAGAAAATGGTACCCTACATGCGACTCTTCTTGAGGAGTCTTTTATTACCCGCTTTTCTGATCAGTTTCGACCCATTTATGACTCATATATCTTAAAATAAATAAATAAATTACTTTTAAAGCATAAGGACGACTCATTTTCGAGTATTTTTTCAAGCGCGCAAGTGTTTAATCAGTTTTTAATCGTCAAAAGTACTCGAGGAAGACTTAGTTAGGTGATTTTTGATAAAACAATCTTCCAATTGCTAGCAGGGAACAAACATAAAAAATTGTATAAAGTTTAATTAAAAATATACATATGTACATATGTATGTATTCGTTTTTTCAATATTTATATATTTGGAAAGGGCATGATGTGTTTTGGTGGTTGAAGAAGGCTTTAATACAATTCATTCTGTGCAAATTAAAGTTTATAAGATTTAAAAAAGATAAGTAAAATAATGAATAAAAGAAATTCACAAAGTTTAATTTAATATGTATATTTATTTTCAAAATTTTAGATATTTGTAAAGAGCAAGGTGCGTTGGAGATGAAAAGGTGTGAAGAGGGTTGCCTACCGCTTAAGTTAGTTGGTGTTTTTGTTAATTTGTTGTATATTTGTTTTAAATATGATATTTACTTGTGTATTTTAAAAGCAAATAAAATACAAGAAAAAGTATATTTTCTGTCAGTATATCAATCATGTATGATTGCTTAATTGTGGGGGATATATTATTCAATTATGATCAGTCAAACTTGAGTAATATTTATGCTATCATTGATTATTAAAAAGTACTGGAGTGAGCAGTTGAACTATATGTTATATTCGTTAGTTAGAGAGAGATGCAAGATCACAAGTACACAAAAGTTTCCATCATATTTTTCATTTTGCCCTTAATAAAGTGATAGAAACTTTGTTCTACGCAGCGATGAATATATCCTGCTTGACTATCGATCAAATGAGCAGTCAATTGACTGGTAGTCTTCTTGTAGGGTTCTTTCGTACTTCACAAATTTCCCAACAAATTTTATAAAATACAAAATAAAAGTAATGTAACAGGTTAATAAAAGGCTTATTTTATTAAAAAAAAAAGATATACATACTATAGGCCTGCACAGATATACCTATTTTCACCAGTTTTGTTTGTGTTGGTTCTGATATGCACAGAAACATATGTTATTCACCGTTTCTGTTAATTCGGGACTTCCCCATTTAAAAATTGCTTCAAATTATAGAGTAAAAGTAGTGCTGACAAACCTGCTGATTTTTTATGGTTTTCGAGTACTAACCTTTTTAAGTTAATAAAACATGCAGACATAGCATTTATTTAAAGCTTAATTTAAAGGATTAATAATATAAACGTATTTACTTATGTATAAAATCACTTATCATTACGGATTTCAGGCTAGATGTGAGTACATTAGCTCATCTTTAAACCTGCATTGTTGTGGCGCTATTCAATCGCCTTTTTTCTATAGTTTGCTTCATATACGTTCACCGCTTCTAAACAAGCTCACATTTTAAAGCAAATTATGATGAACAAAAAAAATCGCTAGAATTACCGCTAATTGCTAAATCATTATTTTTCCTGCAAAATGTACTTAAAAATCGCTAGATTTGTCGAGAAAATAGCTGAATTGGCAACAGTATGTACATTAGAGTGGAGAATTTTTTTTGTTTATTTCCTTTATTCTCTCCCCCCAAATCGGTTCAGTTTTATATAAAAAAATAATACAAAAAAATTTCATAGCGATAAGTTGTGTTTTAGGCGGTGCGTCCGGCCCCCAAAATTGGCCTTCAAGCCCATTTATCAATGTAATTTTTTGCACATGACTATCTTTTAAAAAATATCATTTACAAGAATATGACATATGCAATATTTTAGCTCTTCAAGTCAATAACATTAAGCTATGTACAGACGATTGTCAGATCTTATAATATTGTCAGACCTGTCAATGTGCTGACAAATTTCGATTGCCAATACAATATTCCTTGTCAGTTCACACGGTTGTAAGAAAATCTTACAATTTATTGCCAGACGGTTGTATGGCAATAAATTTTAAGATTAAAAATAAACGACGAAATAAACGACCCAACGTAACGTAAGAGATCAATAACTAACGAGAGAAGAAGATGCATAATTAAAATGAACCGAAAGCAACAATTTCAATTTCAACAATGTATATAAACATGCAATTTATTTGAACAACAAGTGTATAAGCAATTTTTCAATGTTTTGGAGGCGTTCGTTGAACTCAGCAATGCCAATTTAGGGCGTTTCGGGAAAGATTTAGCGAGTTTTAGAGTCTTAGAGCGTTTTAAATAAAATTAATAACATTAACATTAATTAACATTATTTCAGTTCAATATTTTTTAATTTTTTTTGTATAAATTTAACAGTTTTCTATATAATATCCAAAACTCTGATAACATTTTTTAAATTGTTTAACGATTCAGCTGTCGCAAATAAAATTCCCTTGACTGCGGTTAGAGCTCAAAACGCATTTTTATACTGTAAATGACAATTATTTTGAAATTTCACAACTAAAAAAATATGTACTAGTAAAATTACCCAAAAAATGTGCATAACTTATTAATCATCTAAGCATTATAGCTGAAGTACAAAAAGCATTTGAATCGCAAAACTATTCGACAATTTATATATTGTTACAAAAGTTTGACAAATAAAATAAAAATATTTATTTATTTATTTATTTATTTATTAATGCAAAGTAAATTTACATAATATGTTGTTGCACAAATATGGGCGGAGTAAAGTGGACCATATGCCCAAGATGTTATTAACAGTATTTTAACAAGTTTTGTGACTGACTGTACACAACCTATGCCCTCACATAGCAAGTAGCAATGTGGTTTTTAAAGAAATTCTACAAAATACTGCAAGATTATACGGCAATCCGTGGCTGATCAGTCAACCAGTGCGAGTGAGACGAAAAAATCTCGTAGGCCAAACAACATACACAAGCCTGCCTGACCGCTCTTAATAAATAATTACGATGACGCGAGAGATTTTCCCCAACCCAGAGATGCATAACAACTGAAAATAAAAATTAAAATTAAGGATTTCGATTATTTTGAAGGATATTCTGATTCTGTATGAAATGATTTTAGTTATTTAGGATATAATTTCGAAGAATCTGAAAAAGAGTACATATTCGTACATCGACTTTTATTAAAATTTAATTTAGCGCGTAAGAAAACAGCTCGTTTTGGCTACACGCAAAGAAAAAATATGGTTGAGGTAACCATAATCAAACAGCAACATACTATGATTGAATTATATGGTTGTAGTTAAATCATATTATTTATTGTCAATAGAAAAGAAAACTTTTAATAATATTATTATCTGAGTTAATAATAATATTATCAACAAAAACAATGAACTTTGTTACACCTAATCTCATTATTGTAAATATGACAACACTATTGTTAGATGTGACTAAAATATAATTGAGACTCACCATACCATGTTCTTATATTATATTAATATTGTTAAATACGACAACAGTATTATTTAATATAATAATAATATTTTGTTTTTTAATCATATATTTATTGGTGGATCTCTTTTTTAAAATAGCTGTGCGTTAAGCCCGAAATAAAAATATATTCATATTGTTGTAATTAAATATATATATAGAAATGTATGCTTACATATTTGTGTATACTCGAAATACAGACACGTCTGTATAAAGAGATAAACATATGTACGTATGTATATGTTTTTATTTATCTAACCTTTTGTTTGTTTGTACTTTACTTATTTATTTAACATGACGCGTGCAATACCGATAGCTTACAAACGAAACACTGAACTGACAGAAGATGTTTCTGAAAAAGATTTTTTATAAAACTTAAAATAGTATGGTTTTGGATAATTGTTATTTACATTATACTATTTTTAAATAATAACAAAAATTATGTTGCAGTCATAAATTTTTAACAAAACTACATTGTTAAACTCTAACCATATCACACTTTTTTATGAATATAATAATGTAATTATTAAATTCAAACATAACTTTGCTTACCGTAACAAAATTAATATTTAAAATAAGAATAACTTGTTTTCAACGACCACACATTTGTTTCTGAGAACATAATATTGTTTTCTCAACCATTCTACAACCACATCTTTTCTCTGCGTGTATAAGCAGTTGCTGTAACTTAGCACGCGTTAGCGCGTTATGAGAAAGTTCATAGCGCGTTTGGGTTATAAATAGTTGGCATCGCTGGTTGAACTATTTAGTATGTAGCTTGAGGATTAGACCTCAGACACAATTGAATACTTGGAAATATACATTCGACAATTTATTGGCGAAACTCGACCATAAATGCTGCAGTAAAGTATGTGAATATCAGAATATCAGGCCCAAATCATGTTTAGCCATTAATGGCATCAAATTATCTATCCACTAAAGCCAGTTGAATTTATATTAAAAATACTGTTTTTACTTTATTTTAATTTAAAGTTCTGTAACCCCAAAAAAAGTATGCTGTTTGTAATATTTCCGTTTGTCTGTAGGTATCAACCAGTGCTTGTGCATTTATAAAATAATTTTGCTGAAATGAACTCACTCGTGTAGTAAGTAAAAACCCAACTTATACAAAAAAGTATCATTTAAAACATATTTAACTTTAACTATACCTACAGATATTTTATGCAGTCGTATTTCATTCAATTATCATTTTCAAATTTACTTTATGATCCTTGGTCATCATTGTTCGACCAACGACACTACAATACAATTGAGAAAGAGAAACAGAATTTAATACTAATACATGGGCTTAATTCACGAGATTGTATGTTATGCAAATGTTGTTTTTAATTTCCATCTCACTAAAAAACGTCCAACATGCAAACACTTTGTGAATTTGGACAGAAACCTGTTCATTTGTATAATCAATCAAGAATAATTTATTTTTTTTTCAATTATACTTGTCACCTGCATACATACTTACATACATATATACATATGTACATCATTATTTATACAATCAAACATAAAAAGTCAAAATAATTTCATCCACAGTAATATACGTCCCAACCACCATACCAAATATACCAAATATAACCAGTAAAATATTTTTTATCAAATATATTTTAAAAGGTCCATAGCCAGTGCTATGTTGTATGCATGTTTGTAGCATCGCTGGATATATTATGCCCAAAAGAGGCAGACAAAATGAACCCACCAGTGGGATAATAAGCGCCAAGGCTGGAACGAGCAGGGCAGAAAAAACTGGAATGAAAAAATAAAAATTTATGTTAAATTAAAAATACTAAGAGTGCATTAAAGTTGCAAGTGCATACAGGATGCAAAAATATTAACTTATATGTATGTATTAAGGTCCTGCATAAGACCACTTTTGTATAAGAACTTTTAAGACCTGGGGGTTTTTCAAATGCTTTACTACAGCGAAATCTTCTAAAAGATATGCTAAACAACACTGACATTTTTTTCAGTTACTGCATGTATAGGAGTAAAGAAGAAAATACTTCGTGACAGAAGAATTTGTGATGCTTGATTCGTCATACGCATGGGCGAGTATACAAACGTCATGCAGGCATAATGTACATTGTACACACATACATACATAAGTTGTGTGGATGCTCTTTTATTTTTCTGCGCACATACAAACGCACACATGCATTGACATTAGTTATGTGCGCTTGCTTTAAAAAAAACCTCCCTTAAACAAATAATAGCTTACCATCTACATCTTACACACACACACACTCAAACGTACAATATGCAAAATAACAAGCATATACGCATCAACACTACTTTTTTTGATTGTTTGTTATGAACAAGAAGTTTTCGCGACATCGCTTTTTAAGTCCTCGTCCATACAGTGCAACATTTGCTGCGAAACATTTTTAATTTCTCTTTTGAAACTCTATTCGTGTCCACACTGTGAAGTTTTTGTTTTGCAGGTTAATATATTTTTTCTCATATATTTTACATGAGAATGAGGCGAGAATAACGTACTCAACAAGAACTTCGTGTACATGAAACAAAGTACACTTTGCCATTTCTCTTTACTCATACACACGAACACCAATGCATCTATCGTGCTTCGCCTATAATACGACAGCAGTTATTATTGGTTAAGTATAATACATGCCATGAGAATACATTTAAAAAACTAAAAGTATTTCCTTTTCAAGACGGTTTGCGCAGACCTCTAATATGTATATACATATGTAAGCATGAGATTGATATCCTACTTTAAAATTATTAATTTAAAAGTTTGTACAGGTTGTCCGCTGGGAATGTATACTATACTTGCTTGTTTATAATTTCTGATTAAATGAAAGATAATGGATCTTATGTATATTGATAATGTTTTATTTAATGTCGGCAATTACATATGTATGGAATACAATATCAGTACCTCGTTTCTGTATTTCTCGCATCGTAAAATTTCTCACATTAAATGTGAAACACAAAATTCCATCGTTTCTCGATATGCGAGAAAAAAGTGTTTCTGTATTTGAATGCGAGAACAGACAACACTGATGCTGTTTTACTGGAATGTTTCCAGTAACCGAGTGTCAAATGAAAACAAAATGTCACAAAAATATTATTTCAAAAACAAAAAAAATAATAATAATTTACAGGAAAAAGAAAATAAACTGCGAAATGCTTGAAATAAGTTTTTTCTATCATATGTATCTACATAAGGAAATTACAGAAAAAAATTTGAAATAAATATAATCATATCGACTCGTTAATAATAATTTCAGTACAACAATTCGTTGCATATCTTTTCAACTAGCGTATTTTTCATATTTTCACACACAAATTTCAAAATTCATATGCTTTTTTTTTGTACAAATTTGGTTGTTCTCGCACCAATTTAAAATGTGAGTTATTTTGAGAGTTCTTGCGAGAAACTTTTCACAAATTATTGTTACAGAAACACTTTTTAATCAGAAATAATTCATAGTCAGGCTCAAGTTCAGTAATTTCAATTCTTATTGAATGAAATACAGAAAAGAATCGGTATTTCCCCCAGCTTAAAGTCTAACTGCCTGTTCCAGGATATCACTTTCGTTCGCAAGCATTTTAAACGACAAACAGCTGTTTTGCGTTCCACTAAAAGCCTTTAGCACGACAAGTCGAAAGAAAATGAATGCGAACGATAACGTAAGCATTTCAATACAAATTTGTGCCCCAATAAAATTTTTTCCAGTCATTTGTACAAACTCAAATGTCAAAACCAGGCACTTGTATTTTTATTGTCGACTGAGACAAAAAATGAATTAAATTATTTTTAATAAATATAATATTTAAATCAAATATTTTGCTTTGCTAATGAGCAAATATAATACCGGCTTCGATGGAAATGAGTTTGTTGCATAACCCGTCGTTGGCGGTCTCCTCACGCCTGAGCTTATAAGCAGCGGTTTTGCGTCCTTTGGCTGGTCTTTGTGATACTATTCTCCAGGTATGTACATATGTGTTCGACAGCAGCTTCGATGAATAAAGATTTTCTGCTTAGCACCACTTCCGCTAGTTATAATGAAAGTTGGTAAGAAACTATAGTTCTTATGTATAAGAAAAAACGGTGAAGAAGTTAGCATAAATTACGCTGAGCCTTAATAGTGGGTTAAAACATTATGCGCCGATTAATATCAAATTGCATGGAGGAACTCATTAGCACCTAAGGCAATGTCACTTACTTTGCGCCAGTTTTTTCTTATACATCAGGCCGTATTTATTCATCTAAGCAGTTGTTCCACATACACAGAGGTGAAAATCCTTAAGCCATCCAGCTATGCAGAAAACTCTTCTAAATGGAGTCGGTATTAGGTGTATTATACATACATAAATGCAAAAATAATGTATGTATGTACATATGTATGTATATGTATTTACATATATATGTCCATACGTAGAGAAGAGAGTCCTTAGGATCGGACGAGGGCCAGCTATAAAAAAACTTCGAAGTCGCAGTTGCGCATACATACATACATACATACAGACATATGTATATACATATGTATGTATGCACAGATGAAACTTATTGCACCTGTCCAAAGGCCGGCAAGATAGAACAATTTGTCTGGGTCTGTTGGTATTTTTAGAAGACCTAAAGATAATGACAATCACCCAAATGACAATAACCTAAATAAATGGGATGTTGGTCATTTTTCCATTTGGGTGATTGATTCTTCACAAAATTTTACATAGCATGTGGTTTTTCTGTCCTTATTTCGCATAAATAAAAACCCTTGAGTAATTCTGAAAACTTTTTATCATTAACAGAAATTGGTTTTTTAACTTTATTTTATTTTATTTTTGAGTGCCACTTGTTGCAGGTTAAATTAAAACAGAGTTTTATTTTTTAAAGCACAATTCACACATTTGAACGATTTTTTATTCCCATTTGACGATGAATGTGTAAAATTGTTGATGTGGCAACATGGATATTTGACAACGGGTATACGGCTTACGTTAGAAACGTAAAGCCAATCGAACGATAAGTCGAAAGATAGTGGAACACTTTTATAGAAGAAAATGAGTGACTTACTTTCGTTCTCTTAAGTTTTCTTTCGACATCCTGGGGCAGGCAGTAAGTTTAATTTTTCTTCTCTTCTTTAGAAACTCACATTAATTAATAAAAAATATTTCATTCAATAAGAATTGAAATTACTGAACTTGAGCCTATGAATTATTTCTGAAAAATTTCTCAGAAACACTTTTTCTCATATCCTTCCAATAATTACTGGATATTTATTCAAATGTAAATATACAAAAACACTTATGCGATAAAAGCCATTTTGTGTTTCAATTTACACTGTTTTTGTTACGATTCCCTCGTTTCATGCGGGAAACTTTACATTGCGAGAAATACAGAAACGAGATGCTGATAACTGTTCGCCTCTATTAGCCTCACAAATGCGAGCACTTTTGACCAACATGTTTCATTACATTTTCACACATTTCACGCGGTATTTCATTAATTTAATCACGAAAATTTTCTTTGAGTTACTCAACAGTTTCTGGTTAGTTTGCATAAACCTTGCTTTTCAGAATTCCCCACAAAAAGAGCTCCGGTGCTGTCAAATCAGGCGACCGTGGAGCCCAATCAACATCACCATTTCTTGAAATAACTTGTGGAAAGAGTTCACAGTGATCAATGATTGATTTTTGATAAAATGTTTTAACAATTAAAACACCTTGATTTATCGAATATATTTCCATAATAAATTTGCCATGTGTCTACTTTACGACTACCAAATATGAACTGTTAAGACTAATGTTTACTAAAATGGCGGCAAAACAAAGTAATATACCTTCCCGGCAGACACCTTGTATATTTGGAAGTTTAAATGTTTGGATGTTTGCTTCCTTATAACAAAAGAACCGCTTGAAGCATTTTAATAAAAATTCGGTACGCCGATGCATTTTGTGCTGGATTGAGACATAAGAAAAATATTTTAAAATTCAAATACGGCTCATATTTTTGGTAATAGAATGAAAAAGATTCTTAAAAAAAGCGTTTGAAAATGTTTGACATGACACTAACTCATTAATATAAATGTGAATGCTTGTGAGTTTGGATATTTGTTCCACTGTAACGCAAAAATGTATTTTTATGAAATTTATTAGACTAATAGCATATAGTCCAGATTAATATATACGGTGGCTATTAGGGGGTAAAAATATACATCGAAAAATCTCTACATTGACCTTAAGTGTTCTAGAATCTAGATCAATATTAAAATATTAACAACACGAATTTTTCTGATATGCATTATTGCTTCTTTGTATCAGTTGTTGTAGGAAAGAATCATCGGCGAAGTAAAATAACCAAACACAGCTTAAAAAAATAAAAATTAATACACCTCATTGACAGTAGAGGTGCTGCAACTCGGCATTATTAAAAAAACATTGTAAAAGCAGAGTTGTAAAAGAATGAAGCTTTCCTCTATCTCTTGCTTCACCACATGTCTTCTCTATCACTATCGCTTTACTAAAGAAGGAAACATCCAGTAACAGTAGTAGGCATTCATTGTTTTTGGGTGTTACTTCTCTTTAAAAAAAAATGGAATTGATCATTTTTCATGAAGCGTATGACAACTAGAGTTTTGTGACGAAACAGGCACCAAACGCCTGAACATTTTTAAATTTGTTCATACTATAACTTAAGGGGCCGTATTAATTTATTTATAACGAATATTTCGCAATATTCCTTAAAATTTTCTCAATATTGAATGCCATAACTTGCCCCCTGGTTAGGAGCACAAAAGATTGTAACCTACAATAATATTTTCTTTGTACACTTAAACAAAAACTTACATGTTAAAAATACAAAAGCAGCCCGTAAAAGTAATTCATAGAGTGTATGCTTAGATGTGTCAGTCACTTTTTTCGCTAAATACTTATGCCAGATGATATCGTTGCTAACGTAACCCTGCAGCGCATATGTAATCCATATTGTAAAGGAGAATATCAGTTTTGTAACTTGTGACAAACTATAAATAAAAAAATAAAATATGTACATTAAAATATTTGAGAAGTACGCGAAGTACTATGTATGTATGTATGCTTTATTAATAGAATATATACTATATATAAATATTGTATATGTATAGGTATATACTGGATTAAAATTAAAATATTTAATAAAAAAAACTTTATAGTTACTATCCTTAGGACATTTAAATCTGAAATAAAGTAAGCCATCCTAAAAGATGATGGAATTACTGTATAGTAGTAGTGGAATTAGGTATCTAAGTTATAGAAAGTCTTGTGCAGCTTTATATTTATCGTATGCATTACTATTAACATTGATTATAACCCATTATAACATATGAGTTACACCTGTAGTGTATCACACAAGTTGATAATGCTTACACAATGAATGCAACAAAGAACTAATAAAGTATCAATAACATTACTTTCGTTCTATGCAATGCATGGTGCAATGCTGAACTGCTTACGAATAATTGTTTGAGTGACACATTTCTGTTTGAGTGCAATTCTAAATATAAAACACGATGATTGGTCAAGCGGAAATGTGAATACGATCCTTCATAGTGTTGAAAGAGAAAACAATAAAATTTTTATGTTTAGAATAAGTTAGAAAGGTTAAGATTTATTTTCAAAATTAGTATATAAGCAAAAAACAAAGTAGAATAAAATCAGACTTTAATTTGATTAACATAAATCGGCTGTTTAGCCTTGTTTTCTTTTAAAGTTTCGAAACTTCTTTTGGCAGTTTTTTTGAACGCCTAAGTTTTAGCTGGGACCTACCCAGCTGTTTTAAAATAAAAAAGGGGCTATAGGGGCTCCCTTTTCAAAGACGCTTTATATTGCATAATTTGCCGATCCTTGCGTATTACACACCCGGTTTCCCTAATTTTTTGGAAAAACTTTCATACACATTTTCTAGACGAGTCGACTGAATGGCTTATGTAAACAGAATATTACTTACATTTCATCTTGCGGTATATTTAATGTTATGCTGCCCAAGGCATCATCACCATATTTCCAATAACCAAAGAATCCCACAGTAATATAGAGAATTATAATTATCAGCATGCCCATATTCATAATGCCTAATGGCTTTAAATAGTCTTTCGGTTTTTTCATATTCTCTTCAATGGCCAAAAACTGAAAGAGAAAAAGAAAATATTTAATTATATGTAAAATTATTAAAAGTATAAAAAAGGAACGAAGTATTGGAATAAATTTTATGCAAATCCATTATCATGTTGTTCGTTCAATTAAGCGAAATGACAGAAAGTAGCAAGAAGGCATAAATACTTATCAACTTGCCCCAAATAGCGTGGCAAATTACTAAAATAATAAACAAATTAAAATGTCAATAGAATGAAACGAAATACCCAAAATTGTGTACAAAATAAAATATTTGCAGAGGAGGAAGAAATATAGTCAGTCAATTAGGGATAAATAACATGTTTTATGATATGAAAAGATATTAAAAATGTGTTTGTTACTTGTTGTGAGTGGTTTTGGAAAATAAAATAAGATGAGCCTAAAGTTTGCAAACAACTTTTTTCGGAAGTTCACTAATGGCTGCTGTCAAATTTTAGAAATAATATACATGGTCACATGTGGTTAATAGTAAAATTAATGAAATATACTTCATACTTTATTCAATTCGCTTTGAAAAATTAGTTCTTCTCTTGTCAAAAAGAAATTACTGACACGTGTGTGAATAATAACAAATATTAAAACTACTAGCGGCGAAAACAGTCAACTGGTCAGTTGAAGCTGATGTGGATTTGCCTTGATTTGTTGTTATTTTTAAGTTTTTTAAGCTCCTTTAATTGTGGTTTTGTAATTCTCAATGATATACTGAGAGTTTGCCTGTAAGAATTGGGTTTTTGTAAGCTTTTAATTTATGCGTTACTTGAGCAGCAACGGAATGCATCTAAGACTTGCTTAGCCAAAAAAAAAAAATTTTTTTCAAATTATTAAGTCTGGATCATACTTTAGGCTTTTTGTTGGTTGATTGAAATAAAGTCATAAGTAGTAACCTAAATTTGTCTAATTTCTCAACTAAGTGAAGTATAAGGACATAATTGCACCACACTGCATTGGTAATAGAGCCATATATACTACGTTTACACGCACGGCTTATTTGCAAATAAAACTGAAAATTGTTGCCACATAATTGTTTCATTGCGACTTACTAGCTCACAAAAACTATCAACGATTAAAGGTGCAATCAGACGTGACATAACCATAGCCATAGAAAACAGCCGTTCAAACCAAACTAATGGGCAAGACTGTATTTATTTACAGGTGACTCGCCATACAGGTTGACCGATGGAATTTTTCAAAAAGTGGCGCCAAAAAGGGGATTTATCAAAAAAAAAAGGGGCAAAATTAAAAAAAAAACGAGAAAACTACACTAAACTTTTTATTTTTAATGTACTTTTATATAATTCACTCTAAAAAAAAGGGAGACAAAAAGTGGCAAAAGCAGTTTAAAAAGTGGCAAGGCAGTCGAAAAAGTGGCAATTTGCCACTTTAGTGAGTCAAACGGTCACGCTGTCGCCATAACGCCATAGCCATTAGCATAGAAACCAATTGAATTTTGGTTTGGTTACGTCTATGGCATTATGGCTATTGCACGTCTAATTGCACCTTAACTCACTATTTACAAGTAAAATGCTTGAGGTTTCCACACTTACAAATATTTAGTAATAAACAATAAAAAATAGATAAATATTGCACAAAAAATATTGACAGAAGAAAATAATGGGAGTTAAAACAAATAATTATTTGTTATTTTATACATTCGCGGTTTTTTATTTTTTTGTTAACATACATACATAAGCAGGCGTTCTATAGAAGTGCTACCAAGCTTTTGTACTTTTGTTACGCCGTATAAATAGTGAGTAAACTTATTTGCAAATATTTTAGTTTGCAAATAGTGCACGTATAAACGTAGTTATAGACTTGATTCAAAAATATTTGAGTAATAATCCCTTTTGGCTTATTATTAATGACTTTATTGCAGTGAGCCGACGAAAATCGACATGTAAAATGAAAATGTACCGATTTCCACGCTTTACGGCCTGTCCCACAATGTCGAAATTTTTCAAAATTTAGTTTTTGTCTGAAATTTAGTCGAACTATTACACCCACGAATAAAAATATCTCAATAACTTGTTTCTTTGTTTATTTTTCCAATTAATATAGTATGTAAATTTTTAAAATATTTTTGTCTGCTTTAGCTCCCCTCGTTTGTCTCCCCAAACAAACTAATCAGCTTAGCAATAAGACTTGCATAGTGTAAATTAGGACTTATGAAATAAAGTTTTAAATGAATAAAAACTCTGTGCATTATTATTTATTGAAATTAAATATTTTACGAAAAATTTCGGTTAATCCGAAAGGCTCCTATGGTTAACCGATTAAACCAAAAAAGCAATAAATTTATGGAATATTTCTCCAATCAACACATGAAAAAATTTTATTAAATGTTTAAACAAAAGTTTAACTGACGAAATTTTTAACTAAATCTTACAAAAAAGTTTGATTCACTCCAATCAACTCCTTTAGTAAAAAAAAACAAAAATTAATTAAAAAGTTTATTAAATTAATTAAATTTTTAAACAAAAGTTTCATGGGCTCAATTAAATTTTCAATTAATAAAATTTTTAAGCAGTGGTTTTATACACTCAATTAAAATTTTTAACTGATTATTTAAATTTTTTTCTTCAATTAAAAGCGATAATTGCAGAGAAAATCTTCTGTGCAGCCTTAAGTTATTTAAATAACTTTCTCTTACTTTCTTTTGCTTTTATTAAGAATTAAATAAAATAAAATTGTGTCTCTATTAAAACACATTTACCAAAACTTAAATACTTAAACGTAAGCCAAAAACAACAAAAAAAACCTTTTAAGCTTTTTAAAGTAATAAATAATAAACAAGTCCAGACAGGAGATATATAATCAGATTTTCTTTTGAAAATATAAAATTGCTTTTTTCCTACTTACCACACCAACAGCCTCAATGGAAAACAGAACAATGCCAAACAAAATTGGCCACTTGAGAATATCCTCGACTGGCTTTCGTTCCGTTAGAGAAGGCAAGTCAATAAATACATAATAAAGAATAACGCCAAAGCCTTTAAATAAATAGATAAATAAATATGTATGTAAGCGTCAAAAATTAAATTTTTCAGAAGGTTTTTTTAAAATTGTATTCAAATTTTTTTTTGTACGTCAATTGTCGATTACGATAAAATTGTACAGTCTGTATCTTAAAAGTTATCAACAGTTTTAGCATTTTGATAATTCTAAACTAAAATTTGAATTTCAATCAAAAAGTAAATTTTCGATAACATGTCGCTTACGATAAAATCGAAAAAAGGGCTCGATATGTACATAAGGCTACGGTCACACTTGGCAAATGTTTAGATTCAGCCACGCGTTTGTTAAGTTAAACCATTTCATACATAAATAATAGACAATCCAATAACATTGGATTATATGTCTGAATTAAAAAGCTTTTTATTATTATTTATTGATTACGCTGTGTTGGCAAAATTTTTGACAAGTGTGACCGCACCTTAAATATGGTTAATATAAAACTCCTAAAACAATCTTCCAATGATGATCTGACGAGTTATAATAACAAAAATATCTACTTTTTTCTTGATTATACATTTTTTATACCTTTTCGGAGTGTTTAACATGCAAGTCCTAAAAAAGTCTGTTAGTGATTACTTGAAGAGTACAATGCACAACGAATTTTAGCTATTTTTTTTAAGAACAAACACAACCCGCAAAGCGATTAGCTTGTCTGCAGAAAACACCCAGAGTCTATGGTGGGAATAGAACCCACGACCTCTGGACTGAGAGGATAGCATCGCTACCACTCATACAAAACCGGTTTTAACGTACACTTGAAGCACACGTTAATTTTTTTTTGGATATCGGAGAACTACTTTACACTTTTTAGTTTAAGTGCATTTTTTAATTAATTAATTAATTAATTAATTTAATTAATTTTTTTTATTTTTTATCTTTTTCAAGCTTTTTCGGAAAAAATCGCCTTTCAATCATGAAATGTTTAATGCACGATTATTAAAAATGTTTGTTATTATTAGTTTAAAAGTTTAAAAAAAACTGAACTGCAGGTAGTTTGTTGTATTTTTTTTTTAAGTTTAAAAAATTAAACTAATGTAATTTTTTCGATTGCGTGTATGAATCATGTAAGAATTGCACGGCTGAGCATTTCGTGAATTGCAAGAAAATCCCTACATGAGTATCATACAATTCTTTACTCCTTAGATAATCTGTACACACATCTCAAACGATTCCCTATATAATTATTATAAGCGTCTTTCGCAGTGTTGTGAAAGATTTTCACAGAAAAATAAGCTCACGTCACATCATTATGAGATTTCCGGCACACTCTTCCACGATTGAAAACGCTAGCTGGGTATAAATGTATATTAAAGTCCTGCACAAGACCATTTATAAGATTTTTCAAATGGTTTGCTACAACAAAATATTCTAAAACAAGCGCTTAACAGAACTGTTGGCAAGACATTTGTTTCAGTTGTTTTTCTTGCCAACAGTGTTATTTAGCGTTTCTTTTAGAATATTTCGCTGTGATAAAGCATTTGAAAAATTTCTCATGTCTTGAAAGGTCTTATAAATGGTCTTGTGCAGAACAGTAATGTATATTACTCATACTGTTTCATATTTTAGCCTCTAAAGTTTTTATTCTTTTACATCCTCTTTGTGTAAGACGTTGGCGATAGAAAGCTTAGCGTTTTTGTAATAGATTAAGGAAAACTTGTAAACTTTTCCTTTATTATTATTATGTACTAGAATTTTCATAAGCAAGTACAAAAATGAACTTCTAGAAAATTCTTGTAACAACATATGTATATAAGTCTTACCCACAATGAGCAGCATATTGGCAAAGGCTGTGAAAAACGCCAACAGTTTTAAACTTTGTATGCTGAAGATTATCAACAACGGCACTAACATAAAACAAATATGCGTTCGTATGTCCAAGTTGACAAAATACTCATCAATGATTTGTTTATTAGTCTCAGAAATGAAAACCAAATAGACGCAGCAAACACCAAATTGATTTAAAGCCATAAAACCATCAACACAAGGACTGAAAAATAAAAAAGATTCACCCTTATTTTAGTTGTCGCCATCAACGTCACTTCAACACAACACCAAAAAATTGTTGCTCGTATATCCGTTGTCGAAAACAACTAACTCCTGTTGGCAGGTTTATGCTATTTTGTAGACCTTGGGGAACGCTAATAGATTGACAGTTGCGCAAAATTTTTCTCAAGAGCGAATAAACAAGCCCCAATTTGTTGGTATTATGTTAAAGTGACGTCGATGACGACAACGAATAAGGGTGAATAATTTAAGTGTTAATATGCATGACTACGAGTGTAAGTCCCGGCCCAGTTTTGCAATTTTTGTTGCAACAAAGTCTTGGGAGAGTGTTGAAATAGAATTATATATATTTTGTATTCCTTTCTCGCTCTCTTTCATTAAAAAAAATAAAAAGTGGCATATTTAGACTGGGACTAAGCACGTTCAATAGAGATGGTATAATGAGAAACTTTTCACTTATTATCACACATACTTACATAATAATTGGCACAAGGAAATTCAAACTTGGTGGTCCGTCTTGCAAGCCAATTTTCATGGATTCTGAGTACGTTATATACGGCACTCGCTTTCGTTTGCACAGAACATACATGGAGTCAATCTAAAGTAGACATGTAAAAAAATTCTTTAAGTAGAAATGTTTCACCAACAAAAAAAATTAATTATATTAATGATTTTATCAGGCTAAAGTGCGTATCGCTTTGGCCTTCGAAAACAGCTAGTTGTTCCGTTCTACTATGTGTTTGACAGAATATTTACAATTAACGTTGGTGTTATTTGTTGATTAATAATTATCACGTGTAATTTGCCCCACTGAGCGATGCGAACTTTAGCCCAATAAAATCATATACATATCTTTATATATAAAAATATTTATGATTTTCAATAAATTGATCCAAAATGGTATCAAAAAAGATGTTACGGAATTATTGACTCTTCAGCCACTAAATGATTTATTTTAAACATTAGTAAACTAGGTAGGTCGAGATTGACACCAAAAATCACTTAAAACTTGATATGCGTTCAAAGATATTGATGCCAGAGAATGACAAAAGTAACTATATGTAAGTACTCTTTGAGTATTTGCCGTCAAAAAACTAAAAAAAACTATGAATGCGTGCAGCTAAAAATAAAAAACTAACAAAATACAAACACACGCATTAATATTACGACCAATACGTACAACTATAAACATCCAAATATATACATACACATTTTTTAAATAGACTGTGTGAGCTGCAAATCAATAGTATGAATATAAAAATAGTCTGACTATTAATCGACTGCACATGCGTGTATACAGGGATATATTATTTACACACACACACACATAAAACATGTTTTCGAACAGCCACACATGCACGCACATATTTTCCATTCCATTTTATATACAAAAATTATTATATAAGGTGTTGAATGATGAATAAATATCCCGAGTATCAGCATTTTTTTGCCTATTAAACACGCAAGGCCTGAGTATGTGGGAGTCAATGCCTTTGATACAGATGTGCCTTTTTATTTTTAGTTGTGCCTCGGTAGGCTAGTGAGTAGTGTGCTAGCCTATGAGTGTGGAGGTTGTGGGTTCGATTCCCACCATAGGCTGTGGTCTGTTTCACTACAACGAGTGAAAGTCTTTAGTTACTATTCTCGTTTAAATTAAGCTATGATATAATTTGTAATTGTATTTATAACATTTAATAAATAAATAAATAAATAAAAAAAAAATTAGTTGTATCGTATTTTAATTTTTCCTATAAACGAAGTAGAGAAACTCTTGTATGTTTGGAACCGGCTTTAGTCACAGTTGTCTGAGAGAAAATATGGCAGCGTACAAATTGTTTATGCTACATTTAGGATTATGCGCAATTACTAAAATTTAGACTATTTACTTTTTTATGTATATAACTTTTTAGTACTCATTGTTATTTTCTGATCCGCACTGCCATTTAAGATATAGTATGTGATCAACAGTTATACATACACATATAAAATTCTGCAAAAAAAAACCAATTTTATGGAATTCTCTTAATCTACCACTTAAACCAAAACAGGTTCAAATAAGGACTTTATATGGGTGTATAGCAAATAAAGTAATTTTTTTTTAAGAACAAACACAACCTGCAAAGCGATTAGCTTGTCTGCAGAAAACACTCACGAGTCTATGCTGGGAATCGAACCCACGACCTCTGAACTGGGAGGCTAGAATCGCTACCATTCAGCCACAGAGGCGGTTATAGACTTATAAAGCAACATCTTACGCCCGTAATAAAACTCTTACATGATTTACATATGCCTTAAAATTTTTAAAATAGTTCTTCCCCTAAACTTGTGTTTGTGTTGTTTCTTTTCAATAAAAAGTTCTTTTAACGAACAGAATTCTCCTTCATATTATATTTTAAGTGCTCGAGAGATATGCTCTCAATTGTAACTATACTTACCAGTATATGCAAGCAATAAACGGCAATAATTCCAATTATAACAGTTAAAACGATACCATTAATGTAACCAGCATTCGCAAATGCATTGGGCATAGCCAAAACTCCTGTCCCTATACTGGCCTTAAGGAAATGTGCCATCGACTGCCAATAGCTTGCAAATTAATTGAAAAGAAAATTATTATTATTACTGTCTGTTGTATTAATACTTTTAAACGGTTCACTTACTTGGTAGGACTTTTAACATCACGATAGTCATGGGGATCATAATCATCTGCGCTGTGGGAAATAACAGTTTCAGTTTTTTGCGAAGACCTTAATGGAAGCAATTATAGTAAGTACCAAGATTATGAAAAAGTAAAAGAAAAACAAAACATAAAAATAAGTTATTAATACTTTCACATTTAAGAACTCATTGCGAAAGAAAATGTAATTTAAAAAAATTTTTATCTCTCTTTAAATATGCATATCTCCATTATTTTTAATAAAATCATCGGCCATTTTGCCAAAGTAGTTATGTATAAAAAAAAGTCTTACATTTGCTGCACAGTTCCTTATCCTTAATTCATACTTTCAATAAAAAGTTGTCTGTGGAATTTATCCCAAATGATAATAAAGAGCAATAGAATTATATTTACTAGCCAATTTTTTAATAATAACACAGCAGATGCAATTTTATATTACACTAGGATTTTAATATTATAAGATATATATAAAAATTATAAAATAAATATATGTAAAAAATTTTATAAAATTAAAAATGTCAAAGAATTTGAAGTAAAAATAATAAAATCAGTTTCGAATTAATAAAAAAAATACATACTGAATACACTGAAAAAAACGTTTCATACCAAGATAGTCCTAAGGGCACTGCTGCACGTTCAATATATATTGTGATATTTGGATCGCGATCCATTTTAATGGATTGATGGGTCACGAGCGTATGCTACACGTTCAATATTTATCGCGTCAGTCTTTACGTTATTTTTGTGCTGTGCGGATCGTTTATTAAAAAAATATCGTGAGGAAACCAAAAAAAAAAAAGGTTTAGCCGACGAGTCCCACAACTCCGGCAATGCCACCAAATTAAAAATAAAATCTTTCAAAATTATTTTTTTTGTCGTTAATTCCAATTTCACCGGCATAACCCACTCGCTTTCACTATCTTCTGGCATTACCCTTTATTAAAACAAACTTTTCATAAACGTAATAAGCATTTTTACTTTTTTTATTTGTTAAATTTATCACTGCGTCTTTTATTTTATTTGTTTTATTTCACTTCTTATTAACGTATCGCGATCTAATATCATGAAAATGCTACACGTTCAATATTTATCACGCGACCTGCGATCCGCGATCTGGATTCCAGAATTTAGGCCTTTCTGCGATATG
Source organism: Tachina fera (assembly GCA_905220375.1). Lineage (NCBI taxonomy): Eukaryota > Metazoa > Arthropoda > Insecta > Diptera > Tachinidae > Tachina > Tachina fera. The sequence goes on along the minus strand of LR999964.1, from coordinate 44,816,422 downwards.
GATCGCAATCCATCAATACTGCATGAACGCGATCCAGAATCGCGATATTTAATCAACGTGTAGCAGTGCCCTAAACGATCAGGTGATTATTTTCGCCGCTTATAATTAAAAATATAAGTTTTTAAAAGCCAACTGAGCGAATACCTTACATTAAGCAAGGAAAATTTAATTTATACTTTAGATTTAAAAAAAAAATTATTGCAAAATTAATTTTGGCATCCAACGTATAAACGTATATTCAAATCACAAGCGGCGAAAATAGTCGTCTGAATCAATTAATATGCTCCTGCAAGTGCAAGACGAATCCAAACAAGGTGGTCGTAACTGATCAGGTGACTATTTTTTTGCGCTTGCAATTTGATTACATTCGATGTCAAAACACACTTTTTTCAGTAAAATTTTTTTTTAGACTAAAAGTATAAATTTCTTAAAGCGTATTCAGCCGAGTATGCCTTATATATAAATTTTCATTATGCAAGTGAAAAATTTAAAAATCTGCTATTTACATCAAAGCACTGCACACTCGTCTATGGATGGATGTTCACTTTTAAAAATAAAAATTGTTGATTACAAGTACATACATACATATGTACATATAAAATATTCAGTTATTTAGCCATTCACAAAGAGCAACAATACATTTTATATTTTAATTAAAAGGAGACATACAATGTTCCATGTACATATATTTTTTTCACGCTTTCAATGTTGTCTTAACTGCAATATTGTAGCTTTTAGTTTGGAAACATTTCAACTTACACAAACTTCACATACAAATATAACTTAAATAAAGATATGTATAAAAATACTACATTGCATGAGTTTAAATTGATATGCTCAGGTACATTTATGGAACATTTAAACACAAAATACTCAATACATACATACACACACAAAAATTCATAGGTTATATTTCCTAAAATTATGGTATAATTTTAACTAAGTAAAAGGATAGAATGGCATTTACAAAGTTTTTTAGGTAATTCAACAAAAATTTTAGTTGATTTCTATGTTCGAAAAATCAACTAAAATTTTGGTTAAATCTCCACAGAAAAAATTATTCTTGAATTTTTTTCAATTAAGTTATTGCTTAGAAAAAATAATATTTTTTATTAATATTTTAATTGAATATATGTTTATTTTAATTGAATTTACTGCTCTATCAAAAAAGTGTTATCAACAGAGTTTAACTCAGAATAGTATGATATGGTTAACAATTATTGTATGTAAATATTATAATTTTTCTTTTTATGTGTAAAAATCGAGCTGTTTTTTATAGTATGCCACATTGTTTTGAAAAAATATTTTCAATTAAATTAGCCAATTAATCTTTTAATTGGTTTTGAACTAAAAACTAAAAAACTACTCAGCTTATATATTTTTTTTGATTCATAGTAAATTTGACATAAAAATAAAATATTAAAAAAAACAGAAATTCATTTTGTTCCCTTACTTCAAAGTCGTCGTCCATACAGTGAAACATTTGCTTGCTGCAGAACATTTGAGTTTGTCGACGAGAGGGGAAAGAGGAATGGCAAAGGGTACTTTGTTTCATGTACACGAAGTTCTTGTTAAGTACGCCATTCTCGCCTCATTCTTATGAAAAATATATGAGAAAATGTATTAACCTGCCAAACAAAAACTTCACAATGTGGACACGAATGCAGTTTCAAAAGAGAAAACAAAAATGTTTTGCAGCAAATGTTTCACTGTATGAACGACGACTTAACAATCAGATCATAATAAGAAACACAAGCTTATAGAGTCCATAGAGTCTATAATATAGACCAAATGTGAATGGTAATATTAGTATATTGCCGATATTTGGGGTCCGATGCAAATGGTCTTGCGTAAGTATGTATGTATGTATGTATATGTAGTATATGGAAAATATTGTAGCCTTTCTTTAAAATCCAATCACAAAATACACATACAATTCAAAGTACGGCTACGATATTCTGCATTTACCTTTACGCAAGACTCTCAAACAACGAAAATATAGCCATTGTAATTTTGTGCACCATTCGAAATTCAAAAGCCAGTTAGGTTTTTGGTACAATACACAAATACTTAAATGTTTTATACATACATACATACATAATTTTTTATAAATTTTTTTATACTATTTGATTTTTTTCTATATGTCAATTACTATTTTAATAGAATCTTTAAAAAATGTTAAGTAGGTTTTTAATTCAATTTTAAAAATATTTCAATTAATTTTTTAATTAAATATTTAAAAATATCTCAATTAAATTTTAATTGATTCTTTAAAAAACTATCAATTAAATTTTTAGTTAATATAATATTTTTTTAATTGAAAAAATCAAAAAAAATTTTCAATTAAAATGGATGAGTTAATACTACAATTTCCGTGATTGGTTGAAAACTAATTAATTTTTTAACTGAATCTTTGTTGTTTTTAATTGAATCTTGTTTTTACTTTTTTCTGTGTCCTTAACGACCAGGTAAATTTATATTTTTACTTTTTGTGAATTATCTAAGTAGCAAAGTAGAATTATACTTATACAATACGGCAAATTATCATGGATTTTGGTTAAACTAACTATTTATAATTGAATAATGGTCATGAATTTTAGCTACCTTCGCGATATAAAATAATTAGAGATTTTTTTGCATTTGTTAATAATTAAATAAAATTATATTTATTTCCACAACTTTCCTAAATTGATTAAATTTACAGAACAGGGCCGATTCTTTTCAAAATTTAGCCACTTCCATTTTAAAATCTTCCTTTCTAACATAAACACGCCTCTCAAGAAATGCATGTATGCCGGCTTCTGCACATACACCCTTTACCTTAGCACATGCTCTCAAACCATAACGAAAAACTTACGTACCATACGAGAACCATCACCAATGAATTTCTGTACCGATTCCGCACCCGAAACTCTTACATTCAGTGTGGTGAGCTACAGGGCTGGCAAAAGTGTTTTACCTGTACCAGGTGATCTGTGCAAAAGCACGCCCTTTGGTTAAGCTATTTCCAGGGCATCTAAAAGTTCTGGATGCTTAACGGATTATTCAATACCTCCTTTAATTTGTTTATACAAGCCGCCAACCATTTCATATGTATTCTGGAACTTTTTTGACCATTACAAGTGATACTAAGGGATCAACACTGTTGAGAAGAATTGAGTTCTATGAAAAGCAGAACTCTCATTGCGCAAGTTAACATGCCACAAATACAACGAAGATAGCCGGGCTAAGTTTCTATAACACATAATTAAGAACAATTATTTTAAATAAATTTAAACATTTTGAAAATTTCATGTATACATACCTTCTTCAAAAATTTTCTTTTGACAATGAAATAGAAAACAATTCATAACAAATAATTTCGAAGAAAATAACTAATTGTAATAGTTATATTAACATGGATTTTAGGTAAAGTGTAATATGTACAAATTACCTAACTGCATAGTTAATAAAACCCAAGTTTTTTACTTTAATATAAAAAAAAGTTACCTATGCAAGCTTAGTTAATATTTTTTTGTGTGTACGAGTACATACATTTTCACATTTCGAGTAACTTACCCAGTTAGCTTTTTGTACCATATTCGAATTTTTTTTAGAATTATCATTACGGGAAAAATAACCGCATATGACCCATAGTGAATATAACTTCCTTCGCCAACACTTCTCTTCATAACAGTGTCAGGAGTTTTTAATAGGATTCAAAAAGTCATTTATTGCAGCAAAGATGATTATTTTAAATTAGTGGCCTATTTGGCCTGCTCGTTGCACAAATTAAATTTATTTAATTTACTTTTGAAAATGAATAGTTTTATTTATTTAAATGCATTTTCCAATGGTAAATCAATAATTGTTTACACAATAATTCTCATATTCCATTTCAATAAAAATTCAGTTTAAAAAGCTGATGAAGCGAACGGTAACACAAAAATACGCATGTTCCCCAGCTGTTTTAATTTAAATTGCATTCTTTAAAAAAGTCGCATTTATTATTAAAAATTATTTTATTCTATACAAAAAAAATAAAAACATGAAATATTGAACGTGATTAATAAAGTATTCTTTAACTGAAAAGTTCAAATAAGTAAATACAGTCAGATCTTAAATGAATAGAATTTGGTGAATTCTGTTGACTGAATAGAAGTGGACAATTAAAGTTTAAGTTCAAGTTTAAGTTACAAGCAATTGGGTGATAGAAATGACACCTAACACTTATAGATTTATTACCATTCATTTAGACAGTGGCCCCATTGTGCAGCACAGTCATATTTAAAATACGTATATTCATATATATTTAATGCAATTACAATTTACTTGTTTATTTCTTTTTTTATTTTTTATTTAACTTTCTTACAAACTATGCCTTATTTTACTTGTTATATGCTTCAACAATTTGAACAATACTGACATAAGTTCCAACGGCCCCACCAAAAATGCCAAATGCCACCAGTAGTACATTTTTTATTAACGAGATCTTGCATGGCCCATAGCCGGTGCTGTATTGTACACATATTTCCAATAATGCAGGAAATATTATGCCCAGAAAGGACAAGCAAAATGAACCGACCAAAGAGAGAAATAGTGATAAGTCCGGTATAAGAATGGCACAGCAAACTGCAATTAAAAAGAAAGAGGAAAGTTTCGTTGTTTTTCTTAAAATGAAATTTATTTAAAAAAATGGAATTGCTTGTTGAAGAACATTTAGCTTTTGTTTAACAATTGGAATGTGAAGATTGTTCAATTGATCATATGTCCAGTGAGGTAATACTGAAGCTTGATGAGGTGCAAAATTGTGCTTAAATAAAAATGAGGTCTGGACCTCATTGTGGGTTCTGAACCACCCAAAAAAAACTTAACCATTAAGTCGCTTAGTATCACTTTACTGATACTGATCTGAAAAAATCTGTCTAAATGCTTAAAGCTGCACTCCTGATGAATTAAACAGGCCCTGCACAAATCACAATGGGAAAAATTTTGACTTTCTGACATGCGTCCGAGTGTATAGATTTTATTGAATGCCCCAGTTTACAGAAACAATCCTTTAATCTTGTTTGTCAACTTGATCGAGAAGATGTGAATATCCGTTTGTAGGTCGCTTGCTTTTACTCATTCCTCAAAATAGATGTTTCCCTGGCTTACAAGCAACTATTATTAGAGATTGTTTGCATACCAATAGACATTTTAAGTTCACAATGTTGAGGGTTTTAGACTGCAGACTTTTGAAGAGATTATCAGCTGGTTTTAAGAAAACTAGATAAATGACTGTAACTGTAGTTGTATAGGATTCCCGGTGAATTTTGCCAAGATTCTAGTGTTTTTGAAGGAATTGCATATCAGGTCTTGAAACGTGGCAAAATAAAAAGATTTTGGTCTTTTTTGGCAACACTTAAAACTTTGTGCTACGTCAAATATTAAATTACTTGTTACGTTTTTACCTTTTAAGAACGTTATTTTTTTTAGGTTAGGTATTTTTGCAATAAAAAAAATCACTGGTATACTTACTTACGAGTATCAAATCAGAACACTTTATTTTCTCACCACTGATATTAAGAACTATTAAAACTTAAATACATAATGTTAAATAATTCACTACTTGAATACCCCGATGTTAACTTCGCTGTTCTTTCCACAAGCCTTAGGGACTATTCACATATTACGTAAGGCTATTTTCGGAATTTTTGTAACCCCCTTACATATGTATGCTAAAGATTTACACACCCTTCACTATGTACTCATAAATTTGCGTAATTTTTCAGTTTTATAAAAAAAGAATTATTTTTAATTCACAAAAACTTACATGAACAAACAACGATGGTCGCTCGTACCAACAACTCAAAGAGAATGTGCTTTGATGTGTCTTTTACCCTCTTTGACAAATATTTGTGCCAGATGACATCGTTCGTAACGTAACCCTGTATGCCATACGTAATCAGTGTGGTAAATGCGAAGAGGACTTTTGTTACTTGTGCCAAACTGTAAATAAAAAAAGAAAACAGTGAAATTAAACAAGTAAGAGTGCTATATTCGGCTGTGCCGAATCTTATATACCCTTTACCAAAGTGCGTCTATGTAGTATAGAGATACATACATAGGCACAGAGATATGTACGTACATATTTAATTTGTGAAAAAATTTATAATTTTTGCTCTAGTGCAATTTTTAAAAAAGTGACCTCTCGGTATTTTTCGATTAAATAATTTTTTTTGATATTAGCAATAAGTTGAATATCGATGCTTTACTTTCTAAAAAAAAAGAATACAAGTCTTCACGAGAGCAAAAGAGAAACGGTTCATCTCTTTATACTTTGGTGTTTGGATAAAAGTTCATATGCAATTATTAAGAAATTGATTACATCTACAAATATATTAGTAGTAAATTTATTAGATACGAGTTTGGTGCATTAAGAGTAATTTAAATTCTTGATACTTGAGCAATAACTTACTCGTTTGTTGCACTTATAGCTAAGCAAACGAATTATGCCGTTATATCAAAAATATCCAATGAAAACAGTATTTAATATCCCACTTGACATGAGATTCGATCAAATGTTCGCTAAAGCTTCGAACTTGGAAAAAAGTTTTTAGGATTTACTTAAATTAAATATCATAATTTTACGATTGCGGGGAACAAAGTTATGGGGGGGGGGGGTAAAACAGCTCGAATGGCTTCCTGTAAATATACACACTGCGTGCGTTGGCCGGAACTTGGCCTGGCGCCTAGATTTTATTTATATCTCCATTTACTAAAAATAAATTCAGTTAAGTGCGACTCTGACTTGCGCACGAAGGGTTCCGTAGTAATACTATATGAACTTTATTTAGCCTATGTATGTATATAAAATATAATTTTGGCAATTTTTCGTATTTTGGGGTTTTTTCGGTTTTAAGCGTTTTTTAATAGGGTTTTCTTTAGTTTTACCGTTTTTTGCGTTTTTGACGTTTTTTTTTTAATTTGGTGCTTTTTATAGTTTTGGTGCTTTTTCTCGTTTTACCGATTTTTTTTTTGGTTTTTTGCATTTTATTTTTGATTGGGCGATTTTTTAGTTTTGGTTCTTTTTCCTCCTTTTAAGCGATTTTTCTTTTCAGTTTTTGGCTTTTTTATTTTGGCGGTTTTTTCACATTTTGGTTTTTTCATTTTAGTGATTTATTTAAGTGCTAGATTTTTTTCCAATTTAGTGCTTTTTTTCTTTTTTGTGATTTTTTTTCTCGTTTTAGCAATTTTTTTAGGTTATTGGCATTATTTTTAATTTGGTGCTTTTTTAAATTTTGGCAATTTTTTTTTAACTGGCGATTTTTTTAATTTCGGCAATTTTTTTTATATAGGGAATTTTTTTTTTGCGATTTTTTCGGTTTTTTGGCGTTTTTATTTAATTGTGGCAATTTTTTTTGTTTTGACACTTTTTTCTCATTTTGGCGATTTTTGGGGTTAGTGACGTTTTTTTTAATTTGGGGATTTTTTTTCAATCAGGCGATTTTTTCATATCTGCATTTTGTTTTTTGTTTTGGGGTTTTTTCGGTTTTTTAGCGTTTTTTCTATTATGGCAATTTTTTTTAGGCTTGACATTTTTTTCTCGTTTTGACGATTTTTTTCGGTTTGTGGCTTTTTTTTAATTTTGCCAATTTTTTTCGTTATGGCGATTTTTTTAATTTGGCGAATTTTCTTTCATTTAGGCGATTTTTTTTCGTTTAGGCGATTTTTTAGTTATGTAGATTTTTTCGGTGTTTGGCTTCTTTTTTAATTTTGGCGATTTTTTGTATTTTGGCGATTTTTTTAAATTTTTCGCAATTTTATTTGGTTTTTGGCGTTTTTTCGGTTTTTGGCGTTTTCTTCATTTTTGCGATTTTTTTCGTTTTGGCGATTTTTTAAATTTTTGGCGATTGTATAATTTTCTGCTTTTTAGTTTTACCGTTTTTGAAAATTTCAAGAGTTTACCTCTTACGGTTTTTAAGATATAGCAAGCTGTCAAAATTGCATAGTCAAAATTGCATTAACTGATGGACCACCCTTTAATTTAAATTTTTTTTAGTTTTAGTGTTAATTGTTGTAGTCTATATAAAAATACACTAATTTTAGAAATTTCAAGTGTTAAATTTCAAGTTTTGGAACACCCTTTAATTTTTAACTTTTATGTATTTGTTGTTGTAGCGACCAAAGTTCTACATACTCTGTCCAAATTTCAGATCAGTAGCTCTTACGGTTCCTGAGAAAATTGCCTTTTTCTTAAAACATAAAATATGTTTAATTATAAGAAAAAATATTAAAGTTTTCCAACCCTGGAAACGTCTTCTTAATTTTTTATTTTTTTTAAATTAGAAACACCAATTTTATTATTACTGAACTATAAAATAGGTTAATTTATTAAAAAAGTAACAAAGTTTTCCAGCTCTGAAGCCGTCTGCTCAATTTTGCTGATTTTCAATAGCAAAATTTTTCGGAAAATTTCCGACACACCAGTTTAAGAACGAAGTCTCTAGCTGTTCTGGGAGCTTCGGAAAACCGATTTCACGTACAGACAGACGGACATAGGGGCAAACGGACATCGCTTGTTCGTCTTCCCTATGCATAAGGATCCAGTATATATATACTTTATGTGTCGCTTATTAATATTGTAGAAATTACACACGGAATGACAAACCTACATATATATACCCTTTTACAATTTTTTGGTAAAGGGTATAAAAATTATATTCTTAAGATACGATTACACATTTCGAAAACATTTGCCGAAATAAGCGTAACCACTAAATAGTAATGAAAAATCTTTTGATTCAGAACGTTTATGATATAATACTAAAAGATCAATAAATAATTTATAATAATAAGCATAACACCATTTGTATCATTAAGCTGGATCTACTTACATTTCATCTTGTGGTATGTTTAATGTTACACTACCCTTGGCCTCATCACCATATTTCCAGTAGCCAAAGAAACCCAAAATAACATAAAGACCAATAACAATTGACATGCCAATATTCAAAACGCCAAATGGCTTTATGTAGTCTTTTGGTTTTTGCATTTTCTCTTCAATTGCTATAATCTGAAAAAAAAATAATATTTAAAAAAAACGCTGATACGAGTATATCGAGCCATTTTTTCGATTTTATCGAAAGCGACATGTTATCGAAAATATACTTTTTTATTGAATTTAAAATTTTGTGGGCCTACCCATATCCAAAATAGTTGATAACTTTTAAGATACAGACTGTACAATTTTATCGCAAGCGACAATTGACGTACAAAAATAAATTTGAATATTCTAAAAAACCTTCTCCTGAAAAATTTAATTTTTGTCGCTTACGATAAAATTGAAAACAAGGCTCGATATGTATTTAATTATTTTTTTACGTATTACACAAATTAGTGTGAATTATGTGGTCTCAGATTTCTTAGTCAATTCGAATACACATAATATTGAGATTCAATGCCTGCAGATAAAAAATGTTTAACTCATTTCCAGATTTACCGTTATTTAGAAAATTAGGGAAAGTAAATAACATAATTTCCTATAAATGGAAAAACAGCTGTTCGATTTAATTATGCAAAACACTACAAATATTTAAATTATACGAGTATTTTTCATAAATTATAGTTATAAAGTTTTTGCAAAAAAGAAATTAAAAGAAAAAATGGCTGGACCGATTTTCATTTAGTTTTTTCTGTTTGAAAGGTGACTTGATCGAGAAGGTTTTAAGAAAATCGGTTCAGCCGTTTAGAAGCTATCGCATCTTCTCTAGATATATTCAAACAACAAATTTTACACTCTTGTATTTAATATGATAATACAATCGATACAGAGATACAAGAGTTTTTTTGAATTAAGCAATTATTTTACTTATTCAGTCATTTTTTTTAGTAAAAATACATTGAATTTTAGCTGAATTCTATGAGCACTGTTACTAATGCATATCATCAGGGAACCTTTACCAAAAAATTTCTTAGGACAACTAGAGTTATTTTGTTAAACTTTCATTTAACAAATTTCAAAGGTGAAACAAGAACTCAATAATCAAAATTTTTTTTTTATTTTCTTACTTTACCATTGTTACATTGGCTGACTTTTTTCAGCTCGAATTGTAGTTGTAAGAAGTATGTAAAGAAAATAAATGTAGAAAAAAAACAACAACAGTTATTCAACAATAGAGTTTTGCCATTCAAATATTTTTGATTAAAAAAATTTTACTGAATAAGTAAAATAATAATTTGTTGTTATTAGTGCGTTAACAAATGTTAAAATTTAAGTTTATATTGAACTAAAAATTACATTTGAAATGGGCTTGAAGGCCAACTTTGAGGGGCGGACGCACCCTCTAAGACAAAAATTGTTTCGCTATAAATTTGTTTGCATTTTTTTTACATAAAAATTAACCGATTATGGGAGAAGAGAATATAAGAAATCAAAAAAAAATTGTAACGGCTTCTCTAATGTATACCCATCAAGTATGATAAAAAAAAATAAACGTGACTAATATTTATACTAACAGTGATTAGTAAAAATCAGTAGTTAGCAGTTCGAATACACATATAAGTTATATAATCGAGAGAATTCACTTGTTACAAAAAGATGCAAAATCCCGCTATTAATAATGAGATAAAACCTTTATTCGACTCAATGACTGATATATCTTTCACCACTACCGATCAAATGATCAGTCAATTGACTCAAACTGCTCTTGTAGGGTATCTATTAAATTAAAAGCGAGGAAAGTTTTTGTTTGGTGAATATGAAAAACATTTGCACAGAAAGCAAGAGGAATTTTAAGCGGGGCAGATTTGAGCGATCGCTCATTTTCTATGGCACTAGTCAGTTCATCAGTGTTATATTACATACATATTATTTATATATATGTATATACTACATACTTGTTTGATACATTTTTATATCTGTTTATAAATTAGCTTTTGTTGAATGAGAATTTTTTTCAAGAGCATATAAATAATAGATAAATTTAAGATGAGTTTTTTTTTCGTTTACAAACATTAACAAAAGCTGAGATACTTACCACACCAACAGCCTCCAATGAAAATAGAACAGTACCAAAGAAAATTGGCAACTTGTTTAAGTCTTCGACTGGTTTACGTTCGGATAAAGAAGGTAAATCGCTAAATATATAATATAGAACAACGCCAAAGCCTATAAATATAATAATGCTTATAAAAATTTATACAAAATATAATTATTATTTTTTTCTTCAATAGTATTTAAACTAACGTTTAATGCCTCTTACCCGCAATAATCACAAAATTGGCGAAGGATGAAAAATAGGACAGAAATTTTAAACTTGTAATACTGTAAATTAAAAATAATGGCAGCAATACGAAACACATGTGAATTCTTATATCCAGCACCACAAGATATTCATCAATGATTTGTTTATTACTCTCGGAGATAAAAACAACGTAGACACAACAAATGCCAAAATGGTAAAATGCCAGAAAGCCATCAATAAAGGGACTGCAAGAAAAATATATAAAAAATATATTTGGGCTTACTTTATAATTGTATGACTTACGTTGTAATTGGTATAATACATTTAAACAATTTTGGACCCTCTTGAAACCCCATTTTCATGGCTTCTGAATATGATAAATACGGTATACGTTTCCGTTTACACAGCACATACATGGAGTTAATCTAAAAATATAAAAAAAAACAATACAAGACAGTTTTCGACAAATGATTATCTTATTTTCATTCAAACATATCGAGCCATAACCGCCAAAAAAAGCTTCACCGACACATTCTTTGGACCTCGTGATTTTGGCAAAAATTCATTATTTACGATCACAAATAGAGATGAGCGCATGTCGTGTTTTCTTTCGTGACGCGAGCACGCACGACTCAACAGAAGTGTTCGTGACAAAAAAATTTGATTTCGAGCGTGTTCGTGTTCGTGTCGTTTTATCAAACACACAACACCGGCATACATATTTGTTGATATTATATGGGCCTTTGAAGCTTAAAGTTCTGTACGTAGACCGATAGTATCAGCTGAAAGTGCCAACTCGGTGCCATATTTTCAAAAGCGACTCTTGAAAAAAATTAATTAAATTTTCAGATCTTCAATACCATAAAAATAATATTTCGTGCGTGTTGTGCAGTATCGTGTTGACGAAAAATTTCCGCGGGCGTGTTTCGAACTTGTTGAGCGTCTTAGTATTTGTGTTCGTGTCGTCTCGTGTTGGAAAAATTCGACACGCGCCCATCTCTAATCACAAATAATTGATTTAAAATCTGGAATCTTTGTTCCCGTGAAATTTTCAAACCCCTCGAAGTGAAAAATGCTATTGCGAATCTTCCATGAAATTTATTCTCCGCTAGCAGTCCCAGTGAATGTAAGAAACGGAATTAATTAATTGAAAATTAGTCAAATTTAAATTTAATAATAAAAAATTAATTTTTAACTACTTAATTTAATTAACAGAAGTTTTAGGTTCCAAATGAAAGTTTTTCAACTTTAAAGTTCTGTTTTTAAATATTCCAGCTGCAATGGAAAAAAATTATTTGGTATGCACCGCCATGAAATTTACTGTGTGTGAACCAAAAAGGTTTAAACTGCATGAAAAAAAGTTGTTGCAGGGAATTATTGTTAACAATCGAGAACTTTATCTTGTCCTAAAAATAAATTTGTATAATTTTTAATACATAATTCACAAAAATATATCGAATTTCTTCGATGTAATAATTCAGTTCGCCTGCAAAAATAAAGTGAACAAAAGGAAAAACTAAAAAAAAATTGCCGGACTAAAAAAAGGGAAAAATCATTTTTAGGGGAAAATTTTTCACGATTGCAATTTGACGAAAAGGTGAAATATTTCGAGGGAAAAAATTTTCACGATAGAAGTGATTTAGAACTGACGCGACAATTTTAACGTTTCTCTTTTAGACATTTCTTTCTCTCGTATTTTTGTAGTGTTACCAGTTAGCAGAGCTGTAAAAAATTGCAATCAATTGTGATTGCAATCAAATTGATTTCAGCCATACTGATTTCATTCTTTTGATTTCAAAATGATTTCAGATTTCAAAATGAAATCATTACAAGCTTGCAACCTTTCGTGATTGAAATAATTTTTAAATAATTTTTTTTTAAAATCATTGATTGCAATCAATTTGATTGCAATAAAATTTTTGTTGAAATCATTTGCCTGAAATCAAATCTAAAGGGGTAGCATTCAATAAAATATTGTAGAGTGCTTAGAGAGGTTGAGTTTAAGCTTGCAGTTTTGACCTTTGTGTTCTGAAAATTCCATAGTATTAGTGGAAAGCCCCAGATTTTAGTAGAAATTACTAAATTTGTGGTCGAAACCAACAAATTCTAACTCGTTTAACTTCTTCACTTTTAATAATGAATATTATTAGCAATTTGACACTTGAGTCAACTATGACGGTAGATTATATTATAAAATATTTAAAACTTATCGGATTGCAGTTAAAAATTATGTTCAGTAATTTTAAAACATTTTTCAAACAAAAATTACCATTATTATCAATTCAAAATTATCAGAATCAGATTTATTTCTAGAAGAAGGAGCTTCGTTTGAAGAGGACTATTATTTTGATTCTGATTTAATTTTGATTGCAACTAAGATTTAATTGCAATCCAATTAATTGCAATCAAATCGATTGCAATCAAATTTAATTGCAATCAATTGATGTATAAATTAATTTCAAAAAAATTTATTGCAATCAAAATCGTAAATTGATGTCATGATTTCAAATGGAAATCATGAAACAATTTCCGGTTTTGATTGCAATCAAAAAATTAGAAATCAGTGACGTGAAATCATGTGATTGCAATTAAATTGATTGCAATCTTTTACAGCTCTGCCAGTTAGACATCTTTTTCATAAGAGGCATGAAATAAACAGTTACACAAACAAACAAATGTTGCCTGGTAGCCAGCTACTAAGCATTTTGAAGACGGCAGCTGCACCATAAATATACATATATTTCAGTGGTGCCGCTTTCAAATATTTCTCATTTATAAAAATAATTTATTAAAAAATATAAGCACAAATCAGTTTATTTCTGTACACTTTTTGCGAATTTTACTATTTATAGGTTTTGTAATTTCTTCAATACGTTTAGCAATTTTTCGCTAACTTACGATTTTTTCGCGTTTTTTCCAAACTTTTTATTTTTTTAATGGTTTTAGTAATTTGTAATCAATTTTAGCGCTTGCTTCCGATTTTGCAAATTTTCGCAATTTTTTGCAAAGATCCCAATAAAAGCAACCCTTTGTATTTTTTTAGTTTCCCAAGAGTTTTGCCGATTTTTAAACAATATTAGACTTTGTTATCATCCCGCTGTTAAATAGTTTTTGCGAATTTCCGGCGTCTTCGCGACTTTTAGCGAATTTTTTGCATTCCTTACAGTTTTGGCAATTTTTGATCAATATTTTGGCTTGTTTAAAAGTTTGCAACTTCTCGCGATTTTTTGGAAACTTCGCATTAATTGCGACTTTTTGCATGCTTTCAGCCTCCAAACAGTTTGGCCGATTTTTAATCAATATTAGACTTTTTGCGAATTTTCGCGAATTTTGTCGAATTTCTTGCATTCCTTGTAGTTTTATCGATTTTTACTCAATATTATGGCTTATTTAGAACTTTGCAAAATTCTTGGGATTTTTTGCAAAGTTTGCGATAAAAACGACATTTTGTATGTCTTTTAGCTTCCTAACAGTTTTGAAGATTTTAAAACACTAAACTTTGGCAACATCCCGCTGTTAGTAAATTTTAGCGAATTTACGCGAATTTTTTGCATTCCTTGTAGTTTTATCGATTCGTAATCAATGTTATGGATCTTTTAAGTTTTGCAATTTTTCGCGAATTGTTTTTTTTTCGCTTTGCAAAAATATAATTACTTTTATAAATAACATTAAAATTGTGTAACTTTCTTTTTTGTTTTTCATTAAAAAATATTTCTTGGAAATAATATGTTCGACATATTTTGCTATATTGTTAACACTGTTTTTGGTTTGTAGCCATAAAAAATAGATATTAGTTTAATTTGACTACAACAACAAATGTAGCACGGACAACAACCTGTAGCCTGTTGCATTGTTGCCTCCAAAATAATCATTCCAACTGGGTGCTTTTGGCACTATTTTTAGTGCTTTTTGAAGACTTAAAACGCCAAATTTTGAGCGTTAGTGCCAAATTAAGAAAAAGCACTAAGTAGTACTTTTAAGAAATTTGTGTATTTCCTAAAATTACTTTAATAAAAACTTGGTGTATTTCTATTTTTAGTGTCTGATATATTTCATTAAAGATGATACTATTGCCGAAATAGAGAATAGCTTTGAAAATTTTAAATATTATTAAACTTCACTCGTTTGAAACTTCATTTGTTTTTCACGTTAGTGCTTTTTATGCTTTTTAGATCTCAAAATTACGCTTTTTGTGCTTTTTTTTAAGTTTTGATGTGCTTTTAGAGTCAAAAAAAGTTGGCATCACTGAATTATTCTCATATAAACATGTTTATTCTATCTTTGACATTTTGTAGCTTACTGTGATGAATGTGTTTTATGCTTAAACATCAAAGCCCCTTGCTGTTGCGACAAAAAAGGTCTTGGTGTAAAAGCGCTAAAGAGAATGTAAGCATTGTCTCAGCTACGTCACCCTTCATGTGAAAGGGCTCTAAGTCCCTGTTCACACACTTCAACTTTTATTGATCATCGTGTAATTCAGCTGTATGAAAAAAAAAGAAATATTTATATTTCCCTCTCAGTCTTTCTTACAGCTGCATTACGAGTTGACCAACAAAAGTTGACGTGTGTGAACTGGGAACAATACATATTTTTAAGACTCTACATGATGTATGTAAGTCCCGCGTCACACACTTCAACTTTTGTTGATCAATTCGTAATTCAGCAGTAAGAAAGATGAAGAAGGAAATACAAATATCTTCTTTTTTCTGATCAACCATAGTTGACGTGTGTGAACCGGGACCAAGCAGCCACCAGAATATCAAGTGTTAACAAAATATTTTCTTCTCATGCCGCAGGTTGCCATTGCGACATTTCAGAAATATTAAAGGCCAAATAAGAATATTCATTATTGACATTTTTATTATGTTTCGATGACGATGACACACGCACACACACATAAGATACTTACCAATATATGTAAACAATAGAGAGCAATGAGACCAACAAACACCGTCAAAACAAAACCATTAATGTAACCAGCATTTGCGATGGCACTGGGCATGGCCAATACGCCTGTACCTATACTGGCCTTAAGAAAATGCGCCATTGTCTGCCAATTGCTTAAGTGAAAAATAAGAAATAAAATGTTTAATCAATAAATAGAAAAAGTTTAAAAAAAAAACAAATTCTCTTACGTAGTGGGATTTTTAACAATACGATGCTCATGGGGATCATAATCGTTTTCATCATATGATATTGTTGTGTCCGTTTTGTGGGAATTCTTTTCCAGAGCAGCAGTCCTAAAATTTTAAAAGAAAATTTTATATTAGCGAAATTAACTTAAAACTATTTAAAAGAAGTGAAAAAAATTAAGTTCGATGAAATTGAAATTAATTTTTCAGAAGGAATGAATTAAACAAGCAATAACTCCATACAATTAAATCGCCTTCACTCACTTTAAAATTTAATTTATAAACTTTAACAATTAATTAGTCAATTTATGATTTCTTTATTATTTAATTGCAATTTAAACTGTTGCTGAAATGAGTGTTTTTAACTTCGATGGTCAATTGAAAAATATTTATTTACTGTTACTGAGAGTTTATAAATATTTATTTATGGTTTTTTGATACGAGTAACAAAAATAACAAAAGCGTCAACAAGGTAGTAATAATAATATTAATTTTATAACAACAATATTTTTATTTATCAATAAGTAAAACACGATAATCAATATCAATCAATATATCAAATATTGTTTTGAGTGCAACACTAAAACATTTGCTGGCAGTAAAAGACATTTAGCAAAATACTAATAGATTCAATGATGAGTTCTTAATCCCAAATAACTTTGAGGCTCAGTTAGCCGACTGTATATATATATTAGTTCCCATAGTTCCTATCAGGAACATAGGGCCATACAGCCGACTGTAATCGAATGTAACTGCAACGGTAGGAAACAGCTGATCGAAATTGTTATGTAAAAAGTAATGGAAATGGTTATACAGATGTAACCGGAATGTAAAAGCTCAGCTAGCCAACTGTTGTATAAAGTAACTGCAACAGAAGAAAACAGCTGATCGATATTGCTTTGTGAAAAGTAATGAAAATCATTATAGATATAATAATGAAGCGTAACCTAGTATTCATATAAAAATATCGATCAGCTGTTTCCTACATTGCGGCTATATTACATTACTGTCAGTTGTTTCCGTTACCGTTACAGTTACATTCCATTACAGTCAGCTAACTGAGCTTTTAAGACTGAGTAAAATGGTTCAAAATAGGTCGAGAAACCTTAAACATGAATATTGAAATTCATAAAAATTACTTCAAAAGCAATTTCAGTTGCCATTCGTAACACCATTTTGGCAATTGGCATCGCAACTAAAGCTCGAATGTCATGGATAATCGAGCTATGAATATGATTTTTTTCCAAAAATGTAAGTTCACATGTTAACGATAAATTTTTATCGAAACTAACAGTTAATACCTGATTCTTAGGTTTCCGTACACAAAAGGTGAAAAGCAACCCTATTGCTTTCGCTACGCTGGCCGTCTGTCCGTCACATGCTTTTTTCTCAGAAACCGTAAGAGCTATGGAATACTTAGAACTTTGGCCACTACAACAACAAATACATGAGAGTTAAAAATTAAAGTGTGTTCCAAAACGAGCATTGAAAAACTTTAATATCCCATGTAATTTACACTTGAAATTTGTAAAATTAGTGTATTTTTATACATACTGCAACAATTAACACTAAAATGTAAAAAATTTAAATTAAAGGATGTTCCATCAGCTAATGTAATATTGACTATGCAATTTTTACAACTTGCTCTATATTGGATACCGTAAGAGGAAAACTCTTGAAATTTTCATATATGGTAAAACTAAGAAATCTCAAAATATTAAAATCGAAAAACCGAAAAAAATCACCAAAAAAATCGCCAAAATGAAAAAAAACCAAAACAAAAATCGCCGAAACGAGAAAAAGTGACAAAACAAAAATAAGGAAACATCGGGACAACGAACCCAATCACAGCATTTGAGTTGTTTTTGATAACTAGGGTAAAAAAAATCCAAAAACCTAAATAAATCGCCATATTAAAAACAATTTTAAAACTAAAATAAATCGAAATCGAATCCGAAAAATCACTAAAACGAAAATAATATCGCTAAAACGAAAAAAAATCGTAAAAATTAAAAAAAAACTGCAAAATAAGAAAAATCGGCAAAATGAAAAAAAAACAAAAAAATCGCCAAAACGAGAAAACAAGCGCCAAAACTAAAAACAGCGCTAAAACTTAAAAAAATAGCCAAAACCTAAAAAAATAAAAAAAACACTAAAACTAAAAAAACGCTCAAAACCGAAAAAATCCCAACAACTATAAAAATGCCAAAACTATATAAATATTATATAAGTTAAAGTTCATATAGCATTACATCGTGCGCGAGTCAAAGTCACACTTTAATGAATTTACTATACCTTTATTTAGATTCATTTAATATATTTTCGCCCAATAATTAATGTGAAAAATTCAGGAGTACAGCTGTGCCAAATCTTTCATTCAAGTGACCGCTCATTTTCGTTCATTTACTAAAACGAACGAGTTCATCCGCTCTTTACAAGAAATAGAACGAAATAAAAACACAAACAGTTGATTCGTCAAATAAAAAGGGACAAATGCAATGAATTTGTTATAAATTGTTTAGCAAAATAAGCAAACCAAACACTAGAAAATTTAAGAAACAAAAAAAACAGTAAAAATAGTATTTTATAGGATTAACAGCCTGTTTTTGTAACATAAGTTTTTTTATATTGTACGTCAAATAACGAATGAATTGAACTTTTGGTTTTTGTACATTATATTTTGAGTAAAAAAAATATATTATATTATATATATTAAATATATTATATTTTGAGTAAAAAATTGGTTCACGTATGTACGACACAAACAAAATCAACTGTCAAATTAAACAATCAGGAAAAATTTAACGTGTTGGTGAATTTTTTGAATTTTTACAATTAAAATTTAAAATAATGGATGTTTTTACCAAGAAAATTTAAATATTTTTCAGCATAAAAAAACTAATCCTTGGCAATTTAAAGTGTTGGTCTAATCAAGTCAATTACAACCTCCGAAAGTTTTGATTTCGACATGTATGAAATACATTCCTTTGCGGCACAAAACTGGTAACCACCAGTTACGAGAAATTTTAGGAATGTTGTCACTTTAATTATAGCGAGAACGCTAGTGATTCTACTGTTTTCTTCATTGCAGATTCCATTTTCTCCAGCAGTATTCGAAAAACTTCCTTTTTGGAAGTGGTATATAATCATTTCAATTATTGAACTTACTGCTCGTGTGGAAACTGTAGCAAATTTGCTGTGTCTCGCAATCTTCTGCGTTATCTCGGTCGCTATAAAAAAATCCAAGTGCAACGGATCAAATAATTGTTTTTCCAATAAACGCGTATTCTTTGCATACTTTAAACAAACAATTTTTGAAAACTTTACTTTTTATTTATTTTTACAATTGATTGATAGGGTTGCTTCCTTTTCATTTTTAAAGAAACTTTAAATTTTCTATGAAAAAAGCTCTAAGAATTACAACTAAATGAGTAATGGAAACATTGTTTTTAGACGTTTAATTACAAACAAAAAGAGCTTTTATTTTCAGACGAAAAAAGAAAATGAACTCAATTTCCAACTCGATCGTTTGCCTAATAATCGCTCGCCTTCTAACGTAAGGCAGTTCGATAAACAGGCTGTAAGAAATCATAATAATAATTTTAATATGTACGTATGTACATATTATCATACATACTTAAAATTTGTTAAAAGAAAAACTTTTAATATGTTCTAAAAACTTAAGAAATATTAATGGCAATTTTATTAATTTCATAATAGTCATACTGTTTCTAAAAGCAGCCGAAAAGACAATTGAAAACCAGAATGTAACAAAAAATTTCATATGAAAAATGAAAATGCAAAAAAAACAAAACAAAAACACCCCAGTGCGCTCGTTCGCTCATTCCGTTCAATTGTACTTTTTGTCAGTACTGCTGAGCCAAAACAGCTCAGTAAAGTTACCGGCTCACTTCGTTCATTTTACTGATTCGTTCATTTGTACCCGTTCGTTCATGAACGACACAGCTCTATTTACGAGTGATATTTTTTACCGACTATTATTAATAAAAGTATTATAAAATTAAAACAGCAAATAAAAATTAAAGTAAGGAAACCAGCTCTCTTTGGATTATGTCCAAAATTTACTGACACGTTTGAAATGATTGAAATATATAAAAAAAGCAAACTTTAACTTTTATTATTAACAAAAGTCAAAAGGTAAATGCAAAAATATCGGTGAAAAAAACTACTTTTATTCAAAAAAGACTACTATCGCTTATCTAATAATCATGTCACTGATTACATTCAATAAATGAAATCTTTCCACGAGCATCATACATATACATAGATACATTTGTATGCATATAGTTTTACTTTTCGGGGAATTAAAAAAAGTTTCCGTTCAATGCGACCAATATTTTTATATAGTATATAAAGATGTTTTTTTTTTGTTGTATGGGATAAAAAAAACATCACAAACGAAAGAACAAAAACATTTCTTAAGGGCAAAAGAAGATAAGAATCTGGAAATTAAAATAAATATGTAATAAAGATAAAAGCAAACCAGTTGAGTAAATCCAGAAATATTTAAAAATTCGTCATCTTCTTAAAATCATAATTTTAAAACAAATAAGAGTGGTATATTTGTTTGTACCGAATCCTATAAACCCTTCACCGACGTATTTATATGGAATATACACCAGAGATCTGCATGATTTTGAATCAAACGGCATAGTTTTGCCTTTTTGAAAAATCAATATTTATCTAGCACTTAACCTTAAAGAAAATAAAAGTTTTCAATGTCCTAATTTATACTATGCAAGTCTTATTGCTAAGTTGATTAGTTGGTGGAAAAGGGTGACGAGGGGAACAGAACCTTTTCTATTCCCCTCGTCTATCTCTAATCAGCTTAGCAATAAGACTTACATAGTGTAAATTAGGACAATGCATGATTCATATTTACAAGATTATTGTTAATAAATGCATGCCTTTACTTGAAAGTTCTATTTATTCATATGATTCACAAAAGCAGTGAATCAGTATGATTGTTTTGAATGCTTCGTGAAAAATCTTATTATTGATTTATTTATTTATTTATTAAACATATTAATGCAAAGTAAATTTGCATAATATGTTATTAACAGTATTTTAAAAAGTTTTATGACTGACTGTACACGACCTATGCCTTCACATAGGAAGTAGCAACGTGGTTGTTAAAGAAATTCCACAAAATACCGCATGATTATACGGTAATCCGTGGCAGATCAATCAACCAGTGCGAGTGAGACGAATAACTCTCGAAGGCCAAACAACAAACACATGCCTGACCGCACTTAAGAAATAATTACGATGACGCGAGAGATGTTCCCCAACCCAGAGCTGCTTAACGACTGATTATTATTATTATTTCTGAATTAATTATGTCAAATTTTCTTAAAACACTTTTCAAAAGTTCTTTAAATTTATTTTAAAAATTTTTGAAAACATATACGCACTGTTTTATTAACTTAAGACTTCATCTGCCCAACGTGCTTTTGTGCGTAATTTGATTATTATACAAAACAATCAAACAACAGTAAGAAGTTTTTATTTACTTTTGCAGACAGTACTTAAAAAACAAGTGTTAGTTAATGACAATCAGTTGTTAGTAAGTTAACACTGCAAACAAAACAAAAGTATTGTATATGTGAGTGGTCAGGAAAAGTGAATCAAGTCATTCAGTTCTCTGATATGCACATAAATATGTATGTACATAAATACATATCTACCAAGCACGGATCCAGCTGAAGCTTTTGTTGGGGGGTGGGGGGGTGGGGAATTTTTTTGGTGATATTTTTTTAATGTTTATTAATTTGAAATAATTTATTTTGCTACATACATACACACACATATATGTATATACTCTACATCACATTAAAATGTTTCGCCAGTTTTTCTATTAAAAAAATACAAACATATTATCTATGGCTTAGTCAGCAAACTTTGTAAGTCCACTTCATATGAAAATTTAAGGGACTGAAAATAATAATTATTCGTGAATTTTTAAAGAAAAAAAAAGATAGTACAAGGAAATATCGGACACCGAACCCAATCACACCATTTGAGTTGTTTTTATAACTGGGATAAAAAATCTGCAAAACCCCAAAAAAATCGCCGAATTAAAAAAAATTAAAACTCACATAAAGTGCCAAAAACCGAAAAATCACCAAAACGAAAAATAAATCGCAAAAATGAAAGAAAAATCGCCTAAATGAAAAAAAAAACAAAAAAAATCGCCAAAACGAAAAAAAATCGCCAAAACTGAAAAAGCGCTAAACTTAAAAAATCATCAAAACTGAAAAAACACAAAAAAACGCTAAAACAAAAAAAAGCTCAAAACCGAAAAAATTCTAAAATCGAAAAAAAAATCCCAAAACTATATATTATATAGGCTAAAGTTCATATACAGCCGAATCCGCTTTAACGCAACAAACTTTAGTGAAAAAAATCGGATTACTGAAAGCTATACAAATCCCCGCACTGATTTTAAACGCAGCTAGTCTTATTCACTTCGCTTTAGCGAAACATCGCTTTACGGAAAATATCGTATTACTGAAAACCAAAAGCAAGCCCACAACTACGTTTTGTATGAAACTTACTTCGCTTTAGTGAAAAAATAAACAATGACAAATTTATTTATTAGAAATCGATTGCATAAGTTAAGGCTGAAAAAATTTTGCATGTTTTGTCCCGTAAAAATTAAATGGCAAAATGTATTTGTCCTTTTCACTCTTACATACTTTATTGCATTTTTCTATTTTATTGTACTGATTTTAAGCAGTACGCTTGACTGAAACAAATTTCAGAAATCCGAACTACGTTTTTGAAAACAAAATCGGATAACTGAAAAAAAATTGGATTTTGGTTATTTCCAGTAAAGCGGAGTTGACTGTAGTGTTACATATCTAGCGTCCGTACGGAAGTCTTCGTGCGCGAGTCGCACTTTACTGAATTTATTAAAAGAAAAAGAAAATTTATTAGGTTACTTTTATATACCAAAAAATTTCAAATTTTATTCTTACTGAAATATAAAATAGGTTTATTTAACAAACAAACAAAATTTGTCGTAGAGAGTTAGTTTTATATGGCAAAAAAAATTAGTTTTCCAGCTTTATAACCGTCTTTCTGATTATACTGATTTTCAATACAAATTTATTTCGAACCATTTCTGACATACCAATGTAAGACCGAAATCTCTAGCTTTCCTGGGAACTTCGGAAGCCCGATTTGACGTATATCGGGCGGACAGGCGGACAGGCGGACGGGCATCGCTTATTTGTCTTCCCTATTCATAAGCACCCAAAATATATACATAGTCCTATATTATGAATGGCATCGTCTACGTCACATCAAGACGACACTAAATATTGTCACTTGTCTACTCTTTATCGACAACAATTGGATCTTATATAGACAATCTCTTACTAACCTCCAAGCCTTTGTAAATGAATGGATCATGTTAATAGTAGTCAATTGTTGTCGACAAAAAGTAGACAAGTGACAATTACAATTACTGTCGTCTTGATGTGACGTCAACAACACTATTCACAATAAGGGGAATAAAAAAAACAGATCGATTGCATGTACTGCTCATATTTTATATAAAATAAATAAGCGTAAAAAGTTTACATTTCGCTTTTAATAAAATGTTTCACTAGTTAGAAGTTGCTCGTAGTTAGATTTTGTTTTTTATTTTACAACTGCATGTTTATATACAAGTATCTCGTTTATATAACAATTTCTTGGAATTTCGCTTATCTTATCTTACCAATAAACTGCATTTAATATTTTTAATATGAGAATTGGCTTAATCCATACTCACTTCATTTTGTATATGATATTAAATACATTAATTTTTCAAACACTCTACAGTAAACTTTAATGAAATTATTTTTATACAATTACTAAAACTAAAACAAAAAAACAAACTTAGATTTTTATTTATGTAAAAATAACTTTTACATCCTTTTCTCGCTTTAGTTAGTTTTGTATTTTTTTTTTTATTTTTGTTAATTTTTCTTTTAATTTTTTAAATAATTATTTGAATTAACAACCTTTATGAACGAAAGTCACGATTTAACTAAATATGAGGCAGAAAGATAAATTTTAAGGCTAAATACCTGTCGATAACATTAAAGTGTTTCATAAAAGAATTTTATAAAAAAAATTGTTTACTATCTTCTATTTTCGTCGTATTTTCTTAATTTTAATCAGTGTGTAATCTCAGTTAAAGTGGGGGCAATTAAAATTTATTATCGCCGTAATTGTGATAATATTTTGTATGGTTATTTTTTTTCTTTTCTCAGTTTTAAAACTGTTTTCATTTCAGTTAGTGTCACTATTTAAAGTCTAACAAGCCCTTTTTTTGGCATCGGTTTCATATATGTTTATTATTTTTTGATTTTCCCATAAGAAAGGTGTTGGTTGTATTTGACCTTTTTTTCAACGTAAAAAAGTCATAAAAATGTTAAAACCAAATAACTAAATAAATTACATTATTTATGGCAAAGTGAACAAAAAAGTGTTTTATATTGCAGGCGAAATAGATCAGAATTTATGACTTCATAAATTGAAATATTCATTTCAATATTCTTCAAAATTATCAAAATTTTGTTGCACGTTTTACTGTTGCGATGTGACTAATAGTGTGTTCTTTTTTAGAGGGAACAACATTTAAAGAAATTTAATTTTCCATGAAAAAATTAGTGCCTAATGCTCTTATGGAAAAAACGATTGTTGAAGTTTCAAAATTCGTTTGTTAAACCAACTTCAAATTTACCAATCGTTTTTGCATAAGGGGGTAAATGTTTCCATGAGCTTTTCGTGGAGCATGAATTTTCGCGATTGTAGTAAATTTTCTTTCCACTCACGTAAGACTGCATGAAAGTGAGCTAAAAAAAATATACCTTGCATTAGCATGCATAAGTATCTTTTCTTTCCTCGCGAGCGTGCAATATTATGAGTAAAAATTCGTTTACAGTCAGTTAATTCGTTTAATGCCATTCTGTAATTTTTTTTTACGATTGTTTACAGCTGTCTTTTAAGGCATCTCTGCATACAAAATGTCAAAAGAAGCGAAAAGCACAAAGAAGAATTAAAAAAAATTCAGTGAAGTGCGACTTTGACCCGCACACGAAGGGTTCCGTACGGACACGAGATATGTAATTCAATACGAACTTCAGCCTACACTGAAAGAATTTTCGGCTGAAATTCTATGAATTTCGACATTAATCTAATGATAAATTCATTAAAATTCAACCAACGTCACGCTTCGTTGGATTAATGAAACCAGTTTCTTTAAAATTACTTTATTGAAAACTTCATTAAATTTATTTAACGGTGCAGTACTATAACTTCAGCGAAACAATAAAATGATTTCATGAAAAAAATTAAATAACTTAAATATAAAGGGGTTTCTTAATAATTAGAAAATATTGTTGTCATAAATCCAATAAAATATTCTAACGAAACCAGAATATCAAGGAAGCAATTCCAATGAAATTGTTGCACAATATTCATGAAATTTTCATTGGTTTTGTGAAATTATCATTAGATTTGTGGAAAATTTTTAATGGAATTGTTTCATTGCATTTATGAAGCAAAATTCTTTCGGTGTATATAAAATATAGTTTTGGCATTTTTTTCGTTTTTGGGTTTTTTTCGGTTTAAAGTGTTTTTCTAGTTTTGGGATTTATTGCGTTTATTGGCGCTTTTTTAGTTTTGGCACTTTTTTCTCGTTTTGACGATTTTTTTTTGGGTTTTTGACGTTTTTTTTAATTTTGGCAATTTTTTTTATTTTGGCAATTTTTCTAATTTGGCCATTTTTTTATATGGGCGACTTTTTGTCGTTTTGGCGATTTTTTCAGTTATTTGCGTTTTTTTAATTTTGATGATTTTTTTCGTTTTGGCAATTTTTTTTCATTTAGGCGATTTTTTTTGTGTAAATTTTTCGGTTTTTGGCGTTTTTTAATTTTGGTGATTTTTTTATTTAAGCGCTTTTTAGTTTTGACACTTTTTTTCTCATTTTGGAAATTTGTTTCGGTTTTTGGGGTTTTTTCAATTTTGCGATTTTTTTTAATTTTGGCGATTTTTTTCATTTTGGCGATTTTTTTCATATAAACAATTATTTTGCTCTTTGGCGCCTTTTTCGCGTTTTTTTGGATTTTGCCGTTTTTTTTTAATTTTGACGATTTTTTTCATTTGGCTGATTTTTTCAAATTTGGCGATTTATTTTAGTGTTAGAATTTTTTTTTAATTTTGGCGATGCTTTTCGTTTTGGCGATTTTTTTCCATTTTTGGCGATTTTTTTCGGTTTGGCAATTTTATAATTTTGGGATCTTTTAGTTTTACCGTTTTTGAAAATTTCAAGAGTTTACCTCTTACAGTTTCCAAGATATAGCAAGTTGTCAAAATTACATTAACTGATGGACCACCTTTTAATTTAAATTTTTTTAAATTTAAATGTACACTACTACAGAATGACATACATTATCAATACTGACAACTATTACGATTTTCACTTCGCAAAAAGTTTTGAAGCCAGTCTGTTTTTTAGTTTGTTTTAATGATCAAACGTACAAGTTAATATCATTTTTATTATCAGTCTTATAATCTAAGAGTTTTATTACAAGTTGTAACAAAATGTATCTTTATTTTTTTTTTTTTGTATTTTGTTTCACAACGGCCTTTGTTTTATAATCATTATTACACAGTTTTGTTTAGTTTCCTTAATTACGAGGGTAATTCAGAAATTCGAAATATAATCTTAAGTTACTGTGTTATTTTATTTCAAAACGAACCCAAAATTCAATTTAAAGTAAGAAAGAAAAACTCTTAAAATTGGTAAAAACTATATATTCGGAAAATTTAGAAAATTTACACAAATTTAATCAAACGGATTGCATTGCATCCAAATCTTTTTTTTTTGTAATTGTAAACAAAGCAATTAAGTCGTCTTGTGGGCTTATTCATTAATAAATAAAATTACCAAAGCTGTTTCAAATATTTTTTATGCACACGTATAAGCGTATGCGTAATTCAAGGTAACGTATACGCAATTAAATTGCTATTTTGAACAGTGTTGCCATATACGTTTTAGGAACAAACAGTCCATACCGAACAAAAATTTTCATTTCGGAAGAAAAAACTGCCAAACATTTTTTAAAAGTTATATATATATATATATATATATATATATATATATATATATATGCACCCGGCCAGAAATACTTGTGTGGCAACACTCTATTCTTGAATGTCAGTTATTGTTATTTACGTTTGTTTTCCTTACATAATTCTTACACCTACAATTCGAGCTGAAACAAAGTCAGCCAATGTAGCAATGTAGGTAAAGTAAAAAAATAAAAAAAATTTCGATTATTGAGTTCTTGTTTCAACTTTGTTATTTGTTGAGCTTCTCATTTGTTTAAATGCAAGTTTAACATAATAACTCTAGTTGCTCTAAGAAATTTTTGGGTAAAAGTTTCCTGATGATCTTTATTAACAACAGTGAAATGCGCATAGGATCCAAGCTAAGCCCAAAAATAATCAATTTCAATGTATTTTTAATAACGAAAAATTTTACTGCATAAGTAAAATAATAATTTGGGATTATTAGTGCACTAATATATTTTAAACGTAAGTAATATATTTCTTATTAGAACGTAAAAACCATGTACAGCATGAAGCATTAAATAAGATATTCTGCCCAAAGGCTGAGTTAGCCAACTGTAGTGGAATGTAACGAGTAACTGCAACGCTAGGAAACAGCTGATCGATATTGTTATGTGAAAAGTAATAAAGTAACCGGAATGTTAGAATCTGTGCATTACTTTTCACATAACAATATCCATCAGCTGTTTCCTAACGTTGCAGTTACATTCCATTACAGTCGGTTAACGGAGAATTAATTCTTTTAGCGCACAGTTACAAAGTTTTCAATATCACTTTTCCTGAGACATTGTTTCATTATGGTTTGCTCTTTCTTAGGCTGAGTTTACATCTGGCATTTCTTGTATTTCATTTGCCCAAAAAAGCGTAACCAACTAATTACTAATGAAATAATTTTTGATTCAGACATGTATTTATTGATTTAAACAGTTTGCAATCATGTTGGATTCTATAAAATTGTGTATTAATTATGCATGAAACTGTTTAAATTAATAAATACATGTCTGAATCAAACAGTTTTTCATTAGTAATTAGTTGGTTACGCTTTTTTATTACGCTTGTGTGGCATTTGGCACACAGATGTAAGCCGGGCCTTAGATTTGTTGCAAAATGTTGGCTTACGTTTTCGAATTTTGCTTGGTTGAGAATCTTAAATAAATATGAATAAGTGTAACAAGTTTTCAATTTAATAATAATTTTAATTAATTAATTTAATGTGGTCAATGCTGACAAAAAATTTATTGTGATCATTATGAGCCTAATCGTAGAAAACTCCCCATCAAATGAGAATTGTGAGAGAGAAAGAATTTAAAATGTTTCCTGTGTTTTTAACCGACATCAAAAAAAAAAAGGAGGAGGTTATAAATTTGTCTGTATTTTTTTTACATTGTTGTTTCATAACTCGATATATTTTAGACCGATTGTAAAAATTCTTTTTTTTTGTCTTAGAGGGTATATCTTCTAATTGGTTCCATTGTACAAAAATTGGGGGGGGGGGGGGCGGGCCCCCCCATTTTTTATTTAATTTTATGATATTCTAGTCATTTGATTCCTGCGAAACCTAACAAACACCTTTGGTTCTTGTAGTTACACAATTTTAAAGTTCAAAAATGGGCGGGGCTATGCCCATTTAAATTTATTTGTATATTTCACGTGGTTCTACTTAACCGATTTTTACGAAACTTGGCACACACATTGAGCTCTAAAATATATTTATATTATATTTGAATTATATTATTAATTACACAGGTCAACAAAATGAAATGTATTGTGTAAGGTCAAAGGTTTTGTGTATCAATCCCTTTAAATTAATTTTTTTTTAATTGACTCTGTATTTCGAGATTTTCCGTTATTAAGAAAAAAGAAGATGCTGCATCACATAATTTGCATTTACTTGAGAACCAGAAATAAAAAAATACACAGAAGGCTAGAAAACAAATTGACATTTAAATTTTTGCATTTACTTGAGAACCAGTTCTTTGATCAAATAAAAAAATACACAGAAGGCTAGAAAACAAATTGACATTTAAATTACGTTCTCATTAATTTTTCAACAGTCTTATAGTTTCGGAAATATTCTAAAAGTTTTATACAAAAAAATAAATTTTTTCAAAAAAATTAAGAAAATCTTTTTTTAAAAGGCTCATTAAAATTTTAAACTGAAGAAAATTTTATATTTTATTATTAATACATATGTTATAAATAAAATAAGCCAAATTTATTAAAAATCATTCCATGACAGCTTTTTTTAATTATTATTTATTTTATCAAAGGAACTGGTTCTCAAGTAAATGCAAAAATTTAAATTATGTGATGCAACATCCTCTTTTTTCTTAATAACGGAAAATCTCGAGATTAATTAATTAATTAAATTAAATTAATAAATTAAATTAATTAAAAAAAAGTAATTTATAGGCATTGGAGTTCAGTATCATGTACACGAAAATTTACTATCAAATTACCGACGTTATATTATTATTATATTTCAAAAAATGGGCGGCATCACGCCCACTAAAATTTAAAATTTTATTTTAAGTAGTTCTACTTTACCGATTTAAAAAAAAAACTTAACACACACCCTGAGCTCTGCAAAACACACAATATTCTTCTTTCACGTAATTCTTCATATCCAACAGATCAAATCAAAAAAACAGATCAAATCAAAAAAAAATTTTTGTTTCAAAGAATTTACTTCTAGTTTGGTCTCATAAAAATTTTTCGAAAATATTCTAGCAGATCTTTGCATTGAAGTTAATTTTTTTACAGAATTTTTCATACAAATTCTTCATCGAAGAAACGTACTCCAATACGTTTCTTTCATAATTTTTTAAACTTGTATGAAATTTGCTTTCCATATGCATTTTGATCAGGGGTTTTATGTGATTACGACAAGAATGAGCGTCTGAATGAGCTTGTCACTCATATGAAAAATAGAAAGAAAATATAAAAACTTCCGAAAAACAGACATACTCATCTGCACATTTGGCAACGCTGATTGTGACAGTATGAAAAAACAGTTTCCGCATTACAAGCAATCAATTTTTGTCTAGAAAATTTATTAGTAGACCATTAAAATTGTTTGAGTGATTTGTATAAACATTTTTTTTAGATAAGTTTGACTCAAGTCTATGCCATATTAATTTACGCGAGTTTAAAGTTGTTCGACCAATAGTTGTAAATTTTTTTCTTGCTCGAGCAAGCGAATAAATTTTAAATTTTGGTCGAATATTCGAACAAATAACGGTTAAAAAATTTATTTATGTAGTGTTATTGGCCTATTTAGAGTTTGTTTGTAATTTTGCTTAATTTTTAGGTGAAAAGTTTGGCCTGCAGTTTTAAATGGAAAATTTTACTTTCAAAGTTTATTCAATTAAACTTTATCTCTGACAATATATTATTCTATAACAATTTCTTCATACTCTTACTGTCGTACTCACAAAATATTTTTAGGCTTGTTGCAGGTTTATTTGACAAAATTTACATAGAAATACACAGCCTTATTTATAAAAATTATTAACTGCCAGTTTATAGAAGCCATGTAAAAATTTTCGTCTGTCTATTTATATTGAAAACAAAAACAAATTTGAGTGCATTGTATTTGTTTTCAATTTGAGTGCATTGTTTTTGTTTTCAATATAAACATGCAGACTAGAATTTTTACATGGCTTCTATAAAATGGCGAGTAAGGCTTTATAAATGCTTAATAAGAAAAATTTTTTATGAAAATTTATTTTAAAAATCCTTTATAAAGCCTTAATAATTTTTATAAATAAGCCGATATTAAATAAACGCTTAATAAACCTAAAATATATATTTTTATGAATATGGCAGTTACTATTTTACAGACATTATCCATCTATTGTATACCAGTGTAACTTATTACAAAAGCTTTCTGCAAATCGCTTTTAGTCGAAATATTATTTAAATAATTTCCGTTAAAAGCTTCTGTAAAATAAAAGAAAACAAGTACAAACATTCTGTAAAATTATATATAAACAAATATCTAACGCTGTTATCGTATGCCGTAAAGGTGACTACTTTTTATTGTTAGCGAAAATGGTCTACATTTTTATTTCCACAATTAATGAAACATGCTACAGAAAATTTGAAAATAATTATCTAAATAAATTTTAATCAATATTTAGGCTCATACAAATGTTATCAAGGCATTCAAAAACTTGTATGTGTTTTTTCTTTTGTAGTAACAACCATATTCATAAAATTTAAAATGAGTTTGAAATGTATTTAATTTAAAATTGTTAATACAAAATTTTCATAAAATTGATTTCAAACACATTTTATTTTTTTTATAAATATGGGGATAAATATTTTCCATATACAATTTTTTCGTTTTAAAATAATTTTTTTGCCTTTTTTCTATTTTAGTTTTACAGCTTTATAAATTTTTTAAATCAAAACCATACACACTTTAACAGGTTTAGTTATTTGCAGTATGGTACTGCACATCCTAGGTTACACTAGTGTTCAGCATAGTTTACAGTAGAGTAGAGGTTATGGTACCGTAGGATACCGTATTTGTCAGACCAATTTTCAGTAAAGGGTACACTAGCTTTACAATACAAGAAACACTTGTTTGCAGCGTTGTGCACAGTAGTTTACAGTATATGATACACTAGTTTTCAGTATAGTGAACAGGGTAGGCTAGCGTCCAACAAAGAACGCACCGTTCGTTAATTCGTCAAATAAAGATCAATAAAACTTCAAAAAAAAAAACACAGTAATTATTAACTTGACTGAACCCGGGCAAAAATACTTGTGTGGCAACACTCTTTTTTCCAAAGCAATGAATAGCTGTTGTTGTTTTTAACGTTTATTTTCTTTACATACTTCTTACAACTACAATTCGAGCTGAAAAAAGTCAGCCAATATAGCAATGGTAAAATAAGAAAATAAAAAACATTCTGAACTTGTTTAAATGGAAGTTAAAGTTAATATCTCTAGTTGGGCAGCATGAAATAACTCCCCGCGAAATAAGTCTCGAAAAATTATATGAAATAAGTCGCCAAACAAATGTACAGAAAGCAAGGTTTTTTTGGGGAGTTATTTTTTTATTTTAAGGACTTATATAATTTTTATATTGTACAATATTGCACACTGCACCGTACAGTAAAATGCACTGTACCGCACAGTAATGTATACTAGTGATGTAACGAATTTTATATGTGAAATTTATGGTGAATACTAATATTATATGTGAAACTAATAGATATTATATTTAGGTTCTATTTACGCGTGCAATATGAATTATTATAAAATTGTTATGAAAAAGAACTTCATACTCCTGTTGGCGTACTTTAAAGTTAATAGAAAATATCCAAAATTTTGATGATCGTCATTAAATACTCGTAATATTGGGTGTTTTTTATTGAGGTATAGAACTTTAAGTTGGCATCACTTTTTTAACTGGCGGCCATTTTGTCAGCTGTCAAGTGATTAATATTTAGTTCGGTTTGCCATTTCATCATGAACAGGTTGACAAAAGAACAACGCTTGCAAATCGTGCAAATTTATTTCGAAAATAATGGTTCAGTTCGCGAAGTTTACCGCAAGCTCCGTCCATTTTATGGTCGACATAATCGTCCATCAGAGCAATTAATTCCGTTAACCATGGATCGTTTTCGCACTACGTTTACTCTATGTGATAATACGCATCCGCAGAGACATCGCACAGTGCGCACCGAAGAAACAATTGCCGCTGTAGAGCAAAGTGTTGAAGAGGACCCGAATGAATCGATTCGCCACCGGAGACCGGTATAGAGCCATGATAACCGACTATTTTGTTCCTGAATTGGATGGCATGAATGTGGATGAGTTCTGGTTCCAACAAGACGGCGCTACATACCACACAGCGCACGTCACAATCGATTTATTGAAGGAAACATTCGATGAGCGCATAATTTCGCGGAATGGACCTGTCAATTGGATTATTTTCTTTGGGGATATGTGAAGTCGCTCGTCTACGCCAACAAACCAGAAACGTTAGGGGACTTGGAAGCCAACATACGTGGCGTTATTGCCAACATACGGCCCCATATGCTCGAAAAAGTGGTTGAAAATTGGACCTGTAGAATTGGCTTTATTCGAGCCAGCCGCGGCGGCCACATGCCCGAAATCATATTAAAACATTGATGGCATAAAATTATCCTTCCAATAAAGCCAAATTGATGGATATTAAAACGATTTTCTTGTGTTTTATTTCAATTCGAAGTTCTATACCTCTAAAAAAAACATCCTGTATTTTAAAATGATACAAAGCATAAAGTGTATACGGAACATTGTGCACTGAAGCATACAGTATTGTACACTGTATCTTATAGTGCTGCACACTGCACCACACTGTGCATTACAATGTACTATACATTCATTTATACTATACTGTGCAGTACTGTACACTGTATATTTGCCTACACTTTACTGTACAGTTTTGTAGAAAATTCACAACTTTACGTAACTTACCCTACATTACAGTCTAGTATATTGTAGTGTAGAGTAGTATAGGATTTAAATTAGATTGAAAACTATTTTAAATCATATTTGAGAGCTTTACATTTCTTTACACTTTCAAAAAACTAGTCTGACAGTTGTTTAAACTAAACCAGAAAGCTTTACCTTTTCTTGCTAAATATTTCACCTATTAACTTGAAAAAAGCTTAAATACAACACAAATGGAAAATATTAAATTAAAAATAAAACATGTCAACAGGTAGTACAATACACTCAAGATATTAAATTGTTGTTGTATTAGTTAGAATAATGTGCTATTAAAATTGAATAAAGTAGAAGCAGAATTAAAAAAATATTGCTAAATAGATTTCAGTTGTACTCTTTCCTCCATTTGGTCATTTACTCACTTCGTAGCTGCATTTCGATTTGAAGTTCATGTAAAATAAATTAATCAGTTTTATAAATTTTATTTTTGCATAAATAATAAAAAGTAAATAAAAGCATGCTTAGAATTTCTAAAGCATTTCAGCTTTAAATTTCTAAGCATTAGTGATAAAAGAAGAGAAGGAACAAACGAAACGGAGTGATATATAAAAGTGTGCATACAGTGTGCTCTAGTAGTTTATTCAGATTGTTGATTGTTGATTTTATGTTAATGTTTTATAATATTTTTGGAAATCGCTCATTACTGCTTAAATAGTTAATGCTTAAGAGTTTTTTAAATGTGGCGAATTGTAGCTCCTTATAATTTTGAATACCAAGTCAATTATTTTTTCAAAAGGACAGTGTAGGTCAAAAGTTATAACCATTTTAATGACTTAATTTTCAAAAGTTAATTTTTTTTATTTGATTTTTGTTTAGGCTATAAATGAAAGTTCCGGCAATTTTAGGACCGGTTTGAGTAGGGGAACTTTTTTTTATGCATTGTTGTACCTGGTGTACTTTCTTATGTAAAACAAAACATGCAATAATCGTAAACAAAAGCAACAAAAAAAATTTTAGAAAAAAAATATTTAAAAAGCACCTGAAAGGTGTAAGCGAATGTTAAAAATAAATACAGTAAGTGGAAAAAAATTCCAAGTTTTTGTGTGTATAAAAAATAATTAAAAAATGCTACTTATAATATTTTGTTTGCTAGAAGCAAAATGTTTTCTCATTGTTAAGCAAAACAAATAATAAATATTATCTAGAGTGGAGAGCTGATAAATGCCCATCGATATCGATGCGAGATATGCAGACAAATCGCTCATTTACTTCAATAGTGTTAGAACTCGAAAAAAAAAACAGAATAATTCGGCATTTTGTATCTTATCTTGTGTAAAAATTTTGAACAAATTTCTTTTACTACCTCTTCATATCTTTATTGCTTTGTATGTAAATTGAAAGTTTTAAACGCTTTTTTCTGCAAAACTAATTTTTAAGCGACTTAAAAAAAGGAGGTTTGCAATTCGTTTCTACATTTTAAACCGATTGAAAAAAAAAATTTTTTTTGTCTGAGAGCGTATATCTTCCTATTGATCCTATTGTAAAAAAGTGGGCGGTGACACGCCCACAATTTTTTTATATAATTTCATGATATTCTACTTATTTGATTGCTGCGAAACCTATAAAACACCTTGTAATTACACAATTTGAGAGTTTAAAAAATGGGCGGGCCCATTAAAATTTATTATGATACTTCACGCGGTTCTACTTAACCGATTTTTAGCAAACTTAGCACCCACCTCGAGCTGTAAAATAGACACAATCCCTTATTTTAAAAAATGGGCGGAGTTACGCCCATTAAAATTTAACATTTTATTTACCGACTTTTACAAGACTTAACACGCTCCCTGAGCTCTGAAAACACACAATCTTGCATTTAAAAAATAGGCGGAGGCACGCTCATTGAAATTTAATTTTATATTTCATGTACTTCTTCTTATCTACCTCTATCAGATCTTTGCATTAAAGTCGGTTGTTTTTTATTTCGGCAGAAAGAATTATTTTGAGTTAAGACTCTATTGAAGTAAATGAGCGATATGTACTAGTGTTTTTTTTCAACGTTTTTAATAGCTCCTATTATTAATTTATTAGGTCTAGTAAAGGTCTAGTTAGATTAAAAATTTTTAAATTTTCACATGTTTAGTTTGGAATTGTTAAATTGTAATTTTTTTTTCAAAACATTTTGTGAAATATTGAGCGATGAAAATTTATATTTCTATTAGCTTGTGTTTAAAAATAAAACAAAAATTTATAATAGAAGTAATAAATAGGAAATCTATAAACAAATCTAATCGATTTCGTCAATTAAAATTTCTACAATCAGTGAAAATTTAATAAAACAATGTAAAGTAATTGAGCTAAATGTAATAAAAAAGATTTGTTAAAATAAAATTTGCTAGCGCCAGCCGTATTTAGGATAAACCATATTGATATAATAGATTTACTGGATACCAGAGAATGACAATGAGTACTTAAAAAATATATACTTAAGTAAATGGTCTTAATTTTAATAACTGCGTATAATAATTATTGTAGCGCAAACACTTCGTACGCTCACATATTTTCTCTCAAGCAACTATGACTATAGTCGATTCTAATATACAAGAGCATCTCTATTTCGTTCAAAATACACTACAGTAAGTCTGAGTATTTTTATACTCAAACTATGAATATTTAATCGGACAAAAAAATACGCATCATACTTAGGATATTTAGTCATCATTCGACACCGTATAATTACATTTGTTGATATAAAATGGAATGGAAAATATGTTTTGGCTGTTTAAAACAGGCTTTATGTGTGTGTGTGTGTGTGTGTAAATCAAATAGCTCTGTATATAAGCATGTCTAGGCGATTAATAATCAGAGTATTTTTATACTCATGCGTGTGATTGTAGCTCAAATAGTATATAAATTTTAGTTGCTGGTGTTTGTGCTGCGTAATTTTAAAAATGTGTATAAACATAGTTGTTGGATAATTATAGTTATACCTACGTACAGTTTAAAATTAATGCATGTGTTTGCATATTTTTTATTTTTAGCTGCATGCATTCATAGTTGTTTGACGGCCAATAATCAAGGAGTATTTAAAACGTTACTTATAGCACAGACAGACGACAGCGTTAATTTGCATTAGCAGTCTTAATTCAAATTAACTTGTTAATTATCCCCATCCCAATGCGTATTAGATTTGCCGTAAATGCATTAAATGAAAGTGAATTAATACTGAATTTAGCTATATGATAACACCGTTCCCATATGGTAACACCGTCAACAATGAATATAAAATGGCAAATTGTTTTCGTTTTCAAAATTAAAATGGATTCAAAGTCAGTCATTCAAATATAAGTTATTTTAATTGTTTTTTAAAAGAGAAAAATTAAATATTAAAATCGAAACACATATTTTCCAATTAAAGAAATAATCCATGAAAGTTATTAAAATAAGAAATTCTCCTATTAAATAAATTTTAAGCGGAAACTTTGTTAAATTTAAATTTTTCTAGTTAAATAGCATATCGACTGCTATCTGCAAGGATTGAAAATTTTAGAAGGGCGCAAAAAACTGTTATTTTCTCAAAGTGCAGGTGCTAATAGTAAATTTTGATGAATAGTACCATTTACAGAAGATATCTTAATTCTACTAATGTTAATCAAATACAGTTATTGCTCTTGGACTTCGAGAAAATAACAGTTTTATTTTGTCTACTAAAATATTCAACAATTGCAGATAGCACTTTTTGAATATAATCCCCCGATATAAAACGGTTCAGCTATTTGTAAAATAACTATTTTAATCGTAAGCAAAAGAGCTTCTCCACTTATTTTTTTTAATTTTATGAGGCCTTAAAATAAAGGCCCGAAATCCATTTGAAACTTAACCGCATTTGCACTACATTCGGACGCCAATCAGGGGCAAAAATACGGCATTCGATATCCAACAGATTTTCATAAAATTTTAATTTTATTTTTATGGAAATTTCGTTCGGTATCGAATGCCGTAACTTACTACCCCAGCTATGTTCTGACAATCGCATAGTTTTGAAATCGCATGCGAGTTGCAAATCGCCAAACTTGTTTTTACATGTTCTGCAACTCTGGCGTTTTGCTTGCGACTTGCCATATTGATTAAGGTCAGCTGTTTGTTAAAATCGTCAGGAACTCGTATAAGTAAACAATTTTAAGACAAAATTAACAAAACAAAAGAACATTTTATAAATTCCACTTTTTTTTAATAACAATTCAACAACAAATAACACCAAAGTTAATTGTAAATATTCTGGCAAACACGTAGTAGAACGGAACAACTAGCAGTTTTCAAATGCCACTAAAACTTCATCATCAGCATTATTTGTGTTTGATGCACTGTGTGTGGTGTCATTTGATGTAGATTTTTGCTTTATATAGTTACTCAGCTTTCAGTGCAAATGGAATATGTGAATTGTTTTCACTTATGGTATTACAATTTGCTGAAATAAAAACTCAATTTTACCATCTCTAAACTTAATACTAACAAGCCAAAAAGTTTGTTTGCTTATATTAAATTCGCATAAAAAAATCACGGAATTGCTATTATTAATCCGTGTTACATATATCTCAATCGTGTAAATGAAGTACCGCGTAAATCGAGAGTTAGCTGCTTATCTTAAATGTTTTATTAGTACGAGCATCGAAAATTATCGAAAAAACCATGAAATCAATAACATATTCAAACTTTACGAAAAGCTGCACGTTGAGATTAAATTATTTTAAAATTATTTAATTAAATTAAAATTAGTTAATTTACTTCACTGGTTTCAGTATACATATAATACAAAATAAATGGTATACATACATATTTGCTAAATCGAACTGCCACTAAATTTGCCGCTCGCGGCATATAAATAAAAATTAATATTAAATTAAAAAAGCATTACAACATTAATTCTGTTTCCAGCTGGCAAATTGTACGCCATGGTTTTTCATTAAAAACTCAAAGTATCAAAGTATTTGAAATCTATTAAAATAACACCAGCCACTAAACTTGTCTGCACAAAATCCAATAAATGGAATACTCAATACAGGTAAGTTAATAAATAAATATTGTTGTTATATGTATATCAAAGTAATCACCTTTATTCTAGTTGTCAACATCGAGTTCAGTCAATATAATACCAAAAAATTTGAGCTTGTGTAGCAGTTGTCAAAAACAACTGACTAATATTGACAGTCTTATGCTATTTTCTAGAACTTAGAGAACAGAAACAGACTGTTAAAAAGCATTTTAACGACGTGACGTCAATGTTGACAACTGGAATAAAGGTGAATGATTTTTGTATAAAAATTTAGAAGAAAACGTATTTTTTTTTTTGAAGAGAAGTAACACTCAGGCTATAATGCCTACCAATATACATACGTGCGAGTATGAATGTGTGGTAAGCTTCTTTTAGGAAAGGGTTAGTAAACAGAAGTCAGCTGGTGAAGTATTGAATTATTAGGTTAAAATTCGCAGTATTTACTTAACTAATGAAGGGTGGTTTAACCAATGAAATTTATAAGAAACCACAGGCCTCAGTTAACTATAGGATGTGGATTTTGATATTAGTGTTAAGTAGGCGATTACTTTAAAGCAGAGCTGTTAAATTTCGATTACGATTATTAATCATCTAGATTATATTTAAAAAAAATTGTTCTGATTATATAATTCCTTTTTAAAGAATTTTGGATAAATAATTGATTACGACTACTAATAATCGAAATGTAATCTGAATTACTAAAAATTACAACAAAATAATCAAAAAGAATCAAAAGAAATCAAAAAATAGTCCGACTACTTTCACAGATTACTTTTGATTATTAATAAATAATCAAAAAAAAAATAATTCAGATTACTTTTCCATTATTAGTAATTGCAATCAATTAGTTATCGTGCGAAACTGAATGTAAACGTAATTTAATCATTAATTCACTTTTCAAAAAAAAAAGTAATCAAATCCGTAATCTGTACGATTACTAATCATTACTTAACAGCTATGACTTTAAGCTTAGTAGCAATTTTATTAGTTATCTTACGTATCGTATCTTTATCGTATTTCATGTATTGCATGAGAATATAAAAAGAAATTTGGCATGGAAAGTTCCATATTTTTATAACAAATTTGTCATATAAGTGTATTATTTATTCACTTAATATGTTTCCACGTTATAGACAATGAAACAATTTAATTGTTTTATTTTAGAAATATTAAAACAAATACTTGTAAAATGTAATCAAAGTAATATTAAGGTAGTTGATTTTTTAGATAAACTTTAAGTTTTAATCAAGCGATATGATATCAAGAGTGTGTATCACACACTCTTGAAGTTTAATTTAATAAAAAAATACTTAAAACAAAATTTCAAATCAAATAAACAATATAAACAGCTGAAACAGGAATTAAAAATTTTAACAGCTTTTAAAAATAGATTTTTTTTAGTCACAAATAAAAAGATAGACAATTTAAGCATGCGGTTCACATACATACATATCGAGCCTTTGCTGCAATAGAATCATAACTTAAAAAAAAGTGATTTTTGACTAACAATTCTCCCTATTTTATTTATAATCTGTACATACTTAAAATCATTAAGAACAATTTTTGCGGGTGGTGTTTTGAGGACAATTCTATGTGCAAGTAAATACATAATACATAATACGTAATCTTCCGCATACGCAAAGTTTACTTTGCAAAGTATTGAGCTTGTAGGAGAGAAGGAAAAGCAGCTAACATCTTTTTTCCCCTTCTCTGCTAGAAGAGAATGGGACCGCTTTATCCTTCTCTCCAACAAACTCAAGACTTTGCAAAGTCACGGTCCACAATTGCAATTTTTCTTACACCAACTTTTTATTTTTTAGTTAAAAAGAACCATATAGAAATACAAATGCATATATGTTGTTCTATTTCAACACTCTCCCACATATTCAAGAATTGCTTTAACAAAAATTTTAAGTCTGAAACTTGACAAAGTAAGCTTTGTGATTTCCAAAGAAGCCGTCCAGTATGAAATATACATATATTATTAGTATATTCTGAATAATTATGTTTAAAACTTTGTAAAAACAAATTACAAGTATATCCGTAATAATTTGTTTTAAACTGCAATATGATTACAGCAAATACAGTAAGTAATTAAGAAAAAATTGGCATGTTAAATATTAAATCATATCTTGAAAGCGATAAACTTGTTACAAGTGCGTGATATAAATTTAATATAGTAAAGGTTAAAAAAGTCAAAACCTTAAACATACGATTACATAAATATGTAAATGGAAAACACACATCATACTATATGCGTGACTACCCTGCAGGAAATGCGAATAGTGAAATCTTAGTGATTTACTAGTGACATTGTCAGTAGTATTACTAGTCATATATACCCCAGCTAATGTATGACATGTATTGACATATAACATAGGATTTTCATTGAAAATCTACCAGTAGATTTTAGAACTATTGACGAAATAATTCTAAGTCTGTCAGATCATATGGAAGGATTTAAACTAAAGATTCACTAGTACATATATATTTCTGTGACACTCGTCTATAATTTTACAAGAGTTGGGGCAACACATTTAAGCACATCACTTACATATAAATTTTGCTCAATATTATTTTTTTATTAAATATTAAATAAAATATTTTTAAATTATTTACACCGAAATATTTTTGAAATATATATGTTTTTGACCAACTTTATTAACCGACTTCAAAAAAAGAAGGAGGTTAACAATTCGTCTCTATTTTTTTATGTGTGGAGCTTCATAGCTCGGTACATTTTAGACCGATTGTAAAATTTGTTTGTTGTCTGAGAGGGTATAGCTTCCCATTGGTCCCATGTATAATTTTATGTTATACTTATTTGATTGCTGCGAAACCTATAAAACACCTTTGGATCTTGTATTTACACAATTTGAAAGTTATAAAAATGGGCGGAATTACGCGCATTAAAATTTATTATAATATATCACGTGGTTCTACTTAACCGATTTTTACGAAACTTACCACACAAATTGAGCTCTAAAATAGAAAAAATCTTTTATTTAAAAAATGAAGTTTAATTTTATATTTCACGTACTTTTTCTTATATTCTTCTATCAGATCTTTGCATTGAGCTCAGTTTTTTTTTTTGCAGAAAGAATTATTCTATTGTAGCTCAAAACATATTAATTGAAATTAAAAATTGAATAATAAAAAAGAAACAAAAAAACATTGTCGCGATCGTTGACAATGTCACCAGAAATACACTAGAACTATTGTCTCTAAATTATCTCTACTCGCGCATAGAATAAAAGTTTTCGACATTTTAACTAGTTAGTGTTGACATAGAGAGAAATAGTCGGTTTGTTTCTGTTTTGATGTATTGGACAAAAATGTGTTTTCGAGAAAATCGATGAGGAATGTTTAGTTCATTAGTTTTATAAAAATACACGATAGAATTTTTTATTTAATAATAAAAGTAATAGATACATATGTTTTTTATTCAAACTTAAAGTTGATAAACTTTTTACATCCAACATGAAAAGTTATTAGGACTTACAAGAAAAAATTACAAAAATTTTTGGGAACGCATTCCACATTCATCAAAAAAATATTGTTCACTACTTGCTCAAGTGGTTTAAATTACTGTATATATTTAACTAAATATAAAAGGTGAAAATATCAGTTTTATTTATATACTTATATATTAAATAAGTATATAATATACTTTACTTTTAGAAGTAAAACAAAGAAAGAACTAAAAGACATTACATTACATTACATTTAATAAAAGAAATTGTATTAATAAAAAATAAATAACAATTGATTTCATTTACAATAGTTAAACTTTTGTACTTTGCTTTGATTTACGTTCTTTTATTAGAATATGCATTGATATGCATTATAACAGACTTGAATAACAATGTTAATACTTTTACTTGAGAAATGTGCCACATATGAAAAAAATTGTCGATTGCCGTAAAACAGACTTTACAATGTTAGAAAATTGTGGAAATGACGCAAATTTTCAACTCTATATCTCCAGATATATTCAAGATATTGGAAAACTGTTAACGAATTTGGAAAGAGGACACATTATTCATATATAATCAATCAATAACTCAATTTTATTAAAAATCTCCCATACATCAAAACAGAAGCAAACCAACGATATGGTTCTAAGGCTGACTAGAGGGTATTTTTTGTCTGGCACGACAAAATTGCTATTGTAAACATCTATACACACAAACCAATAGAACGAATTGAAACACTGCTTGTCGCTAACATTCCTTTCGAACCTTTATGTTTAGCATAAAAAGAGCGATGCATTTGCTAAGCGGCGTACTGTGTAAGGAAGTTAACATCGTGGTATTCTACACCTGAATTATTTAATATTATGTGTCTAGATGCTCTTAATATTCATCAGTGTTTAGTAAATAAAGTGTTCTGATTTGATAATAATTTAATTACAAATAATCGAATCTACAAAAATAACGCTTCTAAAAGATAAAAACGTAACAATACTAGATTTGTGGCTATAAGGAAAACGTGCTTAAGTCATATTTTACTGTTTTTCGGGAGAGCGCTTTTAGATTTTCAAGCCGATTTTTAGAAATTGATTTACATTACCGTTATCATTATCCTCCTACACACTATAACTACGAGTCTTACATTAAATTTGAAACATACCATTCTATTCTTCCATATGAGACTACAAGTCGAAAATAAATAAGTAGCAATTCCTTACTCTATAAACTCCTGAAAAATTTCACAAAATTATTGAGATTTTGTACTAGGGATACTTTTGAATATAAATGTTTCAGGGGTTTTATTAACTCAAAATCAGCTCAACTCGACTTAAGCACTTTTCCCTTTTTGCCACAGATATTACATTAATCAATATACTCATACATCCGTGGTAATTTGGAATAATCGCTTGTGTCGACTTAAGGTAAGTTTTGGGGCTACCGCTAAGGGATCAAAACGCTCTAAAGGCTCTGTTAGCCGACAGCAATGGAATGTAACTGCAACGTAGGAAACAGCTGATCAATACTTTTATATGAAAAGTAGGTTACGTTACATTACATCTCTATAACCAATTTCATTTCTTTTCACATAACAATATCGATCAGCTGTCTTTTTAGAGTACTATTGGTGATCAAAAAAGGAATAATCACTTACACGATCAAAAAAGGATTCGAAAATGGTTTGCATTAATGTGTAAAAATAGTTCGATTTAAAATACAATCACAAATTGTATAGCAATCGCAAAATATTCATACAGTCCGTTACTTATTATCGTATTTTGAAGATTGAATAATGCTTAATCAAAAACAGATCATGCAGGTGTTTGAAAATTAATTATAATTATGTATTTTATGTTCATATTTTATACATATAGATGATTAAACACTGCTTTATATGTATGTTTTTTTTTAAATATAAAGATTAGAAACATGACTGAAAGACAATTCGAAAAAGAATCACAAAAGAAGTGAAATAAGACTAAAAAATTATCAGAAAGTGAAAGGAAAAAGTCTTTAAAT
Organism: Tachina fera; assembly: GCA_905220375.1. Classification (NCBI taxonomy): domain Eukaryota; kingdom Metazoa; phylum Arthropoda; class Insecta; order Diptera; family Tachinidae; genus Tachina; species Tachina fera. Next base: position 44,771,943 of record LR999964.1, on the reverse strand, counting down.
ACTATTAGAAAAGGTATCGAAAATGGCTATAATATAAACTAATCCCTACTAGCATTTGGAAGATTGTTTTATCAAAAATCACCTAACTAAGTCTTCCTCGAGTACTTTTGACGATTAATAACTGATTAAACACTTGCGCGCTTGAAAAAAGACTCGAAAATGAGTCGTGCTTATGCTTTAAAAGTAATTTATTTATTTATTTTAAAATATATGAGTCATAAATGAGTCGAAACTGATCAAAAAAGCGGGTAATAAAAGACTCCTCACGAAGAGTCGCATGTAGGGTACCATTTTCTCCCGACAAAACTATCTTTTATGTTCAGAAAACGAGAGCATATTCTTGTTTTGTGATCGCTTAAAAGTATTAAAAAAGAATCGAATTTAATTAAAAATTTCCAAAAATGCTAGCAGGGATATAGAAACAGACTTATAAATGACTTATCGAGAAGAGTCGCGGGTAGTCACGTTTTTCTACCGACGAAAGTATACTTTATTATGTATACATATTATGTATACATATTCCAACTTTTTAATCGCGCAAAGGAGTCAAAAAATACTCGAAATTTATTTGAGCTGTTTGTTTTTGTTTTTTAAACAAATCACTTTCTAAGTATTTCTGGGAATCATTTTCGAGTCTTATTTTAAGCGCAGAACTGATTAATCAGATTTTGATCATCTGAGGCAGTCGAAAAATACTCAGTTTGGTGAAAAAATATTCCACATGCTGAGTGGGGAGTTGCCTAAGCAGCAACGAAATGCATCTAGACGTGCTTAACCAACAACAAATAAAACTCTTTAAATTCGTATTCATTTTGAAATTGAAATCTTTTAATGTTTTAATAAGTTTCCTTTTCTGTTCTCATTACAGAACTCTGAAACGGGTGAGTTAATTTATATACAAACAGATGCCGCCAATGTAACTGAACCCAGTTACGATGCCGAAACGGGCGAACCCATCATGGGCAGAGTGAAGGTGCGCTATATAAAACGAAAGCATTTTCAAATTCCCAAAAAACTTTTACGCTGTTCGCAATGTGAGGAATTCGAAAAGGAAATGTTGGGTAAGCAGGAGGAAATCTATCAGGAACCATATGCTCGAATAAGCAAAGAATCGCATGTCATGGCTGAAGCGATAAAACCCAAAAAGCAATTGTATGAAAGGGATGACTACATAAATATGGAGGGTGTCTCTAATGTAATAGATACTTTGATAAAGAATTTTTATTATCTAAATTTTTATTTTTTTTATCTCTTTAAAGGACATTATTCTGGGTTATAATAAATCCAATTATCGCATACTTCTATTGCCCACTTTTTTCTTTTTTAACATTTATGCCGCCCTGATTGTAATGCTATTGGAAATTTTCTTTCATTTTTGGGCACATCTGAAGAATGGTTTGAATATGGATAAGAATTATTATTATCGCAGTCCTTTGCATCTTGTCACTTCACAGTTTTGTGCAAAATGCCGTTCGGAGTCGGAGGTTGAAGCGGATATATTTCTTAACTTAAATAGGCAAATGAGAGCTGCTCGCCAGTCCAAAACACTTAAAGATGTTACCAAGGCCATTGGTTGATAACAAAACACACGAATATATATATGTACATACCAAAACTATTTTTTATAAATATGGCAGTAAATATTTACAAAAATTATAGCTACATACTTATATTTTGTAAATGGATGGGAAAATGCCTATTTCTTGCTTGTTTTGTTATTTATTCAAAAACCTTGTATTAAATAAAAATGGTGCACACATTTTCTTTTAAAAAATTAAACAAGAACATTTTTTATGACAAACTCTGGTTTCAAATAACTTAGGAACAACCATAATGTTGGATGAACTGATCTACCGGATATGATGTTAAAGATTTTTAATAGTTATAATCAGGGACAGGAGTTTCACGCAAATATATACATGTTTTGTTTCCTTAACACTCATAATGGCAAGAACGAAATATCTTTACGAAACAATAAATTTGCTTAAAAATTTCATCGATTTGTTAGTGCATATTTTTGCATAATTTGGTCATAAATGCATATTTTTGTTTCATATTTTGGTATAAATGCCAAAACTTTGTCATATTTGTCAAAAATTCAAATTTCAAAAAGTATTATTGTTGACAAATTATTGATGCAAAAAATTTATTCGCTTGCATTCTTGTAGAATTTAGGAGCTGGCGAAAAAAACCAGACTAGTGTCTACAGGAGATGCAAATAACTGAATCACCTAGATAGAGACTAGCAAGGAAGTCAGTTTTCGTTATTCAGAAAAGATGTGTCCGATTTTCTTCAAACATAACTAAAAGCACTCTCAATCAAGTCACCTTTCAAGCAAACAAAAAACTAAATCAAAATCGGTTTACCCGTTTGGTTTGTACGTGGACTCGTACAGAGACACAGAGACACAGACACATACCACAAACTTATAATAGCTCTTTTTTTTGGTCTGGCGTTAAAAAACAAGCAAAAGAAAATATATTTTTCTGAAGAAGCCAATAAAAAAGAGTGGCGAAATATCGAAACACAAACAAAAAATTGTTTAATATAAAAACAAGACACCTTAAAAAATAATAGAGTATACGTACACTCAAAAAAAATAACTAAAACTTTGGAAAATTTTCTAAATTTTAGTAAAAAAAGTTGTCGTATGCCGTCAAAGCTGTTTTTTGCCTGAAACCAGTAGAGTATATACTAAATTTCTAGTTCATTAATGAAGTAGTTTATAGTAATTATATTTTTATAATTGAGCAAAATTTTTCTAAAATTAAGTAAAATTTTCCCATAAAATTCCGAGCTTTGATCTCAAATTTAGTAAATGTTTCCAAGTTTTTTTACGTCTTTAATTCTGGTACTTATTTTTATTTTTCATTAATTCTATACCCACATGGTATGTTTTTTATTATATCTTCATATTATATTCTGAATTAATTCACCATACATACATACATATTAATTCCTTGAGAGAGGAGACAAGTATTGAACCAGCAACCTTCTGACTGATTAGCAAGCACTCTAACCAATTGCCTAACAGGGCAACCTGAATAAGCATTGAAATTTTTGAGTTTTAAAATTTTATTTTTTTTTTCAAACAATTATTTTTCAACTTTAAATATTCCTCGAAAATATGAAAAGTTTACTTAGATTTTTTGCTTAAAGGGGCCCATACACACATACTGCTTGCAGCTACTGCCGATGAACCCTTGGTATACGTGTGTGATTGATATTTTACCATCAATCATATCAATCATCATTTAAAATAAACATGCGTTTGACAACAACAAAAATTATTTATAGAATTGAAGAAATTAATTAAAAACGTATTTTCTTTACACATTTTTTTTTCAGAATTAATTTTTTGTTTGTTTTATTTCCTTTTTTGTTTGTTTTACTTTCTTTTTTTTTCAGTAAAACTTCAAATTTAAAAAAATACATATAAGAAAAATTAATAAATTCACTTTTTTTCATTTGAAAAACTGTCAGTAGAACGAGTTCATTTCAAAATCAAAACTATTTTGATTTTTCATACTGCATTGTCTGTGTGACAAATAATACATTAACAAAAATTGAAAATTTACCAACACATTCTTACCGCATGAGCATGAGCAGTATCCCTGTAGTAAATAAAATAGTCGATTGACAAAAAACACTAGCTATAAATTAATTATTTTGCAAGTGACTACAAATTGGTTTTAATCTCATGCAGATATCAACCAAACATATTGAATAGAAGCACACGTAAGAAATAAATAAAAGCAATATAAGTAAATGAAAAGAAAATAAAAAAATTAAAAGAAGCATGCCATGATATCAAATGCCAAATGTTTGTGTTGAAAAAATAATAATAATTTCAATACTTAATATGTATAATATTTTCTATGAGCAGGACAAACTTTCGTATGAATGTATGTATGTATGTATTTTTGTTTTAAATATAAAAATACTAATTATTTCTATATATCAATCTGCATGTATACTTAATATATGTAGTATATACATATGTATATATGTATATGATATACAAATGTGTATGAAGATTTACATAAATATTTATTTAAATATAATAGATATTAAGTGACTTCAGAGTGGTTGAAAAATAAGTAGTTAGTAGTCAATTTAAAAGTCATGCAGAGATGGTCAATTGACTACTGCCTATGACATGCCTATGTTAAAATAGTCGGCTACAAGGAAAAAAGTCACTTAAACAACCAGTGGCGGTTATTAAAAAACCAGTTTGAAGGTACTTACAATTGAGCTTGAGTTCCTATAGGGATGTGTGCATGGGCCCCTTAATACAAATAAATATATATTCTATAATTTAAAGAAAAAATTCTTAAAACTGGTAAATATTTTTCTAAAATTTAGAATAACTGTTTATATCTTTCAAGTAAGTCAAATTTGATGAACTAATTAAAATTTATTTTTTGATTTAAAACGAGATTGATTAGTTCTTCGGATACATTTTCGCTAAACTTTTAAAACATTTTCTAATTTTTGGTAAATATTTCCTTTAAGCCAGTAAACTTGTCCTTCAATGTGAGAATTTGTGTGTGTATTTTTATGAACTATTTTTAAGGATATGAACTTTTTACTTTTTACTCATATTAAGTAATTTTTACTAGATTTTTTTTTAAATTTGCTGCAACTTAAACAAGTAAGAGTGCTATATTCGAATCTTATATACCCTTTACCAAAGTGCGTTTATGTAGTATAGAGATACATACATAAGCACAGAGATATGCAGGTACATAGATATTAATTTTGTGAAAAAATTCATACTTTTTTCTCTAGTGCAATTTTTAGGTTTTTGACAATATTTTTAATTTGATGTATTTTAAATTTTGGTGATTTATTTTATTTAGCTGATTGTTTTTCGTTTTGGCAATTTTTTTGATTTTGCCGATTTTTTTAATTTTTGGCGATTTTTTTCATATAGGCAATTTTTTTTGTTTTGGCGATTTTTTTCGGTTTTTGGCGTTTTTTTTTTTAATTTTGAAATTTTTTTTTTATTTTTGCGATTTTTTTTTCATTTAGGCGATTTTTTTTAATTTTTGGCGATTTTTGTTCATATAAGCATTTTTTTTTTGTTTTGGCGTTTTTTTTGATTTTGCCGATTTTTTTTCATATAAGCAATTTTTTTTCATATATGCAATTTCTTTTTGTTTTGGCGATTTTTTTCGGTTTTTGGCGTTTTTTTAATTTTGGCGATTTATTTTCGTTTTGGCGATTTTTTTTTCATTTAGGCGATTTTTTTTAATTTTTGGCGATTTTTGTTCATATAAGAACTTTTTTTGTTTTGGCGATTTTTGCGGTTTTTGGCGTTTTTTGTCATTGTTGGAATTTTTTTTGAGTTTTGAAACGTTCAGCTAACTAGCGTACATTTTATTTATTTTCTTCTTATGAGCGTGACACCGCCCACTTTTTCAATCTCAATACCTGCTGTAGCCATTAGTTATCTTTCCTGTCCAGTTTCATTGAAGACGGATAGTAATAAATACATAAATATGTAGTATATTCAAATGTACTGACCTGAAGTACATGAAATATGAAGCTTAAATTGTATGGGCGTGTTAACGCCCACTTTTTCAACGAAAATGTATAGCCTTGTATTATTGCAACATGTATGCCAAATTTCAATAAAATCGCTTGAGTTTTCCGCCTTAGGTTTGTTTTTTAAACTCTGAGCCTTATGGGAGCAGCCCCGCCCTCCTAGGTACAATTTTTGGGTTTTCAGATTTTTCTAGTTCATCGCTCACCTAGATCTACTCGTGTACCAAATTTCAGATCTCTAGTTATAGCGGAAGTGCTTCATCAATTTGATGAGTGTGTCAGTGGTCAGTGGTCAGTGGTCAGTGGTCAGTGGTCAGTGGTCAGTGGTCAGTGGTCAGTGGTCAGTGGTCAGTGGTCAGTTGTCAGTTGTCAGTGGTCAGTGGTCAGTGGTCAGTGGTCAGTGGTCAATGGTCAGTGGTCAGTGAGTATGTCTTAAAATATGCACTTTTTGCACCTCCATATCTCAGAAATCTTTTGTTCTAAAAATCAAACTTCGCATATGAGGTAACATGGATTTATTCTAATTATGAATTAAATTTTAGAATTTTACGACGGCGGGGGAAAAAGTTATCAGGGGGGTAAAAACAGCTCGAATGGCTTCCTGTAAATATACACACTGCGTGCATTGGCCGAAACTTGGCCTGCCGCACTGCCGTGCGCCTAGATTTTTTGTAATAAAAAACAATTAAAAATATATAAAAATTGTGTTTATTAATATAATTATGCAGGTTTGACTAGTTTGCTGTGATGGTTATATACATCAAGTGTGATCAGCCAGTCGTGACCACCGCATGCATCACCAATGACAAGTAAAAATACGACTGGTCATTTGACTGGGAGTGTTCTTCCAGGATATGTACATTGTACATATAAACAAAAAAATTTATTGGAGCTAAAAACTAAACAAAAACCTATTTGAGTATTTTTTTAATTTTAAATAACTTAACCTAACCTACTTACATACAATCTTAATTATGATGAGCTAGTTCATTAGCATGTTCATAAGCAGAGATCGAGCATCTGGTGTTAAAGTTTTCAGTAAATTCAATTAATTATCTTTTCCGTAACTAATTCAATACCCGCAAGAGAGTGCAATCGCTCAGTCGAAAAAAACCATGTGAGATTATAAATTAATTTCAGTAATTTATTTTGCGATATTTGCAGTTTTTGTAAATGACAATGCGCACTTGTGGAATACTTGCTGTTGGCACAGGCAAAACAGATAATATTCGCTGTAAAACTACATCTACCTATAGTGAACAAAAAATGTCTTGAGGGCTAAACACTTTTTCAAAGCAACGCTCTGCACTTTTGACTAAGAAAATAAAAAATTTTCTAGATATAAATAGAAAGGAGAACCCCACAGTTAGATTCAAAAATATACAATATCCAATATTCAATAGCCTAGTAGGGGTGGAAATCTATCGATACTATCGATAGTTAATTTTATTTTGTGACTATCGATGTTTTAATTCTGCCATCGAATAATACTTAAAAACAATCGATATTTTTTAGCCACTATCGATAGTAAATGATACACCACTAAAACCAAAAAATTTAAATATTTTGCTTTTCACAAAAAAAAAAGAAATTTCTTCCGCTGATCCCACTTATTTTTCAAGCAATTTCTTATTTATTTAACTGAAAAATAAAATTTTATTTAATTTTGCTTTGTTTTGTTTAAAAATATTTTTTCTTGAGCTTTTAGTGTAAATAAATATGTACATTATACGAGAACCATACAACTTCGATACTATCACGATAGTATCGTCGATATATCAATATTTTTCTTAACTTTTGATAGTCTTGAATCGATATATCGATAAAGATTTTAAAACTATCGAAAACTTTCAATAGTCTCACTATCGATAGTTTTCACCTCTATAACATACTATTACGAATATTTCGCGCGTAATATGTATTACGAATATTTTTTTTTTATTTTTTTTTAAGTATATAAGAAAGTCTCTGCTGGGGTATCTGTTCAGTCTGAAGGTGTCCGCCGACCAATAAACATCAATAGACTAGACTGCCAAATCACTCTACAGCCAGTCCCGCAACTATACTTAAGCGTGCAGTACACAGCATGTAAGAAACTACATGCGCATGTGGCTTTAACGTCATCACCAAGCTACATTTGCTACATACCATTTACTAGTGACATGTGCACATGTAGATGACCACATGCTTACAGATTTGCTGCCTCAGAAAATGTTTTCAATTCGGCTACATGTGTCACATTTGTATTTTGGAACAAAATTTTTTATAGAAATTTTACGGCATGTAGCCACTACTAGTATGTAATTTTAAAACATGCAACCAACATGCTGAAAATTCCCGTGACGTCATCGCCACATACGCATGTGGATTTTTAACATGCCGTGTAAAAAGGTATGTATGTAGGCTTTATATATTATTTATTTATTTATTTATTTACTTACTTACATGATATTAAACTTACATATCGTCATCTTAAATGCAAACAGACCTAATTACACAAAAATTCGAAATCGAGATTTTGATTGATTATGGGTTCATTTTAGCAAACTGCATTTTCTCTCTCACTCTCCCCTCTCTCTTTCTCTGCGATCAAAAATGACGACTTTTTTTAAAGAAATTCAAACGGACGTAATTACGAATGCATCTATGTTTTATAGCACAGAACGTCGTAATTACCATAAAAGCTTGAATATATGTATGTATATAAAAAGGAAATAAAATGGTTAAAAACATACATATAAGTACCCGTACTTTAAGTAAATTTTTACGAACACTTTATTATTATTGATTTTGAAACGTTTTTCGTTTCTCCTGTAAAAAATATAAAAGTGTAGTTACGTCTGTTTGCATTTAAGGTGACGATATATAAATATATGTAATACTAATCAGCGTTGCCATTTTAGTGATTTTCGGGTAATTTTTGGTGCTTTTATTTCCTTTCTAATAGCCTGTTTGTAGAACGCGACAAGGGCGACTCACGACGAGCCATTTCATGGGCGACTACGTAATGAAAAGCGTTTGTATAACGCGACTCGACTTTGTCGTGCAGCTTACGTGAATTCGTCTATATATCCCACCCTGTAGCAAAACATTATGTTGCCAACATGTCCAAAAATTGTTTTCATTTATCTTTTTTCATAGAAAATTATAAATTCAACTTGAAAAAATGATACCCTATTCTTGTGTTGAAAAAAACACAATTGACAATTGAATGAAAAATTATTTTTATATATTATTATTTTGTTACAAAAAATTAATTATTCTTCAAAATTACTCTTGTTATTTGAAGAAAAAAAGTGTAATTTTTATGAAAATATGTAAACTGTATGCGGATGTATGTGTATAGTCAGTATTTTATGTATTTTGGTGCACTTTTTTTGAACACGATTAAAATTTTTTAAACGCCCATCTTGACGTTCATAATGAGCCAAAGCGTGATATATAAACCCAAATATATTGACAGTTGTTACGTTTTTCAATTAAAATCGTCAACAGTCGCCATCTAAAAACCAAAAAAAGGAAAATGCTATCATGCTAGCGCTTATTATGGACGAGTCGTGTTCTACAAACAGGCTGTAAGTACCCGAAACTTTATTAAATAACAGTTTCAGAGCTTTTTGCAGTTCTTTTTAGTGCTTTTCAATAACCAAAATTTTTGCAACAAGACAAAAAAGCAAACGCTTCGACTTTTCTCGATCAATTTTTTTTAATAGGATTAATAATTTATTAATAATTTAAATAAGGAAAAAAAAGCACCAAAAATTATTTGTTTTATTAATTTGTTAAGTCCTCGTCCAGACTTGAACTTTTTTGTTGCTGCAATTTTTTAAAATTCTGTTTTGAAATTGCATAAGTGCCCACGTTATGAAATTCTAATATTGCAATTATGCATTAAAAAATTTCTATTACACCACAAACTTTCCTGAAAAATTAACAATTCTATTTATGTTTAGTTATATTTTTTTTATTTTTTACACAACTGAATAAATAAAATTATAAAAAACATCAAATACAACTAGCTAACAACTTGATATAAACAATTACGAATTTTAAATCAAGAGAATTGCCGACCACATCAAACTGTGTACTCCTCCCCAATCTTCTCACCCCTCTCCCAATAAACTCAAAATTTGCTGTAACAAAAATTGCTAGTCTGGATGCAATTCGCAATGCGTGCACACAGTTAAACAACGTGGATTTGTCACTTGTGTAAATTTAAGAAATAACAAAAAAGTGTCTTCAGCCGGGTTTCCATATGTGTGCCAAATGCCACACAAGCGTAAAAAAAGCGTAACCAAATAATTACTAATGAAAAACTATTTGATTCATACATGTATTTATTAAGTTAAACAGTTTCATATATAACACAGGCCAACACTCAATTTGCTTCTATGATTTTATCAACTGATTTTAGTTGATTGGGGTGTGCTGAATGCAAATCTGTAATCAGTTTGTCTCTATCAGCTCTAGTTTTCATGATATATATTTTTTTAAGTATTTAAAAAGTAAAACTTTTCCATAGGAATTAAAAAAAAAACAAAGAAGTAAAACTGTTTCATACAGATTTATTAAAATAAAAAAATTCTCACAAAGCATTAAAAACATAATATATGTATATATAATTCTAGTTACAGGATGTAGTAAAGCTTCTTTTAAGAGACAATCTTGAATGAACAGCCGGATTAGAGTCTCTTTGCAAATTCCAACAGTAGTCTGCCATCATATGTGTATCCCACCTTCCCTGTTACCGATTCTCCATAATTTTGATATCTTGGTGAAACCTTTCTCCTTGTTCTTCGCTTAAATTACCCAAATTTTCGGGAAATCGTTCCAAGTGACTTTGCAAATAATGGATTTTAATACTCATGTTGCAGCCAAGGTCTCTGAACTTATCCAGCATATTCCCCACTAATTGAACATAATTTGGAGTTTTATTATTTCCCAAGAAATTTTTTATAACTTGCACGAATGATGTCCACGCATTTTTGTTCAGTTTCGGTCATTGACTTATCAAAATCGTTGTCATTCATAAACTGCCTTATTTAAAACATTCCCCATCGTGATTCAGAGCCTTAACAAACTGCTTCATGAGTCCTAATTTGATGTGCAACGGTGGTAGAACGATCTTTTCACGTGCAACTAAAGCTTCATTTAGAATATTTTTATCGCCAACAATAATTTTTTTCTCTCGTAGGCCAATATTTTTGCCGCCAATCGGCATACTGTCATTTATTTAGATTTTTCGTATTAATACCAGCAAGACTCACTAAACAGAAGTAACAGTCGTCCAAATGATTTCTGGGCTCTCTCCAAACCATTGGCACACCAAACTTAACTATTTCGTTTTCCTTGAGTCCACTGTCGCAAATTTACACAGCAAGTATTGCACACAATGTGCGGAGCCCAGCTTTTATCTTGGTCACCAAGATCAAACATTCCGAAATAGGTCTAATGTTTTCTTTAAAGGTGTATTCTCCACAAATATAACAAAATGTGTCAGCGTAATTTTTACACCGTCTTCTATTGGAAGTCATTTCTATTTAGATCAACACTTTTTTTATTTTATTTTTATTTTATTTATATTTTATTTATTTATTTATAACCATAACCAACCGAGCCCATAGGGCCATACATATAGTTGGTGGACTACAAGAATAGCATAAGAATAACTATACATTTAGGCAACAAATAAACTAGAAACAAAAATTGCAAAAAAAAAATAATAATATGTAGTTATAAAATTATTAGATGAGACTACTACTTATAAATTGGAAGATAAATTGCGCATGAAATTAACTATATGTATTCAGAATCTAGGTCAGTTCAATTGTGAAAAATGTTCAACAAGCTTACCTTTGAATGAATTACGAGTAAGATGGAATGCTCTTAAGGATCGTGGCAATGAGTTCCAACATTTGGCGACTCGTACAGTAAATGATCTTTCATAAATAAGACGATTTCTAATGGGGAATAGAAGCTGTGGGCTTCTACCACTTTGCAAAAACGTAAAAAGTCTACGGACATAGTCTGGACAATCTGTGAGCATAACATTATAGAAGAAAAGTAGTGATCTAATCTGTATGAAGTTTTTAAAACTGTAACCCAGAAAATCATTAACATACATTGAAACATGATCGTTCTTAGTTGGTATATAAAGCGTATTATTCTGTTAAAGAGTAGGGCACACCTATTTAAATTTTCAGCGCTACAGCCAGAATATACCTCAATACAATACAATAAATTAGACATCAATAAGGAGTGAGCTATGCTCTTTCTAATATGTAATGGCAGGTATAAATTCATTGCATATAGTCTTCTTAAGGTGAAGTTTATTTTAGAAAATAGTCCATTAATGTGGTGTCCGAAGCTAAGAGTGTTGTCTAATAAAACACCAAGACATTTCATTCGATCGACAAAATCAATAGGTCGGCCATCGATCATGATAGACAGATTAAACGTAGCACTAGACGGTTTAAAAATCATCGCTTTGGTGTTAGAAGAATTTATACTAAGTTTGCTGTTACTCATCCAACGTGAAACATTGGACATTAAAGTGTTAATATCATATTCGAAAACATCTATAAGCTGCGTATGACCCTTAAATAATAGTTGTATATCGTCGGCAAAAACGAAGGCTTCACATTCAAAGCCGTTAAGTAACGCAAAGAAATCATTCATATATATCATAAATAATAAGGGGCTAATAACGGAGCCCTGCGGCACACCACTAGTGATTGGTAGGCACCTCGAATTAAGGTTACTGCATTGAAAAAAACTTAACAAAAGACAAAATAACATTCTGAATAATATTGCACAAATAAGGGTTCTTTTAATCAGCTAGGAATTACAAAAAAAATTATATTTTTGGAAAAAACGGAATGACATGAACATGGAATTAGAAGTTATTAAAGCATTTGAGATTATAGCATTAGCTATCGACTTACTGCCGATAGATATGTGAGGATATCGATTTTTTAAACAGTTTTTGAAAACAATTTTCCAAACTATTCCACATTGTTTCTATCAGCTTTATTCTGAATAACATCTCCCGGGAGTTTATTCCCGATTCATTGTTCGTCCATAAAGTCATTTGCAAGATTTTACTTAAAATTAAACAACTGGAAACAAAATATCTGGGGATCTACTCTGTAATTCGATTCGAAAGAAAATGCTTTCGAATTTACATGCTATAAACATACAAAATCGAAAACTTTTCTTTCGTATCGAATTACACAGTAGTCCCCCTGACTCCGAAAATTTGAATTTCTCCCACAATTTTTAATTTTTATCTCAATCTGTTAAGGATAGGTGGATTTTATTTTTAGAATAATATTTAGAATTGGAATGTATAGTTCAACTTCTAGTATCACTTTCGAAAGCCTATAAATTGATATATCCTTAGAATGGATTCGCATTTTTTTAAGGCAACTCTTTTCAGAAATTCGAAAAATATTAAACAAAATAACTTCGATTATTCGAAAAAATCTTGTTCGAATGTCATCTGTGTAATATCTAATAAAATGAGCAATGCAATAAATTAATTAAAAATTATTTAAAGTTTTACTTTATTAAAACATTTTGCAGTATTTTTAAACATTTTACATTTGTGTTTGTCAATTAATAATATAGAAAAAAAATAAATGCAATCGTTAATAACTTTTATACTATATACATACATACGCACATACAAACAGACTTGTAAACAATATATAACATAGTACACATGTTTCCAGGCCAAATGCAATTCTCATCTCTTTTTAAGAATCAAATGTTATGAATTATTTTTTTTTAATTTCTCTACTTAAGCTTAAGGGGAGAATCGAGGTATGACCACAATAAAGCTAGTCCGTTTCTTTTTTGTAAATTTAATCGACTACGAGTCAATCTGTATCATTTCTTTGACGTTAGGCGAGACAACGAATTTAGCACCAGTACTAGCAACAATATCATCAACAGTAAAACCTTTAGCAATTTCAACAAGAGTAAGACCTACTCCCTTTTCGACTTCGAAAACCGCCTGTAGATTTAAATGCATTAATAATAATTAAAATAATGTATTTTAATAGAAAGTTTTCGTCATACCTTTTCGGTAATAATCATATCTACAACATGTTTGCCCGTTAAAGGTAAAGAACATTCTTCCAAAATTTTCGGAGAGCCATTGCGGGCATTGTGTTCCATAGTGATGATAACTTTAGTGCCAGGGGCAGCTACTAAATCCATAGCACCACCCATGCCCTTAACAACTTTGCCCTGAAAATGGCAAAAATTTAACAAATTAAAAAAGAAAACAAAAATTATATTAAATAACTAACGGGAATCATCCAGTTGGCCAAATCGCCAGTGGCAGAGACTTCCATCGCACCCAAAACAGTCATATCCATATGACCACCACGAATCATAGCAAAACTGTCATCGGATCCAAAATAAGAAGCACCGGGTACAACAGTGACAGTTTCTTTGCCAGCGTTAATCAGATCTGGATCAACTTGATCTTTAGTGGGGAAGGGACCCAATCCCAAAATACCATTTTCGGATTGCAACATCACTTGCATGCCCTTGGGTATATAGTTGGCTGAGAGTACTGGCATACCAATACCCAAATTGACATACATACCGTCACGGTATTCCAATGCCACTCGCTTAGCAATACGTTCACGCATGGCTTGTGCTGGTGAGATGTCCTTCTTCTCGCTACCACTGTCTGGCTCGGCTATGCGAACCTTTTCGATGCGTTTCTCATAGTTGGTGCCTTTGAAGATTCGATCGACATAAATGCCAGGAATATGAATTTCATCGGGATTTATAGCACCCACTGGCACAATCTGCTCAACCTCAGCAATGGTGATTTTTCCAGCACGGCACATGGCGGCATTGAAATTGCGGGCAGCTTTATTGAACACTAGAAACACAAACCCAATAGTAATGAGTTTACCATTAGAAATGTAATGAAATGTACAACATACCGCTCATTTACTCAAAGAACGTCACAACCAGCGAAACCACAAATATGCTCTAAAAAGTGTATTTAATGCGCTAAAAACTTGAAAATATGCAATTAAAACTCAAAAAATATGCTCTTAAAAATAATATAAACTGATGATTTGCATATAAAATAAAACAAAAAAAAAACAATAAAAAATGTAATAAAAAGAAAGAAAATTTAACTTCAATTTAAAAATAGATCCCTATATCAGAAAAAAACTTTGGAACTGTACTTCGGATAAATATTCTCTTAGTTTTTCAAATAAAAATCGTTGCCTGTCCCGTCTAAATAAACTTTTATGCACTGAAAATTTGTTTCCAACTTCTACTGATATAATCGGGGCAACGTACGTCACATATAGCAAAATCATAATTTTTATTGAAATAAACGTCCAATGCATATTTTTATTGAATCGTCCAAAGTTGGCTAAATGTGGAGTGATTAGTTTTATTCAAATCAACTGTGTTAAAATACTAATATATATAGTATGACATAATAAATAAGCACTACACATTACATGCGTAGAACATTGGAAATCAGATTTAGGCGGGGAAAAATATATATAAAAGTTTGTCCAAATAAATCTATAAAGTATCAAAATATGCCCTAAAAGCGTATATTTAACTAAAATTAAAAAAATGCTCAAAATATGCGTTTACGACTTAAATATGCTAAACATGCAATGATATGCACTAACAAATCAAAACAAAAGTTCATAAAAAGCTCTGAAATAGATAAAAATCTTACCTCCGAACTAATACGTCTCGCAAGAAAAAACATGAAGTTGCATGTTTTTTCATGTCTGATATATCAATGCAGAATTAAGATATTTATCCGTTTCAGAATTTTTTATCAGTTTTGGCATCGATTTGTTAGTGCATATTTTTGCATATTTTACTTTTTAAAGCATGTTTTGCATATTTCAGTCTAACAAGCATATTTGGAGCATTTTTCGAATTTTCATAGCATATTTGGCGTTTCAGGGCATATGTTGGTACTCTTTAAAAATTTTGCTACCATTATGAAGTTAAACTTTAAAAAAGACCATTGTGAATGTTCCGAATCGATTTCACACGTTTTTTTTTAGTTCTGATGTTTTAACATGCTAAATGTGCTTAAGTTGAAATTTATAATATACTAATTGTTAGTTAGTATGTGTTCTAACATCTAAATTTATAAGAAAAAAATTTAAAATTTTTAAATTTTCACTCACTTCTAAACAGTCTTGGGAAAGAAAAACAAAACAAGAAAATTAGAAAATTTTAAGTCGTCCATTTCCAATTTTTTTTTTCTACTAAATTTTAATGCTGGAACAAATGCTATTGATTTGTATTTTCCTAATTTCAACCTAAACATCTGTAACATGTGATTTAATATACTCACTGGACGTTAATTTCAATAAAAACTTGCGGCCTTATGCATAAGCAAAAATTGGCATGAAGTTAGCATAAGTGGCGAAATTTAACATGGTCTTAAAGAGTTTTGCGCTGAAACTTCACATTATAAATCATGTTAGGACTTAGAGGTGGGTTAAAATTAGGTAATGATACCGTTTTTAATGTCAAATTGTATGGAGGAACTCTTTAACACCTAATTCAATTTCGTCCCTTATGCTAACTTCATTCCAATTTTTGCTTGTACATTAGCGTTGTGCTTATCAGCTCTTTTGAGTGACCGCTCTTTTCAGCTCAGCTCACTTTACTGAAGTATTTCATTCAGTTCGCTCAGTAGCTCAGTTCATTTTTAGTGAAACATTTTTCATGCATAAAGAAAGAGCGAAACCCGAAACATCAAAAGTGACAGATTTATACAGAGTCTGTTCGTGTGTGTGTCATACATTGCAAAACAAGGCAGATGAAGTATAAAAAATAGATAAAAGTAAAATAGTTTCATGAGTGGAATTTGTTAATAAATATACATATAATATGTACATACATATGTATACTTTTTTTATGTGTGTACTTGTGCGACACAAAAAAAAAGCACAAGACTTGTACCGAACTCTTTCATTAGGTCGTTTTAGAAAACCCACTAAAATTACATAGGTTTGTGTCTAAAACGAGCTACTCAAAGTGTTCGATACAAA
The DNA here is from genome assembly GCA_905220375.1 of Tachina fera. Lineage (NCBI taxonomy): Eukaryota > Metazoa > Arthropoda > Insecta > Diptera > Tachinidae > Tachina > Tachina fera. The sequence goes on along the minus strand of LR999964.1, from coordinate 44,755,320 downwards.
TGTAGAAACCACTCGGTACTGAGCTGACAGCGCTCAGTGAATTGAACGGCTCACAGCGCTCAGTTAAGTGAATCGTTCAATTGAACTAGTTCGTTCATGAGCTACACAACTCTATTGTACATAGGGCTGTTAGTTTGGTAATTGTGACGAACGCTGAACCGATTACTTCAGTTGATGTTAAAAAAGAAAATTTTCAATGTATAAAAGTTTGTTTAGATGTGACAGGCGGCGATTTTTATTTAAAAAGCTAAGTGAATAGTTTTTGTTTATTGCAATAACAATTGTCTTATTCTTCAAAATACAGTTCCAAAGCTTTTATTCCGATATCGTGATCGCTTTTGAAGTAAAAGTTAAATTTTTGTTTTTAATTATTTTTTTTATTGTTTCCTTATGTTTATTTTATTTTTGCAAATTTTATGGAATTGTTGAATTAAAATTAGATTTTCATTTCCACATAATCGAATTTATCTACAATTAATGAACAAATAGCATCAAAGTTAGTTGTAAATATTCTGACAACAACACATATGTAGTTGAACGAAACAGCTAGCCGTTTTCGAAGGCCACTAAAAATTCCTCATCAGCATTCTTCTGTGTTTGGTCCACTGTGTATTGTATCAGTTGATGTACACCTGTGCCTTATATACGAAACTTTTTTGCAAATGGAATATGTGAATTGTTTTGATTCATCGTATTACAATTTGCTGAAAGGTGTTTTGTAATGAAAGCTCAAATTTACCATCTCTAAGTTTACAACAGTCTTACCATTGTCGTTTGTTCTTTACTAATTTATATTATTTTGAAGAGCATATTTTTTGAGTTTTTAGTGTATATTTCGAAGTTTTTAGTGCATATTGAATGCGCATAAAATACTTTTTTGGAGCATATTTCTGGTTTCTCTGGTTATATATAATCTTGTTTGAATAAATGAGCGATATGTATGTATGTAATTTTTTTAACTCACCTAAATTGCCATAGGGATCGGCTTTGTGTGCTTTAACAATAGCAAAGTCAGCATACATAGCCTCTTCCATGACGTAATTATTGCCATTAAATTCTTGTACGACTCTTGGCTTGCTGGCAATTTCTACTTTGCCGTCCTTAGTGTATTTGATGGGTGCACCACCCTTTTGGATCAATGTACCATAGCCGGTGGGTGTGAAAAATGCTGGCACACCTGCACCTGCCGCTCTTATCTTTTCAGCCAAAGTTCCTTGGGGTGTCAGCTCAAGAGCCAACTCACCGGACAAGTATTGTTTGGCCAATTCAGCATTTTCACCAACATACGAACAAATCATTTTACTCAATTGTCGTGATTTTAGGAGAATACCTAAACCGGCATCATCAACACCTTAAAATAAAATTTAAATAATCATTATTATCAATTGTATAATCATAAATTTTTTTAACTTTTACCAAACTCCCTGCATGTCAGTTTGCTAGTTTTTTATGATATCTTTTGAAACTTTGCATGATGATGATAATGATTTTTTTTTGTAACATTCACATTTACACTCATTTGTATACGCATGCACAAACATACAATTCAATCTAATAGGATTCAAATACAATTGCTTAATTCACAACAATTTGAATCGTGTATTTGTGTATCAAATACACTTTTTGTTTTTTTATTATGAAAACCCTCGTTGTGGTGTATTAATGTATTTTGTATTTTTAATGAAAAAAGAAGAACGAGCTACATACAAATTCTCTCAGAGAGCCTCTCTCTGAATACAACATTTTAAAAACATATGAAATAAAAGTGTAATTGTGTATTTCATTTTTATATGAAAATTTCATACAACAAATGTTACACTCTTGTATTTAATATGATAATACAATCGATACAGAGATACAAGAGGTTTTGTGAATTAAGCCAATATAATAGGCTTCATTTGTAACAGTTCGATAATGAAAAATCTTAACCCCGTGTTTCCACAACACGGACGGTCGACTTGAGTAGAAAATTTATATGAAAACAACAAATTTTTTTCGTGATTCATAAAAATTTTCTAAACGATCAGCCTGCCTGACTTGTGGAAACAGGGGTAAGTCTTCTTTGTAGTGGCAGAATGTAAATGTTTTTTTTTTTAATTTTAGAAATTAAATTCATATTTTTTTACTTATTTACATTCCCTTTACAAATGACAATTGGTCCATTGAAATTATTAGATTTTTCCCTAAAGTTCGAAATCGAGTTAAAATTTTCGATTTTTGATTTCCTTAATTTTTCATAAATATTGAATGACTTGTTTTTCGCAATGTTCGCACATGGATCAATTCTGCTCATTTGTGCAAAAAAAAAAAACAATTCAGCTTTCTATATTTCGAAAGATAAGATTTTATATATTACCACAGAATTTAGTAAAAGTTTCCAATTTTCCAAAACAAATATTTAACTAATATAATCTTTAACTAATACACACAAAAAAACCCCTAATTTCGAATTAAGAAAATTATTTTATATTTTATTCAAATTCGAAATTTTTATGATGACAATTTTTATGATGACAATACTGCAGTATAAAGTTATGTACAGACGGTTGTCAGATCTTACAATATTGCCAGTAAAATGTGCTAAAAATTTCTTACAACCGTGTGAACTGACAAATTTTGTCAGACGTCGTTTCCAGAAAAAGCATTGTCAGTCCATTGAAAGACTAGCAGCTGACAACAAATTGTCATATATCTTACAATCGTGTGAACACATTGTAAAATTATTGCCAGATATTTGTCAGGCATTTTAATATTGTCAGATGTGCAAAGTTTATGCATCTGACAATGGCGTCATTGTAAGAGAATTATTTTTATGGGCAACACTGCACACGCTTGATTTTAAATAAAACATTTATAATAAAATATATGCACACAAAATCATTGCAATTGCTTCTTTATGGTCCATAATAATTTATACATTCACTTTTTACATTTAACACAAACGATTGATATTTAAAAATTTCTAGAAAATGCTTTGAGTCTGGCAACGCATAACAACAGATCTGGCAATTTTCGATTGCCAGTACATTGTCAGCACATTGCCAGATCTGACAATATTGTAAGATCTGACAATCGTCTGTACATAGCTTAAGCCTAAAAATTAACTTTCTTCCAGTTTTTTTTAAGTTCGAAATCAAATTCGAAGTTTCGCACAAACGATTTAAACTTTTCAAAATTGCGTTTTGAATAATAAAATTTTCTTCTTGGCATAAAAAATTATTTGTTATACTTGGGTGGCCCGGTAGCCTAGTGAAAGTAGTGCCAGGCCACCAGTGCTCACCAAAGACTCTGGTCTGTTACTATACAATTTTTATTTGTAGTTAATAAATAAATATGTAAATATAATTTCTTATAATATGTGGACCTTAAAATAAATTTTCTTTCATATTTCGAAAATTCGAAATAAAGTTCGAAATTTGCGAAAAAAAATTTTGCTTCAGATATTCTTTAAAATTTCAATAAAACTTACTATAAAAATATTAGTCTCTTTATTAGGAATAGTGGTTGGTATAATCACTGAGCCTCCCCCCCTAGCCAAATTTTTTGACCCACTCCCTACTCAACTCACACCCCTCCTGAACAATCTTCTATCTCTTCTCTAATTCTACCCTTCTCATTCTTCCCTTGTTCTCTCAACTTACAGGCAGCACAAAGGGATCATAATACTGGACCCAAGTGAGCTGGACTATAACTTTCTTTACTTACCAGCAGCCTGCTAACCTAACCTAGCCTACTATAAAAATATGTTTAATTTACAAAAAAAAACTTTAACAAATAAACTATCATACGAGTACAAAGGCAAATCGGAAGTTTTTTATATGAATATCATGGTAAATATTTTCTTTTATGTAAATTTTTCTACATACCTCCATTATTTGATACGGCTGTAATGTTTTTGATGCCCCTTTCTTTAATGGCAGCAATCATTTTTTCTGGTATTCCGCATAAGCCAAAGCCGCCAAACAAGATTTTGGCTCCATCAGGTAAATCGGAGACAGCATCATTAGCACTTGCATAGATTTTACCGTTAGCTGGTCTTCCACTAGTGGAATAGCAAGCAATGATCTAAAAAAAGGTAAAAGTTTTCCATATTTCAAATATTTTCCATTTCTTTGTTGTAACATTTAACTTTGAGCAAAGTTTCTACATGGTTGTCAGACAATTTATTTCGATATTTGCTTTTAATTTGAGACAACGACGAAAATGTTGCCTCGCATATATGTATATGTTGTAGAAAACATTGAAATAAGATTCAATATAAGATCCCTACTGGCACCATATTTTTTGGGACAAATATTTTTCCAAAATGGAATACCAGTTTCCAATGGTAACGATAAATCGTTTCTCATATTGACCAGTTCTTGTTGAATATTTAATGGTACATTTTCCATTGAACATGTCAGTGGGTTGTTATAAATATTAACAACCCATTGCATGCCAAAAATATCTTTAAATCTTAGTTTAAAAGTTTCTATAAGTTTTTTAAGTTCTTCTGAAAATAGGTTTAATTTATTAAAATTTGGAAATTTGGAATGTATTTCCGAAACTTTTTCAAAATTTAACAAATTTTGGGAAGCCATTTGATATTGCAAAATCACTAATTTTCTGCTAAATTCAGTGATTGCATATAATGTTTCACAAATGTTTTTATCTTTTCCCTGTAAAACTAAATTTAAATTATTAATGTGCCGGGTTATGTCAGTAAGGAATCCTAATTCCAATAAGAAGTCGGGACATTTAATGGCAGTAAGCAAGTCTTTGTCCTTTGGGGAGGCCTCAGATTGCAAGAAAGCATCAATTTCCACTCTTAGGCTAAAGAGTCGCTCTAAGCTTTTCCCTCGACTTAGCCATCTCACTTCCGTGAACAAAAGGACGTCTGCATACTCCGCATTTACTTCCTCCAAAAATGCCACCAACTTCCTATGCATAAGAGCATTATGACCACCTCTTAAACGATTTATTATTTTAATGGCTGTTTTCATTGTATCAGCAAAGCCAAGAGATTTAGCGAATAGGGCTTGTTGATGTATGATGCAGTGAAATGTTGGAATATTTATTCCTGCTTTTAATAAGCGCCCTACAAAGCCCTGCTTTCGCCCAACTAAAACGGCTGCACCGTCCGTACAGACAGCAGACAACTTATTTCTGTTTATTAAGGACAAAACATTCCGCTCAAAAGATGAATAAATCGTCTCACCATTAACGTTTCCATAGAAGGATTCAAGTTTTAATATTTCTTCAAAAGAATTAAAATTATCGTCTATTGTGCGAATACAAATGATCATTTGGCTGGTGTCATTATTGTCAAGACTTTCGTCGAAACAAACCGAAATGAATTTAGCATTTGTAATCCGCTCATTTGTTTCGGATTGTATAAATAACCCAATTTTTTCTGTTCGACGCATAATAGTGTTGCGGGACAAAGCCATTTCATTCACAATATTTTCCATTTTTTTCCCAACATCCCCAAAAAATGGAAAAACTGAAATACAAATTTCTTTCCATAATTCCCCATCCTCAAAAGGTCGACCTTTTTTAGCTAAGGCTAAGGAAATTGTATAGGTCACCTTGAGTTGACCACTTGTTGAGGAAATGATTTGGTCGTGATTGGTATTCATGAACTGATTATATTTAATTCTTAGATCTTCTTTTAACTTGATAATTAAATTAAACCTAGCAATTCCAGTAAGAGAATGCATATCTGAGTGGCGGTTATAGTGCCGCTTTAAATTGCATGCAAATTTCTCTTTAATTTTTTGGTTGCAAACAAGGCATTCTGCTTCATTAAAAATATTTAATGAAAATAAAAATGAATTTTCCCAACCAATATCCCACATACTGAATGAAAATCAAAAATTTAATATATTAAATTTATATAATTAAAAAAAAAATTTATTTCTTTAAAAATATTAAATTAATAAAATAAATATTATTAAATAAAATCTATTTAATTTTAAATCAATTATTTAAAATAGAAATGTAATATATATAAGTTGTATTTTAATGTGCTGTTTGAATATTTTACCAGTGTACCTATTTCATAAAATTTAATCATAATTTATCAAACAAAGCGACGACAACCTGACTTTGTTGATGCTGGTATGCAACTGAGTGAATTTTTTTGTTTTATCCTCTGTATTTTTGTTTGTTTCGTAAACGTTTTTGCTGTGTGTGTGTGTGAAACCCGACCAAACTTCGTCGTTTCAACAACAGTTGGCCGTCACTGGTGTAAATTAAGACTAAGTAAAATTTTTTATGAAATTTTTAATAATAATTTTTATAAATAATGCCGAAAGTTTTTAATGCACCAAATTGAAATTTGTTTTCAGTTTTTTTGAAACGCTGTTCAACACATTCTCAAATTTTCAAACAGTCTTCCTATTCTCATTTGTAAAAGCGAAACGAGCAATGGAACTGAAAAAATTTATGTTGCTGTTAAGGAATGGAAACACGAGAGAATGGAAACATGAGAGAATTGAGACATTAGAGTAATGAAACAAACGAAACACTAATTCTCATACATTTACTCTCATCTTTCCAAATTATTATGGAAACATTCGAATGTTTTGTTTTGAAAAGCGAAACAAAGGAAACATGCACATCTGTTTGGAAGTAAATGCGGTAGTTTGTGTGATTTTAATCTTGAATAAAATCTAATTTTAAGATCGAATTCAAGATTTAGTTCTTAATAAAAATCTTAAATTATTTATTTATTTATTTATAACAATAACCAACCGAGCCCATAGGGCCATATATAGTTGGTGGACTACAAGAATAGCATAAGAATAATTATACATTTAGGCAACAAATAAACTAGACACAAAAATTGCAACAAAAAAATAATAATAATAGGTATGTAGTTATAAAATTATTAGATGAGACTACTACTTATAAATTGGAAGATAAATTGCGCATGAAATTAACTATATGTATTTAGAATCTAGGTCAGTTCAAATGTGAAAAATGTTCAACAAGCTTACCTTTGAATGAATTACGAGTAAGATGGAATGCTCTTAAGGATCGTGGCAATGAGTTCCAACATTTGGCGACTCGTACAGTAAATGATCTTTCATAAATAAGACGATTTCTAGTGGGAAATAGAAGCTGTGGGCTTCTACCACTTTGCAAAAACGTAAAAAGTCTACGGGCATAGTCTGGACAATCTGTGAGCATAACATTATAGAAGAAAAGTAGTGATCTAATCTGTATGAAGTTTTTAAAACTGCAACCCAGAAAATCATTAACATACATTGAAACATGATCATTAATTCTTAGTTGGTATATAAAGCGTATTATTCTGTTAAGGATTAGGGCACACCTATTTAAATTTTCAGCGCTACAGCCAGAATATACCTCAATACAATACAATAAATTAGACATCAATAAGGAGTGAGCTATGCTCTTTCTAATATGTAATGGTAGGTATAAATTCATTGCATATAGTCTTCTTAAGGTGAAGTTTATTTTAAAAAATAGTTCATTAATGTGGTATCCGAAGCTAAGAGTGTTGTCTAATAAAACACCAAGACATTTCATTCGATCGACAAAATCAATAGGTCGGCCATCGATCATGATAGACAGATTAAACGTAGCACTAGACGGTTTAAAAATCATCGCTTTGGTCTTAGAAGAATTTATACTAAGTTTGCTATTACTCATCCAACGTGAAACATTGCACATTAAAGTGTTAATATCATATTCGAAAACATCTATAAGCTGCGTATGACCCTTAAATAATAGTTGTATATCGTCGGCAAAAACGAAGGCTTCACATTCAAAGCCGTTAAGTAAAGCAAAGAAATTATTCATATATATCATAAATAATAAGGGGCCAATAACGGAGTCCTGCGGCACACCACTAGTGACTGGTAGGCACCTCGAGTTAAGGTTACTGCATTGAACATATTGTGAGCGACCTGATAAATAAGAATATAATAATCTACAAGCGGATATAGAGAAATCGAAATATGTGCAAAGTTTGTTGATTAAAATAGCATAACCAACCTTATCAAAAGCTTTTGATAGGTCTAAGGAAAGTAAAACAGCTACAACGTCCTTATCAATAATTCTTCTAATAGAATCGGAGAGACCAATTAAAAGAGAAGTTGTGCTATATCCTTCACGAAAGCCTGACTGATACGGGTTTAGCAAAAAATTTTGGTTTAAGAATTGTAGGATTTGGTCTTTTATAACATGGATCTTGGACAAAACTGGAACAAGTGATATTGGTCTAAACTCACTTTCTGAATTTTTTTTCCTAATAAGTAAAACTTTTGCAATTTTCCAATCCATGGGGAATTGGGAACTAGTGATAATATTGTTAAACAAAATTAAGAGTTGTTGATTTATGAGTGGAAAAATTAGCCTAACAAATTTGAGAGGCAGGCCGTCATGGCCTGCGGCATTGGACTTAATTTTAGACAGTGCATTACATAAGTCTTCGAGTACAATGATTCGAAACGAGAAACGATTGCTAGGAAAGCTAATGTCAAAAGGATTAAAAGAATCAACAGTTCTACAGCTCGAAAATTCTGCATTCAGTGCATCGGGAGAGAGATTTTCTTCAGGTATTGTGTCATGCAGACCATTCTGCCGAAGTACTCTCCACATACCTTTGTTATCAAGATTCTGAAAGATGTTACTGTGTGCTTTACGCTTCACATTGCGGATAACAGATTTAGATTTGTTACGAGCTCTGCAGTAGCATCTCCAGTTTACAGGTGAAGGGTTTCGTAAATACTCCATAAAAGCAAGATCCCGAAGCGAGAGGTGATATTTAATTAGCGGGGTGTTAAACCAATTATCACTAGACGGTGATATCATGACCTTTCTAGTTGGTACTAGAGAGTGCAAATGACGTACACATGACATGAGAGATGACAGTTGAGAATTAACATCATGGTCAGTATAGAAGCTAGAAAAATCGTATTGTAGGAAATGGTGTTGTAGTGAAGAGACGTTAATATTGTTATAATCTTTGAATTCAATAAAGTGACTATTCGGCCTTGTAGCGTACGTAATACTCATAAAGATGAAGGAGTGGTGGGAAATAGCAGGACACTGCATTTGGTCGGATATATGAACCGAAAGATCAGGACTCAATAAGAAATAGTCCAAAAGAGTAGAGGACCCAGAGGTTACATAATGGGTGGGTAGATTATTGTGACGATAGGACAAACCCAAACGCCGACATGTAGACAGCACGACATCAGAGTTCTCAATATTAAACAAATTAAGATTAAAGTCGCCCATAATTACAATGTCCTTGTATCTCACCAGTAAATCACCTAACCGATTTTCCATAACATCAATATTACCACGGGGGAGGTATACAACACCTAAGAGCAACTTAAAGTTAGAATACTTGATTTCTATGAATAGAGATTCGAAAACTCCAAAATCAGTTGATTTAAAGACTACCCTGCCTTTATATTTATTGGACACGTAAATACCAACACCACCACCTCTTCGTCCAGTTTGATTGCCTTCATTTGAAACTGAATTTTCCCTCCCTGGTCTATCGCATCTGTAAAAAGTATAGCCTGGCACGGAGACAGTACTAGAAGATATGTGTGGTTTGAGCCACGTCTCACTAACACCAACGACATCAAGAAGGCATCCATTTAAAATATTACGTATTTCATCCAGTTTAGTAGACCTAGAAGACATGCTGAAACTTTGACAGTTGAAATGGCCTATATTAAAAGCATTGGAACGATTATATAATCTAGAGCGCAAGTAATTGTTATCATGTGAGACTGGTCCAAAGTTTGAGCCAGATGACATAATAAAATATAAAAAAGAAAAAGAGTATTTCTATATAAAAAGTTAGAAATAAAAATAATAAGAAATTTAAGTATAAAAGAATGTGTATGAATAAAAAATAAAAAAACATATAAATATTAGTAATTATATATAAAAAAAATATAAAATAAAAGGAACTAGAGGAGTAACCAGTTGGTTGTATCGTGAGCAAATTCCAAAAAAATCATGAGATAGACAGCTGATGAATTAGAAGCATCAAAACAAATATTATACGGCAGCATCCGCGAATAGCGTCTCACACTCATAAATATCCTTCGAAACAGATGACCCATCCATAAGATAAATTGTGACTTTAGGCTTGTCGGCATTGTAAATTTTAAATTTTTTGATTTTCTTTTTCTTCAGCAGTTGTTTACACATGAAGTTCATTTTGGCGGCCATAGGCGCATAGTGATCATTGAGAAAGACTCTAGAGTGAACATCGCCATTGATTATATCGCTAAGCTTCAGTGCTCTTGTCTTGTGATAATCTGCCATTAAGGTGTCACGTATACGGACACATTTAAACTTGACCAAAACCGATTTACTTTTATTCATAAAACAGACGTGCTGGATATCGTTTTCGTGTATTGCTATACCATAAATATTGCACAAGTTCACAACAACATATTCGAGATTTGGTGTTGCAGCAGGTAAACCATTAATCACAACATCGGTCCTGTTTGCTCTATGGTAAACAACATTGATTGCTTCGTCTTGCTTTTTGATTTTCTTTTCCATTGTGGTATCCATTTGTAGAGCTCGTGTTTGGCAGCTTGCTAAGTCGTTTTCAGTTTTTCCAAGTCTAGTTACAAACTCAGCACGAAGGTTGCATATCGATCTTTCGATCAGCTTTTCACTCTCTATCCGCTGCAACTCCAGCTGATTCGATATAGCATCGAGGTTGGCATGCAACTGGTTCATATGCAGAACTAGGTCTTTGATTTTTGTAGGTATTTCGCGACACTTGTCGCATTTGAAAAAATTCCAGTTTGCTTGGACATGGAAGCGCAAAAAAATTCAGACATGTCTGCACAGCGCAGGTGAAACCATTGTAAACACATGTCGCATTGTACACTACCTCCTTTGCCAATATCTTAAATTAAGATCATATTCTTAAAAATTTAATAATATAATCTTAAAATTAAGATCGAGTTTGTTATTTTAAGAATTCATTCTATAAATTAAGAAGTAATACTTAAATTTGAGAACGTCAATCTCACTGAACAAATTTCAAGATTGAAATTTTAAAATTTCTACAATCTAAATTCGAGATTTTTGATCTTAAAATTAGATCGTTAATTTTCTATTAGTGTTACGAATTGTGTTAAGTCAATCTTTTGATAAGCAAGTTTTTCTAGGACGAAGTATATACATATATGTATTTCTACTTTCTTAATTAATTTTTTATTTAATTTTGTATACACATCTGATGAATTTATATCATAATGAATGAACAAGTTCATATAAAAACAGTGTTATTTATACCGCTTTTTATACGAAGTTGTTAATTCATCATGACATAAATTCATCACGTGCGGACACTCAATTAATATTATATATTATCGTAATGAAATTTTTGGCATATTACGACGTTTTTTAAATAAAATTGGAAGAATATAGTACAGCAAAACAATAATTTTAATAGATGCTTAATTTGGATTTTAATTATCGATTTACCTTATAATAACAATGTGATACACAAAAAATATTCAGGGTTTCTAATGTACCAATTCTATTTTGTTGGAGTCCGTGGATGACAAAAATGCAGTTCTTTTTTTTAGGTCACTTCATAAAGAGATTTTATAACGGTAAATGTAGTGAAAAACGGGGTTTCTTAGATTTTCAGTTTTAAACAGTTGTTTTACGAATGTGACAAATTTATTATTCGTCATATTGTCATAATTATATTTTAATTTGAAATTTATTTATTGAAGTCTACTGATAATTTGTTACAGCAACAATGAAATGCATATAGACCAAGCTGTACCACCAGCAAAATAAATTTCAATTAAAATATAACTATGACAATATGTCGAATAATAAATTTCTTAAATGTTAAATTTTAGATTTTATTTTTAATTTTGCCTTGTAATTACTTTTATTGTTATCCGATGGATTTATAATTGTAGTATAAAGGTGTAGAAAAATAAAATAGATTCATATCGAATATAAATTATTTGCTGGGTTTTGTATGAGTTTCTAAGCCTACTTATGCTTATTTTTCTTTTGTGATTTTCAAAAATATTATTATTATTTGTGTTGAAGTCTACTGATGATTTGTTACAGCAACAATAAATTTCAAATTAAAATTTTAAAAAAATAACTTATTTTACAAAAAAAATTGTAGATCCCGAAATCTCGAAAATCCCAAAATTTCGAAAAATCCCAGGATCCCGAAAATCCCGAGATCCCGAAAATCCTGGGATTTTAGGGATCGGGATTTAAAAATTCCGAATCCCGGGATTTCGAAAAATCGATCCCGATTAGCATCCCTAATACATATACGATAATTGCGTTCGCGTACTCAAAAGTTTTTACAAATTTTTACTGAACTTTACTGCATTTTACTAAATTGCGTTCGCGTACCCAAAATACAGTAAATGAGAACACAAATTGAGAGAGTAAAGTGACAGTTCTTGACTGAGTGTTTTGCAAATTTTTACTGCAGAAATTTGTCGTAGTAAATTTTATTAAGATAAAAACATATGATTCAAAATGTAAACAAATGAAAAGTAAGCAAACGAAAATTGTAAAAATTTGAGAAAATGTTAAATAAAAATTATGAAATTCATTAAAAAATAATTATTTTATAAAGTATAATAATAATTACTTTTAATATACGAGTAAATACATATAATGTAATTTACTTTTGTAATCCTCTTGTTTTGCAAATTATTTAAATTGTAAAACTGTAAAGTATCTGGTTACACTAGTATTGCACTTGCTTCTATGTAATTTTTATTAATTTCTCCAACAACAAAACCAGGAAATCAAAATGAAATTAATTAAAAATATTACATGAAATAAATTACAACATTTATTGTGGAGTTGGAGTCAGCTGTTTCTTTAATCTTACTAATTTTTACTAATTTTCCGTTCGTGTACTTTTTTCAGCAACAGCTCTTTTTGAGAGTAAATTTTAACATTTTCGCATTAATTACTCATTTAATGAATTTTACTGCAAAAGTAAAGAACACACCTAATTTTACAGCCCATATCTTGACAGTTATCAACAACTTTGGCATTTTGATAATTGTATGCCAATAAAACTTTAATTTCAATTAAATTTTTTTTTTCGATTACATGTCGCTTACGACAAAATTGGAAATAAGACTCGATATTATTCCCACCTGTGGTGTATAGCACAGATAAATAAAAGAAAAATGTTTATATTTGTATATTCATTACGTACGTATATGTATTTTCTACTATGTATGTATATTACAAAAAAAACTAGTTTTTAATAAGATGCAAAATTTTAATAAAATACTAAAGCAAATCAGCATAAAATTATAAAAAATATACCCACATGTACATAATCCAAAAAGAAACTGCTTCAAAACGTGGTCTACTTATTAGTGTTATCAATTAATTATTCGAGTTTTACGGCCTGTCCCACGATGTCACCAGCAAACGTTCGATCGACAAGTTGTATGTCAAGCAACAACAAATTTTCTAATGTTATTGTTGTTTGCAATAGAAGTTGTCGATCGAACGTTTGCTGGTGACATCGTGGGACAGACAGGCCGTTATATTTGATGATTTCTTGTTTTCGTTCGAATAGATTACTTATTTTGAACTTTTGATGGAATATTCGAACGAACAAATATTTAATATAAAATTTATTCGAATAAACAAACAAACAAATAAACAAAAGGCAATTGCTTACACAAGAAAAACAATTATTTTAATAACAAACTTAGAAATATGTATTACCCCCTGTTTCTACAACCTAGACGGACGACTAGAGTATAAAATTTATATGGAAAGCACTCATATTTTTGAGTGATTTTCATACAAATTTTCTAGACGAGTCGTCTGCCTCACTTGTAGAAACTACATATTAATAACTAAACGGAATGGGTTGAAAAATATACGTACATATGTACATGTTTTTTTTTTAAATACATTTATTTATTTATTGTATCTTCAATTATGAACTAACAATAAGTATTCAAATCTTAAATCTAAAATATAAGTATTAGGCCCGACCACTGTCGGATATGTACATATAACCCAAAAATGCTTTTTTTTTGCAACTCAATGAAGATATAAAAATATTTTCTTTTTTGAAGAGGTGCATGTGCAAAGACTTTTATATAAAATTTTTATACAAGATTAGATATGATATAAAGATTTTTATCTGCATTATTAACTACAATTTTTTAGATATGACTATGAAGCAATAAAAAAGCGATGGGTACATAATAATACAGAAAAAATAAAAGAAAAAACAAAAAAGAATAAAAAGTAGAACTTCCAAATAATTTAAATCACCCTCCATATCTTTAACGATTACTACGTTAGTAAAATTTCTTACTTTATTGATAAGACTATTTTAGATCAGTTAATAAAAGATTACCATTTATTTCTGTAAATGTAATTCTTCATCGTAGTTGAGTTCGGTCGCATTGTTTTTATCCAAAAATAACAGTGAAAACAAAGTACTTATCTACATACAAATTTTGTTCATTCGAAAAAAAGAATTAAAAACAATTGTTCGAATATTCTAATAATTTTTATTCGAATGACAACACTACTACTTATGTATGTAATCACATATAGCCCAATAAGCATTTTGGCTGGAATTCAAGTGGAATTACATTTGAAATCCAGTCACAATTTCCAATTTCCAGTGTTGAATTACAGTTGAAACACAGTTGAATTCAATAGCGAATCCAGCAAAATTAACCATTGAATTACAGTCGAACAAAACAGTACCTTTACAGTGTAATTCCAGCCTTGAATAACAGTGTGATTCAAGTCGAACCGAACCTGTTTTTATACTTGAATTCAAGCATGGAATTTCAGTGGAATTCAACAATTGAATTCAAATGTATTTCAAGCTGCAGAACCCGGGCTTTTAAAATAGAAAGCAAAATGCAATTCCTTCGTTTTCCAATAATAATTTTCTGGACATCAGCCTTCGCTATTGTTTTCACTACCTTACAGACCTTTGTTTTTTAAATTCACTTTTTTATTTATGTATTTTTGATATTTTCACTACAATTTCAGTTTTGATAATAAATAAATTACGCATTTGACAAGGTTTGAACATATTTGTATGTTCTTTGATTTTTTATTTAAAAATATTTTCAAACTTGAAAATTACTTGAAAGAAATGCTTGAATTCAACTGTGTTTCCAGTTCAATTTCAAGTGCTTGAATTTTAATTTTTTGAGTGCTTATTGGGAGTAAATATATACCCTGAAGGAAACGTGGGGTTAAGAGTCCCAAGTCACCACTTTTATGGACTATTTTGGTGATATTGTCAACGGACTGTCTATTAATATTGTTTTTAATGCTTAGAAAACATTTTTTCAGATACACACAACTATATTCGTTCTTAATGTTTTATTGGTGATTTTAGTATGTATGTATTGATCAATAATTAAAAACATACACAAAAAGAAGTTACAAAAAAACAAATAAAATAACAATCCATATTGTATAAAAATAGAAAATGTGAAAATTATACAATTTTAAGTGAATGGTGACAATTATGGAAATTTTTGTTTGACCCTGTGGAAGATTTTGTGCGATCAGTTAAAGATTTGTCACACTTTCAGATCCATGATTTTACTAATTCAGCGAAATATACAATTTTTTAATAACATATGTATATTTATTTACGGCCTTTTTTATAAAACTTTAAAAGATTTAAAACAATAAAGATTTTTTAAAACAAATTTTCATAAAAAAATTTTTTTAAAAAGCCTTTACAACAAAGCCTTTTTAATTTTTATAAATGAGGCTGTTAGTATACATATATTTATTTAATAGAAATGACAAAAAAAATCCTACTTGCTGGTAATATGCTGAACGAATGAATGAATTAGTCCATGTTATTGTATGTTCTTTTGTTCAAAAATTCCATTTTTTATAAATTTGCTTAATAAAATACCAAAATGTGAACAAAATATGCAATTTAATTATCAAAAGTTTATACTAGAATTACTAAAATGTCCTAGTAACTATTTGTTTACAATATCTTCATATGGTCCCTAAGGACCATATGAAGATCGTATGTAATCAGTAGTACCAATGTCAGTAGTTGCTTTTCAATGACACGCACATGTTAAATGTCTACAACAAAAAGCATTGTGTGGGGTATAATTACTCAGTAGCACTGGCTACAAAGTCTATAGTGAATCAGTACTGATTCATTGCTGAGATTTCCTTCAGGGTATGTATGTCCGAGTATATTCGCATGAAGTGCAATATTAAAAGGTATGTTTTACGATATATGCATGTACATATATATGTATGTATGTACGTATGTTCCCTGTAGTCAGACTGAGGCCAAGTGTCTCTATGACATAGAGTCTATGACAATACTAAAATTCTAGTAGTAGTTACATTGTCTACAATTTCTCTTCTGTTCGTCATTATAAGAGAGAGAAAACTTATTTGATGTATTTCTAGTGGATTTTGCAATATATGTACATAAATTTTTATGTACGTAAGGTATAGAAATGTACCAGTAAATGTCTGGTTGGTATGTATCGTATGTTCCCATAACAACTACGTAGTCACTACATATGCAATTGATTTATTGTTACTAGTAGAGTTTCAATGACAATTATAATCAGCGTGACCGTTTGAACGACAAAGTGGCAAATTGCCACTTTTTAGACTGCCTCACACGGTTGCCAGAAATGCAGATTTATCTGGATTTTGCACATTTTTACCCTCCAAAAAGACGAAATCCAGATTTGAAGATTTTTGGCCTAAAAACGCAGATTTTTCAACTCCAATTATAGTGAATATTTTTACATTTTGCTATTACTGTTACTACTTTTTGTTTTCACACATAAGAGTGAACGACTCGCAGTTTAAAGAGTTAAAATTTTTGAACTTAGAAGACATCATTAAAGAAAAAGAAGAAGTAACTTTGGCAAGCTTCTGGAATAGAATATCTGATATAAAACGAGCTTATTTTGATTATGATTTTGCAGCCCTAAGTTAAATTAAAATGAATGAAATGTCTTTACCACATTCATTTGAAATGAACTTGAACAAAACAAAACTTCGAAGTCCTTTGGATATTTATGTAACAAATTAAATCACTTTTTGAATAATTTTTTATATATCCGATTTCTTTTCAAATTCATTTAATATTATTTGCACATAAGTATGAAGAATTTTGATTTTTTGTTGGTTTTATGCATTTCGTTTCTCCTAAATAAAGATGGGTTTTCAACACAAAAGTTTACTTTGCAAAGTCTAAAGTTTGTAGGAGAGAAGAGAAAAGAGATCTTATTCTATATTCTTTTTTCTTTAATAAGCTCAAGACTTAGCAAAGTAAACTTTGGGTGTGAAAAAACCGTCAAACTTATCAGTACACTTCCGCGAATGTCGCAAAATCGAAGATGTTATCTTGTAAAGATTTTTACTTGAAGCCTTTAAGCTTTTTCTGCTGTTTTTGTTTTGTAAACCAAAACTATTTTTTATGGAAATTTGTTTGGTAAACGTTTTGTAACCCAAAATAATTTTTGTGAATATTACCTTTTATGTTTGTGTACGTAATTCTTAATAACTTCTTCTTCTCTATAAAAATATGAAGTTTTTTGTCTTATTTCAAAAATTTTTTGGTTGAAGTCTACTGATGAGTTTCTTAAGCAGAAACGAAATGCACAATCTTCGAACATTAAAGGTTTCTAGTCATAAAAAAAATGTGATTGAAAATTATTTAAAAAAAAAATTCTAAAATATTTAAACAAAATACATTTTAACCCGAGTTTAAATTTTATAAATTTTTATATTTATATTACACATGTACGTCCATATTTATGTTAATTTTTTTAATCATATATAAAAAAGTTGTTTTAAAAATAGCTTTGAAGATTTTTTGAAGATTTTAAAAATAAAATGCAGATTTTGAAGATTTTTTCGTGAAAAATTGTTAAATTTTGCAGATTTTAGCCTTAGAAATTCTGGCAAGACTGCTGCCTCACCACTTTTTCGACTGCTTTGCCACTTTTTGTCTCCCTTTTTTAGAGTGAATTTTATAAAAATATATTCAAA
This sequence comes from Tachina fera, assembly GCA_905220375.1. NCBI lineage: Eukaryota > Metazoa > Arthropoda > Insecta > Diptera > Tachinidae > Tachina > Tachina fera. The sequence continues at coordinate 44,737,266 of LR999964.1, read as the reverse complement.
ATAAATAGTTTAGTGTAGTTTTCTCGTTTTTTTTAATGTTGTTCTTTTATAAATCCCCTTTGGGTGCCACTTTTTTAAAAAATGTCATCGGTCACCCTGATTATAATAATAATAATTAGAGAGTAGTAGCCGTGACAAACCCTCATACCTAAATAAGAGCGGCAAGCGTTGCGTTAGCTGCAGGGTACGTATTTTCAGTACAATGAAATAATATTTTCGCATTTAAATGTATTGAAAATACGTACCCTGCTGCTCATTTTCACCATCGACATTTCCTTCAGGGTACCTACTTATGTATGTATGTATGTATGTAGTTCATACTATGCACTTTGTTTTATATAAGTAAATATTTAAGGTCGCAGTGCCGGTCTTTGAACCAGATCTATCCGCTTTTTTATCGCTAATATATTGTATCTTCTTTTTTCATCAAGTTGTGTGCAAATTGAAAACTTTAAACTCGTTCGGTGTAAAACAATTTTTTTTTTGAGTTATGACATTCTTGTAGTCAATGGGACTATCTTTTTATAAATTTGTCACACATATGGATATACATATGTACATAAATATGTAAATACATCCATATTTACAAATGAAAGTACATATGCAGATATTAGCTAGAACATATACTTAAGGATTTCTACAATTTTTTATTATTCCAGACGCCGGCACCATTTTTGTCTTTCTTACCTTAAGTGGACTTGTTTTATTGTAAAGGTAGTTGTTAAAAAATACACGTCTTGTTTGTTGCACAAACATTTTAGCAAATTTTTATTTGTGTATTAAAATCAGTTCTTTCCACGTTTTTGCAAAAGATTAAAATTAATTCTTAATATTTCTAACTAAAACTACACAGAACACGCAAACGAAACCGATCTACGAACTAAAAGAGGCTTTTAATTACTAAAATTATAAGGAAAATAAATTAATACAAATATTATATAAGAGAAAAAGCTCTAATTTTTTTGAAAGCTTTTATAAACAATAAGTTGTAAGCAGGGTGACCGATGACATTTTTCAAAAAGTGGCACCAAAAAGGGGATTTATCAAAAACAAGGGGCAAAATTAAAAAATACGAGAAAACTACACTAAACTTTTTAAGCCGTATTCATAACAATTTTAAACAGCGTTTCATAAGTTGGTTAAGCAATATTCGCTAAAATTGTATTCATAATAGATTTTTAGCTTAAAAAACGATTTTTAAACCTTGCGTAAAGCGGCCCATACACTACAACAGCATGCACGCACAATCAAGCGATTGAGCATTCATGCTCGAAGCACACATTATACCAACAAGCTGGTACAATATTCATTTTTTACAAAATTGCGGTAAGGGTGGTTATGAATAGTGACACAGTTTTTGCTACAATTTATTTATTTTTTTCAGTCTATGGACAAAAAATTCTTACAATTACTATTGGTATGTTGTTAAAATTAGCAGCTATGTATAACTAAAGAGCTAAAATTCTCTTTTCCATTGAAAAAAATTATATTTCAATAAATTATATTTTTTAAATGCATGTTTACTTCATGAAAACTTTGCTCAACTGAGCTAATTTCAGCATATACTACACCAGCAAGCTTGTACCATCAGCGGCCCATACACTACAAGAGCATGCATGCGCAATCAAGTGTTTGTGCCAGCGGTTGGGTCGTGTATGGGCATTTTGTGTGATTGTACGTTTTGGTGTAGTGATGTCAAATAAAGTTTGATATTTTGCTGATTTTACAAGCTTGCTGGTATTGTGTATAGTGAAGTTAGCTCAGTTGAGTAAATTGTCCAGGAGTAAATATTCATTTAAAAATTGTAATTTGTTTAAAAATAATTTTTTTCAATGAAAATTGGAATTGGATCACTTTAGTTGTACATAGCTGCTAATATTTACTAAATATTAATAAAAATTTAAGCAAACATCTGTGTCATTATATATAACCACACTTCTTTAATTTGTGAATATTGTACCAGCTTGCTGGTATGTTATGTGGGTCGAGCATGTTTGCGAAATAGCTTGATTGCTCGTGCATGCTGTTGTAGTGTATGGGCCGCTTAAATCAGCAAATCTTAAAATTGATTACCCCCATGTTTAAACCAATTTTAAAATGACGTTCTTGTTATTTTGCTTCGTGTTTGCTTACATTTTTAGTTTTGACTGCATGTACGTGTGTATGTATGTACATATGCGTATGGGAATGTTATTCAGAAGAAGAAAATGAAATTGTATTTTTTTAGAAACTCATGACGACATTTCAAATGGACTCCAAATAAATATTTACCAGAGAAGGAACAATCAGCTTCCCACTCCCATTTCGTCTTTTCCCGATGTATGTGTAAAGCAAAATAAAAATAATAATTATAGTGATGTATAAAAACTAACAACAAATAAAATGAAACTCGTTATTCTAGTGCTTCTTAATCTGCAATAAAAAAATCATATAAAAGGCACTTTTAACAAAGATTCACTGTAAACTCTTTATTTTTTTAATTTTAGACGAGTTGGAACACATTTTTTATTTTATTAAAACAATACTTTTCCAAAAATGGACAAAAAACAAATACAGATACGAGTACTTTGTGAATTAATAATCGTTGTTTAGCAGAACTAGGATGCAAGTGACAAATAGATAATACAGAGTTGCCACGATATTTTAAAAAAATCAAGTTAATTGATTTTTAGTTAAAACACTGATTATGAATACCAATATTTAAAAAAACCTTATTTAGCCTTATAATGCTTTTTAACTAATATGGTTTTTAAACCTCAATCAACTTTTTTTTATGAATACGGCTGTTTATTTTTAATATATTTTTATATAATTCACTCTAAAAAAAAGTAGAAAAAGCAGTCGAAAAAGTGGAAAAGTAGTCGAAAAAGTGGCTATTTGCCACTTTAGTCGGTCACACGGTCACGCTGGTTGCAACAAATTGATTAAAACGAATTCCCCAAAATCCCTAAGCTATCAAGTTAATTTGCTTATTTATTTATTTATTTCAGTTGAAGTAACATTAAAAAGCCACACTTACTTGGCCAAAACAATAATATACAGACTAATTCACAATGGTTATCTTCAGCCTTAATATTAGAAAATAATGATGATATTTGAAAATAATAAATAATATAGAAAATATAAAAGAATAAAAACGAAATAAGAAAAAGTAAAATAAAGAATGAAAAATATGTATACTATTTAAGGCTCCCCTGCCAGGTTTATCTATTTACTGAAATATATATGACCAGTATAATGACAATACTTGAAAGTGTATTATTATATCTCTATGAGGAATAATTTCTATAGCTTAAGCAATAAAAACTTTAAATTAAAATTACAGCAATATGTAGAATTTTTAATTTGTCAATTTTTAATTTGCCAGTTTTTGAATCACAACAAAAAAAATTGTTAGTTCTTATGTTTTTTGAAATAATAAATGAAATTTGCAATTTAAAATCACAAATAGTAAAATCGTTATCGTTTTTAGATATCATTGTGCTCTATAGAGATGAAATTAAATGGTTAATATTGTGTATTTAAATAAAACGTAAGTTTTGTCTTGAGTTAAAAAGAATTTCTTTTAATATATATAAGGAATATATATATACACACACATATATCACATTAATGAATTATATACGTGTCGTTAGTAAAGTTTCGAGACCTAACCAATACGTTTAAAAGTTTTATAATAAGCTAGTGAAGACCGTATAATTGCAACTATCATTAGATATAACATGGCTTATTGTAATTGTAGGAGTTTTATATGTTAAATATATGCACAAATTTAAAAAAATAAACTAGAAAATGTTGGACATTTTGTAATATTCCCATCTCTGCTGTTACCTACGAACATGCAACTCTGTCTCCCTAACAGTTGTTTTTTGTTTACATCTTTTGCATTTGTTTTTATTTTCAATTGCGTTTATTGTATACACATACATATGTTTTTCTTCTATTGCTGCATTTAGCACAATTCTCTTCATAATATTTTACTAAGCTTTCATTTTCAGTATTTAAGTTGGAACAGAAAGTTTATAAAATCGCAAGAATAATAAAATCCAAAAGGTGATTTACAAAAAAATTTTAACCAAAGAATACAAAATTTGTATTATAACAATAATATATTAAAGAAGTGAAAAGAAAGTTAATCATATACATTCAATTGATAGGATTTAAAACTACAAAAACCTGAGGTTTTAATTAGTCTTTAGTGAATATAAACTATCTAGTGAAAAAGTCAAAAGGAGGATACAAAATTAATTGTAACAATTTGGTAAGATTATTTAATTTAAGATCGATACAAATTGCAAATGAGGCATGAGCTCATTTCACAGGTGATTTATTAATTTAAAACGCAATTTCACAATACATATGTATTAAGATTTTCATGAAATTAAAATTTGTGTTTAATTATATACCTACATATTTATATGTATATTTTTCGCAATTACGTTTAAGATTGCTTTAATTACAATTGAAGATAAGCTGCATAGTATACAATATTTATGGTTGTCCTCCTTCTTTAATATTTTCTTATCACCATTTAATTTACATTCAACCAGTAAATCGTACATTTAAACGACCAACATACTGACCAACCACATACTGTTCCACTACATTTTTTTTATGCAAAGTCAAGTGTAAGTAAAATTGAAAATGGGCTGGCTGCTTCATCTGCATCTTTTACCATGCACTTATTACACACATTCATATGTATGTACATATGTATTTTCCATGTGATGATTTTTCTTTTATCGTTTTTTGCTGTGGTTTTTTTTTTTGGTTTAGGTTGATTGATTATGTCTTCCCTAGATGGACATACACAATATTGATATTCAGCTTGAATAAACGTACATAAGAGTTGTATATAAAAGTGGACTCGCAACTTTATCGGTTGTGCGCTCTTATCACATACTTATAATTGCAACCATAGAAAGACCTATGTTATTATTTATTTCATAACTCTTATTGTGCTTCAACTGAAGCAAATGTAATTTTGTGGTCAATGGCTCTTTCCCTTCGTATATTTTATATTTCTTCAATATGCAAGTAAATTTCCATGCTAAGAAGAAGCATACATAATTAATATTTTTCTGTTCCCTTATAAATCTGGCTTAATATTGATTTGCATTGAAATAATTGATGTTGGTCAGTTCTATAAAGAGTTTGTGAACTTGTTGTTTTTCTGAAGAACAGAGAAAGTGTTTCCTTATTTTATTTATCCTGCTCTAAATTTCTTCAGAGATTTGGTTCTTTGTGGTATTTGATATCTTGTTAAAACTACCGGTATATACACAACGGTACCCCTCAGACGCAAGTGAGCTGGTTTCTCATTAAACTGACTGCCTGTATAACATAACCTACACATACATACATATGTATGTATCTTCATATCAATGTACGTATCGTTGGTCACAATTAGAAAGGACCTAACTCAAATAACTTTACAGGAGTTAAGTTAACAACATAACTTATTGCACGACAGGATATTGTTAAATTATCAAGGATTTCTTATACGATTTATTAAAAAAGATCATTCCTTACAATAAGTATTTTCTCAAATAAAAAAAAATAAATAAAAAAAAATCTTAATCGTCTGTAATATAATGATATGATGTGATATATTGATAAATATTATTTATATATGTTACATTTATTATAACAGTCTGCATTAGTTTTTTAAATTTTCACCAACTATTTTATTATAAAGTTTTGTTATAAGTAGTATTATATTTTGTAGACAATTTGTTAATTATTTATGGCCCATTAGGCTTAGTTATTTAAAGTTGAATAATAAATTGAAATTTAAATTGAATTTAATTTGCTTTCACTGAGCATCGCTTTTAAGTTTAAGTTAGGTAAACTTCGGTTAACAGATCGACTAGAAAAATTGTATAGTGACCAGCACACATGGATGGGAGTTGACAAGTTGTTCAAAGAAAGTTTTCGTTGGATAGGGAAATGGTTTTAGAGAAATGTAGAGAGTAGAGAAGCGCGAAACAAAGAAGAACTAAGTTTGGGTTACTTTCCCCAGTTTTTGCATGTATAATTATTTTTTTATCATTATGACGGTTCACCCAATTTTTTTTTTGTATGACTGTTAATTTTTGGTCTCGCATTATTATTCATGCACCCAGTAAAAACATAACAAAAAACAAGAACAGCTTAAGTTGAACATACATACATATATATGTATGTACATATGTATGTATGTATATAGTATGTATTTACATACATTTGCACATATTTTGCTATGAATACTTGCATTAATGATAAGAATTATTTTTGGCTTTTAAAATAAACCTCATAAATTAAAACCACAGAAATGCTGAATGCATAAACATCAATGTGACAATCATAAATTAAAAACAATGATTTATTTTACTTCCATAAATTACGAAATTAATATTTTGTAATAAATATTCGTACATAAGGAATATGTAATCAAAAAAAAAACTAAATCCCCAAAGTATAGTGTAATCGGAGGTTTTATTGATTCCTATTTCACTAACTCATTTATGCGAATTTGTCGGCAGTCTCATTTATTTCAACATTGCACGGTTGAGTGCATTTCAGTATCCTCTAATAGATCTATTATAATCATCCTCATTCCAGTTTTCGACATCGACGTAATTTTTACACAATCCCAAAAAATTGGGGCTTTTTTACATGCTCTCGAGAACAATTTTGTTCTAATGACAATTGTTTCCGTTCCCTAAGGTCTATAAAATAGCAGAAACCAGCCAACAGGAGTCAGGTGTTTTCGACAATGGGTACACAAGCCCAATTTTTTGGTATTGCGTTAAAGTGACGTTGATGCGGACAACTGGAATAAAGGTGAATGTGCTTTTCAAAGCTTATATCGCTGTCTGACTGACTGTCAGCATAGTGGGTAAGCTGCTCGCCCTCATTCATGTTAGTTTCTACTACATAGAACCAGCGGCCATATCAAATTTCCTTTTAAAAATCCTTAATGAATAATTGATTTTCGTCTTATCTCAGATATTTCTTTACAACATCATTCGAATCCCATTGGCTATAGCAGAGCTTTACTCTAATCATTAAATTCTCTGTGTCCGTTATTTTTAACTCGTTAGCACCAGTGACTGAAAATTACAATTATTTCCCAAATTTAAACTAAAAAAATCAAACTAATAGGGAAGTGCTAAGTGCACAAGGATTACACATGCACACCTTTAGATGCATTAATTTTTACTTTGGTTAATTTTATATAAAAAATTTATACTTTATATTTATTCATCAGAAAATAACAGTTACTTTTTATATGTAAAGCAAAGATTTATTAAAATAAAACGATTATATTTTAAATGTAAGCCTATACTACAGAAAAGAATATGTAAATAATATTAGTTAGTAAGTGAATATATATATATATATATATATATATATATATATATATTTAATATCAATTAATGTAGGTTTATAGATATTGTATCTATTCAGGCTTTCAAGGTCATTCAACTTCTTCAAAATGTAAATAAAAGACGTTTTCTATTTCATTCTTAATGTATCCGACGTTTCGTTGGGATTTTCCAACATCTTCAGCGATAATTATTTTTATTGAAATATATTTTATCTTTTATTCCAATTTACTTTCAAGTTTTTAGGATGTATTTTAAAGAGACATAACATGTACAACATAAAACACATAACGTAAAAAATAATTGCAAATATAAATAAAATAAAAATAAAATATCACAGCCTTTTCTTAACTTCTAATATCACAGTTGGAATTACACTAAAGTCTAGTCTAACAGTTACTTTTTGAGTTATATTTTTTTGCTTACAAAAAAGGTAATTTTTAAACTGTAGAAATCGCATTTTTTTGCGCTAAAATTTATATTAATCTATTTAAAATCGAATATATAAATTAAATTTTTTTTATATTTTATTCAGTTTAAAATTACAATTTCTTAAGCAATAAATTGAAAATCAAAAAGTAACTGTTATTTTCTAAGCAAAAAAATAAAACTCAAAAAATACATTTTAATTCGTGGAGAATATATAAAAATTAAAAAATATATTTTAATTCGTGGAGAGTAAATAAAAATCAAGAAATAACTTTTATTTTCTGAGGAATAAACAAAAATTAGGAAATAATTATTAAACAGTAACTTTTAAAATAAAACTTATAGCAGTTACGGTCCCTGGCTGTAGGTAACACATATAAAAATGTTTTATTCAACTGAATCTGAATTTATTTATTTTATTTATTTATTTATTTGATTAGATTAAAACGAACCCTTTGGGCCATATATGGTTAATAGTATGACTAGTAATGTGCATAATTCATGAATTAGAGAAAATACATTATAACATTCAAATGAATAAGAAATAAATTTTAGAAATACAATTAAAAATAATGAGTATAACAAGGGACATTAAAATTGAGATGAAAAGAACATACGAAAAACGCGCTTTGCTTTAAATAGTGAAAAGGAGAAAACCTTGAGGTTGTTGGGGAGGAAATTCCAAATGCGTGCAATCCTGACAACAAAGGAGCGCTCATAAGAATCGTAAATGATTATATTAATTATAATTTGCGGAGATCGAGTTGAGTGTGAAAAATTAAAACTATTAAATAAGCATACAGGTTGTCTCAGAAAAATAACTTTAATTTAAAAAAAAATTAAGTTTTATTTTCTAGTTTGTGCAGGTTTATTTTCTAGACAAGTAATACAACGCTGATGCCCAATATGAGGCCACATTTACAAAATCTTTTTTTCTTTTATGTAGTTCTTCTCTCTACCTAGTAAACATGGAATTATTCGCGTACATACTAAGCCAAAGTACAATAAAGTTTACTACATTTTTATAAGCAAATGGAAAAATTGTCTTTTTTTTTGCTTACATACATATGGAAGTTAATCTGCGAAGGCAATTATCGCAAAGATTTGAAAAATTTTCATCAATATTTATTATTTTATTGTTAATTTAATTACTGTTAATTGTATGTAGTCTTACACATTTGTTATCAATCTTTTAACACTTGAAATATGACTACATTATTTTTACAAATATATTTAACTAAATAATTAAATAGTTGTAAAAAATAATAAGTTGCTAAGTCAACAAACTATAATCTGCAACAGTGATTTATATTACTTTACTATGTGCATAAGTATGTAAATATGTATATGTATACATACATACAAAGTATGTATGCATAAAACTGCATCTGCTTACTGTGTGGGTACTTATATTCTCAACCCGGCATTATTTGTTTATGTATAATCTTTAAGAAAAGTTGTTTATATTTTAATTTTTATTTAAAGCTTAAATACAAATAGTTTTTCAACATTAACAATTTATATTATTATATTTTTTTATAGTAATCTATTTGTAATTTTACTTTTTTTCTACTTTCTTTGTCCGTTTGAACGAAGTAAATCGTTCGTTACCACAGAATGATGATATTTTTGTTTGTTTCTCATATTGAAGAATATTTTTTCATAAATTTTCAGAATTTTTGAAGAGTGTTACGGAACATCTTGAGTGTTTTAATCAAAATTATATATCGAAATTTTGTGATTAGTTATAACAGATTTCAAATTTCAATATTTATTATTCCAGCACAAAATCGAATAGTTTGAAAAGACGATTTTGTGCATTGAAAAATAGTTAAGGCGTTTGAGACAAAGAAAAAACCCATAAAAATTGGACAATAAGTGAGCATTTTTAATAACAAATTTAAAATATAAAAATTAGATTTTATATTTACGCATCTTTGTGATAGAAGTAAAAGTACCTTAGAGTATTTATAAAAAAAGTAATACAAAAAGTATTTAGTGGTTCCGGTTTTTTGTGCAAATTTTTACCAAATGTGACGGTACCTTTTAAGTTTTAACTATTTTCATTTGACTGCATAGAATCGGGATTGTCCCAGAAATCGATCGAAATTGTTTTGATTACGAAATTTAATTTCGATCGATTTTGTTTTACCTTCTCCAAAAAACAAACAAAAAAGAGTCAAATCGATTGTTTTCAATTTAAATGTAGCAATATTGGGCAATACAAAACAAAAAATACTTGATTACAAAATACAAAAATAAAAATATATAAAAAATACCAAAGTCGCATTTTTTTATTGAACAAAACTTAAAAATTAATGCACGAAATGTCTATAATCTGTAAATGCAATAACTGCAGTTTTGGATATGCAGAGACGTCAAAACTTTGCCGGAAAATTGTTTGTATTAGAGTTTTATATAATTTTATTTGACTGAATAGAATAGTTCAGTTTTTATGATGATGCATTTTTTTTAAATATTTTTGTTTTTAACCCCGAACAAAAAAAGGGTTGTTATAAGTTTGCAGTCTATGTCTGTGCATCTGTGTGACAGACACACATGTGTCCATGTACAGACCAAACGGCTGGACAGACTTTGATTTACATAATTTGTTTCAAAAATGCATTACTATTTATTATCTTAAAATTGTATGTACCTATAGATAGTTTTTGAGTAGTATGATGTGACCGACTATGGCCCATAAGATAGGTATACATAATGAATAAATAAATAAATATGAAAATGAAAAATAACATTTATTTTAAATTTACAGGCACTTATTTATTTTTGAGATTAGAGAACAGCTGATTTAAGACAAAAACCAGAGTTGCATGTAGTTGTGTGTTTAGAAATTAAAAATAACTCTTTAAATAAATATTAAGGGTTTTTAACGATGGATAGTACAAATTGTGCAAACCATGCAAATGAGTGCGAACGAATGTACATATGTATCAGTTACCACTGAAGAATACGTAATCGTAAAAACTTCTTAATTTTTTAATCTTCCTCATTACTGTTTTTTCCTTGGAAACATAGTTTTTTAGAAATAGTTCTGAACAGTAATAACACAAATTAAAAATTTTAAAACCCCGAATATATCTAGAGGAGATTTGATATCTTCTACGAAAGACCGATTTTCTTAGAACATAACTAAGAATCCTGTCGATCAAATCACCTTTCAAACAGAAAAAACAAAATCAAAATCGGTCCAGCCGTTTGGCCTGTACGTGGACACGGACAGACACACACACACATACACTACAAACTTATAACACCCCTCTTTTTTGGTCGCACTTTTTCCCAAAATTAATATTTTACTGAACAAGTTAAATATAAATAATTCTACCGAAAAAAATCGACTTCAATGCAAAAATCTGAACATTTTCGAAAAATAATTATGGAAGCAAACGGGAAGTAAAGTCTTTCACACAAAAAAAATTTTGAAAATCTCATGGCTAAGAAGAACGTGAAATATACGTGAAATATAAAATTAAATGTTAATGGGTGTGCCTCCGCCCATTTTCTTAATTGCAAGATTGTGTGTTTCTCAGAACACAGGGTGTGTGTTAAATTTTTTTAATAATCTGTAAAGTAGAACCACTTATAATAAAATAATAAATTTTAATCGGCGGGACTCCAACCATTTCCGTAAATGCAAGATTGTGTGTTTTTCAGAGCTCAAGGTGTGTCGTAAGTTTCGTAAATTTCGTAAATTTCGGTTAAATAGAACCACGTAAAATATACTAATAAGTTTTAATGGACGTAGTCCCGCCCATATTTTCAACTTAAGAATTGTGTAATTACAAGAAGGTGTTTGATAGGTTTCGCAGCAATCAAAGAAGTAGCATATAATAAAATCAAATTTAAAAAATTGTGGGCCTATGTTGCCCACCATCTCACAAAAAAAAAATTACATTAGGTCTAAAATGTACTGAGCTAAAATGTACCGAATTGATACCCTCCTCATTTTTTTAAGTCAGTTAAAAATAAAAAGTTCTAAAAAGGACAAATAAAAAATAGAAGTTTTAACAAAATTCTTATCACGAATTTAAAAAATTTATTTCGTGATGGCTTAGAATGTAGATGATTATATAAAAAAGTTTCTTAGAGTAATATAAGGCATGTTTTATTCGAAACATATAGCTACTTAACTTTTAAGCAGCTATAGCTATAGCTACTTAATAAGTTTATACACACTTAAATTTGTTCTGAATATTTATATAAAGTTCGAATAAAACATACCTATAGTTGTAGTTTGGTAATTCTCAATAATCTATTTATAGTTTTTATATGAGCATTGAGGTTTTGTATGTAACCTTTTTTTTTAATTAAATTGTGGTTGAAGTCTATTGAGGTGTTAAGAAATGCATCTAGACATGATAACACAATTAAATTTTTTGAATTCGTATTCGATTTGATACTCATTAAATAAAAATAAAATATTGCAATAAAAACTCCTACCACTTTGAGCTCTCGGGCATTTAAACTTTTGTTCTTCCCAATTGAGTTTTAAATGAGCGAAATCCGACTGTGTGATTAATTTTTCTTTACACTCGAGAGAGAGAGAGCGTGCATAAACGTTTTTTGCACCCGCAATGCACAATCGTGAGTAAAAGCTTACTCACTATACCATCTCCAAATACATCTCTGTTCGGTAATTTTCAAAATTTTTTAAACTGCTTTTTTGTGCTCTTACATGATTTTATTTTATTACACACTTACATATATAAAAAATTATATGGTGTCTATTCTGAAATACGCGTCGACTTGGTGAGACTTACATGGAAAACAAAAACAAAACTGTGTAAATGTAAAAAAAGTTGTTTTTGTTTCTCATACAAAATTAACCCTTTTTGAAAGAAAGAGAAACGCATTGATATTCTCACGTTTATTTCATTTATGAAATGCATGGCAAACAAAAAAAATTTTTGAAAATTTGTTTTTGTTTGAAAGTAAAGTTTCACTTCGACGTGTTTTCCAGAATAGCCCCCTATATGTATACAGATACATACATACATTAATTTTCCAACTGATTTATTATTACATATTAACATTTTTTCTGAAGTGCAATATAAGTTAGTAAAACTTAAAACCTGAAAAAAATATTATCATGCATCGTTGATTATTAGAAAAATTAAAAAGAAAAAAAAAACAATTAAAAAACTAACTACTTTAACACTTTTACTTGAGCAAATCTGAAATCTTGCAAGAACACAGCTGATCGGTGTGTAATCAATTGAAATAACAAAGCCAAAGAATTTTAGCCAGAAAAATAGCATTATTGGAATCATTGGTTCTGCCTTTACGCCACGGTCGCACTGTATATTTGGACGTTTCTAGCATGATATAAAATGTTTTGTTTATTATAATTTATTATAAACGTTAAAAATCAACGAAATTCTAACTATTTACCTCTGCAATTGTTAAATTTCAATTTTTATTTTCATTTCACAAAAATTATTTCATTCAAAAAGTAATAAAAACAGCTGTTCAAACTAGTTGCAAAATCTTGCAAGCGGAAATTTCTCCAGCAACATTTTGCAAGTTCTCTAACTTCCAACTGTCAAAAAATTCTCTTTTTGGCTCTCTCTTGCTGCAAGCGATTTGGAGCACGCAGACAACATTTTGCAAGATTTTGTAACATTTTGCACAAAATTATGGAAAATATGTGTACGCAGACAGACCTATAGTAAGAAGATATAAGCAAATGTCAGCGAGAAACGGACGCGACAAAAATAGAAGTTATTTCTGTGCAATTATAGAAATATACATAGTTCAGCGAAATTTTATGAATTTTTTTTTGTAAATGTGGAAATGAAGGTGAAAGAAGATCGTTTATTTGTAGATTAATGAAACATGAAAATTTTGTTTTAATTTTTTTAAATGGTTAAAGTACAAATACGGACTCGACAAGACGGACGCGACATTTTTTTTCCAATGAGAACTAAACGCAGTAACTTTGCTAATATTGATTGAACTTTAATTGAAAAGTAATTAAACAACAACAAACGCTTATTTACTGCTGAAAAAAGTTAATAAATATTGATTTTATGCGACGTATGCTACATTAAGATATAAGTGGAAGCAAACTCAAACAACTTCCCTTATTAGAGCTCAATTCTCAATCTTTTCTGTTAATGCGTAGGTTGTTGTTAGTAGAAGATTTGCTAATTGCAAAAAATAAAAAATAATACTAAAAAAAAATAATAATAATAATAAAAAAAGGTTAAGCAAAGAATATATTTCTTTTAGAAGTTCCATATTTTGGTCAAAAAACTAAAAATTATTTTACATTTTTAATGTATAGACCTTTATGCTTTATTATTTAAAACAAAACAAAAATGATTGAGCAAAAAAATCTTTTTTTGGTTGACCTTTTTCTGGAGTTACCCATATGTATGTACATATGTAAATTTTTTTTATTATCTTACTAAGGCCTTTACTGAAATCATCTGTGATTGTATATTATTAACAAAGTTTCAAATTATTATGTTTACGGAACTGAACTAAATTGAAATTGAACTTTCTATTTCAAAATATATAAATCCATACACACATACATACATATGTATGTACATGAATCTCTTAGAATCTCTTTACTACATTTTTATAAAACATTTGCCACAATCGAAATTTTTGTTGTATATTCCACAGTTTTTAAGAAGTTTGTATTCTTATCTTTGTAATGACGTTTTAAAAATAAATGTTAATTATAAATCATACATAATACATAATTTTCTTTTTTATATACAAGTTTTACTTCTACAACTTTTAACTTATGAATCATCTTTAGTAATTGCGAAGGTTTATTTTGATATTGCGTATATTTTTAATTTAAACTTTATAATCTCTTGCAAAAAATTAGTGCTAATTTAATTTTAATCCATTGGCTGTCAGCTCAGCTCATGGTTAAACAACAAGCCATGAAGTCTGTGATCAGGCAAGTTGGGGCAGCAGATGAATGGAAAAAGTCTGCCAGAGACATGCCAGAATTCCGGAATTCATAACTTGTGTGCCGGGAAATATTACTGTTCACTCGCAACTCTGCCTGATAAACGAGTTGCGGAAAAATTCAAGTCAGACTTGGCTGGATAGTCTTTATTCCCCGCTTACAACAGAGAATCAGAATTGAAATATCAGCCATATAAAGAGCAGCTGACTATAAGATAAACAGTGAATACATCCATATGTGTACATTGTTTTATCGGGTGTCTATACAACATCCAATTTGGTGTATCAATAAAAACTAAATCTCAGATTAATTCATATGGTACTTAGACGAAACCGGTATGTTTTTAAACCACAATTGGCGTGGGATAACGGAAAATTGTTTCAAATTTAAGAAAACTCCATCGGAAGAAAAATACATCACTAATTTTTTTTCGTAAAATTTGCAAAAAAAAATCGTTAATGAACTGATATTTTATAATTTGTAAAGTCATAAAGTTATTTCTAGTAAAAATATTAAGTTTGAAAAGTCGAGAAGTATTAAATCGCACATTTTACATTCCACTTCGTACGCACACATGTATGTGAGGGCGTATGATGAATAAATGCCTTAAGTATCGTGAGTACTTAATTTGTCCGAATATATGTTCATAATCTGAGTATAAGCATAATCCGAATATAAGTTTGACAGACACTTTATACTCACAATACGCATGTGCTTTTCTATTTATAGTTGTAGAGTATTTAAGATTTTCGCATAAATGAAGTAGAGTCGCTCTTGTAAGAAAATATGTGAGCGTATGAATTGGTTGTGGTACAATAGTGAGTCTATGCAATTACTAAAATTAAAAATAAATGCTAAAGTATATATTTTTTGGAGTAGTTATTTTGATTGTCTGGTCTACACTGTCTGACATGGGTACTATTGACTAGCTAAGTCTCTTGGGACCATATACATAAAGACAAATTATCGTTAGAGAGTGTAAATGACAAAATGTTTTCTACTCATGAAAAGCGAATATTAATATGTAGACGCTGCGTTGACAAGGTCGCCAAAAAGCACCAAAAAAAAGCCTACAAAAAGTCATCATTGAAAGACACTTAATTTCAAGCTTCTTACAGGGAAGGAGGTGCATGGAAGTACCTACATATGTACATGCATACATACATAATCTGACATTGTGTTTTATACATGTGTATCACTTACTTTTAGATACACATAACGAAGGTGGTTGGTTGGTCATGAACTTTACGATTTCTCAATACTCTGCCATATTACTGAATATATACTATTGGCTGCTTGGCTGCTTTGCTTATTGTCTTAGTTCACATTTCTACTTGCCATGGACACAAATTGTATTGGCAACAATCATCTAGAACAAGAAGTTTATCATCATCATGCAGAATGCGAGTACAATTTACTGTTCGATACTTTGAAAAACCTTTGGCACAACTACTTACAAGCCTTCAGCAATGCAGATCTCAAGGTAATTTTATAAACATCTACCCAGCAAAAAAAAAAGTTATGAAAAAAAGTAGAAAAAGCATCACAACTACTAATACGAAGCACTTCAAACTCCGAGCAAAAAGTAGTGAATTTTACATTAGCGTGTCATTGGAGCGAAGTGGTCTGTTTTTGCAACCCGTGAGCGCATAATATTTACTTTTTATTTGCTATAAAAACTCTAAAATAAGGTGTGATTTTTTATTGGTGAAGTAAATCCAATATATTTTACATTTATGATTTGGTTATTAACCACTTTTCCAAAGCACTTTAATCAATGTTTTAGGAAGTGGCACTTATTCACTTGCTTTTTAGCCCACTTGGAAAGCCATTTAATTCCTAAAAGTATTCTACTAATTAAAATAATTGTCTCACAAGAAATAAGAAGGGAAACCTATTATATTTTCTGTTCGTTTTTGAAGTTGAACAATTAGTACTTTTAGGCATTTAAGTCAATCAGTCAATTTTATTAGCTTACAGGCTTGCTGGAGTTTGAAGTGGATTGTGTCAGTAGTTGTGATGCTTTTTCTACTTTTTTCATCACTTTTTTATTGAGTTTTTATTTTAGAGGATAATAATAGTAAAATAGGTGACTTGTCACTACTTTAGATATGTGATCAAAAATAACTTCTTTAAACCAGAATAAAATCCATAACCTATTTTAGATGTAATTCTAAAGAAGTACTCATTTTATTTTTTGCTGGGTACTTATGTACATCTATGTAAGTAAATACACACATACATACATGTTGTTACCTTAATATAGAAATGCCCTAACTCATTATTTTTTTTAAATCTAGTTTTTTTGTATATTTCGATAGAAGAACATGTAATGTATCTAAAAGTGTAAAAATCTCGATTTACAAAAAATAATGAGTTAGGGTTTTTCTATATTAAGGTAACGATGTTGCATATATGTATGTATGTATGTACGTACATATTAAATTATGCTTTTATTGTATCAATAGTTTTTTAAGTGACTAATATGATGAATTTGATTAATTTTCTATTATTTTCCTTTAACTTTCAGCAACATTGGTTACAGTTATTCTTATATAACTTTCAATTTGTCTCTGAGGAGTTAACGAAAAATGCCGAATTTCAAAGGTAACTTTTTAGAAAATAATAATTAAATTACGCTGCATATTTACAGCGTTATGCATAATAAACAACTTTATGCCAGTTAGCATATGTAAGTGGCAAAATTTAACATCTTCTCTTAAAAATCGGCTCATAATGTAGTTTTAACCCAAAATTAAATCCCAGCGTGATTTTTTCTCTTTTGTTCTAGTTTCTTTCATCCCATTCCTGAAGAGTTATGTTCCTATTTACTAGAACAAGTTTATGAAATTATTAGCAAATCAGATCTCTACATACCTTCAGTTGAAGTCTTTAAAAGTAGCGAAACCTCTTTTAATATTGATGAGAAAGATGATATTGATGAAAACCAAACGTACGAAAAAAATAAGCAATTTTTACAATTATTAAAAAAGAATCATAATTTCGCCCAGGTAATAAACTATTAAAAAAACTATCTTTAAATTGTTATACTACCAATGAACATTATTTAATTTCATTGCAGTTAATACTTAAACAACCTAGCGATTGCAGTAAAATAATAGCTTTAAGGCAATTTTTAACCCATCAACTAGGACAACATCTTTTAGAGTTTTTATTAAAAGTGGATATTAAAGTAATAAACATGGAAATTAATTTTAATTATTAGTTATATTTAGTAACGATTTTTTTTATTTTATTTTTTTAGTTAGTGGCTTCCCAAAAAAGTCTGGGGAACTTGTGTATAAACCTATTTCCGAACTGTCCTTGGTCGCAAGATTATTGTGAATTGAGCAACAAACAAGATATATTTGCTTTTATAGGCAATTTGCAATTCTATCAGAAACTTAAATGCAAATCCAACAATAATGTGGCTGTAGCTAAAGTTGAAGAGGAAGCTTTAGTTGAGAGCGCTGTGATTAGCACCTCCTTCGAGGAATTTGTAAGGGCTGCAAAAACCAGTGATGAAATCGCCTTAATTTTAATAAAGATATTAATAAAATGCATAGAATATGAACACTTTTCGCCGCTGCATACCGACCAGTCCATGTTTATGTTAACTTTAAATTTTAGTTTGGATTGTTTAAGTGTGGAAAATCAAGCATTTTCTTCGCTGCAAAATGCTGAAATCATAAAATGTTATTTATTAAAATTAAACGAACAGTGTCTGAATTGTATGTTTTCCTTGGCGGATAATTCACTCCATAACATACAATTTCAATGCATATTCGCTAAACTTATTGCGGCTTTAGAGTGCAATTTACAAACTACTCGGCTGCTCTATGCGTTGATATATATAATATTTGCTATACTTCATAATGTGGTGGCCATATACAGCCAGAAAACTTTATGGAATGCCAGAGTCAATTTATACAATTTAAAATTTATAGATGAGAATATAATTGATTGTTGCCTATCGACTATGGAACATTTGCTTAAACATCAACCGCCCGAGCAGGACGATATTAAGTCTTTGTATAGCTCAATATTTCGTACATTGCTTAAAATAATTGAAAATTTAAACAAATATGATATGATGATGTCCACTCTGAGCAATAATTACTTAAATGGATCATTGAATTCTGGCACGGCGAAGCCGGCCACTATACATTATCGCAAAATGAAAACCAAACAACAGCATTGTTTATCTAGCACACCCAAGTTATCATGTTATTTCCAAAATATACTTATATCGATACTGCCTTCATTGCCCAAGGATTTGCAAGAACAAGCCATGCTTTATTTAGCACGTTCTGGTCTGTGTTGTTGTCATTATAATTTGGTCTTAATCAATACCATATTGAATACCATACTCCTCAATCTAACAGTCTACTATCAGAAATGTGCCTACAAATTTCTTTATCAAAAAATATTAAGCACTTTATTTCTTAAATCACCGTTGGACCATGCACACAGCATACCAGCGGCTACATATCATAAGCGTTCTGGAATGTTCAACTGTGTAAAATGTGATATGAAGTTAAAATCATTAGATTTTCATAAAGGACTACTGGATATTTACAAGGTTTTTTATAATAAGTTAAATAATATTAGCGATGGAGCGACAAATCTTCTCTATTTCCTTAAACATCTCAAACATTTGTCATTTTTACTAACAAATGACATTGCCACGGGTGTTTTGGCGGAGATTGTTCTGCCCATATTTCGCAAATACAAATTGTGTTTGTTTGCACAGAAAAGTCCACGGAACAGCCCACAATATGGTTTGAAATTTTGGCAAAAGTCGCCGTCAACGGAAACTCCTACAAAAAATGGTAATCCTGATTTAAACATTAAATGCAGTGATAATTCAAACGCGGACATCAGTAAGTTGCTGTTCGAGTGCCTAAATATATTTGCTTTGTATTTGAGAGATATACGCCTTGTAAAAGCTTTTTACAATGAAGAAAACATTAAACATTTGGAAGATTTATTGGAAGAGCCTCTTTTAATAAGAGCTGTGTGTGATTTAATAAAAATAGGCATAGATAATATAACGTTTTTGGGCGATAATAACCAAGAACAAAATATTTTAAGCCGCAGACTGATAACTTTGCAGTTCAATAGTTCCGAAAGAGCCCAACTTTTATTTAATTCTCTGCTCATGAGAGCTAAAAATTTCAATCAAAGCAGAGCAGCAACACAGTTTTGGCTGTTTGACGATCCAGTCCAGGTAACTGAAGTGATGAAATCGAATAAACTACAATTGAAAACTATAGATATTTTGCATATGGTTGCCCTACAATGGGCACTTAATTATGAACTTTTGAAAACCAGCCAATATTTCTACAATGAATTTGCTAAAATCTACTCGATTAATAAAGAAGAAGATGATGAGGAAATAAAGCGAGATTCAAGTGAAAGTGATTTATACTCTAACAATTCTAGTATTAATACAAAAATATCTTTGAAACCGGGTGATAAAACTATAATCGATATCTTACAATTGAATTATAACGCCTTAACGGCATTTCTAATGTTACCGCCCAAACGTAAGTCAAAAGCTACAAAACTCTCTGCGAAATTCAAACAACATCAACAGCAACTACAAAATATCGCCAACAATGAATTCGATTCAAGCTGGGAAATATTAGAGAATTTTATAAATTCCATACACTCAACAGATGTCGGATCATTGTTGTCGATAACGACATCAAACTCTTCTGTTGCAACCCAAACTACATTCAATTTGTCTTCAAATGAAAGTAATGATTTAAGCCAATTTCCACACGAACCTGCGCAAAAAAGTGTTCAGCAATCATCATTTCTATTGCAAATACATCTTCAAAAGGAATATTTGCAGTTAAAGGAAAGTTCCTTAAATGAAAGTATAACCATTTTTGATATACGCAATCAAAAACAGTTACTAAACAGCTGCAAAAATATCGATCGTTTTGCACAACAAATGACCACAACAACAAAAAGTTCACCCTCCACATTTAATTATAGTTCAAGTGATGACCCCAAAACACTTACAGATAATTTTGCCGCACAAGTGTCAAATGAGGGCATTATTAACAAACTATTCAATATACTTGGTTCAATATTCTCACTGAGTCGTTCAAATTCTTTGATTGATTTAAATAAATCATCGAAAAATGAGGAACACGAAGAATCGGAAAAGGAGTTGGATATAGATGTTGACTTATTGCCCTTGTATGAAACGCATAGTGATTGCAAGAAATTGCTATTAAAAATCTTCGAAGCTACTATGGCCATTTGTATTAAGGGGTATCAAAATGAAGAAGGTGAGTAATAAAAATAATAATATGTAATTATTGTTAACAAGACTGTGTATGCATTTTCTATGAAAGCCTTTGTTTTGTGTGTTTCTAACAAGCCAATGAATGAATGCATGCCATTTGTTTAGTACAGCAAGAAGCCATACAAGTAGACATTCATTAGTTAGTTAGTTATTTACTTAGAAACTGCGAAAAATCGAAATATTTTGTAATATTTACACTGGACAAATAAGAAAATATACAATAAAATTTGTTTCCCAATAAATTTTTGAAATTAAAAAAAAATATTAAGAATTTTTTTCAAAAAAATTCATTAGAACAATATTTGATATTTCAATTTATTACAAAAAAAAACTAAAAAAAAACTAAAGCTAAAAAAATTACATTTATACATAACCCATTTCGAGATACGCGAATGAAAAATCACAGTCATTCCTAAATTTCTTTCTTGTTTCTTTTTGTTCTTATAAACGTTTTTAATTGACTTTTGCTCTCTAAAATTCATAAGAAACTGTGCAATTATAAGTAACTGTAAATTTTTGCTTTGCAAAATCGCATATTTAGATGTCACGTGCAACATTGAAAAACAACATTTGTTATCACGGCGTCGAAATTACATCAAGTATTCAGCAGATATTTAATACAATTAAAATATAAAGCCTTACTGAAAAATATTAAGAATTGTGATAGTGATACCTATATAAAACTGGTCACGTGCAACACCATAAGTATAAAATTAAAAAAAGTTATATAAGAAAAATTTACATACTTTTAAATTATAAGAAATACTGAAGTAGGAGGTTAGGTTAGCAGGCTGCTGGCAAGGAAAATAGAAAAATTAGAGTCCAGCTCACTTGGGTCCATTACAATGATTCCTTTGTGCTACCTATAAGTTGCAAAGTTAGAGAAAGGGAGGAGTGGGCCAAGAATTGGCTAGGGAGAGGAAAGTCAGCTGCTGTGCCAGCCACATTAAGCAAATATAAAGGCTTAATTTTTAGAGTTCAATTTCCGATAACTCGAATAGACCGAAGTATGTATATTTTTTTGGATTAAAGTCTTTATTTAACTTGAAAATTTTGCTTGTTTGTTATTGGTTAAGCATGTCTAGATACAGGTTTACTTCATCAACCATAATTCATGAAAGCTTAATGGTGTGTTGCTTGAGCAACAACGAAGTACATTTAGATGTGCTTAACCAACAATGAATAAAATATATAAGTTCGTACAGATTTCGACATGCGTTAAATAAAAATAAAATATGAAAATAAATTTAGATGAGCAAACGGAGATGAAAATTGAAGAAAGATTAAATATTATTTCAAAACCAAAATATAAAAAAACAAAGAAAGAATGTGTAGTGCTGGGAAAAAGTAGAAAGACTTGGTTGAACGTGAAAATAAAAATTATAGAAGAGAAATTACAGAATGACTGCAGACGCAAGAGACAAAGGCGGCAGAAGCTTATAAATTTTAATTTCATATTGATAATTTCGTAAAAAGAGCAACAGAAGCTTTGTAAAGGGGAAAACAGTTACGTGCAGGTGTGATTGAAATTTAATTAAAAAAAAAACAAATAATTATTGTGTAAAATCAAAACAATTTTAAAGAGACTTTAAAATATTCCTACAGGGGGTCTAGTCTGTAATTGGAAATGAAAATTGGATTTACCAAGTATTTTGAAGTTATTAAAAAACGATTTTTGCGAAATTTTTCGCAAACGATATAACCATAAATGATAATTACTCGATTTCAGTAGATTTTGTGAAAAATTTTTAATTTCGAACATTCTCAAAATCTACCGTCTATAGTCAAAATTGACTTTAATGAACTCTGTGTGCTAAAAGCAGCGCCGTAAAAGAGAGTGATACATAAAAAATTACTTAGGATTAATCTCTGAAGCATTTCTGTACAAATTTTTTGATTTGATTTGCTTCACCAGGCCTCCTGTTGGCAAAGGGCAAAAAAGAAAATTACGCAACTAATATCATGAAAAAATGCTTAATCCAAATGTACAGTAAATCACAGTGAAACTGGCCTACAAGCTGATTAATATTTGCTTAATATTTGTGTTAAAGAAGAAAAAATTAAATATTTTGTTCAAAATAAATTGAATGTAACGAACTAAAAGTTTTCTAATTTCAATCATTTAAATATTAAAATTTAACAATAAAAAGAGACACATATATAATTTCAGCTCACTGTAAAAATAGTCCAACATATTTTTTGTTAAAAAAAATATTATTTTTTATTACGTAATATTTTATATTGAATATATTTTAATTTAGAGGTCCACGAAGAGATTCCATTAATTCACATTTTTAAAAATTTAAATTTTTTCTTTCACCTTATGTAGTTTATATACCTTTATTTAATACTGATTATACCATTTTTTAAATTGTGTGTATTTTAATCCGAAATTTTTAATGTCACATAAGATATGTACATATATATACAGGGTGGCCCAGAAAGAGCGAAGTGGTGTAAATTCCTTATAACTTTTTATTTAAGACATATTTTTTTAATTTTTTGTTTTTTAAATACAGTAAATTTATAGGGAATATTTTTAGATTAGTTGTTAAAAATGATATCCCGCAAGTGGAGGCCATTTTCTGCTTCGCACAAATGATCTCTTTTCAACACATTTTCCATGACCTTTCGCAAAACTTCCGGTGTTATGTTGTTAATTTCGTCTGGAATATTGGTTTTTAATTCCTCAATAGTTCTAGGCTTATTAACATAAACTTTCCCTTTTAAATAACTCCAAAGGAAACAGTCTGGAGCGGTTAAATCCGGGGAACGAGGAGGCCAATTAAAATTGCTTCTACGCGAATTTATTCTTTCCCCAAAGATGTCGCGTAAAATAGCCATTGTGGCCCTCGGAGTGTGCGCTGTGGCTCCATCCTGTTGGAACCATATTTGCGGATGGTATTCCACGGCTGGCCTTACAAAATGTTCCAACATGGCCCGATATCGATCACCATTGATGGAAATGGCGACATCTCTTTCATTTTCCAAAAAATATTGACCAATGATCCTTTCTGAAGAAACACCGCACCAAACAGTACACTTAACTGGGTGTAATTGTCGTTGATGAAGTACTCTCGGGTTTTCCTTAGCCCATATCCTAAAGTTTTGCTTGTTAACAAACCCATTTAATTGGAAATGGGCTTCGTCACTCATAAATAAGTTATGAATAATGGAAATGGAAAGAGCACATTTGTGCGAAGCAGAAAATGGCCACCACTTGCGGGATACAATTTTTAATAACTAATCTTAAAATATTCCCTATAAATTTACTGTATTTAAAAAACAAAAAATTAAAAAAATATGTCTTAAATAAAAAGTTATAAGGAATTCACACCACTTCGCTCTTTCTGGGCCACCCTGTATAAAAAAATATTAGTTTTGAAGGTGAGCCAATTTCACTGTGATTTACTGTATATGGATATAAAATTTTGTTGTGAACTAAATAAATAAAAATAATTCTAAACAACAAAAAAAATTAGTTAACAGAAAACCCTGTATTTGTCCACTCAATAAAGAGAAAATTTTCAAACCGTTTGTTATGGTAGGCGAAGAGAGATAGTAAGAGAAAGAGAGAGAGAGAAGGAGAGATAAATAGTATGAATCGCTTTATAGCAAGAGTTAGATTTTGGGAATTTTTTAACTATATCTCTTTCATATTTAGTGCCCTATATACAGACACATGGAACCCTTTTTCGATTTTATCGTAAGTGACATGTTATCGAAAATTGACTTTTTGATTGAAATTAAAATTTTATGGACCAATCCACAGTTTAAAATTATCAAAATGCAAAAAAAAAATAAATAAATATGTATTCGTATGTATTTTAAAATATTTTAAGAATTTCACTAAAAAAAATTAAATCAATAGATCCTGAATAATTATTTTAAAAAAAGAACTACTTTTAATCTCAAAGTTTATTGGAATTAGATATGACTCTAATAAATTTCATTCAATTAAAACGAAATGTGTAGCACTGTGTAGAATAATAATTTCTTAAAAACAACAACACACAACTTTATGTAGTGCAATAGACATTTATTATTATTATTTTATTTTATTTTTAGTTTAGAACTGAACTTGAGTGTTTTTTTTTTGTAAGAAGAAGTAAATAAACTGCATTGTTTAGCGTTTTCAGTTAACTTTATTATAGTCAGTATGTTGAGGCATTAAAGAATAACTGGATTATATTACCATTACTTTAATGTGGTCGCAGTTCTTTCGTTCGTTCGTTCGCTGCTCGTCAAGATAAAGTAAATATTGAAAATTTTATGATAGTTCTATTCTAACAACCTCTTGCGTTACATCCAACTATTAAGACAAATTAAAAGGCTTATAATAATAAATATAATATTTAAATAAGATAATAGAAACATTGTAAGAAGTCTGAACTGATAAAAACTGATCTTATCTGGTGAAAAATAAGAATATTAAAAGAAAAAAAAATAATAAGAATTAAATGTATACGTTTTTATTGCAGCCACCAATGAACACTAAGTGTTACTACGTTTTAGTATAATTCATTAAAATTTAACAAGCGTTTTATTTCTATTTGTGTATCGTATCTAGTGGAAAAAATGCAAAAACATTTGCGTAAACTTAAGAGTGTCATATTAGCAAATGCCTGCGATAATTGGGAGCAACATGCTGAAGAGCATTCAAGAGAAAATTCTGTTATACAAACGTTGCAATGTCTACTTAAAATAGCCGAACTGTCGAATGGTGCCAATGAACCAGCAGCAGTTGTGAGTACAAGTGGCTTAACATCAGCTACTGAAGATCAAACAAATTTGAGCGATGTGCGGCCACATACGATGTCATTTAAAAGTTCTCGCTTAGTTGGCGGAATACCTTACAATTATCCCTTGTGCACAGTTTTGCCGAGTAAAAATACTGTTTTGACACCCCCAACACCACCAGAAGGACCTTTATCAGGTAATAGCTATGATGCAGACTACTTCTCCACACGTGCATCCTATATTTGTGCTGATAGTGAGCTGGAGCTTAGTGAAAACGAACAAGATGATTTTTATCTAACGGCTGATGAGGGCTATGAAGCAGATGGTGAAATACAAGATGTTTCTGAAACTGAAGGAGTCTCTGAAGCTGCGGAATTATGGCAACCTTTCCAGCCCTCCTCACGTTATCGTACGCATATACTTCATGATGGCATATGTCGTTTAGTGGTTGATATACTGATTGAACTCAGTGAAAAGTGTATTCAAAATCCTACAGTCTGGTGTGATAGCTTAGCGCAGTTGATTAATCGTCTTTTTGTAATACGTGAATATTTGGGTGGGCCATTATTCTTGCTCAAGGGCTTTGCGCCTGTTCTAAAATGTCACGATGCACATTTAAGAGAATTGCAACAGTGTATTTTGGAATTGATTGTTGATTTGAATACACCAGAAGTTCTGGCGGTGTTTTTCGGCATATTATCATCAAAAAATCCACCAGCAGAGATCTTAGTGAAATATTTGAATTATATTTGTACGAATACTTTAAAGAAATGTCAACCGAGCGTAGAATTGGAATTTCCAGTTAATATAGGTAAGCAAACTTTTTAAGATTCTAAAAAAATAACTACATATTTATGTATGTAAGTATGTTTACTTACCCCCTGTTTCTACAACCTAGACGGACGACTTGAGTATAAAATTTATATGGAAAGCACTCATATTTTGAGTGATTTTCATACAAATTTTCTAGACGAGTCGTCTGCCTCACTTGTAGAAACTACATATTAAGTTTTATTTGTTGCTACTTAATTGTGTTGAGGGTAAGTAAGTATTTGCAATTTGCTTCATTGTACTTCTTTTGCACTTAAAAGTCATTGAGCAAAAATAGTAAGGGTATTCAAGATGGGTAGTTCAGAGTGTGCAAACGATGTAAATGAGTGCAAAAATTCAGATACCTGCACAACACAGCAACAAAAATCAAAATCATTAAAATTTCATAAAATTTATATTAACACCCTGTTTCCAGAAGTCAGACAGGCGACTCGTCTAGAAAATTTGTATACAAATCACTACTTTTCATATAAATTTTATACTCAAGTCGGCCGTCCGTATCGTGGAAGCAGAGAGAAAGATTATTTAGTATAGATTAATTATATTTCTATTACATTCAGGGACTATCTCTTTAATATATGTATTTTAATTGGCCGATAGGCTTCCATATTACTTTTTTTTTAATAAATACAACCCAGACAGTTGACTTGAGCATACAATTTATATAGAAAGAACTCATTTTGTGAGTGATTTTCATACAAATGTTCTAGACGAGTCATCTGCCTGACTTGTGGAAACTATACGTAAAATAAAAATTTACCCCCTGTTTCTACAACCCAGACGGACGACTTGAGTATAAAATTTATATGGAAAGCAGTCATATTTTTTAGTGATTTTCATAAAAATTTTCTAGGCGAGTTGTCTGCCTGACTTGTAGAAACAGGATTTTATACGTTTCGAGAATTTAATTTTATGTTTTCAATTTGTTGTCTTTCTCCTACTATAATAAAACTGTTCTTGTTTTTTAGACGGCAATTGTGTTTCAACAAGTGATCTAACAGTTAGCGAACATATCGATCGTATACGTAATTATCATTTACACTGCCAAGCTAATACACCTTTTACTAGATCACCTTGTATTATACCCATAATACATGCGCGCCTTTGGAATAATGAAGGTTTCACGGTTTCATTGTGGTTGCAAGTGAAAGGATCGCAAAATAACAAAAGTTCTAGTCAGATAACGGAAGATGATATGAAATCATCCAGTGACGTAGATATGGTTAGCCCAAAAAGATTACTAAAGTTATTAGGGGCCTGTTTCTTTAAATGCGAACTTTATATTCGATGGAATACATATTTATATTAAAAAATTGTTTATGCTTCCAATAATAAATAATATTCGATCGAAACGTTCGTTGGAATTTAGAAAAACACGTCTTAAATAAACAACAACATGTAAAATATTCTGATTCTTTGGTTCTTCTTATTTGTTTTATATTTCAGAAATCTCACGTTTTGTCGGTGGGTACAAATCAAGCCATGGTAAGCTTGTATCTAAGCAACAATCTGAATTTGACTTTTGAGACTTTTAAACCAAATGCTGAGATATCAACCAAGATAGCTGCAGCACCAATAGACGAACAATTTGAAATCAAACAAAATGTAGTCATCAATGGCACACGAAATCTAGAAAACAAAATAAATAAAAGAAATCATCATAACAATTTCTTTAATCGAGACTCTGCTGCAGCAACTAGTTCAGGCACTGCTGGTTCGCCTATTTCAAAAGCTTTCAAACACACTAAACTGGCATTTCTCAATAGTTTTACTAACATGCATCTATTTAATGGTCATATGGAAACTGATGCTGGATTTGAAAGGACACACCTAGACTTAAAACAATTCCGAGTGAATAAAAACAAATGGACACATATAACTTTTAGTGTAGAAATGCAGGCGGATGCTTTAGATGTAGGCGTACTTATCGATGGCCTAGAACAACAGCGTTTAGTGTTGCCTTTTCGCAATATACGCGTACTGGCCAAAACTCATGTCTTCCAAATGATTGCTTTAGGCGACGGCAACATTTCTAAATCTCCCACCAGTACCAGCTATAATGAGTCACGTTCGACACTAGATAGTTTTCCAAAGCGTTTATCCATTTCGAATATAATGTTATTCAATCGAGCTCTTAATAAGAAAGAGGAAATTTTAAATTTAACAGCCATGGGTCCAGATTTTGTTGAATTGACACAATGTCATGTGGCCAATTGGAAACCAAATTATGGATATTTAAATACAAATAAATTGAAAACCGCAAACTTTAACAGTCATGTTGATTCTTTGAAGACATTACGAGATTCACGAATTTTGTGTTACAGTGCCTCACAACCAGATATGGTCATGTGTTATGACACTACTATTGAATTAGATAATATTACTTATGGTAAGTTAATTTTTTGTTTTCTTTTTTTAGTATAATTTAAAAGGAGCTTAATTTTTCATAATACTAAATATTTAACAAATAATTTCTTTTGGTGTGATTTATTTTTGTATAAACTTTTTTTTAATAAAGAACAAGTATTATATTATTTTGAGACAATATAATGAAAGAAATTCAAGCAAATTCACCTCGCTGTAATAGTGAAACTCCATCAGATTCCTAACCAGCATCAAAACTAAATTTTAAGACATAAAACAGAAAGTATTTAGAAAACACAGAAAAGCTTAAAGAAAAAAAAAACAATTAAAGGCAACACTTGAACAAATCAATGCCGTCGGAAAGGTTGTAAAATCTCAATAGAGAGTAACTTTATCGTGTGCCCGTCAATCAGATTCAACATCTAAAAAGATACATCAATATTGCAATATAAACTTTTCTAAAGAAAGATAATTTAGAAACTACATGAAGTGTGTAATAAAATAAAATTTATTTATTTATTTATTTATTTATTAAACATATTAATGCACAGTAAATTTGCATATGCTGTTGCACAAATATGGGCGGAGACCATATGCCCAAGATGGTATTAACAGTATTTTATAAGGTTTTGTGACTGACTGTACACGACCTATGCCTTCACATAGGAAGTAGGCAACGTGGTTGTTAAAGAAATTCCACAAATAACCGCAAGATTATACGGTTATCCGTGGCAGATCAGTCAACCAGTGCGAGCGAGACGAAAAACTCTCGAAGGCCAAACAACACACACAAGCCTGACCGCACTTAAGAAATAATTACGATGACGCGAGAGATGTTCCCCGACCCAGAGCTGCTTAACGACTGTAAAATAAAATTAAACAATTAAACACTCCTTTTACCAATTCGCCTTTAATATTGTTTTTAATGGTTCTTGTCTCTGTTCGAACACCCGGTTATTTAACGACCA
Source organism: Tachina fera (assembly GCA_905220375.1). Classification (NCBI taxonomy): domain Eukaryota; kingdom Metazoa; phylum Arthropoda; class Insecta; order Diptera; family Tachinidae; genus Tachina; species Tachina fera. The sequence goes on along the minus strand of LR999964.1, from coordinate 44,707,290 downwards.
CTGTTATGTGATTAACAGCGATCTGTTAGGCGCCATATCAAACATGTTACTTTTCATGGTTTGTGTCTCTGCCACTTAAATTCTAATTTATCTATCTTCTATCTATCTATAAATTTCAATAAAAGGAAGGTGGTGGGTGCTTGTCCATTTCCAACTGTTGGTTTACACTTTCGATATTATTTTGTAGAAAAAGAATTTTAAGCCCGAACTAAGCTGAGAAATACAACATTTTCGTAATATTTTATTTGAAAAATTAAATTTTATTCTCTTTTTAGGTCGTCCTTACGGTGTGATACATTATGGTGAGCTTATACAAAATAGTTTGCAATCTTTGCAGGCTGCCACAATTTTGTGCGGTGGATTATCGAATCTTTTATATTTATTTGCCAGAGTGAGTTCTTTTAATACTTAAAGTTGTTGCAGAATCTAAGTCAAAATTGTTCATTTATCGAAATTCGAGTAATATAGTTATGATTTGAAGATAAATTGATTTTCATAAAATTTCCATTTGGACTCTATTGAATTTTTTTAGGGCCAAACCCACGATGTCGACAACGTTCGACTTGTCGCACACTTACATTCAAAACAAAAACAAATTTTAATATTTTGTTGTTGTTTCAAATGTAAGTGTGCGACAAGTCGAACGTTGTCGATATCGTGAGTCAGGCTCTTAATTGCGTTAAGCCTAATAGCTTAATTTGCCCCACCTCATTTTTTAAGTGCACAGTTTCGTCACTATATTTTATCGAAATCTATTTAAAATGTAGTAAAACTTAAAAAAGTGTGTGAATCGGCTACATTGCAGTTATTTGGTTGTAGTTTTGGAAATTTTTCAGTTAATGAGTTTTGTTTTGGATGAAAAATTTTAATAAAAAAACTTAGTGTAAACGGTATAGATTTTCATAAATATTTTAATTTAAACCTGCTACATTATGTACACATGGAAATGCCCTATTAAAACAAATTACTTTATAAAAACTTTCTTGTTGATAAATAATAGGTCTGTTCATTTACTTTCCCAGCAGAAACTAGCAACGAGAGAGTAAGAAAGAAATTTACAAAGTTACTCTCCCAAATATGAAAAAGTAATTGAACGATTAAGAGACTAAACACAATGTTTGTGGTGCGGTGCGATTTCTCGTTGCGGGAGAGAAAAATAAACACAGTACAACGGAAGACGGCGCCGGCAATACTTGTCATTGTTTGTTTAAATTTTCGTTAATTTTTTTGTGCATACATTTTTATAACTAAAAACAAAAAATTATTAATATTTTATACATTCGTAGATATATTTGATATATTTTTTAAATTTTTATAATCTATGACAAAAATGTTTGAACTTCAAAATCATGTATTTTTTTACAAAAATGTTGTGAACACAGCCAATTATTCAAAAACTACGGCAACGTCAGAAAGAGAAAGAGTATCAAAAATTGGGAGAATAAGAAACCCCGCAATGAAAATAAAATAGATTTTAATTTTATTCCGTCCAGCACTGCGGTTTTTTACTTCAAAATCGTATGGAAACCCGCACCGCAAATAAAAAATCGTTACATTGTGTTCAGGCTATAACTTGTAAAAACTTGAAAGAAAATTTTATTCATATGAGAACTATGGATGGAAATCATAATACAATTGTACTTTTTCTGATATATTTTGTTTGATAATATTTTAAATTGCATTTTTTTTTAATTTACATTTCATATGAAATTCTTTTTACAGCTTCATGTATTTTTATCTTTTTTTATGAATTTTTCATAATTTTTTAATTTTATTCATTAACAAATGCAAAAATGCCACTTTCCATCTCTGATCATATATGAGAAACAACAAGCAAAATTATTTGCCATTAAGATTGAATTTATGTGGCTTAATGAAAGAAAAACAATAAATTAAGAAAACATTCTTTCTTTTTTCATACGTATACATGTTTTTTAACAACGAAATTCACATTTTTTCATTTTTCTTTTTCAGATATTTTTTAAATAGTTTATTTGACAACAAAACACACAACAGGTGGTTGGATAATTCTTGCAAGTAAAAATTTTACTAGTAATAATTTGTAGGAATTTTTTTGTTTCTCAATTTTTCTCTCTCTTTTGACGCTCTCTCTTTGCAAACTTTTCGAGTTAATGAACACTTTCCAGTAAAACTTGTTACAAATTCGTAAAAATGTTTAGTAAATGAGCAAACCTAATGTTTAAAAAAATATGAAAATATTTTTAAATCTCTCCTGACTACATTTACATGTGTTTGTTAATTAGGTTTGTTAAATAATTACAAAAAAAGAGCGTGCAATTTTTTGACACATTTAAAAATATTGTTTTTTTTTTGTTAAAAAATTCCCATCTTTGACCAATGCCGAAAGTAATAGTGTACTTGAAAAAAATCCATAAAATTTATTTCACACTCTTTCTCTTATGCAGGTTAGGTTAGGTTAGCAGACTGCTGGTAAGGAAGGGTGAAATTTAGAGTCCAGCTCACTTGGGTCCAGTACAATGATCCCTTTGTGCTAACTGTTAGTTGAAGATAAGGAAGGGATAGTGAGAGAGAAGGCAGGTGGTGAAGGAAGAGATAGAAGAAAAGATTCATTAGTTGACAACTCTGCTTTTTGCACGCTTTTTAATGAAGTGTTTCAGATCCTTCTGGTGTCAAATGAGGGGTATTAAATTTTGAAGCTGTGTTTAGTAGCTACACAACGAAGGAGGCAGCTCTGATCTTACATTAGTATTAGTATATGATGATGTCGGTATAGTTTAGTGACCAGTGCCTTATGCATGCATCACTAGAATTTTTCCCACAACAACTGATACAAAGGACACTAATGCACATTAAAAAAATCCGTGGTGTTGTATTGAATATTGCTTTAACCTAATAAAATAAAATTTCTATTAGAATATGTATATCGATAACTATTTCGAGAGTAACTATATTCTACAACAACTACAAATAATTAATGCCATAGTAAAAATAAATGATGTATTATGTATATCGTTATAGAAAATCCAAACGAATTCTCTAATTTTTTTAAAAACTTTACTAGCAAAACACAAAAGCTTAATTGATAATTAATCATATACTTATATGATCTTAATAAAATCATTAAGATTTAAAATTTTTGTTTAAATTTAAAACAGCCTTAAATTTAGCAATATACGTTTTGATTTAACAGACTACATATCGAGCCCAATTTTCGATGTAATCGTAAGCGACATCTGCAAAAAATTAACTTTTTTTATTGAAATTAAAATTTTATAGACCTACCCATAGTTTAGAATTATACCAATGGCAAAATTGTTGATAACTTTAAATTTTCAGGCGACAATTATCGTATTGGCGTTATTCGATGTTTGATGCAAATGTTCTTGCGTTAGTGCAAATGCAAAATATCGTAGCTTTTCTTTGGATTGTGTGTGCATTTTGTTCTTGTATTTTGAAGAAAAGCTACGATATTTTGTATTTGCACTAACGCAAGAATATTTGTATCAAACATCGAATACCGCCATTATAAAAAACCTTTTCCTTAAAACTTTAATTTTTTCGCTTACGATTAAATCGAAAATACGGCTCCATATTGATTGAAACGATTGCGATGATTTTCGATGACGATATTTTTGTATTAACATACATATGTATGTAGTATGTGGAAATTTCCACAGAGAAATTCACTTTCAACAGAGTTTTGTTGAGGTTTTTTTTTGTGCAGACCACAAAAATAAAAAACAGACTCTTCTGTGGAAATATCTATATATCGCACACTAAATCATAAACAGTCGTCACAACTAAAAATTATCAACATGGGTTTGATTTTTTAATAAACCAGTTCACTGAGCAATTCTCTAGCGACTGTAAAAATTTGTTTTGCAGCACAGTCTTCGTGAACAGTATAAAATACCGTTTTGCCAGTTTTTATGTTACATATTTGCGTCATTTGTACAGTTTTCTGCCACTCCTCAACATCTAAGATATTGTGAGTTGTGACTGTTTATGATTTAGAGTGCAACAATTAAACCCAATAAAAAATATTTTATTTTTTGCTATTGTTTTTTCAAGATTGTCGAAATTAGTTCAAACTCCACAACTCAATCGATGGCTTTAGATATTTTACTAAACGTCGCGATTTCTGAATCTCAGTTATACACCGAATTTCAACGTAATGATTACATAAACCTAATCGGTTATGTGATTAAAACGGAAAGATGCACCAAGGATTGCAATTTACTCAGAAGTATTATTAATAATGCCTGCTCGCAACCCTTGATATTGAAGAAGAGTGATAAGCTACAAGTAAATGACACAACCATCGCGGCTGTGGTATATCCAAAAATGTTCATATCGATCTTACATAGATACTCGGATTGGCATCGTTCAGGTGCTGAAAATTCTGATGTCTTGGATATGCTCTTCCAAAGTATATTGGCCTTGACAAGAGAAAAGCATCCACAGCGTGACTTTAATATCGAGCAATTTACTAAAGAAGGGCTGATGAGGGAGTTATTGAATTTGTGTAAAGTTTATGTTATTGAATCACCGAATCCAGTATTTATATCGACAAAGGCAGCTGAGGGGTTCGTCAATATAATCTCAGTTTTTGCTTGTTCACCACCTAAACCTTGTCTATTAGATGAAATAATGAAACTACTGTTGCTATTGCATAAGCCCAGTGAGTGTTACATAACACATGATAGGTCAAAGTTTTACTTCCTTTTAACATCGGAGATACCTATCAAAGAGAAATCTTCATTTACAGCAGCGGCAAATTTTGGCCGTGTTACAGCGCCTTTTAAAAGAATTTCAAATAAGGCAAACAAGCCGGAAGGAGCCAAGCCGTTAAGCGATATAAGCACAAATTCGAATTCAAATTCTTCCAGTGATGTAGATGCAGCTAGACAGGCTCGTATAAATCGTTTAAGAAAAATGCATAGGACTATTTCAGCCTACAGTCGTCCACTAGAAGAGTTTGAAGAAAATCTGGAGAGCATGGCTGACTGTACAAAACTCAATAGGCAGGCTTTACGTTTGGTAAATCCCAATGAAGCTTCAAAATGGCGTTCGAAATTTAAAAAGACAACTACGGTTAGCACTGCAAATACTTCTATTAAACACTTGCATGTCCATTCATACCACAAAACTAGAACTTTTACAAAGATGTCGCCTTGTCTGAAACAGTCACCGCAAAATAAAAGAATTCAAAGAAAGAGAATGCGTTTGACTAGCGCCAATTCAACACGATCTCTAATTTTAACTGATGGCAGCGGCGGAAAGCACATGAGACTGGGTCCTAGAAAATCCGATTCCAGTTTACATTCTATGGCGCCTTCTCTAAATATGGATTTTTCCGAATGCTCAGTTTTCAATGATGTTTCCAAATCCAAAACATCTTTGCCACATAGAAAATCTAAACCATTGCACAGAATCGATACGTTCAGTTCGCCGGGCATAGCAGCATTGCAAAGCGGTTTGTTGCTATTGCTTAAAGATTTTCTTTGTCTTCTGCCGGACAGTGATATTGATGATGTACTCAATCATTATATCAAAGTAGAATTTTTGCTAGTGTTAGCTAATCACAATAGCAGTAGTGTACGTTGTGCGGTTATTAAGCTGGCTAGTGCTTTAACGCAACGCCTGTTTCCTCAAGATATACAAATTTGCATTAAAGCCTTGTACCCTCATCATTTGGCCAATCAGTTAACCATTGGCTTTTGTGACAGCAATATGTTTGAATCATGCCTTGAATGGGTGTGTGATACAATGGGTTCATTGGATGCAATACTAAACTGTGATATCAACCTGCGCCTACAAAATCGTTTTGGCCTAAATACCTTACTGGCCATTGCTTCAAAATCAGCTGCCACTAGCAATAATCAAAACGAGTTTACTGAGAAGGCTTTTAAAGTTCTTAAGCAGTTGTACTTGTGGGTGCGTCCTAATAAGCCAAAACTTTTTATTCTACTTTTATTATAATATCCTTTTTTCTCTTCTCTTAAAGGATCCTGATGAACAACAAACTATAATTGAAGCCGGTGTTATACAATGCTGCGTTAAAGCTTTGCATCATCTTTATGCCAAAACTACTTCATATAATATTAAGACTGAAGAATCTATAGCAGATTTACTTACAACTATTGGTGAAATATCTCTTAAATCAATAGGTCACATCAATGTAGGTTAAAAGAAAAGGGAATATACCGATAAATTAAACTCATTTTCAAATCACTGCCGCTTTTTTTTAATACAGATCCTCTGGGACGTTATCAATATGTTGTCATTTTATCAAGAAAAGCAGCCAGAAAACATTATCAAAAACTACCGCTCCATACAAGCCAAGTTACAATTGAATTGGTTGAATATGTTTTTCATGAAAACAAATGTACCCTGGAGTTTTAAAGGTAACGTAAATCACACACATATTTTAATAATCTTAAATTTAAATAAACTCGAGATCGTATATACTTACGTATGTATTTCGGATATGCCAAATTATTTATAGCCTTCAAAAATAAGATGTTTTTTTCATTTTGATGTGTAAAAAAAGAGTAGTTATTTATTTATTTATATTACATATTCTACAAAGTAAATTTGCAGAATATGGTTGCACAAAAATTGATGGATGGGTGACTAAGACCATGATGTTATTAACAGTATTATGATTTTATTAACAGTATTCTTAAAAATGATTTTGTGACTCACTGTACAAGACCTATTCCTTCACATAGGAAGTAGCAACGTGGTTGTTAAAGAAATTTCACAAAAGAACCGCAAGATTACACGATAATCTGTGGCAGATCATTCAACCAGTGCGAGTGAGACGCAAAACTCCCCAAGGCCAATAAACAACAGTGGCCTGGTTGCATTTAAGAAATAATTGCCAACGACGCGTGATGTTGACTCGCCCAGAGCTGCTTTACGACTGAAAAAAATAGTATCACATGAAATCACCGCATGTTTATTTAATTGTAAAGATGTCTTTAATAATTGTCACTGATACGTTTGCAGGACCATATTCTTATCATGAAAATTTTCGTCACCAATTAGAACATTGACGGCGATATGTCCTCGCTAATATCACGCATTCCGTCTTTTATGTCATGAATAGATTGTAAGCCATTGGTACAGTAGGTGCTGTTGGCTACAATAGTTAGTACGTCAACTACAAAATAAATGACGACGGTGTTCGAGAACCCGAGTTCAGACCCTGGGCAGACCATGCTAGACATATCAACATCATGAACTTTTCTGGTATGCGTTAGTGTCTATGCTAATGTATATCGCTGCACCCTCCTTTGTCGTTATTTGTAGCAATTAATCGTCAGAGGTGTAAAATAACTAAGACTGAGTTTACATCTGGCATATGTTGTGTGCCATGTGCCCAAAAAAGCGTAACCACTTATTACTAATGAAAAACAGTTTGATTCAGACCAAGTATTTAGTCCTCGTCCATACAGTGAAACATTTGCTGCGAAACATTTTTGGTTTCTCTTCTGAAACTGCATTCGTGTCCACACTGTGAAGTTTTTGTTTTCTCATATATTTTTCATGAGAATGAGGCGAGAATGACGTACTCAACAAGAACTTCGTGTACACGAAACAAAGTACCCTTTGCCATTCCTCTTTCCCCTCTCGTCAACAAACTCAAATGTTTTGCAGCAAATGTTTCACTGTATGGACGAGGACTTATTGATTTAAACTGTTTCCAATCATGTTGGATTCTATAACATTTTCTATTAGCTAAATATGTATGAAACTGATTTTCTTTAGTAATTAGTGGTTATGCTTTTTTTATGCATGTGTGGCACATGGCAGGTTGTTACAGATTTAATTGGTATCAATTTGTTGCTCCAAATAGTATGCAAAAATAATTGTTTTATTCGGTTGTAAAAAAAAAAATTATCGCATACAACAAACAATTTTCGGTGCGAAAATTTCATATGACTTATTACGCTTACAGCTAATTATGTTTATAGCAAGTTTTCTCTTAAAACTAATGAAAGCTCTAAAAATAGTGCAACGATGCTATAAAAATTACTAAAACATGAATTAACAATCCTTAAACCTCAAGACCTCGGTGGCGAATTGTGATTACGGATAATGAGTCATGAGGTTGTTGATGGTCGATATGGGAAGGGGTGAGTTCTTGTGCTAACTAAACTTTAAAAGCCTGAAGACACAAGACTTTATTCAAAATGGTCCAACCTGGGGTTTCCTCAACATTATGTGCTACAAGAGCAATATTTTCAGTTGTTCTTGAGTGACGTGTACTATTTCGATTCTTCACTAATCACTAAGGGCGACTTTTTGGCTTCGAGATTAAGATTAGTTTATTTCTCTAATTAGCTAATCCGAAAATTAACTTAATCTCCTATAATTGAGTTTGAGGTTTTTGAGTGGTAGTTTAAACTTCTTGTTATGTGTGGTATTACCATACTGAGGAACAAAATAGTGGCAATATTTTCTGTGCAAAAGTCGTACATGTTATCACACACACTTTGATTTTTTGTGGGAAGAAGTAGAAATTGTCATATTTTATTATTTACAAGTAAAATATTGCGCGTGTTAAATGAAATATAAATATAATGTAAAATATATATATTTATTTAAGTGTTTTTAAATTATTTTAACATATAATTTTTACAAAAAGTTATATTTTTCACAAGTGCTTGTTGTCAATACTAAAGTAAGATTAAACCACCACGATTGGCCGTTTAAACTAGCAAGTAAACCCATATAATCGGCTACCCAAAAATTGCAAATGAAGATTAAGGTTAATTTAATCTCATCTTCAACTCAAAAAGTCCCCCTAACTTGTCCCAACAGCTCAAATGTTTCCACAATTTCTGGCAGAGATGGTGTTTCACAAATACCCAAAATGTTTCAGTCTGTCTTCAGAACTGTGATCGTGAAACTTGTTGTGGTGAATTTTAATAATTGCAATGAGTTTTCGGACCCATTCCATTTAATCTAAGCACAAAAAAATTTAAAACACACGATAAAAAAATAAATACCTGGCCTGAAATAGAGTAGAGGAAGAAGTTGATATTTCTTCTATTTTGAAGTTATAATTTTTAGTTTATAACTTCTAATTAATTTTATTTAAATAAAATTATATTGCAATTTGTCTGTGGTTACATTAGTTAAACGATAAATTGCATCATCTAACAGTATCAATATACCATGGATTCCTGGAGATCTACTCATTAGCGAAACCCAAAATTCCGATAATCTTTCTAGCTAACATGTTATCATCTCTTAACAATGTCACATTAGATTAGGTTAGCAAGTTGCTGGTAAGGATGCGTGAAAATTAAGGCTCCAGCTCACTTGAGTCCAATACAATAATCCCTTTGTGCTACCTGTGTGTTGAAGAGAAGATAGAGGGTAGGAGAAAAAGGGTGAAAAGGTAGATAACTTTTTTTTTTTAAATGGTATAAAAAACTACTGAAGCTTCGGCTATGTGGCACGTAGCGCCGTCCTGTTTAAACCAAATGTTGCCAATATCCTCCTCTTCAATTTTTGTAAATAAAAATTCGTTCAACATGACCCGATAACGATCGCCATTGACTGTAACGGCCACTCCTTGCTCATATTCGAAATTATGCCTCTGGACCAAAATCCGCACCAAACAGTGACTCGTTTTGGGTGCGCCGGCTTTTCAATGTATGCGTGCGGGTTTTCTATGCCCCAAATGCGAGAATTTTGCTTGTTTACATATCCGCCAAGATCAAAATGAGCTTCATCTGAAAAGATTATTTTTTTTTTGCAAAATCGGCATCTTCTGTAAGTCGATCGCAGGCCCACTTAGTGAAGCGAAAACGCATGGGATGGTCCGTTGGCTTGTTCAGCGGCAGGATAAAACTAATTATCTGTCAAATCAGACATGAGCTAAATGTTACCATTCACGAAATAAGCACCAGTTGAAAAAAAAAACGTTAGATGGCGGAGATAGTAAAGAGATAGTTAGTTGTTATAAGAGAGGAGAGTTTTGGTCGAGAATTGGGTCGTGTGGTTACACACGCCATAACAGTGTGTCAGCGGCTATACCAGCCACTGCTCCTAATTAGCGGTATCCACTAGCTATGAAATTGGTATGGGCAGTATGTCGAACATCGCAAATGGCTAATGGAGACCGCTCATGTCCATGTTTCGTTCATGCTCTGATGTCAATGCCCGAGAATATGTCTGAGCAACAATATTTGCCCTGAGATTCGCTGTCCGTAAATTTGGTAAATATTCCTACTCTTTTGCACTACAGCGAAATACTTTGATATGTCTTAACATGGGCATGGCATGTATTCACCACAACAAAGAAGTTTATGAATTTTTCCCAGTTACTCAGCCGGCGTCATGTCCATGTCATGCTCAAGTCTATGGCTCGAAGACTATTTCCTATTTCCTATATAACTCAGATAGGCTACTGAAAGATAATCTGCCAATGAAGTGCTGATTAGAGATATTCCAGAGCGGGACAAAAGAAGAGGAGATGCAAGCTGCTTTCTTCCTATTCATCATTACAACTGAAGCAGTAATCATTATAAGCGAGACCCATAGTTTAGCATATGTTCTGAAAACGCAGTGACTGGTCAGTGTGGCACGAGATTCTCCAACTGCTTCCTACAGTAGTTCATGAGGTTTTTCGCTCTATGGGTGATTAGGCGAGGCCAGAATGTTCTCGCTATTGCGAAGGTGAGCTCTTTGCGTCGCCTTTCCCAGCAAAAATTACTGCTTCCCAGAAGCGTTTTTTGTAAGCGAACCATGAATTTGTTGCCTTACCAAAGTGTGTACTCAGATGCAAAAGTTACTGTGTGCTCAGGATTCAAGAAAGGCAACATCGAAGCGTCTCCAGCAGGATGTGAGTGGGAGCCCACAGAGATTATCGATATCGCCTTCTCTGAGTAGGGTTCCCTGCTTTGCCACGTCATCCACAACTGTGTTGCCGGAAATATTCCCGTGTCCATGCACTCAGTTGGATATGATACGTGAGCGCTGCGCGAGCCTATGCAGGGCTTTTCGACATTCTTGGATAACACTTGTGAGGGACTTAATTGCAGACTGACAACAATGTCACATTGTAAAACGTCAAAAATTTATCTAAAACTCACACCGAACTTCATAAAAAATGGGAACTCTTGATGTTCGCTGTAATATTCAGTGGAATGATCACATTTTTCAAGCCCGCAAGTGCCTAGGTTTTCTGAAACGGTGTAAGAAATACTTCATTAATCTGAAGCTCCACGGTGAGAGCACGGTATCCAACTCCATGGATTCATTGGATCATCGGCGCAATGTAGGGTGCATTCCCTTGTAATATCGTATGTATTCTAATCAAATCAAAATTTTTAAGCACAACACCTGATTCGTTAAGAGTAAATCCATTTGTGGCCGATTGGCCAATAAATAACATTACATTATGTGCAACCAACCACCACCACATTATGTGGAACTAACCACCTCCTGTCACTTTCAATGAGGAAAAATTCAAATCAAATGTCCCCAGACACCCCTTCCGCGATCCCCGCTCTTCGCACATACCAATGCAATACATGGTGTAATCTCCTGAGTATTAATTCTATCCAAAAGAAGAGCAACCAAAATCCTAGAAGGAAATCCAAATCAATTCGAAGCAGATTCTTAAACAAAAAAGTCCAACGCTCAGAAAACTGGTTGATATAATAACCACACAGAACTCAAAGCTCACCTGGCTCGCATGGAACTAAATTAAGATACAAGCAGCATGTTAGAAAACATTTGAATATTATCTATGAGCTTAATATTCCAAACATAGAATAGATATATTAGGGAACTAGGGAAGATACTTCATTAATAAATTAGACCGCACAACATAACGAATGAGCAGTGGACTCCTGTAATGGTATCGGGCAAACTGCTGTTGCCTTTCTATTCAACCTAACATATTCTAAGCAAACAAAATATCAATTCTGCTATTTTATAAGAACAAAATTCTGTGCTCAAATTTTAATATTTAATTTAATGCATATGTATGTATATTTCACCTTTCAGTTTCTCAATTTGCTAATCTTTCCATGTCCGAGACAAAAACAAGATTGGAATTGTTAATTAATCGATGTTGTCAGTTTTACATGGTATTCAGTGAAAAATTGTCTCCCACGCAAAATGAGACGAATTTGTTCAAAACATTGGTCTCATATAGTATAGCAACTAATCAACGTTGCAACAATTTCATTGCCTGGGGTCTGCAACCTTCTCAGCCGAGAGATTTACGCTGTTTTATTGTAAATGCTTTATGGGTATCATGTGATGATGAATTTATGCCCGCCATCATCTGCGACGGTAAGATGATTAAGGCCTTATTGTGGTTAAGTCTGCTAGAAGATCTGGATGAACCCATTGAACACTTACAAGCTTTATGCAAACGTTTGGGAATTAACGAGAACGATTCAACGTGGAATTTAGAAAACGAATTGCAACGCATAGATATGCATAAAACTAGCGAAGCGGCTAAACAGAAAACGTCTTTGGAAAGAACAGTTTTCCGATTTGAAACGTTGGCTCAGGGCTGCATTGAGTCGTCAATGATAACGACACGTAGAGTGGCAGAACTACAGGTGAGTTTTCAAACTGAATGGAATTATGTACTTATACGGACCAAATTCTTATATCTATATACATATGTGTTTATTTTAATATCTCCTAAGAACTCCGAACGTAAATTATTAATGAACCACATGAAAGATTATGATGATGCACACACATATACAAAATGGCTGGAAATTGTTAGAAGACTGACTCATGAAGGTGCTCCCTGGTATAGTGAACATAACGGTGAAAAGTATGTATTAATGAATATATTATCAGTTTTTTTTTAAATAATTATATTCCCCCTTATTGCAAATGGCGTCGTCGACATCACATCAAGACGACAGTAAAAATTTTCACTTGTCTACTCTTTGTCGGCAACAATTGACTACTATTAACATGCTCCCTTATTTTCTAAAGCCTTAGAGATTAGTAAGATATTGTCAGTAAGAGCCAATTGTTGTTGATAAAAAGTAGACAAGTGACAATATTTAGTGTCGTCTTGATGTGACGTCGATGATGCCATTCGAAATAAGGGGGATTAAAACTTTTTTCGAATAGTGAATAAGAATAATGATACTTGCCGCTTAAAAATATTTAATATATCGAGCTAAGGTTAGGAAATCTTCAAAATTTTTATTGTCAGCCCGAACTGGCCAATATGCACGATTCGCAGCAAGACTTACTCTTTCGCTTGCCAATGCGCCTAAGTCCTTCTTCCAACCACTACTAAGTATTACTTCGTAGAGTGATGAATGCTGCTTTCTAGCAGATTAGATTTTTCTTTTTCTGATATTCTCTACTGCACTAGAACTTCTTTTGTGAAAACACAGACACAGTTCCAAGTCTTAATTGATTATAGCATCAGGAGGTCTTTTGTGTAATTCGAAACGAAAAGAAAATGCTTTCGAAATTGTATGCTTATAACATGTAAACACGAAAGCATTTTCTTTCGTTTCGAATTACAGAGTTCACCCCCCAAATTCAACAAGTTTTTTGGGTGTGATCAGGTATGGGATGGCTCTTTCCAACGAGGTTCTCTGCGTTTCCTATCGCGGGCAATTAAAAAAACATACTCCTCGGTTTCTTTTATATCTACGCATTATGGGCAAACATCACCATTGTCGCGTAAATACTTGAATAGGTATGATCTGTAGCATCGGTATCCGGTCATTCTAGGTATCTGTGTTCAGGTGATATTAGGCGTGCTTCTCCCCAATCTCTGTGCTGACTTTCATAATGACTTTTACAGTGCTTGAGTTGATTTGAGGATCTATGGCACAAAAGATCCATCTGGTGTCGCAGTGACGCTATTTGGACGATCTTTCCTCTATTCTATTCTAACCGTGTCGGGTTAACAACTGAGTTGGGTAGGTGAAAGTTCACCTGTCCGTGCTTCCTTTCAATATTCGCTACCAGCTGCAGGGTCATCATTCCCGCAATCTCGCTACTGGTTTGCCGCAGTAATAATGTAACCAGTAACCACCCGACGATCTGTCGACAGTGTGCGAAAAGCAGAAACGACCCTGAGAGTACTCCTGCATCTCTTCCCATCCTATTGGTTTTCTTACTTATAGCACTAGCTCATATAGGGGCTGCATATGGGTCAATAGATTTGACTACTCCCATCAGTAACATCTTTTTTTCCTGCTTCACATTTCTCTCCAAAATATTTAAGATGCTCCTTGAACATCAGTTTGCTGTCATGCTTACAGATTATTCACTTACCTCACGCAGCTGTTGTCATAAGTTCCGGTTTCCTTCTACTGCTTACCAGTAGGACTTCAGTTTTCTGATCAGCAATCCTGAGGCCTACGCTCGTGATCCAGCTTCTAAAGACGGCATCGTTGCACGTTCTTCTAGACTCTCAAGCTGTTTCCCTGTTATTGCTAGAACAATGTCGTCTGCAAAAGCAATGATCTGTGAACCAATAGAGAGCTCAAGCTTCAGTACTTCATCACACATGACGTTCCATAGAATAGGGCCCAGCACCGAGCGTTTGCGCGATTCCTTATGATATCGAATATGATATCACTTTATACCATCATCTGTATCTAATCTTGAAGTAGTCTTTAATTAGCTCCACGAGGTATCTCTTGCTTTCGGCCGAGTGCAGTAAGTGTGATGTCCCAGTCTACCGAATTAAATGCGTTTTTGACATTCAGAGTGATGACGCAGTATTCTCTATCACTTTCAATTCAGCGTTCCCTATGGCGTTTTCCGTAAGCCAAATTGGTGATCCGACAAACCTCTCTCCAAAGCCGTTTTCAAACTTTTGCAGTTTATGTGCTCCAGTAGCTTACCATATGTATCAATCATACATAGTAGGTGATATCCCAATGCGTCTTGCGTGTGGATGTGGACCAACCTTTGGCTTTTCAATGTCCTGGGATATGTCCTTTCCTTAGTGCAGGCATCAAATACTTCTCAAACGCCTGAGGATTACTTTTTGTGTGTGTGTTATGCATATGTCATTATGTCAACATCTCATAACTTAAGAACGAGTAAACTGCTCGGAAGCAAATTTGGATTGGATGTCGTAACAAAAGTTTCGAAAATAAAATTTTCACAAATTTTTCTTAGCATACATATTTTAAACTACTAACCCGATCATGTTCAAAATATCATCAGATCTTAACCTTAAAAGGACCTGATGGTTGCTATCAATCGGGTGATTCGTTCGAGAGATATTGTTGACGAAAAGTTTCGAAAAAAATCCTTTATTTTAATAACTTCAAAAGTCTTCATCAAATCGATTTTAAAAATATGTATATAATTTTTATAGACTTAAAAAGTGTATCCGAGGCCAGTAATTTTACCCAAATCTTTAGTTTAGCGGGAAGTTTCCGAGTTGGCCTTTTTTTAAGTATGCAAGCATTAAATAACAGCACCACGCATTTTTATTCGAAAATTCATACGCCCCATTTAACACCAGGGGTGCTGCAATAATTCATTATTAAAAAACGTTCAAAATGCAGAGTTTTAAAAGAATGAAACTTTTCTCTATCTTTTCCTTAACCACATGTTTTCGCTATTACTATCCTTTTCCTAAAGAAGGTAACCAGCAATAGTAGTAGACATTCATTGCCTGAGTGTTACTTCTCTTTAAAAAAAAGCAAGAAAGAACGCTAAAGGCATTTTAAATTTAAAATCTATTTGGGTTGCCCCTGTGGCTGAGTGGTAGCGATGCTAGCCTCTCAGTCCAGAGGTCGTGGGTTCGATTCCCACCATAGACCCTAGGTGTTTTCCGCAAACAAGCTAATCGCTTTACGGGTTGTGTTTGTTCTTTAAAGAAAACATGTTTTCATTGTTCACAAACAACTAAGAAAAATAGTGAATTGCACGGTTTCCTGAAATACGTTTGGCATTTGTCAAACTGTAAGCGAGTAAAAAACGCTACGATTTCCCGAACATGAGCGATAGTCACCTGACCTAGTGGACTCACCTTATAGATATAGATACGCCTTGCATTCAATATAATTAATTTTTTGAAAATTCTTCTTTTTTCTGCACATTTAGTTATTTGTTTCTTAACTTGAAAATTAACTGAACACATTTACATATTTTATCGCAAACAAGCGCCACTGCTAACCAATTTATTGTTGTAATTTTTAATTTAAGATCATGGGAATTAGACGATACCGAAGGGCCATCTCGTGTACACACACGCTTGCGTAGATGTCACTTAGATCTAGATAAACGTTTTTTTATGCAAGACTACAACGACAACAACAACACAGCAGCAAATGCGTCCACTAAACGTTTAGAATATTCACGGCCTCTGGAATATCTGATTTCCAGTTATGATCAACAGTTAAACATATCATTGAATTCTCAAATACTCTATAATTTCCCAGCTAAATATCTGCCAGTTGATGGAGAAATAGATGGCGAAATAATTGTTACTGATCACAAGCTTTACTTTTTGGCCACATATCGTTGTAAATATTTTTACGTTAACTGTGATATCTCCAATATAACGGAAATTTGGTTGAAACGCTACCAGCATCAAGAAAAAGCTTTTGAGATTTTCCTAGACACAAATCAATCGCTCTTCTTTTCGTTGCAAAATCAAGAAGACTGGAAAATAATGCGGGATGTTTTCTGCGATAAAATCGTTACACCACCCGATCACAATAAAGTCTTGCTGATAACGCAGCAATGGCGAGAGGGCTTACTTACTAACTGGGAATATATAATGACCCTAAATCAAATATCTGGTCGCACATATAATGATCTCATGCAATATCCGGTATTCCCCTGGATCCTATCGAATTATTCCACGGATATTTTGGACTTGACGGAACCAAAGAACTTTCGTAAATTGGCCAGACCCATAGCCGTACAAAATGAAGAAAATGAACAGCACTACATAACAAATTATACGGTACTAGTTGAACTTGTTTATACATAATTATAAGGAGATGTTCTTTAAAATGTATTTCATTTCTTTTATAGTACATACAAAATACCATGACCAATATGGGTTCAATGATATTAAAGCCATATCATTACAGTTCACATTATTCAAATTCCGGAACGGTCTTACATTTTTTGGTAAGAGTACCACCATTCACCAGTTATTTTTTGCGTTATCAAGGTTAGTTAATTGGTTTAGCTAAAAAAGATTTTTAAAATATTGATGAAAATGTTTTGCCAAATTTAGACAACAATTTTGATATACCCGATCGCACTTTTCATGCTTTAAGCACAACATATTGTTTGGCTAGTCGAGATTCCCCCACCGATGTTAAGGAATTAATACCAGAGTTCTTTTGTTTACCAGAGATGTTTGAAAATTTTGAACGTTTCAATTTCGGTTGTCGGCAAAATGGCGAACGTGTTGAAGATGTGGCCTTGCCACCTTGGAGTTTAAAAGATCCCCGTCTATTTGTTTTAATACACCGTCAAGCCTTAGAATCGGAATTAGTTCGTAATAATCTTCATTCTTGGATTGATTTAATATTTGGCTTTAAGCAAACTGGTGAAGCTGCTGTTGAAGCAATAAATGTTTTTCATCCGGCGGTAAGTTCACTGCTTCAAAAATGTACATACATATTTATCAAATGAAATATCAAATGTTTTATATATTCGATCATTAGACATATGCGGTTTTCCTAGAATCAGAGATAAATGATCCAATTGAACGAGAAGCTGTAGAAACTATGATTAAAACATATGGTCAAATGCCGCGTCAACTTTTCAAATCGCCTCATCCACCTTCGAAGCCTTTACAATATCAAAATGATAAACAAATATTGACGAGTGTACACGGCTTAAGATGGGGTGTTTATTTGGGATCGCCTCAACTCCCTGAACCCACATTGGGAAATACACACAAACTTTTAGGCGCTGAGTATTTATTATCGTTCAACAATACCAATGTAGTTTATGGTTTGCCGGCACGTTCATGTGTTATGCAAGGTGCCGAAATTGATACTTACAATGTAATATCTTGGGGTTACGATGATCGTATTGTACGGATTCAGCCTTTAAATAAATTAAATGTCAAACCTAAGAATCTGCTTTACAACAGTACTTTTGACGACATAACCGCCTGCGGCTGTGATGCCAATTCGAATCAGCTTTGGTTTGGCCACAAATCGGGTCGTTTGTCTATTTACAAATGTTCCAGCGTAGAAGTAAATCAACGAACAGGAAAAAGTCGCCAAAATTATGTGAAGGGTCTAAAACTGTCCTACAATTCAGCTTTTAGAAAAATTACCAGCAAAACAGTGGATTCTGATGGCGATTTGACTTCTTCAACCATATCATCGAATTCCTTAAATTTCGTAGAAGCAGCTGTGCATAAGGAGGGAGCTGATTTGAGTTGGTCTGGTCCTACAGTATTAATACGTCACACTGATGAAATCACTTGTATTATGTTATCGGTGGACTTCAAAATTGGCGTGACGGCAGGTAAAGATGGCATCGCCGTGATATGGGATTTGAATAAGTATGAAATTAAATAAATTATTATCACATACACGCATATATTTATAGATTAATCTTTTTTATTTGCTTGCTCCGCCATAGTTGGACTTATGTTCGCATAATAGAACGTCCAGCAGAAATTCACCATTCTCCCATAACCTTATTGAGCATATCACCCACATTGGGTGATATTGTCACTGTTCACTCATTAATACAGCAAACAACGTCAGCCTTAAATTTAGATAGAAAAATGCAGGAAAACCCAAATCATATGTCGCCTACAGCCGCTCCACCGCCGGCTGATGAATGTTTTGAGGTTACTGAAGAGAATCTGGACGATTTTGTCAATGTTTCAATAAATCCTAATGGCAAATCCATTCTGCGCTTGCATTCGGTTAATGGACGCTATATTCAGCACAACATACACGAAGACAGAATTTTGGCTGTCTGCTATTCATATATAAAAGAAGGTGCTGGCGTTAATGTTATTGCCACGGCTGTGGAAGGGGGCATTGTCCGATTGTGGTCTAGTTGGAATTTAAGTTTTATTACAGAAATTGTAACCGGCTTATCAAATATCAGAAGGTTTGTATTCTTTTTGAATGATGCAATGATGCATGTATGTACATAAATGTCGAATATCATCTACAAGATTAATTATTAATTGTGAAATTTTATATGCAATTCATGCGATTTATCGAATTGTCTTAAAGCTCTTAAGTGACTTACTATCTAAAGTACGATGACCAAATAAAATGCATAGCAAATAGTAATGATACATAGGAATTTGTGTTCCAAATGGAACCGAAAATATCATATCCTCCATTTCTTAATTTTCGTTGTTTAACATTCAAGCTTCGCATATGAGATAACCTCGATGAGTTGTCCTTATTTAAATTTCATCTTTTTAGGATTGAGGGGAACACAGCTAGAAGGGGTTAAGGCTAGGTTAGGTTGAAAAGAGGGGCTAATAGTATTGACCCAATCCGTTTTGGATTACAATTATCCTTTTGTTAGGGTCCGTACACCAAAGGTGAAAAGGAACCCTATTGTTTTCGCTACGCTGTCCGTATATCCGTCACAGGCTATTTTCTCAGGAACCGTAAGAGCTACGGACCTGAAATTTGGACAGAGTATGTAGAACCGCTACAACAACAAATACATGAGTTAAAAATTAAAAATTAAAGGGCGTTCCAAAACGAGCGACAAAAATGTTAAAATCCAATATAATATACATGCAATTGTAAGTACATATGTATATTGACACTTGAAATTTGTAAAATTAGTGTATTTTTATACAGACTACAACTAAAATTTAAAAAAAGTTTAAATTAAAGGGTGTTCTATCAGTTAATGCAATTTTGACTATGTAATTTTGACAACTTGCCGTAAAAAGCAAACTCTTGAAATTTTCAAAAACGGTAAAACTAAAAAATCTCAAAGTTATAAAATCGCCAAACCGAAAAAAAATCGCCAAAAATTCAAAAAAAAACGCCAAAACGACAAAAAATCGCCAAAATTAAAAAAAAAATTCTAACACGAAAATAAATCGCCAAGTTCGAAAAAATCGCTCAAATAAAAAAAATCGCCAAAATGAAAAAAAAGCGTCAAAAACCAAAAAAAGGCGCCGCTGGCCAGGATTCGCAGGTTTATATGCAGAATCCCTTATTTTATTAAAACAATGTGCCGATTTAAGGCATGAAATAATTCTATCTTTATTTTTGACTTATACTGCCTTAAATACTATTTGCTACATTACAAATCGCCAAAACGCCACACATAAATTAGGCATTCAAGTTAATATAATTTAGTTCAGAAAAAAAAATTGGAAATCCCATTCAGGTCTTTCAGGAAAACTTCTAAAACACTAAATAGTAATTCAAAAGTGTTTTTTTTAATTCGTACAGAATCTTGTTTTGAAAACTTATTTTGAAAAGAATGCAAAATAAGCTGAAAAAAAATAAATTCAAAGTTTTGCTAGGACTTCTTCTGCATAGACAGGAGATATTCCTTGAACGTACTTTTTTAACAACAAATAAACTTGAAGTATTTATATTTCCAGCGTTACATATTCAACTCATCAACATTTAGTGGTATTAACAGAACAATCCCACATTCAAGTTTGGGAAACTAAAGGACTATGTGGCAATTCACCGAAATTTCCACAAATTGCTTATAAATAAAGACTTCAAAACTTTAAGAACAAATATCATTTTTTGAGACATAAAATCAATTACAAAACAATATATTTAATTTAATAATTATTTACACTTATCTAATATAAAATCTATTAAGCAATCATATTATATGTTAGGGATGGATCAATTAATCTAAGTTCTAATGTAAGGAAAATTAAGACAAAAAATAGCTTTAACCCAAAAATAATGTATGTATATAAACTGGAAATTTATGTTTTGATAATGAATTGAAAAATGTTATTATAAAATTTTAATAAAAATATAGTAAACGTATAAAAATATTGGGAAAACAAATTATTTTAAGAAATATGTATGTATGTAAGTAAAAAGTACATACCTACATATTTATACGTATGTACATATCGTTTTCATAAATAGCGACATAAGTCGTATAATCAAGGTATCTACGAGAGACAAAAAATATGTAGGTTTCCCATAGGTACTTGACAATTTTGAATTTAATTTGTGAACGCACTATTTCACTGATCATCTAACTGTTACTTTCCTTTTTGTTCAGTAAACTCAACATTTTCATCATGGTAAAGTACACGAACGACTAACGTATGCAAATTATAAAAATGTCAGTGACCAGAACTTTAAGAGCGTTAGCTCCAATTTTCTGTCGTTATTTTCGCCCTAGTAGACAAGCAATAACAAGTTTAGTGCAAAAATGTGAGTTTACACATTCATTGTGTAATGTTGCCGTGCCAGTTGGGCAACGGGTTGGTCGACGTGACGAAAATATCGCTGGCGTCCGTAGCAAACGATACAAACTCAAGAACTAGGCAATCCAAATCCACTTTATGGAAAATTTTGCGTAAAGATCTTGGTTTACACCCATACAAGATGAAACTAACACAAGAATTGAAGCGATTAAAAAAAGGTGTCAAGTCCTTACTGGAAAACCCTATACTTTTAAATTGTTGGCAAAGTATAAACATTTCTCTATTTTTTTTTCTTAATATTTATGTATACTGAAATTCTTTTGAAAGCGCAGCCGGTCTTGGACTTACTTCAGAGAAGAAAATGTTTGAATCCGGCCAAAGGCCGGTAATGCAAAAAAGTTTTAGAAAGCGAAGTCGGTGTTGGGCATGCCTGAGAAAAATATTTTGGAAAGCGAAACCAGTTTTTTACATACCCCAAAAATGCTTCGGAAAGCAAAATTAAAAAAATTAGGTAAGTCCCAAAAAAATTAAATAGCTCCCAAATTTATTCGCCGATGAAAAAACTTAAAAAAAATTATTGTGAGGTTTTTCATTTTCAGTTCTTTGGTATAATGAAATAACTAAAAAACTAACAAATAAAATTATTCAAAAAAAAAGTGATATAAATTCCAAAATTTTGGGAGTTGCTTTATAATGCAATAACTTGCAAAATGTAATTTTGGTAATTATTTCACTTTTTGGGGGCGTATTTGTTTTCGACATTGTTTCATACAGCCCAAGGCACATTTATTTCCAGGTAATATAAGGATTAAAAGAACAATGAAAAAATACAACAATGAAAATCAAAAATAGAATCTGTTGCAACACAATAATAATAAAGATTATTCACAAAAAGTTGAAAAAATTTCTGCACGGCAGCTACCACTAACAAAATTTGCAATGTTTAGCACTTTTCACAATTTTTATATAGTTTTTTTCGTATTTTTAAATTTGTTTTCAAAGAATTTTTTTAATAAAATATTTTTCATATTAGGTTTGTTCATTTACTGAAAATTATTACGAATTTGTAACAATTGTTACTGGAAAGTGTTAATTAACTCAAAAAGTTTGCAAGGAGAGAGCGCCAAAAGAGGGAGAAAAATTATTACTAAATTATTACTAATAAAATTTTTACTTGCAAGAATTATCCAACCACCTGTTGTGTGTTTTGTTGTCAAATTAATTAATTCAAAAACATTTGAAAAATGTGCATTTCTTCCTTAAAAAACATGTACACGTATGAAAAAAGAAAGCATGTTATCTTAGTTTATAGCTTTTCTTTCATTAAGCCACATAAATTCAATTTTAATGGGAAATAATTTTGTTTGTTTCTCATATATGATCAGAGATGGAAAATCGAATTTTCGTATTTAATGGAATAAAATTAAAAAAGTATGAAAAATGCATAAAAATAGTAAAAATACATAAAACTGTGTAAAGAATTTCGCATTAAATGTAAATTTGTAAAAAAAATAGAAATTTAAAATAATATGAAATAAAATACATCAGAAAAATTACAATTGTATCATGATTTCCATCCATGGTTTTGATGTGAATAAAATTTTCTTGCAAGTTTTTACAAGTAAAGCGTTGATTTACTTTTTCATATTTGGGAGAGTAATTTTGTAAATTACTGCCTTACCTCTCGTTGCTAGTTTCTGCTGGGAAAGTAAATGAACAGACCTATTGAAAATTTTTTAACATTTTTTTTCTAATTTCTCTTTTGTAAACAATTTTTGAAGTTTCGGATGAACTTTAATTTAAAAAAAATAGCTCAGCTGCATTTCCGCTACTACCTGGTGAATGTGCCTTGATACAGCCGTTATTCTTGATAACAATATATATTTATATATGTTATGTATGTATGTATGTACTGTGTAATAAATAAAAAATGACTATTAGTACATTACATATTTTGAGAAATATGTACAATTGACAGATTAACATCATTTAATTACTAAAAAATTATTGGCTTAACAAATAAATTAAAACTTTTTAAGAGCACTTTAGTTACGTATATTTAAAAAAATGCAATTTTAAATCTAAACTAATCTATGCCTTCCAGGGTGGTTTTGAGTGGCAATGTCGTTTGGCGGATTTTTCACACTTATCCTTTGTTTCCTTAACCCTTGAAGTCAGTGCTAAAATTTCATCTAATTTATCAAAATCAGTAGGAGATTTTGAAAGCAGCTAGATAAATAAAATGCACGAAGCTGAAGAAATGTCATTGTAAATTGATTCAAAAAACTTACCAACTCAATGTAGGCTTGTAATTTATCTCTGGGTGACGTTTCGTCCTGATGTATAACATTTAAATTGTTTTCCTTTTTACTTGATCTCGGAGTCTCATATTCGTTTTCTTTATTCGCTCTACTATGAGTCTCATTGGTGCTTGGGGAGGGAGATTCATGTTCAGTCTCATTATGTGTTGTTCGTGTAAGATTGTGAGGAGATGTTAATATTTCTAAAGCTTTTTGCCATTGTATTTCCATTACATTGTGCAACTTTTCTGCAATATCAGCACGTTTCGATTTATATACATTTAATTTCATTTCCATATCATCAATTTTCTTGGATGCATTTGCCAACTGGATCCGATACAATTCAACTTCTTCGTTATGTTTTTCCTGAAGTAAATTTAGTTCTAAGTCATTTTTTTCATTAATCAATTCTAATTGTTTGACAGCACGTTCGGCTATTAAGCGTTCACGCTCTCGTGCTTCCGATCTAAGTGTCTCTTCAGTTTTGTCCAATTGTTCTTGGAATTCTTTCAGTTTTTGCGCCACTACATTTTCTAGTTGTTGTTGATAGTGAGATTTCAAAGTTTTTTGTTGCAAATCTAACTTTTTTCTTAAAGTGCTCTGAAAATTATAAATTTTTGGGTTATATGTGATTGTATTCGAAATCACAAAAATTTCATTTTATTTTATTTCAGTATTTAATCGAACTCGATGGGTCAAATATGATTAATAATTTTAAGTTAAAGTAATGAACAACAATAAAGATTATAGTAAATAATTTAAACTAATATACAATTGGGGTATTAACACCAGTCTCTTAAGTGTCATAATGTCTTACGGCCTTATGTATAATAAAAAATTGGCATGAAGTTAGCATAAGCGACAAAATTGAACTACGTGTTGACGAGTTCATTTATAAGGTTTCCCATTAAAAATCACCGCATAAAGTAGTTTTAACACACAATTACATCCTAGCATAATTTTCAATATAAGATTGTGTTGCAAAACACGTCAGGATCATTTACAATTTTGCCACTTATGCTAACTTCATGCCAATTTTTGATTATACATAACGCCGTAAGTATTTTAACATTGTTTAAAAAAATTGTTGTGGCTCAAACAAAGAGGTCATAAATTAATAAGACTATTACTATGTTTATACGCGCACTATTTTCAAATAAAAATATTTGCAAATAAATTAACTCACTGTTTATACGGTATTTTAAATGTATAAAAACTTGGTAGCACTTACATGGAAATATTACTTATGTTTGCAAAAAAAATTGTGCAAATGTGTAAAATAAAAAATAATAATTTGTTTTTATGCTAATTTTTTCTTCTATCAATGTTTTTGTGCATTATTTTATCAATTTATGGTTTTTTATTAGCAAAAATTTGCAAGTGTGGCAACTTCAAGCATTTTATTTGCAAATAGTGCGTTAAACGTGAATAGTTTTCTGAACTAGTAAGTCGCAATAAAAACGATAATGTGGCAACAATTTACAGTTTTATTTGCAAATAAGCCCTGCGTATAAACGTAGTATATGTCAGCTTTTTATTGTTTGTCATAACTACATGTAGAAATGCGTGAGAGTTTCCCAAATTAATTGATAGAGAGAGAGTGTGTAAGCAATGTACAAAGGTACTAAAACCTAAATACAAATAAGTTCAATATTTATAATTGTAAATTATGAGGTGTTGCTCACAGCAGTCATATTTTATCGTTTTATTACTTTAAAACTTGTTAATTTATGACGATTTGAATACCCCAATTATGTATTTATAACAAAAAATATAGATTTCTCGAAAAAGTTTCAGGTGAACGAAATACTCGTATTTTTTTCCGATAAAGGGAATAATAAGGTAAAATTTTCAGAACAAAATTTTAATTTTGTCTTTCTTTTTCTTTTATTTAGAGCACGAATTATATATATACATATCGTCAACTGAAATGCAAAACGACGTAACTGATTATTGGGTAGATATTACATCGAAACACATGTCCCCACAGATTTTCAAGCCTTTATCATCACCATCAGCCGAATTAAAAATGAAAATAAAGAAACTTTACGCCAGCCAGTTTAACAACTTTTAGTTTTTTCTATCGTATAAAATTTAAAGAAGTTAAGTTACTTGCTGTTGCATTTCAGCTAACGATATATACGTATAATTATGCATGGATTAATCACTAACCTCGTTTCCTGTTGAGTTAGCTAAAGAATCTTGCAAAGATTTCCTTTGAGCCTCCAAATTATCAGCTCTAGTTTTTTGTCGTTGATGATAATCCTGCAACATATCTTTTTGTTGTTTCAACGTTGAATTTTCCTTTTCTAATTCCTCATATCGTAATTTAGCCTAGAAAAATAAAATAAAAGAATTTCAAATTTTATACTTTTTCGCTTAAAATTTATTTTTACCTTTTCGTATAAATGTTCGGACTTTGCATATTTATCCCGTAGCTTGTGTAGCTCATTCATAGCCAATTCCTCTGATCTTTTGTTTGCATGTGTTCTTATTTCTAATTCGTCTATTTTTCGCTTATATTGATTACAAGTTTCATTTGTTTTTCTTAAAAAAGAAAAAATACTTTAATTTTTTTTCATGAAAAGGATTTTAAACAATGTGTTCACCTTGAACAATCAGAAAGCTCTTGTTCTAACTTTTCAGTTTTCTCTTGAAATTTACTTGCTAAGGCGACCGCTTGAGTTAATTCCTTTTGCAATGTTTCCATTTTTTCATCGTAGCTTTTTCGCTGTTGCTCGAATTCTTGGAGACTCTTGTGTGTAAGATGCAATTCCTGATTTAAGCTGTAAAAAAAACTTATGTTGAATATTTGAAAATAACGATATCAGCCAGCTAGCTTATTAATACATTATAAAATTGGAATTATAATCCAGCTCGTCATAACATAAATTGTTTTTTTTTATTAAATTTATTTCAAAATTAATGCAGATGAAAAACAAGATAAGAAACATCCTTACATCCGTATATATCCCCCTTAATTCACTACTTCTATCTCAAACAGACTTCAGAGATGTAATCAGTCAGTTATGCTCAAATCATTCTCATAAATGATCAATATAAAAACTTAATTTTCTTCTTAATGGCAAGACATTGTTAATTTTTTTAGAAAAACATTTAAGCAAAATAAAACTACATGGGAACCCATCAGACAATTACCTTTTGATTTCTATATTAGCATTATTTAAAGCATTATCCTTTGTACGATCAACTTCTATGGCCACCGACAGTCTCTGCTGATATTCGAGTAACCGCGCTTGCAACTGCCTTATAGTTTTCTCCAAATGCTGCCTTCTCAATTGCTCCTCTTTTAAATTTATTTGCGAAGACGTTGCGATAGCAGTAGCTTGACCACTTCTACCCCAAATTTCACTTAAACTGATGAGGTCATTGTCAGCTTTAGACATTTGGTAATAACTTGACGCGTGCTTTCTGTCTTCAGACAATGTCTGCATGTCGGCTTGCGTTGGACGATTTTCGTTTGAACCTAAAAATCCATTTTGTTGCGGTGGCTGTTCCAAGCGGTAATCAGCACTGTGATGTTGATGCCAATAGTTTTCATTGTCCACTATGCCATCGTTAAGTAGAAAATTGGAGGAAAGTTTCCCTTTTTCACAATTGACTTTTTTCGCCGGTGATTGTGTTTTAAAGGATGGATTAACGCAATTGGGTGTTGAATGAACCATACCCACAGGTTCCCTGTTTCCTTTAACAGTACCAAGTTGAGCTCGCTCGTTATTTGTAGAAATGCTCGACATGTCTGATGAGACTTCTTTTTCATAAATAGAAGTAGCTAGAATTTGTTCTTGAAAAGATGAACTCATATACTTGGGCGTAGAATGCACCATACCTACAGGATCTCTGTTGGCTTTGTTTAGGTCAAATTGTGTGCGCACTGTGTTTGTAGAAATACTCGACAAGTCTGATGGATTATCAATGTAAGTATTATCTTCCCTTTCTAAATTACGAAGTCTACTATTATGATCTAGATGAGATTTACTAGCGGGGGCTATAAATTGATATGTTATTAGTGGTCGTCCAGAAGCCGATATTACCGAACCATCATTATTTTTGTAGGCGGCCAAATCCATGGACTCAAACTGGCTGGGTAAATCTTTTTTAGGGAATTGATATTTATAATGTAAATCGAGTGACTCCGATTCTTCTAAACTAGAAACCTGCCGCCTTTGCAATACCTTTATATCGTCATACAAAAGTTTTTGTTCGGCGTTCATTAAATAATAACTCGGTGGTATTAGCAGAAGTATATCTGTATCATCGGAATCACTCATTACCATTACTTCAGCATATTTTTAATTTTTTTTTGTTGTTTTGAATTTACTGCGTTTCCCCTTATTGTTAAGGAATGGGAGATTTACTTGGCATATTAATAAAATTTAAAATTTCAGCAATCAGAAAAATATTAAACACAGAATATGAAAAGAAGCAGATGCATTATAAACAAACCAAAAACAAATAAGAAAATGCATTAGAACAGAGTTGTATAAAATGCACTGCGAGAAAGACTGACACTGATATAAAGACGGATGATGAAGGTGTACTCATCGACATATCGTCAGTTGGTTATTGGTTTGCGGCACAGAGTATTCAAAATACATTATGTCTGAATCAAACCAACAACCAACTGGCGATATTTCACTCAATAAACCTCACAATACGGTGGATTATACTAGGAGGTTTGAGCTTATTTTAAACTTTTGCTAGAACAGTCATTATCACCACCAAGCTGCTCAAAAATTATCCATACATGATATGATGAAAAAAATTTCAATCTATTGGCGAAGCAAAATTTGAAAATACTAACACAGCTTACAACCGTGATTAGGGTACTGATGTTAACCCACTCTCAGTGCACGAAGCCGACCGGCTGGAGTCGATTAACAACCACCGCCTGCATTCAGCGTGACCGTTTGACCGACAAATTGACACTTTTTCGATAGCATTGGCACTTTTTCGATTGCCTTGCTTTTTTAGAGTGAAGTTTACCGTAGTTTTCTCGTTTTTTTAATTTTGGCCCTTTTTTATAAACCCCTTTTGGGGCCACCTTTTGAAAAAGTTCATCGGTCACCCTGCCTGCATTTTTTGAACAGTCAGCTGCCGCCGACGACTAACCTACAGCTTCGACTGAGCCGTTTTCTTAAAAACCCTCTCTTTTCAAGACACGCCCCTTCGTTTTAAACCAATGGAAAAGTATGTGCCCATTTCTGACAGTGACTGCTAAAAGATATTGTTTTAATCACCCGACATACACTAACCCCCGACGGATTTAGTTGATGGTAACCGCCGCCGATGTCTCTTCAGCGCTAGTCGACTCAGCCGCCGCCGAAGATATATTTGATCAGCCGCCGCCGATAGATAAGTATCGGCATCGCTCTCTGCCCACTACATATAAATGTCACAAAATTCTGCAAAAAGAATTCATTTGTAAAAAGTGTTTGCGAGGCCGGATGTACTGACCATTTTAATTATTTTTGTTAAGTTTTGTTGTGTATTTTTGGTGTTTTAATGTATGAAAAAAGAAATTTAATCAATTTGCAATCATAAAAAAGCAGAAATGTACATGAAAGCTGTTTAAAATACTAAAGGTTTCATTTCAAGTAATTCTCTTCGCTGCCTGCCTCTTTATAGTGCGTTGTCAAGTACAACAACAAAATAACTTCCTGTTTTCTAAGAATATTTAAGATAAAATATATTTTACATAACTTTAAAGTTAAAAAGAAGATGAGTGCAATGAAAGTGTGTTGCATAGGAGCTGGTTACGTCGGCGGACCCACATGCTCCGTAATGGCCTTAAAATGCCCCGACATTACAGTAACAGTGGTTGACAAAAGTTCGGAACGTATTGCTCAATGGAATTCTGATAAGTTGCCTATTTACGAGGTAAGTAGCGGGACGTCCTTCCAGTAATATTTTATCTGTTCAAAACTGTGTCTTGACTATTTTAAATTGTATAACATTTAGTCACTTTGGTAAATGTAAATTAAATAGCTGGACAATAAAAATTATTAAGAAAAATCTTAATTGTATGTTTGTATGCAAATTTGATGAATAAGTTAAAAGGCAGGCCAGACGGCAAAACCTGTTTCAGCTTTGTTATAACCAAATATACAATTTTGTTTATTTTTTAATTCAAAACTTCATGCGTTCATTGACTTGTCAAAAGCAGAAGTATATTACAATTTTTGCCATATCTAGTAAATTGATGTAGGTAGGAAAATAAAACGTTTAGCTGCTTTTAGCATATCCGAGTAAAATACCTATTCCTACCTACTTCCAAAAGTGATAATTTGTTTTATTCCCTACAGTCGGAATATGTACATTAGGGTGGGGCGATTTGAACATCTTAATTAAATTATCATTGGTTGGTAATTTATCGATATTTTCTCATAAGGCCAAAACTGCCTGAAGGAGCGTTCCAATGCTTTTGCGAGGTACTAGAGAGTTCTTAACTATTGTCTTTGCTAAAAATTTTGTAATAGTATTGGATCGAAAATCTCAATGGTTTGGCTGTTATAGGCCAAAAAAACGTGACAAAAGTCGGAGAAAAAACCAAAATCTGGAAGCTCGATTTTTACCGTAGACGTATGGTCTAGTGGACTTTTTTGCTCAGTACAATCTCAAGAATCAGAAATGCGAAGCGCCCATTAAGATTTTTTCCTTCTATACTAATCGCCCCACCCTAATGTACATGTCCAATTCAAAAATGTTTAGATTTCCAAATTTCTAAATTCGTTTCATTTAAAAGCGGTAGAAGCAATTCATTTATGCAATGTTAATGAAATATGAACCGTCAATTGTAATTGACACCTCAGCTATAAATATATGCATGTATTCATACATAGTTATGTATATATGTATGTATATACATATGTACATGGTGTATATACCCTGCAGGAGAATAGGCGTATTGACTAAAAGCTACTAGTAAAATTACTAGAACATGCAAGAACTAGTGCGAAAAGGGTTAAAGTTGTGTAAAATTACTACTACTACAAAATAATAAAATTACCAATTTTATGGAATTTTTCTTTACAAAAGAACTGTTAATAAACTAGTCATAAACTAGTAACAATGGCAATAGTAATTTTCTAAACCCACTCAATGCTAATTTGAGCATTAAGATGTTATAGGAAAGTTTACAGTTGGGAAACTAGTGGTGGTGGTTTCTGTACTAGTAAAATACCAAGCTTTATGTACGTATTATCAACGAAAATTTCGCACAAATGCTCGACTGTCTTGTCTAAAAAATTCATTAACTGCTTGATTTATGAATATTTAAGAAAAACAAATATTTAATTAGCTTTTAAATGTGTTTAAAATTCGTAAAAGCTCATATAACATTACACTGAAATCCAATTAATTTGTACTAAAGTATTAATAGGGCAACACTGTTAGCTAACTTTCCATTTACTTGCTACAAGTGAAACAAGTCACTGTCTTGTAAAATTCTTTGGCAGTTAAGTTGGAAGTAGACTGCAAGTGCCGAAAGTGTAGTTGTGTTAGTAAACGAGTTTGAGTGTATTGAGTTTTTCGAACTTGCATTTGCACGTGTAAACCCTAGGTTAGACTGACTAAAAGCTAACTGCAATGTCATAAAGCACAAATGCAAAATTATTTCTTAGGTTGAGTGCGTATTCGAATTTGGTGAGAGCCAAAAAATTTATTCTCAGCTACTTGGTACCTTGACTGGGTAGTAGCGGTTGAGTACACAAAGTGTGATGATACATGTTCGAACCGCAAAACTTTTTTTGATGTGTAAACATCTATACGCTGAGGGATAAAATCTTTTTCACAATACAATCACAAATTTTGAGTAAGATCGTAAAGCGTTATCAAATCCCCTGCAGATAAAAGGAGTGGTATGTGGTCAGAAATATACTAATTGCTTTTGAATTCAGACTCTTTGCACATCTGTTTTTTTTTCATACAACGAACTATCGACTTTTACATTGGGTTGTCATAGGAGCACAACTAGTTGTTTTGTGTAGAGTTGCATACTAGTTGAAGGACTAGTTGCTGTTATAGTAGTGTATAAAAATTCTTTTTTTCCATGTTGTTTAGATGATAAACAAAAGAGAGAGAGAGAGAAAGAGTGGCTTGTAGAGAAGCGCAGCGGATATTTCATCAAGCTTCTTAGTTCTGTCTCTTTATAACTAGTATAGGACTGTTCCATAACGTAACTACTCCAAAAATTAGCAACAGGGTCGTTGTGAGCTATGCATGAGTGTATTAGTGTAATCATACGAACAAGAAGTACAGAGAAACTCAACCGAATTTTAAAGCATACCTTCAGGAGCAATTGCTTGTGAAGTGTAATAGTGTTGCCAGTGGGGATAATTTTGATTAAAAAAAGTTGAAAAATATAAAATAAATAAAATATAAACTTTTAAATAAAAAATTATTTTAAATGTCAAATATTTGTTTAAAAGATATATAGCAGTCTTTATAAAGACTATAATATTATAACCAAGGCGAATTCAGTATCAAGTGACCTTATTAGCCCAGATAATTATCAGCTGTTGATGCAAAATTGGGCAATTTGAACCAAAACGTTAAAATTTGCTCAGAAATCTTTTGACAGATTGGTTTTGTAGCATAGCAAACTACATGTTGTTTTCCGCCAATTATTATGGGTGGAGATTTTAATACAAATTTTGCAAACCCACAGTCCCAAGCTTTATCAAAATTTTTATTTGACGTTTTCCACTTGCATATGAACAATTCTTCACAAACCACCACAACTAATAATTCCACTACTATAGATGCAGTTTTCCATAGATTTTTAAATAGAGTAGAGTCAAAAATTTATATATACTATTTTAGTTACCATAAGCCATTATTGAAAAAAAAATTCATTACTAGATGTTTACACATCTTCCCTGTGATCGGACTCTCATTGCTTTTTTTTAATATACTGACTACCAGGTGATTTAAACAAATCAACTTAAATTTAGTTTAAAAGTAATGCAGGGTGAGACAATTGACTACCGCCTAGGACATCGCAATGTTAAAATAGTCAGGTGAATACACTGAAAAGTAATCCAAGTGTCAGTCAGTACTAGTTGCGAAATAGTTTATAGTTAACGTAATTTCCGACAGGGTAATTATGTACATACATATCTACGTGTACATAACAATTGTGCTGAAAGCTGCACGTTTTTGTTGCTTCAGGGGCGGTGCGTAGGTGTTTACTGGCAAATCTTAATAACAATTAAATGTTAAGTATTTTTTTGTGGAAAAAATAAATAAACTGATCGGACTTTCATGTAATTGCTTGCATGTTTTTTGGTGATAGATAAAGTGTTAACTTTTTTTAAGTAATTTGGCATCGATTTGTTGCAGCATATTTTTGAATATTATCGTGCTAAGTGCATATCATGGCACCCATTTTTAAATGCATAATTCAAAATTTAAAAAAGTTTTATTTATAATAAATTATATAAGGAATGAATTGAATTGACCTTTTTTAAATTACTTTTCTATGTAAGTGGAACTATTGCACTAATGCAAGGATTAAACAGGAATTGGCATATTAGCATTTCGATTCTGCTCAACGATCTCGTCAGTGGAATTCACCCAACAGATTTTTGAAATATGATATAAAAAAAACTTAATAGGTATGTTTACAGAAAGACTTTCAATATAATATTCACAAAATTCACAAAGCAAATATCTTTATTAGATTTTTAATCCATTTTTCACCTTTCGCAACTTTTTACAATTAGCTAATTGCCACAAGACGCAACAATTAATGTTTTTCAAATGCAAAAAGGAAAAACAAAATATAAATTTTCATATAAGAATACCGAAGTATATTTATTTGATGTTTACACAATGTGCTCACAAGTCAGGCAGTCGATTCGTCTACAAAATTTTTATGAAAATCAATAAATAAATAATAATAAATATGTAATTAAAGTATGTATTCTTAAGATATGTTAGCTTGTGGCTCCAGAATCTCGTAAGTACACTTTAGCTAAAAGATTTTTGAAATAAGCTAAGAAACTTTATATGTTTATAGAAGGGCTCAATTTATTAAGTTTTGTATATGCTATCCGTTATAATCTAATCTTACTGCCTGCATTTTTTTTAGTTCCTATGCCAGCTTATCAGTGGATTATTCTATCATATTTTTAAAAACTTGAAACGTCGCATTCTTATGTGAATATTTATTTTAAAAAATTAGATAAAACCACAAAAAAATGTTAGCAAAATCTCAAATACCAAATAAATATATAGTATTATTTTATTTTTCTAACTATCTTTATTATTATTATTATCTTTTGTTAGCAAGAAATGTAATGTAAAAAAGTAAGTAGGTAAGAAAAATTGCAGGATGTGGTAATTTTGACATTTCCTTTTTATAAACGCATTCATTCCGAATTATATTTTTTTTGCCATACATAATATAAATATAAATTCGAAGGGATATATTTATGTACATATGTTAAAAAATCTCATTTTAATTGTCTTGAAAATTGCATCATATAAACATACAATAAAATTCGTATTAATTTTAAAAGAGAATTAAGAAAACATGCCATGAAAAATTTCGTAATATAAATTTATTTATGTATAACAATAACTTCCTCCCTATACCGGAATTTAGTATTAGTCATTATGTTCCATATGAGATTATAAAATAAAAAATTAACTCACCACTTTTATTTATGTTGCTGCTTCCTGACCGACTGTGGTGCGCATTAGCATCATACCCAATATTTTATTTATTTTAAATAAATAAGTTTTTCTCAAATTTCAATTTTATTAATCTTTCATAGTGCTGCTCTTTAATTGTTAGATTCATTTTCAATTAATATAACACGTCTAACTTTTGCATATGAGTTCTTCAGTTTTCGTTTGACATGTATCTTTCATTATTTTATTATTATTATATTTGTGTACTTATACCCATATACTTTTCACTATAGCTATAGTAACTAGTTAATTAACTAGTTAATGCAACAATTTTTATATATGTTAAGATTCACAATAAATTTATTTTATTTAAATAACAAAAATTAAAAATTTTAAAAACCCCCGAATATATCTAGAGAAGATGCGATATCTTCTAAACGGCTGGTCCGATTTTCTTAAAACATGGCTAAGAACCCTCTCGATCAAGTCACCCTTCACACAGAAAAAATTAAATCAAAATCTGTCCAGCCATTTGGTCTATACGTGGACACGGACAGACACACAGATACACCTCCTTTTTTTAGTCGGGGGTTAAAAGTAATATTCGTCTTTTTGAAAAAAATTTCAAATATGCGAGTTACATAAAATTTACTCAGTTTCATCATAATTCTTGTTTAAATCAAGGCGAATTCAGTATCAGGTGACCTTATCAGCCCGGCTGATTATCAGCTGTTGATACAAAATTGAGCAATTTGAACCAAAATGTCAAAATTTGCTCAGAAATCTTTTGACAGATTGGTTTTCTAGCATAGCAAACTACATGTTGTTTTTTGTGTTGTAAAATTGTTGTACTGATAA
This sequence comes from Tachina fera, assembly GCA_905220375.1. Classification (NCBI taxonomy): domain Eukaryota; kingdom Metazoa; phylum Arthropoda; class Insecta; order Diptera; family Tachinidae; genus Tachina; species Tachina fera. Next base: position 44,672,124 of record LR999964.1, on the reverse strand, counting down.
GGTCACCTGATACTGAATTCGCCTTGGTTTAAATGTACATATCGATGGTTTTAAGTAGAAATGGCCTAAATCGTCTTATTACGAAATTTAGTTTTTCAGTCATTCCAATACATTTCACACAAATACACTTCGTCACAAAAATTTATTGCAGCAGTGTAAAAATAACGCTTTTACAAGCAGTTGTACATAAAAATTAAATATTCAGGTTGTGATGGAAAACGATCCTATTCAAAACGTTTAACTCCGATCGATGTTGAGAATCATTTTTAAGCCACTCTCTAGCTACTGAATTCTAAAAAGCACATTAGAAGATAAAATATAAACCATATTAATAGGGCTTTGAAAAGAAATTTATCGGAAATTTTTGATAAAACGATTATACAAAACACATCACACCATTTTTCGTTTTCAAGTTGTTTTGTGTCTACATCGTTTTTCATCACATACCTGATTGAATATTACAGTTTCTATTATGTTTTTAGCTTCTCCTGTAATGTTCCAATTATTTGAGTTAGGGCCTTTCTACTTGATACCAGCGATATGTATTTGCAACAAACATTCAAGAGTGAATACATAGTACATACATATGTACACATACATATCTGTTGAATACGTCACATTTTTTAGTTTATTTTATAAATCATTGGTATTACTTATAAAATCGTATAATTAACTTTGCTTTTTTTTTGTTTTTGCTTAGAACAAAGTTTATGTTAGCATTGCAAATCAAATCTTTTAAACCTTCAAGGTAAGACAAAAATGTTTATGGTTACAGTTGTTAAAGTGATTATACTTAATAACTTTTTTATGCAAATATTTTTTAAACACCCATAAATACCACATTCATATAAATATGTATACATACATATATACGTATGTATATACATATATATATAAATATATATATATATATATATATATATATATATATGTATATAAATATATATATATATATAAGTATATACTTATATATATATATATATATATATACATATATGTATGTACATATGGCGAACTCCACGTTAAATTCAACGGTTTGAAATTTTTTTATTCATCCAATTTTGTGATATTTTTTTAGAGCCCCTCATAAGACCCTTCCTGGAAAATTTGGATTATTTTTAATGGTCCAAAGTGAAATTTTTAATGAACTTTTTGTTTTTAAATATATTTTACACAAGAAAATTTTTCAAGCTTTTGATCAAGATTTTTATTTTTTTAAAATTAAAAATGGTGTTTTTGAAGAAAAAACTAATAGTACAAAAAATATGTTCACTTGAATATTTGTTGTGCAATAGGTACTTCAAATGTGTGTATTCTAGTGATACACGAGTATTCGTATTCGAATTGTCGAATATTCGGCCATTTTCAGGCGAATACGAATGTATTCTGAAATCCTAAACTAAATTTAAATAAAGGATTAAAAATATTAGTTTGTACAAATAAATTAATTTTTTCATATAAATTTGCGTTTGTATCATTTTCAAATATTATTCAATGACGATTATTAAAATTTTGGGTACTTCTTATTAACTTTAAAGTACGCCAACAAGAGCGTGAAGTCCTTTTTCATAACAATCCTTTAATATTTCATATTGCATATAATATTCGTATTCGTATTCGCGAATATCGTTACATCACTAGTATGTACATATGTGTGTATGTACATATGTGTGTATGTGTGTGTGTATGTACGTACATACCTTGCAGGAGAATAGGCGTCAATTGTCTAAAAGTTACTAGTTAGTATCATTACTAGAACAGCAAGAACTGCGCTAAGTTAGCGCGTTTTGAATAAAGTCGGTAACATCATTTCAGTTCAACATTTTGTTACTTTTTTTGTATAAGCTTAACAAATTTCTAATATCCACAACTCTGATAAAAATTTTCAAGTTGGTTATTGATTCAGCTGTCGCAAAACCTTGACTATGGTTAGAATTAAAAACGCATTTTAATACTGTAAATGTCAAATGGTTTTGAAATTCCACAACTAAAAATATGTATTAATAACCCAAAAGGTTTACATAACTTATTAGGCATGTATTCTAGGTAAAATAAAAAAAGCATTTGCATCGCAAATGTTGTTACAAAGTTTGACAAATAAAATTAAAATAAAAACTAAGGATTTGAATTATTTGGAAGTCGATTATGAGTCTGTATTAAATGATTTAAGTTATTTAGGATATAATTTCGAAGAAGCACTATTGCAAAATCTGAAAAACGGTTACTAAAAAATTTTGTTTACCGATACATACATCGACTTTTATTAATATGTAATTTAGCGCGCTAGAAAATAGCGCGTTTTGGCTATAAATACATATTTGACAATATTGTGACTTAGCGCGTTCTAGCGCGTTTTGAGAAGGGCAATTGCGCGTTTGGGTTGTAAATAGTTGGCATCGCTGGGTGTATGAATTGAACCTTGCATATTGTTTTGGGAATATTTACACATACATGTATGAATATGTATGAATATCAGGGATGACAAAGTTGGTACAATTGTACCTTTTTTGGTACTATTTATGCTCGGAAAGTACAATAGTACACCAGTGACTAATTTAGTACATTTAAGAAATCTTCGCAGTTTCACTCCGTATTTCTTTCGAAAGGATTGCATATGTCAATTTTCACTTTTGAACAATGAAACTCATATTCTTCTCCTTGAAAACAGTCTTGTGAAAGCAAACGCAGCAACAAACTCGAAAAAATTTTAACTATTTCATCTCCAAATCATCGGGTGCTTGAGCACATGCCATTAATTTATTATTAATATTTTAAATTTCAAGCAAATTTGTGAAAACGATTCGCTCGCCGGAACAAAGTCAATTATTTTAATAAAAACAAATAAAAATATGTAATTTGAACTAAAAAAATATTTTAATACAATTAAAGACAAAAAAGCATAATTTTTTAAAGTTGTTGGTATAATTTTAAAATTCTCAATGCCTTCCCTGATGAATATATAATATTATCATATATCTCCATTTACCCTCATTTTTCGGATCCGAACCATATATGAGATGTCATATATGCTCCATACATATTTTTTTAGCTGGGAAGTTCATTTTAATCCGAAATCCATTTGCTGGTTGTTCAGCATTTACTATATTAGAGCACTGCACTGAATACTCGAGCAATTTTCATGAGTAATCTACTCTCAGTATTTTTCTCTTTTGCCTGTATGAATTTTACTAAAGAGCACATGCTCATGGTGTTGCTCGTACAATGCTCTAGTCTATATGCATTTCATTGTTCCTGTAACAAATAGTCAGTAGACTTCAACCTTCAACCACACATTTTGAACAGTCACAAACCTCTTATCTTATGCACAGATTTTCAAAAACTATGAGAACTCACGAATAATAATATTTATAATAGTTTATAATTTGTATAATAGTCCTACTACTGACGATTTGTTACAACAACAATGAAATGTATATGGACAATGCTGAACCACCAGCAAATGGATTTCGGATTAAGATTTTGAGAATCTTCGAAAATAAATTAAATATAAATATTTCGAATCGATTTTTTGTTTAAATAAATCTTACGGCCAAGCAAACGATGTCGACATTAAATTTTCTATCGCTTACTTACATACATATGTATGTATCGGAGAACAGAATGAAATAATTCGCAATTGCTAAGAATTCATAACTTTGTTGCTTTTGTCATGCATTAATTCGAAAACAATAACAAATGCCCCTTTAATGAAAATAAGTGTTGAACATGTAGTATTTTCTTTCTTTTTTTCCCTTTTAGACTTTTAGAAAGACGGAAAGAGATAGTATTACTCTATCTGTCTTTCACACAGCTGAAGTAAGATTTTGCAAAGTAAACTTTCCGTGCCTAAAAGGTTTATTTTTAAATTCTCAGCCGACTTTAATGGAATATAACTGTAACGGTATGAAATAGCTGATCGATATTGTTATGTGAAAAGTAATGAAAATGGCTATAGAGATGTAACCGGAATGTATAGATCAGCTTTTTCCTAACGTTGCAGTTACATTCAACTATGGTCGTCTAACTGAGCCTTAAGGGTAACATCATGAGAAAAGAACGCGTTACATTTTTAAAATAACACATACTTTTAAGAAAAGAACACACAAAAAAGTAAAAGGCAGAATAAATGCAGCATATTGCTCAGAAAAGAAAACGCCATTAGTTTTTTTTGCATTGTATTGAGGTGATATGCATAAATAATTACAAAATAATAACCAAATATTACTTCTTTTGTTCAATCAATATTTACTTCATATTTCGTTTATTATTTATATATTTCCTGTTAAAAAACATGTGTTTGTTACTCATATAATTAGTTTTTTTTTTAACATAAATATACACTTATCGGAATGCAATTTTTATCGACAATTACTTGAAATCTGAAATATGTTGTTCAAATGTTTCAACAAAATAGAAAGTTGCAAAAAAATCAATAGGAAAAACACATAAACAAATTTTTTTATTTCATATGAATGTTAAATTTAAATATAATTTTTATCTGAACTCCCATGCAGAAAAATACAATCGGACAAACGTTGGCAAAGCGTTTTCTAAGGTGGTTCCAAAGTCTTATTGTTATCCAATGGATTTCTAATTCTATAAAGGTGTAGAAAAATAGAATAGATTCATATCGATATAAATTATTTGCCGGGTTTTGTATAAGTTTCTAAGTGTATTTTTCTTTTGTGATTTTCAAAAATATTAATTCTCAAATAGTTGGTGAAAGTCTGTGCATAAAATAAGACGTTTGTCACTGTTCAAACGACTGTACAGCAACAATGAAGTGCATATGGACATTGGTGAACCACCAGCAAAAATTTCAAATTAGAATGAGCTTATAACAGTATGTCGAATAATAAACTTCTTGAAAAGATATTTATAAAAAATAAAAGTTCAAAAGTACTTTAGTCTGAAGTTTTTATAGTTTTTAGAGCATTTATTAAATTTTCCAATGATTTTGTGCTAAGCTAACAAATGGATTAAAATGTGTATCAGCAGATGACTTCAATCAACATAAGAATTTAAAATCGTTATGTCAAGACCCCAAGACTATTAAGCTTGTTCGTTTTTAATTTTAGCCCGGCCTAGATGATGTTGTCAAAAAATGCCGCAATGTGAATTTATTTTTTTCGACTGATATTGAGACTGCCATTAAAGAAGCCGATCTAATTTTCATATCTGTTAACACACCCACAAAGACTTTTGGTAATGGAAAAGGTAATTCTTTTGAAATATGTAACATTTCATTCACAACAAAAAAAAAATAATGTTAAAAAAATTATATGAAATGCATAATAGGTCGCGCTGCTGACTTAAAATATGTTGAAAGTGCTGCCCGAATGATCGCCGAAATCGCCCAATCAAATAAAATTGTTGTTGAGAAGAGTACAGTGCCCGTGAGAGCCGCCGAAAGTATTATGCATATTTTGCACGCCAATCAGAAGCCGGGTATACGTTATGATATCCTGTCGAATCCCGAATTCTTGGCGGAAGGCACTGCCGTTGAAGATCTTTTACATGCCGATCGTGTTCTTATTGGTGGTGAAGAGACGCCAGATGGCCATAAGGCAGTAGAAAAACTATCATGGATATATGAACACTGGATTCCCAAAGGAAACATTTTAACCACGAATACTTGGAGTTCAGAATTATCGAAATTAGCCGCCAATGCTTTCTTGGCGCAAAGAATTTCTAGTATTAATTCACTCTCTGCAGTGTGCGAGGCAACGGGAGCGGACGTGTCCGAAGTGGCTAGAGCAATTGGTTTAGATTCTCGCATTGGACCGAAATTTTTGCAAGCTTCGGTTGGTTTCGGCGGCAGTTGCTTCCAAAAGGATATACTGAATCTAGTTTACATATGTGAGGGTCTTAACTTGCCGGAAGTTGCTGCTTATTGGCAACAGGTCATCGATATGAACGAATATCAAAAGAATCGCTTTTCACAGAAAATTATTGAAAGCCTCTTCAATACGGTTTCAAATAAACACATTTCAATATTGGGCTTTGCATTTAAGAAGAACACCGGTGACACCCGCGAGACACCGGCTATAGCAGTATGTAAAACACTTCTAGAAGAAGGCGCCAAATTGGATATTTACGATCCTAAAGTGGAGCCAGAGCAAATTATAGACGATTTGACACATCCTTGTGTTACAGAATCTCCTGAAAGCGTTAAACAAGCTGTACAAATACACAGTGATCCTTATAGCGCTGTTAGAGGAACACATGCAATTGTTTTGTGTACAGAATGGGATGAGTTTATAGTAAGTTGGTGAACTCTGATGAACAGCTCTACAAAAAACTTTTATGATAATAACATTAATTAACAAATAAAAATGTTCTAATTTCTTTTTAGACTCTGGACTACCAACGAATTTACCAGTCAATGATGAAACCAGCATATATTTTTGATGGTCGCAAAATTTTAGATCATGAACGTTTGCAACAAATCGGTTTCCATGTTCAAACAATTGGCAAAAAGTATTTACGTACAGGCCTTATGCGTTCCTGGGGCAGTGTGCCACAATTGTAGGGTAAAAAAACAGTAAAACTTAATTCAAGTTTTACTACGAGTAACAGAAGCAATTGCCTTCACACTTCAAGAATGTGAAAATATATGTACATGCATTAAAATACTTCAAAAATGTCCAAGTTTCCCTTTTTCTCACTTTTTCGTTTTTGTAGCAGTCAATTTAAATAAAAGAAAACCATGTCTTTACAGATAAAAACCTTGCACAGTATTTAAAGGAAAAAATCCTAGAAATAATGTAAATAAAAGTCTATTTATGTACTTTATAACTTTGAGAACGGTGATAATGATTACAGTTTTTCATTTAATAAAATAAAATGGAAAATAACTTTGAAACCTAATCCAAATAAGCGGCAATATATTTTTAATTTAACTATTTAAAAGGAAAGTGTTAATATAAATTAATTTTGCATTTAAATTTAAAAAATTATAAAAAAATAAATTCAAATATAATTATCTATTAAATAGTTTTGGACTATGCCAGAAATAAGGTCTATACAAGCTGGTGAGAAAACTAAAAGTAAAATTCCATATACATAAATACATACATAATATTTTTGATTAATTTTTTACATGGAGATTGCGATGAGGTTTTTCCTTGGATAGACCTTATTAATGAACCTCCGTTTCGAACATTTGATAATGCATTAGGTATAAAAAGTTTTAATTGCAATTCAATTAATTTTGTTTTTTTCTTTTTATGCAAATAATAATTAAATTACAATTATACAAATAAAGATAAATAAATACATACATATACTATAGCTGAACTAAGTATTAAATAGTTAGAATGCATTTTTATTACTAAAAAGATTTTCTTTTCATTACTGTGCGATACCATAAAAAGGCTGTGGCTAAAGACAAACTGTACCAAGTAATTAAGTAGGACAAATGGTCGTTACGCAGAGTCACGCGAGTTTGTCCACCTACAGGACCGCCGGGTACCGAAGAGGCATAATTAGCATCTAAGAAAACTGGTTGGGCACCAGTCAAAGCACACATTTTTTTTAAATCCCTGTTTCAAATGTAAAAAACAACAATTATTCACTGTAGCTAAATATTTTAATTTGTTGTGAAGAACTCACCTATAAAGAAATAAACCACCTTTATGTTCCGGTGTAAATTGAGGTCTTTGTTCTTCCTTCCGTACAAAACAGGTCATTTCAACTTCATCTGTAATCTGACCAGCTAAACGTGACTCGGGTTTAAGATTTTTTCTTGGTACCCAACCACGATTTATTAATATAACATCACTGTAAATATATTCATTAAGTTTGGCTGAAATTTTAGTCAAATTTAGTCACTCACTCTCTTTCAGCCAACTTAAATGGTGTTACAACCCAATAACCACTCCCACTATCTCGTTGTGAAAATAAACCTCCCGCAGTTTCACCACCATCTGGTTTTATAAAACTTCTTGGACCCACAATCAGCTCTTTATCGTGCAAAAATTTACCTTTCACTTTTACAGCGCGATATTCCATATCTTTTAAATTTGATAGACTATATGTGTGTATATATAACTTTTTAAGGATTTTGAATTTATTGTTATTGTATTTTGGTGAAATATTTACTCTTCTGGCAGATCGACTGGTGGCATTTTAGTCAGAGTTTCCATATCCTTAATCAATTGTTCCTTCCATGCTTTACGTTTTAACTGCCAACAACCTAGACCAAATGTAGTAACTGGAATCAGCTATGAATATAAATTTAAAAAAATAGTTTTTGAAACAAACAGGAAACAGAGGGGGAAATATTAAATTAATACGGTAGCACGATTTTACCGGAAACTTCACAATACTTATATTTGTCAGATGGTGAATGTCAAGAAAAAATTAGTGAATGGAAGTACCTTCTATATTTATATCATGCCTATTAGTGATGTAACGAATGTCAAATTTTGATATTCGCGAATACGAATATTATATTTGACATTTTTAGACATTAAATTAAGGTCCTATTTATTGCTACAAAATTAAATATGAAAAAGAATTTCATACTCCTGTTCGCGTAAATTTAAGTAACTACAAATTATCCAAAATTGCAACTGTCGTCATTAAATGATTTTTTAAAATTCTATAAATTCATTAATACGGAAAACTATAGCAATTATTTGGCGGAAAAACGGATAGCAAATAACGTCGATCATGTAATATGTTTCAAACTAAATCAGATAAAGAACAGGATTTTTAGAAAGTGTTGGTTTTGGTTTTACTTACACACCTTATCGTAATAGGCTTGATGGAGAAAAAGTTTCTTAACTTTTATTTTTGAAATAAAACATTCCTCTCTTTAGGTGGAGAAAAGTATTTAAACTTTTTTAATGTTAATTGTACAAAAAGTTTGTTGTTAATTGAAGTAAATTTATTCTTTTAGTTATTACAAACTAATATACAAATATTTATATGCCAATTTTTAAATTTTGTTTAGGATTTATGCATTAATTTATTTTATTTTTGGGAATTAGTATTCGTATTCGCCTAAATTTGGCGAATGCGAATATCTACAAATGAACGAATATTCGTGGATCACAAGTACCTAGTAATGATTTGAAATCACTTGCAAACGGAGAAAGGATGGCGACGCCAATTATTGGCTGTTATTATTATTATTGACTATAAATCAATTGAAAAATAATAATTATCGATCGATAAGGTGACAAGAAAGTTAATTGATCGTTATTACAACTTGGCGTCTGTTAAAGGTAAGATTTTATCGCAGTTATAAAATGTTATTTATTATTACAACTTTACCCTACCATGTAGAATGAACTTGCCTTTAACAAATCGCTTATGTTAGGTTAACTATTGTTTTTGATATCCTTATCGCCGTAAAGTTTGTTTCTGTGATTTTGCACTTAAATCGTTTAGGTCAATACCTATGAAATAACTAAATTACACTACTTACCATTAAAAACCACCCTAACGGAGTTATTTTTTCTTCATTTTTCATTGATGGTCCCGCAAGTGATGAGCTTGCCTTTCGTATAGATGAAATTTGTTTGGTTGCAGTTTGGAATACATTAACGTTTTGTTTTGCTTTTAATGCAACAAAAGGATTTGCTTGACTTCTTAATAAAAATCCACACAGCTTAAACATATTAACAGTAGAAAAATATTTATTAATATTACACAATTAACAAAGTGGTTTGTTTCGTCCTTTTTCAGTGGGTGGAAAAGTACAATGAATTAATGCAACTTCAAACACATGAAAACAAATCAAAACAGCAATGCCAGAGTAAAATTATTAATTTTCTAATCACACCTGTTTAAATTATGTACTAAAAGTTCTTATGGCTCTCAAAGCTGACTAAGTGATGACACCAAGGTATATTATTGTATAACAAATCCTTACGCAGTCACCGTTACAATTACGCCATGGATGACACTAAACTAAACCCTATGCAACACGCTTAGCTCAACTCGCCTGTGCTTATGCTTTCTCTTTTACTCCGCAAATTCTAAAACCTATCACCGACAAACTAAAAAACTGCCTGTAAGGGCGAGCAGAAAAGACACGGTGTAAATTAGTTCACACATCTTATTAATGCGACTTGTCTTCAACCAAATCCATTTTTCATGAGTTACAACTTCTTTGTAATGTATAAAAAACGATATGAATTTTAATTCTCTTATTAATTCTTTGCGATGTACTTACAACATCATATAAAGTACCACTTTGAGATCGTCGGGTAGTTTCTGGTTTGCCTCACAGTATATTAAAAATACGACGATATGCTTCGATAGACGCGATTTATATACCAAAAGTCGATTCTTTCATCCAGACTTCTGGCAACGCTGTTTTCAAGTCGCGTATTTTGGAATTTTTCTCCATTTAACTGTAATTTAATGAACTATTTTTGATAAAATTCAGCTAAAATGCATTTATTAATTTTGTACGGCAGTCAAACTGGCACTGCTCAAGACGTGGCCGAACAGTTGTGGCGTTCATCCAAGAAATATGGATTTCAAGGTCCAGTATTACCCATGGATGATTTTCCTATACAAAAACTTGTTGAACAAACGTTTGTGTTTTTTGTGGTTGCTACAACCGGAGATGGTGATATACCCGACAATATGCGCAATACTTGGAAGTTCCTGCTTAGAAAAAGCTTACCTTCTAATTCTCTAGAGAATTTACAATATGCCTGTTTGGGCTTAGGTGATTCTAGCTATGCAAAATTTAATTATGCTGCCAAAAAGCTTGATAAACGGCTACAGCAATTAGGTGCTAAGCAAATTTTACCAATAGGATTATGTGATGACCAACATGATCATGGTTTAAGTGCTGTATCTTTGCCATGGATGAGTCGGCTTTGGAGTCATGTAGAACAAAGCGGCATAAGAAGAAAAGAATTAAATGGGACGAAAAATGACTCGTCGATTTTTCGATTTCAATGTAAAAAAGCAGTTGATACAAATGAACATCACCTTGATAACCTTAATAAGTTACATCTGCTTTGGCCATCTAGAGATGAGCCAAAAACATTTATTCTCAAGAGAAACAAACGAACAACGGATCCATCTCATTTTCAAGATGTTAGACTTTTTGAATTTATCGCACCAGAAGAATCAAATTGGTCACCTGGAGACATTCTACAAGTCCAACCTCATAATTCGATGAAACAAATTGATGATTTCTTTTCATGGGCTCGGATACATAACCTTGATTTTAATGAGGATACTTTGGTGGACGTGTATAGCATTCATGATGATATGCCTTTACCTAAATGTTACAGTCAAAGATTGAAACTAAAAGAAATGGTCAAATATATATGGGATTTAAGTTTTCGCCCACGCCAGAGAGCATTTGAACTTTTGGCTTTAAACTGTGAAGATGATTTAGAAAAAGAAAAACTGCTGGAGCTTACCACAGCTGAAGGACTCGGTGATCTTATCAACTACATAAATAGACCACGCAGAAATATATTAGAAGTTTTATACGATTTTCCGCATGCATCTTCTAAACTAAATCTTAATATTTTAGTAGAACTTTTTACAATAATACAACCCAGAAGCTTCTCTATAGCTAGTTGCAAACAATCTGGTCAGCTAGATTTGCTAGTCGCCGTGGTAGAATATAAAACTAAGTTATCTTCACCTAGGCTGGGCTTGTGCTCAAATTGGATGAAAAGTCTTAAGGAAGGTACTCAAATATATGGATCAATAAAATCTGGTACAATGAAGCTTCCCAAAGATATTACAACGCCGTTAATTTTAGTGGGGCCTGGTACTGGTATAGCACCATTCCGAAGCATCATTCAAAACTTTTATCTTAACCAGTCGCAAGATAATAGTTGTCGGCCCATCTTATATGTATTTTTTGGTTGTCGTAATAAAAGCAAAGATTTCCATTTTCATGATGACTTGAAAAAGTGGCAATCAGAAAAGTTTATTCATCTTCATTGTGCATTTTCCAGAGATCAGGATAATAAGATCTACGTTCAGCATTTGATAGAAAAAAATGCAAATGTACTTAAACCCCTAATTATGGAAAATAATTCATATATTTTGGTATCCGGTTCTTCCAAAAATATGCCCAAATCTGTAAAAGAGGCTTTCACAAGAGTAGTAGATAATGACGAAGACTTCATAGAACAATTAACCAAAACAAAACGGTATCAAGAAGAAACTTGGTCTTAAATATCCATAACTTTATTTTTGAAAATAATTGAACAATAAATAAAATTAAACTAAAATTTTAATAATCTTCAAATAATTTTTCTGCTGCAGTACGACAAAACGGACAGAATCCTTTCTGCAAAACCTGCAATTCGAAATCTTCTGCATAGAAAACCTTTTAAAGAAGATACAGTCAAAATTAATCGGGAATATAATTGCTACGAAAATAGTTACCAGTAAACATTCTGCACAATACGTTACTTGCAAATCAGGCAGGATATTACGGTAAAATATATATTTACTTTTCGATTTAGAGCGGCGTTTTAAAATTAATGCATTATTTGGATTTATAGAACGTAAGGCATTGCGGTCTAAACTTAAAGGTAACGCACTTGCAGAATCCTAATTGAAAAAAATTAGTATTTATTCATATTCATTCAGTTTACAAACCTCGTTAAAAGGATCCTGGTCTTCATTTGTTTTCGGTGGAGCCAATAGTAATCTTTCAGCTTCACTGTCGGTGATATCCATCTCCGGATAAAATTGTACTAATGGTAATATTTCTAAGAAAAGGTATGTTTAATTTATTTTTTATACTATATGAATGTATGTTACGTAAGTAATACCAAATGATATAAATGAAAATATATAATCCTGTCGACATGTAGGACATGCATTTCCATTTAAATGCTGGCTATAGTTCGAACACTTGTAACATAAAGGCAGCAATTCTTCGGGATCATTAAAACCACTTTTGCAGGCTTTACTATTTAAATAATTTATCTTGAATCGAAAAATAAAAAATATAAATTCATTCCAAATAACTATCGTTTTCAACACATAATACGTACATCAATTTGCTCCTGAACTGCAGACGAAGGCTTAAGAGATTGTAACCTTTTGTTGACTACCAAGCAAAGTTTGTTTGCTTGCAAAAACTTGGCTTGTTTGGCCAGAGTAAACAGAACAGCGCTTTTATATAAACGTTAATTGCAAAATTATACGTAAAAATTTATATAAAATAAAATAAGTAACTTACAACATGCTTACACCCTTGGGTGCTCCTTTATATTCTACCTCATTTAATATAAACCTTGAAACATTAAAAAGGCTTACTGGTGAATAGGTAGTAAATGGCTCCTTCATATAATTATATATTACGCTATAAGCGTAGTATATTTTCGCCACACGTAAATGAGAGTGATATTCCTTTAAATGAAAATCTATGGAATTTTGAAATCTATGGAATTGCAATATAATATAATATTATTTAAAATTCGGAATATGATCACGTACTCTTTTTCATAATAAATATCCAAGTATTGTTTAGATAAAAGCCAGTAAAAGTAACTTGCATCTAGAAAACGTTCCTCCTCAATGGCCGAGTTGCTCAATTGTTTTAATAAGCGATTGGCATCTTTAATTCGGCCCGCCTTTAAGTAAGCTAAAAGCCAACCAAGTATAGTAAAATATAAAAAAAATTATGTATGCACATATGTACATACCTTCATGTGCTTCTATAAATTGATCGTTTTCCGCCAAATATTTGGCATGTTGATAATGTACTTGAGGCAACAGCTGTGGCATATCGGCTGCCAAGCGGAAAGCTTCCGCCCAATCGTGAGCTTCTACATGCAACTGTACTACTTCTCCTTCATTACCCAATTTTTTAAATATTTCTGCAGCCAAAGGTAAAGCTTTCAAACGCTTCAAGTTAAAAGCTACTAAATCGAGGGACTCCTTATCACTTTGGCTTAAACGTCTTCCTATATCGTACAGACTAAATAAACGAACGTGTATAATAATGTATTTTAAATACTATTTTTATCTGTATATTTACACATCAGCCCATCCTTGCTCAGATACAATTTCTATGGCTTTCTCATATTCTCCCACACCAAGTAATAGCTCTGCCGCTGCTCTTGGCTCCTTTACAGAGTATGCCCACTCGGCTCTCTTACGTACCAAATTTTTCTTTTCTTCTGAACTACCATCCCTTATATACTCTTGGGCCAAATCAAACATTCTTAAATCGGTATACATTTCTAAAGCTTTAGCAGTTGAAGAACATTTTTCAAAGAATCTTGCAGCTTCCTTATGTTTGCCAGAATGCGCACATATTTCTGCTTGCAAAACTTCTTTAGGTACTTGGCCACGCTTTTGTCTCTCCATTAAATCCCCAATCAGCTGAAGCCAAGGTAAATTTCGTATCTTTACATAAGCATCTCGAGCAATATTAAGATGTAAAGCCTCTAAAGCAGATTTACCTAAACCCTCCCAATCGGCATCAGTAACACCTAAACACGCTACTTGAAAAGCTTCCCTAAAACATTACAAAAATTAGCATAGGTGTGTTCATTACTTGTAATGAAATTTATTGCAATTAACTTTTCATTTACCGACAAAATTCTGGGTTAGAAAGAAAATCTTTGAAGATAATTTTTTCTAACAGAATTTTGCTCTCATGCAATAAATTTAATTAAAAAAGTCTGCGTATAAATATAGTCTTACTCAAATAACCCGGCTTCTATAAATTGCCACATTGTGCCTCCCAAAGCTAATGGTACATTATGCATAACATTTCCTCTTAAACAAAAAGCTGTAGATCCACACAATCCTACAACGACACCTAACATCTGCTGAGGAGCTCGGGGTGCCAAATTTCCCACTCTGACGGACAAACCACCTGTGGTGTGAGTGTAACATAACATTGAATCCAAATGTATATTCCATGCTACAGAATTTACTCCTGTATCCTGATAGAGAAGAGTGTCATTGTAAATGTCTCTCACCACAAGCCGGCCGCCATCATCGACCACTGCAATTTTAGTTCGATTTGCGTTGACATCAAGGCAACGGACGGCTGATACAGTAGAAGTTATCAACAGAGGCAATGCGTTGTCAAGGAAGATGCGATTAACCTAAGTATCATCAGTAGAGGAGAATATGGATATCAAAATAATTTTTAGTAATATTAATAAAAAGAAACCCTATTAACAAACTATGTAGTTTATTTGAAAAAAAAAAAGTTTTAACAATTAAAAATAGGTCTGTCGGGGTACTTTTCCAGTAGCAAATACTCAGTAAATTTTTATGGGAGAGCAAGACAAATTTTACTCTGTCGGCTGAAAATTTCTCAAAAAGTACGCAGACCAGTGAAATCTTGCAAGAAAAGAGCTGATCGGTATTGGTTCTGCTATTACGCCACGGTCGCACTGTATATTTTGACGTTTCTAGCATGAAATAAAATTAAATAATAAACAAAAAATTTTATTTCATGCTAGAAACATCCAGAACCAATGATTCCAATAATGCTATTTTTCTGGCTAAAATTCTTTTTGGCGTAGCAAACACTCTTTTTTTTTAATTAAATTACATTTAAAAGAGCGTATTTTTACATTAACATATAAAAACATTTAAAATTATCTGTTTCTATATACGTTTTTATTAATTTTGGTTAATTTAACAAATATTATACACGAAATACATGTAGAATTGTATGCATTTAGTAATGTGCGAATATTCGTATTCGAATTCCCTAATATTCGGCCGTTTTTGAGACGAAACGAATATTTGAATATTTCAATTCAAATAATAAACGATATTCTGGCCAAATTTCTTTTATAATTAATATTAAAAAAGTTAAAGTAAGTAATTTTCTTCATCTCAAGAGAGCAATCTTTAACTTCAGATATTAAAGTTTAGAAAAATTTTCTCCATCATCCCTATCAACCCATTAATCATATATTTGAATTAGACCTATTTTTGTTATAAATATCAAATTACAAAGCTGTAAACAAACAATATATTACGCCACCTTAAGACAATTTTTTAAATTTTAGTTGAACTATAGTGAATTTTAATCAGAAATAATTTCTTAATCGGGCTTAAATTCAGTAATTTCTATTCTTATTGAATGAAATATTTTTTTTTATTAATTAATGCGAGTTTCTAAAGAGAAAACACTTAAACTATACTTTATAGCTGAAGGAAATATTTTTAAAAATCTAATCTGCGCCCGGCGAAAAATAAGAAGAATACTACAAAAATGCTGAAAAGTCCCATTTTTAGGATTTTGTATTTTTTTTGTGGAATTGCCGGGAACTTAAAAGCAAATTCTATTTGTTATTACTTTCTGTGTATTGATTTCATAATTTTCTACCTCTTTTTCTACTTTTCAGCCGAAAATATTGATTGGCAAAATTCTTTTATAATAGCGAAATAATTAACCAATTTTTTTCTTAAAAAAAAAGCGAAAATCTATTTTGTTCCAAATTTTAGTTTTAATTGTATATAAATTTTCAGGTTACAGATTTTGTCCCTTATTGATTGCGAGTTTAATTTTTTTAAATCTAACAATATTTGACTTCTCCATTAAGAGAACAGTGGACCAATGTTGGTAAAAAATCAAAAATTTTTATATTTTTTTTAGTATTTTTAGATTTTTTGGTCAGTTTTTGTTTTAAGTCATTAACACCACAATGTTATTTAAAATGTGGATGTATGTATGTATATAACATCTGTTTTATTAATGATTTAAAACAGAAACTGACCAAAAATCAGACTAAGGTAACCCCTAGTAATACTAAAAGAATTCATTGGTCAAAACAAAGCTAACACTTTTAATCTTTTTTCTCGAATATTTTCTAAACTGTAAACGAAAACCGATAAATGCAGCAGACTTGTTTTAGCTCTTGGATAGAAAAAAAAATCACTTGCAAAAAATCTTTTTTATCTGATCAGAAACATGAGCTTGGCATCGATTTTAATTTTTCATTAACGCAAGGTTGCCCACTTTGGCGCATTGCTCCAGACTTGAGTTCTGTGACACCTCCTCAAATGTTGTTTAAAATTTCATAACAATCGGACAGCTAGTTTAAAAACTGCAGAATTACACTTTAGGCCCCACTAGGGACCAGAAGGCACCGTCGGATCGAGCTAAAAAATTAAGACCGCATTAATGGCCGCAAACCATACCTCACATACATATGTAGTATATCAATTAAAAAAAATCTTTGTGAATATACATATGTATTAAAAAAGCATTCTTCAAAACTTTATATCTCCGCATTAGTTTGTGTATCTGGAACAGCCCATATACTAACTATCGCGATTTCATATAAATAACTGTGGCTTACAATGGTTTTGCTCTTTTCACCAATTTAAAATATTTTATGTCTAGATATACGTTTTTCGTTCCTAAAAGCATTAAGGCAGCTCACGAAGTTTGATATATTTTTGAAATTTTATATTTGGTGGGAATCGGTATACCGGTACATACCGCTATAGACGTAAACGGTATTCTGGATACCGGTATTTTATAACCGAAATGGATTTCGTTATCAGTATCGATACCGGTATCTAATTTTAGTGTTATTTGAATCGGTATCCGTATTTTTTACTGTTTTCCGACCTTGGTTAAAATATCATGCTGTGAGAAAATTTTCCAAAGAAAGTTATGACCCTAATGAAGTCTTTTTGACATTTAATACTGAATTGTATTCAGGTAAACTATGTATGTATGTACTTATATTAAAATTAATCAAAGTGAGGCTTTTATATTACCATGAATAAATAAATAGATATGACAATTGCATTATAAACATACCTTTCCATTTTTTAGTCCTACCATTAAACCTTCGCGTCCTTCTGGTCCTCCTATGACTTTTATATAACGTATAAATGCATCCATTAACCATTCTCTTTGTAAGGCACCACTAAAATCCAAACATTGCAGTCTTTGATCTTGGCACAATACAATGTGGCAAGCGCATACAACCAACAAACTACAATCGAATTTCTTTTGTATCTTCTCCTTAACCTTGTAATGCATTTGTTGATCTTCTATTGAATTCAATTCATAGATAACTACTCGTTCTGGTAACTGAACAGCAAGCTTTTGTCTATATATTGCGATTTTTAGTACTAGATCACGACATTTAATTCGTACTTTTTGGCCTGATATCAAATGTTGTATAATTACATCACACATATGTTCACGAAATGCATAGCGTTCACGATACAAAGCGTGAACGGTGGCGAAGGCTATGTTGTATGTTGATAAGGTGCCATTTTGACAACCGATTGTGTATGACAATCCGCTAGGATGAACAGCTATTGACCAAATCCACGAGGTATCAACCGTATCACCTAAAATACCCAAGCGAACACCGTCTCGGGTGAAACAATGAACGTTACCAGTGCAACCTGATACTAAACAATATTCGCCATTAGGTAAGTATGACAAACATAAAGGGTCAAAACCGAGCGATCTTTCTTTGCCAATAATTTGTCCACTCAGAGTATGAAAAGATAATGTTTGGCTCCAATCAGCTATAGCTATAGTATCTGTATTTGGCTCTGCCACCGCTGGAGAGCACTGAACTCCATAAATTGCACAAGCCCCACCACCAGGACGATCGATTCGGATCTTTTCTTCACCATTTTTATTTCTTATGGTTATCGAACCGTTTGCCAAACCCAAAATGAGATATTGACCATCGTTCGTCCAACAGCAACAATTTACTCTAGAATTTATCTTGTATTTTTGCACAGCCTTCTGATCCGACGACCAAAACGCAAAATCAGATGTTGAGCATGAGGCTAAATGATGAGAAATTGGGTTAAAACTCATACATTGTACAGAGTCTCCATGTCTGAAATATAAGTTAACGAATTTTTTATCCGCCTTTTACTCTTGTTATACTTACGAATATTTCAAGAGTCCTTCTAGTTGAGGCGACCACACAATAACCGTTTTATCTGCAGCACCGCTGGCGAATTTTTTGCTGTCTCTAGAATAAGCCACGCAATTAACGATATCCTTATGGGCTTTTAAAGTATTTAACAGACTGCCATCTTTTGGATCGTAAACCAAAATTCGCTCCCGAGCAGCTACTATTAATTGAGTGGCATCCGGGTTATAGCATATACAATGGATACTGCAAAAATTATAGAATAGGTATAAGAAATTTATTTTTGTATAATAAAAAATGTTGGCCGGTGTCTAATTGTTTTTGGCTTACCTGATGTCTTCATCCTTTACATTGGGAAACTCAATTTTGTCAATCCATTTTAAAATTGCTCTCATTTTATGAATATTTTATAGTTAAAAGATGATTTTTTTATGTATATTTACAAATATTTCTGTTTTCATTTTTAAATTGAACATTGTCCATCCGGTTTTTGTTATTCAGTTTTGATGTGTTTATGTTTTCCCATTGTTGTTGTTAATAGTAACCAGGATTGGAAACTATATCAAGAACTTAATTAGTAGAAATTTCTTCATAGTAGTAGAAATCAAGGTCTACATCATGATACAATTATACTAGGTACATGCACAACTACAACAAAAATACAACACCAAAAAAACACATGCATTTTGTTGGTATAAACAAATGGAAAGTTGTCAGAAACAACTGTCTTTTGTTTATAAAAATAACAATTACAGGGTAACTAAAGTACAGTTGCAGACGCGGCATTCTTGCATGATTATAGTTATTCAGTGCTGCCAAACTGGATGTAGTTAGAGAGTGTAATTTCTACTCATATATAATAAAATTCTTGTATAATCTGTGTGTAATTCTACTTTGGGTTCTATTTTTATTTATTTTTGTTTTAATTTTAACCTACACAAAAGGTGTGTAGTGTAATTTTCTTCAATGTGTAATTGGAGACACAGCCATGTGTAAATTCATTGGCAACACTGTAATCATTTTATTCACACACATACATTAAAATTTTTGCAGCTTGTAAACAAAGTTTGACAACTATGTGCAATGTATACAGTGACAGGCTGGGCTTGTGCATGTACCTAGTATAATTGTATCATGAGAAAATTGAACAGAACTTTTTCAAGAAAAACTGCCAAGTCTAAAACATGACTTAGTACTAATTTCATGAATGTATAAAACAGAGACTGGCGTCGGTCTGTTTTGTAGGTGCGGGCGTTTCAAAATTTATCATAGCCGACTTTAATTAGCAGAAAGAAAGCAAGTACTGTTCAAGGCGATTACAGTATCAGGCAATGTGAATTTGCCTTGGTATCAGCTGACCTTATCACTGCAACATCACAAGTAAACAAAAAACAACATATAGTTTTCTATGCTACAAAACCAATTGTCAGATTTCTAAACAAAATTGGACGTTTTGGATCCAATTGTTCAATTTGCATTAACAGCTGATAATCAGCCGGGTGGAAAAGGTCACCTGATAATGAAATCGCCTTGGTGTTGTCAACAGCAATCGGACACTAAAAAGTAATTTTAATTATGCATATAAATACACATTTACATATACGAACAGCTATATACTCATAGAACTGAAGTGAAATTTTTAGATTATAGTTTTAATAATTAACTGTTTTAATAAGGACAAGTTTGATAGAATGTATACATACATATCTATTTCAAAATTTCGTCAGTAGCTATGAAATATAAATTTTGAGCTGTTCCAAAAAGGGAAAAACACTGACATCAAAATCAGCGGGAGTATCTAAGCCGTCTTCAAATCTAAAAACGTCGGCGGCTCACCTCTTGGAAGAAATTGCGTGTCCCTGCTGCAAAAGGACGCACGATTTGATAAAAACATCAACTTTGAAATAAGTAGTGGCTTCCAAAGGCAACAATGGAAATAAAATAAATGTTAAATTAAAATTGAGAAAAACCAAGTAATGGATATCCCAGGCATCGATGAAAAACGCAAAAGTCGAAAAAAGTGGCATACATAAACACGTTAATTTTTTTTTGCTTACAACAAATATAACGAAGCTGCAGCAATTTCGTTGAGACAGCCATTTTGACTTAACGAACATGATGATAACTATAGTTGTTACATTTTAATGTGTCGTATCGTAAGCTATGGTAAAGGATAAAAAGAGATAAATATATACTTGCGATGAAATTACGTTAAAAACAGTTGGATTTTTTAGTGTGTGAAAGATTTCAACAGAGTAGTACAGTGTTGCTTGTGAATTATAAATTACAAACTGACTAAAAATATTAGAGCTGCATTTTTAAAGGTTTTTTTAGATTAATTGGATAAAGTTATTCTGTGTTAAAAGGCACTACGTCATAGTGTTTTATTATTATTTGTGCAGTAGCTTTTGTTAAAATTGTTAAGTTATTTGCATTGAATAAAAAACAAACCACCACCACCATATTTATGTCGTGGGTTTTATTTTCCCAATAATAAGTTTTTGGTTCATCGTCCACTCTGTGTCGCTGTTGTTGTTGGTGCTGTTGTTTTTTCTTCGTTAAGTTTGGCCTAGCATTCGTACAGTAGCGGCTCTACGGACTAGTATTGAAAATTTTTCCATTGTGGTAACGCCACAGACTTTGTTATTCTTTGGGTTCTTCACTGTCAAAAATAAAAAAAAGAAATATAGATTGATTTAAAGTGATATCAGTATATAAATAAAATAACGAACCAATAAGTTTTTTGTGAAACCATTTTTCTCCAAGTGCTTAAAATGTTGAATTCTTGAAAAGTAAAGGTACATGATTTCTAACTTCCTTTAGAAATTATATTGTTTACATGTGCAAATTATTGAAAGTGTATTTGGCGCGGTATTTTGCAATCTAGTCTTTTCTGAAGTTAAACTAAATGTGTGAAAAAATATATAAAAATAGTACATTGCTTTCCACAAATATCTGCAAATAATGGACGCCTTCATATATGGAATAATTTTCCTATGAAGTGTATGAAACGACAAGGAAATAGTGTTTAAATAATATACACAATTAGGAAATGGAGATAACGTTGAATGCAAAGAAATATAGAACTTCAATGGAATTACTATTTAACTTGTATTCATATAGTACCTATAAGAGAAATAATGTGCATACATACAATATAGCGTGTGTAATTTATATCCTAGGTGTTCAATAAGCATTTTATATTTCCTTTAGTATTTGATGAAAATGATGCAATTGTGCGTGCATATACGAATAAAATTTTTCTTAAATTTGTTTAATGTATTTCTAAAATTTTATCCCTCCCGCCTTATTCCCTCTTGTTTGTATGTTTAATAATTTTGTTTCACATCGAATGTCGTTTTTGCATAATTTTTTATTCCCCCATTTTTGTTTCGTTCAATTATTTTTTTACATGCGTTCGTACTTTTTTTTGTACGAAGCAGCATGTGTCACAATTGAATAGAACGAAGAATTAACGATAGAATAATGCCCATGTAATTTATTCAAAGTAGTCGCACATTTCCAGCTACTAAAAGTTTTTGGAAAATAACTTCTATGGGCACTTCTACACGTTCAATATATATTGAACGTGATCCAGTATCGCGATATTTATTGAACGTGTAGCATGCAGTATTGAATGATCGTGATACATATCGCAGAAAGGCCTAAATTATGGAATCCTGATCACTGATCGCGTGATAAATTTTGAACGTGTAGCATTTTCATGATATTAGATCGCGATACGTTAATAAAAATGAAATAAATAAAAGACGCAGTGAAAAATTTAACAAATAGAATGTAAAAAAGTTTATTAAATTTGTGTAAAATTTACTTTAATAAAGAAGAAGATAATGATAGCGGTTTGGGTTCTGCCGGTGGAATCGAAATTGACAAAATTATTTTGAAACACTATTTAATTTGGAGGCATTGCCGGAGTTGTGGGACTCGTCGGATAAAGTTTTTTTTGGTTTTCACGCAAAATTTGTTTAATAAAAATAACGTAAATACGGACGCGATAAATATTGAACGTGTAGCATACGCTCGTGATCCACCGACTCATTAAAATGGATTGCGATCCAAATATCCCAATATATATTGAACGTGTAGCGGTGCCCTATATGTCAAAATCAGTCTTGAAAACATTCAGGTATAACATAGCGTCTACAACTGCGATTAACTCTGACATAATATTTGAGAAAACGTCGGCACAATAACAAAAATAAAATGCGGATATTTATTTCTCTTCATCTTATACAAGGGGACAACGTAATTTAACTTTTCTTATAACATTTCATTTTATGGAAATTCTCATCGAGTTAACATTATTTTTGCATAATTACTTATTTTATTTCCACTTTTTCAAAAAAACTTTAAATTTATAAATCAATTAAACACATTTAAACATAAAATCCCAGAAAATTTTTCCAAAACATGGTGTAGACCCAAACAATAAGCCTATCAGCTGAATATTTTATAATGCTTGCTATAAGGCCTACACTGAACCAAAAGAAAACATTCTTAAGACAAGAATAAGAGTGTTTCGTTTTAAAAGGGAATTAAATAAAATTAATTTTTTCAGATGATTTAATATTAATATACATACATATACAACAACATAGTTATTTCTGTAACGAAATAAATCAAAAACGTCTACTTTTGTTTTTAAAATAATGATAAACGTTTCTTTTTATTAAAATTAAATTGTTTCTTGATTTTAAAACCTTTTTTTCGGGTGTATATAAAGGAGGGGGCTCTTTAGTGGAGTGGAATACATATTAACCCATCAAACACCGATATTCTGTTAAAATGATTCGAAATAAAGTCTTCATTAATAAATAACTAAGTCTTTATTAAATTATATTGTATATCGAGTACATGCAATTTTACAACAATATAAAACATGGGTAAAACTTTTGGTTTAAATGCAGTTTGCTAGTGTCAGCACATGAGTAATTTATTTAAACTTTTTTTTCGAGATTTTTTGCAGTTTCCTATGGAAACTTATTTATTTATGTTTTTTCTTATTTTTCAATTTACTATACCTACATAGACACTACTTTTTGTATTGTTTGGTGCTGCTTCACTAAACTGCATTTAAGCCAACCGGGTTTAGCTCCTCCTCTATAAAATAAATAAAAATTATTCCATCATCAAATATAAAATTAAAAAAAAATTAAATGAAAAATATTCGACGAGTTTCCAAGTTATAGACATCCAAAGTTTCAATATAACAGTGATTATATACATATACATATTTTGCATCCAATGCGGTCAATATTTGTATGATTTAAAAGCTTTTAAGATCTTTAAGAATTTATTGATATTTAAAAAAAAATTCATAATACCATTTTCTCCACCATATTATTTCCTCAGGGCTCTGCTAAGCAGAGTCTGCTTACTACGAATTCTTTGTTTTGTTTGGCCAAGCTTAAGATGTTTAGCCACCATAATATTTCCCAACATGGCGCTGCCTACTATAGATTCTCTGCAGAGCTCTTAAATTATACCAATATTGGAACATTGCATTCAGGATTCCCCTACGCAATGACCCTTTTTTTTTTACTTTAAAGGCTCATAATTCGGAAACTAAGGGCCTTGTTGCAAAGTTAAAGTTTGTTTTTGTTTTAAATGTAAATGTGCGACAAGTCGAACGTTGTCGACATCGTGGGACAGGCGCTAAGGGTCGTCGCCAATTTATTTTTAAATTTAGTTTTTTCTTATTTTTAAACTTTTTGGATAGTAATTTTTATTTATTTTTAATAGGATGACTTAAACTCACTTTAAGACGCTTAAAGTCTATACTAGTGATGCACGAATATTCGTATTCGAAATGTCGAATATTCGGCCATTTTCAGGCGAATACGAATACGAATATTTTTCCAAAGAAATTAAATAAATAAATGCATAAATCCTAAACGAAATTTAAATAAATGACTAAAAATTTTAGTTTGTACAAATACATTAATTTTTTATAGAAATTTGTGCTTTGTATCATTTTCAATTATTATTCAATGACGATCTTTAAAATGTTGGGTACTTTTTATTAACTTTAAAGTACGCCAACAAGAGTGTGAAGTCCTTTTTCATAAAATTTTTTTAATATTTCATATTGCATATAATATTTGTATTCGCGAATTTCGTTTGAAATGTTCGTATTCGTATTCGCGAATATCAATAATTGACATTCGTTACATCACTAGTCTATACCATCTGTTATGTGCATTGCATATGTCAAAAAAGTAGAATTGTATGAGTGACTAATTACAGAGCAAAACGCGTAGAATGGATAGTATACATAAATTATTTTATTAATTTATTTAAATGTTTTTTGTAAATAAATTTACGAAAATATACCGACAAATGGTATGTGCTACTGAGGCATGGCATCTTATATGATTGGTTCAAATTTCTTTTAATACGTTTGCCGATTTAATAATGTTTTTTAATTTATTTAGAGCTATTTTTTAAACTACTTGTCAGTTAACTGTAGTTTAAACTTAAAATTTTGTTTTCCAAATGAAGATTATCTATGTATGTATGTATGTATATATGATTTTATCAGGCTAAAGTTCGTATCGCTTTGCAATTGTAAATGTTCTGCCAAACACGTAGCTGTTTTCGAAAGCCACTAAAACTTCATCAGCGTTCTTTTGCGTTTTGTCCACTGTGTGTGGTGTCAGTTGATGTAGGTTTCTGCATCAGAACGCTGTTGATGAAGGTTTAGTGTCGTTGTGCCTTGATACAGTTATTGAAGTTTTTTTTTAATAAATTGCGATTCAGATGTGGAACTTCTACTGCAAACTTAAAATGTAGTTAATGCTGAGGATTTCTGAGCAAGTTATGCTTTCTTTGGTGTTGTTTACTTTAATTTTTTTTATGCATCGTATCATTTTGATCCCACTTATAGAACTAATCAGTATAATAAATTCAAAAGATTTCTGAAGTCTACCGATGAGTCTCATAAGCAGGAACGAAATGCTAAAATCCCTAAGTCCTACATATGTAGTACATGAAAGCCTGAATGTCAAATAAATATACTTCGGTATCTCTTATCTATTTTAATTATAACATTTTTATTTATTTCTTATTTTTAGTTTAATGCAATACAACATTTTTGGCTATAAAGTAAACATTACAAAGAGTAAGTTAAAAATTAAATATAGAGCCGGGTCTTCAAAACTCTTTCAAAATTGTTGATAACAATGAATAATCAAATGAATAGTGCAGTGCGAAAAATACATAATCTGCTCTCAAGTGGTGCAGTTACTGTCACAGGCCCAAATCAGCCGCGTATTCTTAAACAAAAAATTGTTGGGTCAGGAACTACTCCAACAACCGTGACAACAGCACCGCTTACGAATAATGTGCAACAACAACAAGTTGTCACTACATCCATAAATCGTTGTTATGTTTGCGATGACCCATTAGGTGCGAATCAGGCACAACATCAGCTCACAGAAATGCAGACAACGCACACAACAACAAAGTTTCCTAATAAAATTGGTCAGTTAGTTGGTGATGCCTTTATGGTGATTGTAAGTGTTGAGGATGTTGTTTGTTCACGTTGTACAAATCTCATCAACTATTTGGATCGTTTAGAAAATGATGTCGAACGTGTTCGAACCAATTTAATGAATTTGTTGCATAAAAAATATGGATTAAATGATGACAACGGTGGCAATACAAATGTCACCACTGTAGTGGGAAGTGGTACACCAACTATTGCAACTTCCAATGTAACAAATAACATATCTTCGTCCACATTACAAGCACCACCTAATAAATTGCAGAAACTGAATAGCGGTGCAGCAGGTAAGATTTACATGGTTTTAAAATAAATGTATGTGTGTATATGTACATACATACATATATGATGAATAAAAACCCTGCAGTAGAACGAACTAGTGTCCAAGTGGTATTTTACTAGTACAGAATCCACCACCACTAGTTCCCAACTGTAAACTTTCCTATAACATCTTAATGCTCAAATTAACATTGAGTGTGTTTAGAAAATTACTAGTGTCATTAGTAATTTACTTTACTTTAGTACTAGTTTATTACCAGTTTTTTTGCAAAGAAGAATTCTATAAAATTTGTAATTTTATTCCTTTGTTACACAGTGACAACTGCTAGTTAAAATTCGCAATTATTTATCAAAACTCAAAAATAAAAAAGGTTAATTATAAATATTTGATTATAATTATTTTTAGGTGAACCTAAAACTTTAATAATTGTATAATACTAATTTTCGTACAGTGCAAGGCCTCTGTTAGACAGTCAAAATTTATTTTGCAATGTGGTGCCTTGGAACTACTTCATATACTAGTACTCATCAGAACTAGCAATTTTATTCAACAACTTACTAGAACAGTACTAGTTCTTGTTGTTCTAGTAATTATACTAGTAGCTTTTAGACAATTGACGCCTATTCTCCTGCAGGGAACTAATTGTTATGTAGTTAAATATGTGTGACAAACTTTGATGAAATCGAAATACCTGGGACGTGTTACTATTTTTCTGGTAGGTATTGTTGAGTATAACAAACTGTATTTGAAATTTTCCAAACACCTTCAAAATCTTGAGTTTGTTTCCGAACAAAATTTTAGTCCGGACAAAATTTTTTATATGTAGCTTGACGTTTCTCTTTTTGAGAGAGAGAGAAGAAGATAACACATTTTGTTCGGAACATTTTCTGCTTGAATTGGTTTGTGAACTTTTAGACTTGGCAGTTTTCCTTGAAGCACTTCTTTTCAATTCTATTTTAAAACTGCTCGATTGTTTACACTCGGACGGTTTCTTGTTCGAATTTCGTATTGTTTTAATGCAGCGAATGAAACAACAAAGGAGAATTGAAGTAACTTTTCTGTACAAGCAAGTCAGTACCCCTCTTCTTTCTTCTTTCACGTCTCTTCCAGAAAATCAGACTTGCTTCAAGAAAAACTGCCGAGTCTAAAACATGAGTTTAATTAAAATTTTTTCCGGACAAAATCGAATTGAGCTGCCAACTATTTTAATTTTTCAGCCAAAGTTGAACTGAGCTGCCACATCATTTTATATAAATAATGTTACGTTTTTCGCTGTTTAAAAGCGCTTTTCCGTGGACCCGAAGATTTGCAAATGAACACAAGACTCAGTGTAATAATTATGGTTAAGAATGATACAAGTTTTATTTACAAATACACTTAAAACTATCTTAATCAAGAGCTTAAATAACTAATACAGCTTAAAATACTGAATTATACACAAATCTTCACAACTGGTTACCACTACGCCTTCCTCGCTGTAGTTTACGCACGTATCTTAGCTGGCTGCGCAAGTATTCACGTGACACCTCTGTGTCTGCTGCTCGTCACTTACGAGACTCACTCTGCCGACACTCACAGTTGATACACTAATCTCTTTGTCTGCCGCTCGTCACACACGAGACCCACTCTTCCGACACTCACGGTTGAAACATCAATAAC
This sequence comes from Tachina fera, assembly GCA_905220375.1. Lineage (NCBI taxonomy): Eukaryota > Metazoa > Arthropoda > Insecta > Diptera > Tachinidae > Tachina > Tachina fera. The sequence continues at coordinate 44,643,815 of LR999964.1, read as the reverse complement.
AATTCTCTGGCCGACACTCACCACCAGTTGATACACCAATAACACTTGCTGGCTTTACTTACACCTTTACAAACGTCTATTCGCTGCACTGTTCCCTTTACCAGTCGACACGATAGACTCCACAATATCTCAATTCCACGACAGACTTTTCTGTCACTATAGCCTGTTCTATAGTTTCTCCAATTATCAACCCACGTATTGTAAAGCTCAGACTGCTCTTAACTATCAACTCACTACTGTATCGCAGACTATTATTCACTCGCAACTTAATTATCAACTGACTTGTTTACTCGCAATTGACTTGTACGCAACTTGTTCGTTCACAACTGTAACTTCTCCACAACTGACTTATTTACGGCTGACTTGCCAGTGGTTGCGTCGCCCTTTTTATACTGTGCACCAATACCACTAGAAGTTTCAAGCATAGTCCAAACGATCATTATCATCTTAAATGTTGTTTACTAAGTTCCCAATTAAGTTCATGTGGTAACTATGTACATACATGTGTATATGCATACGTGTGTACATCATTAACTAAGCAATGCGTGGTGGTTGTTTACCTTTTGCTTTTCGTTTGAATTGGCATGTATGTATGTGTGTAAATATGCGAATCTTCTTAATAAGCAGACGCTTTTTGTTGTTGCTTTTTCTTGTTTACGTGTTACGCATGCTTATTTAGTTGTTTGCTACAGTGTTTGCACGCGAATATGTGTGTACGTTTATTGCTTTAGTTAAATACTTCTAGATAGTTCTTTGCATTAACCCTGTAGGAATCTTTTTACGTAACAATAATAAAAGCTCAGAGTATATTTGTATTAATAAAGCTGGATTCACACATTGTCCTGATTCACACACATCAGGTTTAGCTGATCAGTTTTTGCTCAATTTTCTTTTGAACCTGCATTTACGTTCATACACACCGTCAAGCCAAGTCATCAAGTCTCATCAATTGCGTTGTAGTAGAGTATTACGAATGACAAAACAAAACGAAAAAGCAAACTTGACTGGTACGGTCAAGTCTGTACCCCTTTTTATTCTCTTCACCGCTATTTCCTAAAAGTTCAAGACTTGACATTGGACATTGTTTCTGAACAAAATTTTTGTCCGGACAAAATTTTTTTATATAGAGTTTCTCTCTCTCTAAAAAAGAGAAACGTCATACTCCATATAAAAAAAATTTTGTCCGGACAAAAATTTTGTTCGGAAACAATGGGTGAATCCAGCTTTAGAATAGAAATAAAGGAAAATTTAAAAAATACATACATATGTATATGTACATATGTATGGAGATGAACGAACGATTTTTTTTTTAAATTAATACGCATTGTTTACACACGTATTTAATATGGTAGCTTTGATTTTCCAGACAAAAGTTCGAAATGGATGAATCAATCGTCTTACAAAAAACTCTCAGTAAAAAAATTTTCTCCAGACCAATATTTTGTTCCGAAACCTCTAAGTTAAATTCAACCCATTTTAGATTTATTATTTTATTTATTTTAATTTTATGAATAAATTCTAATACTAAAAAAATGTATCGAGCATAGCATTTGGGGCTATCAGCTCGGATTCGAAATAATAGATGATGTGTTATATGGATGTATGTATGTATGTATATGTAGGTACCATAGTAGATGGTTGTATTTATAAATTGAAACTGCTTCTTTTGTAAAATTGTAGACGCTGCTGATGTTAGTTGTTGATGGATCTTGTAGGATTTTAATAGCTGGTGTGTTGTGGAAGTGCTTAATCCTTAAATTGTGTAATAATGTACATTCCTTGAACAGGTGGTTTATTGTTAGGTAGCTGTTGCAGGTGGAACATATTGGTTTGGTGCTATTTTTTTAAATGTAATTTTGGGAGAATTTTGTACTCTTTGTTAATATATATACATATTGGACTAGAGTAGTACATTTGATCAATCAACGAAATCTATGAAAGTATGAATGATGTGTAGCATCAGTTTCACTAAAATTGTAATTAAATAGATAAGTTTAAAAAAAGGCCTTCATAAATTATTCAGAGTAAGAAATTTATTAAATGAAAAACCAAAAGTCGAAATTTCTAATGACAAAAAAGCAGATTTATAATAAGTAATGTTATTTACAATTTTACACTATGTTTTTACAATCATGCGATTGGCTTCGAAAAGTTTATTTTTAGCTCCACCCACACCTGCGGGATTCATATCCTTTTATTTACAATTTCCCAGATATTCGATACGTTAAGATCTGGGGATTGCGCGATCTACTTCATAGCGTTTATCCCTTCCGTTCGGAACAAATATTTGGTACACCTCGCAGTGTGCTTCGCGCCATTGTCTTGGCATTGCCATGAAACGGACATTATTCGCTTAGCGCAGAGCAAGATGATATTTCCCAAAATGTCTTGGTACATGGACCTGTCCATAATCCCATTGAAATTCTTGTGTCTTTGGCTGTTTTGCATTTTGGTCGGCCACCACTCAGAATGGCTTCAACTTTGCCCGACGTTCCAAAGGCCTTTTTACAAAGCTGGCGGTTTGCTTTGGCACTGAAAATTTTTCACAAATTTCTTTTTAAGATAAACCATTTTGGAACATTTTAATTATTAATTTTTTAATCTCTGCATTGTATTTTGTTAGAGCCTTTTTTATTAACTTTAAAATAATGTAAAATCTGCAAATTATGCAGTACTAATTTTTCAACCTGCTTTTTCTTGCTATTCCTGGACAAATGTCAACACGATTATTAAAAAAACTTTCAAAATTATTCTCCTCCAACAAAATTCTCAATTTCGATCTATAAAGGAACCTATACCGCTCTATTTTAAGACCATTGTAATGAGTCCATTGTGTTTTGTCGCGTGCATTTTTCACCGTGTAATATGTATGACATTGATATGGGAAGATAAAACAAAAGAAAAATACCAGGATATATTTGTATTTTGGCGTTATTCCTGAAGGTTAAGATTTCTTGTTGGAAAATATGATTACAGAGCTGATACTGATAATCTCAATCATATTTTTGCAGTCCAATATGTATTGTCCAACACTGTACATATACATATATATATATATATACAGTATCGGCCAAAACCTAAGCACCCCCTCAGTAAATTTTTTTTAAATGATAATTTTTTTAAGAAAACAAAGTTATTAAAATTTTTATTTTAATTTTTTTATTTACTTATATCTTTATTATTGAAAAACACAAACTTCAGGAATTCAGAATTTAATTAAAAAAAAGTTAAAATTCAAAAAACATTTCAAGTCGCAAATATAAGCGGACTAAACTAAAGCACCCCCAATTTAAGGTGCAAAAAAACTATTGAAATCAATATTTCGTTGCGAATCCTTTATTCTGGATGACACATGCACATCTTTCAGCCATAGAGGATATTAAAAAATATTAATTATATGAGGTGTTATTGCTTCCCAGGCTATTTTTGCGCCCTCAAATAAATTTTATTTGGCGTAGCAATTTTTTCTTGAGTTTTGGATGATTGGAGAGCCGGCTTATCCAGACATCAATTGAATGCAAAATATTCGATCAACTGATCAATTATTTTTAGGCTAATTAAAAAGTTTTTGCAGACTGGTCGCACGTCTTCTAGTCATTCTGGAGGAAGGCCACGTGAATATTCGCGACATGAAGACTTCTTAATCAAAACGACAATCCAAAATGATCCCAAAGCATCATCTAATCACATACGAAACCGCTTAGATTTAAAACTTAGTAAAAGAACGATTCGCAGAAGGGCGGTAGAGGCCGGATTATGCAGTCGGCGACTAGCCGACTATCGTCAAAAAATAAAAAAGCCAGACTTGAATTCGTCAAGGCCGATCTCAACTGGAGTGTCCAAAAATCTAAGACTGTGAGGTTTTTTGACGAATCTAAGTTAAATTTAAAGGATTCAGATAGCATAAGGCAGGCCAAATGAACAACGGTTGAATCCTAAATATTGCAATGGCACTGTGAAGCATGGAGGCGACAGCATAATGGTCTGGGGTTGTTTCTCTGGGCAAGGGATTGGGCCAATTCATAAGATTGATGGAATTATGGATGGTTTCTTGTATCGTGACATATTCAAAGACGTGATATTGCCTTATGCTGAAGAAGAGATGTTACTTAAATGGACATTCCAGCAAGATAACGACCCAAAACATGCGTCTAAAGTGGAAAAAAATTAGTTTTTCCAGAACAATTTAATAGAAGATATCCGTTGGCCTACCCACAGTCCCGATCTTAACCCAATCGAGAACTTGTAGGAGATCGTCAACTTAAAAATTAACCGAGAAAATTGCAAAACCAAAGAAAATTTATTTGAGGCCGCAAAAATAGCCTGGGAAAACACCTGATATAATTAATATTTTACAATATCCTTTATGGCTGAAAGATGAGCATATGTCATCCAGAATAAAGGATTAGCAACGAAATATTGATTTCAATAGTTTTTTTTTCACCTTAAATTGGGGGTGCTTTAGTTTAGTCCGCTTATATTTGCGACTTAAAATGTTTTTTGAATTTTAACTTTTTTTAAATTAAATTCTGAATTCCTGAAGTTTGTGTTTTTCAATAATAAAGATATAAGTAAATAAAAAAATTAAAATAAAAATTTTAATAACTTTGTTTTCTTAAAAAAATTATCATTTAAAAAAAATGTACTGAGGGGGTGCTTAGGTTTTGGCCGATACTGTATATATATATATATATATATATATATATATATATATATATATGTATATATATATATAGAGTACGCCAACAAGAGTGTGAAGTCCTTTTTCATAAATTTTTTTTAATATAATATGAATATTATATGCAATATGAAATATTAAAAAAAATTTATGAAAAAGGACTTCACACTCTTGTTGGCGTACTCTAAAGTTAATAAAAAGTACCCAACATATAAATATAAATGTCGTTTTATGTTAGAAACAAGGTTGGAAACCGAAACAAATAACGGTATCGGTATTCATACCGGTACAACTATTTTTTAAATTTCGGTATCGGTAACGATATCGGTATTTTTTTATTGCGGTATCGGTATTACCGGTACATACCGTTACCGAGTTTATAATACCGGTATACCGATATAACTGCTAAATTTGTTAATTCAGACAGTGGACATAGCAAAAAATCTTTTTTTTTTTTTTGTTAAATTACTTCGAAAAGGGAGTATTTTTGCATTAACATAAAAAGTATTTAAACTTGGCGGCAGGAACTAAGTCCCCAAAACATAAATGAACTAAGTCCCTAAAGTTTGGGGAGTTAGTTCGCTATGAACTAAGTCCCCAAACATAAAAATGAACTTGGCCCCCAAAAATTTAACAAAAAGAGAACTAATTCCCCAAAAATTGTTTTTGTTGCCATCCATATAAAACTGTAGGGATTTAGTTCATTTATGTTTTGGGGACTTAGTTCATTGGGGACTTAGTTCCTGCCGCCTTTAAACTTATATGTTTCTATATACGTTTTTATATTATTATTAAAAAATAATTTATTAAAAAAGTAAAATAAGAAAACTGCAGTTGAAACTTTGCATATATAAAGTACTCATTTTGGTTAATTAAACAAAATAATAAAAATAAATACATACAGTGTATGTATTATTTATATTACACACGAAGTACATGTAGAATTGCATGCACTTAGTACAATTTTAAAATTCGTATTCGAACTCTCGAATATTCGTCCGTTTTTAGATATATTCGTAGTCGCCAAATTCAGACGAAACTAATATTTCAGTATTTCAATTCAAATTTTTTGTTATGTTGTTTGGAATTGCCGGGAACACAAAGGCAAATTCTATTTGCTATTACTTTCTACCTAAGAATGACTTTTCAGCCGAAAATATTTATTGGCAAATGTTATGTTTAATGTTACAAATTATATCCCTTATTCATAATACGTTTAATTTTCTAAATCTAACAACGTTTGCCTTATCCAGTGGACAGAGGATGGTAAAAATGTAAATTTTTTACACTTTTCTCGAATATTTCCTAAACTGTAAGCGAAAACCCATAAATGTTGCACACTTTTTTTTAGCTTTTGGATAGAAAAAAATCCATTTTCAAAAATATTTTTTATCTGATCAAAAACATGAGCTTGGCATCGATTTTAATTTTTCATTAACTAAAAGTTTACCCAATTTGGTGCTTTGTGACTCTGTACCTTTTAAGGATATATAGCCTAAATTCCAGACTTGAGCTCTGTAACACCTCCTCAAATTCTGTATAAAATTTCATAAAAAATCGGACAGCTAGTTTAAAAACTGCAGAATTATTTCAAATTAAAAAAGAAAGGGTCGGATCGAGCTAAAAAAGTAAGACCGCATTTATGGCAGCAAACCTCATATTTTAGACAGCGCACATATGTAGTATATCAATTAAAGAAAAAAATCTTTAATGTGCATACATAAAAAAGCACTCTTCAAAACTTTAAATCTCCGCATTACCTTGTGTATCTGGAACAACCAATATACTAACTTTCGCGATTTCATATAAATAAGTTATTTATTTAAAAATTTATTATTTAAAATAACTGTCTTTGTAAGAGCTTTGCTCTAGAGATACGTTTTTCGTTCCTAAAGGCATTAAGCAGCTCATGAAGTTCGTTAGTATTTCGCACTGGTGATGATTATGATATGATTGCACTTTCCGGTTGATTAAAAAAAACAGTGCTGCATAAGAATGTGTAAAGGCGAAAAAAAACGTGTTTATATAAGAAAGTTAATTGAAATATATTTTTGAAATTTTATTTTTGGTGGGAATCCTGGTACCGGTATTTTCTAACCGAAATGTGTTTCGGTATCGATACCGGTATCTAATTATAGCGGTATTTGAATCGGTATCGGCATTTTTACGATACCGTTTGCCAACCTTGGTTAGAAATGTTGCAAATCATTAAAGTACCGTTAGATAGAAGAATAAATTTCAAGCCAGATACTGATAGTGTAGCACAGAATTATCGACATTTAATATATAAGACCGAAATAGGAAATAGGTAATAGGTTGTTTCAAATAATAATTTTCAAATTTAGAAGTTACAATATTCATTTCCTCATTTTTCAATTTAAATTTCCTATTGATTTTCAAAATAACAAAATGAAACAATCAATTTGAAATATCAAAAAACAAAATATTTATTAACTTTCATCACAAAAAATTTTTAATTTAATTTGAAAAAAAAAAACAAAAAAAAACAAAAAACAAAAAAACCTCCCTTAAACACAAACTCGTTTATAGTACGACAGCATTTATTATTGGCTTAGTATAATATATACCACGAGAATACATTTAAAAAACATGACGTATTTACATTTCAAGACTGCTAGGCCACTAGTATATATGTAATAATAATAGCAATATTGCCTTTTATATCTTTCCAATAGGGCGTTATAGTTCTAATCCTTGTTTTATTTATGAATCATTTTCTGCCGTAAGCATATATGTAATTACTTTTTTCCGCTTTATGATTTTAGTTAGCGCAGTCCAACAAATGAAAATATCTACACAATCTCCAGCAAATATCCCACAACAATCGGCTGGCACACAAACGCTTCAGCGCAAAACAACAAAAATTTACAAATGCTTGTCATGCGATTACAAAACATCCGATATGCGACTCTTTAATACACATTATGAAACATGCAAACATCAAAACTTCCAATGCAAAAATTGCAAGAAAATTTTCCCCAACTTTGGAGCTATGAAGCAGCACATGGTTCGTGAGCATAATACACCGATGGACAACACTTGTGCTGTGTGTCATATAAATTTTGTAAGTGAATCGGCTCTACGTAAACATATGGAAATAAATCATAGCACCAATGTGGTCGTTACAAGTACAACAACATTGCCAGTATCGCAAAATGCTGCACCAGCTGCTGATTCTATAACAGCAGTAAATGCACAAGCTTCTACTGCTACTACTACTACACCGCTTTACACTTGTAATCATTGTCAATTCAAATCCACAGACAAAATAATATTCGATGAGCACATGCGCAAACATATGGCTGGAGTGAAATCAAAGCCATTTAAATGTAGGTTGTGTGCTCAGCGTTTTGAGACGCGTGAGGCGGCAACAACTCACGCTAAGCAGCATCAAGGCAATGTGTTCAAATGTGGCACTTGCTCTATGACTTTCCCCAAGAGAGAAATGCTAGTTAAACACTTCGAAGAGCATCAGCAACAACAGAATACGCAGCAAATCCAACAACAACAGCAGCAGCAGCAGACTCAGCAACATCAAATGATTACTATTAAACAGCAAACTTCTCAGAATATGCTGACAACACAGAAACTTTTGCAGGAAACAATTGACGAAGCTTTAAGTGATTCAACCACTCCAGTAACAACTACATCCACAACAGATGTAACAGGAGGAGCTTCTGCCAATAATATACGTTTCTTCTCATGTCATATTTGTTCCTTGACATTTATACAAGAGAATTACTACAATCAACACATGGAAACTCACAGGAGAGGAGATAATTCTACTAACACCACTACAACTGCCGCAACCACACACAAAAAGACTACAAATGCAGTAGTTGGAAGTAACTCTTTGTCCACATTAAATGCAGCCGCTTTGTTAAGTGAAGCAGCCCAGCAAGAAACCAATGAAATAGTTCATCACAACGCTGACCTTAATGTTCATCACCAGCATCAGCAACAGAACGTTTCATTGGGTAATTCTGGTAATACTACTATCTCTGAAGCAGATATTGAAAGCATTTTTGAAAAAATGCATTCCGACAAAGGTGATAATGGGATAACGGCCACCACAACATCATCTGGCAATGGTAGCAACGACCAAATGGTTATAACTTCCCAAGCTGGCACTGGTGGAGGCATAACATTTAATATCACTATTCCAGGCCAAGAATCAGGCGGAGTAGTTTCGACTAGTGAAGATCATAGTACTCATACTACCACTACAACTACCGCTCCAGTGTCAGTTAGCATAGATATGCCCATGCTGGATCAACCGGATGATTCAACACATGCGTCGACAACGACAACAACAACTACCACAACTGCATCAACCAAGCTGAAGGCAGAGTCACCAAAACCAACCAGTACTGGACCAGTCAGCATGCCGAGCTTGGACGATGACAATGAAGAGCAAGCTGTTAATTCGACAAATGCTTCGAGCGAGAACTCCAAGAATATGGAAGAACCTGCGCAACGTAATAGTGAACAAACATCGTCCTCAACAAACCAAGCTGCCACAGATGAAGGGGATATTAAAGTAGAAGAGTCTGCATCAAACAACCATTCAATAGAACAGACATCTGAAAGCCAGACCACCCACGAAAGTAACACTATAACAGATAACCAACAAGCGGAATCTGCACCAGGCGATGAAGCTCACCAGCAACAACAAGAGGTTAATGAAACGGGTGAGCACCAGCAATCTCATGAGCATCATGAATTAGCCGCTGGTTCTGATGGGGGTGGTGAAAGTGAACAACATGTCGCAATGGAATTAGACGAAGCTACAATGCAGGCACAAGTTGATGGAGGTCAAATTAAATTTATTCTCAACGAAAGTGGACAGCTTTTACAACTTGATAATCACATTCTTACGGATGCCGACGGTAATCAAATTCTTGTCCAAGATCCAGAGCAAATACAGCAGCTTCTCCAGTCTGTTGGCGTGTTGCAGTCTGGCGAAGGTCTTGACGGTGAAACTTTACAAATGATGACTGATGCCAACGGACAAATGGTGTTGGTACAGGGAGAAAATAATGAAACACAATTAATTGACGCCTCTCTTCTGAATGCTGATGGTCAGTTGGTCATTCAACAGTCACAGGACGGCGATGGCGGTGCGCATGTCATTGGAGAAGACGGCACTCGTATTCCTGTATCTGTTTCCTACACAGAAGATGGTCAACCGATTGTTCAAGTCCAACAACAGGTGTTAGAAGCAGCCTCATCAGGCGGCGAAGGTGTAATCGAAAAAGATGTCGCAAGCGTAGAAGGTAATTATGATGAACATGATTGACAGTACGATGCGTACTTACATATAAATACATATGCGCCCTTAATTATGAAAGTGGTCTAACTGCCTGTTTGTGTAAGACGTTTATAACTCAAACGTCTTACACAAACAGCAGGGGGTTAGTCATATTTTCCTTTTGTTGAGATACATATTTAGTAAATTACATTTCAACAATTCAAAATATATTCTTATATTATGCAACATTTTAATTTAGAGTTGTACAAGTCTCGGTTAATATAATTTATTTAAAATTCATTATATATTTATTAAAGATCTTTTAAGATTTATTTGATATTTTGAAGCAAAAATTCACATGACTTAGACCACTTTCATAATTAAGGGCACATATGTATGTATATGTATATGTGCATACATATGTACATATGTATCTATGTATTATTGAATAACTTACTCAATAAAAACTATTGTTCTCAGGAGCATCAGCGGGTGACACAGATAAAATTGCCATTGGCTCGGATTAGGGGTGGCTGCTCTAAAATATGTACCACATCCAATGATAATTATATCTGAAATCCCTTTTTATTCTGGTAGTTGGAGTGCATGCAGGTATGTAAATAACAGCAAAATAATAAGGTATATATATATGTATATATGTAGAAATAAAATTCATATTTGTATATACAGTGCAGCGCTCAAAATAATGACACTAATCACAATGTGCATTATCGTGGTTGGCGTATTTGGACTTCGACTACGACAGTTCTGTCCTAGATTAACAATTGTTTTTTTTTTTTTTTTTTTTTTTTTTTTTTTTTTTTTTTTTTTTTGTCGGACATAAAATTAGTGAGAGTTATAAATAATACATAAGTAGTGATAATCAAAAAAGGGGAAAAAAGTATTTGCAAGAAATCCTATCTGGAGTGTTGAGTAATTTTTAGGTGGATGTGTCCAGTAGAGTTCAAAATATTACGAGCAAGTGGATTAGGATGTGACTTGAGTTTTGTTGACTCGAGTTTTGTTAAATACTTGCCTGCGTATTTCGCAATTTCTTCAATCACTAGTGGAATATTTAAATCGCGATGTATATTAGAATTTTTGATGTACCATGGAGCCGATGATATTAACCGTAAAATTTATTTTTGCCTTCGTCGTCACAAGCGACTTGTATAGTAAATGTTTGCAGCCTTGGCTGAGACTTGAATTTCTGCCAATCAATCAGTGTATTTGAGATAACTTAAGTTTCATCTGAGTTAACTTAAAGTCAATATGATGTTTCCATGTAAGCCTTCTATCAAGGTGTATACCAAGGTATTTCACGTGGGAATGTTGAGGGATATTTTGATTATTGATTCGAATAGGGGAGCAAGTATATCTTCTTAGGGTAAACGTTATATGGACACACTTTTGTTCATTTACCTTAATTCTCCATAAGTTCAACCACATTTCCAAATGTGTAATATATTCTTGACGATATCGGGAAGCCTCCTTAGGGCTTTCATGCATACTAAGGCAGGCTGTATCATCGGCAAACGTAGATGTATGGATATTGCTGCTGAAAGGCATATCACAAGTATAGATCAAATACAAAACTGGCCCCAGTATGCTCCCCTGTGGTACACCGGATGAAATAGATTCGGGCACACTCATGAATTCTCCTTCCACAACCGTGAACTTTCGGGTAGTAATGTAACTTTCTAATAAATTCAGAAAATTTATTTGTAGATATGATTTCAATTTTAAAATAAGGCCTTCATGCCACACTTTATCAAATGCCTGGGAAACGTCAATAAACAGGGCAGAACAATACTTATTTTCTTCAAATGTTTTTCCTATAAATTGAACCAATCTATGAGTTTGTTCAATGGTGCTGACTTCAAAAACCAAATTGATGGGATGCACCCACTATCAGTTAAAATTGGGGACAATTTTGTCATGAGCAGCTTTTCGAAGAGTTTTGACATAGTTGACAGAAAACTTATTGGCCTATATGACTCAGCTTTAGTAAGATATTTGCCCGGCTTTTCATTCATTCATCATTTTGACTTTTGCAAGCTTCCAGAGTTGTGGATAATACTCCATTCGTAATATGGTATGAAAAATAAACAGCAGGATTTTTATTGCAATTTGCGGCAAGTTCATCAGCATCTTGTTACTAATTCCATCAATACCTGTAGCTTTCTTTGGCTTGAGTTCAGCAATTACTTTATGTACATCACGCAACTTAAACTTTAAAGCTCGAAGGGGTACAGCAACTACACTCGGCAAATCAGCAACACCAGTACATGTATTTAGGGTGAATACGGATTTTAAATGTTCAGCAAATATTTTACATTTTTCCGTATCGCTTCTTGCCCAACCTCCGGTAGCTGTGCGCAGAGATGGCTTAAACCCAACGGGTGTTTTAAGCTTTCTAGCAGCACGCCACAAAGAGTAATTAGATGTTGGTGTGACATCAAGACCTTCCAAATAATTATTAAGAGGTGCAGTGCTTTCAGATGCTAGAAACTCTTGGAATAGTTTAGAACAAATGTAATGTTTTTTAAATCTATTAGTCCTAATTTACACTATGCAAGCTTATTGCTAAGCTGATTAGTTTGTTAGGAGAAACGAATGGAAATGAAACATTTCTGTTCCCCTCGCATCGCTCTTCCACAAACTAATCAGTAGCTCGTTTCTGTATTTCTCGCAACGTAAAATTTCTTACATGAAATGTGAAACACAAAATTCCATCATTTCTCGATATGTGAGAAAAAAGTGTTTCTGTATTTGAATACGAGAACAGACAACGCTGATTCTGTTTTTACTGGAATATTTCCAGTAATCGAGTGTTAAATGAAAACAAAATGTCACAAAAATATTATTTCAAAAACAAAAAAGGAAATAATTTACAGGAAAAAGAAAATAAAATAATGTACAAGAATATAAAATAATGTACAAGAATATAAAATGAATGTAAAATTCTCGAAATAAGTTTTTTATTTTTACATAAAACAATTACATAATCCTAATAATAATAATTTAGTTCAACAATTCGTTGCATATCTTTTCAACTAGTTTATTTTTCATATTTTCACACACAAATTAAAAAATTCATAAGTTTTTGAACAAATTTTGTTGTTCTCGCACCAATTTAAAATGCGAGTTGTTTTGACAGTTCTTTCGAGAAACTTTTCACAAAATATTGTTACATAAACACTTTTTCTCACATATATCCAATAATTGCTGGAAATTTATTTAAATGACAGATAATTTTCGCAAAGAAAAAATACAGAAACATTTATGTGAGAAAAGCCATTTTTTGTTTCAATTTACACTGTTTTTGTTATAATTTCCTCGTTTCATGAGGGAAATTTTACGATGCGAGAAATACAGAAACGAGCTACAAATTAGCAATAAGACTTGCATAGTGTAAATTAGGACTTACAAAAACGTCGTAGTAAGAGTCGAAATACACCAACCACGAAAAGGAACCCAAACTCTGATACTCGTCAGATTTAGGGAATCTTAAAATCAATACCACCAATAACCATAAACTCTTAAGACACTCCTGATGTACGGCGAACCAAAAATCTTTACTCGCGTTCTCTCTACAATCCATTGTCCTCAGCGCCGAGTTCTAAGTTGCGAGTACTGAGAGTATCGTTTCCAACGATCTCACGAGTGGTCTAAACCGTGACACATTCTACATTCTATTTTTTTTAGCCAAGCAAACAAGAATCAAAAGACGCTCCGTCACTAAATTTACAACTTACAACACTGACAATGGGTTCACACACGGCAATTTTAGTTGAAAAAATTTTGAGTTTATAGAAGAGAGAGGAAACGATAACGAACAGGAGATCTATTATCCATGAGCTAAAAAGTTGCTCAACTAAAATTTCCTTGTGTGAACGCAGAATAGAATTAAGAGCATTTAATTAAATTTCAAAACTGTCATTTCAGTAAAATTTCCTTTTACGCTTTAAACCTACGTTTTCCGTGTAAAAAAAAGAATTGCGAAGAATGAATTGTGAAATTTAATTTTAGAAACAGATGATTTATTTTTCCAAAATATTTTCGGTTTAACTGATTATTACGTTTTGTTTGTATGTATGTTACGTATTATGTTATATATGTTTTAGGTTTAAAAATATAGATAAAAAAAATATTTATAAATATAAATTTTTTATACATATATTTTGCAGACTTCTTTATTTTATTGGACGATACCGCCAAAAGAAGTCCGTCTATCCTGAGAAAAAAGGTTATTATCAACAGGCAAAATATAAAACAAAAGTATATCACTTCAAACGAGCCGCTACCATTGTTCTTTATATCGTAAGCGTTTCACGCTTAATTTTAAAAATATATATATTGATTAGTTTAGTTTCTTAGCATTAAGTTGTAAAATATGCTTAAAACTTTCTTATAAATAGTTTTATTATTATTTTTTATAATTTTAAATGCTAATGTCATAATTTACACTCGTTTTTAGTAAAGAAAAAAGTCAGACAAAAATTTTTTATAATATATACCTACATTTTTATAAAACAGTACATCTCCTTAATTACACATGCATACATAATCCACCCACTGGAACTTTTACAATTTATAGAAATTTCAACAACTTAAAATATTAAACTTGTTTAAAGCAATAAGTTTAAACAAAAGAATAGTATGTAAATCAATAACACAATAGACTACTACCATTACACTTTTATTAATTTAATACAATTAAATTTGAATAAATATAACCTTAAAAAAATAATTTTGTCGTTAGTTATTAGGACGAAATAAATACTTTTAAAAGTGAAATCATTAAGAAAAATAATAAACAATAATAAGAACTAAAGTTTATAATAATGCTAAATAAAATAAATGTAATTTTTAATACAAATCTTAAAAAAATCTTTAAATAAAAGAAACTGTTTATTATTCAAAAATATTTTTGAAATTTTGTAGTTGTTAGTTAAAGAAATAATAAAAACTGACTGCCCTGCCCGGTTTGGTATGCCATAGAAATAATCAGTCATCAATTCTTCTGTTTAGAAGTTACTGATAACATTTCGTAGGGCATGCAGGAAAAGGTTTTATGAAATATACAAACATATAAAAAATTAAATGCAAATTTATTGCATTAATGAAAATAATTACATACATATAAGTATATATATGTATATGAAATATGTACATACATATATACATACATTACCAAGCATTAATAATTATAATGGATACACATACATACATATATGTATATGAATGTATGTATGTACATATGTACTTTATGGTTTAACAAAAGCAGAAAACAGTCAATATATTTCTTTGCGTACGAATAATATGTACAATTTTTAAGCTTTCTACGTACGTGTTTATTATGATGATTTATTCCTTTAAATATTTCTGTCTCTACTTAAGCTATTTTCGAAAGAAATCGTAGTAAAAATAGTTTTCTATGTAATTTTAACATATGACCCAATGATTGTTTTTTTAAACGTATTTTTTATGATAAATTTTTTTGTTTATTTTTCTTTATATTTGAAATATGTTGCTTTTTTCACAATTAATATATTTCCATTTTTAAATTATGTTGGGCTCATAATAAAGATTTAAAATAATTAAATTATTTCTACCAAGTAGTTTGTATATGCATATATGTACATGTGTACATATTTATGTATGTAAATAAATATATAGTTTTCTTAATAAACACACAATGTAAGCAATGTAAGAATTTCGAAATACAAAACTGAAAACTGAAATAAAAAAACAAAAATAAATGTATAAATGAAATTTAAATTATGGCGATTTCTTTTCTGACAAATATGTTGCATATATGTTTCTTTTATTTAGTCACCCAACAAAATGGAAAAGGTATAACAAGCAGTACGATATTTATATTTGCTAAATTTAATTTGTATGTACATACATATGTATGTAATGAATTGTCGGGAGCAAAATATCCAAGGACCCTTCCTATGATTGTGAATACGCTACGTAACTCGAAATCAAATAAAACTGTTTCGAACTTGTATGTTATTAACATACAAATTCGAAATTTGTTTCTTTCTTTAGAGAGTAGAATATCAATCAGGCATGCTCCGAAAATTACATTTCATCGAAGTGATTTAAAACCATAAAATAGTGATTGTGCTTACGCAAGGATTCCCCCTTATTGCAAATGGCGTCGTCGACGTCACATCAAGACGACAGTAAATATTGTCACTTGTCTACTCTTTATTGGCTCTTATTGACAATTTCTTACTAATCTCTAAAGATTTGTAAGTTAATGTAGCATGTTAATAGTAGTCAATTCTTGTTGACAAAGAGTAGACAAGTGGAATCCTTGCGTAAGCGCAATGTGCACGCAAATTTGTTAAATTGGTAACTTACCTAAGACTTTTTGTCCACAAAATTTCAGCTCTCTAAAGTATAACATTATGTTAAATTTATATTGGTGTAAGTCCAACTTTTTTGCACTTAAGATACATATTTTTAGTCAGTGTTTATCATTCGTGTCAAATTTCGTTGGAAACTGATAATAATAAATACTAAAATGGTATATTTAAATATTCTGACCCTAGGTGATTAATTAACTAAGGAGAGCAAAGTTATTAGGGAGTATTAACAGATCGCATTTCTTCGCGTAAATGTGCAAACTGCGTGCGGAGACCATAACTTGGCCTGGCGCACTACGGTGTGCGTAGATAAAAATTTATAATCAAAGAAATATTATTTTGTCCCATTTGCACTATCAAAGTCTTGTTACAAAGCTGATAAGACAAGGGGAAAAGAAACGAGTACTCAGCTTCATGTACTGTGAATAGGTTTTGCTTTCTCATTCGTAACGTTAATAAGTACACATGCATACACAAAACTATGCATTACAAATGTTCGCTAAAAATAAGACTTGCATTGTGTGAACGCCGATAAGAGGAAGTGATAAGCTTAGCAATAACACTTGAGTAGTGTGAACTGGGACTAAGAACCTTTGTTTATTATTCATATTTGAGGCAGAATGGAAAAACCGCTTAAGTCGAATGAAGGGAAGTTTAAATTCAATAATGTTTTGTGCCCTTGTCCCATTCAGTATAAGCATATTTCCAAATTTTTAAAGACTATACAGTGCAAACATTTAGACGTAAATGATCTATGTATGTACAAATTATAAACAGTAATAGAAAGGATATTTCATTCACTTTAATTATTTCTTTCTCTATACAAGATGTTGCATACTATTTATCAACATACATACATATGTATGTAACTATATTTTTAGTTAAAATAACTACATACATATATAAAGAAAAACTACCTAAGACGGCTTAGCCGTCTTTTCGGCTAGCCGATGTATGTAATAGCCGAATTTGAGCCGCCGCCGTCGATTTTGGTGACAGCCGCCGTCGCCGATGAAAACCTTTCGGCGCAGGTCTAGTTCTTTTGTTTACTTTCGTGTATCCGTGAGTACTTGAAAAATACCCTATGTGATCGAAAATTGAAAAATAAAACTAAATACAGTAGTACGAATTTTGTGATTATGTGCTAAGTCTTCCAAGTAATGCGGCCAATATTGGTATTATTTGATAGTGCTGCTTACTAAAGATTTTCTGCAAAGACTCGAGGATTTTCTGCACCACGGTATGTACATACATATGTATATCCAGGAACGTCGCTGCCTAATGAAGATTTAATGAATAGTCAGTCGACCTTTTGTCACAGCGGTATTTCCAGGAACGGCACTGCCTAGTAAACATTTCCTGGAGATTCGATTACGGTTAGACAAATAATTCTAGGGTATTTCGTAAAACGGCGCTGTCCGTCGCATTCATAAAATGGGATTACTTGCTAAAGATTTTTAAAAACCTTACATTAAATGATACAAATTTTTACCACATTCGATGGAAAACATAGCTTAAAATCACAATTTTGTTCGGGAACTTCAGACACCCCTAACTCGAAAACTAAGGGTCTTATTTTGTAAAACGCAAAGCGTTGAAAAATTTTAAATTTAAAATTAAATTAAATTAAATTTGTGTAATTATTTTTCAATTTTCTTTCGAGTTTTCGAGTTGTTTATTTTTTGGAGAGATCGAGCTCAACTATATATGTACATACATATGTGTAAGCCAAATAATTTTTAAGGAATTACGCTATATATTTATGACTGGGTATCAGTGAGGCCACAACTAAAAAAAAATTTAATGCTAATGGGTCTTAAAACAATGCTAAAAATGATAACAAAATATTTAAAAATGCTAAAATTTTGGAATGATTTTTTGATAATTATATTCACTCTTATTACAATTGTCGTCATCGACGTCACTTTAATACAACACCAAAAAATTGGGATTGTTTACTCTCTATCGAGAAAAATAAGAAATGAAAAAACATAAAATGAATAGTGATACTTACAAATGTATTTAGCAAATGTAAATCAATAATTGTATACACAACAAACATTTATCATATTCCGTTTCATTAAAAATTTACGTTAAATAGCTGATGTTGATAACAATCTCTACAAAAGTAGATAGACTAGGGTGCTGATGAAGTGCGTGGCTGCACAGAAAAATATCGGTATTTCCCCCAGCTAATAAAAGTCTAGATTAATTTTTCTTCTCTTCTTTAGAAACTTACATTAATTAATAAGAATATTTCAGTTAGTTTTATTATTATTGTTTGAACTTCATTAGTTTCTATATATATGATTTGATCAGGCTAAAGTTCCTATCGCTTTTTAAGTCAAATTACATGTGATAATTAATAATGAAGAAATAACACTAAGGTTAGTTGTAAATATTCTAACAAACACGTAGTAGAACGGAAAAATTAGCTGCTAATAAAAGTCTAGATTAATTTTTCTTCTCTTCTTTAGAAACTTACATTAATTAATAAAAATATTTCATTCAATATGAATTGAAATTACTGAACTCAAGTCCAAATAAGAAATTATTTTTGATTAAAATTCACTACAGTCCAATTAAATCTAAAAATGTCTCACAATCGATTACAATTTTGAAAACAGTAGAATTTTAAATACATGCTACATATATACCGACGGTTGGTTATTGGTTTGCGGCACAGTATATTCAAAATGCATTATGTCCGCAGCAAACCAATAAGCAACCGACGATATGTATGTATATGTACATACATGTAACATCAGGTAAATAAGTAGCATAATAACTAGGGAAAGGATTTTCATGCATTTAAAATCACGTTTTATGTACATAAAATATGCAGTAAACATTTAAAAATGTGTATTTAAAACTAATAAAATATGCATTTATCAAATTTTTTTTCAACATTTAAGAACATTAGATACTTAAAAAATCAGCTTCATTGCTTTCTTAACAAACATTTTTACATTAAAAACTTAAAACACATAAAAAGCTCAGCTTCAATGATTTTTTAACAAATATTTTGTCACATCATATAGAATAAAAAAAAACAAATAAAGTTCAGTCGGACTTTTATTAACGTATATTAATGAATAAATGTTTTTTTTAATTGTCAAAGGTAAATCTTTGACGATTTTTTCTGAAAAAATTTTATGTAATATATTTATTTTACGACAATAAGGGCTAGCTTCTTACTAAATAGTTATGCTCTTATGCAAAAACGATTGTTAAAGTTAAAGCATGCATTAAAACCGGTTTTGCCATACGAAATTCGTTTGTTAAACCAACTTTAAGTTTACCAATTTTTTTTGCATAAGTTGGTTAAACTTAGTTTAACATGCGTTTCAGTTAACCAAGAAACAAAGTTAAACGGGATTTAACCGTCCATGCTGTTTTTCACTGATGAATTAAAAGTTGTCAATTTAACTAGAAATGCCATACATCGTTTTCAACATAGATATGGCATTCTTGAAAATAGTTTACATAAATAGGGCAACGCTTAAAAAGCAATGTGGCAATTCTTTAAATTTATTTAAATAAACTTCAGTAACTGAATTCTGAATTTTTGTAAAAAAAATAAATGATATGGGCTTAAAAAAATGATAAAAATGATTTGTACGAGTTTTTATCTCTTATTTTTGTCACAATTGTCCTATCCAAGTTATTCTGGTTTCATAATCACTAAAATCTTCGTCGTCATAACAAGCTTCCATTTTATTTATGTACACGCAAAGAAAAGATATAGTTATAGAATGGTTAAGAAAACTATATTATGTTTCCAGAAACAAATGTGTGGTCGTTGAAAACAAGTTATTGTTATTTTAAACATTTATTTTGTTACGGTAAGCTATAGCCTTCAAGAATTCTTTGCGTAAATTAACCTGCGAACTTTGCGAATTTTCGAATTTTTCACGACTTTTGCCGAATGTTTTGCAGTTCTTACAGTTTTAGCGATTTGTAATCAATATTATAGCTTATTTAAAATTTTGAAACTTTTCGCGAATTATCGCTTTTTTTCGCGACAGGCGTAATTTACCCATTTTTTTATCTTATATTTTCAGGGACTTTTAATCAATATTGTGCTCTGCAATCGTCAAAATTTTAGCAAGTGTTTTTTTTGTGCAAATTTTCATAGTTTCCGCGACTTTTCCGGAATGTTTGCTTGCTTTGCAGTTTTAGCAAGTTTTAATAAATTTTAGTATTTTAGGAATTTTGTTGCTTGAGGAAACGCACCTAAGAAAAATGTATTTTCTGTTGTTAGTTATCAGATATTTAAAATATTTTATTGATTTTTAAGCAACAGATACGAAGTAAATTCGAGCTGTGAATTGAACAAATTCACACATTATTGTTGTATAATCTTGCAAGGTTTTTAAGGAAATATATGTATATTTGGTAACCATGCAGAAAGCTTCAATATTCTGT
Source organism: Tachina fera (assembly GCA_905220375.1). Classification (NCBI taxonomy): domain Eukaryota; kingdom Metazoa; phylum Arthropoda; class Insecta; order Diptera; family Tachinidae; genus Tachina; species Tachina fera. The sequence goes on along the minus strand of LR999964.1, from coordinate 44,623,054 downwards.
TCACATTTATTTCTTGTTGCGCTACTAGTTACGTCGTCAGCTTCAGCTACTACTACAACTACTCTATTCTATTCCAGCCTTGAAACATGACTTAGGCCGGATTTACATGTGTGCCATGTGCCACACAAGCACTAAAAAAACGTAACCCCTAATTACTAATGAAAAACTGTTTGATTCAGACATGCATTTACTAAGTTAAATAGTTCCATACATAGCTAATAGACAATTTTATAGAATCCAATATGATTGCAAACTGTTTAAATCAATAAATACAAACCGTTTTTCATTAGTAATTAGTTGGTTACGCTTTTTTGGGCAAATGACACACAAGAAATGCCAGATGTAAACTCCGCCTTATGTTTAGAAATAATAAATGCACGTCTACTCGTACTGTAAGCAGTGTTGTCAGAATTTCTAAAGCTAAAATCTGCTAAATTTAACAATTTGTCACGAAAAAATCTTCAAAATCTGCATTTTATTTTTAAAATCTTCATTGCGATTTTTAAAACAACTTTTTTTATATTTTATTCAAAAAATTTATATAAATATGGATATAAATGTGTAATATACATATTTTCTCATTAACCCTTTCGTAAAGAAGGTAACACCTATAAATAGTAGTAGGCATTCATTGCTTGAGTGTTAAAATTTAAGTGTGCGATAAGTCGCACGTTGTCATTAACCCATATTCAGAAAATTTAAACTCGGCTTAAAATGTATTTTAATTAAAATTTTTAGGAAAACTTTTCTTAAAATAACTTTCAAGCACAGTTTTTTTTTATGAATATATGCCTTTAATGCATGAAGAATGTGCATTTCGTTTCTGCTTTAGAAACGCATCAGCAGACTTCAGCCAAAAAATGTTTGAACTGAGGTAAAAATAGCTTCATATGTTTATAGAACGACTATCAATATGTTATTAAGAATAACGTACACAAACATAATATTTAGGTAATATTCATAAAAATTATTTTGGGTTACAAAACGTTTAACAAACAAATTTTCATACAAAGTTTGCTTTGTATACAAAGTTTGTTTTGTAAACCAAAACTATTTTTTATGAATACGGCAGAATAGGAATAAAGGTTAAAACAACAATTTTCGCAGGCTAAATTCTTCGATTTTGAATCTACTTTTATTTTTTCATTATCTTTTTATAATTAGCTGCCACATTGCTTGAAGGCTACTGATGAGTTTGGTGGCTTTTCCAGACGCAGAGTTTACTTTGCAATGTCCTGAGTTTGTTAAAAAAAAATAATATAAATTAAAAAGCGATACGAACTTTAGCCCGTTCAAATCATAAATATAGAAACAAATTAAGTTCGAAAAATAATAATTAAAATTAACTAAAATCTAGTTTCTCTTCTCTCCTGAAAACTCAATACTTTGCAAAGTAAACTTTAAGTGTGGAAAAACTGTCTTTCTTTATGAGAAACGAAATGCATATAACAAAAAACTAAAAATTATTTATAGTTATGTGCAAATAATATAAAATCAATTATACAAAAATTTATCTAATTTGTTGCATAAAGGACTTCGAAGTTTTATTTTATTCAAGTTCACTTGACTCAAAATTCATTCGACATTTGCAAGTGTCATTTTGAATAAACTTAGGGCTGCAAAATCGTAACCAGAATAAGCTCGTTTTCTACCAGATATTCTATTCCAGAAGCTTGCTAAAGTTACTTCTTCTTTTTCTTCAATGATCTCTTCTAAGTTCAAAAATTGTAAATCTCTCGTTCACACATAATAGAAATAAAAAGTAGTATCAGTAATAGGAAAAATGTAAAAATATGCACTATAATTGGAGTGGAAAAATCTGCGTTTTTAGGCAAAAAATCTTCAAATCTGCATTTCGTCTTTTTGGAGGGTAAACATCTGCAATATCCAGATAAATCTGTATTTCTGGCAACCGTGACTGTAAGTTATCAAAAAGAAATATTATAATTTTATCGCATAAAACATTTGTATAATTTGCTATGTAAAATTTAGTGAATGCAAGTTTTTCAAATGGACAGAAAGTTTCAGTATATGCAAAATTAAAAATTATTCTCAACAAAAAACATTGAAACATCAGAAAACTGTACCTATATTCAATTACTTTATTACTTGTATTTTGTACTGAAATTAAAGGTGAAATTTATTAAATCAATTTTTAATATTAAAATCTTGTTGTTGAAGATTTAAAATAGTTTTTTTTATCTGTTTAAACTATCATTGTTGAAGAACCATTTAAATCTAGTCATGCATGTAGTCGCTTGAGATTCTAAGCCCTAGAACTTGTTATATTTGTTTCACAACTAAACTATAAATTCCAATAACCGAAAAGAGAAATGGCTTAAATAAAATGCAATTTTATATTCAGCGAAGCGAACTTATTTTATAAAAACTCTCTTTGATTTTCAGGTAAAAAAAAATCAAAACTGAAAGTGAAACTGAGAATCGCGAGAATCCATTGACATTGTTAAAGCAGGGATTCATAGATAACGTTAATGACATTTCTTATCAGCTTTCGTTTGTTCCCTTAAATGAGTACGTAATTACATCTGTTTTAATCTGTAGTGGACTTATGTATAATAAAAATGTTTTCACTAACATAAATATTTGAAACAAATAGCTTCTCAGTTGATAATATAACTTTCAGAAGAAAACAAGTACTACCCCCCAGGAACAAGTTTAATAAATTATTTTGGTAGCTAAATACAACTAAAGAAAGAAAACAACAAAATGATAAGGAAAATCGTGATACGAGTACCAACCAAAACCATAAGAAATCTTTCAATATCAGCAACTGGACAACGTACCTATACTTCTCACTCATCGAATGATAAAGTCGAACGCACAGCACTTTTTGATTTTCATGTTAAAAATGGTGGAAAAATCGTAAATTTTGGGGGTTATTCACTGCCTGTGCAGTATTCTGAACTGGGAATAGCAGCTTCTCATTGTCATACTCGAAAATATGCTTCAATATTTGATGTTTCGCACATGCTACAAACATATGTACGCGGTAAAGATGCTGTGAAATGCTTCGAGTCAATATGTACGGCCGATATCAGTGGAGCTGCTAATGGCACTGGTTCTTTGACAGTTTTCACTAATGAAAACGGTTGTATTTTAGATGATTTAATTGTTAATAAAGTCAAGGAAGATCTTCTCTATGTGGTATCGAATGCAGCCATGAAACAACAAGATATGCAAATAATGCAATCGGCTGTGAATCAGTTTAAATCGAATGGCAAAGATGTTGCAATTGAATTTCTAGCACCAGCAGATCAATCTCTAATTGCGTTGCAAGGACCTACCGCTGTAGAAGCTTTGTCTGCAATAACATCAGTAGACTTTAAAAAGCTTTACTTTATGAACACTTTAGTTACGGAAATAGCCGGTGTGTCAAATTGCCGCATAACACGTTGTGGCTATACTGGTGAAGATGGTGTTGAGATTTCCATACCTTCAGATCGTGTGGAACATGTGACTGAGGTTTTGTTGCAACAAACAAAACAACAAGTTAAATTGGCAGGTTTGGGGGCACGCGACTCATTGCGACTGGAAGCTGGCCTTTGCTTGTATGGTAGTGATATTGATGCCAACACAACACCCATTGAAGCCGCTCTGGCTTGGCTAGTGGCTAAGCGTCGTCGTATAGAGGAAAATTTTCCTGGAGCAGATATTATCAATAAACAACTTAAATCTGGCGTCGAACGTAGGCGGATTGGGCTTAAGTTGACTGGTACCGGCAAACCTCCACCAGCTCGTGCTGGAGTAGAAATTTACAAAAATGAACAAAAAGTCGGACTCATCACAAGCGGTTGTCCAAGTCCTTCGCTCGGTTTCAATATTGCCATGGGTTACATACAGGAGCAGTACAAACAAGCCGACTTTGAAGTCCAATTAAAAATACGTGATCGTTTTTATGATGCGCAAGTGGCTAAAATGCCATTCATTACAACGAATTATTACCTTAAACCAAAACAGTAAAACTTTTCGTACATATGTATGTACTAGTGATGTAACGAATGTCAATTTTTGATATTTGCGAATACGAATACGAATATTTCAAACGATATTTGCGAATACGAATACCAATTCGAATATTTGAAACGATATTTGCGAATACGAATATTATATTCAATATGAAATACTTAAAAGTTGTTATGAAAAAAGACTTCAAACTCTTGTTGGCGTACTTTAAATGTAATAAAAAGTACCCACAATTTTAATGATTGTCATTGAATAATATTTAAAAATGATACAAAGCACAAATTTCTATAAAAAAAATTAATGTCTTTGTACAAATTAAAATTTTTAGTAATTTATTTAAATTTCGTTTAGGATTTATGCATTTATTTATTTAATTTCTTTGGAAAAATATTCGTATTCGCAACCACCTGAATTTGGCGAATACGAATACATATTCGTGTTCGCCTGAAAATGGCCGAACATTCGACAATTCGAATACGAATACGAATATTCGTGCATCACTAGTATGTACATATAAGGAAATTAACTAACCCGTTAAGACACAATTACAATTTGTTTTTTAATTTTATTTAAGATTTTTTATTTTAAACACATTTATATTTTTGTGAAGATCTAACTACTTTATGTTTTCTTTAATAAAACTTTGCACATTTAAGATTTCTAGTCCGTTATATTTCTATTAAAGATCACTGCGCCAGTGCATATCGCTGCCATTTTCACATCTCTTACTACTTTCTGGCTTCGAACATATGAAAATCAAACGAAGCTCAAAACTAGAGAAGGCGTGTGCTACGATTATAATCATATTCCTAATTAAAACATTCTTTCATAACGTTAACAAAATACATTCTCATCCATGTTTTCAAATATCAAACGTTAAATAAAAATTTCGAAATTTTCTTGTTTGAAGCTGACGGGATTAATAATAATTGATAATTATTCATAGGAAACTCGTACATATCGTATCAATAAATCACACATACATACATACATACATACATATGCACATATGTATGTATGTACGTTTGAAATTTAAGCTCTTATTGATTGCAAATAAAACAGAAATGAAAATATGTTTGTTAATTAAACAAAAAATAGATTTGTAGACTTGTTTGAGAAGATTATATGATAAAATAATTACTTTTGATGCCACATTTAAATAGTATTGAAAAATTTGTAAAAACACGTTTAAAAAATATTATATTTACATGCCTATTCACAGAAAAAGTCTTAAGTCAGTCACAACTTTTGTTATGACTGAGTTCTATATTAACTCTTGTGACTCGGTCTTAATTTTGTATTCTCGTAACATAGTCCCAAAAAACCAAATTTTATAGTTAACATTCTATGTTAAATGAAAATTATGACAGTTGAATATTGAATGAAAATAAATAGAGTAAGGGCCATTTTCAGAACTTACCTTTAGCTAAAGGTAGAAATTTCGTTTGCCCGATAAATATTTTTGCATTACTAAAATTTAAATTTTTTATTTGCATTCTTATCAGTAATAATAAATAATATTTAATGGATAAAAAAATTATAAATGAAGATTTTATAATGGAAAGCCATTTATTTGGCAAACAAAATCCTTCCTAAGTTGTGAAAATGGCCCTAAAAAAGTTAATAAAAAATCTAAAAATATAATATTGAATGGTAAAATTTGCCAGTTTAGTATATAGTGGAAAAAGATTACTGAGATTTTAGCACAGCTTGTTCTTCGACTGTTTGTGGAAACTTTACTTCACCACCAAAATGAGCTTTTATCAAAAATGTCACATATTGGATAATCCCTGAAAGTGAAGACTGACCTCATTGACATCAAATAGCTAAATGTGCTTTTGGTAATGCTCCATGGGCATATCAAGTAGACAAAAATCCTACTTCTAATGGCGTTTACATTCTTTGGTTATCAAAGGGTCTTTAAATTTAAATTATTTGTCTGCAGATTATTTTTGGGCGTCCATAAAACTAAATGTGGACTCTTGTATCACTTCCATTCCTACTACCATTTCCAAATTAGTTTCGTTTTTAATACTATTACTATAAAATGTCTGTCACAATTACTATGATCGTCTACATTCATGGTCTTTATTTTAAAAATTTCATGTAGAATTTTGTTTTGAGAATCGGAAATTTTAGTCTTTAGTCACAATGTTAACGTTATGACTATTTTCCGTCACAATACTTTCTGTGAATAGGCATGTTAGTGTGAATTATTGCATAAATATACATATTGACTCACATACATATACTTCTTATTTTCATCAGCATTTGTAAAAATCATAAGCAGTAAACAATATTCGAAAATATTTGATGAAAAATATCATGGTCTGAATAATTTTTATAATTTTAATTCTTTTTGTGGGAAACAGTGAATATCTAGGCGCACGGCAGTGCGCCAGGCCAAGTTCCGGCCAATGCACGCAGTGTATATATTTACAGGAGCCATTCGAGCTGTTTTTACCCCCCTCATAACTTTGTTCCCCGCAATCGTAAAATTATGAAATTTAAACCATAATTAGAATAAATTCATGAAAGTTTTACAATAAAAGGTTCCGGAGATATGGAGGTGTAAAAAGTGAATATTTCAAGACATACTCACTGATCACTGACCACTGACTATTGTCCACTGACCACTGACACACTCATCAAATTGATGAAGCACTTCCGCTAAAGCTAGAGATCTGATTTTCAGTACACAAGTAGATCTAGGTGAGCAGAAAACTAGAAAAATCTGAAAACCTGAAAATTTCAACCAGGGGGCGGGGTTACGTCCATAAAAATTAGACTTTGTGCTAGTGAGCTAAAATTTAGTACACAAGTATATCTAGAAGATCGATGAGCTAGAAAAATCTGAAAACATGAACATTTTAACCAGGGGGCGGGGTTACGCCTAAAAAAATTAAACTTTGTGCTAGAGATCTGAAATTTGGTATACAAGTAGATCTAGATGAGCAACGAACTAGAAAGATCTGAAAACCTGAAAATTTTAACCAGGGGGCGGGGTTACGCCTATAAAAATTAAACTTTGTGCTAGTGAGCTGAAATTTGGTACACAAGTAGAACTATGTGAGTAATCACCTAGAAAAATCTGAAAACTGGAAAATTTTTACCAAGGGTCCGGGGATACGCCCATAAAGCTTAGAATTAAAAACACATATCTAAAGCGTTTAACTCAACCGATTTTATTGAAATTTTGCACACATGTTACAATAATACAAGGCTATAAATTTTTGTAAAAAAATGGGCGTTAACTCGCCTACACAATTTAAACCTCCTATTTCATGTACTTCCGGTCAGCACATTTAAATGTACTATTTATGTAACTACTATTATCCGTTTCCAACGAAACTAAACAGGAAAGATAAAAACTAGCCAAAGAAAATTTTGGATTAAAAAAAGTAAGCGGAAACACGCCCATAAAAACAATAAATTTAAATTTGCGCTAGTGAGCTGAAATTGGATAAACGAGTAGTTATAGATTAGAAAATTACTAGAAAAATCTGAAAACTCAAAAAGTTTACCAACGTGGGCGGGGCTGCGCCCATAAGGCTCAGAATTTAAAATACAAATCTAAGGCCTTTAACTGAACGATTTTATTGAAATGTGGCATACATGTTGCAATAATGCAAGGCTATAAATTTACGTATGAAAAAGTGGGCGTTAACACGCCCATAAATTTTAAGCCTATTATTTCATATACATTTGAATATACTACATATTTATAAATTTATTACTATCCGTTTCCAACGAAACTCGACAAGAAAGATAACTACTGGCCAAAGAAAATCTTGAGTTTGGAAAAGTGAGCGGTGTCACGCCCATAAGAATAAAAAATTAAAATTAACGGTTGTAAGCTAAAATTTTATAAATAAATAGGTCTAGATTAGGAACTAGCTAAAAAATTTAAAATCCTGAATCCAGGGGACGGGGCTACGTCCACAAACCTCAGAATTAAAAAAACAAATCCAATGCGCTTAACTAAAGCGATTTTATTGTAATTTGGGTTACATGTTGCAATAATACAAGTTTATAAATGTTCTTTAAACAAAATGGGTGTTAAAAACCCACAAAATTTGCCCTCCAATTTGATGTATGTATGTACTTCGGATCAACACATTTAAATATACTATTTATGTATTTATTATTAAACGTTTCCAGCGAAGCTCAACAGGAGAGATAAACACTCGCCACAGAAAATCTTGAGTTTGAAAAAGTGGTTTGATCACTCAAATAAGAATAAAAAATTTTAATTTTCGCTAATGAGGTGAAATTTGATAGACAGCTAGGTCTAAGCTAGAAACTAACTAGAAAAATCTTAAAGCCAGGAAAGTATAGCAATAGAGGCGGGGCTACGCCCATTAAGTTCATAGCTAAAACATGAAATTTAAATCGTTGGCGTAAGCAGTTTTATTGAAACTAGACATACCAACGGACGACACAATCGTCCGTATTCTAAAATCTAAATGTAAATAATTTTGTTAATATTCAAAGAAAATGTATCTAAACGTCATAAGAAATGCATTAAAACACAGCCACCCACATACTTACATATGTACATACATATGTATGCATAATTAAATAATACATGAAATTAAAAATACAAACGAAATCCCTTTAACTAAGCTAATTCAATTTCTTCCTTTAAGTATTATGGCTTTCATACAATAACAAATAAGAGAAAAACATTTTTACATCAAGAGAAATACTACAAACACACACATAATCTCATGTTTTGTTTCTTGTTTACTTGTTGTAACCCAGCATACCATATGCGCTCTAAATGAGCTCATAAAGACTCTTTTGTCGGAACGCTGACGCTCATAATGAGTTCATAAAGTAATAATAAACAGTCATAAAACGCTCATATTTGAGTGGCTTTTTCCACTAAAGTGGTCACTCATGAAAGAGCTCTAAATTTTATGCATAAAAGAGTAGTTTCCCAGCTTACCATATGCGCTCTAAATGAGCTCATAAAGACTCTTTTGTCGGAGCGCTGACGCTCAAAATAAGTTCATAAAATAATCATAAACAGTCATAAAACGCTCATATTTGAGTGGCTTTTTCCAATAAACTGGTCACTCATGAAAGAGCTCTAAATTTTATCCATAAAAGAGTATTTTATGACTCTTTTTATTTTTAATATTACATGCTGGATTTTCTTTTCTTAATTTATTTGAACGAAGTTCACTTATTATTAATTTGCTTTCTTTTAAGCTTGCTATTTTCATTATTTTAATTATGTATTATTTTTATATTTATTATAAAATAACTCACAATTTTGTCTTTACGCTTCCAAAAATATTCACTAATGAATCAATTTGTGTAACTTCTTTCTTCTGCTTAGCTGGAATTTACCGTTATCTGGCAGCGTGCAGAAATTACTCATAAAAATCACATAAAATTTATCGTTTATGAGCTCAGAAATATGCGCGCAGAAACCAAGCATAAAACACTCATAAAATTTACCGTTTATGAGCTCAGAAATTTACACGCAAGAAACACTCATAGAAAGTCATAAAATCGATCGTTTATGAGCTCTGAAATATGCACGCAGGAAACACTCACAGAAGCTCATAAAATCGCTCATATATGAGCTCATATATAAGAGCGCTCCGATAATGGTATGCTGGGAAGCTAATAAATGCGTGTGTAATATGTGTGCATGTAGTAGTAGCAACTTTAAACGCTTATTGCTCCCAAAATACTAAACCGATTTCAATAAAATATAGATTCTGCACATCTGTACCAAAAAACCTTTAAAACCATATAAATCTTTTTAAAATCATAAATGTGCAGTAGTACCAGCGTAAAAGGGATTACAATAAACGTGTTTGCCTATTAATTATATAGATTTGGCATACATGTTTTAATAATTAAAGGCTATACATTTTTCTTTAAAAAAGTGGGCGTTAACATGACAATAAAACTTTCATGTACTTCGTCTCTTCTTTCATGTACTTCGGCAGCAGATTAATACTATTTATGTAGATATTATTGTCAGTTTCCATCGAAACTTGACACGCATGATTGGCAGGAAGTTAGCAGATTATCTAGAAATTATATGACACTCATACGTTTACAAATTTATATAATGCATAGCATATTACAGTGATAGGTATTGTGTCAAACAAGAACTTGGTCAACATTTTTATCTCACTACTTTTAATGGCCGACATTTTGTAAAGGAACTTGGCATTTTTTCTCATTTATGTTTTTGTGAGGATTTATTCTTACTGTTATATGAAGGTGGCCAGATGTCCGATTTCGCCCAATTTTTAAAAATTCTTATTTTAATGACAATACAAACATATGCACATAGTTAAATAACACTGTGTGACAAATTTTGATGAAATCGAAATACCTGGGACGTGTTACTATTTTTCTGGTAGCTATTGTGAAACATAACAACAATCTGTAGTTAAAATTTTCCAAACACCTCCAAAATCTTGAGTTACGGTAAATATAAACTGAAAAAATCTGAAAACTCAGATATTTTAGCCAGGGGGCGGGGCTACGTCCATAAAAATTTAACTTTGCGCTGGTGAGCTGAAATTTTATACACATGTAGGTCTAGGTGAAAACCTAGCTAGAAATGTATTTCAGCTGAACACATTCAAATCTGCTATTTATATATTTATTATTATCCGTTAACAACGAAACTTGACACGAATGGTAAGCACAGGCCAAAAAGCTTCAGTTTAAAAAAGTGAGCGGCATCACGCCAATACAAATTTAAAACTACATTTGCGCTAGTGAGCTGAAATTTGGTAAAGGTAACCAACTAACTATAAAAATCTGAAAACCGAGAATATATATGGACATGGGGGCGGGCCTGCACCAATAAATCTCAGAATTAAAAAGGCAATTCTAAAGCGTTTAGCTTAAGCGACTTTATTGAAATAAAAATAAAATGAAAGCCTTATTTTTCATATACATACATATTCATGTACTTCGGGTCAGCACATTCAAATATATTAAGGGTTTTCATGAGAATGTTCAAAAGTCTCGCAAACTGTGCAATTGTGCATTTTTACACTTTCGTAAATAAAAAGCCAAAAATTGTATAGAAATTTATTTACAAAAACCTGTTAAGTTTGCCCAATAATTTTTACTCGTAAACTTAATATGTGCAATTGTGCATTTTGTAGACATCAACTTCTGGTTTCTTTTGGCTTTCTTTAGTAATTTTCAGACACACACACACACTTTTTATTCTTATATTAATATATAAATATGTTTTTAGATTAAAAAATTCTTTAAATTCTTTGTTTCAAATTTACATAAACTACTTGCGCAAAAGTGCAAAAGGGGCTTCATGAAACAAGTCTCGCAAGTTTGCCCAATTGCACAAATGGCAATTTTGAGAGATCTCGTGAAAATCCTTATTATTTATTTATTTATTATTATCCGTTTAAAACGAAACTTGACAAGAATGATAAGCACTGACCAAAAAGAAGTTCCGTTTAAAAAGTCGGCTGGGTTACAGCCATAAAAGTAAAAAATTAAATTTGCAGTAGACAACTGAAATTTTATACGCAAGTGTAATTAAAAACTTCATGTACAGGTTTTAACTGAAGCCATTTTATTGAAACCTTGTATAAACGTTGCACGTATGCAAGATCATTGTTTCATCTACTTCGCCTTAGCAGATGCAAATCTCTTACGTATTTCATATCAGCCGATTACTACAAAAATCAACATTATTGATAGCGCTGCTGATAATAAAATTTTAAGTTAAAAAAAGTGGGCTTGGTAACCCCCATAAAACTGAAATCTTTAATTCTCACTAAAATTTTGCATACAAGTAAGTGTAGATGAGTGAGCAACTTGAAAAATCGTTGAGCCCCGAAGTCTTGTCAGGGGTGTGTAGACATGCCCTTAAAGCTCAAATTCGATACACAAATAAATCTAAATCAGAGATCGCCAAGAAAATCAGGGGCATGAACATGCACTTTGAACTCGATATTAAGAATTTAAGTTAATACGTGAGATACGAACTAGGAAAATATGAAAGCACCGATTGTTACATTAGACATTTGGCTCCACGCCCATAAAAATTTAACGTAATATTATACGGTATAGAGCTAAAATATTGTAGAAAAATAAGCTTAGATAAGTTGCAAAAATCGGAAAACCACTCACGCAAGCCTATAATTTACCGTTTTCAGAAGTACTTCGCATAAGCAGATTTTAGAAAAGTAGGCGGAGTCACTTCCACTATTTACGCTATATTTTACATATTTCTACTACTCAGATGAGTTGCAAAATGTCGTACTTTTTTGGGTCCTTGTAATGACACAAAAGTGCATGTTCAAGGTATACAATTCTACACCCATTACACTCCAACCAATTATTTTACGTAACTCTGCTCTTTTCAAGTGGCGCAAACACTAGTACGTACTAGAAATATAACAAACTAAAAATCTTAAGTTAAAAAAGTTTTATTAAATAAAACTTTCCAAATGTAGTCAGATTCTCACAAAAACATAAATGTGAAAAAAGTCCAAGTTCCTTTTCAAAATTTCGGCCATCAAAAGTAGTGAGATAAAAATTTGACCAATACCTATCACTACAATATGCTATGCATTATATAAATTTTTAATCGTAAGGGTATCATATAAATTCTAGATAGTTTGCTAACTTGGCAATATGGGTTCACTTATTTATATGGGGAAAATGTTGTTAAGTAAGCAGATTATATGACACCCTTACCCTTACATTTATGTTTTTGTGAGAATGTATGTATATTAACAAGATACCTTATTACTTTTTTTTTCATGGGTACACACTAATTTAACGCTAAATCTCTTAAAACCTTTAAAGTGATATAGACCTGGAAATTACATGGATCGCTAGGTCTGAAAAATTTCATAGGAGATTATTCTATCTTATTTGTTTTGCGATATATGCAAGTAAAGATAACCGCGCTACGATATTATACTCATTTTTATATTCAAAGCTTAACAATGTGATGTTGGCATTATTTTCGATATAAAACTTTCAAGTAATTCTATAATTTTAATTGTGTTTTAAAACTTTTGGAATCCTTTATTGTCCACGACAATGAGGAGCTCTATATTATTTTCAATAAAATATGTTTTAAACAAAAACATTTGTAGAGACGATTCAACACCACCTTCAGCTTAAGGCGCATTAAGTTTGCCTACGCACAGAAAGGGTTTTTAAAGTTTATCTAAAGCTTTATTCTATGTTCTAGGACCTATGTACAGGGTGGCCCAGAAAGACCGAAGTGGTGTAAATTCCTTATAACTTTTTATTTAAGACATATTTTTTTAATTTTTTGTTTTTTAAATACAGTAAATTTATAGGGAATATTTTTAGATTAGTTGTTAAAAATGATATCCCGCAAGTGGAGGCCATTTTCTGCTTCGCACAAATGATCTCTTTTCAACACATTTTCCATGACCTTTCGCAAAACTTCCGGTGTTATGTTGTTAATTTCGTCTGGAATATTGGTTTTTAATTCCTCAATAGTCCTAGGCTTATTAACATAAACTTTCCCTTTTAAATAACTCCAAAGGAAACAGTCTGGAGCGGTTAAATCCGGGGAACGCGGAGGCCAATTAAAATTGCTTCTACGCGAATTTATTCTTTCCCCAAGGATGTCGCGTAAAATAGCCATTGTGGCCCTCGGAGTGTGCGCTGTGGCTCCATCCTGTTGGAACCATATTTGCGGATGGTATTCCACGGCTGGCCTTACAAAATTTTCCAACATGGCCCGATATCGATCACCATTGATGGAAATGGCGACATCTCTTTCATTTTCCAAAAAATATGGACCAATGATCCTTTCTGAAGAAACACCGCACCAAACAGTACACTTAACTGGGTGTAATTGTCGTTGATGAAGTACTCTCGGGTTTTCCTTAGCCCATATCCTAAAGTTTTGCTTGTTAACAAACCCATTTAATTGGAAATGGGCTTCGTCACTCATAAATAAGTTATGAATAATGGAAATGGAAAGAGCACATTTGTGCGAAGCAGAAAATTGCCACCACTTGCGGGATACAATTTTTAATAACTAATCTAAAAATATTCCCTATTAATTTACTGTATTTAAAAAACAAAAAATTAAAAAAATATGTCTTAAATAAAAAGTTATAAGGAATTCACACCACTTCGGGCTTTCTGGGCCACCCTGTACATACATATAATTAGAAATAAAAATCTTTGTGTTGCACTGTATAATATTAAATTATACTACAATGACTAAGATGATTAAATCTAAGCGAATTAAGCTTTCTAATTTTATTTTTATTTTTTAATTAAATTATGCATTTCTGTTTTTGTTTAATGAAATAAACACATGTAATTGATGCTATAAATCTTTGTTATTTTTTTTTTAATATTTTTATTGTTATAATTAAAAATATAAATAAAAAATAATGTAGTAAAATAAACAAAATTTAAGAATGTAGTATATACTTAAAGGTAATTAAACAAAGTATCATTTTAAAACTTGAACACAGTTATATTTAACTATAATTAACTTAAATATATGTCATATTTTATACATGAAATACCGAAGTATATTTATTTGACATAAAGTCTTCATTTAATTTGAAAATTTTGCTTGTTTTTATGGCAAAACATTGTCTATATATTGAATTCAACCCAAAAATTTTTGAATTTAGTTTAATTCTTTTTGGGTTAAAGTCTACTGATGAGTTCCATAAGCGGGAAGGAAGTGCATATAGACAATGCTTAACCATAAAAAAAGCTAAATAGTCATATTTTATATTACATTATTGTCGAACTTAGCTATGATGAATACAGAGACAGATTTTGGAAGAACACTGAGATTTCCAGAACATATTTGAGGGATTCAAGTGGTAGGCATAAAAGTTATATAGTCATAATCTTTAAAAATTTTTGTTTGAAAGAAAAAAAAACAAAAGCAAAAACAATTATATTAAAATAATTTAAAACATTTATAACAATATGACCTTCATGACCACCGTTTGAATCCCCCCAAATTATTTCTATTTTTAGTACACTCATTGAATTATAACACTCTTTGCTTTGAATATCTTTTTTCACAAGTATTCCTTTTAAGCGCTCAAAATTCTATTTCCTAACATTTTTATTCTAACTCACAGTGTACGTGATTTCTTTTCATCAACCGCTGGATGTGTGCGTATATAGTCAATGGATTTCATAATATGTTTTGGTGTTTTTGGTATGTGCTCTCCTTTTGGATGATAGCCATCACTATCCGCCACATATGTCATGGTAATGGGTAGCCCTTCCAACGAAACATACTGCACCACACCACTCATACCATACTCATTACCTGCCGCTTTTGTTGTAATGCCATTCGATGTTTGAAAATCAAAACTAAAGTGGCCAGTCTTATTTGCCGGCTTGTTGTTGTAATATATAGTATAAGCATTTTTATCTAGAGGCCTAGTGACGGCTAACGCGTGAGTGATGGTACATAATATGAAAAAGATCACGAAATAAAAAGAGAGCTAAAAATGAAATTTCGGAATTTTAATTGACATTGATTGTCTTTTAATATATTAAGTATTTGATAGGAGTTACTTAATTATTCTTATTACTCTTTTTTTTCTTAATCTGTATTGAGTGTGTTTTAAATTTTTTGTGCTTTGTTCTAGAACCAGATTTTTATTGCATATCAAACACCAACCTTGAAATATTCTTTACGTATTAGTGATAAAAACATTATGTTAAGTAATAATTTTTTATCTTCTTTGATTCTAACAAATAAACCAGAACTTTTAAACTAGTGACAGAATATTTCGAAATGCTAAATGCAAGAAACAAGAAACTGCTAAAGCAAATGAACAATGCGTTTTTTAATAAACCGTTGTTTTCGTAGCGAAATTTTAAAGACGACTGCAAGTGTCTGAGAAGATTTTGAGTTGAAATTTGAAAATAAATTCGGGTTTTGTCATTTTCTTGTTGTTGGTAACTTTATTTATGTATGTTTCTAATGACTATCCCAAAATATACTACTAGTAACTAGTATATTTTTAATTACACATGTCATGACAACTTATTTTAATTTCTTTGCCTGTTGCTCTAATGCAGACAGCCCGCCAAACAGGAGTAAAATAAACTACTTTTAGCATTAATAAAGCTTTGTTGTTGTTGTAGTTGTTGTTGTTGTTGCAAAATGCAATTAATACGATTGATAACCAGGGATGGAAAATTTAGTACAATTGTATTTGTTTAAAACTATACCAATGCCAAAAAGTACAATTGTGCGATATACATATGTAGATATTCCGTGTATTGTAGACAAACAAAGCCTGTTAAGCTGTTATAAGTTATCCTCGCAAAAACATAAATGTGAAAAAAGGCCAAGTTCCTTTCCAAAATTTCGGCCATCAAAAGTAGTGACATAAAAATTTTGACCAAGTTCGTGTTTGGTACAATACCTATCACTGCAATATGGTATGCATTATATAAATTTGTATCGTAAGGGTGTTATATAATTTCTAGATAATCTGCTTACTTGACAAAATTTTTCCCGATATAAAGAAATGAACAAATATTGATTATTTTCTCCTTTCTTAGAAAAGTAAAAATATTGCCAAGTTAGCAGATTATCTAGAAATTATATAACACCCTTACGATTACAAATTTATATAATTCATACCATATTACAGTGATAGATATTGTACCAAACATTAACTTGGTCAAAATTTTTATGTCATTACTTTTGATGGCCGAAATTTTGGAAAGGAACTTGGCCTTTTTTCACATTTATGTTTTTGTGAGGATCTGGCTACTTTTTGGAAGGTTGTCTTAGTAAAGTTTTTTAAACTTTAATAGTCTGTTATAGTTCTATTCATAATGTCTGCGCCAGTTCAAAAGGCAGAGTTACATAAAATAATGGGTTATAGGGTGATATGTGCACTATTGTGTCAAAATAAGGACTGATAATTTGATTAATTTTTTAAGAGTCATCTGAGTATAAAAATGTAAAATATAGTGTAAATTTTAGTGTGGTAAAGTCTACTCAGACGAAGTCCTTTAGAAAACGTAAAATAAAATGCTAGCATGAGTGAAATGTGCTTGCAAGGTTTCAATACAGTAGCTTGCGTTTTAAATTTATCTAGTAGGTAAGTTACCAAGCCGTTTTTTTTGCAAAATTTCATTTCTCTTCCGTTTATTATTTCAATAAAAATTTATAATTTAACAATCGGTGCTTTAAAATTTTTCCTGTTCGTAAATCCTTTAACTTAAATTCTTAATTTTGGGTTTAAAGTGCGTGTCCATGCCTGCTCTCTAATTTAGATTTATTTGTGTATTGAATTTAAGCACTCTAGTGCTAACTCTAGCCTGAAATGTTATGGCCATTACCCCCACTCTCCGTCACTTTTTTAAACTCAAGATTTTGTTAGGAGCAGCGCTCAATTATCATCGTACCCTTTTTAAGATGATAGCTTTTAGTTAAAGCTTCAGTTAAAAGCTTCAGTACAAAATTATCGTGGCACTTGCCACTCCTGGTTAAAATATTTGGGTTCTTACATTATTCTATTTGGTTTCTCATCTTGACCTACTTGCGTATCAAACTTCAGCTCTCTAGCCCAAATTTAATTATTTAATTTTTAATAGGCGTATTCCCCCCACTTTTTTTAATTATTTTTTTTCCAGTGCCACTCATACGTGTCAAGTTTCGTTGCATACGGATATTAATATTTAAATAAATAGTATACTTAAATCTGCTGATCCGAAGTACATGAAATAGGAGGTTTAAATTGTATGGGCGTGTTAACTTCCACTTTTTTCAACAAAATTTTATAACTTTGCATTATTCCAACATTTGTGCCAAATTTGAATAAAATCGCTTGAGATAAACATTTTAAATTTGCTCTTTTAATTGTGTGCTTTATTGGAATAGCCCCGCCCCCCTGGTCAAAATATCCAGGTTTTCAGATTTTTCTAGTTAGTTGCTAATCTAGACCTACTTGTTTATTAAATTTCAGCTTACTAGCGTACATTTTATTTATTTTCTTCTTATGGGCATGGTACCGCCCACTTTTTCAATCTCAATACCTGCTGTAGCCATTAGTTATCTTTCCTGTCCAGTTTCATTGAAGACGGATAGTAATAAATATATAAATATGTAGTATATTCAAATATGCTGACCCGAAGTACATGATATAGGAGGCTTAAATTGTATGGGCGTGTTAACACCCATTTTTTCAACAAAAATTTATAGCGTTGTAATATTGCAACATGTATGCCAAGTTTCAATAAAATTGCTTGAGTTTAACGCCTCAGATTTGTTTTTTAAATTCGGAACCTTATGGGCGCAGCCCCGCCCTCCTAGGTAAAATTTTTAGGTTTTCAGATTTTTCTAGTAATCCGCTAATCTATAACTACTCGTTTATCAAATTTCAGCTCACTAGCGCAAATTTTAATTTTAATTCTTATGGGCGTGTTCCCGCCTACTTTTTTTATCCCAAATTTTTTATTTGGCTAGTAGCTATCTTTCCTGGTTAGTTACGTTGGAAACGGATAATAGTAAATACATAAATAGTACATTTAAATGTGATGACCCGAAACACATGAAATAGGAGGTTAAATTGTATGGGCGTATTAACGCCCACTTTTTTCAATAAAAATTTAGAGCCTTGTACATATTATTGCAACATGTGTGCCGAACAAAGATGCAGAATGCATTTTTCTATTTATTTATACCATGATATGAAACTATGAATTGTATTTGTTATATATTTATGAAAATTAAACGAAATTCTTCCTAATACGACCACATGATATTTTCAATACGACAGACATGATGTCATGTCTGTGTTTTCAATAAACACATACAATCATAAAAACATATGGTGCGCTCGTAAAACTTAAATAATAATTAATTACACAAGGTTGGGTATTCAATTATTATTTAATTATGCACTCAAAAACACAATTTCGTATTTAATTCGAACTTAAAAATAATTACAGTTTGATTAACAAGTCAAGAAATGGGCATTACCGTTATAACGCGAATACTTTTCTTTCGTTTTTCTCTCGGTGGCCAGCTCTGGTACATACATATGTATGTACATATGAAAACTCGATTTTCGAAAAATGGGCTAAAATTAGAAACTTACAGGCCTGTCACAGAAATTATTCGGAATGGTTTTGATTCCGAGTTTTCATTTCGATCAAGTTGTTTTTACCTTCTTCAGACTTTGCTCGATTTACTCCATTCCGACAAATTTTAGATTTGTTATTTTTCAGTTACATGTGGCAATATTGTGCGTTAAATGTGGCTACATTGTGTAAACCAAAACAAAAACATATGTTTATTAAAGAAGAAAACAAAATAAAGTAAAGAAATAACAATTTATATAATTTTGGGTTGGGCTGGGTTTTGTATGAGTTTCAAAGCCTACTAAGCTTATTTTGTCTTTGTGATTTTCAAAAAATATTATTATTCTATGAATTCTCATATAGTTTTTGAAAGTCTGTGCATAAAGTAAGAGGTTTGTGACTGTTCAAAATGTGTGGTTGAAGTCTACTGATGTTTTGTTACAGCAACAATGAAATGCGTATATAGACCAAGCTGAACCACCAGCAAATAAATTTCAAATTAAAATATAATTATGACAATATGTCGAATAATAAATTTCTTAAATGTTAAATTTTAGATTTTATTTTTCATTTTGCCTTGTAATTACTTTTATTGTTATCCAATGGATTTCTAATTGTATGAAGGTGTAGAAAAATAAAATAGATTCACATCGAATATAAATTATTTGCTGGGTTTTGTATGAGTTTCAAAGCCTACTAAGCTTATTTTGTCTTTGTGATTTTCAAAAAATATTATTATTCTATGAATTCTCATATAGTTTTTGAAAGTCTGTGCATAAAGTAAGAGGTTTGTGACTGTTCAAAATGTGTGGTTGAAGTCTACTGATGATTTGTTACAGCAACAATGAAATGCGTATATAGACCAAGCTGAACCACCAGCAAATAAATTTCAAATTAAAATATAATTATGACAATATGTCGAATAATAAATTTCTTAAATTTATATAATAGTTACAAAAAATTAAAATAATAAAATAGTGGGAGTTTCAATTATTTTGGTATTGAATACACAAAACCGTCAACATTCCGTTGAAAAGTTACGTCGAAGAAGCTTAAGAGATGAAAAAAAGTATATTTTAAATAAAATTTTAAGTTATTTTCTAAAAAATTACAAAACTTAAATTTTTCAACCACCTTCCAAAGCTTAAGAACAGACACATGTGTTTTTTATTTTGTTTTTATCGTGTTTCGTGACACCAGTGTGTTAATATATTGAACAATGAATATTTTTTCATACAAATTAAGGTCGTTTCGATTAAAATATTATGTGGCAACACTTACTTTCAGTTTTCCTTGTTTCTATACATATTTATTTTAACTTGAACAATTTTTACAAATAATTAAAAATAACATAAAAATATCAATAAATTGTAATTGAAAGCTTAAAAAAGAGATTTCCTTGAACAAATAAAAATGTTATGAACTTGTTTTTGTACTAACAGGTACAAAAACTACTAATTCGACCACAAAATTAAAAGTGATTTCAATTCGAGAAAATTGATCGATTTTCGTTTTCTGAAGAAGCTTTTTTCGAATTAAAACGAAATTCGATCAAAATGCATTTCTGTGACAGGCCTGTTAATTGCGGGAAGTAAATAAGAAATAAATTAAATAAAAAAAAATTAGAAAGAGAATGGGTGCTACTCATAGTCAAAACAAAGTATACTTAAACGGCCTTATGTATAATCAAAAATTGGCAAGAAGTTAGCATAAGTGTTCTTTACGTGTTTTGCCATACAATTTTACATTAAAAATCATGCTAGAATGTCATCGTGTGTTAAAACTACATTATGTGGTGATTTTTAATGTCAAAATGTATATAGAAAGCAGAGCTCGCAATAATTGGTCTTTCTTATGCTTTTTGTTTGAAAAAAATAACACTCGTCCACTGACTCGATTCTACACTGTCGCGAAAAAACCCTCAAACTTCGTTCTTCTTTGGCTTGCTCTTCGCTCAAACAACGACCATTTTTTTTATCGTTCGGCTCATGTGTTCACTCGAGACCCTTTATTTTGTAAAATCTTAGCAAACGGTCTTTTGAGCATGTGTGAGTTTTGCCATTTGTTGTTTTTATTATTTTATTTTATAAACATTATTGCACAAAATACATGAAGATTAATTTTGTTTTTGTTGTAGACATATTTGCCTTTTATTTTACATTTACACGTCGTTGACGAATAGTTTGATTTACAGATATTTTTATTGTTATTTATTATTATCTTCTCCCTTCCTCCTCACTTACTGACCCACAGAAGCTGAGTAAGGGACGATTCTGTTCGCATCATGCGGTGAGTAAGATACCGATTCGTGTGTTACGCTCAACCCATAACCCAGGAGCGAGAACACGATTGAAACGAAAAAGAGGGTGCTGTTCAGACACTGTGCTTCATTCTCATTTTTGCGAGCTCTGATAGAAACTCGTCAACACGTAGATCAATTTTGTCACTTGTGCCAGTTTTTGATTATACATGAGGCCGTAAGAGTTTTAAAACAGTATTTTGTATGGTAATACTGCAAGTAATACTATGCAAGTCTTCTTGCTAAGCTGATTAGTTTGAAACTAATCAGCTTAGTTTGTAAGACTTGCATAGTGTAAATTAGGACTTAAAGTTTACTTTGTTTATGACTGTGCGCATGGGCCATTATGTTAACCAATTTAAATGTCACAGTTTTTTCATTGTAGAATTTTTAGTTTAGCATTATAAAAGCACCAGCACCTTTGATTCCAGATGTCGCTTTGAGTCCATGTGCCGTTATCTGATGAATAGTCGAAATAAAAAAAAAAAGATTTCTTTCGTATTCACTACATGTTTGTTTTGATTTTACTTTACTTTTTTAGGAACTCCTGACATATCGCGCTGTTAATCGCTTACACTACCTAAAGCTTTAGGGATTTTGAAAAAAAAATAAAAAAAAAATCTAGAAACATGGAAAAAATAAATGAAGATATAAACGCTACTGCGCAGAGTCTAACTAACTCAGTACCGGCACCTAGTGGTGGTGAGAAAACAGGCCCCCAATGGACTTTAACAAACTACTGTAAAATAATCTCGGAGTTGGAAAACTTGACCTCCGTAGTTGAAGAAAAAATTGGCCAAGATAAAGCTGAAAGAGCAAAATAAAATAGGTCAAAGGATCCGAATATGTAGAGGATGTAGAAGCTAACACAGTTGATCATTATAAAAGAGCCGAAAGCCCTAGTAGATGTAGGCCGCATGTAGATGATGTAGAAGCTAACACAGTTGATCATTATAAAAAGGCCGAACGCCCTAGAGGATGGGCGCATTTATTTATTCCAACGAATATTTTTTGCATGGCTCAAAGGAAGAAAGGAACTCACAAATGGCAACTACATATAGACAATGGATGGCGCCCAGTGAATCTTTATTTACTATGGATGGCTAAAGATCAGTCCCCATATGCTATAATGGCACGCAGGAGGATGGCGGAAGAGCTTTGCTACGCCTTTGTCGACTCCGGTTGCGCCTCAGGCAAAATTGTGATGGAACACTATATAGCGGTGGAAAACGCCATAAACGAGAATATTGTGGAATACGTCCTAGCAACTGACGAGAACGCTCCACAAATTCATATAGAAAGCTGCAAGTTTATCAGGGACGTGATGTACTTACAACTGGAATCAGAGTCTTGTGTAGATATACTACGAAACCTCATAAAGAGCATAAAAACCCCTTGGCAAGGTGGTAGTCTCTCCTTAATAAAGAAGTCCGACCTTCCATCTTTAACAAACTTAACAAAGGCTTCCTTTTACGTAAAAGGATGGGGTGGCAAACTTAAGAATGAGGCAATAAAAAAAATTATTGCCAAACAAAATAACGGTCTGGATGCCGAAAAATGGGAGATCTTCCATCGTGGCGAAGGAGATGATGGCACGTTACTCGTGGCAGGCCTCAATAGAGCGTCCATGGCATGCCTCGAGGAAAGACAAGGGAAAGCCTTCTTTGCTACCACTATCATCTATTTCAAAGTCGGCAAAATACCAATTGGACAGCACGACTAAGCATTTTGAAAAGGAGTGGCAGCCAAATAGGAGGGAGGAGTCTGATATTATAAGATCCCAAGAATACTCCTATTATCCATAATAAAATGACGCTGCTTCTGCAGACTAGTCTCCCTCGTAATGAAACGGCGACTCAATATATGATGGAGCAAGTAACAAAAGGTAAGATACATGTAGTAAATATGCAGGAACCCTGGACTGTTAAGAACAAGGTTTCTGGACTAAATGACTATAACTGTAAACTATTTTATGCGTTGACTGAATCTAAAACCAGAACATGCATACTATGTCATAAGGGACTAAACTTTCGTTTTTCAAAAATGTCAACACCATGGGTTCTAGTCTGTAATTCGAAACGAAAGGAAATGGTTTCAAATTTACATTTAACATAAGATTTAAGGTGCAGCATCTCATCCGCTAGGATTAAAGGTAGGCATATTTTAATAAGCCTTTTTTTTGGGCAGTTCTAACTGCAACAAAAGAGGTGATGCGTTATTTAAATTCATAAACGAAAATAACCTATTCACCCTAAATGTTGGGAATAAACCAACATTTATTAACATAATAAGGAAATAGGTTAACTTAATTAATGAGACTTGAGTTTTGCACGTGTCACATTTTCACACCATTGCTGTACTTTCCTAACCATACATCACTCTGCCCATAACCCCTAAGACCAAATCTGACTGGTCAAGGCTTAAGCTGAATCTACAACATGAACTAGAAAACTACGCAGCACCAATTGGCGAGGCATAGATGGTATATTGGGAACTGTAAAAATTGAGTAGTGTTATTAAGGAAACCTTGAAGAAGCTCTAGATGACGGGACATCTGATAAATCTTAGGAAATTAAGCTCAGAGTATACAACAAGGAAATAACGGAAGCCAAATGCGAATCCTGAATACTTTTTTACTAACAGATGGACAACGTTAACGAAGTTTCTAAAATCAGTAAAGGGCCACTCAAAATATTATACATGTATAAAGACTCATCAAAATTTACGAAAAAGAAATCTAAAGATATTTGTTTCGAATGTCAAAAAATCTAACGTAATGTGGCATTTTATATTCACACCATCACACCTCATATTACATTAAAAACACAAGTATAAAGCAAACAGCTGTGAGATCTAACATGCCTACACTAATCGTTGGCTTCCAGCGGCAGAGCAGTTTAATGAACGCTGTGGTCGTGCCGGACTTTGAAAATAGACGGCGGTTAAAGTGGTTGATTAAAATAAGATAAAGAAAAAGAAAATACGGTTATTTCGTTAAGTTTCAGACACGCCTTGATTATTCAATACGGTAAGCATATTCAATATTTATATCCGGTTCAAGACAAAGACATATACCATAAATGACGGCACGGAAACGGCGTCAAAACAGTTGCATTTCCTAAGAATGTATTATCGTTTAGAAAAATTTCAAAAAATGGTAAAGTATTATGGGATGTCAAATTTTTATCGTATTACTTACCATCCGTTTTGACATTTTGCATTCACAATATCGCACTGGCACGTTTTATTTGAATTTTCGACATTTATTTACTTACTACCTTAATTACTATCCAAAACCCATACCAAATCCGAAAATCTCGTTAATTCAGATGGAAGAAGGTCGAAAAACTTATTCATAGAAATGCCACTACAAATATAATTATAACCAATCAAGTTTAAAATGATGCAATGCTGGGTCTGGTCTTTTTCCGAAAAGTATTGACCCAATTTTGCATAGGTTGAGTAACATCTTTACTACCTGTGTTACACATGGCATAGAGTGCAGCAAGACACGCCTTCTTACCACAACCAGCAATGGAGGCTGTCCAAACTCTAAAGCGTATACACAAATGAGCTTAATTTCTTCATCATTGACCTCATTGGAACAAAAACAAATTTCTGTTCGTATCGCAACGCAGGGAATAGGGGTGCAAAAAAGCCTAGAATTCAACGCCGATTTTCCTTCTCATCTATTTTTATGTATGCGTCTTAAGTCTTTTGATGTAATTACAAAAGACTTAAGCCTCAAACCTGATTTTCATGAAAATTCCACCTAATCAAAATGTAATAATTTCTTTTTTCTATTTCAGCGATTGAAATTCATATGGAAAGGTTTTGCCGATTATTTTCTGCAACGTGTTTCCGTGGTAAACGCCACAAAGTAGACCAGAGTTGTAATAACTGATGTATGCAAAAAGCTAAAATCATTTGTGCTGCAGGAACTGCGAGAAAGGGACAACTGTAGTATATTTGTTATTAATATGTTAACCAAATAATCAAAACAAACAAGAGAAAATCTGTATTTTGTGAAACGAACACGTGTACATACATACATACATACATACATACATACATACATACATACACATTTACAAAATTAAATTAAACAATTTGTTGAATTGAACTAAAAAAATAGAATGTGAAATATATAAATGGTATTAAAAAGTGATTAAAATTTGTTTGCAAATGATTACTGATTTAACTTTAAGCATTTTCATTGAACAATTTTAATTTTTACCTTTTGTTTACAAAAATCACACAGCAAATGAAATCTCAAAGCATAAACTGAAAATACATTTGAACAAGTAAACGAAGTACACAATTTTACAAAATTAAATTAAAGAATTTGTTGTGTTGAATCAAAAAACAAAATGCCAAATAGCTTATTCCCTACAAGAAATGAATGACTGAAACTAACACAAACAACAATTTTTTACTAACACATTTACAACAATTTTTCATTCAATTTAACATTTATTATAGTTGCTCTACTCTAAAACATATATGCTAGAGTGGAACATCTAATGTACATATGTATGTCAAAATTTTTAAAATATTGAATTTTACTGAAAATAATTTATAGTTCGTTCGGTTTTTAAAACTAAAATGCATAAAAGTGTTAAAAAAATTATGGTGTTTGTGAAAAAGTAAGATAAATACAAAAATTAATAAAAGAAATTTTATACAGTTTAATTAAAAATATACATACATATGTATGTATGTATGTATTCGTTTCTTTTCCAATTTGGAAAGGGGAAAATGCGTTGTGAAGAAGGCGCAATTCATGCAGTCTGTTGAAGTTTATAAAATTTTTGAAAAAGATAAGTAAAATAGTGCATAAAAGATATTTACAAAGTTCAATTTAATATGTATATTTATTTTCTAAATTTTAGATATTTGTAGAGAGCAAGATGCGTTGATGATGAAAAGATGTGAGGGCTATATACCGCTTAAGTTATTTAGTGATTTTGTATATGTATGTATCTACTTACTTATGTATTTTAGAGTTATTTTTGTAATAAAAAAGTAAATAAAATTAAACAAAAAGTATTATAAATTATGTGTTTTATTTAAAAGTTACATTTTACCAGTTTCTAAGTAAATATTGACTAGCAATAGGTGACTAGTTGCCTTGTAACCATTGATAAGTCATAGTTCACCAATGCTTATGTAATCTGTGACTGGCAAAAACGTAGTAGAGTAAGCATTTCAGATATATGTGTTTTAATTAAGTGAAATTAATATGTTAGAGAGAGAGAGAGAGAGAGAGAGAGAAAAATCACACGTACACAAATGTTTTGGAAATTTTTTTTCACCAAGCCCCTAATAAACTAACTGGGGCCAGTGACCGAAGTTGTAGTCGTCGGTACTAGTCAAATCACTAGTCAATTGACTGGTAGCCTTCCTGTAGGGTTACTATTAAAAAAGCAATTAAAAAATGTTTTAAAATGATTGCATATCTCATTTTAAGCATTTTCATTTAAAAATATAAAATTTTACCATTTATTTGCAAAAATCGCCAAGCGAATGAGGTTACAAAGCGTAAATTTAATTAAGCTAAAAAATGCCACCACGAAAGAAGGTTTAAAGAACGCGCAGTGACAGCGTGAGCGGGACCTCCGAAAACACAAATTATCTTCCTTCTCTTTGCATCTCTGTATATCCTCTGTGGTAAACGCAAAAACCTTAAAAATGGCAAAAATTCAATGTGCTTTAGGCCGACTTCCTAAACGCAAGTTGCAATTCATATTTA
This sequence comes from Tachina fera, assembly GCA_905220375.1. Lineage (NCBI taxonomy): Eukaryota > Metazoa > Arthropoda > Insecta > Diptera > Tachinidae > Tachina > Tachina fera. Next base: position 44,595,920 of record LR999964.1, on the reverse strand, counting down.
CAATGCATACACTTCGTAAACGCATATGTAAACTTTCTGGCAACGTCCAATTTTCCTAATCGTTTGGCAACTCATTTTAATGAGTATCAGTTGTCAAAATCGCGCATCATTTTTATTTTGTAGGCAAACATATGTATGAGTTGCGTAGCGACGCAGAGAAACAAGTCAGACAAAATTATCGGCGGCGGCGAAGTAGTTTTGTGACCGACGGCGGCGCGCCGAGAGAAATTTCGACGGCTCAAATAAGCATATGAAAATTTAAGGAGAAAATAAAAATTTAAACTGAAAATCGATTTTCAATATTTTTCTCGGAAATTTGTCTTGGTGAGTAAATACAATTTCGGCTGGTTTTGAGCCGATACAATCGGCGGCGGCTTGATACACAGAAAAATAACCGGCGGTGGCGCGCCGTCGGCTTCGAGCCGGTCGACTTGTTTCTCTGTAGCGACGTTCCTAAATGCCGATAAAATGCAAAAAATTTCTCCGCAACCCTAGGTTGCTCTTAATACATGCTCAGCATTGCACACGCATTTTATTAAATTGTGCATTGCAGCTTGCGTTTAGGAAGTCGGCCTTAAGGCCCAACTATAATAAGAATAAGCTGGCTTAAGCTAATGCCAGAATTGAACGATAAGTCTGTCAAATACTTAAACAATTCAGATGTGACTTTTAGGTGGCCACAATGGACTTACATGCACTTAAGTATTCTTTAGCCACAGCTGCACATATATGTAGGTATTGTTCACAATTTTTTAGTAATTTTATTTCTTCTTATAACTACTAAATGAATGCAATTCAATCAATCAACAACTTGTTGGAATGTTCTAATCGATTAAAAATTCACGTATAATTATATCCACCACTTTATTTCTTGTTTTATTTGTTTTGTCTACTAAAAAGTACAACAATGAACATACATAAATAAACTCATGTGTATTTGTGTATATCTGCATTGTAAAACAAAGAATGCAAATAAAAATGTTGCTTTCTTTTCTGAGTTTAAAATAAGAAACAATAAAAAGTATTTAAAATTAATGAATATTTTCTGCTGCTGTTTGCTTGAGTTTAAAAATGCACAAACAGTGTTTTCCGTACGGAGTGTGCGTTCAGTTTGGCATTTAGCTTAAGCAAATGACGTTTGACGAAACTTGACGAAAAGTTCCATAAGTACATTATAGTTTGCCACATACGTTTTATATGTAACCACACAGTTGCTTAAGTTCGCTTATTCATATTATAGTTGGGCCTTTACTCTCTTAAGAGTTTGGAATATAGCAAATAAGATACCAGCTGTCATTTGAAGAATTTCAATAATTTTTTGTCAACTTTCCTCACAAAAGCCTCACGGTAATAATATCGAAACCTTTATTTAGTATTATATATGTATATGTATATATGTGCATATGTATGTACATTAGACTTTCTTTTTATATATGTGCTGTCTTAAACATGATACAATGGTGGATTTTGTTTTAAAAAATTGTTGGCTTTTTTACCAACCTTGGTTCAATGTTCTGCTAATGGAGAAGTAAAATCTTGTTCGATTAAGAAAAATAAACTTATTATGAATTAAAAACATAATTTGTAACATTCATAAAATATGAAAAATAGGATTTTCGCCGTTTTTTTTGCAGAAAAAAGTTGGTTAATTATTTCGCAAATTTTTGTAAAAATACTAAACACCATATTTTCACTTATTTAAAAAGTAACACTGCAGGAAATATTACAATTAATTTTTTTTCTTCAAAATTTTCCTTATTGAAGGAACCATATCGTTTCGAAATAGACATATTTTTGTTATAAATATCAAATTTAAGGACTTTTTTTTTCTCAAATTCCAAAGCTGGAGCCAAAATATTTATTATGACACCTTAAGGCAATATATGTTTTTAAGTATTTCCAGAAATATTATCTGCGCCTGGCGAAAGATAAGAAGAATACAGCAAAATTACTGAAAAAACCAAATTTTGGGGATTTTCCAAAATTTTTTTGAATTGCCGGGAACTTGCAAGCAAATTCTATTTGTTCTTTGTGCAACACCACAGTATTGCAATCACAAAAATGTGACTGTACGTTTACTAATACCGCGTTCTTACCCCGTTTGCAATAATCTCATACTGCTACACGTTTTCATATATTTATTAAGTTAAACAAGTTCATACACGTACATACATAACTAATAGACAATTTTACAGAATCCAACGTTATTGTAAACTTTAATGCTCTTATGCAAAAACGATTGTTAAAGTTAAAACCGGTTTTGCCATACAAAATTCTATTGTTAAACCAACTTTAAGTTTACCTATTGTTTTTGCATAAAGGGGTAAATCAATAAATCATTATTAATTAGTGGTTACGCATTTTTGGGCGCATGTGTTCCAGATATAAACTCGTCATAAAAAAAATTATTTTTAGTGTTTGCTCCTTTAATGAATATATTAAGTAAATACGATAGCACATATATACCGCTATTGATAGTTTCACCTGCCCAAATCTGAAAACATTAAAAAAATTCACTTGAAGGCTGATTTTCCTTAGTTTTCCTCATTTTCATGTATGTGTCTTAAGTCTTTTGGTGTTCATGCTGTAGCTGGATTGGAAGAAAAATCACAAGACTTAAGACACAAACTCGGAAAATGTGAAAATTCGGTCGAATCAAAATTTAATTGTGATTTTCGGATTGATCGATTGATTGAGATAAATGCAAAAAACTTGAAAATTCCAAAAATTCATTAATTTTGCGTAGCTGTCTTAAGTCTTTCAAATTTTCTTATACAATTTATAGCGTAATTGGTGGAAAAGACTCAAGAGACACACCAATAAATTAAAGAATTTTAATAAATATTTTTGCCAACTTGAAAACCTGAGAAAGTAAAAAAAGCCTTAAAGTATGCACTCATATTTTCTACTATACTTGCATATTGGAATTTAGCCAAAATTTAGTTAAGAGACGAACAGTGTTGCCGTTCGGGCCATCTTTAATAAAATTAAAAAGCAAGTAAAATTTAATTCAGGCAAAATGCAGTAAATTTTTTCGGACGTAAGTATGGCTATGTATGTATGTATGCGTATGTAAGTCGTCAGTTATTAAATTCGGTTTTTATTGATTTTTATTTGTTGGTTTTTTATTAGCTGATATTCATACATACATATGTACATACAAATCTATAGTATAGTTTAATAAATATGTAATAATATTCATAAATGTACATATAAAGGAGCTTCAATTTTTGAATATAATTAAAGCTTTATGTTTTACAATAAAATAATTTTCAATTATTCTACAATAATAAATAAAGCAAGCAAATTTACGTTAAACTTTTTTTGCCTAATATATTTGCTTAATTAACAAAACATCTTGTATCTCTGTATCGATTGTATTATCATGTTAAATACAAGAGTGTAACATTTATTGTATGAAATTTTCATATAAAAATGAAATACACTATTACACTTTTATTTCATATGTTTTTAAAATGTTGTATTCAGAGAGAGGCTCTCTGAGAGAATTTGTATGTAGATTGTTCTTCTTTTTTCATTAAAAATACAAAATACATTAATACAGAGGGTGTTCAAAATTAAAACACAAAAAGTGTATTTGATACACAGGTACACGATTCAAATTGTTGTGAATTAAGCAAATGAATTTAAGTTTTTGTACAGCTGTAAATGCATGTGCACTCTTCTCATCAGAAAAAAACCCACATTTAAACATATGTACATATTTATTATTTAAGTGTAATTTAATGCTAAATTACTTTTAATTCATCTTCATATGTATGTATAATAGTATTTGGGTCATCTTACTCCATAATTATTAATGTCTTTGTTGCGAGTTGACCAGAATTTTTTGGGTAGAATGTAATATGTCCTGGAAATATAAAAAATAAAGCATTTAATAAATATTAGTTTTTAAAATAAACAAAAAAAATTATACTCTATTATGAAAATCCGTGATCCCTGTTTAGGGGATTTGTCCCCAAATTGGGGATTTTTTCGCGATTGGGGATGAAAATTTCGTATTGGGGATCTGGGGATTTGTTGGGGATGTAACCAAATTTGAGGGGATTTTTTTATAACTGAAGGTCAAACAAGAATGATTTTTGAACTAAGAAATATGCGTGTGGCAAGTCTATTCATAGTTCACATCTGACATTTTTGTGTGTTATTTGCCCAAAAAAGCGTAACGTACTAATTACTAATGAAAAACTTTTTGATTCAGACATGTATAATAAATTTGTCTATTAATTATGTATGAAACTGTTTAACTTAATAAATACATGTCTGAATCAAACAGTTTTTTATTATTGGTTATGCTTTTTTTACTCTTGTGTGGCACATGGCACACAGATGTAAACAGGGCCATAGTGTATGGTTTCTAATAAAGAAGAAGTATGAAGGCAGATTAACCAATAATGAAAACTACCAAAACAAAAATACGCAACAAAATGCTAAACGACTTTTTTGAAGCACTTCTTAGAATACTTTACTTCTTCTTACACACTTTAAAAATGATTAAATTTGTTATGACAAATTTAAACCTTCTGCTAAATGCTAAAGCTTTTTAATACAAGTACTATGTACAACAAAGTTTCTGAGGCTAATGAATCAGAAGATTTCGATTCTAAAATATTTGAAATGTTAAACTTTGGTTAAAAAATTTTTTATATTTGTGTATATTAAACTATGTGTATTTTTTCCTCTACAAGTTGTATAAGTACGAATTAAATTTATATGAACTTAAATATACTCGTAGCTATCGATATAAATGAATTTTATTGAATAAATATGTTATTTTTGTCATTATTTTTCAGATAAAATAAAAAAAACTAAAAAAATGTTATTTTTTTCACAAAAGAAAAAATTTTAATAAAAAAATCAATTTGGGTATTTTTGGGGATGAGAAATCCAAAATTGGGGATAAGTTCTAGAAAAAAGCTGGCATCCTATTGTTTTCGCTACGCTGTCCGTCAGTCTGTCTGTCCATCACAGGCTATTTTCTCGAGAACACTAAGAGCTACGGACCTGAAATTTAGACAGAGTTTGTAGAACGTTGGCCGCTAATGCAACAAATACATGAGAGTTAAAAATTAAAGGAGTTTCCAAAACAAGCAACGAAAAATGTTAAAATTAAGTGTAATATACATACAATTGTACGTAAATTTGTAAAGTTACTGTATTTTTATACAGGTTACAACATTTAACACTAAAATTTAAAAAAATCAAAATTAATTAATTAATTAATTAATTTCAGTTAATGTAATTTTAAGTATGTAATTTTGACAACTTAATGTATCTTAGAAACCGTAAGAGGCTAACTCTTGAAATTTTCAAAAACAGTAAAAATAAAAAATACCAAAATTATAAAATCGCCAGACCAAAAAAACGCCAAAAACCAAAAAAAAAAACACTAAAAACAAAACGCCAAAGCGAAAAAATGCGCCAAATTAAAAAAAATAATAAAACTAAAATAAATTGCCAAAAACCGGAAAAATCGCCAAAATGGAAAAAATCGTCAAAACGAAAAAAAACCCAGAATTAAAAAAAACGAAAAATATTACAAAGACGAGAAAAAAGCGCCACAGCTAAAATAAATCGCCAAACCCGAAAAATCACAAAAAAATCCCGAAAAATCACAAAAAAATCCCAAAAACGAAAAAAAAAATACAAAACTACATATTAAAGGAGTCAATATGTTTTGAGTTGTGGTCGTGTTTCTGGAGTCCTTCCTGTTCATAGTGGTGTACCAGAAGGATCTGTGCTCGGACCTTTGCTTTTTTTGTTATTCATTAATTATCTTTTTGATATTGTTTCTAGCAACATATGTCTTCCATTTGCTTTTGCTGATGATGTGCAATTGCTTTTTAAAGGTTCAGTAGATTTTCCTGATGTGTTACAAAATATGATTAACTATACCGTTGGGGTTCTACAAAACTGGATTTTTGATAATGGCCTTTCTCTTAATACAAAAAAGACAAAAGCAATGCTGTTTGGCAGAGGTAGTTGTAGCCAATTTTCTGTAACTATCAGTAATTAGTCTGTTGAATTTGTTGATAAGCTCAATTGCCTAGGTTAGTACTGGATTCGAAATTAATCTTTGAGAGGCATATTAACACACTAGTATCTAGAATAAATTATATTTTACGCAAATTATATAGTCTGGATATGATACTACCCTTTCATGTTAAGAAAAGAGTTGTTTATGGTATAATTATGCTTATTCTATTATATGGCTTGGAAGTTTATTCTGGTACTTTTGGTTATGTCTTAGGGAAGTTAAAGTCAATTTTTTAATAGAGTTATTAGGTACATGTACTCTCTCCGAATATGGGAGCATATGTCACCTTACATTGTAAGATTTTTGGGAGTTTCTTTTGCAGATTATATAAAGTTCCGTAATTTATATCACTTTTATAAGTCATATAGATTGCAAGCACCCAGCTATTTGATTGAGTTATTTGAGTTTAGTAGATCCATTAGAAATAAACAGTTGATTATACCAAGACTGAGTGGAGGATTGAAACGTTCTTTTTGTGTAAGCGTTGCACGAGCATACAATGTTTTGCCTAATTTTTTGAAAACTTTTAATGTCTCACCCACCTTTCACGTATAAGAAAAGACTATTTCTAGAACTCTCTAGTAATAATTTGTAGTATTGATTGATAATGTATAAGTAACTATTTTGCAAGTTAGCCATTGGTCGCATTCATAAGACGTAACAGTTGCGCAACCGTTGAGTGTTTGTCTTAGAAACGCATAGTTGAGTATCTCTGCTCCACTCAACAGTTGAGTAATTTTCCATCATAAAATTTTTTCGCTACCTATAATCAACACGTTGTGCTCAGCCTGAACAGCTGGTCAAATAGAGCTATTTCTTTTATATGCTTTGTTAGGTGGCAGCAACAAATATTTGTTTGTTACATTACAAATGCGATGAAGTAACGAAATAAAGATATACAACTACATTATATGCATCAAGCCGTTTCTAAGAAGTAGCTGTTGGGGCCAACAGTTGCCAACAGTTTTACAACGGTTGAGCTCAACAGCTACTTCTTATGAATGTTGGCAATTTCTCACTTCTCTTTTTATAAAATTTTTTTATTTTTTTTCTCGCTAATATTACATTTTGATAATGATACGAGTACATATGACAGAATTTTATTTATTATTTTTATCTTCTTTAATTCCTTCCGTTTTATGTATAGTACTACTTCACTATGCTGACATAAAAATTACCAGTAAGTAAACATTTTTCGGATAGCTTATATTAATTAAGAAAAATGGCACGTTTGTGTTTGCTTATAAATATACAAATATACAATAAAAAGAACTAATAAATTTCAAATTTTATTTGCACAAAAATTAGCACCCAATGGAATGAATGCTTGACTTTAAAAATGTCTTATTTAATTTAAAAAATATTTTTCTCTTACAAATTTGTCAAGAGTACAAGTTAACACAACGTGACCATATTTGTTATAGAGCAGGCTTGGGTTCTTTCAATTATATCGGTTATGGCGGTAAGCTCATCATCTTGTTTTTAACTAAATAGGTAAATGTTATCTTCAGTATTCTTGTTTGTAAAAGTTGTAGAAATGTTAAAAGTTATTAAATCTTTTAAAGCCAATAGTCAATCATGTTGATTGAATGTTCAAATTCTCATGAGAAGATGGAATATGTGCATAATACTATAGACATATATTTGTGTACACACATACATACATACATATTCAGATGTACATTAGAGTGGGTCGATTTGTTGGTGTGAGAAAAAAAGCAACAGGCGTTTAGAAAAAATAAAACCTACACAAAATTTTAAGAATATTACCCTAAGAAATAAGGGTCTAAAATCAAAACCTAGCTCCCGATGAGAGGCATTACAATTCAATCTATTCGTTGGATAAAAACCAAAGTGACTAATATAATAAATAATAGTAATATATAAAGGCCCTAACTCATTATTTTTTTGAAATCGATTTTTTGGTACGAGTATATGTATATATTTCGATAGAGAAACATCTAATGTCTCGAAAAAATGCAATAGTCTCGATTTAAAAAAAGAAAAGACTTAAGGCCTTTCTATATTAAGGTAACGATATACTATATGTATTTGTTTTGTGTAACAGTATTCCCACTGACATTGAGGGAGCCTTTAATAACATTAGTGTAGAGGCTATTAGGGTGTCGCTAGAGACACTGAGAGTTCAGAACTTTCTAGTGGAGTGGATAGTTATCGTGCTTAGTAGCAGAATCATCAACTCGAGTATCTGAAGAGAAAAACTGAGGAGTTTAGTGACAAGAGGTACACCACAGGGAGGAGTTTTATCACCTCTATTGTGGATGTTGACAACGAACGCAATTCTTAAACGGTTTGACTGGAGCGGACGGGAGATGGTTGCTTATGCGGATATCGTGGTTTTACAGTTAACGGGGAAGTTTCTTCCGACTATCAGTGAAAAGTCAACCCAGAGAAAACTGACATACAAAATAGAAAGTTTTGTACTGGCCAGGATGGGGGACTGGGACTAGCAGACGTAGCGAAATACCTGGGTATTTTCCCAGATAGCAAGCTTTCTTGGAAAAGGACCGCGGAGTAAAGGCTAAAGAAGAGGTCAATGCCTACTACGCATGTAGGAACTCCATAGCAAGGAACTGGGATCTACAACCGAAGATAGTAAACTGGATTTACACATCGATTGTCAGGCCGGTTATTTCCTATAGCTGTTTGGTATGGTGGCAGGCGTTGAGGAAGGAAACTCACAGCAGACTACTAGCTAAGGTTCAGTTGCTCAGAGGAGCACACCTCAGGCTTTCTTAGACGTCATTCTTCATCTACTTCCTATAGAGAACTTTGTGGTGGAAACAGCGACTAGAAGTCTCCTTAGACTCACACATCGATCTTGAATAGGATCGGTTTTGGTGATCAGGAATCCGTAGCCCCTGGGTTCACGGACTATAAGGTCGCTGCATTTCATTTTAGTGGGACACCCTCACTGGTAATTTCGGATAGGGACTATTGGGTCAAATCCAATAAGCTATATGAGGATAGTGCGGTCTTTACAGACGGGTCAAAAATGGGGAAAGGCACAGTGGCTGGTGTCTACATTTTGGGAACGAACATTCGTCGTTCTTTCAGACTACCTAATGAATGAAGCGTTTTCTAAGCCTAGATCTTGGTAATCGTCAGGTCCATGCAACTGGTGACCAGGAATGTAGCTGAAGATGAGAAGGTAACCTTCTACTTCAACAGCCAGGCAGCCCTAAAAGAGTTGAAGGGACACAATGTCAAATCGAATATTGTTAGTGACTGTAGGAGATCCCTCAACTTGCTTATGGATAAATATAGTGTAAGACTATGTTGGGTACCTGACCAAAGTAGTGTTGAGGGAAATTAATTTTCCGGGGAGCAGATAAGAATAGGGTGGGCGTCAGATAAAGGAATGTATGACAGATCGGCGAAATTACCAATAGGTCATTACTATAGGGAACTCGGTAATTGGGTGGAGAGTAGGACCAACACATCATGAAAAAGTATGGGAGGATTGTAGAGTCTCGAGGGTTATGTGGCCAAAACTTGACTAAGAAAGATCCATACTGCTACTGGATATGAATAAGAAGGCGATGAGAATCGTGATTGGCACTTTGACTGGTCTGTAGGATGTGCGGGGACCATTGATGTTTGGCACTCTGGTGCCATTTTGGCCAACTAGGCCCAGACAAAAACAAATTATTTATAAAATAAAGTTTTGCGTGTAGTTTCCACAATGCAAGCAAGCGAATGGTCTAGAAAAACTAAATGAAAAAAATTAAAATTTTCGAGTCATTCCTTTAAAAATTCTAGACAAGTCGCTGTCATTGTGCGAAATACACATTAGTGTGAAATTGTCTTTTCAAATACAACTTTAAATTTAACAACTTGTGAATTGAGCAAAATAGTTCTTTAATCGAATAAAATAGTTTCTTAAAACTAAAAATACCTAAATAACTAATTAATTAATTGTACTGTATGTAACCTTCACTGGTCGCTAATGAATCCTTCACATTTCACACTTCCACTAATGTGTCAGCGTTTGTGGTGGCGCATGTTTTTTGATGTATTCAATGGAACGTAAAATATAATCCGGTATGGGATGTGGTCGGGGTAGATGGCGGCCAACAGCATGAAAGCCCAATTCATCGGCAATATAACGCACCTCTATGGGTTCTCCCCCGGGTGAGATGTATTTGAAAATGCCAATTGATTCAAGTGGACTGCCAGCTGCCTGTACATCAATTCCATTGCTGGTGGCGAAGGCATATTTAAATACGCCATTTTCGTCGGGCGGTGATACACGATATTTGATTATTTCTGCTTCTCTTTCCGAAACTGCCATCGAGTGTAGAATGTTGCCAAGCAAGATTCCTAAATAAATCTGCCGTTTGCAATGAATCCCGTTATTTCAATAATTAATTGTAGACAAAAATTACTCACTGTATTTTTAAACATTTTTGCTGCTTTGCATCTATTTTTTCTTCTTCAAGATTTATCTTCTTTTTATTTTCTTTTCTGACCACTTTTTAAATGTTTATTGTTCTGATTTGTATAGAAGACTGTCTTAAATGTATTAAGGAAATACGGTTTTTATCGAAATATGTCTTCACGTATTTGATACTGCTTAAATACGAGTAATTTAAATTTGATTTTAACATAAATTTCGATCTAATGTGCAGTCGACGACAATGAAGATCGATCTTCGATGCTGTTTGCCGATAATTTTTGAGTGACAAAATGATCGAATGTTGTCTCGTCTTGGAGTGTTTTTGTTAAAATGGTTAATAAATTTTTAAATGTTGATCAAACAGACATTTTTCTTTCATTCACAACTATGAACATTTTTATTTCCGCTGATTATCATAAATTTAATTTTCTTATAATAAATACAATTGTCTTAATTTTTATCGGTTTAATTCTTTTTTTTTGTTAGTATTCGTCGACAAAATTGTTAGTGTTATTTTTTTGTTGTTTTTCAAGTTTTTGCGACACAAAAAGTTCACATCAAATGGTGTTGTACTAGAGATCATCTAATGGGATTTTACTTGTTCAATAATTCACACTTGGTCACATCATAATTAAATTGTTGTTGGTTTAGTATACTCTGTTTTAGAAATACACATATGTGTACTATATAGTACATGCAGACATACCCTGTCGGAGCATGTGTGGTTGACTACAAAAATAGTTAACTTTTAGTTAACTTTTCTTCGATTGACTGAAAGCTAATTGCAATGTCATCCAGAACAAACCCAATCTTAAGGCCGGGGCACAATGAATCCGACATACGTTAAGCTTCGCCTTTTTCAACTGACAGCTAAGTTAAAATACATGGTTTCTTATGAGGTCTGTTACATTCAGTACGCGTCCGTCAACGCAAACTACAAAAATTGTTCAACTTTTAACTTTTTGCGTACGTTAAGTAAGTTGGTTTTTTGGTATGTTTTTTTGCTATGTGTTTGTGTTTTGTGGCACCAAAACTAAAATTAAGCAAAAGAAATAAACAAAATAAATAAAAAAGTTGAATTTAATAAATAAAATTGAGAATCAACCTACAAATGCGTCCGTCAATAAAGTACTCATTGTGCCAACCTTCTCCGTCGCTGCGTTAATGTCAGTTGAAAAAGTCAAAGTTTAACGTATGACGGATTCATTGTGCCCCCGCCCTTAAATTGAGTACGTAATCGAATTTGTTGAGAGCTAACAAATTTATTCTCAGCTAATTTGAAACTCATTTCAGTTTTATATTAACATTTTGCTGTTGTTATTTTAGATGGTACCTTAGCTGACTGGTAGCGGTTGAGTACACAACGTGTCATGATACATGTTCGAACACCAGACAAATTTTTTAAATTTACTGACTACCAGGTGATTTAAACAAATCAACTTACGGTTAGTTGAAAAGTAATGCAGAGTGAGACAATTGACTACCGCCTCAGACATCGCAATGTTAAAATAGTCAGTTGATTATATTGAAAATTAATCCAAGTGTCGGTTAGTAATAGTTTCGAAATAGTTAGCTTAAAGTTAGTTTAAAGTTAACGTAATTTCCGACAGGGTACAAACATGCATACGTATATGTATATGTATGTTTTGTACAATTTTTGAACTTTTTGGATCAAGAAATGATTTTTTAAGAAATTAATGTACCAATTACGAGGCATTAACACAACATTAATCTCTTTTGCGATTATGGTTTACAACATCTAGGTGTTGTGTATGTCACACAGTTGTATTTTAATTGTAGTAGATATGTATAAAAAAGATGAAGTTCAAAAGAAAAACAATTAAAAAAATCCCTTAGCACAATGTACTCGTATATTGTTAAAAGAAAAAATAATAATAATGGATGTTAAAGTCGATAAATATTTTTATGAAGGTGATGAAATAGTTTAGTACTTGTATATTTAAATAACTAACAGCTTTATTTATACAAATTAAAAAGGCTTTATAAAGGCTTTTTAAGAAAATTTTTTTATGAAAATTTGTTTTAAAAACCCCTTTATAAAGACTTTTTAAGTTTTATAAATAAGGCTGTAAATATTTTGTATACATATACATATATGTATGTGTATATATACATATATATATATTTTTTTAATTAGATAAGGTGTGATGTTCTTTTTAAATAAAGGTTAAAAAATATATAAAATTTTCAAAAACTTATTGCTAAAGCAAATTAGTTTACCAAAGCGTGAATGGCGTCGAACTTGACCGACTGTTCGTGCGAGTAAAATACGTGTTCTACCAACAATAAAAAAAGTAGTAAAATTATCATAATTATGTTATGTTTTCTTAATTATTTATTCAAATGGTTGATGAACTTTTATAAAATCTTGTACGATTACACTTTGTCCAATAAAAAATATACATATGTATGTATGTATGTATGTTATTCGTATACATATGTATGTTGTTTCAATTTATTGCATTTAATTATTTTGGTATTTAATAATTTAGCGGCAAACTCGTATTTTTTCGCTAATATATTTACATATCTTTTTAAACATTTTAATATGTATGTTTGTATGTATGTATGTATGTATGTAGGTATGTATCTGCTTTGGTTTTTCTTTGCGTTAATAAATACGGCTCCTTAGAGTTCAGAAGTCATAAGCGCGAACGGAATTATTTTTTGCGTTTTGTTTTTTGCAAATATGTATATGTATATGTACATATGTATGTATGTATGTATGTATATGTAAATATTTGGATAAATGTTATTAGCAGGGAAACCGCAAATATGCAATTGCATGTTTTTCATGTGTGACGTATTAAGAGATAAAAAATTGATCCATTTCCAGACTTTTTATAAATTTTGGCAACGATTTGTTAGTGCATATTTTTGCATATTGCGGTCTTTTACGCATATTTTTATAATTTTTTAAAATTTTTAGAGCATATTTGACGTTTTTGGGACATATTTTGATGCTATATTTTTTTTAAATTTGATTTTTTTCGTCGAAATCTTATTTTCAATGTTATATACATACAGGGTGTTTTTTTAGAGGTATAGAACTTCGAATTGAAATAAAACACAAGAAAATCGTTTTAATGTCCATCAATTTGGCTTTATTGGAAGGATAATTTTATGCCATTAATGTTTAAATATGATTTCGGGCACGTGGCCGCCGCGGCTGGCTCGAATAAAGCCAATTCTACAGGTCCAATTTTCAACCACTTTTTCGAGCATATGGGGCCGTATGTTGGCAATAACGCCACGAATGTTGGCTTCCTTTACGGCTCCTGAAATGTTATGGGTCTTCAGTGGCTTGTATAAGTTTCAGGCGGATGAATTTGTTCCATGAGCTTTTAGTAAAAAAATTAAAAAAATAATTCTTTCTGCGACAAAAAGCACCGACTTCAATGTAAAGATTTGATAGAAGAAGATAAGAAGTACGTGAAATAAAAAATTAAATTTTAATGGGCGTGACTCGGCCCATTTTTTGTGTCTAATTTAGAGCTCAAGATGTGTGGTAAGTTTCGTAAAAACCGGTTAAGTAGAACCGCGTGAAATATTAAAATAAATTTTAATGGGCGTAACTCCGCCCATTTTTTTAACTTTCAAATTGTGTAATTACAAGGACCAAAGGTGTTTTATAGGTTTCGCAGCAACCAAAAGTGTAGAATATCATAAAACTATATAAAAAAAATATAATATATAATATACATACATATGTATATATAAATACCCTCTCAGACAACAAAAAATTTTTATAATCGGTCTAAAATGTACTGAATTATGAAGATATATTCCTCCTTTTTTAGAAGTCGGTTAAAAAGACTGCAAAGCGACATCCTGCCCCCGTATTCTGTAACTCGCTAAAGCTAAATTTCTATCGCTAAAAATATATAAAGTCGATTTATCGATTTTCGGCTACAAAAACTACTTTTAAACGTGTAGTGCTAAATCACGCATTGACTTAAAAATCGAATCGGGCCAAAATTTCACAGTTTTATGTCATCGCAAAAAAAACACAATTTTTATAACATGTTTCTGGTTTCCCTGGTTATTAGATTTATGCTTATTAAAAGACCTTGTGTTTCGCATTATTTACGAGGCTTCAAGTCGAATGAGTTTACTTTATTTTATTAGTTTAAATACATATGTATGTATACGAGGGCGTATTAATGAAACAGCGACTTTTTGGGGAAAAAATCCATTGTTTAGGCAAAATAAAAACATTTATTCTTTAACATAAATTAGTTTTATTTCAATACACACTCTGCCTAACGTTTTTCCCATATTTTTTTCTTTTCAGTAATAAATATGTATATAATTTTTCAAGGATTTTAAAATGTTAATTTTTTACTATCATTGAAGCTAATTTTTTGTCACAAATGAGGGTTTGTGATTTACCGTGATTTTTTACTTTCCCATGGGGGGGGGGGGGTGGGGTGCGGGAGGGGTGGTAGGAAATATCACATGCCCCTGAAAATTGTAACTCTTAAATAAAGTAGGTTTATTACCAACTCACTAAACTTATTTAAATGACTCAGTTTTTATCATTACAAAAAGTAAACTTAGATTTAATTTGTCTAGGCTGTTCTTAAATTTCCAGCCACTCTTGACAATTTCCGTACACAGAAACTTTATATGTGTCTATCAGCCCCTGTGGCTGAGTGGTAACGATGCTAGCCTCTCCGCCCAGAGGTCGTAGGTTCGATTCCCAACATAGACTCTGTGTGTTTTTCGCAGACAAGCTAATCAATTCTCGGGTTGTGTTAAAAAAAAAATTAGAATAAAAATTTCCGAATCGCAAAAAGAAAGATTTGGTGTCCGCAATCCACAGTCGAAAGACAATTTAAAAACGGTTGTGCAAGAGTGCAGTGTGGATACATACACAAGCTAAGTAGCAAACTTTTTTTTCCGAATATTTTGTTTCTGAATATTTTTGCAAAATTGGTTGCTAAAGTAAGAAAATTTTTCATATCTCATTTTCTTTGTATTAATACCAAATATACATATATTGGTGTTAATTTCCGAATTAGGTAGATATGTGCAGTCGAAAGTAAAACGAAAGAATTATTCGGAAGTGAATGTCAGCCCACCAAAAATTCCGAAAACATTCATGACAGACACGATAAATTTGTGCCTAGTGAGAGTGTTGTGATTTTTAAATTTTTTTCCTGATGTGTTGTGTATTTTTGAAAATTTTTGTAGGTGTATCCATATGGGCACACGGTGACAATATCAATATAAAAATTTTCTTTCAAATATTTTTTGAACAAAGTTAAATTTTTTGTTTTATTTTAGTTTTTTTTAACGATTTAAGACAAAATTTATGCTAAAAGAGATTTTGAAATACAGATAGATAGATGAAGACGGCGGAAATAATTTGCAGAAAAATTTTACTGATATTGTGAAAAATGGGGGATACTTTAGTAGAGAAGATGATACTTAAAATGGTCTAGAATGTGTCCCAGATAATATATGCCCAAAACAAATAAAATATAGTAGTAAAATGGACGTAGGCCATCCGCAATACAAGAAAGGAAAATTGTCAAACTAAAGAAAAATTGGATGATATAGTAAAAGATGTTCTGGAGAATTCTGCGTCAAACATATATGTAGATCTACTGGAGTCGACATCCCCAAATATCGAAAAGAGAACTAAGACGGGAAAGAAAACTTCAGTACAGGCGACGTTGCGTTTTGATGGATGTGATCACTATGTTGTACCAATTGAAAATAAAAGACGTTGTGCTTGGGAATACTGCAAATCAGTTGACCCAATAGCATGTATCAAGTCTCGGAAACTATAAATTCACCATTATAATATTTAAAAAGTTATGTATGAGCCACATTTATTTGGATCACAAAATTTAGGGTATATGCTCCAGGTATGACCCATATATTTTTCATATATGTATGCATATATTATATATGAACATATGTACAACATATATGAAAAATATATGGAAACGTATATCATAAATTTTCGGGTATAATGAAATATGGTCTATACATAACTTTTTTGGCTGCATATATTTATAAAATATGTCTAAAATTTCTTATATTGTATTTAAATGTAATAAAAATAAAAATTTCAATACAAATTATTTTAATTAAAATTAATCCTGTTTGTACCGGTGTAGCCATATGAGCACAACACTTTTTGCCCCACTGTGTATATAAAACTTTGAAAAAAACTTTTTTTTTTTAAATAAATTTAACCTAATTATTCTATTAATGTCACACAAATCATAATTAAAAAAAGTTCTGGGACAATTCGGGTTAAAGAAACAGACGAGACTTGTTTTTTTCTTTGTTAAACATTTTCGTGCTCATTTTGACAAGGACTGCCACCCATTTTATGAAGATATTGATGCTTTCAATAGCTTTCGAGAAACTTACACTTCTAAGTCATCGTTATTTTCCCCGTAGTTTGTCCTTGTTCCAATATCCAGTGTCATCAATGCTGATGTCAACATTTCACCCATTTTTCAAACTAACAATTAAACTTCTCAACCTGTATCCTCGTAGGCAGTATGTATTTGATTTAGGGCCATTTTCACAACTTGCTTTTAGTTAAAGGTAGGATTTGTCTGCCCGATAAATATCTTTGAATTATTCCAACTTAAGTTTTTTATTGTTATTACTATCAATAATAATAATAATATTTAATGGATAAAAAATAATAAATGAAGGTTTTATAATGCGGAGTCATTTGTCAAGCAGACAAAATCCTGCTTTCAGCTAAAGGCAAGTTGTAAAAATGGCCCTTAAATCAAATTACACAAGGGAATATCTCACTATTTTATATTATTCCACGCTTGTATATGAATAACTTGTGGCAGTAAAAAAATTCTAACGCTCAGAAAATTTAACTGAAAATTAACTTTAACGCGAGTTAACTTTTTCGAGATTCTACTGTACATTGATTTGATTCAAATCGTGTGATTCGTTCAGGAGATATCAATTCAGTTCAGCAAACCATCAACCAATCAAAGGGCAACCGATTTCTATATTTTATCTTATTCAAGCAATTTCAATTGGGGTATTCAAACGATAGTCTTAAGTGCCCTAAGTTTCATAATGTGGGCAATCCCTTGGAATAATTCCAACTTAGCAAGTAATAGGGAAAACAATAAATTATAATTTGAAAAGTGAGAAATTTCACGCGGAATTTTATTAATGATAGATAGCCTTCATGGCTTAATATTTTATTATTATCATTGAATTGATTAAGTACATTTTTAGGAATTTTAATAATTCCTTCTATAATATAGAATAATAATATAGTATATAATATATATTATACTGATAATAATATAGCATATTATACTGATTAATACCATTTCGGTATAATATTTTTTAAACAATTGCTTAATTCACAACAATTTGAATCATGTATTTGTGTATCAAATACACTTTTTGTGTTTTAATTTTGAACACCCTCTGTATTAATGTATTTTGTATTTTTAATGAAAAAAGAAGAACAATCTGCATACAAATTCTCTCAGAGAGCCTCGCTCTGAATACAACATTTTAAAAACATATGAAATAAAAGTGTAATAGTGTATTTCATTTTTATATGAAAATTTCAAACAACAAATGTTACACTCTTGTATTTAATATGATAATACAATCGATACAGAGATACAAGAGGTTTTGTGAATTAAGCAAATATTTTATTAACTTTACATAAAGAATTTAAAACTCGTTTAAAACCTACAGGAGCACACGGTTCTACATTCAATTTTGTTTATTGTTTTATTTTTTTTATATTAAAAAAAAAACTGTTGTGGGTCACACAAAAGAGTCATAAAACAATAAGACTTTCGGTGCTGTGATTATTGTTTTGTCATAACTACAAAGGAATTGAGAAATAGAGAGATTAGGCAATGTACAAAGGTGTAAAATCGAAAATAGTTACATACAAACAAGTACACTGATTATAGTTGTAAATTATGAGTGGTTGCTCACAGCAATGTTATTATTTTAAAACATATTAATTTATGAGTACCACTTGAATATCCTAAATCTTTTTCTTCTGATCTCTATATCTAGCATGTAGTTATAAAAACAGCTGAACTACTTTTACAGAAAAGTAATTGCAAAATATTTTCTACAGAAAAGTACGACGCAGAAAGGCAATAAGAAGTAAAAATTAATGAAGCTTTAATTTGTTTCAAACTACTGCCGCCATCTGTACGTTAGGTCAGGTAGTTTTGTGAGCGCACTCGTATGTAATTATGTATGTCGGCATATCTATTGAAATTTAATTTATAGACGTACAAAGAAATGTTCGTAACATTTTTCTAATATGATATTAAAGTGTTAAAAATGTATAATTTTTTGATAGTCTGCTGCAGGCGAAGAAATCATTAACATTTGTATTATCATTATCGCTTGCATTTACTACAAAAACGTTATAACTAAAAAAATAATTAAATTTTTGACTTAATCTTAATAATCCCAATATTATTGTTCATGTTGTGTAAAAATTGCTTACAAATATCTTGTATATTGCAACTCATGAGAGAAAAATGAAATTTTCTTATTCCATTAAGTTGTGTGTAAATTGAAAACTTTAAGCTCGTTTTCTGTAGAACTAGTTTTTTTTGAGTTATGTCATTGTTGCCGTAAATAAGCGTTACATACATATGTATGTATGTAATTTATATTTTAAGATTTCTTTATAGTCTTAAGTGGATGCTCTATCGAAATGTACAGTAGACTGTTTGGTATTTATGCAGTTAAATCACAACTGGCTGGCCTTCATTTAAATATAACAAAGTCTCGATCAATTATTGAACAGTAATAACCTTTGAAAATAAAATTCTTCAGTTGCAAGATCACATGTATGCATGTATGTATGTATGGATGTACGTTTGTAAATTTTAATAACAACTGTTATTCAATTTTGGGTCTTTATCCATATCATTGGGGAAAATTGCTTAGAAAAAGTAATTGATTTTTTATAATAAATCTGTTTAAATTTAGTGCATAAATGCTAAATTGGGCTGCACACTTATGTAAATGTATGTACTAGAGGTCTGCGTAAACAGTCTTGAAATGTAAATACGTCTTGTTTTTAAATGCATTGTCGCAGCATGTATTATACTAAACCAATAATAAATGATGTCGTTTAATAAGCGAATCCCGATAGATGTATTGATGTACATGTATATGAGTGTTTACAAGCGATGCCGCAAAGACAAACCCTGCAAATAACGCGACTAGTATATACACGCACGTTGGGACTACTCCATAAAGGACAAGGGCTAGTCCAAATGCACGGCTAAAACATGGTCGATTTAACATTGCGATGTCCTAGGGAGGGTCCACATGGTCTAAATTTGCATTACATCGGACCACCCCAAAACTACCCCATATGGAATAATTATATAATACACGCATACAATTTGTAAGTGCCTAAGAAGATCGATCATAATCGTTTAAACACGAACACTTATCGTGCAGCATTGAATGCTTGTGTTAAAACGATATATTCCATGACTGTTTTATCTAGATTGGTAAACGTAGTCCGACATTATTTGCAGGGAAAGAACCAAAAGTAGTGTTAATGCGTGTATCCTTGTTATGTCAATGCATGTGTGCATTTGTATGTACGCAGAAAAATAAAAGAGAATACACATAACGTGTATGTGTATATACATGCATGACATTTTTATACGCGCCCATGCGTATGAAGAAGCAAGCATCACAAATTTTGTCGTCACGAAGTATTTTCTTCTTTACTTCTATACCTGCAATAACCGAAACAAATGTCTTGCCAACAGTGTTGTTTAGCGTTTGTTTTAGAAAATCATGCTTTAGTACAGCATTTTAAAAATCCCTCATGTCTTAAAAGCTCTTGTAAGTGGTGTTGTGCAGGGGTTTAGTATGTACTTATGATGTTTCATTTACACATCTATGATACAGTTATGATGTTTCATTAATATTTTCAGCCTTATTTTCTTCGAATTAATATCTATTGTTGGCCTGGAGTCAAATTCGATTTTCTTGCCGCTAGTCTGAATTTTGTATTATAAATCTATTTATGGTTTTCTTTCCCGCAAAATTGGACTTATTGCGAGGAATTTTTTCTTATAGTTACGAAATTTTCTTATTTTACTTTGCCAGTTTTTAAATGAAATACAACTTGACTTTTTTATTGTTTCATCTCGGTAATTTTTTCATGCCAAATTAAATACTAAAAAATATATTTAAATTACAGCCTTGAGCTTTTTTTAAATTTTGCAATCCCATTAATTTTTTATTTATGAATGATTTAACTGTTTTTAATATTTAACAAAAATGTAAAATGTTGAAAAGTTTAACGAATTAAATACATTTTTGATTAATTTTAACTAATTTGTAGGCATATTAAAGTGGCAAGCATTAATAATTATTTATACAAAAATATGAGCGGTTTATTCTCGCGAAATGTTAAAGACAACCTGTCGGAGGGTCAGACAAGTTCAGTTGTTCACTTGCTTAAAATGATTGATTATCACTTTAATTTTTCATATCTTAGTGCCAGTCGGTGTTACTTCGTTTATTTCTTTTTATGTTGAAATAAAGCCGGAAGTATTATAAAATATTTATGCAAAATATATGCAGTCTTATTACGGCTGTTGATAGTTCGAGAATTATATATATATATATATATATATATATATATTAGTGGTAGTATTTGTGAAATTGAGTTTATGTGTATGTGTTATACCGACTATAATTGATGAAAAATAAAAAAAATTTTAATTTTTCATGTGCTTGATGTCACATTTGATGTGTTTCTTATGTTTGTATATCAAGCACAAGCAAAAGCACATTTTAAATAAGATTGCAGAGTAATCGAGACAATATGGATTTCGGGACATCAGGGTGTCTCTTAAAGCGAAGATGCGGATAGGCTTGCAAATATTGAATCATTACTGAATAACATCAAAAATTCAAGAATTTAAAAATTAACTGAAACCATAAGCTACATATATTCAGAATGCTACTGTCGGAAGCAACAATGAAATGCATATAATAATAAATTTCTTGAATAAAAGAATTACACAAAGAACAAAAATCCTAAATAAATATTAGGGTGATCGATTATTCGACTTTTTCCAGAAACCGGTTTTCGAATAGTTCGAATATTTCAAATTATGAAAACCCCGCCTTCGGTTTTTATAATTCACAAATACCACAATGGATATAGTTGTAAACAGTTTTATTATTACTTAATATTTTATGAAATTTTGAATTTGTGAAATGAAGTGTGGTGCACTATAAAGTGTATGTATTTACAATAAAAATATTGCATACTTGACACAACTGTCTATTCAACTGTTGTATAACGGTTTTAATTGTTTTTTGTTTCCTTGTTCTCTATATTTGCTTTACACTCAATTACAATTGCCACTACAAACAATATTTGCTTTTGAAAAAAATACAAATACTGTGCACTTTTTCAGTTCTATTACTTAAGTTTCAGATTTAAAGATGTATTTAATTCAGAGCTGCTTACAGAGGGAGAACCGAGAGAAATGTGTAAGCGTATGTGTATTCACTTGTATAAAATTGAGGCACTCTGGCGCTTCTCTGGGCAGCCTGGATTTAATTATAATTATAATTATATGTACTTATGTATATATTAGTGATGCACGAATATTCGTATTCATATTCGAATTGTCGAATATTCGGTCATTTTCAGGCGAATACGAATTTATTCGTATTCGCTAAATTCAGGCAGATGTGAATACTAATGTATTCGTATTCGTCAAATTCAGGCGAATACGAATACGAATATTTTTCCAAAGAAATTAAATACATAAATGCATAAATCCTAAACGAAATTTAAATAAATGACTAAAAGTTTTATTTTGAACAAATACATAAATTTTTTAAAGAAATTTGTGCTTTGTATCATTTTCAATTATTATTCAATGACGATCATTAAAATTTTGGGTACTTTTTATTAACTTTAAAGTACGCCAACAAGAGTGTGAAGTCCTTTTTCATAACAATTTTTTAATATTTCATATTGCATATAATATTCGTATTCGCGAATATCGTTTCAAATATTTGTATTCGTATTCGCGAATATCAAAAATTGACATTCGTTACATCTTTAGTATACATATGTATATTGAATTTCTTTTCAGTGGCGTTTCAAACAGATTTAAATTTTTGTGTTCTTGTTTCTTGACGTTTACAAAACTAGATATGCGGTGGATAATCTACTTCTATATAAAATATGAAGCAAAATGTCAACAAAACTAAAAAACACTTTTTACAAATGGATTTTGGCATGGATGCCAAAATTTATTTGCACACCATTAGGCTAGTTTAATTCGGCTCTTCACCTCATAAAATAATTTCGCTTTAATGATCAAACGGAATACGTGCACAACTTCAGAAAAAATCGATGTCAAATTAACAAAGCCCATAATAAAAGCTACGGCCGTAACTTCAAAGTTTCTCTAATTTTTATTTAATTTTCTTTTGTGCTTATATTTCTTTGTGGTTTTGTTCACAAATTGTATGAAATTTATTGAAAGTATGGTAGCGTTATTGGGGAGAGAGCATTAGAAAAAACGTTGTCAAAATAAAATAGATTCTATCTATCGACTGCTTCCGGGGCTTCTTTTTTGTGTCAAATTGTATGGCAAATGGGTTTGTGCCAGAATTCTGTTTAATCATTTAAGTTCATGTTTCACTAAGTGTTGCCATGCTCAAAAAACACCTAGAACTTTTGCACTGAAAAAAAAAATACTTAGGAAAATCAACAAAACACATTTGTCTAAGTTTTAATATAGTAAAAAATAATTTTATTGCAAAATATACAAATCGAAAAGTATTCAACTCAGCCGGTTTTTAAATGTAAAAAAAAACCAGACTATACGACATTCGTAAAATCAATATTTTGAAAAAACCGACAACCGTATTGCAGAAAAACTGGATTTTAAAACAGGTTGTAAAACCGAGTCGATCACTCTAGAATACAGGCGGTGATGGAAGAGACAGAAAGAAGCTTCATTCTTTTACAACTCTGCTTTTTTGCACGTTTTTTTAATAATGCAGTGTTGCAGCGCCTCTGGTGTTAAATGAGGCGTATTAATTTTTTTGAAGCTGTATTTAGTATCCATTTCATTTGGTTATTTTACTTCGCCGATGATTCTGCTTCACAATACCGAAGAAGGAGGGTTGCTGAAGTCGGTATGGTTCAGTGACCCAGTGACCATGCCTTCCTTCATCCCTTAATTTTCCTGTAATATAAATTGGTTTGTGAAAAAAATTAACTAGTGGGAGCTGGATCATCGTGCGAAAAAAATTTAATAAATTTCTCTCCGGGTGCTCTATTAAGAAACTTGACAACGTTTAACAAATTATTCAATATTTTCAAAACATTTTTGGATTTTTACTTTATGTTTTGCAATTTTTTAAGAATTGTTTTTTAATATTTTTCATCTTGCAATTTTCTTTAAATTTTTTTAACATCTTTTTCGTATTTTTTGAAGTTTCGGGACAAGTTTAATTTGAAAATAAACAACAAAAAAATTCGCTATTACCTGTAAGTGAATGCAATGCGCCTTAGTTTAAAGCTTAAAATTTTTATTTATTAAAGTAAATTTATTTTTATTTTTAAAAGTTCAACACAACTAATATTTAGCTGTTTATTAAAACTATTATTTTTTATTTAATTTTGTTAAAAAAATTTTTAAACATAACCTATAACAACTGACTTTTATTAAAAATCTATTAATATCAACAGCCTTAAAATCAATTCAAATTGTGGGAGAGGAGGATAACGTCCTTGTTTTATGGGGTAAGACTAATTAACAAGAATATAAAAAAAATACTTATTGTGATTATTGTTCTTTAATTTGTGGTGGTGGATGAGAACGAATGTATTCTAGAGCACGTAAAACATAAGCTGGCACGGGTGGTGGTGTGGGCAAATGATCGCCAACAGGATGATAGCCCTCCTCATCAGCGGTATAGGATAAAGCAATATGTTCGCCCTCAGGAGAAATATAGTTTAGAGCACCGCTCACCCCCGCAGGGTTGCCAGCTTCTTGAAATTGTATGCCATTGCTGGTCTCATAGGAATATTGATAATTGCCTTCAGCGTCGGCCGCATCATTGATTAAACTGCGTATTTCAGCATCTTTATCAATGTTATCAGCACGACAGATGCCTACCAAAGCAAAAGCAGCAAGACAGCAAACAAACTAAAATTTAAAATACATACATTTTTGCAATGGTCAAAAATTAATTACAATGCAATGAGTAAGTGTTAAAATTTACCAGTTTCATTTTTTAGGCTGTTTTTATGTATTCACAGACTGTGTCTTTAAACGAGTAATTTCAATTCGTAACTGTTTGAATTTTTGCCAAACTTTGCTGTTTTTATAGCTAAAAAATTTCGAAACCCAATTTATTTATATACACCCTGACTGACTGGCATCTTTTTTCTTATTAAAAAAAAGAAAAGAAAAAAGAAAAGGGTTTTTTTTTTGCAATGATGACCTGTATTGTCTACACAGACTGATAAATACAAGAAAAAAAGAAGAAAAAACATACTTTGAAACAAGTTTATTTTCAAAAATCCTTACAATTAACTGAAACGCTGTGCAAAAATTTTCAGAGGTGATGCAAAAAAATTATTCACTCATTGTATGATGATGATGAACACATGATAATCGTCAATACAACATTGATTTGTTTAATACCCGCAAAATTTTAATAACATTAAGGTAAGGTAATATCATGCTATTTTTTTTTGTTTTGGTCTGTTTAAATGGATTTTAATTATGCCAATTTATTTTTGCTGAAATCTTGAACTAATTGCCAAAAAATATTTACAATTGTACATTCGACTTAACCGCATCCTGAACACCCTTTTTAATATGCATTAAAAATTCGAAGTTCTCAACATATGTCATACATATGTACATATTAGTGATGTAACGAATGTCAAATTTTGTTGTACGTGAATACGAATATTTAAAACGATATTCGCGAATACTTTATTTATTTTATTTCAATATATGTTCGAACTTAACTTTGAATGCACTAAATCGTTCGAGCAGCAGAAAACTGTTTTAGATTTTGGAAATCGCACGATTTCAAA
Source organism: Tachina fera (assembly GCA_905220375.1). Lineage (NCBI taxonomy): Eukaryota > Metazoa > Arthropoda > Insecta > Diptera > Tachinidae > Tachina > Tachina fera. Next base: position 44,570,309 of record LR999964.1, on the reverse strand, counting down.
ACTCGCGGTTTACAGAACACCCATATATGTGTGAAATTTATAGACATAAAATTGGGGTTATGTTTACGCCTGCAAAATGAAAAATGAATTTATGAAAAAGAGTTCCATACTCCTGTTGGCGTACTTTAAAGTTAATAAAAGCTAACCAACATTTTAATGATCGTCATTAAATATTATTTGAAAATGATACAAAGCACAAATTTCTATAAAAAATTTAATGAAAATTTACTTTTCGCCATTTATTTAAATTTCGTTTAGAATTTATGCATTTATTTATTTATTTTTTTTTTGGAAAATTCAGGCGAATCCAAATATCCAAAAATGGCAGAAAATTCGGCAATTCGAATACGAACATTCGTGCATCACTAATACATATATATTAACAACGTATAGATATTTATGTACAGTATTTAGTGGGTTAACATACATATGTACCCACTCAGAAAAATGCTACTACAATTGGTTCAACGTTGGCAAAGCGTTTTCTAAGTTGTTCAAACGTTGGCAAGTAGTAAGATATTCATCGTTTAAAGTGCTTTCCCAGCACGCAAATGATAACTTGAATCTACGATTTGCCGATTGTTTTCATGTAGATGTGCAAGTTTTGCGAAAACTAATCAGTGTTTTGCCAATATTCACCCTTATCGGGAATAAGAGGTGAAATCTTTGTTCTCGTGACATACATATTTCCAATTAACAAAAAAAAACGAAAAGAAGAACAAAATGATACTCCTACACTAATTCAAAAACAACACAAGATTAGCGACCACAATTTTACGGAAAGGAAACATATTTTAAATGAAAATTTTTCCAGTACTTCATTGATGAAAAGCACATGTAGTATCTCAGAATTAATAAATAATTAATACAAGAGTTAATTAAAAAAAATCATTCTTTTATCTCTGGTTTTAGACTCGACAGTTTTAGTTGCTCAACTTTTGATTTTGTTTGAGAGAGTTGAGAAAGTAATACATACCTTTTGTATACCAATCTTTTTCTTTCTCATTATATAATCAAAAGTTGAGCAAGAAAAACTGCCGATTCTAAAAGCAGAGTATGTATTACAAGAAAGTTTATCAACACTTCAATAAAATCTACTAGATACGCAAAAACGTGCGACTTAATGAATTAAGCTACACAAATCCGGGTTTTCTAGTTATATGCTGGAGCAATTGGTTTCAAGAGTGTAAAATCTCTTAAGTTTTATTTATATTTTTCGTATTTTGTCCTCAACCAAAATATATTAAAGATTTGTCAAAATCATTTGTTAAGCAAACTTTGAATCTGCAAAATCAAATCCATAATATTTTTCAGAATTTTCAGCTTTTGACTTTCGAAATATTAAAACAGGACATTTACGTCCTTGTTGTGCACAGCTATTGACTAGTACTTTTAACCGAATCTTGCTTATTTCTAGTCCTTAGATAATAGTAACAGTATTTAAGGGTTTGTTCTCTAACTCACTCATACAAAAAATTTAAATCATTTATTTACGAAAAAGCATTGGCAAACCATTTTTCAGATTGTAAAATGTAGCGTTGGTAAACCGTATTGGTTTCTTAAGTACAAGTGCTTTTCTAGTGCCACAATTTGTGTACGGTTGGCAATTTCTGCCTGGTTAATTTAATCTGACTTATGGTATTTTTATTTTCTCCAAAAAATGCTACATTTTCAACCAAAAATTGCAATTTGATGTTCGTTTCTTAAGAACGTTTTGCTCTTTAAAAGAATAGTATGTTTTATTCTAAAAAATCAATCCCACTCATAATATATATAGAAGGCATTGCATTTTACGTCCTTGGTGTTGATAGTGAACTGTAAAACAGATGACTTGGTTAAAAATGGTGCTACCAGACGAAGCTTAGAAAACATCGCTGGGAGTTAAAAACTGAAGAAGTTACTCGTAATACAATAATTATGAGAAAACATTACATTATTAATGATATCAGTGATGTCTGTGATTTTCATTAATAACAACGTATGATATATATTTCTCATTTTGAGTTTATGATATCAAATTGTTATATTTCAAATTCTTTTTAGAAAGTTCTAAGAAATTTTTGAAATATATGGACGCAAGTACATAATTTTCTTCTAAAACAATAACACAAGGAAGAGGTTAACAATTCGTCTCTATTTTTTTGGTGTGTTACTTCGATTTCGATCGATTTGTAAAAATTCTTTTTTTGTCTTAAAGAGTATAGCTTCCCATTGGTCCCATTGAAAAAAGTGGGCGGGCATATGATATTCTACTTATTTGATTGCTGCGAAACCTATAAAACATCTTTAGTTCTTGTGATTACACAATTTGAAAAAATGTGCGGGGTTACGCCCATTTAATTTATAATATTTCAAGCGGTTCTACTTAACCGATTTTTACGAAACTTACCACACACCTTGAGCTCTAAAATTGACAAGTCCTCCATTTAAAAAAAGTAGGCGAAGTTACGCCCATTAAAATTTAATTTTTATTTTAAGTGGTTCAACTTTACCGATTTTTACAAAACAACACGCGTCTTGAGTTCTGAAAACACACAATCTTGCATTTAAAAAATGGGCGGAGGCACGCCCACTTAAATTTAATTTTATTATTCACGTACTTGTGCTTATCTTCTTCTATTAGATCTTTGCATTGAAGTCGGTGTTTTTTGGAACAAAGAATTATTTAATAAGCTTAATAAAGAATTTTTTTGCTCTACTGAAAAATTTTATATTTGGACATACGCTGTTATTAATAAAAAATACAGATATAAAATATTGCTGGATTCGGTTTTATAAAGTTTTTATTTACTTCTTAGATTTGAAAAAAAGTCCAGGTGAAGCACATCAATTGTTCACCGAAGCTTTTGCTGAATATTTATTAGGATTTACGATGAATCGATATTCGCCATAAAATTTATTAAGAGTGCACCAAAGCTCGAAATTAGATTAAACACCAGAAATGAGTCTTGGAATTGAAGTGCGTTTAAGTGTTAATGCCATACTTCTTTCTACTTGCATTTAATAAAGAATAAATAAAGGATGTATTCGGCATATAATGGGTTAGAATACAATGAAATTCTATTATAAAGACTGTATTCAGAAAAAATAATGTTGGTTTACAAAAGGTTTACAAAACAAATTTTGTATAGAAATTTGTTTGTTAAACGTTTTGTAAACCTAAAATAACTTTTTCTGAATAAGGCCTTAAGTCTTAGAATAATCAAAGCGAAAATTTGTTGCAAAACATTTTAACACTCCTCGTTTAAGGGTATCCCTCCCTTTAGGAAAGAAAATAATTCCTACAAGATGATATACATATGTATGTATTTGAGAGTTAAACTCTTCCACAAAAATGCTCCAGAAAACAACGGGCGTAGTGATTAGAATGTCAGCAATTTTCTCAACACCATAGAAAGATGACATACATATACAGTGTTGATAAAAATAGATAAATATAGCAGCGGATTAGATGCATTCCATACACCTACATAAATTGCCTAATTCATTCACACTGGCGCAGAACAAAATGACAACTTGTTTACTCATAAATAATGAGTCCTATCGTTAATAATTATTACAAATATGAAGTTTATAAGATTTTGGTATGGCTGTTTATAAATTTTATTAATTTTTTTATTAATGAGATTTTTTAATATATGTGATTGCTTATAAATCTTAAAAATTATATTTAATGAAATTCATAAATTTATTCAAATATAATTATTTTTTGCAAGATTTTTTTTTTTTGGAGTGTTTTTTTTCTTGATTTCTAAATTTTACCAATAAATACTTTTTTGTTGCATTTAATAACGGATATACATTTGTACATACATACAGTGCCGCACAAAACTAATTGAACGAAAAACACTTATTTGCATTCTTAAATATTTCTTAAACTTTATTTTGGTTAAGATAAATTAAAAGCACGAATAATTGAATAACAAAAGTACTTTAAAAATTGAAAATTCACGCGATAAAACTAACTGAAAAACTTTCGATTTTAATATTTGGTAGCATAAGACTTGTTCTTGCTTAAGTGATGGTGTCTTTTTAATATTAACGAAATAAATGAGCATGTTCTGACACTCGTAAATCACGTAACATTTGCGATTGTGAGAGATGTTCTGCAAATCACAATCGCAAGACTTTTGGTGAGTTCAAATCGCTAGAGTATACTGAAATGAACTGATGAATTTAACTCAAAAAAACTTTAAAGAAACACTAAAATGGTTAATAAATGAAAATAAATGTTTTCGTGTGATTTTAATCAGAAATATCAATAGTTTCGCAAAATTTTTTTACAAAATTTAAATTTTTAAAATGTTCTTTTGTTTTGTTAATTTTGTCTTTGCATTGTTTACTTATACACTGACGATTTTAACAAAAAAAAAAAACGATCTAAATCAATATGGCAAGTCGCAAGCAAAACGAGTGAATTACAGGATATGTAGAAACGAGTTTGGCGATTCGCAACTCAGATGCGATTTGAATACGAGGCGAGTCTCAAAACATATGTTAATATTATTTATAACTTTCTATAGATTTTCTACAGGATTGAGGGAGGGCGGAAAACTGTGCGGGCTAGCACAGTAGCAAACTATTTACAACCTTTGCGAAAATTTTTTGGCCGTTGTCATGTTGAAATATCCAAGTGAGCGACATTTTATCTTTCGTATGTGATGATATAATAAGTAAAATGTATTCTTAAATATTTTTGTACTAGGACTATTATTTATATTTCGGGAACCTGCAACACTAATGTAAATAGCTAAAATGTAGCAACACCATAATAAAGTTTAAATTTTTTTTAGCATAAACGTACTCACAACGTTTTGATGCACAAGTGCTATTTGTTTTGTTTACAGTGAGTTCAGAAAATTAATTTGATAAAAAATGAAAATTTCAAGAGAAAGTTTTCGTTGGATAATTAATCACAACTTTCGATGTGGATTATCTCAACAAGAATGTGTCGATGAACTCAGTTCCTTGTCGATAAAGCACCATAAAAGACCACAGTATATCGCTGGTATAGTAAATTCAATCGTGGTCGTAGTTCCGTCAACCGTGATGCTCCAAAAGACGTGTATAAAATCGTGACAGGTGACAAATCGTGGATATATGATTATGAGACCGAAATAAAACAGCAATCAACCGCATGTGCATTCGAAGACGACTTAATTCCAAAAAAACTTCTTCGGTAGAAGAATGACAGCGAAGAAAATGGTCGCCTGTTCTTTCGGTCGAATGGATCATGTGGCCACTCTTCGGCTTGAGCAACGTAGAACTATCAATTCTGAGTGGTACACGGACATTTGTTTGCCTGAAGTCTTCGGAGAAATTCGTACAACTAACCCCCAAAGACGAATCATTCTTCATCATGACAATGCAAGCTCTCAAACATCTCGTCAAACAAGTTATTTTTTAAGCAGTCAAAACATCGAATTGATGACTCATCAATTGTACAGTCCTGACTTGAAGCTTTCAAAAACCATGTTTTGGAGATGTCTCAAGAGGAATGGAAAAATTGCCATGACAAATGGTTTGAACGAATGCAAAAGTGTATTGATCATCAAGAGGAATATTTCGAAAAACAGTAATGCCATTTGCAATTAAAAAAGTTTATTATTTGATATTCCCGAAATTTAAATAATAGCCTTCGTATAAGGGTCCCAAGATTTGCACCGAAAAACATCCCCACATCAACACATACAAAAATTATGTCGCTTAAGGTTAAGGTTCATTTGGCGGTTACGGTACGAATTGAGTTTTCCATATAAAACAATTTTATTTGTCTTTATTAAAATAATTTCATCATCAAATCTGTTTGATAAAATATCTTTAAATGTAAAATTTGTTAGAAAAACCGCTGCTCGCAATAAATTTTCACAAATCCCAAAGTGAAAGCAGCTGCTTTATAAATCTGTAGGGTCGTCAATAATTTTTTATTATTTCCCGTGATCCCGCATAAAAATTCCGGGGATCGGGACATTTTAAAAGTGGAATTCTCGGGACTCTGTAAATTGCGGGAAAACCTTACTTAAAACATTCTTACGTACCTTTTCACAATGTATGGTTAAAAGATAACAGGGACTTTAACGGCAAGTTTTGTATGAAGAACTGTCAGTTAAAGTTCACGTTAACTCTTAACCATACATTGTGAATAGGTGAGATTTGTTCAATTAGTTTTGTCCGACACGGTATATTCAAAACAGAAGCTTAAGAATAAGACTTAATTAAATATTTAAGCTTTGCACTCTATGATCATCATTGACAGAAAGTTATAAATTTTTAAGCAAAGCCAAATTTGTCAAAAAATAAATAAAAAATTTGCAAATATATTGTAAATTGAAACAGTTTGCCGACATGAGTTAGTAAACCTTGCTAACCGCAAGGTTAAAGCTATTTCAATCTAATGCAAACTTGAATATTAGATTAAATTAGTTATTTGCCTATAAATACTAATAAAATTTAAATACATTTTTATAGATAGTTATAAATATTTATAAATAAAACAAGAACAAGTCAAAAACCCCATTTTGCAACGTACGTACGTACGTACGTACGTACGTATTTGTTTGATCAATTAAACTCACTCACACATTTTACTACGAGAACATTTATATATCGACTGAATGAATTTTACGCATTTAGCTGAGTGTGCCAAGGCCGATCATCGATGGCCAAAAAATATTATTATTTCCAGCTTCAGCCAATGATATAATAAAACCTATTTTTGGTCACATTTTGTTAAATGAAAACACTTTAAATCTAAATTATTATTTAACAGTATTTCTTATCTTGATACCGTGAAATAAATTTTTGCCATAAAATCAAATGTGTATTTAAGTTGTTTATCTTTTGCTTTGTTTTATTTCGTGCTTTGTTAAATAGTTTATAAACTACAACTACAACAAAAACGAAGTTGAAGTGGTCTATAAAATATATGCGTAGATTAAAATTTATACACACGTTTTGTGAATAAACTGATACAGGAATATCTTCTCGAAAATATTTTCGATAATATACAAGTTATTTATTCAATCCAAAAACAGCAATTTCTGTATTTCGAGCAAATGAAATTGCATGTGGAAAAAGTAAGCGTTTGGCAAAAATTACACTGTATAAATAAGACAGAAAGAACAACAGTGATAAGGTTCTAAGGTTCTGGCGGCTAACAGGTACTCTGTAACGTAGATTTTACAGTTTACAACTAAACCTATTGTAAGAGGTAGTGAATAATGTGTTAAACACTTTTATGGGAAGTACATTTTTTTCAGGGCTCGTGCTGTTTTTTAAGATTTTTCTTTTTACTTTTTACCCTACTATGTATGTATGTATGTATGTATGTATGTATGTATGTATGAATGTGTGTTCCTTTTCGGCACTATATAAACCGAAGGGGTGTACCGATTTTGATGATTCTAACGTGAATGGATTTGTTTTAATCCTGGGAGTGTCACTAAAGTATGCCAGTTGTCAAAATTCAATATGGGGGCCAACAGACGCCATTTTGTAAATACGAAAAAATAAAAAGTCGACGAAGTATATCAAAATGGGTATCATTCGACAGGTATTTTAAAATCATCTTTAGGTTTCTCTTATGACTTTTTATTTGGAATGACCATTTAGGATATTTAACGGTTCAAAGTTGGTCACAGTTGGGTTTTTTGGGTTGTATAAATACTTGTTTCGAATAATAATCTCATATCGAATAACAGCTCAATTCAACTTACACTATGGTATATTTCAAACTAAATATCGAGCCTGTTCTGTAAGTTACAATAGTGAGTGGGGACTTTTGGAAAATAAATGGTAATAAATCTGGATCTTCTAAACTACTGATTGGAGGATTTAGGTTTTTTAACGTATGTCTTCACAGCCTTCTAGCTTAAGCTGGCCTGGGACTCAAAAGAAAACTTCGGAGACTTGTAACTTTTTTTAAAAATTATCCCATTTGTATCGGAATTTTGAGCAAAGCTTACAGTTCTTAAGAAATAATTTCCTTAGATGCGTTTCCATATCTCTCATAACTAACCTGACCAGACATCCCGCTTTTCAGAGGTCGCTTCCGCCTCTAACTTCTATCCTGCATTATCCCGCTTTTTAGACGTTTGACACTTTCAACCTCTTATTCGATTTATATTTATTAAAATTTAACTGATGAAAATTAATTTCACTATTTTGTAGAATACAATTCTCATCATTAACACAAATAGTCCTGAAGAGTTTCAAACTTCTCATTACATTCCTTTCCAAGATATTTTTTTAAGTAAACATTTTCTCTATTTTTCTCGATTATTTTCTGTCATCAGCATAATCACCTTAATGTTCAGTTTGGGTTTGTAGCAGACTTGGTACCTGCTACAAACATATAAGTTAATATTTAATTTACTTAGAAGGTGACACACTTTTTGCTCCATTATTGACTCTTTATTATAATACTTTTCTCGTTATTGGCGTTACTGTTAACGAAAAAACTTTCAAAATTTCGACTGTTTTGGCTTAAAAGATATCTTGAAATAAGTTATGCTTCTATGTGGGAAGCGCCATGCCAACGGGTATTATTTTTGAAGACAAACAAAAGTTTGCAATATGTGGGAGGCACATCGTCATTTCTGCAATTGTTCCCATAGACAGAGTTTGTCCCCAAAATATTTCAACGTCCTCCCTATATTACTTTTCTAGATATGTATCTCAAAGAAAATATTTTATAGGTACCACAACTCCATGTTCAACGCAATTTCTTGCTGCATTAGATGAAAAGATATTCCAAAATTAAACAAAAAATTATATTCGAGGTGCCAGTCCACTTTTATTTTATTCCGATTTTTTCTTTTGATACACCCACTTGTCCAATCCTTAATACTATTTCTTTAATTACTAAGAATGTTAAAAAAATTGGATAAATGGTCCAGCCGTTCTCTTATTTTAGATAAATTAAAAAAGTGGGCGTGAGATTATACAAATATAAAAAAATAGCGAAATCGGTGTAGAAATTCTTAATTGATGCGATTACCAACAACCGACATTTGATTTTGATTTATGTAGAAAAATATTCTTGTTTATAAATGCTTTTGTTTATTTTTTTATTATGTGTTTTCTACATCCCGCTTTCTAAAAGATATTTATTTTGAAATTCCGCTATTTGGCGGTATTTTCTTCAAAATCCCGCTTTTTGATCAAGCATGTCCCGCTTTTTGCAAAAACCATCTGGTCACGTTACTCATAACTTATAAGATGTTTGGCTTAAGAAAAATAATTTTTTTGGCTTGACTTTTGATGGTGATTTCGAAAAATTAATAAAAGCTAAATTAAATCTTTTGGAATAAAATATTCTATTATAAATAATAAATACATACTTAAAATACAATAAAAACCCACTAACAAGTCAGCTATTAATAGTTAGTTTTTTTTTTGATTTGGAATCCCTGTCATTTTCAGAACAATCCCGTATATTAGTTATAGTGTGAAGAACGTTGTTTGGTGAAATAAAATAAACACAAAATACCGAATTTCCCAGTTGAACTGCAAAAGAAATAAATTTCTGAAAATCGAATTAAAGGGCTTTGGACACGACCAAATGCTTGCTGGCAAGTTCGTGTACGCGTGCTTATTGGCTTGATATTACCCTGCTTGATGGCCCACCAAGCATTAATTTTTGTTTCGATTTTGTGCTGTTCGTTTGGTTAAACAAAAATATATATATATATAAAAAAATTTCTAAACAAAGAAATTTAATAACAATAATGGCAACACTGTTTACAAAAAGAAGAGAAAAGCAAATTAAAAAAGTTCTAACACTTCTTTTATCTTCACCAGCAGTGTTACCATATGTGAAGATTTATTTTATTTTTGAAGTTTTTAGACATGAAAAAACGACCAAAAAGGTTTCTTAGATAAAAATAAGATTTTTCAAAATGCGACTTTTGGTACGTTTAATATATTATTGAATAGTCTTATGACTAAACTACTTACATATTTTATGATCTTCTTCATAATAATCTTACACATACTCTATAAAGTAAATATTTTGTGCTATTTAGCCTCACGATTAATAGTTGCCTGGAAACAAAATAAATTTTAACTGCAGTATTCAGAAAAATTTATTTTAGTTCACAAAAGGTTTATTGAACAAATTTTGTACGGAAATTTGTTAATTAAATTATTATTTTCTGAATAAGGCCTTAGCTTATTTTCGTGCAATAGAATAAGAAAAAAAAAAGATTTTTAATAAAAAAATTTTTTTTATGTTTTCTTCTCTTATTTCCGATTTTTTCACAATGGAAATACAATCTTATATATAAATACGGATTTGTCGTACACTTTTAAGTGTCTTATGGTCCACGAACATTGGTGAAACATACATATATGGTTTAGACGGTATTTTTGTGTAGATATGCACAATATAGATGTCTTTTCAAAATTATTAGCATAAAAGTGCTAGTGAGTGCCCCTGTGGCTGAGTGGTAGCGATGGTATTCTCTCAGTCCAGAGGTCGTGGGTTCGATTCCCAGCATAGACTCTGGGTGTTTTCTGCAGACAAGCTAAACGCTTTGCGGGTTGTGTTTGTTCTTAAAAAAAAAAAAAAAAAAAGCGATTTAAATTTGCATGAAAAAAAAACGTTTTGTTTGATTTTTGTTTTGAACAAACATGTGCAGTACATGTACATGTACATTGTACACAGATGTTTACACAAGTGTCGAGTGGTCTAATTTAGAACACCAGGCGATCCTAGTTATAATTAAAATGTGTACGGGCTTGATGGGTTAACACTATATACACATTAACAAGTGACAGCAAGTAGGCCGAAAATAAAAATGTTTGATTTTCCATCAAGCATCGTTGGTGTCACACAAACTAACAAATTTTCATTCATATTATAACCAAACTTAGCATGCATTTTGACCGTGTCTAAGCCCCTTAAAAGTTCAAAGAGTGTTTGTCCTACAAAACAGTAAAATACGACTTACGTACCTTTTTACAATGTATGGTTAAGAGTTAACGTGAACTTTAACTGACAGTTCTTCATACAAAACTTGCCGTTAAAGTCCCTGTTATATTTTAACCATACATTTTGAAAAGGTACGTTAATCACTTTTTCCTTATTGCTACAGATATACAGGGCTCTCACAGAAATCGATCGAAACAAAACACCAAAGGCACAATTTCTTTTTTTATTTAAACGAACAAAATTTAAAAATTAATACATGAAGTATCTGCAATCTGTAATTGCAGTAACTGCAGTTTTGGATACTCAGAGAGGTCAAGACTTTGTCGGAAAATTGTGCTGAAGAGGATTGCGGGATGCTTCAGATCCACTTTCATATCCAAACGTAGTGTACATATGTGTTAAAGTTTCATTTACTTTTATTTGACTGAATAAATATGGGCATTTCCACAGGACCGTCAACTTTTTGTAGCGTGCGACACCAAGCAAATATGTTCGTTTTTTTTTCAAAGAAAACTAAATTTTTTTTTAATTTTTTATATATTTGTGTAGGCTGTCAGCAGCTCTACATGAGGTAAAATTTTAAGAAATATCGAGCCACATTGTTCAGAAATACAAGGATAATTGCTTGATGTCGCACGTGACAAAAAAGTGGAATTTCTCGGTGAAATGCCCATATGTATATACATATTTCAGTTTTTATGATGCTGCATTTTTTCCTTAAGACTTGAAAAAATGCTTTGAGTATGAAAAAGAAAATTAAATAACACAAACGAATGTCAAATAAATGGTTGAAAAACATTTTTATTTTGTGAAACAAAGTTGTTTCAACCAGATTTTTGTACCTTTCACATACATTAAATTACAATTCCGAGCAAATTCTTCGTTTTCTAAAGAACCTAACTACGGAATTGAAATCATTTGAATAGAATTTGTTTGCTGTGACAGGCCTGATAATATTTTCGTGAAATGAAATGTGAATTAAATATTTTAATAAAAAATATTTTGCGCACAACAAGTAGGGTGTCCATTGAAAATTCAGTGATCTAGTGCGGCGACAGACTATTCGTACAACGCGCATTTATTTTTATTTATATGTACATGTGTGTTTAATTTTGTTGCGTGTTGTTTTTGTGTCGCAAGGTCAGTAGCGTAAATATCATCATCATCATTATCGCGATCATCAACTTCATCTTCAATACCATATACATATGTATGTAGTATAAAACCAATACCAGTACAACATATGTACATATTTTCCAGCAGCTTTGTCCTCTGCATCGGCAATATCGTTATTAATTATGTTGCCATGGTAATCATCTTCTTCAACATCATTTGCCTACATGATCATTAACAACTTTTTTGTGCTGTTTTTTAATTAAATAACTAACCCACTGTGTTGTTGTTGTTGTTGTGTTGTGATGCGAACCAACATTTCTTCTGCTCAGTTGGTTTCTTTTTGTTTATTTTTACTCGTTTTATTTTCCAATTCATTTATTGCATTCTTTTTTGTGACTTTTTTGAATAAATTATTATTATTTTTGTTTACAGTTTGAGAGTTTTTGGATTAATTTTTCGCTTTGTTTGAAAATAAATAATTTTTAATTTTCAGTTTTAAATTTTATGCACCCCTCCTCCTCTTTACATTGATTGAATTAAGGTTTAGTTCAATCGTAAATATTTTTTTACTTTGGCATAGGTCAGTATTTTAAAACATGTCGATGGATTCGTGATTGGTTTTTGCCGCAAAACAAAACAACAAATACCTGTTTGATTTTTGGTGGTTTTAAAATTCGTTAAAACAAGAAAAAAGTTTTCTAAAAAAATAAAAAATAAATAAAACGATGTCTTAAAAAGTTACAGCTGAGAGAAATGTGTTTGTGTCTTGAGTCTTATGTTTTTGAGGGTCAGAATACATAAACGCAATTTATGGAGCAAAATATTATACATACATACATACATATGTGTGTAGATATGCATTAGAGGCCTGCGTAAACAGTATTGAAATGTAAATACGTCTTGTTTTTTAAACGTATTCTCATGACATGTATTATACTAAAGCAATAAAATATTCTTCTGTCATCCTTCTATCCCATTGGAGCATAGGGCCTCTACTATTTTTCTGTATCTCACTCTATTATTGGCACAGCGAATGATATCGTTCCAGATGTAGTTAGCTGCGAGAAGTTCATGGTCTATTGATCTGCTCCATGTTTTTGATAGGGCACCAGGGCGGCGGCTGCCTTGTGGATTTCATCTTAACGCTTGACGGGTCGTCTTAGTTTATGACCAAACCAGCGCCATTTTTATTCTCTAATTGTTCGGGAACTGATTTTTGGCTAATTCTAATCCATAAATCGGTGTTACTGATCCGGTTGGGCCACCATATACCAATAATATTCCGAAGACATTTATTAGTAAATGCCTGTAAGCGCTTGTCAATATCTTTCATGCTTTTCCATATTTCGCAGGCATAATACAAAACATATTTGACATTTGAACTGAAAATTCTAACTTTGGTGTTGGTAGATATCTGACTGGATCGCCATATATTTTTCAACATTCCAAACGTCGATTTAGCTTTGTTTATGCGAATCGTTACGTCTTTATCAGCTCCGCTCTTATTACCGACAATACTTCCAAGGTATTTGAAGCTTTGGACATTCTCAATACTGTCATCGCCTATATATAATCGTGGATCTTGTAGCGGACAGTGCTTACCAGTCATAAATTTCGTTTTTGTTATATTGATCTCGAGCGCAGCGGTTTTAACATTTATACTCAGATCGGAGATGTTTTTCTGGAGGTCAGTTAGCCTTTGGCTAGGTAAGCATATGTCATCCGCATATTCGACATCTTCAAGGTGACAAAGTGGATTCCACTGAATACTTTTACCTCCCCGTGTAGTGCATCTCATCACTTCGTCCAAAATTAAGACAAAGAGAAGTGGTGATAGTATAATATATACTGTCGTTTAACAAGCGAAGCACGGTGGATGTATTGATGTTCATGTATATGAGAGTTAACAAGCCATGTCGCGAAAACTTCTTGTTCGTAACAACCGGAAGAAAGTAGTGTTGATAACGAATGTTCGCATTCGCAAATTATTCGCTTACTTTTGCTATTTGCATTCGCTTTTGCATTCACTAAAGTATGCGAATATTTCAAGCGAATACTAAATACAAAAAAATTTTTGTACTTCTTTGACGAAAAAAGTTTACAATTAATAAACGGCAAAAGCCAGCATGAAAAAGATACATATACTTACTATCTATCTATACTTACAAACTATCTAATTAAAGCTTTACAATTTTAGCGCAAAAAATTTCTATAAATAAGTTCTCATAAGTATCAAAATTAAACCAAAATCCATCTGTGCTTAGAAATATTTTTCAGTTTTTTGAAAAAAAGAAAAGGCAGTGTTTGGTTTACACGAAAATATTTTCTTAGACATTACTTCGCACAAAAAATTTTAAATGCAAAAAATATTAACTAGTCTTTCATTGTTTTAAATTCCACGGAGAACAAGTGCCACTCATATTATTCCGCATGAAAACTTAAAATGTTGAAGAAATATTTCACATGTTTTTCCCGAGATGAACAGAGTACTACTTCTGCACCATTTTTTATGGACAATTCATTCCAATTTCTCTTAATATGTATTTTTGCAGTATTTCACATGAAGTGTTGAACTTAGTACAAGGTTTTAGGGTCAAAATACGAATGGGTTGATTGCCAAACATTTCATAAATTAATTTTTTTAGGTATTATCTATACTTGTTTTAATATGATTTCATTTGAATTCAAGACTCAAGTAGATCTACGTACAGTGAAACTTTTCGTAACGGGCACCTTCCATAATAGGACACTTCTAATAACCGGACAAGTTTTCTAGAACCAAAATTCAAATAAAAGAATGTGTATCACTCTCATAAGCGGAGATGTTTCACTGTATACAACACAACTTCATGTTCTTATACAAATCTCTTTTCATGTGATTTTTTACCGTATTGCAATATTTGAATTCGCTTTCGCATTCGCATTCGCTTTCGCAAAAATTAAAATGCATTATTCGTTTCCGCATTCGCCTCGCTAAACTGGTATTCGTTACTTCTCTAGTTATTTTGCATATTGTACGTTTGAATGTGTGTAAGATCTAGATGCTAATTATGTGTTTAAGGGTAGTTTTTTAAAGCAAGCGAACACAACTAATATGTTCGTTTGTATGTGCGCAGAAAAATAAGAGATCATACACACAACGTGTGTGCGTGTGCACATGCATGACGTTTGTATACGCGCCCATGCGTATAAAGAAGCAAGCGTCATACATTTTTTCCTTCACGTAGTATTTTCTTCTTTACTCCTATACTTCCAATAACTGAAGCAAATGTCTTGCCAGCAGTGTTGTTTAGCGTTTGTTTTAGAAGATTTTGCTGTAGTAAAGCATTTGATTAATACCTCATGTCTTAAAAACTCTTGTAAGTGGTCTTGTGCAGGACGTTAATATGTATGTATGTACTGTTAAGAGGTAGAAATCTCAAAAAATTTAATCGTTTAAGGTTAAATTTATGTGCGTCAAGAATAGCTTGGGGAAAACCATGATTTTTTTACAAAAATATATTTCTTACTCGTAGCATTTACTTTAAAGTATTTTTCTGTTAACATTTTCGTTGAAGTATTTTTGTGTTCGACATATAAAAAAAAAAGCTAAGTTTTGGCAAAGATATTCTATATTTTATTAACACACACTTTCGAAGATAATTTTATTTCATGTGTATAAATATGTATACGCTATTTATCATGAGAAAACCTTGAATATTCAAGAAGATTTCCTTTCACTTCTCGTAACTGTAGCCAAAAAGTTGCTATTTTTTTTGCCATTTACTAAATTTTTAAGAATTAAATGCTTAGTAAATATAAATTACTTAAATCTTATAAATTGATTCACTTGAAATAGATATGTATAGATATATTTAAAACAGAAATGCAAATAAGAAGCAGATTATAGGATCTCCACTTCAAGAAATATTCAGCCTGATTATGTACGTTTGGCATATTTCAACTACGTTTAGTACTAGATTAAAGAAAACTACAACAATTTAGAACTAGGCATATTCGAAATACGCCCACCGTAACCAGGCTGATTATATTTAAATTAAATTTATCTGATACAACATACTAATATGTTGCTAAAAATTAATCACATACATATATTTCGAAATACATACATTTATTATTTTCAATAAAGTTATAAGAAAACTAGTTGGGATCTTATGTGCAAAATTTGCGGCTTTTTCTATTCTTGTGCATCAAAATCTAAATATTTAATTAACTGATTTTTAATTCAATGAAATCCCTATACATGTGTATATATTTAGTTTTTTATTTATTTTTAATTTATGTTACGTAAGCTATCGTCAACCATTAATCTGCAATAAAATCTAATTAACATTTGCAGAGTCTTAAAAGATTTCAAGAAGCAAATTTTGGAAATCAAAAATAGTTTTGGTCAGTGATGAGATTTAATGACTAAGTATAATTTTCAGTTAGCCGACTGTAATGTAATGTTACTGCAAAGTAGGAAACAGCTGATCGATATTTTTATATGAAAAGTAGGTTACGTTACATTACATCTCTATAACAATTTTTATTACTTTTCACACAGCAATATCGACCAGTTGTTTCCTACTGCTGCAGTTACATTACATTACAGTTGGCTAACTGAGCCAACTCGGCGAATACATATCACTCATTTACTCAAGTATTGACGTAGCTCAATATGAGGATTAATTTTTCATCACTAACACAAAAATAGAACTTTTTGAGTTATGAAGTTCTTTGAGTAAACGAGCGATCTAGATAAATGTGTACAATTATCATTTACAACTTAAGAAACTTTCCTTCAAGTGTCATTTGTTTAAGCAAACAGCGACGAAGCTGGTCGTAATTTGCGTAACGAGCCAGCTGTTTTATGCGTTTTATATTTAAAGTTATTAAAGAAAATCAATATACAGGGTGTCCGCCGGGATGGTATACTACTTTGTTTTGTCGCCATTTTGGTAAACATTAGTCTTAACAGTTGACATATTTGGCAGTCGTAAAGTAGATACGTGGCAAATTTATTATGGAAAAATATTCGATAAACCACCGTGTTTTAATCGTTAAAACAGCTCGCCCATGACAACCACGATATTCACGAAAAAAATCATAATGAGTGACGAGGCACATTTTCATTTGAATGGATATATGAATAAACAGAATAGTCGGTTGTGGGCAAATTATTCATCACGCACCTTTACATCCATTAAAAGTGACAGTCTGGTGTAAAATTTATTGGATCTTACTTCTTTGAAAATGAAAACGGCGTAACGGTAAATGTGAATGAGGAGCGATATCGTGATATGATTGACAACTTTTTAACACTTTGGCCTTGATTAACATGTGGTATCACCAAGAGGGTGCCACATCGCATGCAGCCAGGATTACAATGGAATTACTTCGAGTAGTATTCCTTCCCAGCTGACACCCTACCCTGTACCTTCGTAGATAAATTTAATAGAAAAATTTTTAACACAATTATTTAAGATATTTTTGTTACTTTTTTATTTATGTTTTCAGTTGTTTTCTTGTATACTAAAAACAAATACATCCACACGTATTGTCAATTACGAATTGGTTTAGCGCATATGCCAAAAAGTCGGAATGGAGAGAAACGACAAAGAAGGTTTACATGAAGTTTTCTCAAAATACTCGTACACCCGATAGAAATCTTTTTTTTTATTTTCACCACTGCTTCTGAAGAAATTTGTACTCGGCTAAATTTGTCACATGTAGATTTTGGAACAAACATTCTATCAATGTTTTACGACATGTAATAACTCGTACTAATTCAAAAAAAATGTAACCAACATGCTGAAAATTTTTATTTGGCTTTTTACACATCGTGTAGGCTTTAGGATGCTATTTGAGAGATAAATATATTTTGTTGATTACAAATTAAAATTAATTTAAAAAGTGACTGACTGATAATTTAACAACATGTTTAACTAAGGCCGGGTTTATATCTGTGTGCGATGTGCCAAAGAAAGCGTAACCACTAATTACTAGTGAAAAACTGTTTGGATTTATTGATTTAAATATTTCCCAATCGTTTTGGATTCTATAAAATTGTCTATTAATTATGTATGAAACTGTTTAACTTAATAAATACGTGTCTAATCAAACACTTTTTCATTAGTAATTAGTGGTTACGCATTTTTTGGGACATGTCACACATGAAATTCCAGATGTAAAATCAGCCTAAAGGCTGAGTTAGCCGACTGTAATGGAATGTAACTGCAACGTGGGAAACAGCTGGTCGATATTTTTATATGAAAAGTAGGTTATATCTCTATAACAATTTTCATTACTTTTCACATAGCAATATCGATCAGCTGTTTTCTTCTGTTGCAGTTACTTTATGCTACAGTCTGCTAACTGAGCCTTGAGCCTTAATGGTACCTTTCAAAGCGAACTTTAAGCATATAAAGATGCCATATTTTCTGATGTTGATATGGTATCTTCAATTAAATTAAATTATTTGTATTTTGAACAAAATAAATATGAGATAAATTAAAAAACAAAAACAAACAAAAAGCAACTCAAAAACAAAACCAATGCCATGCACTAGCTAAGTAGCGGAAACGCAGCTGAGATATTTTTTGTTTTTCAAATTAAAGTTCATCTGAAACTTCAAAAATTTTTTACGAAAGAGGAATTAAATAAAATATTAAATATCAAAAATATTTTATTGAAAAAATTCTGTGAAAACAAATTTAAAAATATGAAAATAAAAATAATGAAAAATTGGTAGCTCCCGTGGAGACATTTTTTAAAATTTATGTGAATAATTTTGATTGCTATTGTATTACAACAAATTCTATTTTTGACATTTTGGATAAACTTAAAGCTGTTGTTTTTTTTTTCATTGTTTTTGTAATCATATTACCTGGAAATTAATGTGCCTTGCAATAGACAAAATAGTTTCAGTATAATTGTAATTGCCCTATCACACACGAGAACAATTGTGCTGGCATAACATGCCAGTTTGTAGGTGAGAGAGGCAAGGAGAGTGGTTTTGTGGATGGCACAATTTTTCAACCAGGCACAACCCCGCATCAGCGGCACAAAAACAATACACACACAACTTAACAAACAGCAAATGTTAAAAGAATACAAAAAACACTATACCACACAAAGCTGTGTGTACGTATACATTTTTATGCCAGGTGAATTAGTCTCGTGAGTTCTACAAAGAACAAAAATGTGCCGGCATAAAAATTAGTCTCGTGTGTGACAGGCCAATGGCCAAAGGCCAATTGAGCAAATAAACAAAATCAAATCGTTGCCACTACGTAATTTTAACAACTACAAATCGTCTGTATCTATTGCAATGTTGCCACAATATATAAATTTTATTTTTTATTTTATCGGACAGTTGTAATAATGGAAAATATTTAAAGGTCACTTTATCGCTAATATTAAGGCTAACAACAAATAACTTTATCGTTAGGTTGTAATAATGGAATTTTGTAAAAAAAAACTACACGAAACTTACGAAACAATTGATCGCCAAAATAATTAGATTTTACGCCTTTGGATTATTTTCTTTAGAGTTACGATAACACTCGCATAAGGAATAAAAGAGCCCAAATGCTTGAAAAGTTGACGACAGTTAGATTTCGACTTTAAGTCTACAACATATTTGCGCACGGGTTATACATACCTAATTTTTATTCCTTTAATACCTAGAAATAAGAAAAATAACAAGAAATAGTTCTGAATTTGCATTTAGGTGTGAAAAATGGAAAATTCGAACAAACGAAAATATGTACATGAAAAAGATACCGAACCCCCATTTATGATTCATTCTTGAAATAGAAGTTTTAAATTAAAGTCTAAACGTTTACAAATGAACGGTTTTACTTTACCTGTCATGTTCAGTAGAAGTTTCTATTATTAACCCCCAAATATAGTCCCCCGTCATGCTTGCGGTATACTGGCCTTGGTAACGTCTTTTACATCTTGAAGCAAGCGTTCCCCTTGCTCATCCGAATAAGCTTCTATATTATCTTTAAATTTGTCGTAATGAGAATGTAGCTGGTGCATCTTTAGAGACATTCTACATCCGATTATGGAAATAAGTTCGTAATCATGATAGAGATCAGCTCGTCATAACTTTCAGCACTATGGTTTCCAAGAAAACCATGAACTACTTCCTTAAAACTGTTCCAGGTTTTTTCTCCTCATTGCTAAGTCCGGGAAAATATCACAATCCATGATTTTTTTTTTATCTGAGGACCTATAAAAATTTCACCTTTAATTTTCGCTTCTAAAAGTTTTGGAAAAAAACTCTTCAAATATTTGAAAGCTTCGGACTCATGATTAAGAGCCTTTAAAAATTGTTTAATCAGACCCAATTTAATATGCAATTGCGGCATTAATATAGTTTTAGAATCGACATTTATCACTCTTTAGGATCTCCCATTTATTATTGCATTTTCCAACTTCATACACGGTACGTACAGGCCAATATTTTTGGCGGTAGTGAGCGGTATTATTTCTACTATCCTACAGATAAAGGTAACAGTAGTATTTAGTATATCCACCTTGCATTCCGGTCAAAAAACACACCATCTTAAAGTCTCCAATAACTTCCCACCTATATTCCATATATTTAATTGTAGTTAATAGCTGTTTAATGCTGTCATAATTTTTTTTAAGATATATTTAGTGTGCCAATAGAATAGAGGGACATATGTTCCCATTGTGTAGTATGTATAACAGCTTTTAGACAATTTGGTGAACTATCAATAAAAGATTCAAATAAATTTTTCACGTCATGACAAAAACAGAGTCTATCTTCCTTACTAAAGAAACAGAAAAAATTCTTCATGAAGTTTTCTTTGATGGTTGATTTTCCAACACAGGCGGATTAGGTACAGGATTTCTATGCAAACACATATTACCGTGCACAACGACTCTCAATAAACACTGCTACCGCCTTCTTGCCTTACTTTCGACAGTGATAGGTCGCCAAGACCGACATTGATCAGGCGCGAAAATCAAAAATGCTTTAATTTCTTAGAAAGCAAATATTTTCGTTTTTTAATCGCATTTTTTTATATAGGTTTGCTTATATAATCACAATATGTTACGTTAACCCCATGCGCAAAATTATTTTTTATTTTTGTTGACCGGTGTTATTTATACTCTTTTTAATTATAAAATATGAAAATCCCCGTTTTGAGGTTAATCTTAATCTTAATATTTCATAAAATGCATCGCACTAGAATGATTTAAGCGGTTGAGGTGAACTTGAGATTTAGTGGGTTCAAAATTTTAGCAGCACATAAGCTCGTTTAGAAATAGTTTTTTTTTCTATTTATATTTCAAATATCTCTTAAAGGTTTTAGTGTCTACACTCGTTGAAGAGATCTTTTAATACTTGAAGGAATTAATATTTAGATTATAAAACAAATTAAATTAAATAATATTACATTTTAAAAGATGTGTTTATTAGCTTTAAAATTACTAGTAGTTTTTATTCATTTTATTTATTGGTTTTCTAAAACATCTTCTCCAAAAGAGAAACAAGTTTTTTTTTATGATGGCAATAGAACGTGATTGATTCCATACATGAATTGAAAGTTGAAACGATAAAGTTAATTTTGAAATGTGGTTTATTTATTTAATGCGATTTATTTATCGTTTTTTAATTATTCTCTCAAGCGAAGGAAGAGTTGCATATGTACGAGTATGTATGTCTGTATGTTCAGAGCAAGAATTAAAATCTTGATACACCTTAAATTATTAGCTTTTGACATATTTAGAAAAATTACTAGCTAAAACTTATTTATAAATAATAACCAATCAAACCAGAAGTGTGAAATTGCATTTTTTTTTTGCGCAGCTTATAAAGGATTGCATAGCATTATTATACGTTTCAGAGCTTTTTAAGAATTGATTCGCATTCAATATCGATCTAAATTTCAATACCAAAAACAATTAAAATTGTATGAAAATTTATTCGATATCCAATGCCGTAATTTTAAAAAAACATTTGACCCTAATTCGTCAAGAGTTTATTTTGCATGTTTTAGCTTTGCAGCATATATTTGCATATTTTAGTTTTAGTAGCACTTCCATAAGTCATAATTTTTGTTAGCGAGGTAAAACTGCGTATATATTCAATCACCAGTAAAAGTTGTTTTTATTTTACTACATCGTCTAACTCATATTGCTCATTTAATTCAACAATATCATAACTCATAAAATCTAGTTTTACAGAAAACGTGCTTAAAGTTTTTACCAACTTAATAGAGAAATATAATTTAATTTTTCTTTCAAGAGTCAAATATACAAGATATTTGTATGAAAGCAATATGAATAACGATATGAGAATTAATTATGCATTACGAGTATTAACACCAAATTAGAATTTTTTGAGTTATGACGTTGTCGAAGTAAATAAAATTTAATACATTTTTTATTTTTATGCTGTTTTTAAGTAAATTTAGCAGCCGAATAACTGCAGAGCGTTGAAAAATTATTAAAACCAAATCAGCCTTCAATTTTCATATCTTTTGAAGCGGTTTAGATATTTAAACTGCTTCCAGGCACCTCATAATTTTTTCTGGGCATTTAATTTGATTCGCCTAAATACGAGTATTATGTAAAAAAAAATAAACAATTTAAATGATTTATTTATATTACATTTTTTTCTTTGATTTTATGTTTCCTTCGTTGAGAAAAAATAGTAAACCTTTCTTTTATTTGTTTATTGTTGTTACAGAAGACTTTTTCACTTCTTTGGCTTCGTAAATACTTTTATTATTTTCGAACATTTCAAGTTTTTTTGTAAGCTATATCAACCGTTATTTTTAGGGTTCCGTACACCAAAGGTGAAAAAAATAACACTATTGTTTTCGCTACGCTGTCCGTCTGTCTGCCACACGCTATTTTCTCAGGAACCGTAAGAGCTACGGACCTGAAATTTGGACAGAATCTTTGCCGCTACAACAACAGAGACATGAGAATTTAAAAACGATTTCTCTTTCGTTCTGGCGATTTTTTTGATTTTGACGATTTTTTTCATTTAGGCGATTTTTTTATTTTTTATATATTTAATTTTTTTTTGTGGAAATTTTTCTAGTTTTGACACTTTTTTCTCGTTTTGGCGATTTTTTTCGGTTTTTGGAGTTTTTTTATTTTGGCGATTTTGTTTCGTTCTGGCAATTTTTTTTTATTTTGACAATTCTTTTCATTTAGGCGATTTTTTTATTTTTTTGGCGATTTTTGTTTTGGTGATTTTTTCGTTTTTTTGGCGTTTTTATTTCTTTTTGGCAATTTTTTTTAGTTTTGACAGTTTTTTCTCGTTTTGGCGACTTTTTTCGGTTTTAGGCACTTTTTAATTTTGGCGATTTTTTTTCGTTTTGGCAGATTTTTTCATTTTGCCGATTTTTTTTCATTTAAGCGATTTTTTTTTCATATAGGCATTTTTTTTTGTTTTGGCGATTTTTTCCGGTTTTTGGCGTTTAATTTTTTAATTTTGGCGATTTTTTTCATTTAGGCGATTTTTTTTTAATTTTTGACGATTTTTGTTCATATAAGCATTTTTTTTTGTTTTGGCGATTTTTGCGGATTTTTGTCATTGTGGGAATTTTTTTTGTCAGTGTAAAATTTCTTCTCATTTTTGGCGATTTTTTTTCGGTTTTTGGCGTTTTTTTAATTTTGGTGATTTTTTTTCGTTTTGGCGATTTTTTGATTTTGCCGATTTTTTTTTCATATAAGCGATTTTTTTTTAATTTTTGGCGTTTTTTTTTCATATAGGCAATTTTTTTTGGATTTGGCAATTTTATTTCGGTTTATAACATTTTTTTTTAATTTTGGCGATTTATTTTCGTTTTGGCGGTTTTTTTATTTTGGCGATTTTTTTTAATTTTTGGCGATTTTTGTTCACATAAGCATTTTTTTTGTTTATGTGATTTTTTTCGGTTTTTGGCGTTTTTCTTAATTTTAGAGTTTTTTTAGTTTTTGGCGATTTTTTTCGTTTTGGCGATTTTTTTAAATTTTTGGTGATTTTATAATTTTCGGATTTTTTAGTTTTACCGTTTTTGAAAATTTCAAGAGTTTAACTCGTACAGTTTCCAAGATATAGCAATTTGTCAAAATTACATAGTCGAAATTGCATTAACTGATGGACCACCCTTTAATTTAAATTTTTTTTAATTTTAGTGTTAAATGTTGTAGCATATATAAAAATACACTAATTTTACAAATTTCAGGTGTCAATATGCATATGTACACACATACATACAATTGTATGTATATTACATGGGATTTTAGAAGTTTTCGTTACTCATTTTGGAACACCCTTTAATTTTTAGCTTTTATATTTTATATTTGTAGTTGTAGCGACCAAAGTTCTACATACACTGTCCAAATTTCAGACCCGTAGCTTTTACCGTTCCTGAGAAAATAGCCTTCTTCCTAAAACATGAAATATGTTTAATTATTAGGAAAAAAGTTAAAGTTTTCCAACCCTGGAAACGTTTTTTAATTTGTTAAGTTTTTAAAATTTTTTTTTAATTATAAATACCAATTTTATTCATACCGAAGTATAAAATAAGTTAATTTAATAAAAAAGTAATAAAAACTTGTTTTCGGTAGTTATTTTCTATGGGAATATTGAGTATGAGGTTTCCAGCTCTGAAACCGTCTGCTCGATTTTGCTGAATTTCAATAGCAAAATTTTTCGGAAAATTTCTGACACACCAGTCCAAGAACGAAGTCTCTAGCTCTTCTGGGAGCTTGGGAAAACCGATTTCACGTACAGACAGACGGACAGACGGACATCGCTTGTTCGTCTTCCCTATGCATAAGGATCCAGAATATATATACTTTATGTGTCGCTTATTAATATTCTAGAAATTACAAACGGAATGACAAACCTATATATACCCTTTTACCATTTTTTGGTAAAGGGTATAAAAAGTGCCTAAATGAAAAAAAGTAGCCAAAATGAAGAAACGCCAAAAACCGAAAATTGCCAAAATTTAAAAAAATCGTCAAAACGAAAAAAAATCGCCAAAAAAAAAATAAAAAAACGCCAAAAAACGAAAAAAATCGCAAAATGAGAAAAAAAGTGTAAAAACTAAAAAAATTTCTTAAAATTGAACTAAGTGTTCATGCGACTACTAATGTACTAATGTGCAAGGATGCTTCTATCTCAGAATATGTCACATGACCATCTTGCATTATCAGTTCACGCACTGTATCGACATTTTGTGGCACAACAACCAATTTTAGACGTAGTTCACGTCGGAACTACGACCACGATTGAATTCACTATACCAGCGGTATACCGTGGTTTCTGATGGTGCTTTATTGTCATACAAACAACTGAGTTCATCGAGACACATTTTCGTTGAGACAATCCACGTCAAATGTCATGAACAATAATTCAACGAAAACCTTCTCTTGAAATTTCCATTTTTTTTACAAATTGATTTTCTAAATTCACTGTAAACAAACAAAATAGCACGCACTTTTACATCAAAACGTTGTGAGTACATAGTTTATGTTAAAAAATTTTAACTTTATTGTGGTGTTGTCAGATTTTAGGTATTGACATTAGTGTTGCCAGTTTCCGAAACATAAATAGTAGCCCTCGTAACATTTTGGCAACTGGCAACGCATCTAAAGTTTGGTTACCCTCTATAATCGAGGCATTATGCTATTACACAAATTTTATAATTAAAAGATATTTTATTTATTTATTTAAAGTAGAAAATTTCAATTTCAAATTATTGCACTAATGCCCTTCTTTTAACACAATTATTAAATATTTTTCTTAAGCTTAAGTTTGCATTTTAAATTTGTTAAACATTTTTTATTTTTTATTTTATCTCAAGAACCAGGCAGTCAGTCTAAGGCCAATACATCAAAAACTTATATGAAATGGTTCACATTCAATAAAAGTGTGAGAAACTGAACACAAATAAATAAAAAGTAACATTAATTTTGAAGATTTGATTTTTGAGTGGGTGCTTGTTTCTTAAGTCTTTTGATTTGGCATGCAAGTACATGCACTCTTATTTTTGATTAGACATCATCATTTCATATTTTTTTTCTCATAATTCATTTTGGCATTTGTGATGCTTGATTTGGTGTCTTAATCTTTGTTTTCTTGTAAGTATGCAATTTTTAAATAAAGTATTACAACATAAAACAATATGAATACATACTTACATATGTACATATGTATGTATGTAATTTCCAAAAGCAATTATCACTAAATAAATTACGACCTGTGGCCTGTCCGAATGTTGAGCCAAAAATTAGTATCTAACAATTATTTCAACAAAATCACTTCTAGTGATTGTTAAAAGTGCTCCTTTGTTATATCTAACAAAAAAAAATTAACTATAATTGCTAGGAGACGATGCGATGACGAAAATTTATTACACACTTTTAATTTCATAAATACTTTTTTCATATAAGCCCAAATTACTCAATTTTCTTTTAGCAATGTTTACGGATTATAATTATTTATGTATAAGAAACTCATCGAAAAAAATAAAAGTAAATAAATCTCAGTTAGAAATAAAGAAAAAAGAAAATGCAGTCTTTTATCAGAACCAACTGTACACTCCTGAACAAGCCAGTTTAAAAGGCAATTACCACAATTAAAAGTAAAATTTATTATAAACTGTGGTTAATAAAAAATTTTTTATAAAAAAAAGTGAATGCTTTGTGACAAATGTATTTTTTTTTAGAGGGCACATTTGAAATAAGTATTTACATTAAACATTTACAATCGAATTTACGAAACACCACAAGTAATCGAGTAGAATCCAGAGATTCTGTTTTTACGAGATTTACGATTAATTGCTCATAAATCTTTTTATATCAAAACAGACTGTGCAAAATGGCTGTGTTTTGAAAGCAGATCTGAGAAGAGTGAAAATTTCACAACAATGACCGCTATCCAAAGATAAACTCAACTAAGACCGTCATTTAGCCGCTCAAAACATTCGGCGGCTCGGCTAAAGGCTCAGCTAGCCGACTGTAATGGAATGTAACTGCAATGTTAAGAAACAGCTATGTGAAAAGTAATGAAAATGGTTTTAGAAATGTAATCTAACGTAACCTAATTTTCGATCAGCTGTTGGAATTACATTATATTACAGTCGGCTAACTGAGCCTTAAGTCAGGTTAAGACCGAACGGCGCACATCTCTGCCTAGCACGCTGGGTATAATGGCATAATACAGAGAAATACTTTCATGCGAATTCAAATATACATATGTATATTACTATTGATACGATGTGAATTACTAGCAAGGTTATAGATGAATGCCTAAGTCATCAGTTCAATTTACCAACAGCTTTGCAAGGCCCTTAAGGCCTTGCACAGCTGTTTTGGCAAATCAGTATACATATGTGACAGCGCATAGAGAAAGGGACCTAAGGGTAAAAAAATAAATTTTCACTTTTTTTCTTTTGATGTGGACAACATCTGAACATCAAATGAGACAGATCCCATGCCCCAAAAGTGTTCCCTCCCAGAGATATGCGCGTTTTATGAAATTGAAGTCGACGATTCTAAGCGTATATAGAAAGGGACCTAACGGTAAAATTTATTTATTTTCATATATTTATTTATTAGAATTATAAATGAGTATTTATTAGTATTATAATTCACAATTAATAATTTCAGAAAATAAACCTGGATTCGAAAAAACGCGAGCAAAATTGATATCAAACTCATGGAAACAGCGCGCTATTTAGAAAACAGTAAAACCCAACTACACAAAACCAGAGGTAGGGACGATCTACGCGCGTTTTCAAGGTTGACCAACACGTTTCTGGCGTCATGAGATGTGTCGCTTTCAAATGAGACCAATACCAACACGCTCAGTGATGGTACACCAAAGATACACGTATTTAAATCTTTAAAATGGCTCTTCTGAATAAAACTGGTTTTTATCCCCAGGTCCCTTTCTATTTTGCGCGTCACATATATAGATGTAGCGTTCAACAATACGTATAAATGTTAAAACTGTCTTATCAAATGGGCTGTTCGGCGCACTTCGCCCAGTTTACAGGTCGATGAAAACAAACTTATTTTGGCCAGAATTGGAAGGAAAAAATGGACCCGAACAAAATGTGGTTTTAACAGAACGTCACACATGTCACATTGGACTTTTTTATTAGCAATTTGAGGGCCTGCTCATCTCAAGTGTATGTGATACCACCTGTCACCGAGACCGTCCTACTTGACAAAATTAGAATTTTTGTTGTAAGTGGATTTTTAAGTTGCAGCTCTATGAGGCTAAAGTATCTATCAAATTCAGCCTAACTAAATAGCAAACAATTTTCATGCGAAAATTGAGAAATTGGACATTTCGGATGCGTGCCAACCAGCGGACATTTGCACGATGTTATATTCCAAACATAATGGCACCGATAGGCCTTTCAAATTAATATAAAAAAACTCAATGATATCACCCACACACTTTTTATTTTTTATTTAAATGAAAGACCCTCATAAAATCCTGTAAAATAAATACGAAAGAAAAGAAAGAAATATTTGTCATTTAAAGGGTGGTTAAATTTTAAGGGCCGATGTTGAATGTGAACTACACCTACACGTCAAGTTTTTTAATGGATTTCATTTGACATTTCTCAATTTCAGACTAACTCAATTTGAACCATGGAAAGATACACAATCTAGCAACGCGTTTAAGTTTTTCAGGCTTATTATGAAAATGGGCATTCAAATCAAAATGCATATTGTGCACATGATAAGGTACATTTTCACCTCAGTGGATTCGTCAATAAGCAGAATTGCCGTATTTGGCAGAATGATAATGCAATACTGATTGTCGAAAAACAAATGCACCCACAATGAGTGGCGGCTTGGTGCGGTTTATGGGCTGGCGGCATCATCGGGCCGTATTTTTTACAAAATGAGGCTGGCCAGGCATTTACTGTGGATGGTGCTCGCTATCGTGAGATGATAACGAACTTTTTATGGCCCGAATTAGAAGATATGGATGTGGACGATATGTCGTTTCAATGGCCGTGTATCTCACGTGGTTGCGATGTCAATTGGCCGCCAAGATCGTGTGATTTGACACCGTTGGACTACTTTCTTTGGGGTTATTTGAAAGAAAAAGTGTACGTCGATAAGCCAGCAACAATTCAACAGCTAAAGTATGAGAAAACTCGGCACATTAGCGGCACAGAACCTCAATTATGCCTCAGCGTTATTGAAAATTTGGACCATCAGATGGAGGTGTGCCGCCGAGGTTGCGGCGGCCATTTGGCCGATATTATTTTGTTCCATACATAATTGAACTATACCGTACTATCATAATAAAAAGTAAGGACAATAATTTCCTAAATAATTTATTCAAAATCAACATCGGCTCCTAAAATTTAACCACCCCTTCCCAGCAAAAAAGTTTGCCTACTAGAATGCAAAAAGTGTACTCCCCAGTCGTAAGTACTTACAATTTGACTAAATAACTCATTATTTTTGTTTGAGAAGTACAAAAAGTATGCGGTACCCTATACTTTTTGCCTAAAAATATCCAAATGTTAATAGATTACTGATTGCCTAAAAGTATTTAAAATTTAATGTGTTATTTTTTGCTTACAAATATGCAAGCAATTTTTAGATTACTTTTTGCATAAAATTATTAAAAAGTTATTTGGCAATTTTTTTCTAATAAAAATAAATAGAATATTGTAACAAAATTATAAAACTTGTACATTTTTTTGGGATTGTTAAAAATTCAAATTTTGCAAAGAAAATATGGGAATATGTACATTGAAGCATATGCGAAAATAATTAAATTTTGTAATAAAAATTATAGTAAACCAAAGTTATTTTATTGTTTTTCGAATCTCATTTTCACGATAAAAAAATTTTTCTCTAGACATATTTCATTATTAACTGGAAAGTACTACAATAAGTACTTTCACGTAATGATATCAATAAGTTCTTATTTTATTGATTAGAGAGAGGACAGTCATTATTATACGCATAAAATAATTAGATAAATAAGTACCACTCATTACTTTGTAAGCCATTAAAAGAGTACTACCCATTACAAAATCTTAATTTTTTTTTTTGCTGGGTTATAACTGTATTGTAGTGTAGCATCGTCTGAACGCACCTTTTGTCCTCTTTTATTTTCTTTTGTTTCTTTTGCTTTTTAAAAGAAAAAACAAGCGGAACAAAACGATCAATTTTCATTGATCGTACTGACACACTAACTTTTATTAATAAACTAACAAATACTTTGTAGCTTGAATATTTGGCAATTGCAATAAACTGCTGAATTAGTGAAAAGGGTTTTTGATGAATTAAAAGTATGATTATGTAGGTTACTAGTTGTGTAAGAATATTTTTGTAAAATAGTATTTAAGGCAGTATAAGTCAAAAATAAAAATAGAACTATTTCATGCCTTAAATCGGCACATTGTTTTATTAAAATAAGGGATTCTGCATATAAACCTGCGAATCCTGGCCAGCGGCGCCTTAGCGCCGGCCATATAATATAACAAAATAAAGCAAAATATAAAATCAGTATATGGCGATCCTGCAAAACTAAGATCCTGCCAAACCAAGATCCTGCAAAACTAAGATCCTGCCAAACCAAGATCCTGCAAAACCAAGATCCTGCAAAATAAATTAATATCCTGCAAAATTTAATCCTGCAAAATTTAATTATCCTGCCAAACCAGGCATTTGAAAAATTTTAAATGGAAGAATATACACCAGATGGGAAATCCGATGTAGAAATCCCGAAGTACGTACCAGCAAAAATCACCGAACAGGGACCGAAAAAATTAACAATAAATGAATACAAAGCCAGATTGCGAAGAAGAAAAAGAAGCGTTAATACAGATACCCAAAGTCGTGATAAAACGTAGGAAGAGAGGGGGTAGACTAGTGTGGCTACGATGAAATTTGGCTACATTACAGCAAACAATAAATGCAAACCCACCACCACATTGGACAATAGCAACAGATATTTGGGTGCAAATAGAAAAAATAGAGAAAGAGTTATCTACATACTATGAAAATCAAAATAAAAATAAATGAAAAAAAAACAAATTTTTAACATTTAGATGGTAGGCCCAATTTGGGGATATAACAATAAAGACATGGGAAAGCCCCAGAGTAAAGTAGAAATTCAGGAAAACATTGTTAATAACGGCAACGCCGAAAACAGCAAACAAGTAATCCCTGAATATATAATAACTTTAGTTATAGTAATTATAATATTGTTTATAGCATTTAAAATAAATAAGTATTTCAAAAAGTATGTACTTAAATATAATCAAAATAGAAATAATACAGATACGGTTACAATATAATATTTCAATCTATTACTTTAAAGTACTGTAAACTTTTGTATAATGATAGTAAAAATAAATCGATTGGCAAGCAATAATTACAAAGGTCAGACTAATTAAAGAAGATTTTGATCGTTCGCATAAATGCATAAATATAGACAGACCTATTAGAGAGGAAACTTTAGAATTACATATTCAAAATTTATTGAAAAGGTTAGAGGAAGTACGAATTATTTTTAACGTAAATTATCAGAGATTAACTTCAGCACAAAAATCAGCGGCTGATGCATTTTTCTTAGATTTGAAAAGTAGACTTTATAAATTAGCAATAGAGAAAAACTTAGAAATAGAATTACCTGATTCAATACACGAAGAGGTAACATATAATTGTACGAAGAAACAGGACATACTGGTAACAGATTCTAAAATGGCAGCGTTTAATCTGGAAACTGCATCGAAAACACTTCCACTATTCGATGGCAACTATATGGAATTAGATAGCTTTTTAATAACAGCGGAAATAATTAATAAAAATTTATCAACCGAGGGCAAAACTGATTTTTTACAATATGTATATCACGCTAAATTGTCATCAAACGTTAGAACAGCATTGGGAAGTTATTCAAAACCAGAAAATTTTGAAACAAGACAGATACAAAAGTAGGGAGACAATTCCAGAATTACAAGGCAAATTGAACACACTTTTTCAAAGGACAATGTCGGTAAGTTTGTTTGGGGATAAAATTACTGCAATTATAGACAAATTGAATAAACTAGGAATAGACGAATTAGGGAATAATGCAACGGAACCAGAAAAGAATGTCATAATGCGATTAAACAATAAATTGGCTTTGGATACATTTAAAAAGGGTCTAAATGAAAATTTCAAGACAACAATATACGCAGCCAGCCCAATTATTTGCAAAGTGCTACAGAACTTGCTCTGGAATTGGAAAACGAATGCAAGTTAACAAACAATTCGGTAATGCATGTCCACAGAGAAAAATCCAAGTTCAAAGCTGACTAGAATTCGCCTAGAATTATCGGATTACGATTTCGAAATAATTTATAAAAAAGGAAGTAACAATACTAATGCAGATGCATTGTCAAGAATAAAGATAGATTCTGACACATTAAGGACAATGATTCCTGAAAAAAATGATGAAACAATTAAAAGATCACTAGTGATAACTAGAAGTATGAACAAGAAAGTGATACAACAAGAAAAAGATAAAGGAGATATAAGAAATAATGAGGAAAATATGAAAAATAAAAGTATAACAAATAATGAGGAAAATATGAAAAATAAAGAAGATAAAATATATGGATCCAAACAAGATGGTGTTACAGATCTTAATGAGTTTGGCCAACTCAAAATTTGGGACTGTACATCCATTAATGATATAAAGCTAGCTAGAAAATTAAAATTTATATTTGAAAAACTAAGAAAAGAAATTAAAATTGAAAATGATTCTGTTCTAAATGAAACGCGCGTCAGATGTAGCCAAAATCCCGATTATCTAGATAATGTGATGGAGAAACTATTTTCTGTTTTAGGCAGAACGGAATATGACAAGTTCGCACTAGAAAAGAGCGACGAAATATTTAAAAGGATATCCATTGAAAAACTTAAAGAAAAATTAAATAAATGTAAAGAAAGTGACGTCACAATAATGTTATATAGTAATCCTCAAATAATAAAAGATAACAACAAAAAATATGAATTAATTAAATTGTATCACAATACACCATGCGGAGGACATTTTGGAATAAGGAAAACATTAATAAAATTAAAACAAAGATACATATGGAAAAATATGTACAAAATGGTAAAAGAACACGTTTCGAAATGTGATTTGTGTCAGAGAAAATAACAAATAAGGCATACAAAAGAACCGTTATGTCTCACAGACACGCCAAATAACAGTTTTGAAACTATAGTAATTGACAGTCGGACCATTAAGACCGTCCGAAAATAATAGATATATACTAACAATGCAATGCGAATTGACTAAATATGTAATAGCAGCACCGATGGAGAATAAAGAAGCAAAATCAATAGCTAAATGTGTAATCGAAAATTTGATATTAAAATATGGTATTTTCAACGTTTTAAAGTCAGACAGAGGTACTGAATTTGTAAACGAACTAATGAAGGAAATTTGTACGTTATTAGAAATAGAACAAAAATTTTCAACACCGTATCATCATGAAACTTTAGCCACAGTAGAGAGAAACCATAGGGTATTAAATGAATACTTTTTATCTTTCGTTAACGATGACAATTGGCATGAGTGGATACCACATTACACTTTTGCATATAATATTACACCTCACGTAGACACTAATTACTCACCATTCGAATTAATTTTTGGTAAAATACCAGAACTCCCAGGTGAAAACGTGATGAATAATAATAGAGTATATGACTTGGACAATTATGCTAAGGAATTAAAAATAAGGCTAAGAAATTCAATAAACAATGCTAGAAGCATTATAGAAGTAACAAAAAGGAATAGAAGCTTAGAATCATACAGTAAGATAAATAGTATAGAAATTAATATAGGAGATTTAGTTTTATTAAAGGTAGAAAATAGGAAAAAATATGAGGCACCATACAAAGGCCCATACGAGGTAGTAAGCATAGATAAAGTTAATGTAGAATTAAATATCAACGGAAAAAATAAAATAGTTCATAAGAATCTTTTAAAAAAGTATAAAAACTAAGAAAAACAATTTGTTTAACATATGTAAGTTTTAAGAAATAATGTAAAACATAAATAACATAAAATTAAAAAAAAAAGTACATTTAAGCTTTTAAAATTTTTTTTATAATTAAGAATTGTAAAATCAAAATATAAAACCCACATACATTCAGCAGATTAAGCAATACAAAATTTTCCACCTATATCAGTAACCATATTAATGCACTAAAAAACAATTAAAATTTTGCAATCTTGCTAAATTGTAAAATTTTAACTAAAAGGGTAAGGGTGTAGTGTAGCATCGTCTGAACGCACCTTTTGTCCTCTTTTATTTTCTTTTGTTTCTTTTGCTTTTTAAAAGAAAAAACAAACGGAACAAAACGATCAATTTTCATTGATCGTACTGACACACTAACTTTTATTAATAAACTAACAAATACTTTGTAGCTTGAATATTTGGCAATTGCAATAAACTGCTGAATTAGTGAAAAGGGTTTTTGATGAATTAAAAGTATGATTATGTAGGTTACTAGTTGTGTAAGAATATTTTTGTAAAATAGTATTTAAGGCAGTATAAGTCAAAAATAAAAATAGAACTATTTCATGCCTTAAATCGGCACATTGTTTTATTAAAATAAGGGATTCTGCATATAAACCTGCGAATCCTGGCCAGCGGCGCCTTAGCGCCGGCCATATAATATAACAAAATAAAGCAAAATATAAAATCAGTATAGTATGAATATCGCTCTCTTTTCTAACCTGGAGAAGATGTTCGGGAATAAATTGCATGTATCAAAAATATAACTCCGGATGTAAAAAGAAATCATATGGTGCACTGCTCTCAACAAGAGAATATATTTATAAATGTACGAGTAGTTGCAAAAATCCAACAATTGATCTATGTCAGCGTCACATGTGTGTTGAAGTCAACATCTCAACTTGCTGGGTATAGACGTCCATGTCGGGAGCTGCGCAGCTAAGGTTGCACTAAGGCTAAGGGAAGCTTGAAAGCAATATGTCTGGACTATTGGTGCACGTGAAAGCATATAACAGCTCTGCGACAAGCGGACACCGTAAATTAGTCGAAGGAAAACGTTTGCATACCCAGCAAAGTGTTACGGAGAATAAAATTTCAGAAGTTAAAATCTGGATAGTATTATTGCAGCTCTAAAAGCCTTATTATGTACATCAAAATAGTTCAAGCTGCCCTCTTGAAGACGTTGCCTGGCTCAAATATGTGTGAATGATATTAAGCTAAGAAAAAAATTAAAAAAAAAACAAAAACCGTATCCCTTGTGACATTTGCTTCAGAAAAAAGGTTAATTGGGGTTTGACTTAAAACAATTTTTCTCGGATCAGTTATTGAAAATATATTATGTATGTTTGTATGTACATAGAAATAGTGTAAGAAATAAACTTCTCAAACGCGAACATTATTTACACATTTAATTACATTATTTTATTACAATACTTTTTCTTATTTAAAAATTAATTCGAATGCCTTTTAATGGGTTCACTTAAATGAGTGTTCGTTCGTTCTTATAATACAAACATATGTACGAGTACATACATACATACATATGTATTAATAATTTATGTAATTATGTAAAGTTTAATATTATTTTTTCTCTACGTTTCTTTGGTCAATGGTTTAAGCGCTTCAACTGCATTAACATTTCTGTGTATCTTTTTCTTAATATTAATTTGTCTTGAAGAGTGACGTTGCTTACTTACATATATATATATACTCGTACACTTGGCAACAAATTGTTTGAAAATGTTTGACAATTGAACTTACCTTTAATTTCAAAACGATAATATGTTTTGTTTTTAAGTAAAGTTTGTATGTTTGATGATAGACTGGCGGCATCCACAAGCCATTTGTTATATCTATTGTTATTTAGTGGGCACGAAGAGCTGAAAATAAATTGGTTTTTGATTACATAGTCTATGGCGTAATGTAAAATGTTTGTTATTAATGCTTAAAAATAATGTGAAAGATGTTTTTCTCTTATAATATGTTGCTAATGAGGTTTGCTCTACACCCACAAATCAAATGCTTCTATTTTTTTTTAAGAAAATGAATTTTTTTAAACTTTTATTTAACTTTCCACAATGGACCCATTTGGGTCTCCGAGTGGTGGTGCGGTATAGTACCACTCATCCTAACCTTTATTTAACTTGCAATGTAAAATTATTATGTAAAGGCCCAGGCACATATACTGTGTATAGAACCCGTCATACGTAAAACTTCTCTTTTACAACTGACATTAACGCGACGAAGGAGAAGACTAGCACAATGAGTACTTTATTGACGGAAGCATTTGAACAGCTTCAATAGGTTGATTCTCCATTTTATTTATTAAATTCAACTTTTTTTTATTTATTTCGTTTATTTCTTTTGTTTAATTTTATTTTTGCTGCCACAAAACACAAAAACCTAATCAGAACACTAAAAAAAAGAAACAACCAATATCTGTCAAACTACTCAACGTACGCTAAAAGTTAAAAGTTGAAAAATTTTTGTACTTTGCGTTGACGGACACGTACTGAATGTAACAGACCTCATAAAGCTGGATTCACCCATTGTTTCCGAACAAAATTTTCGTCCGGACAAAATTTTTTTATATGGAGTTTCTCTCTTTCTCTCAAAAAGAGAAACGTCGAACTCTATATAAAAAAAAATTGTCCGGACAAAAATTTTGTTCAGAAACAATGGGTGAATCCAGCTTAAGAAAGCATGTATGTATTTCAAATTAGCTGTCAGTTTAAAAGGCGAAGTTTAACGTATGACGGATGCATTGTGCTTCGGCCTTAACTCTTATTTTTTACAGAAGGTATGTTTTATTCGAACTTTATATAAATATTCAGAACAAATTTAAGTGTGTATAAACTTATTAAGTAGCTAATAAAACATACCTATATTTCTTGCTCCCATATTTTTGTTATGCTATGAGAGTTGCCATATTTATTTTACAAAAATATTCAAGTCGAGAAAAAAAATCTTTTTTTGTAACAAAAATCTTTTATTTTATTTTATTGAATGAAAATGAGTTAAAATTTATTTTGTTTACAGTGAATTATTAAAAGTAAAGCCAAATAACACAAAATATTTACTGTATAGAATGTGTGTAAGATTATTATAAAGCAAATCAGAAAATTTGTAAGTAGTTTGTTCAAAAATCCCTGAATAATATTTACCAAAAGTAAAATTTTTAAAATCGTATTTTTAGATAAGAAATCTTTTTTTGTCGTTTTAACACATCTAAAACTTCAAAAATAAGATAAATCTTCATATGTATATGGTAACACTGTATGGTATGTTCAAGCAGTGTTGCCAGTTAGACCTATTTTCATGGTGTTGGGCGATCAGTGATTAGTTAATTTATAACGTGCGTGAAACACACAGTCAAGGTATAAAAATTATAAACAAATAAATTAAGAAGGGAGAAAAAGAATTATTGTATTAAAAATAAATAAAACAATGTCGAAATATTCGGCCCTGTTCTGTAATCCGATCGATTTTAGAAAACTAACTCCGACAATAGAACAATTTTTTTAGATTTTTTAAATTTTTTTATTGTATAGAATCCCAAATATCTCATCGAAAAGAAAATTATCATGTATGATTTTAAGCACGTCTGCAGCAACATTATTAATTTTTAAAAAACGAGAAATTTACTCGGAATCGATTTACAGAACAGGGCCGATTAATTCTATATTTCCCAAACAAACAATTAATTTTTTTTATTGCAACACCTGCTATGAACGAACGAATAAAAAGCATTGATCAAATTAATATCAAAATGTCCCCTGACTACTGCGACAAAAAAGTCTTCATGTAGACTTGTGCCATTTAGTTCATTTCAATGACCGGTCAGTATAGTTCATTATTTATAAATGAACTACTTCGTTCATTTAGTTCAATCGCTCTTTTTAGTTTAATGAACTAGTTAGGTCTTTTTAGTTCAATGATTGTACATCTACAATTCTACCTACATACATGTGTATGTATGTATGTTGTGGTCTTTAACAATATTAAAATCACGGATTCTGTGATTAAAAAAGATTACGAAAACTAAAATTAATTAATTAATTAATAAATTTGCTTTATAAAGGGTTTATAATATAAACTTTATATGCAAAACAAATTAAGTTTGAATTTTTTTAGAAATCTCATAAATCCAAAATATTTTGTGTGTTCGTGTGTTTTCTTGTTTATTATTGCATTTGTGGTAGTAGTAGCCAGCAAGAACAAAATGCACATACATACATACATATATACATACATACATACATATTGAAGAGTATAGAAGCAAAGCACAATAAAAAGGGAAAGCAAAACGTTGAAAACATTTAGTTCAGTTTGTGTTAGTTCATTTTGTGTCTCAGTTCCTAGTTCAAAAATTGAAGTAGTTCAAAAATTGAACTATTGAGCGTAAAACAACTGAACTAGTTCACTTAGTTCAAAGTACTGAATCGTTCATTTGAACTAGTTCGTTCATGCACTACACAAGACTATCTTCATGTAAACGAACGTAAGCCTTGTGGCAGCTACGTCAACCTTCATCTAAACGGGCTCGTGTACATATAGTCACTCACAAAACCATTTCTAAAAATACTGTTATTAACATCATGGGCATATGGATTAGTTACTTGGACCATTTTTGTGCAACAATACTTTACAAAGTATTTATGAAAAAAAAAATTAATAAATAAATAAAAATAATAAACATAAAAGAATAGGTCCGCATAAGATATAAGTGACTGGTGCGCTTCATAGGAAGTAGAGGCCTGCGTAAACAGTCTTGAAATGTAAATAAGAATTGTTTTTTAATTGCATTCTCTTGGCATGTACTATACTAAACCAATAATAAATAATGTCGTTTAATAAGGGAAGCACGGTGGATGTATTGATGTTCATCTATGTGTGTGTTACACACAGAAAAAAAACTGCCTAATAGAATCAAGAAGATTTTCTCTATGAAACGTTTTTAGGCTAAGGGGTATCCCAGTAGAAAGAAGCGAAGTTTTTTTCATAGAGATTCCTTATTGTTTTTATGTGGTAAATCTTATTAATTTTATCAAGAAGAAAACCACATAAAATCACAATTCACAACTTTTTTTTACTCAATTTCCGTTATTTTTGGCACCAAAAAAATAATTCATAGACAAAATCTTCTTGATTCTATTAGGTTTTCTTATAAATTGTAAACTATAGGGATTTCTTATTGATTTTATTAGGTTGCCTTATTGATTTTTTCAAAAAGGTTTTCCCTATTGATTTCATTAGGTTGCCTTATTGATTTTGTCAATAAGGTATTCCTTATTGTTTTTATTAGGTTACTATATGATTATGTGTAAAGCATCTTATTAATTTTTTTAATAAGGAAATCTTCTTGATTTTATTAGGTTTCTTGTTATTTCATATCTATAAATAAACATAGAGACAATTTTTTTCATGATATTTTTCGTTCTTGTATAAGCATGTTTTTGTACAATAATTTCAGTGCGGATTCAGGCTGCTTGTTAGCGTATTGGTTAGAGTTCTTGTCTATCAGTCAGAAGTTTGCTGGTTCAATACTTGTCTTCTCCCAAGTAATAAATATGTACGTATGGTGACTTAGTTAATTAAGAATATAATATAATATGTATGTATGTATGTATGTATAAATAAATAATATCTAAGTATACTACATACATACATACATACATATATCGAACAGAATTTAAATGAAAGAATGAATAAAGATATAACAATTTTTTTATTTTCTATTAGGTTGCATAATAAAATCAATAATAAAACCTTTTTGAAAAAATCAATAAGATATTCCAATAAAAACTACAAGATTTCTTCTTGATTTTTTCAAAAAAGTTTTCCTTATTAAATTAATAGGATTTCCTTATTGAAAAAATACCATAGAGATTTCTTATTAATTTTGTTCTATTTTATGAGGTATTTATTAGGCACTGTTTTCGTTTTGCAAGCGATGTCACGAAGACTTCTTGTTCATAACAAACAATCAAAAGAAGTAGTGATGACGCGTGTATGCATGTTATTTTGCATATTGTACGTTTGATTGTGTGCGTAAGGTGTAGATGGTAAGCTCTTGTGTGTTTAAGGGTGGTTTTTTAAAGCAAGCGCACACAACTAATGTCGATGCATGTGTGCGTTTGTGTGTGCGCAAAAAATAAAAGATCATACACCCAACGTGTGTGCTGTTTATATATTTTTTTGAGGGGGGAGAGACTCCCCCCAAATCGGTTCAGTTTTATGTAAAAACAAATACAAAAAAATTTCATACTAATAAGTTGCGTTTTAGAGGGTGCGTCCGGCCCTCAAATTTGGCCTTCAAGCCCATTTTTCAATGTAATTTTTTTTGCATATGACTTTTTAAAAAATCATTTTACAAGAATATGATATATGGCAATATTTTAGCTCTTCAAGTCAACAATATTAGTATCACAGAAAGTTTTTTGCTAAAATTAACATTTTAGAAAATAATGAGGAAAAGAACCAACAAAAATAACAAAAATTGTATGTAACAAAATTATATTTGTATGGAAATTTTTTATATTAAGCATGTACGATAAGAGCTTATATCTATTAAATTATTCCGTATATATACATATAGTCAAAAGAAAAATAAACATACAAAAAACAAACAAAAAAATTACATTGAATAAATGGGCTTGAGGGTCAACTTTGAGGGGCGGACGCAGCCTCTAAAACACAACTTAACGATATGAAATTTGTTTGTATTTTTTTTTACATAAAACTGAACCGATTTGGGGGGAAGAATATAAGATATAAAAAAAATTCTCCATACCACTAACCACCACTCTAATGTACATGCATGACATTAATGAAACAAATGTCTTGCCAACAGTGTTGTTTAGTGTTTGTTTTAGAAGATTTCGCTGTAGTAAAGCATTTGAAAAATCCCTCATGTCCTAAAAGTTCTTGTAAGTGGTCTTGTGCAGGACTTTAATAGGAAGTGTTAGAACTCGGACTGGGCCCTTTCACCAGGGACCCTTTTCCCTTAGGGTAGTGTAGGACATTAAGTTGATGACTTAATTATACATACATATGTATATGTAATTACACGTCTAATTTTGAAACGCTGTTAAATAAATACAGGAAATTAAGTATTTCACATGGTATGAAATACAATTACTGTCAGCACAAAGGTCTGCTAACCATTCTGCTCGGAAAGTTTTACACTAATGTCAAAAGCATACGAAACAAAGCGATTCAATATGTTCTTCTGAAAACCGCAGTTTTATCAATTATTGTATGAAAACTAACAGAAATAAAGTAACAAAAGAACATCATAACTTTACCATGATAAAATGAGTATTTATCAGTAAATTCTTTGCGTTAAATGAAATATCACTACCAAATACTATTAGGCCAAAACTAAACAAGTTTCTAAAAGTTAGACCAAAAAAGACTCCCTAACAAACAAACCAGCTTACTCGTATTGTGCGGGAAGACCACACAATATTCTAATAGCATAATAATAATAATAAATTTATTATATTAATTATACCACACAAAACTATGAATTTTTTGTTGACTAGTGTTATTGTTGGTGTCTTTGGTATTTTCTGTTAATGTTAATGTTGTTTGTTGGTGCCAAAGTTATTACTTAGTTGGCTTAAAAGTTACTTAAATTGAGCATTTTTTGTTTTTTATAAAAAAAAAGTTTAAACAAAAACAATAACAAATGTATGAGTGTGATTAAAATCGCAACATTTATAAAAGATCCACACTTGATCGTGTGTGTGTGTGTGTGTGTGTGCATGAGATTGTTTTACTTGTTTGATTGCCTTTGAGATGTTTTTTTTCCTATAATTTATTTTTCATCTTCTATAAATTTTTGTTAGTAGATTTTGTTTTGTTTTTTTCTTCTTTTCAAATCACTCTATTCCAAAGCTAAACCGATATAAAAGCAAAGGTTTCTAGCAAAACCATTAACAGTTTATCACAGTATAATTTAGCAAAATGTTTAAAATTGTGAGTAAAATGAACTGCTATAAAAAGGAGAATTATTTAAAAAATTCATAACAGCTACAAATTTTATAAATAAAAGCCTTAAAGATAAAATGGAAATATAAAAAAATATAAATGCCTAAATAGTTTATTGAAACAGTGTTTATTTCAAATTGAGTGCAAGGACATCTTTTGAATAAATTATCTGGTGTAAAATTAAAAAATATTATATAAAAATTTGTAAAAGAAATAAAACAAAACAAGAAATAAAAATAAAATAAATTAAATACCTCTATTATTTTTGCAAAAAAAAAATTGATCTGTAACATGTGATTTGTATTTGTATTTTTATATTTCCAATCGATCGAGTTTCTGCGCATGCACTAAGTCCCGGTTCACACACGTCAAAAAAGAGATATTTGTATTTCCTTCGCCGTCTTTCTTACAGCTGAATGACGAGTTCAGGAATAAAAGTTGTCGT
Source organism: Tachina fera (assembly GCA_905220375.1). NCBI lineage: Eukaryota > Metazoa > Arthropoda > Insecta > Diptera > Tachinidae > Tachina > Tachina fera. The sequence goes on along the minus strand of LR999964.1, from coordinate 44,527,783 downwards.
GTGGGAACCGTGACTAAGAATTTTAAACTTTTACTTAGTAACACTTTTTAATGTTTGATTGAAGTAATAATTTAAAATAAGAAATTAAAAGTATGATTGGCCGGCTGAAAAAATGCATGTCATGTTGTTGTATATCCCGGTTCATACACTACAACTTTTGTTGACCAACTCGTAATTCAGCTGTAAGAAAGACGGAGACGGAAATACAAACATCTCTTTTTTTATACAGCTGAATTACGAGTTGACCGACAAAAGTTGAAGTGTGTGAACCAGGAGTATCTAAAACAGACTCTGTGTTGTTTATTCAAATTTTGTTGGACAACTCCTAATTCAGCTGTAAGAAAGACAAAGAAGGAAATACCAATATCTTTCTTTTATACCAGCTGAATTAAAAGTTGATCAACAAAAATTGATTTGTGTGAGCCTGGACTTGTAATAATATTTTATATCGGGTATTTTGTTAGATCTATTAGAATTTTAAATTCAAATAAATAAATAATTGCCTGAATTTGACTTCATTCGAAAGATAATAGGTTTGTTCATTTACTAAAAATTGTTACGAATTTGTAACAATTATTACTGGAAAGTGTTCATTAACTCAAAAAGTTTGCAAGGAGAGAGCGTCAAAAGAAAGAAAAAAATTAACAGACAAAAAAGTTCCTACAAATTATTGGTAGTAAAATTTTTACTTGCAAGAATTATCAAACCACCTGTTGTGTGTAATGTTGTCAAATAAATTATTCAAAAAAAATTTCTGAAAAAGTAAAACTGAAAAAATGTGAATTATGAAAAAAGAAAGCATGTTTTCTCAATTTATTGTTTTTCTTTCATTAAGCCACATAAATTCAATTTTAATGGCAAATAATTTTGTTTGTTTCTCATATATGATCAGAGATGGAAAGTGGAATTTTTTGTATTTGTTAATGAATAAAATTAAAAAAGTATTAAAAATGCATAAAAATATTAAAAATACATGAAAACTGTGTAAAGAATTTCATATTAAATGTCAATTTCTAAAAAAAAAATGCAATTTAAAATATTACCAAACAAAATACACCAGAAAAAGTATAATTTTATCATGATTTCCATCCATGGTTCTGATATGAATAAAATTTTCTTGCAAGCTTTTACAAGTAAAGCGTTCATTTACTTTTTCATATTTGGGAGAGTAATTTTGTAAATTTCTACCTTACTCTCTCGTTGCTAGTTTCTGCTGGGAAAGTAAATGAACAGACCTATTGGTTTGGAATTTTTATTTCAATGTGATTTGCTGCATATTTCCTCCTTGGGTGGCTCGAAGGTAGACCAACGGGGTCACTGACCGACGTCAGTGACCCCGTGATAATGTAGCAAATGTTGACATGGCTTATCCACATTTACAAGAGAATTCACAATGACCTACAAGAGTAGTTCAGTTCAGCGGTGTTAAACTGCAACATCTTGTAGACCAATTTGCGGGCAGGCACATCACGCAATATTTATGAACTGAACATTTCTTTCCATAAATACATTGTGACATGTGCTTGTTGAAACCACAACTCCTTCACCTCAAAAAAATGTAAATGTGATACAAAAAACTAAGTAATCATGCTAAAATTCGGTGGTTTTATTAAAAAAAATTCAGTAGAGCCAAAAAACTTATTTTTGAAGCTTAATTTAAAAAAAATGTAGAAGTTGTGTTATTGTTTGGAAAAAAATCATGTACGTCCATATTTTTAAAAAATTTCTTAGAAATTTCTAAAAAGCATTTAAAATATAACAAATTGATATCATGAAATCGAAATGAGAAATATTTAACATACATACGTTGTTATTAATTAGTCAAGTTAAAATCTTAAGGCTCAGTTAGCCGACTGTAATAGAATGAATGTAAGTGCAACAGTAGGAAACAGCTGATCGATATGGTTATGTGAAAACTAATGAAATTGATTATAGAGATGTAATGTAACGTAACCCAGCCTTCAGTTAGCCGACTGTAATGTTAAACGACTGCAACATAGGAAACAGCTGATTGATATTTTTATATGAACATTAGGTTACGTTACATTACATGACTATAACCATTGTTATTACTTTTCACATAACAATATCGATCAGCTGTTTCCTACTCTTACAGTTACTTTACATTACAGTCGGCTAACTGAGCCTTCAAGGCTAAATTTGTGCCAGCATGAGCCTTTAAACCGAACTGATCATAAATGGCAATAGTGTTACCAGATCAGACAATCGTATGACATTTTAAGCCCTGTAGCAGAATTGAACGATTAAAAACACCCCTCACATATTTTTTTGCAATAAAACCATTATGCCGACTACACACTATGGTTTAAAAAAAACATAATGTAAACGGCGTTGCACACATTTTGAAAATGACAACACAAGAAATGCCAGATATGTACTCGGCATTACAAGTGTATCAAGGAACAGTTGCTCGCGTACAGACCAGAAAATTTGACAGACAAAACTCTCGAATATCTAACAACCGATTCGTTACGCACACTAAAGGCCGGGGCACAATGAATCCTTCATACGTTAACCTACGCCTTTTTCAACTGACAGCTAAGTTGAAATATATGGTTTGTTATGATTCAGTACGTGTCCGTCAACTCAAAGTATACAAATTGTTAAACTTTTAACTTTTACCGTACGTTGAGTAGTTTGACAGATATTGGTTGGTATTATTGGTATGTTCTGATTTTTTAGATTTTTAAAGAAAAAAGTTTAATTTAATAAATAAAATGGAGAATCAACCTATTGAAGCTGTTCAAATACTTCCATCAATAAAGTACTCTCCGTCGTTGCGTTAATGTCAGTTGAAAAAGGCGAAGTTTAACGTATGACGTTTGACGAATTACCAAACTGTATGAACAAAAAAGTGGACGCGTCAAAAAATCGTTCAGTTACACACGTGTTTTAATCTTTTTTCTCTACTCTAAAAACTGTTTATTGCAAAAAATTTTAAGGAATTTCTATTTTAAAATTCTGCAAATGGGCCAACTGCATTCGCAAAATTATGCCACTTTAACAAAGTAAAGTTTCTATGCATATGTACATAGTTATTGATAAAATTTAATTTTGAGCATTTACTCCACTTTGAAAAATTTTGCTTTATAAAATTTTGCTGGGTTGTACTAAACAAATTTAATGAATAAGGTAGCTAAGGATTAAAGCGAAATTTATGCAATATGTATCTGCAATTTAAGGCATATCAACTATAATCAAGTTTTCTACTTCTTGCTCTTCGAAATATGTATTAAATTTTTTTATTAAACCACTTTTTATGCAAATTCTAAATAGAATCGCGGAATCTAACACAAGATATTATGGTGTTTTTTTTTATTTAGTTATTTTAAGTTTTTAAATATTTGCATAAATTGTTTGATATAAATAACAGCAGCTTCATTAATATTTTTTTCATTAATAATTTGAATGCGATCTTCATATTTTATTTATGTATGTATGTATGTACATTTGTATATATAACGAGTTTATTTCTAATAAGAAAGCACATGTTAATAAAAATATTAAAAGATTTGATAAGATTTTTGCACAAATATTATTTATTAAATTCAAACTATAAAAAAAGATTGTGTGTTGCAAATGGTATTGAAGTTAAGTGCATATTTATATGCATAACTTTTATGGGCCCAGAGCCGTTTTGTGGAGTAAGTCAGTCGACTGTAAAATCTCTGATCAAAGAAGATGACACATCCACCGCTAAGGAAACGTGGTCTTCTGCTGGTTTAAGGCAGGCCAACGCTTTGATGCAATGAAAAATCATTTGCGAGCTTTCAGTTAAAATAAAACAACTTTTTATTTACTCACCATCTGTTTAGAATAGGAGGTCTTTAAGGTCTGAAAAAAATAATTCCTTGGGAATTATTTCCCGGAGAATATTTAGAATTGGGCTGAATGCCTTCGTTATACCATCCTTTATTTGTTTAATATTTCTGGGTAATAACAAGACTATCGTTTATAATTGCATGTTGTGAATGTAAACAATTAAATTTTAATTGAATTATTTGAATAATAATTTTTGTAAGATTTCATCAAGTAAATGAAACCTTTTATTTATTATTTTTTCCTTTCTTTCAGATCTTATTCACCTTTCTATTGGCTTTTGCCTATGCCGATAATATTGACAAAGACGCCGAGGTCTTGAGTCTAAAAAATGATCCCGCCGATGCTGATGGCAATTACGCTTATGCCTTTGAGACCAGTAATGGCATACAACAACAAGAAGCTGGCAATCCCAATGGTGTAGCTGGTTCCTATGAATTTGTCTCGCCCGAAGGCGAAAAAATCCTTATTCAATATACCGCCGACGAAAATGGTTATCAACCAACCGGCGATCATTTGCCAACACCACATCCAATCCCAGAAGCTATTCTTCGTTCATTGGAATACATTGCTGCCCATCCCCCACAAGAAATCGCCCAAAAGAAATAGATAACCGACAAATAAATTATAGTTTGAATTGTAGTCAGAGAGCAAACTGTATAAGATGCAGTTGGATTGGCTGGGCGAGCAGAATATTTCTTAGCTGAATGATTTAGAATAGAAAAACTAGTCAATTAGAAATTGGTTCGCGGTATAAAAGCTAAGAAATGTCTTTATTTTATTCCCCCTTTTTTTAAATTGCTGATTTCCGCCTTAACTACTTCAGCTGCATGTTGTGCATAAGCTTGTAAAAAAACTAAATATGTTAACGTCTTTTGTAAATTAATTCTCTTCGCATAGTATTAGTTCGTTTTATTATTGTATTATTTATAGGTTAAACAAAATTACAGCGTCACTTCATTTACATGTAATGAAGCAAGTGATCACATAAAAAAAACAGAAAATATTTAAATACATCATCAATAACAATTGAAAAAAAATATCACAAATAATTGTTTTTTTTTAAGTTCTAGGCAAATTTTTGAATGCTCTGAGCAAATTTTAAATAAATGTACTATTAATGAGTTTTTCATTATCCTTATGGGCATTTGTACCGAAAGCTCCACCGACACCAACCAATTGAAAATTCTAGAAATCCGTTTTTTCTATCATACGAGTATTTTCATAGAGAAACAATCAAATTCAATTCAATTCAAATTCACCAGATTGAGCCAGAGGTGTTCCCTATTACTCTTGATCTCCGCCGATAGGTTAGGTTAGGTTAGGAAGAGTGGTGCTTTACCGCACCTCCACTCGGAGACCCAATTAGGTACACTGTGAACTCCCTTCTGTTGCCCAAAAAGGTAATATTTACCCTCCCATTTGCAGCCAGAAGTGACCATATTATCCATCACTAAGCCACCGAATTCCCATGATGAAGCCCCTGATGTCCTCTAGTTTACCCTTCCCGACATCAGTAATGCTTTCATGGAAACGTCTCCTCAGCTATCTAAGCCTTTGACGTTGTAGCTTGGGGCAATAATAGATAATATGTTCAATGGTTCCTGGTTCCTGGCTCCTCTTCATCCCCGCACATCCTGCAAAAATCTGGAGTGCCAGTCTCTCAAATGCTGGTTCTTGCTCTGACCAAACAGTGACCTGTCAGCACGCCTATCATGATTCGCATCGCCTTCCTATTCATGTCCAGTAGTAGTTTAGATCTTCCTGAGTCAAGTTTTGGCCAAAAACCCTTCGAGACTCCACAATCCTCCCTACTTAGCAATGAGCTGTTGGTTCTGCATTTTACCCAATTACTGAATTTCTGAGGTGTGCTCCTCTGAGCAACTGTGATGCCCATCGATGCACATCTCTGAACCTTAGCTAGTAATCTCCTGTGACTTTTTTTCCTCAATGCCTCCACCACCATACCACACAACCATAGGAAATAACCGGCCTGACAACCGATGTGTAAGTCCAGTTTACTACATTCGGTTGCAGACTCCAGTTTCTTCCTGTGAAGCTCCTGCATGCGTAGTAGGCATTGAGCTCTTTCCTCAGCCTCTCCGTCGATAGATCTTTCATGATTTTGTTCAATCCGAGTCCACAAAATGGTTCTGGTCCGACCATGGGTTTACTAGCCGATCTTCTGGCCATTTTGTTTGCATTTTCATTTCCTACCACCCGGCGTGTCCAGGAATGTAGCAGAGTGTGACGTTATTCATGCTGCTTAGCTGTCTTACCTTAATGCGGCATTCCCACGCTAACTTAGAGGTAAACTCATATGGGCTGTGCGCTTTGAAGGCAGCCTGACTATGCGAGCAAATGGATATCTCTTTCCCCTGCTAGCCCATATCAAGATTAAATTGTGCGCATCTCTCAATAGCATAAACTTCTGATTGAAAAATGGTAGGAGATATTTACAACCACTCGCAATAGTTATTCCTTGGTCCTACAACTCCCACACCAGAACTTACCGGTGTTCTGGATCCAACAGTGTACCACCGGGTTCTATTCCCCCGCAAATTCCCTTCTATTGACCAAAACAGTTCCAAACATCTTGTCGAAGTCATACATAAACTTTATTCATCACGTCAGAGGGTTACGCCATTGATGATTGCTCCCATTGGCTAATTAGACAGTCCCTTTCTGTGCTTTTCCCCGCAATGCTGATTACTTTTTGTCTGGCAGCAGCCCCTTTCATAGTCGTCAGAGGTATAAGTTCAATGAGGACTTCCATAGCCGCCGTAGGACACGTCCTCCCCGGTTACACAATGCATGCTACCCTCTGTAATGATGATAGGTGATGATAGGTCTCACTATCATGGAGTATATCCATCTCAAGATTTTGGGTTGGCAGCCCCATATCCTGCAAAAGATCTACAAACCATTAGAGTTTTTGTTGCCTTGTCAACAGTCGCCTCTGAATGCTGTTTCCATAACAGCTTTGAGTCTAATATCAATACCAGATACTTGACCTCCGATGAGCTTTCTATTTGCACATTGTCTACTCGGATGTTTTGCCAGTGTGGAAGTGTTCTCCTCCTTGTGAAAGGAATATTGGTAGTTTTTGCAGGGTTGTTATTCAGTCCTACAGATAGACACCATTCCTTCATTATCCTTAACCCGTTCTGTACTATATCACACAACATCCCCTCAAAATTTTCTTCTTGCAATGATAACAATGTCATCAGCATATGTTTGACATTCTATGCCACTGATTGTTAGTATGTGCAAGAGTTTATCAAGCACTCGGCTCCACAAAACACCGCCCTGGGGCTTCCCCTGGTCGCCTTGCAAGATATTCATCATCAACTTGGGTCTCCACTGTCCTACTCTCAAGCATGGCCCATATCCCTTTGGATATGGTGTTCCCAACTCCTTTCCTTCTAAGCGCAGATGCAACGGCAGTGTGCTCTGCGTTGTCGCAGGCACCCTTTAACATCCAGAAATGCACAGACCGTGACTTCCTTAGCGTCTAGACAGCTACGTATTGTGTTCGTCAGTTGATACAATGCAGTGTCCGTTGAACGATCTGCCCTGTACGCATGCTGCCGCGGATGTAAAGGATCACTACACAAGATAGTTGATCGGATATAGTTGTCAATAATTTTCTTCTCTTGCCCTGCTCCATGCGTGTGGTATGTAGCCTAGACCTAAGCTGCTCCTGGTTAACCTTATTAGGTGGGGCATTAGCTCCTTTTTCCCCTGCTGCAGAAATATCGAGAGGATATCCCCTGCAGACCTGTGCGGTTGAAAGGTTCTAATAGCCCATTCTATGCGCTGTTCGGTGCATAGTTTCCGTGCAATGTACCAGGATTCTTTGTTCCTTCTAAGTCCTGGAGATAGTTCTGTTTCAGCCCCTCTATACTTTCCGGGAACTGAGTCGGGAGTAGCAGCAGCGCCTTCTCCCTTTCATTTCGGGTGTAGGTACCATCCGCCCTTTTTAGTGTTATTGATGAGTCCACATGGATTTTGGCCATGATTTTATGTAATCTGGTCGCTGCCGCAGTCATTTCTCTTCGTTAGAACTTCGGTATAGGTTCGCAAGTCTCCTGTCCGATTTTTTAATAGAAAATTTAAGTTAAATAGCTGATGTTAATAAGAATATCTACCCAAGTAGATAGACTAGAGTGCTGATGAAGTGCGTGGCTGCACAAAAAGGTATCGGTATTTCTCCCATCTATAAAGTCTAAGTTTAATTTTTCTTCTCTTCTTTAGAAACTCACATTAATTAATAAAAATATTTCATTCAATAAGAATTGAAATTACTGAACTTAAGCCTGACTAAAAATTATTTCTGATTAAAATTCACTACAGTTCAATTAAAAATCTAAGAATGTCTCAATTTTAATTTTTGTTATTATATTATTTTATTCGTATGAAAAAAATAAAGAAAAAGAAAAAAGGAACCATTGCGCCATTATATCCACGACGTATACATAATTAGACTGAGAGTAGAACATTATAAATTACATAAATATAAAAAATAATAATTTAAGGCCCGTTTAGTAGCTAGCAAGTGTTTGTCAGAAATATAAAAAAACCATTCAAACATTGCAAAATAGTTATTGCTAAATAAAACCATGAAACGATCAGCTAGGATTTCATTTTAAACACATTTTGAAGCTACCCAGTGAAAAAAATGGAAGTCATTCTAGTGGAACTACATTTTCATTGCTTCCAAAAAATCGATATTTTTAATTTGGCGAGAGTGAGCCAAAAAACCATGTAGAAGCTTATTTTAGTCATACAAAACCTTGTAACTCCTCCATAGTGTTAGAAAATACTCGCCAGAATTAAAATAAAATTTATTTATTTAAAGAAATTTATGAACTAATTTTAGTCTAAAACTTAAAAGTTATTTGCTTAAATTTAAATGAAACCACTGTTTCGGGCTTAAATTCGTATAATAAGAAACGAATTGTTAAAATAGGTAACTATTTACCATTTTTCCTAGATAAAAATATTATCATAGAACACAAAAAAGGGAATTTTTTTTAATATCGCTTCCAAATCAGTGACCAGGCATCGAAAAAGAGAACTTCTTCCAGATCGCAAACTCTACATTTTCATGACTTTTTTGGAGTCTCTTTTTTTGCTGGGTATGAAATAGCTGGAATAAAATGCCTTTAAACGTTTAATTAGGCATATTCATGAAACTTCTTTTTGATTGAAGATACAAAACAAAAAAAACTAAAATATAAATCTTTTTAATTTAAATCCCCGTAATTATTGGGATGCACATTTTAATTAACATTGCTAAGTGTGCATTATTATCATTTATATTACAGCGCATAGTGGCGTGAATTAAATAATAAATAAAACTCTTTTAAAACATACATAATTACATATGTACATATAAAAATTTATTTGAGAGTTTTAGCTAAACTCATTTTTTCCATTAATAACTTTTTTGATATATGTGGAAGTATGTAGTTGAACCAATAACCCTGGCACTTAATTGTGTTCAAGCAATAGACAACTTTGTAATTCAAATGATAGAAACCTCAAGAGCATCTTTGCATGCATTTTTTTACATGTTATGTATACACTCATGAGAATATTTTGTACATACTTGTATTTTAATTAAACTTTAATGCAAATGAAACCTTTAAATTGTCTCACCAGTTAATTTTTATTTTTTATTTCATAATGTAGTATGTTGTATCTTGTACTATATAAAAAATTTTAATAAAAGGTTAAATACAAGAAGTAGGAACGAAAAAAGTTGTAATCAAATGACTTTGAATGAAATGGGATATATACATCTATCATTTCAAGCAAAAAAAAAATTAACAGTTGAAATCGATTTGATAACCGGGTCAGCGATGCCACTGTTTTTAGTGCTTTTTGAAGACTCAAAACGCCAAATTTTGTGCGTTAGTGCCAAACTAAGAAAAAGCACTAAGTAATGCTTTCAAAAAATTTGTGTATTTATTAAAATTACTTTAATAAAAACATGGTATATTTATTTTATCAGTTTATCAGTGTAATGTAACACTCGTTTGTAGTTCGCTCGTTTTTCACGTTACTGCTTTTTACGATTTTTAGATCTAAAAATTACACATTTTAGTGTTTTTTTTTTAAATTTTTATGTGCTTTTAGAGTCAAAAAAAGTTGGCATCACTGAACCTGGTACTTGTGTACACACACCCAGTGCCCAGTCCCAGTTGACCACGGCTTTCGTTAATGATTTCGATTTCGGATATATCTCGAAGATTTATCGTGTAAAACGATCGTTTTGTCCCAAAACACATTCGATCTCGAGTTTCTCTAGCAATATCCAAAGTGAGAGAATATCGAACTAATTTTGATATCGCAAAAAATTAGCAGAAAAAGTTAAAGTATTTTTATTTTTTAATTTACTTATTTTAACTTACTTATTTTATTTTATTTTTTTAACACTTTAACTTATACGCTGCAGTATTTGAACATGGTACCTCCACTCTAACAGACTAGCACACATTCACTAGGGTATCGTGGCACATTTGTTTCTGTTCAATTACTACACACATTAAAGACCTGCACAAGATGTCTTATAAGAACTTTTAAGACATGAAGGATTTTTCAAATGCTTTACTACAGCGACATCTTCTGAAACAAACGCTAAACAACGTGTTCGGCAATACATTTGTTTAACTTATTGCAGGTATAGGAGTAAAGAAGATAATAGTTCGTGACCGAAGAATTTGTGGTGTTTGTGCTTTTTTCTACCTATTTACGCGTGTACTAACGTCATGCATATAAAAAACATACATACCTACATAATTTTTGTATGCTCTCTTATTTTTCTGCGCACATACAAACGCACACATGCATTTACATGAGTTGTATGTGCTTGCTTTAAAAAACCTCCCTTAAACACAAACATAATAGCTTACCACCTAAATCTTACACACACACACACCCAAACGTACAATATGCAAAATAACAAGCATACATGTATCAACAGTACTTATTTTCATTGTATGTTTAAACAAGACGTCTTGGCGACATCGCTTGTTAACAGTCATATACACGTACACCAATACAACAATCGTGCTTCGTTTATAGTACGACAGCATTTATTATTGGCTTAGTATAAATCATGCAAAGAGAATACGTTTAAACAACATGACGTATTTACATTTCAAGACTGCTTACGCAGGTCATTAACACATATGTAGGTATGTTTCTTATTTTATTATTTAACTTACAGTGCTGTCATGCATTGATCTTCTAGACTAGACTACCAGTCTAGCACACACATGCACTCGGCATCAAAAAAATGCTTTTTGAAGTAAAATTTAGTAAATGATTCTGCGAAAAAAAAACCGACTTCAATTCAATGGGATATAAAATTAAATTTAAATGGGCGTGCCTCCGCTCATTTTTTAAATACAAGATTTATGCTTTTTAGACCACAGGGTGTGTCAAGAGAACCACTTAAAATAAAATTTTAATTGGCGCATTTTTGCTTGGTTTCGCAGCAATCAAATAAGTAGAATATCATAAAATAAAAAAATTTGTGCGTGTGCCGCTCAATTTTTTTTGCAACGGTACCAAAGGGAAGGTATAAAAAATGTTTACAATCGGTCCAATATGAACCCAGTTATGATGTAACATCGTCTAAAAAAAAAAACAAAAGAGACGAATTGATAACATGCTCTTTTTTTTGAAGTCGGTTAAAAATAAAGTTGGCATCACTGAAGTGCGCGTCAAATGTTTCTCGGTGACAAAAATTCTACCGATAGTTTTTACAAAAGCTAAAACTAGAATCAAATTTTCAATAACTTTATAATTTTTTTATTTATACTTGTTCACAGAAATAAAATCGATTCACAGGGTGAAACCAATCGATCGGTTTACAGAAAAATACCTGGATTCTGTAACTTTTATTACGATAATCGTATCGCTATAATATATATAACGAAAATTTATTGACTTTGCTATTCAGTAAAATATTTTAATATATGTATTTTGGAGAAAAAAATTAAATCACAAGATCAATTTCATTGAGGTTTTCTTTATTATTCGTTGTGCTTTTCGCTCATTTTCACATTTTCTATAGAGATACCCCATAATATTGATTTATATGGTGAGTAAAATAAGGCTGGAGACTATCGTAAAAAAGGAATTATGGAATCACATTATCGTTACCGCAAGCGAATAAATATATCATTAAATTTTACGATTTTCGGTTCGAAAACAGTTGCAGAATCCAGGTGCATAGCCACATGTGTTACGACTTTTTTACTATGAAATAATCCCTATGCAAAAAAATTAAATAATCAAAATTTACTAATGGCCTGTTTCATGATATCGAACGAAAACTTTCGGCTGAAATTTTATATAAAAAACAAAAACAAATTTTCATATTATGTTGTTGTTTTCGATATAAATTTTCAGTCGAAAGTTTTCTTTCTATATCGTGAAACAGGCCATAAAACTCAAAATGCAGTATAATTTGGAAAACGCGACAATGTTCCAAATGTTTTGTATCTATGAGAAATTATTATAAGTTCCAAGTAAAGTGAAATAATTCCACATGGTTGCATTGAACATCGAATGTCGTCGTCCATACAGTGAAACATTTGAGTTTGTCGTCGAGAGGGGAAAGAGGAATGGCAAAGGGTACTTTGTTTCATGTACATGAAGTTCTTGTTGAGTACGTCATTCTTGCCTCATTGTCATGAAAAATATATGAGAAAATTTATTAAGCAGCAAAACAAAAACTTCACAATGTGGACACGAATGCAGTTTCAAAGAGAAAACAAAAATGTTTTGCGGCAAATGTTTCACTGTATGGACGAGGACAATACAACGACTAATTTTTGTTTAATCCAAATTAAACGGCATCCCTGTTTACAATAAAATAAATCAAAAAGCTTTATTTAATACGTAATATTTCCGGTGCTCCATAATTGTGTGTAATATTTGTTGTGTCGCCGAATACATTTCGAAAAAGCTCCCTAAAAGTTTGTAGATAAACTACTACAAAAATAACAACTTGAAAGCTTTCCCTTATCATTATTTAAGACCACCCAGCAAACAATTTGTAATAACTTATACTAAGCACAAACTACATGCCGCCGACATTTTTCATTAAAAATCGCGCTATGATGTAATTGCTAAGCGTACATTATGCCTAAAAAACATCAAGACTGGCGAAAATCATTTTCAGAGTGAAACATCTTACCTAGATAATAAGAAAATAATGAGAAAATGTACATCCCTAAAAGATAATAAGATGACCTTTCATGTTTATATTCATAACTCATATAAATGTGCTTTGTGGCAATAAATCTGTGGCAATAAGGAAAAAGTGCTTAAGTCATATTTTACTGTTTTGCAGGAGAGCACTTTTAAGCATGATATAAATATAGAAGGTAATTCCATTATCTCATTTTTTCTTGACATTCACCATCTGACAAGCATAAGTATTCTGAAGTTTTCGTTAAAATCGTGCTACCGTACTAATTTAATATTCCCCCCCTGTTTCCTGTTTGTTTGAAAATTTTATTCAAAATTCTTTTTATAAAATGCAGAATTTATAAATTAAACAATTAAGAGTCTGAACACAATGTAACGATTTTTTATTGCGGTGCGGTTTTCCATACGATTTTGCGGGACGGAAGACGTTGCCGTAGTTTTTGAATAATTGGCTGTGTTCACAACATTATTGTAAAAAAACATGATTTTGAAGTTCAAACATTTTTTTCATAGATTATAAAAGTTTAAAAAACATATCAAATATATCTGCGAATGTATAAAATGTTAAAAATTTTTTGTTTTTAGTTATAAAAAGGTATGCACAAAAAAATTAACAAAAAATTAAACAAACAATGACAAGTATTGCCGTCGCCGTCTTCCGTTATATTATGTTTATTTTTCTCTCCCGCAACGAAAAATCGCACCGCGCCGCAAACATTGTGTTTAGACTCTAATGCCCAAATTCTGTTCGACGATTGTATCGTCTTTTCTGTGTACGAAAAAAAGCCGCCGATGTGATTCTTTAAAACATTATTTACTGTCTATGCTAGAAGGTTCGTGTATTTGCTTTATGCTTTTGTTCTAAACATTATATCCAACACATATTTATTCATATATTTTTCAAACTATTGTATAATACTTCAATATAATTTTTGTTTTAAAAACATATTAATATTTTTATTTTTCATGATCAAAAGCAACAACCGTTTTTTGAAGAAAATAATTTAGAGAATTCAAAAACAAGAACTAAAAAGTATTTTCAAACAAAAACATCCTAAATCTTCGTACTGAATTAGGACATAAGTAAAAATATGAGTGCAGCATTTTTTTTAATTCCCTTCATTTTCTGGTATTCGAGAAAAATGGCTTAGAGCTTATAATATCTGTTATATGTTACAATCAAAAAGAAAGGAATTATGTAGATTAAACAAAATGCAATATCAATCAATATTTGTTAAACTTAATGAAAATGCATTGTCAACTAATCAAAAACATCAATAAATTTGGTTTCTCAACGCCAAATTTAGATGAAAATATAGTTAAAAGATTCGTATAATGCAGAAAACATGAAAATATGAGATAATTTATTACCTAGCCACTTTTCAAACTTCACAGATGTGTAGTTATCTATATCACTTTAATTATTCGCAAATTTTTGTTAAAAAATTTCTAGGGGAAGACTTAAATTGTTTGCTATATGGGAACATTTTTCTTTATTTCTCTCAAAAAACAAACTTCAAAAATACCTATTTTTAAAAACAAAGAAAGTATGGTAAGGTAAGGTACTTCTATATTTATATCATGCTTTTAAGCGTTCAAGTCGATTTTCAGCAATTTATTTCTTTTGCAGTTAAGTTTGGTAATTCTCTGTTAACGTTTATATTTTTAAGCAAACATCGTTCTACACACTATAAGTATAAGTAATAATTTAAGTTGAAATATACCAAAATGTAACCTAAATTAAACTATTATTCCAAATGAGATTTGAAGTCTAAAACAGATAAGTCGCAAAGTCCTAGGGCTACAACTTCCTGAAAAACCAAGTAAATTAACTGAAATTTTGACCAGGGATACTTTAGAGTGTGCAGGTTACGGTGGTACCATTAAATAAAATTTAACTTATCTCGACTTAAGCACTTTTTTTGCCGCAGAAATTAAATGGTCCGAACAATGCAATTGTTGTCTTTATTATTTAATTTTTATGTTTTGTCAGCAGGTATAAAATCCCTTCTTAGATACATAACTTTTGAATATTAAGTATATTTTCGCCGTGCAGTTGATTAATTAAATTAGCTACTTTAAAGTTTACTCTCCTTATCCGTTTGTAAATGCTCTTTGGCAGATTTTGTGTGTTTTGCTTTTGACGCTGGCCCATGATGATTTATAAAATCGACAATCGGTTCTATGATGGACTGTGGATTGTTCATATGCAAATGATGCGTGCCATCAGTTTCAATATATACAAAATTTGGTTTCGTTTTTAGCACATCAATAACTTCATCATAATACTTTTTGTCCTCAAAATACGGAGAGCTACTGGCTTTTATAAACATATATGGACATGTTATGCGCTTGGCCATTTCGACGCACAATTCCTGCGATCCTATCGCATAATTGTAAAACTTGAGACGTCTATCACGGCTAAAGAAATATTTGTCGGGATACTTTTCCGATCTTTGTATGTTACGTGCCATTAGGTGTTTGCAGAGGTCTTTCTTTACCGAATGGAATGTACCAACATATACACGCTCTATCAGTTCGTCATAAGTGTAACTGGGTGGTTCGCTTTTGTTGCGATTGCGTTCATCCTCTCGCAAAAATTCATCCATGCGGGTCTCCATTGTGCGTATAACACTAGGAAATGGACGTTGATGCGGCTTTAAGGCATCTAAGCCAATTAACATATCGATTTTATCAGGAAAAACAGCGGCAAATACAAAGCCAATTATCGATGACATAGAATGTCCGATTAAAGACAGTTTTTCCCATTTATATTGTTTCATTATTACCCTTATAACATATAGATTATCAATGGAATTGTAATAGCAGCCATCAGGTAGCCTAGACGATAAGCCATGACCTGGCAAATCAACCGAAAGAAATGCCACATCTGGCGGCAGTAGAGGCACTAGCAAATCGTATGTGCCTGCATTATCTTGCCAGCCATGTAGGCCCAAGATAGGTTGCACATTTTGGGGACCGTACCATTTGCCAGCCAAATGACCCCAAGGCACTGGAATGGATATCTCAGCAAACTATCAAAATATAAAAAATTACTATTTTCAGTTCTTATAATTAAAATAAACTGTTATTTAATTATTACCTCTCGAGTTGGTGGCTCCCCAGTTAAGTCTCCTGCATGTCTATATCGTTTAATGGCTGATGTCCCATCGGCATTTGTGACACTGTTTGAGTCCATGCCACTTACTTAAAAATATGCACGTACATATGTATATTTAATAACAATGGGTGACAAATTGATTTCAACAAATTTTTCTAGTGAACGTTAATGAGTTTGGTGCAGTATATTGATGAATATTTATTTTTAACAGCATTTTCGTAAATGTTTTAGTGAGGAAGCAGTGGCGTGATTAAAAACGAATTGGCTGAGGAAACCCAATTAACCAGACGCAAAATTTACTAAAAACACGAGCCTAAGCGCACTTAAGAAATAAGAAATAATAAATATTTATATGGAACTAGCTGGTGAGAGGTTTGAACAACAAATAAATCAAAGCTGTAAGTGAATGTATTTCTTTTTTTAACAAAACTGATTAAAGGCATACTTCTTTCCCCAGAAATTACAATTAAAATTAAAGCTAATAGACAAACATGAAGACCGCCCGTTTCTCCTAGTGGATGAGTACATACTTCTATGATATGTACTTAATAGCCCTGATAAAGCAGCTTCTGTGCCTTCAGTACAGAACAGAAGTATAGACAGTTATCTACTCTGCAACTCAAACCTCCGAAAAAAAGTGCTTTAGAATTTTTATGTTAATAATAAGCAAATTCGAAAGTATTTTCATTCGTTTCGAATTACAGA
This sequence comes from Tachina fera, assembly GCA_905220375.1. NCBI lineage: Eukaryota > Metazoa > Arthropoda > Insecta > Diptera > Tachinidae > Tachina > Tachina fera. The sequence continues at coordinate 44,510,886 of LR999964.1, read as the reverse complement.
GTAGACAACCAGACATATTTGACATTAAGGAAAAGCATCCTCTCTAAGTCCTAATTTGCACTATGCAAGTCTTATTGCTAAGCTGGTTAGTTTGTTAGGAGAGCGAGACGAGGGGAAAAGAAACGGTTCTGTTCCCCTCGTCTCTCTTTCCCATAAACTAATCAGCTTAGCAATAAGACTTGCATAGTGTAATTTAGGCCTAAGCATTGGTAAATTATTCAGGTTGGAAATTATCCCACGGCAATATATTAAGGGCCTTATTTTGTAAAACGCAACGTTTAGCGTTGACAAATTTTATATGGCATATATTTCAATTACAAAAACAAAATAATTACATAAAAAATTTGTCAAAGACAAGCGTTGCGTTTTCCAAAATTAAGCCCTAAATATTTATTTTTAAAATTTATTTGTTGATGGTTTGCAGCTAAGCAACACTTCAGTACACTTAAACCACACCAACAAATAAATTTTTAAGTACATAAATATGTACATATGTATGTAGTTTTTGTTCTAAAACAAAAAATGTAATAAATCAAAACTATTAGATTTCTTATTTATCTATGAACTTGTATTTTTTATGGGTTTGTTGTACATACATATGTACATATTTTGAAAACTCTGCGTGATGTATGTAAGAACACACATTTCCATAAATATTCGTATGTACATAGTACATATGTATGTATGTATAGACATATGTATGTAGACATTCCTTTATATTGTTTTTAAAAGCGGATTATACAATTTTGTATTTCTCAATTTAAAAAAATTATTTATTCCAATTATGAAATATGAAATGCATATTAAGGGCCTAGTTTTGTAAAACGCAACGCCAAATTCCTTTTTACACATGGAATTAAGACTTTGCAAATTAAAATTTCCGTCTCTAAAGTGGTATGTACAATCGTTGACAAATTTTATATGCAGATTTGTTCTGTAAATCGCACGATTTTAAATCTTTTGCACAGCTGAATTAAGCTTTTGCGTGTCTTAAAGGGGTATTTGGAAGGCCTGGGCTTTCCCTTTTATTACACCTTTTAGACACGCACAGCTTACCATGCAAAGTGTTAATTCAGCTGGCTGGCAGGCAGAAAGAGAAAGTATTTTCTAATCTGTCTTCCCCACAGCTGAATTAAGACTTTGCAAAGTAAACTTAGCGTGTCTAAAAAGGGTATATTATTAAGGAAAATGTGATGTTATTTATTTTCTTTTGGTTGAAATAACAAAGCTATGAAATTTAAACAATTATGATTTTGAGTTAAAGTTCACACTGCCTGCTATTGAAGATGTTTTACATGTATTCATTATGCAACCTTAAAAAAGCATTACTTGCCATCTAAAAGCAATTAATTTAAAGCAATTAATTTTAGCTGCTTGTTTTCAGAGTCGCTATTATAAACTTTGCTAAAATAAAGCCTTCACCGCCATGGCGTATTTAAAAAAAGATATGAATGTGGATTGGAGGACTCGAGTATTCAAAAGGTATAAATAGAATTACTTCACTTTACTGCTGGGTATGTATTAAAGTATACTATATGCATCATGGCACAAAAAAAAGATCCATCAGGTGTTGCAGTGCCCAAGGCCTATTTATAAATAGGCCTTGGCAGTGCCGGTCTTTATACCAGATCTTCCCCCTATTCTATACTATATCCGCGGATGTATGTACATGCTTAGATAAGCAGTGCTTAACTTTATCTCTTGATTGACTTAAAACTTATGCATAATTTTTATAAACTTTTCATAACTATTAGAACTTAAAAAAAATTGTAGTTGGAAAAATTATTTTTGGAAAAATAAACCAAAACGATTTATAGAATCATTTCTTTCTTTTGTTATTTAAATTGTTTAGGTCATTTTCTGTTGGATGCATTTATTGTAATGCATTTCATATTTAATATTAATAACTTGCTTTCTTGGACTTTGATACTTTTGTATTCTGGTAGGTATTAACCCCACGGGTCATAACAACTGTGCTAAAGTGCTAAATCAAATTTAAAATCTTTTAAATGATTACATATGTATGTATGTATGTAGATATAAATATGTATTTGCTTTATAGCGAATGAATCGGTCTTAATGGTTTTATATTAAATAATTTATTATTTTCACAACTTACAGGTAACTTTATTTTCTAGTATTTTTTAATGCACCACAATCGTTTGTTTCGCCACTGAAGTTACAATACAACTATTAAAATTTCGTCGTTCACTTGCTAAACATACTTATGTACACATATTTTGCTTCTATTATTTTAACTCCTGCAATGATCAAAATGGTTTTATATAATTTGTTTTCATTTGATATAGAAACTAAAATATTGATAATATTTTTATTATTTATTATATCTGACGCAATTATTCGCACTAATTTTCTACTGAAGCGGTTCTTTTGACACTTGCTTTAGTCTTATTTTCTTGAATATTTGAAATGAGTTGCCAACCATGAACTATTAGCTGGTTTTAAGTACAGGAATTTGCCGTTATTTTAAAACAATTTTTGAAATGCAGTACGTACTGTTAAACTAATTTCAATTATTTTATTAAGTTCCAATTTAAACTACGCAAGTCTTATTGCTAAGTTGATTTGTTTTTTAGTAGAGAGTGACGAGGGGAAAAGAAACGTTTCTGTTCCCCTCGTCTCTCTTTCCCAAAAACAAATCAGTTTAGCAATAAGACTTGCATATTGTAAATTTCTACTTAATACATAATTTATGTAACGACAACTAAGATTATAGATCAGTATTTGTGCATTCTACACTATGTTTGGAAATATATGTATGCATGTATGTATACCAGTACCACATGAGAGAATGATTTTGATGAAAATAACCCAGCAGATTCTAAATAGGAACCAAGTGTGCTGGTGCTATACATAACTGGAAACCTGGAATACCTAACGCACACTGCATGAAATATTTTATGAAATGACGATTATGAAAACTTAAGTTTAAAAAACACTCTTAAGAGAAACATGCGGCTCTATGTTCCTTACAGGAGATAAAAGGAACAAATATAGGAGAAACATATACACACGTATGCGTGTATGTATGTATGTTATACAAATCTATCTAATTAACCTTATCGCTTCTTTACGTTGAAAATGAAAATTTATTAATAGTGTTGCATAACACAGTTCGGCATAAATTAATGTGCATGGCTAGAGCCAGTCGAGACTTGCAATTTTTGTTGGAGCAACTTTTTGTTTTTTAGTGCAAAAGACCGAGAGAGGAATACACAAAGTATATATTTCTATTTCAACATTCTCATACATATATTCAAGAATTGCTCCAAAAAAAATTGCAAGTTTGGACCGGTTTTCATAACTTTAAATTTGTGAAATGTAGTTTAAAATTTTTGCAGAATGAAATTGTAATACATATCGTCACCTTAAATGCAAACGGTTCAATTTATCGAACTACATGTTTGTTCACGCAAATATTTAGACCTCTCCGATCAAAAATCACGACATGTGAAATCATGGTGATTTCAAAAAATTAATGAAATCTAAATCATTGCTTTTTTGAATTGCTCGATTTTTGGCGTTGGAAGTTGGAAGAAACTATTATATTATAAATGACAGAAACTTAAAATACAATAAAAACCCCACTATCAAGTCAGCTATTAGTAGTTTACTTTTGAAATCACGTGGTTTGAAATCACCGTGATTTTCAGAACAGGCCCGTTTATTAAAGATATTCAAACTGACGTTATTACAAATGCATCTATTTTTTATTGCATGGAACGTAAGTAACATAGAATCTTAAATATGTATACATAAAAAGGAAATAAATGGTTAAAAACATATATTTAAGTATCCATACTACAAGTAAATTTCGAAGAAAATTTTGAAGAACACTTTATTATTATTGAATTTGAAGTTTTTTGTTTCTCCTGTAAAAAATATAAAAGTGTTATGTCCGTTTGCATTTAAGATGACGATATGTATGTATGTATTAAATTTTCGTCAGGATAAGTTTTCGTGAATAATTTGTTTTTGCTCTTGAACGTGGATGAACCGAGAAGTTGCGGATAAACAATTACATACACGAGTAAATAATTACATTCACAAACGTTTCTAAAGGTTAAAGCATACTTTAAATATTTTATTTTTTCATATAAAAATATTATGAGAACTTAATGTTGATTTCATGAATCCTTTACAAATTGTTGTTAAACTGCATTTATTTTGCAAATTTCAATTTCTTCCAATTACTTTGAAATTAAACTTTTATAACAGTATTGGGAGTAATAAACTAATTACTCGACTCGAAAAATTCAAAGGTTTGCTGGTGCTTTAGTAAGTGGAGTAATTAATCTTTTTAAAATTAAGAAGTTTTAATCTAGGAATGAATCATAAATTATGGTATTCAAATAGAAATAATTGAATTATTATTAGAAATGTTTGTGCACTACAAATGGAAATGGTGCAAAAATTATTTGTAACACGTTAATGAGTAAATGTAAATATTAAATTATTATTTTATTAATTTGTGACCCATTTTCGTGAGTATATATGTATTTAAATATGTATGTATATATGTATTATATGGGTCGTGATCATGAGTTTTTTTAAGAGCAAAAAATATTTTTTTCTACTCACTTGAACGTGCTTTTGTTTTCATATTAATAAGTAGGAAATATTTTATGTGCAATTTTTTTATTGAATGTGAAGTAACTCTTTTAAGTTCAATTTTAAGACTTCATATATGTATGCATGTACATTAGGGTGGGGCGATTAGTATGGAAGGAAAAAAGTCTTAATGAGCGCTTCGCGTTTCCGATACTTGGGATTCTACTGAGCAAAAAAGTCCACTAGACCATACGTCTACGGTGAAAATCGAGCTTCCAGATTTTGACTTGCAATTTTTTCTGACTTTTGTCACGTTTTTTTTTTTGATATTTTGGCCTATAACAGCCAAACCATGGAGATTTTCGATCCAATACTATGACAAAAATTGTACCCAAGACAATAGTTAAGACCTCTCTAGTACATCGCAAAATCATTGGAACGCTCCTTCAGGCAGTTTAGGTCTTGTGAAAGTGCAAATATTTCGTGAAAATATTGATAAATTACCAACTGAAAATCGCCCCACCCTAATGTACATATATACATATGTATATGTACTTGTATTTTATGACTTTACCTGCTAATATTTTGCACTTAACACAAACTTTAATGATTTCAAAAAATATCCGTTGTATTAAGTTTTGGACCTGTTCTGTAAACCGAATCCGAACAAATTTCTCGATTTTAAAACGAGAAAAAAGTTTTGGTGGTCTCTAAACCGAATTCACATAGTATTACTCGTTTTTAAATCGAGTAAATAAATATACCTGGTCGAAAGTATTTATATCACTGATGAAACATTAAAAAAACAATTAGCATTAACAATTTGAGGTCTAAAATACCAAATTAGAGTCAAATTACATGCAGTTTGATACATTTAAATCTACAAAATTTAAAAAAAAACTCCCAAGAATGAAGAAAAATTATTTGTATGAATGAAATAAACTTTTCCTGTCAAATATTTATAGCCGGGCATTTTAAATTGTATTCCACTTAATCTCGAATGTCACGAAATCGAGTAATTTGTAGAACACCAAATAAACATATACTCTTTTTTGAAAATTTCTTGTTTTGAAAAACGATTCGGTTTACAGAACAGACCCGTTTGTGTGCTTGTTATACTTTTAAAATTTACATGTAAAAAAAATTTTTTTTAATAAACATTTTGCTGTTTTCATAAACAATCGAGAGAATTGTTTACAAAAACCAATAAATATTAAAATTATAATTCTAGATAGTAAATTGTCCACTAATGTCCACATGTCAAAAATTAAAATAAAAAAGAATTGATGTTAATTTCCTTCACTTGAAACTAACATAACTATTATTATTATTATTTGAAATGTAAAATCAGCAGTTTGCAAAATATTTTTAAAATCACTAATAACTGCTGCTTTAAGAAAGAGTCCTCAAATATTTTAATTTGGATTTAATCGTTCATCGCGCATTCGAACCAGTTTCTTATCAATTAAACTCATGCTCATTTAAAATATACAAATGTATAGTAATATTTTAATGTCATTTGATTCCTTATCAATACCGCTTTCAACTTCCCTTGAGCAATTGATGTCAGAACCTTACAATGCACGTGTTGGAGCCATTATCTCAGCCTCTTTTTAACGTAAAACAATGAATTGTCTTTAAGGCTATATACATACATATGTATGTATGTTATGTCCATACATATATACATATATACGCAAATTGCGACCGCACATACATACATACATATATGTATGTATGTATGTACATTAAAGACCTGCAAAAGACGTCTTATAAGAACTTTTAAGACATGAGGGCAATTTCAAATGCTTTACTACAGTGAAATCTTCTGAAACAAACGCTAAACAACGTGTTCGGCAATACATTTGTTTAACTTCCCTAACTTTTGGATAAGTTTATCTTGTGATTTTTCACAATCATGTGTTCACAAATGCTACGTATAGCTATAACTTTTTATAAATCCACAAAGCATGTATGTTAGAGTGAAACAACTAATGCAATATTTGCCCGAACTGCCACTAGCAAAATTTTTTGTTCAATACGCTTTTTTTCCTAAGAACCCCAAAATTTCCAAAACCCATTTGTATACTAATTAAAATTTTTTTGACAATAAATAATCAAATAATTGTAATTTATGGAAACATTATCAATATATTTTGATAAAACTTTAATTTAAATAAAACTTAAACAAATATGTGCAAAAATTACTATAAAATATATGCAATAAGTATTAGAAAAAGAATCCTCCAAAATTTTATTAAAGAAACGAAACTGTGGCAGCTCCGGGAGCAATTAAATTGTTGCATGTGGGTTAGTAAAATTGTTTTGTTTGTGTTAGTTTCGGTCATTCATTTCTTGTAGGGTTATTGCAGATATAAAGGCCGGGGCACAATGAATCCGTCATACTTTAAACTTCGGCTTTTTCAACTGACAGCTAAGTTGAAATATATGGTTTCTTAAGAGGTCTGTTACATTCAGTACGTGTCCGTCAACACAAAGTACAAAAAATTTTTAACTTTTAACTTTTTGCGTACGTTGAGTAGTTTTACAGATATTAGTTGGCTTTTTTGGTATATGTTTGCGTTTTGTGGTAGTAAAAATAAAATTAAACAAATGAAATAAGTAAAAAGTTGAATTTAATAAATAAAATGGAGAATCAACCTACAAATGCTTCCGTCAATAAAGTACTCATTATGCCAACCTTCTCCTTCGCTGCGCTAATGTCAGTTCAAAAAGCGAAGTTTAACGTATGACGGATTCATTGTGCTCCGGCCTTAAGAGTAAAGAAGAAAATAGTTCGTGACTGAAGAATTTGTGGTGCTTGTGCTTTTTCATTTCATTGACGCGTATACTAACGTCATACATGTACATAAATACATGCCTACATAATGTGTGTATGCTCTCTTATGGCTCTGTGCACATACAAACGCACACATGCATTTACATGAGTTGTGTGCGCTTGCGTTAAAAAAACCTCCCTTAAACGCAAACATAATAGCTTACCACCTAAGTCTTACACACACAAACACACCCAAACGTACAATATGCAAAATAACAAGCATACAAGTATAAACAGTACTTATTTTCATTGTTTGTTTAAACAAGACGTCTTGGCGACATCGCTTGTTAACAGTCATATACATGTACACCAATACAACCATCGTGCTTCGTTTATAGTACGACAGCATTTATTATTGGCTTAGTATAATACATGCCACGAGAATACATTTAAAATACATGACGTATTTACATTTCAAGACTGCTTACGCAGGCCACTAATGTACATATACATATGTATGTACACATGCATACGTTCATTTAAATATGTATGTATGTAAGTATTTTGCATTTGAGGTACTTGTGGCTAGAGACAAAACTGTAGAAAATGTTATATTCGAAAATATAAGCGAAAAATTGTGCGAACTACGAGGAGAAACCAACAATTGTTTACCGAATCATTTAAGAACCGATAAGAATTTGAAGCATGTTGAATTAAAAAAAATATAAGAACAATCTCGGGGGGGTCTACTGTGTAATTCGAAACGAAAGAAAAAGCTTTCGAATTTGTATGTTTATAACTTGTAAAGTGAAAGCATTTTCTTTCGAATCAAATTACAGAGTAGACCTCCAGTGCTTAAAAAATGTATCTTTCCATTTCATTAACTTTTAATTTAAAAACAAATTTTACCTTTTTATTTTTAATATAACTTTTAATTTAGATGAACACACTGTCAGTTTCGGACCTGCAATATTTTATACATATTTTTATGTTGAGCTACAAAAATTTTCATTATTAATTGAACGCAGGTCAAAGCCAATCACTTTTAAGCCCTCGACGAGCTATTAACCTAATATAAGATAAGTTCGTTAATTAATTAATTTAATACTTTGTGGTAAATCTAATATCGAAAAAAAGTAAACTCTAGCTTTTTGCCCCGAAACAAACCAAATAAACAAAACAAAGGAAAAAAGAAAGAAGCAATAAAAATATAAGTATTTTTCTGATATTTTCGCACAATTAGTTGAAAAAATTTAATTTTAATTGTTTTTAGGGAAAGTGAATATCAATACAAAGATTGCCCAATAGACTGTGCAAAAAAAATTAATAAGGGAAAGATCGCTTCCAGAACAATTACAAATAAAATAAATAGGAAACAAAAAGAAGTATTGGAGCAATTTATGATGGAACATCCCGTTTCGTTTTATTTTTCTTATTGTCATATGCTAACAGCAATGTAAAAAATAGTAGTGGACAACATAAAATACCATCGAATACCATGATCCAAAAATTGCAGCCATCGAAATATTTATCTAAACAATCGAACAACGTACTAAAATAATTGAATTTTATTTTTCAAACCAACAGTCTATTGTGTTGACACAGCATTATTTCGCGCACAAGCCATTTTAACTGGTCTCCACGTTCACCAGATTTAACAACTCCCGAAAGCTTTCTTTGGGGCTATTTGAGAGAAGGAATGTAAGTTAACAAACCAAGAGCCATACTCCAACTAAAAAGCAACATTCGAAATGAAATCATGAACATTACACCCGAAATTTTGCAAAAAGTTATGGAAAATATGCTAAAAAGAGCAGAAAATGGACATCACTTACAGGATATCATTTTTCAAAGCTAATTGCAAAAAAAATCCCCAATAATATACTGTATTTAAAAAAAGTATAATAATCGCATAAATAAGTTATAAACCATTTAAACCATATACATATATAGATTATTCTGCGCCACCCTGTAGGTAGAGAAATATTAAATCGGTAACTTGGTTAGAGTAAATACGTCAATAAATCAAGAAAGAAAATTTAACTTTTTGGACTTTACGAAAACCTTATTTTGCGAAGACTTAAAACAACAAATTGGATTAAAATTTAATTTAAAAATCCCAGCAACAATTAATAAAAAAACGTTACTTCCCAGAACTTTAGGAACACCACTGGCCTTTGATTAAAGAATTTAAAATACAAATATTACAGCCATATTGCACAATTATTTAAATTTTATTCCAAAAACGTGTAAAAATTAACTTTGGAAAAATGTATCCTGTGGTTTTTCACAATCATGTGTTCACAAATGCTATATGTATCTATTGCTTTTTATACATGCAAAAAGCGTTAACAATCCGCCCTGTTCTGTAAACCTTTCGTTTTGAAATCGCACGATTTAAGAAAACTAATTACGACAATAGAAATATTCTTTTGTATTTTTTAAAATTTTTTTATTATATAGATTTTCTAATATCACATCCAAAAGAAAATTATCGTGTATGGTTTTTAACACGTCAGCAGGACCCTTATTAATTTTTTTACAACGAGAAATTTACTCGGATACGGTTTACAGAACAGGGGTAAGTAATTACTGTATATATACATATAAAATATATGTTAGAGTGAAACAACTAATGCAATATTTATCCGAACTGCCACTAGCTAAATTTTTTGTTCAATACGATTTTTTTCCTAAGAAACCCAACATTTCCAAAGCGCATTTGTATACCAATTAATTTTTTATTTTTTTTGACAATAAATAATCAATTAATTGTAATTTATGGAAGTGAATAAAAAATAAGCATTTGCTTTTTACCTGAAAATTTGTTAAAAAATAACAAAAAACACATACACATTTTAGGTTTTAAAACAAATTTTTAAGTAAAAATCAAATGCTTATTTTTTATTCACTTTATGCATTATCAATATATTTTGATAAAACTTTAATTCAAATAAAACTTAAATATGTGCAAAAATTACTATAAAAAGTATGCAAAAAGTATTATAAAAAGAATCCTTCAAATTTTATTGAAGTAACGAAACTATGGCAGCTCCGGTAGCAATTAAATTGTTGCATGTGTGTTAGTAAAATAGTTTTGTTTGTGTTAGTTTCGGTCATTCATTTCTTGTAGGGCCCTCGTACAATAGAACATTTTACTTAGAATGTTTAAATAAAAATAAAAAATATGTATTTATAACAAAGCAGAGTAAATAAAATAAATATAGCAATTAACTATGACCCCAACTGATAACACACGTTTTATTTTTTATTTTAATATTTTTTCATTATTATTTATATTTTTTTCCAGCAGCATCAAAAACTTACCACGTTTCAAAAGAAAATTAATGGACACATAAATGAAATTAAATTTATTTATAATTTTTTGGAATAAAAACTCGTACTTTAGCAAAAAAAAATCAAGTTTATTTTGTGTTGATTCGATTTTATAGTAATTTATTGATTTAATTTTATTTATTTGGGTTTTATCTTTAATTGATAGTCTTTCTTAAATAGAAATTGTTTTCCTTTTTTTTTGTTGTAGTTCAATTTTAATAAATATGCAAGTGTGTAACATTGAAATATTTAATTTAAGTATTTTTGCGGATTTTAAATTTTTTATCATTCAAACGTTTTATAATTTTTTTGCATCTTAATCTTAAAATTTACTTTTAAACCTTTTTTAGTTGCATATAATTTTATTAAGTAATTGATTTATAATAAATATAAGATATTCTCATTTGCCTTCGTAATAATAATAATAATAATAAAATAGTTAATAGATTTAACAAAGTATTCATTAAATATATTAAAATATAACAAAACAGCAGGAAGATTGGTTTTTTTAACAAAATATTTATAATATGTAGTTTATAAAAATAATTACACAATAAATAGAAAATGCACACATTATTAAGTATTTGTAACTAAAATAACATTTGTATAAATTTATGTATATATGTATGTATGTATAAATTATAAATGTTTTGGTATTGCATTTATTTCGGTTTATTCTGGTTTTAAGTATGCGTGGGCTGTTTGGTTTGATTATTATTAGTTGGGACAAGTTTAATTCATTTGGAGTATTTTTATTCTAATTATCTATGATTTTTTTTTAGTTATTTTTAAATAGGTATTCTAAATTGTTTATTTAAACTTTAAGTTTTAACATTGTGTATAGGTATATGTATATTTTATTTTTTTTTTGTTTCGCTTTTTTATTTTTTATAATTTAATTATTTTTTTGGAAATGTATAAAGAGTCCAGAGAGTTTATTTAATATCGTAAATGTAGTTATTTTTAATTTTACTTGGAATTTTAGTTGTTTATACTGCTTTAAATAGAATGTTTAGAGTGGCATGGAAATGCTTTTTTTTCAATTAAATTTTAATAATATATTATTGGTAAATAATGTGTTAGTGTAAGTAAAATTTTTATTAAAATTTTTAATATTATAATATTTGAGGCCTGCTGATATCAATACTCGTACACAAATAAGAAAATTTATACATACTAAACAATTCTTATTTAAAATACACGCCATATGCAAACATCAAATTTTTTAAATTTTATTTAAAATTAATTTGAAGCATACATACATATGTATGTATGTTTGACGCCCTATGGTCCCAGTGAACATTTTATCTAAATATTTTATTTTGTATTTTTTTTTTTGCATCTGCATTATATTTTTTTTAGATAAATAAAGGACATATACATACGTATATGTATATACATATGTATGTATATATCGATGGCTTAATATGTATAAGAAAGGCGGAACTCAAATTTTCGATATTTTATAGGAGAAGCAAAACAATGAAGAAAATCTAGAGCATTTACATGAAGAAATAATTATTTAAGTCGCCATAAGTTCTTGATTTTGAACTATAACGTACTAAGATATTCAAGGAGGATGCAATTATACGATGTCTCCCAGAACACATTAAAAAGGTGATTTCTAAAAAAATAGAGATACGCTCTTTTTAATTAAGCCATCGATATGTATGCATGTACTAGAAGTGAGCACAAGCACAGGCCGTGAAAAATCGCACAGTATTGTAAAGCAAAAATAGAGAACAATAAAACAAAAAACACACAAAACCATTGTACAACAGTTGTGTCAAGTGTGCAATATTTTTATTGTACATACACACTTGTGCTTCATTTCACAAACTCAAAATTTCATAAAATATTAATCGATAATAAAAATTTATACAATTACATATATCCATTGTGATAGATATTATTTATTTTATTTTTTAGTCTTAAATTAATAACTTATAAAACTTAGATCAGTATCGCATACGAACTAACACGCTCAAATAACTAATATACGTTGTTGGTTTTTTCTTTTACGCATACACCTATTTTTACACTTGTGTGCTCATTTTAGAATTGTCATTCGGTGTGCACTAGTGAAATATGCTTCGACACTATAATAATTAATGCCCTTACTTGGCAGATAAACAAATGCTGTTGCATACTTTTGCTAAAAGAAAATACCAGTTTTAGTGTTCTCATAAAATCAAGAGCACTAAAAAGAGAGAACAATTCAATACTGTACACCATGAAGATTAAGAAAAGCAAACATCCTGTGCTTACTTCTAATATGTACACATGTATGTATGTATAATATGCATATTACTATTATATATTAGACATACATATTTATATGTATGTACATATTATTATTTATCTGCAAAAAGTATCGTAACGTACGAAATTCATATTAAACAATATTCCAACGAAGTCTGTAAAATCCCGACATTGTGATCTGGATATAGTTCAAATACGGATAATCTTCTATGATTTTAATATTCAACTCTTTCGTGCAGGAAGTATCTTATGCCTATTCAATTAGTTAAGTCGTTTTATTTTTTTAAGTAGGATTTTAGTATTGCCCGACAAACAACTATAAATGCGTACTGTTAAAAAAACGCCACAGTCATATGCAAAAGCAATCATCAAGTTTCAACTGAATATGTATGACTACAAACAACCAACGACTATGTTAATACAAATTTCTTTAATAACTTAGTACGAACGACCATAAGTAAAGTTTATACACTGTATGAGCTACAATCATAAACATAAGTACAAAAATACTCTAATAGTATTTATTCGGCTACACATGAGTATATACAGGAGTATTTTATTTGCAAAAACCATTTTAGCGTTTTGTCACACGATCTTGGTGTTCATTTTAGGTAAATTATACAACAAATCAGCTGTTTGCAAGAAATACAAAGTTCAACAAAAACTATGAAGTAAGTACGAGTAAAATATAAATTGTAAGTAATGTCTCAGCTGCTTACAAGCAATACGAAGATCAACAAAAATTATGAAAAAGTAAGTACGAGTAAAATGATCAAAATAGATTGTTAAAACTTTTGGTGATTTTCTTTAAAATATATATCTATGCTAATTTTTTATTTCCACATTTATCTTTACAAGATGTCGATATCGACATAGACTATCTTTCTAGCTGTAAACAGCAAAATTTCATTGTGATAGCCAGGAGAGATTACTGAGTTTAGTTTGCTCTAACATGACGTTTGTATGCCAATTACAGTAGCATTAGAATGTACGGAAGAAACTAACGCGTACAAACAAGTGACTTGTGTAGAAAAAATATATGAAAAATACTACAAAAATAAAATTTTTGAGTGACGCCTATACAAATTTTCTAGACAAGTCGCTTGCTTGTATTGTCGAAACTACACAAAAACAATTTTTAAAACTTTGTTTTCTTCTTCTTCTTCGTTAGTTAGATCGTATCGTCTTACTTTTGAAGTTGTCGTATCGTTTAAGTCTGGATGTTAGTTAGTAAAAACGTGAGGCTGGCAGCGAAAGCACAAATCATACAGAAGTGTCACGAGAAGGAAGATAAGGGTATTTTTCTGTTTGTCTCGTTTTCCCTCAAATTTTGTCGGAGTTTTTGTTTTGATACTTCTTTCTAGTGCAATCAATTTTTATTAGCTGTGTTAATTGGTAAGTAGTAATACACTACAGTATCAATACAATATACTTTTCTCTTTTTCCCACGAGTTTAAAAAAACCTGATTGGAGCTGTTTTTACCTGTCACTTTCTTCACTTCTGTGTATTCTGTGGCGAAAGTGTCAGCTGCTTTATACGTGTGTGTGTATGTATGTATACTTATAAGTAAACTTTGCCAACACATTTTCAATTAACATCATGTTTACTAAATATTACGGATTTTTTCAGCTGACACGCAAGAGCACGATACGATTTCAGTAATTCTACCATAAGCCGTGCTCCTTTGAAGTCAAAGTTCAAATATTGCTAAGTTCGCCCATTTACCAATAATTCATTAGAAAATCTGCTAATTTTTCTGAAAGTTAGCAAGAGTGTTCTTTACAATATGCTAAATTGTATTCAAAATAGGTCTGTCTGCGTACACATATTTTGTGCAAAATGTTGCAAAGTCTTACAAAATGTTGTCTGCGTACTCCAAATCTCTTACAGCGAGAGAGCCAAAAAGAGAAACTTTTGACAGTTGGAAGTTAGAGAACTTGCAAAATGTTACTGGAGAAATTTCTTCTTGCAAGATTTTGCAACTACTTTGAACAGCTGTTTTTATTACTTTTTGAATGAAATAATTTTTGTGAAACGAAAATAGAAATTGAAATTTAACGATGGCAGAGGTAAATAGTTACAATTGTGTTGATTTTTAACGTTTATAATAAATTATAATGAACAAAACACTTTATTTCATGCTAGAAACGTCCAAATATACAGTGCGACCGTGTCGTAAAAGTAGAACCAATGATTCCAATAATGCTATTTTTCTGGCTAAAATTCTTTTGCTTTGTTATTTCAATAGTTTACACACCGATCAGCTGTTTTCTTGCAAGATTTCACTGGATACTGTCTGCGTACTTTTTAAGATATTTTCAGTCGGCAGAGTGAAATTGGTCTTACTCTCCCAAAAAAAGTTGACTGAGTATTTGCTACTGGAAAAGTACGCAGACAGACCTAATATAATGACAAACCGCCTAAAAAGCTTAAGCGACATAATTTTCGAGCTTTATTCTTTTGACGAAAATCGATTATTCACAATCGTAGGTGATCGATATTTGTTAAAAATACGAAGTTAAAAAAATATGTAGATTAAGCTTTTCTAGCGGTTATGGCTCGATATGTTGTTGGAAAAATTAACCCTCTACTGTCATGTGGGTAAAAAATTAAAATTTTTTTTAATAAATATCAAAATTATTTTTTCTAAAAATTTTAAAAATATTTGACAAAAACATTACAAAAATAATTAGTCAACGAAAATAATAGCCGCTCCATGCTTTGGATCAAAAAATGACCCGATCAAAAATTTTACAACTTAAAATTTTGCACAATATTTGTTTGCAGTTTTATTTTGGTCCCAAAGTGTATGTGGAAAGAACGGATACTGTTTTCGGTCATAAAGTATCTTTAAATTTTTTCTTTAAAAATAGTTTTGAAATATATGTAAATCTCACAAGGGTTAATTTTCTAAAAAAAATTTTAGGTTATCTGTGGCAAAAAAAAGGAAAAGTGCTTAAGTCGACTTAAGCTCAAATTGAGATAATCAACGCCATCTTGATTTTTTCCCTATTTAAAACTATGCCTGTACAAAATTTCAGTTTATTTATGAGATTTTTAAGAAATTACATTATTTTATTTCAATATGTGATTTCTTTTGGAATAAAAACTTAACTTGGCTTCCGATCTGCTGTCTATTTGATATTTAAAGGATCTTCAGAGAATCTGTAAAAAAAAGTTGAATTGTTTTTTTTTTTTAATTTTCATAAAATTTCACTATTAATTTTCAAACTTATCGCCTCTATAAGTGTAAGTTTTTTTTAAATTTTCTAAGCTTCTGAACAAGACCAAGTATTCATATTAAAAATATTAATAAAGATTTTACTTAAATATTAATATTTTTTTAATTGTTTTATTTTTGTTTGACTTCATAATTTCAATTCAGTTTTTAAATAGACTACTAAGTAGTTGTTAAAAAATCTATGAATATAAGTACAATAATTAATTATTTTATTAGAGAGCGTTATATAGATTTCAAGTTAACAGGCTCAACAAAAAAGAGGAGTAAAAAAATTTTATTTAAAAATATGAGATTTTCTTAGTTTCTTTAATTTAATTTTTGTTTGTTTTTTTTTAATATTAAATTTGCATTTTTAAGCAGAGTTGTAAAAAAATTATTTTAAGTAATATATAAGTATTTTTTATATAATAAATATATCGGTGTATATAAGTATGTATGTAGTATGTCTACATGTACGCAAGTATAATCTTTATTCTTCTTTTATAAATAATATTTTATTATCGTTTTGGAATATATGTATGTATGTATGTATGTATGTATGTATGTATGTGTGTATGTATATAATTTTGTTATTGTATTTAATGAGAGTTTGATTACACACCAAAAGTTTTATTGCTCAGGTTTTGATTTTATACTGAGAAAGCAAACGAGAAGCATAAAAAACGCTATGCATATATTTTCTTATTTATACAAAATCAAAACTTGAGCAAAACACAACTTGATTTGTGTGAACAAGTTCTGTATGCTGATTTATTTTCTTTTTGATATACTTATGTATGTATGTAAGTAGCTGTGTAAGGCAGATTAAACAAAGTAAAAAATAAAAAGGAATCTAATTCGTTCTGTTGGACTTTTTATATAGAGTTTGGCAAGATGTTGTGGTAGGCATATATTTATGTATATAGTAAACTAAATTGAATTGAATGTGCAGTTTGATTCTACCTCGTTTAATATACCTTGTGTATGCACACACGTAATTTGGTTTGATAATATTTTGTTGCGATTAAATTTTCTTGACGTTAATCTTAAGCATATATGTATATGTATGTAAATATGTATGTAGTTAAATGTAGGCATGTTAGAAAAAGATAATTATAGGTTGGTTGCTGGTTGCTTTATATTTGCCGTATTATTGAATATGTTAGAATACAAGCAGGTGCAGTATTTAATTTTTTTTTGTGTATTATAATTCTTTTTGTCATGGCTTAATATGAGTCTGCTCCCTTTGAATATATGTATGTATGTATGTAAATATATATATTCTTTTTAATATTTTTATTTTATAATTTGCAAATATGTAGTTAAAATTTTAATCGTAGAAAATCAGGGTTAAAGATCGTCAGAAGCTAGAGAAAATAATTAGTTGTAAGAAAAAAAACTGTAATAAGAATTCGTGATAGTATAATAAATTAAAAAATAATTCTATACTGAATACAATCAGTTACAAAAGTACATATTGGAAGAAATTACACAATCACATTTTAGCTGCTAAAAAGCGAAGCATTTGTATAAATCATATTAATTTAATGACTTTTGCTTTAAATATTAATGGGTATTTAAACGATTTTCTTTATAATAAAGATTATTATTATTGAATAATAAATATTAAGGCAATGAATGTTGTGTATGCAAAAATGTTAGGAATGCAAACTGTTTAGTAAAAGTAAAGTATGTACAAAATATTTTAAATTATAAAACTTTCTGTAACAACAATTATGGATGGATGACCTTGATGTAAATAGTTGCTAGCTGTCATTTTTTTCAATAAACATTGGACTCCTGTAATAGTTTTTTGTCATTAAAATCTTAGAGAATACAAAATTTGAATATTTTATCGATGACACTAAACGCTAAATTTTGTGAAGAAGTAAATTTTGAAAACGTTAACCCATTTAACAATTTTCCCAATTGTAGCTTTAGCAAATCTTGGTAAATTTACCAAAGCTACAAGATGTAAATAAAAGATCTACAATGCCAACCGTAAATTCCGCTAGTGTATTTAATTCGTTTTCTTAATTTCCCGATATCAAATAAAGTTACTGAGTTCGCATTTGTTTTCGAAATAGACTTTTCTTCAGATCTCGACAATGGAATCAATCTTGCAGCGTTACCACATATTTTTTCAAAAACTTATTTGTGAAAAAATAGCTTTAAAAACTTTGCAACAAAAGTTCCAAAATTTTAATAGAAAAACCCAAAATATATTTGGAATACATTTTCTTTAATAGTATTAAAAATAATTGATATAAATATATGTATATATTAATGGTCATATGGGCTTTCTCTGTATTGAAAAAAGGAAATTAAAAATAAAACAAAACCATTTTTTCATTGTGTGGTTCATTGTAGAACCACATGTGTTCTTCTGCCACGTACTGAACAAGTTTCTTCAAGTCATTTATTATTTCGGTACACATTTTTTCGATACATTAGATGTTCTTCTATAAAAATATTCAGAAAACTCGAAAGTTAGGGTCTTTATAAATATATTAAGGTATAATAAAACATAAAATTATTATTAAAATTATTCAGGCTTATCATGAATAAAATTTCACATGGAAATTTTCGAACGTGTGAACAATTGGTATCAAAAAACTTCATAAGATTGCGAAATATTTTGACAATTTATGAAGAAAATCGTTCACAATGATTTGTCTGTTAAATTAAAATCCATGTGAACGAAAAATTTCATTAGGAAATTTTCGCATGTAAAATTTATTATAAGGCTAATTAAGTATTTTAAAATTCATATTAGGGGATCTTTAAGAAAAATATCACATATAAATACATATGTACATATGTATGTTTGCAAAAATTTAAATTATGTATTTACAAAAACAACTTAAAAAACTATATATAACTAAAGTTGTTCACTACATATTCATACATACATATCGTCACCTTAAATGCAAACGGACGTAACAACACAAAAATTCGAAATCGAGTTTTTCATTCATTATGGTTCAAATCCAAGAGGTCCAAATCTCTGGGATCAAAAAAGGCGAAAACGTACGTACGTAATTACGAATGCAACAATTTTTTTGTTGCAAATAACTTAACTAAGATAAAAGCTTAAATATATGTATATACAAATATAAAAGGAAATAAATGCTTAAAAGCATACACATATGTAAGTACCCATACTACAAGTAAATTTCGAAAAAAAATGTTAAGAACACTAAAGGTAGATATTCATTTCAGGCTTTTCTCGTTGGAAAAATGGAAATTGTAAGTTTTTAACAGCAAACCAATGGAAAAAATTAAAAAATTTTTTTCAAAATTTTTTTTCCTGTTTGTAGTAAAAAAAATTAAATTTTTTCATTATTCCAACAAAAAAAAATTAAATGATTTTGAAACGTTTTTTGTTTCACCTGTAAAAAAAATATAAAAGTGTAGTTATGTACGTCCATTTGCATTTAAGGTGACGATATGAAGGTATGTATTTTCAAAAAAAAACTTGTTTTTAAGCCAATAAATTTAAAACCTTTTGGCATCTTAAAAAAAGGGAAACTTTACAAATGGTAACGCTGATATTCTGAATATTTTAATGATGATGTTCGTTTGTTGGATGTGTGTTTGCATGGACGTGTGTATGTTTGTGTGTATA
Organism: Tachina fera; assembly: GCA_905220375.1. Taxonomy (NCBI): domain Eukaryota; kingdom Metazoa; phylum Arthropoda; class Insecta; order Diptera; family Tachinidae; genus Tachina; species Tachina fera. The sequence goes on along the minus strand of LR999964.1, from coordinate 44,491,088 downwards.
TGTAAGCATCTCAATGCCAATTTGGAACCTTAAATTCTAAAATGAAAATTTGTTTTAAAAGCCCTTTATAAAGACTTGATAATAAAAATTTAACTGTCGCAATGAAACGTTTTTGTATGCAAAATTTTTTTAAGATTTTTGAAAATACGAATTTATTTATTTTTGAATTCTTGGCAGTAGAAAAACTGAGTTTAATCTACTTTTTCACGTTATTACTATTTTGTTCACGCATTTGTATTACATCACGATAACCTTTTGTAATTGCTAACATTACTAAGCCTGGCTTTTCAATGGATTCTCCGTTTTATGTTAACAATCTATTAATAACAATCTATTAATCAAGATGAAGTAATGTGAGAGTAAAACCTTGCAACATTAGCGGAATCCACAGTTGATTACCACAGTAATATTCAATCAAGTGTTTTAGTAATCAATAGCAGAAAGCTAAATAAACTAAAATAAAAAATAATAAAAAAAATTTAAATACCTATTCAAATTTAGTAGAAATAGCATTAATTTTGTATATTGCAAAACCCAGAATAAAAGAATATGTATGTATGAAATATGTAACTAAAAAAATCGTAATGTAGGTATTATCCGCTATAGATATAAGTATAATGGATCCTTAGCCCTGATTCTTAATGTTTGTGTACGTTTCAAGCATTTAACACGTTACTTATTTTATTTCTTATTTTTTTAATGTGCAGTTATCAATTTATGAAAAAAAAATATTTTTATTCGATTTGATTTTTCCTAATGTGTATCTTAGTTAGTTTTACATCACGTTTTGTTTTTTTTTTATCAAAATCGTAAATTTTTTTTATATACCTTTGACCATTATTTATTTGTTCCTCTGGCCGCTACCATTTAAGCAAGATGAAGCATTAGAATTTGACATTGAGTTTTTTTGGCTTTGAAACTCAGCAGCATTCGATGATGATGACGACGTAGTGTTATCATTAGCTCGTCCCTCACCACTCCCGGTAACCGTAGTAGTTGTTGAATCACCTTCGGTGGTCGTTTGGGAGCTTGTATTGTTTTTTGCATCCTTTAAAAGATTACTTCTACTACTCTCGCTACTACCCAATGCCAAACGTTGCATTTGCCGTATAACAGTGGCTGCCAAATAGGCCTGCTTCCAACGCGACTTTGCAAAATTCTTTTTAAGTTGTTCTGAAACCGTGGCATGAATATTTTTATTTCCGGCTGCATTACCAGATATCCAAGGGTGCGCTAGTGCCTGTTTACAGGTATATCGCCTCTCAACTTCCACACACATTAAATGACGTATGAAATCTTTAGCCGAATCACTGATATCATCCCAGTATGGTGAATCGAATTCAAAATCACCCTTTAAAATTTGTGCAAACAAATTGGCATCATTCTCATCGTAGAATGGGGGATAACCGCACAGCAATATGTAAGAAATGACGCCTATACTCCAAATATCAACGGCTTTGCCATAGGGCTTTTGTGCCAAAACTTCGGGTGCCACATAGCCCGGTGTGCCACAGGCAGTGGCCATAATTCCGGAGTCTTCCATTTTCGAAAGACCAAAATCACTTATCATAATCTTGCTGTCATCATCAGGACTGTAGAATAGCAAATTTTCTGGCTTCAGGTCTCTATGCACCACCCCCTGTTCGTGCATGTAGTCGACGGCTTCGAGTATTTGTCGTATCAAGTCCGAGGCATCCTTCTCCGTGTAGGAGCCCTTTTCCACAATACGATCAAACAGTTCACCACCTGTGACCAATTCCATGACCAGGTAGATTTTTGATTTATCTTCAAATGTTTCATAGAGCTGAACTATATTCGGATGTGTTAATCTATTGCCACCCTGTGAATCTGTGTTAGCAGCATTATCATTCTGATGATTAGCACTAAACCGTCGCAACACACGTATTTCATTTTCCAATGATTCTTCTTTGCCCTTTAGAGCCTTCTTATCGATTATTTTTACCGCGTAGTGTTTACCCGTCTCATCTTTGCTTTCCGCCAAACGCACCTCAGAAAAAGCTCCCGTACCCAATAAACCATGTAGATTATATTTATCTTCTATTGGTATGGTTTTGTTTAATTCCCTAAAATCCTTCGCCTTACTTTTCTTGGCCGAATCCTTTTTGCCAAATAACGGCATTTTGTTACAACTTTATTTCTTATTTTAATATTATTTGCTTCTAACAAAATTCCTTTGTGTTGCTTATTTCGTTTTTGTTCTGTCCTTTTTTCAAATTCACTCTAACATTTTCTTTCCTGCGTACATATCGATCATTTACTCAAAGAACGTCATAACTCAAAAAATCAGATGCAGAATTAATCCTAATGTTCTTCATATCAAACCAATATCTTGTTTACTGAACTCTTGATAGAAAAATTTAATTTTTTTTATTAAGTTTTCTGTAAATTTAAAACCTCAAACTCGTTTTCTGGCAAACTGTTTTTGAGTTATGACGTTGTTTGAGTAAATGTGCGATGTGATGTACACACACTCATACATATGTATATAAGTATATTGCTTTGCATCAGCACTTTCACAGCAAATGCTTGCGTTTTATTTTTCTTTAATTTACTTCATATTACACTTATGCACGCATGTATTTCGATAATTTTGTATAATTTTATTAAACGTTCTTCTAATTGTAATAATAAAATTCCTATAACTTCAAGAAATCAACTTTTTCTCTTGTAAAATTTTCCTTTTTTGTACGTCACACTCACAAAAAATACTTGTGTATCTCCGCGCAGCATGTACTCAACACAGAATCAAATAAACACTGATGGTAATCTAGAGATTTTTACTACAAATTTAGCGTTTCTGAGCCATGTTCAGCGGGTGAGGAGAAAGAAACTGTTTCAAATTTCAGCTGAAGCCAATTCAATAAAACAATAAAACGTGTAAATTGTACATGAAATTGCGAACCATTCTCTTGCTAATTGCCTGCGAGCACTGTTTTGAAAAACAATTGTTTATGATGATAAGCTTAAAATTTAATCACTATCTGAGAATTTTGTGTGCGTATGATTTACATGCTTACATATTATATTGCTAGCTGGTTCATATCTTAGATCCATATTTGTTTAATAATCGAGCATTGTATATGATGTTTGGAGTAAATTTGAGTTTTCAAGTTATTTTACTTATGATTATCGAGATATTTATAAAAAAAATTCTATGCTGTTTTATCTCCTCCATTTTAGAGATTTTAAGAACAACAATTCGCACCACTGTAAAAAGCACAACGTTGCCAGCACATATTTTGTAAACACAGTTGCTAAACTTAGAACTTATTTGGTACACACGAAGGAAGCGGATAATTGTAAACTATTTCAGGTACAAGTTTTTGATTTTAAAATATGATTGATTATTACATTATAAATATTATACATATCACTCATTTACTCAAAGAACGTCATAACTCAATAAAACTACTTTTCCAGAAAACGAGATTAACCCCCTAATTCAGTTTACTTATAATTTAAACACAACTTAATGGAAAAATTAAATTTTAAACTAAATTTGCGTTCAAGAGTTGAGTAAACAATATATTTGTATGAAATATTTACACAATATGAAGAACGATATGAGGATTAATTCTGCGCCATTAACGCAAAAATTCCATAGTTTGGGTTATGACGTTCTTTGAGTATATGAGCGATATGTATATTGTAGATACAAATACGTATCTATTTACTTGTTATTTTTTCCATACGTAACTTTTTGAATTATTATATATATATATATATATATATATATATATATATATATATGTATATGTAGATGGCTTTTGCATGTGCAAAGTTTACTCTGCAAAGTCTTGAGTTTTGATGGAGAATTTTCCATGGGAATTCGTTTCCCTTTTCTCCTACAAACTCGTGATTTTTAAAAGTGTTAAGTAATTTGTTTGTATATAAAATATTTAATTTTTAACCACATAAAATTTTTTATCTCCAAAAAATCGACTGTGAAGTAAAATATACATATCGTCGGTTTGTTTCTGTTGATGTATGGGACATTTGTAATAATTGATTGATTGGTTATACATATACATATGAATAATGTGTCCTCTTTCCAAATTCGTTATCAGTTTTCTGATATCTTGAATATATCTGGAGATATAGAGGTGAAAATTTGCGTCATTTCCACAATTTTTCAACATTGTAAAGTCTGTTTTACTGCAATAGACAATTTTTTTTTCATATGTGACACATTTCTCAAGTAAAAGTATTAACATTGTTATTCAAGTCTGTTATAATGTATATCAATGCATATTCTACTCAAAGAACGTAAATCAAAGCAAAGTACAATAATTTAACTATTGTGAATGAAATTAATTGATATTTATTTTTATTAATACAATTTCTTTTATTAAATATAATCACTGACTTTTATTTCTTCCTTTGTTATACCTATAAAAGTCATGTTATATGAATAAAACTGGTATTTTAATCAGAAATAATTCATAGTCATGCTCAAGTTCAGTAATTTCAATTCCTATTGAATGAAATATTTTTATTAATTAATGTGAGTTTCTAAAGAAGAGAAGAAAAATTAAACTTAGACTTTAAGCTGGGTGAAATACCGATACTTTTCTGTGCAGCCACGCACTTCATCAGCCACAGATATAAGTCATCAGCACCCTAGTCTATCTAGTTGGGTAGATATTCTTATTAACATCAGCTATTTAACTTAAATTTACAATGAAACGGAATATGAGAAACGATTGTTGTGTATACAATTGATTTACCTTTGGTAAACACATTTATAAGTATCACTATTAATTTTCTGTTTTTTCCATTTTTTCATTTTTCTATTTAGGTTAGCACGAAATTATATTAATCTACCTCAGTATGTTTAACTATTCTAAAACTGATATTTTCACCTTATATATCTACTTAAATATAGACAGTAATTTAGACCACTTGAGCAAGTAGTGAACAATATTGTTGTTATGAATGTGGAATGCCTTGCCAAAGATTTTTGTAATTTTTTCTTTGATTCCTAATAACTTTTCATGTTGGATGTAAAAAGTTTATCAATTTTATCTATTACTTTTATTATTAAACAAAAAATTCTATCGTGTATTTTTATAAAACTAATGAACTAAACATTCTTCATCGATTTTCTCGAAAACACATTTTTGTCAAATACATCAAAACAGAAACAAAACGACGATATGTGGCTAAGATGAGATTTTCTTTTTTATTTGAGGTAAAATATACATCTGGCAGCATTTATTTCACAATTTCTTTATTTTAGAAAGTATATTTAACATAAACAACTGTTAAACAGACTGTTAAGTAATCATCTGTGCATAAACTGCAAACTTTTTTTATATTAGTTTCTAAAGTTTGATTCCGGCTGGTTGTCTAGTTTTCTATAATTTAGAGATATTTTAGCAAATATTAAATTACATTAAATATTTAATTATAAAACTAGATATTATCATTATCAAAGTGTATTCACAACCAACTTTTTGTTGTTGTAATGCGCCTGCACCTGCTGAGATATCTGTGACGCCAAATATTAATTTCATAATTAAAAAAAAAATTTCTACCAAACAAAAATTAGTGGATATCAAAATTTATCTACAAATTTGTGATATACATACATACACACATATGTAAATTATTTTATGATTGATTAAATTAAGTGTAAGTAGAAACAAGTGTTTTTATCCTAGTTAAGTCTTTATCTTTTGCTAAATCATGTTTTAACTGATAGGCGTATTATAAATTAGTTATTTAAAATAATAAAAAATACCTATGAATGTGTTCATCTATCTCATTGATAAAAATAGGTACATACACACATTTGTACATATTTACTTTATGAAATTCTTATGACATTTTTTCGCATGTTGAGTAACAACGTCTATGTGTTTTAAATTTATAGGTATTAGATTTATTAGGAAATTAATTCGTGATATTTGCCAAATCACTTCCAAAATTTCAACGTTGATAGATCAGTAAATATTATACCTATGACGTTGATAGAAAGCAATAGAAAGATTAAAAGTTCATTCAATTGTTATTGCAAACAATATTGCATTAAATAAGCTATAACACATGTGCATACATACATACATACATATATATATACATACATATATATATATGTATGTACATATATAAAGTATATACAACATGTTCATACCTTGCCAACATTTGGTTCCATCCATAATCGCCTGATTAATTATTTAAAAAAATACCACGCTCCTGTTATCTTTTCGAATCTTAGAAAATTATTAGTGGAATTTAAAGGAATTGATTATTAAGTTAAAATTTTTTAAGCTTAAACAAACTACATATATATACATATATGTAGATAGTTCGATGTAAAAATTATGAAAAACAAACAAAACAAAAAATATTTTCCTGAAGAAGCCACACAAAGGAAAAGGAAGCGAAATTTCGAAAACTAAAGAAACAATTTTTTAATATAAAAACAAGATACTTTATAAAGCTTAATAAAATTAGAGAATACTATAATTAAAAACTTAATAAAATAAACCGACTTCAAAAATGAGCACTAAAAAGCTAAAAATAATATTGATCTAGTTAAAATATGTTTACATATGTCACCTATAGTGTTGTTTGAAGTTGCTGCCAGCAATATTGCAATACCATGGTAACTACGCACATACATACATACATACATACATACATACATGTATGTACATAAAAAGTTCTTGCAATTTTTTTACCGATCCTATGTGTTTAGTACCTGTACTTCTGGGACCAATTTCAAACAACACTATAGTTCACATACATATGGGAATTTCCAGGATGACGAACGTTACTGTCGTACGTCTTAAATGGGGAAAAAAACCTAAAGTAAAAATATTATTTTGTTAATTTTGTAATTTTTGAACAGCATTGGACTGGTTTTATATTTAGTGGTAAATTTGTATTTTTTCATAAATAGGTTTCTAAGATACCTATTAGCAAACAAAAAGTGATACGAACGTTATCAAAAAAGGAAGTGGTATTGATTCGCACCTAGGAAAACGCAAAACTCAGCGAAATGAATCACGCTATTTGAAAAACGCGAAACTTAAATTGAACTGTACTAATTTGGCTTCGCGTTAGTGCTTGTTGCGTTGAAATTATTTTATTAGTGTCTTTTATTCAAGCAATACTTGATACGTAACGTTATATTCGTTACATGACATATTTTTCCATACTAATGTATTTGAGAAAAATATAAAAAAATGTATGTATTTATTTATTTAATACAAATAACAATGCAGTTTAGGATATTATGTGCATATATATCGTCCTATAAAATGATAAAGGGACTACCTACTATCATTTTTAAAAAAATTTCAGCAAGTGATAGATATTAAATTTAATTGAACTAGAGTGAATTTTAATCAGGAATAATTTCTTAATCGGTAGTAAGTTTATTATTTTCAATTCTTATTGTATGGAATATTTTTATTAATTAATGCAATTTTCGAAAGAAGAGAAGAAAAATTAAAATTAAATTCGTCCATGTCCACATCGTTTTCACATGTTTTATTGTGAGTTTTTATGTTAAAACACATGCTACACCTGTTTAGGTTGAAATTTAGCATGCGAATTAAAAAAACCAATGTGGAAATTGACGACTTGTAGTTTTAAGATGTTTTGGTTTTCACTTTTGAGCAAAAATACTCGTAATCTTTTCACTTCTTAACAGTTTTGTGAAAGCAAAACGCAACAAGAAAATCAGAATCAGAATTATAAATTTAATTTTAAACAGACGTGGCATATGTTTGAACATCCGAACTCACAAGAAAACAATGTGGAAGCCAGAACTTAAACGATTGTCTGAACTTCATTTTTGCTTTTTACATATGTATATTACTTTATTATTAAGAATTACAAAATAACCGAGCTCATAGAGCCATATATGGTTAATAATTCAACTCTTTTGTTCTGATATCTTTTTGTCTCACGCGATGTTTTTCTCTTTTAGCAAATTGTTGTCATCTTTGGTCAAATTCTGCATAAAAAGATATGTTAACCCATAACAATATTTTTTTTTTTCTGAAAATAAGGCATCCTCGACAAACTTTGAATACTAAATAAAAAATATTTATAAATTTAATTTTTTGTATAAAATTTTACTTACAATGACGAACGCTACAAACTTTGCCTACCTCTAAAGGTATTTGTTTTGAAAATTTTTTGCAAAGTGCAAAATATTTTTAAATTCTGTTCCTAAAATTTGTTTAAAAACCAACTTTTAAGACAAAGATGTCGAAAAACAAGGGGAAAAGATTAATGTTAAAGGATATTTGTTTACTCTCTCTTTATTTGTTCCTATTAGTTGTAGTTTTACGAACATATTTATGGAAAAGCACAACCACTACATTCTTATTAATGTTTTGTACAATAAAGAGGAAATATGATTAAATATTACTAAAAGTTAGAAAAATGGAAATTAATTTTTTACAGCCTTGGTTTTCTTCACTACAACTGAGATGAGCTTTTTAATAACATTTAAATTTTTGGTTATGGTTTACCTTTTGCTGGAAATGCCCATATGTAAAAATATTTTATTTAACTACATAGATCAATATTATTTTTATCTTTTTAGTGCTTATTTTTGAAGTCGGTTTAATATTTTTTCTAATATTTATTTTTAGCTTTTTAGTGAAATATGGTATTAAATTTCATAGTGCGTGGCTACGTCCACTCTTTTTAAAACAAGATTGTGTATTTTTAAGAGTTCAAGGTTTGTGCCAAGTTTCGTAAATATTGGTTAAGTACAACAAGCACGTGAAATATACTAAAATTTAATAGGCGTGGCCCGGCCACTTTTTTGAACGCAAGATTGTGCTTTATTTAAGCTTAGGCTGTGTGCTAAGTTACATAAAAATCGGTTAAATAGAAGCTTGTGAAATATTATATTAAATTTTAGTGGGCGTGCCCCCGCCCATTTTTTAAAAGAATGTGTCTATTTTAGAATTCAAGGTGTGTGGTAGGTTTCGTAGAAATCGGTTAAGTAGAACCACGTGAAATGTTATAATACTTTTTAATGGGCGTAGCCCCGCCCATTTTTTCAACTTTAAAATTTTTTAATTACAAGAACCAAAGGTGATTGCTAGGCTTTGCAGCAATAAAATAAGTAAAAGATCGTAAAATTCCAAATTCCCAGTTTTTAGAATGGGTCCAATGGGAAGCTAAACTCTCTCACACAACAAAAAAAGTTTTACAATCGGTCTAAAATGCACCGAGTTATGAACCTACACACCTAAAAAAAATAGAGATGAATTCTTAACCTGCTCCTCTTTTTAAAGTCGGTTAAAAAGAGGTAAAAAAATTAGAGTTTATTTATTTATTTATAAGATATCTTAATAGGATACCTTATATATATATAGCAATGGCAACAGGGGCCTTCAGCTAGTTGGAATGACAATAGCCTTTCACTTACTAACTAATATTATTTACAATATTTAAAGTAGCAGGAATGCAGGAATAAAAATGCAACATATTGAAAGAAAATATTCTTTTTATTTTTTTATAATTTCTTTCAGACCTTCGAATAAGTATGTCCACTCACAATCGAACACAGCTATTACGAACAGTTAAGACTCTTAGCCAAGAACTTAGAAACAGTTCATTTACTTCTACAAAAGTCGAGCAAAAGGTCCGACAGTTTCAGACCAAGCACGTGAGTATAGTTAATAAACAAAATTATTTAAATCGCAGTTAAAAAGTGGAATTTTTTAATTGCAGTTTGAAGAAATACAAATACCGGTGCCTTGGGGACACATAGCAGGTAAATGGTATGGTCCCAAACATGAACGGCCCCTCGTCGGTCTTCATGGCTGGCAAGACAATGCAGGCACTTTTGATACTCTGGCACCATATCTGCCTGTTAATATGGCATTTCTTGCCTTAGATATGCCCGGCCATGGTCTCTCCTCGTGGCTGCCCGAGGGCATGATGTACCATTCGTTAGATTATGTTGTCTTAATAAGACGCTTAATGGAGGAATTTAAGTGGGACAAAATCTCATTAATGGGCCATTCCATGAGTTCGATGAATTCATTTGCGTTTGCTGCTCTACTTCCCGACAAGGTAGACTTGTTAATTGGCTTAGACATTTTAAAACCATTAACACGTACGAGTGACAACATAATTGATAATTATGCCGAACGTATGGAGAGAATCTTGAAAATAGAGCGAAGGATACGTGACAAAACTGAACCACCCTGCTACGAATGGGATCAACTGGTGGAGCGTCTGCATATGGGCACAAATAAGTCAGTGGATATGGAGACTTGCAAATTTTTACTGCAGCGCAATATAAAGCCTTCCGAACACGAACCTCACAAATTCTACTTTACACGTGATAATCGCCTTAAAGCCTCAATATTTTATGCATTTTCTCAAGATGTTCCCGTACAGATGGCCAAACGCATCAAATGTCCACAATTATTTATAAAAGCAACACAAAGCCCATACTACGAAAACAAGGAGCATTTCGACGAGATATTAGATATTTTGCGGCATAATAGCAAATTTGAGTTTCATCAAGTTGAGGGTACACATCATGTTCATCTCAATGAACCAGAAAAAGTAGCAAAAATTGTTAATACATTTTTAAACAAATGGAAGCTGTAAACTAAAAAAGAAGCCAAAACAGAATAAAATACCAAAATTTAGTTTTTTATTTATATACAAAAAAAGGAAAAGTTTTATTCATATACAGGGTGGCCCAGAAAGACCGAAGTGGTGTGAATTCCTCATAACTTTTTATTTAAGACATATTTTTTTAATTTTTTGTTTTTTAAATACAGTAAATTTATAGGGAATATTTTTAGATTAGTTATTAAAAATTGTATCCCGCAAGTGGTGGCCATTTTCTGCTTCGCACAAATGTGCTCTTTCCATTTCCATTATTCATAACTTATTTATGAGTGACGAAGCCCATTTCCAATTAAATGGGTTTGTTAACAAGCAAAACTTTAGGATATGGGCTAAGGAAAACCCGAGAGTACTTCATCAACGACAATTACACCCAGTTAAGTGTACTGTTTGGTGCGGTGTTTCTTCAGAAAGGATCATTGGTATATATTTTTTGGAAAATGAAAGAGATGTCGCCATTTCCATCAATGGTGATCGATATCGGGCCATATTGGAAAATTTTGTAAGGCCAGCCGTGAAATACCATCCGCAAATATGGTTCCAACAGGATGGAGCCACATCGCACACTCCGAGGGCCACAATGGCTATTTTACGCGACATCTTTGGGGAAAGAATAAATTCGCGTAGAAGCAATTTTAATTGGCTCCCGCGTTCCACGGATTTAACCGCTCCAGACTGTTTCCTTTGGAGTTATTTAAAAGGGAAAGTTTATGTTAATAAGCCTAGGACTATTGAGGAATTAAAAACCAATATTCCAGACGAAATTAACAACATAACACCGGAAGTTTTGCGAAAGGTCATGGAAAATGTGTTGAAAAGAGATCATTTGTGCGAAGCAGAAAATGGCCTCCACTTGCGGGATATCATTTTTAACAACTAATCTAAAAATATTCCCTATAAATTTACTGTATTTAAAAAACAAAAAATTAAAAAAATATGTCTTAAATAAAAAGTTATAAGGAATTTACACCACTTCGGTCTTTCTGGGCCACCCTGTACATATGTATGTATACTATCAACAAAAATCTACACTATATTAAAATTTATTTACTCCTGCATTGCTTCTGCTTGTTTATCATCTTCACAAGATATTAAACAATCATCATAGGTCCACTTGGGGTATATACGCTTAAATAGATACATAAAGACAGTATCGTATGAGCGTAATTGTCCATCAAAGTAACACTTCATGTGGCCATGTGTACCTAAAGATTCTTTAATATGACCCAAACGTCCACATTTGGTACGTAGTTTTACAGGCTTAAAGTAATCAACATCTTCCTTGTTAAAGAACATGTAGCGCAAAGTAGCCGACTTGCGATTAATGCGCATGGGATGGCCACTAAGTACAACACGTTTCAAAATAACACGATCTGGATTACAGGAAAGTAGGCAGCCTCTGGCCACCAATGCTAAAGTCGAATCAGGATTTGTTTTAAAGGCCAGCACGGGAGCAGGTGGAAACTGTATGGGTGCATAAAACGTTGCACACACTGTGCTATGAGGTCTAAAATAACGTTCAAACTGCATAAAGAATTTTCATATTAATTAATATTTTACAATCTTTCCAAGGTAAAAAAGAGAAGCTAGTATTTATTACCTTGTGTTTATCACCATTTGTATGCTCGCTGAATATAGGATTCACCACGAATCTCCTATATCCGCATTGTATAACTAATCTTTCTTTTGACTTAATAGGCATTTCCGAATCGGGCATTCGTTTAAGCACGACATTCATTACAGACATTTGGTGTTCGTGCGGCAAAAGACCATAAACTATAACATTTTCAGTTTGTTGGGCTGATTTGAAAGCATGCCATTTTGTTGCGGGCACATTGGCCACATGCAGGGTAATGTACCACCCAGGCTGTAAAATTAAATTAAATCATTAAAGAAAAAGTTTTAAATTATTTTATATACAGCTTACCACAGCTCCATCGACTTCTTTGGCTTCATTGATGATGCGTCGCTTGGTACGATCAAAATTTTTAAATTGATAAATCCGAGCATAATCACTGGGCAAGTTTTCTTTGGGATCCCAAGGTGATGTTCTGAGATTTTGTTAATGTATAAGGAATAAAAAATATATTTTTTTTAATTAATTACATTTTATCGGCTGCCTTCCTAAACGTATATTGTTATGTTGCTTTGAATAAAGAAAACCACTAAATACAAACTAAATTATTTATCAAGCTAATCATCCCTAATTAATTAAAATGTACATACTTTTAAAAAACATTTAATAAATTACTGAAAAAGTTAAATATTAAAATTGGGATGAAAGTATTAATAAAAAGAAATTCCCAATAAAGCACAAAAGACTTGTCCTTTTAAATAAAAATATGCAATGTTTTTTTTTTTTGAAGTGATAACTGTAAAAAATTCAACAACAACATGGATAAAATCTTTATTTGCAATTTCGAAAAATTCGAAGTAAACTAAAAATTGAATTAAAACATTTCATAAATTTATTTCCCTGTCATTAAAAAAAAACGTTTCATATTTATTAATGTCGAATTTTAGACTCACTCTGAATGTAGCAAATTTGTGGTATTTTTGTGATCGAAATGAACTGAAGCCGCATAGATTTAAAAATATTTACATATGATTTTATCATCTAAAACTTACTTCAATTTCATGAACTAAAAATCTTTACATAACGCTCACCTGAATGACTCCAATCCTCTGTACTTCTGGAATCTAGTACGGGCTGGTATATCTAATGGAGTGTTAATTTCATCTGGCCACATTTGATCGATGCGAGCTTCCTTAATTTTATTCATTGTTTCACGTTCTTCATGGAAATCCATTTGCAAATCATATTTTTCGTCATTAATTGCAGCATCCGAAACAGATGTACTATCGATATATTCCTCAGTATCGGATTCGGGTTTTTCGCATTCGCCATCAAATGATTTGTTTTCGCAAGACATAAATTCATCTTCCTCATCATCGCCTACGTCATCGTTATCGTCCATTTCATCGCTTTCACTGTTAATATCTTCTACAGTTTCAATATCCGGTATCCAAGCAGCCTGATAAGCACTATAGCCTTTGGGCACACGCTTAATCAATTTCATTTTTTTATTTTCCTGTTGAGATTGTGCAATTTCTTCTTCCGTTGGCCATGTCTGTTCGGCATCCATCGGATCGGGTATATTTTCGGTTTGCAACGAGGTTTGTTTATTTGGGTCGGCTCTTGCCACAATACGCACTTCGGTCTGCATTTCCTGATTGCGAGATTTATCTAATTTGTAAGGATCCTGAGGTGCATCAATTTGTGACATTTGAAAATCACCCAAACCCGCAATGTGTACTAAACCATTAACATCCAGAGGAGTACCACGCAGAAAACCGGTAACTTTTAATAAACCATCATCTTCAGCAGGATTTGAATTTGGTATAAACTCAACATGATCTCCAAAGAGATGGGGACGGTTGTTACGGTTATAAATGATATTTTTCTTTTGGCCACCAATACGACGCATGATATTTAAACCTAAAATTTAAATAAATAATAAAATTTTTATTTATACATTTTTGCTTGCTAACCTTCCGCATTAGTATCCAACTGCATAACTTTTTCTTTGGGCAACAATTTAGATATATATTTCTGAGCAGCAGCCTTAGCGGATGTCCGCCGTTTGGGATTAAGCGATTCCAAGTCCATTAAAGCCACTATTGCAGTGGGTATGGTTTGAGCGGAGATCATGTTATACATACGATGACCCCATTTGTCGAAGACCTCATCTTCGCCCATAGCAGCAGATGTTAGCATCAAAGTAGTATCACATACTTTCAAGTAATCTAACACGGTCACTTCATTGCCTCTGCCAACTGGTGGTATAATGAAAGCAAATCTTTGTTTAAATCTTGGCAAATTAATGTAAGTAACCCCAGAAGCAGTTCGTTCTACAACTGCCTCTTCATCACAACATTCCAAGATGCTCAAAGCCGAACGGGGATCAACTTGCAAATGCATTGGTAACAAGCAAACCAAAAATGGAGCAGTATTTTGGCCACCCAATTGACGTTTAACAGCTAATGCTTCCTCTCTTTTATTTTTACGAAGCTGAAATAAAATTCTTTTAAAAATATAACTACTATTTCTGTTTCTTCTAACATGCCTGATTCATTTGATTGCGCCTTTGCTCTTTGCGTTGCACTTGCTTGTGCTTATGGCTTATAGCCGTATTAGAGACTTTGCCTGCAATTTTAAATCAAAGTTAGGAAATGTCCGGAGAAGTAAAAGTTCTGTACAAACCTTTGAGCACATTATCAATAGCGCCTTTTGAACGATGTCGCCCAGTCTTGTGCGACTTGTTCGTTTGTTTCAACGGCCCTGGCCGGTGAAATACATGATCTGCCATAATTAATTACACTTTTCAATAACTTTATAGAATTATTAAGCAATTTCAGGCTGGTTTTATTCTCTGGTAGTTGAAGCACATGTGTTTTGATATTTTTTTATAAAGAAGAAGATGATTGTGTGAGAATGAATGTGTGTCATGAAAAAAAACAATGAAGAATTGTGTGAGGCAACTGTCAAAAGACGTATTGCTGTGCACAGGGTGAGTCTAATAAGGTGATATGTGCAGCAATCCTCAGTTTGAATGTAGGCCCAGTATATGGGAGGATAAATTACCCTACAAGAACTGAATGACCGCAACTAACACAAACGAAATTTTTTCACTAACACATTTGCATCAATTTTCCATTGAATTTAAGAGTGCCAGTCAATTGACTGGCCATTTTATTGGTAGAGATGACCGACACATTTATTAATTATAGTTGCTCCTCTCTGTGACTGGCAAAAACGTAGCAGAGTAAGCAGTTCAGATATATGTGTTTTAATTTTAATTATTATTTTTCGAACTTAATTTGTTTCTATATATATAATTTAAACGGGCTAAAGTTCGTATCGCTTTTTAAGCCAAATTACATGTGATAATTATTAATGAACAAATAACATCAAAGTTAGTTGTAAACAGCCAGCCGTTTCGAAGGCCACTAAACCCTCATCATCAGCGTTCTTCTGTGTTGGTACACTGTGTGTGGTGTCAGTTGATGTAGATTTCTGCCTTATATACGAAACTTTCTTGGAAATAAATGGAATATGTGAATTGTTTGATTCATCGTATTTCAATTTTCTGAAACGTGTTTTGTAATGAAAGCCCAAATTTACCATCTCTAATTTATAACAGACTTACCATTGTCGTTTATTCTTTACTAGTTATGCACATGTTAGTTAATTTGCTTATTTTTATTCTACTTAAGACAAAATTTTTTGGTTTGTTACTATTAAGTATATATATTTAATTTTTGGCACAGGCCCATGGCTATTAATTTTAGTTAATTTTAATTATTATTTTT
The DNA here is from genome assembly GCA_905220375.1 of Tachina fera. Lineage (NCBI taxonomy): Eukaryota > Metazoa > Arthropoda > Insecta > Diptera > Tachinidae > Tachina > Tachina fera. Next base: position 44,475,071 of record LR999964.1, on the reverse strand, counting down.
CGAACTTAATTTGTTTCTATATGTATAATTAGAACCGGCTAAAGTTCGTATCGCTATTTAAGCCAAATTTTTTTATGTGTTTTAATTAAGCGAAATTAATAAGTTAGAGAGAGAGAGAAAAAATCACACGTACACAAATGTTTTGGTAATTTTTTCACCAAGCCCCTAATAAACTGACTGGGGCCAGTGACCGAAGTTGTGGTCGTCGCTACTAGTCAAATCACTAGTCAATTGACTGGTAGCCTTGCTAAAGGGTAATGTCTTATTTTTACCCTACGTCTGTACCTGAAAACCAGCGATGCAAACTTGGTGCTTTTGGCACTATTTTTAGAGCTTTTTGAAAACGCCAAATTTTGAGCGTTATAACATAACATAACAATATCGATCAGCTGTATCCTACTGTTGCAGTTATTTTACATTACAGTCGGCTAACTGAGCCTTAAGATAAAGCACTAAATAGTGCTTTTAAGAAATTTTTGTATTTCTTAAAATTACTTTGATAAAAATTTTGCTGTATTTATTTTTTCAGTATAAAGCATAACTTGTCGTCTGATATATTTCACTAAATAGGGAATCATTAAGAAAATATTAAATAGTATTAAACCTCACTCGTCAGGATCTTAACTCGTTTTTCACTTTAGTGTTTTTTACACTTTCTAGATCTCAAAATTACGCTTTTTACTGCTGTTTGAAATTTTGATGTGCTTTTTTAGCCGAAAAAGTTGGTATCACTGGTTAAAACCTATTTAGTTTATTAGGCCGGGTTTACATCTGTGTGTCAAATGCCAAACAAGCGCAAAAAAGGCGTAACCAAGTAATTACTAATGAAAAACTGTTTGATTCAGGCATGTAAAATAACGAAAGCGGCAACTCTGCTGCTTAGTTTCCTGTTGCTTAGCTTAGACTAGGTTCACACACAGCAACTTTTGTTGCGCAACTCTTGATTTTATGGACGAGGGAGGAAAAGAGAATGGAAAGGGGTGCATAATTGCCCGTGCTCCAGTTTTCTTTTGTTATCTCATCCGTAATTTTAATGGTGAAGCTAAAGAAACCAAAAATTGCCGAAGCAAAATTTTCCTGTGTGAACGTAAAAGCAAGTTCAAAAGAGAATTGAAGTAGAGTTGCGCAACAAAAGTTGTCGTGTGTGAACCTAGACTTACTACATTTCCTCCTATTTCCTCTCCTACATTTCCTATATCCGAAAATTTCCATAATTTATTTCTAAAGAGAGATTTCTTTCTCTTTTTATCTCCTTCTTTAATGCATACACAACAAATTAGTTGCTTCTTATTTTTCAGTAGAAAGTTTTGTTTTAGTGCGGTCTTTAGTCGATTTGTTTGCTAAATAAAAGTGTCAAAGAAATTAAAGTTCATTGTTAATATATGTGCAAACATATTATAAAAGAAATGCTTATTGTTAAATATATAATTAAAAGTGTGTTTTATCTGCTTGTGCACAAATAATTGAGAAAATATGTATGGGTATGTGCACAATTTTTAACATTCATTTAAGATGACCCATTTCTTGTTTTTTTTTGTTATGTCGTTCTTGCGCTTAAACAGTGGTTCCAAGTATGTAAATTTAAATACATAAATAATGTTTAATTTGAGAATATAATGAGCCATGTACGCATAATGCAGTAACAGAAGGTTTTGATTATTGTAATTTTATAGAAAGTGCAAGATAATGCGCATGCACCATTCTCTTTAAATTTTGCCCCCAAATAACATACCACTCTTTTTCAGCAATCTAGCACTTTTAATTTTTCATCTTCTGGCAACACTGCCATAATGCATCTATTGATCTCACATTTAGTTCTTTTCGGCTTTTTGTTTGGAGTGTGTTCAAATCAATTTGTTCTATTTATTATAACACATTTGTTTGTTAATAAAAAGTGATAAAATTGTGCAATAATAAAGAAACAAATACATAGTTTAAGTGTTAATCGTTAAAAAGTCTACGAATTAAGAAAATTCTTTTTGTTTTAGAAGCCGAATTACATGCATATTAATATGTACATATGTGCCCTTAATTATGAAAGTGGTCTAAGTCATGTGCATTCTTGCTTAAAAATATAAAATTAATCTTTAAAAAACTTTAATAAATATTTAAAAAATTTTAACTATATTTATATAAATGGAGACTAGTACAACTCCAAATTTAAATGTTGCACAATATAAAATTAATTTTTAGTTTTTTCAAATGTAATCTACTAAATATCTCGACAACAGAAATATATGACTTAGACCACTTTCATAATTAAGGGCACATATGTATATATGTACATATATGTATTTACATACATATGTATGTATAAAAGAATTCGTGTGCAATTGTTAATATATTAAATTGTGTATCCATTTTTGTGTGGTGTGTTGTTGTTATTGTTATTTTGTGTCGCACCGGTCATTCATTACAAAAAGCAAGTGCATGTTGCTGCAGAACTCCAATAGAAAGTCAATTAAAGGTAATTTGTTTTTACATTTTTGCAAAGTAAGAGAGTGGGAATAAGTTGGAACGGTGATGCCAACTTTTGTGACTCAAAACTCGTGAAAATTTTTGAAAAAAGGGGTAAAATGAAAAAATTAACATACAAAACAAAATTTTTGTAAAGTAATTTAATAACTATCATGAGATCAACACATAAATAGCTTGAGTGCTTCATACATACATACATATTTCACATACATACATATTAGAGACCTGCGTAAGCAGTCTTGAAATGTAAATACGTCATGGTTTTTAAATGTATTCTCTTGGCATGTATTATACTAAGCCAATAATAAATGCTGTCGTAGTATTAACGACGCACGATGGATGTATTGGTGTACGTGTATATGACTGTTAACAAGCGATTTCGCCAAAACGTCTTGTTTATAACAAACATTGAAAAGAAGTACTGTTGATACATGTATGCTTGTTATTTTGCAAATTGTACGTTTGGGTGTGTGTGTAAAATTTAGATGGTAAGCTATTGTGTTTGTGTTTAAGGGAGGTTTTTTAAATCAAGCGCACACAACTAATGTAAATGCATGTGTGCGTTTGTATGTGCGCAGAAAAATAAGAGAGCATACACAAATTATGTAGGTATGTATGTATGTACATGCATGACGTTTGTATATGTGCCAACGAGAGAAAAAAGCACAAGCACCACAAATTCTTCAGTAATGAACTATTTTCTTCTTTACTCCTATAACTGCAATAAGTTAAACAAATGTATTGCCGAACACGTTGTTTAGCGTTTGTTTCAGAAGATGTCGCTGTAGTAAAGCATTTGAAATTGCCCTCATGTCTTAAAAGTTCTTATAAGACGTCTTGTGCAGGTCTTTAGTACTTACCAAGGTGAATCCAGTAACAGGTCACCTTATCAGCCCGGCTGATTATCAGCTGTTGATGCAAAATTGAGCAATTTGGACCAAAATGTCAAAATTTGCTCAGAAATTTTTTGACAGATTTTTTTTTGTTTTTTGGTTTTGAAGCATACCACACTACATGTTGTTTTTTGTGTTGTAAAATTGTTTTACTGATAATGTCACCTGCAGCGTGACCCTTTTAGCATTTTCACTGCTAAATTTAGCATTATGTATTTTGATTTAGCAGTGAATTTTTTATTTTGAATTTAGCATTTTTTTTTAGCATTTTTGTATTAATGTTTTAGCATTATTTAGCATTTTTAATTTTATAAATTTCATATATTCTTTTGCATTTATATAAGTAAAAACCTGTGTCAATTAATATATTTCATTGTATTTTGTCATTTTTATACAAATTGTTACGGAAGGGTGTATTCTCCCACTATTTGAATTTGTCTGCAAGAACTAATGTTCAAAACTCATTTTAAAATTTGAACTATTTCCCCCATTTTCCAACAACTTCCCCGGCAGGAACTTTTCGCTAGAGTGGCAACGTCTTTTCCAAAGTAGGCTCCTTATTAAATCAACACTGATTTTCATAGATTTCTTTTATTATGGCACTTCTTCTTATGTATAAAACATAGAATAAGAAAGAAAAATGATGGCGTGAGGATCCCGTTACGTGATCGGCCAATGATATTACGACATTTGGCATGACGAAAAAAGGGTAGATAGAGGACAGAGAAAAAGCTACTGTCTGGTAAAAAGAAAGATAGAAAAGCAAGGGGATTAAGAAAGTATAATTGAAAGAGTTCGGTCGAGTAGAGCTGAGTGAAAAAATTAATTAATAAAAAGACATTAAAAGTTTTGAACATAAAATAAGAAAAAATTTACTAAGTGCGGGTAAAATGAGTGGCTTAAAAAAAATTAAATTAATAAAGGAAAATAAGAAGAAATTAAGTTTGGTGTAATAATAAATCAAAAAAAAGAGAAGAGGGAAAAAAGATGGAAGAACGCTTATTAAACATTTCGATTTCGTTTTAGTACACACTTATGTACATACATAAGTGTACATAGACGTTAATTGTAAAATAAGCTTGATATATAAATTGAGCAAAATGTTTAATTAAATGAAAATTGTTCAAAAAAGTTATAAAACTATAAAATGTTTAATTAAATGAAAAAATGTATAAGTCAAAAAGTTATAAAACTATAAAATGTTTAATTAAATGAAAATTGTGTAAGTCAAAAGGTTATAAAATTAAATAATTAAATAAAACCTGTATAAGTCAAAAGGTTATAAAACTATTATCGTAAAAATTAAAATCTGTAACGAAAAGGTAAAGAAAAAAAAAGAAAATGTGCTCCTTAAGGAACCGAACGAACGAAAAGTTGTGTCGTGCCGCTGCTGCTCGGGTAGCCATTTTAAACTCCTCTGTATAATACAGCTACAAGAACATTAACTAAAAGACTTATTCCAAAAAAAGAAACTAAATTTAACCATTTTGATAAATAACTTAATTGAACTTAAAATTTCGCACAAAATTATACAAAAATTTCGGAAAATGATCAAATTAAATTCAAAATTTGAAAAAAAGAGGAAAAACCAACACTTAAATCAATTCCAACAACACAACATGAACTTAACAGCAACACCAGCAACTACATCGAGTCAGCATAATACACCAGCACGAGTCACCTTCACCACAAACGTATCAATGTCATCCGTCAACTTACCTTTCCTTGGTATTTATAAAGCAGTAGATTTAGTCCTGATCCATTTATTGTAATATTTCCCTATCACATTTAGTTTTTTTTTTATTTCTAAGTAAACCTATTTTAACACAATATTGTATTTCACCCTGTTGTTTCATACAATTAAAAACTAACCTACTAACAGTTTATACATATAAATCATCAACCAACTTTATGAAATATTGTATTGAATTTAAATAAATAGTTTGAACTCGAAATGTTTATGTAAGCGATAATTTAATGGAGAAGTGCTGAGATACGGAAGGATGGGCGTGCAAAAGCGGTTGCACCAGGCTGGAAACACAACTAGGGTGACCAGTCTGCTTAATTGCATAATCCCTACGCGACTTTAACAACTAGTCGACATAATAGTTATTCGTCCACCTTTTTATGTTGGTAGTTTATTTCGTTTACATTTTTTTTTGTTTTGCACAGTCTAGGGTATAATTAGATGGCATGTAGGCTGTGCTATATGCTTATGCGCTGTAAACCGGGTTAAGAACCAAATATACCGACGACAAGCTAGCTGGAAAGAACTTACATATATGCCCTTGACCACTGTTTACTCATGTACGGTTTTTGTTATAAATAGCACTTTGTTAATAGTGCAGAAACTTCATAATAGATTCAGCCGGCGCATAACATATATGGCGCCCAACGGTAAAGGCCAAAAGTAGGCCAACGAATTTAAAACTACAGAAAAGTGATGTTAAGCTTGCTTACCCAGCAAACAATTGTACTTGCAATTTAATTTGTCATGGTTTTGCTTAAGTCTTTAATATTGGACTAGATTTCGATATAAACTGCTATGTAAAGCCGTGCAATGCAGCGAAGGTAATGCAAATATAATTATATTAATAAAATTTTTTTTTTATCCACTAATTATTGTTTTTTTTGATATTGGTAAATTATAAGTCCGGATTGACGACAATGAGGTTGTCAATTGTGCGTTGCGATAATTACCCGGTGTCATGGAAGCAATTTTACGTTAACGTCATTACCATTTAAGTCCTTGACTGAGGATACAAATTCACATTCAAGTTGCGAAATGGTAGCTGATAGTAAAAGTTATTGTAGTATCCATCTATTACATATCGACGTGGATCATACTTGATAATATCATCATAATCTATTGAGACATCAATTTTTGTATATTAAAATTATAAAATTGATTTGCCAATGGTTTGGAATAAATAATGTATTGCTTAACATTTGAATAAAACAATAAAAGCAGTGTAGCCGTTTTGCTCATCGTACTTTCGATAAATCAGCATTTCTCCAATTCTAAATGATTTCATTTCAAAAATATAATAAATTCTTATATTTTTTTTTCTCTTTTTTTTTTGATTTATATATGTATGTGTGCATATGGAAACATCTATACATACATGCAAGAATATATATATTTTATTTTTTTTTATGTAACGCATATATATAAAATAAACTGTGGCTGCGAGTATAGACAGTAAATTTTATCTTGGTTAAATTATTAACGAAAAAGGAAGAAGAAAAAGAATTTTTTTTTTTTTTTTGCTTCCTCAATTGTTTTTCTCCTTTCATCAAGATCAGAGTCAACTCAAAAAAAAAAATTTTTTTTGTGTTCAAAATTTTTATTAATTATTATTTTTTTTTCATTGTTTTATGGCTAAAGCTTAGTGAGTTATTGCTCTCTCGGACTGTTCCAGCGCAGCATGCGGAAAAGCATACGATCTGGTGCAAATACAAAAGTTAGTTCGGAGCGTAAATCATTTACACCTAATTCAAGGGGAAGAGTTACCAAAAGTGTAGGCGCCTCGACTTCGTCTGCAGTGACGGGTGGGGTTAAATTCGTAAAGACTGAGAGGGTAGCAGAGCAGTCAGTTAGCGGTGCCAGCGAAGCAGAACTTGGTTCTGGCACAAGTATTAGGGCTGAAGGAGCGTCTTCAGAAACAAGATCCCTTGATTCTTCTAATCAAGGAGAAGTTATCATCACCTTTCGTGAAAAAGGCAGGTTAGACCCCGAAATCACGAACGAGGGCGTATTGAGGGAACATATAGGACAGTTAGGAGGTGATTCTGTTACTGGACAGGAAAAGTTAGATACACAGGTCAGGATGGCAACAGGTGGAGATCAGGGACCGTCAGTAGATTCCGAACTATGGGAATATTTTCAGGATGCCTTGAGAACGACTCAGGAACAGTTTAGAAGGGAGTTGACAGCCATGCGAGAAGTTTTGACCCAACCGCAGGGAACTACTCCAACAAACTCCAACGCGACACGAGCTAACTCTTTCTCTAATTCTTCTGCACAATTTTCAATAAAGCTAAAGGATTGGAAAGTCTCCTATAATGGCGAGAGTAGTGTTACTGATTTTTTATTTAAGGTAGATACCCTAAAGGTGCGAGCACAGTGTCCGGAAGACCACCTCTTGGCAAATTTCCACATTTTTTTGAGCAATAAGGCCGAGACTTGGTATTGGACATTTGTCAAGCAGAATCCGGGGGCAACCTACATTATGTTGAAAGAAGCACTACTCAGCGAATTCGGTACACTAGAGACAGACCACGAAATTCTATTGAAAATTTCAAATCGTAAGCAGACGCCCAAGGAATCTTACGACGACTTTCACGCAGCCATTGTTCAGTTGAACCTGAAACTTAGGACTCCTATGTCAGATAGTTCATTGATTGAAATTATAAAAAGAAACGTAAGTCCAGATCTAAAGGTAATGCTATTTATTTCCAGCCCAAGGGGGCTTGGTGAATTGCGTTCATTGGCAAGAAAGGCTGAAAAGTGCCTTCAAGAAAATAGAGTCACCGCGAACGCTACTAATCGGTCGAGACATGTGAATGAAGTGGAGTTAGTTTCAGAAGAATCCGAGGAGGAACAAGACCCTCAGATAGAGGCACTAAGCGTAGGTAAACCATTTAAAAAGGGGGACTACTCTAGAATAAAATGTTGGAACTGTTCAAAACTTGGCCATAGTTACGTGTACTGTCCAGAGGAATCGCGTTCCACTTTCTGCTACAAATGTGGACAGAAAGGTGTCACTACACCCAAATGCACTGGGCCGCATTCGGAAAATCGACGCAGGAGCGAGTGGATATCCGGGGATGCTCGTTCCTCAAAATAAATCCCGAGATTGATTTTTACAATGGGTGTGAACCTCCACAAGGGGCTTCACCCCACAATATTTTACAACCAAACCAACTTTCCAAACAAAACCCAGACGTTTCAGTATACCCTGTAGTACCAAATACTTCCTTGCATAGTCGGAAGCAACTTTATTTCAAAAAACCAGCAGATACATTTAAATATCGACCTTCCTTGCGAATTCTTAAGTGCAGGACTAGGTATGGGCTCAGGAAGAGTTTTAGAAAAAGAATCGAAGATACTTATTTGTCAAGTGCAGCGGATGGCAGACCATATGCGAGAATTAGAATATTTGATCATGAATTGTCGTTTTTATTGGATTCGGGAGCGAATGTGTCCGTTCTAGGGAAAGGTAGCTTAGATTTCATAACAAAGAATAATGTTCGGTTGACAAAATTTAAATCAACCATATTGTCTGCAAATGGATCTAGGAACGAGATCTTAGGATACTGCACGCTGGACGTGAAGTTTAGGGGCATAACAAAATCCATGGTATTTTATGTAGCACCTTCACTATCCCAAGAGGGCTATCTTGGAGTGAATTTCTGGAGATCTTTCGCCCTTGCGCCCCAGATAATCCCAGATATTTCAAGTGTAGAACAGTGTGGCAACTCAGAGTTGTCTTTCCACCATCTTACCTCAGAGCAGAAGTATAGATTGGATGAAGCTATCTTAAGTTTTCCATCGTACGAAAAATCAGGTCTTGGATGCACACATCTTCTCGAGCACCACATCGATACGGGCGATGCTTGCCCTGTGAAATCTAAACACTATCCCCTGTCCCCTCCTAGACAGGAAGAAGTTTATAGGGAACTCGACAGGCTATTAGAAATGAAAGTGATAGAGGAATCTAATTCTCCATGGTGCAGTCCCATAGTTACAGTGCGCAAGCCTGGCAAAATAAGGCTCTGTCTTGATTGTCGTAAATTGAATTCCCTAACTAAGAAAGACTCTTATCCACTTCCCCATATAAATGGCCTTCTCAGCCGTCTTAAAGATACTCACTACATAAGTGGAATAGACCTAAAGGATGCCTTCTTTCAAATAAAATTGTCAGCTACGTCAAAAGAAAAAACTGCTTTTGCAGTGCCCGGAAGGCCTCTATACCAGTATCGAGTTATGCCTTTCGGGGTTTGCAATGGTCCACAGACCATGAGCCGTCTAATGGACAAGGCTATCCCATCCAGGCTTAGAGAAACTGTATTTGTCTATTTGGATGACCTGCTCGTATGTAGCGAAGATTTTGACACGCATATTAGCTTACTCTCCGAGGTAGCAAACTGCCTTAAGTCCGCTGGTCTTACCATAAATGTCGGCAAAAGCAAGTTTTGCCAAAGCCAAATAAAGTACCTTGGATACGTAATTGGTGGCGGGAAATTAAGTGTTGACCCGGCAAAAATCCAAGCCATTACGGAGTTTCCCACACCCAAAACACCCCGTCAAGTTAGACGTTTCGTAGGTATGTCAAATTGGTACCGCGCGTTTATAAACAATTTTTCGAATTTAGCTGGCCCTCTTACGGACTGTTTGCGTAAAACAAATAAACCATTTCGCCTGACCCCTGAAGCGATTCAATCCTTCAGCGAACTGAAGCAAGCACTTTCAAACGCACCTGTATTGGCACAGCCTGATTTCTCAAGGGAATTCGTTATACAGTGCGACGCATCACGTATAGGCGTGGGCGGCGTTTTGTACCAATTAGATGATGAGCGCAGAGAGAGGCCAATTGCATTTGTGTCTCAGAAACTTAATAGAGCGCAGCGTAACTACACGGTTACCGAGTTAGAGTGCCTGGCGGCTGTAGTATGCGTAAAGCGATTCAGGCAATACATTGAAGGATTACCCTTTAAGATTATAACGGACCATTCAAGTCTCCGCTGGCTTATGGGTCAAAAGGACCTACATGGGAGATTGGCTCGGTGGAGTCTAAAATTACAAAATTTCGATTTTGTAATGGAACACAGAAAGGGAGCGTTGAATGTGGTGCCAGACACCCTTTCAAGATTCGATGTGGACGAACTAACGGTAGGATCCGATTCACCAGAAATTGACATTAATTCCGCTGAGTTTGATAGTGATGAATATAATAGATTGAGGGAGAATATTCGGAAGAATGCCGAGGCATTACCAGACCTGTGCATTTCCGATAACTATGTTTATAAACGTGTCAGATTTCGTAGCGCTGATGACGATGAAGATACTCTTTGGAGATTATGGGTTCCTAGGAATCTAGTCAGGGACATCATTAAAGCAGCACATGATGAGGGCTGTCACGGTGGTTACACCAAAACTATTTTTAGAATACAGCAGAAATACTACTGGCCGTATATGACGCGAGATGTAAAATCATATATTAGTGAATGCGATGATTGCAAAGTCATAAAACCTGTAAATCAAGTGTTACGCCCCCCTATGGGAAATCAATTTATGACATATCGTCCATTCCAAAGACTCTACGCAGATTTCATGGGACCATATCCATGTAGTAAATCGAAAAACTGCCAGTTGCTTATCGTAGTAGACCACCTTACAAAGTTCATATTTCTCAAACCAATGAAATCAGCAACATCTAGTAACGTAATAGAATTCTTACAGAATGAGGTTTTTTGCACCTTCGGCGTGCCACAATACGTCCACAGTGACAATGCAAAGCAGTTCACATCCAAAGAAATAAAAGAATTTTTTTCTGTATACGGTATCAGCCATATTACGACTGGATTCTACTCCCCACAAGCGAACGCCTCAGAGAGGGCAAATAGGGAAATAATTTCCAAAATTAGATACTTCCTCAAAAATGAACCTGATCATACTTGCTGGGATAGAAACATACCGAAAATTCTATCAGTACTTCGTAGCGACTTACATTCAGCCATACAATGTACCCCATATTTCGCGACTTTTGGACAGAACATGATTTGTCATGGATCTGCATATGACATGTTAAACAAATTGAACATGCTGACAGATGACACAATAGTAAAACATAGTGACCGTTTGCAAAGTATTCGTGAGAAGATTAATAGAAACCTAACATTCGCCCATGAAAAAGCTTCAAAAGTTTATAATACCAGGTCAAAACCAGTAAGTTTCAGAGAAGGACAGGAGGTTTTTCGCAGGAATCATTCCCAAAGCGACTTTAAGAAGGGTGTTATCGCAAAATTCCATCCAAAATTTATTAAGTGTAGAATTAGGAAGAAAATCAGCAACTCCTTATATGAAATAGAAGACCTCCTGGGTAATTATGTGGGAAAGTACCACGCATCAGACATTCGTCAGTGACAACGTAACAGGGTTTTACGAAACCGAATTTCTTTGCCCGGCTTCGTGGGTCGTGCCACACGTTTCATATTCACTTGTATATTTTCTTTTATCTCACGATTAATCACATGCCCAGGACTGCACTATCTTAGCAATGCAATCGGTACCTGTTCTAGCAATGGTCATACTCCCGTACAGAAACCCATTCCTTCCTGTTCGTTCTTCGATCTAAAAGTCTCGATACGAAGCAGGTTTGTTACGGAAGGGTGTATTCTCCCACTATTTGAATTTGTCTGCAAGAACTAATGTTCAAAACTCATTTTAAAATTTGAACTATTTCCCCCATTTTCCAACAACTTCCCCGGCAGGAACTTTTCGCTAGAGTGGCAACGTCTTTTCCAAAGTAGGCTCCTTATTAAATCAACACTGATTTTCATAGATTTCTTTTATTATGGCACTTCTTCTTATGTATAAAACATAGAATAAGAAAGAAAAATGATGGCGTGAGGATCCCGTTACGTGATCGGCCAATGATATTACGACATTTGGCATGACGAAAAAAGGGTAGATAGAGGACAGAGAAAAAGCTACTGTCTGGTAAAAAGAAAGATAGAAAAGCAAGGGGATTAAGAAAGTATAATTGAAAGAGTTCGGTCGAGTAGAGCTGAGTGAAAAAATTAATTAATAAAAAGACATTAAAAGTTTTGAACATAAAATAAGAAAAAATTTACTAAGTGCGGGTAAAATGAGTGGCTTAAAAAAAATTAAATTAATAAAGGAAAATAAGAAGAAATTAAGTTTGGTGTAATAATAAATCAAAAAAAAGAGAAGAGGGAAAAAAGATGGAAGAACGCTTATTAAACATTTCGATTTCGTTTTAGTACACACTTATGTACATACATAAGTGTACATAGACGTTAATTGTAAAATAAGCTTGATATATAAATTGAGCAAAATGTTTAATTAAATGAAAATTGTTCAAAAAAGTTATAAAACTATAAAATGTTTAATTAAATGAAAAAATGTATAAGTCAAAAAGTTATAAAACTATAAAATGTTTAATTAAATGAAAATTGTGTAAGTCAAAAGGTTATAAAATTAAATAATTAAATAAAACCTGTATAAGTCAAAAGGTTATAAAACTATTATCGTAAAAATTAAAATCTGTAACGAAAAGGTAAAGAAAAAAAAAGAAAATGTGCTCCTTAAGGAACCGAACGAACGAAAAGTTGTGTCGTGCCGCTGCTGCTCGGGTAGCCATTTTAAACTCCTCTGTATAATACAGCTACAAGAACATTAACTAAAAGACTTATTCCAAAAAAAGAAACTAAATTTAACCATTTTGATAAATAACTTAATTGAACTTAAAATTTCGCACAAAATTATACAAAAATTTCGGAAAATGATCAAATTAAATTCAAAATTTGAAAAAAAGAGGAAAAACCAACACTTAAATCAATTCCAACAACACAACATGAACTTAACAGCAACACCAGCAACTACATCGAGTCAGCATAATACACCAGCACGAGTCACCTTCACCACAAACGTATCAATGTCATCCGTCAACTTACCTTTCCTTGGTATTTATAAAGCAGTAGATTTAGTCCTGATCCATTTATTGTAATATTTCCCTATCACATTTAGTTTTTTTTTTATTTCTAAGTAAACCTATTTTAACACAATATTGTATTTCACCCTGTTGTTTCATACAATTAAAAACTAACCTACTAACAGTTTATACATATAAATCATCAACCAACTTTATGAAATATTGTATTGAATTTAAATAAATAGTTTGAACTCGAAATGTTTATGTAAGCGATAATTTAATGGAGAAGTGCTGAGATACGGAAGGATGGGCGTGCAAAAGCGGTTGCACCAGGCTGGAAACACAACTAGGGTGACCAGTCTGCTTAATTGCATAATCCCTACGCGACTTTAACAACTAGTCGACATAATAGTTATTCGTCCACCTTTTTATGTTGGTAGTTTATTTCGTTTACATTTTTTTTTGTTTTGCACAGTCTAGGGTATAATTAGATGGCATGTAGGCTGTGCTATATGCTTATGCGCTGTAAACCGGGTTAAGAACCAAATATACCGACGACAAGCTAGCTGGAAAGAACTTACATATATGCCCTTGACCACTGTTTACTCATGTACGGTTTTTGTTATAAATAGCACTTTGTTAATAGTGCAGAAACTTCATAATAGATTCAGCCGGCGCATAACAAAATGTATAATGATGGAAACCTTGTAAACAGCAAAAAAACGTCTTAACCGGTTATTAGGCTGTACTACATACTTGGTATTTGAGAATATTGTGATATTAAAAAATTCGTGTTTTCAGCTTGGTTATGTTTTCAAAAAAATTTTAATTTTTGTGTTTGTCAGCATTCATCAACTGATTTAATAGATCTTCTGTCAAACTCAGTGAAAATTTCATTTGTGTTTTCGTCATGATGAATGTCAAATTGATATCATGATGAAAATTCATCACGTATAGACTCAATTTATTAATATTATGACAGCGTTATGATATAATCATCAGAGCTCACGGCCTGATAAATTCATCTTGATATCAAATGTAATTCTATGCGTTACTGTGCATTTAACATTTATTTATAAAAAAATACGCGGGAATACAATTATTTGTGACCAAAAGTAAAGAAAGGATAAATTTTAATAAAATATTGGTTCGTAATTATAACTATATAATTATAAAAAAATCATTCCAAAATTTTAGCATTATATTTTAGCATTTTCAAATATTTTTTTTTAGCATTTTTAGCATTGTTTTAAGGCCCATTTAGCATTAAAAATTTTTTTAATTGAGGCCACACTGGTCACCTGATACTGAATTCGCCTTGGTACATATGTACATCAGTGTTGCCAGAAAATTATGATGAGAGAATGCTAAATCGGTAAAAAAAATTCTGCTAAAATGTTCCACAGAAGAAAAGTATAATGCCAGGATTAAAATGTAGAAAAACTATTAAATTGGCTTTGAATTTAATGTTTTACAAACTTATTAGTATTTACTGGTACTTTTATAGCACATACAAACATAAAATAGTTAATAATTGGTAGTTTTTGGAAATGTTATAATTGCATTTAACGCACTAATAACCCCAAATTACTATTTACGTACTCAGTAAATTTTTATTTTATTAAAAATATATTAAAATTGATTATTGAGAGTATAGCTGCATCCCATGCGCATTTCACAGTTGCTAGTACAGATCATTGGGAACCTTTACACTGTAACATATGCACATTTATGAGAAAAATCCTCTATACAGAAGATTTTTTTTAACAAATTAAATTTATTTTATTTTTAACAAATTCTGCCAGAATGGATTTAGCAGAATTTTTTGAAAGTTGAATGCTTTTTACCTAATGAAAATGCCAGATCTAGCAGTGAAAATGCTAAAAATGATGTAGGTACATACAGGCAAACTAAAAAATATAAACAAACACAAAGCAAAATCACAAGAACGTCATCTTAAAATTGCTTTAAACGTGGGTGCAGTCAATATTAAAATTTGCTGATTTACACAAGGTTTAAAAAAGTTTTTTAAGCTAAAATTCTATTATGAATACAATCTTATCGAATTTTGCTTAAACAACATTTGAAATGCTTTTTAAAACTTTTAGGAATTCGGCTGCAAATCATTACACGTGTACGCAGTTTTTTATGTTTATGGTATAAACGAGCCAACATCTTCTTAAACACCAATTCAGTAGTCTAGGTGATAACTGAATAGATAAAAAAAATATTTATCAAAATAAATCATCAAGATAAAAAAATATTTTCTTCACGCGTTCCCTCATTTCTTATCACATTCAAACTATTTATTTATCCATGATCAAAGTCATAAAAAATATTAAACATAAAATTTCATCAGGGGTCACGTGTAACTTACAAATTTTTATACCCTTTACCAAAAAATGGTAAAAGGGTATATATAGGTTTCTCATTCCGTTTGTAATTTCTACAATATTAATAAGCGACTCATAAAGTATATATATTCTGGACCCTTATGCATAGGGAAGACGAACAAGCGATGTCCGTCTGTCTGTACGTGAAATCGGTTTCCCAAGCTCCCAGAACAGTTAGAGACTTCGTTCTTGGACTGGTGTGCCAGAAATTTTCCGAAAAATGTTGCTATTAAAAATCAGCAAAATCGGGCTGACAGTTTCAGAGCTGGAAAACTCAAACTCTATTTTCCCATACAAAATAACTTCCGAAAACTAGTTTATATTACTTTTTATTAAATTAACTTATTTTATACTTCAGTATGAATAAAATTGATGTTTATAATTTAAAAAAAAAATTTATAAAATTTAACAAATTAAAAAGACGTTTCCAGGGTTGGAAAACCTTAAACATTTTTATGTTTTAGGAAGAAATTTTAACAGGGTATGTACAACTTTGGCCGCTACAACAACAAATATATAAAAGTTAAATATTAAAGGGTGGTCTAAAACGAGTGACGAAAACTTTTAAAATCCCATGTAATATAAATACAATTATATGTATGTGTGTACATATGCATATTGACACTTGAAATTTGTAAAATTAGTGTATTTTTATATAAGCTACAACAATTAATACTAAAATTTAAAAAAAACTTTAATTAAAGGGTGGTCCATTAGTTAATGCAATCTTAACTATGTAATGTTGACAAGTTGCTATATTTTGGAAACCGTTAGAGTTAAACTCTTGAAATTTTCAAAAACGGTAAAACTAAAAAATCCGCAAATTATAAAATCGCCAAAAATTAAAAAAAAACCTAAAACGAAAAAAATCGCCAAAATGAAAAAAAACCGAAAAAATCGTCAAAATGACAAAAACGCCAAAAACCGAAAAAAATCGCCAAAAGTTAAAAAAAGCGCCAAAATCAAATAAATCTAAATAATTAAAAAAACCAAGAACCGAAAAAATCGGCATATCTAAAAAACCGCATAAATAAAAAAATCGCCAAAATCAAAAAAATCACCAAAACGAAAAAAATCGCAAAAATTAAAAAAACGAAAAAAATAGCCAAAACGAGAAAAAAGTATCAAAACTAAAAACATTGCCACAATGAAATAAAAACGCCAAAACCCGAAAAAATCGCCAAAACCAAAAAAAAAATGCCTATATGAAAAAAATCGCCAAAAAATCCTTAAAATAAAAAAACGCCAAAAATTAAAAAAGCCCCAAATTAAAAATAATGCCAAAATCCTGAAAAATCGCTAAAACAAGAAAAAAAGCACCAAAACTCAAAAAGCACCAAAATGAAAATAATGCCAAACACCTAAAAACGAGAAAAAAGCACCAAAACTAAAAAAGCACCCAATTAAAACCAAAACCGAAAAAAATCACAAAAACAAAAAAGCACTAAATTGGAAAAAATCAAGCACTTAAATAAATCACTAAAATAAAAAAACCAAAATGTCAAAAACAGCCAAATTAAAATAAAACGCATTAAAACTAAAAAGCACTAAATTAAAAAAAACGGCAAAACTAAAAAAACCATATTAAAAAACGCTTCAAACCGAAAAAGTGTAAAATGGAGATGGAAGTAAAATTTATCTCTAAATTACAGTCCTAATTATAAAATTAATTAAAGAACATTTTCCTTTGTGCACAAGAAATTCAAAAAAATTTATTAGGAATTAACGTTTACATAATACCACTATATATACCTTTTCCAATGGGATGTTTAAATTAAGGAAATTAACAATTTTGCAAAATCAAAGATTATTAAATAAAACAAGTTACATAGTTTACTTGGTGTGGAGGTACAATGCTAAAACTATTTTCGAAGTTCGAAGCTTAAGCGAACATTAGATCGAATCTCATGTCAAGTGAGATATTAAATATTGTTTTCATTTGATAGTTTTGATATAACGGCATTATTTGTTTGTGTAGCTATAAGTGCAACGAGTGACTTATTGATAAAGTGTCAATAATTAAAATTACTCTTAATGCACCAAACTCGTATCTCAATAAATGTCCTTCATAGTTAAACTTACTACTGATATATATAGATGTAATCAATTCCTTAATAATTGCATATGAACTTTTATCCAAACACCGAACTATAAAGAGATGAACCGTTTCTTTTTTGCTCTCCTGAAAACTTGTATTTTTTTTTAGAAAGTAAGGCATCGATATTCAACTTATTGCTAATATAAAAAACATATTTAATCGAAAAATACCGAGAGTGCAAATTTTAATAAGTGACTTATTAAAATTTGCACTTGAGCAAAAATTATGAATTTTTTCACAAAATAAATATGTACCTACATATCTCTGTATTTATGTATGTATCTCTATACTGAATAAACGCACTTTGGTAAAGGGTATATAAGATTCGGCACAGCCGAATATAGCACTCTTACTTGTTTTTACTTGAGAAGAATATATAAAATATAGATTTTCCTGTCGGACTTACGTTTAGTTATTCGTATTGTAATCTACTTTAAAATAATCGTACTCAAAGAAATGAACACGTTGCAAAATATGATGCAAACAAATATTAAATTTGTATTCTATACAACCACAAATCCCCACACTCACACATGCACACACACATTGAAGAATTTTGCATTATTATGAAATATATATACCTATGTATGTATTTCTTAAACAAATAAACAAAATACCCTGAAGGAAATGTGGGGTTAAGTGTCGCCAAGTCACCACTTTTGTCGACTATTTTGGTGATATTGTCAACACACGCCACATATTAATATTGTTTTTGATGCGTAGAAAATATTTTTTCAGATACACACAACTATGCTTCTTCTTAATGTTTTATTGGTTTGTTGAAAATAAAAAGTGGCGTCATGCAAAATTGTTTATAAAAATTAGTTTAAGGAATAAAATTAAAAGGTTAATACCTATAAATGTATTGAACAGTTCGTATTCATATATAAAAAATTTGAAAATTAAACAAATTTTAATGAAAGTGCCAATTATGGAAATATTTTTTGACTCTGTGGAAAATTTTGTGCCATCAGTTAAAGATTTGTCACACTTTGAGATCCATACTTAAGTGCATGAATTTACTAACTCAGTTAAATATACAATTTAAATTAATCAGTACAGTTTTACTACGGAAATTTCCCACAGTGTGGTGATATCGGCAATAGTAAGTCAGTACAATCTTACTATTGACATTTTTGCCATATGGTCCCACAAGAACTACCTAGTCAGTATTGACCCAGTCTAGTGGTAGATTTCATAGGACAAGCCTGTGTAGATAGCATTAGTTGGGGTATAATTTGTCAGTAGTACTGGTGACATTTTCAAAAGATAATCAGTATAATTTTACTATTGACATTTCCTGCAGGGTATACACTTATCAGCGACAGACAAACTCATTACGACTTTTTTCTACACAGCCACAAATCTCTAGGCTCACATATACATACAGACACACACATTCAAGAATCTAGCAATTATGAAATATATTATATATTAAACAAATAAATAAACAAAAAAATATAAACTTATTAGCGACAGAAAAACTCGACCCCCACACACAAGCATTAGGGGAGTTCACATGTGTATAATAAAATGTGTATACTATAAAATGTCTGCATTAGAAATAATTTATTAGCGTGAGAAAATAATGCACACATACCCATACCCACGATTCATATGAGAATCGCGTAGTATTCATCAAATCTAATTTCTCTGATAGTATTATGACAACACCCCCTGCCATTCCCAAATCACGGACACACACAAATTTCCACAGTCTGGCAACACTCACAACTAGGCACTCGGCATTAGGAAAAATGAATAATTTTTTCCCTCCGTCATTAGGAAAAATCATTTTCCCGTCGGCATTAGGAAAAATCATTTTCATGATTTTCCCGTCATTATATACACACTTAAAAAACCTCAAACCCATCAACTTCCTTAATGTATTCTCACAAAATATTCCACGCACAATAGAGCCCTGCGTAAACAGTCTTGACATGTAAATACGTCATGTTTTTTAAATGTATTCTCGTGCCATGTATTATACCGTTGGTCGGCGAAATAAGGGAGCCGCACTTTTTAATATACTCTTCTATAACGTATGCGTACACACGCATTGATGAGAAATAAACAACATTAATCAGTCTGTCTTAAACATTCAAGCAGACAAGTTGTGTGTATCCCATGCTGTTAAGGATCAGAGTTGCCACAATAAGAAAATATGTGTGATGATAATTTACTAAAAATTTTTATTTTCAGAAAATTATTTTGACAAACCATAATGTCTGATTTGATAACGTGTGTTGTCAGGCATGAAAAAACATGACATGCAAAGGCATTTTCAAGCAAATATTTAAATTATTTTAAGAAAATTTCCTACAAAAACATCTTTTTACTAACCATTGCATGGAGGTAGCACAAAGAAAAGATGCCGTTCTTTATAAACAAAACTTGAGTGTTTCTTCTGACCATAATAAAATAAATTTTGCTTTGGAGATTTAAAATTTCAAATTAGCAAAATGACACAAAATTTCACTGGCAGCACCGGATCGTGGTGAGAGTATAACACACACAATTGTAAAATGCAATTGTATAGGTTGCCGACCACGGTATTATACTAAGCCACCCTGAAGGAAACGTGGGGTTAAGAATCCCCAAGTCACCACTTTTGTCGAATATTTTGGTGACATTGTCAACGGAGTGTCTATTAATATTGTTTTAATGCGTAGATAATATATTTTTATATACACACAATTATGCTTCTTCTTAATGTTTTATTGGTTTGTTGAAAATAAAAGTGGCGACCAGCAAAATTTAAGTGTTTATAAAAATAAGTGTAAAGAATCAAATTAAAATAATATAAAAGTATTGAACAATAATTAAAAACATACACAAAAAGAAGTTGCAAAAACAAATAAAATATCAATCCATATTGTATAAAAAAAAATTGAGCTTTCATTACAATAAAGCTTTCAGCAAATTGTAATGCTATGAATCAAAACAATTCACATATTCCATTTGCATAAAAGTTGCGTATATAAAGCAAAAATCTATAGCAACTGACACCACACACTGTGAATCAAACACAAAGAACGCTGATGATGAAGGTTTCGTGACCTTCGAAAACAGCTAATTTTTCCGTTGTACTACGTGTTTGTTAGAATATTTACAACTAACCTTAGTGTTATTTCTTCATTATTAATTATCACATGTAATTTGACTTAAAAAGCGATAGGAACTTTAGCCTGATCAAATCATAAATATAGAAACTAATGAAGTTCAAACAATAATAATAAAACTAACTGAAATATTCTTATTAATTAATGTAGTTTCTAAAGAAGAGCAGGAAAATTAAACTACACTTTATTAGCTTGGGGAAATACGGATATTTTTTTCTGTGCAGCCACGCACTTCATCAGCACCCATGTCTATCTTAATAGATACTAATTGTAACAATTTATTCTTGCAAAAGCAATGAATAGCTGTTGTTGCTTTTTCATTTATTTTCTTAAGATACTTTTTACAACTACAATTCGAGCTGAAAAAAGCCAGCCAATGTAGCAATTGTAAAGTAATGTTGGGTACACATCTGGAATTTTTTGTGTTGTGATTTTGAGGTGTCATTTTCAAAATGTCTGCAACGCCGTTCACATTATTTTTTTATATGGAAAGCAATGTCACACAATGAAATATGTTCGAAATGACAAACGATATAAAAAAATAAAAAACATTTTCATTACTGAATTGTTGTTTCAACTTTGATATTACTTGAAATTCTCATTTGTTTAAATAGAATTTTAACTTAATCACCCTTATTCCAGTTGTCGACATCGACGTCACTTTAACACAATGCCAAAAAATTGCATCTTGCTTACTTGCTCTCGAGAACAATTTTCTTCTACATAGTGGCAATCTATTTCCGTTTGCTAAGGTCTAGCAAATAGCATAAACCTGCCAACAACGGGTACACAACCCTCAATTTTTTTTCTTGGTATTGTCTTAAAGTGACGTCGACATCGACAATTGGAATAAGGATGAATATCTCTAGTTGTTCTAAGAAATTTTTGGGTAATTGCTCCGTGATAATTTATATTAAAAACATTGAAATGCTCATAGAATCCAGAATGAATAATCAATTTAAATGTATTTTTAATAAAAAAAATATTTTACTGAATAAGTAAAACAATAATTATTAATGCTTCAAAAAATGTTAAAGTTGTATTTTTATTTGCTTGATAACTACAAAAAATTATAAAAATAAAATTAATTCAAATATTTGTACACTGGTTACACGGCACTCATTACACGAATAATTTCTAAATAATTTGTTCAAAATATGTACTAATGTGTCATCAACGGTATATGATGTCGATAAGGCCCTCTCCGTAATGGACTCCGTTGCCACCATAGCTTGGAAATACTGTAATAAAAAAATTAATGAAAAATATATGACAATATAAATCCATGTCTGTGTTCTTTAGAAAACGAAGCTATCGAGGGTGTTTGATTTTAAACACATGCCGTTTTATTTTCAAGTGTTTTTTTTTAAATAACTAATTGTTAAAGAAAAAACAAAAAAAAAAATCCAAATCGTCCGATTTTTCAATTTATTGCTTATTGTAGCGTTTTTTATTTCTTACTAGTATATACCAATTGATACCCTCGTCGTAAGTGGCGCTCAGCATGCCTATCGTAAAAGCTGATCTGTTAAGAGTGCGCTTTATGACGCGGTTGGTGTTATAGGGAGAGGACTGCAGAACAAGGATTACGCACTGGCTGCATTCTTAGACATTGAGAGAGCCTTTAACAACATAAGTATAGAGCAGTGCTGGGCACTGTCAATGTATTAATTAATTTTGTATGTGTTGAGGTTGCGAGCTACCCACCAAACACAAAGCCAAGTGTTTGAAAGATGATGGTCAGTGTTGTCAACTTGGTGCGTTTCGCACCATTTTGGGTGCTTTTTGAAATTTTTTGTGCGAAAAATTCCTTAGCTGGTGCGTGGTGCGCTTTTTTTAAAATTTTGGTGCGTTTTTAAATTTTTGGTGGCACCAACTGAAAAATTTTCGTGTGAAACTTTTACCAATCTCCTGAAGTGTTAATTACCATATAGTAACAATGTTTACAAAACATCACAATTTGAAATGAAGTCTTTTTTATGACCCTATGATAACAATAATGATGAAAATATTAGCTTTATTAATTTGGAATAATTAATTGTTGATCCCTTTTTTAAAAGTTTTAAGCAGAATTTATAAAATTAATGTACAAAAATGTGTAATTTTTTACAAATTACAAATGTATGTGCCCTTAATTATGAAACTTGTATAAGTCATATATGACTTCTTTGGTCGAGATATTCAGTATATTACATATGAACAAATCCAAAAATATTTTTTAATTATCCGACAGTTCAATTAATTAAAAAAAATGTCTCATTTAAAAAAAATAATATTATACTTTTTATGCAAAATTATTAATTCAATAAACATTTTAAAATAAAAAAAAATAAATTCTAAGCTTGGCGCGTTTTTTTTTGTAAATGGCTCGCTTTTTTCTCCATTTTGGTGCGTTTTGAAATTTGAAAGTTGACAACGCTGATTATGGTGCATTATATATTTATACATAATTGGACATATTTTTTATCTTAAACAAAATAAAACTTTTTCTAAGTAAACAGCCCATTGAAAAAGATAGGGCAATAATTTCTTATGTTTCCCATTCAAGAAAAAAAATAAATAAAAGAATGATTGCTTGGTGGAGCATAACGGACTATAATAAGCATTGATACGAGTTTTTTTCGGCACGGAAAATCATTTTCATTTTCGGAAAATATTTTTGATAAGATTTGCACAGACTAATTTGTAAAAGTAAGCGTATTACTAAATTAGTTCATTTAATAGAATACGTTAGAAGAGAAAATTAATAAATTGCGAATTTTGTTTTTTTTTGTTTTCGCATGTCATTACGATTTGAAATGAAACACGTATGTTTGCTGGACAAATATTCTTGAAAAAAATATAAAAAAATATGAAAGCATCCGCGTGATGTGCATTCGTCGCTGTCTCATTGACGAATAAATTAAAGAGGGTAAGAATACGTGTTTCTCTTTACAATTGTGCAAAGAAACGCCCGACATTGGTATAGAGGCTATTAGGGAGTCGCTGGAGACTCTTAGAGTTCACAACTTTCTAGTGGAGTGCATAATATAATGCTTAAAAGAATAATCATCAACTCGAGTATGGGAAGAGAAAGCCTGAGGAGATTAGCAACAAGAGTTACACCACAGGAGTTTTGTCACCTCTATTGTGGTTGTTGGCAATGAACGCAATTCTTAGGCATTTTGAAAGGAGCGGACGGAAGATAGTTGTGTATGCGGATGACGTGGTTTTACTGGTAACGGGAAAGTTTCTTCCCACTATCAGTGAAATCATGCAGTCGGCGTTGGACGATCTATCCCCCTAGGCCAGCAGTAAAGGACTACGAATCAACCCAGAGAAAACCGAGCTAGTCCTCTTTACCAGCAGATACAAAGTAAAAAGCTTTGTACTGCCCAGGATGGGAGGGGTGTAGCTGAGACTAGCAGAGAGAGCGAAATACCTGGGTAGATAGCAAGGTTCAATGACTACTACGCACGCAGGAACTCCATAGGAAGGAACTGGGGTCTGCAACCGAAAGTAGTAAACTGGATTTGCACATCGGTTGTCAGACCGCTTATTTCCTATGGTTGTGTGGTATGGTGCTGGAGGCATTTAAGAAAAAAAGTCACAGGAGATTACTAGCTAAGGTTCAGAGATGTGCATCGATGGGCATCACAGTTGCTCAGAGGAGCACACCTCAGGCTGCCTTGGAAGTCATTCTTCATCTACTTCTATAGAGGGAGACCTTTGTGGTGGGAACGGCGACTAGAAGTCTCCTTAGACTCGTAGAAACAGGTTTGGTGAGGACAGGAATATCAGGTCACACATCGATCTTGAATATGATCGGTTTTGATGATCAGGAATCCGTAACCTGTGGTTTTACGGACTATAAGGTCGCTGAAATTGATTTTAGTAGAACACCCTTAATGGTAACTCCAGATAGGCACTATTGGGTCGAATCTGATAGGCTGTATGAGGGTAATGCAGTCTTTACAGACGGATCAAAAATGGGCGAAGGAACAGGGGCTGTATCTATATCTTGGGAACGACCATTCGAAGTTCCTTCAGACTGCAGAATGAAAGTAGTGTTTTCAAGGCTGAGATCTTGGCGATCCTCAGGGCCACGGAGCTGGTGGCCAGGAATGTAGCTGAAGGTGAGAAGGTAACTTTCTACGTCGACAGCTAGGCAGCGCTAAAAGTTTTAAAAGGACACAATGTCAAATCGAAACTTGTTGGTGACTGTAGGAAAGCCCACAATTTGCTTATGGATAAGTATAGTGTCCTGGCCACAGCAGTGTTGGGAGAAATGAAATTGCCGATGAGCTGGGTGGGCGTTAGATGACGGAATGTTGGACAAATCGGTAAAATTACCGAAAGGTCATTACTATAAAGAACTCAGTAATTGGGTAGAAAGCAAGGATGAACAGTTCATGGCGAAGTAGGGAGGATTGTAGAGTCTCGAGGGGTTTTTGACCTAGACTAGCCTCAGGAAAATCTAAACTACTACCGGACATCAATAGGATGGCAATGCGAATCATGATAGGTGTGTTGACAGGTCACTGCTCGGCCAGAGGACGAACCAGCATTTAGGAGACTGACACTCCAGATTTTGTAGGATGTGTGGGGATGAAGAGGAACAAGAAACCATTAAAAATATTATCTGTCGTTGCCCGAAGCAGCAACATCATAGGCTTAGATGGCTGAGCAGACGTTTCCATTAAAGCATTACTGAGGTCGGAAAGTGTAAGCTAGAAAACATCAGGGGCTTCATCATGGGAATTCGGTGGCTTAGTGATGGATATTAGGGTAACTTCTGGCTGAAAATGGAGTAAATATTATTTTTTGGACAACAGAAGGGAATCACAATGGACCCAATTCGGTGTCCGAGTGGAGGTGCGGTAAAGCACCACCTAACCTAATCTAACCTAACCTAACCTAGTATATACCAAACGGACGACACAATCGTTTAGCACACATCGACCCGGCTACTGTCACACATTCGAAAAACTTGCGAACAAATATCGGACAATTTTGTTTCGAAATTTCTTCGCTTTAGTGAGCATTCGTTTTTATCGAATCTCAGGTCAAATGGGCTAATAAATCCGTGTGTACTGTATGTACATGTAGTAGTAGCAACTTTAAACGCTTATAGCTCCCAAAATACTGAACCGATTTCAATAAAATATAAATTCTGCGCATCTGTGGAGAAAAAGCTTTAAAACCACATAAATCTCTTCAAAATCGATACTGTAGTACCGGGATAAAAGGGATTACAAAAAACGTGTTTGCCTATTAATTATATAGAAGATAGATATCTACTACAATTAAAATACAACCATGTGACATATAACGGGTGGAGCAAAAATAACCTTCCGATGTTATTTGGCTGTAATTTAAAAAAAAGAAAAACTTTGATTCTTCTTTTTACATCAAGTCGAGAACATGATGTCATGTAAATGGCCGCCGCCACAGTTGATTGTCATTTGCGCCCTTTTTATGGCATTTTCCATCATTTTAGCCAAAACTTCCTCACATTCTTGACGGATATTGTCTTTAAGAGCTGCAAGAGTCTGAGGCTTGTTGACATAAACCCGCGATTTCAAAAAGCCCCACAAAAAGAAGTCTGCAGCGGTCAAATCAGGCGATCTTGCTGGTCAAATAAATAGTCACCAATATTCCGTGTTCTGGAGCAGTGTAGCGTAGCATTGTTTATTAAAGTGTATTTTGCATGTGTTTACTACACAAATGTCAAAACAGAACTGACATTAGGCGCCAATCGCAAAATTTATAGCATTTTCTGATAGGAGGATTACTTTTGCGCCACCCTGTACAACATCTAGATGTCGTAAACCATAGTTGCCAAAAGAATTAATGTTGTGTTGTAGCCCTGACAACACAACATTTTTGTGTTGTAAACCGTAATCGGGGCATTCATTTACGGAATTTTGCGTTTTTTTTTTGCCAATTAAACTTTTCATTAATACAATGAACAATTACATTGTGTACATGAAATCTTTCAATCTCTGGTCTCCATGTGTTCTTCATAGTTCATTGTATTAATGAAAATCGTTACATTGTTTAAACGAATTTTCTTTTTAGCAAATTTGGGACAAATATAAGTAAGTTCCACAAATTTTATCTACTTCCTGTATACAATTTGCAAACATAAATAAATTAAAATTTATTTTGTTAAAAACTATTTTCTATTTCTTACTTTTCTAATCCCTGTTAATTTCAAAGCAGTATGGTCGTCATAAATGCAATGAAATCATTTCATTTATACAATGTAATATTCTTCATTGTAGGCCAGATATCTCTCTCTTTCTCTTTTTTTATTCATTCACGTTCCTCACCACTATACAAACACAAGAAGTTTGTGCCAAACATCCAATAAAGATGCTTGTTTTGTTAAGATTTTTGTTTGATTTTTTCAAACTTATCTTTGTGTATTGTAATTCTCAGCAACATATTAAGAGTCTTACTATAAACATGTAAGTTTTTCGGCTTACTTAAAACATTACTTGAGTTGAACTCTAATGATGAGTTCCTTAAATTTTAAATGTTTTACTTTAATAAATACAAACATATGTACATATATTAAGTACATATGTACTTGTATCAGTGTTGCCAAAATGTCACAGGCATTTCCCACCATATAACCCCTGAAAACCCGCTAAAAACCGCTAGCTGAATAAAAATAAACGCTATTATAACCAACATATGTCTTTTTTATGGTTTGTTGGTAAAAAAAGAATAAGAAAAATTTTATAAAATATGTATACATATGCATAGATGTATGTATGTAATTCCCCAATATTTGTAAGCAAAACTCAGCCTACTCTTAAAGTAGGTATTTTATTTCCTGCAGAGTTTCCATACACAAATATCTAGCCAGGAAAAAGTAGAATGCAAGGGACTATTCCATCTTATAATATTAATGTTTAAGCTGATTCAGTATATTTTCAATGTTTTCTGCGATAGACCCTAATTATTCTACAAGTGTGGAATAATATCTTGCCGTTTTGCTTGAAGTATTTGTAAAATATTGTTACAATTTCCTGACTTTCTGACTATCTGAAATTAAAAAAATAGTGTTGATAAAATAAACTCCATGGCTCAATTCACATTGGCTTGAAGTTTAATTTCGAAGGAGAATTTCAATAAAAAAGTCTTTAATCAAAAACAAATTATTCAGAAAAAGTTATTGTTTTGAGAGATTTTGGTTATGTTTTCATCATACTCAGTGGTCCAATCACACAGTTTTCGGTTTGTTTTCCGTTTGTTTAAAGATTTGTTTACTATTTTTCAATACGAAAAGAATGATTAAATTGGTTTGTAATATAATTTTAATCGAATTAAATTTTATTCACTAATTATGAGATTTATTCACTTTTATTCTCGTATGTGTGTACATACATATGTATGTTATTATTTTTAACCTCTTGAATTTTCACATTATAATACACGACCACAATATGTAAATTTTTTATTTGCAAAAAAGTTACGTTGTTTCTTTTCGCTGTACGTGTTTATATAAAAAAACAACAAACTCAACATAAATACCAGGGTACGTGTCGCATAGCTGCGTTAAATTTACGTTATTTTGATTCAATACCTTTCTTTATAAGTTTCAGAAAAATTCCCGCTGGTGGTTTTTTAAATAGACTTGCCGCTAATGACAACAAAATACAGTCATTAATAGCGAGAAAACCGCCGTTTTGGCAACACTGACTTGTATATATTAAATAAAATAAAAAAAACTATATATTTTTTTTATTAAGTATGTGGTTTGGAAGGGATATGTTTTCATGTTTTTAATAGACAATTTTCATTATTTACTGCTTATATTTCATTATATTTATGAAAATCTCATCATTACTTTAATGAAGATTTCTTTATATTAATGAATAAATTTCATTAATAGTATGTAAAAACTTCATTAAATCAATGAAACAACTACATTATATTTATGAAAAAGTTTCATTGAAGTAATGAAATAATTTCATTCTATTTATGACAAAGCCGCCAAAAATTAACTTCATAAATATGTACAATGAATCATTCTTCATCGATCCAATGAAGGGCTTCATTAGCTGACTTAATGAAAAATTAAAAATTAATACAATGAAGAATTTCATTGTATGAATGAAGAGCTTCCTTTCACTGTTGTTTTGCAAATTTTTTGCTTTAGAAAATTTTTTCGCATAGAGATTTTGAGGTAAATCTTTCCAATTTCAATTTGATCTATGAGTTTGATGCTAATAATCAAACTATATACTTTCAGTACATTTAAACGTATAAAATATTATGTGAATGTACTGAAAATACGTGCCCTGCTGCTAATGCAAAGCTTGACGCTCAAATTTAGGTTGGTCTCTAACTTTAACGTCTAGTAATTAGCTAAAACTTACCCATTTTCTCACTTGTTTCTATTTTCTTACAAGTTGAACAACATTTTGCTTTGCTTTTATAATCACAAAGCAAACGCAAACTATCGAAGGCAGTACCGGGAGGACAATAATGGACGTAAGTAACACCATCTGAGCATTTGATATATTTACTGCAATCATTAGCATGAGGATACAAACCGTTCGAAATCTGACCGCAGGTTAACATCCGATCTAAAAATATATATAAACATACATATACATATAAATATTACAATAATTGAAATTTATTTACACTTCTGACAATATGTCAAATAAATAAATTTATAAAAATATTATTTAGGGCCAATTTCACCAACTCTATTTAAATACCAATTCATATTTAAATATTGATTTTCATTAATTTTTGTATGGAAAAATTACTTTACATTTTGATACGAGTAGTTTTAACATTAAAGTTATGACTTACGAGCATTTGGAGTTCTTAAGCATTTTACATTACGGGTGTGGTCACATTGCCTCTTTTTCGGATGAAAAATAGTGCCCGGGGGACATTGTAGAAAAGTTCTTTTACCATTCGAACAATTTAAAAAGCGTCGACAATCGAAATAATATGCCAATTTAGCTGTGACATGTTCAGGACAAATAACATAATATTCACTGTAGTTGGGATTATAAATACTAATCTGAAAATATATAAAGAACAAAATGATGTCAGTAAAAAAAAGACACTTCAAAGAAGTTATGAAAATGTAGAAGTAGTGTAAATTTGGATAAATTATAATGATTTTTACATAGGATTGTCATTGCAAGAAGTTATCTTTTTCGATCCCTAATCAACGAATTGGAAGCGATGTTAATAATATTATTAACCTTTATTTATTAAACTATTTTTGTTTAAAAAAGGTAACACAACAGTTATTTGTGACCAAAAAATTAAACAACACTCAAATTAGACATTTTTGGCAAGTATTTTTCAAAAATTTTTTTTGATTCTTCATGATATGAAATTATCAACGTCTACCCCTTTGTGTTGATATTAATGAAAAAAGTGAGAGTTGCTCTGCCGGCGTGATATTTAAAGTTGTGATATAAAATCATCAGGTGTGGAAACTATGTTAATTGTCAATGAAGTATTAGTCCTGCCACCAGCGATGTCAACTATTTATAACCAAAACGGCCATTACCCTTCTGAAAACGCGCTAGAACGCGCTAAGTTACAGCATTGTCAACTATTTATAGCCAAAAAGGCGCTATTTTCTTACGCGCTAAATTAAATTTTAATAAAAGTCAATGTTATTAGTAAATGCAATTATTAGTAAATACAATTGATTTTTTTAGTAACTCTTTCAGATTTTATAATATTGTTTCTTCAAAATTATGTTATCCCAAATAACTTAAATCATTTAATACAGATTCACAATCGCCTTCTAAACAATCTAAATCTTTATCTTTCATTTTAATTTTATTTGTCAAACCTTGTAACAATTTATATAATTTTTGTAATAGTTTTGCGATTCAAATGCTTTTTGTACTTCAGCTAAAACAGATGCTTAATAAGTTATATACATTTTTTGGTTACGAGTACGAGTACATATTTTTAGTTGTGAAATTTCAAAATATTTTCCATTTACACCCAGTAAAAAAAGAGACTCTGAAAAAGTCATGAAAATGTAGAGTTTACGATGCGGAAGTAGTACAAATTTCGATCCGATCTAATGATTTTTACATAGGGTTGTCATTGCAAGAAGTTCTCTTTTTCGATGCCTGGTCACTGAATTGGAAGCTATATTAAGAAAAATTCCCTTTTTTGTGTTCTATGATAATATTTTCATCTAAGAAAAATTTTAAATAGTTACCTATTTTAACAATTCGTTTCTTTTTATACGAATTTAAACCCGAAACAGTGTTTTCATGTAAATTTAAGCAAATAACTTTTAAATTTTAGACTAAAAATAATTCATAAATTTCTTTAAAAAAATTAATTTTTTTAAAATTCTGGTGAGTATTTTCTAACACTATGGAGGAGTTACAAGGTTTTGTGTGACTAAAATAAGCTTCTACATGGTTTTTTGCTCACTCTCGGCAAATTAAAAATATGGATTTTTTGGAAGCAATGAAAATGTACTTCCGCTAGAATGACTTCCATTTTTTTTCACTGGGCAGTATTAAATTGTGTTCTTAATTATAACCACATTCAAAGGAATTTTATTTGCGACAAGAAAATACTTAAATTTATATACTGAAATGATCTTATTGACTTTATTTAAAACGCGCTAATTTGCGACAGGTGAATCATTAACCAATATAAAAAATTTTATCAGAGTTTAGGATACTAGAAAATTCTGAAATTTATTTATACACTGTAATGATGTTATTGATTTTACTTAAAACGCCCTAGTTTATCGCTTTTTTTATTATACGCGCTAAGACAAAAAAAAAGTGGCGTTTGACATAGTTAATTAAAACGCGCTAAACCCAGCGCGAAACGCGCTAAGTTGTCATTGCTGCCTTTTACTTTATAAAATGAATTCGTTTCATTTCTTGCTCGTTCATTTCGAATCACAGAATATGAGTACAGTATATTAATAGTCAAGGCAAATATATATAAGGTGTATTCAGCTCACTTCGCTTTGAGAAATATATACTTTAAATGTCAAAAAAATTTACTGAAAAACGTTGTCTACACACGCAACGTATGTATATGGAAATTACATACGTTGCGTGTAAAATAGTCACCTGATCCCTTGCGACCACCTAGTATGAATTCGCTTTGATTAGTAATCTATGCATGTTCCGAATTATGGCATCACTGAGCAGTAATTTTATAGAAAAAGTTTATTTTTAAAGCTAATTTCTGAATAAAAAGTTAAGTTTTTATTTGCTTGATAACTGTAATGAACTATAAAAATAAAATAAAATAAAATATTTGTACACTGATTAGATGACACTTATTACGCGAATTATTTAAAGATAATTTGCGTATAGAATTTATATGTATGTATGTATTAGTGATGTAACGAAATACGAATACGAATATTTGAAACGATATTCTCGAATACGAATACGAATATTATATGTAATATGAAATATTAAAAAATTTTTATGAAAAAGGACTTTACACTCTACTTGGCGTTCTTTAAAGTTAATAAAAAGTACCCAAAATTTTAATGATCGTCATTAAAGCCCTTTTCAGACTATTATACAAGTATTAATACTTTTGTGGAAAATGCAGCTCTGACGTGTTGAGTTGTTATTGTTTTTTTTAATTTTTGAAACAAATATAAGATCAGGGATGCATTTTCGTCAAAAGTATTAATACTTTGTATTATAATCTGAGTGACCCTTAAATAATATTTGAAAATGATACAAAGCACAAATTTCTATAAAAAAATTTATGTATTTATACAAACTAAAATTTTTAGTCATTTATTTAAATTTTATTTTGAATTTATGCAATTATTTATTTAATTTCTTTGGAAAAATATTCGTATTCGTATTCCCTTGAATTTGGGGAGTACGAATACATTTGTATTCGCCAATTTACAAAGTAAGAGATTGTCAATAAGATTCAATTGTTGCCAATAAAGAATATGCAAGTGCCAATTTTTACTGTCGTCTTGATGTGACGTTGACGACGCCATTCGCAATAAGGGGGAATGTAACTACTACTAGAATTTTAATGTTGTCATAACGAGACTTGGACCCAGTCTGACTGCAGGGTATGTACATTTAAGTTTTATTGTAGTGGATATTATGTTAAATTGTTTTTCCCTTTACTTTTCAGTATATGAACTGTGATTGCCAAGTGAACATACATATATTTGTCACCTGCCCATGATGATTTAAGTGAGACATTTTTAAATTTAATTGAAATACTAGAATGAATTTAATCAAGAGTAATTTCTTAATCGGGCTTAATTAAGTTCCCAATAGATAGATGAAGTGCGTGGCTGTACAGAAAAATGCTCATTTCCACCACCCAGCTAAAAAAATATGTATGGTGCATATATGATATCCCATATATGGTTCGGATCCGAAAAATGAGGGTATATGGGCATATATGATTATATATATTCATACATTTTCATACAATTCCCTCCACAGTATGCAAAGTTCATATTCATACACTCTTGACTCACAAAAGCGCACTGCTTTGCAATAAATTAAATTACTAAAATGAAATTTTTTTAGAGTTGAGAGAGAGGTTGTATTTAATGAAATATTTGTTTGGACAAATAATTCAAAACGAACTAAGTCATTTCATTCATCAGAAGGTGAATCAATTATTTAAAAAAACACATAAATCATATTCGTACATAACATTTAGCTTAAGAAATCAGATTAATAACTAATTCAATTAATTATAAAAGAAAAAATAATCCCTCTAACAATAGTTTTCAATACAGTAATATGAACTTTGTTTCTTATCTAGAGAATTTTGTTATTTTCTATAAAATTAATGACTGGATTATCCTTTTGATTATTTGATATATTAAATGGGCCCACAATGTATAAAATCATACAAGAATGGTTTTTTTTAACAAAAAGTTTTAATTTTTTAAAAGTTGAACGCATATAATATTTGCATTCCGTATGTATTTTCTAATGGATTTCCAATTTAGCAGTGATAAAATTCCAAGCTTTTGTGATTGCAAAAACGATCTTATGTGAGATATCATGTGTGCATACATTCTTATATGGCTCCATATATAAAATCTTATATTTATATATGGATCCACATATGAAGATCTTCATAATTAAATTTCCATATATGAGTTCATATATTATAATACATTTCATATATTAGTCCATATATTAGTTCATATATAATAGCCATGTATAATTCCATATATTTCCATACATGAATTCATACATATTCATATATAGTTATATACAATCATATATTAAAAATATATGGACCATATATAATTTTTTTAGCTGGGCAGCTAAAAAGTCTAGATTAGTTTTTATTATCTTCTTTAGAAACTCACATTAATTAATAAAAATATTTAATTCAACAAGAACTGAAATTACTTATGTAACTTAAGCCCGATTAAGAAATTATTTCTGATTAAAATTCACTACGGTTCAATTAAATCTAAAAATGTATCATCCCAGCTAAAAAAATATGTATGGAGCATATATGATATCCCATATATGGTTCGGATCCGAAAAATGAGGGTATATGGGCATATATGATTATATATATTCATACATTTTCATACATGTATGTGTATGTGTAAATTCCGTCCACAGTATGCAAAGTTCATATTGATTCAATCTTGATTCACAAAAGCGCACTGCTGTGCAATAAATTCAATTACTAAAATTAAATTTTTTTAGACTTGAGAGAGAGGTTGTATTAAATGAAACATTTGTTTGGACAAATAATTCAAAAAGAACTAAAAGTCATTTCACTCATCAAAAGATGAATCAATTATTTAAAAAACACATAAATCATATTCGTACATAGCATTTAGCTTAAGAAATCAGATTAAAAACGAATGCAATTAATTATAATAGAAAGAATAATCCCTCTAACAATAGTTTTCAATACAGTAATATGAACTTTGTTTCTTATCTAGAGAATTTTGTTATTTTCTATAAAATTAATGACTGGATTATCCTTTTAATTATTTGATATATTAAATGGGCCCACAATGTATAAAATCATACAGGAATGGTTTTTTTAACAAAAAGTTTTTCTTTTTTAAACGTTGAGGGTACGCATATAATCTTTGCATACCGTATGTATTTTCTAATGGATTTCCAATTCAGCAGTGATAAAATTCCAAGTTTTTTTGATTGCAAAAACGATATTATGTGAGATATCATGTATGCATACATTCTTATAAAATCTTATATTTATATATGGATATACATATGAAGAGCTTCATAATTAAATTTTCATATATGAGCTCATATGTTATAATACATTTCATATATTAGTCTATATATTAGATCATATATAATAGTTTTGCCATGTATAATCCCATATATTTCCATACATGAATTCATACATATTCATATATAGTTATATACATTCATATATTAAAAATATATGGACCATATATAATTTTTTTAGCTGGGATTACATAATTTTAGATTATCCGTACTTATTTATTAACAAAAAATATAAATTTTTTTTTTGCGCATATATTTTACCATAAATTTTTTCTTTAAAAAAAAGCGTATACAGTGTTGCCCATAGAAATAATTCTCTTACAATGACGCTATTGTCAGGTGCATAAGCTTTGCACATCTGACAACATTAAAATGGCTGACAAATATCTTGCAATAATTTTACAATGTGCTCACACGATTGTAAGATATCTGACAATTTGTTGTCAGCTGCTAGTCTTGCAATGGACTGACAATGCTTTTTCTGGCAACGACATCTGACAAAATTTGTCAGTTCACACGGTTGTAAGAAATTTTGAGCACATTTTACTGGCAATATTGTAAGATCTGTCAACCGTCTGTACATAGCTTTAGTTATGTTTGAAGAAAATAAGTGCAGCCGTTCATGAGATATCACATCTTTTCTGAATATATCGGGAGTTTTTAAATTAAAATTATTTATTTTTTATTTTTATTTATTTCATAAATTTTCTTTTTAAAGAAAAACATTTTTTATTATAATTTTTAACATTTTGCTATATCTGCACTTTTTGGCCAGAAACCACCATTGTATACATGCACATTAAGACCGATAAGTACATTTAAGATGACTGCATTTTTGACTTATCTGCACAAGTTGATAGCTAATTCAAAATTACTATAATAAAAATAGCGCTTTTTAGTTGAATTGCTCTGTGTAACAGTGAAAAATCCAATGCACCTCCAAAGATATCGAAAATCAGTGCGCCCTCAAAAAATGCTGTCATCAGTTTTTTTTTAACAGCTATAACTTGGTTATAGCTCTAAGGTATATATGACCATAATATAGATAAGAATTCATTAAATAAATCTTATTAACATTTTATGCCAAAAAATTTTTTTTCGTGCACTTTTTTCTGCAAAAGTAAAGTAAAACTGCAAAAGTAAAGTAAAACTTTTTTCAAAATAATTTTCAGGGACTCCTAAGCAGGGTGACCGATGAAATTTTTCAAAAAGTAGTACCAAAAAGGGGAATTATCAAAAAAAAAGGTGCAAAATTAAAAAAAAAACGAGAAAACTACACTAAACTTTTTATTTTTAATGTATTTTTATGTAATCCACCCTAAAAAAAGGGAGACAAAAAGTGGAAAAAGCACTTGAAAAAGTGGCAAGGCAGTCGAAAAAGTGGCAATTTGCCACTTTAGTCGGTCAAACGGTCACGCTGCTCTTGAGTTTTTGCTAACAATATTTGGTAAAGTTGTAGCTCCAGTAAAGTTCATTAAATTATGTGAAATTTTGAAAAACAATTTTTTTTGCGTAGAAACATTTTGAAAACCGAAAATTTTTTAGCTAAAAAGTGGTCTGTATGAGTTATTAGGATGCCTAGACACGTCCAAATTGTATTGATGTGTTAAATCAAGTTCAGTTTTACGGTGGCTACAAAAAATTACGAGTCCCTTTTACGAGTAGTTATTCTGAAAAAATTTAAAGCAAATTTTTTTACCTTAATTTTTGCTAGAAAAAAGTGCACGAGGAAATAATTTTTTGGCAAAAGAGCTATGACCAAGCCTGAATAAGCTGTTGGCCATAAATTGAAGACACCATTTTTTGAGAGCACTAAAATCGCCACACTAGTGCTACTACCCACTGTGTTCTTTTCCAAAAGTTTTCTTTTGTTGTATAGTGTTATTAAAGTCACAATTTAAAGAAGTTTATCGCTCGCCCTTGTTCATATTTCACTTCTTAAATATTTACTTTACCGGCACCGCAGAATTTATGGAAAACTGGCACACTACGAGTAACAACGCTATTATATTCCACATTTTGTTTCCTTTATAATTTTTATTTTAATGCTCTAATTGAAATGGGGAAAACTTAATTCCAGAAGAAAACAAATCGTTTCTCTTTATTTAATGTAAAAAATATTTTCCGTTTTCCGTATTGCAAACATCCGTATTTCTCGAAATATCAATGAGTTTTAATTTAGAACAACAAGTTCATTACTTAAATATCTTTTTAGGTCTCTTATGGGAACACATTTTTTTTACTTAACATAATCTCTATGTTATCTGTATCATAAATTCCTTCTTATCATTGTAATTGTTTAAATTGTTAATAATACCCCTTTTACACACGTAAAGTTTACTTTGCAAAGTCTTAATTCAGCCACAGAATACACAGAATTGAAGAAAGTGACAGGTAAAAACAGCTCCAATCAGTTTTTTTTAAACTCGTGGAAAAAAGAGAAAAGTATAGTGTATTTTATACTATAGTGTATTACTACTTACCAATTAACACATCTAATAAAAATTTATTGCACTAGAAAGAAGTATCAAAACAAAAACGCCGACAAAATTTGAGGGAAAACGAGATAAACAGACACTTCTGTATGTTTTGTGGTTCAGCTGTGTGAAAGTCGGAGGTAATAGTACAACCTATTTCTATCCTTCTACCAGCTGACTTAAGACTTTGCAAAGTAAACCTTTGGTGTGGGAAAGAGGTGTATATACAATAAAAAAAGTTGTCAAACTTTGAACCCTTTTGGACACGGAAAGTTTACTTGGTAAAGTCTTAATTCAGCTGTGTGAAAGACAGATTTAGGAATACTATCTCTCTCTTTCTTTCTCTCAGCTAAACTAAGAGTTTGCAAAATAAACTTTGCGTGGGTATTTGTGTTTTGTAAATAAAATGATTACAGTGTTGCCAATGAAATAACAGATGGCTGTGTCTCCAATGACGCATTGAAGAAAATTACACTACACATCTTTTGTGTAGGTTAAAACATGGTGTAACTATATAGGTGACTGCGTAGGGATTTCTTATAAAAAATACGGCAACCGTAGCTGTGTAAAAAACCGAAGAATGTCAAAAGAACAAAAATAATTGTACCAGAACCAAAACAAAACCATGATACAATAATACATGTAAACGTGAAGCGCCAGCTGTTTTGCTTGTTTCGTGATGTGATCTGCCAAATGGTGATTAGGTTTTACCAACACACGCGCATAGTGCCTATTAAAACTGCACTAATACAAACGAGCTTTGCAAGCCCAAGAGAAAACGCAAACACATGTATATTGTTTTCTCTTGGTTGTCTATCTTTTCAATCACAAAACAGCAATAAAAATCACTGCTGTTTTATTTGTTGTAGATTCGCGGCTACCTGTATTATTGTATCATGAACAAAACGAAGTTTTTCACATTCGTCAGCTACAAAGCACACAGAGCAAAAGAAATTATCAGCTGAATTATCGCTGCCACCTGGTTATATAGAACTTGGGTTAAAATTAAAACAAAGATAATTAAAAATAGAACCCAAAGTAGATAATGCATGAGTGCAATTACATGGCCTACACATGAGAGTAATTGCACACTCTGTGTAAAAACACAAATATTGGCAAACATTGAATGACTATAATCATTCATGAATACCTCGTCTGCAATTGTACTTTAATTACACTTTTACCTCGTTTATACGTAAATCTTATTTGCAAATAAAACTTTTTGCAAATACTGAACTCATGGTTTATACGCAGATATCATACACTACTATCTGTGAATTATATTGCCACACATTGTTAAATGCGTATTAAATTTCTTGAAAAACAAAAATAATTGGCAACATTATTTGCAAATAGTTTCCGTGAGTTAACTTACAGTAAAAAAGTTATACGGCGACGCTTTCGACTTTTATTTGCAAATAAGAAGTGCGTATAAACGGGAAATGTAATTATTATATTTAAAAAACAAAAGACATCTGTTTCTGACACGTATTTGTTTGTTTATTCCAACAAAATTCATGTGTTTCTTGGCGTTGTAATTTTATTGTAATCGTGCATGTACCTTGCATAATTTTACCATGACTCAGCCAATAACTGTCACTTTACTCTCTAAATTTGTGATCTCATTTACTGTCTTTTTTTTGAGTAAACGAACGCAATTTAGTAAAATGCAGTAAAGTAAAAACTTTTGCGTTGAGTTAAACGTGCGTTCAGCGGCAGGAATTTATTAAAAAAAAACTTTGAAGCAGATTTACTGGAAATAGCACAAGTTTTCGTAATTTAGTATAAAAATGCTGTTACATTTTTGAAAATTGGTTAAGCTTATTTTGGAAAGTTTTTGTTTTGTGTTTCTTTAAAGCTAAACTATAGTAATGAATAAATAATTTAATTAAAAAGTTATTAAGTAGGTATATTTTATTTTAAATTATAAAAAATTTGTTTGTGCAATAAAAAATAGTGCAAAGTGAAAGAAGTTGAAAAAAGTTTAGCTTTATTTTTTTTTCAAAAATGATTTAGCTTAGTATTATTTTAAAATCTGGTCACACTGCTACTGACAATCTATTTCCGTTTCCTAAAGTCTAGCAAATAGCATAAACCTGCCAACAGCAGGTACACCAGCCTCAATTTTTTTTGTATTGTCTTAAAATGACGTCGATGTCGGCAACTGGAATAAGGGTGAATATCTCGAGTTTTTCTAAGAAATTTTTGGCTAAATATTCCTTGATGATCTATATTAAAAACATTGAAATGCTCATAGGATTCAGCTAACTAACACCTCAATAATCAATTTAAATGTATTTTTAATAAAAAAAAAATATTTTACTGAATAATTAAAATAATAATTTGAGATTATTAAATGTTAAAATTGTATTTTTATTTGCTTGATAACTATAATAAAGTATAAAAATAAAATTAAATCAAATATTTGTACACTGGTTACACGGAACTCTTTTCACGAATAATTTCGAAATCATTTTTTCAAAATATGTACTAATGTGTCATCAACGGTATATGATGTCGATAAGGCCCTCTCCGTAATGAAATCCGTTGTCATCATAGCTTGGAAATACTGCAATAAAACAAATTAATGAAAAATATATAAGAATGTCAATCCATGTCTGTGTTCTTTAGAAAACGAGGCTATCGAGTGTTTGATTTTAATCACATGCCGTTTTAATTTTAAGTATTTTTTAATAAACCGTCCGATTTGACAATTTATTGTTTATTGTAGCCTTTTTTTCTTACCAAGGCATATCAAACAGGTACACGTATTGCTCATCCGCTGATTTTTTGTTTACAAGTTTATAACGAAGAATTCATTTGACAATTACATTTGTGCCTTGTTTAATGCACACTATTTTTTGACAATGACCATGTAAAGCTATGTGAGAAGCAGAGAGTTTTGCCTATTGCTTGTACCTGTATTAAATGTGCCTTGTTTCTTACTATGTAGTATATACCAAATGGATGACATAATCTTCCGTATTCTAGATGTAAATAATTTTATTAAGATTCAAAGGAAAATTATCTAAACGTCATTACAAGCATTTAATAAAACGACATAGCTTAATAATATAATTACAAAGTAATGTGTGAATAATTTTATCCGTGTCTTTATAATGACATAAATTTTAATAAATGGTAGAAAACTAGAAAAAATTGTCTTTTTTTTAGGTGCTTTTCAATCATAATTATTTTTTAAACAAGAGCTAACCTAAAAAAATTCACTGAAGTGCGACTTTGACCCGCACACGAAGGGTTCCGTACGGACACTAGATATGCAATTCAATACTATATAAAATATAGTTTAGGCATTTTTTTCGTTTTTGGTTTTTTTCGGTTTTAAGCGTTTTTTTAGTTTTGGGGGCTTTTTGCGTTTTTTTTTTGGTTTTGTAGATTTTTTTAAGTTTTGCGCTTTTTTGATTTTGGCACTTTTTTTCTGATTTTGGTGATTTTATTTAGTTTTTGACGTTTTTTTCATTTTAGCGATTTTTTACTCTTGCTATTTTGTTAGTTTGGGTTTTTTTGCGTATACGGGATTGTTTTTTGATTTTGGCGATTTTTTCGGTTTTTGGCGTTAAGTTTCATTTTGGCAATTTTTTTAATTTCCACATTTTTTTTCGTTTTGGCAATTATTTTCAGTTTTAGGCGTTTTTTTAATTTAGGCGGTTTTTTTAGTTATGTCGATTTTTTCGGTTTTGGGCGTGTTTTATTTTGGCGACTTTTTTCATTTAGGCGCTTTTTTAGTTTTTACACTTTATTTCTCATTTTGGCTATTTTTTCGGCTTATGGCGATTTTTTTCACATAAAAAATTTTTTAGTTTTTGCACCTTTTCCGCGTTTTGGCGATTTTAATCGGTTTTTGGCGTTTTTTTTTCATATTGGCGATTTTTTTTAATTTGGGCGATTTATTCCAATTTGGCGATTTATTTTAGTGCTGGAACTTTTTTATTTTGGTGATTTTTTTTCGTTTTGGAGATTTCTTTTTAGATTTTTGGCGATTTTTTTTCGATTTGGCAAATTTATAATTTTGAGATTTTTTAATTTTACCGTTTTTGAAAATTTTGAGAGTTTGCCTCTTACGGTTTCCAAGATACAGCAAGTTGTCAAAAATATATAGTAAGAATTACATTAACTGATAGAACACCCTTTAATTTAATTTTTTTAAATTTTAGTGTTAATTGTTGTAGTCTGTATAAAAATACATTAAGTTTACACATTTCAAATGTCAATATAACATACATACATACTTATATAAATACAATTGTATGTATATAACATGGGATTTTAAAATTTTTCGTTGCTCGTTTTGGAACATCCTTTAATTTTTAAGTCTCATGTATTTGTTGTTGTAGCGGCCAAGCGTCTACATACTCTGTCAAAATTTCAGGTCCGTAGTTCTTACGGTTCCTGAGAAAATAGCCTGTGACGGACAGACGGCCAGCGTAGCCAAAATAGTAAGGTTCCTTTTCACCTTTTTTGTACGGAACCCTAAAAATATGGTTAGCACTATTGGATTCAGCGTACTCGAATTAGGTTTACCCACTGGGTCCCCGGCTCATTACAGAAAAACTTCCGAATTCGAGCACAGTGTAATCAAACTCATTTATTAATCGCATAAAATCAGTACAACTTCCATTCACGCCTTGTTTAATCAAAGAAATGTTAAAATGTTGAAATCTTCCATTCTTTAATTATTTTTACAAAATTTCAATGCAGTTTGAACTGTGGATAAGGTAGCCATATCCATACACCCGAAAAGGAAGCCACATTTCAAGTTATTAATTGTAAATTTAACGGCTTGTAATTAGTTTAAACTTACCCATTTCCTCACTTGTTTCTATACAAGTTGAACAACATTTTGCTTTGCTTTTATAATCACAAAGCAAACGCAAACTATCGAAGGCAGTACCGGGAGGACAATCATTGACGTAAGTAACACCATTTGAGCATTTGATATATTTACTGCAATTATAAGGATGGGGATACAAACCGTTCGAAATCTCACCACAGGTTAACCTCATCGTATCTAAAAACATATACATATATGCATATATAAATATTATTTATTGTTAAATTTTGATAGTTTTAACATTAAAGTTGTGACTTACTTGGCGTTGCTAAGCATTCTACATTACGGGCGTGGTCACATTGCCTCTTTTGCGGATGGAAAAGAGTACCCGGTGGACATTGTAGAAAAGTTCTTTGACCATTCGTACAATTTAAAAAGCGTCGACAATCGAAATAATATGCCAATTTGGCTGTGACATGTTCAGGACAAATAACATAATATTCACTGTAGTTGGGATTATAAATATTAATCTGAAAATATATCAAGAACCAAATGATCTCAGTAAAAAAAACACTTCAAAGAAGTAATGAAATGACCTGGAAGTAGTGCAAATTTGAATGAGTTTTTTACACGCCGCTATATTTTTTTTTTGCTGCAAAGAACTAATTTTACAAAATAGGCAGAGTTTTAAGCAAAAGAACAAACAGTCAATACTGGCATGCTTTGATGAAGGTACATTCCTGGCTAGCTCTATCAGGGGATAAGTTTCTTGACCCTTATTCTTAGCGTGTGAACATAAAACTAGACTCTCCATGCCCTGAAAATCCAGAGTCTACAAAATAAAGAAACGGAACAAACTAGTTTCTTGGTACTAAAACGATCTTGACTTAATCATAGGACAGATTTTCCGTCGCATAAATTTACATTGCCCTAGTATGATGGTCTTGTGTGATCACCTAACATTCCTCAAAAAAAATCTTAACACATCATTTTGAATTCAATTCAGTGTTTATTAAAAGGATGCAAATTTTGTGTTTATGCTTTTAAAAATATAGGGTTAACAAATATACATACTTTAGAGTAGTTAGTTGTGAAAAAAAGTTAGTAAAAGGTGAGTAAAATTATATGTATATGAATTATAAATTACAATTGATTTTAAAATATAAATTTTTGCTTTTATATTTATTCTCCAATATGTTGTAGACTGCTGGTAGTTTTCACCTTGCTGATTCGACTAGGGTTGATACATAGATTAATTTGTTGGTTCTTGTTCAAGGAGTTCATTTAGTTTGTAGGTTTTTTTTTAAATTTTGTCGTAGTTCGTTTCTTTGTTGTATAATTTGACAGTTTGTATATAAATTTGTTTAGATTTTTCAATAGTTAATGGATTTATTTTTAAGAGTTTTCCATTTCTTTAGTCTTAACAATTTTGTTGATTTTATGTTGTTTTATATTTGACTGTGGTTATTTGTAAAGAGTTTATATAGTTTGTTATACATTTTCACGTTTCTAGGCATTGCATTTGATTTTTTTTATGTTTTGATCGGTGGGGAAAAAC
Source organism: Tachina fera (assembly GCA_905220375.1). Taxonomy (NCBI): domain Eukaryota; kingdom Metazoa; phylum Arthropoda; class Insecta; order Diptera; family Tachinidae; genus Tachina; species Tachina fera. The sequence continues at coordinate 44,431,325 of LR999964.1, read as the reverse complement.
TTGTCATCAATATGGATTTATGGTTTGGTGTGGGAAATTTCCCCGTACAACTACTTTTTACATATACTGTACATGTTTTGTTTGATGTGAGTATCATTTTTTCCAAATTTTTTCTTGATCTTTTTTTTTTTTCTTAAATTTATACATATGTAACATTTAATTCTTATTTTTGATAACTTAACTTATGCACACTTGTTTTATTTAATACGATTGTTAAAACATATCTGTTAAAAATTTTCTGACTCACGCTTGTGTATGTATGTACATGTGTATGTATGTGCATACATTTGTGATTGATTCGATTTTGCTTACATACTTTGTACAGTAGTCTCACTAAGTATACGGGTTTTCCTTTTTTTCTAATTTCAACAGGCGGTATGTAATTAAAATTTCCTTTTCTGATTTAAAAAAAAGTTTATTATTACATACATACATAGTTCCCAAAGACACGGTTTTGGTTGTTTTATGTTCCTCATTTTTCTTTAAATTTTTACTTTGGAACCATGAATAAACTTAACACATGTTTCTTTTTTCAAAATTCTTATTTTCTTTGATTTGACCTCCTTGGATCACAAAACAGCAAATGTAAACCAACGAGGTCATCACTTGTCACTAACACCTTTTATAAAATAGGAGACAATTTAGAATATTCCAGGAGGCAGATTTCTTTTCTTAAATTTTTAATATTGAAATGTTTTCTTTTAGTCAAAAAAAATATTGTTTTTTCACCGCACCAACTAGAAGATATTTTGTTGCACACATACATACATATAAGTAACCATATGCGGTTTTGTCTTTGACCGTCTCGTATGCGGTTGAACTTAAATTTCATTTATTTTTCACTTTTTACATTTTCACAGTTTATATATAATTGCAAGATACGCAGGCAAATATCTAACAAAACTCGAGTCATATCCTAATCCGCTTGCTCGTAATATTTTGAACTTTACTGGACACATCCGCCTAAAAAAGAGGGACACAAGGGCTATTTTACTCAACACTCTAGATGGGAATGCTTAAAAATACATTTAATTATCCTTTTTGATTATTTAAACTATCACTAAGTTTTGGCCGACACTGGTCGGGCTAAATAATTATATTTTAGCTTTAAGATTTGATCACTTATTGTTAGTTCATATTTGAAGATACAATAAATAAATATATGTATTAAAAAAATTAGTTTATATATGTATGTATGTATTTGCAAATTATAGGATTATCTTTTTTTTTAAATATCAAAGTATTTTCAGGGCACTAAAACTTTCAAGAAATTTTTCTTTTCACTACCGAACACGTCTGTCCTTTTAAACGGTTGCCAATTAATTAATTTCTTGATTTTTCGTCGCCATTCAACAAAAAAGAACTGAATGTCTTCTCTTCCTCTTCTACCTATCCTTACGCTACCAAGTGTCGTAATTCTATTGGCTATTCTACGTAACAGGGCTATCATGCCATAATGTTCTTATTATACCCTTTACCAAAAAATGGTAAAAGGGTATATATAGGTTTGTCATTCCGTTTGTAATTTCTAGAATATTAATAAGCGACACATAAAGTATATATATTCTGGATCCTTATGCATAGGGAAGACGAACAAGCGATGTCCGTCTGGCTGTACGTGAAATCGGTTTTCCCAAGCTCCCAGAACAGCTAGAGACTTCGTTCTTGGACTGGTGTGTCAGAAATTTTCCGAAATTTTTTTTATTGAAAATCAGCAAAATCGGGCAGACGGTTTCAGAGCTGGAAAACTCAAACTCTATTTTCCCATAGAAAATAACTACCGAAAACTAGTTTTTATTACTTTTTTATTAAATTAAGTTATTTTATACTGCGGTATGAATAAAATTGGTATTTATAATTAAAAAAAAAATTAAAAAATTTAAGAAAATAAAAAAACGTTTCCAGGGTTGGAAAACTTAAACTTTTTTCCTAATAATTAAACATTTTTCATGTTTTAGGAAGAAGGCTATTTTCTCAGGAACGGTAAGAGCTACGGGTCTGAAATTTGGACAGTGTATGTAGAACTTTGGTCGCTACAACAACAAATATATAAAAGCTAAAAATTCAAGGGTGTTCCAAAATGAGTGACGAAAACTTTTAAAATCCCATGTAATATACATACAACTGTATGTACATATGTATATTGACACTTGAAATTTGTAAAACTAGTGTATCTTTATATAGACTACAACAATTAACACTAAAAGTAAAAAAATTTAAATTAAAGGGTGGTCCATCAGTTAATGAAATTTTGACTATGTAATTTTGACAAATTGCTATATCTTGGAAACTGTAAGAGTTCAACTCTTGAAATTTTCAAAAACGGTCAAACTAAAAAATCCGAAAATTATAAAAACGCCAAAAACTTAAAAAAATTGCCAAAACGAAAAAAATCGCCAAAATGAAAAAAAACGCTAGAATTAAAAAAAAGCCAAAAACCGAAAAAAATTAAAAAATCGCTTATATGAAAAAAAATCGGCAAAATCAAAAAAATCGCCAAAACGAAAAAAAATCGCCATAATTAAAAAAACGCCAAAAACCGAAAAAAATCGCCAAAACGAGAAAAAAGTGTCAAAAAAAATTCCCACAATGAGAAAAATCCGCAAAAATCGCCAAAACAAAAAAATTCTTATATGAACAAAAATCGCCAAAAATTAAAAAAAAAATCGCCTAAATGAAAAAAAAATTCGCCAAAATCAAAAAAATCGCCAAAACGAAAATAAGTCGCCAAAATTAAAAAAACGCCAAAAACCGAAAAAAGTCGCCAAAACAAAATAAAATTGCCTATATAAAAAAAAAATCGCCAAAAATTAAAAAATTGCTTAAATGAAAAAAAATCGTCAAAATCAAAAAAATCCGCCAAAACGAAAATAAATCGCCAAAAGAGAAAAAAAGTGTCAAAACAAAAAAAATTCCCACAACGACAAAAATCCGCAAAAATCGCCAAAACAAAAAAATCTTATATGAATAAAAATCGGCAAAAATTAAAAAAATCGCCTAAATGAAAAAAAATAGCCAGAATCAAAAAAATCGCCAAACAAAAATAAATCGCCAAAATTAAAAAAAACCGAAAAAATCGCCAAAACGAGAAAAAAAAAGTCGCCAAAAATTAAAAAAATCGCTTAAATGAAAAAAAATCGTCAAAATCAAAAAAATCCGCCAAAAAGGAAAAAAATCGCCAAAATTAAAAAAACGCCAAAAACCTAAAAAATCGTCAAAACTAAATAATTGCCAAAAAGAAATAAAAACGCCAAAAACCGAAAAAATCGCCAAAACAAAAAAAAATTGCCTATATGAAAAAAAATCGCCACAAAATAAAAAAATCGCCTAAATGAAAAAAATTTTCAAAATCAAAAAAATTGCCAGAAGGAAAAAAGTCGCCAAAATTAAAAAAACGCCAAAAACCGAAAAAAATCACCAAAACGAGAAAAAAAGTGTCAAAACTTAAAAAAATTGCCACAAAAAAATAAAATATATAAAAAATAAAAAAATCGCCTGAATGAAAAAAAATCGTCAAAATCAAAAAAATCGCCAGAACGAAAAAATCGACAAAATTAAAAAAAAACTCCAAAAACCGAAAAAAATCGCCAAAACTAAAAAAAATTGCCTATATGAAAAAAAAATCGCCAAAATTAAAAAAATCAGCAAAATAAAATAAATCGCCAAAATTTAAAAAGCACCAAATTAAACATAATGCCAAGAACCTAAAAATTGCACTAGAGAAAAAGGTATGCTCTTTTCACAAAATTAATATGTACCTACATATCTTTGTGCTGATGTATGTATCTCTATACTACATAAACGCATTTTGGTAAAGGGTATATAAGATTCGGCACAGCCGAATATAGCACTATTACTTGTTTTTTTTATGTAAAGAAGAAGTGTGATAAAGAATGAAAGAAATATTTTGCCAGGGATGCTACATTGCACAGAATGTTGCATTTTTATATAGTTTAACGAAATAGATCTTAGAGAAAACCTAACGCCGTTAAATTTGAAGTTGAAGCGAATTGAAAATTAAAGTTCAAATAAAATCCGTAACAATTTTTACATAGGGTTGTCATCACCTTATCACCGAATTGGGAGCGATGTTAAATTTTTTTTCTTTCTATAATAATATTTATATCTAGGAAAAATGGTAAAAGGTTATCCATTTTCATATCATTAGTAAAGAACAAACGTAATGACAAGACTGTTGTAAATTTAGAAATGGCAAAACTGAGCTTCATTACAAAAAAAGCTTTCAGATTTCAGTTTGTCACATCAGTGTCATAAAAAGTGAACTAAATACAGCAACAAACACACGTATTTCTGCCGGAGATTTATTTTATTTTGAGCAAAGTTATTATATATTATAGTTAAAACCTTAATTCCACAACCTTTCAGTGTGAATGCAAAATCAGCTGTTTATGGTTTTAACGTTAAAACCAGGTTTTAAATTTTAGTGTGAAAACACTATTATAAAGAACAAACACAACCCGCAAAGCGATTAGCTTCTCTGCGGAAAACACCCAGGGTCTAATGTAGGAATCGAACCCTAGCATTGCTACCACCCAGCCACAGGGGCACCCAATAATAAGCATTGAAAATATTGAACTCAAGGCCGATTAAGAAATTATTTCTGATTAAAATTCATTCTAGTTCAATTAAATTTAAAATGTCTCAAATACTTATAATATAGTTTATGCAATGTTCGGTATACATGTTAACAATGATTAATTTATTTACAAATAAATTAAAATAAACTTATGGCAATATGCCGAATAGGAAATTTATTAAATGTAAAATGTAAAATATTGATTTTATTTTTCATTTTGCCTTATCAATAAATTTTTTGTTATCCAATGGATTTCTAATTGTATAAACGTGTAGGAAGTAAAATAGATTCTAATCGAATATAAATTATTTGCTAGGTTTTGTTAAATTTTCTAGGCCTACTACGCTTATTTTTCACATAGTAATATTGATTAACTGTTTCCTACCGTTGTATTTACATTCCGACAGACGACAGTCGTCTAATTGAGCCTTTAGCCTTTTTCAACTGACAGCTAAGTTAAAATATGACGTAACCTACTTTTCATATAAAAATATTTATCAGCTGTTTCCTACGTTGCAGTTACATTCTATTACAGTCGGCCAACTGAGCCTTACATTTAACGTATGACCAAATTTATTAATATTATGGCAGCGTTATGATATAATCATCAGAGCTCAGGCCCTGATCTTGATCTTAATATCAAATGTCATTTTATATGTTACTGTGCATTTAACGTTTATTTATTGAACAATTTTCGTATAAAAAAGGCAACACAACAATTATTTGTGGGCAAGTATTTTTCAAACATTTGTTTGATTCATCATGATATAAAATCATCAACGTATACGCCTTTGTGTTGATATTAATGAAAAAAATGAACAGTTGCTCTGCCGGCGTTAGATCACGAGGTATGATATAAAATCATCAGGTGTGGACACTATGCTAATTGTGAATGAAGCATTAGCCCTGCCACCTTATAAAATGAATTCACTTCATTTCGAATCACAGAATACGAATTGAGCTGAGTATACTTTAGATGAAATTGCCTTGATGAATACAGTATATTTGTAGTCAAGTCAAATTCATATAAGGTATACTCAGCTCAATTCGCTTTGAGAAATTTATACTTTATGTGTAAAAAAATTTGCTGAAAAATGTGTGTTGACATCCAACGTATATTTAAATTACAAGCGACGAACATAGTCACTTGATCCCTTGCGACCACCTAGTATGAATTCGCCTTGATTAGTAGTCTATGTTTCGAATTATGAATTTTATAGAAAAAGTTTAGTTTTAAAGATAATTTCTGAATAAAAAGTTAAATTTTTATTTGCCTGGTAACTGTACTGAACTATAAAAATAAAATAAAATTAAATATTTGTACACTGATTAGATGAAACTTATTACGCGAATTATTTAAAGATAATTTTTATAAAGAATTTATTTTATCAACCGTAAATGATGTCGATAAGTCCCTCACCGTAGTAACTTTCATGGCATTTGTAAAATACATACATATGTATATACATATGTACATATTTTCAAATCATCTATCGGTTGTTAACCTTTTTTGTTTTATTACTTTGTTTTCAATCGCAGAAGAGTCTATTGTAAATCGTATGCAGAGCATTTTAAGTAGCATACGAGCTCATATTTTAATCGTGGAAGATGTTTCGCACAGGAGAAACTGTTACCTGTACATGATTCGTACAGAAGGCGCTTTTATTAGTCATAGATACAATCATATGACATTTATCTAGAGATTAGGTGCGTTTCTGTACTTTTCCAGTAAAATCCAGTAACTGGGTATGTACTAAATACCTGCATAAGACCTTTTACAAGAACTTTTAAGACATGAAGGATTTTTCAAATGTTTTACTACAGCGGAGCGTTCTAAAACAAACGCTAAACAAGACTGTTGGAAATACATTTGTTTAAGTTATTGCAGAATAAAGAAGAAAATAGGTCGTGACTGAAAAGTTTGTGATGCTCGTGCTTCTTTCTACGCATGGGCGCGTATAAAAACGTCATGCATGTACATACAAACATATCTACATAAATTTTGTGTATGCTCTCTTTTATTTTTTTTGCGCACATACAAACGCACACATGCATTTACATTAGTTGTGTGCGCTTGCTTTAAAAAACCACCCTCAAACACACAATAGCTTACCATCTACATCTTACACACACACACACACCCAAACGTACAATATGCACAATAACAAGCAAACATGTATAAACAGTACTTATTTTCATTGTTTGTTTAAACAAGAAGTCTTGGCGACATCGCTTATTAACAGTCATATATACGTACACCAACACATCCATCGTGCTTCGTTTATAGTGCGACAGCATTTATTATTGGCTTAGTATAATACATGCCACGATAATACATTTAAAAAACATTACATATTTGCATTTCAAGACTGTTTACGCAGGAATCTATCATGTTACAAGTTGTGATATAAAATCATCAGTTGTGGACCTATGTTAATTATAAATGAAGCATTAGCCCTGCCACGCAGTGTTGCCATAAGATGAAAGAGGAAAAGTGCTAGATTGCAGAAATAAATATAAAATATATAAATTTAATTTATAATTACAGAATATGAATACAGTATATTAATAGTCAAGGCAAATTCATATAAGGTGTACTCAGCTAAATTCGCTTTGAGAACTTTATGCTTAATGTGTCAAAAAAATTTGCTGAAAAATGTGTGTTGACATCCAACGTATATTTAAATTACAATGTGTGTGAAGTTAGCTCCGTCAGTTAGCTTCGTTTTTAGCATCCCTGTCTTACTTTACATATATCTCGCTCAAACACTGTGAGGTAAGGAAAAATCTCTCACTTGTACACAATTAACTTAACAGAGCAGATATTTTATAACATTTTCAAGCAAAAATATTAATGTACAAATTGTAACTTATTTTGGTGGTCAAAATTTCGGCCAAAATCGAAATGGTGGAGTTATAGACAAAGAAAACAGTGCCTAATAAATACCTCATAAAATAGAACAAAATTAATAAGATATCTCTTCATGTTTTTTTTCAATAAGGAAATCTTATTAATTTCATAGAGAAACCCTTTTTGAAAAAATCAAGAAGAATTCTTGTAGTTTTTATTGGGTTATCTTATTGATTTTTTCAAAAAGGTTTTCTTCTTGATTTTATTAGGCAACCTAATAAAAAATATAAAAAAAATTTTACTTAAGTATTTTCATTTAAATTCTGTACGTTATATGTATGTATGTATGCAGTATATTTAGATGTTATTTATTTATAGATACATACATATTCACCCTTATTCCAGTTGTCGTCTTCGACGTCGCTTTAACACAACACTAAAAAATTGGTGGTCGTGTATCCGTTGTCGAAAACAACTGACTCCTGTTGGCAGATTTATGCTATTTTCTAGACCTTAGTGAAAGGAAATAGATTGTCAGTTGCGCAAAATTTTTCTCGAGAGCGAGTAAACCAGCCACAATTTATTGGCGTTGTGTTAAAGTGACGTCGATGTAGACAACTGGAGTAACGGTGATTATATTTATTATATTCTTAATTAACTAAACACCACACATACATATTTATTACTTGGGAGGAAACAAGTTCTGACTTGAGATTTCGAATTGAATATAACATTACTCTACTTGTCGTTTGTTTCGTCCAAAAAAAGCGAAACAAACGAAACACTCATTCTCACACATTTATTCTCATTTTTCCAAATTATTATGGAAACATTCGAATGTTTTGTTTTAAAAAGCGAAACAAAGGAAACATGCACATCTGGTTGGAAGTAAATGCGGTAGTTTGTGTGATTTTAATCTTGAATAAAATCTAATTTTAAGATCGAATTCAAAATTTAGTTGTTAATAAAAATCTTAAATTGAGATCATATTCTTCAAAAGTTAAGAATATAATCTTAAAATTAAGATCAAGTTTGTGATTTTAAGAATTCATTCTATAAATTAAGAATTAATACTTAAATTTGAGAAAGTGAATCTCGCTGAACAAATTTCAATATTGAAATTATAATATTGAAATTTTAAAATTTCTACAATCTAAATTCAAGACTTTTGATCTTATAATTAGATCGTTAATTTTCTATTAGTGTTACGAATTGTCTTAAGTAAATTTTTTAACGAAGTATATGTATGTATGTATTTCTACTTTCTTAATTTATTTTTTATTTAATTTTGTATACACATCTGATGAATTTATATCATAATGAATGAACAAGTTCACATAAAAACAGTATATTTTATACGAAGTTGTTCATTCATCAGGATATAAATTCATCACGTGCGGACACTCATTTATAATTATATATATTTTTTAGTATTTCTGTATATTTTTTGTAACAATGCGAGGTGACAAGATAAGCAAACTGCTGCTATCTGCCAACCGAATGAAAAATGTTTGTACCAATCGTAATGAAATTTTTGAGATATTACGACGTTTTTAAAATAAAATTGGAAGAATATAGTAGAGCAAAATAATAATTTTAATAGATGCTTAATTTGGATTTTAATTATCGATTTACCTTACAATAGCACTGTGATACACAAAAAAATATTCAGAGATTCTAATGTACCAATTCTATTTTGTTGGAGTCCATGGATGACAAAAATACCATTGTGAAACACGGGAATTCTTAGATTTTCGGTTTTACACAGTTGTAACTTCTTTGTTTCCCAACACACAAAAAAGTAATATGAATGATTTTGTAATATTAATTAAAATATTTGTAGTATCAATTAGAAAATTAATTAAATATTCACGCATAAACAATTTGATAATATCAATTAAGTTTTTCCAGTCAAATTAATTAAAACTATTAAAAATTAAATTAATACAATTAAATTCTTAATTGAAAATATTAATTGGTGAACACATTTTTCTATGAATGGATTTCTTTAAACTTTTCGTTGGTTAAAAGAATCGAATATTATCTTTCAACCAAGATATATTTTTTGTAAATCGACTAACAAATGGCTAAGTTACAGTCGTTGAAGTGTACAAAAATCCCATCAAAAAAGTATTCTTTTGTTTTTCTCAGGCTATAAGTTGCTTATGAGTTAGCAAACACTGTAGATATTTATGATTGCCTAAAAAGGAAATTAAATTAGCTTTCCAAAATGGATAATAACGGTAAAATCGGATAAAAAATAAAAGACCTATGCAAATTTTTGTGTTTTAACTTTTTGGTTTTTTATTTAGAAATAACTTGTATTTCTCTGCTTTTTATAATCTTCGCTGTCAGTATTCCGCTTAAAAGACCAGCAGTAGTTAGAAAGCATACTGATTTTATTTTTTCCTAAATAATGCTGCTCAATTTTAAGTATTTCATGGTGAAATCGTTCACCTTTTTCATCACTCATCTGTCCTAAATTTGCTGGAAATACCATGCAGATACTGTAGTTTTATTGACATTTTGCAAAAACAGAAGATAAGCACACATATATTAATAAAATATAAGATTAAAATAACTTTTTATATTACTTTTTGTTGAACCGTCAATAAATAATCGCCATTCTTGTGGGACATAATTATATCCAATTTCTTCAAAAATTTTTTTTGCAATCATAAATATCTATAGTGTTTGGTAACTCATAAGCAAGTTATAGCCTGAGGAAAACAAAAGAATCCTTTTTCGATGGGTTTTTTGTACACTTCAACGACTGTAACTTAGCCATTTGTTAGTCGATTTACAAAAAATATATCTTGGTTGAAAGATAATATTTGGTTCTTTTAACCAACGAAAAGTTAAAAGAAATCCATCGGGAAACAAAGAAGTTACAACTGTTTAGAACTGAAAATCTAAAAAACCCCGTTTTTCACTACATTTATCGTTATAAAATCACTATATGAAGCGACCTAAGAAAACCAACAGTATTTTTGTCATCCATGGACTCCAACAAAATAGAATTGGTACATTAGAATCCCTGAATATTTATTTGCATTACAGTGTTATTATAAGGTAAATCGATAATTAAAATCCAAATTAAGCATCTATCAAAATTATTATTTTGCTCTACTATATTCTTCCAATTTTATTTAAAAAACGTCGTAATATCTCAAAAATTTCATTATGATTGGTTCAAATATTTTTCATTTGGTTGGCAGATAGCTGCAGTTTGCTTATCTTGTCACCTCGCATTGTTACAAAAGATATATATATGTAATTATAATTGAATGATGAATGAACAACTTCGTATAAAAAGGGGTATAAAATATACTGTTTTTATATGAACTTGTTCATTCATTATGATATAAATTCATCAGATGTGTATACAAAATTAAATAAAAAATAAATTAAGAAAGTAGAAATACATACATATACTTCGTCCTAGAAAAAGTTGCTTATTAAAAAATTGACTTAAGACAATTCGTGACACTAATAGAAAATTAACGATCTAATTTTAAGATCAAAAGTCTTGAATTTTTGTAGAAATTTTAAAATTTCAATATTGAAATTTTTTTAGTGAGATTGACTTTCTCAAATTTAAGTATTATTCTTAATTTATAGAATCAATTCTTAAAATTACAAACTCGATCTTAATTTTAAGAATATATTATTAAATTTTTAAGAATATGATCTTAATTTAAGATTTTTATTAAGAACTAAATCTTGAATTCGATCTTAAAATTAGATTTTATTCAAGATTAAAATCACACAAACTACCACATTTACTTCCAAACAGATGTGCATGTTTCCTTTGTTTCGCTTTTTAAAACAAAACATTCGAATGTTTCCATAATAATTTGGAATGATGAGAGTAAATGTGTGTTTCGTTCGTGATTCTCGCAAAGCCATGCATGTTTCGTTTGCTTGTTTTTTTTTTGAACAAAAGAAACGACCACTAGATTGATGTACTATTCCGTGATACAAGGTCTGTCTGCGTACACATATTTGCATCATTTTGTGCAAAATGTTGCAAAATCTTACAAAATGTTGTCTGCGTACTCCAAATCTCTTGCAGCGAGAGAGCCAAAAAGAGAACTTTTTGACAGTTGGAAGTTAGAGACTGCCTGACCGTTTGACCGACTAAAGTGGCAAATTGCAACTTTTTCGAATGCCTTGCCACTTTTTCGAATGTTTTTGCCACTTTTTGTCTCCCTTTTTTTAGAGTGAATTATATAAAAATAAATTAAAAATAAAAGGTTTATTGTATTTTTCTCGTTTTTTTTTTTTATTTTGCCCCTTTTTTTTGATAAATCCCCTTTTTGGTGCCACTTTTTGAAAAATGTCATCGGTCACCCTGGTTCGAGAACTTGCAAAATGTTACTGGAGAAATTTCTTCTTGCAAGATTTTGCAACTAGTTTGAACAGCTGTTTTTATTACTTTTTGAATGAAATAATTTTTGTGAAATGAAAATAGAAATTGAAATTTAACAATGGCAGAGGTAAATAGTTACAATTGTGTTGATTTTTAACGTTTATAATAAATTATAATAAACAAAACACTTTATTTCATGCTAGAAACGTCCAAATATACAGTGCGACTGTGGCTTAAAAGCAGAACCAATAATTCCAATAATGCTATTTTTCTGGCTAAAATTCTTTTGCTTTGTTATTTCAATTGTTTACACACCGATCAGCTGTTTTCTTGCAAGATTTCACTGGATACTGTCTGCGTACTTTTTAAGATATTTTCAGTCGACAGAGTAAAATTGGTCTTACTCTCCCAAAAAAGTTGACTGAGTATTTGCTACTGGAAAAGTACGCAGACAGACCTACAATTATACTAGGTACATGCACAAGCCCATCCTGTCACTGTATACATTGCACATAGTTGTCAAACTTTGTTTACAAGCTGCAAAAATTTTAATTTATGTGTGTGAATAAAATGATTACAGTGTTACCAATGAATTTACACATGGCTGTGTCTCCAATTACACATTGAAGAAAATTACACTACACATCTTTTGTGTAGGTTAAAATTAAAACAAAAATAAATAAAAATAGAACCCAAAGTAGAATCACACACAGATTACACAAGAATTTAATTATATGGAATACACATGTGAGTAGAAATTACACACTGCCTAACTACACACAGATTGGCAACTCTGAATAGCTACAATCATGCAGTAATGCCGCGTCTGCAATTGTACTTTAGTTACTCTGTAATTGTTGTTTTTATAAACAAAAGACATTTGTTTACGACAATTTAGGGTTTGTTTATACCAACAAAATGCATGTGTTTTTTGGTGTTGTAATTTTGTTGTAGTCGTGCATGTACCTAGTATAATTGTATCATGAACTATCTATTCTAACTCTCATGTTTCATAACTCTCATATCTCCATTCTTTCATGATTCCATGTGTTATTCGTTTCGTTTCGATTGCTTGCCTCCCAGCGAACAGAGTAAATATTCGTTTCGTTCGTTAGATGTATTCTCAATTAGAGTTCTGTGTTCGCTTCATTCTCAATAGACAGAAAATCAAAACATTCATGCAGCTGTTTAGTACAAACATGCTTATACAAGAACGAAAAAGATCATGAAAAAAATGTTCTCTATGTTTATTTATAGATATGAAATAACAAGAAACCTAATAAAAACAAGAAGATTTCCTTACTAAAAAAATTAATAAGATGTTTTACACATAATCATATAGGAACCTAATGAAAACAATAAGGAATACCTTGTTGAAAAAATCAATAAGGCAACCTAACGAAATCAATAAATAAAACCTTTTTTAAAAAAGCAATAAGGCAACCTTATAAAATCAATAAGAAATCCATATAGTTTAAAATTTATAAGAAAACCTAATAGAATCAAGAAGTTTTTCTCTATGGATTGTTTTTTGGTGCCAAAAATAACGGAAACTGAGTAAAAAAAGTTGTGAGTAATAAGACTTCTTCTTGATTTTATGTGGTTTTCTTCTTGATAAAATTAATAAGATTTACCACATAAAAACAATAAGGAATCTCTATGAAAATATCTTCCCTTCTTTCTGCTGGGATACCCCTTAGCCTAAAAACGTTTCATAGAGAATTGGGGTCGAATGCCAAAGCTTCAAATATTTCAAAACTATATAGATTGTATTCAGAAACAGTACAGCTTTTGAGATATATGACTTTGAAAATGAATTATTACACATTTATGAAAGTCATATATGTATCTCGAAAACTATACTGTTTCTTAATACAATCTATATTGTTCTGAAATACTTGAAGCCTTGGCTTTCGACCCCAATTGGCAGTATAACCCCACCATTTCGATTTTGGCTGATATTTTGACCACCAAAATAAGTTACAATTTGTACATTAATATTTTTGCTTGAAAATGTTATAAGATATCTGCTCTGTTAAGTTAACAGTGTACAAGTGAGGGATTTTTTCTTACCTCACACTGTTTGAGCGAAATATATCTAAAGTAAGACAGGGATGCTAAAAACTAAGCTAAATGACTGAGCTAAATTCACACACATTAAATTACAAGCGGCGAACATAGTCACCTGATCCCTTGCGACCACCTAGTATGAATTCGCCTCGATTAGTAGTCTATGTTTCGAATTATAGCAACACTGAGCAGTAAATTTATAGAAAAAGTTTAGTTTTAAAGATAATTTCTGAATAAAAAGTTACATTTTTATTTGCTTGATAACTGTAATGAACTATAAAAATAAAATAAAATATTTGTACACTGATTAGATGACACTTATTATGCGAATTATTTAAAGATAATTTGCGTAAAGAATTTATATGTACATATATGATCAACCGCCGATAAGGCCCTCACTGTAGCAACTTTCACATAGCGGCAATTGGTACCTAGAAATATGAAATGGTTTTGTAGTAGTTGATTTATACTAGTTACATATGTGTTAAATTTAATTTAAGATTTTAATTTATATCATAGAAACCATTTATGTGTAACATTTTTAACTGTAACCACAATAAATATGTACGTATTTTTTAGGTGTTCCAATATCAGTATTTTACGTAAATTAAAATAGCACAAAATTCAGCCGTAGTGGGAACAATCTGAGAACAGATTTGGATTCAGCACACAAAAGTCCATTAAAATCACATAATGAAGTACTTGCTCCCGACTTTTTTTGCAGAACAATGAATGTTACTTTTAAATTCCATGGGCCTACCGTCGCACGTTGGGTTGAAATTCCCAATAATGGCTCTTAATTGAAAATTGAAAATTAATATTTTTAAAAAGTAATCAATTACAGGTTATAGTAAACAAAATTGTGCATCACTAACTATCTTTTTCATTTTCCTTTGTTATTTACTTTTCGAGTTGTGCGTTGTTAAAGTTGAAAAAAATTTTTTTTTAAATAAAATTTTTATATTTTAATAGCATAAAAGTAATATTTTTACAATGGAACCTTCAACCTCAGGTATTTGGAAACTCAAATATGTATCCCAGTTAAATATTTTTGTTGTAGAAATATTTTTAATATTTTTTGGAAAATTGGTATAAAAAACAATCATTTTTTAGTTTTAAGTAGAAATTCAAATTCGGTTTGGGCAAGCTTGGGTAAAAAAATTTTTTTTATAGCTTTCTATGATATGTCTACTTACAAATCATATAAAAACATTTTGCGGGTTTTTTGCGATAAGAACGAAAAAAGTAGTTTTTCAATTTAACATCAAAGAAAAATTCGTGTATGCATGTAGGTGTGTACATACATATGTTTGGTATGTAGTTTTGTTATTGTTTATTTTTGTTAATTTTTTCATTATCAATATTCTTATTTGTAATATTATTACCCAGCAGTTTCAAACTGAAGGTCCGTCTCCAATACTGGTAAAATAGCATAGGACTTTAACATGTACTTGTCATTGGATAAGCTAATATGTTCTTTTGAAGCAACAGCGAACAGGTGCTTGACTTTGCAAAAGCACATGTTGAAATATCTAGCCTTTTAATAAGTATTGGAGATGGTCCTTTAAGTTTGAACTGTTGGGTATGTATAATTTTTAGTACTTTTAAGATAGTTGGAAACGTGAATAATTGTTTTTTTTTAACTTTCTTTTTGTTTGTTTCAATTGTGACTGTTTTTTTTTTTTTTTTTTTTGGGAAACTGTGGTGTTATTGTCTAAAAGCTTTATAATATAATGAAAAACGCAAACTCTATAAGAATTTATAATAAAATAAAGTTTTTGCAGACTGAATTAATTAAAAGGTACAATCCTCAATATATGAAACATTTTAGAAACAGGTTTTATATTTTTTGCAATGATTTTAAAAGTCGATGGCTTAAAAGTTGCAGAAAAGAGAACGATTTTTTAAAAAATAACGAAAGTTGGCTTAATACCGAAATTTCGTTCATATCAGAAACAAAACGAGGAAGAAAACACCTTTCATTTGAAGAATGCAGCAAAAAAACTATGGCAAAAAAAACAAAAAATTTAAGAGAATCAAATTCTTTGGCTATTTTGGCTCATGCAACCCAAATGGGCTTGAGAGCTTCTGGACAAATTGATGCATCAAAAATTGTTCAAGATATAACAATTTCCCCAACAAAACCAAAGAAATATAGAGAAAGTTTTGGGAAAGAAGAATCCAAAAAATTAACTGCTGAAGAAGCTCTTGCTGTATTAATAGATGCAAAATTGTCAAGGTATCAATACAATATCATTCGAAGAGTTGCTCCAGAAAAATTTCCGCCATATACAGATATACAAAATGCAAAAAAAAGTGCTATCCTAAACGTGAATGCATAAAAATTTGTGAAACTTCATCTGAAGTAAGTCTTCAAGGACTTTTAAACCATACTGTTGAGCGGTTAACAATTTTAAAGGAAAAAGAAGTTGGCAATCTGACTGATGAAGAATTAAGTAACATTAAATTGTATACAAAGTGGGGCTTCGATGGCAGCTCAGGACACAGTTCTTACAAACAGGCATTTCATGGTTCTGATGCCGATGATTCTGCAGTATTTATTACATCTGTCGTCCCTTTAAAGTTAGTAGCCAATGATAAAATTATTTGGGAAAATCCTCGTCCATCTTCAACAAGATTTTGCAGGCCGCTAAAAATAGAGTTTAAGAAAGAGACAGCAAATGTTGCGAAACTTGAAAAAGAAAGAGTAGATATAGAAATTAAATCACTTGTTAATTCACCTTCCTGGAGAGAGGAACGTCCAAGTAAAACATGAACTTATGTTAGTAATGATCGATGGAAAGGTATGTAATTCTATAACAGAAACAAAATCAACTCAAAAATGTTATATATGTGGTGCCACGAGTAAAGAGTTCAATTCAATCGATAGCATGATCCAAAGAAAAGTTGAGAATAACACTCTGCAGTTTGGTTTATCCATTCTGCATGGTTGGATAAGATTTTTCGAGTGCCTTCTTTACTTGTCATATAAAATTCCAATAAAAAAATGGCAAGCAAGGTCCGAAGCAGAAAAAAAATAGTGAATGAAACCAGATCAAAAATACAGGTCGAGTTCAGACAAAAAACCGGACTTATAGTTGACCAGCCAAAACCAGGGTTTGGAAACTCAAATGACGGGAATACAGCCAGACGTTTTTTCCAAAATCCCGAAGTTTCAGCGGAAATTACAAAAATCGACGTTGAACTGATCAAAAAGTTGCATACTATTTTAGTTGCTGTATCGTGTGGTCATCAGATTAATGTTGAAAAATTTAGAAATTTTACTTTATCGACCGCAAAATACTTTGTTGAAAAATACCCATGGTATAGCATGTCTCCCACTTTACATAAATTTTTAATACATGGTTCGGAGATTATTACTCATGCACTGTTACCTATTGGTCAGTTATCGGAGGAAGCTCGCAATAAAGATTTTAAATCATACAGAGAACATTTTTCACGGAAATGCAGTCGCGAAAAGTCCAATGAAGATATTTTCAATCGATTTTTAATAAGTTCTGATCCTATTATTAGTAATATGAGCAAACATTACAAAAAGAAAAGTAGCGTGTTGCCACAGCAGGTATTGGACCTTCTAATGTTACCTAAAATTTCTGAAGAAAATAATTCCGATGATATTTATTTTAGTAACAGCGAATATGAAGATTAATAATATCAAAACTAAAATGTAAATTTATTATATATATATTAATATTAATAAAAAGTTTTTTAATCAATAAAGATTAGCATGGCCTATTTTCGGGAAAATTTTGTATGGGGGCTATACGAAATCATTTACCGATTCCGTTGAATTTTTGTATTCTGAGTTACTAACCTAAAAAAATCATATGCGTCAAATTTCATTCATTTATCTTTAAAAATGGAGTTTGCAAAGCAATTTAAATATTCATACGGGCAGACAAACGGATATCCCTGGAGTTTAAAAAAAATTTTTTTTTTTCAAAACTGATTTTTTTAAACTACTAATGACCCATTTAATACTACGAAACGAAAAAATAAGTGTTATCTGTAACGCCTGAATTAAGAGCCGTTTTTATCAATTTCAACCCAATGTGCGTCGCGTCGGTACAAATGTACCCTGAAGGAAATGTCGATGGTGAAAATGTATTGAGTCGCTTTTGACTGTGTCACCAGTACTACTCTCTAATTATTCCCCATACAATACTTTGTTCTATAGACATTTAGCATGTGCTTGTCATTGAAAATTCACTTGTAACACTAAAAGAATTGACTATGTAGTGACTACGTACATAGTTCTTATGGGAACATGGAGACATACCAATCACACATTTACTGTACATTTTCTATGCCTTACGTACACATACAAATTTATGTATTAAATATACATAACTTTGTATATTGTTGAAAAATCCAGCAAAAATACACCACATCTGTTTTCTCTATTTCTTTTACAATGACGAATACAGTGTTGCCAGTTTTTGTCTAGATCTTATCCCCAATTTTTGACTTGTCATCCACAAAAACCCCCAATTGAGTTTTTTTATTACAATTTTTCTTGTGTGAAAAAAAATAATATTTTTTTAAATTTTATTTAAAAAAAATTAACAAAAATAACATTTATTCAATAAAATTCATTTATATCGATAGCTTTAAGTATTTACATTCATATTAATTTAATTTGTATTTATAAAATTTAATACGGACAATTGTGTCGTCCGTTGGTATTTCTAGTTATTAGTGCCTTGAGACTTCTCCTTTATTATAATCCATTCACTATGAATAATAACACCAGACTTGCCAGACGCACATTTCTTAGTTCAAAAATCATTCTTGTTAAAATGTTATAAATTGCAAAGTTTAATTGACTCAATAACAGTTTTTGTTGATTTTTGGTTTTATTTGATGTTTATTGCAATAATATTTTATCTTTAAGCAAAAGTTTAATTGACTTAAATACGTTTTTAATTGATTTTTGTGTGTGTTCTTTTCCAAAAGTCTTCTTTTGTTGCATAGTGTTATTAAAGTGACAATTTAAAGAAGTTTATCGCTCGCCTTTGTTCATATTTGACTTTTTAAATATTTACATACTCACCGGCACCGCAGCATTTATGGAAAACTGGCACACTACGAGTAACAACGCTATTATATTCCACATTTTGTTTCCTTTATAATTTTTATTTTAATTCTTTAATTGAAATGGTGAAAACTTCAATCCCGAAGAAAAAAAATCGTTTTTATTTAAATAATGTAAAACATATTTTCCGTTTTCCGTATTACAAACATCCGTATTTCTCGAAATTTCAATGACTTTTAATTTCTAAACGACAAGTTCATTACTTAAATATCTTTTTAGGTCTATGTAAAGTGATATTGTTTTTCTCTTATGAGAACACGTTTTTTTTAAATTGACATAATCTCAATGTTATCTGTATCATAAATTCCTTCTTATCTTTATAATTGTTTAAATTCATGGTACAATTATACTAGACACATGCACAAGAACATCCTGTTAATAATACCCCTTTTCCACACGTAAAGTTTACTTTGCAAAGTCTTAATTCAGCTGTGTGGAAGACAGAGGGAGGAATACTATCTCTCTCTGTCTTTCTCTCAGCTGAATTAAGATTTTGCAAAGTTAATTTTAAGTGTCTAAAAGGGGTATTTGTGTGTTGTAAATAAAATGATACATTGTTATCAATGAAATTACAGATGGCTGTGTCTCCAATTACACATTCAAGAAAATTTAATTACAAATCTTTCGTATATCTAGGTTAAAATTAAAACTAAAATAAATAAAAATAGAACACAAAGTAGATAATAGATGAATGTAATTACATGACATATGTACAGATGAGAGTAATTGCACACTCTGTGTAATTACACACATATTGGCAACACTGAATGACTATAATCATGCATGAATGGCTCGTCTGCAATTGTACTTTAAATACACTGTAATTATCAAAGCCCACTTATTTCATGACCACCCATGCAAAAAAAAACAATCAGCACGACGTTGCTACGATTGTCTCCGGGTACAACTAACATTAGTGCAACATTCGTTTACCAAAATTTTAATCTACTCATAACATTAAAATGATAACGCCGATTGACCGTCCTCCGACTCTTTTTTTCAATGTTGTCACAATACTCTAAATACAACTTTATAAGGTCATAACAATGGAAATTTCCCAACTTGAGTAAAATTTTTGTATTTACGGTGTTGAAGCGGTAAATAATTATTGTAAACGGGGTATTTGAGGAACTAAAGCAAAATTTTTGTATTTACGGTGTTCTAGCGGTACAGAATTTTTGTGAACGGGGTATTGGGAAACAAACGTCGAATTTTTGTATATACAGTATTGTAGTGGTATAGGATTACTAAGAATACGGTATTTGTAAACTTAAAGTCATATTTTTGTGTTTGCAGTACTGTCACACTGTGATGGTACAAAAATTTTGGAAGAGTCGTAATTTTGTATTTACAGTGTTGTGGTGGTACATATTTTTTGGGCAAAGTCACAATTTCTGCTTGGGCAATAAAATTATAATTTGTTAAAATATTTTATATGTATATCAAAAAATATATCATTTTATATATTATTAAGTAGTTCCGCAAAAGCCTCTCTATTTCTTGCTTCGCTCAGAAGTCTGCCAGTAACTCTGATACCAGTCCATGCTTGAATGTTATCAATGCATGTTGTTTCTTTTCTCCCTCTAGCAGCTTTTCCTTCAATATTCGCACGTGTTACCGATTGTAACAGGTTATATTTTGTGTTTCTCATAAAATGTCCCAAGTATGATGTCTTTCTTTTCTTTATGATGGAAAACAGCGCTCTCTTTCGCAGTGAATTTTTCTCAAAACTTCGGTGTTTGATATATGGTCGGTCTAGGGTATTTTGAGTATGCGTCTAAACTCACATTTCAAAAGCCTCCAATCTTCTTATGTCTGATGATTTTATGGTCCATGTCTCCACCGCATATAATAAAACTGACCACACATACATATGTTTTAATGAATCTTGATTTTGTTTCAAAATAAATATCGTGACTATTTGTATTGAGTATTTTTTTGTATTTAAAAAAGGAGTATCGAGCCATTTCTATACGGCATCTTATTTCTTTTGAACAATCCCATTTGTCGTTGATTGTAACGCCAAAATATTTAAAATTCTGCACTCTTTCGATGCAGGTGTTTTGTATTTTTAATGAAGAATTATTATGGTTACTTTTCTTGCTTACAATCATATATTTTATTTTTCTAATATTAATATTTAGACCATATGCTTTACTATTTGTTACGAGTTTGTTCACCAGATCTTGTAGTGCAGGCATACTATCAGTTATTAAGGTTGTATCATCAGCATATCTTATGTTGTTGAGAAAAACACCATTTATATATATACTATTCCGAACATTGCTGATAGACTCTTCAAATATTCTTTCAGAATAAATATTAAATAACAAAGGAGACAGAATGCATCCTTGTCTGACGCCCTTAGACATAGCTATACTTTCAGTAAGTTGTCCCTCAATCTCAATTTATATAGACTTTTAATGCATTGTATTTCCTTTTGGTCTATCCCAATGGATACTAGAATTTCCACCAATTTATCATGTTTCACATTGTCAAAAGCTTTTTCATAGTCTATGAAGCATAGGAAAACATCCTTTTGTACATTACGGCATTTTTGAACCAACGTATGTATTGAGAAAAGTCCCTCTCGAGTACCCATGCCTTCACAGATAAAAATATCATCGAAATGCAATCAGCAAAACAAATTTTTAACATTTAATTTAAAAATTAACAATCATCATTGTTAATATAACAAATTTAAATTTTTGTAGTCAATTAAATTACTCAAAAAAATTATTTGTTAAATTATATCATAACGGGATGCGCACATGTAGAAAAAAACAAGAAATCATGTTTTATGTGTATTAATTATTTGTGTATCTAATAAAGTGTTGCTCTTTAGCTGAGAGGTAAACAAGTCGGTTTATCATCTCTGAGGTTGCCGGTTCAATTCCGCCCAAAGACATTTAGTGTTTATCGCAGACAAGCAAAAAATCGTTTCGAGGATTTTGATTGTGTATAACAATAAAATTGTTAGTGTAACAATTATGATAATCAAAATTTGTGCGGAAATTCAACAATTCACAATATAATATAACAAAAGCTTTAATTAAAAAAAACTTTGGAATCTAATAAAAATAAGTGTTGATAAAATAAATTTTAACAAACTATTTGTTGATATGAATAATTAAAAATATTATTCAGATTTTCTTTTAACTTACAATTTTGTTAATTGTATTTACAAATATCGTTGCAGCTTCAAAATCAATTAATTATTTAATTGATATAACAAAAAAATTAATTGCGTTTTTTCAAAGCATTTTTTTCTGTGTTCTTTAAACCCAAACTGGTTTGTACCCATTACTTTTTCACATTTCTCATAAATTCTGGAGTGGATTATTCGAAGGAAAATTTTGAGAGCATGACTCATCAAGCTTATCAGTCTATATTCACTACAATACCGTGGATAGCTCTTTTAGGAATGGTTATGAACGTTGATGTCAGCCAATCTTGTGGATATTGGGCCGTATTATCCCTTGCGACCACCTGGTATGGAGTCGCATTGGTGCTAGCTAAGATTCATTTTCGTGTTTTTGACGTTTGTCAATCGTATACAATTTATGAAAAAACAATCGATATATGTAAATGAAATAAGGCCCAATTAAAAAAGGCCAATGAAACCAAGCTCAAGATGAAATTAAGTCCAATAAAAATGAAATAAAGCCCAATTAAAAATTCTTTAATTTTATTGGGGCTTATTTCATTTCTTATTTGGGCGTTATTTCCTTGGACTAGTGTCCTGCACAAGACCATTTATAAGACAAACAACTGAAACAAATATCTTGCCAACAGTGTTGTTTAGCGTTTGATTTAGAATATTTCTCTGTAGTAAAGCATTTTAAAAATCTCTCATTCTTGTGCAGGACTTTACCTTGGACCTTATTTCATAGCGCCACAGTTCTTATGGGAATATGAATTTACGGGAGAATTTCTGAACAATAAGTTGTATTTTTGTCTTAAGTAGAAGCAAATTAACTAACATGTGTACGAGGGCGGTTCGGAAACTTCTTAGCCTAGCACAAAAAGCGAGGTATAAACAGAAAAAAGTTAAGTGCTTTGGAAACTTCCATCTCTGCTATGAACACATGTTAAATTTTTGTTTCGATCTGGCAACTCCTTCATATAGAAACAGGTGTTCACAAAAGACGCATCCGCGATTTTTTAACAATGGAAAAATTAGAAATTCGTGGTGTCATTAAATATTTACATAAAAAAGGTTTATCGGTACAAGAAATTCATAATGATATGGTGAATGTGTTAGGTGAAAGTGCTCCTTCATATGCAACAGTAAAAAATTGGGTTGCTGAATTAAAACGTGGTCGTACAAGCATTGAAGATGAACCACGTAGTGGACGTCCAAAACAGCAACAACAACAGAAATTGTAGCCAAAGTGCATGATATGGTATTAAATGATCGACGAATAAAAGTTCGTGAAATAGCTAATATCATGGGCATCTCAAATGATCGAGTCCATTTAATTTTGCATGAAGAACTACAGATGAAAAAGCTTTCTGCAAGATGGGTGCCACATTTGTTAACATTCGACCAACAACGCATAAGAATGAACATTTCTCAAGCTTTGTTTGGATCGTTTTAAGCGAAACAAAATAGATTTTAAGCGTCGTTTCATAACTGTTGATGAGACATGGATCCATCACTATACTCCAGAGACA